>CM066046.1:172221275-174898666 GCA_033557465.1 Ichthyophis bannanicus
TTTTTCCATTGGGAATATTGGCCATTTAGCCCTACCCTCTGCTTTCTATCTTTTAACCAGTTCCCGATCCACAATAGTACACTGCCTCCTATCCCATGACTTTTTAGCTTTGCCAAAAGTCTCTGATGGGGGACCTTGTCAAAAGCTTTCTGAAAGTCCAGATACACTATATCAACCGACTCACCTTTGTCTACCTGTTTATGCACACCTTCAAAAAACAGATCAGATTAGTAAGACAAGATCTTCCTTGTCTAAAGCCATGTTGGCTGTCTCCCATTAGGCCATGACTATCTACATGCTGTGTAATTTTGTTCTTTATGATGGTTTCTACCATTTTCCCTGGTACTGACGTCAGGCTCACCTCACCATTCCCGGAAGGTTAGCTCACTTTGCTCCCAGATGGGAGCAAATCACATCAGAGCAATGGACCCTCTCTATCATCAGAGAGGGCTACAAACTTCATTTTTCCAACCTTCCTCCATATACCATGGTGAGGCACTTCAATTCTCCCCCATTTCTCCTGGACCTGTTGGATCAGGAAGTCTCTTCTCTCCTTGCCCAAGGGGCAATAGAAGAGGTTCCTCTTCTTCAACAAGGGACAGGTTTCTACTCCCCTTATTTTCTCATAACAAAGAAGACAGGGGGATTCAGACCTATCCTAGATCTGAGAGAATTGAACAAATTTCTGTACAAGGAGAAATTCAAAATGCTTTCTCTAGGCATTCTCCTTCCATACCTTCAGAGTCAGGATTGGCTTTGTTCTCTAGATCTCAAGGATGCGTACACACATATACTCATCCACCCATCCCACAGAAAATATCTAAGATTTCTGTTTCAGGGAAAACATTTCCAGTACAGAGTACTTCCCTTCGGTCTAGCCTCTGCTCCAAGAGTGTTCACCAAATGCATGGCAGTTGTTGCCGCATTTCTAAGAGGTCTGGGAATTTTTGTATTCCCATATCTGGACGACTGGCTCATCCGAGCTCCATCTCAGTCAGAGGCCCAGATTTCCCTGGACCGCACAAGGCACCTTCTGCAGTATCTGGGACTGGTGGTAAACCTTCCCAAGTCTCAACTTATCCCTACTCAGTCTCTGGAATTCATAGGGGCCCAGTTGGACACCACCACTGCAAGGGCCTACCTACCTCAAGTCCGGGGCCAACGTCTGCTGTGCTTGGCCTCCCAAGCTCAGTCCAGCAGTCACTTGACAGCCAGAGAAATGCTGCGACTTCTGGGCCACATGGCCTCCACGGTACACGTGGTGCCCTACGCTCGTCTTCATATGAGAGCAGCTCAATGGACCTTGGCCACCCAGTGGACTCAAGCATCAGGAGCGCTCTCCGACCAAATACTCACCTCAAATCGTCTGTTTTGGTCCCTCCAATGGTGGATGTCCACCAAGAATCTGTTGTTGGGGGCCCCCTTCCAACCTTTGTTGCCCCAAGCAACCCTCACAACAGATGCCTCCCAAACAGGGTGGGGAGCCCATCTACAATCCCTCTCCACTCAGGGTACTTGGTCTCCGCAGGAGACCACCCTTCACATCAACCTCCTGGAACTGCGAGCAATCTTCTTTGCCCTCAAAGTCTTTCATACCCTCCTTGTCAACCTGACTGTCCTAGTTCAGACAGACAATCAGGTGGCCATGTTCTACGTAAACAAACAAGGAGGGACAGGCTCTCTGTCGCTTTGCAACGAAGCTCTCAGATTATGGGCCTTCGCCAGAGAGCATCAAATTCATCTTCTGGCAGTATATCTTCCAGGGGTTCAAAACTCTCGGGCAGACAGACTCAGTCGAGTTCTGCTTCCACACGAATGGTCCCTACATATGGACCAGATAGGCAGAATCTTTCAGGAATGGGGAACCCCAGACATAGACCTCTTTGCAAGTCCATGGAATGCCAAACTTCCCCGGTTCTGTTCCAGGACTCCGTGTCAGGGAGCTCAGGCCAACGACGCCTTTCTCCTGCATTGGGGTCAGGAATTCCTATATGCCTTTCCACCCATTCCTTTGATTCCCAAGACTCTGTTCAAACTCCAGAGGGATCACGGATCGATGATCCTCATAGCCCCACGCTGGCCACGCCAAGTGTGGTTCCCTCTACTTCTGCATCTCTCCCAGGGACCCCCTCTGGACCTGGGAGCTGCGCCAGACCTTCTGTCTCAGGAGGGGGGGACTTTGTGGCACCCAAACCCCAAGTCCCTACACCTCAGAGCTTGGTTACTGAAGGCCTAAGCCTTCATGACTTCAATCTTTCTCAACCAGTGAAAGATATCCTTCATGCCTCTAGGAAACCCTCCACGAGGCGTTCCTATGCTTTCAAATGGAAACGCTTTTCCATTTGGTGTGCTCAACAGGGTCTTGACCCTCTAGCACTTCCTTTGAATTCTCTACTAGACTATCTCCTGCATCTTTCTAATGCAGGCCTCAAGACGAATTCAGTATGAGTCCATTTGAGTGCTATTGCAGCATCCTTAAAACCTATAAATGGACAACCTGTCTCCTCTCATCCGCTTGTTGCAAGATTCATGAGAGGCCTGACTCTAACTAAGCCTCCCATCCGACCTCCTCCGGTAGCATGGGACTTGAACCTAGTTCTAGGTCAGCTTATGAAGCCACCTTTTGAACCGTTGGTTTCTACCTCCTTGAAATTTCTTTCCTGGAAGGTCCTTTTCCTTATTGCAGTCACTTCGGCTCGCCGCATCCGTGAACTACAGGCCTTAGTGGCTCATCCACCTTATACCAGGTTTCATCATGATAAGGTGGTCCTAAGGACGAATCCCCACTTTATGCCCAAAGTGGTCTAGCCTTTTCATCTTAATCAGGAGGTATATCTACCTGTCTTTTTTCCAGCTCCTCATGCATCCAGTGCAGAGAGGAACCTTCATACTTTAGATTGTAAAAGAGCTCTTGCTTTTTACCTCAACAGGACTCAGCCACATCAAAAGTCTTCCCAACATTTCGTGGCTTTTGATCCTTCTCATTTGGGACTTCCAGTCTCCAAACGTACACTTTCCAATTGGATTGCTCAGTGTATTTCCTTTGCTTACCAGAGTAAAAATATTTCTCTGGAAGGCCATGTCACAGCTCACAATGTGAGGGCCATGGCCACTTCTATGGCTCATCTTCACTCTGTTTCCATAGATCAGATCTGTCGAGCCGCCACATGGGCCTCGGTTCATACCTTCACAGCCCATTACTGCTTGGACAAGGACTCCCGCCGGGATGCCTTGTTTGGTCAGGCTGTCCTCAAACACCTGTTCCATACTTGAACAACTCCTGCCCACCTTCCCAGGATGGATGCCTGAGATCCATACGAAGATGGCGAACCCTTGGAACAGGATCTCCCAGGCATCTTAGCTAGGGAGTCCCCATATGTGAGGACTTATTCCTGCTTGTTCCTGGAGATAGCACAGTTACTTACCTGTAACAGGTGATCTCTGGGAACAGCAGGAATTAGTCCTCACAACCCACCCACCTCCCCTAGGAGTTGTATCTTCTATCTATCTTATTTTATTTATTTTATTTTATTTAGCAAGCATTTGTAGCCCGCTCCTTCCAGCGATCAGAAGCGGGTAGGATTACTATTGTGAAACTGCCGAATCAAGGCAGGTACAAATTTTGTTTACATACAGATTGTCAGAAAAGCACATCATACAGAGTTAACACTTCTTAGCTATGGGGGAGTTCATTTACATATATACATAAATACATATATACAGGATAATCTTCTTGGACACAGTGGTCAGGGGCTGCTCCATCTGTGGGTTTAGTTCAGGTTGAAATGTGATTGGAAAATGTGCGTTTTGAGTTTCTTTCTGAAGTCTAGAAGGTCATTGCTAGCTCGTAGTTCTGGTGGGAGTTGGTTCCACAATGTTGGCGCCGCATATGAGAAAGCCCTGTGGCTGGTGTTAGCTTTGGCAGATCTTATATCTGTTGGAGTGTGAAGGATGTTGGAATTGTGGGTTCTTCTGTTTCGGGTAGGAGGTTGCAATCTTACTAGGTTGTTGAGGAAGGAAGGTGCTAAGTTGTGGATGAGTTTGAAGGTGGTTGTTAGTATTTTGTATTTTGTGCGAGCTGTTATGGGTAGCCAGTGTAATTGAATTAGTACTGGTGTGATGTGGTCACTTAGATTTTTCTTCATTATTACCCTGGCAGCTACATTTTGTGCCATTTGTAATATGTTTAGGGTTTTTTTAGGTAAACCTTGTAGGATGGCGTTGCAGTAGTCAAAATGTGGCATGATGAATGCTTGGGCCACTGTTCTGAAGTCTTGGGGATCAATAATATTCCGAATGGGTTGGAGCACTCTAAGCTTGTGGAAAACTGCTCTGTTGGTCTTTCGGAGGTGTTTTTCCATCTTTAGGTCACAGTCAAATGTGACTCCTAGATACTTTATTTCTTTTTTTGTTTGGTAAGTGTTGTTACATAGTGTTATTGATGTGGGAGGGTCAAAATTCGGTTCTTGGAGATATACATTACTTCGGTTTTTTTGTGATTAATTGACATACTACTTTGTTGTAACCAGTCTTGCATCTCTCCGATACATGTCTCCAGTGGGTTGTAGTCTGGGTTTTTAGTGTCTAGTTGTGTGTATAGCATGATATCATCGGCATAGATGTGGTAATTAATTTCGTGCCGTGAGAAAATTTTGCATAGTGGCTGCATATATATGTTAAACAGAAGTGCTGAGAGAGCAGAGCCTTGGGGGATTCCCTGTGTTTGTGAGAAAGATTCTGCTTTTTCTCCGTTGAATTGAACCTGTTGTGTTCGATTTGAGATGTAGGATGAGAACCATTTTAGTGGGGTTCCTGTTATTCCTATTGATTTTATCCTATTTATGAGGGTCCCATGATTAACTGTATCAAAGGCAGCTGAGATGTCAATGAATACAAGAATGTACATTTTCTTTTTGTTTTCAAGGCCCTTTAGGAGGTTGTTAAGTAGAACTAGTAACAGGGTTTCAACTCCATGATGTTGCCTGAAGCCATATTGCTGGTCATCAAGAGGAGCACTGTCAGTCAGATGGTCTTGGAGTTGTAGAAGGACCGTTTTTTCTATGATCTTTGCCAGGAATGAGATACTTGATATGGGACGGTAGGAGGCTGGGTCTTCTCCGTTGAGTGTAGTGTTTTTTAGGATCGGTCTAATGACTGATTTCTTTAGTTCTGAGGGCATGATTCCTTGTTGTAGGGATAGGTTAACTATGTGTGCTATGTGAGGTGCTATGTCTTGTTTCACTGCCTTGATCCAGGATGCAGGACAGGGATCTAGTGGGGAGGTGGTGCTTTTCAGGCTTGTGACAATGGCTGTGATTTGCTTGGTTCCTATTTTGTGGAAGTGCTCCCATAACTGGTTATGCGTTGTGTTGTTCTCACTTCTGATTTGTGGTGTTGGTGGGGGGGGGTGGAGGACCAGGGGCCGTCAGTTTGGTCGCGTAGTGGTTTGCCAGTGTTTGGACCTTGATGGATTTGTTGAGGTTGGCATGTTGGTCGGTGTTGGTTCTTGATTTGACAAGTTCAAATAAATCTCGTGGGCGATTGATTGCCTTGTTTAGGATGTTGGTGTGATGTAATTTTTTTGCATTGTTCACGTCGTCTTTGTATTTTGCGAGATGGGCCATGTATTTAGTTTTGAGATCGGAGGATTTGGTTTGTCTCCATTTTCTCTCTATTTTACGGAGCTCCCTTTTTGATTTTATTAGAGTTCCTGTGTACCTTTCCTCTCTCTATTGTCTCAGCTATAAACTCGAACTGAGGAGAGCTGGTCAGGAAGGCGGGAAGGTAGCGCGCATGTGCAGTGGGAGGCCCCAAAAGCTTCCTTCTGAGAAGCTGGGGAGCTTTCCCGCGCAGGCTCCGTCGGTACCGACGAACCCATATGTGAGGACTAATTCCTGCTGTTCCCAGAGATCACCTGTTACAGGTAAGTAACTGTGCTATCTCTCCTTATAACCCCCCTCGGGAACTCCGCTCTTCCAACAAACTATTTCTATCTGTGCCCTTCTCTTCTACTGCTAACTCCAGACTTCACTTCTTTCACCTTGCTGCACCTAATGCCTGGAACAAACTACCTATGTCTGTATGCCAGGCACCTTCTCTGGCCCTCTTCATATCCAAGTTAAAAACTCACCTCTTCGCTGCTGCCTTAGTATCCTGACTCACCTGATCTCCTTTCCTTCCCCTTTCCTTTCCCCTTGTTTTATCCCTGCCTACACCTGTGTTTTGTCTTGCATTTATCTCCAGGAACAAGCAGGAATGAGTCTTCACATATGGGTACGTCGGTACCGACGGAGTCCGCGCGGGAACGCTTCCCAGCGTCCAATCAAAGAGCTTTTGGAAGCATCCCACCACGCCTGTGTGCTGCCTTCCCGCCTTTCCCAACTGCCTCTCCTCAGTTTTTGTTTTTCCGCAGAGCCGGCAGGACGTCCTCCTGTCACCGCAGAAAATTTTGTTTTATTTCTTTATTTTTCTTGTGGTCGAGGCTGTCTCCCTGACGGCACCGGTACCGCCGGTGTTTTTCTTTTCTTTTCTTGTGAAAATCTCCTTTTTCAAGGACTATTTTTTCTTCATAGTGTCTCAGGCCTTTAGGCCTCTTCTTTTTCCTTAATGGAACCGCCGGCCACTTTCTCCAGGAAATGTTCAGACTGTGGCGGTACAACTTTATTTTTAGACCCTCAAAGCCGGTGTCTAACCTGTTTGGGGCCTGACCTTTTTCCTCCGGAGCCTTTGGGCAACAGTTTGGTGAGAAGAGGTTTTCAACATCGAGATTTCCTCGATACCCGGTTCCCCTCCAACTTCAGGGCACCGTCCCTTTCTTCTACACAGGATCAGGTAACCCACAAACAGTCTGTTAAGACTAGCCAGTCCTCGAGTGGTAGGTCTCATGTACAGCATGTAGACGGCTCCGACCTTGCCCTCGAGGGCTCCCTGGCTTCAAAACCCCGGCGGGAGTCTTTGGTCTCCAAAGCGTATAAGGGGTTTCAGGTTGTTCCTGGGGCTCACCCCTCACAGAACATACCTGAGCCGTGTCCGGTGGTGGCATCCGCTTTGAGCGGTACCGATACCCCGGTTCCGGCACTGGTGTTGGATGAAACACTCCTCACCAGGGATCGTCATCTGGCGTCCTCGGTACCTTCGGGTCCGGTGGACATTCCCCAGACTGACTTTCCGGTATCGGTACCGACACCGATACGACCACCGACGTCGGTACCCTCCAGACGTGCATCGATAGACTCGCTTCGTTCGATGCCGAGTCTGGAATCGATTTCCAGTCTGGAGGATTGGGTACCGACTCGCCTTGGTACCGCCTCCCCTCGGTACCAAAGGCTCGGTTCCAATGATTCGGATCTGCAACTCTCGGTTCCTCCGATGCTGTTTGAGTTGCCACCGGTTGGCTTTCATCCACCGGTATCAGACACGGTACTGAATTCGGTACCGATGTCCATATTACCTTTACGGTCGGTGCCTGCTCTGCTTCCTTCATCAGGTTCATTGCCCTCGATACCGAGTTTGCAATCGATCTCTAGTCTGGAAGACTGGGTACCGGCACGCATTGGTACCGACACCGATCGGTACCGCAGGCTTGGTACCGAGGATGTCTGCCGGAGGTCTTCGATTACCTCAGTACTGATTGAGCTGTCATCGATGGCTACTCCGATGTCTGTGTCGCCTTTGGCTCCGACATCGGTACCGGTGTTGACATCGCTACCGGTATTCACAGTAGCATCGTGGCCAGCTCCTGCCCTGCTTCATTCAACAGCATCGCTCCCTTCTATACCAGGCATGGATGATGAGGTACTGACGGATGCTGCTCCTGACAGCCAGTACCAGCAATCATCCTTTAAGGATACCACCCTGCACCATGCAGGACCTTCTATTCCTATATATCTGGATAGATCCTTCGGTACTCAGGCTAGTTCTTCTGATCTAACCTGTCCAAAGGAGATTCCCATTGGAGATCCCTCTTTTCAGAGTTTTCTCCTGCAAATAGCAAGATCACTTGCTATTCCTATCCCTGGACATGATCCTGCACAAGGCTCTATTCCTACCAAAGCAAAGGAGAACATAATGCTTCCTTTCCATCATTCCTTGCAGGATCTCCTTCTAGGTCTGTGGGAAGCACCTTTAAGGGTACCCCCACTATCTAGAGCAACCGATCTCCTATATCAGGTGCCCCCCTCCAGGGTTTCAAAAGACTCAACTTCCTCATCATTCCATAGTAGTGGAATCAGCACTGAGGCGAGTAAAGAGTAAGAAAAAGCACTCTTCTTATCCGCCAGGTTGGGAATCTAGGACACTAGATGCCTTTGGACGTCAAACCTTCCAGACATCTATGCTTTCTGCAAGAATTCTCTCATATATTTTTTATATGAGTCTATCTCTTGAGGAGGTCACAAAGAAATTACATCTTTTGACTCCTTTCCTTCCAGACTCCAAGAGTGCAGACTATTCCTCACTGCTTACGCATATCCAAAATATCTCTTGGTTTCTTTCTCGTGCTTCCCTAGACTCTTTTGAGTCTGTTAGCAGGACTTCTGCTATAGCTATAGGGGCACGACGTAGAGCCTGGCTCCAAGCTTCACAGCACAGACTGGGACATACTCCTTGCACTGGAGAAAATCTCTTCAACAAGGAGTCTTTACGTCAGGTTACTCAGTTGTCCACTGATTTACCTGTTCCTAAGGGTTGTTCTACACCTTCTTTTGTCCCAGTAGGTAGGAAATGTCCTACCAAACTTTCTTCCCATAGGAGGAGAAGGTTTTATTCATCACCTGCCCATCATACAGATGTTCCCAAACAGGGGAACCATCATCCTGGTCTGAAGAATCCAACCTCTCACCAGGCTCAGCAAACCCAGCAACCGCAGGGTTTCGGATCAATCATCATCAGATGCTTGTGACTCTTGGGGGTTAGAATCTGCAGTTTGCTTCTTCTTAATAGAAGCAATCCACCGCTTCATTCTAACCCCTAGACATGGATCTCTTTCCAAAAGACATCCATCTTTTCTATATTTCTATGAGCTGTTAGGATGTTCATGCCTATAGGTCACAGGGTTCTCCTCCTCTTCCTGCTAGGGAAAGAGGTCTGACCACTATCAAATGATAGTTTCCTGTGCCAGCATGTATTTTTTCCTTTCTATAGACTTACTACTTGGTAAGTCTTCTTCAGCTCCATTCTCTTCACCCTCTTACCAAGCTTTTCCTCTGTAAGAGCAGTATTACTTCACTGGAGGGCTTTTTCTTCAGCCTCTCTAGTTTGTCACTTTCCAGTGCGGAGTTTTCCTCTCTGAGTTAACTCCTCTTTTTCAATCTTGCTTTGCGGCAGCTTATCAGACATGTCCAGAGTTTCTACTCCTGTTCTGTCTGTTCTTTCTGTTTTTAAACAGTAAGATTCTTTCTGCTGTCTTGCTAGCAGCTGCCTATGCAGGAACCTTAATGTTTGGACCACTGGTTTCTGTCCTCAAACAACCAGATTTGTCCTCCACTAACATTCTGTCTAGTCTTAGTAGTGGCTCCAAGTCAGTGCTTCCATCTATCTTGGAGATTATCTCACTACAACCTTTCTGGATTGTCTTCTATTTCTGCCATCTCCATTCTCCTGGGTTTGGCAGCATAGTTGGCAGAGATACTGGCTCTCCAGCAGCCAGTTCTATCTCCTCATTCTCCTGCATCATGCTCTCTGCAATTCTACAGAGAAGCTTTCCACTATGGGCCCTTGCTAGAGAGCATGGGGGTTTTTCTCCAACAGCTATCCTAGATGGTTGGAAAAGGCTTTTTAGGGAGGAGTGGTCTAGTGGTTAGGACAAGGTACTTCAGGCTGGAGGGCCGGGGGTTCAAGTCCCACCTGGGGACAGCAATCTTAGGCCGGAGGGACTGGGATTTCTAGTCCTATAGGCACTCCTTGTGGTCTTGGGCAAGCCACTTAACCCTCCATTGCCCATGTTCCCTGTAAGTATTAACGTATGTATGTCATATCCCCTCGTGTTAAATGTATCCCCCAATTGACCGCTTTGACCCGGTGAAAAGCGGAATATAAATACAGCTAAATAAATAAATAAAATAAATAAATGTCTCCCATGACTAGAAGGGTCCTCCCTTCTCTTACTATCTCCTTTTGATATATAAGGAGATAGGCCTTTTCTTACGTGAAAGCTTAAGGAGTTGCTCATTCCCTGCTTTGGTCCATAGTATTCCCAATCGGGGATATGCTCTTTCTCCTTTCAGCTCGTCCTCATGGTAAGAACGCATGATACCTTTTGCCCTTAAGCAAGTCAACATGGTATCTCATCTCTATGCGTCTTCTGTCCACTTACCATGCTAGAGTTCTGGAAGACTCGGGACTTGCTGGCTACAGACTGATATTATCCTCTCTTTTTCACGTAACCGTCCTGGTTTTTTCACTAGCTAGCATCCTTGCAGATCATAACCAGGAGGAATAGATTCTCTATATATCTTCTCAAGTAGATTCCATCTCCTTGTTATTAGATGAATCTTTCCTCTCCACATATCCTATGTGAATACCCTGCTGTAGGCATATCTCTGTCTGCTTAATTGCAGACACCCATATATAGGCCTACATATTCATATCTATCTTTTGTGTGTATTTTATGCCCTTCCATATCTCACTATAGATATATTCTTATATGTCTATCTATATATCTATATGTGTATATATCTATATGTGTATATATATATGTCGAGATATTTTATTATAGATAGATATGTATCCAAATACTTATCTATCTGACTGTCTATGCTCATATAGCTATATGATTCTGACAGATGAGTTTTTCCCATACCTCTGCTATCCAGCAGGTTTGGGGTTCTACACACACAACCACTCCTGTGGTAGTCAATAATTTTTATACCATAACCTTAGGGTTTAGGTACCTCTGAAGCTCTCCATGCTCCAATATCTCTCCTAGCTTACCCCAGTTAGGAGAGACATTGTGGATCTTCAGTTAATAACAGGCTTAACGCCTCAGGCATTTGTACTCTCTTTTTGGGATACAAGGGGTTCCCATACCCTTTCTCCCCACAAGGACTGTGCCTGTTTGTCCAAATCGGTTAGCCTTTCTCTTTTGCTCCCAAGAGTGAGTCACTCTGCCGCCAAAAGAGTTGAGTTTTTGTCATAAAGCCTTCTGCTGAAGGCCCACCGTTTTTGTACTTCCCAGTTTGTTTTTACTGGGGTTACCTGTTACCCTTCAGGATTCTGACCTCCACTGTTTTTCCTACAGGTTTATCACCTCCACTTTACAGTGAGGTCCTTTTTGAGGTTCCTCTCCTGGGTTCCCCAGTAGATCCCATGAACCTCCATACTTCTGTGAAATCCTGTTAGGGGAGGTCCATATTGCAATATTTCATTTCATTATCATTGATGACAATTATCATCCACACAGGGACTTCTTCTCTGCAGTCCCATGCTAGGTTAAGCTGTTGTCCACAGCACCTTTCTCTTTCAACTCCTACCCTCCACCCTCAGGATGCCTGGTGTTATTAGGTATAGCATGTTCCAATCTATGACATGCTGGGACTCCAGGCATCTCAGCTTGGGAGTCCCCTATGTGAAGACTCATTCCTGCTTGTTCCTGGAGATAGCACAGTTACTTACCTGTAACAGGTGATCTCTGGGAACAGCAGGAATAAGTCTTCACAACCCACCCACCTCCCCTAGGAGTTGTATCTCTATCTATCTTTCCTTTCCTCAGCTTTAAAACTTAACTGAGGAGAGGCAGTTGGGAAAGGCGGGAAGGCAGCACGCAGGCGTGGTGGGATGCTTCCAAAAGCTCTTTGATTGGACGCTGGGAAGCGTTCCCGCGTGGACTCCGTCGGTACCGACGTACCCATATGTGAAGACTTATTCCTGCTGTTCCCAGAGATCACCTGTTACAGGTAAGTAACTGTGCTGTCTTGACTAGATTGTAAGCTTTGACGAGCAGGGATTGTCTCTTACATGTCTGTACAGCGCTGCGTACGACTGGTAGCGCTATACAAATGCTCAGTAGTAGTAGTAGATAAGAGAAGAAAGGTACTGGGGAGCCGCAGAGTGAATGCATTTATAGGTCAGCAGGCGAAGTTTGAACTGGATGCGGAAACGGATAGGGAGCCAATGAAGTGACTTGAGAAGAGGAGTAATATGGGCATGACGAGGCTGGCGGAAGATTAGCTGTGCAACAGAGTGTTGAACAGATTGAAGGGGAGAGAGATGATTCAAAGGGAGACCAGCAAGGAGTAGGTTACAGTAGTCAAGATGGGAGGTAATTTCCTGTTTCCAAAGGAGATGCTGGTGCGCTGATTTTGTTGGCATTTTTTTAATAACCTAAGGCGAAGTGCAACGAAGGATGGCCCTGTCTGCACCGAGTCGTGGATGGAAAGGGACAGTCTGACAAGAGTGGGAACAAAGCACCTAGGTGCAGAAGTCTAAAAGATATCTGGTCCGATTTTCAGTTGGGCAGGCTATGCGCCACAGCACACAGCCTGTCCGCCGACCCCCTTAACCCGGATTTTAACTTCCTTGGTGACAGAAGTGAAAATCCGGGTTTGGCTGGTAGAACTGGCAGCCGTCGAGGCTAAACAGCAGCGATTTCCAATGCTACCCGCTTAGCCCCTGCTCTTGAAAGATAAGAACATAAGATATGCCATACTGGGTCAGACCAAGGTCCATCAAGCCCAGTATCCTGTTTCCAAGAGTGGCCAATCTAGGTCATATGTACCTACCAGTTTCCCCAAAAGACACAGGTTCCACAATGTTTGTACTGGGTCAAGCATTGATATCCTGGGTCCCTTCTTAATAATGGTTTATGGACCTTTCCTCCAGGAACTTGTCCAAACCTTTTTTAAGCCTAGCTACACTTAACAGCTTTTACTACATCCTCCGGTAACAAATGCCAGAGTTTGATTACATGTTAAGTGAAAAAATATTTTCTCTTATTAGTCTTAAATAGTTTACCTTGTAGCTTCATTGCATGTCCCCTAGTCTTTCTATATTCTCATAACGTAAACAATCTATCTACGTTTACCCGTTCCACTACGTTCATTAATTTATAGACTTCTATCATATCCTCCCCTCAGCCGTCTCTTTTCCAGGTTAAAGAGCCCTAACCTTTTTAGCCTTTCTTCATAGGGGTATCCTTCCATCCCCTTTACCATTTTGGTGGCTCTTCTCTGAACCTTTTCTAATAATGCTATATCCTTTTTAAGATACGGCGACCAGAATTGCACACAATATTCAAGGTGCGGTCACACCATGGAATGATATAGAGGCACCACCCAAAATCTCCACTGTCTAAAACCATACAAACACATGATCAGCCTACAAATTGTATATATTGTATATATTGTGATTGTACATAGTTACCCTGTTAGCCAAGTTGAATATCCTGTTCATATGTAAACACAAAGTACTATTGGAAATGTGTATGTTCATTGTTTATTGTAAACCGCGCTGATGCTGAATAGCGCGGTATAAAAGAGACTTTAAATAAATAAATAAATAAATTATAATATCCTTTGTTTTATTTTCCATTCCTTTCCTTATGATACCTAGCATTCTATTTGCTCTCTTGGCCGCCGCTGCACACTGGGCAGAGGGTTTTAACATGGTATCCACAATGATGCCTAAATCTTTTTCCTGGGTGGTAGTTCCTAATGTGGAACCTTGCATCGTGTAACCATAGTTTGGGTTGTTCTTCCCTAGGTGCATAATTTTGCACTTGTCCACATTAAATTTCATTTGCCATTTTGATGCCCAGTCTTCCAATTTATCAAGATCCTCTTGCAATTTTTCCAGAATCCTCATGGGTTTTAACAACTTTAAATAGTTTTGTGTCATCTGCAAATTTGAAAACCTCACTCGTTATTCCCTTTTCCAGGTAATTTATGAATATGTCAAAAAGCAGCGGACCCAGCACAGATCCCTGGGGTACATCGCTATTCACCTTTCTCCACTGGGAAAATTGGCCATTTAGCCCTACCCTCTGCTTTAACCAGTTCCTGATCCACAATAGTACACTGCCTCCTAGCCCATGACTCTTTAGTTTTGCCAAAAGTCTCTGATGAGGGACCTTGTCAAAGGCTTTCTGAAAGTCCAAATACACTATATCAACCGACTCACCTTTGTCTTACCTGTTCATTCACACCTTCAAAAAAACATAACAGATTAGTAAGACAAGATCTTCCTTGTCTAAAGCCATGTTGGCTGTCTCCCATTAAGCCATGACTATCTACATGTTCAGCAATTTTGTTCTTTATGATGGTTTCTACCATTTTTCCAGTACTGACGTCAGGCTCACCGGTCTGTAGTTTCCCAGATCACCCCTGGAACCCTTTTTAAAAATTGGCGTTACTTTGGCCATCCTCCAAACTTCAGGTATTACAGATGATTTTAATGATAGTTCACAGATTACTAATAGCAGGTTTGCAATCTCATATTTCAGTTCTTTCAACACACTTGGATGTATACCATCCGGCCCAGGTGATTTGCTACTCTTCAGTTTATCTAATAGTTGTAATACATCTTCCCGATGTATCGATATTTCCTTCAATTCTTCTGCACCTTTAAATACCACTTCAGTCATGGGTTAAGATCCCTACATCTTCCTCAGTAAAGACCGAACAAAGAATTCATTCAGTCTCCTGCTACTGCCTTGTCGCCTCTTAGTGCCCCTTTAACCCCTCTATCATCTAATAGACCAACTGACCCTCTCACAGGTTTTTTGCTACGAATGTACTTGAAAAAGTCTTTATTATGCAGTTTTGCTTCTGCAGCAAGCTTCTTCTCAAATTCTCCCTTTGCCTGCCTTATCAATGTCTTGCATTTAACTTGCCAGTGCTTGTGCTGTTTCCAGTTTTCATCATTTGGCTCTTTTTTCCATTTCCTGAAATGCTTTTTTGGCAACAACAGCCTCTCTGACCTCACCTTTAAACCATGCTGGCAGGTTTTTGGACTTTCTTCCACTTTTCTTAAAGCGTGGAATACAGCTGGTCTGGGCTTCCAAGATTAGTATTTTTCAACAACACCCAAGCTTGATGTAAGTCTTTAACCTTTGCAACTGCTCCTTTTAGTTTTTTCTTAACTAGTTTCCTCATTTTATCATAGTCTCCCTTTCGAAATTTAAATGTAGTACTGTGGGTAGGCGAGGAAAAGCTTTGCTCATCTTTAAGGAGCAAAGGGCTAAGTGGGTAGCATCAAAAATCGCTTCTACCCGCTTAGCCGTTTCCTCCATCCTGGAATGCCCCCAACATGCCCCAATGCTAACCACATAGCATCTGGGTGCGTTAGGGACTTATTCGGGATTTTCCAAAGGCACTACCCATGTAGACATCCAGCGTAACCAAAAACGAACTCAGTTTTGTGATCTTTTTCTACAACCGGTAGCGGCAAGAGTGCTTTCTTATATAAAGGACACAGGGGATTTACTTCGTCAACTATCAGACTGTACTGATTTATCCAATTGTTCGTTTTTGGTTACGCTGGATGTCCAAGCCCTATACACAAACATAGACCAGAAAGAAGTTATGTCTGGACTGTTGAACCATCCTATCCCACTTCCACAGCGTATTCCAAAAAGATTCTTTTTGGAATTGCTGGATTTAGTACTCACTCAGAACTTCTTTCTGTATCAACAACAATTCTATTTACAGATCTATGGTATAGCAATGGGTGCGACGGTCGCCCCCTCCATAGCAACAATTTACATGGCATGGTTTGAAGAACTATACATCTACTCGCATCCTTTATTTTCTTGGGTTCAATACTGGAAGCGATTTTTAGATGACATTTTCTTCATTTGGACGGGCAGTAGAACTGATTTGGATGCTTTTTTGCATTCTCTAAATTTATTTAAACCAAATATACAATTTACGGCACAAATAGGAAGTAACAGTATTCAATTTTTGGACATTATGATTGAATGCACCCCGGAGGGTTTTTCAACTTCTCTATATAGAAAGCCAGTTCAGCGAAATACTCTGCTGCATTTTGACAGCTCCCATCCACCAGCATTGAAGAAGGGTCTGCCTTATGGGCAATTCTTGCGTCTTCGACGTAATTGCACTTCGCTGGCACAATTTAAGATTCATGCCAAAGAATTATGCTCCCGTTTGTTCTCCAGAGGGTATCCGTCTAAGGTTATCCATAGGGCCTACAAAAGAGCACGATTTACTCATCGTGATTGGTTGTTGGAAACTAAGGCCTCCCCTCCTTTGATGAATAAAATTACATGCATTTTTCCTTTTATGCGAGGCACTTCCTCTGTTGTCAGCTTACTGTATAAGTTCTGGCCGGTTTTGGCCGTTCATTCCTGCTTCTGTAAGCCACTTCAAATAGCATATTCTCGTAAACCGAACCTACGTGACATACTGATGAAAACTACGGCACCTCAAGACAGACCACCTCTGCGGCATGAAAATGCGGGTCATTACCCGTGTGGGACCTGCTCTTTCTGCTCTAATACTATATCAGGCTTGACATGGCTAGATGTCCGTACAAATAAAAGTTATTATACCCGCTGGCATACGGATTGTACTACTGACTTTGTCGTCTATCTAATTCTCTGCCCTTGTCATTTACCATACATTGGCCGTACTACACGAACTTGTAAACTACGTTTGGGTGAACATGCTTCTCGCCTGTCTACACAACAGCTTGCTGCACCGTTAGTCCAACACTGTTTGGATTATTTGCATACATTTGCAGATCTTAGCTGGCGGATTTTGGATCATGTACCCCTCAATCCAAGGGGTGGAGACAGAGTTCAAGCCCTGCAAAATCTAGAGCAGAAATGGATTTTTCGCCTGCATTCCGTTCAGCCAGAAGGACTAAATCAGCAATTAGACTGGCATACAGTTTTTTAACCATTCAGTTGGAGAGCGGTTACCTGATTGGTGGTTTCTTCTCTCTGTTCTGATTGGTTTTTGTCTACCTTTCACATCTGAAGGACGCGCTCGGCTTAATGATAGCGCCTGGGTTATAAAAACCAGTTGCTCTTGGCATTGTGTAAGGCTAATGCTTCTGCTAACAGCGGTTTGACCTGAAGCAGGGGGTCTATGGGAACACCCCCGAAACGTGGCACGTCGAGAGAAAAATCGGACCTGCTGTAAAAAGCCTGTGTTGTTCAAAGCTAAGTACCAGCCATTTTTGAAGAGCTGTTTTAAAAAGTTATATTACGATTAAAAAGGAAGGGCCATGGCGGTAGAGGGTGATTTTTCTCTCTACTTGGCTGGCCAGTCCAACAAAAAAATTTAGGATTTATTCTGGTTATTTTCACTGAGTTCTGGGGTTATTTGGATGATATTGTACTCAGGGTGAAGGCGTTTTGGTTTTTACTATCTGTATTGAGCTGAAACTACTGTTTTCACAAGCAATGTCAATTGTGGTGGTTTGGAATTATCTGTAATGTATTCTGGATATTCTTGATTTCTTTATAGGATTTTTAGTGTTGTAAACCACTTCATAGCCTTCAGAGAGAGGTGATATAATAAAAATAAATAAATAAATAAACCAAACCCAACTAAACCTAATACTTCCCCTTAAGCCTATGGATCTACCACAATAAAATAAAAATCGATGTAAAATAACCAAAATTAACAAAAGGACAAAAATTCATCCATCCCCTGCCATACTAATAAGGCTAGAAACCAAGTTCCCTTAAAATGGCCGGAGCCAACACCGACTTCTTAAGCTTCTGACTTTTGAAGGCCAATTCAGCTGATTCTACCTCCAAATTGTGTCCCTATGCAAACCCCATAAGTATTGTTATTCCTCATCTTTGCCTTCAAATTCCATAAGTAAAGTTACTCCCTGAATGTGCCAACACATCCTGTAGGTATTTCTTTTAATTCTTAGCTCAAGGGGAGTTATATTCTGCTATTGAAGGTATTTTCCTGTGCCCAGAGGGCTGCAATCTAAGTTTTGTACCTGAGGCTATGCAGGGTTACGTAAGTTGCCCAAAGTTCACAAGGAGCATCTGTGGGATTTGAATCCTGGTTCTTAGCCTACTGCTTTAATCACTAGGTTGCTTCTGGTTAATAATATTCTTCCCATTTCTTTCAGATTTTTCCTATCGAGTAGCTGCTTGTCTTCCTATTGATGATGCATTACGTATTCAGCTGCTGAAAATCGGAAGTGCTATTCAGCGCTTGCGCTGTGAGCTGGATATTATGAATAAAGTAAGCGTTTTACCTAATGCTGCATGAGAGGTTGATGAGAGGTGGAGGAGAAAGAGTAAGAGAGGAAATAATTTCAAGGTTAAAAAGGAGAGATGAAGTAGAGGCAACTGAACTGAGACAATGAGGAACAAACAGCCAGAAACGTAAGTTAAGAACATAAGATATGCCATACTGGGTCAGACCAAAGGTCCATCGAGCCCAGTGTCCTGTTTCCAACAGTGGCCAATCCAGGTCATAAGTACCTCTCAGGTTCCCAAAAGGTTCATAGATTTCCTGCTGCTTGTCCCATGGGTAAGCAGTAGATTTTCCCAGCCCACTTTAATCATATCACTTCTATCCCGCCTTTCCTCTAAGGTGTACATATTAAGTTCCTTAAGTCTGTCCTCATATGCTTTATGATGAAGCCCACTAATCATTTTAGTAGCCACCCTCTGCACCGCCTCCATCCTGTTCACATCCTTTTGAAGGTGCAGTCTCCAGAATTGCACACTATACTCCAAATGAGGTCGAACCAAAGACTTAGAGAGGCATTATCACCTCCTTTTTTTCTGCTAGCCATTCCTCTCCGTATGCACCCAAGCATCCTTCTAGCTTTTGCTGTTGCCTTTTCTACCAGTTTAGCTACTTTAAGATCATCAGACACAACCACGCCTAGGTCCCGCTCTTCTTTAGTGGACAAAAGTACTTCACCCCCTATACTGTATTGCTCCCTTGGATTGCTGCAGCCCAAATGCATGACCTTACATTTTTTAACATTAAATCCCAGCTGCCAAATTCTAGACCATTCTTCAAGCTTAGCTAGATCCCCCCTCATGTTATCTACACCTTCCTGGGTGTCTACTCTATTGCAGATTTTGGTATTATCTGCAAAGAGGCAAACCTTACCTGACAGCCCTTCCGCTATATCACTAACAAAGATGTTAAAAAGAATCGGACCAAGGACAGATCCCTGAGGCACACCACTGATAACATCCTTCTCCTCAGAGTGAGCTCCATTTACTTGTACTCTTTGTCGCCTCCCACCCAACCAATTTCTAACCCAAGCAGTAACTTTAGGGTCCATCCCTAGGGTGCTCAGTTTGTTTATAAGTCGCTTGTGAGGAACAGTGTCAAAGGCTTTACTGAAATCTAAATACACCACATCTAGAGCTCTCCCTTGGTCCAACTCCCTGGTCACCCAGTCAAAGAAATCAATCAGATTTGTCTGACAAGACCTGCCTCTGGTGAATCCATGCTGCCTCGGATCCTGTAATCCGCTGGACTCCAGAAACCTCACTATTTTCTCTTTCAGCAGCGTTTCCAATAATTTACTCACCACCGAAGTTAAACTAACCGGCCTGTAGTTTTCAACCACATCCTTACTTCCGCTCTTGTGTAAAGGCACCACATGAGCCTCTCTCCAGTCCTTTGGCACCACTCCCAACTCCAACGAGGCATTGAAAAGGTCAGTCAGTGGAGTTGCTAAAACGTCCCCAAGTTCCCTCAGTATTCTAGGGTGTATCCCATCCTGTCCCATTGCTTTGTCTACTTTAAGTTGAGCTAGTTTCTCACGAACACAGTCTTCTGAAAATTGTTTAAGATGTCCCTCGCTTCTGTTCTTATTTGTGGGTGTTTTCAGAGGTCCATAATAGTTTATGGACTTTTTCTCTGGAAGCTTGTCCAGGAGGAGAATTTTATTAACCAATATTAAAGTGGACCGGGGAAATCCACTGCTTACCTCTGGGATAAGCAGCATGGAATCTGTGTACCTTTTGGGAACCTGACAGGTACTTGTGAAGTGGACTGGCCACTGTTGGAAACAGGACACTGGGCTCGATGGACCTTTGGTCTGACTCCGTTTGGCATCTCTTATGTTCTTAACTTCCTCATCATCTCAGTTCGGTTGCCACTGCTTCTTTTCACCATTTTATCCTTTTTAACCGTGAAAGTTAGAATAAATGCTTTTAAGCATTTCCTTTTGTTTTAATTTAGCTGCAGATGTTTAAACTATGGCTGTACAACATTTGTTTTATTTCTGTATGGTGTGTAAATAGCATAAAATATTCCCTGTTACCTACCCTGTAGGCTGTGGAAATGCCACAGTGGAGCCTGCTGTACTGAATGCTTGCAAAGCTTTTCTGTCTGTTGGGACGTAATGGCGGAGAACACGCTGCTCATTTGCCTTCCTGTCTCTTGGGACGTGATGGCGGAGAACACGCTGCTCATTTGCCTTCCCGTCTCTTGGGACGTAATGGCGGAGAACACGCTGCTCATTTGCCTTCCCAAGAGAGCTCATTTTGAATTGCTCATGTTGAGGATTCACAAACTTTCTTGGCATTATAAATTGTGCACACTGCCAATGTAATACATAAACATGGCAGAAGAAATATTGTATATGCCCTGATCAGCCCTTCCTTAATGCCGTTAAGTGTGCCCATTGTTCCAGCACACATGCACTCTTATCTACAGTGAGAGGAGAGGTGTATTTAAGTTGATTTGGGTGTTCACATTTTTGTGCATTTCCCACAGATAAAGCAGCTAGAAGTGATGGAGTGAGTTTTTATATCTGTGCTGAGATTTAAAGCAAATGTACACAAGTCCTTTTTATTATAAGAAATGATGGAAATTCATCCACATCCCTCCAATCCAATCCAGACAAACCTGATAGGCAATTTTTTTACTGATGTCGCCCCATAAACCTAGAGGAACTTCCCTCCTCCTATCAGTATCTTCAGTCTCCAGCAGCTGGTGGGCAGGCTTCCTTGGAGTTGGTCTGATTGGATTCAGAATCATCCCAGATGTAGACAGGTTTTTGCAGACGTTTGGGATAACAGATTCAGAGCTGTCCTGGATGGAGATCTCACTGCACATGTTTACTGAGTAAAACAGCAGCAAAGTTGCATTTAAAAAAAAAAAAAAAAGAAGCATGCTGTACGATCCGGAGCCCTTCGATGAATGGAGAGAGACCTCCACGGAGTGCCCATGAGCCGTTGAGTCAGTCGTCTCATTCTGAAGCGGTGAGTTTTTCCCACTGGCATGTCTAGCCGCCACATGATGGTCAGCAGCTCGGGAGGCAGAGCGATAGGCGGGCCATGGGAAGCGGGTTTAATTTGTTTGAATACAAAAGGAAATTCTGATGCCCAGTTCACAATTTATCTGTGTCGCGTGTGGGGCATGCTGCAGCTCCTTTTCACAAACAGGTAGTTGAGAGGGAGAGAGAGAGCTATGACGTTGAGGAATGGCGAGAAGGGCTGGTTTTGTTGCCTGGAGGATCCGCGAGATCCATGACAGGCCAGGAATATGAGGTTAGCCACCCTTTCCCTACTCCAGACAGATGGGAAGTTTCCCGTGCTGGATCTCTGGCAGCCATTTTGTCTGCAGGCACCGGGCCTGCCATGTCCATTTTTCCGACTGGGCCTTCGGCTTTAGATTTGAGAGCTGAGAGCCAGGATTCCCAGAGGTCAAGGGATAGAACTCGGGAGGAAACGTCTTTGTTTTCTCCTGAGTTAGTGCTGCTTCTTCACAAAGCCTACAGGATGGAGCAAGGTCAGAAATTAGGGACCGCACGTCCCGCTTATGTTTTATGTTTATGTTTTATTTCACTTGATAAAAACCGCCTTTCAGTGGCAAGCAAAGCGGTGTACAATAAAATCCAATTTTTTTTAAAAAAAGGCCGAAGCCAATGAAATAGAAAGGAAATACAATTCCTGGACAGAAAAGCAATAAAAGCAGGAAAGACAAGGCCAGAACATAAATAGAGACAAATCACAAGGAAAGCAGAGGATAGAACAAAGGGGATTCACACAAAAGGGGAGGGGATATCAAACGCCAGGGAAAAGAGGTGGGTTTTCAGGTTTTGTTTAAATGTGGGGTGGTGAGGATCCAGGCGGAGTGAAGAGGGGAGGGAGTTCCAAAGGGCGGGGCCAGCAAAAAAGAAAGCAGAGGAACGAGTAGATTGTAAGTGGGCGCGGGAGGGGGAGGGAAGAGTGAGGCGGTTAAGATGGAAGGAGCGAGGGGTGTACCTAGGGGAATGAAAGGAGAGAAGGTCTGTTAAATATTGAGGGGTGCCTGTATGAAGAGCTTTATGAACCAGGATGAGCAGCTTGAAATGAGCACGGTGGGGAAAAGGCAACCAGTGAAGACGAAACAGTAGGGGTGTTATGTGATCACGGGGGGAGGAATTGGTAACCAGACGGGCGGCAGTATTCTGAATACGTTGTAACCGGGACTGTTGCGACTTGGAAAGGCCGACGAAAAGTGAGTTTGCGAAATCCACCCGTGACATGACCAGGGATAGCAACAGAGTGGTGAGAGCAGACGGGGATAAGAAGGGACAGACTGCACGGATTTGTCGGAGGAAGAAGAAGGATGACTTGGTGACATGAGATATATGAGCGTGAAAAGATAGATCAGAATCGAAGTGAACCCCAAGGTAGCGAAAGGAAGAGACTAAGGGAACAGGAGAGCCAGAGAAGGAGGGGGCCAATGTGGGGGGTGGGTTGTTGTGAGAAAACCAGATAGCAGCAGTCTTGGTGAGATTAAGGTGGAGGCAATTACGAGTCAACCAATCAGCCACAGTGGAAAGACAAGAATTAAGCGTGGAGAGATCAGGACAGGATGGGGAAGTGTGGTGGAGTAATAAAATGTCGTCGGCATAGAGAAAGGCAGATATTCCAGACTGTTGAATTAAGAGGGCCAAGGGGGCTAAGAAAAGGTTGAAGAGGAGGGGAGCCAAGACAGAACCCTGAGGTACCCCACAGGAAAGAGGAAAGGAGTCAGAAGGGGGGGTAGAGGAAGGGGAAGGCGACAGGACTGCACATGAACGGGAGGAGAGAAAGGAGTGGAACCAGCGGTGTACAGTACTGAAAAGACCCACTTCCCGTAGACGAAGAAGAAGGAGGGAGTGATCAACTAGATCAAACGCAGCTGAAAGATCAAGTGCAACCGCCACCGAGATATCACCGCGATCATGAGCTACATGCAGTGCATTAGTAAAGGCTTGGAAGACCGGAGCTCCTAAGCGCCCGCCTGCCCCCATAGGTGAGTGGGGCACGGTGACGCATTTGCGCCTCACTAAAGAGAGCAAGGGGGAAGATGTGTGTGTGGGGGGGGGGAGGGGCGGAGGACACTGGAGAGAGGGCCCTTCAGTCTCCGAGGAGCATCTAGGGGGCTATGACCTGGAAGAAGAGGACCTATCTCCAGGGGAGGACCCCACAATTGTGTGAGTTTTCTGTAAGGAAGAGCTGATGTCGCTGATTTCTCAATTGCTGACGGCGTTGAACCTCCCCTTTCAGATACCGCAGGATGAGGTACCCTTAGAGGACCCTCTAATGCAGGGCATGCGAGTGCCACAAAATTCCTTCCCCGTCCATAAGGCTATTTATGCAGATGTTCTAGGCAGAGTAGGAAGGCCCTGAGGCTGGGCTTTGGGGGGGGGGGGAGCGAGGGCTCGCCTCTATCCCATCCCACCAACAGAGAAGGATCTTATTTCGGACACCCAAGGTGGAGTCATTTGTCACTGCAGTAACCAACAAGACTACAATTCCGTCGGAGGGTAGTATGGCCCTCAAGGACCCATAAGACTGCCAGTTGGAGGTACTGTTGAGACAGGTGTTTGAGGTCAACACCTGTGGAGGAGTAGCCTAATGGTTAGAGCACTGGCTTGGGAACCAAGAGACCAGGGTTCGATTCCCATTAGCATTCCTTGTGGCCTTGTCAAGTCACTTAACTTGGAATTTTCTGAGACAATGGAAAGTTATCAATGTCCCTGTTTAATGTACATTACCATGTTTAAGTTACAATGTAAACTGCTTTGATTGAAATGATAAAGCGGTATAAAAGACCTGTTATGGTGAGTGCAGAGGCTGCCTGGTCTTCTCCAGAGATTGATCATGGATCTGGTGGAGATCTCTAAGGTAGAGTCTGCTGCGGTCTATCTGTTTGACTTCTATTATGATTTAGTGCTATCCTCATCTAAGAGTATGGCATTAGTAGTAGCGGCTTGTCGATTTCTCTGGTTAAGAAACTGGTCAGTGGATGCTTCCTCCAAGGTCTGTTTGAGCAAACTGCCCTTTAAGCTGCTGTTTGGTGAGCCCCTTAAAGAGCTGGTCAGGTACCTGGGGGAGTCAAAATGTTACCGGAAGACAAGCTTCGCAGAGGTAGAGGGCAGTTGGCCTAGTCATGGGGGGGGAGGGGAGGAAACCAGGGACTTCCGTCGCTTTAGAGCGACTTGATTTCCTCCTTCCCAAGGGGACTGTTAACCATGGCTGTTATAGGGGGCCCTCCTGGAGCTGCCAAAAAGCCACAATGAAGAGAGTCGGTGGAGCACATTGGGGAATGCCTTCAGCATTTCTGCCACTCCTGGGTCCAGATAACCTTGGATCAATGGGTCCTGGAGGTTATTCTCTGTGGTTATGCTCTAGAGTTTCAACATCCCTTACAAGAGGCCTTCATGCTGTCCCTGTGAGGATCAAGCGGTCCACGTGACGCTGCAGCAGCTGCTGGCCTTAGAGGCAGTGGTTTCTGTACCACCAGACCAGTGCTGCTTAAGTCGATACTCTATATAGTTCATGGTACCGAAAAAGGAGGGCACTTTCCGTCCTGTTCTCGACTTCAGACACGTGAACGTGGCATTGTGATCCATTATGATAGCCGTGCAGAGGGGAAAGTTCCTCACTGCCCTGGACTTGACCGAGGTATACCTTCATATTCTGATATGCTTAGAGCATCAATGCTTCCTGCAATTTGCAATGTTTATGGGTCATTTCCAGTTTCAAGCTCTGCCATTCGACCTGGTAATGGCTCCTTGGATGTTCACCAAGTGACACAGAAGGTGATGGCCTTTCTGCAGAGTTTGGGATTGTAGTCATATTGTTGAAAAGCAAGTTGATCTCGTCCCAACAGTTGATTATCTGGGAGCCCAGTTCGACACAGTGGCTGGTGTGGTCTCGTTGATGGAGGAGCGCATTTTCAAACTCCAGTGCTTGTTGCACCAATTTCTATGAATGTCAAAACTGTCAGCATGGCATTACCTGCAGATGCTTGGATTAATTTCAGCAGCGCTTTGTTTCATATGCGGCCGCTACAGAGAGCGTTGCTTTCAAGATGGTCGCCTCAGCACCACTCCTTATCCTGTAGTGCCTAGGGGATACAAAGATGGAGTTGAAGTGGTGGCTGCAGAAGAGCAGATTAGCAAAGGGAATTTCACTGGAGCAGCCCGATTTGAATTGTGGTGACCACTGATGCCAGTATGAATGGCTGGAGAGTGCATTGTTGCTCAGGGGTGGTGAATAATGGAGGAGAGCTCCTGGCCCATCAATTGGCTGGAAATTCGAGCACGTTGACTCTAATGGAGGCTTGGGCGGTCAGAGTATTCTCAGACAATGCCTCGGTGGTAGTGTGTATCAACAGGCAGGGCGGCACAGGCAGTGCACTGCTGACGGAAGTGGTAGTGTCCCATCTGCACTGGGCTTAGCGGCACCTAAGCATGCTCTCGGCAGTGCACATGGCCAGGAAGGACACACATCCAGGTCGATTATCTCAGTTGACATCAGATATATGGGCAGAGTGGGCCTTGGTGGACTTGGTGTTCGAGAGCATCGTTTGCCACTGGGATCAGCCGGTCATGGATCTCATGGTGACAGCAGACAATGCCAAGGTCAGCCGATTCTACAGCAGAAGAGAGTGAATGTCAGAAGGGCTGGATGTCCTGGCTCAGCGCTGGTCGGGGGAGGTGCTTCTATATGTCTTCTCTCCCTGGGCAATGATTGGCCGGATGCTGCATCACATTGCATGGCATTGAGGTTGGGTGATTCCTGTGGCACCTGATTGGCCCAGAGACCGTAGTACGTGGATCTGATCCAACTGATGGTGGGCCGATAAGAATGCCGCAGGTGGATCGATTCTCGCTTATGGCCTGGCTTTTGAGCAGGTGTGGCTGTTGAGGCAGGGTTATTTGACTAGAGTGATTGCCACATTATTAAAGGCCCGAAAGAGATCCACCTCCCTGTCCTATATTCAAATTTGGTAGGTGTTTGAAGCCTGGTGTGATCAACAAGACCAGCGGCCCTTAAGAGTGTTGGTGGTAGACATCCTTGCCTTTTTGCAGGATGGTCTGGATAAGGGGTTGTCCCTGAACACTCTGAAGGTGCAGGTGGTTGCTTTGGCCTGCTACTGGGGAAAGGTTCAGGGGGCCTCTTTGGTGAATCACCTGGATGTGGCAAGGTTTATGCAGGCCGTAAAGCAGGTTAGACCATTGACATGTGCAGTCATTCCTCTTTGGGACTTGAATGGTCACATTACTATTTGAGACCTTGTGTCAAGCCTCTTTGAAAGATCTGACCCTGAAAATGGGTTTCTTGGTGGTTATCTGCTCGGCCCGTCACATTTACGAGTTGCAGGCCTTGTCCTATCGAGAGCCGTTTCTGCTGATGTCTAAGGAATGCATGGTTCTTCGAACTGTTCCTTCCTTTTTGCCAAAAGTGGTTTCTCCATTTTCATGTCAACCAGGTAGTGACTCTCCTGATGTTTGCGTGATCGAAGGAAGAGAAAGGAGACCGTTGATTGCATTGTCTGGATGTGCGGAGAGCGTTGCACTGTTTTATTTATTTATTTTATACCGCTTTATTATTTTAGTCAAAACGGTTTACTTAAACTTGGTAATGTACATTAAATAGGGATATTGATAACTTGGATTCTTCTGAGGCAATGGAGGCCAAGGCCATAAGGAGTGCAAGTGGGAATCGAACCCTGGTCTCTCTTGGTTCACAGGCAAATGCTCTAACCACTAGGCTACTCCTTCACTCGGACTTCCAGAAGCGCATGCAGCCCTTCTAGAAGTCTGATTGATTGATTGGAAGAGAAATCAGCTACTTGGAATAGACATACTTACATTGCAAGGGACCAACAGAGGCCTTTGCACAGGGGGCAGACAGAACTATAAAGGTATATTTTGGGTAATTCTGGTTCATTGTCTGCTTGAAAGGCATCTCCCAGGGAGGGGCTTGCTTCTTTAGATCATCAGACACCTGGCTTCTCATACCGGTCACAGACAGCCAGTCTGAAATGCCGGAGCTACACAGATAAGACTAAGCTTTCTATCTCTGCTGGGTTTTTTTTATTGCAAATATGGAATATTAACTGTGGGTTAAACCTTAGGTATTTAGAAAATTGCTAATTACTGGTCCTACATTACGTTTGGGGATAGTCAAACTGCTTGATTTCCTTGTGTAGCTTTAACAGTTTTTTGAGTGTGTCCTCAGTTCAGGTATAAGCCTACTGGGGCAGGGACACTTGGGAATTGCAATGGGCTAAACTAAAAGAGGCAATAAAAGGGGCAACAGATAAAGTAAGAAAAGATGTAAAGATAGATGTAAGAAAAGTAAATAAAAACAAGAGGAGAAGGAAACCTATTTGGTTTTCCAAAGAAGTGGCTGCTCAAATAAGGGCAAAAACCATAGCTTTCGCAAAATTCAAAAGCTTGCAAACAGAAGAACACAGAAATGATTATCAAAGAGACAAAAAGAGAAATAAGGATAGCAAAATCAAAGGCAGAGGAAAAGATGGCTAAAGATGTTAAGTGCGGCGACAAATCTTTCTTCAGGTATATTCGGGAAAGGAAGAAGATCAGAGGTGGACTCGCAGGGCTCAGAAGTGCTAGGAACGGACTTGTGGAAAATGACATTGATAAAGCGAAATTACTAAACAAATACTTCTGCTCTGTTTTTACTAAAGAAAATCCTGGAGAAGGACCACCTGTGACTCCCAAATATAAAAATGGGAACGAGGTCGATACCACACCATTCGGAGAGGATGAGGTGTTAGAACAACTTGCAAAACTGAAAGTGGACAAGGCCATGGGACCGGATGGGATACATCCCAGGATACTGGAAAAGCTCAGAGAGGTTCTTGCAGGGCCATTAAAGGATGTTTTCAACAGATCCTTGGAAACAGGAGATGTTCCTCAGGACTGGAGAATGGCTGACGTCGTACCTATACACAAAAGTGGTGACAGGGAAGAAGTGTCAAACTACAGGCCCGTGAGCCTTACCTCGGTGGCGGGAAAGGTAATGGAGATGCTCCTGAAAGAGCGAATAGTGAACTTTCTCAAAACCAGGGGGGTTACAAGATCCAAGGCAACATGGTTTTACCGAGGGACGGTCTTGCCAAACAAATCTGATTGAGTTCTTTGACTGGGTGACCAGAGAACTGGATCAAGGACATACGATGGATGTCATCTACCTGGATTTCAGCAAAACCTTTGAATACTGTCCCTCATAGGAGGCTTATCAATAAACTCAGTAGTTTGGGGATGGATCCCAAGGTGGTAAACTGGATAAGAAACTGGTTGACTGACAGATGACAGAAGGTGATGGTAAATGGAGCTCACTCAGATGAAAGGAAGTTGATTAGCGGGGTGCCGCAGGGTTTGGTCCTGGGCCCGGCACTGTTCAATGTATTTGTGAGTGATATTGCTGAAGGACTGAATGGAAACGTCTGTCTTTTTGCAGATGACACGAAAATTTGCAACAGAGTGGACTCCCCCGAGGGAGTGCTGAACATGAGGAGGGATCTGCAAAAGCTGGAGGAATGGTCTGATGCTTGGCAATTGAGATTCAATGTGAAGAAGTGCAGTGTCATGCACTTGGGTAGCAGAAATACAAAGGAAATGTACACGATAGGGGGCGAGAGGTTGGTGTGCACGGAGCAGGAGAAAGATCTCGGTGTGATTATTTCTGTAGATCTCAAGGTGGCAAAACAGTGGCGAAACAGCCGGCAAGTTTGGATAGTGTTTTCAATCAACGTGTTGTGAGTGCTTTTAGCCACCCCCTGAAGAAACCTTGTCTAGGTGAAACGCACGATAGCGCGAGTGAGAGCGTTGGGGATAAGGCGCTGGCCAAGCACTGCCTACAAAGCTAAGTTAAGCTAACCACTCTCTTTATACAATTTTGGCTGAGTTTTTCTGGTTCAAGCCGTCATTTACTTTGGTTAAAGAGTCAGTGGATGCCCCCTTCAGAGCAACTAATCATCAAAGGTCGTTGATGCAAAAAGGGCTATGACCAGTCAGATATTTTTGATTGGGTTCTGTTTGCCCGTCGAGTCTGAGACCTAATAGTTGCTTCTGTATGTAGGGCTTCTTAATTTAATTGCCATATAATATCTGCTTCAAGTTTCTATACGAACACATCAGTTTTGACGATATTGTTATACTTTTGAGTTGAGTGTGCAGAGTCGTGTTCTTTATTGGCAAAACAGTGCGACAAGGCGGTGGCAAAAGCCAGGAGATTGTTGGGCTGCATTCGGAGAGGAATTACCAGCAGAAAGGAAGGGGTACTAGTGCCACTGTATAAGTCTGTGGTGAAGCCTCACTTGGAATACTGTGTTCAGTTTTGGAGACCGTATCTTGCAAAGGATGCAAAAAGAATGGAAGCTGTTCAGAGGAAGGCGACTAAAATGATTTGGAGCCTGCGTCAGAAGCCTTATGAGGAGAGATTTGAAGACCTAAATATGTACACTTTGGAGGAGAGGAGGGATAGGGGAGATATGATTCAGACCTTTAAATACTTAAAGAGAAATAATGAATGAACAAACAAACCTCTTCCAGAGACGGGGAAATTGTAAAACTAGAGGACATGACATGAAGCTGCAAAGTGGTAAATTGAGAGGCAATGTCAGGAAATACTTTTTTTTACTGAGAGGATGGTGGATGCTTGGAATGCCCTCCCGATGGAGGTGGTGGGGGCAAACACAGTGACGGAATTCAAAGTGGCCTGGGACCGGCACAGTGGATCACTTTACAGCAACAAGATTAAATCAAAATAAACTGAACCATCTAATTTCTCAACAAATAGGGGTGTCCTACATGGAGCAATGGGGGGAGGAGCAGTGGGTTCACCCCTAAACAAAGAAACAAAGATATGGGGAGGGATGCACCTGCTTCTGGTGGGTACACCACTAAGCAAAGACATGGGTAGGGGTGCACCTACTCCCTAAAAGACATGGGAAGAGGTGCACCTACTCCTGCCATATTGCTGGGCAGACTAGATTGACCACGCTGGTCTTTATCTGCCGTCATTTACTATGTTACTATGACTGTTTTTGTTTGGCGGTCCTCGGCAAGGGGAGGCTGCCTCCAAGGCTTCAATGTCTCGATGGGTTAAGGAGGCGATTGCCTTGACTTATCTCCTTATGCGTAGGACTGTGCCAGAGGGGTTGCAAAAGCTCATTCCATGAGATCCCAGGCGGCTTTCAGAGCAAAAATTTGCTTGATGCCACCAGGGGACATCTGTCGACCTGTGACATGGTCTTCATTGCATACATTCGCAAAACATTATCGTTTGGTTGTGCAGGCAGGGACAGAGGTGCGTTTTGGTGCTCAAATGTTGTGGGCAGGGTTCATGGGTCCCTCCATTAGGTACTGCTGTGGTACATTCTGTTTGTCTGGATTGCATTGGAGGGGAAATTAGAGCTTACCTGCTAATTTGCTTTCATGGAGTCCCTCCATTTCAGTCCAGGACTCGCCCTAGTATCTGGACTGTGTGTGTAGTGAGCTGCCTGTAATGAGAGTTGAGCTAACTGAATCCTGGGCAAGGAGCTCTTCAGCCTGGAAAAGAGACGGCTGAGGGAAGAAATGATAGAGGTCTATAAATTAATGAATGGAATGGAACAGGTAAACATTGATCGATTTGTTTACGCCATCAAAATATAGAAAGACATGGGGATATGCAATGAAGCTACAGGGTAACCTATTTAAGACTATTCTCCAGGAACAAGCAGGAAGTCAGTCCTCTCATATGGGTGATGTTGGCACCGACGGAGTCCTCACGGAAGCATCCCCCAGCTTTCAAAGAAAGCCTTGGGAGATGCCACCACACATGCATGGTCCCCTTCCCGCCCAAGGGTGCCATATTGCTCAATCTCCTTTTTTTCCGCGGAGCCCTTCAGATGTTCGTAAGGCATGTACCCAGAAAAAGTTGATTTTTCTCTCCGAGTTCAAACTCTCCTCCGGTATCGCAACGGTACTCTTCCCGCCTACTGACTTTGTTGCCTCGGCATCGAGTTTGGTCTATTTTTGTATTTTTCGTTCTTTTCTTTTCCAGGCAACTTTGTGCTTTTTTTCTCGCACTGGCAGCCCGGAGAGTCTTCGACCTCGCAGGGGTACTTTTTTCCCCCTGGCTACGAGTGTTAAGAAGTGTGATCAGTGCTCTAAAGGTTTGTCTTTGACCGACACACATGACTGCTGTCGCCGCTGCCTCGGGCCAGACCATGACCCGGCAGCCTGCAGTCTCTGCAAGAGGATGTCCAGTAAGGCCCCCAAGAGCCGCCAGCAGCAGCACATTAAGTTTTTCCCCAGAGTCCCCGGTGCCAGAACCTCGTCTGAGACCCCAACGTCTCAGGCATAGCCTTCTGAACCTGAGCCTCGTTGTGGGTCCTCAGAAAGGGGGGTCTCCCTTGAGGGAACCCAGGAAGAAGAAGAAACCCTCGAAGGCAGAGTCCTGGGATGGTTCCAACGGGCCCGGTGCTCCCCAGGCCTGGTCACACAGTCCGAGACGTTCATTTAAGATGTCGGAGAAGGAGTGGCCTGCGAAGGTCCCCCGGAAAGATCCGATAGCGGACCAGCCTCGGTCCCCAGACACTATCCTTGTCAAGGATTCCTCTTCGGGGGAGCCAGTGTCAGGCCAGAGTCCCTCGGTGCCCGTACTGAAGACTGCAGAGCCTTCTGGTCTGGAGTCCAGAATGGCAGCCCTGGAGCAAAGTTTGTCTGCCTTCATGGACCAGCAGCGGGCACTGTTGTCCGGCACGACCGGTTCATCCGCCCCAACCACCAGGCCCTCAACATCCAAGATGTCCCCAGAGGCTGAGCCAATCCTCGAGGTCCTTAGGCATCGAGTAGATCCTTGGCCAAGGTCACGATCCAAGTCCCGCTTGTTGGGACTACTGTCATCCCCAGCAAGTCTACTGGGCACCGGCCGCAAGGCATCGGGGACCCCGAGGCCCTCAGAGCAGCTCTCCTACGAGTCCTCGATGGACTACTCTGAGTGGGAGACGGAGGACGAGGAGTCCCCCGATACACGTCGCCACCACGACGTCCCATCTGGCTCTCTCGTCTCAAAACCTTGAGGCGGTCACCGCCAGAAGAGATAAGTTTCCTTGATTTTGTCAAGGACATATCTAAGGCCCTGGCATTCACGAGTGAGTCTGAGGAGGATCCGCAGGCGGATGAGTTGGAAAGCCTCCAATACAAGACACCTCCATGGGAATCGCTCACGGTGCCCGTCCCTCCAATCCTGGAACGGCTGATGCTCTGAATGTGAGAGATGGTGGTGAGCAAACGACTCGACTCGATGTATCGAGTCTGCCGGAGCCCGGACTTCCAAAAGTCCCAGCTGCCGCATAACTCATGGTGGTAGAGTCGGCCATGCGTCGGCTGAAAAGCCAGAAGATGCATCCTCAATGCCCCCCTGGCAGGGAGGCCCGCACCCTGGACGCCATTGGCAGACAGTGCTACCAGTGTTCAATGCTCATCGGCCGCATCCAGGCCTACCAGCTGTACATGGGCATGTACCTGAGAGACCTGGCAAAGGAACTTGCCGGGTTCTTGACTGGTCTCTCCGAGAAACCTTTGCAACAGTTCAAGAACCTGGCCAAAGCAGTCCATAAATGTTCCAAATTCATGTCTCGGGCGGCCTATGATGAGTTTGAGTCGGTGGCTCGAGTAGCGGCAGCTGGCATCAGTGCATGCCGTCAAGCTTGGCTCCAGTCGTCCGATCTCGAGCAGTGGGTTCAGGACATATTGGCCGCTGGAGACATGGAGAGAATCTCTTTTGCAAATCCATGACTGACAAGGCTGCCGAGCTGGAGACAGAGTTCATAACGAGGACCAGGCTCTCTAAAAAGACCGCTGTCCCTCCCCAATGGAAGGGCTCGGGTAAAAAGTGCTTCTACCTGAGGAAGGGAGCTGCTTACAGAAACTACCCATCTTATCAGGCCTCCCCAGTTCCCAACAGGGTCAGCAGGCCAAGGAACATGGGCATGCCCATGTAAGCAGAAGACTCCAAAACCCCAGGCACTGGCTCTGGCTCTGGCTCTGGCTCCGGCTCCGGCTCCGGCCCCGGCCCCGGCCCAGCCAGGGGGAATTTTGACTCCTTGAGCATAGCCTATCTACCCCAGGGAGATCAACAGCCTTACAGGGGGACATCTGGCCCTCTATGCCCAGAGGTGGGTGACCATCACCACCGATTCCTGGGCACTAAGGGAGTCAGGGAGGGTTACCTCCTCCACCTGACTCAGACACCTCCCCCTTATTTCCCGGGAGAGCCCCTGAGGTCTCTACCCTCCACCGGGACCTTCTTCTGAAGGAGTTGGCAGGTCTTCTCGAGGACAAAGCGGTAGAAGCGATGCCCCATCATCTCAAGGGCAAGGGGTTTTACTCCAGGTACTTCCTCGTGCCTAAAGGACAGGAGGCCTAAGGCCCATCCTCGACCTGTGCAACCTCAACAAATTCCAGGTGAAGGATAAGTTCAAGATGCTCTCCCTTGGAACATTGCTGCCATACCTCCAGCAGGGAGACTGACTATGCTCCTTAGACCTCAAGAATGCTTATACCCACATCCTCATCCACCCCAACCACAGGCAATACCTGCAGTTTGTAGTGGGGGGCAGGCAAGGTGCTCCGCTTCAGCCTAGCCTCTGCCCCAAGTTTTCACAAAATGCCTGGCAGTCGTGGCCACCTTCCTCTGGCTCCAGGGGGTCTTCGTCTTTCCTACCTGAACGACTGGCTCATAAAGGGAGGCCTCAGAGGTGAAACAGGCCCCCGCATGCACCATCCAGTTCTGCAACACTTGGGCTTTGTCATAAACTACCCCAAGTCTCACCTCCTCCTGATACAGTGTCTGGAGTTCATTGGGTCAGGGATTGACACTCTCCATTCAAAGGTTTTCTTGCCCAAGGACTGAGCCAGTCATCTCAGGACTCTGGCTCAGGACGTACAGTACCGTTCCTTGGTGCCTGCTCAGCTTCTCCTGTGCCTTCTTGGGTACATGGCCTCCACGGTCCACGTCACCTCAGACGCTCACCTCCACATGAGGGCGGCGCAGTGGTGTCTCCATGACCAGTGGTCTCAGGCCACAGGCCGCCTCCGAGACAGAGTTAACCTGGTCTGATGGCATCGCCCCAGCATCTCGAGGTGGACATGCCTTTTCAGGCCCCAACCCCCTCAAGGGTCCTCACCATGGATGCCTCCCTGCTTGGCTGGGGAGCCCACTGCGGAGATCTCTGAACCCAGGGCAGCTGGTCACCAGATGAGAGCACCCAGCAGATCAACCTCCTGGAGCTCCGGGCCATACACCTTGCCCTGAGGGTCTTCTGTCACCTCCTGCATCACCAGCCGGTGCTAGTCTAGATGTGAACAAACAGGGGGGCACGGAGTCTCGTACCCTTTGTTGGGAGGCACTGGTCCTCTGTTCATATGCAGTTCGACAGGGTATCCTCCTCTGAGCAATGTACCTGGCAAGCCAGGACAACCTGCGGCTCAGCAGAGTTCTCCAGCCGCATGAGTGGTAGCTGGACCCCAGGGTAGCCAGTCGGCTTTTCCGACTCTGGGGGGAACCCATGATGGACCTGTTCGGCAACCCAGACAACTTTCAGTTGTCCCACTTCTGCTCCTTACAGGCCCACCGCTCCAGGGTGGCAGTGGACACATTCCTGGTCTCATGGTTGGAAGGCCTCATGTACGCCTTCACTCCTACGCCTTCTGATTGCCAAGACTTTGTTCAGGACCCTCTGCGACAGGGCCTCACTCATCCTGATAGCTCCTCAGTGACCCAAAAAAACGTGGTTCCTACTAAGAACATAAGATATGCCATACTGGGTCAGACCAAGGTCCATCAAGCCCAGTATCCTGTTTCCAACAGTGGCCAGTCTAGGTCATATGTATCTAGCAGTTTCCCCAAAAGACACAGGTTCCACAATGCTTCTACTGGGTCAAGCATTGATATCCTGGGTCCCTTCTTAGTAATGGTTTATGGACCTTTCCTCCAGGAACTTGTCCTAACCTTTTTTTAAACCCAGCTACACTAACAGCCTTTACTACATCCTCCGGTAACAAATTCCAGAGTTTGATTACACGTTGAGTGAAAAAAATATTTTCTTTTATTAGTCTTAAATAGTTTACCCTGTAGCTTCATTGCATGTCCCCTAGTCTTTCTATATTCTGATAACGTAAACAATCGATCTACGTATACCCGTTCCACTCCATTCATTAATTTATAGACGTCTATCATATCTCCCCTCAGCCGTCTCTTTTCCAGGTTAAAGAGCCCTAACCTTTTTAGCCTTTCTTCATAGATGTATCCTTCCATCCCCTTTACCATTTTGGTGACTCTTCTCTGAACCTTTTTTAATAACGCTATAACCTTTTTAAGATACGGCGACCAGAATTGCACACAATATTCAAGGTGCGGTCGCACCATGGAACGATATAGAGGCATTATAATATCTTTTGTTTTATTTTCCATCCCTTTCCTCATAGAAACATAGAAACATGACAGAAAAAGACCACATGGCCTATCTAGTCTGTCCTTCCATAACAACAACTACAACAGTCCACTTTTTACCTTTAGAGATCCTCTGTGTTGGTCCCATGCTTTTTTGAATTCAGTTACTGTCCTCATCTCTACCACCTCCACTGGGAGACTGTTCCATGGATCCACTACTCTTTCCTTAAAGAAATATTTCCGCATATCACTCCTGAATCTATCTCCCTTCACCCTCATCCCATGTCCCCTCGTAGCAGAACTTGCTTTCAATTGAAAGAGGCTCTCTCCCTGAACATTTATGCCACGGAGGTATTTAAACATCTCAATCATATCACCTCTATCCCGCCTTTCCTCTAAGGTGTACATATTAAGATTCTTAAGTCTGTCCTCATATGCTTTATAATGAAGCCCACTAATCATTTTAGTAGCCACCCTCTGCACTGACTCCATCCTGTTCACATCCTTTTGAAGGTGCGGTCTCCAGAATTGCACACCATACTCCAAATGAGGTCGCACCAAAGACTTATACAGAGGCATTATCACCTCCTTTTTTTCTGCTAGCCATTCCTCTCCGTATGCACCCAAGCATCCTTCTAGCTTTTGCCGTCGCCTTTTCTACCTGTTTAGCTACTTTAAGATCATCAGACACAACCACGCCTAGGTCCCGCTCTTCTTTAGTGGACAAAAGTACTTCATCTCCTATACTGTATTGCTCCCTTGGATTGCTGCAGCCCAAATGCATGACCTTACATTTTTAACATTAAATCCCAGCTGCCAAATTCTAGACCATTCTTCAAGCTTAGCTAGATCCCTCCTCATGTTATCTACAACTTCCTGGGTGTCTACTCTATTGCAGATTTTGGTATCATCCGCAAAGAGGCAAACCTTACCCGACAGCCCTTCTGCTATATCACTAACAAAGATGTTAAAAAGAATCGGACCAAGGACAGATGCCTGGGGCACACCACTGGTAACATCCTTCTCCTCAGAGTGAGCTCCATTTACTTGTACTCTTTGTCGCCTCCCACCCAACCAATTTCTAACCCAAGCAGTAACTTTAGGGTCCATCCCTAGGGTGCTCAGTTTGTTTATAAGTCGCCTGTGAGGAACAGTGTCAAAGGCTTAACTGAAATCTAAATACACCACATCTAGAGCTCTCCCTCGGTCCAACTCCCTGGTCACCCAGTCAAAGAAATCAATCAGATTTGTCTGACAAGACCTGCCTCTGGTGAATCCATGCTGCCTCGGATCCTGTAATCCGCTGGACTCCAGAAACCTCATTATTTTCTCTTTCAGCAGCGTTTCCAATAATTTACTCACCACCGAAGTTAAACTAACCGGCCTGTAGTTTTCAACCACATCCTTACTTCCGCTTTTGTGTAAAGGCACCACATGAGCCTCTCTCCAGTCATTTGGTACCACTCCTGACTCCAACGAGGCATTGAAAAGGTCAGTCAGTGGAGTTGCTAGAACGTCCCCAAGTTCCCTCAGTATTCTAGGGTGTATCCCATCCGGTCCCATCGCTTTGTCTACTTTAAGTTGAGCTAGTTTCTCACGAACACAGTCTTCTGAAAATTGTTCAAGATGTCCCTCGCTTCTGTTCTTATTTGTGGGTGTTTTCTGAGGTCCTGCTCCTGGTTCTTCATCTGTGAACACAGAACAAAAATATTTGTTAAGCAATTCCGCTTTATCCTTATCAGCTTCTTCATATTCCCTACCTAGCATTCTATTTGCTCTTTTGGCCGCCGCTGCACACTGGGCCGAGGGTTTTAACATGTTATCCACAATGATGCCTAAATCTTTTTCCTGGGTGGTGGTTCCTAATGTGGAACCTTGCATCATGTAACCATGGTTTGGGTTGTTCTTCCCTAGGTGCATAACTTTGCACTTGTCCACATTAAATTTCATCTGCCATTTTGATGCCCAGTCTTCCAATTTTCCAAGATCCTCTTGCAATTTTCAAAGATCCTCTTGGGTTTTAACAGCTTTAAATAGTTTTGTGTCATCTGCAAATTTGATAACCTCACTTGTTGTTCCCTTTTCCATGTCATTTATGATCCACAATAGTACACTGCCTCCTATCCCATGACTCTTTAGTTTTGCCAAAAGTCTCTGATCAGGGACCTTGTCAAAGGCTTTCTGAAAGTCCAAATACACTATATCAACCGACTCTCACCTTTGTCCACCTGTTTATTTACACCTTCAAAAGAACATAACAGATTATTAGTAAGACAAGATTTTCCTTGTCTAAAGCCATGTTAGCTGTCTCCCATTAGGCCTTGACTATCTACATGCTGAGTAATTTTGTTCTTTATGATGGTTTCTACCATTTTTCCTGGTACTGACGTCAGGCTCACCTTTCTGTAGTTTCCTGGATCACCCCTGGAACCCTTTTTAAAAATTGGCGTTACATTGGCGAGCCTCCAATCTTCAGGTATTACAGATGATTTTAATGAAAATTCACAGATTACTAATAGCAGGTCTGCAATCTCATATTTCAGTTCTTTCAACACCCTTGGATGTATACCATCCGGCCCAGGTGATTTGCTACTCTATAGTTTATCTAATAGTTGTAATACATCTTCCCGATGTATCGATATTTCCTTCAATTCTTCCGCACCTTTAAATACCACTTCACTCATGGGTAACATCCCTACATCTTCCTCAGTAAAGACCGAAGCAAAGAATTCATTCAGTCTCTCCGCTATCGTCTTGTCGCCTCTTAGTGCCCGTTTAACCCCCTATCATCTAATGGACCAACTGACACTCAGAGGTGTTTTGCTACAAATGTACTTGAAAAAGTCTTTATTTCACTTTTTTGCTTCTACAGCAAGCTTCTTCTCAAATTCTCCCTTTGCCTGCCTTATCATTGTCTTGCATTTGATTTGCCAGTGCTTGTGCTTTTTCCAGGTTTCGTCATTTTGCCATTTTTTCCATTTCCACTTCCACAGTTGACTATAGAGACCCCCATCCCCTTGGGGACCTCCCGGGGACTGCTGCACCCTAACCTGGGGTTCCTGTCACTGACAGTCTCGCTGCTGAGAGGGTTACTCTGGCCCCTTTCCACCTTCAAGTTGAGGTGGAAGACATTTTGCTGGCCTCTTGTAAGGCCTCTACTAGGAAGGCTTATGCCCTCAAATGGCACAGGTTCTCTGGTGTGCCAAACACGGGGCTGACCTTTTCTCTTGACCGGTCGCTCTGGTATTGCAATACCTGTTCCACCTCTCCCAATCCAGGCTCAAGTCTAACTCTGTCCGATTGCACCTTATTTGCCCTGGTGGCGCACCACCATCCAGTGGATGGTTAGCCCCTCTTGGCCCAACCGTTGGTGATCCGTTTCCTTTGGGGCAAGCTCTTATCGAAGCCCCCGGTTCACCCTCAGGCAACCGAAAGGGACCTCAACGTGATGTTGGGGCAGCTCACTCACCTGCTTTTCGAACCTCTGGTTACCTGCCACTTCCACTACCTCTCTTGGAAGGTGGCTTTCCTGGTCGCGCTAACCTCCGCTCGCAGAGTCAGCGAGCTTCAGGCCCTCGTGGCAGAGGCTCCCTGTTCCAGGTTCTACAAGAACAGAGTTGTGCTCCGCATGCACCCTAAATTCCTGCCGAAGGTAGTGTCGCCCTTCCATCTCAACCAGGAAGTGGTGCTCCCCACCTTCTTTCGAAGACCTCACTCCAGAGGGCTTTGTCCTTCTATATCCAATGCACTCAGGGCCACCGCAAAGCTTCTCAGCTTTTCATGTCCTACGACTCCAGTAGGCTGGGGGAGGTGATGACCAAGCGTACGCTGTCCTCATGGTTGGTGGACTGTATTGCCCTCGCTTATGAGCAGGCAAGGCTCCCGCTGGAAGGCCGCGTCACGGTGCACCGTGGCAGGGCGATGGTGGCTTCGGTGGCAAACTTGTGCTCTGTCCCGATGATGGACATCTGCCGGGCCGCCACGTGGTTTTCAGCCTATACAATCGCAGTTCATTACTGCCTGGAAACAGAGTCCTGACGGGACAGTGCCTTCGGCCAGGCTGTGCTCCATAACCTTTTCAGGGTTTAGGTAACTCCTGTCCTCCGACCCTTCTGTGTTCAGGCTACCGGAGTGCTGGTTCATCGGACACAGGGGTCCTACTGTGGTCTGTGTACACAGACTAAATTGCTGCTGCTTGCGGCTCCCCATGAGGGAGCCTCTATTTTGCTATGGGCTTTCGGTAACCTGTAGCTTGGGAGTCCCATATATGAGGACTGACTTCCTGCTTGTTCCCAGAGAAAGCATAGTTACTCATCTGTAACAGGTGTTCTCCGGGGACAGCAGAAACCAGTCCTCACAACCCTCCTTCCTCCCCTTGGAGCTGCCCCTTTACCATCTGTTATTTTTGCCGTCTTTTAGCTATGTCATCTGACTGAGCAAGATGGCACCCTTGGGCGGGAAGGGGACCACACATGCGTGGTGGCATCTCCCAAAAGCTTTCTTTGAAAGCTGGGCGGATGCTTCCACTAGGGCACTGTTGGTGCCAACGGTTCCCAGCATTTCTGAGTCCTGCAATTCCATCTCTGATTTTCCTCCTCTCTCGAATATACCTGAAGAAAGTTTTGTCGCCATACCACATCTTTAGCCATCTTTTCCTCTGCCTTTGATTTTGCTTTCCTTATTTCTTTTTTTGTCTCTTTTAGTTTGTATTCCTTACTGTGTTCCTCTGTTTACAAGCTTTTGAATTTTGTGAAAGCTGTGTTTTTTGCCTTTATTTGAGCAGCCACTTCTTTGGAGAACCAAATAGGTTTCCTTCTCCTCTTGTTTTTATTTAATTTCCTTAATATTTATCTGTTGCCCCTTTTATTGCCACCTTTAGTTTAGCCCACTGCAATTCCACTTCCCTTATCCCCTCCCACCTTGCCAGCTCCTCCTTCAGGTACTTGGCCATTTTATTGAAGTCAGTGTTTTTGAAGTTTAGGACTTTGAGCTTGCTATGACTGGACTGCACCTTGGCTTTTATCTCAAACCACACCGTGTGATGATCGCTGCTGCTCACAGGGGCACTCACCCAGACATTTGACACGCTATGATAGTGCCATCTTCTATTTTCAACACAATCCAGCACGCTTCTTCTTTTCCCCATGCCCCCTGCATTGCAGTAGCTTTAATATTGCTTTTTAAATACAAGGCTACTCCTCCTCCTTTTCCACTTTCTTTGTCTCTTCTGAATAGATTATAGCCAGCTATGGCTATATCCCATTCATGCGATTCATTAAACCATGTTTCTGTAATGGCCACAATGTCCAAGTCCATTTCCACCATTAGGACTTCCAGGTCTGGAACTTTGTTGGCTAAGCTTCGAGCATTTGTGCTCATTGCTTTCCATCATTTAACTGGCTTGCATGTATTTTGCATTGATTTTGTTCTGCCCACTTCTTCCCACTTGTCGTTGATGTGTAGTTTAAAATTGTGGCTGTTTCTGATGTTGTTCTGCTTTTGCCGGGAGTGATGTCCTGAACTAGTCCTTCCCCATCCTTCACCCCCTTTTTCTAGTTTAAATGCATATCCACATACTGCCTGAATTTTTCACTTAGGAGTTTTTTCCATGCGACAGGGAGATGTAGTCCATCAGCACAGTATAGTCTCTTGTTGGTCCATCTGTTTCCCCAGTCGCCAATAAATCTGAATCCTTCTCGTTCGCACCAGGTCTGGAGCCATGTATTAAAGCTGTTTATGCGATGCAGCCTTTCTGCCCCATTTACCATGAACAGGTAGAACTTCTGAGAATGCTACAGTATTAAGAATGGGCTTGAGTTTCTCTCCCAGAGTCTGGAAGTCCCTTTGAACTGCAGAGGTACTGTTTCTAGCCAGGTCATTTGTACCCAGATGGATGACAACATCAATTTTGGAGTGCTCACTTTCTGCGCTAAGTACATCAAGAATTTGGTTTGTATTCCTGCTGGCTGAAGAGCCTGGGAGGCATTTGACTATCTTCTGTCCTTTGAACTGTGTTCCCAAGTTGGTGCCTCTGATGATGGAATCTCCAAGTAGTAGTAGTTTTCTGTTTGGTGAGTTTTTCTTCATATTTGGTGCTTTAGCAGGAGATGGGCATTGACTGACTCATTTAAGGGCCCTTCAGTTTTCATAGATTGGTGAACCTCATTAACCAAACCAGAGAAGGCATTATGCAGGGCTATGTCTTGATGTATAGGATGTCTCTGCGTTACAGGTCGCAATCTACCCGAGCCCACTGTGATCCATTTGTTCCTGGGATGTTTGATTCTTTGTGGGAGCGGCGGTGGACTTTGTTCTGTTTGTATCCTAGAAGAGGTGCGTTTCATTGCAGCTAGTTCTTCCCTTAGTAGAGTCAATTCTTTATGCATGGCAGCTGACTTGAGGCACATAGGACAAGCTCTTAGGTTCCAAATGATTCGTCTCAGAATGAAAGCAGCACAGTTATTGCACTGAATACACGACATGCTGAATAAGCAGTCCTAGAAGGAGAAGAAGAAAAGGTGGGCTTAACACCAAATTAAAAAGGATAGATGGCAACGTATGTGACCACTATATAGGCCATGCAGCCCTGGGGTGGGTGGGGTGAGGGGTAGGCTGGGCGGGAACCTAAGTGTCCTTGGCCAGTAGGCCTTACATGAACAGTGGGCACACTTAGATATCTGATTTAAGGGCTACACAAGGAATGTAGGCAGTCAGAATATTCCCAAAAATTAATGTATAACCAACAATTAAATTCTATATTAGCAACAGGCAAAAAAGATAGAAAGCTGAAAGCTTAGCTGTGTTATTCTTGTGTTCTTAGCTGTGCATTGGCCTTACAGACTGTTTTCAAATCTGACGGGGCTCAGGAGTTACTGCTGCACAATCAAAAAAAAGTGTGAAAGATCAGTTGAAAGACCAACATGAAATGTCCAATGTTTTTGGAAGCACTTCAGGGGGGAGTGATGGGACATGCTCTTTGTGTATTGTAGTTGTGCTGTGAGCTAGCTAGTATTAGTGTGTAGTTGCTGTCTTTGTTTGGGACTGTGCTGTAGAGCTGCTGTGAGAGTGATACTGATAGGAGGAAGGACGTTTCTCTAGGTTTATGGGGTGACATATTAAAAAAAAATTGCATACAAGTCTCCAGCTTCTGGTGGACGGACACAACCTGTTTGTCTGGACTGGATTGGAGGGTCTCTGAAAGCAAATTAGCAGGTAAGCCCTAATTTTCCTGTCTACAGCTACAGCCTTTGGGGGGATCAATCTCTAAAACCTTTTCCGAATGTAAAGCATGTTTTACATTCAGAAACAGGTGCTTCATGTACTTTATCTGTGCACAGGTTGTAGGCATCGCTAGGTCATAGTTTGGCTGGAGCTGTGGCATGGTTATAACTTGCCTAGTGTGCACACATACATTTACATCTTCGGAACCAGTGTAAGTTTGTGTGCTACTGGGGCTGGTTCTGACTACTTATGTTTTATAAAGGCAATATAGTGCCTATGTGCCTTTATAAAACCTTCCCCCCCCAACAGATGGAAGGCCTAAAAGCAACTGTATTACTGAAACCTATCTTCTAAATGGTTAAAAGGGACCATCGGATCATGAGCTTTCCATAGCACATGTATGATGTTAGTGTTTTATATACTTACTATATAGTAGGTCATCGGTCCCATAATCAGTATGCAGATAAAACACAAGGGCCAATATTTTATAGTACTACCCAGCAGCAACTCGGAAGTAACTGTTTTTAACTTTTTGATTTATTTAGTATTTAGCTTATACCTTTCCAATAGTTATGATCAGGTATAAGGTGAAATTTAATTTAACGTTAATTTCCTTTCCTGGAATCCTGCTAAACCAGTCCAGATTAGTGGGTTATCTCCCCATGTCAGCAGATGATGGAGACAGAGAACATACCAGAATCTTGATTGCCCTTTGTTCTTAATCCACAACCCCTAGGGGTAAGCTTCAGTATGTCACTCCCAAGCAGAAGGGACTTTACACTTGGAACCCAATAAGAATTCCATTGTCAGGCCACTACTAAGTATACACAGAAACAGAACATTCGACCGCACGTGGTCAGCTATATATACTGTAAATTTTTGCAGAAGAGGAGAACAGCACCAGGGAGACCAACACATGTGAGATTGGACTCTGGACATCAGTCCAGCCAGTTCTCAAACAGAAGAGGGTGTGTCCTGAATTGGTCTACTTAAAACAGTGGTTCTCAACCCTGTCCTCGGGACCCCACTAGCCAGTCGGGTTTTCAGGCTATCCACAATGAATATGAATGAGATATATATGCATTAGAAATAGCCTGCCAAACTGACTGGCTTGTGGCCCTCCAATGCTGGATTTGGGGACCCCGGCCTTACACCTCTGTCATTTAAGATTGTGAGTGGGCAAGGTACAGATGTCCAAGACATCAAAAAGATTAGATGGAATATGTCACATACCTCCTCGCCTCTCACCACCACCAAAATATTGTCTATTAGGCAACTTTTTGGTGGTGGTGAGAAACTAGGAGGGATGTGACACATTCTATCTACCCTTTTGATGTCGAGGACATCTGTACCTTGCCCACTCACAATCGTACTTGACAGAGGTGTACGGCAGGGGTCCCCAAATCCAGCACTGGAGGGCCACAAACCAGTCAGTTTGGCAGGCTATTTCTAATGCATATATATCTCATTCATATTCATTGTGGATAGCCTGAAAACCCGACTGGCTAGTGGGGTCCCGAGGACAGGGTTGAGAACCCCTGGTTCTAGCAGGATTCCAGGAAAGGAAATTAACGGTAAGTGAAATTTTACCTTCCCAAATCATCCTTCTAGATCACTCCAGACTAGTAGAAAGTACACAAGCTACACCACCCTTGGGCGGGAAGAGGCAGCTGCAGCCAACTCAGAGGCCCTAAAACAAGCTGCTTCCCTGGCTGGAAGGTCCAAGCGGTAATGCCAGGTGAAAGTCAACAGACGACCAAGTCGCTACATGGCAGATATCCAGGAGCTTGACTCTGGATCTTTCGGCCCATGAAGTTAAGAATATAAGATATGTCATATTGGGTCAGACCAAGGTCCATCAAGCCCAGTATCCTGTTAACAACAGTGTCCAATCCAGGTCACAAATACCTAGCAGTTTTGCAAAAAGATATACAGGTTCCACAATGCTTATACTGGGGCAAGCAGTGGATTTCCCAGGTCCTCGTTAATAATGGTTTATGGACCTTTCCTCCAGAAACTTGTCTAAATCTTTTTTAAACGCAGCTACACTAACAGCTTTTATCATCCTCCGGTAACCAATTCCAGAGTTTGATTATGCATTGAGTGAAAAATATTTTCTCTTATTAGTCTTAAATGGGTTACACTGTAGCTTCATTGCTTGTCCCCTAGTCTTGCTGCTTTTTGATAGCGGTGGGCCTGGCAGGGAGGGGGTTTCCCCCCAGTATGCCACCAATCCCAGGTTTGAGTGAAAAGTGCCAGGAATCTGGCATCCACTTGTTGATGCTGTTCCACCGATGGGGAAGGCAATAAGGGCTACAACCGCTCCAGCTGAAGAACTGGAGGAATCGGAGGAACGAGGGCAAGAGGCTGGGATGGAGTACCAGGTACCAGGGGCTCCGACAGAGTCATTTATGGAAGGAGCATCCATAGCCATTGATGTTTGCCCAGGATTCTCCATACAAGTAGAACAAAGCTGGTTTTTAAGATTACGATGTTTTGTGGCCACACCCCAAGCACCATTGCTGGGAGGCAGACATAAATATTCCCTGTGCAGTGACTAAGGCAAATCAAAATGGCTGCTATGCATTCCATTATGGAAGATGGTCGCAATGCGTTCCACTGTACATTACAGTCTTTAAAAAAAAAAATGGCTGCCTGGCAGGTTTGCTTTCCAACACCATACGTTCCACTGAGTGGCAGGAAAAAGAGTGAACATGGCCAAACTTTGCAAATCATACCACCCGAGCTGGCCAAAAGGAAAAACAGTCTGGAGACTTCTCCTTTGATACCGGAACGCTCAAGGTAGACCCCGAACCTGGGGACAAGACAGAAACGTGGCTGCGATCGTGCGAACAGCCATCTGTCAAAGGCACACAAGGGAATCTTATGGAAATGCAGCTATTAAACCGCAGACAGATACTGAGAAAACTGCAATTAGACGACTGGCCAAAGCTGATGCAAAAGGGGTCAGGTTCCTAAGCAACTGTGAGCCTCGGCCATGGAGGGGGGGGGGGGGAGTTAAAGACAGACAGCACTCACAGTCTAGAAGATCCTCTATAGTGTCAGCCGCCCTGGCAGAAGTATTGTGAGAAACCACTCAGCTGATTACCCTTAGCTGAAGTACTTGAAAAATATTAAAATTGAAGTGACTGTGCAGTAGAGTTGCTACTAGAGCTCAGCGTCAATCCCCCAGAGGAAAGTCATCCTCCTTATGAGTAGGCAAACCCCCTCTAAACAAGCAGCTTACTGATCCTCTTGATCTGAAGCAAACCTTGTGAAAGCTCTCAGAATTCAGTACCTTTCCCCAGGGGAGCACCTCCTGTGCACCCTGAGGAAGTCCAAGTTACAAAAAGGCTACACCGACCAGACACCCTCAAGGTGACAGGAGCTGTTACAGAAGTCCACCATCTGCTGGAGACAGATAAATACTGAAGCTGACCCCTAGGGGTTGTGGATTAAGTACCAAGGATGATGTCACTCAAGCTTCTGGTATGTTCTCTGTCTCCATCATCTGCTGGCATGGGGAGATTACTTACTAGTCTGAACTGGTCTAACAGGATTTTATTTATTTTTATTTATTTAAAAAGATTTATATACCACTTTATCCTGAAATCAAAGCAGTTTACACATCAAACAAATCAAAAAGTGTGTGGGTGCGGGCATGCAGTTAGAATCGACAGTGTAAAAGATGATTGCGAGGTGAGCTATATACAATGAGATCTATGTACAGGATCTATATACATTACAGGGAGGGGGGTAGGGCGAAGAGAGGGCCTTCGGTCAGGTCAGGTGATGTCCTTATAGTGTTCTGTGAAGAGAGTCGTTATGAGCATCTTCCTGAAGTCCTTGAGGTCTGTAGTTGATCTCAGGTTGTTGGGGAGTGAGTTCCAGAGTGCCGGCGCGGCCAGGGATAATGCTCTTCTTGATGTATCCTGTCTTGTTTTAGTAAATGCTTTGGGTGTGTTGTTGATGTCTGAGGTGTCTCTCCTCCTGGGTCTGGTGCACATGTCAGGTTTTGAGCATCTTCCTGAAGTCCTTGAGGTCTGCAGTTGATCTCAGGTTGTTGGGGAGTGAGTTCCAGAGTGCCAGCGCGGCCAGGGATAATGCTCTTCTTGGGGTATCCTGTCTTGTTTTAGTAAATGCTTTGGGTGTGTTGATGTTTGAGGTGTCTCTCCTCCTGGGTCTGGTGCACGTGTCAGGTTTTGAGCATCTTCCTGAAGTCCTTGAGGTCTGTAGTTGATCTCAGGTTGTTGGGGAGTGAGTTCCAGCGTGCCGGTGCGGCCAGGGATAATGTTCTTCTTGAGGTATCCTGTCTCATTTTAGTAAATGCTTTGGGTGTATTGTTGATGTTGTCTGAGGGGTGTCTCCTCCTGGGTCTGGTGCATGTGGTCAGGTTTGATGAGGGGTTTCAGACTGTCTGCTGAGAGGTTCTGTTTGATTTTGAAAGTGTTTAGTAGCACCTTATAACGGATGCAGGAGGTGATTGGGAGCCAGTGGAGGTGGTTGAGGATGGGGGTGATGTGATTGTGCCTTGAAGCACCAGTTATTATTCGAGCAGCAGTGTTCTGCGCCATCTGTCGTGGCTGGGTTGCTTGTTTTGAGAGTCCGAGGTAAATGGGGTTGCAGTAGTCTAAGATGGGAGTGTTGAGAGCTTGACAGACGGTGCGGAAGTGATCCTGTGAGAGGATTGGCTTGAGGCGTCTTATGGTTCTCATTTTGAGGTATACGTTCCTGGTGGTTTTGGTGATGTGAGATTGAAGGTCCAATTCTTTGTCGAGAGTCACACTGAGCTATTTAATTTCTGGTTTTATTGGTATTGTGATGTTGTTCAGCTTGATGACAGGAGGAGGGGTGAAGGCAGAGTTCCTGGTGATGAGTAGCACTTCTATCTTGGTGTAATTTAAGGTTAAGTTGTTTTCCAGAAGCCAGCTTGTCATCTGTTGCAGACAGTTGTCTATGCAGGAGTAGTCTGGGCTGTCAAGGCTGACAGGGGTGTATCATAATGTCGTCTGCGTAGATGGTGTATTGTATTACATTGTTTTTGATGATGGAGCAGATCGGTTGTATGTAGAGGTTAATAACAAGGCTGAGAGGGTGGCTCTCAGAGGTCGGGAGGTGGTTGAGCCGTATTTACCTGGAGGTGTCTGTCTGTGAGGTAAGATGTGAACCAATTTAAAGTGGTGCCAGATGACTTGGGAATAGGTATTTCCATGTCACCAGACGGCTTACAATCTAAATTTGTAACTGAGGCAATGGAGTGTTACGTGACCTGCCTAAGGCCACAAGGAGTAGTAGTGGTATTCAAATCCTAGTTTCTTTGGTCAGCAGGTCACTATGCTAATCACTAGGCTACTATTTCTTCAGCGTACATACACTAGCAGCAAAACCAGCTTTAAGAATCAAGGTATAAACACAGTACTCATCTTATGATTCCATCAGTATTTGCAGTTGGATGGTCCCCTTTAACTATTTGGAAGCTTCACATAGGCATCTTGTTCTAAAATTAGCCCTTTGTGCTCTAGTCCAAGCAATATGAAAATTGTCCCCAAAGTGGTAAAATAAAAGAACAACAAAGTTTAGAAGAGACGTAGCACAGACTATCCCATGTTCTGGTGATGGCCACAGTTGTTTCTGTTTTGATTACATTTCTCTCTTGGTGGCTGGAACCCATAGATTCGGTTGGTCTAGCTCTTCTCTCTCCTTGTTCCTTGAGAATCAAATGTAGCATTTGAAACTTTTTTTGTCTCTGTCTCTCGGAAGTGCACATCTCTTTGCTGCAAGCAGTGTCAAGACACAGAAATTACAACCAAAAATGAAATATTCAGGTGAGCTTTCTTTTTTTACTATTACTAATAGTTTGTGTAGCACTACACAGTCTACACAGCACTATACAAGCACATGTAAAAGACGATCATTACTCATCAAAACTTAGTCTAGTCAAGACAGACAACACAACAACTGGGGGCTAAGATATATCGCGGGGAATGCTAAAGAAAGAAATAGGAGGTGAACAGGAGACTAAGTGGTATATTTACTAAACGGTGGTAGCAGACTCCGTGCGATATCTGAGCCGCGGCTCCTGTATTGCAGGGAATTTGCTACCGTGGTTTAGTAAACATACCCCTAAGGGAATCAGGATCTGAAAACAATCTGTTTTTAGCTTGGATTTGAACAGGGCCAGAGATAGAGCCTGTTGTAATGTAATGACTCGGGTAGATTTGTTCCAGGCATAAAGAGCAGCAAGGTGGAAAGATCAAAGTTTGGAATTGGCAGTGGAAAAGAGAGGCACAGATAGAAGGGATCTGCTAGAAGAGCGGAAGTCCCAAGGAGGGGTGTAGGAAGAGAAGAGAGGAAAGATGAGGAGGAGCAGCTGAATGAATGCACTTGTGGTAAAGTAGTAGAAATTTGAACGGGATACGAAAAAAGAGAGGCAATGAAGTAACTTGAGAAGAGGGGGTAATGTGAGCATAGCGACACTGGCAGATTACCAGTACAGCTGAGCTTTGAACAGATTGAAGAGGGGAGAAATGATTCAGAGGAAGACCAGCAAGGAGGAGGATGTAATAGTTTAGATGAAAGGTGACTAGAGAATAGATAAGGGTTGTAGAAATTTGTTCAGAAAGGAAGGTTTGAATTTTGTTGTGATAGAGAAAGAAACTACAGGTTTTAGCTGTGTGTGTGGAGAAGGAGAAGGAGGAGTCAAAGATGACCCCAAGGTTGCAAGCTGAGGAAATGGGAGGAATAATGTGTTCTCTGGGAACAAGCAGGAAGTCAGTCCTCACATATGGGTGACACCTGCACCAATGGAGCCCTTGCAGAAGCATCCCCCCAGCTTTAAAGAAAGCCTTTGGGAGATGCCACTACGTATGTGTGGTCCCCTTCCCACCCAAGGGTGCCATCTTACTCAGTCTCCTTTTTTCCGCGGAGCCCTTCAGATGTTCATCTGGCTTGTCCCTGGAAAAAGTTGATTTTTTTTCTCTCTGAGTTTCATACTTGCCTCCGGTATCACACTGGTACTCTTCTCACTACCTGACCTCACTGCCTCAGCAGCGAGTTCGGGTCTTTTTTTGTACTTTTTTTTTTTTGTTTGTTTCTTAATTTTCTGGCATCTTCGCGCCTTTTTTCCCAAACTGGGAGCCCGGCAAGTTTTCAACCTCGCAGAGGTACTTTTTTCCCCCATGGCTACCTGTGGCTTTAAGAAGTGTGATCAGTGCTCAAAAATTATATCTATGACTGACACACACACGACTGCTGTCTCTGCTGTCTCGGGCCAGACCACGACCCAGCAGCATGCGGTCTTTGCAAGAGGATGTCTAGCAATGCCCTCAAAAGCCGCCAGCAGCAGCACGATACGTTTTTCCCCAAGTCCCCAGTGCCTTGAAGGCCAGGGCCTCGTCTGAAGCCTCGACACCTTGGACGGACCCTTCCGAGCCTGAGCCCCACCATGGGCCTTCAGAAAGGGTGCCTCCCTCAAGGGAACCCAGGAAAAAGAAACTCGCAAAGGCGGTGTCCTTGGACGGATCTGACTGGCTGGCTGCCTCCTGGGCCAGGTCCTGCAGTTCGAGACGCTCGTCCGAGGCATCGGAGAAGGAGCGGCTTGCAAAGGTTCCCGGGAAGGATTCTACCTCAGACTGGCCTCGATCCCCAATCACCATCCTCGACGAGGATTCCCCTTCGGGGGAGCTGGCACCGGGCCAGAATCCCTCTGTGCCCACGCCGAAGACTGCGGAACCTCCTGGCCTGGAGTCCAGAATGGTGGTCCTGGAGCGCAGTTTGTCTGCCTTCATGGACCAGCAGCTGCTGCTGTTGCCTGGTACGACCGGTTCATCCGCCCCGACCACTTTGAATCTGGCCCTCGACATCGAAGATGTCCTCGGAGGCCGAGCCAATCCTTGAGATCCTTCACCCTCGCGTCGATCCTTGGCCGAAGTTTCAATCCAATTCCCACTCGGGACTACGATCATCCCCGGCAAGTGGGCTGGCACCGGCTATGGAGCATCGGGAGCCCAGAGGCCCGCAGAGCAGCCCTCCTACAAGTCCTCGATGGACTACTCCGAGTGGGAGATGGAGGATGAGGAGTCCACCAATACCCGTCACCACCGCAATGTCCCATCGGACTCTCCTATCTCGGAGCCTCCATGGCTGTCCCCGCCAGAGGATATGGGCTTCCTTGATTTTGTCAAGGATATGTCTAAGGCCCTGGCATTTCCTATGGAGTCTGAGGAGGATCTTCGGGTGGATGAGTTGGAAATCCTCCAGTACAAGGCTCCTCTGAGTGAATCATTCATGGTGCCCATCCCTCCCATCCTGGAATGGCTGATGCTCCAGATGGGGAGACACTGGCATCAGTGTTGGTGCCAGAGGTGAGCAAATGGCTCTACTCAATGTATCATGTTCGCCGGAGCCCGGGCTTCCAGAAATCACAGCTGCTGCATAACTCCATGGTGGTGGAGTCGGCCATTCATTGGCTGAAAAGCCATAAGACGCACTCCTCTGTGCCCCCCAGCAGGGAGGCCCACACCTTGGATGCCCTTGGCAGAAAGTGTTACCAGGGCTCAATGCTCATCGGCCGCATTCAGGCCTACCAGCTGTATATGGGCATATACCTGAGAGACCTGGCGAAGGAACTCGCCAGGTTCTCAGCTGGTCTCTCCGAGGAACCCCTGCAGTGGTTCAAGAACCTGGCTAAGATAGTCCATGAGTGCTCCAAGTTCATGTCTCAGGTGGCCTATGATGGGTTCCAGTCGGTGGCTCGAGTAGCAGCGGCGGGCATCTGTGCACAATGCCAAGCTTGGCTACAGTCGTCTGACCTCGAGCTGTATGTTCAGGACAAATTGGTCGATGTCCCATCCCAAGAAGAGAACCTCTTTGGCAAACCCATGACCAACAAGGCTGCTGAGTTGGAGACAGAGTTCATGATGAGGACCAGGCTCTCAAAAAAAGACCACTGTCCCTCCCCGATGGAATGGCTCGGGTAAAAAGTCCTTCTACCCGAGGTAAGGGGCTGCTTACAGAAACTACCCACCTTCTCAGGCCTCCACAGCTCCCCAACAGGGTCAGCATGCCAGGGGACATGGGCATGGCCCTCGTAAGCAGAAGGCTCCAAAACCCCAGGCACCAGCTCCGACCCATCCAGGGGGGGGGGGTTTCTGACTCCTTGAGCATAGCCTATCTACCCCAAGAAGATCAGCAGCCTACAAGGGGACATCTGGCCCACTATGCCCAGAGGTGGTTGACCATCACCACCGACTCCTGGGCACTTCGGGTGGTCAGGGAAGATTACCTCCACCACCTGACTCAGACACCTCCCCTTTATTTTCCAGGAGAGCCCCTTAGGTCTCCCCTCCACTGGGACCTTCTACTGAAGCAACTGGCAGGTCTTCTCGATGACAAAGTGGTGGAACCGGTGCCCCACCATCTCAAGGGCAAGAAGTTCTACTGTAGGTATTTCCTCATGGCTGTCTGACCCTTCCCTCACACTTCTCCCCTTCATACTCCACCTACTCAACAATAGCCTCTCCTCTGGTATCTTTCCCTCAGCCTGAAAGCACGCCTTCATTCACCCACTTCTTAAGAAGCCCTCCCTCAACCCCTCTGTTCCCGCTAACTGGTGTCCTGTGTCCAACCTCCCTTTCAAAGATTTTGGAAAAGATTGTTTTCACCCAGCTCTCTGCCCACCTTGATTCCACTCTCTCCCTTCACCCCCGTCAGTCTGGTTTCCGCCCCGGCCACAGCACTGAAACTATCCTCACCTCCCTCTTGAATGAAGTACACCAATCTCACGACTGTGGTGATATTTCCCTGGTGGTTGCCCTGGACCTCTCCTCCGCTTTTGATATTGTTGACCACTGCGCACTTCTTTCCCGCTTGGCCGATCTTGGGATTCACAGCCCTGTCCTCTCCTGGTTTCATTCCTTCCTATCCTCCCGCACTTTCTCTGTCCAGACTAGCTCGGCCACCTCTCCTCCCCTAGCACTCCAATGCGGGGTTCCCCAGGGCTCAATACTTGCCCCCTCTACTCTTTAATATCTTTCTTGCCCCCCTTGTCCAACAGTCTGGCATCTCCGGTTATTTTTACGTTGATGACATCCTTCTCGTGCACCACACCAGTTCCCTTGCCCCTGATCTTTCTGCCCTCAAAACCTGCCTCACCCGTGTTGCCTCATGGTTAAACAGTAACTTTCTCCACGTCAACCCCTCCAAATCAGCAGCCCTATGGCTTACCTTCAGCTCCCCCCCCCCCTCCTACCTGCTCCCCCTTTCTCTCTCCACACCTGTCCCCTTGGTTTCCTTGCTCCGCTATCTCGGGGTCTCCCTCAACTCCTCTCCCTCCTTTCATCTTCACATCTCCACGCTTGTCCATCGTTCTTTTTTCTTCTTGCATCAAATACGTGCCATCCGCTCTTTTCTTCCCTCCTCTTCCCTCACTTCTTTAGTCCTCTCACTTGTTATCTGTAGGTTGGACTACTGTAACACTGTTTTGGCCGGCCTCCCACAGTATCAGCTTCGTCGTCTACAATTGGTCCAGAATACAGCCGCACGCCTGCTCACTCACTCCTCCTCCAGCGACCACGTCACCCCCTCTCCTCCTCAGTTTACACTGGCTTCCACTCAATTTCCACTTCACCTATAAACTTCTCATTCTCACTCACAAGGCACTTCACACCGGTACCCCCCGATATCTAGCAGATTCTATTTACCTGCAACTTTCACCTCGCCTTCTCCGTTCAGCACACAGTAACCGCCTCTTCCTTCCACCCCCTTCCCGGGCTCATCTAGAGTCTACTCGCCGCTCTGCTGCCTTCTTCCTAGCCCTGGCCCTCTGGAACTCCCTTCCCCTTGCCCTGCGCACAGAACTATTGTTTCACAGTTTCAAAGGATTATTCAAGACACACCTTTTCCAACAGGCATTCAACTTCCCAGACTCTGACGCCTCCCCCTCCTGCTAGAAGCCTCCCCCGTCAACTCCCTGGTCCCCTTGTCTAACTGTACTCTGCTTTGTCCTATCTCTCTCTTTCCTGTCCAACCACTGGCGTTCCTTTTCTTTTCTATTTTGTCTTTTTCTGTTTTTATTGTACACCGCCCTGACGCACATGCTTGGGTGGTATATCAAGCAATGTAATAAAGATAAAAAAGAACAGGTTGTCTAAGGCCCATCCTCGACCTGCGCAACCTCAACAAATTCCTGGTAAGGGAGAGAAGTTCAAGATGCTCTCCCTTGGAATATTGCTGCCCTACCTTCAGCAGGGAGAGTGGATATGCTCCTTAGACCTTAAGGATGCCTATACCCTCATCCTCATTCACCCCAACCACAGGCAGTACCTGCGGTTTATAGTAGGGGGCAGACACTACCAGTACAGGGTGCTCCCTTTCAGCTTGGCTTCTACCCCAAGGGTCTTCACAAAATGCTTGGCAGTTGTGGCTGCCTTCCTGCGTCTCCAAGGGGTCTTTGTCTTCCCCTACCTGGACAACTGGCTCATAAAGGGAGGCACAGTCTCAGAGGTGCAGCAGGCCACCGCATGCACCATTCAGGTTCTGCAGCACTTGGATTTTGTCATAAACTACCCAAGTCTCACCTCCTCCCGACACAATTTTTGAAGTTCATTGGGGCACAGCTGGACACTCTCCAGTCAAAGGCCTTCTTGCCCAGGGACCAAGCTGACTGTCTCAGGACTCTGGCATGGGATATACAGTACTGTTCCTCTGTGGCCGCTCGGCTTCTTCTGCACCTTCTCCACGGTCCACGTCACCCCAGACATTTGCCTCCACATGAGGGCGGCACAGTGGTGTCTCAGTGACTAGTGGACGCAAGCCACTGTGAGCCTCTGAGACAGAGTCTCTGTAACCCGCCAACTGGCAGACTCTCTGGCCTGGTGGCAGTCTCTCCAGTATCTCGAGGCGGGCATGCCTTTTCAGGCCCCGAGCCCCTTAAGGGTCCTCATCACAGATACCTCCCTGCTCGGCTGGGGAGCCCACTGCGGGGAGCCACACACCCAGGGCAGCTGGTCACCAAGCGAGAGCACCCAGCAGATCAACCTCCTAGAGCTGCAGGAATATACTTAACCCTGCAAGCATTTTATGACCACCTGCATCACCAGCCAGTGCTGGTCTAGAAGGACAACGAGGTAGCGATGTTCTATTTGAACAAACAGGGGGGCACGGGGTCTTGTGCTCTTTGTCGAGAGGCAGTGGTCCTCTGCTCATACGCAGTCCAACAGGGTATTCTCCTTTGAGCAGTATACCTACCAGGCCAAAACAACCTGCAGGCCGACAGGCTGAGCAGAGTCCTCCAGCTGCACGAGTGGCAGCTGGACCGCAGGGTGGCTGACCGGCTCATCCAGATGTGGGGGAAACCCGTGCTGGCCTGTTCGCCACCCCGGACAACTTCCAGTTGCCCCACTTCTGTTCCCGGTAGGCCCACCCCTCTAGAGTGGCAATGGATGCGTTCCTTGTCTCATGGTCGGAGGGCCTCATGTACGCCTTTCCTCCCATGCTGCTGATTGCCCAAACCTTATTCAGGCCTCGCTCTTCCTGATAGCCCCTCGGTGACCCAGGCAACCGTGGTTCCCACTACTCCTCTGATTAACGGTGGAGTCCCCCATCCCGTTGGGGACCTCTCCGGGACTCCTGTCTCAGGAAGGGGGCTGTCTTCTGCACCCCAACCTGGGATCCCTGTTGCTGATAGCGTGGCTGCTGAAAGGGTGACCCTAGCTGCTTTCAACCTCTCGGTTGAGGTAGAGGACATCCTGCTGGCCTCTCGCAAGGCCTCTACTAGAAAAGCTTATGCTGTCAAATGGCGCAGGATTTCAGCCTGGTGTGCTGAGCACGGGGCTGACTCGTTCTCTTGCCTGGTGGGTTTGGTGTTACAATACCTTTTCCACCTCTCGCAATCCGAGCTTGTCTAACTCTGTCCAGGTGCACCTTAGTGCCCTGGCAGCGCACTACCACCCAGTGAATGGCAAGCCCCTCTCAGTAATCCACTTTCTTAGGGGTCTTCTCTTATTGAAGACCCCAGTTTGCCCTCCGGCAACCGAATAGGACCTCAACGTGGTGTTGGGGCAGCTCACTTGCCCACCCTTTGAGCCTCTCGCTACTTGCCACCTACGCTACCTCTCTTGGAAGGTGGCGTTCCTGGTTGCACTCACCTCCACTCGCAGAGTTAGCAAGCTTCAGGCCTTAGTGGCAGAGGCACCTTATACCATGTTCTACAAGAACAGAGTAGTGCTCCACACGCACCCTAAATTCCTTCCAAAGGTAGTATTGTCCTTCCATCTCATTCAGGAAGTAGTACTCCCTACTTCTTTCTGAGACCTCATGCCAGTAGGGCAGAGACAGTTCTTCACACCTTGGACTGTAAAAGGGCTTTGTCCTTTTATATCCAACGCACTCGGGGCCATCTCAAAGCTACTCGGCTTTTCGTCTCCTGTGACCCCAGTAGCTAGGGAGGCAGTGACCAAGCGTACCCTGTCCACCTGGGTGGCGGGCTGTATCACCCTTGCCTATGAGCAGGCAGGGCTCCCGCTGGAAGGCTGTGTCACGGCGCACCGTGTCAGGGCCATGGCGGCCTCAGTGGCAAACCTGTGCTCTGTCCTGATGGTGGGCATCTGCTGGGCCACCATCTGGTCTTCAGTCCATACCTTCGCAGCCCATTACTGCCTGGAAAGAGAGTCCCGACAGGACAGTGTCTTGGCCAGGCTGTGCTCCGTAACCTTTTCGGGGTTTAGGCAACTCCTACCCTTCTGTGTTCAGGCTGCGGGAGTGCTGGTTTTCATCGGACACAGGGGTCCTTCTGTGGTCTGTGGATACAAACTTAATTTTTGCTACTTGTGGCTCCTGGTGAGTGAGTCAGTGTTTTTGCTATGGGCTTTAGGTAGCCTGTAGCTGGGGAGTCCCATATGTGAGGACTGACTTCCTACTTGTTCCTGGAGAAAGCGTAGTTACTCACTTGTAACAGGTGTTCTCTGGGGACAGCAGGAATCAGTCCTCACAACCCTCCCTTCTCCCCTTGAAGTTGCTCCTTTACCATCTTTTATTTTTGCCATCTTTTAGCTATGACATCTGAATGAGCAAGATGGCACCCTTGGGCGGGAAGGGGACTACGCATGCATGGTGGCATCTCCCAAAGGCTTTCTTTGAAAGCTGGGGGATGCTTCGCAAGGGCTCCGTCCATGCTGATGTCACCAATATGTGAGGGTTGTTTCCTGCAGTTCCCGGAGAACACCTGTTACAGGTGAGTAACTACGCTTTATCCCCAGAAGTAGAGAAAGGAGTAAGGGGAAAGATAAGAAGCTCTGTTTCAGCCATGTTCAATTTCAGACTGTGGCGGGACATCCAGGCACCCAGTGTTAGATGAGAGAGAGATTTCAAGTGTAGAGAGGTAGATCTAAGAATCATCAGCACAGAGATGGTACTGAAAATCATGGGAGGAGATGAGTGCACCAAGGGACTGGGTGTAGAGAGAGAAAAGGAGAGGTCCCAAGACAGAGCCCTGAGGTACACAAACTGAGAGTGGGCTAGCAGTAGAGGAGGAGGATCCACTAGAATCCACAAGTGTGGTGGGAGAGATCAGAAGAAAACCAGGCGAGAACAGAGCCCCTAAATCCAAGTGAGGTATTGAGAAGGTGGTGATCAATAGTGTCAAAAGCAGCAGCTAGGTCAAGAAGAATGAGGATGGAGTGAAGACCCTTGGATTTGGAGAAGAACAAGTTATTGGAGACTTCGGCAAGAACCGTTTCAGTAGAATGTAGACTGTGAAAGCCAGATTACAATGGATCTAGAAGGGCTTAGGAGGAAAGAAAATCAAGGCAACAGCAGTGAACCACATGTTCATGTAGTTTAGAAATAAAGAGGAGGAGAGAGAGGGGTCGATAATTAGAGGGACAGGTAGGGTCTAGTTAGAGCTTCTTGAGGAGGGGCATAACCATGGCATGCTTGAAGGCTGCAGGAACAGTTGCAGTAAAAAGCAATAGGTTGAAGATATGACAGATGGAAGGGATAACACAGGGGAGGAGATGGAGCTTAATAGATGGGTAGGAATGGTTTAGAGGGATAGGTAGTAAGTTTAGAAAAGGAGAACAGATGTGTGGTTTCTTCCTCAGTGATCTTAGAAAAGGAAGAAAAGGTGACAGAGGTTGAGGGAGGATTTGGGAGGGAAGAGGGAATAGAGATGACCCCTGGGGGAACTCAAGAGTAATCTTGTGGACTTTGTCATAGAAATAGCCAAAGTCTGGGCAGAAAGGGAAGGAGGGGTTGGAGGCAGAGGCACTTTGAGAAGGGTCAAAGAGACAGCGAGGATCAAAGGCAAGAGAGTTTGTCAGATGGACATAGTCTTCTTGCCTGGCGAGTGCTGTGGCTGACTGGAAAGAGGCTAGCATGAATTAGAAATGTAGGAAGTCTACAAGAGTGTGGGATTTGAACCAAATGCACTCAGCTGAGCAGGCACGGAACATAGTGGATTTTAGAGAACAGCCAGTGCTGAGGTACAGTACACCTCACAGGACATTGAATGGGTGGAGCAAGAGCATCATGGGCAGAGGAGAGTACAGAGTTTTAGGAAGATACAGGCTCAGGTGACGTAGTAGAGAAAAGAGGTGATGAGACAACAGTGGAGAAAGACGATAAATGACAGCTATCCGGAGAGGTAGTGGGGTAAAAAGGTGGATGGAGTAGACTTCAAAGGAAGGGAAGGAGTGATATTGAGGCAGTAGGAGGGGTTGAAATTGGCAGGAATGAGAGAGTAGATATCCAACATCACTGCCCAGGCTAATAGGCATATATGAGAATTGGTAGCCCCCATAACAGTGGGCAGCAGCTGAAGCAGTACCTTCAGGGAGAAGCCAGGTCTCAGAACAAGAAGATGCAGACTATTAGAGACACCGTCATTGGTGGGAGTCAAGCACTCTTCACAGCTGCCTCTGAACATGCTGAAAATACTGTTATTTTACTTTAAGGAAGTTGCTGGGCTGAGCTGTAGGTTCTGCAGAGAGTGAGGGCTGCAGACTTTCTGAGTAACGGTGACATTTTGGGCTGTGTGACTCCTTTCTCCCACCTCTTTCCTTTCATAAAGTCATTAAGTTATTTATGCAGAGAAAATCTAAATCAGTAGTTTTGGATTTTGTTAAAGTCTCAATATTGTGTATGTGTTGAGTGATTGCTAGAGGGAGGAAAAGCAGGTTTAGCACATACAAATCTCTTCTGGAATTTTCAAAAGTTTATCATTTTCCTAAGTTTAGCATATAACAAAAATTTGCATTGTATTTTGACTCTGTAGTGTGTTTAGTTATAAAGGAGTATGTTATTGATAGATGTTCATTTATTGCTTTGACTTTTCTGGGATTGGGATTTGGGAGCCCGGTAGTAAAAGATCTTGATTGTGCTACTGGCAGTGTGAATGCAATGTGAAGTGAGTTACTTTTTCTTTCTCTGCGGCAATTTCTCCAAGTGAGTTGGTTTTGTGCATATGATAACAGTAATGAACCTCATTCCTAAGCTTGGGCAGATGGAGCATGAATTTAGCCTCTCAAATTTACTGCTAACACGTGCTGTATTACTTGCATTTATGCCAAAAAGAGCCATCTCTTGGCATTCGTAAGATGTAACATGTATAGGCAATTTAGTAAGGAGTGCTTGAAAATTCCTTTTAATCAACCCCGAAATGAGAACTTGTGGTGCTGCTGCTCTTCCTGATAGTGCAAGTGAAGTATAGAAGAGGACTTGTGCACTGCTCATCCTCGTGGCAGTATGAGTGCAGTGCAGCACAGGCGTCAAACTGCCAGGAGAAACAGCAGCAGCAGCGACTCCTGAGCTGCACTGTACTCATACTGCCAGGAGAAACAGCAGCAGCGACTCCTGAGCTGCACTGTACTCATACTGCCAGGAGAAACAGCAGCAGCGACTCCTGAGCTGCACTGTACTCATACTGCCAGGAGAAACAGCAGCAGCGACTCCTGAGCTGCACTGTACTCATACTGCCAGGAGAAACAGCAGCAGCGACTCCTGAGCTGCACTGTACTCAGAGCAGCAGCGACTCCTGAGCTGCACTGTACTCATACTGCCAGGAGAAACAGCAGCAGCGACTCCTGAGCTGCACTGTACTCATACTGCCAGGAGAAACAGCAGCAGCGACTCCTGAACTGCACTGTACTCATACTGCCAGGAGAAACAGCAGCAGCGACTCCTGAACTGCACTGTACTCATACTGCCAGGAGAGTGTAGTGTAGCACAGCACAGGAGTCACTGTTGCTGCTGCTCCTGACAGCCGTACTCTACCTTTACCATCATAATCATGTAGTTGATGTAATGTTTTCTCCTTTTTCTTTCCAGTCTCTCATTGTGTGGCCCAATGGCAGCCTATGTAAATCCGCATGGATACGTCCATGAGACACTCACTGTGTACAAAACTTGCAATCTGAATCTAATAGGACGGCCATCCACAGAGCACAGCTGGTTCCCAGGGTAATGACTTTTGAATATACAGTTCGAATTTCAAAGTCAGGCTTTCAGATCTATAAAAAGCAAATCTGTCGATAGACGAACAAGAAAGGATGCGCACAGGAACATGTACGTGCCTTCGCTGGATTCTCTCCAGCCAGTGATGTCTGGATAAAGCCTTCTGCCTTTCACAGATACTTTTCCCTTGGAGAGTTTTGCATATTACCGTGTGCAGATTCTTGCTTTATTAAGTGAATAGTTTAGTGCAATAGTTTAACTGTCCAAGAAAGTAATAAGACATTTTCTTAACTAAAGAAAGTGGATAATTTCCAATGATGCATTTATTTTGCCCCCTCTCCCCCAATCTGATACATCCCATATGTCCAAAATAACTTAAAGTCCATTCTTAATGATTAATCTTCTGGTAGTATCAAAATCAGAACTTGTGCTAGAATATGTAATGTTACAGCTGTTCTCTGGGAACAAGCAGGAAGTCAGTCCTCGCATATGGGTGACGTCGGCACTGCCAGAGTCCACGTAGTAATCACTCCCCAGCTTTCAAAGAAAGCCTTTGGGAGTTGTACCACGCATGTGTGGTCATCTTACCCCCCAAGGGTGCCATCTGACCTCAGTCTTCTTTTTTCCATGGAACCCAGCAGACGTCCTGTCTGTTCACTCTGTAAAAAATTTCATTTTATTTCTCTCTTTTCCTTGGTGTTTTTTTGCCCTCTTTTACCGATTAGCGTTCCAATCGCCTTCCCTTCATCTGGGATCATCCTTGCCTCAGTGTCGCATTTTTTCTCGGGTCCATTTTTTTTTAACCTTTTTATTTTTCTAGGCATGTGGGGTTTTTTCCAGGAACAAGCAGGACGTCAGTCCTCACATATGGGTGACGTCTGTGCCGACGGAGCCCGCATGGACTCCCAAATATAAAAATGGGAATGAAGTAGATACCACACCATTCACAGAAGATGAGGTGTTGGAACAACTTGCTAAACTGAAAGTGGACAAAGCCATGGGACCGGATGGGATACATCCCAGGATACTGAAAGAGCTCAGAGAGGTTCTTGCAGGGCCGTTAAAGGATGTATTCAATAGATCCTTGGAAACAGGAGAGGTTCCTCAGGACTGGAGAATGGCTGATGTACCTCTACACAAAAGTGGTGACAGGGAAGAAGTGTCAAACTACAGGCCTGTAAGCCTTACCTCGGTGGCGGGAAAAGTAATAGAGGCGCTTCTGAAAGAGCGAATAGTGAACTTTCTCAAAACCAACAGGTTGCAAGATCCAAGGCAACATGGTTTTACTGAAGGACGGTCTTGCCAAACAAATCTGATTGAGTTCTTTGACTGGGTGACCAAGGAACTAGATCAGGGGCATGCAATTGATGTTATCTACATGGATTTCAGCAAAGCCTTTGATACCGTTCCTCATAGGAGGCTTGTCAATAAACTCAGTAGCTTGGGGATGGGTCCCAAGATGGTAAACTGGATTAGAAATTGGTTGACTGACAGACGACAGAAGGTGATGGTACATGGAGCTCACTTGGATGAAAGGAAGGTGATTAGCGGGGTGCCCCAGGGTTCAGTCCTGGGCCCGGCACAGTTCAATGTATTTGTGAGTGATATTGCTGAAGGACTGTATGGAAAAGTCTGTCTTTTTGCAGATGACACAAAAATTTGCAACAGAGTGGACTCCCCGAGGGAGTGGATAACATGAGGAAAGATCTACAAAAGCTGGAAGAATGGTCTAATGCTTGGCAATTAAGATTTAATGCGAAAAAGTGCAGTGTCATGCGCTTAGGTAGCAGAAATCCAAGGGAAATGTATGCGATAGGGGGCGAGAGGTTGGTGTGCATGGTTCAGGAGCAAGACCTTGGTGTGATTATCTTTGATGATCTCAAGGTGGCAAAACAGTGCGACAAGGCGGTGGCAAAAGCCAGGAGGATGTTGGGCTGCATACAAAGATGGATTACCAGCAGAAAGGAAGAGGTACTTATGCCACTGTACAGGTCACTGGTGAGGCCTCACTTGAAATACTGTGTTCAGTTTTGGAGACCATATCTTGCAAAAGATGTAAAAAGACTAAAAACTGTTCAGAGGAAGGTGACCAAAATTATTTGGAGCCTCCGTCAGAAGCCTTATGAGAAGAGACTTGAAGACCTAAATATTGTACACTTTGGAGGAGAGGAGGGACAGGGGAGATATGATTCAGACCTTTAAATACTTAAAGAGAAACGATGAACAAACAAACCTCTTCCAAAGACGGAGAAGCTGTAAAACTAGAGGGCATAACATGAAGCTGCAAGGTGGAAAATTGAAAGGCAATGTCAGGAAATATTTTTTCACTGAAAGGGTGGTGGATGCTTGGAATGCCCTCCCAATGGAAGTGGTGGGGGCAAACACGGTGACGGAATTCAAAATGGCATGGGACAAGCATAGTGGATCCCTTTACAGCAACAGGATAAAAACAAAATAAGCTGAACCATCTAACTTCTCAACAAATAGGGGTGTCCTACATGGAGTGGTGGGTTCACACCTAGACAAGGACAAGGGGAGGGGTGTCCTGCAGGGAGCGACAGGTGCATCTACTCTTGCCATATTGCTGGGCAGACTGGATGGACCATGCTGGTCTTTATCTGCCGTCATTTACTATGTTACTATGTGGAGCATTTCCCCAGCTTTCAAAGAAAGCCTTTGAGAATGCTACCATGCATGTGTGGTCCCCTTCCCGCCCAAGGGTGCCATCTTGCTCAGTCTCCTTTTTTCCGCAGATCCCAGTGGACGTCTGTCCAATTTCCCCGGAAAAAATCCTTGCTATATCCTTAAAAATGCAGCTTTCCCGGTTTGCGTACTGGTTCCTCTTCCCGCCTCGAGCCGGTGCCGGGCCCGGCACTGCTCTCTGCTCCTTCCCCATTTTTTTTTTTATTTATAGATTTTTAAATAAACCAACAAGAAAAGCATAATACAATCTTGCGAGAAAATGAGAACGTTACATACAGAAAAATTTAAACAAGATACAATCAATAGAAACATATCCAATAACTCCCATGAAGCTCACATGCACGAGGGGGGGGGAATGGGAAAGCAAGAACCAGGATAAGAAAACCTGGTCTACACAAGGAACTTCAAGAAACTATCTAAATAAATATCAAGTGGCCGTGAGGAACCCCAAACCTACTACAAAATAAGCAGAGAATATACACTAGTCTAGCACATCATTTGTAGATATCCTGGCATTAATAAAAGTAGCAAGATCAGAAGGATTAGTGAAAAAATATCTAATAGATTTATATATAACCAGGCATCTACACGGAAAACGTAGGAAGAAAGACCCTCCAAGTTGCAAAACTCCAGATTTCAGTAACAAAAACTGTTTCCGCCGCTTCTGAGTTTCCTGAGTAAGATCGGGAAACAGAGAAATGGATAGACCAAGAAAGGACTCTGAACGCTTCTTGAAAAACATCTTCAGGAGCCAGTCCTTATCCGAGATTAGAGCATATTGAACTATCAGAGTAGCTGGTATACACACTCCACCGCCAGTATCCTCCAAAAGATTAGAGACATTCAGAACATCAAAATCCATATTAGACACATCAGGTGGAACTACAGAGTCCTTTTTTCCATGAGGAAGGTAATATACCTTAGTCAGTGGTGGAAATAAGTCAACCGGGACCTTCAATATCTCATGTAAATATCTTTTAAACATGTCAAGCGCTGTTACCCCCTGAGATTGTGGAAAATTTAGGACCCGCAAATTTGCAGCCCTAGCAGCATTTTCCAAAATTTCTAACTTATAGCGAAGAATCCCATTATCTTTGGACAAAGCGGAAGACTGATCAGAAAGAGACAGCAACTGGGTTCCATGATCAGTTACAGACGTTCTTAAAGATTCACATACAGATACAATGGTCTCGATCTTACCAACATTCTCCTGAATGTGCAATTCATTGTCCTGGATATGCATCAGAAAGGCTGTAGACTGGGACTGGACTACTCCGGAGAGAGTAGCAATGGCATCCCAAATGGATTCCAGCGTGAAGACCTTAGGTCTAGGCAAAAGAAGAGTCGGAACAGGCAACAGAGAGGAAGCAACCTGTGAAGAACGCCGTTCTACTGGTAATGGTGAGTCTAGAAGATCTGCCACGACTGATACGCCCAACGCCTCCCTGAAACCATCAGGGATCTGCAGGACCACGCCGTCAACTGACTCCCCTCAAGCGACGCACTCAGCCCCCACCTCGGGAGGTATCGGCATAGCAGCAGCAAAGGCAGGTCTTACAGCAGCGGGGCATTCCGGCGATGTCCTCTGCATGGGGGGGAGAGATTCTCAGCTTCCAACGGTGGCGCTATGGACTCTTCACCTTGCGCCGCCAAGCCGGCTCGAACCTCCGCTCTCTGGTCCGGGGTTAGTGATACAAATCGATCCATAGGACTGGTGGATGGTAGTTGGGGCACAAAGGGGAAAGCCCTCAACTTCCCCTTTCGTTTCGGCATTTGCTCAGCGTGAACTCTCAGCGGCCATCTTGAAAAGCTCCCCCCTTTCCCCATTTTTTTGATCGAGGCTTGCCTCGACCGGCATTCACACCCTTTTTCGCCTGGGGGTTGTCAACCTTGGCTAGGTGTCCATCCAGCATGTCCTCCAGTTGGTTTAAAAAATGTGACTGCTACATTCAAACTGTGTCTGTCACCAACACCCATGATTGCTGCCTACACTGCCTGGGACCAGACCATGGCAGCACCTCCTGCGACCTGTGCCAGGCCATGACACCCAAAACTAATAAGAGGTTGGAGTTGCAGGGGAGGATGTTCCCCAGTCCGACTTGGCACTGGCTTTCCCAACACCGAGCTCCAAACCTAGCACATTCAGAGAGGGTCAAGTGTCCTCGGAGTCCTATGGCTGCAGCTCCTCCGAGAAGACCTCTGACCCCAAGCAGAAAAAGAAACAATCCTCAAAGTCCAGTGAGGTTCCATCTGAGAAACCTGGCAAGGCCGCCCGGAGGGACTCTGATGACTGAGAAACAGCCCACCAAAGTTCCCAAAAAGGATGCTTTGGCTAATGGAGACCATGCGAGGGTCCTCGAGGCTGTAGTCCTCGTCGAGGATTTACTCACAGGAGTGCCAGCGCCGGGCCTGAGATCCTCTGTGCCTGCGCCGAAAGCTGCGGAGCCTTCTGGCTTGGAATCCAGAATGACAGCCATGGAGCAGAACATCACTGCTATCCTGGCTATGCAACAGGCAATGATGGCGGGTTCGTCCACATCATTTGCCCTGATGACCGGACCCCTGACTGCGGGGGAGTCCCCGACCATCGAGTCGAGTGCCACCAGCCTCAGGTCAGCCCTCAGCCCCAGTCCTGTTTCTGTTCTTTGGGAATCCAGTCCTTCCTAACCAGTTTCCGGGACTCGGACCTGAGGTCCTTGGGAGGGCTCCGGCACTTCGGTGTGGGCCTTGAGGCACGGAGTCGCAGGGCCTTGGACTCGTAATACCCCTTGATTCCGAGTGGGAGATTGATGACTAGGCCTCATAAGAACATAAGAACATAAGAAATGCCATACTGGGTCAGACCGAGGTCCATCAAGCCCAGTATCCTGTTTCCAACAGTGGCCAATCTAGGTCATACGTACCTAGCAGTTTCCCCAAAAGACACAGGTTCTGCAGTGCTTGTACTAGGTCAAGCATTGATATCCTGGGTCCCTTTTTAATAGTGGTTTATGGACCTTTCCTCCAGGAACTTGTCCAAACCTTTTTTAAACCCAGCTATACTAACAGCCCTTACTACATCCTCCGGTAACAGATTCCAGAGTTTGATTACACGTTGAGTGAAGAAATATTTTCTCTTATTTGTCTTAAATAGTTTACCCCGTAGCTTCATTACATGTCCCCTAGTCCTTCTATATTCTGATAGCGTAAACAATTGATCCACGTTTATCCGTTCCACTCCATTCATTAATTTATAGACCTCTATCATATCTCCCCTCAGCCGTCTCTTTTCCAGGTTAAAGAGCCCTAACCTTTTTAGCCTCTCTTCATAGGAGTAGCCTTCCATCCCCTTCACCAATTTGGTGGCTCTTCTCTGTACTTTTTCTAATAACTCTATGTCCTTTTTAAGATACGGTGACCAGAATTGCACACAATATTCAAGGTGCGGTCGTACCATGGAGCGATACAGAGGCATTATAATATCCTTTGTTTTATTCTCCATCCCTTTCCTTATGATACCTAGCATTCTATTTGCTTTCTTGGCCGCCGCTACACACTGGGCGGAGGGTTTTAACATGTTATCCACGATGACTCCTAAATCTTTTTCCTGGGTGGTGGTTTCTAATGTGGAGCCTTGCATCGTGTAACTATAGTGTGGGTTGTTCTTTCCTAGGTGCATAACTTTGCACTTGTCCACATTAAATTTCATCTGCCATTTGGATGCCCAGTCTTCCAATTTATCCAGATCCTCCTGCAGTTTTCCACAATCCTCTTGGGTTTTAACAACTTTAAACAGTTTTGTGTCATCTGCAAATTTGATAACCTCACTAGTTATTCCCTTTTCCAGGTCATTTATGAATATGTCAAAAAGTAGCGGACCCAGTACAGATCCCTGGGGTACTCCACTATTCACCTTTTTCCATTGGGAATATTGGCCATTTAGCCCTACCCTCTGCTTTCTATCTTTTAACCAGTTCCCGATCCACAATAGTACACTGCCTCCTATCCCATGACTTTTTAGCTTTGCCAAAAGTCTCTGATGGGGGACCTTGTCAAAAGCTTTCTGAAAGTCCAGATACACTATATCAACCGACTCACCTTTGTCTACCTGTTTATGCACACCTTCAAAAAAACAGATCAGATTAGTAAGACAAGATCTTCCTTGTCTAAAGCCATGTTGGCTGTCTCCCATTAGGCCATGACTATCTACATGCTGTGTAATTTTGTTCTTTATGATGGTTTCTACCATTTTCCCTGGTACTGACGTCAGGCTCACCGGTCTGTAATTTCCCGGGTCACCCCTGGAACCCTTTTTAAAAATTGGTGTTACGTTGGCGACCCTCCAATCTTCAGGTATTACAGATGATTTTAATGAAAGTTCACAGATTACCAATAGCAGGTCTGCAATCTCATATTTCAGTTCTTTCAACACTCTGGGATGTATACCATCCGGTCCAGGTGATTTGCTACTATTCAGTTTATCAAATAGTTGTAATATATCTTCCCGGTGTAGCGATATTTCTCTCAATTCCTCTGCAGTATCACCTTTAAATACCACTTCAGTCTTGGGTAACATCCCTACATCTTCCTCAGTAAAGACCGAAGCAAAGAATTCATTCAGTCTCTCTGCTATAGCCTTGTCTCCTCTTACTGCCCCTTTTACCCCTCTATCATCTAATGGTCCAATTGACTCTCTCACAGGCCTTTTGCTACGAATGTACTTGAAAAAGTCTTTATTTCGTGTTTTTGCTTCCGTAGCAAGTTTCTTCTCAAATTCCCGCTTTGCCTGCCTTATCAATGCTTTGCATTTAACTTGCCAGTGCTTGTGCTGTTTCCAGTTTTCATCATTTGGCTCTTTTTTCCATTTCCTGAAGGTTGCTCTTTCGGCAGCAACAGCCTCTCTGACCTCACCTTTAAACCATGCTGGCAGTTTTTTGGACTTTCTTCCACTTTTCTTAATGCGTGGAATACAGCTGGTCTGGGCTTCGAGGATAGTATTTTTAAATAACACCCAAGCTTGCTGTAAGTCTTTAACCTTTGGAACCGCTCCTTTTAGTTTTTTCCGAACTATATTCCTCATTCTATCATAGTCTCCCTTTTGAAAGTTAAAAGGTAGTACTGTGGATTCCTTTACTATCTGTCCTCCACTGATTAAATCAAACATGATCATACTATGATCACTATTGCCAAGTGGTCCCAACACCCTTATTTCTTGCACCAGATCTGGCGTTCCACTAAGGACTAGGTCCAGTATGGCTTCCCCTCTGGTTGGTTCATGAATCAGCTGCTCCAAGAAGCAGTCATTTATTTCATCTAGAAACTTTATCTCTTTAGCTTGTCCTGCTGTGACACTGTCCCAGTCGATACCGGGGTAATTGAAATCACCCATTATTACTACTCTGTTGTGGCTTTTGTTAGCTTCCTTGATTTCTTTGAGCATTTCATCATCCATTTGTTCATTCTGGCCAGGCGGTCGATAGTATACTCCCACTGCCATCACCTTCCCCTTCATAAATGGAATTTCAATCCATAGAGATTCTACAGCAAATTTTGTTCCCTGCAAAACTTTAATCCTTTCTGACTCAATGCCCTCTCTAACATAGAGCGCAACCCCTCCACCAATTTGTTCAGCTCTATCATTACGATATAGTTTGTATCCAGGTATCACAGTGTCCCACTGGTTATCCTCCTTCCACCATGTCTCTGAGAGTGCAATCATATCTAACCTCTCATTTAGTGCTATATATTCTAATTCTCCCATCTTATTGTTTAGACTTCTAGCATTGGCATACAAGCATTTTAGAGACTGTATTTTATTAATATTAATCTGGCTATTGGTAGGCATGGGTAATTGGGAATCTTTATGCTCTGTCTGCTCCTTACTCAAGGGCATTTGGGCTACTATACTCCCTTTTGGAACCTCACTGCTTTTGGTAGTATCCTTCAAGGATACCTTTGTCCGAACCATGCGCTCTTGGGTGACTGTCGGCTTTCCCCTATTTTCTAGTTTAAAAGCTTCTCTATCTCTTTTTTAAAGGTTAATGCCAGCAGTCTTGTCCCATCCTGATTAAGGTGAAGCCCATCCCTTCGGAAGAGCCCCCCCTTTCCCCAGAATGTTCCCCAGTTCCTAACAAATCCAAAACCCTCATCCTTGCACCATTGTCTCATCCACGCATTGAGACTCCGGAGTCCCTGCCTGTCTTTTGGGTCCTGCACATGGAACAGGAAGCATTTCGGAGAACGCTATCCTGGAAGTTCTGGATTTCAACTTCCTACCTAAAAGCTTAAATTTAGCCTCCAGAACTTCCCTACCACATTTTCCTATGTCATTGGTACCAACATGTACCAAGACAGCAGACTCCCCCCCAGCACTATCTATGATCCTATCTAGGCGGTGCGTGAGATCTGCTACCTTCGCACCAGGCAGGCATGTTACCAGGCGATCCTCACGTCCACCAGCCACCCAGCTATCTACATTCCTAATGATTGAATCACCAACTATAACAGCTGTCCTGACCTTCCCCTCATGGGGACATGGCCCTGGAGAAACGTCCTCGGTGCGAGAGGGTTTTACATCACCTGGAGGACAGGTCCTAGTTACAGGATCACTTCCTGCCACACCAGGGTGATGCTCTCCTGTCACGTGACCTCTCTCCTCCATGGCAACAGGGATGCTGCCAGACTGGAGGTGGGACTTCAGGACTGTATCCCTGTAGGTCTCGTCCATGTACTTCTCTGTCTTTCTTATGTCTTCCAGGTCTGCTACTCTAGCCTCTAGAGAACGGACTCGTTCCCTGAGAGCAAAGAGCTCCCTGCACTTAGTGCATATGTAGGACCTCTCACCAACTGGGAGAAAATCATACATGTGACACTCAATGCAAAAGACCGGAGAACCCCCATCTCGTTGCTGGACCTCTGTCTGCATCTTAGTTTAAAGCTTATGTTTAGGTCTTTTAAATTCGGTATATAATAAGGATTGGTGTAGATGCTTATACTAATAAAAGTGCATCTAATACCCCTAATACACCCTGTGTACCTGAAGCTTAATTAATCTCAGGTCCTCTGTGTATGACTGATTTGGATTAAGAGCTGCACCTGAGAGCAGCCCCTTTCCTCTAAGATGTGCAAGTACCTATAAAACTACAATTACCCCAGGGGTGGGTGGGTGCTGGGGAGGGAGGGAGGGAGATAAGTCCTATTAAAGAGGGCAGTTACAAGGTACCCTGTCCTGAACCCTCAGCAGGGGGATGGGGGGTACCACACATAGCCCAGTTAGTTGAGAGAGGCAAGGTAAGTACAGCTGAGAAGGCTGAACTAGCACACCACTAAGACAAACAATAAATAATTAAACAAACAGTTAGACAAACAGTAAATAATTAAATAAACAGCTAGAACTCACAGTAAGATGTCCCAGGAGGCAAATATCCACTCACTAGCAGAGCTCTGTAAAAGTACAGCCCTTCTCTGATCAGAGAAAAGCAAACTAAAACAGACTATGCACACGTGGAGAAAACAAGAAGAAGGCTACACAATACCTCAGGGGGGGAGGGGGAGAATTCACTCAGGCAGGCAAGGACAGGAAAAAAGTTTAACAAACAGCAGGTTCTGGGGAGAGAGATTTAATTCAAAATGGCTACCACACAAAGCCCAGTTAGTTGAGAGAGGCAAGGTAAGTACAGCTGAGAAGGCTGAACTAGCACACCACTAAGACAAACAATAAATAATTAAACAAACAGACAAACAGTAAATAATTAAATAAACAGCTAGAACTCACAGTAAGATGTCCCAGGAGGCAAATATCCACTCACTAGCAGAGCTCTGTAAAAGTACAGCCCTTCTCTGATCAGAGAAAAGCAAACTAAAACAGACTATGCACATGTGGAGAAAACAGGAAGAAGGCTACACAATACCTCAGGGGGAGGGGGGAGGGGGAGGATTCACTCAGGCAGGCAAGGACAGGAAAAAAGTTTAACAAACAGCAGGTTCTGGGGAGAGAGATTTAATGCAAAATGGCTACCACACAAAGCCCAGTTAGTTGAGAGAGGCAAGGTAAGTACAGCTGAGAAGGCTGAACTAGCACACCACTAAGACAAACAATAAATAATTAAACAAACAGTTAGACAAACAGTAAATAATTAAATAAACAGCTAGAACTCACAGTAAGATGTCCCAGGAGGCAAATATCCACTCACTAGCAGAGCTCTGTAAAAGTACAGCCCTTCTCTGATCAGAGAAAAGCAAACTAAAACAGACTATGCACACGTGTAGAAAACAGGAAGAAGGCTACACAATACCTCAGGGGTAGGGCGGGAGTGGTAGGATAAACTCAGGCAGGCAAGGACAGGAAAAAAGTTTAACAAACAGCAGGTTCTGGGGAGAGAGATTTAATGCAAAATGGCTACCACACAAAGCCCAGTTAGTTGAGAGAGGCAAGGTAAGTACAGCTGAGAAGGCTGAACTAGCACACCACTAAGACAAACAATAAATAATTAAACAAACAGTTAGACAAACAGTAAATAATTAAATAAACAGCTAGAACTCACAGTAAGATGTCCCAGGAGGCAAATATCCACTCACTAGCAGAGCTCTGTAATAGTACAGCCCTTCTCTGATCAGAGAAAAGCAAACTCCCTGGAGACCCGACGGCACAGAGACGTCCCCTGGGACCCATCTCCACCGGCGCCACAACTTTGTCAGAGATATGGCCAGAGCCCTCTCTGTGCAAACCGAGGCGGAGGAGGACCTGTGCACCGAGGAACAGGTGGTCTTCCAGTTAGAAGCTCCTCCTAAGGAAACCCTTATGGTGCCAGTCCAGCTGATCCTTGAGCGGCTGCTAATACGGGGAGACCCTAGCATCGGTGCCGGTGGTCAGCCGGTGCCTTGACACCATGTACTGTGTCAGGAATGGAGAAAACAGAAAACACAAGGAGCAAGAGATGTGTGATGGTCACAGGAGCTTTTTATTAAATAAACCCCAACGCGTTTCGGCAAAGCCTTCTTCAGGGGGTATGCAGCTGATAAAACAATAAAATACAATCATAAAACAACATGGGAATATCATAAATAAATCATCATAAACAATTAAAAACATGTATAATAAAAACTTATATTAAAACGAATGAATCCTATGACTATGTCAACATGATAAAACAAAAACAAACGCAGGGAAGAGGGAGAATTTTTTATATACCAGAAAAAAAAATTTTATATACCAGAAATTTTTTTTTGACTGGACAGAAACAGCTGTATACATAATATTATATAATAATATATAAAAAATATTAATATAGTGTAGTAGCCATAGATAGGCAAGACAAACCAGAAAGGCTTGTAGATAAAGGTTTGACATAAGATAAAACACGATTTTACTCACTGAAGCACCCAGTAATGAATCTCACATAGTATAGATCCTATATATGTAAACTCTAGCTGTAAAAGTAAATAACAAAGCATCATATCCTCTATTTAAAAAGATATCCAATACTAAATCAATGAGGAACATCTCTATTTTAGTACAATAACTTACTATTCAGACATGCAATTGACATTGAACATGAGGTAATAGATAAGTAACAGAATCTAAATATTATATAAACTATGGAGTATGGTGTCCAGAAATGCCTGTAAAACATATACTTATAGAAACGTTATGAATAATCATCTACCGATGTTATATTCATGTAATCTCCAAGCTTATAAAACTAAAGCAATTATTATTTATTATTATAAAATTGTGTAAGTTAAAAAGTAAATTGATGGAACGAATGATAGCTAAATAGTACTTCATCCGCTACTAAAAAAACGAAATCACCCTTAAAACACTATATTATGCCTTCAAAAACAAGTATATCATACTTGCTAATGGTAAGGAACCCAAAAAAGTTAAAATTAATGACTTCAAAATGTACATGTAAAAACACTTTAAATGAATTAAAAAGGATTTTGCAAGGTATTAGTAAAAGACGCGCCAAAAAAATGAGAGTAAGGCTAAACCTGTGTAAATAGTACTTTAAAAGATCAAAACAAAGTAGTATGAAACTGAGCCTTGAAAAATAATTGTTACTCTATAAAAAGGAAAACTAAGTTGCTGGCGTCACTTTAAGGTATAATACTTCGTGAAGGTAAAATAAACTAAAGTTGAACGATGTATCACTTGGAGGCACTATAATGTGCTTACTGATAAAAAATAATAATAATAAGTAAAAATGCCCTGATGACCGGACCCCCGACTGCGAGGGAGTCCCCGACAATCGAGCCGAGTTCCGAGTGCCACCTGCCTCAGGTAAGCCCTCAGCCCCGGTCCTGTTTCTGTTCCTTGGGAATCCGGTCCTTCCTGACCAGTTTCTGGGACTCGGACCCCAGGTCCTTGGGAGGGCCCCGGCACTTCAGTGTGGGCCTTGAGGCACGGAATCGCAGGCCCTCGGACCCATCTCCACCGGCACCACAACTTTGTCAGAGATATGGCCAGAGCCCTCTCTGTGCAAACCGAGGCGGAGGAGGACCTGTGCACCGAGGAACTGGTGGTCTTCCAGTTAGAGGCTCCTCCTAAGGAAACCCTTATGGTGCCAGTCCAGCCGATCCTTGAGCGGCTGCTAATACGGGGAGACCCTGGCATCGGTGCCGGTGGTCATCCGGTGCCTCGACACAATATACTGCGTCAGGAATGGGCCAGGGTTCCACAAGCCCCATTTCCTGCATAACTCCATGGTTGTCAAGTCAATCATGCAAAAACTCAGAAGCCAGAAGACTTAGTCTTTTGTTCCTCCCAGTAGGGATGCTTGAGCCCTCGACACCCTCGGGAGCAAGTGCTACCAGGGTTCGATGCTGGGGTGCCGAAACCAGGCCTATGATAGGCATGTATTTTAAAGGCCCTGCATCGGGAGTTATCTGAGTTCTTGGTGGGACTGGCTGCGGAACCTCTCCTTGGGAATCAAGGCTGTTCAAAGTTCCTCTCCCGGGCGGCCTACGACGGATTCGAGTCACTGGCTCGAGTGGCAGCAGCCAGCATCGGGGCTTGACACCAAGCCTGGTTACAGTCCTCTGACCTCAAGCAGTGAGGCCAGGACAAGCTGTTGAACAGCTCCTGCACCGGCGAGAACTTGTTCAGCAAAGCCATGGCTGACAAGGCAGCCGGGATGGAGGCCAAGGTGGTGACCCGCCAGAGGCTCTTGAAGAAGACCTCTTCCTTTCCCTGCAAAAATCCCTCGGGGGGGAAAGGCCCCTATTCCTCATTTAAAAAAAAAAAAGGGGCACTTCCAACAGGATCACCGATACCCATCCTTCTCGGGTCAGCAACAGGGTTCTCACCCTAAGAGGCGCAGAGCCCAGAAGTCCAAGGCTCTGAAGTCCCAGCTCCAACCCAACCAGGGGAGCGCTTTTGACTCCCAGGGCAAGGCCTCCCCTCCCCCGGGAGACCATCACCAGCCCACAAGGGGTTGCCTGGCACTCTTTGCTCACAGGTGTGCCCAGATCACCTCAGATCATTAGGTGCTGTAGGTGGTGAAGGAGGGATACCTCCTCCATTTACAAATACTACCCAAATTCTTCCCAGGAGAGCCAGTGTGACCTCTCCTTTACCAGACCCTTCTGCTCTCAGAGCTTGCAGGTCTGCTCAGGGACCAAGTTCTGCTCAGGGACAACACAGTGGAACCTGTACCCAAGCATCTGTGGGGAAAGGGCTTCTACTCAAGGTACTTCCTTGTCCCAGAAAGAATCGGGGGACTCAGGCCCATACTTGAACAAGTTTCTGGTGAGGGAGAAGTTCAAGATGTTCTCAGAACGCTGCTGTCCTACCTCCACCAGGGAGATTGGCTGTGCTCCATGGACCTAAAGAATGCGTACATCCACATTCTAATTCACCCATCCCACAGGCAGTATCTACTGTTTGTGGTGGGAGGAGGGCACTACCAGTACAGAGTGCTGCCCTTCGGCCTGGCCTCCTTGCCAGGAGTCTTTACCAAGTGCTTGGTGGTGGTCACCGCCCACTTGCACCTGCAATTGGCTTTTGTCTTCTCCTGCCTGGATGACTGGTTCATCAGAGGCAGTGCGGCCTCAGAGGTCAGGCAGGCCGCAGAGCATACATCCCTCCTGCTGCAGCACCTGGGGTTCATCATCAACTACCTCAAGTCCCATTTTGCCCCAAGTCAAGGCCTGGAGTTCATAGGGGCGCACCTGTACATCAGTGTTCCCTCTAAGCTGTGCGTGTGTGCGCGCGCGCACATACTTTACAACAGAGCGCACAAAAATTACAGCTCTGATTCTGATAGAAAACAACACAGACGTCTTAAAATTTAAAAGTTATGATTGTAATTACTAGAAATTTCCCACTTCATTTAGTAATCGTCTATTTTCATTTAATTTGATTAAAATCAATGTGGTGTACTGTCAGACGGCTGCCTGGGTGAGAATCTTCACAGTCTTGGCAAGTGCATATATCTATATGATTTGCAAGGGATTGTGGACAATGCAGTTCATTCACACCAGACACAGCTGCTCACAATAATTAGTTGTGCTTTTGGGTAAAGCCAATAAGATATTTATTTATGGGATTATTTCTCCCAACACAGATATGCTTGGTAGCACATAAATCAGGTTACTTGCTTTCAGTGTTAAACTTGGAAAAACAAAATCAGGAAACAACATTTGAACTTGTCAGGCAATCAAAGCAAAAGAAATAAGACCTGGTTGGCAACAAACTGGTCTTTTCTGTAAGCTTTAGCTAATATTCTCTTAGCAAAGTATCAAACAACAAACAAGATCCACAAAGAAAGGAAAAAAACTGTTCTTTTCAGGATAACTTCTTATATCTTCTCACATAGATTCAGAAGTGATTCTCTCAGAGCTCACAAGCAATTAGGTAAGGCTCAATTGCTAGCAGTTATCCAGCTGAAACCCCTTAGCTGGCTTGCTTTCTACTGCGTGGCTAAAAATCCTACTCAGGAGCTTTTCTGAGTAGATTAAAGAACAAGTTTGTATTTCTTTGTGATGGTTGCTGTACTTTATAACAGAAAATCACCAAAGGAGTTTAGACAGAGAGCAGTCCATGTAAACAGATTCTTCATCTGCTATCACCCCCTCTTCTTCAACAAGCATGGGTTCAATATCATGGATTGGCACAGATGAATCTCCCAATGGAGCCCTTTCAGGAGAATACTTGTTTCCCTGCTGTCTTTCAAGGTTATAGCTAGGGCATAGATCAGTGTTCATACCTGAGCTTCCATTGCTGTTAGAGTTCCTCTCTATATAGCCTGGCCAGTATGTAGTCCAGTTCTTATGTCCAGCCTTCCAATCCAGATCCCTGGACACTGGATCTCTCTTCACATACCTTCTGGCACGGGTCTTAGGGTCCCTTCTACGTGCAGCCGTCTCCCTCACAGGTACCGTCTGGAGATTCCTAGCTCTGCAGCACCATTCCTCTGGCTTTCCCCAGTCCAATGGTGTATGCTGGCCCTTGGAATGCCTCCCAGTATACGTACTGCTCTGGACTCTTCTAGACCTCTCAAAGGCTTTTCTCCTCTTTCTTCCAAAGGGTTTCTTTCCCTCTCTGTCCGTCCGGTTTGTCTTCTGCTTCTGATGATCCTCCTGATGATGAAGATGATCAAGCTCAAGCTGCTTCTCTGTAGAATAAACTCTACCTTTATTCTGCTTAGACGAGTGCTCCTCCCTAACACAGCGCAGCTGTGCTGAATCAGGCCCTGCCCTTTGAGATGAGTGCTTAGGGATTACCTCATAGCCCTCCTGATTGAACACACGTTTCCCCACTTCAGCTCCTCTAATGGCTGTTGGAAACCTGGTGCATTCTGGGACTGGTAGTCTTTTATGGGAAAATTCTGTTTTCTTATTTCTACCAGAACTGACAGGTTGCTTGTTCAGAGTCACTTCACCTTTTCTATAGCTCCTTCCTGAGCTATGATAAGCTTCCTTATCACAGTACATACTGTATTCTGACGTGTAGTCAAATTTTAAAGTATATAACTCCGCGTGTCATTATGTGGCGCACAAAAATTTAACCTTCCTTCAAAAGCTGCACACAGCTGATATTTTATGCGCACACAGCCTACAGAAAATTAGAGGGAACATTGCTGTACGTGCTATAGGCCAAGGCCGTCCTACCAAGGGAAAAGGTGGGCCGCCTCATACAGCTGAGCAGGAGAGGTGCAGTGCCATCGGTCAGTACTGGCTCGACTCCTCCTCTGCCTTTTGGCCTCAATGATCATAGTGGACAAGCTACGGGCAGGCTAAGGGACAGAATCAAAGTCACTCGCCAACTGGCGGAGTCTCTCACCTGGTGGCGAAACCTGGACCACCTCCAGGTGGGAATCTCATTCCAGGTATCTGCACTGCAGAGGATTCTAACCCTCCTAGGGTGGGGGGGGGGGGGGTGCATTGCGGGAACCACCGCACGCAAGGCAGTTGGTCCCAGGAGTCACTCTTACAGATCAATCTCCTTGAACTCAAGGCAATCTTCCTGACTCTGCGAGCCTTCTGCCACCACCTACGGCTCCAGCTTGTGCTGATCCAGACGGACAACCAGATGGCCATGTTTTATATCAACAAGCAAGGGGACACAGGCTCGTACTCCCTATATGAGGAGGCGGTTGCCCTCCTCTCCTACGCAGTGGCATGCTCCGAGTGGTATACCTGCCATGCCAGGACAACTGCTTAGCAGACAGGCTGAGCAGAGTCCTTTGCCCACACGAGTGGCACTTGAACCCAAGGGTAATGAAGCAACTCTTCCACTGCTGGGGCAGGCTCATGATAGATCTCTTTGCCTCCTTGGTCAATGTGCAACAACCACGCTTCTACTTGCATCAGCCACACCTGGGGAGAGTAGCAGCAGATGCCTTCCTGATCCCATGGTCGGAGGGCCTGCTATATGCATTCCCACTGTCCCCCCCTAGTCGCCAAGACTCTCTTCAAGGTCCAGAGCGAGGGGGCATCAGTTATCCTGATTGTGCCCCGGTGGCCCAGGCAGCTCTGGTTCCCTCTGCTGCTATCCCCATTGGTGGCACTCCAGTTCCCCTGGGCCAGGACCTGGACCTCCTGTCCCAGGAGGTAGGCTCCTTTCTGCACCTCAACCTGGGGTTGCTGACAGTGTGGCTGCTGAAAGGGTAGCACTCGCCCCCTTCAACCTTCTGGGGGAGGTCGAGGAGATCTTACTGGCCTCTCGGAAACCCTTCACTTAGGTGGGCCTAGGCCTTTAAGTGGTGAAGGTCTTCAGACTGGTGTGTGGAGAAGGAGAATCCCTTCTCCTGTCACATGCAACTGGTCCTTCAGTACTTACTGCACCTGTAGCACACCGGACTGAAATCCAACACGGTGAAAGTGCATCTGAGTGCCATAGCCACGCACCACAACCCTATCGCAAGAAAACCTCTCTCTAGCTAGCCCCTGGTCTCTAGGTTCCTCCAGTGTACTCTGTTGTGCAAGCCCCAACTCTGCCGTCCGGCAGTGGAATGGGACTTCAATGTGAATGGGACTTCAATGTGGTGCTCTCTCAGCTCACTAAAGTTCCATTCGAGCCCCTAGACACTTGCCACCTGAGATACCTGTCTTGGAAAGTGGCCTTCCTGGTGGCTCTCATGTCCGCTCAAAGAGTGAGCGAACTCTAGGCCCTGAGGGCGGACCCTCCATATACGAGGTTCTATAAGAACAGGGTGGTGCTCCGCACACACCCCAAATTCCTCCCGAAAGTGGTATCTCCCTTCCACCTCAACCAAGAGGTGGTCCTCCTCACCTTTTTTCCGCGGTCTCACACCGGCAGGGAGGAGCTAATACTTCATACACTAGATTGCAAGTGGACTCAGTCCCATCGAAAGGCTTCTCAGCTTTTCATATGACCCCTGCCGACTGGGGTTCCCTGTGACCAAGCGAACTCTGTCCTCTTGAGTAGCGGACTGTATTGCCTTCACTTACGAGTGAGCTGGCCTCTCCCTTGAGCATCGGATCACAGTGCATCGTGTGAGGGCGATGGCCGCATCGGTGGGCAACCTCCACTCAGTGCTGGTGTTGGAAATCTGCAAGGCTGCCACATGATCTTCATTTCATACGTTCACAGCTCACTACTGCCTGGAGAGCAAATCCCGCAGGGACAGTGCCTTTGGTCAGGGAGTACTCTGTAACATTTTCGGGGTGTAGATAATTCCTGCCTTTTGACCCTTCTGTGTTCAGGCTACCGGAGTAATAGTGTCGCTGGATAGTAGGGTCTTGCAGAGTCTCTCAGTGGGGGCTCATCTTCTGCAACTCACGGCTACCTGATTGTTCACTGTTGGTGCTGTCTTGGTTAAGTCCGCGGCAGCCTGGAGCTAGGGAGTCCCATATGTGAGGACTGACTTCCTGCTTGTTTCTGGAGTACACCTGTTACAGGTGAGTAACTACACTTTACTTGCGTCCACACTGACCAGGACATTCCAGTTTGATCTTGCGGGAGCCGTCTTCTCAGTTATGTTGTCAGTCAGTGGCTTCAAACAGTGTGGCAAGTGCACTCGCACCATGTCCATCACGGACCGCCACAGCTGCTATATTCGATGCCTCGGTGCTGATCATGATTACTCCACCTGCCTGCCTACAGATGTCAAGCAAGAGTCGGAATCAATCTTTGGCCAGAAGTCCTCAGTTTCTGTCCCAGCACTGAGTGTGGAATCGCTGTCCTCGGGGCAGAGCCTGTTCTGAGCCCAGGGATTGCGGAGCCTAAGGTTCGGGGATCATCCTCTAAGGACACCTCCCCCATAAGGTACGGACTCTGCCTGAGTCTGCATTGAGATCAGATGCCAGAGCTGGGGGTAAGACCTCCAGCCACCGGCACCAAAGCCTTCTGTCCGAGGCAGAGGGCAATGGCCGGGAGCTTCCCTGGCGGGAAGAGAAACCCATCATCATCTGTGATTCTCCAGCAGAGGAGCCGGTTCCAGGCCCAATTCATCGGTGCCCGAGCCAGTGGCTGTGATGCCGACTGGCCCTGGAGCGTAGCTTGGCTGCCTTCCTGGACTTGCAGTGCAGTCCGATCCCCGGTGTCTCCAGGTCATCGGTACAGATGTCGGGACCCTCCTTCTCGAGGGCTTCCCGGATGATGTCCAGGTGCTCAAGAAGCATGGGCTCCAAGCTGAGCCACGACACTCCTCTTCACCCTTGAGGCCTCTGATCTTGCCCTCGAGCGCCTCCATGGTTGGGGTATTGGGCTCTCCCTTGATGCTTTCAGCAGGGCATCGGGCCGATGCCTGTGAAGCCTTGGAGGTGCTCTCTGACTCAGAGTGGGAGACCAAGGTCCGAGTCACCTGATATCTGCTGCATAGGGATGTCCTGTCAGATCCCTCCCTGCTGCAAGAGTAGAGGCGGTCTCCACCTGAGGACCATGCATTCCTCAACTTTGTGTGGGAGATGTCCAAGGCCCTGTCCTTTGTAACAGAGCCGAAGGACAAGCCTCCTGCTGAAGACCTTTAAATTCTCCAGTATGACACTCCTCCGAAGGAGGCACTGACTGTGCCTGTCCTGCCTATTCTAGAGCGTTTGCTTTTCAGGATGTGGAAAGTCCTGGTGACAGTGCCTGTTGTGAGCACGCAACTCGATTCCCAGTATCGCGTCCACAAGGGTCCCAGATTTGAGAAGCCACAGCTGCCACACAACTCCATGGCGGTGGAGTCAGCCATGCGCCTGACAAAAAACAGAAGACGCACTCCGCTGTGTCCCCAGGCAGGGAAGCCTGCACCATGGATGGGTTTGGTAGGAAGTGCTACTAGTGCTCAATGCTTGTGGCCCGCATCCAGGCTTACCAGTTTTACATGGGCATGTATCTGAGGGACCTGGCAAAGAAGCTTGCTGGGTTTTCAGTTGACCTGACTGCTGAACCTCTGGTCTCGGTCAAGAAGTACTTTAAGTTTGACTCAGGCAGCTTATGACGGCTTTGAGTCTGTGGCTTGGGTAGCTGCTATGGGCTTTGGTGCCCACCACTTGGCCTGGCTAGAGTCCTCTGACCTAGAGCAATGAGTTCAGGAGAAGTTGGTTGATGTCCCATGCTGAGGGGACAAGGCTGCAGAGTTGGAGTCTGATATGACCACAACCAGGCTCTCTCGGAAGACTGCTGACCCTTCCCAGTGGAAGGCTTCGGGGAAAAAGTCCTTCTACCTGAAGTGTAGTTACTTACCTGTAACAGGTATTCTCTGGGGACAGCAGCTATCAGTCCTCACATATAGGTGACATCAGCGCTGACTGAGCCCGCACAGAAGCATCTCCCCAGCTTTCAAAGAAAGCCTATGGGAGATGAACCATGCATGTCCAAGGCCAAGGGTGCCATCTTGCCTCAGTCCAATGACATAGCTAAGATGGTAAAATAAAATACAGTAAAGAAGCAACTACAAGGGGAGGAGGGAGGGTAGTGAGAATTGATTCCTGCTGTCTCTGGAGAACACCTGTTACAGGTGAGTAGCTACACTTTCTCTGGAAACAAGCAGGAAGTCAGTCCTCACATATGGGACTTCCCAGCTACAAGCTACTGAGAACCTGTAAAGAAAAAACATGCCACGGTGATGTGCAAGGTTGAGTCCCCACTGAGAGACTCTCGCAAGATTCAAGTGTCCGGCGGGGAATCAGCACTCTGGTAGCCTGAACACAGAAGGGTCAGAGGGCAGGAGTTGCTTACACCCCGAAGAGATTACGGAGTATGGCCTGGCCGAAGGCGCTGTCCTGTCAGGACTCTTTCTCCAGGCAGTAGTGAGCTGCAAAAGTATGGACTGAAGTCCAGGTAACGGTCCGGCAGATTTCCATCATGGGGACAGAACGCAGATTTGCCGTGGAAAAAGCCATGGTTCTGATACAATGTGCCGTTTGCTCATAGGAGATGCAGTCTGCCACCCAAGTGGATAGAGTTTGCTTAGTCACTGGGAGCCCCAGACGACTAGGATCAAAGGATATAAAAAGCTGAGGTGCTTTGCGGTAGCCCTGAGTCCATTGTAGATAGGACAAGGCCCTTTTACAATCCAGAGTATGGAAAACGGTCTCCACCTTACCGGCATCAGGCCTCAGAAAGAAGGCGGGGAGCACCATCTTCTGGTTGAGGTGGAAAAGGGACACCACCTTCATCAGAAACTTGGGGTGTGTGCAGAGCACCACCCTATTCTTGTAGAACCTTGTGTAGGGGGCTCTGCAAGCTGATGCGAGTGCTCCAGGGAATATGACCTTCCAGGAAAGGTACTGTAAGTGGCTGGTCCCCAGAGACACGGAGGCTTCGTGAGCTGCAAAAAAAACACGTTTAGATCCCACTCTGCCGCTGGAGGGCGTACAGGAAGGGGGGGGGGTTCGGATAACATAAGGCCCCACAGAAAATGGGACACAAGGAGCTGGGCCGCGAGGGACTTTCCCTCAATGGGATGGTTGTGCACTGCGATAGCGCTCAAGTGTACTTTGACCAAATTGGATTCTAGTCCCACCTGCAACAGGTGGAGCAGGTACTGGAGTATTACTTGTACTGAGCAGAATGGGTTTGCCCACACTTTCAGCAACCAAGTTGTGAGTGACAGGGATCCCAGTTTGGGGTGTAGGAAAGAGCCCTGCTCCTGTGAGAGTAGCCCTGGGGCTTGGCCCAGGGGAATCTGCGACGCTGCCAGCACTGAGAGAGGGAACCAGGGCTGCCTCGGCCACCGAGGAGCTATCAGCATTAGTGATGCTCTATCGCGCTGGACTTTGAATAGGGTTTTGGCGACCAGTGGTGTCAGTGGGAAGGCGTACAGGAGGCTTTCCGTCCAAGGGATGAGGAATGCATTCGTTGCCACCCGGGAAGGGTGCGACTGGTGGGAGCAGAATTGAGGCAACTGTGTGTTGTCCAGGCTGGCGAACAGGTCCATCGAGGGGACGCCCCAGAGGTGGACCAACCGGGAAGCTACTACTGGATCCAGGCACCACTCATGCGGCTGGAGGACTCTGCTCAGTTTGTCCGCCAGGGCATTGTCCTGGCCCGGAAGGTAAAACCACCCTTAGAAGTATACCCCTGTGTACCACATTGGCGCAGAGGGCTACTGTCTCCTGGCAGAGGGGGTATGACCCTATTCCCCCTTGTTTGTTCACCTAGAACATTGCAACTTGGTTGTCAATCTGGATCAGCACCGGGAGGTGCTGTAGCTGGTGGCGGAAAGCTCCGAGAGCCAGGAATATTGCCTGGAGCTCCAGCAGGTTAATTAGCAGCCAGGATTCCTTCTGGGACCAGCAGCCTTGCATCTGGAGGCCCTCACAATGTGCTCCCCAGCTCAATAGGGAGGCGTTCGTGGTGAGGACCCTCTGGGAGGTAGGTGCCTGGAAGGGCATTCCTGCCCAAATGTGACATGGGATCTGCCACTATCCGAGGGAGTCTGCCAGCTGACAGGTTACTTTGACTCTGTCCTTGAGCCTGCCTGTGGCTTGTGTCCACAGAGCGGAGGCACCACTGGGCTGCCCTCATGTGCAGGTGGGCATATGGGGTCACGTGAACGATGGAGGCCATGTGTCCCAAGAGGCGGAGTAGTGTCCAGTATTTGTGTACCTCTGTAGCCAACTCCCTGAGGTGTATTGCCTTCTCCTGAGGGAGGAAGGCGCTTGCCTGGAGGGTATCTAGTTGCGGCCCGATGAACTCTAGGCGCTGGGCTGGAGTGAGGTGGGACTTGGGGTAATTTATGATGAACCCCAGGTGTCGCAGGGAGTTTATGGTGTGCCCAGTGGCGCATTGTGCCTTTGTAGCAGTGTCCCCTTTTATGGGCCAGTTGTCCAAGTAAGGGAAGACAAAGGCCCCTTGAAGACTGAGGTGGGCTGTGACCACCACAAGGCATTTTGTGAAGACCCTTGGTAATGAGGCCAGACCGAAGGGCAGCACCCTATATTGGTAGTGCTGTCCCTCCCCCCACCACAAACTGGAGGTATTTTATGTGGCTGGGATGGATAAGGATGTGAGTGTAGGCATCCTTTAGATCTAAGGAGCAGAGTCAATCTCCTTGTTGGAGGAATGACAGATGTAATCCAAGGGAGAGCATCTTCAACTTCTCCTGGACCAGAAACTCGTTGAGCTCTCGCAGGTCCAGGATGGGTCTGAGGCCTCCTATCCTCTTGGGGATGAGGAAATACAGGAGTAGAAGCCTGTGCCCCAGAGATATTTCGGGACTGGCTCCATTGTGGTGAAGGAGAGGTCTGGTGGGCTCTCCTGGGATGTACGAGGGTGGCGCCCGCTGTAGGTGGAGGAGGTAGCCCTCCCTGACCACTTGTAGCACCCAGGTGTTGGTGGTGATGGCTGTCCACCTGTGGGCAAACAGGGCTAGGCACCCCCCTGTAGGCAGCAGGTACTCCTGGGGGAGGGAAGGTCATGCCCAGGTAGTCAAAAACTCCCCCCAGGCTGGGCCGGAGCCGGCTTCTGGGACTTCGGGGTCTTTTATTTTCTGGGGCCATGTTGCTGGCCCTGTTGAGGGGCAGGGAGGCCTGGAAGTGCAGTGTAAGCCTCGGGAAGAAGGGCTTTTTCCCTGGGGCTGCACCGAGGTCTTCTTTGAGAGCCTGGTCCTTGTCATGAACTTGGTCTCTATCTCTGCTGCCTTATTCACCATGGGCTTCCTGAATAGGTTCTCTCCTATGCAAGGGACATCTATCAATTTGTCCTGCACCCACTGTTCTAGGTCGGATAATTGCAGCCATGCTTGGCGTCGTGCCCCATTGCCTGCGGTGGCCAACCTGGCCGATGACTCAAAGCCATCGTAGGCTGCTCGGGATAAAATGTTCGAGCATTCTTTTATTGCCGAGGTCAGGATCTTAAACCTCTGTAGGGGTTCCCCGTCAAGGCCTGCCGAGAATTCACTGAGCTTCTTCGACAGTTCCTTCAGGTACATGCCAATATAGAGCTGGTAGGACTGGATCTGGCATGTTAACATCGAGCCCTGAAAAGCCTTGAGGCCGAGGGCGTCAAGGGTTTAGGCCTCCCTGCCAGGTGGGACGGACAAATGAGTTTTTTGGCTTTTCAGCCAGCGCATGGCCGATTCCACGACCATGGAGTTGTGGGGAAGCTGAGTCTTTTGGAACACAGGCTTTGAGGAACCCAATACATAGCATTGAGGCGCCTGCTAACGATTGGTACCGATGCCGGTGTTTCCCACATTCGGAGGAGAAGGCGGTCAAGGATCAGGGGCACTGGGACCATAAGGGTTTCCTTCGGAGGTGCCTGATATTGGAGTATTTCCAATTCCTCAATGCGTGGGTCCTCCTTGGCTTCTGTCTCGATAGGGAGAGCTTTGGCCATATTCTGCACAAAATCAAGGAAAGCAACGTCCTTGGGAGGGGAACAGGTCTGAGGGCACGTCTCTGTATTGCCTTGTGTTTGGGGATTCTTAGTCATCAGTCTCCCATTCGGACTCAAAGTCTGAGTATGAGTCTGATGCCATGCAGTTGCCTGCCTCCCTGCAGGGGTCCGGGCCCTTCAGCTGAAAAAGGGCACGAACACTGGTCGAGGGACACCTTGATGAAAAAATGAGAAGAATGAATGTATGAACCCGAGGAACGGCACAGAGGCGAGCTGACTCGGGGGCAGGAAGGAACCAGTATGCACACCGGACAAAATTTAACAACAAAAATCATCATTTTCCGGTGGAAACTGGACAACATCTGATGGGCTCCACGGAAAAAAGGAGACTGAGGCAAGATGGCACTCTTGGGCAGGAAGTGGACCACGCATGTTTGGTGCCTCTCGCAAAGGCTTTCTTTGCCTGTCTGCGCCGACATCGCCCATATGTGAGGACTGACTTCCTGGTTGTTCCGGGAGAAAGAAGGAAAATACTTTCGGAACTTACCCACAGTTTCCAGCCTACCAAGCTCCCCAACAGGGTCAGCATGCCAAGGGCCAGGGTCATTGCCCTCGTAAGTCTGCCCCTAAGCCCCAGAAAGTGGCCCCCTCCCCAACAACCTGGGGGGGGAGGTGCTTTTGACTCCCTGGGCATAGCTCTTCTCCCTCCCAAGGGTCAAGACCCAGGGCACATGGGAGGGCATCTAGTTTGCTTCACCCACCTCTGGCCAGGCATCACCACAGATGCCTGGGTTCTGCAGGTGGTGCAAGAGGATTACCTCCTTCAATTCAAGCAGACACCCCCCTCCGTTCTTTCCAGGGGAACCCCCCCATGACTTCTCTTTACAAGACCTCCTGCAGAAGGAGCTTGGGACCCTCCTTGCATACTCTGGGGCAAGACGTTCTCCTCTTGCTGCTACTTTGTCCCCAAAAAGACAGATGGGTTCCATCCCATTCTCGATCTGTAGGACCTCAAACACTTTCTGGTCAAAGCGAAGTTCAAAATGGTATCCCTTGGAATGTTGCTGCCCTATCTCCAGCATAGAAATTGGCTATGCTCCTTGGATCTAAAAGACACTTATACCCACATCCTGATTCATCCCAGGCACCATCAGTTCCTCCACTTGATCACAGGCAGGTGCCACTATCAATATAGGATTCTGCCCTTCAGCCTCTTGGCCACCCCAAGGGTGTTCATCAAGCGCCTGGTGGTGGTCGCTGCCTTTCTCCAGCTACAAGGCATCTTTATGTTCCCCTATCTGGATGATTGGCTCATAAGGGGAGGCTCGCCAGAGGAGGCCCATCAGGCGGGCCGCCGTACCCTCTTGCTGCTGCAAGTTCTGGGGTTTATCAACTACCTCAAGTCCCATCTGCATCCCATGCAATGCCTGGCGTTCATAGGAGCCTATCTTGATACTATCCAGGCCAAGGCCTTCCTCCCTCTAGACAGGGCTTACCAGCTTGCATCCCTGGCGACCGAAGTGCAGGGTTGCATGTTGGCATCAGCCCATCTCATGTTGCGCCTCTTGGGGCACATGACCTCAGTGGATCACGTGACCCCAGATGCCTGCCTTTGAATGCAGCAGGAACAGTGCTCCCTCAGTGCTGAATAGTCTCAGGTCCTGGGTTGCCTAGATGATCGTGTGCGGGTCACCAGGCCCCCACGCAAATTCTCTTGCCTTGTGGCAGCATCTGCCAAACCTCTTGGCAGGTCTGCCCTTCCAGTCCAGAGTATCCTCACCATGGACACCTCCAAGCTCGCACTGCAATGGTCTCTGATCACAGGGCATCTAGGACACAAGAGGAAAGCTTGCAACAGATCGACTTCCTTGAGCTCCGGGCGGTGGCTAACGCCCTTCGAGTGTTCCAGAATAACAGTCGAACCAGGTGGTCCTCATCCAAACACAACCAGGTAGCGATATTCTCCCTCAACAAGCAGGGAGGCACAGGCTCCTACCTCCTATGCTGGGAAGTAGTCCGCATCTGGACCTTTGCCGCAGTGAGGGGGCCTCCCAGGACACAAGAATGTTGTCATGGACAGACTCAGCAAGATCCTTCATTTGCACGAGTGGTGTCTGAACTCGGCCTTGGTCTGCTCTCTTCTGGCGCTGGGAAACTCCGACGATGGACCTCTTCGCCAGCCCCAGCAATACTCAGTTGCCTTGCTTTTGCTCCCGGATACCAACCTGGGATAGAGCGGCGGCCAATGCCTTTCTCTTCCCATGGATGGGGCGTCTGCTGTATGCATATCCTCCCACTCTGCTCATTCCTGATCGCAAATAGTGCGGTATATAAGAGATGTAAATAAATAAATAAAATAAATAAAATTCCACAAACCCTGCTCAAGATTCATTCGGACCGGGCCATGGTGATTCTCATTGCTCCCCACTGGCCTCACCAACTGTGATTCCCGAGTGGCCCCAGTTCCCCTGGGCTGTGCTCCAGACTTGATATCACAGGAGGATGGATCTCTTCTGCACCCTAACTCTCCTCTCTAGCACTGATAGCCTGGCTGCTGAAAGGATAGCTCTGGCCCCCTTTCATCTTTTCACGGAGGTTGAGGATGTTCTATGACTTCCTGCAAGGATTCCACCAGGTGAGCGTATGCCTCTAAATGTCTTGAGTTTTAACCTTGGGCTGGAAGGACTGGGGGTTCTAGTTCTATAGGTGCTCCTTGTGGCATTGGGCAAGCCACTTAACACTGTTGCCTCAGGTACAAAAAACAGATTGTGAGCCCTTCGGGGACAAGGTAAATATATATATTCAGTTCCTGAATGTACACTGCTTTGACTTGTAGAAAAGTAGTATATAAGCCTAGCTAGCTATATAAATAAACAAACTGTGGTTCACCAGTAAGGACTTTAGCTCATTTTCCTGCCTGGTGCAGTTGATACTCCAAGTACCTGTTGCACCTTTCTCATGTTGGCTTGAAGTCTAACTGTCAGGGTGCATCTCAGTGCCCTGGCTACACATCACCATCCGGTGGATGGGCAATCCATCTTGGTCCACCCTTTCGTGAGCCACTTCATGAGAGGTCTCCTCCTCTCATGACCCCCGGTCCGGCTGCCTCTGGTGGCATGGGACCTGAATGTGGTTACTGGGAAACTCATGGCTCCTCCCTTTTGAACTGCTTGTTTCAGCTCACCTCAAATTCTTTTTTGTAAAGTTATCTCTTGTCACGCTTACTTCTGCTCGGTGAGTTAGTGAGCTCTAGGCATTGGTGGCCCATGCCCCATACACCAGATTTCACAAGAATAGAGTGGTTCTACGTACCCATCCCAAGTTTCTGTCAAAGGATGGTATCTACGTTTCATCTCAACCAGGATGTGGTTCTCCCCACTTTTTTTCTTAGACCTCATGTGTCTCGAGTAGAGGCCTTCTTCCATATCCTCAACTGTAAGAGGGTGTTGGCCTTCTACCACGAAAGGATGAAGGCCCACTGCCACTCTTCCCAACTATTCATCTCCTTTGACCCAAGCAGGCTCAAACTATCTGTCCATCTGGGCGGTGGATTTTATCTTCTTTGCCTACGAGCAGGTTGGACTCTCCTTGTAGTGTCATGTCACCCCCCTCCCCCCCAATCCGCACGCCATGGCGGCCTCTGTGGCACATCTGCACGCTGTTCCTCTGCAAGACATATGCCAGGCTGCTACTTGCGTCCTCAGTCCATACCTTCACAGCTCATTACTGCCTGTAGGATAGCTCACAGCATGACAGCACCTTCGGCCAGGCAGTATCTTTATTTGGCTCTTGATATACCGCTTTACAGTAAAAACATCAAAGCGGTTTACAATACAATAAAAACAAACTTCCGGAAAAGGAAAGGAACGCCATAGTTACGACAGGAGAGGTGAGAACAGAGGAAGGAGAGAGAAGGCAAAGTAAAAAGGGCAAGGAGAGGAGAGAAGGACGGGATTCTCAGCTGGATGTAGGGGGGACAGGGAGATCAAAAGCAGAACAGAAAAGATGAGTCTTAAGAAGAGATTTTAATCTGTTGAAAGAGAGATCCAATCTGATGTCTGGAGGGGAGGGAGTTCCAGAGTTGAGGGCCGAGAAAAAAGAATGTTGAGTTTCTGGTGGATTCCAGGTGAGCAAGAGGAGGGGGAAGGAACATACGGTTGATGTGAATTTGGCGAAGTAAGCGGTGGGGGGCATGAGATGAACTAGGTTGGAGAAGTATTGGGGGGAGCTAGAGTGGATGGCTTTATGAACAAGAGTTAAGAACTTGAATTGGATAAGGTGGGTGACAGGAAGCCAATGGAGATGAATATTCAGTCATCTCTTTGGAGATTAGTGCAACTCCTTCCCTCCAGCCCTTATGTCCAGGCTACCGGAGAGGTGATTCCATCCTTGACACTGAGGTTATTGCATCTCAGGACTTGAGGTCGTTCATCACTCCCTGCTGCTATTCAAGGCTTGGCTTTTTAGTTTTTTTCAGTAGCCTGTAGCTTGGGGAGGCCCATATATGAGGACTGACTTCCTGCTTGTTCACGGAGAGAGTAGTTAGTTACTCACCTGTAACAGGTGTTCTCCGGGGACAGCAGGAATCAGTTCTCACAACCCTCCCTCCTCCCTGTGTTTGCTTGATTGATTAAGCTATGTTATCATTCTAAGGTAAGATGGCACTTTTGGGCAGGAAGGTGACCCCGCATGCGTGGTGTAACTCCCAAAAACTTTCTTTGAAAACTTGGGAGTGATTACCACAAGGGCTCAGTTGGTGCCGTCATTGCCTATATGTGAGGACTGATTCCTGCTGTCCCTGGGCAACACCTGTTACAGGAGCATAACTACATGTTTTGGGGAGGAGGATGGTGGAGAGGCTGTTGGGATGAAGTAATACATCAGACAGACTTCTTATGTCAGTAGATTAATAGAATTGGGACTATTTCCGCTTTTCAAACTTGAACATATTTTTAGTAAGTGAGTTACTTCACAGAGGGGCTAAGACTAAATCTCCTTAGGCAGGCAGTTCCCCTTGAAAATGTAATTATGTTCTTTCTGGGCACCACCAGACAGGTAGTCTGAAAACCGCTCCAGGCTAGAATGGATGGTTTATTTATTTAACGATATTTCTGTACCGCCTTATCATACAATCAAAGCGGTGTCACATCAATACAATCAATAGTGGGGAAGGGTAGTTCATGCAGTGATAAAATGTTATACATTGCGTGTATAAGGGCAGTTTAACAGATTGGGTTGCACTAGGTACAATGTGAGCTATGGTTGAGTTCATGAGATTCCTTTTCCTAAAAGAATATTGATTCACTATCCCCCCCACCCCCTCTCTCTTCTCAGGTATGCTTGGACAATAGCAGGCTGCAGAATCTGTGCAAATCACATGGGATGGAAGTTTACAGCCACTAAGAAAGACATGTCGCCTCAGAAATTCTGGGGTTTAACCCGCTCTGCTCTTCTGCCTAGGATTCCTGAGACAGAAGAGGAGCCTGGACAGCAGCAGTCTCCTCTCCTTTGCCTGTAAATTAGAACTTTCTTGCGATGTTAATGTCTGCTATCCAACTCTGTTTAAGGACAGCATGAAACACATGGAACTCAGAGCAACCATGTCTTCAGCCTCCCGCAAAACAGCACATTAGGAACCTGCTGTAGAGGGTTTGTCACTTTTTAACAAAGGCAGAACTGCTTAAAAAAACAAACACAACCCATGTTACTGGCTGACTGTAAATATGAAGATATATGTCTAAGCCTGCTGCCCTTCAAGATCATGTGTGAGTGTAAGGTGGCTTCCCTTAGGTTGAACTGGTTGCTGCCTGCAGTGTTAGTGCTGATGTCTTACACACAAAGAGCTGGGGAGTTGCTGCTCTTTGTTTGATGTCATCTGGTTATTAATCTTTTGAAAAGTGAGGAATGGTTCTAGGCAATATTTTTTTCACTTGGAATTGCTTTGCTCTTTTGTTTTGGACTTAGCCTTTGTTCACTAGAGCTAATTTTTTACAGTTAAAGAACCAGTTTCGGGGGCACACTTTGAGACAGCAGCACCTCACTTCCCTTCCATGAGTTCTGGGGCCTTTAGTTACTGTAATTAGACTGTCCATTTTACATGTGGACTGTGCACAAAGTTTTGAAGTGAGAGTATGTGCTATTTTATTTTACAACTTGCCAGGCCAGGGAGAGTTAGTTGACATTTTGATCTGCTTTGTGGTGGTTGAAAAATACATGCATAGAATCAAAAACGCACGTTGTGGGCCTCATGCACTAGCATGTGTTAATATGATTACACATGTATTAAATATTACAAGGCCCTATTTACTGTGCTGATGGAGACTGGCATGTAATATTTTGGGGGCAAGAAGACAATGTCCTCTCTTGCCTACAGTACTGATTTTAAGAGGAAAAGCTGGAGCACTGGGCAGAAAGGACATGTATGGCTATGCTATGAATATTCCTCTCAATAAAGCTGCAATGTAAGTCTCCCTTCCTTAATTGTGGCATTACTCAGACATGATCCCTTGGAAAACAGACTTGAGTGCATCTTACTACACTAAAACATTACACAAGCAATTTCATGTCATGCTGCAGCCGTGCCAGGCTTTCATGGCACATAGCTTTGCATGATGAAGCCACGGACTGTTTTACAAGGATGGCTTAATTTTAGTTCCATATCGTCCTGCTAGACCAGACCAGTCCAGTGGGTTGTGTTTCCTACCAGCAGATCAGTAGAGACAAAGAACCAATGAAAAGCCCAGATTTCAATGACATCGCTCCTGTGCCTCTATCTGCCTCTGCCACCAGAGGACGCTTCAGTATTTTGTCTCCAGCAGATGGTGGGTGGATTTTCTTCTCTATAGAAACAATTGATTAAACACTTGTGAACAACCACCTTAAGCCCTAAAAGGGTGATTCTCTCACTTGAGCACAATGTGGGAGACTCCATTAGACTGGAGTCTTTTCGGTAGTCATAGGAGGAGAGAAAAATTGGTTCAGCTCTAAGCCCTTATTGATAAGGGCCCATTGAACAGCCACAAATTAGAAGAATCTGGAAGAGTTCAGTAGCCTTACACAACTTCAGTGCTCCCTCCCTCCTCCTTCACTCCTGCTTTCTCCCAAAGACTGCAGAAGGCTCTCAGGGGGATCTGCCTGCTAACCACCTTTCACACAGTGAAGCATTTCAGGGGAGTAGAGCTGAACCTGGCATGGATTCTACGCCTAGGGCTCTCAGGGGGTGAATGCCAAGGCTTGAACTTATTGGGGGCTTGTGGTTCCATCTTTGAGGACACAATTCAGGGTGGATTGCTACTATGGGGGGGAGGGGGGTTCCTGTCATTTTTTGCACACATTAACCTTTTTGCCTATTGTATGCCTGGGGCTTGCACATTCCGCCCAAGTGGCTCCAACACGTGTTTCTTCCCTAGCATATGTAACGCATGTTTGTGAGCTGCTACAGCCTTGGTTTGCCCTCTTGTGATACTTACCCTAACTCTCTGTCTTCTTTCAGGAAATGTAGCTTGACCTGTGGCAAGCGAGAAGCCTTACGATTGGATTTTGGACTCTGCCTTTCTTGTATGGCAGCTAATGTGTCACCTCTGAGGCCATGCTTTCCCCCTGTCAGCTGGGGGATACAGTTAGTGTGCCCTTACCTGCCTTAGGGCAGGAGGTACAGAATGGCACTAATGGTAAGGATGCTGAGCTGGCTGGATACACTGGCAACCATGCTGTGAGCCACTCTTTATCCTCTAGGGGTCGGTGGCAGCCATGCCTCATGGTGTCAGGGAGCCTTTTCCGAGAGGAGAGTTTCTGGAGTCTAGATTGTAAAAAGGAAAAGCATTCTAGGGAGGACAACAGGCCTGGTCTTTCTGGCATAGAAATTCAGACCTTGCAGCCTCTAGGTGCTCCCGGACGCAGTCTCGTGCCGGGCAGGCCGGACGTAGAAGCCCTGTTCAATTACCTTTGGTTAAGTGTCCCTGGCGCGGGACATTCCCTGAAGATGAGGAACAGTTGGGTGTGATCTGAGATGTGAACTATGCTTCGGATGCAGATGAATCGGTATTAGCTCTGATGAGGACAAGGACCTACTCTCACCTTCAGAAGACTATGTAGAGGCTGGTGCGATGCGCCTATTCTGAAAGAAGGAGCGGGTGGCATTGATTTCCAGGATCTCATCCGCCTTGAACTTGATAGATGCTTCTGGCATGGAGGAGGAGCCGAAAGTACACCCACTTCTTCAAGGGGTGCAGAAATCCACTACTGTCTTCCCGTTGCCAGAGGTGATCAAAGATGTGATCTGGTCTGAGTGGGACTCACCCGATCCCTGCCTAAAGGGTTAAGGGCCTACAAGAAGATCTATGCTCTCCCAGAGGAGGAGGAGCACGGCGAGTAGTTTGACATTCTCAAGGTGGATGTACAGGTCACAGCAGTTACCAGATGAACCACCATTCCTGTAGAAGGCAGATCGGCCTTAAAGGATATTCTGGACCGCAAGGTTGACTCCTTCTTGAAGAGCCAGTTTGCTGTGGCAGCAGCTATTCTACAGGTAGGAGTATGTACCAGATTAATGTCTCAAGCCATGCTCCAATGGATTCAGTCTCTTCCGGCTGATGATACTGCTTCTCTCTTGGAGTCAGCTATGGCCTTCCTTTTTGATGTCTTGTATGACCTGGTATGTTTAGTGACCAGGGTTGGTGCCCTGACAGCTGTCATAGGGTTGAATTTGGCTTAGACACTGGGAGGCAGACACATCCTTCAAAGCCTGGTTGGCTCAACTAGCCTTTAAGGGGATGCTCCAGTTTTGAACCGATTTGGAGACGCTGGTTAAGGACCTAGGCAAGACAAATCTTACTGCCTCCCGGAAAACAGGTCCAGGGGGCCTGTAAAGTGGTCTAGTGCCCTTTTCTTGTCAGCCTCCACCTGACCATCTAGGATGCGCTGGCCAGATTCTCAAGGGTCCCTGGACTGTTGTCACTACTGATTTGGAAAACCCCTGCTTCAGGGCCTCGAGCTCATTCTCAGTCCTTTCATGGAGCACATGGACCTAGGGATTCTGTTCCCTCCAGATGAGGACCCTCCTGGGCTAAGCAATGAAGGTCTGGGGGCTCATTCCCTTCTGCCTCTGGTGGGCGGCAGGCTTCGTCTCTCTTCTTTCAGGAATGGGCCTGGGTTACCAAGGATCACTGCATGCTAGACACCATTCAATTCAGCTATGTCCTGGAATGCAAGGAGCCGATTCCTGATGCATTCATCATTTCACCTTGCGGGTCTGTGATCAAAGGTGCTGTGGTGTGAACCACCTTGGACAAGTTGCTGCATCTAAAGGCAAGTAGGATGCCATCCTCCCTGACGAGTGGGGCAAGGGCAGATACTCCATCTATTTAATTGTGCCAAAGGACTATTCCTTTTGGCCCATTCTGGACCTCAAAGAGGTTACTGAGCACTTGTGCATCCTGTGCTTTCAGATGGAAACCTTATGCTCTGTGATTGACAGTGTGCCGAGGGGAATTCTTGGCTTCACTGGATCTGGCCGAGGCATATTTTCATATCCCAATCTGGCCGGATCAGCAGTAGTATCTGCGTTTTGCCATGCTTGGCTCTCACTATCAGTTTGCCGCCCTTCCTTTTGGACTTTCCATCGCCTCAAAGACATTCTCAAAGGGCATGGTGGTAGTGGTGCCAATGGATCTGTGTCCATCTCTATCTAGACGACTGGCTCATCCAAGCCTTTTTCCTGTCAGAAGCGTCTCAGGTGACATCCTGAGTGGTGTCCTTTTTGGAAATCCTCAGCTGGGTGATCAAATGGGAAAAGAGCCAGCTTTTGTCGTCCCAGTCCTTGGTGTTTTTGGGAGTACGTTTCGACACTCAAGTGGGCAGTGCTTTCCTGTCAAGAGGTCAAAGATGACTTTTGAATTGCCTGGCGATATTATGTGTGCTACAGGCCCCTAGAGTTTGGGATTATCTTCCCAAACTCTGATTGATGGCGCCAACCATAGAGATGTCACGTGGGCACCTGCTCACATGCGGCCGTCCAGAAATTCTTGTTGACTCAATGATCCCCAAGTTCTTAGTTCAAGTGCAGGCTTCCGCTCATGTTGAGGGCCAGCCTGCGGTGGGTGCAGCAACCCTGTCCTCTGAGGAAGGGTGTACTGCTGGACGATTTCTCCTGGATCCTGCTGACAGTGGATATCAGTCTCTCGGACTGGTGAGCCCTTTGCCGAGACAGTATGGCCCAGGGCCATTGTAACCGGAGGGAAATGGTGTGGTTCATCAACTGCTTCTAGACGAGGGCCATCAGGTTGACTCTTGTGTTTCCAGCTCCCGGGCAAGGATCAGGCAGTTTGAGCATTTTCAGACAATGCCACGATGGTGGCTTATGTCATTCAGCGGGGTGGCACAAGAAGCGCCACAGTGGCTTGGGAGATGATCTCCTGTTTGCCTGGGTGGAGAAGAACCTCCTAGCCTTGTAGGCTCAGCACATTGCTAGAGTGGACAATATAGAAGCAGATTTCCTCAGCTGGCACTCTTGAATCCTGATGAGTGGGAGTTGAGTCAAGAGGTGTTTCCGTTTATTCTGTGCCACTGGAGTCACCCTGAAATGGATCTGAAGGCAACCCGTTTCTTCAGTTGCCACACTGAAATGGTGTCAGAGGGCATTGATGCCCTGCCTTGGCCTAGTCAACAACTGCTGTACGTGTTTCCTTTGTGATCCCTTGTGGGGCATGTGATTCAGTGTATAGAGTGCTATCTGGGCAGGATTGTTCTGGATTGGCTATGGAGAGCATGGTTCGGAGACCTGATGCGTCTCCTTCAAGCACCTCCTCTTCGGTTGTCTCCGTTTCGGAAGCTATTGTGGCAGGAATAGATCCTGGTGGATCCAACTCCCTTTTCGCTTAAGGCATGGCTCTTGAAAGAAACGCTAGCATGTAAGGACTGCGCTCCAACAGTAATCTGTACTATACTTGGTGGCCGGAGGTCTGCCAAGCTAGCATATGTATGGATATGGTGCCTCTTTGAGCGCTGGTGTGGCACATGGCTCCTGAGGTGGCCAAGGTGTCCTCCATGATGGCCTAGAGAAGGGCCTCTCACTTGGCTCCCTGAAGGTTCAGGTGGTAGCTTTGGCCTGGTTCGGTGGTAGGCAAGCCTTGGCCTTACATCCAAATGTCTCATGTTTTCTCCAAGGGGTCAACGTCTGCATCTTCCCCTTCAGTCTGTGATCTGTCTCTGGTGCTCAGGGCCCTTAAGATGGCCCTCTTTGAGCCATTGAAGCATGCTACTGTCTTCTTGGTCATGATTTATTCTGCAAGGTGGATCTCTGCTGCAGGCTCTGTCTTGCTTAGATACTTATCTGTCCTTTTCAACTGAGTCAGTTTCCATTCAGCCTGTGCCTTCCTTCTTGCTTAAAGTAATTGTCTCCCTTTCATGTGACTCAGGTGCTTTACCTGCCCTCCTCCTCTAAGGTTTAGTGTCGGGGGAAGGATAAAAAACTTTGCCTTGTGGATGGTCGGAGGGTGCTTCCCTGGTACTTGTAGGTTATGAATTACTTTCATAAGTCAGGCCATCTTTTTGTGCTGTTTGCTGGCCCATGCAAGGGTGAAGTAGTGGCCAAGTTGACTTTGGTGCGTTCGATAAAAGAGACTATTGCCTCAGCGTATCTGGTATGGAACAGGCTGGTTACAGAGGGTTTGTGTGCCTATTCTACCTGAGCGCAGGTGTCCTCATGGGCAGAGCAGAGCTCAGTAGCCCCTGCAACCATTTGTCAGGCAGCAACATGACCATCACTTTCATCAAGCCTTACCACTTTAATGTTAAGAACATAAGATATGCCATACTGGGTCAGACCAAGGTCCATCAAGCCCAGTATCCTGTTTCCAACAGTGGCCAATGTTGACACGTGGATGGCTCAAGATTTTTCTGAGCTGCTGTAGCTTTGGTACATCCCACTTGTCTTGACTGGTCTAGCAGAATGATTAAGGAAGGTGACATTTTACTTACCAGTTAACATCCTTTCCTTGAGTCCTGCTAGACCAGTCCAGAGCCCATTTCTGAAACTGTATTGCTCTGTTCTTAAGAACATAAGATATGCCATTCTGGGTCAGACCAAGGTCCATCAAGCCCAGTATCCTGTTTCCAACAGTGGCCAATCTACGTCATACCTACCTAGCAGTTTCCCACAAAAGACACAGGTTCTGCAATGCTTGTACTGGGTCCCTTCTTAATAATGGTTTATGGACCTTTCCTCCAGGAACTTGTCCAAACCTTTTTTAAACCCAGCTACACTAACAGCCTTTACTACATCCTCCTGTAACAAATTCCATAGTTTGATTACACGTTGAGTGAAAAATATTTTATTAGTCTTAAATAGTTTACCCTGTAGCTTCATCCCATGTCCCCTAGTCTTTCTATATTCTGATAACGTAAACAATCGATCTACGTTTACCCGTTCCACTCCGTTCTTCTGCCGCAGTACCCTTGGCTCTGCCATGAGTGTTATAATTGACTCTGCAGACTCATCTATGGATAACCTTATGTTTCTACCTTCCTGGCCATAGCTCTATCTCCAGGAACAAGCAGGAATGAGTCTTCACACGTGGGAGACGTCGCCGACGGAGCCCGCACGGGAATGCTCCCCAGCATCCAATCAGAAAGCCTTTGGGAGCATACCCCGCGCCTGCGCGGTGGCTTCCCGCCCTTCCTACTGCCTCTCCCCAGTTTTTCGTTTTCCGCGGAGCAGGCAGGACGTCCCTCCTGCCACCGCAGAAATTTTTTCTGTAGTCGCGGCTTTCCCGCTGACAGTGGCACCTCCGTGCCCCCCTTTTCTTTCTTTTAATTATATTTCATTTAATTTTCGTCGCCCCCTCCGGGCGCTGAGGACCGGGGCATGGAGCCTTCTTCCCCCCAGCCTCACGGCGGGGACTTAATTTTCCACGTGGACTCCAATGCCTGGTGCCTCTCCTGTTTGGGGCCTGACCCCTTTTTCCCGGATTCCCCGGGCTACAGTGTCGGGAGAAGACCCTCCCTCTTTCGGGTATCCCTCGACGACGTCTTCGCGCCCAAGGCGCGGTCGTCGGGTTGTTCTTCTCTCCAGGATCAGGTAACCACACAACAGTCTGTTAAGACTAGCCGAGTCTTGATGGGCGAGTCTCATGCGCGGCATGGCGACGGCTCCGGCCAACCCCTCAAGTCCTCCTTGGCTGATATACCCTGGCGGGAGTCCTCGGGCTCCAAAGCATTTACGGGGTTTCGGGATGTTCCTGAGGTTCGCTCCTCACAGAACATTCCCGAGCCATGCCCGAGGGAGGTACCCGCTTCGAGCGGTGCCGATTCCCCGGCATCGAGTGTTCCACTCTTCGCCAGGGATCGTGAGCCGGTGTCCTCGGTGCCTTCGGGGCCGATCGACTCGACCGGGTCTGACCTCCCTACATCCAAGCCATGCTCGGGCGTGGTAGCCGCTCCGGGCGGTACTGAGCCCCCGGCATCGGCGTCGGTGTCGAGCGCTCCGCTCCTCACCGAGGATCATCGGCTGCTGTCCTCGGCGCCTCCAGGGCCGATCGACTCGGTCCAGCCTGGCGTTCCTCCATCCCTGCCATGCGCGTGGGCGGTACCGACCCCTCGGCGTCGGTGTCGAGCGTTCCGCTCCTCACCGGGGATTGGCGGCTGCGGTCCTCGGCGCCTCCGGGGCTGACCAACTCGCGCCGGTATGGCGTTCCTACAGGGGTGGTATCCGCTTTGGGCGGTGCCGACCCGTCGGTGTCGAGTGACCCGCTCCCCACCGGGGATCGCCAGCCACTGCCCTCAGCACCTCGGGGGCTGATCGACTCGACACTGTCTGACGGCCCTACGTTCAGGTCATGCGCGGAGGTAGTACCCGCTTCGAGCGCGCGGGTGTCGGTGGTTCCGCACAGGGGATGGTCATCAGCCTCCCTCCCCTCGGGGCCGCTCGCTTCGACCTGTGCCGGGTCGCTGGTATCCCAGCCCTGCGCAAGGGTGGTACCGGGTTCGAGCGGCGCCGCTCCGCCGGCGACGGCAGGGGCGTCGAGCACGAGGGACCGCCATCGACCTTCCCCGGGGACCTCGGGGTATGTCGGCCAGCGCACGGGCGACTCCCCGGCATCGACGCGGCCGTCGAGGGCCCCGCCCTTTCCTAGAGAAGGGGCCTCGGGGTCTTCGACCGCTTCGACCCAATCTGGATCTGCGCCGCCCCGCAACGGTACCCCGAAGTCGGCGCAGGGGCTTTGCACTCCCCCCCCCCCCCGCAGGGACTCGTCGTCGGGTGACCGGGGTCCCCTCGGGGACGGGCCGTATGCCCCGGAAGGATTTCTCTCCGGGTCGGACGGGTTCGAGAGGGAGCCCGGCATCGGGCAGTGCCCGCCGATCGACATCGGCGCCGGCATCAGATGACCCCCTCTCCACCGAGCTCCGCCCTCGGGGACCCCTGATGCTCGTGGCACCGATCGGCACGGTTCCGATCCGCGCTCCGGGATCTCCACCACCGGCGTGGTCGCCCCTGCCGGGGCCCTCTAGAAGGGAGTCTATCTCCTCGCTCAGTTCGATGCCCAGCCTGGAGTCGGTATCCAGCCTTGAAAGCCTGGACACTACACGTCTCGGGATCGGTCCCTGTCCCCTCCCGCGACGCAGAGCGGAGACCGCTGGCCCCTGCCCTCCGGTGGCCGCGGAACCGCTTCGATCGCCGGGAGCAGCGCCACCCCCGGGTTCGGGGCCGAGGCCGATTCCTGCGGTGCCATCGACCCCTTCGATGCCTAGCTTGGAATCAATCCCAGGAGCCAATGACGCCATGGGGACTGCCCCGATCCGGGTCGGTTGGTCCCCTCCTCTGCTGAGCGGCCTCTGTGTGCCCTGGCAGCCTCCCCCGCCATAACTCCTCCGGCAGAGCCACCTTTTCGGGATTTCCTCCTTGACATGGCGGACTTGCTGGCCATCCCTACCCCGGACCCGAGCCCGGGCCCTGCGGAACAGGCAGCTGTGATGCTTCCTCTGCATCCCTCCCTGCAGGATCTCCTGCTGGGGGCTTGGCGGTCGCCTTTGAGGGTTCCGGCACCGTCGACTGCGATGCAGGCTCTGTACCGGGTGCCTCCGTCCCCGGGTTTTCGGCAGCACCAGCTTCCACATCGGTCCATTGTGGTGGAATCGGAGCTGAGGAAGGCCGGAAGCAAGGAGAAGCATGCTTCTCGCCCCCCAGGCCGCGCCTCAAAGACGCTAGATACTCTAGGACGTCAAGCCTTCCAGACGTCTATGCTGACGGCCAGAATTATTTCATATATATTTTATATGAGTCTGTCGCTCCGGGAGGTCACCGAGAGGTTGTCTCGGTTATTCCTCTTCGTATCTGCAACCAAGGCCTTTGAATATTCCCTGCTCCTTTATCACTGCAGGAATATCTCCGGGTTCCTTTCTCGTGCTTCGCTGGACTCCTTCCAGTCGGTCAGCAGAGCCTCTGCTGTTGCCATTAGAGCACGCCGTACAGCATGGTTGCAGGCATCCGAGTTGTGTAGACGGGCACAGCACAACCTGGGTAATTCTCCCTGCGACGGAGATCACCTCTTCAATAGCGAAGCCTTGCGTCAGGTCGCACAGTGCTTCGCTAACCTTCCCAGAGTTAGCAGCCAGCCTAGGGCCTGGCCCCCCGGCGGTGGTAAACGCCTCTCCAGACCCCCCTTCCCTAGGAAGAGGAAATATCAGCCCTCCGCCTACCCTCCAGGCGCGCCCAAGCAAGGGACCTCTCACCCCGGGTTGATGCCCCCGGGCCCGCGCCAGGACTCTCATACTAAGCATTTTCTAGGCTCAGGCGGGCGGCTGCCTGCACTTAACCCTCTTATCGGAAGTTTAAAAATTGAGCTCTACTCTGGGGCTCGTTCAGTTGACAAATGGTTCGGAGGCTTATCTAGGGGTTCAGGTATTCTCCTTCCATTTGGAAGGGAGACCACCTCTATTTCGTGATAGCTGTGGCCCACGGCCAACTTAATTACCCTTCGGTACGTCTCCGAACCCTTCTCAGCTAGTATCCCCCTGCTGATTGCTTCCGTACCAGAATTCTCCTCCTGTCCCCCGTCTGTGCGGGGGGCAAGTTTTCTGCGTGCAGGTCCTGGGGACACATATAGGGCCTCCAGCCCCTGTGGCGTTCTACCGGACTGATGCTATCCTCCGTCCCCCACGCTACCATGCTGTTGGTTCGCCGATCTGCCCTTGTCCTCCGGAATAGATCCCTCTACTGACGGATCTTGCTGCCACCTTCCCAGGTGGACGTTCTGTGGATCAATGGCAGATCCGCCTTACCAGGGTGATGCTCAGGGAGGTAGGCCCCTCGGCATACCTGCGTTAGTACCGGAGTGGGCGTCCTCATGCCCACCGGCGTAGATATACTAGATATCACCTGCGCGATAGGCGCATATTGGGGGGATGCCCGCAGTACCTGTGTTCTACCGCCTAATTTCCCTATGGCCGGTACTCACGCCCCCCCCCCCCCAGGGTCCGGCCAGTCCGCCTGCCTATTCCTCGATCGGGCCGCAGACTGGTGGTACTCTACCGCTGTGAAGTCTACAGCTCCCTTTTCAGTTAGGTCCTCCTCCCGGGGGTTCGGACCCTGGTCTCCCTATCTCTCGCTAGGGTAGCCTGTGTACTCCTTCTGCTCCGGGGTACACCCCTACTCTTCTCCGGAATGGGCTCTCTGGTTCGGCCAGTCTTCTACTGTTAGTCCTCTGAGTTCTGGACTCTACTCCTAAGGGAGTGCTCAGCTTTGCACTAAGCCTCCTGGAAGACCTGCCATCTTTCTCCTGACCCAGCTGACGCCTGGATCTCCTAGCCTTCCGGATTTGGAACTTCCTCCTCGCTGCGGCGAAGTTTCCTTGATGACTTCGCTACTGCGTCTACGGTGCCTTCATCACAGGTCTGCTTCCGGCAACCCGGTAGGTAAGCTCTACAGGGTTCCACACCATTAATTCATTAAAACTTAATGGCCGGTAAGCTCTATATGGTACTAGGTCATTTACTCATTAAATGCTTACTGATACTATTTATGCATCCCTCTGACTACTCTTCCTGTAGCCTGGGTTTTTTTTTTGCTGTATCTTAATGATACCTGTTCTGCACTCTAAAGACTTCCCTCTGTAGTCTTTAGATTCGCTGTTCCTCTATTCAACTCCTGCCCTCCATCCCTCAGGGGATGCCGGGGATTCAGGCTGGGCAAATGCCATCCCGTCCTGGGCTGCGCTTATGGGATCTCCCCGGGCATCCTTAGCTAGGGAGTCCCCACGTGTGAAGACTCATTCCTGCTTGTTCCTGAAGATAGCACAGTTACTTACCTGTAACAGGTGATCTCCGGAACAGCAGGAATTAGTCTTCACAACCCGCCCACCTCCCCTAGGAGTTGTATCTCTTTTTCTCTATTCCTTCCTCTCCTCTCCTTCTGGCTCAGCTATGAAACTCAACTGGGGAGAGGCAGTAGGAAGGGTGGGAAGCCACTGCGCAGGCGCGGGGTATGCTCCCAAAGGCTTTCTGATTGGATGCTGGGGAGCATTCCCATGCGGGCTCCGTCAGCGACGTCTCCCATGTGTGAAGACTAATTCCTGCTGTTCCAGAGATCACCTGTTACAGGTAAGTAACTGTGCTTTACTGTTGATTACTCATGGATGCCCACATTTGAGGTTTGCTCTTTATCTCCCATATGCTTTGGGGTGAATAGTGAAGGGACCTCTGGTAGCTGAGGTGGATAGAGGCATGGGAGTGATGTCATTGAAACCTTGGGTTTTCACTGGTTCTTTATCTCCAGCAATCTGCTTGTAGGGAAACACAACCCACTTGTCTGGACTGATCTAGCAGGACTTGAGGAAAGAACATTAACTGGTCAGGTGAAATTTAGACCTTACCTGCTAATTTTCTTTCTTTGAATCCCTCCAGTCCAGTCTAGACTCCTAGGATTATGTCCCATAACCAGCAGCTTGAGATAGAGAATTCTAGGCTTTAATGTCATCATGGTATAAGGGGGCTATGCCCCTTCTTTCAAGCCCATATTCTAGTAACAAAGTAGACCTTCAAGAAAAGCAATAGGGAAAGAGTACTTTATTTAATTAATTAACAGCAATTTCCAGAGGGTACTTCAAGAACATATACCAGCTATGTACATAACCACAGAAATATGGGAGAAGAGAGAGTTATCACCTTTGAGAGGAGCAAAGCCCTCTTTCTCCTAGCACAGACCACCACCAAAAATAGGCCTCTGAGACCAGACAGCAGGACACAGACTTTCTTCTTACCCAGGCTTGCTGATGAAACTGAAAAATGGGTGGGGTCTGGACTGGAGGGACTAAAGAAAAGAAAAATAGCAGGTAAAATCTAATTTCACATTCCTTATCGTCCCTCCAGTCCAGAATCCTGGGATGTATCACAGCAGTACTTAAGAATGGGTGGCACCAGCAAGCCCAGCCTGTAGCACCAAACTGTGCATATGCTCTAGCCTGCACATAGAGCTGATGACCCACAAAAGTGTGAAGAGAGGACCAGGTAGATGCCTTGCAGATATCCCTAGTTGGAACAAGACCATACTCTGCATAAAAGGCCGCCAGCGCTCTGGTAGACTGCATGCGTAAGCCCAGCGGAAGTGTTTTACACTTGACTAGATAGGCGGAAGCAATAGCCTCCTTCAACCAGCGTGCAATTGAAGCTTGAGGCCACTTCCCCCTTGCAAGGATCCCCAAAGAAGACAAACAGATGAACTTTGTGCACTTAGATAGTGAAACAGGTCCTGCGAACATCCAGGAGATGCAGCTGCTGATCTGCTGACCCTGAAAAGACAGAGAGGGTCACGGTTTGATTTAGATGGAACTTGGAGACAACCTTTGCTAAGAAAGAGGGAACTGGCTGCAAGACGACCTTCTCCTTCGTGATCATGAGGAAAGCTTCCCTACAGGACAACCCTTGGAGGTCAGAGATCCTCCGAGCTGAGCAAATGTCTACCAAAAACACCACTTTCTGAGTAAGATCATTGTGGCTCCTCTCAAGGTTTCAAAAGGAGACCCAGTTAAAGCTAACAGGACCAAATTAAGGTCCCAAAATGGCACCAAGGAACGCATTGGCAGACGGAGCTGTTTAACGGCTCAAATAAACACCTGACATTTGGAATGAGAGGCCAAGGAAACACCTTGTACTTGACCCTGATAACAAGCGAGAACTGCCACCTGCACACACAAAGAATTTAAGGCCAAGCCCTTATCCACTCCTGCCTGCAAAAAGGCCAGCACATCCGGAACAGAGGCCAAGTTACCTCTGACCATGTTCCTCACACCAGAATTCAAATATACACTAGACTTGAATATAAGATAAGGAGGTAGAAAGTTTACGAGCTCTCAGCAAGGTAGAAATAACCTGCACCGAATATCCTTTCTGCCTTAGCCTAGCCCTTGCCAGAGCCAAGCTGTAAGCAAGAATCGATGCATTTGAGGCATGAGAATTGGGCATTATGATAGGCGATTGCTGATCACCAGCAGATGTCATGGAATTCTAACATAAGAAATGCCATACTGGATCAGATCAAGGTCCATCAAGCCTAGTATCCTGTTTCCAACAGTGGCCAATCTATGTGATAAGTACTTAGCAGCTTCCCAAAAAGACACACAGGTTCCATGCTTGTATTGGGGCAAGCAATGGATTACCCGGGTCCTCTTTAATCATGGTTTATGGACCTTTCCTCCACGATCTTGTCCAAACTTTTTATAAACTCAGCTACACTAACAGCATTTACTACATCCTCTGGTAACAAACTCCAGAGTTTGATTATTTATTTATTTATTTAACATTTCTTATATACCGCCTTTCATGATATCAAGGCGGCGGTTTACATTGAACAAACTGAAATTACATTGAACAGGGCATTATAACTTGGAGATAACTACCCGCTAGGCAAAAAAATATTTTCTCTTATTAGTCTTACACAGGTTACACTGTAGCTTCATTGCATGTCCCCTAATCGTTCTACTTTTTGGTGGTGTAAACAATCGATTTACATTTACCCGTTCCACTCCATTCATTAATTTATAGACCTCTATCATATCTCCCCTCAGCCGTCTCTCTTCCAGGTTGAACAGCCCTAACCTTTTAAACCTCTCCTCATAGGTGTATCCTTCCATCCCCTTTACCATTTTGGTGGCTCTTCTCTGTCCCTTTTCTAATTCTGCTATATCCTTTTTAAAATACGATGACCAGAACTGCACACAATATTCAAGTTACGGTCGCACCATGGAATGATACAGAGACATATCATTATTTGTTTTATTCTCCATTTCTTTCCTTATAAGAACTTAAGAAATGCCATACTGGGTCAGACCAAGGTCCATCAAGCCCAGTATCCTGTTTCCAACAATGGCTCTTCTCTGTACCTTTTCTAATTCTGCTATATCATTTTTAAGATACGGTGACCAGACTTGCACACAATGTTCGAGGTGCGGTTGCACCATGGAACGATATAGAGACATTACAATATCCTTTGTTTTATTCTCCATTCCTTTCCTTATGATTCCTAGCACTCTGCTTTCTTGGCCACAACTGCACACTGGGCAGACGGTTTCAACGTGTTATCAATGACATCAATGGAGTGGAGGAGTGGCCTAGTGGTTGGGGCAAGGTACTTCAGGCCGGAAGGTCGGGGGTTCAAATCCCACTAGAGGACAGCCACCTTGGGCCGGAAGGACTGGGGTTTCTAGTCCCACAGGTGCTCCTTGTGGTCTTGGGCAAGCCACTTAACCCTCCATAGCCCATGTTCCCTGTAAAATAGTTATTTTACACAATACAACACGCACCCAACTAAATTTTCACCCTCACTGCATGTATAACACACTCACACTACCAGATTGTTTGCTGTGATACCACCTTGATTATTATGATAAGGCGGTTTAGAAATACTGTTAAATAAATAAATAAATAAAATTTCCAAGTTATAATGCCCTGTTCAATGTAATTTCAGTTTGTTCAATGTAAACCGCACTGATGCAGAATAGCACGGTATATAAGAGAATGTAAATAAATAAATAAATGATGCCTAAATCTTTTTCTTGGGTGGTGTTTCCTAATGTGGAACCTTGCATTGTGTAACCATAGTTTTTGGGTTGTTCTGTCCTAGGTGCATAGCTTTGCACATGTCCACATTAAATTTCATCTGCCATTTGAACGTCCAGTCTTCCAATTTATTAAGGTCATCTTGCAATTTTTCACAATCCTCTTGAGTTTAACAACTTTCAATAATTTTGTGTCATTTGCAAATTTGATTACCTCACTCGTTATTCCCATTTCTAGGTCATTTATGAATATGTTAAAAAAGCAACGGACTCAGCACAGATCCCTGGGGTACTCCACTATTTACCTTTCTCCATTGGGGAAAATTGGCCATCTAGCCCTACCCTCTGCTTTCTTTCTTTTAGCAGATCCTGATCCCGGCAGTACATTGCCTCCTATCCCACGTTTTTTTAATTTCGCCAATAGTCTCTCATAAGGGACCTTGTCAAAGGCTTTCTGAAAATCCAGATACATTACACTGACTGACCCACCTTTGTCTACTTGTTTATTTACACCTTCAAAAAAATATAACAGATTAATAAGACAAGACCTTCCCTGGCTAAAGCCATGTTGGCTGTCTCACATTAAACCTTGACTATCTAGATGTTCAGACATTTTGTTCTTAATAATGGTTTCTACCATTTTTCCCAGTACTTGCCAGTCTGTAGTTTCCCAGATCACCCCTGGAACTCGTTTTAAAAATTGGCGTTACATTGGCCATTCTCCAATCTCCAAGTATTACTGATGATTTTTTTTTATTTTTATAACTTATCATTTTATTGGTACAAACACACCAAAAATAATGTGTAAACATTACAGTCCTGCATCTCATCTATCATACCATCCCATACAATTCCTTGTCATTAACTTTTAAATCCCTAACTGTCACGCTTACAACACTTATACAACCAACCAAAACTATTCCCTTTAGTTCCCCTTCCTCCCTCACCCCCTCCCCTACCCTCACCCCTTATAGACTGGCCTCCTGAGCCACTTACAAGTGAATTCTAATACACATCAAGCTCACCCAGAACTGAAAACCGTTTTGGTAACTTAAGCATCCCCCTTCTATTGCACCTCCACCCTCCCACCCTTTTCCTTAGTCTGCCACTCCCCCCTGTTGACCCAGTCCCATACTCCCTTCCACTGTCTCTCCACCTTCCCTTTCTTTAACCCTGTTAAACGATGCATGAGATACAATTCTGTCAGGCGCTGAACATACTTTCCCAAAGGTGGCAGTGAACTTTTCTTCCAGTGCAATGCAATTTCACACCTTGCTGCCAAAATACATTGCCATACAATGCTCCCATTGTCGTCCCCCCTCATCATTATCCTTTAATAGAAGACATGACTCAGGTGTGAGGTCCACCTCTGCACCCGTGATTTCCCCAATAGCCTCTCCAATTTTCCCCCAATACTCCTGTACCGAGGGGCATGACCACCACATATGCCACCACGTTCCTTTCTCACCACACTGTCTCCAGCAGTCATCCGATCCACTTATCCCTGCTTTACACAACCTCTCCGGCGTCCAGTACCATCTAGACAGTACTTTCCACCCATTCTCACGCAGGGAGGTGGCAATAGAGACTCTCGCTGTGTTCTGCGCTATCCTCTCCCAGTCACCTACCTCCCATGACACCCCTATCTCTTTTCCCCATGCCATCATATAACCTAATTTCTCCTCCCCTCTCTCCGTTAACCCTTTATAGATTTGAGAAATAATCCCCTTTCTGCCCATCGAGCCTAAACAGCTACCTTCAAACCACCCTGGTGCCGCTGTGATGTCTCGCCATTGCTTCCTCTGACGGAGTACCGATCCCATCTGCAAATAATAATATCTATCACTCTCCCTCAGGTGGTATAGATCCCGGATACCTTTGAAATCTCTGACACCTTCCCCATGGATTATTTGAGACACTTGTTGTAGCCCACAGTGCGCCCATCTTTGTAGAACTGCTATTTCCGGGCCCACTCTCTCTTCACAGCACGCAACCAGTGACATTGCGCGTGCACAACCTTTCTCCCCTAACATCCCCTTCCTCTGGAGATTCCGTACCTCCAGAGTATGGCCCACCAATGGGTTATCCCCCTCTCCTTCCCTTCCCTCCCCATACCAACCTCTCCAATTCCCCTGGCCTAAATCCCGTCCCTTCCATTACCACCCAGTGCTTGAGCTGTTCCCTCATCCAAGAATACAACGCTTTCAATTGCGCTGCAATATAATACTTTCTAAAATTGGGAACTCCCAGTCCCCCCTCTCCCCTAGACACCTGCAGGGTCCTCGCCACCACTCTAGGTCTCTTATTCCCCCATATGTATCCCTCAACCTGCTTTTGCAATCTTTGCAGCGCCTTTGCCGGTACCTCAATTGGTAGTACCTGAAAGTAGAAAAGGAACTGTGGGAGTAACATTTTCATTACCGCCATCCTCCCAACCAGGATATGTATCTTCTACTCCATGCCCCCAGCTGTGCTTCCACTCGTTCAAACACCTTTTTATAGTTCATATCATAGAGGTCCTCTAAGTTCCTCCCCAACTGAACTCCTAGGTATCGAATAGATTTCTTCACCCACCTATACTGATAAGTGTCCTGTAGACTCCGCTCCAGCTCTTCCCCTCCTGTTAAATTCAAAATTTCCAATTTATCCTGAAGCCAGCCAGGCTGCCATACTCCTGCAACTCCCTCATAACTGCAGCCAGTGTCTCCCTTGGCTTGGTAATCGTCAATAAAATATCATCGGCAAACATGGCCATCTTATATTCCCTCTGCCCCACTACCACCCCTTTGATCTCGGACTCCTTCCTTATTTTCCCCGCTAGCGGCTCTAAGGACAGAGCAAATAACAGCGGCGATAGAGGGCACCCCTGCCTGGTCTCCCTCCCCAATGCAAAGAACCTTGAGTATCCCCCATTTACCCTCACACACGCTTGTGGATTCGTATAAAGCGTTTTTATCCAATCCACAAAGCTGTTTCCAAATCCCATATGCTCTAGCACTGAAAACAAAAATTTCCACGACACCTGGTCGAATGCTTTCTCTGCGTCTAATGAGAGAAGTAGCATCTGATCCGGCGTGCGTTTTGCAGACCGTATAATATTTAAAATTTTCCGAATATTATCAGCAACTTGCCTCCCCGGTATAAAACCCGCCTGATCTTCATGAACTAGCTTCCCTAATATTTGGTTTAATCTCTACGCTAATATTTTGGCCAGTAGTTTAGCATCCAGGTTTATCAGTGAGATTGGTCTATACGATGCGCATTCCTGTGGGTCTTTCCCCTCTTTAGCAATTAATGTGATCCCTGCCCACCCCATCGTCTCCGCTAACCGTTCCCCCTCCCTTGGGAGGTTAAATAATTTTGCTAATGGCTTCACCAGCACACCCTTAAATTTTTTATAGAAGCTAGCCGTCAACCCATCTACCCCGGGGGCCTTCCCTGGCTTCAGCCCCTTAATTGCCCCCTCCACTTCCTCGACCTGTATGTCCCTGTCTAGTGCACCTCTTTCTCCTTCGTCCAGATGCGGTAGACCTGCTTCTGCCAAATATTTCCTTATCTCTCCCTCCGACCACTCAGGCTTTGCCTCATAGAGCCTCTGGTAATAGTTGACAAACTCTTCCCTAATCTTTTGCTCATCCCTTGTCACCCCTCCTTTCCCCCTAATCTGTGTTATCAGTGCTTTATTGCGCTTCTGCTGCAATCTCCGCACCAAATACTTTCCCGCTCTATTCCCTCCTTCAAAAAATTCCTGTCTTAATAATTTTAATCTGTAATTAATCCCTTCAGCTTCCAGTGCATTTAACTTAGCCCTGGTCTCCTATACCTCCCACTCGGGTCTCGGGCATCCGCCGCCTCCAATCTTACCAGCTGTCCCCGTAGATAGCGTTCTTTTCCCTCTCTCTCCCTCTTAATTCTTGCCCCCCACTTGATCAAGATGCCTCTCACCACCGCCTTAAACGCATCCCAGGCCCCCCCCCCTTACTGCTCCATTGTCATTATGCCCGAAATATTCCGGTATAGTCTCCTCTAGCTCTTTCACCACTCTAGAATCCGCTATCAAATCCTCATTTAACTTCCAAAATTGTATCCCCCTATTCTCTTCCCGACCCTGCAACCGCACAATCACCGGTGCATGGTCGGACCATGTAATTGGCTCTATTTCTCCCCCCCCCCCACCCTACCCGCTATCTCTTTCCCCACCCAAATGGTGTCAATCCTTGAATATGTGCCATGCACCGCCGAGAAAAATGTAAACTGGCGCCTACCCGGGTTAAACAATCGCCACGCATCTACTAGATCATTCTCTTTCACAAATCTCCGATATCGCCTTCTATCTGCGCTTCTTCCCTCTCCCCTCCCAGTGGAATCTCTCCCCACCTCCCAGATCATGTTAAAATCCCCACCGCATATCCTTGCTCCTTCCCCCATTTTCTTATCCACTTTTTCCCAGAAAGCTCTTTGTGATCCAGTGGGAGCATACACATTTATCACACAATACCATTCTTCTCCAATCCTCATTTGTACCAAGAGATTTCTTCCCCCCTTTATCTCTGATGATGGCATGTATCTCTGCTTTAAGCATTCCACTAATCAGCAATGCCACTCCACCTTTCTTCCGCTCCTTCAAATTTAATGCGAACACAATTTCTGAATAGCCCTTAGGTCTCACTACAGACTCATGCTTCCGCAATAAGTGTGTCTCTTGCAAAAACACAAGTGATGCCTTCTGCCTACTCAACTCCTTATACAATTTTTGCCTCTTGAAGGGCGAATTTAAACCTTTTACATTTATGGTGATAATTTTCATTTCACCCATAATTTTCCCTCTCCTTGTCCTTCCTCTCTTACCCCGCCCCTCCCCTCCCCTCTACCTCCTGTTCCCCATCCTCCCTTCCACCCTCCCTCGTCCTTCCTCCCCAACAGGGAGACATGACTTCCTTAGACACGACTATCGGGCCGTCCCCCTATCCCCCCTTCCACTGCACCCCGCCTACTCCTCCCTCGCCCCCCCACTCATCTCCATCCCTCCTCCCTTCTTGCCTACCCCTCTCATCCCCAAAGATACTATCCCTCTTGCCTCTCCTCTAATCTACTACTACTTGCCTTGTCCCTACCCCCCATTACCCCTCCTCCCCCCTGCAGATCATGTATATATATAAAACCCAGAGTTACAGTGTCCTCCACTTCATCCAACTCCTTGGTCCTCCTCTCGCCCATTCTGGCCATCTCTGCTTGTTCTCGCCAATCTTCTGCTCTCCGCTGTCACTCATTGCCATCTTGTAGGTCCCCTCCTGGAGGTCTCGACTGTAGCATTCGTCGTCTCGGTCTGGGTCCTTCCCCCCTCAGGGAGATTGGTCAACCCCAACTCCCTAAGGGCTCTCCAAGCCTCCTCGCACGACTGCACTCTTCTTGATTTCCCTTTAAATGTTATCAGGAGTCCAAAAGGAAACAGCCACTTATATCTCATGTCCTCTCTCCTCAAGTAGCTCGTCACCTCCCTAAGGTTTCTCCTGCGTTGAAGCATTCCCACTGATAGATCCTGGTACAAATCCAGTCTATGCTCTTCTTCCCACATGAACTGTCGCACCGCTTTGGCTGCCCTCAACAGTTTTTCTTTTGTATGAGCTCAGGCATACCACTATGTCTCGGGGCTGGTTTTCTCGTGCTGGACCAAGGCCCCTATGAGCCCTCTCTATTCACATCTTCTCTTCCACTTCCCCTCCTGTTGGAGCTGCTGTTGTGAGAAGTGCTTGGAAAATTCTAGTCATAACCTCCTCACAATTCTTATATTGCGCTACTTCTGGCAGACCGCGTATACGCACATTGCAGCGCCTGGAGCGATCTTCCAGGTCTTCCACCTTCCTCTGTTGTTCTTCTTGAACTCTCCACACTTCCTCCCAGCCCTTCTGCAGCCCCTCTAGTGTTGCTTCCTGCTGCTCCAGCTGGTTTTTGGTCTCAGCTACTCGAGTCCCCAATTCTACAATATCGTGTCTCAAGGATTGTATAGATTCCTTCAGTTCATTTTTGACTCCGTTAATCTCTTTCTTAATCTCCTCTTTCATCTCTGACAGCCACTGCTTGAGCAGCTTTGCCATTCCCGGGCTGCTGGCCCGCTCTAGATCTTCCTCCTGCTCCTCCGGGCGGTCCATCCCTGCTTTGTTCTCTTGTTCACCTTCCTTCCCTCTTCTTGTTGTGGCGTAAGGTGACTTAAACTCTGCTAGCTTCTTTTTTGCGGCTAGTGCGCCCTTGGCTTTATCCATGGACTAGTCTTTCCCTTCGAAGTTGGGGCCCCCCTTTTCCTTGAGTCACCACTCCCTCGTCACCTTCTCGCTTCCTTTTGGGTTACCTGCCCAGCTATCCTTAGCAGCAGGCCTCTGTCACTTGGTTCCTCCGTTCTGGGCAATCCTCAGGAATCAGTACTGTGCAGTCCTCTGTCTCTCTCTGCAAGTGGACTCCCCTCTGCACCTTTATGTACCGTGCTTTGGCTCCCACTTTTGTCTGCTCCCTGGAGATGCAGGGGTCACCAACTTGCCTTCCCACTTGCAAGAAAACTCTCCGCCTTACCGCCACCGCACTTCCCCCGTTTTCTCTGTCTCTTCACCAGGCCCCAGCGTCTTCCAGTGCTGCCGCACTGCTCCGCTGTCTCAGGCTCGGTTCCTCTGTCAGCCGCCGCTTCCTCTGTCTTCCGGGCTGCGATTTGTAGCTGCTGTGCGCTTCTGCGGCCTTGCTTTTGCTGCTACTATTACTGGGCTCTTCGTGCGTTCACTTCCGATCCGGTGCTTCCGCCTCTCTTCTTCGCCGGGCATAGCCGTCGGCAGCAAGGTGCTCCGCTCCTCTTCTCCCCCCCCCTCTCCAGGGGTGCTCCGCTTCTGCCTCCTCTACTTTCTGCCCCTCTCCTCACACATTCCTGGGTATTTTCCCCTTTTTCTCAGGCCGATGGCGCCGGAGCTCAAGCCAACGCGGCCATGCTCCCCGATGTCATCACCGGAAGTCCATTACTGATGATTTTAACAATGGTTCACAGATTAGTAATAGTAGGTTTGCAATCTCATATTTCAGTTTTTTCAACACCCTTAGATGTATACCATCCAGTCCAGGTGATTTGCTACTCTTCAGTTTATGAAATAGTTGTAATACATCTTCCTGGTTTACCACTATTTCTTTCAATTCTTCTGCTGCATCAGCTTTAAATACTGTTTCAGGCATGGGTAACTTCCCTACATCATCTTCATTAAAGACCGAAGCAAAGAATTCATTCAGTCTCTCCGCTATGGCCTTGTACCCTCTTAGTTTACTCATCACTGAAGTTAATCTAACCGGCCTGTAATTTTCAATCACATCCTTATTTCCGCTTTGGTGTAAAGGGACCACATGTGCCTCTCTCCACTCTTTTAGCACCACTCCCAACTCCAATGAAAAGGTCAGTCAGTGGAGCTGCTAGAACGTCCCCAATATTCTAGGGTGTGTCCCATCGCTTTGTCTAAGTTGAGCTAGTTTCTCACGAACACAGTCTTCTGAAAATTGTTCAAGATGCCCCTTGCTTCTGTTCCTGTTTGTGTGTGTTTTCTGAAGTCGTGCTCCTGGTTCTTCATCTGTGAACCCAGAACAGAAATATTTGTTAAGCAATTCTGCTTTATCTTCATCATCTTCTACATATGCCTCCCCTTCACCCTTGAGTCTGACAATACCACTTTTGCCCTTCCTCTTATCTGAAAAATGTCTTATCCTCCATTTTACTGCATTGGCTATTTACTCCTCTTTTTGAATCTTTGCTTTCCTGATTATTTTGCCAGCTTCTCAAAGTTTTCCAAATATAGATGCCTGTCTTCCTCTCTCTGTGATCTCTTGTATTTCATAAAGGCCTCCCTCTTTTTCTTCACCTTTTCAGCTACTTCTTTCGAAAACCATAGCGGTCTACTTTTCCTTTCACCTTTATTTACCATTCTAACAAAAAGGTTGTGGTTGCCCTTAAAATATCCCTTTTTCAGTTTTGCCCACTGTTTTTCTACACCTCCCAGCTTTTCCAATCCCACTAACAACTCCCTGAGGTATTAACCCATCTTGGCAAAGTTAGTTTTCCTAAAGTCTAAGACCCCCGCTTTTGAATGGATTTTAACAGCCATAGTCCTAATACTGAACTACATCATCTGGTGATCACTGGATGCAAAATGATCTCCCACTATAACATCAGAAACACTTTCACCATTGGTAAGCACCAAGTCCAGTATGGCCCCTTCACGTGTGGGGTCTGTTACCAGTTGCCTGAATAGTTCTCCCTGTAGAGAATCCAGGATCTCCTTACTTCTAGATGATAACTACAGCTGGAATGTGTCAATTAACATCTGGCATATTGAAATCCCCTATCAGTAGCACTTCCCCTTTCCTAGCAATGCTACGTATGTCTTCAATTAACTCTGTCCACCTCTTCCTTCTGTGAGAGGTCTGTATATTACGCCAATGCAAATAGATTTCTCGTTTCCTCTTTCTACCCTAGTTTAACCCACAGTGTCTCCTCTCTCCCTTTTAAGTTCTGTAGTTCCAAAGTTTTAATATTATTTTTTACATATAGTGCCACTCCTCCTCCCCTTCTTCCTACCCTGTCCTTTCTGAATAAAATATAGCCTTGTATAGTTACATCCATCCCAGTCATGGTTTTCTGTGAACCATGCTTCTGTAACTGCCACTGAATCCAAGTCAGCTCTCCCATTAAAGCTTCAACATCTGGGATATTATTTCCCATGCTATGGGCATTTATACACCGCTTTCCATAGGTCGTTCCTTTGACCGATTTCCATAAAGGTATTTAATGTTTCACTTACTTGGGGGCTTTCTTCACCCATCCCCAACAAATCTAGTTTAAAGCCCTCTTCAGTAGATTAGCCAGTCTGCTACTGAAGACATGTCAACCTTTCTTGGACATATGGACGCATCTCTGCTCTGCAACAGCATCCCATGGTCCAGGAAACCAAAACACTCTTGATGACACCATCCACGCAGCCATGCATTCATCTCCAGGATGCGAGCTTCTCTGCCTTGGTCTTTACCCTCAACAGGGAGGATTGAAGAGAACACCACCTGCGCCCCTATCTGCTTCACCTTTTGTCCCAAAGCCATGAAGTCACTTTTGATATGCTCAGAGGGATACCTGGCAGTATCATTTGTGCCGTCATGAATTAGCAACATTGGGGAATAGTCAGTGGACGATGAGTCTCGGCAAACTCTCTGTAACATCTCGGATTTTGGCACCTGGCAGACACCAGACCTCTCTGGACATCGTCTGGTTGGCAAATGGATGCCTCAGTCCCCCTCAGAAGAGAGTCACCAACCACCACTAACCTTTGCTTCCTTGTGGTTACTGATTCTGCAATCTTGGTGTGCTTGAACTCTGGTTCTTCCCTTTCCAGGGCTGCATAATGGTTCTTCAATTCAAGGGCTAGAGAAATTGGATTGGTGACTGGTGTCCAACCTTCGTCATTTTGTAGGCTCCCATCTTCTCTTCTGCTGGAGAGCATGGATGTTGCAAGAAGCATCTCATCAATGTACTTCTCACTGTCGTGAATGCTCCTCAGCCTTGCCACCTCCTCTCCGAGTTCCTCCACTTGCTTCCTGAGAGCTTCTGCCTGCAGGCATCCTGAACGTGGAATTGGTCCTTCTGGAGAGATGCAGAAGCTGTAACGGGGGAAACAGCTTTGGTGATACGTTTTTTCCCAGCCATTGTTCAGTCGGTGGAGCTTAGAAATCTGTTAAAGCAAACGAGAGAGACCTAGCAAAATATTAGCTGGTTTCCCAGCTGTCCTTTCAAAGAAAAAGCAGTTACCTCTTTTTTTTCTTTTTTTTTGTATTTAAAATTTTTATTAATATCTCCAAGTGCATAAGACCATCACTTCAATTTAACAGTCAACAATCCCTCCCCAAACAAAGGAATACAACCATCTATAGTTCCAGACAACAATGTGCCCCTCTGATATAATAACCTTTATTCCTCTAATAACTCCTCAACCCCCACTCTTAACTGTAGATAGAAAGCGTAGTTACTCACCTGTAACAGGTGTTCTCCAGGAGCAGCAGGAATCAGTCCTCACTTATGGGTGACGTCGGCGCCGACGGAGCCCTCGCGGAGCAATTTTCCCCAGCTTTCAAAGAAAGCCTTTGGGAATTGCAGCGCGCATGCGCGGTAGTCTTCCCGCCCGAAGGTGCCATCTTAGCCAGTCAGATGACATAGCTAAAAAAGACAGCATAAAAATTTGCAAAAAGAACATAAGCAGACGATTGCAACTCCAAGGGGAGGAGGGAGGGTAGTGAGGACTGATTCCTGCTGCTCCTGGAGAACACCTGTTACAGGTGAGTAACTACGCTTTCTCCAGGACCAAGCAGGAAGTCAGTCCTCACTTATGGGACTCCCAAGCTCAAGGCTACCGGAGACCCTAAGCACAAAAATGAGAAACAATTATCCCTCCAACACAGCACCCCATCATTTTATGTTTTCGTCCCACCAAGCCCCTATGCCCCTATCCCCCACCCCTCCCCACCTACCCCAGCCCTACCATCCTGCACAGCATTCCCCACTCCTCCTCAAATCTATCACCCCTCCTCTGCCTAATAGCAGTCAACTTTTCCATAAGGGGCAAATTCCTAAGCCTCCTCACATATTGCTCCAGCGAGGGCATCTCCCTTTGCTTCCAAGCCGCTGCCACTTCGCACCGGGCTGCACTCAAACATGCCACCACCGTCCTTCCCCCTCGCTGCACCCACCCCTCCCCCCACCAGGCCAGCAGGGCAATTTGCGGGGACAGGTCCATCACCACACCTAAATTCACTTGAATCCATTTCTGGATCTGTCCCCACTACCCCTGCACCTTTGTATACCTCTACCATATGTGCCAGAAGGATCCCACCTCCCCGCACTCCCTCCAGCAAAGAGGAGAAACCCCAGAATAGAACTTATGCAGTCTCGCCGGCGTATAATACCAGCATAGCAACACCTTATAGCTGTTTTCTTTAATCTGACTAGAACCTGGCCCCCTCTTTATCTGATCCCATATTTTCTTCCAATTCTTGGCGGTCAACGTCAGCCCTAAATCCCGTTACCACTCCACCATATACCTAAATTTCCCATCCCCCTGACCTTTCACTGCCTTATAAAGTTCTGTAATCATCCCCTTCGAACCTCCCCTCCCATACCATAGGGCCTCCATCTCTGATACTCCCTCTCCATCCCTTTCCTCCCCAAAGTCCTCCATAAGAAGGAGCCGGCCTGCATGTATGAAAACCTATCTCCCTCTTCCAATCCAAACTCCTCCTTTACCTCCTCAAACCTCTTTAACTCCCCCTCCTCCAATAATTGGAATCCACACCTTAGCCTCTTCCCACTCCATATATCAAAGCGACCACCCTCCCAGCCCGGTTTAAAGGCTCGCCACCCCCTCCATGGGGTCAGTAATTTACCATTGCTTTTATATCACTATACTGTTGTCAGTAGCCTTATCATTGCCAGTCACCATTGTACTGTTGCCAATAACTTATCATTGCGATTTGAATTAATATACTATTGTTACTAGCCTGTCACCCTAACATGGCCATCTCCTTATTTGCTATATTTAGCTTTTACCTCCTAGCTGACACCATTCAAAATACTTCAGCCTTATCACCCACCCATAACTATATCCCTATCCTGCATAGTCTGGGAAGGAGAAACAGTAGCAGTTCCCACCACACACAACCACATACACATCATATCAGGCATTCACACTTACTATATATTTCCATTAATAACTCCTTTAGTCCGGAACCTAAAAACATTCTTTTACAAGACAACCTAAAATGTGCTCTCATCAACTCACGATCAATTCGAAAAAAAGGGCCAGCCATCACAGATCTTATCACCACTCAGAACCTTGATATCCTCATGGTCACAGAAACCTATCAGACACAGATACCGTCATCATAAATCAACTCATCCCCCACGGCTATGTGATGCACGCTTGTCATAGAAGCAACCGGAAAGGAGGAGGAGTCCTCATCCTTTCAAAAAGTAATCTCCAGCTCCAATCGCTAGCCTCAATGAGTATCCTGCACATGGACACATTATCTATCGCTAACAAATATATCAACATAAATCTCATTTACCGAGCTCCTTCTTCACCTCCAGAAGATCTATCCAACATTATAGACCTTGCCTGTAACCCTGGAAGCCCAAGCAAACCTAATTGGCTGATTGGAGATTTTAACCTCGCCTCATTGCAGCCTACCTACTCTGATACATTCCTCGATACTATGAAGGACCTTGGTTATACCCAGCTGGTGAACTCTCCAACACACCTCAAGGGTAACGCCCTGAACCTCATCTTTGCCCCTCAATCTGAATTAATCAAGAAAATCTTCATATCATCTACTCCAGTTCCATGGTCAGACCACAATGTAATCTCCTTCCAAATCCCATACCATCATACCTAAACTTCAACCAACCAAGCAAACTCAACCTCTTCAGGAGCAAAAACTCGTTTCAAATCCCTGGACAGAGATGACTTCCTCAGCAGCACTCTTCCAGCACTCCATCAACCAGCGCAGAACCTTGATGAAATGATCCATAGATGGAACTCCACCCTTATCTCTTGCTCACATCTACCTTCATCCAAAAAATCACCAGCATCCAACAAACAACCACGAAGCAGAAAACCAGCCCCTTGGTTCTCTGCTGAATTACGTGCATCGCTTCAGCTTCTAAGAAGACAAGAAAGAAAATGGCGCAAATCTCGATCCACATCTGACAAATCAGCTTATGAGAACACCCTGAAGCAACACCGTGAGAAAATTTACAAAAAAATGAGAAAGCACCACACGGATACCCTCCTTAGATCGTTAAATAAACCACGTGACCTCTTTAGCATTGCTAAAGCTCTAACCAAGACACCTTTCTCCAATCAAACAGTTTCTATCCAACCCCAGTCCTTCGCCGAGTACCTACAATCTAAAATTATAAAAACAAACTTTACACAAAGCTCCACACCGTGCTTCTTCCCCCAGATACATCAACCATTGACAAAATTCACCTCTCCGACAGAGAAGTACATTGCTGACCTTATTGCCACCATCACCACCACTACGGCGCCGAATGATCCTTGTCCTGCCCATTGGATCAGATCGATGCGTGTAGAACTTAGCTCAACTCTAGTCTACATCATGGAACTCTCCTTCACAACAGGAACATTCCCAGAAACCTTGAAACAAACTTCCATATGCCCTCTCCTGAAAAGCAACAAACTTGACCCAGCAAAGACAGACTCATACCGCCCGATTTCAAGTATACCCAATCTAGCCAAACTCATAGAGAAGCTGGTTCAAATGCAACTACAACAACACATTGACATATCAGCCCCTCTTGATCCTTGTCAGCATGGATTCCGTGAGTCACATGGTGTAGAGACTCTACTCACTATACTCATCAATACATTGTCCAGAGGTATTGACAAAATTGAGAATGGGTTCGTGCTCATATTTCTTGATATAGCGGCTGCATTTGATTCTGTTAACCACGTACAACTCCTCTCCCGCCTCCAGGAAAAGGGAATTCATGGCCTTGCCTGGGAATGGTGCAAATCCTATCTCATGAACCGCTGGCAACAAGTACGGATAGGCTCCTCAACATCGGAACCATTCCATCAGTAACAAGGAGTACCCCAAGGATCATCCCTTTCGGCTCTACTCTTTAACATTTATATGCAACCCATTTGTGATATCATCCATTCTTTTAACATCTCCAGTCTGATCTATGCGGATGATGTACTGATTTTCGCTCCAATTAAAATCAAGCAGCCAAACCTTGTTCCACTTATTGAATGCTTCAATGCAATTACTGATTATGCGAAGATTTTGGGACAGGAGCCAAACTTTAAAAAAACTGAAGTCCTTTTCATAACCAGGAACAAAGACTTCTCGCCTCCTGCTTCATTGAAAGTTCGTGACGCTGAGCTCCCATGCAAGTCTGTAATATGATATCTGGGGATTACAATAGACCAGCAGCTCAACTTTAAAGAGCATATAAAGAATACCACTAAATCCATTTACAACAAAATACGGATACTATGACATCTAAGACCTCTACTAACCCCAGACGACTTCAGAACAATATTCCACACACTTGTAATGCCACACTTTGATTATGCCATCATCATCCAAGAGCACTCTCAATCCTCTTCAAATGGCGATGAACACAGCAGCCTGCATTCTCTGCGACATCTCCAGAAAAGACCACATAACTCCCATACTTATGGATCTACACTGGCTACCAGTACAATGCAGAATCACCTACAAGGCGTTAATCCTGTCATTTAAAGCAATTAACTGGATATCTTCCACATCCCTCTCTTCACTCCTGACCAGTACCCCGACTAACAGGCTAAGAAGGTCAACAACTAGCAATACACTATCTACACCACCTGAGTCCACTAAATGTACCCAAACAACCAAAAACAGAGCATTTACACTATATGCTCCTAAGTGCTGGAACAATCTCCCACCTCATATAAGATCAATTACTGACCTCTCGCAATTCAGAAAAGCTATTAAACATCACTTCTTCTGCCTTTATTTTACCCACACTAACCTAATACATTCACATCCAACACCTCATCTCACCCACACAGCATCTGACGTACCAACAACATAACCCCCAGTGATTTACAAAAGAAACTCACCATTAGGAACATTCACAATCAGCATGACTACATTACGACTCTATCACATAATATAACTTAAATAATTTACAAGCTCCTTTGTTTGAACTGTATATAGTTACCCAGTTACTTCCAAGTTACAATCCCTGTTATAATGTAAGCAAAAGATCTTGTTCTAATGCAAAATGTTGTTACAATGTAAACTGCACTGATACTAAATAGCGCGGTATATAAGAATTTGTAATAAATAATAATAAATAAATAAATTACTGAAAACCAAGACCCCCTCCTTTTAACCTCTGGTCCTCTAACCTTGCCTTATCGTCGGGGTTCCCTCCTCAACTCCCCATTTGGGGCCCATATCCAAGCATGTAACCGCCCCCCTTGCACCCTTGTTTTTTCCAAGCTTACCCATGGTAACGTTCCTCCCCCTTGCCTCCAATCCATGATATGTTTTAACTGTGCGGCCCTATAGTATTCCTTCAGATTTGGCACCCCTAACCCTCCCTCCTCCTTGCCTGTGCACATAACCCTCCTGGAAATTCAAGGTGGCTTCCTCTTCCATATATAGCTGAACACCCGTCTTTGCAGGGCCCTCATCGCTCCCTCTGGTATCTCTACTGGTAAGGCATGAAACAAGTACAACAAACGAGGAAGGATATTCATTTTAATGGCAGCTATCCTACCTAACCAAGATGTCTCCGACCCCATCCAGCCCTCTAAATCCTTATTAATGGCCCCCATAAGTTTTGGGTAGTTCGTGCTATACAAGTCCTCATACCTACCCGTCATATTGACCCCCAGATACCCCAGGGATTTGCTAACCCAATGCAAAGGGTATACCTTCTTCAATCTCTCCTCTAACTCCCTGCTCAACTGCACCTTCATTACTTCTGTCTTGTCAATGTTCATTCTGAACCCTGACATCGCCCCATATTTCTCCACCTCCCTTATCACTTCTGGTAACGTGTGCTGGGGCTTACTCATATACAAAAGAATATCATCCGCGTACAATGAAATCTTATGGGAGCCCCCCCCCCCCCTCTTTCCAAACCCACTATCCTCTCATTCCTTCTAATCCTTTCTGCCAGTGGTTCAACTACCAAAGCAAATAACAATGGGGACATTGGGCACCCCTGCCTTGTCCCTCGCCCCACCTCAAAATCCCGAGAGTATCGCCCGTTAACCTTAACTCGGGCTCTCGGCTCTCTGTACAGGCCCTGAACCCACTTTTTCCAACACCTTCATTAAAAACACCCAGTGAACCCTATCAAACGCCTTCTCCGCGTCTATTGACATCAGTAAAAAATTGTCTCCTTCCTGTCTTGCCTCCCATATCACCCCTATTGCTCTCTTTATATTATCCGCAGCTTGCCGTCCCTTAATGAACCCCGTTTGGTCCCCTTTCACAATCCCTAGCAACCACCCTGCCACTCTAGCCGCCAAGATCTTAGCCAAGATTTTGACATCTACATTCAGAAGGGAGATAGGCCTATATGACCCACATCTTATTGGGTCTTTCCCCGGTTTCAGTAAGACAGTTATCCCTGCTGTTAACATTTCTCTCGAGAGCTCCCCCCCCCCCCCCGATCTAAAACTCCATTGAATACCCTCCCTAAAATTCCCCCAATCTCCCCCAGAAATACCTTATAAAAACTACAGGGCAACCCATCTAATCCTGGCACCTTCTACCCGCCAGCCCCTTCACTACCCTCCCAATTTCTTCCTCGGTAATATTGGCCTCTAACGCTTCCTGCGCCTCTTCCGACAGCCCTGCTCGCTGTATCCCATCCAAGTACTCTGAGATCTCTTCCCCCCCGCCCCCTCTGTCCCCGAGTACAACGCCTGATAAAAGTCCCTAAAACACTCCCGTATCTCCACATCCCCCCTACAAATCTTCCCATCGTCCCCTTTAATCTGAAAGATCATTGAAGCTCCTTTCTGCTGTTTTAATCACCTGGCCAACAATCTGCCTGCCTTATCCCCAAACTCATAATGCACCTGCTTCACCTTTTGTAAGGCAAACGCCACTTGCTCTAACTGTAGGGCTTGTAACTCTTCTCTCACCCTCTCCACTTATCCCTCTCTGCCCCAGACTTTCTGAAGGCTTCCTCAACCTCCTTCAACCTCAACCTTAGCCCCTCCTCCTTCTTCTCTTTCTCCCGCTTCCTCCTAGCCCCCCACATGAGGAACCATCCTCTGATAACCGCTTTCAAACCTTCCCATACCATCACCTCTCTCACTTCCCCCTTATCATTAAAGGCCAAATATTCCTTCACCGCCTTCCTAACATCCTCTACCACCTCCCTACTCTGCAACAAACTTTCAACCTCCAGAATACCACCCCCCCCCCTTGCCTTGGGCGCCTAAATATCATTTCCACTGCCCCATGATACGACCATCCTACTGGGACAATACCCCCTCTCTCCACTTCCAACATCCATTCCTTATCAAGTAGGATCATATCAATCCTACTCCAACTGTTATGAGGTGGGGAGAAAAAAGTATACTCCCGCCTTCTGGGGTTAAGTACCCTCCAAGCATCCACCAAATTCAGTTGTTTCATCAGACTTCTTAACCCTTGCCTATTCTTACTCCCCCCCATCTCCCCCCTTGGGCTCCTGGTCTACCCTCGGGTCCATTACCACATTACAATCCCCACCCACCATTATTTTCCCCCTACAAACTCCTTCAATCAACTCCCCCACATCTTTCCAAAATGTCCCCTGGTTTCCATTAGGCCCATACACCGACACAATCACAATGTTCTCCGATCCAAGCTTCCCCTTTATCCCCACTACTCTCCCATCTGTATCCTTAAAATACCCCCCTGTTTGAATCCCACTCCCAGACCTCACCAATAAAGCTACTCCCCCCTTCTTCACCCCCTCCTTGTTACAAGAGTAAAATTGCTCAGAAAAATGCCTGTTCCTCATCCTCCCCACATCCCTCCTCCGTAAGTGGGTCTCTTGAAGCAGCACTACATCCCACTGATTCCTCTGTGCCTCCCTAAATAACAAGCTGTGTTTAGCAGGGGAATTCAACTCCTTCACATTTACCATCCCTATCCGCAGAATCCCTCCCTAATCAACTCCTTCCCCAACCCATATGCTGTGCCCATATCCCTTGTCCCCACAGCTCCTAACCCCTCCCTCCTCATAACCCCCACCCCCCTCCTCCCCGCCCCTCCACCTCCCTCCTTCCCTTCCGAGACAATCTTATCCTACCCCTTCACTTATCCCCCTCCCTCCCTTAGTTTGCTTACACAGGTTCAGCATGCACCGCCTCTCACCTTCTGCCTCCCCTTCCCACCCACGGCCCCTTCCCACCCCAACCCCTTTGCAGCCCTATAAGTCCAGTGTCCAAGTTACATGGGAAGTAAAGCTCTATCACCCAAACTCCCAACCTTTTCACAACACAACTGCACCTTGCAGTCACTTCAGGCGTCTTTCACCGCTGTCTCGCTCTCCCGCTCCTGGGGCATGTGCTTCAGCCTCTTCCCTTTTTCTCCCACTCTCTGCCATTGCGATCTCGAACACTGTTTTCCAGCCACCGCTTTATGTTGCCCCCGCTGCTCACTCTCACCTGAATGTGGTAAATTCTCATATCCCAATTCTTCCAACGCCGACCAGGCTTCTTCCGCTGTTTTACTTTCTTGGACACCCCATTTACCGACAGCAGCATACCAAAAGGGAACATCCATCTGTATCGAATATTTTTCCCCCTCATATAGGCAGTGATCTCTTTCAAATTCCTCCTCCGCTCCAGCGTTCCTCTTGATAAGTCATTAAACACCTCCACTTCATGCCCTTCCCATGCAATCCTGCCATACTTCCGAGCCATCTGCACTATTTGTTATTTAACAGGAAAACTGCTCATGCAAGCAATAATGTCTCTGCCCTGCTTCTCCCTCCGCGGGCCAAGGCTCCTATGTGCCCTCTCCACTCCAATTGAGTCCATTCGGGCATCACCCTCCTCTCCCAGCCTTAAAATATGGCTGCACAAGCTGCACACAGTCCTTGGATGTCTCTGCTTCAGGCACTCCTCTTTATCCGCAAGTTATTTCGCCACGCTCTATCTCCTCCAGCTTCTCCTGTATCTCCTCCTGATGTGCCTTAATTTTATCCTGCTCTGACGCCATTTCTCTTATCTCCTCGTGCTGCTCCACGTGGCCTTCCTTCCAGATCTTCAATCCACTGCCCCAGACAGCTCACCTCTTTCTGTATAGCCACCAGCGTCTCCTTCATATCTTTCCTCATCGCCTTGATTGCCCCCTGCATTTCATCTTTAAACGCCTTCAGCCAGGCTTTCAGCGGCAACACCTCCGGCCCTTTGATATTCAGATCCTCCTCCTCTTCTGAGCTGTCCATCCCCGCTTCCTCCTCGTGGTCTGCCGAGTCCGCCATTGCCATCCGTTCCCGCCTCACATACGGCGATTGAAAACTCACCAGCTTCTTCTGTGCTGCCATCGCCAAGCTAGATGCACACTTCCCTTCCACTTTATGACTGTGGGGATATCTTTAAATTGCACAAATTCAGGGATTGGACAGGAGCTAGGCAACTAAGCCGCCATCAGCTCCATGGCGTCACCGGAAGTCCGTTAAATCTCTTTTAAGTGTGTTCAAAATGTGCCGTTCTAAGTCCCTGTGTGTAGTTAATTGGGGGTGTCCTATAAAGCAAGACTGCTCACTAGGTGTGGGTGGGAGTTGGGGGGGGGGGGTAGAGCAGGAACTAACACCTGATGAGGTGTCATAGCTTCAAAGAGAACATAACATAAGAAATGCTATACTGGGTCAGACCAAGGTCCATGAAGCCCAGTATCCTGTTTCCAACAGTGGCCAATCTAGGTCATACGTACCTAGCAGTTTTCCCAAAAGACACAGGTTCCATAATTTATTTATTTATTTACAGTCTCTTATATACCGCACTATTCAGCATCAGCGCGGTTTACATGGAACAAATGCTCATTACAGTTAACATGTATGAGTTTACATATAACAGAGGACAGAAACTTGGCTAACAGGGGAAAACTATTTACAGACTATTACATGAAGTCATAATCAAAGCAGTTGCATAGAGAACACAGTTCACTTCATAGGTTTGAGTATCCACATGGTGAGTTGCTTGTGGTACTGTAAATTTGACTGAGAATGGTATCAGTGGTGTCCTGAGGTTCTAGGGGATGCAGTCAGTGTCTATCAGGTACTTGTTGAAGAGGTGGGTTTTGAGGGCTTTCCTAAACTGTGGTAGGTTCTTAATAGCCCGGATGTCATGGGGTAATGCATTCCAGTATCTTGGTGCACTGAGACTGAAGGCCCTGTTGGCTGTTGATTTGGTGCAGGCAGTAAGTGCCTTCGGGACTTTTAAGGAATTTATAGCCATGGCTCTTCTTATTCTATTTGGGGATGTGGAATGGATGAGGGCGGATACGGATGCAGGTGAGAGATTGTGAACAGCTTTAAAAGTGATTATCAAGGTCTTGAATACAGTTCTTGCACGAATTGGTAGCCAATGTAGCTGTATCAGCAGAGGTGTCACGTGGTCGCTCCTGGAGGCTCCGTGGAGGACTCTTGCTGCCGCATTCATGGCTAGTGGCAGCGGGTTTAACGTGGATTGGGGAAGACCTTGTAATATTGCATTGGCATAGTCAAAATGAGGTATGACCAATGCCTGGAAAATCGTCCGAAAATCAGTTGGTTCGAGGATGGAACGTAGATGCCTAAGTGAGCGGATCTTGTGGTAGACTGATTTGACTATGTTCCCTATGTGGGCCTTCATATCCAGGCGTTGATCTAAGGTGACTCCCAGGTATCGTATTGAGGATTTAGATTGCAGCTCAGCTTCTTTTACTTTAAGATATTGAGGTGGGGTAAAGTTGGGGTTCCTCGTAATGAAGAGTACTTCCGTTTTCTTATGTTGTATTCTGAGGTTTTGAGAGAGAAGCCAGTCAGATATTGCTTGTACTGGGTCAAGCATTGATATCCTGGGTCCCTTCTTAATAATGGTTTATGGACCTTTCCTCCAGAAACTTGTCCAAACCTTTGTTAAACCCAGCTACACTAACAGCCTTTACTACATCCTCCGGTAACAAATTCCAGAGTTTGATTACACGTTGAGTGAAAAAATATTTTTTTTTATTAGTCTTAAATAGTTTACCCTGTAGCTTCATTGCATGTACCCTAGTCTTTCTATATTCTGATAACGTAAACAATCGATCTACGTTTACCCGTTCCACTCCGTTAATTTATAGACTTCTATCATATCTCCCCTCAGCCGTCTCTTTTCCAGGTTAAAGAGCCCTAACCTTTTTAGCCTTTCTTCATAGGAGTATCCTTTCATCCCCTTTACCATTTTGGTGGCTCTACTCTGAACCTTTTCTAATATCGCTATATCCTTTTTAAGAGCTGAGAAAGATACTAAAGCAGAGTTTTAAACCTACCCCACTAAAGAAAATATTTCCCCTTTTAAACTAAAGCACCAAAAAGAATGTAACCTTGTTTTAAAAATGTACTAAAACCCTACTAGAGAATAAGGACAGCTGTTGACCCACAACAGTCGATAAATGTAAGGTAACCTCTATTGAAGAAACTATTACTACGGTTAAATCTGATATTCAAGGAATTAATTTGAAGCAGTCTGTGGTGGAACGGAAGGTTGAAGAGATATCTGACCTTACGGTATCTTTGGTTAAAGACAACACTGCATTAAGAAATAAAATGGAGTTGTTGGAGAATGTGATCAGATCTACAAATTTACGTTTGTTGAACTTCCCCATTATTGTTGGGGTAGCTCCTTTAGAGCTATTTAAGAAGTATTTGCAGGAGATTCTTTTGGTACCTATTGATTTGATGCCACCTGTGTCAAAGATATATTATCTCCCTTCAGGAAAAAAGGCTGGGAAAGTGGTAGTTGGTTTACAGGAGTTGGATTCTCTAAATGTCTCCGATTTGCTCCAGTCCCCTAAGGAGGAAGATATAGCTGTTTCAACTCTACTGGTTACTTTAGCTTTGACATCTGACAGAGAATGGCTGTTGAAGATTTTCTATAAAAAAAAAAGAACGGCCCTGTTTTATGGGAAGAAAAGTTTTCTGTTCCCAGATGTGTCCAAGGAGACGCAGAAGCGAAGAAGAGCATTTCTTTTGTTGAGGCCTGGGGTGATTAGTTTGGGTCCTACTTTTATGTTAAGGTTCCCCTGTAAATGTTTAATTGTTTATAAGTCGCAGAGATATATTTTCTTTTTTCCTGAGGAGTTATCCACTTTTATTTCTGCACAATTGCCTAATGTTTCCCTCCCTGAGTAAGTTATGTACACCCATTGTGAAGTTAGGGGCCTATGAACACTCCGTCTTTCTTGTTTTTCCTTAATTAGTTTCCTGGGGTTTCCCCTAAGTCTTAAGTTGCTGTTAGCTTTACTCCCCTCTCCTTAGTGGGCTAATGTATAATACTTGCATAGCATTTATCCTTTGTTGTTTATTGATGTATATTTCCTTGCAAGTTTTATTGTGTTTCTATGTTCAAGTTTTTCTTGACCTATTGTGTACTTATAAATATAAAAAAAAATGTACTAAAACCCTTTTAAGAGCTCCCAGAAAGAGAGCTAGTCATTTAAAAAGCCACAAACTCATACCTTTGATTGAAATGTGTAGCCCCTGTGGGGAATGCCTCAACAGTGCAAGGCTCTGAAGCCTTTTATGCAGGCCTCAGCTGCTCAAGATCAGAGGTTTGCAACCAGGCCTGGTGCCGGGCCCTGATGCCGGCTGCTGCTACCATGGCTGCAGATTCAAAGCCATCGTTGGCAGGATGGGATAGGAACTTTGAGCAATCCTGGATCCCGGCTGTCAGGGCATGGGATCTCTGGAGTGGTTCCCTGGCAAGGCCTGTGGAGAAGCCTGCCAGTTCTTGGTTGAGGCCTTTGAGATACATGCCTATGTATAGTTCATAGGCCTGTATCAGACAGCTCAACATGGAGCCCTGGAAGCACTTGCGCTCGAGGGTGTCGAGGGCTTGGGCCTCCCTGCCCGGGGGGACAGAAGAATAGTTGTTCTGACTTTTGAGCTTCTGCATAGAGGATTCCACGACCACGAAGTTATGTGGGAGTTGAGTTTTTGGAAGCTGGGGCCCTTGACGCGATGGAAGGCGTCGAGGCATCAGCTGACCACGAGCACCAAGGCCGGGGTCTCCCACATTCATAGGAGCAGTTGCTTGAGGATGGGCTGGACTGGCACGATAAGAGTTTCTTTTGGCGGGGACTCATACTGGAGGATTTCCAGTTCTTCAGTGCATGGGTCCTCCTCTGATTCGGTCGGGACCAAGAAGGCCTGGGCCATGTCCCGGACAAAGCTGTGGAAGGCCACGTCCTTGGGGGGAGACAGCTCTGAAGGGACATCTGAATGTTGAGAGGTCTCGGGAGAGGCCTCGATGTCTGTTTCCCAGTCAGAGCCAGAGGACATTGAGGATTCAGAAGCTCGGGACTCCTGCGCCTCGAGGCCGGCCCCAAAGAATCATAGTCCCTTGATGGGTCTCGGGTCAGACTCTTGGAAATTAGCCGGGGAGGACCAGACTCCCAAGGATCAGGACCGTGACCTCGAGCGGTGCCAAGGACTCACCCGAGGACAGTGGCGCTCAGGGCCTGGCTCAACGCCCGGGGACCCACCCGCAATCAGGGGTCCGGTTGTCGAGGCAGATGATGTGGACGATCCAGATATCGCCTGCTGCAGGGCCAGGATAGCAGAGATATTCTCCAGGGCCGCCATTCTGGTCTCAATGGCAGAAGGCTCTGCAGCTGTCAGCGTGCGCATTGAGGACCTCGGGCCCGACACCGGCACTCTAGGAAGTGCACCCTCGACGAGGACCACGGCCTCAAGAAGCCTTGCATGGTCACCACCGGCTAAGGACTCCTTCTTAGAGACCTTGAGGGGGAGCTGCTCAGAGTCGTTCGAGTCCTGCCACGGGACCTTACTGGGTTTCAAAAGTGGAGCCTCAACTGGGTTAGAGAGCTTTTTCTTCCTGGGGTCCAGCATCTTCACAGAGGAGCCACCACCGCCGGGACATGCTCGGCTTGGGGCTCAGCGTCGGGGAAGCCAGGGCTGAGATGGATCGCGGGAGCATCCTTTCTTGCAACTCCAACCTTTTCTTGTTGGTTTTTGGAGTCATGGCCTGGCACAGGTGGCACTGTCATGGTCTGGGTCAAGGCAACCCAAGCAGTAGTCGTAGGTGTCTGTAACAGACATGAACTGACTGCATAGGTCACAGTTTTTTGAACCCACCAGGAGACATGATGGGAGACACTTGGACAGGGTGACAAACGCTGGGCGAAAAAAGGCACGAATGCCGGTGGAGACAAGCCTCGGCAAAAAAGAAGGGAGAGAGTCGAAGATGGCGCCAGCTCGAGGTGGGAAGAGTAACTGATAGACAAACTGGGAAAAAATCACACTTTTAGTATAATTTTTAGAGGATTTTTCTGGGGAAACAGGAAAGCGTCGGTTGGGCTCTGCGGAAAAAAGGAGACTGAGCAAGATGGCACCCTTGGGCGGGAAGGGGACCACACATACATGGTAGCATCTTTGAAAGCTGGGGGCTCCATCAGCGCTGACGTGACCCATATGTGAGGACTGACTTCCTGCTTGTTTCTGGAGAATGGCCATTTAACCCTATCCTCTGCTTTCTATCTTTTAATCAGTTCCTGATCCACAATAGTACACTGCCTCCTATCCCATGACTTTTTAATTTCGCCAAGAGTCTCTCATGAGGGACCTTGCCAAAGGCTTTCTGAAAATCCAGATACACTATATCAATTGACTCACCTTTGTCTACCTGTTTATTCACACCTTCAAAAAAATATAACAGATTAATAAGACAAGACCTTCCTTGGCTAAAGTCATGTTGGCTTTCTCCCATTAAACCATGACTATCTACATGTTCAGTAATTTTGTTCTTTATAGTGGTTTCTACCATTTTGCCTGGAACTGATGTCAGGCTCACCAGGAACCCTTTTTAAAAATTGGTGTTACATTGGCCATTCGCCAATCTTCTGGTACTACAGATATTTTTAATGACAGTTTACAGATTACTAATAGTAGCTCTGAAATCCCATATTTTAGTTCATTCAACATCCTTGAGTGTATACCATCCGGTCCAGGTGATTTTCTACTCTTTATCAAATAGTTGTAATACATCTTTGTAGTTTATTGATATTTCTTTCAATTCTTCCGATGCATCACCTTTAAATACCATTTCAGTCATGGGTAACTTCCCTACATCTACTTCAGTAAAGACAGAAGCAGAGACTTCATTCAGTCTCTCCACATGGTCTTGTTCTCACTTAGCACCCATTTTACCCCTCTATCATCTAATGGTCCAACTGATTCTCTCACAGGTTTTTTGCTATGAATATACTTGAAAATGTCTTTATTATGCGTTTTTGCTTCCACAGCAAGCTTCTTCTCAAATTCTCTCTTTGCCTTATAAATGCCTTGCATCTAACTTGCCAGTGCTTATGTTGTTTCCAGTTTTCGTCATTTGGCTCCTTTTTCCATTTTCTGAACAATGCTTTTTTGGCTACAACAGCCTCTCTGATATCACCTTTAAACTATGCACCTTTAAACAATGCAAGGTTCCACATTAGGAACCACCACCCAGGAAAAAGATTTAGGCGTCATTGTGGATACCATGTTAAAACCCTCGGCCCAGTGTGCAGCGGCAGCCAAGAGAGCAAATAGAATGCTAGGTATAATAAGGAAAGGAATGGAAAATAAAACAAAAGATATTATAATGCCTCTATATCGTTCCATGGTGAGACCGCACCTTGAATATTGTGTGCAGTTCTGGTCGCCGTATCTTAAAAAGGATATAGCGATTTTAGAAAAGGTACAGAGAAGAGCCACCAAAATAGTAAAGGGGATGGAAGGATACTCCTATGAAGAAAGGCTAAAAAGGTTAGGGTAACCTGGAAAAGAGACAGCTGAGGGGAGATATGATAGAAGTCTATAAATTAATGAACGGAGTGGAACAGGTAAACGTAGATCGATTGTTTACCTTATCAGAATATAGAAAGACTAGGGGACATGCAATGAAGCTACAGGGTAAACTATTTAAGACTAATAAAAGAAAATATTTTTTCACTCAACGTGTAATCAAACTCTGGAATTTGTTACCGGAGGATGTAGTAAAGGCTGTTAGTGTTGCTGGGTTTAAAAAAGGTTTGGACAAGTTCCTGGAGGAAAGGTCCATAAACCATTATTAAGACGTGACCGAAGATATCAATGCTTGACCCAGTTACAAGCATTGTGGAACTTGTGTCTCTTGGGGAAACTGCTAGGTACATATGACCTAGATTGGCCACTGTTGGAAACAGAATACTGGGCTTGATGAACCTTGGTCTGACCCAGTATGGCATCTTATGTTCTTATGCTGGCAGTTTTTTGGACTCCCACCTTTTTTAAAGCATGGACTACAGCTGGTCTGGGCTTCCAAGATTATATTTTTAAACAATGCCCATACTTGATGTAAATCTTTAACCTTTGCAGTTGCTCCTTTTAGTTTTTTCTTGACTGTTTTTCTCATTTTATCATAGTCTCCCTTTTGAAAGTTAAAAGGCAGTACTGTAGATTTCCTTGCCGTTCTTTCTACTTTTATGAAATCAAATGTGATCATGCTATGATCACTATTGTGAAGTGGCCCCCATCACCCTTATCTATTGTACCAGTCTTGTGTTCCATAAGGACTCGATCCAAGATGGCTTCCCCTCTTGTCTGTTCATGAACTAGCTGCTCCGAGAGGCAGTCATTTACTTCATCTAGAATCTTTATCTTCCTAGCATGCCCTGCCATGACACTGACCCAGTCGATGCCGGGATAATTGAAATCACCTATTGTTATTATTGGGTTGTAACTTTTGTTAGCTTCCCTGATTTCTTTGAGCATTTCATCATCTATTTGTTCATTCTAGCCAGGCGGTCGCTAGTACACATCCCACTGCCATTGCCTTCCCAATCTGCAGCCACTAGAATCACCAGACCCCAATGATCCTCTATTCTCTACAGCAATCGCCCTACTGGATGCTACAAAGGAAAGGAAACCCTCCTGTGGCCAAGTTTGAGTCAGAGCATCTAGACCTTTCGATATTCTCTCTCTCCGACTGAAGAAGTAGTTCACCTTGACATTTAAGATGCTCACTCTCAGGTCCATTATCGGAGTTCCCCAGGGATGCGTTGTGCTGTGAGACACCAATGTCTCCAAAGACTGTTTGCCTGGCTCTAACTGACGATGACTGGGAAAGTCAGCCTCCACATCTTCTTTTCCTGTTGCATGCGACACTGATAATGCTATAATATTTGCCTCTGCCCAACAAAGAAGCGGGGGACACTTCCTCTGCCAGGACTGCGCTTCCCATTCCCCTCCTGGAGATTGAAGTATGCTACCGTGGTGGCATTGTTCGAGAAGATCCTCACTGCCTTGTGTTTTACCAGTGGAAGAAAAACCTGAAGTACCAAAAACACTGCTCACATCTCAAAACGGTTGATGGACCAAGAGCTCTCCTCCTGAGACCACTGACCCTACTCTACATGCATTGGGCAATGTACACCCCAACCAGACAGACTGGCATCTGTAGTCACCACTTGCCTTTCTGGAGAATACAATAGCATACCCCTTAACAGCTTGGTGGAGTCCAACCACATCCTGACATCCGATGGACATACCAGCTTCTTCCCAAGTATATTAATCTGCAGCGACCAATGAGATACGTAATAGGGACCCTTGCAAAGGATGCATGTGCATCCTTACCCAAGGCACTAGGTCTAATGCCGCCACCATAGACCACAATAGCTGGAGAAAAGACCACGCCAATGGAGCCTGCTGGCTTAAGAACTGGAGAATCTGAGACTGCAACTTCCTGGCTCTCTCCAGCAGAAGAAAAACTAGTCCCCTTCTCATGTCGAGTTGTGCCCCCTAAATAAATGAAATTTTGAGAGGGGACCAAGTGGATCTTTGAGAGGTTGATCACCCAACTGAGCCCTTGCAATACTTCAAGCCCTCTCCAAGTGACCACATGACTCTCTGCCAATGACTTCACCTGGATTAGCCAGTCATCCAGATAGGATGTATGAGCACTCCTTCATGTCGAAGAGTGGCCACCGCACCCACCATGATCTTTATAAAGGTTCGAAGAGCCATCACCAACCCGAAGGGCAGGGCCTGAAACTGAAAATGACTCATTGGAACCACGAACCACAGAAAGTGCTGATGCTCCAGATGAATGGGAACATACAGATACACCTCCATGAGGTCTAACAGTTAGGAACTTGTTCTCTCTCACAGCCACTATGACAGAATGCAAAGTTTCCATCCAAAAATGAGGAATCCGCAAGGCTCTGTTGACAAACGAGATTAAAAATGGGACAAAAAGGTACCTTCCTTTTTGGGACTACAAAATAAATGGAGTATCAATCTTGACTGCACTGGTTTGCGGGAACTGGCACCATGGTTTCTAACTGAATTAGCCTTTGGAGGGTGTCTGCTACAGCCTGCAGTTTGGAAAGAGACTTGCAAGGAGACATCTTGCAAACTTCAAAGCATAACCTTCGCAAATGACTTCCAACACCTACTGATCGGAAGTTATCTGGACCCAGGCAGAGTAAAAGTGGCACAACCACCTGACCCCTGGCACACACTCCTCCTGGGTCCTCCTTCACTTCACGGTGTCTTTTTGGAGCCGGTCTCGGCCCCGACGAAATAGCGTCTCTTGGCTTCTCTACTACCCCAAAAGGACTGACTCCTGGAGGGATAGCAACCCTGCTGAAAGGGAGCAAATTGGACAGCTCCGTATCTATAATCCTGAAACTGACACCCACTGGAGGTGCTGCCTTACTACTCTAAGGTTTATCTTCCAGAAATCTGGCAGTCTTGGTCTCCCCCAAGTCCTTGAGAAACTTCTCCAAGCAGAAGCTTACTCTTAAAGGGATTGTGGTCTTTTTGGTAAACACGGAGACCTAAGCATCCACCTTAGGCACCTTAAGGAGGTCCTTCTTGCTGGAAGGAATGGGGTAAAAACTGGCCATAGTTCTATCGCCCTGTACGCCCACCTCAGGAACCTCTCACTCTGCTTCCACCATTTGTTTTCTGGTTCTATGAACCAGAAAGGCTATTTCTGATATTATTATGCCCTGGAATAATGGATCCTTGAGAGAAACAGCCTGCTTCTGAGAATCCTGTGAAGTATTCAGAGCCACCAGCAAATGACTAATCAACGCAGCTAATTCTTCTGGTGGAAGTTCCCCTTCCTCTAGATCCAGAGGCGCAAGTTCTCCATTAAGGCCAGAGGGACCCTCCAGGTGATCCTCTGAGGCTGCTGAAAACACAGAGGCTTGATCTGCACCCAGGCTTGCTTCACAGCCAGAGCCCCAAACTCAGGAACCCCAGAGGAGGAGACTTTCTTAAGCCTATGAATAGAAGATTTGGTCCCCGAGGATTCTCCCAGGCTCTGCTTAATATAATAAGCCTGGTGCAAGAGCCTGGTGCAAAATCAAGTGAAAAAAGGCACATGTTCTTACTTTGTCATGCTTCCCAGCATGAAGCCCTGCAGGTACAGGAACTGAATTCTGTCCCCCTGCAGAGCTTAAGATCAGTAAATCAACCTGGCTCAAAATGGCCATGTTTCTAGCCAAAACCACAGACTGGAGACAAATTTTCAACTATCTCCACACCTGCCAAAAACTGATTAGAGGCCTCCCTCCCAAATATTGAGTGCTCTGAAGGAAGTTTTCCGCAGTCTGACCTTTCTCCATGCAGGAGTGGCAAAATTCCACGGCCAATAAATTGTCCCTCCGGCAGGCACAGGCCGCACAGATAGATTTACCTGATGGCATGCTTGAGCCTGCGCGAACCCAAGGAAAAAAGCTTGACACCCAGGCCACACAAAAAACGGCGAGGGACTCTCAAAGCAGCCCAAAAAAGCTCTGCAATGCATCCAGAAAACCCCAAAGGAAAGAGCAGCCCCAGGTTACTGTACTGCTACCATGGCTGTGGCTGCCGACTGCCTGCTGCCAAAAGCCAAAATTGAATGATACAGGCTCCCAAACTTAAACAGCTGGCTCGCTGACATAAGAAGCAGTGCCTTAACCTGAGGAAGGGACCTCGACCACCAAGTGTTAACCTCAGGCAGAGAACCTGATGCTGACTCAACAGCCTATGGGTCTTCGAGAGTATAACTACCCCCTTTCCAACCTCTTAAAACTGCTCAGGGACCTTCTTGAAAATACCTCTGTTCTTCGTTTATCTTTTCTTCATCCTTCAATATAGCCCAGACTGTACAAAGCTCATCACCATCTGCTGTAGACTGAGAATACTGGCTTGAAAGGAGGGACCAGGTCCCCTTATACCATGACATCATCAAAGCCTAGAATTCTCAGTTTCCATCTGTTGCTAATGGGACATAACCCCAAGAGTCTGGACTGCAGGGATGATGAGTAAAGTGTAGCTACTTACCTGTAACAGGTGTTCTCCGGGGACAGCAGGAATCAGTCCTCACATACGGGTGATGTTGGCACCAACGGCGCCCTCGCGGAAGCATCCTCCCAGCTTTGAAAGAAAGCCGTTGGGAGATGCCACCATGCATGTGTGGTTCCCTGGCAGGTATTCTGCCCGTAGGAGGATACCCTGTTGGACTGCGTACAAGCAAAGGACCAGTGCCTCCTGACAAAGGGTACGATACCCCGTGCCTCCCTGTTCACGTAGAACATCGCCACCTGGTTGTCCATCTAGACCAGCACCGGCTGGTGACGCAGATGGTGACAGAAGACCCTCAGAGCTAGGTGTATGGCTCGGAGCTCGAGGAGGTTGATCTGGTGGGTGCTCTCATCCAGTGACCAGTTACCCTGGGTGCGGAGATCTCCGCAGTGGGCTTCCCAGCCGAGCAGGGAGGCGTCTGTGGTGAGGACCCTTGAGGGGCTAGGGGCTTGAAAAGGCATGTCCGCCTCAATATGCTGGGGAGACTGCCACCAGACCAGAGTTTGCCAATTGGCAGGTCACAGAAATTCTGTCTCAGAGGGGCCTCTGCCCTGCGACCTCTGGTCCTGTAGACACCACTGCGCCACCCTCATGTGGAGGCGAGCATCAGGAGTGACGTGGACGGTGGAGGCCATGTGCCTGAGAAGGCACAGGAGAAGCCGGGCGGGCACTGAGGGATGGTATTATACGTCCCGAACCGATTGGCTCGATCCCTGGGCAAGAAAGCCTTCGACTGGAGAGTGTCGATCTTTGCCCCAATGAACTCCAGAGACTGTGTCGGGAGGAGGTGAGGGTTTGGGTAGTTTATGACAAAACCCAAGTGTCGCAGAACCTGGATGGTGCGTGCAGTGGCCTGTTGTACCTCCATTTATGAGCCAGTCATCCAGATAGGGAAAGACAAACACCCTCTGGAGCCGAAGGAAGGCGGCCACAACCGTCAGGCATTTTGTGAAAACTTTTGGAGCAGAGGCTAGGCTGAAGGGAAGCACCCTGTACTGAAAATGCCTGACCCCCACTACGAACCGCAGATACTGCCTATGGTTGGGGTGGATGAGGATGTGGATATAAGCATCCTTGAGGTCTAAGGAGCATAGCCAGTATCCGTGCTGGAGGTAGGACAGCAATGTTCCAAGGCAGAACATCTTGAACTTCTCCCTCACCAGGAATTTGTTGAGGTTGCACAAGTTGAGGATGGGCCTTAGGCCCTCTGTCCTTTTTGGCACAAGGAAGTACCAGGAGTAGAATCCCTGGCCCTTAAAATAGTGGAGCACCGGTTCCACTGCTTTATCCTCAAGAAGACCTGCCAACTCCTTCAGAAGAAGGTCCTGGTGGAGGGGAGACCTGAGGGGCTCTCCCGGGCAATAAGGGGGAGGCGTCTGAGTCAGGTGGAGAAGGTAACCCTCCCTGACTACCCAAAGAGCCCAGGATTCGCTGGTGATGGACACCCACCTCTGGGCATAGAGGGCCAGATGTCCCCTTGTGGGCTGCTGATCTCCTTGGGGTAGATAGGCTATGCTCAAGGAGTCAAAAATCCCCCCCCTGGCTGGGTTGGAGCCGGTGCCTGGGGTTTTGGAGACTTCTGCTTTCACGGGCCATGTCCATGTCCCTTGGCCTACTGACCCTGTTGGGGAGGTGGGGAGGCCTGATAAGACGAGTAGTTTCGGTAAGCAGCTCCCTTCCTCGGGTAGTAGGACTTTTTACCCGAGCCCTTCTGTCGGGGAGGGACAGTGGTCTTTTTTTGGAGAGCTTGGTCCTCGTCATGAGCTCTGTGTCCAGCTCGGCAGCCTTGTCGGTCATGGGTTTGCCAAAGAGGTTCTCTCCTTGGCAGGGGACATCAACCAATTTGTCTTGAACCCATTGCTTGAGTTCGGACGACTGTAGCCAAGCTTGCCAGTTGCTGCTACTCGAGCCACCGATTTGAACCCATCATAGGCCGCACGAGACATCAATTTGGAGCATTCACGGACTGCTTCGGCCAGGTTCTTGAACAGTTGCAAGGGTTTCTCAGAGAGACGAGCTGAGAACCTGGCGAGTTCCTTCTCCCGGTCTCTCAAGTACATGCCCATATACAGCTGGTAGGCCTGGATGCGGCTGATGAGCATTGAGCCCTGGTAGCACTTTCTGCCAAGGGCGTCCAGGGTGCGGGCCTCCCTGCCAGGGGCCACAGAGGAGTGCATCTTCTGGCTTTTCAGCCAACGGCTGGCCAACTCCACCACCATGAAGTTATGCGGCAGCTGTGACTTTTGGAAGCCCGGGCTCAGACGGACTCGATACATTGGGTCGCGCCGTTTCCTCACCACCAGCACCAAAACCGGTGTCTCCCACATTCGGAGCAGCAACCCTTCCAGGATGGGCACCGTGAGCGATTCCCACAGAGAGGCCTCATACTGGAGGATTTCCAACTCATCTGCCCAAGGGTCCTCCTCCAACTCAGTCGGGAACGCTAGGGCCTTAGACACATCCTTGACAAAATCAAGGAAGCTCATATTCTCAGGCGGGGACCTCCGTCGAGATTCCGAGATAGGAGAGTTAGATGGGATGTTGCGGTGGCGACGGGTATTGGGGGACTCCTTGTCCTCCGTCTCCCACTCAGAGTAGTCCGTCCCAGGACGTGCTGGGGATTACTGCAGTCCTGTCGAGCGGGACTCAGATTGCGACTTTGGCCAAGGATCAACTCGAGGTCAAAGAACCTCGATGATCGGCGGGGCGATGAACCAGTCGTGCCAGACAACAGCGCCTGCTGCTGGTCCATGAAGGCAAACTGCACTCCAGGGCCGCCATTCTGGACTCCGGACCAGAAGACTCCGCAGTCTTCGGCGCAGGCACCGAGGGACTCGCGCCCGACGCCGGCTCCCCTGAAGGGGCATGCTTGATGAAGATAGTGTCTGGGGACCGAGGCCGGTCTGCGGTCTGATCTTTCCAGTGGACCTTTTCCTTCTCCGATGCCTCGGATGAATGTCTCGGACTGCGGGACCAGGCCCAGGAGCACCCAGCCAGTTGGAACCATCCAAGGATGCCACCTTTGAAGTTTTCTTCTTTTTCCTGGGTTCCCTTGAGGGGGACCCCCTTTCTGAGGACCCACGACAAGGCTCGGGTTCGGAAGGCTCCACCCGAGATGTCGGGGCCTCAGATGATGCCCTGGCCTTTGGAGGCACTGGGGATTTAGAGAAAAACTTATTGTGCTGCTGCAGGGGCTCTTGAAGGCCTTTCTGGACATCCTCTTGCAGAGACCACAGGCTGCTGGATCGTGGTCTGGCCCAAGGCAGTGGAGACAGCAGTCGTGTGTGTTGGTGAAAGACAATTTTAGAGCACCGATCACACTTCTTAAAGACACTGGTAGCCATAGGGGGAGAAAAAAGGCCCCAAAGACGCTAGGAAAACAAAAGAACAAAAATTAGAAAAACAGACCGAACTCAACTCCGAGGCAACAAGGTCAGTATGCGGGAAGAGTACCGGTGCAAAACCAGAGGTGAGTATGAAACTCAGAGAGAGAAAAAAAAATCATCTTTTTTACAGGGACAAGTCAGACCAACGTCTAAAGGGCTCTGTTGAAAAAAGGAAACTGAGCAAGATGGCACCCTTGGGCAGGAAGGGGACAACACATGCGTGGTGGTATCTTTCAAAGTCTTTCTTTGAAAGCTGGGGCGATACTTCCATGAGGGCTCAGTCGGTGCAGACATCACCGATATGTGAGGACTGACTTCCTGCTTGTTCCCTGAGAAAATGTCACCATTCTTTACATTAATAGGAGGAAGCATGGCAGAGAGTCGAAAGGGGACAGTAAAGGTAGATTGCTAGTGTTGAGAAAGGTAAGGCATGCTGCAGAAATCTAGAACAGGAATATCCTGTCTGGCGTCAATGACTGTCCCCTTTGTTCCTGGTTATTAAGGGAGCCATTTTCAGCCCTTTAGGAAGCTTGCATAGCATTGACCAAGTTATATGCAATGGATCTACAAGCTAATTTGCAAAAGGGAAAGTTCCAGTGTATGCTTGTGCCCGGGCATAAGGGGCACATATGTAACCCTAGCTGCATGAAGCAGGCAGTTTTCATGAGCCCACTGAGCAAATTAGTCCATTTTATCATAGCTAGATATGAGGGAAGGGAGCTGTAGCGGCTCCTCCTGTTCTATTGCACTTTCGCTGCCTGCTTTAGCCTAGGCCCACCTATCCCTAATTCCAAAGACTAAGCACTCTTGAGGAAAAGTATTTTGGAACAAACTTAATTTTTTGTGAAACAAAGTCCATCAGTCCAAACATAAGGTACATTTCTGTTGAGTGAAATATTTTCTGTTACCTATGTTCAGTTTACACAGCAGACTCATAATGTAATTTATTTTCTGTTCAGTGTTTCTGGTTCCATTCTTAAATATCAGAACTCAAAAATATTAGATAAGGTGATATATGTCAGTAGTTGGTTGTGAGAATTAGAATAAAAAAATGATCAGAGACAAACCAAAAATGAAGGGGGACAATTACTAGAGCTGTTCCTTCATCTATAGAAATAATATGCTCATGGCATTGTTTTCTGTAAATCAGACTGTTCCCCATTATCAGTGGAGAGATGCCTCTCTCATGCTCCTTGTAGAATACAAGGTGTGTCTCACAGGACATTAAAGTACAACTCTTTGCAATTACTTGCTCAACCACTTCAGAATATTTCTCCCCCTACCCAGTTTCTGCTTTCAAGAACCTGATAATTTTATAAGGGGCCTCCTACTTTAAGCAAGTTGCCTATGTATCTTTCTTAAATAGGCATGGTCTTTATGTCTGCTTGACTACCCTCCATTATTTATGTGCATGCATAAGTTAACGGATTTTATACGTCTCTATGTGAGAACTTTCACTCACACTCTCCCTCTAGACATGCCTACTGGCGAAGTCCACATCCTCATGTCAATGGACATAGTTTACACAGGCTAGGATTTTATGATAGGGCACGTATATGCAAAACAGACTATAAAATTATACTCCTGCCCTCTTGCTGAGTAACAGAAGCATGTTTCATTACCCTCCTGCTTCAGCAGAAAAATCAGAACATCTGCTAGTTTACCTATATCATCTATCAGTCTAGAAAAAATTGTGTTGTTATGAAAATTTAGAAACAAGATAAAAATCTTAAAGACACAGCATTCAGAGAGTCACAGCCAGAACAGTAACAAGACTGTTAAACGATATGAAAACTGTCCATGGACCTACAGAAAAATTTTGGAGGAAAAACAACTTTGGAGATATTGTACTTTTCAAAGCGTGTGTGTTTTTGCTGGATGGAAAGCATATAGTCAACCTTTAGTGCAAGGTAGCTTGAGGAATATCAACCCACTGCATAGAAAGTCTGCAGTCAAAGGACTTTAGGAAATGAATGAAAGTTGTGAGAATGTTTGCAGGCACAGTCTCTCTAATTCCAAAATTTAGCTTAGCTCAGAGTTTAACAATGACGTTTACACTTAGAAAGCTAAAACCAAACCTGATTTGTCCATCTTACTTGTTCCCGCCTCCTATGGCTCAACCGATTTACTATGCAGATAATCACATGCATGAAATAATGTATTGGCCAAGTGGACTAAGCTCCGAGTCCCAGTAGACAGACACTATACATTCCTATTTTCTATATTGATTTGTGTTGTAAACCGCTTTGCATATTTGGACAAGGCATTGAATGTAATAAACCCTAAACGACTATGTAGAAATATGGGGCCCAATATTCAAAGTGATGAGTGTGGTCATCAGACTTGCTAGCTGCATTAATTGTGGTCACATGCCCCAATGCTAGGCGGTTGGGGGCACTGTTTGGTTATTGAAAGGCTGGCCTAACGTTTGCCAAAGAAGCATGGTCAGCTTCCTGCACGTTCAGTGTCACTGGCTGGACATGGCTCCAGCCTTTAGCAGCACTAGCTGCTGCCGCTCATTACTGGGCTCATTTATTTTTATTTATTTATTTATCAGTTTCTTCTATACCGCCCCTTCCAGAGATCAAGGGCGGTTCACATTAAACAATTAACAGTTATGTATACCTGAGTATACTTTACATGGAACGGTGTTTTAACTATGTACAGTAGAGCTACATGGAACAGTAATACAACTATTTACAAAAACTATTCACAAAAGGTCATCAGTATCAGTTTGTTTAAGGCATTCGCAAAAAATAAATGGTTATTAGTAAGAGGTCTGGCGGTGTTAGTCATTTGTTGTATCTTGTGACATGCAGGTGTGTATGTGTGATTGCTGGAGGGGGGTGCTCTGTTGGTGGGGGAGCTCGAAGTGATTCGTGAAGTTTTTCAGGTCTCTTTTGAATTGGTGAAGGTCTTTCATTAGGCGGAGCGTTAATGGGAGTTCGTTCCATAGTGTGGGGGCGGCAAAGGAGAAGGCCCTGGCGCTTGTTGTTGACTTCATCTTCCTAATATTTGCTTCTATGACGAGGGAGTGTGTAGCGTTTTGTCTGCGCGTTCTTGTAACTGATGGGGTATGTAGTAGTGTGGATAGGTGTGAAGGTGAGATGTCATAAATGATCTTGAAGGTTGTTAATAGGATTTTATACTTTATTCGGCTGTTGATAGGGAGCCAATGCAGTTCAAACAGTATTGGGGTGACGTGGTCTGTTAAGTTGGCTTTCATGATTAATTTAGCACATATATTTTGGGCTCTTTGCAATAAGTTGGTAGTTTTTTGTGGGAGACCAATAAGGAGGCTATTGCAGTAGTCGAAATGAGGGGTGATGAGTGTCATGTGTGTCAAGGAGGGGTCTTAGGTGTTGTATTGTTTTGAGTTTGTAGAATATTATTTTTACTGTCTGTTTTATGTGGAGGATCATGGAAAGGGTGTGGTCAATTGTTATGCCTAGATATTTTACCTCTTTCTTAATAGGTATGGTTGTTTTGTTTATTGTGATTGATGTTGGGTATGTATTGTCAGGGATAGGTTTTCTCATTATAAACATTGCTTCTGTTTTTTTGAAGTTGATACTGAGGTAGTTGGCTTCAAACCAAGAGGTGGTCTCGTTCATGCATTCAGATAGATTGTTATATTTGGGGTTGTTTGTGTCTATGGGAATGGCGAGCATAATGTCGTCAGCGTATATGAAATAATTTATATTGTGTTTTTTAAATATATTTGTAATAGGTTGTAGGTATAAATTGAAAAGAAGGGCAGAGAGGGATGAGCCTTGTGGGATGCCCTGACCTTGTGGAAAGGCTTCTGATATATCTTGGCCTAATTGAACACGTATTAATCTGTGTGATATGTATGATTTAAACCATTCGATCACTGTCCCTCCTATTCCTAGGTTTTTTAGTCTGCTGATAAGTATGCTGTGATTGATGCTGTCAAATGCAGCGGACATGTCTATAAAGAGGAGTAGGAAACCTTGGTTGATATTGTTTGTACCCCTGATGAGGAGGTCCATCAGTGCAATCAGGAGGGTTTCAACTCCATGGAATGGGTGGAAACCGAATTGGTGTTAGTCTAGGGGGGCATGTTCATCAATGTAGTCCTGTAGTTGAAGTTGTATGGTTTTTTCTATTATCTTGGCAATGAATGGTATGCTAGCTATGGGCCTATATGAATTTGGGTCTTTTGGGTCCATTTTATTGTTTTTTATGATGGGACGGATCGAAGTGAGTTTTAAGGCATTAGGCATGATGCCTTGAACAAGTGATTGGTTAACTATATGTTGAATATTTTGAGCGAGAAGGTTTTTTGTGGATTTAATCCATGACACTGGGCATGGGTCAAGTGGAGAGGTTGTGGTATTGATCATATTTATAATTCTGAGGAGTTGTTTTTGCTCAGTCATGTGGAAGGTTGTCCATTCAGGGTTAGCTTTTGTATTGAGTTTGAGTATTGTGGTTGAGGTAGGAGGTTTTTCTTTTAGCTTTTTGGCGAAGTGTGATGCTAAGGTTTGTACGCTTATGTTGGATTGCGAAGATTCCGAGCTTTGTGTTTTTGTTAGTGTTTTCACGATTGCAAAAAGTTCTCGGGGTCGGTTGAGGGATTGGTTTATTACTTTGGAGTGGTAGTCTCTTTTTGATTTGTTAATTGCATTCTTATAGTCATGGCGGCTGTACACTTTATTCAGCCAGATGCCCCTATCCATAAACAAAGTAGAACTTTACTTTTGTTGCCTCAAATATGCCAACTTCTGTCTAAAGTTTTAAGCATTATCAACTCAGCACTAGCCTGAGTTGCAAACCTGGAGGAGTCCAACCTAGATTTGGAGGCAGATCAGATATTGTTGTGAGATTCTAGTTTATCATTCCAGAACAGCATAAGTTAAAAGTTCAAATATTAGCACTGATGAACTAGGATAAACATTTTTTGAAAACAAAGATTTGATTGTGTGTCTAGTCCCTGGTTTTCTTGGCAAGGTGCAACCAGAAGTAGATTGCCAGGCCTTTCTTCTGTGTATTCCTAGGAGGTCTCCCAACCAGGCCCAATTCTGCTTAGCTTCTGAGAGCAGACAAGATCAGGATCATCCAGGGTGGCATGCTGCAGATGTTGCAAGTGCTTTTTGGGTCTCCTGTCTATAAAACGGTCCAGTGCAGGCTCTAACCAGCCAGTCTATCTCAGTCTCCAGCAGGCAGAGGTAGTATATTAACCTGTGCAGCCTGGAACTGGGCTCGAGAGATTGTGAATCTGGTGCTCCTGTGAGGCCTGGGAAAGGTGTTCACACAAAGGTCCTAGGATGCAGAACACAGTAGGTCTGGGCCCTCCCTATTCTGAAGCTGCTCTTTTTCCTTTTCCCTAATCATTTGGAGGAGGCCAGAGATTGAGGTCTCAACTCATGATAAAGTTAAACTTTTTTTTTCCTTCTTCTTCCAGCTTGCTATGAGTATGTGCATTTAACGACAGTGAAAAGGGTTAGTGGTAGTCCTTAGTTTGAAGTTTCCCCACATGATGGCGAGGGAATGGGAGCAGTGGATAGACCGGTATAAAAAAAAAAAAAAAGAAGTGGGTCGTCTTTCAAATAACTAACTCTTACAATTTTAAAGTTTAGTGTGACCTGACCAGTGCTGAGCTGTCAATTAGCATGGACCGGAAGCAGGTCATTTTAAGCAGCCTTGCTGTAATTGCAGAGGATAATGCTACTTCCAGGTCTCCCTACCAGCAGATGATGGAGAGAGATGAAACTAAAAGATGCCATTGCCCTCATCACTGGTACTAGGAGAATCCTTCGGTATTATTCTATCTCCATCAGCTGGTAGTGCAGCATCGGATTCCTGCAAGGTGCCTTACCAGTAGAGCTGGAGTATTTGGTTGTCTCCAGCACATATCTAAGGATACCCCCTCTGAAAGTTATACATGGAAGGGAGGGGACTGCTGCTGAGGACAGGGCTGGGTAGACAGACCAGCCCTTTTCCCTTCTGTAGCCACGGTACGAGGGAAGGAGAGGACGCAGAGGCTGCGGCTCAGTATCTGTGTACAACAGTGATGTTCCTCAGCGGCAGCGCTTGAGGTAGCATGCTGATACTGGCAGCTTTCTGACTGTGCAGCTGTGAGATTGCATACAGTTGTGGTCAATATTATTGGCATCCTTGCAGTTCAACCCCTTAATGTTCAATATCTCCAAAAAAATAAGTGGCCAGTTAAATGGCTTTGGAATATATATGCACACATATTTAATACATGAAAGAATTAAATAAAACAAAACCAATTAAAAAAAGAAATAGTATAAAAACTGTGACACTACCAGGACATGATTAGTGGCACCCTTATAAACACTTCAAATCAGTTTGAACAGAAGTACCACACTCCCATTGCAGTAAATTTAGACACACCTGTGATCAATTGCCAATACTTACATGACTTGAATCAACCCCTGAATGATAGCTCTAATGCCTAAAATGACCACATTCACTCCCTGTAATTTTTAGAATGGTGAAGACAAGAGAGCTGCCTAAGACTGTCAGAAAAACCATTATCACCACACTTCAAAGAGGTACAAGGCCATATCCAAAGACCTTGAGATTCTTGTATCTAAAAGTTCACAATGTTAAGTTTTCTGCTCATGGAACTGCCAAGAACTTCCTAGGACGTGGGGGGAGGAGGAAAATTAATCCAAGATGTCTTCGAAGGTTAGTGTGAACTGTTGGGAAAACACCATGTACAACATCCAAAGAGCTTAAGGCTGACCTGGAGCAATATGGAATGGTGGTTTCAAACCACATCATATGCCATGCACTAAACAAAGAAGGATTTCATGGGCAAAGGCGGACCCCACTGCTCAAAGAGAGACATAAAAAGAAACACCTGATTTTTGCACAAACCCACCTTGAGAAACCACAATCCTGGGAAAATGTTCTGTGGACAGATGAAACCAAATTTGAGCTCTTTGGCAATGCAGACCAGCGATATATTTACAGGCGAATAAATGAAGTTTATAAGTTAACAAAAAAAACCCTTCCTACAGTGAAATATAGTGGAGATTTCTTGTCACGCCATGGTCGGTGCCATAAGGAAAACCACCTTCCAGGAGAGGTGCCGGAGCGCACACATCACCATCGGCTCAAAGGGTGGCCGCATCAGCTGTCAGATGTTCAGGTCCCATTCCACCAGTCAAAGCCAGATGGGGGGTTTGGAAAGCAAGAGGCCCCATGTGAAGCGGGAGACCAGAGGCTGGCTCGAGAGGGGTTTACCCTCAACGGGCAAGTGGTAGGCCGAGATGGCACGCAGGTGAACCCTGACAGAGTTGGACTTCAGCCCCACCTGCAAGAGGTGGAGAAGGTACTGGAGAACCCAACGGGTGGAGCAGGAGAATGGGTCGATCTGGAGCTTGGAGCACTAGATCGAAAAAAGCCACCACTTCACGGCGTAGGCCTGCTTCGTCGAGTCCATCCTCAACGCAAGGAGGATGTCCTTGATCTCCAGTGGGAGGTGCAGCGAGGCTAAAGAGACCCGTTCAACTGCCAGGCTGTCAGGGATAGCGAGACCAGGTTTGGGTGTAGCACCCGACCCTCCTCCTGCATCAGCAGACCTGGGCCACTGCCCAGGGGGACCAGAGACTCCGTTGAGAGCTGGAGTAGAAGTGGGAACCCCGAGGCTCAGTCGTGCTGGATCTTGTGGAGGATCCTCGCAAGGAGAGGAGTGAAAGGAAATGCGTACAGAAGCCCGGAGGTCCAGTTCAGGAGGAACACATCCGGGGCCACCCTGCTCGGGTGCGGTATCAGCCCACAGAAACAGGGAAGCTGCGCATTTGCTGGGCTGGCGAACAGGTCTATGGACGGAGTCCCCCAGTGGTGGAACAGGTGGAGAACCACCTCTGGACTCAGGCGCCACTCATGTAGGCAAAGGAGTCTGCTGAGTCTGTCCGCGAGGAGGTTGTCCTAGTCCAGGAGGTAAACCGCTCTGTGTCATGCCCCTGCGTACAGCAAAGGAGCAGAGGAGAACTGCCTCCCAACAGAGGAGGTGGGAGCCCATACCCCCCTCCTTGTTTATGTAGAATATCAGGACTCTGTTGTCGGTCTGCACGAGCACCGACTTGCCCTTCAGGTGATACTCAAATTCCTTCAGGGCCACTGGACCGCTCAAAGTTTGAGCAGGTTGATTTGCTGCCAAGATTCCTCAGGTGACCACCGCCCCTGGCTGCAAAGGTGGCCGCAGTGGGCTCCCCAGCCCAACAGCGAGGCATCCGTTGTCAAGACGAGTTCATGCTGTTGAGTCTGGAAGTGCATGCCCGAAGGAGGCTCTGGGGGTTCTGTCACCAGACTAGGGACCCGACTAGACTGTGAGACACCCAGATGGGATCCTGGAGGTGGCACGAGGCTTGGGCTCTCTGCGCTCTGAAGCACCATTAGGCTGCTCGCATGTGAGCGTGGGGAACAATGTGGAGTCAAGGCCATATGCCCCAAGAAGTGCAGCATGGTCTGCGCAGACACCTTGAGCGCGAAGCTGATCCACGTACGCTCGAGGGAGAAAGGCGGTGGCATGTTCTGTGTCGAGAAGAGTGCCAATGAACTCCAGGGTCTGTATAATTCAAAGTGGAATTTGGAGTAGTTGACCAGAAAACCAAGGCGCTTGAGGAGGAGGACTGTGTGCAATGCCGAGATGCGAGTCTCCTCCGCCAATGTGCCCGAGACGAGCCAGTCATCTAGGTCAGGGTAGGTGAAGCTCGTTATCCAAATCAGTCATACACTAAGGATCTGAGATTAATTATGCTTCAGGTGAACAAGGTATATTAAACATATTAGGTACAGTTTTATTAATATAAATATCCATAGCAACCCTTAGTAAGTAAAAAACGTAGAGCTAAACACAAGCTTAAAACTAAGATTCAGACAGCAGTCCAGCAGCAAGATGGGGGCTTTCCAGTCTTTTGCATTAAGTGTCACATGTATGATTTTCTCCCAGTTGGTGAGAGGTCTTACGTGTGCACTAGGTGCATGGCGCTCTTTGCTCTCAGGGAACAAGTCCGTTCTCTAGAGGCTAGAGTAGCAGACTTGGAAGACATAAGAAAGACAGAGAGGTACATAGACGAGACCTACAGGGATATAGTCCTGAAGTCCCACCTCCAGTCTGGCAGCATCCCTGTTGCAATGGAGGAGAAAGGTCACATGACAGGAGAGCATCACCCTGGTGTGGCAGGAAGTTATCCTGTAACTAGGACCTGTCCTCCAGGTAATGTAAAACCCTCTCGCACTGAGGAAGTTTCTCCAGGGCCATGTGCCTATGAGGGAAGGGTTAGGACAGCTGTTATAGTTGGTGATTCGATCATTAGGCATGTATATAGCTGGGTGGCTGGTGGACGTGAGGATCGCTTGGTAACATGCCTGCCTGGTGCGAAGGTAGCGGACCTCACGCGCCACCTAGATAAAGTCTTAAATAGTGCTGGGGAGGAGTCTGCTGTCTTGGTACATGTCGGTACCAATGACATAGGAAAATGTGGTAGGGAGGTTCTGGAGGCTAAATTTAGGCTTTTAGGTAGGAAGTTGAAATCCAGAACTTCCAGGGTAGCGTTCTTCGAAATGCTTCCTGTTCCACGCGCAGGACCCAAAAGGTAGGCAGAGCTCCGGAGTCTCAATGCGCAGATGAGACAATGGTGCAGAGATGAGGGTTTTGGATTTGTTAGGAACTGGGGAACATTCTGGGGAAAGGAGCACTTCTTCCGAAGAGATGGGCTTCACCTTAACCGGGATGGAACCAGGCTGCTGGCATTAACCTTTAAAAAGGCGCTGTGGGATGCTCCCAAAAGCTTTCCTTTTGGACGCTGGGGAGCGTTCCCACGCAGGCTCCGTCGGTACCGATACCCATATGTGAAGACTCATTCCTGCTTGTTCCTGGAGATGAGACTAATCGGAGAAAATATTTTTTTACTCAATGTGTAATCAAACTCTGGAATGTGTTAGAGGATGTAATAAAAGCTGTTAGTGTAGCTGGATTTTAAAAAGGGTTGGACAAATTCCTGAAGGAAAAGTCCATAAACCACTACACTAAAGAGGACCAGGGAAATCTACCATTTATCCATTGGACAAGCAGCATCAAATCCAGATTCCTTTTGGGAACCTGACAGATATTAGTGACCTGGATTGGCCACTGTTGTAAACAGGATATTGGGCTTGATGGACCCCTTGGTCTGTCCTAGTATAGCATATCTTATGTTCTTAGGTATACTTCCACAACCCCATCTGGGAAGGTCAGCAGAAATTCCTGTGATTTGCCATCATAGGCAAACATTTCCAGTTTTGTGCCCTCTCCCTACACCCCTCCTCAGGATCTCTGCTCTTCTGGTAGATTCCTTCTATCTGTGCCCTTCTTTTCTACTGCCAACTCCAGACTTCAATTCTTCTACCTTGCTGCTCCTTATGCCTGGAACAAACTACCTGAGTCTGTGTGTCAGACTTCATCTCTGGCCCTTTTCAAATCCAGGCCGAATATTCACCTCCTCGAGGCTGCTTTTGGATCCTGATATGCTTCATCTCCTATGTGTTTCCTTACCATTCCCTTAGATATATCCTTGCCCTCAACTGTTGTGTTGTCTGTCTCGACTAGATTGTAAGCTCTGATGAGCAGGGACCATCTTTTACATGTGTCAACGTTAAATTAGACTTACCTGCTAATTGACTGTCCTTAAGGACCTCCGGTGCAGTCTCAACAGTTTGGTTGTCAGCTCTCACCAGCAGCTTGGAGATTGAGCATGTCATCTCTGATGACAGTGTTCTTAGGCAGCTGGCACCAGTCATAGTAAACTATTGACAAAGCAGACTCAGAAGAGCAACAAATATGTAATAACATACATCATAACTGTAGACATGCTACCTCCTCTCCAAAGAAAAAGAAGCAGCAGTAGCTTGTCCATAAACACCCGGAGCAAACTTATCATATTACACTGAGGTTTTGACTCCCTCTTCTGTGTCTAGTACACTACTTCCTGCCTGTTTCCGAAGGGGAATGAAAGAGAAAGCGAAAAGATATATGCCTCCACTTCCCCTCCGAACCAGTTACATACAGATGAACCTCTTGCGGTCTGGGACTGCACTGGAGGTCCTCAAGGAAAGCCAATTAGCAGGTAAGGTCTAATTTTACCTTCCTTAGCGTCCCTTCAGTACAGTTCCGACAGATGGGATGTACCCTAGCAGTATCAAACTTGGGAGAGACCCATGAGCCTGGCCTTAAGTACTGACGCACCAAAATTCGCATCCCCCTTCGCCTGCTCATCCAGACGACAATGTTTCACAAAGGATGCTCAGGTGGTGGCCCTGCAGATATCCATCAGAGAAACCAAGTTAACTCTGCCCAAGGTGCAGCCTGCGCTCAGGTGGAATGCACCCTTAATCCTGCTGGCAACTGCTTGCACTAAAGGAAATAAGCCAAAGAAATCACCTCTTTAATCCATCAAGAAATAGAGGCCTTGAAAGCAGCGTCTCCCTTACACAGTCCTCCAAGCAGAACAAACAAATGGTCCCACTTCCAAAACAGCTCTGCTCTCTTCAGGTAGTGCCTTAACACTCTCTGGACATCTAGGAGGCATAAACCCCGCTCTAGTTGAGCCTCTTCTGTCCTTGAGAAAATCAGCAGAGAAACTAGCTGATTTAAACGAAAAGCCAAGAGCACATTGGGCAAAAAGGACGGTACAGTCCACTAGACCAACTTTTCTTTGGAGACAGAAAAGGTTCCTGGCATGAAAGTGCCTGTAATGCCAAAATTCTCACGGAACAGATAACCACCAAAAAGACAGTCTTCAATGTCAAATCTTTTAATGTATGTGCCGCCAATGGTTCAAAAGACTCTGCTGTCAGAGCCATTAACACCAGATTCAGGTTCCAAGGGGGAACTACCATTCTCATGGGAGGCTGCACCTGCTTAACGGTCCTAAGGAAATGGACTACATCCAGATGAGCTCTCAAGGAGCCCTCTTGTACTCTACTGCGATAACAGGTAATCGTTGCCACCTGCAACAAATTGCAGGCCAGCCTCTTTTTGAACCCAGCCTGTAAGTAGGCTAAGACGTCAGACACAGATGCCGCTAGAGAGTGACAGCCATGCTCTATTATACCAAGCCTTAAATATGCGCCAGACCCAGACATATGAAAGCGAAGTTGAGCATTTATGGGCCTTCAACAAAGCGGTGATCACCAGGGCTGAATAACCCCTTTGTGTTAAACTTGCCCTCTCAAGAGCCAAGCCGTAAGTGAGAATCCATCCACCTGTAGCATCTTGACCGGACCCCTGCGACAGGAGGTAGAGTCTGCTCGCCAGCTGCCACAGTCGGTCCATGGTTAGCCTGACCAGATCCGCATACCATGGCCTGCATGGCCAATCGGGAGCACTGAGCACCACCAGACCGGGATGTGCTTCGATCCTTTGCACCAGTCACCCGATGGAGTGCCCACGGAGGAAACATGTACAAGTAAGCTGGCGGTGGGCCAATGCTGGACCAGGGCATCTAGACCTTCTGACATTTGCTCCCTCTGCCTGCTGAAGAAGCGAGTTGCCATTAGATCTATGATCAGTTGACTCCAACCTGCTCACTATATGTGCATACACAGCATCACAGAGTGACCATTCCCTCAAGTCCATGTGAAACAGACTAAGATAGTCCGCCATCACATTCTCCTTTCCTGTGACATGAGCTGCCGCGAGTGCCTAGAGATTATCCTCTGCCTAGTCCAACAACAGGCCTATCTCGCCTTTAAGCTGAATACTGCCTGTTCCCCCTTGTCAATTTATATAAGTCACCATCGTGGCATTGTCTGAGAACACTCGTAGGGCCTTGCCATGAATGATGTCTTGAAATTCCTGTAGTGCCAGGAGCACCACTCATCTCCAGGCGATTGATGGACCACCTGCACTGTTCCATGGACCAGATGCCCTGTGCTATCTGCTCCTGACAATGGGCCCCCCAGCCCAAGAGACTGGAATTGGTCATCAACGGGATCCAGATGGATGACTCCAGTGGCATGCCGACCAATAACTTTCCTGGTCTCAGCCACCAACGAAGCGCCACCCTTGGGCAGGGCAACTGATGCATAAGGAGATGATGCTGCACCTACCACCTCCGCAGCAGAGCCCCCTGCAATAGTCTCATGTGTGCTCATGCCCAGGGGACCAACTTGAGGGACGCTGCCATGGTTCCTAGAAGCTAAAAATAATGCCAAGCCATGGGAATCCACAGTCTGAGGATCTGGACCTGTCTCTGCAAGGTCTGCACCCTCTCCATCGTAGTGACACTCTTCCTGCATTCATCTGGAATCAGGCCCCCAAATACATCAGGTCCTGGCATGGCACCAGCCAACCTTTTGTGAAATTGACTACCCAGCCTAGCTCCCGCAGAAACTGGATAACTCTGGGTGGCCCTTTCGCTCTCTTCCGTGGACTTCACCCTGATGAGCTAATCGTCAAGGTATGGATGGACACAGAGCTGTCACAACCACCACCATGATCTTTGTGAACATTCACAGAGCCGTCGCAAGACCAAAGGGCAATGCCCTGAACTGGAAGTGCCCTACTGGTACTGAGAACCGCAGGTATCGCTGATGCTCTGGGTGAATCAGAATGTGCAAGTAGGCCTCTGTCGAGAGAGGTTAGAAATTTGCCTTTCTGGACGGCTACTATGACTGACCGGAGAGTTTCCATGCGAAAATGGGGTATGTGTAGATAGCAATTACCCACTTGAGATCCAAAATAAATTGAAAAGTTCCCTCTTTCTTGGGAACTACAAAATAAATGGTGTATCAACCACAGCCGAACTGGCTTTTGGGAGCTTCCACGACAGCCTGCAGATCCTGGCATCGACAGAGGGTGTCTTTTACTGCCTTTACCTTAACTGGCGCCCTGCAGTGCAACCTTACGAATGCATCCGCAAGTGGACGGGCAGACTCCAGTGTGTACCCCTTCCGAATGACCTCCAAGACCCACTGGTCAGCAGTAATGCAGGCCAGGCTGGATAAAACTCCCGTAGTCAACCCGCCACAGGAACAACCTCCGACCGGGCCTCCCTCGTTTCATTGTGGCTTTTTGGGCGCAGAGGCAGCAGAGGAGTAAAATCCTTGGCCTGCCCCGCAAAACCCTTGCCTGGGGGATGCCAACTGCCCCCTCTGATAGGGTGCAAATTGCACCAAATGGAAATGGCTGAAGTCACACAGCTGGCCTCTAAGCTGCATAGCCATCCACCCAGGCTTTTGCTTATCCTCCAGGAGTCTTCCCCCTTTAGACTCCCAGGGGTCTTTAACTTTTCCAAGGCTTCTCCAAACAACAACTTCCCTTTAAATGGAAGTTTCCTCAGCCATGATTTAGAGGAGTCATCTGCCATCCAATTATGCAACCACAGGTAATGATGTGCAGCAACTACCGCAGCCATACTCTTTGAGAGACCTCTAATCGGGTCCTAAAAGGCATCCGCCAGATAGGCCACTCCAGACTCCAACTGAGCTGCCTCCGGAGGCGGAGACAGGCCATCGCCAGTACACTCCAAAAAACCCTGCATCCAATGCAAACAGGCCCTGGTAACAAATGCTCCACAGAAGATGCCTGCAATTTATTTATTTATTTTTATTTACATTCTCTTATATACCGCGCTATTCTGCATCAGTGCGGTTTACATTGAACAAACTGAAATTACATTGAACAGGGCATTATAACTTGGAGATAACCCTCCATAGCCCATGTTCCCTGTAAAATAGTTAAGTGGCTTGCCCAAAACCACAAGGAGCACCTGTGGGACTAGAAACCCCAGTCCTTCCGGCCCAAGGTTGCTGTCCTCTAGTGGGATTTGAACCCCCAACCTTCCGGCCTGAAGTACCTTGCCCCAACCACTAGGCCACTCCTCCACTCCTGACAATGACAGCACGTTCATGTCAAAAGCCTGTTTCAGCAGATCTCCAACTTCCGGTCTTGGATATCTTTAAGAGTGCAGCTTCTTTCTACCGGTATTGTGGTCTTTTTAGTAACTGCCGACACTGTTGCATCTACCTTTGGCGATTGCAGAATCTCCCTATCTTGATCCAGGAGGGGATAGAGCCAGGTTAAGGTGCATGTTCCCTCCAGGGTGCCCTCTGGAGCATCCCATTCATCCTGTATCATCTGCTTAATGACCCTATGCAAAGGGAACACTAATTGCGGTTGGCCTAGAACAGCGGATCCTCTAAAGGATCTTCATCCTGGGGGACACCTGCCAGCATATCGAGCAGCTTCAATGGCTGAGAAATGAAAGCCAGGAGTCCTCTCTGCAAAAGACACATACAATGCATAACTCCTTCTAAGGAATCTCTCCTTCCTCCAGGTCTCCTGGCTCGTTTCCCAGGTCTGCCTTGCCTGCAAGGCCTATCGGGTCGTCAGAACAGAGACACCCTGTTTCCCCCCCAGGGGTCCTCCAGGCACAGCTTCTGTATGGCTGGCTCCTTGCCCACCTGTTCCTCAGATAATCAATCATCTCTTCTTTACTCCTTTCCAGGGTCCCGGAGGGCTCCACTACCTGTTGCTTTATTGAAAAAGCCTGATGCATAAGCACCACAAACTCAGGAGAAAAACCCCTTTCCGCTCTTCTTTTCAGCACTGCTTGAGATGTAGAAGGTAATCACACTTCCTCTATGGTCAAATTACTGAACGTCTTAACCACAGCTTGCACAAGAAAATACGTTCAAGTATAACTGGATGCTTACTTTATCTTCAAAGATTATACCAAAAACAGTCTTTAGGGTCTTTGGGTCTTTAGGGCTGTGCTTTTTTAACCCACTCACACTCACGAGGTCGTTGATGCAAAAGGGCTCACTGCCACGATAACGGACGTTTAGTCCTTATGGCAGAGCTATAATAAGTCTGAGACCTCAATAGTTCACATAAGTAGATATATTTTTTGGTATAATCTTTGAAGATAAAGTAAGCATCCAGTTATACTTGAACGTATTTTCTTGTGCAAGCTGAGATGTAGAAGGGGCAAGGGGCCCGAGATTCCTGATCCGCCCGCTATAAGCATCGTCCCTCACAGCCAAGAAAAGGGGCAAGAGAAAAAAACAAAACATATCCCCAACATCCAAAACCTATTTTCCTCCCTTTAATTTGCAAATTGTAGAGCTCTGCCAAAATACGGCTTTTCCTGCACTGCCTAAAATGGCTGCCGCAGCCACGAAACAAGCAATACCGGTGGAGGGGTCCCCCATTCCAAATGGAGCACCTCTTAACTGCCAAACAGCCCCCGCAAAACAAGTGCTACTCACTGCCAGTCCAAAGAGCTGAGCGCTTGCACTGGGAACTGTCAGCTGTGCACTCTGCTCTTGCCTCAGACGTCCCACTAAGCCAGAGTGCTGAAGCAGAGTGAGATCAAAGGGGCGGTTCTCCTCCTTTGCTTTTGCTCTGCAGCACCTCACCCGATGCAGGTTCAGGCGCCGCTTTCTACCGATACCTGCCGCTTCTCCAACTTTAACTTGGGACGAGTGGTTGCACAATACCCCCTCTTATTAATTTTTTTTTTTTGCTCAATGGCCTTTCTTGCCCTCTAATGACCAAATACCTGCAGACTAAGGGAACCTTCACCACTAATATAAATTTCCATCAAAACAAAAACAATAAATGCTCCTTAGTTGTCCCTTCAATGAACCCAGACTCTGGGATCAGCTCTTTCCAGCTTCTTTGCTGAGGCTGGTGGTGGTGTCAGCTGCCCAAGAACACTGATGTCAGAGATGACATGCTCATTCTCCAAGCTGCTGGTGAGAGCTGTTGGGACGCTAAGCGAGTACCCTTTGGCCTTGAAATGGTGCAGCTAGGCGCACCCCTTCAGTATTTCTGTAACAAAGCTTAAGACTAAAAAACCTCTAGGAGGGCAATCCCATGAGAACCACAACTCAACCTTTGTGTGAACAGGTGGAATAAAAGGCTAACAGGTTCAATCATATACAGGAATTCTGCAGTTCCGCAGAAACAAGCACGATTTTTGTGATCATCATACAGCAGAGGCAGGTGTGAACTCTCCAGGGAGGGTTCTCGACTAGTCTAGCAGAACTCCAGGAAAGGAAATCATCAGGTATGTAAAGTGTCACCTTCCAGAACACATCTTGCTAGACCAGCCCAGACAAGTGGGACGTGCCAAAGCTGTCAGGGGCCATGGAATGCCTCTTAGAGTGGGAGGGGGGCCAAGCTCTGCCTTGACTCCACCCCAGCTCTACCTAACTCTGCCTATTAGCCCCTGCAGCCTTCCCCATCTGTTCTGGGTGCAAGGATCCCAGCTTTCACAGGCAGAAGAGAAGAGAATGGTTGTGATCATGGTGGGCTCCTGTCTGCCCGCGGGAGATCGGATCCCTGCAGGCAGGAGGGGAAGGCTGCCATGATTACAGCAAAGACTCCTATCTGGCTGCAGGGATTGAGGCTGCTCTCTGCAGGCAAAGCTTTGGTGGGGCCAGGGCCTATGTGGCCCACCCCATTCAGATGCCTCTAAAAGCTATGACTCAACTGGGTCATCAAACAGGACTGGCCCCTGATGTAACATGCCCCAGCCTTGTGGGGTGACAAAGGCTCCAAACGTGCCCCACTATCCCACCTGCTAACAAATGCTCTGCCTGGGGTAGAAGAGATGGGGGGGATTGCCTGGGACTGTGAGGTCAAGTCTGAGGCCTTGACTGTACTTCCAAAACTTGCCCTATAGCTCCAGCTTGGTGCTTGCCACAGGTCAGACAGACAATCTTTTAGGTGATGGCATGTATATTACCAAAGCACATGCAATGGTGTGATTGTAATCTGACACTATGGCAAGAAACCAGTCACAGCCATTGTTACATGTGTGCACAGATCTGCTGGATGTAGCTTTAGATTTGTAGCTTTTACAGGTGCAGCTTTACACATATATGACTGAACAATTCAGAACCACTACTGAAGCCACCCGCCTGTTCTAACGACAGAACTGCATAAAACGGAAGAGAATGACCTGCCTCCCATGGCTGCAAGATGCAGGCACTAAGAAGTATAAGAGTTGCACTTGCTCCTGGGGAGCCCAGGACACACAAGAAGTGCTATTCTCATGTGCTCTGGCCTTCCTGCATATACCTTGCTTCTATCTGGAAGCAGCTCTGGGGGCAAGGATCATGGGGGAGAAGCAGGAACACTTGGAGGCAGCATGAAGATAAGGGTCTCAATCCAGCACAACCCTGGATGCTCAACTGCACTATAATACTGAAGGGGAGCATGGCCTCCCCCCACCCCTGTGACATGGGAAACTGCAGTGGGATATCTGAATATACACCCTGGAGATGTCCGTGGTTTATCTCACTGGGAAGGCACCCTTAAGAATGGCTTGAGCTAACACGTTTCCAAAACCAAGCTGCACCAGTCCAGTATACACTATCTGCTGGACTGAAGTATGCTCCTGCCTGCACCAGCTGAACTAGCAATAATCTCATCATTGGAAGTTTCTAGTTATTTCTCTATTTGTATCATCTGCTGGCAGTCTATTTATTTATTTATTGTTGTCTTTATTGGTGTGCTACTTCACCTCCCTGTTCCCTTTAGTTTTGCACTTCAGCTTTCTCAGCTGTATAACTTATCTTGCCTCTCTTAACTAACTGGCCTTTGTGCGGTAGCCAGGTTAACTGTTACTTTAAATTAAATCTCTCTCCCTGCTCTGTCCCCAGAATGTGCTGCGTTTTAAACTTTTTTTCCTGTTCTAGCCTACCTGAGGGACTAACCCCCTCTCCCCCTGCTGAGGACAGGGTACCTTGTAACAGCCCTCTTTTAATAGGTCTTATTTCCCTCCCTCCCTCCCCAACACCCACCCGCCCCTAGGGTAATTGTAGCTTATGGGTACTTACACATCTTAGAGGAAAGGGGCTGCTCTCAGGTGCAGCTCTTTATCCAAATCAGTCATACATTGAGGACCTGAGATTAATTAAGCTTCAGGTGAACAAGATATATATTAGAGGTATTAGATACACTTTTATTAGTATAAGCATCTACACCAAACCTTAGTAAGTACAGAATTTAAAGACCTAAACACAAGCTTTAAACTAAGATGCAGACAACAGTCCAGCAGGGAGATGGGGGCTTTCCAGTCTTTTGCATTGAGTGTCACATGTATGATTTTCTCCCAGTTGGTGAGAGGTCTTATGTATGCACTAAGTGCAAGGAGCTCTTTGCTCACAGGGAACAAGTCCATTCTCTAGAGGCTAGAGTAGCAGACCTGGAAGACATAAGACAGAGAAGTACATGGACGAGACCTACAGGAATATAGTCCTGAAGTCCCACCTCCAGTCTGGCAGCATCCCTGTTGCCAAGGAGAGAGGTAGGTCACGTGACAGGAGAGCATCACCCTGGTGTGGCAGGATGTAATCCTGTAACTAGGACCTGTCCTCCAAGTGATGTAAAACCCTCTCGCACTTAGGACGTTTCTCCAGGGCCATGTGCCCATGAGGGGAGGGATAGGACAGCTGTTATAGTTGGTGATTTAATCATTAGGCATGTAGATAGCTGGGTGGCTGGCGGACATGAGGATCGCATGGTGCGAAGGTAGCGGACCTCATGCACCGCCTAGATAAGATCTTAGATAGTGCTGGGGAGGAGTCTGCTGTCTTGGTACATGTCGGTACCAATGACATAGGAAAATGTGGTAGGGAAGTTCTGGAGGCCAAATTTAAGCTTTTAGGTAGGAAGTTGAAATCCAGAACTTCCAGGGTAGCGTTTGCCGAAATGCTTCCCATTCCATGTGCAGGACCCAAAAGACAGGCAGAGCTCTGGAGTCTCAATGCGTGGATGAGACGATGGTGCAAGGCTGAGGGTTTTGGATTTGTTAGGAACTGGGGAACATTCTTGGGAAAGGAGGGGCTCTTCCGAAGGGATGGGCTTCACCTTAACCAGGATGGAACCAGACTGCTGGCATTAACCTTTAAAAAGGAGATAGAGAAGCTTTAAACTAGAAAATAGGGGAAAGCCAACAGTCGCCCAAGAGTGCATGGTTCGGAAGAAGGTATCCTTGAAGGATACTACCAAAAGCAGTGAGGTTCCACAAAAGAGTAAAGTAGCCCAAATGCCCTTGAGTATGGTGCAGACAGAGCGTAAAGATTCCAAATTACCCATGCCTACAAATAGCCAGATTAATATTAATAAAATACAGTCTCTAAAATGCTTGTATGCAAATTGTAGAAGTCTAAACAATAAGATGGGAGAGTTAGAATATATAGCACTAAATGAGAGGTTAGATATGATTGCAATCTCAGAGACATGGTGGAAGGAGGATAACCAGTGGGACACTGTGATACCTGGATACAAACTATATCGTAATGATAGAACTGATCAAATTGGTGGAGGGGTTGCGCTCTATGTTAGAGAGGGCATTGAGTCAGAAAGGAAACAAAATTTGCTGTAGAATCTCTATGAATTGAAATTCCATGTATGAAGGGGAAGGTGATGGCAGTGGGGGTGTACTATTGACTGCCTGGCCAGAATGAACAAATGGATGATGAAATGCACAAAGAAATCAAGGAAGCTAACAAAAGTTACAGCGCGGTAATAATAATGGGTGATTTCAATTACCCCGGTATCAACTGGGTCAGTGTCATGGCAGGACATGCTAGGGAGATAAAGTTCCTAGATGAAATAAATGACTTCTTCTTGGAGCAGCTGGTTCATGAACCGACCAAAGGGGAAGCAGGCAGTGTACTATTGTGGATCAGGAACTGGTTAAAAGATAGAAAGCAGAAGGTAGGGCTAAATGGCCAATTTTCCCAATGGAGAAAGGTGAATAGTGGTGTACCCCAAGGATCTGTACTGGGTCCACTGCTTTTTGACATATTCATAAATGACCTGGAAAAGGGAATAACGAGTGAGGTTATCAAATTTGCAGATGACACAAAACTATTTAAAGTTGTTAAAACCCAAGAGGATTGTGTAAAATTGCAAGAGGATCTTGATAAATTGGAAGACTGGGCATCAAAATGGCAGATGAAAGTTAATGTGGACAAGTGCAAAGTTATGCACCCAGGGAAGCACAACACAAACTATGGTTACAAGATGCAAGGTTCCACATTAGGAACCACCACCCAGGAAAAAATGATTTAGGCGTCATTGTGGATAACATGTTAAAACCCTCAGCCCAGTGTGCAGCGGCGGCCAAGAGAGCAAATAGAATGCTAGGTTTCATAAGGAAAGGAATGGAAAATAAAACAAGATATTATAATGCCTCTATATCATTCCATGGTGAGACCGCACCTTGAATATTGTGTGCAATTTTGGTCGCCGTATCTTAAAAAGGTTATAGCATTATTAAAAAAGGTTCAGAGAAGAGCCACCAAAATGGTAAAGGGGATGGAAGGATACTCCTATGAAGAAAGGCTAAAAAGGTTAGGGCTCTTCAACCTGGAAAAGAGATGGCTGAGGGGAGATATGATAGAAGTCTATAAATTAATGAACGGAGTGGAACGGGTAAACGTAGATCGATTGTTTATGTTACGCTATCAGAATATAGAAAGACTAGGGGACATGCAATGAAGCTAAAGGGTAAACTATTTAAGACAAATAAGAGAAAATATTTTTTTCACTGAACGTGTAATCAAACTCTGGAATTTGTTACTGGAGGATGTAGTAAGAGCTGTTAGTGTAACTGGTTTTAAAAAAGGTTTGGACAAGTTCCTGGAGGAAAGGTCCATAAACCATTATTAAAAAGGGACCCAGGATATCAATGCTTGACCCAATACAAACATTGTGGAACCTGTCTCTTTTGGGGATACTGCTTGGTACGTATGACCTAGATTGGCCACTGTTGGAAACAGGATACTGGGCTTGATGGACCTTGGTCTGACCCAGTATGGCATATCTTATGTTCTTATGAAACACAACCCACTAGTATGGACTGGTCTAGCAGGACGATCTGGAACAACTATTTATTGATATTTAAAAGCATGTTAACCTTTGCCAGTCCATAGCTCTGCTGCTCTTATTGAATATGAAAAAAATTCCTCTAGGTGTCCAAATAATTCCATGTCAAGGCAAACAAACTGAACCACTTTCTTTCACCTCACTGCACAGAGATGTAATTCTGATTTCACAGTCGAGTTGGCAGATCTAAATTTCAATAAATGCAGCAGGGTAAAACCAGGCCTGGCTCAGCATCTCCTTCTGGATACAGTGCTATATGGCTATGCTCTGGCTATGTGATCTTTGCATCATTTCTTTATGGCAAGGCTTCATCAGCCATACGTTCCTTAACCTCTTAACTAGGGAAGTCACGTTAACTCGCCTTACCCTAGCCATTCAGCCAATGGGGAAGCAGAGTTAGTGTTGTTACTCACCTTTAACAGGTGTTCTCTGGGGATAGCAGGAATCAGTCCTCACATATGGTTGACGTCAGCGCCGATGGAGCCCCCACGGAAGCATCCTCCCAGCTTTCAAAGAAAGCCTTTGGGAGATGCCACCACACATGCGTGGTCCCCTTCCCACCCAAGGGTGCCATCTTGCTCAGTCAGATGACATAGCTAGAAGACAGCAAATAATAAAATATAGTAAAGAAGCAACTCCAAGGAAAGGAGGTAGGGTTGTGAGGACTCATTCATGCTGTTCCTGGAGAACACCTGTTATAATTCTCCGGGAACAAGTAGGAAGTCAGTCCTCACATATGGGACTCCCTAGCTACAGGCTACTGAAAGCCAATAGAGAAAAAAATACAGTTGCCCTCAGGGGAAGCCATGAGCAGCTGAAAACTCACCTCTTCGCTGCTGCTTTTGAATCTTGACCCACCTGATCTCCTTTTTCTTTCCCCTTGCTTTATCCCTGCCTATACCTTCTGTGTTTGTCTTGACTAGACTGTAAGCTCTGATGAGCAGGGACTGTCTCTTACATGTCAGTGCAGCACTGCGTACGACTTGTAGCACTATATAAATGGTCAATAGTAGTAGTAGTAGTAGTAGCACTAATTGAGTACACAAGTGCAGGCTGCAGTAGGACCCATGTGTCCGAAGGAAACCAGCACTCTGGTAGCCTGAACACAGAAGGGCCAGAGGGTATGAGTTGCCTAGACCCCGAAAAGATTATGGAGCACGGCCTGGCCAAAGGTACTGTACCATCAGGACTCCCTCTCCAGGCAATAATGAGCTGCGAAGGTATGGACAGAAGACCAGGTGGTGGCCTGGCAGATTTCCACCATCGGGATGGAGCTCAGGTTTGCCACAGAGGGGCTGTGACCCGGCTGTCCAGCGAAAGCCCCACCTGTTCATAGGCAAGGATAATACAGTCCGCCACCCAGGTAGATAGCGTACGCTTGGTCACTGCTTCCCCAGGTCTATTGGGGGTCATACGAAACAAAAAGCTGAGAAGCTTTACGGTGGCCTTGGGTACTTTGAATGTAGAAGGGCAGGGCCCTCTTACAGTCCAAGGTGTGGAGGACAGTCACCCTACTGGCGTAAGGCCTCGAGAAGAAGGTGGGGAGCACCCCCTCCTGATTGAGGTGAAAAGGCAATACCAACTTTGGAAGGAATTTGGGGTGTGTGCGGAGCATAACCCTTTTCTTGTAGAACCTGGTGTAAGGTGCCTCTGCCACCAAGGCTTGGAGCTCGCTGACTCTGCAAGTGGAGGTGAGTGCAACCAGGAACACCACGTTTCATGAAAGGTATTGCAGGTGGCAGGTAGCCAGGGGCTCACAAGGTGAGCGAGTAAGCTGTGCCAGTATGACACTGAGGTCCCACTCGGATGCCGGAGGGCATACCAGGGGTTTCGATAAAAGGAGTCCCCTCATGAAGTGGGTCACCAATGGCTGGGCTGAGAGGAGTTTGCCATCCACTGGATAGTGATGTGCCACCAGGGCACTGAGGTGTACTCTGACGGAGTTCGATTTGAGTCCGGAGTGCGAGAGATGGAGAAGGTACTGCAGGACCAGCTTCACCAGACAGGAGAACGGGCTAATCCTGTGCTCTGTACACAGCAGACTGAAAAACTGCACCATGAAGGTATATGCTTTCCTGGTGGAGGATTTACAGGAAGCCAGCAGGATCTCCTCCACTTCCTCCGAGAGGTTGAAAGAGGCTAGGGTCACCCTTTTAGCAGTCAACTTGTCAGTAACAGGGAACCTAGGTTGGGGTGCAAGAGAGAGTCCCCCTCCTGTGACAGGAGCCCTGGGGAGCTCCCCAAAGGGATGGATGTCTCAACCGACAGCAGGAGGAGTAACAGGAACCACAGCTGCCTGGGCCATCACGGGGCTATCAGGATCAGCGAGGCCTTGTCACGGAGGGTCCTGAATAACGTTTTGGCAATTAGTGGTGTGAGTTGGAAGGCGTACATGAGACCTCCCGACCACGAGATGAGAAACGCATCTACACCACTTGGGAAGGGTGGGCTTGCCGAGAGCAGAAGCAGGGAAACTGGTAGTTGTCTGGGCTGGCAAACAGATCTATCCATGGTACCCCCCAAAGGTGGAAAAGCTGGTTGGCTACTCTGGGGTCCAGCTGCCACTCGCGCAGTTGGAGGATCCTGCTTAATCTGTCAGCCAGTGTGTTGTCCTGGCCTGGCAGGTATACTGCCCGTAAGAGTATGCCCTGCTGAACTGCGTAGGAGCAGAGGGCCACCACCTCGCAGCAGAGGGCGCAGGACCCCTTGCCCCCTGCTTGTTCACTTAGAACATCGCCACCTGGTTGTCTGTTTGGATCAACACTGGTTGGCGCCATAGGCGGAGGCAAAAGGCTCAGAGAGCTAGATGTATCGCCTGTAATTCCAGAAGGTTGATCTGCTGTTTGCTCTCGCCCTGCGACCAGCTGCCCTAGTTGCGGAGTTCCTCACAATGGGCTCCCCATCCCAGCAGGGAGGCATCTGTCATGAGAACCTTTATGGGGCATGGAATCTGGAAGGGCATGCCTCAAGGTACTGGGGGATTTTGCTACCGGGTTAGGGATTCCGCCAACTGACAGATTACTACAATTCTGTCATGAAGACAGCCTGTGGCCTGTGTCCACTGGTCCCGAAGGCACCACTGTGCGGCCCTTATGTGAAGGTGGCATCTGGGGTGACATGGACCGTGGAGGCCATGTGTCCGAGTAGGTGCAGCAGGAGCTGACCAGATACCAAGGGATGGTGTTGTATGTCTAGGGCCAGAGCCCTGAGCTGGGCAGTTTGGTCCCCTGGAAGGTAGGCTCTTGCCCGGAGGGTGTCTAGTCTTGCCCCTATGAACTCCAGACACTGTGTTGGGAGGAGGTGGGACTTGGGGTAGTTTATTACAAACCCCAGATTTTGCAGGACCTGGATGGTACGTGCAGTTGCCTGCTGCACTTCTGAGGCCGTGCCTCCTTTTATGAGCCAATCGTCCAGGTAGGAGAAGATTAACACCTTCTGGAGGCAGAGGAAGGTGGCCACGACTGCCAAGCACTTGGTGAAAACCCTTGGGGAAGAAGCCAAGCCAAAGGCTAGCACCCTGTACTGGTAATGGCTGCCCCCCCCCCCAATCATGAACCTCAGGTACTGCCTGTGGTTGGGGTGAATGAGGATGTGTGTGTAGGCATTCTTCAGATCCAAGGAGCATAGTCAATCTCCCTGCTGGAGGTGAGGCAGCAATGTTCCAAGGGAGAGCATCTTGAACTTCTCCCTCATCAGGAATCTGTTCAGATTGCACAGGTCGAGGATGGGTTTTAGGCCCCCTATTCTTTTTGGTATCAGGAAGTACATGAAGTAGAACCCCTTGCCCCTAAGATAGAGGGGAACTGGTTCTACCGCTCTGTCAAGAAAACCTGCCAGTTCCTTCAGTAGAAAGTCCCGGTGGAGACCCGAGGGGCTCTCTTGGAAAGAAAGGAGGAGGTGTCTGAGCCAGGTGGAGGAGATAGCTCTCCTTGACCACTTGGAGTGCCCAAGAATTGGTAGTGATGGCTGGCCACCTTTGGGCATAGTGAATGAGACATCCCCCTGTGGGCTGCTGACCTCCTTGGGGTAGAGAGGCTATGCTGAAGGAATCAAAAGCTCCCCCCTGACTGGGCCGGGGCAGACGCCTGGGGCTTGGGAGCCTTCTGCTTATGAGGGACATGCCCATGTCTTTTGGCCTGCTGACCCTGCTGGGGAAGCCCGAAAAGGTGGGTAGTTTCTATAAGCAGCCCCTTTCCTTGGGTAAAAGGACTTTTTACCCAAGCCCTTCCGTCGGGGACAGCAGTCTCTTTAGAGAGCCTGGTCTGCGTCATGAACTCGGTCTCCAGCTCAGCAGCCTTGTTTACCAAAGAGGTTCTCTCCTTGGCATGGGACGTCAACCAATTTGTCCTGAACCCATTGCTTGAGGTCGGACAACTGTAGCTAAGCCTAGTGTCGGGCACCGATGCCCGCCACTGCTACTGGAGCCACTAACTCGAAGCAGTCATAGGCTGCCCCAGACAAACTTGGAGCACTCACGCACTGCTTTTGGCAAAGTTCTTGAACCGCTGCACAGGTTCCTTTGAAAGACCAGCTGAGAACCCGGCGAGTTCCTTTGCCAGGTCTCTCGGGTACATGCCCATGTACAGCTGGTAGGCCTGGATCCGGCCGATGAGCATCGAGCCCCTGTAGCACTTTCTGCCAAGGGCATCCAGGGTGTGTGCCTTCCTGCCGGGGGGCACTAAGGAGTGTATCTTCTGACTCTTCAGGCGACACAAGCCAACTCCACCACCATGGAGTTGTGTGGCAGTTGTGACTTCTGGAAGCCCGGTCTCCGGTGGACTTGATACATCAAGTTGAGCTGCTTGCTCACCATCAGCACCAATGCCAGTGTCTCCCACATATGGAGCATTAGCTATTCCAGGATGAGAAGGATGGGCAACATAAGTGATTCCCTTAGAGGGGCCTCGTACTGGAGAATTTGTAGCTTCTCCATCTGAGGACCCTCCTCCGAATCTGTCGGGAACGCTAGGGTCTTGGACATGTCCTTGACGAAGTCAAGGAACGCCATGTCCTCAGGTGGGGACCGATGCCGGGGCTTCGAGGGAGAGGAGTCCGAGGAGACGTCATGGTGGCGACGGGTGTCCAGCGACTCCTCATCCTCCGTTTCCCAGTTAGGGTGGAGGAACCGGTGGTACTGTACAATAGTGCCCGCTGCTGGTCCATGAAAGCAGACAAGCTGCGCTCCAGGGCCGCCATTCTGGACTCCAGGCCAAAAGGCTCTGCAGCCATTGGCACGGGCACCAAGGGAATCTGGCCTGGTGCCAGTTCCCCCCAAGGGGGAGTCCTCGACAAGGATGGTGTCAAGCGACCAAGGCCAGTCCGAAGCAAAGTCCTTTCGGGGGACTTTCGCAGGTTGCTCTTTCTCTGATCCCTCGGATGAGCATCTAGGACTGCAGGACCCGGCCCTTCTGAGCCATCCAAGAATGCCACCTCGAGGCCTCCTCCTTGAGTTCCCTCGAGGGAGACCCCCTTTATTTAACTGGCTTTTGTATACTGTTTTTTTTTACCAGTCAAAACGGTGAACAGTCAGTGAGAAAAAGCAGGGGAGGGGTTGCAATGAAGTACCATGGGTTACATAAGTTGGTGTAGTATTACACGGTTTAACATAGAGCCAGTGGGTTAAATCAAGTAGCAACAGTGGGGGGCGGTCTGGTGGCAGCTTAGGGACCATAGTGCTCTTGGAACAGGTGAGTTTTCAGAAACATGTTGAAGGCACTACTTGATTGAATGCTTCACAGGGCAGAAGGGAGTGCATTCCAGAGAGTGGTGGCATAGAGTGAGAAAACTCGTAGATGGGTATATGTGGGGTGCACTTGCGGATTAGCGGTGGCAGGCTGAGGAAGTTCCATGTACTGTGCCTGCGCTGTCTGTTGGTCGTGGGGAGGCTGATGGATGTTTGCAGGTGCTGGGCTGTGAGGCCATTCTGGGATCTGTGTATTAGGGTGAGGACTTTGAACGTGATTCTGGAGGCGATGGGTAGCCAGTGGAGGGATTTAAGTAGAGGAGTGATGTGGAGTACTTGGGTGCTCTGACAAATGTGTGAGCTGTGGTATTCTGGGCTAGTTGCAGTAGTATATGAGAATGCTTCGGCAGCCCTTGATATACAGCATTGCAGTAGTCGAACACTGAGGTGATAGTGGCCTGGGAGACTGTGCAGAAGCTGTCTGAGGAGAGTAAGGGGCATAGATTGCACAGCATCTTGAGCTTGTAAGACTGCCTTGGTAGCATTTCAGATCTGTGCCTGGAGGTTAAGCTGCTGGTCTAGGGTGACTCCAAGGTATTTGATTTGTGTTTTGACCTGGAGGTCCATGTTGTTGATTCTGGTGGTTGGCGGTGGTGTGAAGATGGGGATCTCTGGTGACGTGTAGGATTTCGGTCTTGCTGAAGTTAACTGTTAAGTTGTGATGCTGTAGCCACTTGACTATTTCCTTGAAGCAAGCTGAGATATTGGAGTAGTCTGGCGCATGTGTGGAGAAGGGGACATATATCATTCTGTCATCAGTGTAAATCTGGTATCTGACTTTGAACTTTTGGATGGCTGTCCATAGGGGCCAGATGTAGATGTTGAACAGTGGGAAGGAGAGCGCTGATCCCTGTGGGACTCCTTGCAGCAGGGTGTAAGGTTCTCGTGCCCAGCCTGATCCTTTCCGAGTAACCACGGCATCGGTCGGGGTCTGAGAGACTACCCCAGGATTCTGCAGTTTCGGAGGAGGCCTTGGCCTTTGGAGGTACCGGGGACTCTGGGAAAACTTACCATGCTTCTGCTGCTGGCAGCTCTTGATGGCCTTCGTGGATATCTTCTTACAAAGGCCACATGCCATGGGGTTGTGGTCCGGTCCCAGGCAACGAAGGCAGCAGTCTTGTGTGTCAGTCAGGGACATTATTTTGGCATACCGATCACACTTTTTAAAACCACTGGTAGCCATGGGAGAAAAAAAAAGTATCCCAGTGAGGTCGAAGACCCGCAGTGCCGCCAGTTGGAAAAAAAAGGCACAAAGGCACCAAGAAGAAAAAAAAGACTACGAATCCGAGACTCAATGCCAGTATAGCAGGCTCAGGTGACGGGAAGAAGACCAGTGCACTACCGGAGGAGAAAATCAACTTTTTCCAGGGTAAGAGCAGTCTGAAGGGCTCCGCAGAAAAAAAGGAGACTGAGCAAGATGGCATCTTTGGGTGGGTAGGGGACCACACATGCGTAGTGACATCTCCCAAAGGCTTTCTTTGAAAGCTGGGGGGATGCTTCCGCGGGGGCTCAGTTGGCACCGACGTTACCCATATGTGAGGACAGACTTCCTGCTTTTTCCCCTGGAGAAAACTTGTTCCCCACAGTGATCGTCACTGCTCCCCGATCCCTCTTTTTCTCTGCACAGTCTGTCAGCCACCGTGGCGGTGACAGACTGTGCAGAGAGACATAGAAAGATCGGTTATCAGTGGGAGCAGCGCTTGATCAGCGATCACTGCGGGGAACTAATTTTGCAGTTAGAGAGTTAATTCCCCAGGCAGTAGTTGGCTAGACGCTATGCCTTTTGCCCAGTTAAGGGGTTAAGTAGGACACGTTTCACACTCCCAACAGTAGCCCCCTATGCTTTTCATGCAGTTCTACAACTCAATTCTTAGTAGGAAAATGATTAGCATGTTTCTATATGAAAAGGACACAAAACACAGGCCTAACCTCTGCTAATATCCAAGTTTTGCAGCTTACTTACACCTGAGAAGCATCAGACCAATTCATCTAAGGGCATGAGTTTATTGAGTCACCATGTAAAGGACTAAATGATGTTCCAGTCTGGTTTTCTAAAATTAGCACGAGAACAGCACTTTCCAGTGGTTGATGAACATCCCATTTCAGTATAAACCCTTCAAGGAAGTGCGTTCATGATTCACCAGCAAGGACTCCAGTTCTGTCCTACTTTCACGCTTTGTGACCTGCTTCATTTCATAGCCTTCTCTATGCTGTACAGAAGTGCTTCTTTATCCATCCGATAGCCACTTTTCTTCCACTGGGCCCTTAGTTCCTGTAACCTTACGCCAATTTCCTTCCCTGAGGAAATCCCCATTCTTCTTAAGTCATGCCCATTAACAGGGAAGCGTGGGACAGACCAGAGCTCCATTTCCTGCAGGAGGCATTGCTCTCCCTGGTACTTCAGCAACTCACAAATCTTGCTGTGTGCATCAGGTTCTCTGGACTGAAACAAAGGATACAGACATAAGGCAGAGGAGCAGTACACCACCAAGGGCTGGCCCAATAATAGACAAACTAGGTGGTCGCCCAGGGCAACAGCAAAGAACAAGGTATTCAAAACTAAACAATACATTTGGACAGTGAGGGGGTGCGGGGCGCAAAAGGCTTAAGGTTTGCCTAGGATGCCAACATCTTGAACCAATTCTAAGACCGGCCCGACACCATCCCCACTGCTTCCTATATAATGGGTGGAAGGTCGAAAACTATAAGAAGTCTGCTGAAGAAGCTTAAGAACTCCAGCTAATGGCTGCTCTAACTCTTTGGCATCTTTCAGATTTTACTCTGCTCAACTTCTCCATTGCTTCTTTCAGTTCTTACACTTTCACTACAAACATTTCTGACATTCAGTGTTCTTCGGCTAACCTTTTCAAGACATGCTATATTTCAGCTACACCTTCAGTTAACAAAAATCACTAAACCCTTACACATTTGTTTCTCTCCTTTCTTCATCAGTTATATGAGATGGGTAGGAAGGTTAAATTAGACTTACCTGCTAATTGTTGTTCCTTAAGGAACTCTAGTCCAGTCCCGGAACCACAGAGTTTAGAATCTCTTCCAGCAGCCTTGGAGACTGAAATACATCATCGCTTTGCTGGCACCAGTATAAATAGGCAAGGACCGCCCCTTCTCACCAGTACCTATTGACAAAGCACACTCAGCAAAGCAACAAATAAGTAGATTAAATAAGAATACATGTAACCCGTCAATAACAATTTAGTTTTGGTTATAGGGGGTTTTTTTGTTTGTTTTTTTAAACGAAATGTACTACCTTAAAGTGTAAGATGGCTAGCTAGCAGCGCTATGGAAGAGGACCCCCAAAGGCTTCACCCTGTGCTTCCTGACAACTTGCCCCAACTAAGGTAAAAAACATACAGGGAGGGATCCGGGACTGGACTAGAGTTCCTTAAGGAACAACAATTAGCAGGTAAGTCTAATTTAACCTTCCTTTTCGTCCCTCTAGTCCAGTCCTGGAACCATAGAGGATGGTAACAGAGCAGTGAATATCAACGGGAGGGACCGGCAAGCCCAGCCCGAATCACCACCGAACCAAAACAAACGTCTCCGGACGTCAACACATCCAGCCGATAATGCTTCTCAAAGGAATGCAACGATGACCAAGTCGCCACCCTACAAATGTCGTCGACCGGAACCAAACTGAATTCCGCCCAAGACACCGCTTGCGCTCGGGTCGAATGAGCCCGAAGACCCTCAGGAACCAACCTACCCTTCAGAAGATATGCCGAAGCAATCGCTTCCTTCAGTCAATGAGAAATAGACGATTTCGCCGCCGCCTCTCCTTTACGGGGCCCCCCGAAGGCCACAAACAACCTGTCCAATTTCCAAAAGGGCGCCGTTCCAGAGAGATACCTCTTAAAAACCCGCCTAGCGTCCAATCGATGCAACTTTCCCCCCGAATTCTCCTTCTGCCGATCGGAGAACACCGGGAGAGAAACCACCTGGTTCACATGAAACGCGGACACCACCTTAGGCAAGAATGTCGGCACTGTACGCAGAACCACCTTGTGATCGGAAAAAGAGAGATAAGGCTCCTTGCAGGAAAGCGCTTGCAATTCTGAAATCCTCCGCGCAGAACAAAAGGCCACCAGAAACACTGTCTTTAACGTGAGATTCTTCAGAGAGGTACATAGACGAGACCTACAGGGATATAGTCCTGAAGTCCCACCTCCAGTCTGGCAGCACCCCTGTTGCCATGGAGGAGAGATGTCACGTGACAGGAGAGCATCACCCTGGTGTGGCAGGAAGTGATCCTGTAACTAGGACCTGTCCTCCAGGTGATGTTAAACCCTCTGGCACCGAGGAAGTTTCTCCAGGGCCATGTGCCCATGAGGGAAGGGTTAGAACAGCCGTTATAGTTGGTGATTCGATCATTAGACATGTAGATAGCTGGGTGGCTGGTGGACGTGAGGATCGCCTGGTAACATGCCTGCCTGGTGCGAAGGTAGCGGACCTCACGCGCCACCTAGATAAGGTCTTAGATAGTGCTGGGGAGGAGTCTGCTGTCTTGGTACATGTCGGTACCAATGACATAGAAAAATGTGGTAGGGAGGTTCTGGAGGCAAAGTTTATGCTTTTAGAGAACTTCCAGGGTAGCATTCTCGGAAATGCTTCCTGTTCCATGCGCAGGACCCAAAAGGCAGGCAGAGCTCCAGAGTCTCAATGCGTGGATGAGACAATGGTGCAGAGATGAGGGTTTTGGATTTGTTAGGAACTGGGGAACATTCTGGGGAAAGGAGGGGCTCTTCCGAAGGGATGGGCTTCACCTTAACCGGGATGGAACCAGGCTGCTGGCATTAACCTTTAAAAAGGAGATAGAGCAGCTTTTAAACTAGATATTAGGGGAAAGCCGACAGTCGCCCAAGAGCGAATGGTTCGGAAGAATGTATCCTTGAAGGATACTACCAAAAGCAGAGAGGTTCCACAAAAGAGTAAAGTAGCCCAAATGCCCTCAAGTATGGAGCAGACAGAGCTTAAAGATCCCAATTTATCCATGTCTAACAATAGCCAAAATTAACATGAATAAAATACATTCTCTAAAATGCTTGTATGCAAATGCTAGAAGTCTAAAGAATAAGATGGGAGAGTTAGAATATATAGCACTAAATGAAAGGTTAGATATGATTGGAATATCAGAGACATGGTGGAAAGAGGACAACCAGTGGGACACTGTGATACCTGGGTACAAACTATATCGTAATGATAGAGCTGATCAAATTGGTGGAGGAGTTGCGCTCTATGTTAGAGAGGGCATTGACTCAGAAAGGATTAAAGTTTTGCAGGAAACAAAATCTGCTGTAGAATCTATATGGATTGAAATTCCATATAAAAGGGGGAAGGCAATGGCAGTGGGGGTGTACTATCGAGCACCTGGCCAGAATGACCAAATGGATGATGAAATGATCAAAGAAATCAAGGAAGCTAACAAAAGTTACAGCGCAGTAATAATAATGGGTGATTTCAATTACCCCGGTATCGACTGGGTCAGTGTCACGTCAGGACATGCTAGGGAGATAAAGTTCCTAGATGAAATAAATGACTGCTTCTTGGAGCAGCTGCTTCATGAACCGACCAGAAGGGAAGCCATATTAGACCTAGTCCTTAGTGGAACACCAGATCTAGTGCAAGAGATAAGGGTGTTGGGGCCACTTGGCAATAGTGATCACAGCATGATCGCCTTTGATTTAATTAGTGGAGGAGGGATAGTAAGGAAATCCACAGTACTACCTTTTAACTATCGAAAGGGAGACTATGATAAAATGAGGAAAACAGTTAAGAAAAAACTAAAAGGAGCAGTTGCGAAGGTTAAAGACGTACATCAAGCTTGGGTGTTGTTGAAAAATACTATCTTGGAAGCCCAGACCAGCTGTATTCCATGCTTTAAGAAAAGTGGAGGGAAGTCCAAAAAACTGCCAGCATGGTTTAAAGGTGAGGTCAGAGAGGCTGTTGCCAAAAAAGCATCTTTCAGGAAATGGAAAAAAGCGCCAAACGACGAAACCTGGAAACAGCACAAGCACTGGCAAGTCAAATGCAAGGCATTGATAAGGCAGGCAAAGAGAATTTGAGAAGAAGCTTGCTGCGGAAGCAAAAACGCGAAATAAAGACCTTTTCAAGTACATTCATAGCAAAAAACCTGTGAGAGAGTCAGTTGGTCCATTAGATGATAAAGGGGTTAAAGGAGCACTAAGAGGCGACAAGGCGATAGCGGAGAGACTGAATGAATTCTTTGCTTCGGTCTTTACTGAGGAAGATGTAGGGATGTTACCCATGACTGAAGTGGTATTTAAAGGTGCGGAAGAATTGAAGGAAATATCGATACATCGGGAAGATGTCTTACAACTATTAGATAAACTGAAGAGTAGCAAATCACCTGGCCGGATGGTATACATCCAAGGGTGTTGAAAGAACTGAAATATGAGATTGCAGAACTGCTATCAGTAATCTGTGAACTATCACTAAAATCATCTCTAATACCTGAAGATTGGAGGATCGCCAATGTAACACCAATTTTTAAAAAGGGTTCCAGGGGTGATCCGGGAAACTACAGACCGGTGAGCCTGACGTCAGTACCGGGAAAAATGGTAGAAACCATCATAAAGAATAAAATTACTCAGCATGTAGATAGTCACAACCTAATGGGAGACATGGCTTTAGACAAGGAAGATCTTGTCTTACTAATCTGTTATGTTATTTTGAAAGAGTGAATAAACAGGTGGACAAAGGTGAGTCGGTTGATATTGTGTATCTGGACTTTCAGAAAGCCTTTGACAAGGTCCCTCATCAGAGACTTTTGGCAAAACTAAAGAGTCATGGGATAGAAGGCAGTGTACTATTGTGGATCAGGAACTGGTTAAAAGATAGAAAGCAGAGGGTAGGGCTAAATGGCCAATTTTCCCAATGAAGAAAGGTGAATAGTGGTGTACCCCCAGGGATCTGTGCTGGGTCCACTGCTTTTTGACATATTCATAAATGACCTGGAAAGTGGAATAACGAGAGAGGTTATCAAATTTGCAGATGACACAAAACTATTTAAAGTTGTTAAAACCCAAGGGGATTGTAAAAAATTGCAAGAGGATCTTGATAAATTGGAAGACTGGGCATCAAAATGGCAGATGAAATTGAATGTGGACAAGTGCAAGGTTATGCACCTAGGGAAGAACAACCCAAACTATGGTTACACGATGCAAGGTTCCACATTAGGAACCACCACCCAGGAAAAAGATTTAGGCGTCATTGTGGATACCATGTTAAAACCCTCGGCCCAGTGTGCAGCGGCGGCCAAGAGAGCAAATAGAATGCTAGGTATCATAAGGAAAGGAATGGAAAATAAAACAAAAGATATTATAATGCCTCTATATCGTTCCATGGTGAGACCGCACCTTGAATACTGTGTGCAATTCTGGTCGCCGTATCTTAAAAAGGATATAGCGATTTTAGAAAAGGTACAGAGAAGAGCCACCAAAATGGTAAAGGGGATGGAAGGATACTCCTATGAAGAAAGGCTAAAAAGGTTAGGGCTCTTTAACCTGGAAAAAGACGGCTGAGGGGAGATATGATAGAAGTCTATAAATTAATGAACGGAGTGGAACGGGTAAACGTAGATCGATTGTTTACCTTATCAGAATATAGGAAGACTAGGGGACATGCAATGAAGCTACAGGGTAAACTATTTAAGACTAATAAAAGAAAATATTTTTTCACTCAATGTGTAATCAAACTCTGGAATTTGTTACCGGAGGATGTAGTAAAGGCTGTTAGTGTAGCTGGGTTTAAAAAAGGTTTGGACAAGTTCCTGGAGGAAAGGTCCATAAACCATTATTAAGAAGTGACCGAAGATATCAATGCTTGACCCAGTACAAGCATTGTGGAACTTGTGTCTCTTGGGGAAACTGCTAGGTACATATGACCTAGATTGGCCACTGTTGGAAACAGAATACTGGGCTTGATGGACCTTGGTCTGACCCAGTATGGCATATCTTATGTTCTTATGAGAGGCCTGGGACAGCGGCTCAAACCGTGCACTATGCAAGGCCTCCAACACCAAATTCAAATCCCACGGTGGCACAGCATAGCGCCGCGGCAGCCGCATGAGCAATACCGCCCGCAAAAATCTCCTAATGTCTCCATGAGCACTTAGCAACTGACCTTGGATTTTACCACGGTAATAAGCGATGGCAGCCAGCTGCACGCGCAAAGAACTCGCCGCCAAACCCTTGTCCACGCCATCTTGCAAAAACGAAAGGATCTGAGACACTGAAGCTCACAAGGGGCAAACACTGTGCTCCGCACACCAAGCCTCAAAAATGCGCCAAACCCTGATATACGCTAGGGAAGTTGATCGTCTACGCACCTTCAACAAAGTCGAAATGACCGCTGCCAAATACCCCTTCGCCGTCATCCGAGCCCTCTCAAGAGCCATGCCGTAAGCGAGAACCGACCCACCTGGGGCATGCGTAACGGACCCCGACACAAAAGATCGTTCCGCTGAGGCAACCTCCACGGCCTGTCCGCCAGGAGTCGTACCAAATCCGCGTACCATGGTCGTCTGGGCCAATCTGGCGCTACCAGAATTACCAGGCCACGATGCCTCTCTATGTGCTGCACCACCCGGCCTATCAGAGCCCAAGGCGGGAACACAGAGAAGACCTCCTTCCGGCCACCGTTGTGCTAGAGCGTCGAGGCCTTCTGACATCTGCTCTCGCCGCCTGCTGAAAAAGCACGCTACCTTCGCCGACTCGAAGCTCGCCATGAGGTCCATCTGGGGGACCCCCCAGCACCTCACCAACAACGCAAACACGTCTGGGTGGAGAGCCCACTCCCCCGGGTCCACCCTGCGGCGACTCAGAAAATCCGCCTCGACATTGTCCACTCCGGCCACGTGCTGCACCGACAGACCCGTTAGATTTTGTTCGGCCCACACTAAGAGTTGACCGGCCTCCTCTTCCAGCATACACGCTGCCGGTGTCGCCCTGCCGATTTATGTAAGCTACGGTCGTCGCATTGTCTGACAGCACCCGAACCGCCTGCTGACTGAAGCGCTCCTGAAACGCCCGCAGAGCCAAAAACACCGTTCTCATCTCCAACCTGTTGATGGGCCATTCCTTCTCTATCAGCGACCACCGACCCTGGGCAAACCTGCCCTTGCAATGCGCCCCCCCACCCCAGGAGACTGGCATCTGTGGTTAGCAGTCCCCAGGCTGGAGGTTCTAAAGGCATGCCCGCTGCCAAGTTCTCCGGTCGCAACCACCAAAGAAGATCCAGCCGCACCTCCGGCGGACAGAGCAGCCGTTGAGATAACGCATCGCGCTGATGAGACCAACGCCTTAGAAGTGCGCTCTGCAACCGTCGCATATGCGCCCTGGCCCAGGGCACCAGCTCGATCGTGGCTGCCATCGTCCCGAGCAACTGGAGATACTGCCACGCCGTTGGAGCCACCCTTGACAAAAATCGCCGTACAAGGTGCCTCAGCCCCTGCGCTCTCTGGTCTGGCAGAAAAACGGCGGCCTGCTGCGTCTCGAACCTCGCTCCCACGTACTCCAAGGACTGCGAGGGAACTAACCTGCTCTTCGCAAAGTTTATGTTTATTAAAATTTGATATACCGCCCATTCAAAAAGACCAGAGCGGTTTACAATATAAAATCATATAAAAGCCATATAACACAATTAAAAAAACAATAGCCAGAAGAGAAGAAAGGAAGTTACAACCTCAAATAAAATAGAGGGGGAGGTAAAGAGCACAACACAAAAGTTAAGAGAGAGAGGTCACACAAAAGGGGAGGGAAGGTCCAAGGCAAGGGAGAAGAGGTGGGTTTTCAGATTACATTTAAAGGTGGGATGATGGGGCTCAAGCCGGAGGGAGGGAGGAAGAGAATTCCAGAGAGCAGGGGCTGTGAAAAAGAAAGCAGAGGAGCGGGTGGTCTGTAGGTGGGCCAACGAAGGGGAAGGAAGAGTGAGGCGGTTGAGATGAAACGATCGGGGTGTGCGCCTAGGAGTATGATAAGTGAGGAGGTCAGCCAAATCTTGCGGAGTGTTGGTGTGGAAAGCTCGATGGACCAGCGTAAGCAGTTTGTAGTGGAAGCAGAAGGGTAAAGGCAACCAATGGAGACGGGAGAGAAGAGGTGAAACGTGATCACGGATAGAAGAGTGAGTGGCAATGCGGGCAGCAGTATATTGAATACGTTGAAGTCTGCGCAGTTGTGATTTAGAGAGACCAAGAAAGAGGGAATTGGCAAAGTCAACACGGGACATAACCAGGGAGAGAAGTAGTGTAGCAAGTGCAGAGGGAGTAAGAAAAGGGCGAATAGCACGAATTTGGCGCAAGAAAAAGAAGGAAGTTTTGGTGACGTGAGAGATGTGATCATGAAAAGACAGGTGTGAGTCAAAAACAACGCCGAGGTAGCGGAAAGAAGAGACCAACGAAATAGGAGAACCTAAGAAAGAGGGACCAACGCTCAGGCACGAACCCACGTCACGAAGAGCAAACCCAGTAAAGAGACGTGGAATACTCAGAAGGGTAAACTATAAATTTATTCAAAACACATATGCCACTGGCCCGACACAGGCCGTGTTTCGCTGCCTTCCTCAGGGGCTATAAGTGGACTTAAAAGCTAAAAATACATAAACATACATATTAATAAAATCATAGTAATACATCAGCCTCAGAATGATAATAAATATATAAATAACACACCTTAAAGCAGGGTTTCTCAACCCTGTCCTCAGGACCCACCTAGCCAGTTGGGTTTTCAGGATAACTACAATGAATATTTATGAGAGAGATTTACATACACTGCCTCCATTATATGCAAATCTCTCCCATGAATATTCATTGTGGTTATCCTGAAAACCTGACTGGCTAGGTGGGTCCCGAGGACAGGGTTGAGAACCCCTGCCTTAAAGAATAACATATAAAAATATTAAATTATTATAAACAAAATCAACATATAGGCTTAAAAACAACTTGTATATGCAGAAAATTATATAAAACCACAATAGTATAATACGTAACATATAAAATTATCATAAATAATTAAAAACAACAAATTAATTAAAATAAAAAGAAAAGATTATTACATAAAAACTAATAAGGTTAAGTATAACACATACCTGCTTTAATCTTTGAAAATGTACTTATTATTACACCTTTTAGGGAGAGGAAGAGAACATCTATAGATCAGAACCATTCAAATAAATAGCCATTAAAATATAAAGAAAGAGCACACAAAAGACCAAGCTCATAGAATTAAAATTAAAAAAGAGGGAAAATAAAAGAAGTGTATCAGTAGAGTACACACCAAAAAACCAAGAAATTTGTGTTCCCGGGTGCCAAAAAATTAAAAAATCAATCTTAATTCTTTACCTCCAATTTGTTATTTTCCAATGCGTGTGAAATGGGACAAATATGTATGTTTATGTATTTTTAACTTTTAAGTCCACTTATAGCCCCTGAGGAAGGCAGCGAAACACGGCCTGTGTCGGGCCAGTGGCATATGTGTTTTGAATAAATTTATAGTTTACCCTTCTGAGTATTCCACGTCTCTTTACTGGGTTTTTCCCTAAGAAAGAGGGAGCCAGGGAGGGAGGGGAACTACCATGGGAGAACTAGATAGCAGTGTTTTTTGTGAGATTAAGATGAAGACAATTTTGTGACAACCAGCTAGCGACCGTGGAGAGACAGGAATTAAGCAGAGAGAGATCAGGGTGAGAAGGAGAGGTGTGGTGAAGGAGAACAATATCGTCAGCATAATAGAAGGCGCTGATCCCAGTTTGCTGAATCTGAAGAGTGAGGGGGGCTAGAAAGAGGTTAAAGAGAAGAGGGGCAAGAACAGAGCCTTGAGGACCACCACATAACAGAGGAAAGGGGTCAGAAGCAGGGATAGAAGGGGAAGAAGAGAGGACGGAACAAGACCGTGAGGATAGAAAAGAGTGAAACCAGTGAAGTACCGTATGGCAAAGACCCGCCTCTTGGAGACGGAGGAGAAGGAGAGAGTGATCAACAAGGTCAAAGGCAGCAGACAGATCAAGGGCAACCGCCACCGAAATATCACGATCGTGAGCTACGTGAAGGGCGTTAGTGAAAGCAAGAAGGATAGTTTCCATACTGTGACCCTGACGAAAACCGGATTGACGTGGGTGGAGGAAGTTGATATCATCTAAGTGATGAGAAAGTTGGGCAAATACAAATTTTTCTAAGAGTTTAGAGACGAATGGAAGATTAGAGACCGGACGGTAGTGGGAGGGAATAATGGGATCAAGGGAGGGCTTTTTTAGAATGGGGCGAATCAGTGCGTGCTTCCAGGAGTGGGGAAAGATACCTGAGGAAAGGCTGGAGTTGAGCATAGAAAGAAGAGAAGGAAGAAGTGCCAGGGATGGATCTAGTAGCCAGGTTAAGGGGATGGGATCAAGGGAGCAAAATGTCTTATTGGAAGAAGAGACAAGTTGGTGGAGTTCAGCAGAGGTTATTAGGGAAAAAGAAGACCAGGTGTGAGAGAGAGTAGAGGACGAAGGAGGAGACATGATAGGGGGGGGGAGGAGATAGGCGAGGGAAAGGAAGGAAGGGTGGCCCTAAGGTTAAGCACAGTTACTTACCTGTAACAGGTGATCTCTGGGAACAGCAGGAATTAGTCCTCACATATGGGTACGTCGGTACCGACGGAGCCTGCGCGGGAACGCTCCCCAGCTTCCCAGAAAGGAAAGCTTTTGGGAGCATCCCACAGCACCTGCGCGCTGCCTTCCCTAACCAACTCTCCTCAGTTCAAGTTTAAAGCTGAGACAATAGAGAGAGAGAGGAAAGTAAAGATAGAGAGAGATACAACTCCTAGGGGAGGTGGGAGGGTTGTGAGGACTAATTCCTGCTGTTCCCAGAGATCACCTGTTACAGGCACTGTTCCCTCTAAGCTGTGCGCGTGTGCGCGCGCACACACCTCGCCGAGCGCACATACTTTACAACAGAGCGCACAAAAATTACGGTTCTGATTCTGATAAAAAACAACACAGACATCTTAAAATTTAAAAGTTGTTGTGTATTTATGGCTTTCACAAGTTCCACACTATTTTCTAGTGCAATCAATGTGGTGTACATACTGTATTCTGACGTGTGGTCAAATTTTAAAGTATATAACTCCGAGTGTCATTATGTGGCGCACAAAAATTTAACCTTCCTTCAAAAGCTGCACAGCTGATATTTTATGCGCACACAGCCTACAGAAAATTACAGGGAACATTGGTTACAGGTAAGTAACTGTGCTATCTCCAGGAACAAGCAGGAATGAGTCCTCACATATGGGAACTCCCTAGCTAAGATGCCTGGGAGATCCCCAAGGATATGAGACCCTGAAGGGTTCCTAGTCTTCCTATGGATCTCAGGCATCCATCCAGGGAAGGAGGGCAGGAGTTGTTCAAGAATGGAACAGATGTCTGAGGACAGCCTGACCAAACAAGGCATCCTGGCGGGAGTCCTTGTCCACAGTAATGGGCTGTGAAGGTATGAACCGAGGCCCAGGTGGCTGCTCGACAGATCTGGTCGATGGACACAGAATGAAGATGAGCCATAGAGGTGGCCATGGCCCTCACATTGTGAGCTGTGACATGGCCCTCACATTGTGAGCTGTGACATGGCCCTCCAGAGAAAGGTTCTTACTCTGGTAAGCAAAAGAAATACACTGAGCAATCCAATTGGACAGTGTTCTTTTAGAGACTGGAAGTCCTAAATGAGAAGGATCAAAAGCAACAAAAAGCTGGGAAGGCTTTCTATGTTGCTGTGTCCTGTGTAAGTAAAAAGCAAGAGCTCTTTTACAATCTAGAGTATGAAGGTTCCTCTCTGCACTGGATGCATGAGGAGCTGGAAAAAAAAGACAGGTAAATAGAAACATAGAAACATGATGACAGAAAAAGACCACATGGCCTATCTAGTCTGTCCTTCCATAACAACAACTACAACAGTCCACTTTTTACCTTTAGAGATCCTCTGTGTTGGTCCCATGCTTTTTTGAATTCAGTTACTGTCCTCATCTCTACCACCTCCACAGGGAGACTATTCCATAGATCCACTACTCTTTCTGTAAAGAAATATTTCCGCATATCACTCCTGAATCTATCTCCCTTCACCCTCATCCCATGTCCCCTCGTAGCAGAACTTGCTTTCAATTGAAAGAGGCTCTCTCCCTGAACATTTATGCCACGGAGGTATTTAAACATCTCAATCATATCACCTCTATCCCGCCTTTCCTCTAAGGTGTACATATTAAGATCCTTAAGTCTGTCCTCATATGCTTTATAATGAAGCCCATTAATCATTTTAGTAGCAACCCTCTGCACCGACCCCATCCTGTTCACATCCTTTTGAAGGTGCGGTCTCCAGAATTGCACACCATACTCCAAATGAGGTCGCACCAAAGACTTATACAGAGGCATTATCACCTCCTTTTTTCTGCTAGCCATTCCTCTCCGTATGTACCCAAGCATCCTTCTAGCTTTTGCCGTCGCCTTTTCTACCTGTTAAGCTACTTTAAGATCATCAGACACAACCATGCCTAGGTCCCGCTCTTCTTTAGTGGACAAAAGTACTTCACCTCCTATACTGTATTGCTCCCTTGGATTGCTGCAGCCCAAATGCATGACCTTACATTTTTTAACATTAAATCCCAGCTGCCAAATTCTAGACCATTCTTCAAGCTTAGCTAGATCCCTCCTCATGTTATCTACACCTTCCTGTGTGTCTACTCTATTGCAGATTTTGGTATCATCCGCAAAGAGGCAAACCTTACCCGACAGCCCTTCCGCTATATCACTAACATATATACCTCTTGATTAAGATGAAAAGGCGAGACCACTTTAGGCATAAAGTGAGGATTTGTCCTAAGGACTACCTTATCATGATGGAACCTTGTATAAGGTGGATTAGCCACTAAGGCCTGCAGTTCACTGATGCGGCGAGCAGAAGTGATTGCAATAAAGAAAATAACCTTCTAGGAAAGAAATTTCAAGGAGGTAGTGGCTAAGGGTTCAAAAGGTGGCTTCATAAGCTGACCAAGAACCAAGTTTAAGTCCCATGCCACCGGAGGAGGTCGAATGGGAGGTTTAGTTAAAGTTAGGCCTCTCATGAATCTTGCAATGAGAGGATGAGAGGAAATAGGTTGTCCATTGAGAGGCTTAAGGGATGCTGCAATAGCACTCAAATGGACCCTTACTGAATTCGTTTTAAGGCCTGCATTGGAGAGATGCAGGAGATATTCCAATAGAGAATTCACAGGAAGTGCCAGAGGGTCAAGACCCTTTTGAGCACACCAAATGGAAAATCTTTTCCACTTAAAAGCATAGGAACGCCTAGTGGAAGGTTTTCTGGAAGCATGGAGGATATCCTTCACTTGCTGAGAAAGATTTAAGTCTTGAAGGTCTAGGCCTTCAGTAACCAAGCTCTGAGGTGAAGGGACTTGGGGTTTGGATGCCACAAAGTCCCTTCCTCCTGGGACAGAAGGTCTGGAGCAGCTCCCAAGTCCAGGGAGGGGGCTTGGGAAAGATGCAGAAGTAGAGGGTACCACACTTGGCGTGGCCAGCGTGGAGCTATGAGGATCATAGATCCTTGATCCCTCTGGAGTTTGAACAGAGTCTTGGGAATCAAAGGAATGGGTGGAAAGGCATACAGGAAGCCCTGACCCCAATGAAGGAGGAAGGCATCCTTGGCCTGAACTCCCTGACACGGAATTCTGGAACAGAACCGGGGAAGTTTGGCATTCCACGGACTTGCAAAGAGGTCTATGTCCGGGGTTCCCCATTCTTGGAAGATTCTGAGTACCTGATCCATGTGCAGGGACCATTCGTGTGGAAGCAGAACTCGACTGAGTCTGTCTGCCCAAGAGTTTTGGATTCCTGGGAGGTATACTGCCAGGAGATGGATTTGATGCTCTCTGGCGAAGGCCCATAATCTTAGAGCTTCGTTGCAAAGCGACAGAGAGCCAGTTCCTCCTTGCTTGTTTATGTAAAACATGGCTACTTGATTGTCCGTATGAACGAGGACTGTCTTGTAGCTGAGGAAGGTATGAAAGACCTGAGAGCTAGGAACACTGCTCGAAGTTCCAAGTGGTTGATATGAAGAGAGGTCTCCTGTGGGGACCAAGTGCCTTGGGTGGAGAGGTCCTGTAGATGAGCTCCCCAACCTGTTTGGGAGGCATCTGTTGTGAGGGTTGCTTGGGGCAACAAAGGTTGGAAGGGGGACCCCAGCAACAGATTTTGAGTGGACATCCACCACTGGAGAGACCAAAAGAGACGTTTGGAGGTTGCTATTTGGTCTGAGAGAGCTCCTGAAGCTTGAGTCCACTGGGTGGACAAAGTCCATTGAGCTGCTCTCATGTGTAGGCGAGCATAGGGTACCACATGTACTGTGGAAGCCATGTGGCCTAGCAGTTGTAGCATCTCCCTGGCAGTTAAGTGGCTCTTTGACTGAATCTGGGAGGCTAACTGCACTAGACGTTGGCAACGGGCCAGAGGAAGGTAGGCCCTTGCAGAGGTGGTATCCAACCAGGTCCCTATGAATTCCAGGGACTGAGTAGGGGTGAGCTGGGACTTTGGGAGGTTTACCACAAGTCCCAGGTATTGCAGAATGCGCCTGGTGCGGTTCAGGGAGATATGAGCCTCTGACTGGGTTGGAGCTCGGATGAGCCAGTCGTCCAGGTATGGGAAGACAAATATTCCCAGAGTGCGTAGAAATGCAGCAACTATTGCCATGCATTTGGTGAACACTCTTGGAGCAGAGGCCAGACCAAAAGGAAGCACTCTGTATTGGTAATGTTTTCCCTGGAACAGAAAACGTAGGAATTTTCTGTGAGATGGATGGATGAGGACATGAGTGTACGCATCCTTGAGATCTAGAGAACAAAGCCAATCCTGACTCTGCAGGTATGGAAGGAGAGTTCCCAGAGAAAGCATCTTAAACTTCTCCTTGCATAGGAATTTGTTCAATTCTCTGAGATCTAAAATGGGACTGTATCCCCCTGTTTTGTTTGGAATGAGAAAATAGGGGGGAGTAGAACCCTGACCCCTGTTGAAGAAGAGGAACTTCTATGGCCCCTTGGGCAAGAAGGGTAGTCACCTCCTGATCCAGAAGGTCGAGGAGAGATGTGGGAGAATTGAAGTGTCTCACCATGGTGTAGGGAGGAAGGTCTGAGAAATGAAGTTTGTAGCCCTCTCTTATGATGGAGAGGGTCCATTGCTCTGATGTGATTTGCTCCCATCTGGGAGCAAAATGAGCTAACCTTCCTGGAATGGTGAAAGGTTAAGTTCTCTAGTATCAAGTCAAAAACCCTGAGGAGGTTGGGACTGCTGGGTTGTAGCAGTCCCTGCAGGTTTAGGCCTGGCCTGTTTAGGTTGCTGACGCTTAGTAGCAAAGCGACCTGTAGAAGATTGTTGGCCAGAAGTGGAAGGAAATCTGCTCCTTTTGTAAAAAGGCTTTTTGAAAGGTTTTTTTCTTGGCTGGAATGGAGGTTGACTTGGAAAGTCTATCCAGAGCAGAATTCTCTGCATCCATTTGAGTGGCTTTTATTTGCCACTCTTTGCCAAAGAGATTTTCACCCGTACAGGGCAGATTTCCTAAGCCATCTTGAACCCAGGGCTCTAGATCAGAAGCCTGGAGCCAAGCAATTCTGCGAGCAGCTATGGCAATGCCTGAGGCTCTGCTGGCACCTTCAAAGGAGTCAAAGGCTGCCCTGTTGGAAAACTTTGAAATGTCTTGAGTATGCTTAAGCCAAAGGAGGAACTCATCCCTTTTAAAGGCTGTTAGTGTAGCTGGGTTTAAAAAAGGTTTGGACAAGTTCCTGGAGGAAAGGTCCATAAACCATTATTAAGAAGTGACCGAAGATATCAATGCTTGACCCAGTACAAGCATTGTGGAACTTGTGTCTCTTGGGGAAACTGCTAGGTACATATGACCTAGATTGGCCACTGTTGGAAACAGAATACTGGGCTTGATGGACCTTGGTCTGACCCAGTATGGCATATCTTATGTTCTTATGTTCTTTTATCCTCTGGAAGAAAAGGGAGAAAGTTGTGCAGCTTTTGTGCAACTTCCTATAGAAACATACCCATATAAAGGCTATATGAATTGATTCTGGCAATAAGCATGCTGGCTTGGAAGATTTTCCTACCAAAAGCATCCAAGGTCCTGCATTCTCTTCCTGGAGGAGCAGAAGAGTGTCTTTTGGTACTCTTTATCCTTTTCATAGCTGACTGCACCACAATGGAATGGTGAGGAAGCTGAGTTTTCTGAAATCCAGGACATGGAGGGACATGGTACATAGTGTCCAATCTGCGAGAATGAGGAGAAAGGGTGAGAGGAGTCTCCCATAAGTCAATCATATGTTCATGAAGAATTTCATGAATTGGCAAGGTGACTGCCTCTCTGGGAGCCTTAGAGTATCCTAAAATATCTCATTTTTTTGCTCTAGGCTCTGTTTCAGAGGTTACTGAAATAGAGAGTCTTTTAGCCACTTCTATTATGAAGTCTTGAAAGGACAAATCCTCTGGAGGAGACATTCTCCTTTTTGGAGAAGCAGGCTCCTCAGGAAGGGTAATGGATACTTCAGGAGATTCATCTGAAGAATCAGAGTCATCAGAGGAATCGAAGTATCGTCTATCAGCTTCTAACGACTGATACGCATATCGATCGGTACCGGCATCGGGCGTTCCCGGTACTGGATCGGTACCGAGAAATAGCCCTGGACAAGGAACCGGAGTCGGTATCCTTGTCGATGTCGATGCAGTCGGTACCGGTATCGGCGCTGGTACCGATACCAGCGCCGGTACCGACAACGGAACCCGTTGTGGTACCGTCGGCATCGCAGCTTTAATAAAAGCCATTATAGCCTGCTGCATGGATTGAACAGTGTGATCCATGGACGCCACGACTGCCTGGATGTCGGTACCGGGAGAAAGTGCCGGTACCCCAGAGCAGTCTAACAGGTGATTGGTCGAGGCCGTGCCATCGATGTCAACCTGTAACCCCATAGGAGGAGCTTTGGAAGCCGGAGCTTCCCGCCGGGGTTGTTTGGCTGGGACAGGATCCTCGAGGGCAAGCCCGGAGGCATCTCGATGCTTAGAGGGAGATTTGCCCTTCAAGGACCTGCTAGGTTTATGTTTGGTTACCTGAGACCCATCAGGAGAGGAAGACCTGGAAGATGTCGATGCCACCACCGGTGCATCCGTGGGAAACAGCACATGGAGCTTGGCTGCTCGGTTCTGTAACCCCCGTTTAGACATTAAAGAGCAGGACTGGCAATCCGGAATGGAGTGTTCAGGACCCAAACATTTAAGACACCATTCATGGGTATCTGTAACAGAAATTGTATCGCTACACTTAGTGCATTTTTTGAACCCGGAGGCTGGTTTTTCCATGAGGGAAAATTTTCTTGTGGGCCTGGAGGCCTAAGAAGAAAAATACACCAAGTGAGGAAAATATAAATATATATATATATATATATTTTTTTTTTTTTTTTTTTTTAGAAAGAAAAGACCGGCGGTACCGGTCCGGCTTCGGGGAAGGCAGACACGCGACCAAAGAAATAAATTAAAATAAAGAACTTCTTCAGCGGTGACAGGAACACGACCTGCTGGCTCCGCGGAAAAGAAGAACTGAGGAGAGTTGGTTAGGAAAGGCGGGAAGGCAGCGCGCAGGCGCTGTGGGATGCTCCCAAAAGCTTTCCTTTCTGGGAAGCTGGGGAGCGTTCCCGCGCAGGCTCCGTCAGTACCGACATACCCATATGTGAGGACTCATTCCTGCTTGTTCCTGGAGATAGGATCTTATCATTAAAGAATGTAGCAAGAAGTGAAGGCAGGGGAGATGGGCGGGGGTAGAAGCAGAGGGGAGAAGGGAGGTAAGTGAGTGAAGTGTATTATAAAGATGCCGGGTCTGATTGGGAGCATTTGAGATGGCATTGGAGAAGTAATCTCTTTTAGCCGCGTGTATCTGAGAACGGTAATTGGAGTGATGGGCCTTAAATTTATTTATTTATTTATTTACATTCTCTTATATACCGCACTATTCAGCATCAGCGCGGTTTACATGGAACAGAAACGCTCAGTACAGTTAACATGTATGAGTTTACAGATAACAGGGCAAGTAACTTAGATAACAGGGGTAAACTATTTACAAAAACTTGCTACATGATGAGAGAGTGGACGGAGAGGGAGCCTTACGCCACAACCGTTCGGCTCTCCGGAGCTGGGAACGGAGCATTCCGAGGCCAGGATGATACCAAGGCTGTGAAGGGCGACGCTTTGGAGAATGGGGCTGGAGGGGGGCCACAGCATCGAGTGTATCAGAGAGAATGGAAAACCAGAGGGAAGCTTGGGAGTCAGGGGAGAGGGAAGGGAAAAGGAGGGACGCAGAGGGAAATTGCTGTATGGTAGAAGGGGTGATGCGGCGAGAGAGACGCTGGGAAGGGGGGGGTACAGGTGTGGATGGCTGAGAAGGAGAACCAAAAAGGGAGCAAGTGAAGAGCAGACAATAGTGATCCGTCCAAGGGAGGGTAAGAGAAGACAAAGTGGAAAGACGAAGGGATGAAGAAGGGAGGGTAAGGAGGAGGTCAAGGGTATGACCAGCTGTGTGAGTAGGGAAGGAGACATGTTGGAAAACAGAAAGGTCATCTATAAGAGAGAGGAAGGCACGATCCCTAGAGGATGCAGGAGAGTCAAGATGCAGATTAAAATCACCGGCGATAAGTTGATCACCCAGCCCAGATTTTCTAGCAGCTTTACTACCCAGGCGGTGGCCTCCATACTTTCTGCCCTTGATTTCGCTTGAATCAACCAATCATCCAGGTAAGGATGCACGAGCACCCCCTCCTTGCGAAGCGCCGTCGCTACCACCACCATGATCTTGGTGAACGTCTGCAGCGCCGTAGCAAGCCCGAAGGGCAATGCTTGAAACTGAAAGTGCCCCATGGGGACCGCAAACCGCAGGAACCTTTGGAGCTCCTGTCGAATCGGGATATGCAGATACGCCTCCGTTAGATCGAGCGAAGTTAGGAATTCTCCCAGTCTGACCGCCGCAATGACGGAACACAGCGTCTCCATCCGAAAGTGAGTGACTCGGAGACACCGATTTACCCTTTTCAAATCTAGAATAGGCCGAAAAGTTCCTTCCTTCTTTGGCACCACAAAATAGATGGAGTATCGACCGTATCCGCACTGATCCGGCGGCACGGGCACCACCGAACGGAGCTGCAGCAGCGTGTCTGAGACCGCTCGCCGCTTGAGAGGAGCTCTGCAAGGCGAATGGACAAAGGAATCTAACACGGGACGGTGGAGCTCTAGCGCATAACACTCGCGGATGACCTCTAGAACCCACTGATCTGACGTAATGTGGACCCAGGCAGGATAAAACTCCCGCAGGCGACCCCCCACGAGAACCACCTCCACCTGAGTCCGCCTTATTTCATTGCGACTTCTTAGCGGAAGGGGACTGGAAGGAGGAAAAATCTCTGCCGGCCCCTCGGAAACCCCTGGCTTCTAACCGGAAACCTTCCACGCTGGGGCTGGCTAAAACGAGACAATCGAAACCTACAAAAATCTCGAGGGGTTCCCCGTGGGCCCGCATTAGTCCGGACCTGCTTCGGTTTATCCTCTGGAAGGCGACCCCCCCTTAAGACTCTCCGAGATCCTTGACCAGCTTCTCCAAATCCTCTCCAAACAACAGTTTCCCCCGAAATGGTAGCTTGCTGAGGCGAGTCTTAGAGGAACTGTCGGCCGCCCAATTCCGCAACCAGAGATACCGGCGAGCCGTTACCACCGAGGCCATACTCTTAGCCAAGCCGTGGATAAGATCATAGTGAATGTCTGCCGAATAAGCGGACCCGGACTCCAAACGCGCTCCATCTTCCACCTGCGCAGCCCCGAGATCCCCCTGCAATCTCTAGGCCCAGCGCAAACAGCCTCTCGCCATCCACGCCCCCGCCACCGAGGCCTGCATTGAGAGCGCGCACACATCAAAAACCTGCTTCAACAGCGTATCTAATTTCCTGTCCTGCACGTCCTTCAACGCTGCCGCCCCTTCAACCGGGATCGTAGTTTTCTTAGTCACCGCTGATACTGCCGTATCTACCTTTGGAGAGCGAAACAGTTCTCTATCGGGATCTGACAACAGATAGAGGTGCGCCAAGGCCCTGGAACCCTTCAGGGCCGACTCCGGCGAATCCCACTCTTCCTGAATCATACTCCGAAACACTCTATGCAGAGGGAAGACCCGCTGGGACGTCTGCACCGCCTGCAAAAAGGGATCCTCCAGAGTATCCTCTGGCACCGCCGTCTCCGAGGGCATATTTAGGGTCTTGAGAGTCTCGGCAATCAAATCCGGTAGTTCTTCGCGAAGAAAGACTCTGACGACCCTACTCTGCTGCTCCGCTTCAGGTAACTCTCCTTCCTCCAACTCGTCACCCGAGAGTTCATCCAAATCCGCATCTTCTGCCACCAGATCCTCCCCTAGGTGCAACGCCGGGTTCTCATCCCCCGCCCCTTTGCTAATCTTCGCGGGGGGCACACCCTCCTCAGGCAGGACCAGGGACCCCCGCCACTTCTGCCCCTCCGATCCCCGAGACTGTGAGACCATCCCGGGTTGCAGAAGTGCAAAAGCCTGCTGCATGAGGGCAAAGAAATTCGGCTGAACCACCGGAGCAGACCCCACTAGATTCAGGCCCTGCAAACCAGAGGACCCCTCCCCCGAGGACGACCCCGGCCCTGGCACCATCGGGTCTAGCGACGGAGGCAGGACATCCCCTGCACTTGATGGACCTGCCTCCGGCGCTAAGGAAGTACCTGCTGTCGTACTCTCCATAACCGCAGACTCAAGCGTGCAAGCCCCACACACCCGAGTCTGCCACCAATCCGCACTTTGCACCACAAACCACACAGCGCGGTTTCGCGGGCATACTAACTCCAACAAACCCGCTCTAGAGCCCCTCCGCCTAGCCAGTCAGGCCCGCGGTTCTCTGTGCGTTGTTTTTTTTTTGTTTTTTGTTTTTTTTACACACCAAAGTCAACTGCAGCCCCCCAGGCAGGAATCTCCTAGCCTGCCCACAAAACGAGGGCTAGAAAAGGCCAAAATACTCCAAAGCAAAAAAGAAAAAGAATACATGCCGGGGATACTAAAACAAAATGGCCGCCGCCGCTTTTTTCCCCATTCGTTGCCACGCGGCCGGCCACCCCGATATCACCAATCAAGCCTGCGGCCTACCCAAGCGCCTAACGCGCTCACGGCCCCTCAAATTTGCTGAATGGCAGCTCCCTCACTCACCACTCAGGGTTCCCCGGTAGAGAGAGATCAAACACCAGCCGCGCCGGAGCTCAACCAAACCGCGGCTTCAGCTCCGACGCCGGGAAACAAGCAGGGCTGACTTGAGCGATCCTGCGGCGCTGCCGGTAAGCCTTCCACCTGCTCCTCACCCTTAGAAGCGGGTTCGGGAGCAGGGAGGCACACAACCCAACGCTGAAAAGCTCTCTCCGGTAATGCTCGTTCAAGCCACGGGGCCTGTGAGAGGGAGCGGGGGGGGGAGGGGGGGAGGAAAGGAGGAGGAGGCTGAAGCCGGGAGATGGAGCCAGAGGAATAACTCTTCAGCAAAAGCCCTGCTCCTGCAACACACACAAATGGACAAAGTAAACTAAAGGTAACCTACAATCTAAAATAAAATTTAAACCCAAGCACCCCAGAAATTAGAAAAGGGGATGTATCAAATCTAACTCTGCTTATTTGCTTAGACTGAGCCCAGTCCCAGGCTCAGAATCTCCTTCAGCTGCTTGGAGACTGAAAGTACTGGTGAGAAGGGGCGGTCCTTGCCTATTTATACTGGTGCCAGCAAAGCGATGATGTATTTCAGTCTCCAAGGCTGCTGGAGGAGATTCTAAACTCTATGGTTCCGGGACTGGACTAGAGGGACGAAAAGGAAGATATCATTAATTCTCATGAAGAAATTTCACTTGCCGTTAATTTCCTTTCCTGGAATCCTGCTAGACGAGTCCAGCAAGTGGGTTAAGTCCCCCTGCCAGCACATGTTGGAGACAGAGAAAGATACCAGAAGCTCGATTGGCTAAGCTCTGGTAGATATACAGCTACACCCCTAGGGGTCTCGTATACTCTGATAAAACAAAGGAATAGTTTAATTCAAAAACAAGGCACAGTAACCCAGCACTGAAGTGCCCACATGCAACCATAAACTATATACAAGGAGCCCCTTCGTTGGGGACACAACAGAAGGCGAACAGTTCTATAGAACGTGGTCCTTGGCGCAGCTAACAAGTCTGTCCAAAAGGCATACAATACGGGTGGGTCCTGGACTGGTCTTGCAGGATTCCAGGAAAGTATATTAATGGTAAGTGAAATTTCTCCTCCAAGATCATCCTGTTAGACCATTCCAGACAAGTGGGAAGTACCCAAGCTACCCCATCTCAGGGTGGGAAGAGACAGCCGCTGCCACCACACTGACCTCAAAGTGCGCCACATCGCTAACTTGGCGATCGAGGCGATAGTGCCAAACAAAGATAGACAAGGAGGACCAGATGGCTGCTCGACAAATGTCGAGGGGAGCGACTTCCGAGTGTTCCGCTCACAATGTTGCCTGAGACTGAGTGGAGTGCGCCCAGAGACCCGGGTGCACAGGCTTACCATGCAGGATGTAAGCTGACTCAATGGTCCGGCAGAGCCCACGGACGATGGTGGCCTTGGAAGCCACAAGGTCCCTGCGAAGTCCTGCAAACAAGACAAAAAGGCGATCAAACTTAAGAAAGGAATTTGTGACTTTTAGGTAGTGCCTCTACTGAGATCGACTGTGTGGAGCCCCTTGTTGGGCTCAGTACATTGTTCCTTGGAAAAGGCAGGGAGTGATATAGTCTGGTTCATATGAAAGGATATAAGAACCTTCGGAAGGAAGGAAGGAACCACAGGCAGGGACACTCCTTCCGCACAGAAGGAGAGAAAGGGGGCCCGACAAGAGAGGGCTTGCAGCTTGGAGACTCTCCTGGTCGAGGTTAGGGCAACTAGAAATGCTGTCATGAGGGACAAGTCTCGGAGGGTGATCCGCTGGGGGGGGGGGGGGGAGCATAAGGCACTTGAGGACCAAGGAGAGATCCCAGGGAGGGACCATTGGGCGGACAGGATGTTAGCAGTTACTGGTAACATGACTGCCTGGTGCGAAGGTAGCGGACCTCACGTGCCACCTAGACAAGGTCTTTGATAGTGATGTGGAGGAGTCTGCTGTCTTGGTACATGTCGGTACCAATGACAAAGGAAAATGAGGTAGGGAGGGTTCTGGAGGCTAAATTTAGGCTTTTAGGTAGGAAGTTGAAATCCAGAACTTCCAGGGTAGCGTTCTCCGAAATGCTTCCTGTTCCACGCGCAGGACCCAAAAGGCAGGCAGAGCTCCGGAGTCCCAATACATGGATGAGAAGATGGGGCAAGGATGAGGGTTTTGGATATGTTAGAAACTGGGGAACATTCTGAGAGGAGGAGGGGCTCTTCCGAAGGGATGGGATTCACCTTAACCGGAATGGAACCAGGCTGCTGGCATTAGCCTTTAAAAAGGAGATACAGCAGCTTTTAAACTAGATAACAGGGGAGAGCCGACAGTCGCCCAAGACCGCATGGTTCGGAACAATGTATCCTTGAAGGATACTATCAAAAGAATGAAGTGAGTGCATATCAGCAGAGAGGTCCTAATAAAGACAAAAGTAGCTCAAATGCCCTTGAGTATGGAGCAGACAGAGCTTAAAGATTCCAAATTACCCCTGCCTACCGATAGCCAGATTAATATGAATAAAATAGTCTCTAAAATGCTTGTATGCAAATGCTAGAAGTCTAAAAAATAAGATGGGAGAGTTAGAATATACAGTACTAAATGAGAGGTTAGATATGATTGGTATCTCAGAGACATTGTGGAAGGAGGACAACCAGTGGGACACTGAGATACCTGGGAACAAACTATATCGCAATGATAGAACTGATCAAATTGGTGGAGGGGCTGAGCTGTATATTAGAAAGGGGACTGAGTCACAAAGGATTAAAGTTTTGCAGGAAACAAAATTTGCTGTAGAATCTCTATGGATTGAAATTCCATGTAAAAAAGGGAAGGCAATGGCAGTGGGGGTGTACTATCGACCGCCTGGCCAGAATAAACAAATGGATGATGAAAGCTCAAAGAAATTAGGGAAGCTAACAAAAGTTACAGCACAGTAATAATAATGGGTGATTTCAATTAGCCCGGTACTGACTAGGTCAGTGTCACGGCAGGACATACTAGGGAGATAAAGTTTCTAGATGAAATAAATGACTGCTTCTTGGAGCAGCTGGTTCATGAACTAACCAGAGGGGAAGCCATTTTGGACCTAGTCCTTAATGGAACATCAGATCTGGTGCAAGAGATTAGGGTGTTGGGGCCACTTGGCAATAGTGATCATAGCATTATCATGTTTGATTTAATTAATGGAGGAGGGATGGTAAGGAAATCCACAGTACTACCTTTTAACTTTTGAAAGGGAGACTATGATAAAATGAGGAAAATAGTTAAAAAAACCTAAAAGGGGCAGTTGCAAAGGTTAAGGACTTACATTAAGTTTGGGTGGTGTTTAAAAATACTATCTTCGGAGTCCGACTAGCTGTATTCCACGCTTTAAGAAAAGTGGAAGGGAGTCCAAAAAACTGCCAGCATGGTTTAAAGGTGAGGTCAGAGAGGCTGCTGTTGCCAAAAAAGCATCTTTCAAGAAATGGAAAAATGAGCCAAATGATGAAAACTGGAAACAGCACAAGCACTGGCAAGTTAGATGCAAGGCATTCATAAGGCAGGCAAAGAGAGAATATGAGAAGAAGCTTGCTGTGGAAGCAAACACACATAATAAAGACTTATTCAAGTACATTTGTAGCAAAAAACATGTGAAAGAGTCAGTTGGACCATTAGATGATAGAGGGGTAGAAGGGGCACTAAGAGGGGACAAGGCCATAGCGGAGAGACTGAATGAATTCTTTGTTTTACTGAGGAAGATGTAGGAATGTTACCCATAACTGAAGTGTTATTTAAAAGTGATATTGCGGAAGAATTGAAAGAAATATCGATACACCAGGAAGATGTATTACAACTATTTGATAAACTGAAGAGTAGCAAATGACCTGGACCAGATGATATACATCCAAGGGTTTTGAAAGAACTGAAATATGAGATTGCAGACCTGCTTTTAGTAATCTGTGAACTATCATTAAAATCATCTGTAATACCTGAAGATTGGAGGATGACTAATGTAACGCCAAATTTTAAAAACGGTTCCAGGGGTGATCCGGAAAACTACAGACCGGTGAGCCTGATGTCAGTACCAGGAATAATGGTAGAAACCACAATAATGAACAAAATTACTGAACATGTAGATAGTCATAGCTTAATGGGAGACAGCCAACATGGCTTTAGACAAGGAAGATCTTGTTTTACTAATCTTATGTTTTTTTGAAGGTGTGAATAAACAGGTAGACAAAGGTGAGTCGGTTGATATAGTGTATATGGACTTTCAGAAAGCCTTTGACAAGGTCCCTCATCAGAGACTTTTGGCAACACTAAAAAGTCATGAGATAGGAGGCAGTGTACTATTGTGGATCAGGAACTGGTTAAGATAGAAAGCAGAGGGTAGGGCTAAATGGCCAATTTTCCCAAAGGAGAAAGGTGAATAGTGGAGTACCCCAGGGATCTGTGCTGGGTCCACTGCTTTTTGACATATTCATAAATGACCTTGAAAAGGGAATAACGAGTGAAGTTATCATATTTTCAGATGAGATAAAACTATTTAAAGTTGTTAAAACCCATGAGGATTGTGGAAAATTGCAAGAGGATCTTGATAAATTGGAAGACTGGGCATCAAAATGGCAGATGAAATTTAATGTGGACAAGTGCAAAGTTCTGCACCTATGAAAGAACAACCCAAACCTATGGTTACACGATGCAAGACTCCACATTAGGCGGCACCACCACCTAGGAAAAAGATTTAGGCATCACTGTGGATAACATGTTAAAACCCTCCGCCCAATGTGTAGCGGCGGCCAAGAGAGCAAATGGAATGCTAGGTATCATAAGGAAAGGAACGGAAAATAAAACAAAGGATATTATAATAATGCTTCTGTATTGTTCCATGGTGCGACCGCACCTTGAATACTGTGTGCAATTCTGGTCGCCGTATCTTAAAAAGGATATAACGTTATTAGAAAAGATACAGCCACCAAAATGATAAAGTGGATGGAAGGATATCCCTACGAAGAGAGGCAAAAAATGTTAGGGCTCTTCAACCTGGAAAAGAGACGGCCTAGGGGAGATATGATAGAAGTCTGTAAATTAATGAATGGAGTGGAATGGGTAAACGTAGATTGATTGTTTACGTCATCAGAATATAGAAAGACTAGGGGGCATGCAATGAAGCTACAGATTAACCTATTTAAGACTAATAAGAGAAAATATTTTTTCTCTCAACGTGTAATCAAACTCTGGAATTTGTTACCAGAGGATGAAGTAAAAGCTGTAAGTGTAGCTGGGTTTAAAAAAGGTTTGGACAAGTTCCCGGAGGAAAGGTCCATAAACCATTATTAAAAGGGATCCAGGATATCACTGCTTGACCCAATACAAGCATTGTGGAACATGTGTCTTTTGGGGAAACTGCGGGGTACGTATGACCTAGATTGGCCACTGTTGGAAACAGGATATTGGGTTCGATGGACCTTGGTCTGACCCAGTATGGCATATCATGTTCCGCTCAGGTTCGGATTCGACATTCCCTTGGACAGTCACCTAGTGACAATGAAGGGCTGGGGAATTACCCGGGATAGCCTTCCCTTGCTATACTCTTCACTTCCGCCTCGGGCACACATACACACCTTAATAAACATACCAAACATAAGAACATGAGATATGCTATACTGGGTCAGACCAAAGGTCCATCAAGCCCAGTATCCTGTTTCCAACAGTGGCCAATCTAGGTCATACGTACCTAGCACTTTCCCCAAAAGACACAGGTTCCACAATGCTTGTACTGGGTCAAGCATCGATATCCTGGGTCCCATCTTAATAATGGTTTATGGACCTTTCCTCCAGGAACTTGTCCAAACCTTTTTTAAACCCAGCTACACTAACATCCTTTACTATATCCTCCGGTAACAAATTCCAGAATTTGATTACACATTGAGTGAAAAAATATTTTCTTTTATTAGTCTTAAATAGGTTACCCTGTAGCTTCATTGCATATCCCCTAGTCTTTCTATATTCTGATAACGTAACCAATCGATCTACATTTACCCATTCCACTCCATTCATTAATTTATAGACTTCTATCATATCTCCCCTCAGCCGTCTCTTTTCCAGGTTAAAGAGCCCTAACCTTTTTAGCCTTTCTTCATAGGAGTATCCTTCCATCCCCTTTACCATTTTGGTGGCTCTTCTCTGAACCTTTTCTAATAGCGCTATATCCTTTTTAAGATACGGTGACCAGAATTGCACACAATATTCAAGGTGCGGTCTCACCATGGAACGATATAGAGGCATTATAATATATCTTTTGTTTTATTTTCCATTCCTTTTCTTATGATACCTAGCATTCTATTTGCTCTCTTGGCTGCCGCTGCACACTGGTCCGAGGGTTTTAACATTTTATCCACAATGACCCCTAAATCCTTTTCCTGGGTGGTGGTTCCTAATGTGGAACCTTGCATCGTGTAACCATAGTTTGGGTTGTTCTTCCCGAGGTGCATAACTTTGCATTTATCCACATTAAATTTCATCTCCCATTTTGATGCCCAGTCTTCCAATTTATCAAGATCCTCTTGCAATTTTCCACAATCCTCTTGGGTTTTATCAACTTTAAATGGTTTTGTGTATTCTGCAAATTTGATAACCTCACTCGTTATTCCCCTTTCCAGGTCATTTATGAATATGTCAAAAAGCAGCGGACCCAGTACAGATCCATGGGGTACACCACTATTCACCTTTCTCCATTGGGATAATTGGCCATTTAGCCCTACCCTCTGCTTTCTATCTGTTAACCAGTTCCTGATCAAAGTAGTCAACTGCCTCCTATCCCATGACTCTTTAGTTTAGCCAAATGTCTCTGATGAGGGACCTTGTCAAAGGCTTTCTGAAAGTCCATATACACTATATCAACCGACTCACCTTTGCGTTTTTGCTTCCGCAGCAAGCTTCTTCTCAAATTCTCCCTTTGCCTGCCTTATCAATGCCTTGCATTTGACTTGCCAGTGCTTGTGCTGTTTCCAGGTTTCGTCGTTTGGCTCTTTTTTCCATTTCCTGAAAGATGCTTTTTTGGCAACAGACGCCTCTCTGACCTCACCTTTAAACCATGCTGGCAGTTTTTTGGACTTCCTTCCACTTTTCTTAAAGTGTTGAATACAGCTGATCTGGGCTTCCAAGATAGTATTTTTCAACACCACCCAAGCTTGATGCAAGTCTTTAACCTTTGCAGCTGCTCCTTTTAGTTTTTTCTTAACTATTTTCCTCATTTTATCATAGTCTCTCTTTAGAAAGTTAAAAGGTAGTACTGTGGATTTCCTTACTATCCCTCCTCCACTAATTAAATCAAAGGCTATCATGCTATGATCACTATTGCCAAGTGGCCCCAACACCCTTATCTCTTGCACTAGATCTGGTGTTGCACTAAGAACTAGGTCTAATATGGCTTCCCCTCTGGTCAGTTCATGAACCAGCTGCTCCAAGAAGCAGTCATTTATTTCATCTAGGAACTTTATCTCCCTAGCATGTCCTGCCGTGACACTGATTCATTCGATACCGGGGTAATTGAAATCACCTATTATTATTAATGTGCAGTAACTTTTGTTAGCTTCCTCGATTTCTTTGAGTATTTCATCATCCCTTTGTTCATTCTGGCCAGGCGGTCAATAGTACACCCCCACTGCCATCGCCTTCCCCTTTATTGCAGTGCTCAAACAAGAAATCCTTATTATAGAAACATGAGTATAATATCTAATTGCACCTAGCAAGCAGATAGCATAAGCTTAGGTAATAAGAAAGGGAGAGGTCAGTATAGCCCACCTCCGTAATCTGTTCCTACTAACGCCCCCTATACAGTTCTTCTCTTACTTCCTTTATAGGCCTTCCAGCATGTACACATGCGAACACACATATATTGTTATCTCTATATTTCTTCACTTACTCCTTTGTAGTTTTTCTTCCCAGACATCATGTCTATATCATTTTTCTATAAAATAGGTTTCTTTCTTTTTAATTAACTAACTTGCATGCTGCCACCTAGTATGTTACATTTCAGTGATCGCCTCCCTCTGCATTCCTGCTTTCTTTAGTGCACCTTTCTTCTTCAATGTCTGATTCTGTCCTTGAAGGTCAAAGGCAACTGTGCTGAATTTATTTGCACAGTTTCTCTATTAACCCTTTTCTGATGTTATAGCAAACAGATTGGTAGGCCCTCAGAAGGAGGGTGAAGCATGCACACGCCTCAGACATCTGCTAACATCCGCATGGGATGCAATCGAGGGCCCTGTGATGGGTCCCCTGAAAGAAGTTAGTGCGGAGACCTGGACCCAGAGGGAGCTGAGGGCCAGGCCCTTGACAAGCACCTCTTGAAGGAAGGCCAAGACATTTGGAATCTGCACTTGCAAGGGGAGAGGCGTTGTCATGAGCACCATGTCTCAAAATGGCGCCAGACCCTCGTATACACCAAGGACGTAGAGGGGCGCCATGCCTTTAGAAGGGTAGCCACTACTTGTCTTGAATAGCCCCTGTGAATTAGGCAGTGCCTTTCAAGAGTCAGACCCTAAGCGAGTAGGGAGCTGGGTAATCCATCATGATTGGACCCTGACGTAGGAGACCCATGCGGGACCCAAGAGCCAGAGAAGACATCTGGAGTAGGCGAATGAGGTTGGCATACCATGGCCTCCGAGGTCAATCTGGTGCCACCAGGGTCACCTTGCTGGAGTGAGCCCCAATGTGCCGGAGAACTCTCCCAATCATTGCCTAGGGAGGGAACAGGCACAACAGAGGTGTCAAAGGCCATGGTTGAATTAACACGTCTAGGGCCTGTGATCCATGCTCCTTCCTCCAACTGAAGAACGTGTGCATCTTTGTGTTTGCTGCCATCACCATCAGACCCATAGTGGGCTGTTTCCAGATTCGAACTACCCGCTGAAAGGCCCAGGGGGCCAGCTCCCATTTGCCATAATCTAGAATGTGACGGCTGAGGAAATCCACCTGAATGCTGTCTACCCCGGCGATGTGCTGGGTCAACAGAGCCTGTAGATATTGCTCCGCCCAGGGGAAGAGAAGGGCCACATTAAGCAGTATATCAAATCTTTAATAAATGAACTGAAATGAAATGACTACGCTTGGACATGACTCTGACTGTGTGGGAGCAAAGGAGAGGCAGAAAGTGTACTAGAGCGAGGTGGACCGCCTGGGCCTCCAGGTGGTTGATCGTCCAAGCAGGCTTCCCAAGGCATCCAAGACCCCTGAGTCATCTAGGTTAAGAAATGCACTCCCCATCTCGAGCTTGAGTCAGTGGCCACCAGAATCCAGCGAGAAACCTCTAAGGGGATGCCCCAGAGCAAATGGTCCAGCGAAAGCCACCAGAGTAGGCTGCATTGTGTTGAGTAAGGAAGTGGTAGCCAACAGTCGTAGTCCTTGGACACTGGGGACCAATGGAAGAGAAGTGAACATTTGTCGCACATAGATAGTAACCATGGACCCCAGAATCTGAAGATAGTCCCAGACTCGGGGACTGCTTTGCAGAAGAAACTGTCAGAGTTGTGACGAGAGCTTTCGAAAACACTCATGCATCAGAACAACCTTGCCCTGTTGGGTATCGAAACAACAGGCCCTGAGAAAGTCCACAGTTTGAGATGGCCGCAGGCAGCTCTTGGAATGATTGACGACCCATTTGAGGTTCCCTAGGAAGGTCACCATGCGGGAGACTGTCTGGGAGGCCTCAGAGAAGGAGTCTGCGCGAATGAGCCAGTCATCCAGATAGGGGTGGACTCGAATGCCTTGCTTCCATAAGGCTGCCGCAGCCACCACCATGACGTTGGAGGAGGTGTGTGGCACCGAAGCCAAGTTGAACAACAGAGAGCAAAACTGAAAGTGCTGTCTGAGAATGGCAAAGCGTAAGAAACACTGCTGATCTTTGTGGATGGGAATGTGGAAATATGCTTCCGCAGGTCCAGAGAGGTGAGGAACTCCCCTTTCTGAACCACCTGAATAACTGACTATAGTGTTTCCATGCAAAATCGCAGCACTCAAAGGGCCCGGTTGACCTACTTGAGATCCAGAATAGGACGAAATGACCTGCCCTTCTTGGGTACCACAAAGTAAACGGAGTAGCGATCTGAACCCCTCTTGGAAGGAGGAACTGGCCAGATGGCCCGCAACAGATGGAGGGTGGTCTGTACAGTGGCTCTCTTTCGGGGTGATCCGTAGGGCAAAACGAGAAAGGCATCTCGGATGGGACGCAGACAGTAGAATACATAACCATGATGGAAGATGCTGAGCACCCATCCATCAGAGGTTATTAGAGCCAACTGGCCCCATCAGAGAGGTGAGCGGGATGCACTGGAGAACTTAGCCAGGCCTGTATAGGCATTTTTTCCTTTTTGGATGCTGTGAAAAGTCTGTGAACTCTGGTCAGAGCGCCTTGATGAGACTGACGCAAACGACTTGCCGAGCCAATAGTGCCAGGAGTCACAGAACCTGGACCATGAGGAAGATGATGGATAGAATCGCTGTCCCAAGCGGCGCAACGATGAATGAGGCTTGTTTTCTGGCAACTGCTGGGCTTGACATCTCCCAAGCCTTGACCAACTTGTTGAGTTCCTTGCCAAAGAGCAGCTTGCCCTTCATAGGCAGCTTGGCAAGGTGTGCCTTTGAGGCTGCATCAGCCAATCACTGCTGGAGCCGGAGCCGGAGCCAGAGCCAGAGACGAGCCACCATCACGGCAGCCACTGAACATGCTAAGAGATGAAGGAGATCATAAGAGGCATCCACCAAGGCAGCTGTAACAGATTCCAAGCGGGCCAACACCGGATTCTCGGGCAATCACTGGATCCACCGCAGGAGGGCACGGGCCGCCAGTCCTCCATAAACTGCAGCCTGGAGTGCCAGATTGGAAGAGGAAAAGGCCTTCTTGAGGAGCCCTTACGACCTTCCTATCCTGTTGGTCCCAAAGCGCTGGTCCGCCTTCCACCAGAAAGCACAGTTACTTACCTGTAACAGGTGATCTCTGGGAACAGCAGGAATTAGTCATCACATATGGGTACGTCGGTACCGACGGAGCCTGCGCGGGAAAGCTCCCCAGCTTTTCAAATGAAAAGCTTTTGGGGCCTCCCACTGCACATGCGCGCTGCCTTCCCGCCTTCCTGACCAGCTCTCCTCAGTTCGAGTTTAAAGCTGAGACAATAGAGAGAGAGGACAGGAAGATAGAGGAATAGAGAGACAACTCCTAGGGGAGGTGGGTGGGTTGTGATGACTAATTCCTGCTGTTCCCAGAGATCACCTGTTACAGGTAAGTAACTGTGCTATCTCTAGGAACAAGCAGGAATAAGTCATCACATATGGGGACTCCCTAGCTGAGATGCCTGGGAGATCCCCCTCCAAGGGTAACCATCTTCGGATGGATCTCAGGCATCCATTCTGGGAAGGTGGGCAGGAGTTGTTTAAGTATGGAACAGGTGTTTGAGGACAGCCTGACCAAACAAGGCATCCCGGCGGGAGTCCTTGTCCAAGCAGTAATGGGCTGTGAAGGTATGCACCGAGGCCCAAGTGGCTGCTCGACAGATCTGATCTATGGATACAGAGGGGAGATGAGCCATAGAAGTGGCCATGGCTCTCACATTGTGAGCTGTGACATGGCCTTCCAGAGAAATGTTCTTACTCTGGTAAGCAAAGGAAATACACTGAGCAATCCAGTTGGAAAGTGTGCGTTTGGTGACTGGAAGTCCCAAATGAGAAGGATCAAAAGCCACGAAAAAATGAGAAGACTTTCGATGTGGCTGAGTTCTATTGAGGTAAAAGGCGAGAGCTCTTTTACAGTCAAGAGTATGAAGGTTCCTCTCTGCACTGGATGCATGAGGAGCCGGAAAAAAGACAGGTAGATATACCTCTTGATTAAGACGAAAAGGCGAGACCACTTTAGGCATAAAGTGGGGATTCGTCCTAAGGACCACCTTATCATGATGAAATCTGGTATAAGGTGGATTTGCCACCAAAGCTTGCAGTTCACTGATGCGGCGAGCCGAAGTGACTGCAATAAGGAAAAGGACCTTCCAAGAAAGAAATTTCAGGGAGGTAGATACCAATGGTTCAAAAGGGTGGCTTCATAAGTTGACCCAGAACTAAATTCAAGTCCCATGCTACCGGAGGAGGCCGGATGGGAGGCTTAGTGAGGGTTAGGCCTCTCATGAATCTTGCAATAAGAGGATGAGAGGAAACAGATTGTCCATTTATAGGTTTTAAGGATGCTGTAATAGCACTTAAATGGACTCGTACTGAATTCGTCTTGAGGCCTGCATTGGAAAGATGCAGGAGATAGTCTAGTAGAGAATTCAAAGGAAGTGCCAGAGGGTCAAGACCCTGTTGAGCACACCAAATGGAAAAACGTTTCCATTTGAAAGCATAGGAACGCCTGGTAGAGGGTTTCCTAGAGGCAGAAAGGATATCTTTCACTGGTTGAGAAAGATTAAACTCTTGAAGGCTTAAGCCTTCAGTAACCAAGCTCGGAGATGTAGGGACTTGGGGTTTGGATGCCACAAAGTCCCCTGCTCCTGAGACAGAAGGTCTGATGCAGCTCCCAGGTCCAGGGAGGAGCCCTGGGAGAGCTGTAGAAGGAGAGGGAACCACACTTGGCGTGGCCAGCGTGGAGCAATGAGGATCATGGATCCGTGATCCCTCTGAAGTTTGAACAGAGTCTTGGGAATCAAAGGAATGGGTGGAAAAGCGTACAGGAATTCCTGACCCCAATGCAGGAGAAAGGCATCGTTGGCCTGAGCTCCCTGACACGGAGTCCTGGAACAGAACCGGGGAAGTTTGGCATTCCACGGACTTGCAAAGAGGTCTATGTCCGGGGTCCCCCATTCCTGAAAGATTCTGCGTATTTGGTCCATATGTAGGGACCATTCGTGTGGGAGCAGAACTCGACTGAGTCTGTCTGCCCGAGAGTTTTGAACTCCTGGAAGATATACTGCCAGAAGATGAATTTGGTGCTCTCTGGCGAAGGCCCATAATCTGAGAGCTTCGTTGCAAAGCGACAGAGAGCCCGTCCCTCCTTGTTTGTTGATATAAAACATGGCCACCTGATTGTCTGTCTGAACTAGGACAGTCAGGTTGGCAAGGAGGGTATGGAAGACTGTGAGGGCAAGGAAGATTGCTCGCAGTTCCAGAAGATTGATATGAAGGGTGGTCTCTTGGGGAGACCAGATTCCCTGAGTGGAGAGATGTTGAAGATGAGCTCCCCACCCTGTTTGGGAGGCATCTGTTGTGAGGGTTGCTTGGGGCAACGAAGGTTGGAAGGGGGTCCCCAACAACAGATTTTTGGAGGATGTCCACCACTGGAGAGACCAAAACAGACGTTTTGAGGTGAGTACCTGGTCTGACAGCAGTCCCGATGCTTGAGACCACTGGGTGGCCAATGTCCATTGAGCTGCTCTCATATGGAGACGAGCATAAGGTACCACATGAACCGTGGAGGCCATGTGGCCGAGAAGTTGCAGCATTTCTTTGGCTGACAAGTGACTTCTGGACTGAGCCTGGGAGGCCAAGCTTATTAGCCTTTGGCCTCGGACCAGAGGGAGGTAGGCCCTTGCAGTGGTGGAGTCCAATTGGGCCCCTATGAATTCCAGGGACTGAGTAGGGATGAGTTGGGACTTGGGAATGTTTACCACAAGTCCCAGATATTGAAGAATACGCCTTGTGCAGTCCAGAGAAATCTGGGCTTCTGATTGAGATGGAGCTCGGATGAGCCAGTCGTCCAGATATGGGAAGACAAAGATTCCCATGCCTCTGAGAAATGCGGCAACGACTGCCATGCATTTTGTGAATACTCTTGGAGCAGAGGCCAGACCGAAGGGTAGTACTCTGTACTGGAAATGTTTTCCCTGGAACAGAAATCTTAGATACTTTCTGTGGAATGGATGGATGAGTATATGAGTGTACGCATCCTTGAGATCTAGAGAACAAAGCCAATCTTGACTCTGAAGGTATGGAAGGAGAAGGCCCAGAGAGAGCATTTTGAATTTCTCCTTGAATAGAAACCTGTTCAATTCTCTCAGATCTAGGATAGGTCTGAAGCCCCCTGTCTTCTTTGTTATGAGAAAGTAAGGGGAGTAGAAACCTAACCCCTGTTGTGGAGGAGGAACCTCCTCTATTGCCCCTTGGGCAAGAAGAGAAGAGACTTCCTGACCCAACAGGGTCAGAAGAGATGGGGGAGAACTGAATTGCCTCACCATGGTATGGGGAGGTAGGCTGGAGAAATGAAGTTTGTAGCCTTCTCGGATAATAGAGAGGGTCCATTGCTCTGATGTTATTTGCTCCCATCTGGGAGCAAAGTGAGCTAGCCTTCCAGGAATGGTGAGGGGCTCTGGCTGTGCTAGAGCCAGAAACGGCAAGTTCTCTAGAGGGAAGTCAAAACCCCTGAGGGGGTTGAGCCTGTTGGGATGTAGCAGACACTGCAGGCTTTGACTTTACCTGCTTAGATTGTTGACGCTTAGCCGCAAGGCGAGGCTGAGCAGATTGCTGGCCAGTATTTGTGGGAAATCTGGTCTTTTTATAGTAAGGCCTTTTAAAAGGCTTCTTTTTGGTAGGGGTAGAAGTAGACTTGGAAAGTCTATCTAGAGTGGCATTTTCTGCATCCATTTGAGCAGCTTTAATCTGCCAGTCTTCCCCAAATAAGTTCTCACCGGTACAGGGCAGATTCCTGAGGCCTTCTACAACCCAGGGTTCTAGGTTAGAAGCCTGGAGCCAAGCAAGACGTCGGGCTGCAATAGCAATTCCCGAAGCTCTGCCTGCAACCTCGAAGAAATCAAAGGCTGCCCTGTTGGAGAACTTGGAGACCTCTGAAAGTTGTGTCACCATAGAAAAGAAGTCCGCCCTTTGATCATCAGGGATAAAGGGGGCAAAATTCTGTATTTTTAGGGCAAGTTGCCCAAGATACATGCCCATATAAAGGCTATAAGAGTTGATCCTGGCTATAAGCATACTAGCCTGGAACATCTTTCTTCCAAAAGAGTCTAGGTTCTTACATTCTCGCCCTGGAGGGGTAGAAGAATGCCTCTTAGGACTCTTTATTTTCTTCATAGCAGACTTCACCACAATGGAGTGGTGAGGCAGCTGAGTTTTCTGGAACCCAGGCGAAGGAGGGACCCGATACATGGTGTCCAACCTGCGGGAATGGGGAGACAGTGTTAAAGGAGTCTCCCACAAATCCATCAAGTGTTCTTGAAGGATTTCATGGACAGGCAGAGTGACTGCCTCTTTAGGAGCTTTTGAGTATCCTAAAATGTCCAATTTTTTTTGATCTGGGTTCTCTTTCAGAAGATGTAGTAATAGAAAGTGCTTTAGCTATATCAACAATGAAATCCTGAAAGGATAAATCCTCTGGAGGAGACATCCTCCTCTTGGGAGAAGAGGGCTCCTCAGGAAGAGTAAGCTCAGCAGAGTCATCAGAGGAATTAAATTCATCAGAAGAATCTGAGTACTCTTTCTGTGCTTCCAATGTACGATACGCATACCGATCGGTATCGACATCGGGCGTATCGGGCATGGGATCGGTACCGGGCGAAAGCCGGAATCCGGCATGCGAAACCGATCGACGTTTAGAAGTCGATGGTCTCGGTTCCGGTGTAGATACCGGAACCGGGGTCGGTACCGATGAAATCAGTACCGAGGGCGTCGCAGCCTTAATGAATGCCAGTACGGCCTGCTGCATGGTCTGGACAGTACTGCCCATAGACGCCACTACTGCCTGGAGGTCGGTACCGGTATGGGCCGGTACCCCAGAGCAGTCCAACAGGTGATCTGTCGAGGCCGTGCCATCGATGTCAACCTGTGACCCCATGATTGCTTTGGAGGCCGGAACCTCCCGCCGGGGTTTTTTGGCCTGGGCAGAATCCTCGAACTCAGAACTGAGAGCCTCTCGATCTTTAGAAAGAGATTTGCTTTTAGAGGATTTGCCCACAGAAGTTTTGGTTACCTGAGATCCATCCGGAGAGGAAGACCTGGATGACTGTGATGCTTCTGAAGGAAACAGCACATGAAGCTTGTTAGCCCGGTTCTGCAAACCACGTTTAGACATCTGGGTGCAGGATGGGCAGTCCGGTATGGAGTGCTCAGGTCCCAAACATTTGAGACACCATTCATGGGTGTCTGTGACAGAAATGACAGCACTGCATTTGGTACATTTTTTGAAACCAGGGACTGGCTTCTCCATGAGGAGAAATTGTGTAGGCCTTAAGGCCTAACACCGGGTACCAAGCTGTGCTGAAGAAAAATAAAGAAGTCTTTTTTTTTTTTTTTTTGATATAGAAAGAAAGAAAGACCGGCGATACCGGTTTTGGTATGGGGAAGGCAGGTACGCGGTCTAAAGAAACAAACAAAAGTAACAAATTCTTCAGCGGTGACAGGAACACGACCTGCTGGCTCCGCGGAAAAAAGAAGAACTGAGGAGAGCTGGTCAGGAAGGCGGGAAGGCAGCGCGCATGTGCAGTGGGAGGCCCCAAAAGCTTTTCATTTGAAAAGCTGGGGAGCTTTCCCGCGCAGGCTCCGTCGGTACCGACGTACCCATATGTGATGACTTATTCCTGCTTGTTCCTAGAGATTAGTGGTGTGCTTGGTGATACCCATCACCAGAGTGTCTACTTTCGAATATGTGAGCTATCTCTCCAGGTCCGCTAGAGACCAAAGATAGTGACGAGCTATTCGCAAGGGGGCGTCAGGCAACTCCCATTCTTGAGAGACCATCTGTTGGAGCTCTAGTGGAAAGGGAAAAAGCTCTAAAGGGCTTACAAATGCCCTGCAGGATGGGATCAGCCCGAGACTGAGCCTGGGCAGAGTCCTGTACAGGAGGATCAGACAGGCGTAAGGCTTCCACCACTTGAGCAATCAGAGCTGGAAGCTCTTCTTTGCGGAAAAGAGAGATAGTCTGCGTGCCATCTTGCTCTTCGCCTGAGGCCTCCGAGGGGGACCATTCACCATCCTCACAGTCTGAGACATCCAAGCTATTGTGCATTGACAGAGCTTCCTCTTCTGGAGAAACATTTCTCCAGTCCCCCAGGGCCCATGATTCCTCTTTGAGCAGGTGTCTCCCTTTGGAAGCCAAATCCTCATAAGCACACTTCCAGGACCCAGAGGGGATATGGGCCGAGTGACAGAAGCCAAGCACCAGAGGTCCCAAGCCTGCTTGAAGAGTTCTAGGAATAGCTGGGACCTCTGGTCTTGAGGCAGCAGCATCCGAGATGAGTCTTGAGGCTGAGTTTTATACATAGGCTGTGGCAGCAGCAGCAGAGCCAGGGAAAGAGTATCTTCAGCTGGAGTAATTTATTTATTTATTTAACAGGTCTTCTATACCGCTTTATCATATATTCAAAGCGGTGAACATAGAACAGTTACAGCAACGAGCTTTACATCGAACAGGGATATATAACTTGAACAAATGGATGATGAAATGCTCAAAGAAATCAAGGAAGCTAACAAAAGCCACAACAGAGTAGTAATAATGGGTGATTTCAATTACCCCGGTATCGACTGGGACAGTGTCACAGCAGGACAAGCTAAAGAGATAAAGTTTCTAGATGAAATAAATGACTGCTTCTTGGAGCAGCTGGTTCATGAACCGACCAGAGGGGAAGCCATACTGGACCTAGTCCTTAGTGGAACGCCAGATCTGGTGCAAGAAATAAGGGTGTTGGGACCACTTGGCAATAGTGATCATAGTATGATCATGTTTGATTTAATCAGTGGAGGACAGATAGTAAAGGAATCCACAGTACTACCTTTTAACTTTCAAAAGGGTGACTATGATAGAATGAGGAATATAGTTCGGAAAAAACTAAAAGGAGCGGTTCCAAAGGTTAAAGACTTACAGCAAGCTTGGGTGTTATTTAAAAATACTATCCTCGAAGCCCAGACCAGCTGTATTCCACGCATTAAGAAAAGTGGAAGAAAGTCCAAAAAACTGCCAGCATGGTTTAAAGGTGAGGTCAGAGAGGCTGTTGCTGCCAAAAGAGCAACCTTCAGAAAATGGAAAAAAGAGCCAAATGATGAAAACTGGAAACAGCACAAGCACTGGCAAGTTAAATGCAAAGCATTGATAAGGCAGGCAAAGCGGGAATTTGAGAAGAAACTTGCTACGGAAGCAAAAACACGAAATAAAGACTTTTTCAAGTACATTCGTAGCAAAAGGCCTGTGAGAGAGTCAATTGGACCATTAGATGATAGAGGGGTAAAAGGGGCAGTAAGAGGAGACAAGGCTATAGCAGAGAGACTGAATGAATTCTTTGCTTCGGTCTTTACTGAGGAAGATGTAGGGGTGTTACCCAAGACTGAAGTGGTATTTAAAGGTGATACTGCAGAGGAATTGAGAGAAATATCGCTACACCGGGAAGATATATTACAACTATTTGATAAACTGAATAGTAGCAAATCACCTGGACCGGATGGTATACATCCCAGAGTGTTGAAAGAACTGAAATATGAGATTGCAGACCTGTTATTGGTAATCTGTGAACTTTCATTAAAATCATCTGTAATACCTGAAGATTGGAGGGTCGCCAACGTAACACCAATTTTTAAAAAGGGTTCCAGGGGTGACCCAGGAAATTACAGACCGGTGAGCCTGACGTCAGTACCAGGGAAAATGGTAGAAGCCATCATAAAGAACAAAATTACACAGCATGTAGATAGTCATGGCCTAATGGGAGACAGCCAACATGGCTTTAGACAAGGCAGATCTTGTCTTACTAATCTGATCTGTTTTTTTGAAGGTGTGCATAAACAGGTAGACAAAGGTGAGTCGGTTGATATAGTGTATCTGGACTTTCAGAAAGCTTTTGACAAGGTCCCCCATCAGAGACTTTTGGCGAAGCTAAAAAGTCATGGGATAGGAGGCAGTGTACTATTGTGGATCGGGAACTGGTTAAAAGATAGAAAGCAGAGGGTAGGGCTAAATGGCCAATATTCCCAATGGAAAAAGGTGAATAGTGGAGTACCCCAGGGATCTGTACTGGGTCCGCTACTTTTTGACATATTCATAAATGACCTGGAAAAGGGAATAACTAGTGAGGTAATCAAATTTGCAGATGACACAAAACTGTTTAAAGTTGTTAAAACCCAAGAGGATTGTGGAAAACTGCAGGAGGATCTGGATAAATTGGAAGACTGGGCATCCAAATGGCAGATGAAATTTAATGTGGACAAGTGCAAAGTTATGCACCTAGGAAAGAACAACCCACACTATAGTTACAAGATGCAAGGCTCCACATTAGAAACCACCACCCAGGAAAAAGATTTAGGAGTCATCGTGGATAACATGTTAAAACCCTCCGCCCAGTGTGCAGCGGCGGCCAAGAAAGCAAATAGAATGCTAGGTATCCTAAGGAAAGGGATGGAGAATAAAACAAAGGATATTATAATGCCTCTGTATCGCTCCATGGTACGACCGCACCTTGAATATTGTGTGCAATTCTGGTCACCGTATCTTAAAAAGGACATAGAGTTATTAGAAAAAGTACAGAGAAGAGCCACCAAATTGGTGAAGGGGATGGAAGGCTACTCCTATGAAGAGAGGCTAAAAAGGTTAGGGCTCTTTAACCTAGAAAAGAGGCGGCTGAGGGGAGATATGATAGAGGTGTATAAATTAATGAATGGAGTGGAACGGATAAACGTGGATAAATTGTTTACGCTATCAGAATATAGAAGGACTAGGGGGCATGTAATGAAGCTACAGGGTAAACTATTTAAGACAAATAGGAGAAAATATTTCTTCTCTCAACGTGTAATCAAACTCTGGAATCTGTTACCGGAGGATGTAGTAAGGGCTGTTAGTATAGCTGGGTTTAAAAAAGGTTTGGACAAGTTCCTGGAGGAAAGGTCCATAAACCACTATTAAAAAGGGACCCAGGATATCAATGCTTGGCCTAGTACAAGCACTGCAGAACCTGTGTCTTTTGGGGAAACTGCTAGGTACGTATGACCTAGATTGGCCACTGTTGGAAACAGGATACTGGGCTTGATGGACCTCGGTCTGACCCAGTATGGCATTTCTTATGTTCTTATGTTCTTACAAGGAAACTGTTACAATGTTATGTAGTCATTCTGTCAAGGTTGTTGGTCTTCTGGGTTGGCTCCAAAGTATTCAATGAAGAGGTGGGTTTTTATTGCCTTCCTGAAGTCTACTAGGTCTGTGATTGCTCTTGTTGAGGTGGGGAGATCATTCCATAACTGGGGTGCAAACAGGGAGAAGGCTCTCTTGCAGGTGGATTGATTTGCTTTCCTGATGTTTAGTGGGGTCTCTAGGTTGTTGTTGTCTGTTCCTCTTCTTCTTCTGGTTGGGGGTGTCTTCCTGATAAGTGGTTGGAGGGTTGCTGGGGAGAGGTTGTTTAATGTTTTGAAGATTATTATTAAGTTTTTGTATTTGGTGCTTACGGAGACCGGGAGCCAGTGTAGCTGGTGAAGCATGGGGGTTATGTGATTGTATTTTGCTGTTCCAGTTATGATTCTGGCCGCAGTGTTTTGCACCAGCTGTAGTGGAAGGGTAGTTTTCTTCGGGAGGCCATAATGGATTGCGTTACAGAAATCAAGTATAGGCATTATTATGGCTTGACATACAGTTCAGAAGTCGCCGTCGTTGAGTAGAGGTTTGAGTTTGCGTAGTATTCTGAGTTTGTGGTAGGCTGATCCGGTTGTCTTTTTAATGTGAGGTTGGAAGCTGAGTTGCTGGTCAAAAATTATACCGAGGTATCTGACTTCCTGTTTATTGTTTATGGTGTGGTCAAAGATCTTTTTTGAATCCGGTGGTGAGAACATAGTACTCCTGGTAATGTGTATCAGTTCAGATTTTCTGTAGTTTATGAATAGGCTTTGATTGTTGAGCCATTCTGACATTGATTCAAGGCATGCGGTGATTTGTGTGTAGTCTGGATGTTTGACGTTTATGGGGGTGAATATCATGTCGTCCGCATATATTCTGTAATGGATATTGAATTGTTTTATAATGTTGCATATTGGCTGGATGTAGATATTGAATAATAATGCTGAGAGAGCCGAGCCTTGTGGGACGCCTCGGTGTTGGGTGAAGGGTTCAGATTGTTGGTTATTGATTTTTACTTGCTGTGTACGGTGGGAGAGGTAAGAGAAGAACCAATCCCCATGTCTCTGAGTCTCTGCAACAGGGTGTTGAGATTCAACGAGTCAAAGGCAGCAGTGATGTCTAAAGAAAAACCTTCGAAAATTAGAGACTAAATGGAGAGAGAAAAAAACATCTGAACTCAAGGTTCAATATTTCTCAAGCCTTAAAACATACAAGGAAGCCATTAACAACACAAAAAGGCTATTCTACACCAAAACATTATCTAAGTCCATCAATAGACCTAGGGAACTTTTTGAGATTATTAAATCTCTAACTAAGGTTCCCGATAACACCCCTAATAAAACACCAATAGATCCACAACTCCTTGCAAACCATTTTGCCAATAAGCTCAAACTAAGCGCCCGTCCAAGCATTATCCTAACCTCTCCCACACCAAATTCCATCACTGAGTGGAGCTCATTCCATACAATCTCCAACAAACAACTGCTTGAGATTATATCAAACCTCAATACTACCACTTCACTACTGGACCCATGCCCGGTATCTTGGGTTAAAGCAACAAAATCCGAACTAGCTCCATACATCTTGAAACTTGTAAATCAATCCCTACTTCAAGGTTACATGCCAGATGATCTGAAATACTCGGCGATTCGCCCTTTACTAAAAAATAAAACCCTTAACAGTTCAGACCCATCCTCATACCGCCCCATTGCCAGCATACCTTTTTTAGCCAAAATCATTGAAAAGGTAGCCCAGATACAACTCCAAGATCATATTGATACCAACTTCCCTTTGGATGAGTACCAGTATGGTTTCCGCTCTTATCACGGAGTAGAAACCTTACTCATATCCCTTCTTGATTCACTTATCCGAGGTATTGATAACACAAAGCAGACCTTCTTACTCATATTCCTCGACATTTCCTCAGCTTTTGACAGTGTTGACCATAATACCCTCTTATCTAGGCTATCACAACTAGGTTTGAAAGATACCACTTTGAACTGGTTTAAGTCCTACATTTCTAATCGCTTCCAATATGTCCATTTAGACCATTCCCCCTCACTACCATTCCCACAAGAACGTGGTATCCCACAAGGATCCTCACTCTCTGCATTACTTTTTAACCTCTATATACAACCTATTTGTGCAATCTTCCAACGTCACAATCTAAGATATTTTATCTATGCGGACGACATCATGCTGTTCGCTCCTTTAGACATAACTAACCTTAATTTCCTCAATATCGCCTCCTGCCTCTCTGAAGCTGAAAAATGGCTCCACTCTATCCATATGGATATTAATTACAAAAAGACTGAAGCACTCTTCGTAACAAGAAATACCACCTTCACCCCCCCAACTTCCATCAACATTCTGAACATTACTCTACCAGTCAAATCTGAAATTAAATACCTTGGAGTGACACTAGACAAAACCCTAAGCATGACTAACCACATAAAGCAGACTGCCAAAACTATATTTTTCAAACTGAGAACCATACAGCAACTCCGACCCCTCATTGACATCAACGATTTCAGAACAGTTGTCCAGGCTCTCATTATGCCACACTTAGACTTCTGCAATGGCATCCTCCAAGGAACATCCAAAAAGAATTTACACATCCTTCAAAGAGCTCAGAATGTCACTGCTCGAATCATTGTTAAAGCTAAAATATTCGATCATATTTCTCCTATCCTATACGCTCTTCACTGGCTACCCATTTATAGTAGGATTCAATATAAAACACTTGTCACAACTTTTAAACTCATTAATGACCTAGCCCCATCACAGTTGGCAACTCTACTTCAAACCCCACAAGAAAACAGAACTAGAAGAAAAACTAACCTCAACAAGCTACTAATTCCCATTGCCGTGACAAAATCAAAACAAATAACCTCCAACACTGCCTTTTCATTTTATGCTCCCAGCCAATGGAATAAACTGCCCCTAAACCTAAGAGAGATTAAGGATCTCACATCCTTCAGGAAGGAACTAAAAACCTACCTCTTTACTCAACACTATAGCAACCTACAACCTGAAATCAAATTTACTACACAAGAACATACAACTAACCAAACACAAGTTTACCCCACCTAAATCCAGACTTCATTTGAATATCCCCTCAAGTCAGCCTCCTCCCAATATTGTACTTATGACTGCAAATAACTCTTGCTAACCATGTAAATAACTTGCCATTTTTGGTTCCTTGTAACATAGTTATGTTCCTTTTATTAATAGCTTACACACTGTTTTCCATGTATCATAGTTCTTATGTAATACTTAATGTTTAATGTAATGCAATATTGCACTGTTCTGCTGTATTGTTGTTTTAAGTTCCTTGTAAACCGCCCTTGATCTCTGGAAGGGGCGGTATAGAAAAGCACATAAATAAATAAATAAATAAACATAATACAAAGCCATTGTGTATGTTGTCTTTGCCTGTAATTAGCGTTTCTACGCCAAATCCGTATTGATGTGGGTCCAGTGGGGCGTGGGTATCTATGTGGTTCTGTAGTTGATGATGTACGCATTTCTCAATTATCTTAGCTGTGAAGGTGAGGCTAGATATTGGTCGGTAGGAGTTTGGTTCATTTTTGACGAGATTATTGTTCTTAAGGATTGGTCTGATGGATGCTTTCTTGAGTTGCTGGGGGAGGTATCCTTGTGTGAGTGATGATTCAACAACCATTTGCAGTTGGGCCATTAGGTATTCTTTTGTTTGCTTGATCCAGAGTCCTATGGGGGTGATAATGGAGAAGTAGGGCCACCCCCAGCCACCTGACCAATCATGAGGGAGGATTCGTCCGGGTGAGCTGAGCACATCCTGTCCTCCAAGTCCCTGCACTTGCGACTGCACACAATGCACCTTTAGAGGGAGGAGGGCATTGTGAGAGAATGCTCCCCCATGCATTGCCAGTCCCAGTTAATAGACCCGCTGAGAAGGGTCCCAGAAAAGGGATGTCACAGCTTCGGGAGGTCGAGTGGCTGCCGCTGAAGAAAATGTGTGATTTCCCATCGTGACTGTATATGCCATGCAGCCTTGCAAGAAAATGGCTGCTGCGCAGCTGACAAGAGAACTGGTTTCCCAATGAAAATGCCTGCTGCGGCTGTACCCACTGCACAGCCCTGCAAAGTAGGGAGCCGGGGGGGGGGGGGGGGAGGGAAGACTGGAACTCACTGTAAACGCTTCGTCAAGGCAGAAGCAGGAGAGCCAAGCACCACAGACCACCCAGACCTGTTGTATGATTTTTTTTTTTTTTAAAGAAGCTAAGATAGAGTAACTGAAGGCTTTCCCTGCTGATGGGCTGCAATGGTCTTCATGAGCAGGAGTCTGGATCCCCCCAAGGGAAGCTCTACTGGCCCTCCTGACCAGGAGCTTAACCTTATAGCTCACGTGCTGTGCTGGGAATTCCAGAGGGGTACCTCCTGTGCGCCCTGGAGGCACCCAGCCAAAAAGGGATTCTCAAATAGGAAAACTATCAGAAGAACAGGAAAAAAAAGCAACCATCATCTGCTGGAGACAGAGAAAATACTGAAGGCGACCCCTAAGGGTACAGCATATATCTACCAGGGCTCAGCCAATCAAGCTTCGGTTATCATTCTCTGTCTCTAACATCTACTGGCAGGGGGACTTAACCACTTATCTGGACTGGTCTAGCAGGATTATTTGGAAATTATTATTAATGCATCTGAAGACTTCAGATAGCATAAGGGGATGTAACATTGCATTAAAGAAGGAACCTGCATACACTGGCTGATATACCTATAGCACTCCATGTTTTCTTAAATGTCAGCTGAGGTAGGTAAACTACCTGGATATTCAGTAGCAGTATCGAGATACTGCAGCATGGGATAGTACTGCCTAAGTTATCCAGATACTGGTTCTGAATATCATTCGTGGCTCCAACCCAGACTAATGCAGCACTATCCGGACAGTGCCGGTGAGTATCTCTCTCAGCAGGACTTATTCAGGGTAGCAGCTGCTGCTAATCAGATGAGTCCTTTTAAATATCGGGTCCATAAACTCTACAGTTAGACTTCTTCTATAAATTGCGTAGTCTTTACAAGGAAAGTAGGGGGGATTTCAGCACAGAAAGAAGGATCAATTTCTGAAGGCCAAAGAGTGTCTATGGAATAGCTGATTGTTCCTTCCTCCCTGTAGCTGGTATGAAGTGCTGTGAAACCCACTCACATCAGTAATGAAATCCTGGTATGGCTTGAGAGTATTGGAGCCTGCACCGTCTGGTGTTAGGTCTTTGCGGTGCCTCAAAAGGAAGAGGCTAAGGTTCTTCTCTTCCTTTGAGATCTTCAGCCTCAGATCGAGCTTTGTGACCTCATCCTGCAGATGCATCAGTGACACCAGAACAGTCATGGGCTTCGGAGACAGATTCCGCACATTCTTACAAACCCTGTCCAGCTCTTGTAAATCCCCATCCACTGGTAATCCTATATGGTAGTATAGAGAACAATGAACCTCATGAAAGAAGACAAACAGATGCGAACATTAGAGAACAGAAAGCAAACTTGCACGTATAGAAAGGTTTAGAACAGTGCAAAATGAAAGTATTCTCAGGGCTTTTACATCTTTTGTTTCCCAACTGTGGAACTCATTTCCTAGGGACTTCAGCTTGTACATTTTAGAAATCATTTGAAATCCTGATGCTAACATAATTTCTCTTCTTTTGTATTACTGATGTGTTTGTTTGACTGTTGATTCTTGTGTTTATTGCTCTGCCGCCTGGAGCTTCTGGAAAGATAGCGAGCACATCTGTTACAGTGCAGAAGATGCACATATAGTGATTGGGTGCTAGAGTACTTACCAATATACGGTGCAATGCCAAGCTCATACATGAGACGCACCAAGTGACTGGTGTGCTCACCAAGCAAAATCTTCTTCAGCTCTATCCAAATCCTCTCTCCTGAGATTCCAGCCAAACCTTGCGCATTGTTCCTGATGGCATCTAATGTTGCAGGATCATGGTCACTGGGATGCTCCACTATTTTCCCATAGAACCTACAAAGCCAGAGAGGAAGAGGAAAGATGAGGTGTGATCACATGACGCTTATGGAGGGAAGGGGCGGCCAGTCACCAATACATTCCATTCCTGGCTCATGTCTCCTGCTTCCTGTCTCTGATGGGGCTGGGCACACTGTGGTAGCAGCGCTTATAGTTCAGGGGAAGAAAGTAGAGTCAGTAGGCATACAACAGTAATTACTAGTAGCCAGATATATGGTCCATGATAGCAGGGTTTCAGAAGGAGCCCCTGGTGCATGGTTGTTGCCCAAGGATTGTTACTGCAATGACAAGACTAAAGTGAGATGGGATGGGGGACGCTTCAGGAAACTGTCTTATGGTGCCAGATCCCAAGAGGGAGGAAGCTCTGGTGTCAAAAAATCCCAAAACAAATTTCAAGAAAACAGAGTGCTTAAAATATCTCTAATTAAATAAAAAAGGAAAAAGGTGATACCTTTATATTAGACTAACTTAATACATGTATAGACTAGCTTTGAAGGCTAAAACCCTCTTCCTCAGGTTAGGACACACCTCTTCATCTAAAATCTCTCTGAGAAGGGGGTGGGAAATGGTGGGGGGTAGTTTAAAGGTGGTGAAAGGCCTAAACACTCCATACTGTATAAGAGACTATTACTTTTTAAAGAAATGGAGCATCTAAAAGCTGAATTTATATTAGTACAGGAAACACATCTATTAAAGAGATTGAGGGATAGAAAGTAGATACTTTGCATCTAACATGAGAGAAAAAAAAAAGAGGAGAGATATGGGAATTCTGATCTTGAATGGAATGCAGTTTTTTGGAGCTGGGGGTGCAAGAGGAATAAAGGTGGGAAGTACCTGCTGTTGAAAGCATAATTTAATTTGGAGATGATTACTATTGTGAATGTTTATGGCCCAAATGGTCATCAATGCAACGTCAAGGAACTGGAAGGTGAAATTAGACCTTACCTGCTAATTTTCTTTCCTGGAGTCCCTCCAGTCCAGAGACACAAGGAGAGAGCAACAAACTCGCAGAGAGTCCAAGACAAACAAAGGAGCGAGCAGGATAAGAGGTCACTGGCACTTTATTAATGAACAACCCCAACGCGTTTCGGCAGGTGCCTTCATCAGGGGGCTAAAAGGACTGCAAACCAAATAAAAACATATAACAGAACATCAATAAATACATACTAAAATAAATATAATAATGATAAATATAAACATCCATATACAATCACAAGTAAAAAATTGTACTTACACGTTGTACTTCTAGTCATGCATTAAAGGAAGCGCATAAACAATGTGTGACCAATAGTACAATAGAAATTGCTGAAAAGAATAAATACGTTAAAATATAAAACTGCATATAGTTCCACATTAAGAAGTAGTAAAAGACAGAGGAAAATGGGAGACCCAGACCGAAAACCAACATACTATAAAGGTGTATATGTATAGTATAACAATAACATCTACACTGTAACATCAAAAAGTAATAAAAGAAAATAAAAACCAATAAATATGTAAAACTAAAAACAAAATGTTTAAATACATCATTATGAAATACAATCAAAAAATATATCACAAAAATAAAACCAAAACCATAAAAACATTGGTAGATAAAACAATGAAAATTAAAATAGTTATTAATGAAGAACAATGAAAACCACTAGGTAATACATTTTTGTTGTGTAAGAAATGCCAGTGCATAGAGCTGTAGCATGAGGATAAATTATGACATACTGAAAATAAATAAATAAATAAATGCAAGAAGGTGTGTCAACATCTAAGCCAAAAAATGAATTTAAAACCGTACAGTGTAAGACCATACCAATAAGGGGCCAAAAATTAAAAATATATTTATAAAAAACTCTTTGTAAACACCATTTGTAAAAAACTTATTTATCAAAATTGCAGAAAGGAGAGAGGCCGCTCGTACCTTAAGCAATTGCATGAGGGATTACAGCGTTTAAAAAGGGGTGACTCAGTATAAGCATATATATAGTACTCAAAAAACAACGATTAACCGACTATATCTGGATAGATGTTTAGGCATCCAGCATACTGATCTGGCTTATAAAAAAGTGTGACCATGCCCACAATCCATTCCCAGATTAGGTTATTTATTTATTTATTTATTTTCAGTATGTCATAATTTGTCCTCATGCTACAGCTCTATGCACTGGCATTTCTTACACAACAAAAATGTATTACCTAGTACTTTTATTGTATAGTTGTTCAAAGGTTTTTATACCTAGTGGTTTTCATTGTTCTTCATTAATAACTATTTTAATTTTTATTGTTTTATCTATCAATGTTTTTATGGTTTTGGTTTTATTTTTGTGATATATTTTTTGACTGTATTTCATAATGATGTATTTAAACATTTTGTTTTTAGTTTTACATATTTATTGGTTTTTATTTTCTTTTATTACTTTTTGATGTTACTGTGTAGATGCTATTGTTATACTATACATATACACCTTTATAGTATGTTGGTTTTCGGTCTGGGTCTCCCATTTTCCTCTGTCTTTTACTACTTCTTAATGTGGAACTATATGCAGTTTTATATTTTAACGTATTTATTGTTCTTTTCAGCAATTTCTATTGTACTATTGGTCACACATTGTTTATGCGCTTCCTTTAATGCATGACTAGAAGTACAACGTGTAAGTACAATTTTTTACTTGTGATCGTATATGGATGTTTATATTTATATTTATTATATTTATTATTTTAGTATGTATTTATTGATGTTCTGTTATATGTTTTTATTTGGTTTGCAGTCCTTTTAGCCCCCTGATGAAGGCACCTGCCGAAACACGTTGGGGTTGTTCATTAATAAAGTGCCAGTGACCTCTTATCCTGCTCGCTCCTTTGTTTGTCCCTCCAGTCCAGTCCAGTCGAGAAGCATAAGTTATGCTTATCTACCAGCAGATGGAGACCGAGATCCACTGAACTTCATCAGCCTATTAAAACCCTGTGCCTAGAACCTCCCCTTCAGTAGGTCTTCACAAAGCAGATAGGGAGCCCGCTAACAAACACCACCACCAGCAACATCATCTCACTCTCTCTGTTTGTTTTGTTCTTTTTTTTCTTTTGAATTAAATATGAAGGGCCAGCAACCAAATACTGGGATACTAAAATCTCATGAACCCAACATTCCCAACCAGGAAGAAAGAACTCTTAAGCAGAACAGCGGGAAAACACAGCAGACACCCCCCCCCCATCAAGGGGATAGACCGAGCCCAACACCTGGACCTTGCCGCAATACCATGTCTTCAAGCAGACATGAGGCCAAAGCGACTGTCACATCCTGAGTGGGTCCTGGACTGGACTGGAGGGACTCTAGGAAAGAAAATTAGCGGGTAAGGTCTAATTTCATCTTCCTATTCATCTCTCCAGACCAGTCCAGTCCAGATGCATGGGACATAAAGCAGTACTAACGATGGGTGGGACCCAAGATCCCTGTCTGTAAAACCCTTGCACCAAAGACTGCATCCTGACATGTCTGCACATCAATCCGATAGTGACGCATAAAGGAGTGAAGGGAAGACCAGGTTGCTGCCTTACAGATGTCCTGAAGCAGAACAAGCCCAAACTCCACCCAAGATGAAGCTTGAGCTCGCGCCGAATACCTGCTAGAGCCGTACTGCCTCTGACTAAATAGGTTGAAGAAAAAGCCTCCTTAATCCAGCACAAGAGGCCTTTGAGGCTACTTCATCTTTTTGCAGGCCTCCAAACACCACAAACAGCCAATCCGAACGTCAAAAATTCTGCGTAACCCGAAGGTAACGCTTCAGAGAATGGCAAATATCAACTAAATGAAGGAGTCAGGAGACCCTGGAGCCTCCTGAAAAACAAACAGCATGACCACCTGATTAAGATGGAAAGATAACCAAGGACTGACCCTGCATCCAACCCCGGAAACACGCCAGAGGCACCACCTGCACCTTCAAGGAGCTCAGAGCCCGGCCCTCTTCCAGTCCAACTTGCAAAAAGTTCCAGTCAGGGGCGAGGTGTATAACAAAGTGGTTTTATTTGCGGTAGATTATAGGAGCCACTACCCAACACGGCCATGTTTTGGCACTGCCTTCATTAGAGGCTTTGGCCTACAAATGGAAATATATATAAAAAATAATATTAAAAACTAATTCAAATCATCGTAAAATTAAACTCAAAACGTATCAATCAATGGTATACATAATTAGAAAATGCCATACCTTGACCAAACAAAACTTACAATTAAAATTAACAGATACATTTTTTAGATAAATAGAAGATAGATTATACATCTAATAGAAAGATAGATATATAGCAGAGGATGACCTATTAATTGGACTTTAAAACAAAATCATTTTGCCAATAGTATTTTTTCAAAGAAAGAAAACACATAGGAACACATGATGTTAGTCGGCCCTCTCTGTACTTTAGCTGCCTCTTATCTTGTCTTTCCGGTCACAAAATTGGTGTTCCTTTTCCTTTTCTAATCGCAGCCTGTTTTATTATTATTTTTTTTTTTGTAAACCACCCTGACGCTTCGGCCTGGGGAGTCAAGCAAGCAATGTAACAAAGATAAAGATATATAATGTTTTGATCGTGTCAGCTGTAACCAAAGTGAATGAATTTCTTTGATACGAATTTTAATTTGTTGATTTATTTGATATATAATCAACTGAAATTAAAAGTCGTAACAAAGAAATTCATTCACTTTGGTTACAGCTGACACGATCAAAACATATATCTTTATCACACTGCTTGCTTGACTCCCCAGGCCAAAGCGTCAGGGTGGTTTACAAAAAAAATAAAAAATAATAAAACATAGGCTGCAATTAGAAAAGGAAAAGGAACAACAATTTTGTGACAGGAAAGACAAGATAAGAGACCGCTAAAGTACAGAGTGGGCCGACTAACATCATACAGCTAAGGGGGAGAGAAAGGTAGGTCAAAGGCCTGGCAAAAGAGGTGGGTTTTCAGGACGGATTTAAACTGGGGATAGAAGTGTTCGATGCGGAGGAAGGAGGGAAGGGAATTCCACAGGGCTGGCCCAAGAAAAAAGAAGGCAAAGTGACGGGTGTGTTCCAGGCGGTCCGGGCCGGGGACGGGAGAGCCAAGCGGTCATTGTGGATAGCACGGAGGATACGTGGATGAAGCAGTCAGTGACATACATTTGGCAGCTGGGATTTAATGTTAAAAAATGTAAGGTCATGCATTTGGGCTGCAGCAATCCAAGGGAGCAATATAGTATAGGGGGTGAAGTACTTTTGTCCACTAAAGAAGAGCGGGACTTAGGCGTGGTTGAGTCTGATGATCTTAAAGTAGCTAAACAGGTAGAAAAGGCGACGGCAAAAGCTAGAGGGATGCTTGGGTGCATACGGAGAGGAATGGCTAGCAGAAAAAAAAGGAGGTGATAGTGCCTCTGTATAAGTCTTTGGTGTGACCTCATTTGGAGTATAGAGTGCAATTCTGGAGACCGCACCTTCAAAAGGATGTGAACAGGATGGAGTCGGTGCAGAGGGTGGCTACTAAAATGGTTAGTGGTCTTCATTATAAAGCATATGAGGACAGACTTAAGGATCTTAATATGTACGTCTTAGAGGAAAGGCAGGATAGAGGTGATATGATTGAGATGTTTAAATACCTCCGTGGCATAAATGTTCAGGGAGAGAGCCTCTTTCGATTGAAAGCAAGGAGAAATTTCACTTAACGTTAATTTCCTTTCCTGGAATACTGCTAGACCAGTCCAGACAAATGGGTTATGCACCCCAGGGGTGCATAACCCGTTTGTCTGGACTGGTCTAGCAGTATGAACTGGAAGTTCTGCTACGAGGGGACATGGGATGAGGGTGAAGGGGCATAGATTCAGGAGTGATGTGCGGAAATATTTCTTTACGGAAAGAGTGGTAGATTCGTGGAATAGTCTCCCAGTGGAGGTGTTAAAGATGAGGACAGTATCTGAATTCAAAAAAGCATGGGACAAACACAGAGCATCTCTAAAGGAAAAAAGGGGACTGTCGTAGTGTTGATATGGAAGGACAGACTAGATAGGCCATGTGGTCTTTTTCTGTCATCATGTTTCTATGTGATTAATGCCAAGGACCTGTTTTCATGAGAGAAAAAAAGGAGGGGAAAGATGAGTATCTCCAAATATTTTAAATGGTGGAAATACGCTCAGCTCTTATCGTGATAAGACATGAACTTGCCCCTTGAAAAATAATGTTGCAAAATATGCGAGTCATAATCCTATGTTTAGACGCGACCCTAAAAAGGGGGGGCTGTTATTAGGGTCTAAATAAAATGTGTGCATGTAAACTGTAAATGAACTTGTAAAGCACATACTTTCTTTAAATAACCGCTTGGTATTTAAATTAAAGGGACAATGTAACTTGTGCAATTAAAAACTGGTTCTAAAAACTCCTGTGCAGAGGAGATTAACCAGTTTTCAGTGTGTCCAGGTGCGCAGTAGCTCAATTCTTTGAAGAACCAGCTTGGCGTTTCTGCAGCATTTTTAAACCCTCTTTTTGGCACCAAGAAGGGAGCAGAGCTGTCATGGTTACCAATGTGCTATCATAGGATTGGGGCAAGCTATTTGCCATTAACATTAAAGTCTAATAATACGACACTAGTAATTGCTATAAAAATATCTTTTGAAGTAAGCATCGTTACTCACCTGTAACAGGTGATCTCCGGGAACAGCAGGAATTTAGTCCTCACATATGGGTATCGTCGGTACCGACGGAGCCTGCACGGGAACTCTCCCCAGCGTCCAATTAGAAAGCTTTTGGGAGCATCCCACAGCGCCTGCGTGCTGCCTTCCCGCCTTTCCCAACTGCCTCTCTCCAGTTGAGTTTTAAAGCTGAGACAAAGAGAGAGAGAGGGAAAGAGATAGATAGAGAGATACAACTCCTAGGGGAGGTGGGTGGGTTGTGAGGACTAAATTCCTGCTGTTCCCGGAGATCACCTGTTACAGGTGAGTAACTATGCTATCTCTAGGAACAAGCAGGAATGTAGTCATCACATATGGGGACTCCCTAGCTTTAGATGCCAGGGAGAGACCCCAGAAGTTGTGTGCCTCTGAGAAGGGCTCCACTTCCCCCCATGGATCCCTATTGGACGCTGGGGAGTGTTCCCGTGCGAGCTCCGTCGGTACCAACATCACCCATATGTGAAGTCTACATTCCTGATTGTTCCTGGAGATGTTTGCAAACCAGTATTTTTTATTTTTTATTTTTTTTTTTATTTTTAGAGGAAATAAGGGTAGACAACGATTGGGGCTCAAAGAAAACAATTAATCCCAGCCAACTTGACCAGGCACTTACAAGGAAAGCAAAGGAAAAATAACCCACCTAGTTGAAGCACCCCAGGCTTCAAAAGCATGAACTGCCTCCTCCTTTTCTGAGTTGCCCTAGATACATCAGGAAAAAACCTAATAGAAAAACCCATAAACTCTTTAACTGACAAACAAAAATATATTTTGAGAAGCCAATCCCGGTCTACATCCAATGCCAGTGTGACCAGCAACGTTGCAGTCACACCAGAATCAGAAGCAGACCTTTCCAAATATCCTGTCAAGTCCAGGCTATCCTCAGGGTGGGCCGGGGTAGAAAATACACCCTGACCCAAACCGCTGACCGCCTCGAACTTTTATTTTATTTATTTATTTATTTGCGTACAATTTGTATCCCGCTGCTTCCAGTGATCAGCAGCGGTTGCTATACATGGTAAGGTTGGTTGTACCGGCCAGTAATTAGGGGTATGTACAAAGCGATTAGGGAGGGGAGGTAGCACACAGCATAAAGGGTTACAGATTTACAGCTGATTGATGTTAAGACTTCACACAAAGTATTTATATACATATTGTCACCACCAGGTGGGCAGACTGCCTCCTGGCTAGCAGGGCTGCGCCTGATGGCAATGAAAATAGTTGCACGTCTCGAGTGGTAAAGGCAAATTAGGATTTATTCCCCTCCCGGGGTCGGATTATTCAAACAACAAACCAAACACAAGTACTCAAAGGAAATAAGCCATATGCTCTGGCAAAAACATAAAGAATATTAGAACAATTTCTTCTTGCTTCAAAGTAAGTAACAACGTTATGCATTCAACTGCAGCACACAGTATCACTGTGTGGAAATCAGCATTTATCAATTGTAGTGTTTTCCCTTAACACTAGGCTCAGCTCTGGCTAGCATAAAGACCTTATTTTATGCGACAAAATCAGTGTACAGTCCGTTGGGTCACAGATGGACGAACAATCACTGAGTGTGTCAATTATCATGGGTCCTTGCACGCATTCAAAACCCTCCTTATTAAAGTAGGCTTGGAAATTCCCCTGTGCCATGCCGTCACAGTGTCTCTCTTTATTTCTATCCTCAGCTTGGGATAGATAATATCCTTTAACCCTCTCTGGAGGTTTCACTGGCTCCTTGCTCAGCTCTCTGCTTAAATCTCTCGGTGGGGAGTTACAGCCCTGCCCCCACCTTAGACTTCCTGCATGAGGCTGCTCTGCATTCACACTGTAGGAATTTCTATCATTCACCACTTTTAACTTCCCACTATAATCATTCCTCAGGTCACAGCTTCCTGATACATACAGTTTTGTCTTTGGTTTCCACTCACTCCGGCTGGAACGTAGCCTCCGTGTTCCAAAGTGTTTGCAATCAGCAGACCAGTCACACCTGTTCTCTGCTCCTACTAGCTGCTTCCTCCTGTAGGACTCTGGGTAGTTACTTGGGTGAATCCTTCCTGTCTCTGACTCACTTCCTAGGTCAAAGCAAGAAACTCCTCCTGCTTCCTCTTGGCCAGCTGCTTCAGGTAAGACAGCCTGTTCTCTCTGCTTACGCTGCTCACGCTGTTCTGCCAGTTCTAACAGTTCTCCTCGTTCATGCTGTCCTCGTTCCTGTTCTTCTAACCCTGTGTTCCCTGCACTGTCCTTATAAGGGCTGTAAGCTCTTCCCCTTCTCAGGTGCACGCTATCAGGAACTAGGGAGTTTCTCTCAGCTGAGTGTTTTTTCAGACCTCGTGGCTGCATTTGTTTCTGTTGTCCCTGACAACAGCTGCTCACATGGTCTGTTTCCCTGTCAGCTTCAGGTCTAAAATGCCGTGAATCTTGTGCTTTTAAGGTAGAGAATGGGGCTACTTCATCACAATATTTACACAAGCCTGACTGTTAAGACTTCACATGGGATCATTATAAACATATTTACACATGCCTGAATGCATTTCATGAGGTTAAATTGAAATGTGATTGGAAGAGGTGCATTTTAAGTTTTTTTCTGAAGTCTTTTAGATCACAGATTGCACGCAGTTCACTTGGCAACCGGTTCCAGAGTGCTGGAGCTATAAATGAGAAGGCCCTGTTACTGGTACATGCATTAACCTTTCTGAAGGACTTCGGGAGACAGAGGGTATTGAGGTTTGCTGTTCTTCTGCTTCTGTTGTTGGGTAGATTGGATAGTAGGCTATTGAGATGTGAGGGTGCTACATTCTGGATGAGTTTGAAGGTAGTGACTAATATTTTGTATTGAATGCGGGCCGTGATGGGGCGCCAATGTAGCTCAATTAGGACAGGTGTAATGTGGTCAGAGAGACTTTTTTGCATAATGATTCTGGCAGCAACATTTTGTGCCATTTGCAGAATATTTATGGTTTTTCTTGGTAGGCCTTGCAGTATGGCATTGCAATAGTCCGGGTGTGGAATGATGAGGGCTTGCGCGACAGATCTGAAGTCGGCATGATCGAGTATGCTACGTAGGGGCTGCAAGACTCTTAATTTGTGGAATATAGCCCGGTTGGTAATTCGAAGATGCTTGTCCATGTTTAGGTTGCTGTCCAGCATTACTCCTAGGTATTTTATCTCTGTTTTGATGTTGTATAATTGTTATTGTTCATGGTGATCGTTGCCGGGGGGGACGAATCCCGGTTTCCTGGAGATACACATTGCTTCTGTTTTCTTGTGGTTAATGGCCATATTATTGCGTTGAAGCCAGATTTGAAGCTCGAGTAAGCATTTTTCAAGGTTGCAGAGGTTTGGGCTATTTACGTCTAGTTGTGTGTAAAGCATTAGGTCATCTGCGTAGATATGGTAGTTGATGTCGTGGTCCTGGAAAATCTTGCATACAGGTTGTAGGTATAGGTTGAATAGGAGGGAGGAGAGGGCGGAGCCTTGTGGAATGCCTTGGGTTTGCGGGAAGGGGGTTGCTTTATCATTGTTGAATTGGACCTGCTGCATTCTGTTTGTTATGTAAGAGGAAAACCATTTTAGTGGGGTTCCTGAAATGCCCATGGACTCGAGTTGCTCTAGTAATGTGGGGTGATGCACTGAGTCGAAGGCTGCCGATATATCTATGAATATGAGCATATACATCTTGCTCTTGTTTTCCAGGCCTTTGAGTAGGTTGTCCAATAGGGCTAACAGGAGGGTTTCTACGCCGTGATGTTGCCGAAACCCGTATTGATGCACATCAAGGGCGTTTGTGTCATCGATGTGGTCCTGTAGCTGCTGCTGAACTGCCTTTTCAATAATCTTGGCGAGGAAAGATATGCTTGAGATTGGGCGGTATGAGGTTGGGTCATCCTTGTTGAGTGCCTTGTTTTTCAAAATGGGTCGTATGAGTGACTTCTTGAGAAGTGATGGCATGAGTCCTTGCAGTAGTGAAAGGTTCACTATGTGAGAGATGTGCTGTGCCAAGTCTTGCTTGGTTGCCTTGATCCAGGAGGGTGGACAGGGGTCAAGAGGGGAGGTAGTGGTTTTTAGGCTGGTAATGTCGTCTTTTATCTGCTGGTCATCCACTCTCAGGAAGGTTGACCATTTTCTGTCCTGGACAGGTTTTCCCTGGGTGTTGAATTTTTGTAGGGAGTTAGCTGAGTCCAGGTTTGAAGCGAGGAGGGCAGGTGCTGTGGGGCTAAGTTTGCTGGCATAATAATCTGCTAGCCGTTGGGCAGTTATGGAACCGCTGGGATTGTTGTCATGCGGAGTCTTGGTGAGCGATTTGACGAGTGCGAAAAGCTCCCTGGGCCTGTTGAGGGCCTTATTGAGTGTGTTTGTGTGGTGCGTTTTCTTTGCTTGGTTGACTGCATTCTTATATGTTGACAGGAGGTTGAGGTAATCCTTCCTGTGTTCCTCAGTTTTGAGCTTTCTCCATTTTCGCTCTTGTTTTCTCAGGTTCTGCTTCAGTTCCCGTAGGGTTGTGGTGTACCATGGTTCCGACTTGGTTTTGGTTGGGTTCCTTGGGTGACTCCAGGTGGGTTTTGAGGTAGCCTCGATTCCTGTGTTCCAGAGGTTTGCCAGCAGCTCGAGGTCCGAGAGGTCCACGTGTATGTAGCTTGTTACGGATTTGAGGAGAGCTTCTTTGTTGAATTTTTGGAAGCATCTTCGTTGGTGCGATGCTTGGTCAGTTTGAGACTGGTCAGGCCTTGTGGGGAGAAGTATGGAGAGTTCAATTTGATGATGGTCTGACCATGGTACTTGCGTTATTTGCGGTTTGGATTTCAACAGCTTGGAATGTTTAGTGGGTAGAAACACCATGTCTAGTGTGTTGCCTTTGATGTGGGTTGCGTCTTGGATGATCTGCTCATAACCCAGTTGCTCCATAGCTTCATGGAAGATGCTTGATTGTGCTGCAGGGGTAGAGGCTAGGTTCAGGTCACCCAGGATGATCTGGATCTTTTTGGGAGCCGTGGTAGAGATGACTTCCAGAGCTGCTGCCAGGGATTCCTGTGGGGAGGTTGGTGGTCTATAGATAAGACGTATGGATATGGTTCTGTTTTCAATTTTGAGTATGTCAATGCCGTCGAGCACGCTTAGTGGTGTGCTTGTTAGCGTTAAGTCTGATTTGGCCATGATTAGGACTCCTCCTCCCCTTTTCTTGGAGCGGGGACAGTTATAGGTTGTAAATCCAGGTTTGCTTATTTGATTGATGATTACTGGGTCTGTTTCGGTTATCCATGTCTCAGTGATGCATAGTATATCAGGTTTTGCATCTGTGATGAGGTCATGTATTATGTGGGTTTTGTTTCTTATAGACCTGGCATTGATTAGTATAATGGAGATCGTGGACTGTGCTGGGTAGACAGACTGCGAGTTCTTGCCTTGCTTGGTGGTTCTGGGTTCCTTCGGACGGTGTTCCTTTTTTACTTTGGGGACGCGGTGGGGTCTCTGTTTTCTACCAGAAGCATTATTTGGCCCGTGGCTGGGTTGTATAGTTAGTTGCGTGGGTGCAAGCAGGTAAGTATTGTGCATTGGGAGGGCAGGTAGTGGGTTGCATATAAATAGTGGTTGCCAAGCATAAGTGGTGTAGAAGTGAGGGATGGTGTTTCCCATGCATGTGGCTAATGCTAGGCAAAGGAACCAAAATAAGGAGATGTTAAAGGGATCCATTTTTTTTTTTGATAGATACGGGAGATGAGAAAATGCTCCTAGTACGCTTGTGATAAAGTTTCCCTTATTTACCTTATTTAACTCAATACATTTAAAGCATCCATTTAAGCATCCAGTACATTTATGACATTCATTTAGCTTATTTAACTCAGTGCAATTTATACAGGTTAGTGCACAGTGCAATTTATATAGGTTAGTGCACCGTGAAAATTTAGCTGAACTTAGCTGAAGGTAAATAGAAGGCACGAGATATTGGCGGAATAGCATCTGCCAAGATCTTTAAAACCTCAGTTAAGAACTTCTTAAACAAAACCAATGGTGGTACTGAAGGAACTTTAGGAAAATTCAAAACTCTCAAGTTCCTGCTCCTGGACAAATTCTCCAGCAACTCTGTCTTTTTCTGCAAATTCTCTGCATCACAGCTTGCACTGTGTCCTGGATCTGGTCCACCTGCTGCTCCAACGAAGTAACCTTCACTGGCAGATCCAACAAAAGAGAATCGTACACCCCTAATTGCTGAACAACAGAATTAAACTGGCTAGAAGTAGCCTGCAACTGACCTGATAAGGACTGTTCAAGTTTATTCATGGCTTCCCACATTGTCTCAAAAGAAAAAACTTCGGGTCGTGGTAAAACAACCTGTACTGAAGCAACCGCTGCTTGTAAATCCAACATACCTTGACTCAGAACAGGATGGTTCAGAGCATGCTCCAGAAGTTGTCTCTGCTCCAAAGATACAGGTTCTAGCCCCTCCACTCCATCAGCCGCAGAAGACACCAGCCCCTGAGAATTCCGTCCGGGGCAAGGAAGCCACTCCACTTGCGAAGATTGAGCAGCCGAACCAGCTACTGAAAACCCGCTTGCTGTGGCCCGATCACTCACCTCTGCAGGCTGTACAGGAGGCAGCCAGAACTCTGGGCTCAATGAGACATCCGGCCCATGGCTAGACGGGGAACTATCTTCCACCCCGCCGCTCGAAGGAAAGCATCCATCGGCCCGGGCTGCCCAGCAAGCTCCAGTTGAAATTTTGCCTTCTGCTTTCGTGCTATAGGTGGCATAGGAACAGGTAAACCGGCACACTTCACCAAAGCAATCCTCAGCATCTACTCACACGCCGCCATTTTCCTCCTCCTCCTCCATACACCACTCTTCACTCAATTCCAAGTCAGAGCATACAGGGCTATGCTCAACACCATCTGCTGGAGACTGATAACTACTGAAGGGGAAATTCTGAGCACAGGATTTTTATAGGCAGACTTGAAGTTCAGTAGATTTCAGTCTCCATCTGCTGGTAGACGAGCAAAACCCATGCGACTGGACTAGAAGGAGAGATTGTGGGGTTCACCGGGGGAATTTACATAAGAACATAAGATATGCCATACTGGGTCAGACCAAGGTCCATCAAGCACAGTATTCTGTTTCCAACAGTGGCCAATCTAGGTCATATGTACCTAGCAGTTTCCCCAAGGGACACAGGTTCCACAATGCTTGTATTGGTTCAAGCATTGATATCCTGGGTCCCTTCTTAATAATGGTTTATGAAGCTTTCCTCCAGGAACTTGTCCAAACCTTTTTTAAACCCAGTTACACTAACAGCCTTTACTACATCCTCCGGTAACAAATTCCAGAGTTTGATTACACATTGAGTGAAAAAATATTTTCTTTTATTAGTTTTAAATAGTTTACCCTGTAGCTTCATTGCATGTCCCCTAGTCTTTCTATACTCTGATAAGGTAAACAATCGATCTACGTTTACCCGTTCCACTCCGTTCATTAATTTATAGACTTCTATCATATCTCCCCTCAGCCGTCTCTTTTCCAGGTTAAAGAGCCCTAACCTTTTTAGCCTTTCTTCATAGGAGTATCCTTCCATTCCCTTTACCATTTTGGTGGCTCTTCTCTGAACCTTTTCTAAAATTGCTATATCCTTTTTAAGATACGACGACCAGAATTGCACACAATATTCAAGGTGCGGTCTCACCATGGAACGATATAGAGGCATTATAATATCTTTTGTTTTATTTTCCATTCCTTTCCTTATCATACCTAGCATTCTATTTGCTCTCTTGGCCGCTGCTGCACACTGGGCCGAGGGTTTTAACATGGTATCCACAATGACGCCTAAATCTTTTTTCTGGGTGGTGGTTCCTAATGTGGAATCTTGCATCGTGTAACCATAGTTTGGGTTGTTCTTCCCTAGGTGCATAACCTTGCACTTGTCCACATTAAATTTAATCTGCCATTTTGATGCCCAGTCTTCCAATTTATCAAGATCCTCTTGCAATTTTCCACAATCCTCTTGGGTTTTAACAACTTTAAATAGTTTTGTGTCATCTGCAAATTTGATAACCTCACTCGTTATTCCACTTTCCAGGTCATTTATGAATATGTCAAAAAGCAGCGGACCCAGCACAGATCCCTGGGGTACACCACTATTCACCTTTCTCCATTGGGAAAATTGGCCATTTAGCCCTACCCTCTGCTTTCTATCTTTTAACCAGTTCCTGATCCACAATAGTACACTGCATCCTATCCCATGACTTTTTAATTTAATGGGGGAAGGAGGGATTTCAATATTGTACCTATGCCTTCCAAGGATAGCTCTGGAGGAAAGGAGAGGGGGGACAGGTTAAGATGGAAACAATTTTGTAAGAACTTGGGTTTAGTTGATATTTGGAGACACCAACACAGAGGGGAAGGAATTTCCTTATTTTCTGCCACACAGGACGTACACCCGGATTGAACTGTTAGTGGTGGAACAGACAAGTGAGGCCAAGGCTGGGTCTATATGGGAAGAATCTAACACATGGTCGGAGAAAGGAAAATGGGGCTTTCATATTGGTACATTAATAACCTCCTACTGGAGTGATGGGAGGAGCCTGACTAGGGATATTTTTTGTTGTATGGGGGATGGATTTAAAGCGGTGATCAGGGGAAGGATGATTATGTGGGGTTCTTTGAAGAATAAGGAGCAGAAAATGGAAGAACTGGAAATCAGGTATAGAGCGAGGGGTAAGCTGGGGCTTTAATGGTGAATAATATTAACTATCAGATGCTCAGAGTGGAGAAGTAGCCTAGTGGTTAGTGCAACATCCTAGCACCCAAGAGATCTGGGTTCAAGTCTCAATGGCACTCCTTGTGACCTTGGGCATGCCACTCTACCCTCCATTACCTCAGAAGAAAAGGCCTGGCAATCTACTTCCGGTCATATCTTGCCAAGAAAATCCAGGGGCTGCTGGGTCGCCAGGAGACAGCATTGACTTGACGGCACTTAAAAAAAAAATCAGATGCTTAAGGTGAAACAAAGGTGTTTGAGCACGAGAACAAGGCTAGAAATTGCTAGCAACTCTGTTAAAGCGGGAGAGGATCAGGACATATATTGGGGGTAATTAAGGAAAGGGATGGGGATGGGGAATAGTGATGGATCCTACAAAGGGGGGGGGGTCCCAATGTAGATTTAGAGAATTTTATGAAGAAAGGCCTGACAATCTACTGCTGGTCACACTGCCACAAAAATCCAGGATTTGCTGGGTTGCCAAGAGTCAGCACTGTCTCAAAGGCACACATTGCATTTGCATTTTTTTTTTTAAGTGCCATCAAGTCAATGCTGACTCCTAGCGACCCAGCAGCCCCTGGGTTTTCTTGGCAAGGTATGAACAAAAGTAGATTGCCAGGCCTTTTCTTCTGAGGCAATGGAGGGTAAAGTGACTTGCCCAAGGTTACAAGGAGTGCCAGAAGGAAACGAACCCTTGTCTCTGGAGTATGAGTCTGTTGCATATAGGATAAGGGATACAACAGGGATTGAGGATATGGAGAATTATTTGTATTTGGTAACATAAGAACATAAGATATGCCATACTGGGTCAGACCAAGGTCCATCAAGCCCAGTATTCTGTTTCCAACAGTGGCCAATCTAGGTCATACGTACCTGTGGATGTGTAACATCATAATGCCTTATGATGTTACACATCCACAGCTTTTTTCTTTTTATGCAACTGGGTCTCAGAACCAGAAAAGCTGTGGATGTGTAACATCATAAGGAATTACAGATCATAGTTCATCTTAATGGTGAAGAGTAGAGCTGAATCACATAGTTAACTGGGCAGTTTTATATAGCTCTGAGAAGTGACATTACGATATACTTGTTTGGATACATCCAGAGATGGGCCAACGGGGTCACATGTATCATCGAGGCCATGTGGCCAAACATCCGCAGCAGCCCCCAAGCTGTCGTGTGACATCTATCAGATGGTGGTGACCATCTCTGTGAGTCACTGCAGGCAATTCACCAGAAGGCTCGGGCCCGATTGTTATTGAGAAGGACTCTGACGAATTTCAGCTGCTGAGAAAGTTGGAGGTATGACTTTGGGTAATTTATCATGAACCCTAGCCACTTGAGCACCTGAAAGGTCAGGTGGGCCGCATGCTGAACCCTGTCTGGTGTTGAGCTCTTTATGAGCCAATTGTCTAAGTAAGGGAAGACGAAAACCCTCACGGTCCAGAGGTAAGTGGTGACTACCGCGAGACAATGTGAAAACCCTGGGGGCTGATGTCAGTCCAAATGGAAGTATCGGTACTGGAAGTGCTGGCCACCTAGCATGAATCGAAGGTACTGTCTGTGAAGAAGATGGATCAAGATGTGTGTATACTCATCCTTCAGATCCAAAGAACATAGCCAATCATCCTTGAGGAGCTAAGGGAACAGTGTCCCCAGGGAGAGCATTCTGAACTTTTCCCATACTATTTATTTATTTATGTGCACTTATACACCGCCTTTCTGGAATCAAAGCGGCTCACATTGAACTCAAAACAGTAAAACATCAAGCATAAACTTACATGGAACGATGATAACAAGGTGAAACAGAATACTAGTTGAACATATTAAATCAAACAGATTGTTTACAAATGGATTTCATAAACCTATTTACATGCATCATGCAGAATCAACTGATGGTAGAAACATATTCCTTAAGTTATAGATTAGTTTCTTGAACTTTTTACATGTTATGGTCCTCTGAGCTAAGAATTAATTTACAGTGAACACAGAGAACTAAGAAGGGACCTTATCTGTACTGGGTCAAATTACAGAGTCTCCGAAATGATCTTTAAATAGGGAGGTTTTTAGAAGCTTGCGGAAACATTAGGGTCCTTGGCAGCTCTTATATTGTCTGGGAGTGAATTCCAAAGAGTTGGTGTGTATAAAGAGAAAGCTTTTTGGATGTTGATGTGTTGCTTTTCCTGTAGTCCAACGGAACTGCTAATATATTTTTACCGTCACTTCTATGTGATCTGGACTCCAGAATGGGTTGTATGATCGATCCCAAACTTGATGGCGATTCATTTTGTAATGTTTTGAAAATTGTGTGTAATGCTTTAAACTTTATTCTGCTTTCCATAGGTAACTAGTGTAGCTGTTTTAATATTGGTGTAATGTGATCACTGATTGAAGCTTATGTAATGACTCTTGCTGCTGTATTTTGGGCCAATTGTAGCCGGTGAATGGCTTGTTTTGGAAGGCCCATTAGGATACCATTGCAGAAATCTAGATGCAGGAAGATCATTGCTTGGACTGTTGTACTGAAGTCATTTGCTGATAGGAGGGGTCTCAGATGTTGGAGCATCTTCAGTTTTGAGTATATAGCCGATTGTATTGTTTATGTGTTTAGAGAAGTTGAGATGCTGATCCGTGTGACACCTAAGTATCTCACTTCTTTTTTTACCTTCAGGACTACTTCATTTATTTTATATTTTGAGGTGGGTTGAAGGATTTGTCTCTTGAAATAAAGATAACTTCCGTCTTCTTGTAGTTTATACGTAAATTATGTTCAGATAGCCATGTGGTGATGTCGTTGAAGCATTCCTCTATTTTGGTCAGAACTGGCTATTTAGTGTTGATTTGCATGATGTCATCCGCATAAATACGATAAAAAAAATGTAATATCCTTGGATTAGTTTGCATATGGGTTGAATGTATAAATTAAATAATAGAGCCGATAATGCTGAATCCTGAGGGATACCTAGCTTTTGGCTGAATGGGTTAGATATGTTGCCAATTTTTACTTGTTGGGTTCAGTTAGATAAGTATGATTTGAACCAGTTCAAGGTTTTATTTGTAAGGTCAATTTCTTTTAATCTGATTAAGAGAAGATTGTAAATTATGGAGTCATAGGTTGCTGTTATATCTAGGAAAATTAATAAGAATCCTGAACTTTGCTTTTCCATCCCTTTTAGTAGTCTGTCCGTTAGCGTTAGGAGGGTTTCCACACTGTGTCCTACTCTAAACCCATGTTGTTGTGGGTCAGAGCAGCGAAGGCTAGCTACGTGGTCCTATAATTGCAGTTGTACTGTTTTTCCCAAGATTTTCACCATAAATAGTAAACTTGATATTGACCTAGCTTTGTCCAGATCTTTGCCTTTTAACAATGGACGGATAGAGGTGATTTTTAATTCTTTGGGCATGTACCCTTGCGCAAATGATGAATTAATCAGATTAGGGATAAAGGGTGCAAGAACGTCCAAGGACATTCTTATCCATGATGCTGGACATGGGTCTAATGGTGATGTTGATGTGTTGATTGCTTTGATAGTGTTATCCAGCTGTCCTTCGGAAATTAAGGCAAATTTATTCCAGAAGATGTTGGTAACTGTGCTCACCGATTTAGGTAAGGATTATCTTAATGGGTATTTGCACACTTTTTCCATGTAAAATTTGGCAATTGTTTGAACATTTGGTGATTGAATTGTTACGCCCTCCTTTGGGTTCGATATCAGTGTTTTCACAATGTCAAACATCTCCTATGAGTTTGGTGTGGTAATCTCTCTTGTTATTGTTAATGCTTGTTCTGCATTCTGCCAGTTTATTTGTATAAGATAGTTTTAGACGTCATTTTTTGATCTTCTCCATTTCCTTTCTAGTTTTCTTAGCTGTGTTTTGATGTCATCAATGTCTTGGGTAAACCACACAGCACTTTTTCTTTTCTCCTTCTTAGAAACATGATGACAGAAAAAGACCACATGGCCTATCTAGTCTGTCCTTCCATATCAACAACTACAACAGTCCACTTTTTAGCTTTAGAGATCCTCTGTGTTGGTCCCATGCTTTTTTGAATTCAGTTACTGTCCTCATCTCTACCACCTCCACTGGGAGACTATTCCATGGATCCACTGCTCTTTCCGTAAAGAAATATTTCCGCATATCACTCCTGAATCTATCTCCCTTCACCCTCATCCCATGTCCCCTCGTAGCAGAACTTGCTTTCAATTGAAAGAGGCTCTCTCCCTGAACATTTATGCCACGGAGGTATTTAAACATCTCAATCATATCACCTCTATCCCGCCTTTCCTCTAAGGTGTACATATTAAGATCCTTAAGTCTGTCCTCATATGCTTTATTATGAAGCCCACTAATCATTTTAGTAGCCACCCTCTGCACCGACTCCATCCTGTTCACATCCTTTTGAAGGTGCGGTCTCCAGAATTGCACACTATACTCCAAATGAGGTCGCACCAAAGACTTATACAGAGGCATTATCACCTCCTTTTTTCTGCTAGCCATTCCTCTCCGTATGCACCCAAGCATCCTTCTAGCTTTTGCTGTCGCCTTTTCTACCTGTTTAGCTACTTTAAGATCATCAGACACAACCACGCCTAGGTCCCGCTCTACTTTAGTGGACAAAAGTACTTCACATCCTATACTGTATTGCTCCCTTGGATTGCTGCAGCCCAAATGCATGACCTTACATTTTTTAACATTAAATCCCAGCTGCCAAATTCTAGACCATTCTTCAAGCTTAGCTAGATCCCTCCTCATGTTATCTATACCTTTCTGGGTGTCTACTCTATTGCAGATTTTGGTATCATCCGCAAAGAGGCAAACCTTACCCGACAGCCCTTCCGCTACATCACTAACAAAGATGTTAAAAAGAATCGGACCAAGGACAGATCCCTGGGGCACACCACTGGTAACATCCTTCTCCTCAGAGTGAGCTCCATTTACTTGTACTCTTTGTCGCCTCCCACCCAACCAATTTCTAACCCAAGCAGTAACTTTAGGGTGCTCAGTTTGTTTATAAGTCGCCTGTGAGGAACAGTGTCAAAGGCTTTACTGAAATCTAAAGACACCACATCTAGAGCTCTCCCTCGGTCCAACTCCCTGGTCACCCAGTCAAAAAAATCAATCAGATTTGTCTGACAAGACCTGCCTCTGGTGAATCCATGCTGCCTCGGATCTTGTAATCCGCTGGACTCCAGAAACCTCACTATTTTCTCTTTCAGCAGCTTTTCCAATAATTTACTCACCACCAAAATTAAACTAACCGGCCTGTAGTTTTCAACCACATCCTTACTTCCGCTTTTGTGTAAAGGCACCACATGAGCCTCGCTCCAGTCCTTTGGCACCACTCCCGACTCCAACGAGGCATTGAAAAGGTCAGTCAGTGGAGCTGCTAGAACGTCCCCAAGTTCCCTCAGTATTCTAGGGTGTATCCCATCCGGTCCCATCGCTTTGTCTACTTTAAGTTGAGCTAGTTTCTCACGAACACAGTCTTCTGAAAATTGTTCAAGATGTCCCTCGCTTCTGTTCCTATTTGTGGGTGTTTTCTGAGGTCCCGCTCCTGATTCTTCATCTGTGAACACAGAACAAAAATATTTGTTATGCAATTCCGCTTTATCCTTATCAGCTTCTACATATTCCCCCCCTGTACCCTTGAGTCTGACAATACCACTCTTGCCCTTCCTCTTCTCACTAATATATCTGAAAAATGTCTTATCCCCCCATTTTATTGCATTGGCTATTTCCTCCTCCTTTTGAATCTTTGCCTTCTTGACTACTTTGCTAGCTTCTCTAAGTTTTTCCAAATACAGATGCCTGTCTTCCTCTCTCTGTGATCTCTTGTGTTTCATGAAGGCCTCCCTCTTTTTCTTTACTTTTTCAGCTACTTCCTTAGAAAACCATAGCGGTCTCCTTTTCCTTTTGCCTTTATTTACCATTTTAACAAAAAGGTTGGTTGCCCTTAAAATATCCCTTTTCAGTTTTGCCCACTGTTTTTCTACATCCCCCAGCTGTTCCCATCCCACTAACGACTCCCTGAGGTATTGGGCCATCTTCGCAAAGTTAGTCTTCCTAAAGTCTAAGATCCTCACCTTGGAATGGATTCTAACAGTCCTAGTCCTAATACTGAACCACACCATCTGATGATCACTGGATGCAAAATGATCTTCCCCACTACAACATCAGAAACACTTTCACCATTGGTAAGCACCAAGTCCAGTATGGTCCCTTCACGTGTGGGGTCTGTTACCAATTGCCTGAATAGTTCTCCCTGTAGAGAATCCAGGATCTCCTTTCTTCTAGATGATACTGCAGCAGGAATGTGCCAATCAACATCTGGCATATTGAAATCTCTTATCAGTAGCACTTCCCCTTTCCTAGCAATGCTGCATATGTCTTCAATTAACTCTCTGTCCACCTCTTCCTCTTGTGAGGGAGGTCTGTATATCACACCAATGTAAATAGATTTCTCTTTCCCTCTTTCTAGTTTAACCCACAATGCCTCCTCTCTCCCTTTTAAGCTCTGTAATTCCAAAGCTTTAATAGTAGTTTTTACATATAGTGCCACTCCTCCTCCCCTTTTTCCTACCCTGTCCTTTCTGAATAAAGTATAGCCAGGTATAGTTACATCCCAGTCATGGTTTTCTGTGAACCATGTTTCTGTAACTGCCACTAAATCCAAGTCAGCCACTCCCACCAAAGCTTCAACATCAGGGATCTTATTTCCCATGCTACGGGCATTTATACACACTGCTTTCCATATGTTACCCCTGTTACCCATTTCCATAAAGGTAAGATGAGATTCCATAAGGGGCTGAAGCCGCCTGGCCCAGAACTAAATTCCAGTTATTTATGAATGTATCTGTATCTGTTATATACAAGTGGATCTGCGATAGTATCTCTTCTAAAAACTTTCTTGTCAAATTTACAGAATTTCTTGGAAGAAAAGTTGACTTGCCTTGTTATATTTGGTATGGTGAAACATATAGTTGGTGGTCAAACCAAGGGACTTGTTGAATCTGCACATTTGGATCGGCGCTATAGTTTTCCATCTCTAAAGGAAGGAAAATAAGATCCAAGGTATTATCTTTTGTATGCGTGGGTTCTTGCACTATTTGCCAAAATCTGAGAGCTTCCATTATGTCCATGAACCCTTGGCATGGTTTGAAGTGGTTGCTGGGAGATTCAGATCACCTAGTACAGTGATGGCTAACCTTTTTGAGCCCGAGTGCCCAAACTGCCGCACAAAACCAAAGAATTTCCTCAAAGTGCCAGCACGTCAATTTGCATAAATATTTGCAAAATGCTAACATACACTAACTTTTAGTAAACATGTCTCTTAATGAGTGTATGGATAAAGACAGACTAAAAGATTTCTACATTACTATAATCCAGTGCCAACCGCCAGGCACATTAGGAACTACTACAAACACTGCCCATTTAGAACCAATAGCAAACCCGCCGTATCCTAACAGCACTACCAGGACTCACAAAGCACCACACCATACCTATCAAAAGGCAACACTGCAAATATTAAACCAAATACATTTCAGACAATAACAATACATGACCTACTGGGGAAAGAGAACAAGTGGCAATGTCAAAAAGGAATTACATAAACAGAATACCTCAGCTCAGTTGCAATTGCTCCAGCCACTTTCTTCTGGTTTCTTCATGTTTTCTGCTAACTCTCCATCATCTGCTGTCCATTTGTCCTTTCTTCTCTCTTCTAGTTTTTTTTCCATTCTCTCTCTCTACATCCGCTTTAACATACTAATCTTTCTCCTTTTGCTCTTTCCTCATTCCTATTTCATCCACTCAAATTTTACCCCTCCATCCTCAATCCCCACTTACTCTCCCAATACCCGGCCAATTGTAGATTTTTTATCCCTCCCACACAAAATATTTTTCCCCTCTCCATTTTACTCTCCCAGCCCCATCCCATTCTAATCCTCCCCCAACATCAGCTCCCTTCTAGTTCCAGCCTCACCCAGCATCCATTCCCTTCTAGTCCCTGCATCAGCCCATTTCCAGTCCTAGCAACCCCCCAACCCAATACCAGTCCTAGCCCCCCCCCCATCAACTCACTTCCAGCCCTAAACCCCCATCACCCCATTTCCAGACAGCCCCCATCAGCCCCCAGCCCATTAGCAGTCCTACCCCCCCAGCCCATTAGCAGTCCTACCCCCCCGCCCGCCCGCCCATTAGCAGTCCTAACCCCCCCAGCCCATTAGTAGTCCTAAACCCCCCCCGCCCCGCCCATTAGCAGTACTAACACCCCCCCTCCTGCCCATTAGCAGTCCTAACCCCCTCCTGCCCATTAGCAGTCCTAACCCCCCCTCCTGCCCATTAGCAGTCCTAACACCCCCCCTCCTGCCCATTAGCAGTCCTAACCCCCCCGGCCCATTAGCAGTCCTAACCCCCCCCCCTCCTGCCCATTAGCAGTCCTAACCCCCCCCCCTCCTGCCCATTAGCAGTCCTAACCCCCCCCCCTCCTGCCCATTAGCAGTCCTAACCCCCCCCCCTCCTGCCCATTAGCAGTCCTAACCCCCCCCCCCTCCTGCCCATTAGCAGTCCTAACCCCCCCCCCTCCTCCTGCCATTAGCAGTCCTAACCCCCCCCCCCCCCGGCAAAATGTTTTTTAAAAAAAAAGCAGGCTCTGGCTGCTGCCGCGGCAGATTACAATGTCCCGCGGGCCCCCTCCGCCCGCTAAGCCCCCTCCGCCCGCTAAGCCCCTCTGCAAGGGCTTTCAGATTCGCGAGGGAGAGCGTCTCCCTCGCGTCTCTGTTAAGCCCGCAGGGGCTAATGGGAAATTTCCCATCAGTCCCTCGCGTCTAAAGGGGCTGATGGGAAATTTCCCATTAGCCCCTGCGGGCTTAACAGAGACGCGAGGGAGACGCTCTCCCTCGCGAATCTGAAAGCTCTTGCAGAGGGGCTTAGCGGGCGGAGGGGGCCCCGCGGGACGCTGCATTCTGCCCTTGTCGCGTCCGCGGCAGCAGTCAGAGACAGCTTTTTTCTTTTTTTTGCGGACCTATTGCCCGCGTGCCAGCTGCAAGGCCTTCGCGTGCCACAGCTGGCACGCGTGCCATAGGTTCGCCATCGCTGACCTAGTACTATTATGTTTTTGTTGAAAGTGTTTTTGTAGCATATAAAATCAAGAATGGCAGACAGCTCCTTTCTGTCTGATGAAGGAGGTCTGTATATTAAGCAAAACAGCAAACTCTTGTTCTCTACCACTTATATGTCCATATCTTGAGATACTTCAGTTGATCCTCTTGTAAGATGTAAATCCCTTTTGGCTACGATGGTTACTCCTCCACTCCCCTTTTTTGTCCTTTGATAGTTGAAGATGTCGTACCCTTCCGATTTTAGTTGGTTTATTAGTACCGAGTCATTAAGTCGTGAGCCATGATTCCGTTATGAATAAGATGTCCAGTTTATTGTCGATAATGTGGTCATTTATCAGTGGGATCTTGTTCCTGATTGAATGTGGGTTGATTAAAGAGCATATGAGGACAGGTTTATGTTTTTTAGTGTTGTTTTTACCTTGCCCCTGCTCGACTAGATTAATCTGTATGAGACGTTGCTTATGACCTGAGTTTTGGGGCCATGGTTTATAGATTCCCATTTTCATTCTGTATCGGCGTTGTGTGTGTATGACTGGGACGGGATGATTGGAGGGTGAGAGGCCATGTGTCATGGAAGATACTGCCAGTATTCCTATAATGCCTAGGGTCATTATTGTTCCCAGAAAACGTATTAATGCAGAAGGCTGGCTTGGCTTTAGCTTAAGATTTTAAAAGGTGAGCCCAGCTTGCGAAGACCTTATTGCTTTTTAGCGTTGCTTCAGGAATAGTATAAAAGCCTGACCGTGTGTAACACAATGATTTAAGAGTTATCACAGAATTTATGATAAACAAGAGTTATATTAACAGGGGTTAGGTAGGATTATTACATAATAGCAATACAGGAGATACTACTAAGTCCCTTGTGCAAATATCCTCGGCAAACTGCGTGCAAAATATCCCCAGTGATAGGACTCTAAACCTAGCTGAGAGCCCAACTAGCATACCTTCTAATGTTTTCTCAATGATCTTCCTCAAGGACTGGAACGTGGCTGAGGTTTCAATTTTGGATCAACCTGCTGTCGTATTGTAGGTTGGTGGAGAGGAACCTCTTGTTCTTCTTTAGGGGTGGATATCAATCTCTGCGGTCCCCGCCTAAGCACCATGCCAATGGGCCCTATGGTGAAGCGCTCAGGCGAGGGTGCGCCAGAGGCGCTGGTGTTTAAATCAGGCTGGCTGGTGCAGTTGCAGGGCTTTGATTGGCCCGAATGCCTTGTGTTGGTGTGGGGCAGGGAGAGAATCTTCTCCCTGCCTCTCTCCCCAATGCGATCAGGTCTGCTGGGTCCCAGGTGGTTTTCGCACCAGAGGCCAACTAGTGCAGTTGCAAGGCTAAGAAGTGGTTGAGGTTTCCAAGATCCAGGATGGGTCGGAATCCCCCGCCTTCTTGGGGATCAGGAAGTACTGGGAGTAGAAGCTCCACCTGACCTGAGTCGGAGACATCGGCTCGATAGCCAGCTCGGCCAACAGAACGGTGATTTCCTCCTAGAGGAGACCGCAGTGGTGCTGGTCCAGAGGGTTGTCTCCTGGGCTAAGTGCAGCAGGTACACGCTCCGTATGATCTGCAGGACCCAAGTGTCCGTGGTGATGAGAGGCCACCTGTGCACGACGTGGATGAGTTATGCCCTTCCACTTGAGGGGGCACCCCGTCTGGGTTTGGGTAATTGGCTACATTCCTGAGGAACCAGTCAAAAACTCGCCCCCGGCTTATGCGCAAGTTGGGTCTTCTGAAGCTTGTCATGCCTTTGCAGGTGCAGGCCCTGTGTCTTCGGCTGGACACTGAGGGCTTTGGTAGTATCTGCACTTCCACTGGTAAAAGGACTTTTTCGAGGGGTCAGCAGTCTTACGCGAGAGCCTGGAGATGGTGACATGCTCCTTCTCAAACTTGCCTTCCCTTTCCTCCACTGGCTTACTGAAGAGGTTCTCTCCCCAGCAAGACACATGTGCTAACCTGTCCTGGACCCACTATTTCAGGTCTGAGGACTGAAGCCACGCCAAGCAGCGTGTCCAGATGCCCCACAGCTGCCACCCGATGAGCCAACTTGAAGGAATCTTAAATGTCACGAACTATTTAATTATTTATATCTTTAACAGGTTTTATATGTTGCTTTAGCATTTCAGTCAAAGCGGTTTACATTGTAACTTAAACTTGGTAATATACATTAAACAGGGACATTGATAACTTGGATTTTTCTGAGGCAATGGAGGGTTAAGTGACTTGCTCAAGGCTACAAGGAGTGCTAATGGGAATCAAACCCCGGTCTCTTGGTTCCCAAGCCAGTGCTGAAATCATTAGGGCACTCCTCCATGTACTTCGAGCAGTCCTTGCCATGGCCGACAAGGGCACAGAAGCAGTGGTGGGATCCGAACAGATTAGGAACCGGTTCGGTCCCAGCCCTCCCACATGTGTGACGGATGGGTTGCTGCATCTTGCATGGAGGAGTTGCAGTGGCCGTACACTTGGGCCGCTGCCCTCCACCAAGGTGCAGCAATCCGGCCATTGCCCTGCAGCCAGATCCCCCGACTGACAATGTTTTGATGGCATCAGGGGCTTCTCCCGATGCCGCAATCCTCTGATGCCATCAAACATGGTCAGATGGAGATATGCCTGTCACTGCAGTGCCAGCATTTCAATGTCATGTTCGGCCTGGTTTGCCCTTCTTGGTGGGTTCCCTTACCTACTCCTTTGCTGTGTGCCCACTGTTCAGGAACAGCCTCCATTGCTGTAGAGTTTTAATCTATCTTTCTCTTAGTCTACCTAAGTGACTACCCCTCCTCCTCCCCCCCTGCTGAGGCATTGTTGTAGACCTCCATTTCCTGTTGTGCATGTGGGCTTGATCAGATTGCCTTTCTGTTCCTTGAGAAGAGGAGTGCTTTCCAGGGTTCTCCCAAAAGGTGATTTTTGCTGAATTTGCTGCTAAACTGAGAGTTCTATCTGTCTGTCTCCACATATTTATCTATTTGCCCTTCTTGGTGGGTTCCCTTACCTACTCCTTTGCTGTGTGCCCACTGTTCAAGAACAGCCTACTGGCCATAGACACTTAGGGGCAACAGATGGGCAAACAAGAGACTATACTGTGCTGATGGACTACATTTCTCTGTCGTAGGGAAAAGAAACCTAAGTGAAAAATTCAGGCAGTATGTGGATATGCATTTAAACCAGGAAAAGGGGGTGATGGATGTGGAAGGTCAACATCTGCATGCCACCCCCTGCAAAAGCAGAACATCATCAGAAACAGCCACACTCTTAAACCACACATCAAAAACAAGTGGGAAGAAGTGGGCAGAATAAAATCAATGCAAAATACACACAAGCCAGGTAAATGCTGGAAAGCAATGAGCACAAATGCTCGAAGCTTAGCCAAAAAATTCCAGACCTGGAAACCCTAATGGTGGAAACGGATTTGGACATCGTGGCCATTACAGAAACATGGTTTAATGAATCGCATGATTGGGATATAGCCATAGCTGGCTATAATCTATTCAGAAGAGACAGAGAAAATGGAAAAGGAAGAGGAGTAGCCTTGTATGTCAAAAGCAGTATTAAAGCTACTGAAATGCAGGGAACATGGGGAAAAGAAGAAGCACTCTGGATTGCGTTGGAAAGAGGAGATGGCACTGTCATCCATATTGCTGTAGTCTACAGACCTCCGACTCAAATTGGAGAGAGAGATAACCAATTGATTATAGATATTGCCAAGATAGCAACAAAGGGGGAAGCAATCATATTGGGTGACTTTAATCTACCTGATGTGGATTGGATTACTCCTTTTGCACATCTGGAAAGAAGCAAAAAAATTGTGGATGCTCTCCAAGATGCATTACTTAGACAAATGGTGATGGAACCAACCAGGGAAAGCTCAACGCTGGATGTAGTGCTCACCAACAGTGATAACGTGTCGAATGTCTGCGTGAGTGCCCCTGTGAGCAACAGCGACCATCACACGGTGTGGTTTGAGATAAAAGCCACGGTACAGGCCAATCATAGCAAGCTCAAAGTCCTAAACTTCAAAAAACACTGACTTCAATAAAATGGCCGAGTACTTAAAGGAGGAGATGACGGGGTGGAAAGAGATAAGGGAAGTGGAATTGCAATGGACTAAACTAAAGGCGGCAATAAAAGGGGCAACAGATAAATATGTAAGAAAGATAAATAAAAACAAGAGGAGAAGGAAACCTATTTGGTTTTACAAAGAGGTGGCTGCTCAAATAAAGGCAAAAAAACACAGCTTTCGCAAAATTCAAAAGCTTTGCAAACAGAAGAACACAGAAATGAATACAGGATCAAGCTCAAAGAGTCTAAAAGAGAAATAAGGATAGCAAAATCAAAGGCAGAGGAAAAGATGGCTAAAGATGTTAAAGGTGGCGACAAAACTTTCTTCAGGTATATTCGGGAAAGGAAGAAGATCAGAGTTGGAATTGCAGGACTCAGACGTGCTGGGAAAGGACTCGTGGAAAGTGACACTGAAAAAGTAAAATTGCTGAATGAATACTTCTGCTCTGTTTTTACTAAAGAAGATCCTGGAGATGGACCAGCTGTGACTCCCAAATATAAAAATAGGAATGAAGTAGATACCACACCATTCACAGAAGATGAGGTGTTAGAACAACTTGCTAAACTGAACATGGACAAAGCCATGGGACCAGATGGGATACATCCCAGGATACTGAAAGGGCTCAGAGAGGTTCTTGCAGGACCGTTAAAGGATGTCTTCAACAGATCCTTGGAAACAGGAGTGGTTCCTCAGGACTGGAGAATGGCTAATGTTGTACCTCTACACAAAAGTGGTGACAGGGAAGAAGTGTCAAACTACAGGCCTGTGAGCCTTACCTCGGGGGCGGAAACAGTAAGGGAGGCGCTCCTGAAAGAGCGAATAGTGAACTTTCTCAAAACCAACAGGTTGCAAGATCCAAGGCAACATGGTTTTACCGAAGGACGGTCTTGCCAAACAAATCTGATTGAGTTCTTTGATTGGGTGACCAAGGAACTAGATCTGGGGCATGCAATGGATGTCATCTATCTGGATTTCAGCAAAGCCTTTGATACTGTTCCTCATAGGAGGCTTGTCAATAAACTCAGTAGCTTGGGGATGGGTCCCAAGATAGTAAACTGGATTAGAAATTGGTTGACTGACAGACAACAGAAGGTGATGGTACATGGAGCTCACTCGGATGAGAGGAAGGTGATTAGCGGGGTGCCTCAGGGTTCGGTCCTGGGCCCGGCACTGTTCAATATATTTGTGAGTGATATTGCTGAAGGACTGAATGGAAAAGTCTGTCTTTTTGCAGATGACACAAAAATTTGCAACAGAGTGGACTCCCCCGAAGGAGGAGTGGTTAACATGAGGAAAGATCTACAAAAGCTGGAAGACTGGTCTAATGCTTGGCAACTACGATTTAATGTGAAAAAGTGCAGTGTCATGCACTTGGGTAGCAGAAATCCAAGGGAAACGTACACGATAGGGGGTGAGAGGTTGGTATGCACGGTTCCGGAGAAAGCACAGTTACTTACCTGTAACAGGTGATCTCTGGGAACAGCAGGAATTAGTCTTCACATATGGGTACGTTGGTACCGACGGAGCCTGCACGGGAATGCTGCCCAGCTTCCAATCAGAAAGCCTTTGGCAGCATCCCTCGCGCCTGCGCGCTGACTTCCCGCCTTCTCCAGAGCCTCTCTTCAGTTGAGTTTCAAAGCTGAGACAAAGGCGAGGAGAGAAAAGGAAGATAGATGAAAAGATGCAACTCCTAGGGGAGGTGGGAGGGTTGTGAAGACTAATTCCTGCTGTTCCCAGAGATCACCTGTTACAGGTAAGTAACTGTGCTGTCTCCAGGAACAAGCAGGAATGAGTCTTCACATATGGGGACTCCCTAGCTACAGATGCCAGGGAGAGATCCCAGAGATGCAAGTGCCTGGATCAGGAGTGCATTTGTCCCTCAGGAATCTCCGGCATCCCATGTGGGATGGAGGGTAGGCGTTGAGAAGAAAGGAGCTGTAAGGAAAGAAACAGCTTACCTAAGGATTACTGGAGGGGAGTCCTTGGTAGGTATGATAAGTAGCATTAAAACATTAATGAACACTTAAATATAGAGCTTACCTACTGGATTGTAGGAAGTAGAAAGCAGGATGGAGTCTACTGGATAAGCAGTGACGGAATCTTCAAAGTGACCTCACAGCAGTGAGGATGAAGGTCCAGACCTGGAGCTAGCAGGTGATCCAGGTGTCAACTGGGTTGGAATCAGACGGCAGGTCTTCAATGGAAAGCTTTATGGGAGAAAGCTGAGAACTCTTTTAGACACAGAATCATCAACACTGAGGACTAAAAGAAGAAGACTGACCGACTTGGACAAGTAGCCCTGTCCTGGCGGGAATAGGGGGATTGGTAAAAACCCACATTCCCAAGGAGAATAGATGTGTACTCAAAAATGATGAAGATGTACACTGTCTTTCCTAGCTGGTGAGAGATAGGAAAGATATGGAAGCTTGATGCTTCAAGGGTAGGGAGACAGAGAAAAATGGAAGCTGTTAGCACCATAGTAGGGATTGAGTGCATAACAGCCTCTTCATACTAAGGAATAGTATGAAGACAGGGAGATACACTGTCTAGAACCTGAGGAAGGTAAAGTTTTAGCATAGACAGTGAGGGTGATAGTATGTAAATATATCAACCCTTGAGAAGTCTCCCAACAGACACATATATATAGGTATAGATATACTTACATATATGTGTTTTAAGATATGTGTGGAGACATGTATCGACATATATACATAGGCATGTATGTATATATATATATATATATATATATATATATATGTGGGGCATAAGAATGCACCCGAAGCCAATTGACATATGCATGTAGAGATATAAGGGGATATTCACATACATGACAATAAGCTTGAAGACACATGTCTCCCACCCAGCCCCATAAGAAGGTTCAGATGGGGAATATGAGGGAAAAAAATTCTCTCAGCAACAAGAGGGTGAATCCCACTTGACACATACAGAGAGAATCTATTTCCATGGGTTAAAGGGATGCAGTAATGCAAACCAGCAAATAACCAGGATGGTTGCGTGACAACAGAGGATAATATCAGTCTGTAAGGACAAGGCGAGAGTCTTTTAGAAGTCTGACATGGCAAATGTACAGAAACGCAGTAGAAAGATACCAAGGGGACCCACTGGAGGGACATGGAGGTATCATGCGTTACTAGTAGCCTTGGATGTTCACGCAGAAAAGCTTATATCCTGTATATAATCCGAAACCAGAGGTTGAGGAGAACCCTCACAGTGGGAAGGGTTCATAAGCTTTTCCCTACTATATAGCGTAGCTTAGGAAGAAGGACAATGCTCTACAGCAAGGCCCTCATAGTGGAAAGCTTCTCTGAGATTGCAGAGAGCATTGTGCAGGAGAATTATGAATAAACTGACTGAAGTCAGGTGTACTGCCATATCCAAGGAAAGGAGATGGCCAGAAAGAAAAAAGTGAGAAGCCCAAAGAGAGTAGGAATATTCAAGGTAGATTATGACTAGCTTGGAAGCACTACTAAGGCTGAACAAGAATTGTGAAAGAGTGACTGAAACTTGTGGAAAGTACCAGTAAGTCAATCACTGTAACTCCTGCGGGCACAGCAGCTGAAAAAATTGTTGTGTGCCCGACAAGGGCGAACAGACAAAAGGAGAGAAGATGGTCCTGTCCTTGTCTAGTGAGGTATCTTGAACATATGTTCAAGGAAAGAAAAAATCTACACTGGAAGAAGGCTAAGGAGCTTCTTTGTAAGGTACCTCTCAGCCAGGCAATCCCGGATGAGAAGGCAGAGAAAGTAGGTAAGAGAGGGGTGACGTACCCATAGGGTAAGTCAGCTGAAGGAAAAAATGTTCATGTTGGGACAGAAACTATCATGGGATAGTTGTAACTTCTCCTCTCAGTGAAGAGAAGAGGAGAGGAGAAATCCGTAACCCATGAACAAGGATATCCCCCAGTGTAGGACTTTAAGAAAAAATAGTGAGTAACTTCTGGTGGAAAGAAGTTAACTGTCGATCACAGTTCCCAGAAACTTATGGTTGCTGGGAATGCTGAGAATGGCCAGAGTTTGGAAACTTCAGACCAGGACGAGGTGTTCCTTGCTTAGGTACATCTGAATGATGGGCAGGAGATTTGTGAGCCCTTCGTTTCCTAGGGAAAGAAGGTTTGGTAGGACATTTCCTACCTCCTGAAGAAGAAGGCGGCTTAGAATGGCCTTTAGCCCCAGGAGAGTCAGATGAGCAATGAGCAACCTGACGTAAAGCCTCCTTATTGAAGAGGCCTTCTCCAGTACAAGGAGAATGAGCCAGAGTAAGTTGTGCCCATCTGCTCAGGTCTGAAGCTTCGAGCCAGGCTCTGCGACGTGCTCCAATGGAAATAGCAGAGGACCTGCTTACAGACTCAAAAGAGTCTAAAGAAGCACGAGAAAGGAATTTAGAGATATTCTGGCTATTACTAAGAAGCAAGGAATAGTCAGCTGCCTTGGGCTCTGCCAAAAAAGGGGTCAAAAGAGATAATCTCTGTGTGACCTCCTGGAGTGTTAGACTCATGTAAAAAATATAGGATATAATCCTGGATGCCAGCATAGATGTTTGGAAGTTTTGACGTCCAAAAGCATCAAGTGCTCTCGATGCACGACCTGGCGGAAAAGAAGAATGCTTCTTCTTGCTTTTTACCTTCCTCATTGCTGATTCCACTACCATGGAATGATGGGGAAGTTGAGTCTTTTGAAACCCTGGAGAGGGTGACACCTGGTACAGAGCATCAGTAGCTGCAGAAGGTGGAGGAACCCTCAAAGGTGATTTCCAGATTCCCAGGAGATCCTGCAAAGTAGAATGTAAAGGAAGCATTATGTTTCCCCTTTCTGCAGGAGAGCCAGTGGTAAGATCAAGCCCAGGGATAGGAATAGCAAGATAAGTTGCCATGTCAAGGAGAAATTTCAGAAAAGAAGGCTCTCCTATGGGAACTATCCCTGGCCAAGCTAGGGTTGAAGCAGCAGCCTGAGCACCAGAGGATGCACTGGGCTGATGAGCAAAACAAACCCTAGTAGATGGATAGAGACAATCACGAGACAATGCAGTTGGTACTGCATTGTCCATGCCAGGTATCGATTCCACAGTAGGTATCGGTGGTACCGATGAAACTGCAGGAATCGGTATCGATACCGATATGGGGTATGCCGTCGAAGTTGTCATTGGGGGCTGCTCAAGCGGTACCGAGGCAACTAGAGCGTCATGGCAAGTATCCTCAGTACTGCGCATTGGGAAACGACCAGGGTCGGTTCCCCGACGCGTCGGTACCCAGTCTTCGAGACTAGATAGCGATTCGAGACTCGGCATCGAAGGGAGCGAGTCTATCGATGCATGTCTCGAGGGTACCGACGTCGGTGGTGGTATCGGCGATGTCGATACGGGAAAGGCAGTCTGGGTTGTATGATCGGTCCCGAAGGTACCGAGGCCATACCGGTGCCGATGCCGGGGTATTGGTACCGCTCGAAGCAGGTGCCGTCCCCGAGCATGGCTGCCAGATGACGATCCCTGGTGAAGAGTGGAACACTCGACACCGGAGCCGATGCCGGGGTATCGGTACCGCTCGAAGCGGATGCCACCACCGAACATGGCAGGGATCGAGGGAAGTCAATTTGGAGCGTATCGATCGGCCCCGAAGGTACCGAGGACGCCCGATGACGATCCCTGGTGAAGAGTGGAACACTCGACACCGGTGCCGATGCCAGGGGATCTGCACCGCTCGAAGCGGATATCACCCCCGAGCATGGCTCAGGTATGTTCTGTGAGGGGTGAGCCCCAGGAACAACCTGAAACCCCTTAAATGCTTTGGAGCCCGAAGACTCCCGCAGGGGTTGTAATGCCAATGGATTCTTGAGGGTAAGGCCGGAGCCGTCATCATGCTGGGCATGAGACGTACCACTCAAGCATTGACTAGTCTTAACAGACTGTTTTTGGGTTACCTGATCCTGTAGAGTAGAGAAAACTGGCACCCTCGGTGCCGAAGAAAAAACGGTATCGAGGGAAACTCGAAAGAGTGAAGGTTGTCTCACAGTATTATAACCTGACATTTCAGGGCAAAAAGGGTCAGGACCCATACAGGTTAGACACCAGTTATTGGAGTCTAAAAAGAAAACTGTGTTTCCACAGTGAAAGCACTTCTTAGGAAAAGAAGGCTCCATAATGAAGAGGCCTTGTAGGCCTAACAAAGTTAAGACAAAAGCTGAGGAAAAATTAACTCAGAATTTAGGAAAAAATCCACCGGCGGTACCGGTGGCGGCAGGAAATACAGCCGCGACCACAAGAAAACAAAAAAATAAAATAATTAAAACAATTTAAGAAAAAAGTTTCTGCGGTGACAGGAGGACGTCCTGCCGGCTCCGCGGAAAAACGAAAACTGAAGAGAGGCTCTGGAGAAGGCGGGAAGTCAGCGCGCAGGCACGAGGGATGCTGCCAAAGGCTTTATGATTGGAAGCTGGGCAGCATTCCCGTGCAGGCTCCGTCGGTACCGACGTACCCATATGTGAAGACTCATTCCTGCTTGTTCCTGGAGATAGACCTTGGTGTGATTATCTCTGATGATCTCAAGGTGGCAAAACAGTGCGACAAGGTGGTGGCAAAAGCCAGGAGGATGTTGGGCTGCATACAAAGAGGGATTACCAGCAGAAAGTAAGAGTAAATTAGGCTTACCTGCTAATTGTTGTTCCTTAAGGAACTCTAGTCCAGCCCCGGAACCATAGAGTTTAGAACCTCCACCAGCAGCTTTGGAGACTGAAAGATGTCATCGCTTTGATGTCACTGGTATAACTAGGCAAACTCCGCCCCTTTCCACCAGTACCTATTAACAAAGCAGACTTAGCAGATCAACAAATAAGCAGGTACAGAAATAAGCATAAAAGAACAGAAGTAGTTAGAACTGCCCAGGAACTAGACGTCCCCGTAACTCAGCAAAAAACATCTAGCCCCTGAAGACGGAATAACCGCGCTCCAGAGCTGACAGGTGTCACGCACCTACTTACCCCCGTAAGTAAGGAGACCTGAGGGTTTCAGTGCGGCCTCTTCTAATAAGCTGGGACAAGTAATGCCCCCTGGGAGTTGGAGTCCCACTAGCTTTAAAAGAAGTGTAGTTGTGGAAGCGAGCAGCTAGGCTTTTATTTCAAAGAGGTATTTTATTTCCCGTCCCGGGAACTTTTGCAAAACAGGTATCAAAAGGAAAAACAAACCATACTTTTGGCATAACACAAAAATAGAACTACAAACTAGAAATCATGCTTCTTTTCAGCTCACAAAAACAAACGGGTGAAAAACAGTCCTTGTAATTCTCAACAGCTGTGCACTTGAAATCTGTTTTCCCAAACAGATTTCTCTTCTATACACTTTAGCATAGAGATGTTACCATTCCTGAGAAAGCAAGTGTACAGTCCATTTGATAATCCCCCACGCTTTTCCCACAATCCTCACAGTCCATCTGTTCAGGGGGTTCTGTATAATTTTCTTCTGGGGAACTGTAATTAGTGTCAGTAGTGAAGAGTACCTCTTCTTTCTGAACCAGGCTTCTCTCCTCGTCACTATTGAGGTGAAAAGGCAGGCTACCGTATAGTTTAGACTTCTCCCTTAGAGGGCCATACACTTCAGGATAAGTGTAGGTGAAGTCCTGCTTTTCAACTGCCCTTCTATTAGAGTGAATTGGACTTTCTCCAGCCTGAGCTCTACCAAGACGTGTTAAGCCAGGAAGTTGGAAATAACTTTTCTCTCTTAAAAGCTTTTCCCTTCCCTTTACAGGACGTCCCTCTCGGGGTTTAGAAAACTCCTTGGGGAAACTACCTTCACCCTCCTGGTACCTGCATTCAGGATAATTCCCTCTCACAGCTTCTCTGCGTCTGTTTGCAGGAATCCTCTCCTGAGCAAACTCCTCTGTGAAACTGCTGGAATCTTCGTCCGAGGTTTCTAGGTAGGTCTCCTGGATATCTCTGTCCCAGTTAGCATTCCTCCCTCTGGCTTCCTGCTTGGTTACCCTCCGACTGAGGTGATCCTGGTTAGCTCTCTTTCTATTCCAGACTGACTCTTTCTTAAATGCGTCATTCTTAACTTTTCCCCGTGGCTCAAGAGTATGCAGCTGTCCCTGCTTAGCTAATGAGGCATGAGGTAATCTTTTGCTGGGGCGTTTCCCTACCCCCTGTGCTAATGTTATTGATGGTTGCTCATAGCAACCCTCAGCCATGTGCTTGGAGCTGCGTGTTTTAAAACTGCCCTGCACTTTCTCTTCTGTTTCTATAGGCACAATCTGCCCTGCACCATGACACAGGGCACTGCTGCGCATAAAGAAAGGGTCGCCCTGTGACTCTCCTGTGCACGTTCATACCGGAAAAAATTATCTTCGAAAACCTGTTTCACATTCCGTCTCCCTGTCGGACGGATTTCTGTAGTCCTTTTCCTTCTTTTTTTTTTTTTTTTTATAACTTCAGGCTGCACGCCACGTAATATACTGGGAGGGGTCCGGGACTGGACTAGAGTTCCTTAAGGAACAACAATTAGCAGGTAAGTCTAATTTACTCTTCCTTTGCGTCCCTCTAGTCCAGTCCCGGAACCATAGAGGATGTAACAGAGCAGTGAATATCAACGGGAGGGACCTTGAAGCCCAGCCTGAAGTACTGCTGACCCAAAACATCCATCCCATCGCGCCTGTACATCAAACCGATAGTGCCGCGCAAAGGAATGCATTGAGGACCAAGTCGCCGCCCCACAAATGTCCCCGACCAGCACTAAACTGAACTCCGCCCAAGACGCCGCCGGCGTCCTGGTGGAATGTGCACACAGACCAACCGGAACTACCTTACCCTTCCACAGGTAGGCCGATGCCAAAGACTCCTTTAGCCACCGCGAAATTGAGGACTTCGCCACTGCCTCCCCCTTCCGCGGGCCTCCAAAGGCGACAACCAACCTGTCGGACTTCCTGAAAGATGCTGTTCTACGGAGATACTACTTAAGCACCCGTCGAACGTCCAAAAAATGTAACCGACCGCCCGACTGATCCTTCTGTTCCACCGAAAACACTGGAAGCGACACCACCTGGTTGATGTGAAAAACCAAAACCACCTTTGGCCAAAAAGCTGGGACCGTGCGCATCACTACCTTGTGACTGAAAAAAGGACAAATATGGCTCCTTACAAGACAGCGCCTGCAACTCCGAAATCCTCCTAGCAAAGCAAATGGCTACCAGAGGGGGAAAGGACAAGACAAAGACTATTAACTGAGAGCTTACTGAGCCTTGACTTGGACGAAGCATCAGCCGCCCCATTCCTCCACCAAAGAGATCTCCGGGAGAACCCCAAGGAAGCCAATAATACTAGCTAGCACTCGAATTAAATCATAATGCACCTTTGCCACATAAAGCAAAGCAGGCTCTAGTCGATGCAACTCCCTGCTCCTTTCCTGCTCCAGGCGAATAGACTGCTGTAAATACTGGCACCCACTGAAGCATGCTCTCGTCCCCCCAGACTCCCAAATTGGAACTTGTAAGGACAGAGCATTGCCCCCAACGATTGCTTCAATGAACCATCTACTTTCCTATCGTACGCTAAAGAAGATTGCTAGAGCTCTCCTCCAGACAGTGAGTCCACATTCCCTGGAAGTGCAAGGTGTGCACCCACCCACGTAGTACCCAGGCCTGCCCCTGCTTAGCCTCCCAATGTCAAGCAAGAACAGGCAAATTCGGGACAGCTGAATACTTTTTTTTTTTTTACAAAGACATCGCCTAACGAAAAATTCCTTCAGCATATGTTCAGAAGCTCTTTCGGTGCCAACAACATGAAGTAGAAAGAACCCCCAATTACCGGCAGAGTCATCCCCAGCCTTCCTGCTAGAGTAACGCCCCATGCCGTCTGACTGCACCAAGATGGACTTGATATTTTAAGGTCAACCAGCACCTGGTGTTAGAAAGACCGCTTTCTCATTCCGCAGTGGCCACCGAGTCAACAAAGAAGAAGCCGAGAAACTGCAGAGAAGCTCCCAGTATACCACCTGGTAAAGACTACACTTCTAGACCACTGAAGCAAAAAAGCATGCGAGAGTGCATTGTGTCCTGCCCGTAGCTGATCGAAGTTAAATGATTCAGTGTATGCAGGATATTTTCCAGAGAACGCAAGGCCCCTCATCCAGGCTGCCTCCACATTCACAGTCCAAACCGGCAGCCATCTTGGCTGATGCCAAGCAGCGTGGAAGCCATCTTGCTAACACAGCAGATGATGTATGCCTAACAGAATCTGAGCTGCCGCTATTGCTGCTAGAGAACTAGCCTGGCTGCGTGCTTCTGGCCTCCATCAAAGCAGACTCTGAATACTAGCAGATACTCTCTGTACTGGAGAACCTCTAATAAATGGAATGGGAGCATAAATAGCATCAAAGGCCCGAGTGCTATTTTGCAACCTCTCTCCACTGAGCTGCCATTTCTAGAAGTAAAAGAAACCACCTATAGTCAGACCGAAGACATTACAAATCTACCGTAAAATCCTATAATTCAGGCAAAGCCCAACTAAACGGGAATATTTTCCAAGAAGAAACCACACATAACATAATGCTTATGGCAGAGCAGTCCACATCTGTGGACTGGCCATGGCGCTCACCCAAGCACCTGTTACAACTGTCCAAGAGAGTTATCACCCTAATTCCTTTTGACTTGAATATGATTACAGCGGATCATAGCGCTATATCACAGCAGCTAAGCCAAAATATTACCCTGCCATAGAACCCGACAAACGCTTTATAAGACCTTCTATGGATAGCGGGAGGAGATTCTTGTAAATCAACATAGCTATGCCTGTATGTTTTTTTATGTTTGTAAACCATATTCTGCAGCTGGGTTAATATTTGGATATTTCAGGAAAATTGTACCCGTCCTATTCAATATGTTTATGTAATATCTACCATTAGATAGGAATATTAAGTCAGAATTTGGGATCCCGAGAGTTTTGGGCCCGGCCTGGAAAGGGCGTATAGGACCCCAAAAACCAAGTTTCCACCAACTCCAATGAAATCAAAGCAGATCAGCTAAAATTACCCGAACTGCTCTTATACCTTTGCAAGAAGCTACCATCCCCCGCTGCACCCAGCTGTCCTTCCCCCCCTTATCCTGAGGGATTCAGTGTCGCAGGATGCGTTGCTCAGCCCCTGCCAGCCTGCTGCGTCTGCCAGGGAGCTGAAGAGCGAAATAGAGAGTAGAACCTCTGGAAGCAAACAGCGTCCAGACCGTGGGGTTCAGGACACCAAAGGCCACCGAACAAAGCCACAGTTTTAGCAAAAAATGAAGCTGGCTATCTCTCACTAAAGAGAGTTTGTTTTTCTTTTCGAAATCCTGCTCCAGAAATAGAATAAGAACTTCCTGGGGTGGGCCCACTAAGTGGAGCTATGAAACACACAGGCACCTTGCAAGTGGAGGTCTGAGAGGTTGCTGCCTGTGTGAACCTGATGAGTAAAACAATTTCATATGTTAACTCCACCCCCCCCAGGGACGGGGGCCCTGAATACAATATGTAATTCATGAGCAGCTGTGGCCTTTAGGACAACCGAGCCCAACCAACGATACAGAAGTTAAGAGCTTCAATCTTGGTCATATAAAGATGATTTGCGGAGCATTACAGAGAATAAGCAATCTGAAATGGCTGTAAACACACGGTCAGAGAAAGGCCCTATTGAGTGTATCCACTGCCCTCTGGCGGCCATAGACCGTAGCACAGGCACTTCTTGCTTGACAGTTAAGTATTATATACTTTATTACATCCTAAGGTTTCCAAAACCAGTTCCGGTGAAACACAGACCTCTGGGCAACTTTCACTATAAAAGATACAAAGACACACTTCCAGCCTGTCCCTCCTTCCAACTACAAGTGAGGACTCTGCTCTGGAACCTAAAATCTGGCAATTTGCCTAACATCCTGGGACTTAACAGATGCTCCTCAGAGGCATGATTAGAAGGGAAAGAACATGTGGAATCAATGCCAGACTGCTGTCCTATAAAACTAAGAATAAACTTAAAACTAAAGAGGACTGACAACAGTCCCCTTAAGGCTGAGGAACTCCCTGAGCCTCAAGAAACCCTCGAAACAAAAGAGAGAAACACTAGGCCCAAAAATCTAGCTATTCTGCCTGTTGGCTCCCTCACACAGGCATCGCACTGCGACTCTCGCCATGCAATCTAAATATCTAGAGAGAAAATGGCCGCAAAAAAGGAGACCCCAGCAGACCGACAGAGCCCGAAGGCCTTTCCTGTAGGGCAGAAAGCCACACCGCCTGCTCCTACCACCTTGTATTCCTCCGATCCTCCAACCGCGCTGATGCGCCAGGCAGCCACGGCAAGGACCGCTCAGCCGGTTCCACAGTGAAAAATTAAGATCCCTCCGCCACAGAGAGACTCCGTCTCACACAGCTTCAGTGTGGCTGTACGGGTCTCGGAGCTCTCTCCCGTACGGTCAAGGGAGAGAGATCCGCCCCGGCAAAGGCCTGTAGCAAGTGCCAATAATTGAGGACGGAAGGCAAGCGCTGCTACTAATTTAAAGAGCCAGGCTTACAAGTAAAATCACTGTAAATAAGGAAATTTACGCCTAACTAAACTTAAAAGTAAATTAAAGTAAAATCAGAATAGAATTTGTCCCACTAAATGCTCCTTATCTGTTCCCCCCAGGAGCTAGGCCTCCTGCTACATGGAGACTGGACCCACTGGAGGCTGATCTCTGCAACTTCTAACAGCCAGAAATATCCCAGCCCCTCTGGGTGCTGACTGTGCAGTTCTATTTTCTTTTGCTTTATAGCAACCAAGGTAGCACTGAACCAACTAGCTGAATCCCGTGGAGACTGGACCCACTGGAGGCTCATCTCTGCAACTTCCAACAGCCAGAAAAAAATCCCAGCTCCCCTGAGCGCTGACTGTGCAGATCTATTTCCTCGTAATTCTATACCAACCAAGGTAGCACTGAACCAACTAGCTGAACCCCGTTGACCCGAAGGCAAAACAAAGCTCCCAAGGCTGTCTACAAAAAACAATTAAATCTTGCCGCTGAAAACGCGGCTCTCAAAATGGCCACCGTGAGCGTTCCCGCTCAAAAAAGAACACTCTCTCACCACACGCGGTGAGGCCCTGAGCCACCCTGCAAGCCCGGGAGCCGCCGCAAAGCCTCCCCCCCTCCAAGTTTTAACCACCTTCCTAAACCAGGTCAGTGCAGGAACTTACCGCCGCCGATCCCAGAGGGAGGGGGGGAGTGAGGGAGAGGAGCCACAAGGACACCGGAGCACAGCCTGTTCATGGCTTCAGATCCGGCGGTTTACTACTCTGACTGAGCCGGGCACAACCTTCACTGTTTAAGCCCCCTGCGTTGCTGCTGCTGCAAGTGCCCGCCTTCTACCTGGCTCCTCACCCCTTCAACGCGGGTTCGGGAGCAGGGAGGCCACTGATTAGTACTGTTCCCCCTGTGCTCGTTTAGACGCTGGGGCAATTCAGAGAGGGAGGGGGAAAAGAGAGAGAGGAAGAGAGGAAAAATAAAAGGTCCACAGATACAGGAACCCTTTCAGCAGCAGCAGCTCTGACCTAAAAGAAAAACAAAAAACCAAATCAAGAAGGGAAAACAAGGTTGAATTTCAAAAAAACCAAGCTCTGCTTATTAGATCCCACTGAGCCCAGTCCCGGGCTCAGAACCTCCAAGCTGCTTGGAGACAAAGTACTGGTGGAAAGGGGCGGAGTTTGCTAGTTATACCAGTGACATCAAAGCGATGACATCTTTCAGTCTCCAAAGCTGCTGGTGGAGGTTCTAAACTCTATGGTTCTGGGACTGGACTAGAGGGACGCAAAGGAAGAGGTACTTATGCCACTGTACAAGTCACTGGTGAGGCCTCACTTGGAATACTGTGTTCAGTTTTGGAGACCATATCTTGCAAAAGATGTAAAAAGACTGGAAACTGTTCAGAGAAAGGCGACCAAAATGATTTGGAGCCTGCATCAGAAGCCTTATGAGAAGAGACTTGAAGACCTAAATATGTACACTTTGGAGGAGAGGAGGGACAGGGGAGATAGGATTCAGACCTTTAAATACTTAAAGAGAAATGATGAACAAACAAACCTCTTCCAAAGACGGGGAAGCTGTAAAACTAGAGGGCATAACATGAAGCTGCAAGGTGGTAAATTGAAAGGCAATGTCAGGAAATATTTCTTCACTGAAAGGGTGGTGGATGCTTGGAATGCCCTCCCGATGGAAGTGGTGGGGGCAAACACGGTGATGGAATTCAAAACGGCATGGGACAAACACAGTGGATCCCTTTACAGCAACAGGATAAAAGCAAAATAAACGGTACCATCTAACATCTGAACTATCTAGCGTCTCAAAAAATAAGGGTGTCCTACATGGAGTGGTGGGTTCACCCCTAAACAAAAACAAAAACATAGGGAGGGGTGGCCTGCACAGAGCGACAGGTGCACCTACTCTTGCCATCTTGCTGGGCAGACTAGATGGACCATGCTGGTCTTTATCTGCCGTCACTTACTATGTTACTATGTTTGGTGAACACGGGCTGCAGCGGGAACCAGGCTGAACTGGCCCAATCTCACCACTCCACGGAAGGAATCAAGGCACTCTGCCGGTATGAAAGAAATTAACTCGTTCAGGTCCCCCATGATGTCCTTCAGAAACATACTCATGTAAAGCTGGTATGCAGACGACCAGCATGGAGCCCTGAAACTAAGTCCTCCTGAAGGCATCGAGTGTCCTGGCCTTTTGGCCCAAAGGCACAGAGGAATGGGGACTTGGTGCTTCTGATCCGCTTTATGGCAGACTCCACCACCAAGGAGTTGCGGGGCAGCTGAGGCTTCTCGAAGCCTGGAGCCTTCTGAACCGACTTATGGCTGACACCGTTAGGGGATTCTCCCACATCCTGAGCAGCAAACGCTGAAGAATCTGGTGCATGGGCACTGTGATGGCTTCCTTGGTAGCTGAGGGGTAAGAGTAGTTACTCACCTGTAACAGGTGTTCTCCAGGAGCAGCAGGAATCAGTCCTCACATATGGGTGTCATCGGCGCCGATGAAGCCCCAGCGGAGCATTTCCCCAGCTTTCTATGAAAGCCTTTGGGAATGCAGGCATGCATGCGCGGTTCCCTTCCCGCCTAAAGGTGCCATCTTACCTCAGTCAAATGACATAGCTAAGAACAGCACACAAAAATGAAAAATAAACTATATACAACTGCAACTCCAAGGGGAGGAGGGAGGGTGTGAGGACTGATTCCTGCTGCTCCTGGAGAACACCTGTTACAGGTGAGTAACTACTCTTTCTCCAGGACCAAGCAGGAAGTCAGTCCTCACATATGGGTGACTCCCAAGCTCTGGGCTACCGAGTAACCCAGGCTGAACAAGAGTACTCCCTCTAGTCTCAGCAGCAAAGAAAGGCATTTCAAGGACACAACCTCCACCGGAAGCCCAACAGAGGGCAGGAGTTGCCTAAACCTCAAAGAGATTCCGGAGTACTGCTTGGCCAAAAGCACTGTCCCTACGGGACTCCCTCTCCAGGCAGTAATGGGCCGCAAAAGTCTGGCTTGAAGACCAAGTTGTAGCCCTGCAGATGTCTACCACGGGCACAGAGTGGAGATGAGCCACTGAGGCAGCCATTGCCCTGACTCGGTGGGCCATAACCCGATCCTGCAAAGGAAGGTCAGCCGCCTTATAAGCCCAGGTGATAGTCAGCCACCCAGATGGACAAGGTATGCTTGGACACAGCCAACCCCAACTTATTGGGGTCAAAGGAGATGAAGAGCTGAGTAGCCCTTCTATGCCCCTGTGTACGGTCAAGGTAGAAGGATAAGGCCCTCCTACAGTCCAGGGTATGCAGGACTGCTTCAGCCTGGCTTGCATGAGGCCTAGGGAAGAATGTTGGAAGAACCACCTCCTGGTTGAGGTGGAAAGAGAAGACAACCTTAGGGAGGAACTTGGAATGAATCCTAAGGACTACCCTGTTCCTGTAAATCCTGGTGTAAGGCCTATCACAGACTAGAGCCTGAAGCTCACTTACTCGCCTAGCCGAGGTAAGGGCTATCAGGAAGAGTGTCTTCCAGGAGAGGAAGCGGAGTGGACAAGTAGCCATCGGCTCAAAAGGCGGGCGAGTCAGTTGCTGCAAGACCACATTCAGCTCCCACTCAGGGGCAGGACGACGGATGGGAGGCTTGAGCAAAAGCAAGCCCCTAAGAAAGCGGGACACCAAGGGATGACCAGATAGAGAATGTCCCTCCACCAGTGGTGAGCTGCTAGAGCTGAGAGGTGGACCTGAACAGAATTGGATTTAAGGCCTTGATTTGACAAGTGCAGTAAGTACTGAAAGACTACTGGCACAGTACAGGAGAAAGGATCAACTGTACGTAGCTGACACCACACTGAAAACCTTTTCCATTTGAGAGCATAGGTTTTCCTAGTGGACTGTTTCCTAGAGGCTAGGACAACCTCAACTTCCTGAGGTAGGCCCCAGGGAGCCAAGACTACCCTTGCAGCCTCCAGGCCATCAAATTGAGAGCTTTGAGATTGGGGTGCAGAAGGGAACCCTGTTCCTGTGAGAGAAGGTCGGGTTGCAACCCCAGAGGTAGTGGAGGTTCCACCGCCAGCTGAAGTAGAAGAGGAAACCAAGGCTGTCTCGGCCACCTGGGAGCCACCAGCAGGACCGAGGCCTTGTCCTGAAGAATCTTGAATAGAGTTCGGGCCACTAATGGCGTGGGAGGAAACGCATACAGGAGGCCCTGAGACCAGGATATCAGAAAAGCGCGGTTGCCTGGAGCAGAACTTTGGCAGTTGCTTGTTCATGGGGCTGACAAAGAGATCTATCAAAGGGAGACCCCATGTCAGGAAGATCTTCTGAACTACTGAAGGATGCAGCTGCCACTCGTGGGGCTGCATTATTCTGCTTAATCTGTCTGCCAGGTAGTTGTCCTGGCCTGGAAGGTACACAGCTCTGAGGAGCATGTTGTGCTTGAGGGCAAATGAACAAAGGTCCTGAGCCTCCCGACAAAGGATCCTGGACCCAGTTCCGCCTTGTTTGTTCACATAAAACATGGCAACTTGGTTGTCTGTCTGAATCAGGACAGAGTGGTGAGCCAGGGTAGGAGTGAAAGCTTTGCGTGCTAATCGAATAGCTCTGAGTTCAAGGAGATTGATCTGCTGTGCAGCTTCCCAGGGAGACCACAGGCCCTGGGTGCACTTGCCCAGACAATGAGCCCCCCAGCCTTGCAGGGAGGCATCTGTGGTCACCACTACTGTGTACCCAGGAATCTGAAAAGGCACCCCCCTCAGAAGATTGGGTGGGTGAAGCCACCAGGAGAGGGAGTGCAGAAATGGTCTGGACACCCTTATCCTGTCGCTGAGGCTGCCTGTGGCCTGTGACCACTGAGCCCGAAGGCACCACTGTGCAGGCCTCATATGGAGCCTGGCATTGGGGGTCACATGTACTGTCGAAGCCATGTGGCCTAGAAGCCTCAGGCAGAGCCTTTCGGAGACCAGGGACCTGCTGAGAAACTGATTTGCCAAGGCCATCAACCTTTGGGCCCTGTCTACTGGCAAGAAAGCCTTTGCCAACAGAGAGTCCAGCCTTGCTCCTATGAACTCCAAGTTTTGGGAGGGGAGCAAATTGGACTTTGCGAAGTTTATGACAAACCCCAGGCTTTGCAGAAGAGCAATAGTCCTGAGGGTGGCTTGTTCGGCCTCCTGGCACGTCTGACCCCTGATGAGCCAGTCGTCTAGATAGGGGAAGACAAAGATTCCTTGGTTTCTCAGGTATGCCGCCACCACTGCTAGGCACTTTGTAAAGACTCTGGGGGCGTAGGTGAGGCCGAAAGGCAGCACCCTGTACTGATAATGGTTTCCTCCCACAATGAACATGAGGTACTTTCTGTGGTCTGGATGAATGAGGATGTGAGTGTACGCATCCTTTAGATCTAAGGAGCATAGCCAATCTCCCTGCTGGAGGTAGGGCAGAAGTGTCCCAAGAGTAAGCATCTTGAACTTCTCCTTCACTAGGAACTTGTTGAGGTTCCTGAGGTCCAGGGTCGAAGGCCACCGGTTCTTTTGGGCACCTGGAAATACCTGGAGTAGAAATCGTGACCTTGCAAGTGGGGAGGCACAGGCTCCACCGCCCTGTCCACCAACAGACCATGAAGCTCTTGTAGAAGAAGGTCTGTGTGCAGGGGAGGCCTTGGAGGCTCCCCTGGAAAATATGGTGGAGGCAGTTGGTGAAAATGGAGAGCATAGCCCTTGTGGACTATCTCGAGCACCCAACTGTCCCCGGTGATAAGGGGCCACTGGTGGGCAAAGAGGGCGCGGCAACCTCCTGTGCAGGGTTGGGAGAGCAGTGGAGGAGAGGCTCCGCTCAAGGAATCAAAAACCCCCACCCTGATGAGTGGTAGCAGGGACCTGAGGCTTGGGGGTCCTCTGCCTACGGGGCCCATTACCCTGGCCCTTGGCTTGCTGACCCTGGGGGGCAGCTTGGGCAGCCTGATATTGCGGGTACTGTTTGTAGGCAGTGCCCCTTCCTCGGGTAAAAGGGCTTTTTACCCGAGCCCTTCTTTTTATGAGAAGGGGCAGAGGTCTTCCTCGACAGCCTTGTCCGTGTGAGGTGCTCAGTTTCGAGCTGAGCGGCCTTCTCGGTCATGGGCTTGCCAAAAAGGTTTTCACCTCGGCAAGGGACATCGACCAACTTGTCCTGAACCCATGGCTCGAGGTCCGATGACTGCAGCCATACCTGGCGCGGGACTGAGGACAGGGACTTAAATCTCTGCAAGGGTTCCCCGGAGAGACCAGCAGAGAACCTGGCCAATTCCTTGGCCAGATCCCGCAAGTACATGCCCATGTACAGCTGGTAGGACCGGACACGGCAAGCAAGCATCAAGCCCTGGAAGCACTTTCTACCGACGCCATCGAGGTTCGGGGCCTCCCTGCCAGGGGGCACCGCGGAGTGCATCTTCTGGCTCTTCAGACGATGCATGGCCGATTCCACAACCATAGAATGGTGTGGTAGCTGTGCCTTTTGAAAACCAGGGCTCTTCCAGATAGATCGAATCGACTCGCTTGCTGAGAACCGGCGCCGAGGCCGGTGCCTCCCACATACGGAAGAGGAGCCGTTCCAGCATCGGAGGAACTGGAACAGTAAAGGCCTCCTTCGGAGGAGAGTCATACTGTAGGGCCTCGAGCTCTTCAGCTCGAGGCTCCTCCTCAGGGTCTGCCGGAATAGCCAAGGCAGCGGCCATATCCCGGACGAACTCCGAGAACAGAGTATCCTCTGGGGGGACCTACTCCAGGGCTCAGACTGCGGTGAGTCCGAAGGGACGTACCGAGTCTTGAAGGTATCAGGAGACTCCTCGTCCTCCGTCTCCCAAGCTGACTCGTCCGAGGAGGAGTCAGGGTCCGACCCCGCGGGGCCCTGGAGCACCCGCCCCGACGCCGGAGGCACCGGCGTTGACGCCCTCGGTCCCGAACAAGAGGTCGAGGGAGACCGCGACCGAGGTCAACTCCGAGCTACGATGGACTCGAGTATCAGCTCGGTCTCCGGGGTCGACTTCGAAGTCGATGTCCCGGTGGTCGGGGCAGATGCGCCAGACAGGCTGGCTATCAGTACCCGCTGCTGCTCCATGAAGGCAGACAATCTGCTCTCCAAGGCTGTCATCCTGAGACTCAGCTCGGGAGACGCAGCAGCCACCGACTCAGGCCCCGGCGGCGCCGGGCCCGACGTCGGCTCCCTGGGAGGAGAGTCCTCGAGGACCACGGGGCTTACGTGTCCAGGAGACTCCAGCTCCACGCGAGGAACTTTTGCAGGCTTCTCGTGTTCCACGGGCCCGGGGCAATGGTCGGGGGTCTTAGACCTGGCCCTCGAGGAGCCAGGGACCTCCTCCGACGACGCCCTCGCGAGCTGCTTCTTCCTCTTGCGTTCCCGGTCGGGGGACCCCCTGTACGAGGAGCTTCGACGGCACTGAGGATCCAAATCCTGAGATGTCGAGGCCTCAGACGAGGTCCGGGCCTGGCCGGAGGCTGAGTCCAAGAAAAGCCTTTCTTTTTGCTGCTGGCGACTTTGGAGTGCCTTGGAAGACATCTTTCCACATGGCCTGCACGACTTAGGTTCGTGGTCGGGGCTGAGGCACCGAATGCAGCAGTCATGTGTGTCGGTGAGAGACATCAGTTTCTTACACCGATCACACTTTTTAAAGCCGCTGGAAGCCATCGGGGGGAAAAAAAAAAAGAGTCCCCGCGAGGTCGAAAGACCGGCCTTCCAGGGAAAAATGGAAAAAAGGGCACGAACGCCAGCCACGAAGGGCAAAAACTGAAAAGAAGAATCGGGCTCGATACCGGTGTACCGAACCCGGCGGGAGGGGAACCGTCGTCGAACCGGGAGAAAAAAATAGCGAAAATCGCCGAAAAAAATCTAATTTTAACCGGGAGAACAGGACACACGTCCGGTGGGCTTCACGGAAAAAAAGAGACTGAGGTAAGATGGCACCTTTAGGCGGGAAGGGAACCGCGCATGCGTGCCTGCATTCCCAAAGGCTTTCATAGAAAGCTGGGGAAATGCTCCGCTGGGGCTTCATCGGTGCCAATGACACCCATATGTGAGGACTGACTTCCTGCTTGGTCCTGGAGAATTGAAGGATCTCCAACTCCTCCGCTCTCAGTCAGTCCTCTACCCCTAGCGAGAATGGAATGGCCTTCGCCATATCCCAAAAGTCCTGCAAGGACATGTCCTCTGGGGGCAACTTCCATCTCTCATACAGAGAAGAAGTGTCTGAGGGCAGGTCCAGAGACACCCGCTTGGAGACCAGCAATTCCTCCTCTGTCTCTCATCCCTCAGAGTCAGACTCCTAGAGGAAGTCAAAATAGCATCAGGTCTGTTCCTGGTGGTGCTGCTGCTGCTTGGGGAAGGGAAGGCGGGTGCCCATGGGACCAATGGGGTTCCTCAGGAGGGCGCCAATGTGTCGGGCATCGGAGTCCGAGATGCTAAACAAAGAGATGGTGGTCGGGACTGGTGTGGACTCCAACTGCCGACCCAATGTCCCTGCCTTGGAAGGGAGTGAATGGGTCTCCAGGATTGGTTGTTTGGCTTGTGGCAATGCTGCCAAAGACAGCGGGGCCACCAGGGCCCCATGCGGCAAGACCGCCACCACATATGCCGTGAGGGCACAAAGGTGCTCTGTCAGCACCGCTGTCTGAGGCAGTTGTGGCTGGCATGACAACTTCAGCCACCAACTCCAGCACGTCTCAGGAACTCTATGATGGTTATTGCATTGGGAGACTGCCAGTGGCCCGCCAGGGTCTTCGGAATTACCTCTGCCCGCCAACGCAACTTGGCAGGCCGCTCCCAGCCTTTGTCCTCGATGTCGCATCAAGAAGTGCTCCAGTGTCGATTATCTATGGCTTGTGGCCTTTGGCCCAGTTCTCAGACATCCCAACCTTCGACATCAAGAGAGCAGATGACTGTTCCTTCCATGGCTTCGGCCAGAGGTCGATGGACAGCCTCCACTCCAGGGTACTGCAGCCCCTCTGGCTCTGAGTGAGCACAGGCACAGTACAATGCCAAAGCCTCAGCGAACATCGATGCCAATGCTGGGGCAGAGGATGCCAAGTCTGATGTCCCAAAGAGGGACTCTCACTGCTTCTCCAGGCCCTTCCTGGTCATTTGCAACCAGAGATTACAGGAGGAGGCTCATGGTCGGACCCAAAGCACTCTAGGTTGGTCAGTAACCGAAATGGTGTGTGCACACCTTGTGCACTTTTAAAACCTGCAAAACTGCATGGGAAAGAAAAAAAAAAAAAATCGAAAAAGCTCCCACCAACACATCCGACGACAGGCAAAAGAAAAGAAACCCATGATGGGGCAAGGAAAAAAAAAATCAATTAATCTTTTTCCAGCGACGACAGGAACATGTCTAGAGGCTCCACGGAAAAAGAAGATTGGCGATAAGATGGTGCTGCGGCAGGCAGGAAGGCAGGCGCACAAGCACTATGGAGCCTCCCAAAAGCTTCCAATGGAAACTGGAGAGCGTTCCCGCATGAGGCTTGTGATAAGGAAGCTTATCATAGCTCAGGAAGGAGCTATAGAAAAGGTGAAGTGACTCTGAACAAGCAACCTGTCAGTTCTGGTAGAAATAAGAAAACAGAATTTTTCCATAAAAGACTACCAGTCCCAGAATGCACCAGGTTTCCAACAGCCATTAGAGGAGCTGAAGTGGGGAAACGTGTGTTCAATCAGGAGGGCTATGAGGTAATCCCCAAGCACTGATCTCAAAGGGCAGGGCCTGATTCAGCACAGCTGCACTGTGCTAAGGTGGAGCACTCATCAAAGCAGAATAAAGGTAGAGTTTATTCTACAGAGAATTATCCTCAACCTCAGTTTCTTGGATATCCTCAGCTTGGAGGTCTTCATCATCTGGAGGATCATCAGAAGCAGAAGCCAGACCGGACGGACAGAGAGGGCAAGAAACCCTTTGGAAGAAAGAAGAGAAAAGCATTTGGGAGGTCTAGAGGAGTCCAGAGCAGTACGTATACTGGGGGACATTCAAAAGGCCAGCATACACCATTGGACTGGGGAAAGCCAGAGGAATGGTGCTGCAGGGCTAGGAATCTCCAGACGGTACCTGTGAGGGAGACGGCTGCACGTGGAAGGGACCCTAAGACCCGTGCCAGAAGGTATGTGAAGAGAGATCCAGTGTCCAGGGATCTGGATTGGAAGGCTGGACATAAGAACTGGACTACATACTGGCCAGGCTATTTAGAGAGGAACTCTAACAGCAATGGAAGCTCAGGTATGAACACTGATCTATGCCCTAGCTATAACCTTGAAAGACAGCAGGGAAACAAGTATTCTCCTGAAAGTGCTCCATTGAGAAATTCCTCTGTGCCAATCCATGATATTGAACCGATGATTGTTGAGGAAGGGGGAGAAGTCTTAGATACAGGCTGTGAATACATGGATTGCTCTCTGTCTAAACTCCTTTGGTAATTTACTGTTACAAAGTACAGCAACCATCACAAAGAAATGCAAACTTGTTCTTTAATCTACTCAGAAAAGCTCCTGAGTAGGATTTTGGGCCACGCAGTAGAAAGCAAGCCAGCGAAGGGGTTTCAGCTGGATAACTGCTAGCAATTGAGCCTTACCTAATTGCTTGTGAGCTCTGAGGGAATCACTTCTGAATCTATGTGTGAAGATATAAGAAGTTAACCTGAAAAGAACAGTTTTTCCCTTCTTTGTGGGTTTTGCTTGTTGTTTGATACACTAAGAAAATATTAGCTAAAGCCTACAGAAAAGACCAGTTTGTTACCAACCAGGTCTTTATTCTTTTCATTTGATTGCCTGACAAGTTCAGCTGTTGTTTTCCTGATTTTATTTTTCTAAGTTTAACACTGAAAGCAAGTATCCTGTTTTATGTGCTACCAAGCATATCTGTGTTGGGAGAAATAACCCCATAAATAAATATCTTATTGGCTTTACACTCAAGCACAACTAATTATTGTGAGCAGCTGTGTCTGGTGTGAATGGACTGCATTTCCCACAATCCCTTGCAAATCATATTGATATATGCACTTGCCAAGACTGTGAACATTCTCACCCAGGCAGCCGTCTGACAGGCTCCATCAGGGACGTCACCATATGTGAGGGCTAACTTCCTGCTTGTCCACGGAGAAAGCATCCTTAACAGCTAATCTGGTGGAGAAAGGGTTGAAATTGCTGTATAGGTGGTATTTGACCCCATTTGGTTGAAAAAGGTATATCCTAGAATGGGTGATGAGTGTTGTCATAAATGTGGACAGATGGGTACACATTTGTGCACATGTGGCAGGACTGCCCCAAAATGGTGGGATACTGGTTACAATGGAATAGAGGAGCAGCCTAGTGGGGTTAGGGCAGCAGTCAGGGATAAGAAAGACCAAGGTTCAAATCCCACTGATTCTCCTTGTGGCCTTGGGCAAATCACTTAACCCTCCATTGCGTCAGGTCTAAACTTGGATTGTAAGCTCTCCAGGAACAGGGAAATGCCTACTGTACCTGACTATCTCACCTAAAACTACTGGAAAGGCATGAGCTAAATATAAATAAAGTGCAAGGAGTTTGGGGATTTTGATAAATGCGGACCCAGACGTGTTTTTGTTAAATGCTAAAGGGGAGCACATGGAGAGGGGGAGAAGGCTTTCTTTTACTATGAACTTTTGGTGGCAAGACTGGAGATCAGACAGACTTCCCAATGAGGAAGGATTTTGTAATAGACTGTGTGAAAATTACTATCTGAACCAGCTTACTGTTCTGCAAAGAGGAGGGCAGGCAAAATTTGAGCATGTATGGGATACATTTTGGACTTGGTTGGATGAGGGGACAGTGAGGTGGGGAGGAGTTAGGGGGATGGGGTTCAGTTGGAAAGATTGTTTCTGGAAAATGTAGATTGTTAATGCTTTTTCTACACTGGGGTGTGAAGAAACACACACATGCCTACGGTGATGTTTGTTATAAACTTTAACAGAGATACAAATCTATAAAAGAAAACTCTTTGAAAATGTGTATTACTCTTACCTGAAGTAGCGCAAAATTCGCAAGTAGTCCTCTTGTATTCGTTGTGCCGCGTTTCCAACAAAACAAATGTGTTTGTTTTTCAAGTCATCATGACCACCAAAGTAATCATAAAGTGTACCGTCCAAACCTGGGGAGAAAAAGGGGACAGAGACTGAGGGACTATCCAAAACCGGGGATAAGGACTGAGGAACCATTCAAACCTGGCAAGAAAAAGGAGAGACTTGAGGGACCATCCAAAACTGGGGATTCAGACCGAGGGACAATCCAAATCTTTGGAGAAAAAGGGGATAGAGAGTAAGGGACCATCGAAACCTGGGGAGAAAGAGAGGATAGGGAGTGAAGGACCATCGAAACCTGGGGACAGGGACTGAGGGACCATCCAAATCTGGCAAGAAAAAAAGGGGACAGAGACTGAAGAGCTATCAAAACTTGGGGTATAAAGGGACAGAAAGAGGGGGTGATATCAAAACTTGGGGTATAAAGGGACAGAAAGAGGGGGTGATATCAAAACATGGGGTGGGACCAAACTGAAGGTGCCCATATGATACTATAGAGGCACCAACCAGAAAGATCTTGAGGTGTTCTAGGTAGCAACAAACATGTTAAGATTGTAGCCAAAGCTTACTTTGGGGTAGGTAAACCTAATCAATCCCTCCAGAGTTAAAACATGAAATGCAAGGAAATGAGATCGGAGCTTAACTTATTAGGGATTATTTTAGATTCATTTTTAACATTGGATGTTCGGAGTAATAATTTGGACAGGAAGGTTTGTTATAGTCCAAGGAAACTAAGGCAAATAAGGTGAAGATCATCAGCTCAGGCTTTTTATATTTTTGTTCAGGCTTTTATTCAGTCCCAAATTGATTACTGTAATGGTATTTTATATAGGGATCGGGAAGCTAACCTGCAGATACGTAAGAGATCTGCTAAACTTGTTAACTGTGAGACAAAGTAGCTTTCTCTGTAACTGTGAGACAAAGTAGCTCTCATTACCTTGCTTCTTTACTGCTATTCCGGCATAAATTTCTGTTTGCTTGTGCGCATAATCCATAGGCCTTTGCCTCTACCCACCACCTTGAACGTACAACCCCAAACACCTCAAACGGTCTCGGGGTACACAACTGCCCAGTCACCTCAGGCTGATCCAGCACATAGCAGCTAATCATGGCCATCTCCATACTAGCTTTCACTAGCATTTACCTACTCACCAGTGCCATCCATGACACTAACGCATTTTCACATGGCCACAACCCTATCCCCCTACTTCACCGCACGAGTAAGAAATACCATCACAGCCACCACCAACTACCACCAAACTCCTACCATAACAGACATCCACACTTGCTCTACGTAACACTAGAGCAGCCAAATAACACAAAACTTGTCAAACCACATGTGCACCAAGACCTCAGATGCGCCCTCATCAACGCACGCTCGGCCCGCAAGAAATGGCCAGTCATTACAGACCTTTTAACTAACCTTAACCTTGAGATATTAATGGTCACTGAATCATGGCTCTCGGACATTGACACTGTCCTCCTAAATCATCTCACCCCACCTAACTTCTCAATCTACACATGCAACAGGGCTGACAGAAAAGGTGGAGGAGTCTTCATCCTAGCAAAAACTGAACTCCAATACCGGACGAACCTAGCCAGAAGCACACACCATCTAGACACAATTACTATTTTTAACAAACACAACACTATCAATCTCATTTACAGAGCACCAAGCTCTCCTTCCGATGAGCTCTCTAACATAATTGACTTGGCTTGTAATCCTGAAAACCCAAGCAAACCAAACTGGCTGATGGGTGACTTTAACCTCGCCTCCCTTCAAACCGCCTTTACTAACTCATTCCTCGAGGCAATGACTGACCTCAGTTACAAACAAATTGTAAACGATCCCACCCACCGACGAGGGAATGCTCTTGATCTGGTCTTCGCCCCACTCACAGTCACAAGCAAGAAGCATCACTTCGACCTATCCATCACCCCCGTCCCCTGGTCAGACCATAGCCTAATAACCTTCCAGATTCCATCACAACAAGAGCAAAATCCACTCAGCCGAGCAAGTGTATTGACATCAGCAAACCCTGTACGCTTCAAACCATTTGACAAGGAAGAGTTCACTAAATATGCACTCCCAAAACTTGCACATTCATCATCCAACCTCAATGGCATGATCGCTAATTGGAATGACACCCTTAACTGGTGCTCTCAACAGCCTTCCTCTAACAAACATCCAACGTCCAATAGTCGCGCTGGTAAAAGGAAGACAGCTCCTTGGTTCTCTTCTGAGCTGTGGTCTTCCCTACTTCTCCTTAGAAAACTTGAGAGAAAATGGCAACGCACCCATAACACAGCGGACCAAGCCACATACTTAGCTCACCTGAGAACTCATCGTGAATTAATTTGGGACAAAAGGAAAGAATTCCACTCCGAGCTCCTCAGCCGTTCACTAAACAAGCCCCACGACCTATTCGACTTAGCAAAATCCTTAATCAAGGAACCATCATCACCACAATATGAACCTATACAACCACAGCTATATGCCAACTATATTCAATCCAAAGCTGTCAAAACAATCACAGCCTCGAGCCCAAAACCTTCCCAGATCCCACAGCATCAGATTCCCCTCATTAAGCTCTCACCGCCATCTGCGAGAAGCATTGAAGACATTATTGCCACCATCAACACCACCACTGCACCAAATGACCCATGCCCTGCATACTGGATCAGATCAATGCGATCGGAACTCAGCCCAATCATAACCGAGATCACAAAACTTTCCTTTTCAACAGGAGTATTCCCATCTGCTCTTAAACAGACATCCATACGACCACTGCTAAAGAACAACCAGCTGGACCCGCAGAAGGAGGAGTCCTACCAGCCGATCTCAAACATCCCACTACTAGCTAAAATACTTGAGAAGGTGGCTCAGAGACAGATTCAGCAACATATTGACACCTCATCCCCCCTAGATCCCTGCCAGCATGGATTTAGGGAAGCTCATGGAGTTGAGACACTACTGACCTCCCTATCCAACACCCTAATCAGTGGGATAGACAACATCAAAAGGGGCTTTGCGCTAATCTTCCTTAACATCACCGCAGCATTTGATTCAGTCGACCATGACCAACTCCTAACACGACTCCACGAGAAGGGAATCCAAGGCCTTGCATGGGATTGGTGTAAATCCTACTTAGAAGACCGATGGCAACAAGTTTGGATTGGCTCCAACACATCTGAACCATTTCAGCAAAAACAAGGGGTACCCCAAGACTCCTCCTTATCTGCACTGCTCTTTAATATATACATGTAGCCGATATGTGAAATCATCCGCTCCTTCGGAATTTCATGCCTGATCTATGCAGACGACGTGCTGTTTACACCTATCAATGTTATGCTTCCTGACTATACAGCATTAGTGGACTGTTTCAACGCAATCACAGGCTGGCTTCATACTCAGAACCTTCGAATAAACTTCAAAAAAACCGAGGTCCTATTCATCATGAAGAACAAAAGCTTCTCACCCCCCTCGGCCCTAAAAGTAAGAGATGCAGTGCTTACAAGCAAGCCCACCATACGCTACCTGGGTGTTACCCTGGATCAACAGCTAGACTTCACAGTGCACATAAGCAGCACTGTCAAGACCATATACTACAAGATCAAGACATTACGTCACCTGAGACCCATGTTGGACCCAGTGAACTTCCGCACAATATTCCAAGCGCTAGTAACACCCCATTTCGACTACGCAAACATTATACTTCACGGCCTCCCCAAGAGCACCCTAAGCCCGCTACAATTGGCAATGAATGCTGCTGCCCGCATCCTCTGCGGAGCATCCAGGAGAGACCACATAACCCCCATCCTAAGGGACCTACACTGGCTTCCGATAAACTGCAGGATCTCATACAAAGCCCTCCTCATTACCTTCAAATCCATTAATAAAATATCCCCCTACTCAGTCTCAGCCCTCCTCACTCACACCCCCAACAATAGACCAAGGAGAACATTTGCCTCCAATACACTTATCATCCCGAGGGAAACCACAAAATGTGCACAATCAACTAGTAATAGAGTCTTCGCTTTCTACGCCCCCAGATGCTGGAACAACCTCCCTCCCAGCATCAGATCGATCAGTGACCTCAAGCAATTCAGGAAAGCCCTCAAGCATCATCTGTTCCTTCTACACTTCTCACAACCCAACAGCACCTCCCTTCCTCCCACCCCACAACCTAATCTTTTAACGTCACACTCATCACAAACAAACTAGGCTGGTCCTAACCGCAAACCAATCTCTGTACACAATATTAATCTACACAATCTACTCTGTACACAATATTAATCTAGTAGAGCTTTAGATATTAAGCCACATCAGTAATACTATGAACTCTAGTAGCTCTAGAATATGCATTTACAGAAATATGGGAATATATACCCAAAGGTATTATAAACAATCAATTGAACTAAATCCAGCTTACAGATGTGCATTATTGTAAATAGCCACCTATCCTCATCTTTCACTGCTTAAATGTACACAGTTCCCCCAGTTCAACTCCATGTTATCTTCCCTGTTATATGTAAACTCAGGGCAGCTCTGCTCTTGCCCTAGAGTCAAATTGCTATCTGTAAACCGCACTGATAATAAAGAGCGCGGTATAGAAAAGCTTCTAAATAAATAAAATAAATAAATAAATCTCTGCAAAATTATGCACTAAATTACCATTCCTGCAGTGTCAAGCTGCTAAATTCATATTAAAAAGAAAAACAAATGATATGGCAACTCTGTTTTTGACTAGTCTACACTGGTGACCCTATTCAATTTAGGGTTACTTTTATTCTTCTTTGTTTGACTCAAGATTATTTCTGAGAAAGCTCCATTTTACCCAACAAAATTAGCCCAAATTTATACTCCTTCGAGTATGTCTTGTGCTGTGGATAAGTTACTTCTAAACTTCCTTCTTCAAAAGAATATTGTATGAAAAGATCATTTAGTTTTAACATAAGAACTGCCATACTGGGTCAGATCAAGGTCCATTAAGCCCAGTATCCTGTCTCCAATAGTGGCCAATCCAGGTCACAAGTACCTGGCAGGTTCCCAAAAAGGTACTTAGGTTAAATAATGCTTGTCCCAGGGTAAGCTCCAGTAGATGGAGGTTGATTTATCTTGTGCAGTCTGAAAAGGATTGGAGAGATGGTTTTGAGTATTCTTTAGCACTGGGCATAGGATGGCGTTGGCCTCCTTATAGTGCTCTGGCGTACGGGTTCCTCCCCCTACTCCCCCCACTTACTCGACTTTGTGGAGGTCTAAAAAAAACCAAAACACCCAGTAGAACACTTGGGGTGCAGAATGCGGTAGTGTTGTGTCCTTTCCCTGCCATCACCACCCCTCCTCAGAGGCTCTTGGATTGGGGATTCTTATTCCTCAGTGGTACAACTGCAGTCCACGTTTGCCTTTGCTTCAGTGTGGAGGAAGCGGGCCAGATAAGATGCTCCTTGCTGCACTTTAAAGAAAAGAAACAAACAAAAGACAGCAGGGGCCATCTGTGCTGGCTCAGAGAGTTAGTCATGGCTCTTGATGAGGGGGCGGAGGTGTCTCCTTCTTGGGGCTCACGCACAGATTTTTGCCTTGGCCGGCTGGGTACAGTGAAAGATTTTCAAGCGGCCACACCTGTTTAAGATTTGATTTGCTAATTTCCCAGATATTGCATTTCAAAGAGGCTGGGTTGTGGTTCTGTAGCTAGAGGAGAACCTCCGTCCTTTTGGACAGTTCAGCAAGGCATGGGGCCTGATTTGGTAAATGAAGCTGGAGCATGTAGGTCTCGGATACCACGCATTTTTCTCTTGGCCACGTTGCAATGAGGGTGGCATTGGTTTGAGAGGCCCGTGAAGTTTTTCGTGGGAGTGGGGCTCTGCTTCTTGGTCGGGTTCCAGCTTTACCATGAGGTAAGAATTAATAGATTGAATTTAAGGGCTAAAATAGTCTCTGGACAGTGCAGACCGCAATGGCTTCATGGTGATAGTAACCTGCTGTGGAGAACATTGTTTGTTTTGGGCAGGAAGCTGCCATTGCTCAGGTTATTTCGGTCGGACCATTTGGACAGGAAAAGCTACCATTACCCTGGCTATTACGTTAAGCCTGCTGCTTTGCAAGGACAGGAGAACCACAGTTACTGTGCTTAAGGCATCTACCTGTTCCCTACCATCGATCCAACATATTCTCTCTCTTCAGAAGCTGACCGGGGGTCTGATGTGAGGGCCCAGGGGACAGAGCTAGCTTCTTTGGTTTAGGGGCAAAAAGAAAAAGGGGGGGAAGTCACGCTAATACCCTAGGGAGAATGGAAGGTTTTTGGCATGAATGGCTGCCATTTCGTACATTTAGTCCGTTCTATGGGAAGCAGCAGAATGGGATAGTGTTGACAGCGGAGGATCACATTTCTGTGACAACGTCAACACCACCAAACTTAAACTGCGCGGAAGAAAGGCCCGGCAATCTACTTCTGTATCTTGCCATGAAAACCCAATGGATAGTTACAACAAAACAAATTGTGCTATAGTGCTCGAAGATGAGCCCCCCAGGTCGGAAGGCACTCAACTAGCTACTGGGGAAGAGCTGAAGACTTTTCAGAGTAAAGCCAGCATTTATGATGTGGTTGGATCAAAGCCCTCGGGACGTCTGACTGCTGATGTAGCTGCGCATGAAATGAGAGTCATAAGCTGTAAAGATGTCTTACGCATTGGAACATGGAACGTACGAAGCATGAACCAAGGTAAGTTGGAGGTGGTCAAGAATGAAATGGAACGTGTACAACTTGATCTGTTGGGTGTCAGCGAACTGAAATGGACTGGCATTGGGCACTTTGCATCAGATGATCACATGGTCTACTATGCTGGAAATGAAAGACAAAGAAGAAATGGTGTTGCATTTATAATAAAGAAGAAACTTGCAAGAACTGTAATGAAATACAATGCAGTCAGCGAATGCTTAATCTCTATTCGTCTATGAGGAATGCCTATCAACACAACTATAATTCAAGTATATGCCCCAACAACAGCTGCAGAAGAGAATGAAATTGAAGAGTTCTATGAAAAAGTACAAGCTGAAATTGACAGAACATGCAAACAGGATATCCTGATAGTCATGGGTGACTGGAACGCAAAAGTTGGCAACAAAGAAGAAGAAGGCAAAGTAGTTGGAAAATATGGACTTGGCAACAGACATGAAGCTGGAGAAAGACTGATAGAATTCTGCAAGACCAACGATCTCTTCATCTCAAACACCTTCTTCCATTAACACAAGCGGTGACTGTACACATGGATTTCACCCAATGGATTGTATAAAAATCAAATTGACTACATCTGTGGAAGTCAACGATGGAAAAGTTCTATAACATCAACAAAGACAAAACCTGGAGCTGACTGTGGTACAGATCATCAACTACTAGTATGCAAACTCAAGCTAAAGTTGAAAAAGAGCAAAACACTCATGAATGCAGCAAAATATGACCTTGAGAATATACCACTTAAATTTAAAGTGCCTGCAAAATCGATTTGCTGTTTTAGATACAAATGACAGAGCTCCAGAAGAGTTATGGAATGACATCAAGAAGGTTGTGTTGGAAGAAAGCGAGAAGTCTCTACAAAAGGTGAAAAAGCAAAAACGGCCAAAATGGATGACGGAAGAAACTCTGAAAATTGCCCAGAAATGCAGAGAAGCTAAAGCCAGATGAGAAAGAAAGACTAACAGAACTCAACAGAGATTTCCAACGTGCAGCAAGACAGGACAAGGAAAAGTACTACGAAGACGCATGCAAGGAAATAGAAGCAGAAACTATTAGAGGAAGACCAAGATCGGCTTTCCTAAAGCTACGAGAGTTAAAGAAAAAGTTCCAGCCTCGAATTGGAATGTTACAAGATGCTCAAGGTTCTATTTTGAATGATGCTGAGAAGATCAAGAAAAGGTGGAAAGAATAAACAGAGTTTTTATATGATAAAGATCAAGTGGACCAACAGCCGTTTCAACCTGTACCTTATGATCGGGAACCATTGGTGATGAAAGAAGAAGTTGAAGCAACATTGAAAGCCTTATCAAAGAACAAAGCACCAGGCATTGATGGCATTCCTATAGAAGTATTGCAGCAATCTGATGCAGCTGTTACTGTACTTACAAGGCTCTGCCAAGAAATATGGAAGACAACATCATGGCCAACTGACTGGAAAAGATCTGTGTTTATACCAACACTTAAGAAAGGTGATCCAACTGACTGTGGAAATTATCGCACAATTGCTCTGATCCCACATGCTAGCAAGATTCTACTGAAAATTAGTCAAAAGAGACTACAACGATACCTGGAACAAGAACTACCTGAAGTGCAAGCAGGGTTCAGGAAAGGGCGAGGAACGAGAGACATCACTGCGGATGTGAGATGAATCCTTGAAAAGACTAAAGAATACCAAAAGGATATCTATTTGTGCTTTATCGACTACAGCAAGGCTTTTGACTGTGTAAACCATGAGAAACTCTGGGCCACATTAAGAAGCATGGGTATACCAGAACACCTGATCGTACTCTTGCACAATCTGTACATTGATCAAGAAGCAGTAGTTCGAACGGAACAAGGAGAAACAGAATGGTTTAAAATAAGCAAAGGTGTAAGACAAGGCTGCATACTGTCCCCCTACCTGTTTAATTTATATGCAGAACAAATCATCAGAGAAGCAGGATTGTATGAAGACAACAGAGGTGTGAAGATTGGTGGAAGACTCATCAACAACCTTCGCTATGCTGATGATACCACATTACTGGCTGAAAGTGAAGATGATCAGAAACATCTGCTTCTCACAATCAAAGAACATAGCCTCAAAATGGGCCTGCACCTTAATGTAAAGAAGACAAAGATCATGACAACTGGCATAATCAACAGGTTCATCGTTGAAGGAGAAGAAATTGAAATCGTGAACAAGTTTAACCTACTTGGATCAACTATCAATAAAGAAGCAACAAGCAGTCAAGAAATCAGACGACGCATTGCTCTTGGCAGAATGGCTATGAAAGACCTAGATAAGATTCTCAAGAGCAGAGATGTCTCTCTGCATACAAAGATTCAACTTGTTCAAGCCATGGTATTTTCAATAACATCACATGGATGTGAAAGCTGGACAGTGAAAAAGATAGACAGGAAGAAAATTGATGTCTTAGAATTATGGTGCTGGCGGCGAATACTGTGTATACCATGGACTGCCCGAAGAACAAACCAGTCGGTACTAGAGGAGATCAAACATAAGCTTTCTTTAGAAGCTCAGATGACAAGACTTCGACTTTCATACTTTAGACACATCATGCGAAGAGAGAGATCATTAGAGAAAGCACAGTTACTTACCTGTAACAGGTGATCTCTGGAAACAGCAGGAATAAGTCTTCACATATGGTACGTCGGTACCGACGGAGCCTGCACGGGAACGCTCCCCAGCGTCCCAAAAAGGAAAGCTTTTGGGAGCATCCCACAGCGCCTGCGCGCTGCTTTCCCGCCTTTCCTAACCGCCTCTCTCCAGTTCGAGTTTTAAAGCTGAGACAAAGAGAGAGAGGAAAGGAAAGAGAGATATAGAGAGACAACTCCTAGAGGAGGTGGGTGGGTTGTGAAGACTTATTCCTGCTGTTCCCAGAGATCACCTGTTACAGGTAAGTAACTGTGCTATCTCCAGGAACAAGCAGGAATGAGTCTTCACATATGGGGACTCCCCAGCTAGAGATGCCTGGGAGATCCCCAAGGTTGTGAGACCCTGAGAAGGGCTCTACCTCCTTCCATGGATCTCAGGCATCCAAACAGGGATGGAGGGCAGGAGTTGCTTAAGTATGAAACAGGTGTTTGAGAACAGCCTGACCAAACAAGGCATCCCAGCGGGAGTCCTTGTCCAAGCAGTAATGGGCTGTGAAGGCATGAACCGAGGCCCAGGTGGCTGCTCGACAGATCTGGTCGATGGACACAGACTTTAGATGAGCCATAGAGGTTGCCATGGCCCTCACATTGTGAGCTGTGACATGGCCCTCCAGAGAAAGGTTCTTACTCTGGTAGGCGAAAGAAATACACTGAGCAATCCAATTGGACAGTGTTCTTTTAGAGACTAGAAGTCCCAAATGAGAAGGATCAAAAGCAACAAAGAGTTGAGAAGACTTTCTATGTTGCTGTGTCCTTTGTAAGTAAAAGGTGAGAGCCCTCTTACAATCCAGGGTATGAAGATTCCTCTCTGCACTTGATGCATGAGGACCTGGAAAAAAGACAGGTAAATATACCTCTTGGTTCAGATGAAAAGGCGAGACCACTTTAGGCATAAAGTGTGGATTGGTCCTAAGGACTACCTTATCATGATGGAACCTTGTATAAGGTGGATTACCCACTAAGGCCTACAGTTCACTGATGCGGCGAGCTGAGGTGACTGCAATAAGGAAAATAACCTTCCAGGAAAGAAATTTCAAGGAGGTGGTGGCTAAGGGTTCAAAGGGTGGCTTCATGAGCTGACCAAGAACCAGATTCAAGTCCCATGCCACTGGAGGTGGTCTAATGAGAGGTTTAGTTAAAAGAAGGCCTCTCATGAATCTTGCAATAAGAGGATGAGAGGAAATAGGTTGTCCATTGAGAGGTTTGAGGGATGCTGCAGTAGCACTCAAATCGACCCTTACTAAATTCGTCTTGAGGCCTGCATGGGAAAGATGCAGGAGATACTCTAGCAGAGAATTCAAAGGTATTGCTAAAGGGTTAAGACCCTTATCAGCACATCAAATGGTAAACCTTTTCCATTTAAAAGCATAGGAACGTCTAGTAGAAGGCTTTCTGGAAGCATGAAGGATATCCTTCACCTGCTGAGAAAGATGCCAATCTTGAAGGTCTAGGCCTTCAGCAACCAAGCCCTGAGATGGAGAGACTGGGGGTTTGGGTGCCATAACGTTCCCCCCTCCTGAGACAGGAGGTCTGGAGCAGATCCCAAGTCCAGGGAGGGAGCTTGAGAGAGATGCAGAAGTAGAGGGTACCACACTTGGCGTGGCCATCATGGAGCTATGAGGATCATAGACCCTCGATCTCTCTGAAGCTTGAACAGAGTCTAGGGAATTAGGGGAATGGGTGGAAAGGCGTAGAGGAAGTCTTGATCCCAGTGAAGGAGGAAGGCATCCTTGGCCTGAACTCCCTGACACAGAATTCTGGAACAGAACCGGGGAAGTTTGGCATTCCACGGACTTGCAAAGAGGTCTATGTCCGGGGTTCCCCAAATTTGAAAGATTCTGACTATCTGGTCCATGTGCAGGGACCATTCGTGTGGAAGCAGAACTCGACTGAGTCTGTCTGCCCAAGAGTTTTGAACTCCTGGAAGATATACAGCCAGAAGATGAATTTGACGCTCTCTGGTGAAGGCCCACAATCTCAAAGCTTCGTTGCAAAGCGACAGAGAGCCAGTTCCTCCCTGCTTGTTTACGTAGGCTACCTGGTTGCCCGTGTGAATGAGGACTGTCTTGTAGCTGAGCAGGGTATGGAAGACTCTGAGAGCCAGGAAGATTGCCCTGAGCTCCAAGAGGTTGATATGTAGAGGTGTCTCCTGTGGAGACCAAATGCCTTGGGTGGAGAGGTCTTGTAAATGAGCCCCCCAACCCTTTGGAGAGGCATCTGTTGTGAGGGTTGCTTGGGGTAGCAACTGTTGGAAGGGAGACCCCAGCAACAGATTTTGAGTGGACCTCCACCACTGGAGAGACCAAAAGAGGCACCTGGAGGTTGCTATTTTGTCTGACAGACCCCCTGATGCCTGGGTCCACTGGGTGGACAAAGTCCATTGAGCTGCCCTCATGTGAAGGCGAGCATAAGGGACCACATGCACAGTGGATGCCATGTGGCCTAGCAGTTGTAACATCTCTCGAGCAGTTAAATGAGTTTTTAACTGAATCTGGGAGGCTAACTGCAGCAAACGTAGACAACGGGCCTGAGGAAGATAGGCCCTTGCAGTGGTGGTATCCAGCAAGGCCCCTATGAACTCTAGAGACTGAGTAGGGGTGAGCTGGGACTTTGGGAAGTTTATCACAAGTCCCAGATACTGTAGAACACGCATTGTGCAGGCTAGGGAAGTCTGGGCCTCTGACTGAGATGGAGCTCGGATGAGCCAGTCGTCCAGATATGGGAATACAAATATTCCCAGAGTGCGTAGAAATGCAGCTACTACTGCCATGCATTTTGTGAACACTCTTGGAGCAGAGGCCAGACCGAAAGGAAGCACCCTGTATTGGTAGTGCTTTCCTTGAAAAAGGAAGCGAAGGAACCTTCTGTGATTTGGATGGATGAGGACATGAGTGTACGCATCCTTGAGATCTAGAGAACAAAGCCAATCCTGACTCTGAAGGTATGGAAGGAAAGTACCCAGAGAAATCATCTTGAATTTCTCCTTGCATAGGAATTTGTTCAATTCTCTGAGATCTAATATGGGTCTGTGGCCCCCTGTTTTCTTTGGAATTAGAAAGTAGGGGGGAGTAGAACCCTGAACCCTGTTGAAGAAGAGGTACTTCTTCTATTGCCCCTTGGGCAAGAAGGGTGGTAATCTCCTGACCCAGAAGGTCGAGGAGAGATGTTGGAGAATTGAAATGTCTCACCATGGTGTAAGGAGGGAGGTTTGACAAATGAAGTTTGTAACCCTCCCTTCTAATGGAGAGGATCCACTGCTCTGCTGTGATTTGCTCCCATCTGGGAGCAAAGTGAGCTATCCTTCCTGGAATGGTGAGAGGCTCTGGTTCTTCTAGAGCCAAAAAAGCCAAGTTCTCTAGATGCAAGTCAAAGGCCCTGAGGAGGCTGAGGCTGTTGAGCCACAGCAGTCCTTGCAGTTTTAGGCTTGGCCTGTTTAGGCTGTTGACGCTTTGCAGCAAAACGACCTGCAGAAGATGTCTGTTGACCATAAACAGGATAATATCTTCCCTTCTTGGGAAAATATGCCTTTTTGAATAATCTCTTCTTGACAGGATTAGAGGTAGACTTTGAAAGTCTATCTAAAGCAGAATTTTCTGCATCCATTTGTGTGGCCTTTGCTTGCCAATCTTTGCCAAAATGGTTCTCTCCTGTACAAGGAAGATTTCCTAATCCATCTTGGACCCAAGGTTCTAAATCAGAAACTTGTAACCAAGCAATTCCGCGTGCACCTATGGCAATGGCCGAGGCTCTACTGGCACCCTCAAAGGAGTCAAAGGCTGCACGATTGGAAAATTTGGAAACATCCTGGGCATGCTTAAGCCAGGTGAGAAACTCTTCCCTTTTATCTTCTGGAAGAAAAGGGAGGAAAGTCTGCAGATGATCTGTAACTTCCTTCAGAAACATCCCCATATAGAGACTATAGGAGTTGATTCTGGCAATAAGCATACTGGCCTGGAAGATTTTCCTGCCAAAAGCATCTAAGGTTCTACATTCTCTCCCTGGAGGAGCAGAGGAATGCCTCTTTGAACTTTTCAACTTTTTCATAACAGACTCTACCACAATGGAATGGTGAAGAAGCTGAGTTTTATGAAATCCAGGACAAGGAGGGACACGGTACATGGTGTCCAACCTACGAGAATGAGAAGAGATGGTGAGAGGAGTCTCCCATATGCCCAGCATGTGATCATAAAGAATTTCATGAACTGGTAAAGTGGCTGCCTCTTTAGGAGCCTTGGGATACTGTAAAATATCCAATTTTTTGGCTCTAGGCTCTGACTCAGGGGCTACTGAGATAGAAAGCCCCTTGGCCACTTCCCTTATGAAGTCTTGAAAAGACAAGTCTTCTGGAGGAGACATTCTTCTTTTTGGAGAAGGCGGCTCTTCAGGAAGGACTATCGATGCTTCGACAGAAGCCTCCGATGCATCGGAGTCTTCGGAGGAATCGAAGTATCGTCTGTCTGGATGCTCCTGTAAAGCCCGATACGCGTACCGAGTGGTATCGACATCGGGAGTCATCGGTACCGGTTCGGTACCAATGGGCATCATTGGACAGGGTACCGCTGCAGTCGACATCGAAGCCGATGTCGATGCAATCGGTACCGGTACCGGCACCGGAACAGATATCGGTGCCGGTACCGACAACGAAGCTTGTTACGGTACCATAAGAACATAAGATATGCCATACTGGGTCAGACCAAGGTCCATCAAGCCCAGTATTCTGTTTCCAACAGTGGCCAATCTAGGTCATATGTACCTAGGAGTTTCCCCAAGAGACACAAGTTCCACAATGCTTGTACTGGGTCAAGCATTGATATCTTCGGTCACTTCTTAATAATGGTTCATGGACCTTTCCTCCAGGAACTTGTCCAAACCTTTTTTAAACCCAGCTACACTAACAACCTTTACTACATCCTCCGGTAACAAATTCCAGAGTTTGATTACACGTTGAGTGAAAAAATATTTTCTTTTATTAGTCTTAAATAGTTTACCCTGTAGCTTCATTGCATGTCCCCTAGTTTTTCTATATTCTGATAAGGTAAACAATCGATCTACGTTTACCCGTTCCACTCCGTTCATTAATTTATAGACTTCTATCATATCTCCCCTCAGCCGTCTCTTTTCAAGGTTAAAGAGCCCTAACCTTTTTAGCCTTTCTTCATAGGAGTATCCTTCCATCCCATTTACCATTTTGGTGGCTCTTCTCTGTACCTTTTCTAAAATCGCTATATCCTTTTTAAGATACGGCGACCAGAATTGCACACAATATTCAAGGTGCGGTCTCACCAAGGAACGATATAGAGGCATTATAATATCTTTTGTTTTATTTTCCATTCCTTTCCTTATGATACCTAGCATTCTATTTGCTCTCTTGGCCGCCGCTGCACACTGGGCCGAGAGTTTTAACATGGTATCCACAATGATGCCTAAATCTTTTTCCTGGGTGGTGGTTCCTAATGTGGAACCTTGCATCGTGTAACCATAGTTTGGGTTGTTCTTCCCTAGGTGCATAACCTTGCACTTGTCCACATTAAATTTCATCTGCCATTTTGATGCCCAGTCTTCCAATTTATCAAGATCCTCTTGCAATTTTTCACAATCCTCTTGGGTTTTAACAACTTTAAATAGTTTTGTGCAATCTGCAAATTTGATAAACTCACTCGTTATTCCACTTTCCAGGTCATTTATGAATATGTCAAAAAGCAGCAGACCCAGCACAGATCCCTGGGGTACACCACTATTCACCTTTCTCCATTGGGAAAATTGGCCATTTAGCCCTACCCTCTGCTTTCTATCTTTTAACCAGTTCCTGATCCACAGTAGTACACTGCCTCCTATCCCATGACTCTTTAGTTTTGCCAAAAGTCTCTGATGAGGGACCTTGTCAAAGGCTTTCTGAAAGTCCAGATACACAATATCAACCGACTCACCTTTGTCCACCTGTTTATTCACTCCTTCAAAAAAACATAACAGATTAGTAAGACAAGATCTTCCTTGTCTAAAGCCATGTTGGCTGTCTCCCATTAGGTTGTCGCAGCGGCGTCGCAGCTTGTATGAAGGCCGTAATGGCACGCTGCATGGCCAGAACATTCTGATCCATCGACGCCATGAATGTCTGGATGTCGGTACCGGTCGATTGTACCGGTACCCCAGAGCATTCTAACAGGTGATCGGTCTAGGCCGTGCCATCGATGTCAACCTGTGACCCCATAGGAGGAGCTTTGGAAGCCGGAGCTTTCCGCCGGGGTACTTTTGCCGGTGCAGGATCCTCGAGGGCAAGCCCGGAGGCATCTTGATGCTTAGAGGGAGATCTACCCTTCGAGGACCGGCTGGATTTATGTTTGGTTACCCGAGATCCACAGGAGGAAGAAGCAGCCCTGGAAGACGTCGATGCCACCGAAGCTGCATCAGAGGGAAACAGGGTACTGAGCTTAGCTGCTCGGTTCTGTAAACCTCTTTTGGACATCATGGAACAGGACGAACAATCCGTGATGGAATCGTCAGGACCCTAACACTTAAGACACCATTCATTGGTGTCAGTGACAGAAATGGTGCCGCTGCACTTGGTGCATTTTTAAACCCGGAGGCGGGCTTTTCCATGAGGAAATTTCCTGTTAGGCCTAAGGCCTAAAGAAAGAAAAATACACTGAAGTGAAACGGCAAATATATATTTTTTTTTGAAAGAAAAAGAAAGAAAAGACCGGCGGTACCGGTCTGACGTCGAAGAAGGCAGACACGCGACCAAAGAAATAAAATAAAATAAAGAACTTCTTCAGCGGTGACAGGAACACGACCTGTTGGCTCTGCGGAAAAGAAGAACTGGAGAGAGGCGGTTAGGAAAGGCGGTTAGGAAAGGCGGGAAGGCAGCGCGCAGGCGCTGTGGGATGCTCCCAAAAGCTTTCCTTTTTGGGACGCTGGGGAGCATTCCCGCGCAGGCTCCGTCGGTACCGACGTACCATATGTGAAGACTCATTCCTGCTTGTTCCTGGAGATAGACATCATGCTTGGCAAGATAGAAGGTCAGCGCAAAAGAGGAAGGCCAGCAATGAGATGGATCGATACAATAACAGCAGCTACGGGTACCAGTCTGTCAACAATGAGCCGCCTGACTCAAGACCGAACACAATTTAGGATAGTTATCCAGAGAGTCGCCATGAGTCGACTCCGACTCAACGGCATTTAACAACATGGGAAGTTTAGCAAGTCTAGGAAAATGGTGCCCTGGACTGGGGCACAGACTCTTGTATCAATGTTTTATTCTTTCCTGGCTTTGGGCTGCAGTTTGGTGATAGAGCTTCCCAGTATGCAGTTTTAATTAGGTAGGCATGACCTTGCGGCAGTGCTAAGTGCTGAACTGGCCTCCCCTTTGGGATATGATAAGTAAGACTCACTAAAGGAGGGAAGATGTGTTATTACCATTTTGCAGACCGTTTTAGCTGAGGCTTATAGGGTGGGAGTACTTACCTGCTGATAGTTGGAAAAGAGGTGGCTTAGGAGATAATCTGTTTTTCCCTTGAGGAACCCTGTAGGATTGGAATGGTCATCTCTCATGGAGAGGCCAGATTAGATTGTACACAAACATGATGGCAGAAAAAGGCCACATGGCCTAGTCTGTTCTTCCATATCAACCACTACAACAGTTACTTTTTTCCTTTAGAGATCCTGTGTTTATCCCATGTTTTTTTGAATTCAGATACTGTCCTCATCTCTACCACCTCCACTGGGAGACTATTCCACGGATCCACAACTCTTTCCGTATTTCTGTATATTACTCCTGATTCTACTACTACTACTACTACTAAGCATTTATAAAGCGCTACCAGGCACACGCAGCGCTATACAATGAAAACACAAAGACAGTCCCTGCTCAAAAAAACTTACAATCTAAAAAGACAAAGCAAGAAAAGGAGCAGAAAAAAGATAAGAACAAGGGCAAAGAGACAAGAACAGGAGAGACAGGACAAAGGAAAGAGGTAAGAACAAGTGTAAGAGGAAGAAAGAAAGGTGAAATAAAAGAGGGGAAGGAAGGAGAACAGCAAAATCATAAGCCAAAGGCAGAGGGGAAAGATGAGCTTTTAACTTGAGTTTGAAGAGGGGCAAAGAAGATGCCTGACATATAGACAAAGGAAGTTTATTCCAAGCGTAGGGAGCAGCAAGGTGAAAAGAGCGGAATCTGGAGTTGGCAATAGAGGAGAAGGGCATAGCAAGAAGCAACTGGGAAGAAGAACGGAGTACACGAGGTGGGAAATAGGGAGAAATGAGAGAAGAAAGGTACTGAGGAGCCACAGAGTGAATGCACTTATAGGTCAGAAGGAGAAGCTTAAAGTGAATACGGAAATGGATAGGGAGCCAGTGAAGAGATCTGAGGAGAGGAGTGATGTGGGCAAAATGAGGCGGACAGAAAATCAAATGGACAGCGGAGTGCTGAATAGATTGAAGAGGGAAGAGATGAGACTGAGGGAGACCAGCAAGAAGGGGGTTACAATAATCAAGGCGGGAGGTGATTAGGGAATGGATGAGGGTTTTAGTAGTCAGCTCAGAGAGAAAGGGGCGGATTTTGCCAATGTTGAAGAGAAAGAAGCGACAGGTCTTAGCGATAAGTTGGATATAAGAGGAGAAAGAGAGCGAAGAGTCAAAAATAACACCCAAATTGCGAGCAGATGAAACAGGTTGGAGAACAGAGCCATCAACAGAGACTGAAAAAGAAGAAGGAGAAAGGGAAATTTTAGGAGAAAAAACAAGAAGTTCAGTCTTGGCCATGTTCAATTTCAGGCAACGATGGAACATGCAGCAATGGCAGAGAGACAGCAAGAGATCCGGGACTGGAAAGCACAAGAAAGATCAGGAGTAGAAAGATAGGTTTGGGAGTCATCAGCATAGAGATGGTACTGAAAACCATGAGAGGAAATAAGCGCACTAAGGGATTGGGTATAGAGACAAAAAAGAAGGGGTCCCAAGACAGAACCCTGGGGGACACCAACCGAGAGCGGGGTAACAGAGGAGGAGGAGCCACCAGAACATACACTAAAGGAACGATGGGAGAGATATGAGGAGAACCAGGAGAGAACAGAGTCCCTAAAGCCAAACGAGGACAAAGTGTCAAGGAGAACATCATGGTCAACAGTGTCAAAGGCAGCAGAAAGGTCAAGGAGGATAAGGACAGAGTAAAGGCCTTTAGATTTAGCCAGGAACAAGACACTGGAGACTTTGACAAGAGCAGTTTCAGTAGAGTGCAAAGGACGAAAACCGGATTGTAAGGGATCAAGAAGAGCATGGGAAGAGAGGAAGTCAAGACAACGGCAGTAAACCTTACGTTCGAGCAGTTTAGAAATGAAAGGAAGGAGAGATGGGGTGATAATTAGAAGGACAAGAGGGATCAAGTGAGGGTTTCTTAAGGAGAGGCGTGACCACAGCATGTTTAAAGTCAGCCAGGACAGTAGCAGTGGAAAGCGAAAGGTTGAGAATATGAGAAATGGAGGGGACAACGATAGAGGAAATAGAGGAGAGGAGATGGGAGGAGATAGGATCAGAAGAGCAAGTGGTGAGCTTGGGGGAGGAGAGAAGAGCAGTTTCATCAATAGAAATCGTGGGGAAGGAAGAGAGGGTAGGATGAGAAGGGGGGAGAGAATGAAAGCAGGAAAGGGCAATCGGGGATTTAGAGGGAAACTGGAGAGTGATCTTATAGATTTTATCATGGAAGTAATCAGCCAGAGCCTGGGCAGAAAGGGAAGGAGGCATCAGAGACGGAGGCACTTTGAGGAGAGAATTGAGAGCAATGAAGAGACAGCGAGGATCAGAGGCATGAGAATTAGTCAGGCAAACAAAGTAATCTTGTTTGGCAAGAGCTAAAGCAGATTTGAAAGAGCAGAGCATGAATTTGAAAGTCTATCCCCTTTCACTCTCATCCTATGTCCCCTCATAGCAGAGCTTGCTTTCAATCGAAAGAGGCTCTCCTCCTACGCATGTATGCCATGGTGGTATTTAAACATTTCAATCATATCACCTCTGTACCGCCTTTCCTCTAAGATATACATCTTAAGATCCTTAAGTCTGTCCTCATATGCTTTAAAATGAAGACCACTAACCATTTTAGTAGCCACCCTCTGCATAGACTCCAATCTGTTTATATCCTTTTGAAGATACGGTCTCCGGAATTGCACACTATACTCCAAATGAGGTCGCACCAAAGATTTATAGGCACTATCACCTCCTTTCTTATGCTGGCCATTCCTCTCCAGGTGCACCTAGGCATCCTTCTAGCATTCACAGTTGCCTTTTCTATCTATCTGTTTAGATATTTTAAGATCATCAGACACAATCAAGCCTAGGTCCTGTTTTTTTGTGGAGAGAAGTTCTTCACCCCCTATACTGTATCGCTCCCTTGGATTGCTGCAGGCCAAATGCATGACCTTGCATTTTTTTAACATTAAATCTCAGCTGCCAAATTCTAGACCATTTCTTCAAGCTTAGCTAGATCCCTTCTTCTCATGTTATCTATTCCTTCCTGGGTGTCTACTCTATTGCAGATTTTGGTATCATCTGCAAAGAGGCAAACCTTACCCGACAGCCCTTCCGCAATATCACTAACAACGATGTTAAAGTATGGGGTTGTCTGTACCTGCTTTCATTTTCGTTTCTGGTAAAAGCATTAATTTCTTACTGCTAATCATAAGTATAGCACTACAAGGTGCACACAGTGCTTTATTTAGGGAAATAAAGCGTAGTTACTCACCTGTAACAGGTGTTCTCCAGGAGCAGCAGGAATCAGTCCTCACATATGGGTGACGTCGGCGCCGACGGAGCCCTCGCGGAGCAATTTTCCCCAGCTTTCAAAGAAAGCCTTTGGGAATTGCAGCGCGCATGCACGGTCCCCTTCCCGCCCAAAGGTGCCATCTTGGCCAGTCTGATGACATAGCGAAAAGACAGCAAAAAAATTTGCAAAAACTAAATCATATGACTGCAACTCCACGGGGAGGAGGGAGGGTTGTGAGGACTGATTCCTGCTGCTCCTGAAGAACACCTGTTACAGGTGAGTAACTACGCTTTCTCCAGGGTCAAGCAGGAAGTCAGTCCTCACATATGGGACTCCCAAGCTTAAGGCTACCGGAGACCCTAAGCACAAAAATGAGCTCCCTCTAGCTCAGCAGCACAGAAGGAAGGAATCTTCTCTGACTAATCTCCAACCGGTAGCCCAACATCCGGGATGGAGGGTAGGAGTTGCTTAAACCTCGAAGAGATTACGGAGGACTGCCTGTCCGAAAGCACTGTCCCTGCGGGACTCCCTCTCGAGGCAGTAATGGGTTGCAAAAGTCTGGCTCGAAGACCAAGTAGCGGCCCGGCAGATGTCTGCCAATGGAACAGAGCGGAGGTAAGCCACTGACGCAGCCTTCGCCCTAACTCGATGAGCCGTGACTCGACTTTCCAATGAGAGGCCTGCCGCCCCATAAGTCCAAGCGATACAGTCAGCTACCCAGATGGACAGAGTACGCTTGGAGACAGGGAGCCCTAATTTATTAGGGTCGTAAGACAGGAAGAGCTGAATAGTCTTACGGTGCTCCCGCGTACGATCAAGGTAGAAGTTAAACGCCCTTCTACAGTCCAGGGTATGCAAGACCATCTCAGCTCGGCTGGAGTGTGGCCTGGGAAAGAAGGTCGGAAGCACCACCTCCTGATTGATGTGAAAAGGGGAGACCACTTTTGGAAGAAACTTAGGGTGAGTCCGCAGGACCACCCTGTTCTTGTAGAACCTAGTGTAAGGGGGATCAGACACTAGGGCCTGCAGTTCACTAACGCGTCTAGCGGAAGTGAGGGCTACCAGGAATAAGGTTTTCCAAGAAAGAAAACGGAGAGGACAGGTAGCCATGGGTTCAAAAGGTGGACAGGTGATCTGCTGCAAAACCACGTTCAGGTCCCAGTCGGGGGCTGGGGGGCGCAAAGGCGGTTTAAGGAGAAGGAGACCTCGGGAGAACCGTGCCACGAGAGGATGGCCGGAAAGAGGCCTGCCTTCCACCGGCACATGATGTGCCGAAATAGCACTGAGGTGAACTTTGACCGAGTTGGACTTTAGTCCAAGATTGGAGAGGGAAAGCAAGTACTGCAAGACCACCGACACCGAACAGGAGAAGGGGTCTTGAGACTGTTGAGTACACCAGGTGGAGAAGCGACGCCATTTAAGGGCGTAGGATTTCCGGGTAGAGGGTCGCCTGGAAGCTAGCACGACCTCTTCCACCTCTGGAGGCAGCAGGAGGGGAGCAAGGACTACCCTTTCAGCAGCCAGGCCATCAGATGAAGAGACCTGAGGTTGGGGTGTAGGAGAGACCCCTGATCCTGGGTCAGGAGATCGGGTTGAAACCCCAGAGGCAACGGAGTATCTACCGCCAGTTGCATCAGAAGCGGGAACCACGGTTGCCTGGGCCACCGGGGAGCTATCAGGATCAGCGAAGCCTTGTCCTGGAGAACCTTGAAAAGTGTTCGAGACACCAGCGGCATGGGAGGAAAGGCATACAGAAGGCCCGTGGACCATGAGAGCAGAAAAGCATCCGCCGCTACTCGGAGGGGATGCGGTTCCCGAGAGCAGAACCGAGGAAGTTGCCTGTTCAGAGGACTGGCAAAGAGATCCAGCGTGGGGAGGCCCCACTGGAGAAAGATCCTTTGAACCACCAACGGGTCCAATCTCCACTCGTGTGGTTGGAGGATTCTGCTCAGTTTGTCGGCCAGGTAGTTTTCTTGACCTGGGAGATAGACAGCTTTGAGGAGGATTCCTCGGCTGACGGCCCAAGCGCAGAGCTTTTGTGCTTCCCGACAGAGAAGGAAGGAGCCCGTGCCCCCCTGTTTGTTCACGTAAAACATGGCCACTTGATTGTTCGTCTGGACGAGGACGGACTGGCGAGCGGTAAGGTGGGAGAAGGCCCGGAGAGCCAGGCGGATCGCTCTGAGCTCCAGGAAGTTGATCTGTTGGGCAGATTCCCACGGGGTCCAGAGACCCTGAGTACATGTCCCTTGGCAATGTGCTCCCCAACCCAGGAGAGAAGCGTCGGTCGTCAGTACCTGAACAGGCGGAGGAGACTGAAAGGGCATGCCGAGCACTAGGTTGGGCAGATGAAGCCACCACCGTAGAGAAGAGACCAGCGGGCTGGAGATTCGTACGGAGTCCGCCAGTCTCCCCGAGGCCTGACGCCATTGTGAGCGAAGGCACCATTGAGCAGGCCGCATATTCAGGCGGGCATTGGGGGTCACATGGACCGTGGAAGCCATATGGCCGAGCAGTTTCAGAAAGTGCCTGGCCGAGACCCGGGAATGGCTGCGGAAGCGGCTGGCTAGAGCCATGAGCCGTTGTGCTCTGTCGAGCGGCAGAAAGGCGCGCGCTTGAAGCGTGTTTAACCTGGCGCCGATGAACTCGAGATCCTGAGAGGGGAGCAAAGTGGACTTTGCGAAGTTTATGACAAAGCCCAGGTACTGGAGCAGAGTCACAGTACGTTGCGTGGCGTGAGTGGCCTCCGTGGAGGACGGAGCTCTGATGAGCCAGTCGTCTAGGTAAGGGAAGACAAAGAGGCCTTGAAGCCGGAGATAAGCCGCCACCACTGCGAGACATTTTGTGAAGACTCGTGGTGCGGAGGATAGGCCAAAGGGCAGTACTCTGTACTGGTAATGATTGCCTGCCACCACAAACCTTAGGTATTGTCGGTGGCTTGGGTGGATGAGGATGTGAGTATAGGCATCCTTTAGATCCAAGGAGCATAGCCAATCTCCCTGCTGGAGGTAGGGCAGCAGTATTCCAAGGGTAAGCATCTGGAACTTTTCCCTTTCCAGGAACTTGTTGAGGTTCCGCAAGTCCAGGATGGGTCTGAGGCCTCCAGTACGCTTTGGTATCAGGAAGTACCTGGAATAGAAGCCTTGACCTCTCAGGTGGTGGGGCACCGGCTCCACCGCCTGTTCCTGAAGAAGACTTGCCAACTCTTGAAGGAGTAAGTCCCGGTGAAGAGGGGGTCGCAGAGGCTCCCCTGGAAAGTAGGGGGGAGGTACCTGGTGGAAGTGTAGAAGATAGCCCTCTCGGACTATGTGGAGCACCCAGGTATCTGACGTGATGTTGGACCACCTGTGGGCAAAGTGGACCAGCCGGCCTCCCGTGCTGAGAGACACCAGCGGAGGGGGAGAGGCTATGCTGAAAGAGTCAAAAACCCCCACCCTGCGGAGCAGGGGCCGGTGGCGCAGGCTTGGGGGCTTGCTGCCTACGGGACCCATTACCCCGTCCCTGGGCCTGTTGACCCTGTTGGGGAGCTGCTGAGGCCTGATAATGAGGGTAGTGTTTATAGGCAGCCGCCTTCCTCGGGTAAAAGGGCTTTTTCCCCGAGCCCTTCTTCTTCTGGGAAGGGGCAGAGGTTTTCCTGGAGAGCCGAGTCCTGGTGAGAGTCTCTGTCTCGAGTTGTGCAGCCTTCTCGTCCATAGGTTTGCCAAAGAGGTTTTCACCTCTGCAGGGGACATCGACCAACTTGTCCTGCACCCAGGGCTCGAGGTTGGAGGACTGAAGCCAAGCCTGTCGGCGGGCCCCGATGCCGGCTGCGGCTACCCGAGCCGATGCCTCAAAGCCATCGTAGGCTGCTCGAGAGATAAACTTTGAGCACTCCCGAATACTGGTGGACAGGGCCAGGAACCTCCGCAAAGGTTCCTCGGAGAGACCAGCAGAGAATCCGGCTATTTCTTTAGCCAGGTCCCTGAGATACATGCCCATGTAGAGCTGGTAAGTCTGGACCCGACAAGCAAACATAGAGCCCTGGAAACACTTCTTACCGATGCCATCCAGGCTGTGGGCTTCCCTGCCGGGAGGCACCGAGGAGTGCATCTTCTGGCTCTTGAGCCTATGCATGGCCGATTCCACCACCATGGAATGGTGCGGCAGCTGAGCTTTTTGGAAGCCAGGGCTCTTGCGGACTTGATATATGGCATCGACCCGCTTGCTTAATACCGGCGACGACGCCGGGCTCTCCCACATGCGGAAGAGAAGTCGTTCCAGCATCGGAGGAACCGGTACAGTAAAATGCTCCTTTGCAGGAGAGTCATACTGGAGGGCATCGAGCTCTTCGGCTCCTCCTCGGGATCCGCAGGGAAGGCCAAGGCCTTGGCCATATCCCTCACGAAGTCCAAGAACCGTGCATCCTCCGGGGGGGACTGTCTCCGAGGTTCGGACTCGGGGGAGTCCGAAGGGATACACCGAGTCCGAAAAGAATCAGGTGACTCTTCCACCTCGGATTCCCAGGCGGACTCCTCGGAGGAGGAATCGAGCGGCTCAGGCCGGGCGGGCACAGACGCCGTCCGCCCCGACGCCGAGGGAGTCGGCGTCGACGACCTCGGCCCCGAACGGGAGGCCGAAGGGGACCTCGACCGAGGATCGACTCGAGCCCGCATGGCCTCGAGGATCGGCTCGGTCTCCGGGGTCGACTTAGACGTCGACGTCCCGGCGGTCAGGGCAGAAGCGCCAGCGAGGCCAGCGATCAATGCCCGCTGCTGGTCCATGAAGGCAGCCAGGCTGCTCTCCAAGGCCGTCAACCTGAGTCCGAACTCAGGAGACCCAGCAGCCCCCGACTCGGGCCCCGACGGCGTCGGACCCCTCGGAGGCGAGTCCACGAGGACAACAGGACTTACGTGAGCAGACGAGTCCATCTCCAGACGAGGCTGTTTGGACGGCCGCTCCAGCTCCAAAGACCCGGGACGGCTATCGGGGCTATGCGACCTGGCCCTCGCGGAGCCAGGAGCGTCCACCGACGCCGTCCTCGCGGGTTTCTTCCTCCGATGATGCTCCCGGGTAGGAGACCCCCTTTCAGAGGAGCTCCGACGGTGTTCAGAGCCAGATTCCCTGGACACCAACGCCTCTGACGAGGTCCGGGTACGGCTGGGGTCAGAGAAGATTCTCTCCCTCTGATGCTGCCGACTCTGCAAGGACTTGGCGGACATCTTGCCACAGGCTCCACAGATCATTTCTTCATGATCTGGGCCTAGGCAACGGAGGCAGCAATCATGTGTGTCAGTAAGAGACATAAGTTTCTTACACTTAACACACGTTTTAAAGCCACTGGCGGACATCGGGGGAAAAAGGGCCCCTGCGAGGTCGAACGTTCGTGCCGCCAGGGAAAAGTGAAAAAAGCGCGAATTTGTCACTAAGGACAGAAAAACCCGAAAAGAAGGGGAGGCCTCGCAACCGGCGTCGCGAGGCCGGACGGAAAAGGGACCGGCGGAAAAAAGAAGACTGGCCAAGATGGCACCTTTGGGCGGGAAGGGGACCGCGCATTCGCGCTGCAATTCCCAAAGGCTTTCTTTGAAAGCTGGGGAAAATTGCTCCGCGAGGACTCCGTCGGCGCCGACGTCACCCATATGTGAGGACTGACTTCCTGCTTGGTCCTGGAGAAGACACAGTTCCTTCTCAGCAGAGATTATAATCTAATTTAAAAAAATTGCAAGACTGAGGACTAGAGTATGGCACAATATTTTTAAGGAGTGGACAAGAGAATAAGGGGCTTACAGGCTAGTCAAGTCCAGCTGTACAGCTTTGCAGTCTTGTTAGCATGTCTCAATACCTTGTCGAGGGCAGGTATATCCATCCACTAGTCTGTGTTAGTCTTGTGTGTCTTACTTCCCTGCCTCTCCTGCTGCTCTTATGGCTGTTAGCTATTCCTTTGCCTGTCTTTTCTCTTTCCTGTCAATATATGGCGTTTTTTCCTGTTTCCTACCTGCAGCATTGTTGTTTATTGTAAACCGCCCTGATGTCATGGCCTGGACAGTATATCAAATGTGAAATAAAGGTAAAGATAAGCACATGCATGAAGGACGACGGTCCTGCATGGAGCAGCAGGGGTAGCCCTACAGCTTGGCCATCTTACTGGACAGGTGTGATAGTCCTTTCTCCCATCTGTTATTGTGTCAAGTGGTTACGGTGTTGCGAAATGGAGGAGTAGCCTTAGTTAGAGCTGTAGCCTAGGGGCTAGGAGCCCAGGGGTTGATTCTCTGGTTCTTTTTGCATTCTAGGGTAAGTTACTTCTTTTTGGATTTGGCTGGTCAATTCAGTTATGCCCTTGTAAGTAGCCAGGCGTAGCTGGATCATCAGGGGTCAGCATGACTCATTGGCACGATGTTCATTGAGCTAATTTAAAAGAAAAAAAAAAGTGAGCCAAAGAAGTGTTCAGCTTAGGGCTCACAACATTTCTTTGCACAGTCAAACCTCCTTCTCAGCATGTACAGTCTGCTGTGTCTTCTTTGGCAGCTGCAGAAGGATAGAGGGCAGATGATGCGGGTTTGGTCTCTGCCAATAAGTCCTGGCTATGCAAGGAGTCCCAGATTCAGCAATATTGTCTGCTGGGGAGATTAGTCAGTCTTTTTGCCTTCAATGCTGGCTGAAAGGCCTTAGGTTTGTCTCGAGGAGCCTGTATAATTTCAGCCAAGTCTTGGCAAAGAAAAAAAAAATAAATTTAATTTGGCACTTTTCTGTCAGTAGACAAGAATTTTTCTGCCTGAGCACGTAGGAAGAGATTGCTGAAGGAGTAGCTCCTCCAGTTCTCCAACTGGGTCTTCAGGGTAGTACTGCTGTAGAGCTACAGTCTATGTCTTTAGCTTGTTTGGTCTAGGCGAGCTAAGCGGTCGCAGATTTTATTTTTTCAGTTTGTTCTTGTTTTTGGTTCAAGTGTTTGGTGGTGTGCTGGGCAATGGGTAAAGACATCTTCTTGACAGCAGATTCATCTGTATGGGGGAGTACCAATACATGGATGAGCTCTTATTCAGGTAAATGACAAGGGGATGGGTGTCTATCCTAAAGGTCTTGGGTCGAGCCATACGTTAGCTGTGTTAAAATAAAAAATACAAATCTTTGGTCCATTCAGGGTTTTGATGGGCCCAACACCTCTAATAATGACTACTTTACAGGATACAAAATTTGCTGTAGAATCTCTATGAATTGAAATTCCATGTAAAAAGGGGAAGGCGATGGCAGTGGGGGTGTACTATCGACCGCCTGGCCAGAATGAACAAATGGATGATGAAATGCTCAAAGAAATCAAGGAAGCTAACAAATGTTACAGTGCAGTAATAATAATGGGTGATTTCAATTACCCCGGTATCGACTGGGTCAGTGTCACGGCAGGACATGTTAGGGAGATAAAGTTCCTAGATGAAATAAATGACTGCTTCTTGGAGCAGCTGGTTCATGAACCGACCAGAGGGGAAGCCATATTAGACTTAGTCCTTTGTGGAACACCAGATCTAGTGCAAGAGATAAGGGTGTTGGGGCCACTTGGCAAAAGTGATAATAGCATGATCGCATTTGATTTAATTAGTGGAGGAGGGATAGTAAGGAAATCCACAGTACTACCTTTTAACTTCTGAAAGGGAGACTATGATAAAATGAGGAAAATAGTTAAGAAAAAACTAAAAGGAGCAGTTGCAAAGGTTAAAGATTTACATCAAGCTTAGGTGTTGTTGAAAAATACTATCTTGGAAGCCCAGACCAGCTGTATTCCACGCTTTAAGAAAAGTGGAAGGAAGTCCAAAAAACTGCCAGTATGGTTTAAAGGTGAGATCAGAGAGGCTGCTGTTGCTAAAAAAGCATCTTTCAGGAAATGGAAAAAAGAGCCAAATGACAAAACCTGGAAACAGCACAAGCACTGGCAAGTCAAATGCAAGGCATTGATAAGGCAGGCAAAGGGAGAATTTGAGAAGAAGCTTTCTGCCGCAGCAAAAACGTGAAATAAAGACTATTTCAAGTACATTCGTAGCAAAAACATGTGAGTCAGTTGATCCATTAGATGATAGAGGGGTTAAAGGGGCACTAAGAGGCGACAAGGCGATAGCGGAGAGACTGAATGAATTCTTTGCTTCGGTCTTTACTAAGGAAGATGTAGGGATGTTACCCATGACTGAAGTGGTATTTAAAGGTGCGGAAGAATTGAAGGAAATATCGATACATCGGGAAGATGTATTACAACTATTAGATAAACTGAAGAGTAGCAAATCACCTGAGCCGGATGGTATACATCCAAGGGTGTTGAAAGAACTGAAATATGAGATTGCAGACCTGCTATTAGTAATCTGTGAACTTTCATTTAAATCATCTCTAATACCTGAAGATTGGAGGTTCGCCAATGTAACGCCAATTTTTAAAAAGGGTTCCAGGGGTGATCCGGGAAACTACACACCAGTGAGCCTGACATCAGTACCGGGAAAAATGGTAGAAACCATCATAAAGAACAAAATTACTCAGCATGCAGATAGTCATGGCCTAATGGGAGACAGCCAACATGGCTTTAGACAAGGAAGATCTTGTCTTACTAATCCGTTATGTTTTTTTGAAGGTGTGAATAAACAGGTGGACAAAGGTGAGTCGGTTGATATAGTGTATCTGGACTTTCAGAAAGCCTTCGACAAGGTCCCTCACCAGAGACTTTTGGCATGGGGTAGGAGGCAGTGTACTATTGTGGATTAGGAACTGGTTAAAAGTTAAAAGGAGAGGGTAGGGCTAAATGGCCAATTTTCCCAATGGAGAAAGGTGAATAGTGGTGTACCCTAGGGATCTGTGCTGGGTCTGCTGCTTTTTGATATATTCATAAATGACCTGGAAAAGGGAATAACGAGTGTGGTTATCAAATTTGCAGATGACGGGAGGAGTCTCTAGTCAAGATGGCGGCAGCTGCCGAATTTGTGCGAGCGCGTTTTTTCTGATGGGTAAAAAGCGTAAGGGTAGGGGGGCTTCGTCCTCCCACCCCCCTTCTACCTCAACGCCGATTTCTGCAGGTCCGATGGATTCTTTTGTTTTGCGCGCTGATCGAGCTGTGGCGCAACAAGGGGATGAGTCCCGGCTTGCAATAACGCCGGTCGGGTGGCTCGGCGTCTGCTTCGGGTATTTCTCTCTCCCCTCAGAGACTGACACCGAAGGCATCCTGCGGCCATCCCTTACCGGAAGGGTTCCTGGAGTTTGGCTACCCACCAAAGGTGAAGGAAGTCAGCGGCTCGGGTGGACCGGGAATTGAGGGTTGGCGAGAGTGTGAGGCTGTGATTCTTGGGCAGCGTAAGTCAACAGCTGCAGTAAAAGAGGTGCCGATTATGGAAGGACCAGTTGATCTGGAGTCTACGACTGTGGGTGGTGTTCCAACGCAAGAGGCAAGAGTGGATGTAGGACATTTGGATTCTGTTCTGGGACAAACATTTACCCTGCAACGTCCAGAGACCTTTACTTTAGAGTCAATCTGGCAGGCAATCTTCTCTTTAGGTGTGGCTTTAGTACCACGGGTAACTTCTGTTGAGAAGAAAGTGAACGACCTTGATCTCAGTATGGAGGGTTTGGAACAAAAAGTTGAGGCCCTACAACCAGAGGTGGTTGATTACGTCGGAAGGTGGAAACCTTGGAAGAACAAGCGGATGCTTTTCGAAAGAACTTTTTGTCTACACAAGTGAGGTTGGAGCAATTGGACAATCTTTCCAGGATAAATAATCTTCGGATAATTAATTTTCCAAGAGTGATTTCTATATCTCCTAGAGAAATGTTTCGGTTATATTTAGTTGAGGTTCTGGGTGTATCCCCTGAGTTGATCCCCCCTTTGGTTAGAGTGTATTATCTGCCTAAGGCTAAATTAACCTCGGGAGAGGCTATGGTGGGGGGTGGCCTGGAACAAGAAAATGTTCTTAATTTAACTGAGTTTCTTGAGAACTCTGTACAAGAGAATCCAATTCCCTCTACATTGTTAGTTACTTTTGCTCTTTTATCTGATAGAGAATGGCTCTTGAAGCTTTTTTTTAAGAAAAGAAATCTTTTATTTAAAGGGTTACTGGTGAGAGTGTATCCTGATTTATCTAGGGATACGCAGAAACGTCGCAAGGAGTTTCTATTGTTGCGTCCTGGCATTCTTCAGTTGGGGGGTTTGTGTTTTCTAAAGCATCCATGTAAATGTTTGGTGAAATATAAATCGTTTTCTTATATTTTTTACGAACCTTCCCAACTTATTGTCCCGCCTCCAAAGGAAGTGGTAAACAACTTCCTTTAGAGGCGGGACAATGCTGCACGGAGCCCGTCAAGACAGGAAGGGCTCCGCGATGATTTTACAAGCACAGCCGCGGTTCCCTAAGAGGCAGGGAGCCGCGGCTGCAGAAGAAGGAAGGGAGCTGACATGGAAAAATAAAACTACAGGTATGAGCAGTTTGTTTTCGGGGGGGGGGGGGGGGTGGGTGCGGCCCGCGAGTCTGCCGGTAGTCGGCTGTGCGGCCCGCGGCCCTCTGGAGGTTGGTGACCCCTGCTCTATATCATTCCATGGTGAGACCGCACCTTGAATATTGTCTGCAATTCTGGTCGCCATATCTTAAAAAGGATATAGCGTTATTAGAAAAGGTTCAGAGAAGAGATACCAAAATGGTAAAGGGGATGGAAGGATACTCCTATGAAGAAAGGCTAAAAAGGTTAGGGCTCTTTAACCTGGAAAAGAGATGGCTGAGGGGAGATATGATAGAAGTCTATAAATTAATGAACGGAGAGGAATGGGTAAACGTAGATCGATTGTTTACAGGATACTGGGCTTGATGGACCTTGGTCTGACCCAGTATGGAATATCTTATGTTCTTATGTGATCCGGTTGTGTTGTCACAAGAGATTCCTGGTTCCTTGAGGGGCGTGGTGTGGGCAGGTTTGGCTATGTTTTTGGAGGTAGTCAAGGTGCTTGGAATGCTCCCTTTTAGTCGCTGAGTAGTTGGTCACTTCCTTCAGTGTCTGTTCTCTTTTTTGGTGTGCAGGGGCTACTGGTCATATTTCTTCTCAGCTTCTGTATGATCTTCCGGCCAGGATATTCTGTTCCCCTTCTTGTTGTGGGGTACTGCTTTGTTACATTCCACACATCTGGACTGGATTGGAGGGATGATAAGGAAGGTGAAATTAGACCTGCTAATTTTATTTCCTCGAGTCCCTCCAGACTAGTCCAGAACCTGCCCTGTGTATTCTTTGCGTCATTTCTGGCCTTACTTGTCGGAAGGTGTGCTGTGCCTGTGAAGCCGAGCGGGTCTCTTGCGTGACTCTCTATTTTTTTATGCTCCCAATTGTTTCCATGTCTGCGCTAATGCATGGGTTTTTGGGGGTCGTGGTCTTAGGAGTGCCAATTATCTCGCCTGTTCCTGAAGCTCTTTGGGGACAAGAGAAGCAGTTGTGGTGAGTATACTGAGAGATTTTGTGTATCTTAGCTGAGTATAGAGTAGTTACTCACCTGTAACAGGTGTTCTCCAGGAGCAGCAGGAATCAGTCCTCACTTATGGGTGACGTCGGCGCCGACGGAGCCCTCGCGGAGCAATTTCCTCAGCTTTCAAAGAAAGCCTTTGGGAATTGCAGCGCACATGCGCGGTCCCCTTCCCGCCCAAGGGTGCCATCTTGCTCAGTCTGATGACATAGCGAAAAGACAGCAAAAAGTTAGCAAAAAACAATGGATAAGATATGACTGCAACTCCAAGGGGAGGAGGGAGGGTTGTGAGGACTGATTCCTGCTGCTCCTGGAGAAAACCTGTTACAGGTGAGTAACTACTCTTTCTCCAGGACCAAGCAGGAAGTCAGTCCTCACTTATGGGACTCCCAAGCTTAAGGCTACCGGAGACCTCAAGCTGAAAAATGAGCTCCCTCTAGCTCAGCAGCACAGAAGGAAGGAATCTTCTCTGAAAACGCCCCCGGCCGGTAGCCCAACACCAGGGCCGGAGGGTAGGAGTTGCCTAAACCTCAAAGAGATTATGGAGGACTGCCTGTCCGAAAGCACTGTCCCTGCGGGACTCCCTCTCCAGGCAGTAATGAACCGCAAAAGTCTGGCTTGAAGACCAAGTAGCGGCCCTGCAGATGTCTGTCAACGGAACAAAGCAGAGATGAGCCACTGACGCAGCCTTCGCCCTGACTCGACCCTCCAACGAGAGGCCGGCTGCCCCATAAGCCCAGGCGATACAGTCAGCTACCCATATGGACAAAGTACGCTTGGAGACAGGCATCCCCAACTTATTGGGGTCAAAAGAAACGAAAAGCTGAACAGCCTTTCTATGCTCCCGCGTACGGTCAAGGAAGAAGGATAAGGCCCTCCTACAGTCCAGGGTATGCAGGACCATCTCAGCTCGGCTGGCATGCGGACTGGGAAAGAAGGTTGGAAGAACCACCTCTTGGTTGAGATGAAAAGGAGAAACCACTTTTGGAAGAAACTTAGGGCGAGTCCTCAAGACTACCCTATTTGGGTAGAACCTAGTGTAAGGAGGTTCAGACACTAGGGCCTGCAGTTCACTAACGCGCCTAGCGGAGGTAAGGGCTACCAAAAAGAGGGTTTTCCAGGAAATAAAACAAAGAGGGCAGGTAGCCATAGGTTCAAAAGGCGGACAGGTAATCCGCTGTAAGACCACATTCAGATCCCAGTCAGGGGCTGGTGGGCGCAAAGGAGGCTTAAGCAGAAGGAGGCCTCTGAGAAAACGAGCCACCAAGGGGTGTGCGGAAAGGGGCCTGCCGTCCACCGGTGAGTGATGGGCCGAGAAAGCACTGAGGTGGACTCTGACAGAGTTCGACTTAAGGCCAAGATTGGAGAGGTAAAGCAAGACTACCGTTACTAAGCAGGAGAAGGGGTTCTCAGACTGCTGAGCACACCATACGGAGAATCGACGCCACTTAAGAGCGTAAGACGTCCGGGTGGATGGCCGTCTAGAGGCCAAGACGACATCCTCCACCTCCTGAGGCAGCAGGAGGGGAGCTAGGACTATCCTTTCAGCAGCCAGGCCATCAGATGAAGGGCCCGGAGGTTGGGGTGCAGGAGAGTTCCCTGATCCTGAGTCAGGAGATCGGGCTGAAACCCCAGAGGAAGAGGAGTGTCCACCGCCAGTTGCAGCAGAAGCGGGAACCAGGGCTGTCTAGGCCACCTGGGAGCTACCAGGATTACTGAGGCCCCGTCCCAGAGAACTTTGAAAAGCGTCCGGACACGAGTGGCGTGGGAGGAAAGGCATACAGTAGGCCCGTGGACAACGGGATCAGAAAAGCATCCGCCGCTACTCTGAGAGGATGCGGTTGCCTGGAGCAGAATCTGGGAAGTTGCCGATTCAGAGGACTGGCAAAAAGATCCATGGTGGGGAGGCCCCACCGGAGAAAGATCCGTTGAACCACCAACGGGTCCAATCTCCACTCGTGTGGCTGCAGAATTCTGCTCAGTTTGTCTGCCAGATGATTTTCCTGATCTGGCAGGTAAACAGCTTTGAGGAGGATGCCATGGTCGATGGCCCAAGAGCACAGCCTTTGAGCCTCTTAACAGAGAAGGAGGGAGCCTGTGCCCCCCTGTTTGTTCACATAGAACATGGCAACCTGATTGTCTGTCTGGACCAGTACAGACTGATGAGAAGTGAGGTGAGAGAAGGTCCGCAGAGCTAGGTGGATCGCCCTGAGCTCCAGGAAGTTTATCTGCTGAGCAGACTCCCAAGGTGTCCAGAGGCCTTGAGTACATGTCCCTTGGCAATGTGCTCCCCAACCCAGGAGAGAAGCATCTGACGTCAGCACTTGGGAAGGCGGAGGAGACTGAAAAGGCATTCCGAGCACCAGATTGGGCAGATGAAGCCACCATTGCAGAGAGGAGACCAGCCGGTCGGATATCTGTACTGAGTCCGCAAGGCTCCCCGTGGCCTGATGCCATTGAGTGCGAAGGCTCCACTGAGCAGGCCTCATGTGCAGTCGGGCATTTGGAGTCACATGGACCGTGGAAGCCATATGGCCGAGCAACCTCAGGAATTGCCTGGCAGAGACCAGGGAATTGCTGCGAAACTGGCTGGCTAGATCCATCAGCCTGTTGGCCCGGTCCAGAGGCAGGAAGGCTCGTGCCTGAAGAGTGTCCAACCGCGCGCCTATGAATTCGAGATTTTGAGAGGGGAGCAAAGTGGACTTTGCAAAGTTTATGACAAATCCCAAGTGCTGTAGCAGAGCCACAGTGCGATGAGTGGCCTGAGTGATTTCCAGGGAAGACTGGGCCCGGATGAGCCAGTTGTCCAGGTATGGAAACAAACAGGCCTTGAAGCCTTAGGAAGGCCGCCACCACTGCCAGGCATTTGGTGAACACCCTGGGAGCGGAGGACAGGCCAAAGGGCAGTACCCTGTACTGATAATGACTTCCTCCCACAACAAACTTGAGATATTGGTCTGTGGTCTGGATGAATAAGGATGTGAGTATAAGCATCCTTTAGATCCAAGGAGCATAGCCAATCTCCCTGCTGGAGGTAGGGCAGCAGGATTCCAAGGGTAAGCATCTTGAACTTTTCCCTTTGCAGGAACTTGTTGAGGTTGCGCAAGTCCAGGATGGGTCTGAGGCCTCCTGTTCTTTTTGGCACCAGAAAGTACCTGGAATAAAAGCCTTGACCTCTCAGGTGGTGGGGCACCGGTTCCACAGCCTGTTCCTGAAGAAGACTTGCTAACTCCTGAAGGAGTAAGTCCCTGTGCAGAGGGGGTCTTGGAGGCTCCCCTGGAAAGTAGGAGGGAGGTACCTGGTGAAAGTGCAGAAGATAGCCTTTTTGAACTATATGAAGCACCCAGGCATCTGATGTCACGGCTGACCACCTGTGGGCAAAGTGGACCAGCCGGCCTCCTGTGCTGAGAGAAGCCAGCTGAGGGGAAGAGGCTATGCTGACAGAGTCAAAAAACCCCACCCTGCTGAGCAGGGGCCGGTGTAGTGGGCTTGGGGGCCTTCTGCCTACAGGACCCATTACCCTGTCCCTTAGCCTGCTGACCCTGATGGGGAGCTGCTGAGGCTTGATACTGAGGGTGTTGTTTATAGGCAGACACCTTCCTCGGGTAAAAGGGCTTTTTACCCGAGCCCTTCCTCTTCTGTGAAGGGGCAGAGGTTTTCCTGGACAGCCGAGTCCTGGTCAGAGTCTCGGTCTCGAGTTGTGCAGCCTTTTCATCCATGGGCTTGCCAAAGAGGTTTTCACCTCTGCAGGGAACATCGACCAACTTGTCCTGCACCCATGGCTCGAGGTCGGATGACTGAAGCCAAGCCTGTCGGCGGGCACCGATGCCGGCTCCGGCTACTCGAGCCGATGCTTTGAATCCATCGTAGGCTGCTCGAGAAATAAACTTTGAGCACTCTCGAATACCAGTGGATAAGGCCTGGAACCTCTGCAAAGGTTCCTCAGAGAGACCAGCAGAGAACCCGGCAATTTCCTTTGCCAGGTCTCGGAGATACATGCCCATGTAGAGCTGGTATGTCTGGACTCGACAAGCAAGCATAGAGCCCTGGAAACACTTCCTACCGAGGGCATCCAGGTTGTGTGCCTCCCTGCCGGGAGGCACCGATGAGTGCATCTTCTGACTCTTGAGTCGATGCATGGCCGATTCCACCACCATGGAATGGTGCGGTAGTTGTGCCTTCTGGAACCCGGGGCTCTTGCGGACTCGATACATGGAATCGACCCGCTTGCTTAACACCGGCGCCGACGCTGGGTTCTCCCACATGTGGAAGAGAAGTCGTTCCAGCATCGGAGGAACCGGTACAGTAAAGGCCTCCTTCGGGGGAGAGTCATACTGGAGGGCAGCGAGCTCCTCGGCTCGCGGCTCCTCCTCGGGATCTGCGGGGAATGCCAAAGCCTTGGCCATATCCCGCACGAAGTCCGAGAACCGGGTATCCTCCGGGGGGGATCGTCTCCGAGATTCAGACTCGGGCGAGTCAGAGGGAACGCACCGAGTCAGAAAGGTACCGGGTGACTCGTCCAATTCCGTGTCCCAGCCCGACTCCTCGGAGGAGGAATCGAGCGGCTCCGGTCGGGCGGGCACCGATGCCCTCCGCCCCGACGCCGAGGTCGATGACCTCGGTCCCGAACGGGAGGCAAAGGGAGACCGTGGCCGAGGATCGACTCGAGCACGCATGGACTCGAGGATCGGCTCGGCCTCCGGGGTCGATTGGACGTCGACGTCCCGGTGGTCGGGGCAGATGCACCGGCAAGGCCAGCGATCAATGCCCGCTGCTGGTCCATGAAGGCAGCGAAACTGCTCTCCAAGGCCGTCAACCTGAGTCCAAGCTCAGGAGACCCAGCAGCTCCCGACTCGGGCCCCAATGGCATCGGGCCCGACGTCGGCTCCTTCGGAAGTGAGTCCACAAGGACTACAGTACTCACGTGTCCAGGAGACTCCACATTGAGACGAGGATGCTTCGAAGGCCTCTCCGACTCCAAAGACCCGGGACGGCTATCGGGGCTATGCGACCTGGCCCTCGAGGAACCAGGAGCGTCCACCGACGCTGCCCTCGCGGGTTTTTTCTTCCTATTATGTTCCCGGGCGGGAGACCCCCGCTCAGAGGAACTCCGACGATGCTCGGGACCGGAGTCACGAGACGTCGAAGCCTCTGACGAGGTCCGGGCCCGGCCGGACGCGGAGTCAGAGAAGATTCTTTCTTTCTGAGACTGCCGACTCCTCAACGCCTTCGAGGACATTTTGCCACACGGAGCACAGATCATCGGGTCATGATCAGGTCCGAGGCAGCGGAGGCAGCAGTCGTGTGTGTCGGTAAGAGACATAAGTTTCTTACAACGGATCACACTTTTTAAACCTGCTGGCAGCCAATGGGGGGAAAAAGGACCCCTGCGAGATCAAAAGACAGGGATGCCAGAGAAAAAAGAAAAAATGGCGTGAACGCCAGTCACGAAGGACAAAAACCGAAAAATACAGAACGGACTCGACACCGAAGTATCGAGTCCGGGCGGGAAAAGGAACCGGTGTCGAACCGAGAAAAGAAAACGAAATAAAATCAACTTTTTCTGCAGCGATCACAAACTACGTCTGTAGGGCTCCGCGGAAAAAAGAAGACTGAGCAAGATAGCACCCTTGGGCGGGAAGGGGACCGCGCATGCACGCTGCAATTCCCAAAGGCTTTCTTTGAAAGCTGGGGAAATTGCTCCGCGAGGGCTCCGTCGGCGCCGACGTCACCCATAAGTGAGGACTGACTTCCTGCTTGGTCCTGGAGAATTAATATTCTACAGTTGTGGAGTCTTTCTTACAGAAATACTGGAGATCGAGGTAGCACAGGACCCTTTATACGACGACGTCAAAATCAGACCAATGGTTCTCAGTCTCTATCTGTTGGCAGGAGAGCATAACCCACACATCTGGGCTGGAGGGACTCAAGGAAAGAAAATTAGCAGGTAAGGTCTAATTTCACCTTGGAGCCCTGGGAGCATACTTACCAATATAAGCAGCTGAAAGCCAGACCATGGAAGCCTGCTCACCCTATTACTAATAATAATCATTTGTATAGCGCTATAAGAAGTACTCCAGAAGCTGGAGCCCTAGAAGCAAACTTAGCAGTATCTGCTATACCAGAAGCAGTCAAAAGCCAGTTCCCTGGTGCTCAGCTCAACCGGGAAAACAGCCCAAGGACTTTTACCCTTGGCGGTCATGCTCTGCTAGGGAAATTACGCCGAATGTAGCTGCTCTGGAAGCTCAATTGGGATCCTGCTCTGCTAGGGGAAGATGGCCAGACACAACTGCCCTGGGGACCTAAAATTCCTGCTGCACCAGTTTACATCTGCACCATCTGCTGGAGGCACAGAAATTCCGTAGAGTGGAGCACCAGCAACTTGGTCTGGCATGTGTAATAAGGAATGGAGACCTACCTATCTCTCACCGTATCACATGCAAACTTCTGATCCTGACCCAAAAGGCATTTTACACATACACCCCATGATACCTGGCCGACACCCTGTAATTTTGTTCCCTGTCCCGCAGCCTTCATTCTGTTCACATCCATTGACTACATCTCCCATCCCCAGCACATACTCATCTGGAACAGACCCGAAATTCAGCCTTTTTCGATATATCTCGGAGCCTCTCTGTGGAACTCACTTCCTTCTGCCCTCTGTCAAGAACAATCATATCCCAAATTTAAGGCCCTTCTCAAGTCACATCTTTTCTGCTCAGCTTATGACCTTCCCTCCCCTGACCCTTGAAGATACTAATCTCCTGCCCGCTCTGTTTTTCTCCTCCTCTTTTCTTTCTCTGCTCTGGTGTGAATGAATTCTTTCCTGTCAAAATTGTAGTTCCTTTCCGTTTCTGGCCATGGCCATTGCGCATTTTGCACTACTGTAAACCGCCCTGATGTTGCAAAGGTGTGGTAAATCAAGTTTAACAATAAAGAAATAAAGATTTTAATGGCTGATGTTCTGAGCATCCAATCCCAGGATCATAGTTCTAAGTGACAAATAACTTGGACTAGACACCATGGGATAGGAACACCATTCCTCCAGAAGACAAGAGCCAAGTATTCTGTAGTCATTTACCGAGGAACATGGAGTTGATTGTGAGGTCTCTGCGCTCAGCATCCTTTTGCCAGTCAGTGGTGAATACGACCTCAGCATGTCGCCCATCTGTACTCACATCGATTCGCAGGGTTGTCACCTCAAAATTTTCTTCATGAATCTACAAGTCACAAAAACCCCAAAGACACAAATTACCCTTCAAAGAAAGAAAGAAAGAAAGGAAAAAGCCATATTAAAAAGCAGGACAGCAAAGCAGCAGACAAGAGAGAAAATGAGAAACAGCCAAAAAACAGTAAAGTAAAAAGAAGCACTACAAGAAAAAGAGGTCTCTCAGCTTTGCCTTCTCTGCCAGAGCTGAGAGACATGTTACTTGTGCCCTTACCCTGGCTGTGATGGTTCCATGTTTCTCCCCTCTGTTATTGATCATTCTGATTCCAGCTCTCTGAAATATTTCTTTCATTTGATCTGGTGTTGCTGTAGTGGCAAAGTCGACATCCTGTGGCTTTTTTTCCATTAACAAATCACGCACTGCGCCTCCTGCTATTCGCAGCTCTTGGTTCTCCTTAATGAACAAGTCTGGAAAAAGACCAAAGTAAATATGAAGTCCACAGAAATGTATGCAAATACCAGGAAGGTATTTGGAAAGTGACATCATCATTTTTAGGATAAAAAAAATGCAAACTCTTGCACTATTTGGCCTACCTGAGAAAGCATAGTTACTCACCTGTAACAGGTGATCTCCGGGAACAGCAGGAATTTAGTCCTCACATATGGGTATCGTTGGTACCGACGGAGCCTGCGCGGGAACGCTCCCCAGCGTCCAATTAGAAAGCTTTTGGGAGCATCCCACAGCGCCTGCTTGCTGCCTTCTCCGCCTTTCTCCAGTTGAGTTTAAAGCTGAGACAAAGAGAGAGAGAGAGGGAAAGAGAAAGAGACAGATAGAGAGATACAACTCCTAGGGGAGGTGGGTGGGTTGTGAAGACTAAATTCCTGCTGTTCCCGGAGATCACCTGTTACAGGTGAGTAACTATGCTATCTCCAGGAACAAGCAGGAATGTAGTCTTCACATATGGGGACTCCCTAGCTTTAGATGCCAGGGAGAAACCCCAAAAGTTGTGAGTCCCTGTGAAAGGGCTCCAGTTCCCCCCATGGATCTCCGGCATCCTACCAGGGATGGTGAGTAGGAGTTCATTAGGTATGGAACAGATGTTGGAGAACAGCCTGACCAAACAAGGCATCTCGGCAGGAATCCTTGTCCAAGCAGTAGTGGGCTCTGAAGGTATGAACCGAGGCCCAAGTGGCTGCTCGACAGATGTCATCGATAGACACAGAGTGCTGATGAGCCATTGAAGCTGCCATGGCTCTCACATTGTGAGCTGTGACATGGCCCTCCAGAGGAAGATTCTTACTCTGATAGGCAAACGAAATACACTGTGCAATCCAGTTGGATAGTGTTCTCTTGGAGACTGGAAGTCCCAGATGAGAAGGATCAAAAGCAACAAAGAGTTGAGAGGACTTTCTATGTTGCTGTGTTCTCTGTAAGTAAAAAGCTAAAGCTCTTTTACAGTCCAAATTATGAAGATTCCTTTCTGCATTTGATGCATGAGGCCTTGGAAAAAACACAGGCAGGTAGACCGCTTGGTTCAAATGAAAAGGCGAGATCACCTTTGGCATAAAGTGTGGATGAGTCCTAAGGACTACTTTGTCATGATGGAACCTTCTATAAGGAGAATCAGGCACTAGTGCCTGCAACTCACTGATGCGACATGCTGATGTGATTGCAATGAGAAGATAACTTTCCAAGAAAGGAATTTCAACGAGGTAGTAGCTAAGGGTTCGAAAGGTAGCTTCATGAGCTGGCCAAGAACCAGGTTTAAGTCCCAGGCCACCGGTGGTGGCCTAATGGGAGGCTTAGTCAGAAGAAGGCCTCTCATAAATCTTGCTATAAGAGGATGGGAGGAAATAGGTTGTCCATTTAAAGGCTTGAAAGAAGCTGCAATAGCACTTAAATGGACTCTTACTGAGTTAGTTTTAAGTCCTGCATTGGATAAATGAAGGAGATACTCCAGTAATGATTCCAGAGGTATCGCAAGGGGGCTAAGACCCTTCTGCGAGCACCATATGGTAAACCTTTTCCACTTGAAAGCATAAGAGCATCTTGTGGAAGGTTTTCTAGAAGCATAAAGGACATCCTTTACTTGCTGAGAAAGGTTAAGATCATGAAGATCTAGGCCTTCAGCAACCAAGCCCTGAGATGCAGAGACTGGGGATTGCGATGCCATAACATTTCGTTCTCCTGAGGCAGGAGATCTGGAGCAGACCCTAACTTCAGAGAGGGAGCTTGAGAGAGATGTAGAAGCAGAGGGTACCACACTTCCCGTGGCCAATGTGGAGCTATGAGAATCATACGGCCTCTGTCTCTCTGAAGCTTGAACAGGGTTTTGGGAATTAGGGGAATGGGTGGAAAGGCATAAAGGAAGTCTTGACCCCAATGAAGGAGGAAAGCATCCCTGGCCTGAGAGCCCTGAGCCGGAATTCTGGAACAGAACCGGGGAAGTTTGGCATTCAATAGACTTGCGAAGAGGTCTATGTCCGGGGTTCCCCAAATTTGAAAAATCCTGGCCACCTGGTCTGCATGTAGAGACCATTCGTGTGGAAGCAGAACTTGACTGAGTCTGTCTGCCCAAGAGTTTTGGATACCTGGAAGATACACTGCCAGGAGATGAATCTGATGCTCTCTGGCAAGGGCCCATAGTCGCAAAGCTTCGTTGCAAAGCGACAGAGAGCCTGTTCCTCCCTGCTTGTTCACGTAGAACATGGCTACTTGATTGTCCGTATGAATGAGGACTGTCTTGTAGCTGAGCAGGGTGTGGAACACTCGCAGAGCAAGGAAGATTGCTCTGAGCTCTAAGAGACTGATGTGTAGATGAGTCTCCTGTGGAGTCCAAGTGCCTTGGGTGGAAAGGTCTTGCAGATGAGCCCCCCAACCCATTGGTGAAGCATCTGTTGTGAGAGTTGCCTGGGGTAAAGGTTGTTGAAATGGGGACCCCACCAACAGGTTTTGAGTGGACTGCCACCATTGGAGGGACAAAATAAGGCGATTTGTGTTTGCTATTTTGTCTGACAGGCACCCTGATGCCTGGGTCCACTGAGTGGATAAAGTCCACTGGGCTACTCTCATATGGAGGCGAGCATAAGGAACCACATTCACGGTAGATGCCATGTGGCCTAGTAGTTGTAATATTTTCCGAGCAGTGAGATGAGGTTTTAGCACTGCTTGAGAATCTAACTGCACCATGCGAAGGCAACAGGTCTGGGGAAGATAGGCCCTTGCTTTCCTGGTATCCAGCAAAGCTCCTATTAGAGACTGAGTGGGAGTTAGGCTGGATTTTGGGATGTTTATAACCAGACCCAAATACTGAAGGATACGCATTGTGCAAGATAGGGAAGTCCTGGCCTCTGATGGGGCTAGAATGAGCCAGTCGTCTAAGTAGGGGAAGACGAATATCCCTAGAGTGCGAAGAAATGCTGCTACCACAGCCAAGCATTTCGTAAACACCCTTGGTGCCGAGGCCAGGCTAAAAGGAAGCACCATTGGTAGTGCTTTCCTTGAAAAAGGAACCGAAGGAACTTTCTGTGAGTTGGATGGATGAGAACATGAGTGTACACATCTTTGAGATCTAGAGAACAAAGCCAATCCTGACTCTGAAGGTATAGTAGCAGGGTTCCCAGAGAAATCATCTTGAATTTCTCCTTGAACAGGAATTTGTTCAATTCTCCGAGATCTAAAATAGGTCTGTGTCCCCCTGTTTTCTTTGGGATAAGGAAATAGGGGGAATAAAACCCTGTACCCTGTTGAGGAATGGGTACCTCTTCTATTGCCCCTTGGGCAAGAAGCATAGTGACCTCTTGATCTAACAGGTTGATGAGAGAGGTCTGAGAATTGAACTGTCTTACCACTGTGGGAGGGGGCATGCGGAGAAAGTGAAGCTTGTACCCCTCTTTTATAATGGAGAGAGTCCAATGTTCTGCTGTTATCTGCCCCCATCTGGGGGCAAAGTGACACAACCTTCCTGGAATGGTGGAAGGTTCTGGTCCGTTGAGGGCCAGGAAGGCTAAGTTCTCTAGATAGGCCTTGCGGAGGCTGAGACTGCTGAGACAGTTGAGGCTTAGCAGTCTTTGCTTTCCTTTGTTTAGGTGGTTGCTGACTCTTCCAGACAGGTTGACCTGCAGAACTTCCCTGCTGAGAATAAGAGGGATAAAACCTCTTCTTTTTGGAGAAGAATGGTTTCTTGAAAGATTTCTTCCTTGCAGGATCAGCTGTGGCTTTGGATAATCTATCCAAAGTGGAGTTGTCAGCATCCAACTCATTGGCTTTTTCTTGCCAATTTTTGCCGAATAGATTCTCACCTGTACAAGGGATATTGCCCAGTTTGTCCTGCACCCAGAGCTCTAAATCGGATGCCTGGAGCCAGGCAATTCTACGTGCACCTATGGCAATGGCAGAGCTTCTGCTTATGCACTCAAAACAGTCAAAAACTGCACGATTGACAAATTTAGAAATATCCTGGGCATGTTTAACCAGTGTGAGAAAATCCTGCCTCTTATCTTCAGGAAGAAGAGGGCTCAAAACCTCTAAATCTCCTGTGACTTCCTTAAGGAACATTCCCATATATAAAATATAGGAACTGATCCTGGCAGAAAGCATGGAAGCCTGGAAAGTACAACGTCCAAAGGCATCCAAAGTTCGACACTCACGTCCTGGAGGATTAGAGGCATGCCTCTTTGCACTTCTGATCCTTCTCATAGTTGATTCCACTACAATAGAGTGGTGAGGAAGCCGAGTCTTCTGGAAGCCAGGACACGGAGGTACTCGATACATGGTATCCAGTCTACGAGAGTGAGGAGAGGTGGTAAGGGGTGTTTCCCACATTCTTAACATGAGATCATGCAAGATCTCATGGATAGGCAAAGTAGCTGCCTCCTTAGGAGCCTTGGGATATTGTAGAATCTCCAACTCCTTTGCCCTGGGCTCTGTTTCAGGAGCCACAGTAATGGAAAGACCTTGAGCCACCTCCCTGATAAAATCCTGAAAGGAGATATCTTCTGGAGGAGACATCCTACGTTTGGGAGAGGAAGGCTCCTCAGGGAGAAGTACTCCGGTACCAACGGAGCTGTCAGAATCCTCAGACTCCTCCGAGGATTCAAAGTACCTTCTGTCCGGATGCTCTTGTAGAGCACGATACCCGTACCGACAAGTCGGTGCTGGGTGGAATCGGTACCGGTGTATCGGTACCGGAATGCATGGCTTGACTGGGTGCCGGCAATGCAGACACTAATGTCGATGCCGATGCTGTCGGTACCGGTGCCGGTACCAGTTGAACTATCTGACGCGGTTCCGGGGGTGTCGATGCCGCAAGGAGAGCCGCCAGACTGCGTTCAATAGACAGGAACCTCTGGTCTATCGACGCTGCCGATGCCTGGGTATCGGTACCGGAGAAAGCAGCCGGTACCTCAGAATATGGCACCAGTAGTTGTGCCAAGGTTGAGGCCTCGAGAACATCCTGGGGCCCCGATAATGCTTTGGATGCTGAAGCCTCCCGCCGGGGCAATTTTGCCGGTACAGAACCCTCAAGGGCAACGCCAGAGGCATCTCGATGCTTGGAAGGAGATCTACCCTTTGAGGACTGGCCAGACTTATGTTTAGTTACCTGAGATCCATGGGAGGAAGACAAAGCCCTGGAAGACATCGATGCTACAGAGGCTGCATTGGAAGGAAAAAGGGTGCTGACCTTAGCAGCCCGGTTTTGTCGACCCCTCTTGGACATCATGGCACAGGCCATACACTCCGAAATGGAGTGGTCTGGACCTAAACATTTAAGACACCACTCATGGGTGTCGGTGACGGAGATGGTACCGCCACACTTGGTGCACTTCTTGAAACCAGAGACGGGTTTTTCCATAGTAAGGGAAATTTTGGGCCTAAGGCCCAAAATGGCACGTGCACCTGAAGAAAAAAGATTTGGAAAAAAAAATATATTTTTTTTTTTTGAAAAGAAAGAAAGAAAGAACCGGCGGTACCGGTATAGCGTCGAGGGAAGGCAGACGCGACCACAAAAAAGGAGAATAGGAAAAAAGTTTCTGCTGGCTCCGCGGAAAACGAAGAACTGGAGAGAGGCAGTTGGGAAAGGCGAGAAGGCAGCACGCAGGGGCTGTGGGATGCTCCCAAAAGTTTTCTAATTGGACGCTGGGGAGCGTTCCCGCGCAGGCTCCATCGGTACCGACGATACCCATATGTGAAGACTACATTCCTGCTTGTTCCTGGAGATAGCGTAGTTACTCACCTGTAACAGGTGATCTCCGGGAACAGCAGGTGCAGCTACTCTGCCAATTTACATTCAGGCACATTGCCAGAGACAAACTGATCGCTGGTTTTCCCTTCACTGTATATACCTCAAATTTTCTTGAATGCTGTTATGCTTTTGTCTCTACTACCTCCCCTGTGTGGCCATTCCATGCACCACTGAAAAAATATTTTCTGATGTTTCTTCTGAATCAACTTCATATGGTGACCTCTTGTTTTATAACATTCTGTCCTCTGAATGTCTTCTTGTGCTTCCAATTATACTACATTCAGCATACACCCCAATCTGGTTCTATGTCCACCCAATTAAAGAAAGCAGTTACTTACCTGTAACAGGTGATCTCTGGGAACAGCAGGAATAAGTCTTCACATATGGGTACGTCGGTACCGACGGAGCCTGCGTGGGAATGCTCCCCAGCGTCCAAAAAGAAAGCCTTTGGGAGCATCCCACACGCATGCGCGCTGCCTTCCCGCCCATTCACTTCCCTCTCATCAGTTGGGTTTGTAGCTGAGACCGAAGGAGGGAAGTAGACAAATTAGAGAGAGAGAACAACTCCTAGGGGAGGTGGGTGGGTTGTGAAGACTTATTCCTGCTGTTCCCAGAGATCACCTGTTAGAGGTAACTAACTGTGCTATCTCCAGGAACAAGCAGGAATGAGTCTTCACATATGGGGACTCCCAAGCTAGAGATGCCTAGAGGAGGTCCCAGCATGTTGCAAATCTAATAGATGGGCCATACTATGTCTCAGAACCTCAGGCATCCAAGGGATGGAGGGTAGGAGTTGAATTAAAAGGGGTGTACTGTGGAACAGCTTGACTAAACAAGGCGTCTAGAGGGGAGTCCTTGTGTAGATAATAAATGTTAGTAAAAATTGAATTCCAATTTTCTAATGTGGACCTCACTCAAAAGTATTGCGAAAGTATTTGTTGAGGGTAATATGGTCTGGTGCTAAGAGCCAGTACATTATCCCCAAAGAAATGACCTCACTGTGAAGTAGAGGAAAATAAAGTTTGCAATACAGGGAGAGGTCAGAAGCCTTAATGGCTAGAACTAATCCCAGAAGAAAAAACTGGGGGCGTTTAATGAGGTTGGACTTTGGAGGAGAAAAAAAAGCTTCTGTAGGCCAAAGTTTGAAGCTCTTTGTCCTTGGAGCGGAATAAGGCTCTAGGAAAGAGAGGAGGTAAATCCGACTGGTTTTCAGAAAAAGGATGGGTCTTTAAGACCCCTCTATGGAAGTGAAAGAAAGAAACATTTGTAGTAGGCAGTGTAGCCTCCAATTTCTTGAAGATCAGTAATGTCTTCCCTAAGTGATGTCACTTAGGATAATGACTTTACATGGAGAGCTTCAGATGTACCATAACCGGAAGGTTACGGTAAAATAAGGTAGTTTCTATTTCCTATAGAAATTGGTTGTCCATTAAAACGCTATGGTATGCTGGAACAGCATTAATATGGACAGTAACAAATCTTTCAGAGTCAGATATATGTGTTTATAGAGATTCACTTAATAACAAGAAGGGGTAAGACCTGCTTGAGAATATAGAGAACCCCTTACTGGTTACACATGGAAGAACCATGAAGAAGGTTACATGGAAACCAGTGGAATGTTCCTAGTCAGAAGGAGAGGTCTAGATTTCTTTAAAAATTCTAGACTTTGAATAACCAGAAATGAAACCTACGTGAAGGGGTGCAGAGGAGATCCTTAGTCTTAAGACAAGTCTGGATCCTTCTATAACTTCAGTGTGGAGAAAAAGACGCAATATAAGGGGATACCATGTTTGCCCCTCTATGAGGGCAATATGAGTATCATGTGTTCTTTGTTCAGCATAAGCTCCAATGAAGTATTGGGAATTAGAAGGAATGCACTAGACAAGGACCGACTGCAGTGAAAAGGAATGCATCTCTGTTGCAAGAGTTCCACTGGAGATGTGGAACAACTCAGGGAATTAAGCAATTCTTTATGCTTTCACGTGGTCTAAGCCCTGGTTCATTTTCCTTAAAAGGAAATTTTAAGGAAGACGGTAAGAATAGGAAAAAAAACAAACAGTCTTGTGGGAGCATGACTGGGCAAAGCCTTTTTAACCATCTGGAGGTTACCCACCAGGAATGGCTCTGACGCTCTCTGGCAAAGGCCCATAGTTGCAGAGCTTTTTTGTATAATTTCAGAGAGCATGTTATAGGTTGCTTAGGTGAGATCTGGCTGTTTAATTGCCAGTGTGCAACCTAATCTATTCTGTTGGTGCCAGAAAACAAAATTGAAGATGGCTAATAGTAGACAGGCCAGTTGCCTGCAAAGATAAATTGCCCAAGTAGGTTTTGGAACCTGTCTTGGAATTATTTGTTATTAAGGCAGCAGAAAAGTTAGGTCCTATAGATTGGAAAAGGACCGACAGACATAATTAGGAGTTGTAAACCTCAATTATGGTCCGATGGCTGTCTTAAAAGAAAAAATTTGAGAAGATTGCAAAGGGGAAGAAAACTCTGTATGGGAACCACTTACTGGAGTAGGTATTGAAGAAAATCCTATGGGCTTAAAAAGTAAGCCCTCCAGTTGAATAGTATCACTCTTAGACAGAATGTCTTGGCTAAGAGGGATAGAAAGTAATACAGAGTTGTGAAGACTTACAATTTGGTAAGCCTCTGAAACAGGTAAAGCCCCCCTGCAGTCAAAAGTATGAGTTGTACAGGAAAACTGTCAAGGTGAAGGGCATAGCCTGCCTTGTTATTAGTTGCTACTCCTCTTTTTCCTTCAAAAAGGAGAGTAGAAACCTGTTACCTGTAGGGCATGATTATCCTCAATAGCTCTAGGAGCTAGAAGAATGGATTTCTCTTGTGGCAAGAGATTCATGCCTCGAGTTTGGATTGAGTCAGTATATCACTGATCTCTCAGTAAGGATGAGATGAACTGTAGCTGCTTCTGTTGATAAGAAGTGAGTTAGTGGTTCTAAACCTCAAACAGGAAAAAAAGATTTAATGAATGAAATATCAGAAATCCTGCGACTGCTGGGTTTGCTGAGCCTGTTGAGGTTTTGACTTTCTTAGCCTGGATTGATGCTGCCCTTCTTTGGAAACATCTGCATGATGGGTAGAAGATGGAGAAAACTTTTTTCCCCTAGGGGTATAAAGTTTTTTAGGAGATTTTTTACTAGCTGGGATAGAGGAAAGTTTTGACAATCCTCTGAAAGCAACAATATCAGTGTTTAACTGATTAGCTTGGAATAAAGCATCCTTGTTAAAGAGATTTTCACCAATACAAGGAGTATTTGCCAGCCTTTCTTGCACCCATTTGTCCAAGCCTGAAGCCAGGCCATGTGTCGTGCCCCTATGGCTATAGCAGAAGTTCTGCTAATAGACTCAAAACAGTCCAGGGAAGCACAATTAAGGAACTTAGATACATTTTGAGCATGACTGACTAATAAGAAATAGTCTGCTCTATTATGTTCTTGAAACAAAGGGTTGAAAAGTTTTAAATTCTTTGTGACCTCTTCAAGAGATAATCTCATATAGAAAATATATGAGATAATTCTTGCTGAAAGCATAGATGCCTGGAAGCATCGACATCCAAAGGCATCTAAAATCCTAGACTCACGACCTGGCGGATAAGAGGAGTGCTTCTTCTTGCCCCGGTGGGCCTGCTCCCCTCGGAGGGGGGGGGGGGGGCCCCGGGCCTTCGGGAGGGCCTTGAGTGCTGCGAGCTACGTTTTTCACTGTGGCTTCTATGTACTTACCTTATTAGGCTGAGCAGCCCCATGGGGGATAATACTTTGAGCCATGCTCACCCTGTCTGCAGGATGGGGGGAGGGAGGTGAACGGGCTGGGGGCTTGGCTCCTTTTTTCATCGGACTATGCTCCCTTCTTGGTTTCCTGGGCCCGTCCCTGGGCAGTGGAGATAAGATGGGCTGATTTGACACAGTCTTCTTTTGAGTACCAATCTGTTACTAAGTTATTTGCCTGTTATTGTTGGGGAGTGTTATTACTTACTAGGGTTGGTCGAGTTGGGGGGTGGGGTAGGGACCCTAGGGGTTATGGAGCGGGAACTTCAGGGGGTGGGGGGAGCCTGGACACATCAAGGTGACTGAATAATAGGGGAAAGAAGGAAGATGGGGGTGGGGGTGGAGAGGGGGGGAGGGGTAGATGAGGGGGAAGGGGAAGGGTTTAGGAGGGAGGGTGGTGGGGGGGAGGTGGGGTTGGTAGAGGGAGGGGGCGTGGGGAGGGAAGGGGGAGGGGTACTGAAGACTCATGGCAGGGTTGCAGATATGGATCTCGGGAGCACTTTAAAATTTAAGGGGGGCCTCAGGCTGGGAAGGTTCGCCTCTATTTTTACTGTAGGATGGTTGCATATGCTATGTTTGATTGCAGTCCAACCTGAAGGTTGTCTCGTGGAACGTCTGCGGGGTAGGTAACCCTATTAAAAGATATAAAGTGTTGCAGGCCTTGGCCAGATTAAAGTGTGACATCGCTATGTTACAGGAAACTCACCAGACGGCGGAAGAGCATGCTAAATTGCAGAGAGCATGGGTGGGGTGGGGCAGGGTTGGGGGGCCCCGGCCAAAGGAAAGAAGGGTGGAGTGGTCATTTTGATCAGTAACCAAGTCCGTTTTGAGTTGGAGAAGGAATACAGCGACCCGGAAGGCAGATACCTTTTGTTGTACGGTTGTCTTGATGGTAGGCCTATTGTTATGGGCAGTGTGTACGGCCCAAATGTTGTGGACCGGGAATTTTACGCCCAATTGGCTTCTAGGGTGGAACAGTTGCCGGATGTCCCGTTGATTTTAGCAGGGGATCTGAATGGAGTGCTGGATATTGGGATGGACACGTCCGAGAGCGGGAGGGAACGAGGACGAGCCCCGACAACCAAAATCTTGCAGGGCTTATGTCGCCGTCTCGGTATGGTAGACCCTTGGCGCTTGGTACATCCGTCAGAGGTCAGAGAGAGATTTCACTCATCAGTCACGGGCCCATGGGTCCAGCGCTCAAATAGACTATGTCCTGGTTTCGGAACGGTTATTTGGGCGGGTCGAGGATGCACAGATAGGTCCCACTGAAGTGTCAGATCATGCCCCAGTTTGGATAGATTTCGTATGGGGGGCTTCGGCCACGACGGCCCGACTATGGCGATTTCCTGTGGGGCTGTATAGGGATGCAGATTTCCGATTGCACCTTGCTCAGTGTTGGCAGGCATTTATGACCAATAATGAGCAGCATAAAGATGACCCGGAGTTACTATGGGAGACGGCCAGTGGTGTTACGCGGGGATATCATTGCATATGGCGCGAGAAAACGGAAATTGTTGGCAAGGCAGATTGTTCAACTAGAGAAGGAAGTTGTGAGAGCCCGGCGACGCTGTGCGGGGGACCCTAGTGTGGTTAATAAACGGAGACATTGGGAGCTCCAGACGTCTCTTAATGAGCTTCTTCATCAAAGGGCAAAAAAGTCTCATATGTATTATAAATACCAGTTATATCGCTTTGGGGATAAGTCGGGAAAGTTGTTGGCGCGCTGCCTGAAAGGCAGCCGGGGGTCTCGGTTAATAGCGGCGTTGCGGGATGAACGGGGACATTTATAAGGATAATACAGATATAGCCCGATTGTTTCGATCCTTTTTTCAGCAGCTATATGCACGGAGGGAAGGGTCTTTAACTGACATGGAGACTTACCTACGGGGTCTCCATTTACCCATGGTGACTGCGGTTCAGCGGGCTCAGCTTGACGCCCCGGTGACGGAGGACGAGGTACGTGGGGTTATCCAGCGGGCCAGTTGTTACAAGGCACCAGGCCCCGATGGGTTTGGAGCAGAGTTTTACAAATTGTTGGGAGACCTGGTACCCCCAGCTATGGTAGCCATGTACCGTCGCAGGGTGAGTCAGGGGAGTTTTGCTTGGGGGATGAACCATGCATTTATCATTTTAATACCGAAACCAGGGAAAGACCCCACCCAGGCGGCCGCCTATCGACCTATCTCATTATTAAACTTTGATTTGAAAGTCTTAGCTAAGGTTTTAGCAGACAGGCTGGCATCTGTGCTAGGGGACCTGGTGCATGACACGCAGGTTGGGTTTGTGAAGGGGCGGTATGCTGTACGCAACTTGTGAAAAATTGTTGCTTCTCTGGAGTGGGTTCGTGAGCGGGAGCTACAATCACTTTTAATTAGTTTTGATGCGGAAAAGGCCTTTGATCAGGTGCATTGGGATTACTTGAAACATCTTTTACCCTATTATGGACTGGGAGCCCCCTTCTGTAAGATGGTGGAGTTGCTTTATGCGGGCCCTACAGCCGCTGTCCTTTGTAATGGGGTGCTGTCCGATACATTCTGTCTGGAGAGAGGTACGCGTCAGGGCTGTCCATTATCCCCCTTGCTCTTTGTGTTGACCTTGGATCCGTTGGTGCGGAGGATAGAGGAGTCCTCCGATATACGTGGGGTGCGTATTGGGTCACAGGGGTTTAAGATGGCTGCCTTTGCAGATGATATGCTGGTTCACCTTACGCGCCCTCAACAGTCCTTGCCCTGTTTGCTTGAAGAGTTTTCCTTGTATGGTAAATCTGCGGGCTTACGTATTAATATGGACAAGTCCGAAGCCCTGGATGTGGGGGGTGCGTTAAGGGGGAGCTGGCAGGGAAGATTTCCACTTCGGTGGGCGGATGAATCTTTTATTTATTTGGGTATCCTGTTGACTAGGACGCCGGCGCGGCTATATACTAATAACTTCGAACGAGTTTTCACAAAACTCCGAGCGCAATTGCAGGCCTGGGCGCCCCTTCCCTTGTCCCTCATGGGAAGAGTGGCAGCATTGGGGATGGTGATACTCCGAGTGCTTTATTGGCTGCAAACTCTCCCCATGTGGTTATTGCGACGGGATCTGTTGCGTATTGAGCGGGAGATCCGGGTGTTTCTGTGGAGGGGGTCCCGAGTACGCATACCATTGAGCCGGTTGCGGGGGGGCTGGAGGTCTGGAGGGGTTGGGGTTCCCGATCTTTGGAAGTACGCACTGGCCTGTCAGGCAAGGCATCTCGGGGATTGGTTGGGGGATACAGAGGTTTATACCCCCCGAGCCCTGGAAGAGGCCTTTGTAGCCCCACAGGCTCTGGAAGCGGTATTACATTTGCGGCGAGTAGCCTTGTCGGCGCGTCTGATGAGTAGTGTTTTGGTGCAGGCAACCCGGCGTACTTGGCAGCAGCTGAACAAATATTGGGGCAGCTCTCCTGAGGTTTCGAGTTGGCTCCCCCTACGAGGTAATGCTTGTTTTTTGCCGGGTTTTGACTCGGCCCCCTTTCCACAGTGGGAACGGTTAGGTCTACGATGTCTAGGGCAGGTGGTGGACCAGGATGGGAGCTGTAAATCTCTGAACGCGCTTTGCAAGGAATATGATTTGAATTTGGGAGTGTCTTTTCTTGCTTACGCGCAACTTTCGCATTATGTCCGTTCATTATCTAGTCGGGAATTAACCGTGGAGCACTCGGCGCGCATCTTGGATTTTCTGGCCCTGGGGGCGGGGTCTCCACCAACTATTGCGGAGTTAAAGAGGAGATTAGATTTGTTTGGTCCACCTCCAGACTATTCAGTGGTGGAAAGTTTGTGGGCAAGGGAATTAGGCCGGGAGATAGCGCCGGGTTCTGTTCGGGGTGCCTTGAGTCGGATTGCGCAGTTTGTGGAGGGGGCCCGATGGCGTGAGGTACAATTCAAATGCATTCTTCGGGCTCATTTTTCTCTGAGGCGAGCGCTGAGAAGTCATCTTACACTTGAGGGTGGTTGTCCTAAATGTTCGTGTTCCCTGGCAGATTTGGGTCATATGTGGTGGGGCTGCTCCCATATCCGTCGATATTGGATGCAAATTGGGGCGTATCTTAGTGACTTGTTGCAACAAAGGTTTAGCTGGACGGGTCTGCTGGTTGTGTTGGATCAGATGGGCCCGATTCATTTAAAGGGGAGATGGGAGAGAATTTTAGTGCGAAAGGCTTGTCTGGTGGGTAAAGGCCCTATTCTTCGCCATTGGAGGGAGTCTGCGGTCTCCACTTTTTGGGAGTGGCGTAATAGCCTACACCAACTTATGCTTATGGAACGGAGAGGGGCGCAAGGACACCCACGGAGATGGGCCACCTTTCTGTTGATTTGGATGCCTTATGTTCAAAATCTGGGACCTAAAATCCGCAGTGAGGTGCTTAGGGTTGGACAGTAATCAATTCAGTGCGTGTTGCTCCTTGGATGAGTTCGTATTGTTATGATTCAGTACTTGGGGGGTATTGGGTGGTTATCGTGGGATAATGCTTTGTATTGTTTTTGTTTATTTGTTTGTCGCTGTCATTCTCCCAAGGTGGTGGATAAGATACAACCTCACCTGGGAGACAGTCCTATACCCAAAAATTGTAGAACATGGTTTGTTTGTACCGTTTTTGTTCTATGCTGTGAATGTAATAAACAGACCGTTGAAAAAAAAAGAGGAGTGCTTCTTTGCACTCTTAATACGCCTCATTGCTGATTCTACAACAATAGAATGATGAGGAAGTTGAGTCTTTTGAAAACCTGGAGACGGTGGCACCTTATACACAGTGTCAATGTTTTAGAAGTTGGGGATAACGTTAAAGGAGTTTCCCACATTTTTAATAGTAGATCCTGTAAGATCTGATGCACAGGAAGCATGATCACATCCTTTGGAATCCAGGGGAATTGCAGTTTCTGAATCCCCTGGTATAGATTCTTTACCAGGTATAGATATGGCCAGTAACTTTGCCATATCAAGCAAAAAAGCTTGAAAAGAAATCTCTCCTGAGGAGGATCCCCTGAAATGAGGGGTAAAGGCTGAAATTGTTGAAAATTCAGCCTTGGCACCGATGGATTCATCCCAGTCATCGGGATCGGAAGACGAAAGGATGAAGCATCGGATTCTCTTTAAAGAAATGTCTTCGGTACCGCCCAAGGTCGGTACCGAGATGAGTCGGTACCGAATCCTCCATGCTAGAGAGCGATTCCAGGCTCGGCATCGAAGGGAGCGAGTCTGTCGAAGAAAACATCGATGGTACCGACACCGGTGACTATGTTGATACTGGTACCGGTACCGAAGCCGATACTCGAGGAACGGTCTGCAGCAACTCTAGCGGTACCGAGGTAGCTGAGAGCGCTAGACTACATTCATCGGTGAGGAGTGTTTCATCCATCACCATAGCCGATGCCGGGGTGTCGGTATCGCTCGAAGCGGCCACAACCACCGAGCATGGCCCAGATATGTTCATCGAGGTAAGAACCCCGGGAACAACCTGAAGCCCCGTTAATGCTTTGGAGCCCAAAGACTCCCGCCGGTGCTTTATTGCCAAAATGTCCTCGAGGGCAAAGCCAGAGGCATCTCGATGCTTAGAAGGAGATCTACCACTCGAGGACTGGCTAGTCTTTACAGACTTTTATTTGGTTACCTGATCCTGTGAAAAAGAAGATATTCTGGCTGGTGACAGAGTCCGATGTGAACCGGGTATCGAGTTGTGCTCGATCTTGAAGACTTCTTCTGTTTGAGCTCCAGCAGGAGAGACACTCCAGTGGGCAATGGTCAGGACCTAAACATTTTAGACACCAAGTATGAGTGTCTAAAAATATATCTGTACCGCCACACTTTGAGAATTTCTTAAGGATAGTGGCTGGCTTTTCCATAATGGAAGGATAGAGGCCTAGTGGCCTAGAAACCGTCAGGCACTAAACAGGAAAAAATTCCTAGAGAAAAGAAGAAATTTTTTTAGTAAAAAGAAAGAAAAGCACCGGCGGTACCGGTGGCGTCGAGGGAAGGCAGACCACAAAAAAATAAGAATAAAAAGAAGAATTTTCTGTGGTGACAGGAATACGTCCTGCCTGCTCCGCGGAAAACTGATGAGAGGGAAGTGAATGGGCAGGAAGGCAGCACGCATGCATGTGGGATGCTCCCAAAGGCTTTCTTTTTGGATGCTGGGGAGCATTCCCACGCAGGCTCCGTCGGTACCGACGTACCCATATGTGAAGACTCATTCCTGCTTGTTCATGGAGATATTGTTTGACACAATCTCCTTTCTGCTAAAAACGATGCTGCCTCAGGATCCTGTAATATACTGGATTCAAGAAATTTCACTATCCCTTCCCTTTATTATAATCCTTGTTAATTTTCTTACTACTGAAGTCAAACTAATTAACTCATATATCCAATCTCCCTCCTTGTTATCACTTTTATGACAAAATACAATATCCAGCCTTTCAGTCCTAAAGATACTCCCCCACCACCCCCTGACAGATAGCAGAAGAGTGCTAGATGTAGTGTACTTAGATTTTGGCAAGGCCTTTGACACAGTTCCACATAGGTTTGGGCCCTAAAGTAACTGACTATGAAGCAATCAATGGTAGTGGGAAACTCTGAGGATAGAAGCGTTACCAATGTTTCTACTGCAATCAATCCTCGGTTTGGATAATCTGAAGGTGACTAAACAGGTAGAAAAGGCAAAGACGAAAGCCAGAAGGATACTTGGGAGAATAGGGAGAGGAATGGCCAGCAGGAAGATGATAGTGCATTTGAAGAAATATTGATAAACCGGGAAGATGTATTACAACTATTTGGTAAACTGAAGTGTAGTAAATCACCTAGACTGGATGGCATACATCAGAGGGTGTTAAAAGAACTGAAAGATGAGATTGCAGACCTACTATTAGTAATATGTGAACTATCATTAAAATTATCTATAGTACCTGAAGACTGGCCAATGTAACGCTTATGTTGTTTCCGGTGTTCGTCATTAGGTTTCTTTTTCCATTTCCTGAAGTATATTTTTGGGCAAGGAGATTCTACAGTATATTTTGTTCCCTGAAAAACTTTAATCCTGTGTGACTCAATGCCCTCTCTAACAAAGTGCAACCCCTCCATCAATTTGAGCTACTCTATCATTGCGATATAGTTTGTACCCAGGTATAACAGTATCCCATTGGTTGTCCTCCTTCCACCAAGTCACTGAGTTGCCAATCATATCTAATCTTTCATTTAGTGCTATATATTCTAGTTCTCCCATCTTATTTTTCAGACTTTTAGCATTTGCATAGAGGCATTTTAGAGGTTGCATTTTGTTCATATTAATCTGATTATCAGTTGATAAGTGTAATTTGGAATCTTTCAGCTCTGTACACTGAAGGATATCTTTCAGCTCTGTGCTGAGGTTATCTTTGTTGGAACCTCTCTGTCAGGATGCCCTAAATTCCCTGTTTTGCTAGTATCTTTCAAGGATACATCCTTCCAAACCATGTGCTCCTGGGCGACTGTTGGCTTTCCCCTATTATTTTTTTATTTTATTTTTTATTTAACACTCATTTATATACCGTATCTTCCAGCGATCAGTTGCGGTGTACAATTAACAACAATTAACAAAGCGAAGTTTGTTTTACATAGAACATTTTAACTTTTTACATAGAACATCTTAACTTAACAAAGCAGAGAGTAAGAACTAAGCAGAATATTTCAACTAAAACAGTGTGAGTAATAATTTATCTAAACAGAATGTAATGTCTGTACAACGTAAGGCAGTACATAACAGTTGCAACTATATACATGTGGAGGTATTAGGGCATATTAGAATGGAGTGTCATTTCGTTTAAGCTATGTATGTTGTCCGTTATAGTAGGGAGTATAAACTTGATGTGGGCAGGTTCCTGTTTAGCCTTTATCTAAGTCGAGTGGAGGGTTTTCTATGGTATTATAGTGTTTAGTGAATAGATACGTTTTCAATTTTTTCCGGAATTCCGTGATCTCTGTTAGTGATCGTAGGTCCTCTGGTAGTGAATTCCAGATGGTTGGAGCTATGTGGGAAAAGGTTCTATTGTTTGTTAATTTGTGAGTTTTTATGAATTCTTGGAATCTTTAGTTTATTTAATTGTCCTTTTCTATGAGTAGGCTTAGGTGGTTCTTTGCATATTAGATTACATAATGTCTTCGGAGCCATGTCATTTAAGGCTTTGAATGCAGTTATTATTGTTTTGTATATTATCCTGCTTTGTATTGGTAACCAGTGAAGGTATGCTAGTATCGGTGTTATGTGTTGGAGTGAGTTTATTTTTAATATAATTCTAGCTGTTGCATTTTGCGCTTGTTGAATTCTTTTGATGTTTTGTTTTGAAATGCCCATAAGTATTAGGTTGGCGAAATCGAAGTGGGGAGTTATGGTAGCCTGTGTTATATTAATAAAATCTTCTATAAATACAAGGGGGCGTAGTTGTTTGAGGATTTTAAGTTTGAAGTAGATTTTCTTTATGGTATTTCTGATGTGGGTTTCCATTGTAAGGTGTGTATCTAAAATGACACCTAGGTATCTTATTTCGTTTTTTATTTTAATTTCTTGGTTTTGTAGTGTTATGTGGGTTGGAGGAATAAATGATTGGTTTTTTGTTACGATTAGGACTTCGGTTTTAGCATGGTTTATATGGAGGTTTTGAGTTTTTAGCCAAATTGTAATTTCGTTGTAGCAGTTTGATAGGAGTTGTATCGGTAGGTTAGGGATCGTAAAAGGTATGTACATCATAATGTCGTCCGCATAGAGGTGATATTGTACTCCAAATTTTTTAAAGATATTGCAGACCGGTTTTATGTAAATATTGAAAAGTAGGGCTGATAGTGCTGAACCTTGTGGTAAACCTATTTCTTGTTTGTATGTATTGGAGGTTTGATTACCTATTCTTACATTTTGCATTCTGTTATTTAAATATGAGGTGAACCATTTATGTACGGTGGAGTTTATGCCTATCTGGCTTAGGTTGTTGAGCATTATTGAGTGATGCACACTATCAAAAGCTGCTGATATGTCAATGAAAAGGAGGATGAATGCCTGTTTATGATTGTCGATTCCTTTTAGGAGTGTATCGATTAATACTGTTAGAAGTGTTTCTACTCCGTGGCGGGGCCGGAATCCATATTGTTGTTCGTCAAGTGGGTAAGATGAGTTTATATATTCTTGTGTCTGTAACTGCACTACCTTTTCAATTATTTTGGCCAAAAATGGTATGCTAGAGATGGGCCTGTATGATGCTGGAGATGTTTTATCTAATTTGCAGTTCTTTAGGATTGGGCGTATTTGTGCATGCTTGAGCGAGGGTGGAAGGTATCCTTGGCTAGTTTAAAAGCTGCTCTCCTTCCTTTTTAAAGGTTAATGCCAGCAGCCTGGTTCCATCCCGGTTAAGGTGGAGCCCATCCGTTCAGAAGAGCCCCTCCTTCTCCAGAATGTTGCCCAGTTCTTAACAAATCCAAAACCCTCTTCTTTGCACCATCGTCTCATCCACACACTAAGACTCCGGAGCTTTGCCTGCCTTTTAGGTCCTGCACGTGGAATGGGAAGCATTTCAGAGAATGCTACCCTGGAAGTTCTGAATTTCAACTTTTTACCTAAAAACCTAAATTTATTTAACATTTATTTATTTATTTAACATTTCTTACATACCGCCTTTCATGATATCAAGGCGGTTTACATTGAACAAACTGAAATTACATTGAACAGGGCATTATAACTTGGAGATAACTATTTTACAGGGAACATGGCCTATGGAGGGTTAAGTGGCTTGCCCAAGACCACAAGGAGCACCTGTGGGACTAGAAACCCCAGTCCTTCCGGCCCAAGGTTGCTGTCCTCTAGTGGGATTTGAACCCCCGACCTTCCGGCCTGAAGTACCTTGCCCCAACCACTAGGCCACTCCTCCACTCCTGGCCTCCAGACCTTCCCTCCCATACTTTCCTACACCATTGGTAGCAACATGAACCAAGACAGCAGACTCCTCCCCAGCAATATCTAAAACCTTGTCTAGGTGGCGCATGAAATCAGCTATCTTCGGACCAAGCAGGAATGTTACCAGGCGTTCCTCGCATCCATCAGCCACCCAGCTATCTACATGCCTAATGATCGAATCTCCAACTATAACAGCTGTCCTAACCCTTCCCTCATGGGACATGGCCCTGGACAAACCTCCGCTGTGCGAGAGGGTTTTACATCTCCGGATGGACAGGTCCTAGCTACAGGATCATTCCCTGCCTCTCCAAGGTAATGCTCTCCTTTCACGTGACCTCTCTCCTCCATGGCAACTGAGAGGCTACCAGGTTTGATGTGGGACTGCAGTACTACATCCCTGTAGGTCTCTTCTATGTACCTCTTTCTTCCTTATGTCCTCCAAGTCTGCTACTCTAGCATCAAGAGATCAGACTCATTCTCTGAGGGCAAAGAGCTCCTTGCGCCTACTGCAAGCATAAGACACCTCTCCCAAATGGGAGAAAATTGTACGAGGGTCATTTTTAAAGTAAGAACCGATTGCGCATCGTGTCCGCGTGATCTGTCAAGTGACGTCCGTTCAAGGTGAGCCACTCTTGGCCAGTCTCTCACTACGCCGCCATTACGTTTCACGTCTCTGCCAGTGTTGGTTGTATGGTTATACTGCTTCGTTTGTCGCAATGTCAATCAGTAATCCCTCCGATTGTGAAGTGCGCTTGGTTATCCGGTTTTAATGCAAAACAAGTTCGTCCAGCATTTTCGGCACCCATCTCACACACATTTTTTTGTAATGCAGTTTGTCAGTAACAATGTGATAAACTACTGATCTTGAAACTTGTGGACATGTCTGATGCAGCTCGTCTATAGTGAAGCACCTGTTTTGGCAAATTTCCTCATCAACATCTTGTGTCAGGTCTTCATTCATGACAGTAGGCCGTCCAGATCGTTCATCATGAACATTTGTCCTTCCTTCCTTAAACATCATTCATTACACCTTCCCCATACACTTCAACAAGCTGCCGGTGAATTTCAGCTGGACGAACTTGTTTTGCATTTAAAAAACGGATAACCGAGCGCACTTCACAATCGGACCAAGGTCCATCAAGCCCAATATCCTGTTTCCAACAGTGGCCAATCTAGGTCATACGTACCTAGCAGTTTCCCCAAAAGACACAGGTTCCACAATGCTTGTACTGGGTCAAGCATTGATATCCTGGGTCCCTTCTTAATAATGGTTTATGGACCTTTCCTCTAGGGATGCACTGGGTGGTATTTATCTGCCATATAAGGCAAAAATTGCCCTATGTGGCAGAACGACTCTTCCAAGGTGCATCCTGGGACACCTGACCCCATGTTGTGCATCCGAGGATTCACCCCAGGGGGTTATTCTGCCATAGAAGGAATTTTTGCCTTATATGGCAGTCCGATCCTGCCTGTGCATCCCAGGATTCACTGTGTGGGGTCAGCACTGCAATTTTTCAAGATGGCAGCAGGGGAGAGGGAGCATGTGGGCATTGCTCCTGTTCCCTGACTTTTAAAAGGTGCTGGGGGGAGTGAGACGGATTCTATCAGGAGGGTGGATGCTAGGGGCCAGTAAGCCACCAGATTATGCTATTGGTGCAGGGAGTGTGGGGGGAAGGAGGGGGTCACTGAACCACCAGGTAATTATATTGATTTGGAGGGGAGGGGGGGGGGGGTAGAGGCTACTAGGCTGCCAGGTAATTTTATTGGTATGGGAGGAAATCTGGTCATCTGAGATGAAGTGTTAAACTTTACCTCAGATGACTTTTTTTTTTTTTTTTTTTTTTTAAAGGCAAACCACATGCACACGTGCCAGACTTAAAGCAGACCCTGTATGGATATGTCCAGCTTGCCCCCCTTATTTAGTGCTCTGTGCACATCAGTTAGCGTAATTACTCGCCTGTAACAGGAGTTCTCCGGGGATAGCAGGCATCAGTCCTCACATATGGGTGACGTCGGTGCCGACAAAGCCCTCGCGGAAATATCTCCCCAGCTTTCAAAGCAAGCCTTTGGGAGACGCCACCACACATGCGTGATCCCATTCCCACCCAAGGCTGCCATCTTGCCTCAGTCAGATGACATAGCTAAAGACAGCAAAAAAGATAGAAAAGCAACTCCACAGGGAGAAGGGAGGGTTGTGAGGACCAACTCCTGCTGCTCCCAGAGAATACCTGTTACAGGTGAGTAACTACACTTTCTCCAGGAACAAGCAGGAAGTCAGTCCTCACATATGGACTCCATGGCTACAGGCTACCGAAAGCCCATAGAAAATCACGGATGCCCCTGAGGGGAGCCATGAGCAGCAGCAATTGAGTCCAAGTATACAGACTGCAGAAAGACCCGTGTGTCCAGTGAGGGACCAACAGTCCGGTAGCCTGAACACAGAAGGGTCGGAGGGTAGGAATTGCCTAAATCCTGAACAGTTTACAGAACACAGCCTGACCGAAGATGCTGTCCCATCGGGACTCCTTCTCCAGGCAATAATGAGCTGCAAAGGTAAAGACTGAAGACCAGATGGCGGCCCGGCAGATGTCCGTCATCAGGACAGAATGCAGGTTTGCCACAGAAGTAGCCATGGCACTGATGTTATGCGCCATGACCCGGTGCTCCAGTAAGAGCCCAGCTCGTACATAGATGAGGGCAATGCAGTTCGCCATTCAGGTGGACAGAGTCTATTTGGTCACTGCCTTCCCCAGCTGACTGGGGTCACAGGAAACGAAAAGCTGTAAAGCTTTTCAGTGGCCCTGGGTATGTTGACAGTAGAAAGATAGGGCCCTCTTACAATTCAGAATATGGAGGACGGCCTCCGCTTTGCTGACATGAGGCTGCAGAAAGATGGTGGGGAACACCACCTCCTGATTGAAGTGGAATGGGGACACCGCCTTCGGGAGGAATTTGGGGTGCATGCGAAGCACGAGACTGTTCTTATGTTATGTTCTTATGTTCTGTTTTTGTAGAACCTGGTGGAGGGCAGCTCTGCCACCAAGGCTTGAAGCTCGCTGACCCTGCAAGCAGATGTGAATGCCAACAGGAAGATGACTTTCCATGAAATATACCTCAAGTGGCAGTAGCCAGGGGCTTGAATGGCGGCCTAGTGAGCTGCGCTAGCACCACATTGAGGTCCCACTCCGCCACTGGTAGACAGATGTGGGGGCTTAGACAACACGAGACATCGCAGGATGCGGGTGACAAGAGGCTGCACTGAGAGGGGCTTGCCCTTGACAGGATGGTGGTGCACTGCAAGAGCACTCAGGTGTACCCTGACAGAATTGGATGTGAGCCCAAATTGCGACAAATGAAGTAGATATTGCAGCACCAGCTGCACAGAGTAAGAGAATGGGTTCGCCCGTCACTCCGCGCACCTCAATGAAAACCTGCGCCACTTGAAAGCGTAGACTCGTCTGGTGGAGGCCAAAGATAAAAGTAACCCAGATGTCCAAAAGGACCTCGTCTGCCTCCCCTGAGAGGTTGAAAGGGACCAAGGCTACCCTCTCAGCAGTCAATCTGTCAGATTGGAGTGCAGGAGGGAGCCCTCCTCCTGAGACAATAGTCCCGGGGCAGAGAAGCAGAGGGAACTGGAGCCACCAAGATCAGCGACGCCCTGTCGTGAAGAACCCTGAAGAACGCTTAGGCGGGAAGACCCTCTGACCACAGGATGAGGGAGGCATCCGCAGCCACCTGAGATGGGTGGGGTTGCTGTGAGCAGAAGTGGGGCAACTGGGAGTTGTCCGGGCTGGAAAAGAGATCCTCTAGAGAGGTCCCCCAGAGTTGGAAGAGCCGATTGGCCACTCTGGGGTCCAGCTGCCACTCATGTGGCTGAAGGACCCTGCTCAGTCTGTCCGCCAGGGTGTTGTCCTGTCCCGGCAGGTATATTGCCCACAAGAATATCCCTTGGAGCAAAGAGCCACCATTTCGTGGCAGAGGGTGCAGGGCCCCGTGCCTCCTTGTTTGTTCACATAGAACATTGCCACTTGATTGTCCATTTGGACCAACACTGACTAGTGCTGCAGACGGTGGCGGAAGGCCCAGAGAGCCAAGCATATGGTCCAGAGCTCCAGGAGGTTGATCTGCTGCTGGCTTTCCGCCTCAGACCAACTGCCCTGAGTGCAGAGTTCTTCATATTGTGCTCCCAGGCAGCAAGGAGGCATCTGTAGTGAGGACCCTCTGGGGGGTGGAGGTATGAAAGGGCATACCCGCTCAAAGGTGCTGGTGTTCTGCTACTAGTTCAGGGACTCCACCAGCCAGCGGGTCATGAACACTCTGTCCTGTAATCGGCCCGTGGCCTGTGTCCACTGTGCTACCCTCTATGAAGATAGGTGTCTGGGGTGACATGGACAGTGGAGGCCATGTGGTCAAGTAAGCACAGCAGGAGGTGAGCAGACACTGAGGGTCGGTACTGAACATCTGTGGCCAGTGTCCCGAGATGGTGAGCCCTGTCCTGGGGGAGAAAGGCTCTGGCCTGAACTGTGTCCATCCTTGTCCCGATGAACTCCAGACACTGTAGGGTGGAGGTGAAACTTGGGACACTTTATCACAAACCCCAGATGTTGCAGGATGTAGATGGTGCAGGCCGTGGCCTGCTGTACCTCGATGGCCATATCTCCCTTTATGAGCCAGTTGTCCAGGTAGGGAAATACAAACAGCCCCTGGAGACTGAGGTAGGCAGTGACTACCACCAGGCATTTGGTGAAGACTCTGGGGGTGGAAGCCAGGCTGAAAGGTAGCACCCTGTACCGACAGTGGCGGCCTCTCACCATGAATCTGAGATACTGCCTGTGGCTGGGATGAATGAGGATGTGGGTACAGGCATCCTTCAGATCCAAGAAGCATAGCCAGACTCCCTGCTGGAGGTAAGGCAGCAATGTTACAAGGGAGATCATCTTAAACTTCTCCCTCATCAGGAACCTGTTCAGGGCCCACAGATCTAGGAGGCCCCTTGTTCTTTTTTGCACGAAGTACCTGGAATAGAACCCTTTGGAGTGGAGGAGTGGCCTAATGGTTGGGGCAAGGTACTTCAGGCCGGAAGGTCGGGGGTTCAAATCCCACTAGAGGACAGCAACCTTGGGCCGGAAGGACTGGGGTTTCTAGTCCCACAGGTGCTCCTTGCGGTCTTGGGCAAGCCACTTAACCCTCCATAGGCCATGTTCCCTGTAAAATAGTTATCTCCAAGTTATAATGCCCTGTTCAATGTAATTTCAGTTTGTTCAATGTAAACCGCACTGATGCAGAATAGCGCGGTATATAAGAGAATGTAAATAAATAAATAAATAAATAATAAATTTGCCCCAGAAGTGCTGGGGCACTGGTTCCACTGCCCTATCCTCAAGGAAACCTGCGAGTTCCTTCAGTAGCAGATCCCAGTGAAGAGGAGTCCTGGGGGGGCTCTCCTGGGAAGAAAGGGGGAGGTGTTTGGGTCAAGTGGAGGAGGTAGCAGCTGGCCACCGATGGGGAAAGTGGATCAGACGTCCCCCTGTGGGCTGCTGACCTCCTGGGGGTAGAGAGGCTATGCCCAAGGAGTCAAAATCTCCCACCAGATTGGGCCAGGGCTTGTGCCTGTGGCTTGGGAGCCTTCTACTTTCGAGGGCCATGCCCGTGTCCCTTGGCCTGCTGATCCTGCTGGGGAGGCCTGACACTGCGGGTAGTTTTTGTAAGCAGCAACCTTCCTCAATTAAAGGGGCTTTTTACTCTGGCTCTTCTGTCGGGGAAGGTTAGCGGTCTTTTTTGGAGAGCCTAGTCCTTGTAATGAACTCGGTCTCCAACTCGGCAGCCTTATCGGTCATGGGTTTGCCAAAGAGGTTCTCTCCCTGGCAGGGGACATTGACCAATTTGTCCTGAACCCACTGCTCCAGGTTGGAAAACTGTAGCCAAGCCTGGCTTCGGGCACTAATGCCCGTTCCAGCTCCTCTAGCCGCCAACTTGAAGCCATCATAGGCTGCTCGAGTCAAACTTGGAGCACTCATGAATGGCTTTGGCCAGGGTCCGGAATCGCTGTAGGGGCTCCTTGGAAAGACCAGCCCGGTACCTGAGTTCCTTCGCCAGGTTCCTCAGGTACATGCTCATGTACAGCTGGTATGCCTGGTTCCGGTTGATTAGCATCGAGCCTTGGTAGCACTTCCTGCCGAGGGGGTCCAGGGTGCAGGCCTCCCTCTACCTGGGAGCACCAAGGAGTGCGTCTTCTGGCTCTTGAGTCAACGCATAGCCAACTCCACCACTATGGAGTTATGTGGCAGCTGTGCTTTCTGGAAGCCCAAGTTCCAGCAGACTTTATACTTCAAGTTGAGCCATCGGCTCACAATGGGCACAGACGCTGGTGCTTCCCACATGTGGAGAAGCAGCTGTTCCAGGATGGATGGGATGGGTACTGTCAGGGCTTCCTTTGGCGAGGCCTCGTACAGGAGGGTCTCAAGCTGCTCCATGCAAGGGTCCTCCTCAGGCTCAGTGGTGAATGCCAATGCCTTCGACATGTCCCAAATGAAGTCGAGGAACGCCATGTCTTCGGGTAGGGATTGGTGTCAAGTCTCTGAGGGGGATGGGTGTCCGGGGACTCCTCGTCCTCAGTCTCCCTGTCTGAGTAATTTTATTTATTTATTTAGACAGTTTTGTATACCACCTTATCCTTCAATCAAAGTGGTCACAACACAATTGGGGGATACATTTAGCAAGTGCCCCCCCTAGAATTATGACAACACGCTTTCGGCCCCTTATTAAGGAGAAGGCCCGCGAGAAGATCCTACCTCTCCTCTCCAATGAATCCCTCGACCCAGACGAATTGGTATCCAACTGGGATGATGACAGCAGAGCTGCTGCCTGTCTCCCAGCTACCAACAAGAACTCAGCGAAACGGGAACACGCGCCATGGTACTCCCAGGACCTGCAAGCCTCGCTTCTCCACCTACGCAAGCTCGAGAGACATTGGCGTCACACCCGTACCTCCGAGGCACTCGGGGCATACTCCGTTCAACTACAGTTACACCGGCAGAAAACCATGGAAAAAAGAAAACAGTACCATTCTGAATTACTAAAGCGATCTTTGAACAAACCGCATGACCTATTCACTATTGTCAAGACCTTGACAGGCGACCCAGCTCTAGCCCAATCACCCACGCCCCAGCTACAAGACTATGCCAATTACCCACAATCAAAATCGATCCAGACCAATACGGTTGCAACCATCACATCCTCCTTCACCCCGCATGTGTCCTCCCAACCAACCTCTCTGCTGAAATTCTCCGAGGTATCCCATGAAGAGATTGTAGATATTATTTCCTCTATTAACCTCACTACTGCTCCTAACGATCCTTGCCCTGCAAGCTGGATTAAAGAGTTGCGCTATGACCTCAGTCCGACAATATGCAGAATCCTGAACCAATCCCTATCAACTGGGTCCTTCCCCCAAAGCCTAAAATATACGTCCATCTGCCCTCTGTTAAAAAATAGTAAACTTGATCCATCTAAAGTTAAGTCCTTCAGACCAATTTCGAGCATCCCTCTACTTGCCAAAATCTTTGAGAAGGTAGTCCAGCGACAAATTCAACACCATGTCGACATTGAAGCACCTCTGGACCCATCCCAGCACGGCTTTAGAGAAGCACACGGTGTTGATACCATCCTTACAACCCTCTTTAACAATCTAGTCACTGGTCTTGACAACATCCACCAAGGATATGTCCTCATCTTCTTGGACATAGCAGCCGCTTTTGATTCGGTGAACCACCAAACACTCTTACTTCGCCTCAAAGAAAAAGGAATACCAAGCTCAGCGCTAGCCTGGTGTAAATCTTATCTGTGCAATAGATGGCAACAAGTCAGAGCAGGATCCACAACCTCAGAGGCATTCCCACTGAAACAAGGCGTACCTCAAGGCTCATCCCTATCTGCATTGATGTTTAACATCTACATGCAGCCCATCTGTGCATTAATTCGATTCTTCAATGTCCAATGCCTAGCCTATGCAGACAACATCCTCATTTACACACCCTTCAAGATTGATCAACCTGACTTCTCCCCAATATTAAGATGCTTTGAAACAGTGGCAGACTGGCTCCTTTCTCAAAATCTACGAATTAACCACAGCAAAACAGATGTTCTATTCGTCACGAGAAACCAGAAGTTCACGCCACCTCCCTCACTATAAGTCAACAACACAGAACTTAAGGCAAAACCCACAATTCGCTATCTAGGTATTACCCTTGACCAGAGGCTAGACATGTCAGCACATATCAAAAACACTACAAAAACGATTTATCACAAAATCAGATCACTACGTCATTTCCGACCACTACTGGACTTCCCTGATTACCGATCAATCTTCTAAGCTCTAGTTATTCCTCATCTCGACTTTGCCAACATCATCCTTCAGGGACTTCCACAGTCGACTCTAAGCCCACTCCGACTTGCCATGAACTCTGCTGCGAGGGTTCTAGTAGGTCTATCAAGGTCAGACCATATAACACCAGTCCTGAAGAACCTACACTGGCTACCCTTGCAGGCCAGAATCCACTACAAGACTCTTGTCCTGACAATCAAAGCCCTCAAGAACCAGCCACCCACGCCCATCAGTAAACTTCTCCACAGCACTCCAGCCAACAGATTAAGGAGATCTACATTGATGAATACCCTTGAAGTCCCTAAGTCAGTGACAAAATGTACAAAGACAACAGCCAGTAGAGCCTTCTCCATTTTCGCACCTATGGCCTGGAACACCCTCCCAGCAGAAATCCGAGCTATCTCCAATCTACCGTTATTCAGAAAAGCTCTCAAACACCACTTGTTCCTGCTACATTACCCTGATAATAATTCTGGAAAGCACACAGTCATCACCTTACCCTCCTACCTAGCCCGCCCCATTGATCAGCCTCCCTCAGAGAATGGTTAATCACCTGTCCCCTACCCTCTCTCCCTGACCCAGGAGCTTAGTCATCTGTTTACTATCCTTATATGTCCTGTAAGAATGCCCATAATTTGTATATAGTTATCCCGGTTCTTCCAAGTTTACTACCCCTGTTCAATGTAAACTCAATGTGACCCGCTGCATTGTAGTATGTTTTGTTCAACTGTAAACCGCACTGATTATTTTATTTATTTAACATCTCTTATATACCGCGCTCTTTGCCATCAGTGCGGTTTACATAGAACAATATAACACTTGGTCAGATAAATTAGACCGTCGTCTACATAGAACAGGGAGTTAACATGGAGGTAACCTGGGTGAACTATTTACATTCTTGGTTCAAATACATTTAGCTCTAGGTTCGGTGTAGGTTATTGGCTTCATATAGCTGTGGATTGTGGTTGGGAGGGAGGGAAATGGTGAGGGGAGGGAATATCAAGATGAGTGAAGTACATGAGGAAAAGGTGGTGTTTGAGGGCTTTTCTGAACGGCCTAAGGTCCTTGATTGCTCTAATGCTGGGAGGGAGCGAGTTCCAACATCTAGGAGCATAGTTTATACATGGTTTATACATGTTTGCCTGTGTCTCCCCCCTCTGTTTTGGCCTTCCTATGTATTCTCTTTTTCTTTCCTCTTTCCTGTCCAGCTATGTATTTCCTTTCTTGCAATGAGGGCTTGTGCCCACCACTGTAATATTTTGTAAACCGCTCTGGTGTAATGAAGAGCGGTATATCAAGTTAAATAAAACATAAACATAGTTCGAGAATGCCCTATTGATGGTGGTCTGGTTGAGCTTTGTAGATTCGCTTGGTATGAGTAGCGTGTCTGCAGTCAGAGTTCTCCTAGGTCTGTTGTTTGCAGTGTGTATGATGAGGTCGGAAATAGATGCAGGTGACATTTTGTTAAAGGCCTTGAAGGTAGTGAGGAGGGCCTTGTATAGGATTCTGGAGCATACTGGGAGCCAGTGAAGCTCTTTTAGAATGGGGGAGATGTGGTCATTCCTTGAGGCTCCACAAAGTACGCGGGCTGCTGCGTTCATGGCTAGCTGTAGCGGGTTGAGGGTGGTTTTCGAGAGACCATGAAATATTATATTGGCATAATCGAAGTGCGGTGTGACTATTGCCTGGAAGATGGTGCGGAAGTCATCGGGTTCAATCATAGGTCTTAGGTGCCGAAGGGTTTTGATCTTGAAATAGATAGCTTTTACAGTGCATTTTATGTGTTCCTTGAAGTCCAACTGTTGATCCAATGTGACGCCAAGATACCGTATATTGGATTTGACTGGGAGTTCTGCGTCTCTGACTTTCAGCACTGGTGGAGGAGTGAAACTTATTTCTTGTTATTATTAGGACTTCTGTTTTTTTGAAATTTATACGGAGGTTCTGAGTGAGTAGCCAGTCCGTTATTGCATTGAAGTAGTTGAATAGTACCGTGTAGTCCGGGCAAGTGACAGTTATAGGCGTAAACAGCAGCACGTCATCTGCATACATAGGCAGGATATGCCGAAAGAGCGGGCAATGTCACAGACGGGCTGCAGATATTAAAGAGCAGAGCCGACAGGGAGGAACCTTGGGGTACACCCTGTTTCTGCTGGAAAGGTTTGGATGTGTCGTTACCAATGCGTACTTGCTGCCATCTGTGTTCGAGGTAGGATTTGCACCAGTTCCATGCTTGGTCCTGGATTCCCTTCTCTTGAAGCCGCTTCAGGAGCTGCATATGATCTACGGAGTCGAACGCAGCTGCTATATCGAGGAATATTAGTGCAAATCCATTCTTGATGCTGTTTATTCCATTGGTGAGAGTATTGGTTAGTACCGTTAGTAGAGTTTCTACACCGTGGGCTTCTCTGAATCCATGTTGACATGGGTCTAATGGGGAGGCGGTATCAACATGTTGCTGAATCTGCCTCTGGGTCAACTTCTCTAGAATTTTAGCTAGTAGTGGGATACTAGAGATTGGTCAGTAAGAATCCTCTTTCTTCGGATCCAGCTGGTTGTTTTTAAGTAGTGGATGAATGGATGTGTGCTTGAGCGCATCTGGGAAGACTCCGGCTTCAAAGGACAACTTGGCAATGTTGGCTATGAATGGGCTGAGTTGAGAGCGCATAGATCTGATCCAATGGGCTGGACAGGGATCAGTTGGTGCAGTTGTAGTGTTGATTGAGGCGATGATCTCCTCGATGGTTTTTGCTGAGGGAGGTGAGATTTTGGTGAGTGAAAACTGCATGTGGGGAGTTTTGGAGGGTTCATGTGTTGTTGTGGTGATCTTTATTGCCTTGGATTGAATATAGTTTGCGTATGCCTGTGGTTGAATGCTTTCTTGCTGAGGTGGGGAAGGTTGGTTGGTAAAGGATTTTACTAGGTTGAATAGGTCTCTTGGCTTATTTAGTGAGCGGTTGAGGATCTCAGTGTGGAATTCCTTCCTCTTGGCCCATGTTGATTAGCGATGTTGTTTCAGATATTCTAAGTAGATGATTTGGTCAGCGGTTCTATGGGTAGTTCTCCATTTTCTCTCAAGTTTTCTGAGGTGCAGCAGGGAAGCTCGGAGATCAGGGGAGAACCAAGGAGCGGACTGCTTTTTAGTGATGCCATTGTCGGGTGTGGTCTTTTTGGTGACGGCTGGTTGTTGAGCATATGATGAGAGGGTATCATTCCAGTTGGAGACCATTTCATTGAGGCTGACGGTGGGTCGGGCGAGCTTTGGGATTGCGCAGTTAATGAACATCTCACTGTCGAGTTGCTTGAAGCGGGGGAGGCTCTCGATATCTCCTTTTTGCTTGAGCGGTGGCATGTGGTTAGTTGCATTGGTATATGAAATGTTATCAGGTTATGGTCTGACCATGGAACAGGGGTGATGGCAATGTTGAGTTGTTTTGTCATTCTCATAACTGGGTGGGGTACGAAGATTAGGTCCAAGAGGTTCCCTCCTTGATGGGTGGGCTCAATCACCACTTGCTTGTAGTTAAGGTCGGACATTGCTTCTAGGAAGGTATTGACTAGGGTGGGTTGAGTGGAAGCTAGATTAAAGTCTCCCAACAACCAGTTAGGTTTGGAGGGGTTTTCTGGGTTACAGGCTAAGTCAATAATGTCACAGTTCATCTGACTCAGACCCTGGAGCCCTATAAATGAGGTTAATAGTATTGAGTTTATTGGTAATGGTTAGTGTGTTAAGGTGCTGTGTGCTCCTGGTCAGGTTAGCTCGATATTGTAGCGCTGTTTTTGCAAGTACCAGTACGCCGCCTCCTCTTCTGTTTTCCCTGTTACAGGTGTAGATTGAGAAGTTAGGTGGTGTGAGGTGGTTTAGAATTATGTTGCCTGTGTCGGAAAGCCATATTTCCGTGACCATTAGTATGTCTAAATTGTGGGTGGCTATTAGGTCCGTGACTACCGGCCATTTATTACGGACCGAGCGTGCGTTGATGAGGGCACATCTAAGATCCTGTTGAGGCTTAGCTCCCTTGTCTTTTGTGGGGGTTGTGATTTCCAGGGATACATAAAACAAGTGTGACTGTCTTTTATGATGAGGGCTTGGGGGTGGTTGGTGTTGATTGTTGTGGTGTTTCCTGCTGGCGTTTTGGATTAGTTGGATAGGGTTGTAGCCATTTGCAGCTGCATCAGAATCTCGGAGTGTGCAGGCTAGTGTGTAGATTAGGGCAAGAGTAAATAAGGAGGGGGCCATTATGTTGTTCTAGAGGTTTGTTTTGTGTCAATGAGTATTATGTAGAGGGGTTTGTGCGTTTCAGGTGGAGTGGGGTGTGGGGTGGGAGTAGGTAGGTCGGAATGCAGATAGTTTAGCTCTACTTAGTTCAGCATTCAGTTACATAGTAGCAGATGCTTATAAACGGTACATGTACTAGATACTTTGTAACAGAGGTCTGTAATTAACTATGTAGCAGATACTTTGTAACAGGTAATTTTAAGAGATACTTTGTATGGCAGTCAAAGATACATCAGGCTAGTAGCCGGGGTATGCAGACTTTGTAAGGCAGGCTAAATTACTACAGGCAGGTAAATAGACTTATGGTGGTGGTAGTTGGTGTCTGCTTTACGAAAATTTGATGCAGTGCATGTGTATTACAGGTTAGAGTTCAGTTACCTTAGGCTTTCTAAGCTAGTCGTTTTGCATCCAGTTCTTATGCTCTGTTGCTGTGCTGGTGAGGAAGGCTGTGTTGACTGTGTAACATTTGTGAAGAGGCTGAGCCGTTGGAAAGGAGCGAGCTCGACCGTGGGGGAGCTCAAGCTGCTGAATCGTTGAAGTGATGCAGATATTTCCTTGAGATTTTGGTTGGATTCTTGGTGCTCACGTGTGTGCCACTGCCTAAGGGCCACGCCAAAGGGCCCTTTGGCGAGGTCCTCAGGCGCAGGCCCGCAAGGCGCGGGTGTGCCCTCTGGCGCTCTACTTTTAAACCTGCTGGGCTGCCACGATTGGGCAGGAGGAGCAGGCTGGAACGTCGGCGATGGCCCGGGATGGAAAAAAGCACACTCCCTCCTATAATAGCGCGGTATATGAGATATATATAAATAAATAAAACACGAGGGGATATGAGATACATACACTAATACTTACAGGGAACATGGGCAATGGAGGGCTAAGTGGCTTGCCCAAGACCACAAGGAGCACCTGTGTGACTAGAAACCCCAGTCCTTCCAGCCCAAGATTGCTGTCCTCTAGTGGTATTTGAACCCCCGACCTTCTGGCCTGAGGTAACTTGCCCCAACCACTAGGCCACTCCTCCCCCAATTGGTCGAAGAGTCAAGGGAGGGGTGGGCCGGATGATACGTCCCCGAGCCCGGTCCAAGTCGCTCTGAGGCTCCACGGTCGAAGCCTTGGGCACTCACAAAGGAGGACCTGTGGAATGGAACCTGGAACTAGACCGCTGTCTAGAATCAACTCGAGGCTGCAAGTCTGGGGATGTCCTCGATATCAAAGGCCAAGTGGGCTGGGCAGATTATCTGGCAGAGCCGGGCATCAAAGCCCACTGCTTAGCCATGAAAGTAGACAAGCTGCACTCCAAGGCCACCATTCTGGTTGCCAGTCCAGAAGACTCCACAGCTTTTAGCGTTAGAGACCCCAGACTGAAGTGCAGGAGGGAGCCCCCTTCCTGGGACAGGTGGTCTGGGGCATGGCCCAGCAAGATCGGGAGTGTTGCCGACAGAGAGAGCAGCAGTGGGAACCTGGGCTGTCTGGGCCACCTGGGGGCAAAGCATAGTTACTCACCTGTAACAGGTGTTCTCCAGGAGCAGCAGGAATCAGTCCTCAAATATGGGCGATGTCTGCGCTGATGGAGCCCTCGTGCGGAGCATTTCCCCAGCTTTCAAAGAAAGCCTGTGGGAATGCAGCGAGCATGCGCGGTCCCCTTCCCGCCCAAGGGTGCCATCTTGCTCAGTCTGATAACATAGCTAAAGACAGCAAAAAAGTTAAATAAAATAAAAAAAAGAATAGGACTGCAACTCCAGGGGAGGAGGGAGGGTCGTGAGGACTGATTCCTGCTGCTCCTGGAGAACACCTGTTACAGGTGAGTAACTATGCTTTCTCCAGGACCAAGCAGGAAGTCAGTCCTCACATATGGGACTCCCCAGCTCTAGGCTACCGTGAACCCAGAGCTGAAAAAATGGCTCCCTCTCAAGAGCCTCAGCATCCGTGATAAGAATTTCCTCTGAGAACGCACCCCGTACGGTAGCCCAACACAAGGGCCAGAGGGTAGGAGCTGCCTAAACCTCAAAGAGATTACGGAGTACCGCCTGGCTGAAAACACTGTCCCGCCGGGACTCTCTCTCCAGGCAGTAATGGGCTGCAAAAGTCTGGCTTGAAGACCAAGTTGCGGCCCGGCAGATGTCTGCCAACGGAACAGAGCAGAGATGAGCTACTGACGCGGCCTTCGCCCTGACACGGTGGGCCTTGACCCGACCTTGCAAGGGGAGGTTGGCTGCCCTGTACGCCCAGGCGATGCAATCTGCCACCCAAGTGGACAACGTACGCTTGGAGACAGGTAACCCCATCCTATTAGGGTCAAAGGAGACAAAGAGCTGAGTAGCCCTTCGATGCTCCTGCGTATGTTCTATGTAAAAAGACAACACCCTCTTACAGTCCAGGGTATGCAAGACTGTCTCAGCCTGGTTGGAATGTGGCCTGGGAAAGAAGGTCAGAAGGACCACCTCCTGAATGAGGTGAAAAGAGGAAACCACTTTTGGGAGGAACTTGGGATGGGCCCATAGGACCAGCCTGTTCCTACAGAACTGTGTGTACGGTCTATCAGAAACCAGAGCTTGTAGCTCACTCACACGTCTGGCCGATGTAAGAGCCACCAGGAAGAGCGCTTTCCAAGAGAGAAAGCGCAAATGGCAAGTAGCCATCAGCTCAAACGGTGGACGAGTAAGTTGCTGCAAGACCACATTCAAATCCCACTCAGTCGCCGGTGGACAAACCGGAGGCTTGAGTAGAAGCGGACCTCTGAGAAATCTGGACACCAGGGGGTGAACTGACAGAGACTGTCCCTCCACCGGTGAGTGGTGCACTGACAAAGCACTGAGGTGGACCCGAACAGAGTTAGACTTAAAGCCTAGGTCTGAAAGGTGAAGTAGATACTGCAGTACTACTGGCACAAGGCAAGAGAAAGGATCTTCATTGTGCTGAGCACACCATACCATAAACCTACGCCACTTGAGGGCATAGGACTTCCTGGTGGACTGCCTCCTAGAAGCCAAAACCACCTCCTCCACCTCCTTAGGTAGAAGTAAGGGAGTTAGAACTATCCTTTCAGCAGCCAGGCCATCAGATTGAGGGACCTGAGATTCGGGTGCAGAAGTGAGCCCTGCTCTTGAGACAGGAGATCATGCTGAAGCCCCAGGGGGAACGGAGCTTCCACCACCAAGTGCAGAAGAAGTGGAAACCACAGCTGCCTCGGCCATCTGGGGCTACCAGAATCATCGAGGCCTTGTCCCGGAGGATCTTTAACAGAGTTCGGGCCACTAGGGGCATGGGAGGAAACGCATACAAGAGGCCCATAGACCTAGAGATTAGAAAGGCATCTGCTGCCATCCTCAGGGGATGCAGTTGTCTGGAGCAAAACCTGGGCAGCTGACGGTTTAGTGGATTTGCAAAGAGATCAATGGATGGATATCCCCATCGGAGGAAGATCTGCTGGACCACCAATGGATTCAACTGCCATTCGTGGGGCTGGAGAATCCTGCTCAGCTTGTCTGCTAGGAAGTTTTCCTGACCAGGCAGATAAACTGCTTTGAGAAACATGCCTTGTTTGACTGCAAAGGAACAAGGGTCCCATGCCTCCTCACATAGGAGCCTGGACCCTGTGCCTCCTTGTTTGTTCACGTAGAACACTGCTACCTGATTGTCCGTCTGAACTAGAGCAGACTGTTGAGAGAGAGCATGGCAGAAGGTTTGCAGAACTAAGCGAATTACCTGCAGCTCTAAAAGGTTGATCTGTTGTGTGGCCTCCCGAGGAGACCACAGGCCTTGAGTGCACATGCCCTGGCAATGTGCACCCCAGCCCTTTAAAGATACATCTGTCATCAGCACCCTGGTTTGTGCTGGAGCCTGAAAAGGTACACCTTTGAGAAGGTTTGGTAGATGTAGCCACCACTGTAAGGAGTTCAGAAGCCGTCTGGACACCTTTACTCTGTCTCGAAGGTCGCCGGTGGCTTGTGTCCACTGATCTCTGAGGCACCATTGAGCAGCCTGCATATGCAGCCGGGCATTCGGGATCACATGTACAGTGGATGCCATGTGGCCCAGAAGCTGCAGGTGATGCCTGGCGGAAGCCTGAGAATTGCTTTGGAACTGGTTTGCCAACTCCATCAATCTGTGGGCCCTGTCCTCGGGCAAGTAAGCTCTTGCCTGAAGGGTGTCTAGTCTCGCCCCTATAAACTCTAGGTTCTGAGAGGGGAGCAAAGTGGACTTTGCATAGTTTATGACAAAGCCCAGATGCTGAAGAAGAGAGAGAGTGCGAAGAGTGGCCTGTCGGGCCTCCCGGAACGACTGGCCCCCGATTAGCCTGTCATCCAGGTACGGGAAGACAAAAATCCCTTGATTCCTGAGAAAAGCCGCCACCACCACCAGTCATTTGGTGAAAACCCTGGGGGCAGAGGTCAGGCCAAAGGGAAGTACCCTGTACTGAAATTCCTCCCACCACAAATCTGAGACATTGTCTGTGGTTTGGATGGATGAGGATGTGAGTATAAGCATCCTTTAGGTCCAAGGAGCATAGCCAGTCTCCCTGCTGGAGGTAGGGCAGCAGTATCCCAAGGGTATGCATCTTGAACTTTTTCCTCTCCAAAAACTTGTTCAGATTTTGCAAGTCTAGGATAGGTCTCAGGCCTCCTGTTCTCTTTGGTACTAGGAAGTACCTGGAGTAGAAGCCTTGTCCTTCCAGGTGGTGTGGCACCGGTTCCACCACCTGTTCCTTTAAAAGACTTGCCAACTCCTGAAGGAGGAGGTTCCTGTGTAGAGGGAGTCTTGGAGGCTCCCCTGGATAGTAGGAAGGGGGTAGTTGGTGGAAATGGAGCATATAGCCCTTCTGAACTATGCTCAGTACCCATGTGTCCCCTGTGATGGCTGGCCACCTGTAGGCGTACATGGTCAGCCGACCCCCTGTGCTGAGTGGAGCCACCAGCAGAGGAGAGGCTATGCTTTGGAAGTCAAAACCCCGCTTCCTGCTGTGCAGGAGCTGGAACTGGCGGCTTGGGGTTTTTCTGCCTACGGGGCCCATGCCCCTGCCCTTTGGCCTGCTGGCTCTGTTGGGGAGCTGGAGAGGCTTGATAGTGAGGGTAGGTTTTGTAGGCAGCACCCTTCCTCGGGAAAAAGGGCTTCTTCCCCGAGCCCTTCTTTTTCTAAGAAGGGGCAGAAGTTTTTCTGGACAGCCTTGTCCTGGTGAGAGTCTCAGTCTCAATTTCTGCAGCTTTTTCAGTCATGGGCTTGCCGAACAGGTTGTCACCTCGGCAGGGGACATCGACCAACTTGTCCTGCACCCAGGACTCCAGGTCCGATGACTGTGGCCAGGCCTGATGGTGTGCACCGATGCCAGCCACGGCTACCCGGGCTGAAGCCTCGAAGCCATCATAGGCTGCTCGAGAGATAAACTTCGAGCACTCTTGGATCCCTGTAGACAAAGCTTTGAATCTCTGCAAGGGTTCCTCAGAGAGACCAGCCGAGAACCCAGCAATCTCCTTTGCCAGGTCCCATAGGTACATGCCCATGTACAACTGATAGTTCTGGACACAGCAAGATAGCATAGAGCCCTGGAAGCACTTTCTACCGAGGACATCCAGGTTCCGAGCCTCCCGGCCGGGGGGCACCAAGGAGTGCATCTTCCGACTTTTCAGCCTGTGCATGGCCGATTCCACAACCATGGAGTTGTGCGGTAGCTGCGCCTTTTGGAACCCAGGGCTCTTACAGACTCGATAAATGGAATCGAGCCATTTGCTAAAAACTGGTGCCGAGGCCAGTGCTTCCCATATACGGAAGAGCAGCCATTCCAGCATCGGAGGAACTGGAACAGTAAAGGCTTCCTTCGGAGAAAAGTCATACTGGAGGGGCATTGAGCTCTTTGGCTCGAGGCTCCTCCTCGGCCTTGGCCATATCCCTGACGAAGTCTGAGAACTGGGTATCCGGAGGGGACCTTCTCCGAGGCTCGGACTCCCCGGAGTCCGACAGGATGCACTGAGTCCGAAAGATGTCAGGGGACTCCTTGTCCTCCGTCTCCCACGCCGACTCCTCCTCCGAGGAGTCAAGTGGCTCCGGCCGTGTGGGCCTCGATGCCACCCGCCCCAACGCCGAGGGCACCGGCATAGTCGACCTCGGCCCCGCATGGGAGGTCGAGGGAGACCTTGGCTGAGGATAGACTCGAGACTTGATTGACTCGCAGATCAGATGGGCCTCCGGGGTCGACTTAGACGTTGAGGTCCCGATGGTTGGGGCAGATGCACCGGTCAGACCGGTGATCAGTACCCGCTGCTGCTCCATGAAGGCAGCCAGGCTGCTCTCCAGGGCCACCCTCTCTGGGTGTAGTTGCTGCAAGCAGAAGCATGACAGCTGGGTATTGTCCAGGGTGGCAAATAGGTCCATCATGGGCTTATCCCGGAGGCAGAAGAGCTAAGTGGCCACTCTAGGAGGTCCAGGCATTACTCGTGTGGTCAGAAGACCCTGCTCAGCCTGTCCGCCAAAAGGTTGTCCTGGCCCAGGAGGTGAACCGCCCCGCAGGAACATCATGTTGCAAGCTGCAAAGGAAAGAGGGGTCACTGCCTCCTGGCAAAGGGGGTATGACCTTGGGCCCCCCTGCTTGTTGACATAAAACATGGCAACTTGGTAGTCCATCTGAATCAGTACTGACTAGTGTTGCAGGTGATGGCAAAACGCCTCACAGGGCCACGAAGATCGCCCTGAGCACCAGGAAATTGATCTATATAGCAGAGATTCTGGCTGGGACCAGCTGCCTTGTGTGCAGATGTCCCCGCAGTGTGCCCCCCAACCTAGGAGGGAGGCATCCGTGTCAGGATTCTCTGGGGCGTGGGTGACTGGAAGGGCAACCCTGCTCTGAGGTGGCGGAGAAGTTGCCAGCAGTTGAGGGACTTTGCCAGCTGGCAGGTTACCCTGATCCTGTCCCGCAGTCTGCCTGTGGTTTGTGGCCACTGAGAGCAGAGGCACCACTGAGCTACCCACATGTGTAAGTGGGCTAGCAGGGTCACATAGACCATGGAGGCCATATGGCCCAGCAGGCGGAGGATGTGGCACTGATCGGTGGCGTTGTACTTGTACTGCTCTCTGTCTGAGGCATTCTGCCCTCTCCCTGGGGAGAACAGCCTTAGCCTGTAGTGTGTCCAGCTGAGCACCTACGAATAGGCTCTGGGCTGGGAGAGAGGTGGGATTTGGGGTAGTTGATGATTAATCCCAGGTGCTGCAGCAGGAGGGTCACATGTCCTGCGGCCTGACTAGCCTCTGTGCTGTGCTGTCCCTGATGAGCCAGTCGTCTAGGTAGGGGAAGACAAAGGTCCCTTGTAGACACAGGTGGGCAGCTACCACTGCCAGGTATTTCGGAAGACCCTTGGCAAGGAGGCAAGGCCGAAAGATAGCACCCTGTACTGGTAGTGTTCTCCTCCTAACACAAACCTTAGGTACTGCCTGTGGGAGGGGTGGATGAGGATGTGTTGTACGCATCCTTTAGGTCCAAGGAGCACAGCCAGTCTCCCTGTGGAGGTAAGGTAGCAGTGTTCCAAGGGAGAGCATCTTGAACTTCTCCCTCATCAGAAACTTGTTTAAGTTTCGTAGTTCTAGGATGGTCCCGAGGCCCCCAGTCCTCTTTGGGACAAGGAAGTACCTGGAGTAGCAGCTTTTGCCCCACAGGTGTTTGGGTACAGGCTCTACTGCATTGTCCCTGAGAAGACTTGCAAATTCTGCGAGCAGGAGGGTCTGGTGAAGGAGGGACTGCACCAGCTCTCCAGGAAAGAACCTGGGTGGAATTGGTTGTAAGCGGAGGAGGTATCCCTATCTGACCACCTGCAGTACCCACTGGTCCGAGGTGAATGGAACCCATCTGTGGGCAAAGAGCGTCAGGCGCCCCTTTGTGGGCTGGTGAAGGTCTCCCGGGGGAGGGGAGGCCCTGCCCTGGGAGTCAAAGCTCCACCCAGGCTAGGTGGGAGCAGGGGTCTGGGGCTTAGGTGCTTTTGTCTTCTGAGCCCCGTGCCCTCACCCCAAGAGGCAAGAAACCTGCCGTTGGCCTGAGAAGGGCTGATATTGGTGACCCTGCACAAAGGACCCCTTTTTCCTCCGGAAAAGGGGTCTCTTCCCCAATGTTTTTTTGCAGGGATGGGATGTGTTCTTCTTGGAGAGCCTCTGACGGGTCACGTCCTCAGCCTCGATCTCAGCTGCTTTATCAGTCATGGGTTTGCCAAACAGATTCTTCCTGGTGCAGGGGACGTCTAGCAGCTTGCCTTGGACCCATTGCTCAAGGTCGAAGGATTGCAACCAGGCTTGGCGCTGGGCTCAATGCTGGCCACAGCAACTCAAGCTGCTGACTCAAAGCCATCATAGGCTGCCCAGGAGAGGAACTTGGAACAGTCCTTGATCCCCGCAGCCAGGATCTGGAACTGTTGGAGCGGTTCCCTGATGAGGCCTGCCATAAACCCCGAGAGCTCTTGGGCTAGCGCCTTTAGATACATGCCTATGTAGAGTTCATAGGCCTGGGATTTGGCACCTCAGTATTGAGCCCTGGTAGCACTTGTGCCCTAGGGCGTCAAAGGCTCTGGCCTCCCTCCCAGGGGAACAGAGGAGTGGGTTTTCTGGCTCTTGAGTTTCTGCATGGTCGACTCAATGATCATGGGGTTACTTGGCAGCTGGGGTTTGTGGAACCCTGGGTCCTTTCGGATGCGGTACATGGCAATGAGGCGCTGGCGTTTCCCACATCCAAAGTAGTAACCTCTCGAGGATCGGCTGTAAGGGCACCGTGAGGGTTTCCTTGGGCAGAGACTCATACTGGAGAATCTTCAACTCCTCGGTACGCGAGTCTTCCTCCACCTTGGTTTCACCGAGAGGGCTCTGGCCATGTCCCTTGAAGAAGTAATGGAAGGCCACGTCCTCAGGAGGTGGGGGTGACAGGTCCGAGGGGATATCTCAGTGTCGCTTAAGGTCCAGAGAAGCCTTGTCATCTGTCTCCCACTCATTCGAGCGGTGACAATGAATCTGAGGCCCTGCAACTCTTTGCCTTGAGGCCGGCAGCATGCAGAGGACCTGGAGTCTGAATCGCAGACACTAGTCAGCAGGGACCGGGATCCCGACTGGCACCGAGGGCTTACCCAAGGCTGGTGGCACTTGGAGCTTGGCTCAACAACCGGGGACTCCCTCGCAGTCGAGGGCCCGGTCGTCGAGGCTGATGAGGCGGACGAACCGGCTATCATCGTCTGCTGCAGGGCCAAGATAGCAATGATGTTCTGCTCCAGGGCCGCCATTCTGGTTTCTAAGCCAGAAGGCTCTGCAGCTTTTGGCATGGGCACCGAGGATCTTGGTCCGGTGCCAGCACTCTAGCAAGTGCGTCCTCGATGAGGACTATGGCCTCAAGGAACCTCACATGGTCTCCGCCGTCCAATAAATCCTTCTTGAGGACCTTGGTAGGATGCTTCTCGGAGTCGCCCAAGTCCCTCCGGGTGGTTTTACTAGCTTTCTCCGGTGCAACCTCAGCGAACTTCAAAGACTTCTTCTTTTTCTCTGGGTCAGAGGTCTTCTTGGAGGAGCCGCTGCCGCAGGACTCAGAGAACACTTGGGACTCACAGGATGTGCTGGGCTTGGAACTTGGCATTGGGGAGGTCGGGGCCGAGTTGAACCTGGGGAACAATTTCTCCTGCAACTCCGACCTTTTCCTGTTGGTTTTGGGTGTCATGGCCTGGCACAGGTCGCAGGAGGTGCTGTCATGGTCCGGGCCCAGACAGTGCAAGCAGCAGTCATGGATGTCAGTTACTGAAAGGTTTGACTGCAGCGGTCATATTTTTTGAACCCACCGGGAGACATGGTGGGGGAGCACCCAGATGGGGTCGATGACCCCCGGATGAAAAAAGGCATGAATGCCAGTCTAGGGCGACCCCGATAAAAAAGGGAGCTGAGAACGGCGCCGGCTCGAGGAGGGAAGAGGAACCGGTACGCGGAAAAAAGGAGACTGAGCAAGATGGCACCCTTGGGCAGGAAGGGGACCACACATGTGTGGTAGCATATCCCAAAGGCTTTCTTTGAAAGCTGGGGAAATGCTTCCACGCGGGCTCCATCAACATCACACCACCATATGCGAGGACTGACTTGCTGCTTGTTCCTGGAGACCTTAACAGAGGTACACACACAGATGCCATAATGATCTTCTTCAGTGAAACACATCGCAAAGCTGTCTGAGCAAGAAGTGGGGATTTATTTTATTTATTTATTTAACATTTCTTCTATACCGCGCTATTACAATCAGCGCGGTGTACATCGAACAAAACATACTACAATGCATACAAGCAACATTGAGTTTTACATAGAACAGGGAAAAAAAAACATAGGATAACCGGGGTAACTATTTACAGGTTAAATTAGTATTGTCACCAATACTCTAATAAAGGGATAAAAGCAAAAGGACTCTGAACAGGGGGATAAATTCAGGTCACTGAAATAGAGCAAAGGGACGGGGTAAGAGGAGCAGAAAGGCACATGCAGCCATATCATGGGGTCTCCAAAATGAGGAGAATCAGACCAGGTTCTCACCTGCCATCGTTTTTAATCCCTTGGTAAAGAGTGCCTGGAACTCCTCTGATTGCAGCTGCATCATGTACAGATGTCGTTTCACCACAATTTGACACACAACTTTAGGGCCCAGAATCTGTCTCATAATCTGTTGAATCATCTAAATGGAAAGAAACAGAAAGAGCTTAAAAAAATGCTCAGCCTCACTAAGCATCTTAGTGTTGTTACCTGGCCAGATCTATACAGTGAGTGTGCTCAGATAACCCTTGAGGTGCCTGTTCTGTAGAGAAGCCACTGCACTGAACTGTTGGTATGCCTTTCAACATAAAACAGAGTTTCAAAGTAATATAATACCATGCAACTTCTCTGGCTGAACATGATAAAGACTCCTTGATGAAAAGATTTCAGGGGATCCTCAATCTTCTGCTGTTGTAACAGATGCTGTACATTTGGTTAGCCGTTTCTTATCTTCTACTCTTCAGCAACTGTATGATGCAACACATTTTGCAGAACTAGAGAACTGCAGGTACCCGACAGGAGTTACCACGGCACACTCATAACCCAGACATCGGAGCTCATTCTCACTGGCTGCAGACACCAGGAGTGCAGAAAAGGTATGTGATCAAGTACCTCTACACTTCAGTATAAGGGGGCTGAAGGGGGATATGATGGACCAGCTGTCTGCTTGGGTATGGGGGATGCAGAGAGGGCATGTGATCAAGTACCCAAGTACTCAAATCCTGTAAAGCTGCTAGAAGATGTGACTGACCTGTGCTTTCTTCCCTCGAATAGTATTGGCACTCTGATGCAGAGCCATCCTCAGAAAGGGAGGATTTGCACTGTAAGTGTGTCTCCTGTCCTACAGGAACCCTGCCCCTGAGGTCAGTCATGGCAGAAGCCCATCCTTCCCACTGAAAGGAGTCCTTAGCACTCTTATCTTCTGAGGCCTCCTCTGCCTCTATCACAGTATGGCAAAAACACTAGTAGGTAAAGGACTGGAGGGAGGCAAAAAAGCAACAGGCAAGCGACAGAAGGGGAAAGATCATGTTGTAACTGCGCTCTATGCATGAGATTGTCACCCCCAACAAAGCTGAGCCTAGCTGTAACCTTCTGATTCACGCCTCTACTGCCGATGTCACAGTGTGGAAAGAAAGGTACCAGCGGGCTATGGCAGCACATACTGGCACAAAAAAAAAGCAATAATCCTGCAGTACATGGACAAAGCATGCTCTTTATACATACATAAAAGGAACAGAGTCTAGATGAAAAAGACGAAGTAGGAATGGGGTGTTTTGATAGTTGGTGCCAGCCACTGCAGACCAACACAGTCCCATAACGCCTAGAGAAGCTGTGTCTGTGGTCCTGTGCTTCTCTCTCCCCTCCCAGGGTAACAGTCGAGTTAGTAACTAGGGCTAGAGGTAGTGGGGAGAACGTAGAGGGAGAGGATGGCTAGAGAGGAATCAACTAAAGAGAAAGTGATCAGAATTCTGTCTCTTCTTATACTGCGGCAATCCCTGTCCTCTTCAGATTATCCAGCTGCTGAAACGCAGAGGCGATGGATCTGGCTGTGGCTCGGATGGGAACCGTCTTTTTGATGTTCATTGGAGTAAGCAAAACCTTCAACAGTGAGTGCCTCTCTCTTCCTAGGACAGATTTACTGCAGGAACTGAAGGTAGATGAGGTGGTCTGAGCATGCAGCACCAAAATTCATTTTTACTTCTCAGTCCCTTTGTCAAACACAACAATCAAGCTCTAGTTATGATCTTTTTATTAAAAAACTATTGCTAAAAATAGAAACATAATTGAATAAGAAGAAATAACTAATGGAACAAATCTCCTGTTGAGTGGGTTAACTCAGCTGTCACACCGAGAGTGAGAGAGAGAGAGAGATGCATAAAGACACACAGACCCAGTAGCCAGGTCATCTGCCATACAGAGGGGAGACAGACACACACAAACCCAGTGACCAAGAGAGAGAGAGTGCGAGAGAGACAGACACACAACGCCAGTGACCAAAAAAGACAGAGAGAGAGAAAGACCGTGAGAGACACAGACACACATAAACCCAGTCAGCTGTCACACAAACACACCCCAGCCACCAAGAAGGATGTCAAAAAGATGGGAGAGAGAGACACACACACACACACACACACCAGTCACCGAGAAGGCTGTCAAACAGAGGGGAGAGAGAGACACACACACACTCACACACACCCCAGCCACCGAGAAGGCTGTCAAACAGAGGGGAGAGAGAGAGACACCCACCCACCCACCCCAGTCACCGAGAAGGCTGTCAAACAGAGGGGAGAGAGACACCCACCCACCCACCCACCCCAGTCACCGAGAAGGCTGTCAAACAGAGGTGAGAGAGAGAGACACACACACCCCCAGGCACCGAGAAGGCTGTCAACCAGAGGGGAGAGACACACACACACACACCAGTCACCGAGAAGGCTGTCAAACAGAGGGGAGAGAGAGACACACACACACTCACACACACCCCAGCCACCGAGAAGGCTGTCAAACAGAGGGGAGAGACACACACACACACACCAGTCACCGAGAAGGCTGTCAAACAGAGGGGAGAGACACACACACACACACCAGTCACCGAGAAGGCTGTCAAACAGAGGGGAGAGACACACACACACACACCAGTCACCGAGAAGGCTGTCAAACAGAGGGGAGAGAGAGACACACACACACTCACACACACCCCAGCCACCGAGAAGGCTGTCAAACAGAGGGGAGAGAGAGAGACACCCACCCACCCACCCCAGTCACCGAGAAGGCTGTCAAACAGAGGGGAGAGAGAGAGACACCCACCCACCCACCCACCCACCCCAGTCACCGAGAAGGCTGTCAAACAGAGGTGAGAGAGAGAGACACACACACCCCCAGGCACCGAGAAGGCTGTCAACCAGAGGGGAGAGACACACACACACACACCAGTCACCGAGAAGGCTGTCAAACAGAGGGGAGAGACACACACACACACACCAGTCACCGAGAAGGCTGTCAAACAGAGGGGAGAGACACACACACACACCCCAGTCACCGAGAAAGCACAGTTACTTACCTGTAACAGGTGATCTCTGGGAACAGCAGGAATTAGTCATCACATATGGGTACGTCGGTACCGACGGAGCCCGCGCGGGAAAGCTCCCCAGCTTTTCAGATTAAAAGCTTTTGGGGCCTCCCACTGCACATGCGCGCTGCCTTCCCGCCTTCCTGACCATCTCTCGTCAGTTCGAGTTTAAAGCTGAGACAATAGAGAGAGAGGACAGGAAGATAGATAGATAGAGATACAACTCCTAGGGGAGGTGGGTGGGTTGTGATGACTAATTCCTGCTGTTCCCAGAGATCACCTGTTACAGGTAAGTAACTGTGCTATCTCCAGGAACAAGCAGGAATAAGTCATCACATATGGGGACTCCCTAGCTAAGATGCCTGGGAGATCCCCCTCCAAGGGTAAACCATCTTCGTATGGATCTCAGGCATCCATCCAGGGAAGGTGGGCAGGAGTTGTTTAAGTATGGAACAGGTGTTTGAGGACAGCCTGAACAAACAAGGCATCCCGGCGGGAGTCCTTGTCCAAGCAGTAATGGGCTGTGAAGGTATGAACCGAGGCCCAAGTGGCTGCTCGACAGATCTGATCTATGGACACAGAGTGAAGATGAGCCATAGAAGTGGCCATGGCTCTCACATTGTGAGCTGTGACATGGCCCTCCAGAGAAATGTTCTTACTCTGGTAAGCAAAAGAAATACACTGAGCGATCCAATTGGAAAGTGTACGCTTGGTGACTGGAAGTCCCAAATGAGAAGGATCAAAAGCCACGAAAAGTTGGGAAGACTTTCGATGTGGTTGAGTCCTGTTGAGGTAAAAGGCAAGAGCTCTTTTACAATCCAGAGTATGAAGGTTCCTCTCTGCACTGGATGCATGAGGAGCCGGGAAAAAGACAGGTAGATATACCTCTTGATTAAGATGAAAAGGCGAGACCACTTTGGGCATAAAGTGGGGATTCGTCCTAAGGACCACCTTATCATGATGAAACCTAGTATAAGGTGGATGAGCCACTAAAGCCTGCAGTTCACTGATGCGGCGAGCCGAAGTGACTGCAATAAGGAAAACAACCTTCCAGGAAAGAAATTTGAAGGAGGTAGAGTCCAAAGGCTCAAAAGGTGGCTTCATAAGCTGACCTAGAACTAGGTTCAAATCCCATGCTACCGGGGGAGGTCGGATGGGAGGTTTAGTTAGGGTCAGGCCTCTCATGAAACGTGCAACAAGAGGATGAGAGGAGACAGGTTGTCTATTTATAGGTTTTAAGGATGCTGCAATAGCACTCAAATGGACCCTTACTGAATTCGTCTTAAGGCCTGCATTTGAAAGATGCAGGAGATAGTCCAAGAGGGAATTCAAAGGAAGTGCTAGAGGGTCAAGACCCTGCTGAGCACACCAAATGGAAAAACGCTTCCATTTGAAAGCATAAGAACGCCTCGTGGAAGGTTACCTAGAGGCATGAAGGATATCTTTCACAGGCTGAGAAAGATTAAAGTCTTGAAGACTTAGGCCTTCAGTAACCAAGCTCTGAGATGTAGGGATTTGGGGTTTGGGTGCCACAAAGTCCCCTCCTCCAGAGACAGGAGGTCTGGCGCAGCTCCCAGGTCCAGGGAGGATCCCTGGGAGAGATGCAGAAGTAGAGGGAACCACACCTGGCGTGGCCAGCGGGGAGCTATGAGGATCATAGTCCCGTGATCCCTCTGGAGCTTGAACAGAGTCTTGGATATTAGAGGAATGGGTGGAAAGGCATAGAGGAATTCCTGACCCCAATGCAGGAGGAAGGCATCGTGGGCCTGAGCTCCCTGACACTGAGTTCTGGAACAGAACCGGGGAAGTTTGGCATTCCACGGACTTGCAAAGAGGTCTATGTCCGGGGTCCCCCATTCCTGAAAGATTCTGCGTATCTGGTCCATATGTAGGGACCATTCGTGTGGAAGCAGAACTCGACTGAGTCTGTCCGCACGAGAGTTTTGAACTCCTGGAAGATACACTGCAAGAAGGTGAATTTGATGCTCTCTGGCGAAGGCCCATAATCTGAGAGCCTGTCCCTCCTTGTTTGTTTATATAGAACATGGCTACCTGATTGTCTGTCTGAACTAGGACAGTCAGGTTGACAAGGAGGGTATAGAAGACCTTGAGGGCAAGGTAAATTGCTCGCAGTTCCAGGAGGTTGATATGAAGGGTGGTCTCCTATGGAGACCAAGTGCCCTGAGTGGAGAGGTTCTGAAGATGAGCTCCCCACCCTGTCTGGGAGGCATCTGTTGTGAGGGTTGCTTGGGGCAACAAAGGTTGGAAGGGGGCCCCCAACAACAGATTCTTGGTGGATGTCCACCATTGGAGGGACCAAAACAGACGGCTTGAGGTGAGTATTTGGTCGGAGAGCGCTCCAGATGCTTGAGTCCACTGGGTGGCCAAGGTCCATTGAGCTGCTCTCATATGCAGACGAGCGTAGGGCACCACATGTACCGTGGAGGCCATGTGGCCCAGAAGTCGCAGCATTTCCCGGGCTGTCAAATGACTGCTGGACTGAGCTTGGGAGGCCAAACTCAGCAGGCGTTGGGCCCTGAGCTGAGGCAGGTAGGCCCTCGCAGTGATGGTGTCTAACTGGGCCCCTATGAACTCGAGAGACTGAGTAGGGATTAGTTGAGACTTGGGAAGGTTTACTACCAGTCCCAGATACTGCAGAAGACGCCTTGTGCGGTCCAGGGAAATTTGGGCCTGGGACTGAGATGGAGCTCGGATGAGCCAGTCGTCCAGGTATGGGAATATGAAAATTCCCAGGCCTCTTAGAAAGGCAGCTACGACTGCCATGCATTTGGTGAACACTCTTGGAGCAGAGGCTAGACCGAAGGGGAGTAACTCTGTACTGGAAATGTTGTCCCTGAAACAGAAATCGAAGGTATTTTCTGTGGGATGGGTGGATGAGTATGTGTGTATACGCATCCTTTAGGTCTAGAGAACAAAGCCAATCCTGACTCTGAAGGTATGGAAGGAGAATGCCCAGAGAAAGCATTTTGAATTTCTCCTTGAAAAGAAATTTGTTCAATTCTCTCAGATCTAGAATTGGTCTGAAGCCCTCTGTCTTCTTTGGTATTAGAAAATAAGGGGAGTAGAATCCAGTCCCCTGTTGAAGAAGAGGGACCTCCTCTATTTCCCCTTGGGCAAGGAGGGAGGAGACTTCCTGACCCAAGAGGGTCAGGAGAGATGGGGGAGAATTGAACTGCCTCACCATAGTAGAAGGAGGAAGGTCGGAAAAATGGAGTTTGTAACCCTCTCTGATGATAGAGAGGGTCCATTGCTCTGATGTAATTTGCTCCCATCTGGGAGCAAAGTGAGCTAACCTTCCGGGTATGGTGAGGAGCTCTGGTTGTTCTAGAGCCAGAAAAGTTAAGTTCTCTAGGGGCAAGTCAAAACCCCTGAGGGGGTTGAGCCTGCTGAGGCGTAGCAGACGCCGCAGGCTTTGACCTTGCCTGTTTAGGTTGCTGACGTTTAGCAGCAAAACGAGGCTGAGAGGATTGTTGGCCAGTATTTGTGGAAAATCTGGACTTCTTGTAATAAGGCCTCTTAAAAGACTTCTTTTTGGCAGGAGTGGAGGTAGACTTAGAAAGTCTATCTAAGGTGGCATTTTCTGCGTCCATTTGAGTGGCCTTAATTTGCCACTCCTCACCAAATAAGTTCTCACCTGTACAGGGCAGATTCCGTAAGCCATCTAGGACCCAAGGTTCTAGATCAGAAGCCTGGAGCCAAGCAAGACGTCGGGCTGCTATAGCAATGCCCGAAGCCCTACCAGCACCCTCAAAGGAATCAAAAGCTGCCCTGTTGGAGAACGTTGAAATATCGAAAAGGTGTTTCACTAAGAAAATGAACTCCTCCCTTTTATCCTCAGGGATGAAGGGGGCAAAATGCCGAACTTTTAGAGCGATTTCACTGAGAAACATGCCCATGTAAAGACTATAGGAATTAATCCTGGCTATAAGCATAGTAGCCTGGAAAATTTTCCTGCCAAAAGAGTCTAGAGTCTTACATTCTCGCCCTGGAGGAGTAGAAGAGTGCCTTTTGGTACTCTTTATCTTCTTCATTGCAGACTTCACAACAATAGAATGGTGAGGCAACTGGGTTTTTTGGAAACCAGGAGAAGGGGGGACACGGTACATGGTGTCCAACCTGCGAGAAGAAGGAGACAATGTTAGAGGAGCCTCCCATAAGTCCATCAAGTGTTCTTGAAGGATTTCGTGGATAGGCAGGGTGACTGCCTCTTTAGGAGACTTAGAGTATCCTAAAATATCCAGTTTCTTTGATCTGGGTTCCTTTTCAGAGGATGAAGCAATAGAAAGACCTTTAGCTATTTCTATGATGAAGTCCTGAAAGGACAAATCCTCTGGTGGAGACATTCTCCTTTTAGGAGAAGAAGGCTCCTCAGGAAGATCAAGGGAGAACTCATCAGAATCATCAGAGGAGTTAAAATCCTCTGAAGAAGCAGAGTATCCTCTATGTGCTTCCAACGCACGATACGCATACCGTTCGGTATCGACATCGGGCGTATCGGGTATGGGATCGGTACCGGGCAAAAGCCCGGATCTGGCATGCGGAACCGATCTGCGTTTGGAAGACGCTGGCCTCGGTTCCGGTATGGAAGCCATTACCGGAACCGGACCCGGTACCGCTGGCCGCGGTACCGAGGGCGTAGCAGCATTAATAAAAGCCAGAATGGCCTGCTGCATGACTTGGACAGTATTGCCCATAGACGCCACTGCTGCCTGGATGTCGGTACCGGTATGGGCCGGTACCCCAGAGCAGCACAACAGGTGATCTGTCGAGGCCGCGCCATCGATGTCAACCTGTGACCCCATGATTGCTTTGGAGGCCGGAACCTCCCGCCGGGGTTTTTTGGCCTGGGCAGAATCCTCGAACTCAGAATTGAGAGCCTCTCGATCTTTAGAAAGAGATTTGCTTTTAGAGGATTTGCCCACTGGAGTTTTGGTTACCTGAGATCCATCCGGAGAGGAAGACCTGGATGACTGTGATGCTTCTGAAGGAAACAGCACATGGAACTTGTTGGCCCGGTTCTGCAATCCACGTTTCGACATCTGGGAGCAGGATGGGCAGTCCGGTATGGAATGGTCAGGTCCTAAACAATTAAGACACCATTCATGGGTGTCTGTAACAGGAATGACAGCACTGCACTTGGTACACTTTTTAAAAGCAGGAACTGGCTTCTCCATGAGGAGAATTTGTGTAGGCCTGAAGGCCTAACAAAGTACCAAGCTGTGCTGAAGAAAAGAAAAAAAAATATTTTTTTTTTTAAAAGAAAGAAAGAGAGACCGGCAGTACCGGTTTCAGAATGGGGAAGGCAGGTACACGGTCTAAAGAAAACAATAAAATTAACAATTTCTTCAGCGGTGACAGGAACACGACCTGCTGGCTCCGCGGAAAAAAAGAAACTGACGAGAGCTGGTCAGGAAGGTGGGAAGGCAGCGCGCATGTGCAGTGGGAGGCCCCAAAAGCTTTTAATCTGAAAAGCTGGGGAGCTTTCCCGCGCGGGCTCTGTCGGTACCGACGTAACCATATGTGATGACTTATTCCTGCTTGTTCCTGGAGATAGCTGTCAAACAGAGGGGAGAGACAGACATACACACACGCACACCAGCCACCGAGAAGGCTGTCTAACAGAGGGGAGAGAGACAGACAGACACACACACCCCCTCCCAGTCACCGAGAAGGCTGTCAGAGGGGAGACACACACACACACACACACCCCAGTCACCAAGAAGGCTGTCAAACAGAGGGGAGAGAGAGAGAGAGACACACACACACACACCCCGTGTCACCGAGAAGGCTGTCAAACAGAGGGGAGAGAGACACCCACACCCAAACCCCAGTCACCAAGAAGGCTGTCAAACAGAGGGGAGAGAGGGACACCTACACACACCCCAGTCACCAAGAAGGCTGCGAAAAGGATCGGAGAGAGACACACACCCCCCCCAGTCACCGAGAAGGCTGTCAAACAGAGGGTAGAGAGAGAGAGACACACACACACACACCAGTCACCAAGAAGGCTGTCAAACAGAGGGGAGAGAGACAGACACACACATACCAACACCCCAATCACCGAGAAGGCTGTCAAACAGAGGGGAGAGAGAGAGACACACACACACCAGTCACCAAGAAGGCTGTCAAACAGAGGGGAGAGACACACACACAGAGTCACCGAGAAGGCTGTCAAACAGAGAGGAGAATAAGACACACACACACAGATACCCCAGTCACCGAGAAGGCTGTCAACCAGAGGGGAGAGAGACACACACACACACCCCAGTCACCGAGAAAGCTGTCAACCAAAGGGGAGAGAGACACACCCACACTCACATTCCAGTCACCGAGAAGGCTGTCAACCAGAGGGGAGAGAGAGACACACACACACCCTAGTCACCGAGAAGGCTGTCGAGGAGAGAGAGAGAGAGAGAGAGACACATACACACACACCCCAGTCACCGAGAAGGCTGTCAAACAGAGGGAAGAGAGACACCCACTGTCGTGAAGTGCAAGGTTCAGAACCGATGGAAACAGAGGTTTCTGTGGAAAATGAAACCAAAGCTGTCAGTGCTGAGTCAAGCATGGAGGGTTGGCATGGAAACCATAAACAAACCTCGTCACAGAGGGCTAGGGAACGCCCATCCCCTGAGCTAGCTCCTACCTCATCAGGGAACTGTGAACACCTGGGGGGAGGTGTGGCTCAATACAACGGGGGAAGGAAGCTAGATAAAAACCCTCTAGTAAAATATATGAGGGAGACAGACAGACACGGGCAAAGATACGAGCAGAGACAAGGGGAGAGTCTCAGATGGAAGCTCAGTCTCCGACACGGAGAGAGACACAGCAAGCGTGGGAAAAGGTAAAAGAAATCCCAATCCTAGTTGGAGATACTCTTCAAAGGACAAGAGCTGTGTAGGACATTCAGGTCCAGGACACAGGGAGCAGTGCTTAAACATAGGAGGCACAGAGGATTTCTATTGCTCAGGAAGCAAGGACATTTATGCTGAAAAGCAGAAAAGACAGCCACGCTGGGTTCACAAAAGGCAGACTCCAGGTAAAGTCAATTTCCCTGATTATAAATATATATCAGAAGGGGGAGAGGAGTTTTGTTTCCGTGTGGTAGCCAAGGGAGAATCCTGAGAGGAAGTAGTGTTAAAAGCAAAGGAAGAATTCCATGTTATAAAGCTGAAGAGGGAAACGTATTACCCTTTAACTACAGAGAGCTGTTTGCACCTGAGAGCAAGCATTTAGACTCACCAAGCAGGTTGGGGGAAGGAAACCCTGTGAGTGAAAGAGAACAGTTTGCCTGGCAAAGAGAAGAACCTGTTCTAAAAGGTTTCCAGGAAGAAACTGATTGCATGCACTGGGACCCATATCAACCTCCTGAGTCAGAATATATGATGGACTGTTCTTATATGGTGGCGGATAATGTGCAGTCTCTGTGCTGAATATATTGGCTTTTACTAAGGAGAAAGAAACAGCCAAAAGAAACATTTTGGAAGGAACTGTTTATTGTTTTGGTTTTGTATAACAGCTGAAAGTAAGCAATATTTTTGTTATCACTGGAAGTATAATTTCGTTGTAAATAGTCCTTATTCTTGGTCTTCAACATCTAACCCCGGGAGGGGAAATAAATCCTAATTTCCTTAAACCACTCGTGCACAACGTGTACTCATTTTCATGGTTGGTGGACTACATTACCCAGGAGGCCTTTCTACACCTCCATTTTAAGTTTTACCACCCAAGAAACACAACTACCCACTTGCCCTACCTATGCTAATTACCTCTGGGAGGGTGAGTGGTGACACCACACACACACACACACACACACACACACACCCCAGTCACCGAGAAGGCTGTCAAACAGAGGGGAGAGAGACACACACACACACCCAGGATATCAATGCTTGACCCAATACAAGCATTGTGGAACCTGTGTCTCTTGGGGATAACTGCTAGGTACATATGACCTAGATTGGCCACTGTTGGAAACAGGATACTGGGCTTGATGGACCTTGGTCTGACCCAGTATGGCATATCTTATGTTCTTATGTTCTCATGAGATAGGGTCCCAGAGGCGGCAGGCCAAATGCGTGCACTGTGCTCTGAGGCACCACTGTATCGCCCGCTTGTTGAGAAGGGCGTTGGGCATGACAAGGACATGGCCGAGAAGGCGAAGCATCATCCGGGCTAGGACGGAGCCGCAGCACTGCACCTCAGAAGCCAGGGACACAAGGCAGTCCGCTCTGTCTTGAGGGAGAAAAGCCATGGCCTAAAGGGTGTCCAAGCAAGCCCCGAAGAACTCCAGGGACTGGACGTGAATGAGGTGGGACTTTGGGTAATTGATCACGAAACCCAGATGGCTCCAAGAGGCAAATGGTGTGGTCCGTGGCCTGTCTGGTTTCGGAGGCTGTGCGCCCCGTTACAAGCCAGTCGTCGCGGTATGGGTAGATAAAGATACCCTGAAGTCACAGATGGGCCGCAGCCATGGCCAGGCACTTCATGAAGACCCGTGGGGCGGACACGAGCCCGAAGGGAAGTACCCTGTACTGGTAATGGTTTCCCTGAACCATAAAATGGAAGTACTTTCTGTGCTTAGGATGCATGAAAATGTGAGCATAAGCATCCTTTAAGTCCAAGGAGCACAGCCAATCGCCCTGCTGGAGGTAGGGCAGTAAGGTTCCAAAGCAGAGCACCTTGAACTTCTTCCCCACAAGCAGCTTGTTGAGGTTCTGCAGGTCAAGGATGGGCTGAAGGCCCCCTATCTGCTTTGGGATGAGGAAGTATCAGGAGTAGAACCCCCGTCCTCAGAGTCACGGTGGGACTGGTTCTACCATGCCATCAGAGGAGGCCTGCAAGTTCCTGACTCAGGAGGGCCTGGTGCAGGGGAAGCCGTCGTGGTTCCCTGGGAAAGTATGGAGGAGGGGCCTAGTCTAGATGGAGGCATTAGCTCTCCCGAACAACCTGGAGAACCCAGGCATTGGTGGAGATGGACTCCCACCTGTGGGAGAAATGGACCAGATGCCCCCTGACGGATAGCCATCTTCCCAGAGGAAGAGAGGCTATGCTGATGGCATCAAAACCCCGAGGCTAGTTGAGTTGGAGCCAGGGGTTGGGTCTTAGGGCCCTTCTGCTTGCGAGGGCCGTGGACCTGCCCTGGGTCGACCTGAACAGGGGTCGATGCCAGCGGGTAGGCCAGGTAGCCCCTGTATGGGAGCCCCTTCTATTGGAAGAACAGCTTCTTCCTCTGCTGCTTCTTCCTGGAGAGGGAGGAAGTCTTCCGGGAGAGGAGAGTTTGAGTCACGTACTCTGTCTCGATCTCCACGGCCTTGTCCTCCATGGGCTTGCCAAAGAGCTGCTCTTCGAGGCAAGGGACATCCAGCAGCTTCTCCTGGGCAGAAGACTCGAAGCCGTCGTACGCTGCTTACGAGGGTACTTCAAGCATTCCCCGATGGACTTTGAGAGGGCCTGAAAGCGTCGGAGATGATCTCCGTCGAGGCCTGCTGCAAAGCCTCCGAGCTCCCTAGTGAGATCATGGAAGAACATACCAATGTATAATTGGTAAACTTGGATGCGGCATGACAACATGGAGCCCCAGTAAGCCTTGCGCCCCAGAGCATCGAGGGTACAAGACTCTGCCCAACGGGACTGACAAATGGGTCTTTGGGCTCTTTAGCTTCCGCATGGCCGATTTGACCAACATCAAGGTGTGGGGAAGTTGGGCTTTCCGGAACCCAGGACCTTGCTCATAGCGTCCAAGCACTTACTCACGATCAGAACAGAGGCCAAGGTCTCCCACATGCGGAGTAGAAGATGGTTCAGAATGGGAGGAACCGGCACAGAGAGCATAGTTACTCACCTGTAACAGGTGATCTCCGGGAACAGCAGGAATTTAGTCTTCACATATGGGTATTGTTGGTACCGACGGAGCCTGCGCGGGAATGCTCCCCAGCGTCCAATTAGAAAGCTTTTGGGAGCATCCCACAGCGCCTGCGTGCTGCCTTCCCGCCTTTCCCAACTGCCTCTCTCCAGATGAGTTTAAAGCTGAGACAAAGAGAGAGAGAGGGAAAGAGAGAGAGACAGATAGAGAGATACAACTCCTAGGGGAGGTGGGTGGGTTGGGTAAATTCCTGCTTTTCCCGGAGATCATCTGTTACAGGTGAGTAACTATGCTATCTGCAGGAACAAGCAGGAATGTAGTCCTCACATATGAGGACTCCCTAGCTTTAGATGCCAGGGAGAGACCCCAGAAGTTGTGTGTCCCTTTGAAAGGGCTCCACTTCCCCCCATGGATCTCTGGCATCAACCAGGGATGGCGGGTAGGAGTTGATTAGGTATGGAACAGGTGTTGGAGAACAGCCTGACCAAACAAAGCATCGCAGCGGCAGTCCTTGTCCAAGCAGAAATGGGCTGTGAAAATATGAACCGAGGCCCAAGTGGCTGCTCGACAGATGTCGTCGATAGACACAGAGTGCAGATGAGCCATTGAAGCTGCCATAGCTCTCACATTGTGAGCTGTGACATGGCCCTCCAGAGGAAGATTCGTACTCTGATAGGCAAAGGAAATACACTGTGCAATCCAGCTGGACAGTGTTCTCTTGGAGGCTAGAAGTCCCAAATGAGAAGGATCAAAAACAACAAAGAGCTGAGAGGACTTTCTATGTTGCTGTGTTCTTTGCAAGTAAAGGGCTAAAGCTCTTTTACAGTTTACAAATGAAAATTCCTTTCTGCATTTAATGCATAAGGCCTTGGAAAGAACACAGGCAGGTAGACCGCTTGGTTAAGATGAAAAGGCGAGACCACCTTTGGCATAAAGTGTGGATGAGTCCTAAGGACTACCTTGTCATGATGGAACCTTGTATAAGGTGGATCAGCCACTAGTGCCTGCAACTCACTGATGCGAAGCGCTGATGTGATTGCAATCAGAAAGATAACTTTCCAAGAAAGGAATTTCAATGAGGTAGTAGCTAAGGGTTCGGAAGGTGGCTTCATGAGCTGACCAAGAACCAGGTTTAAGTCCCATGCCACCGGTTGTGGCCTAATGGGAGGCTTAGTAAGAAGAAGGCCTCTTATAAATCCTGCTATAAGAGGATGGGAGGAAATAGGTTGTCCATTTAGAGGCTTGAAAGAAGCTGCAATAGCACTCAAATGGACTCTTACTGAGTTAGTTTTAAGTCCTGCATTGGATAAATGCAGGAGATACTCCAGTAATGATTCCAGAGGTATCGGAAGGGGGTTAAGACCCTTCTGTGAGCACCATATGGTAAATCTTTTCCACTTAAAAGCATAAGAGCGTCTTGTGGAAGGCTTCCTGGAAGCATAAAGGACATCCTTTACTTGCTGAGAGGGGTTAAGATCATGAAGATCTAGGCCTTCAGCAAACAAGCTCTGAGATGCAGAGACTGGGGATTGGGATGCCATAACATTCTGTCCTCCTGTGACAGGAGATATGGAGCAGATCCTAACTCCAGGGAGGGAGCTTGATAGAGATGTAGAAGCAGAGGGTACCACACTTGCCACGGCCAATGTGGACCTATGAGAATCATACGCCCTCTGTCTCTCTGAAGCTTGAACAGGGTTTTGGGAATTAGGGGAATGGGTGGAAAGGCATAAAGGAAGTCTTGCCCCCAGTGAAGGAGGAAAGCATCCCTGGCCTGAGAGCCCTGAGCCGGAATTCTGGAACAGAACCGGGGAAGTTTGGCATTCCACGGACTTGCAAAGAGGTCTATGTCCGGGTTTCCCCAAATCTGAAAAATCTTGGCCACCTGGTCTGCATGTAGAAACCATTCGTGTGGAAGCAGAACTCGACTGAGTCTGTCTGCCCAAGAGTTTTGTATGCCTGGAAGATACACTGCCAGGAGATGAATCTGATGCTCTCTGCAAGGGCCCATAGTCGCAAAGCTTCGTTGCAAAGTGACAGAGAGCCTGTTCCCCCCTGCTTGTTCACGTAGAACATGGCTACTTGATTGTCCGTATGAATGAGGACTGTCTTGTAGCTGAGCAGGGTGTGGAACACTCGAAGAGCAAGGAAGATTGCTCTGAGCTCTAAGAGACTGATATGTAGATGAGTCTCCTGTGGAGTCCAAGTGTCTAGGGTGGAGAGGTCTTGCAGATGAGCTCCCCAAACCATTGGTGAAGCATCTGTTGTGAGTTGCCTGGGGTAAAGGTTGTTGAAATGGGGACCCCAGCAACAGGTTCTGAGTGAACTGCCACCATTGGAGAAACAAAATAAGGCGATTTGTGTTTGCTATTTTGTCTGACAGGCACCCTGATGCCTGGGTCCATTGAGTGGATAAAGTCCACTGGGCTGCTCTCATATGGAGGCGAGCATAAGGAACCACATTTTATTTTATTTATTTATATTCTCTTATATACCGCGCTATTCTGCATCAGTGCGGTTTACATTGAACAAACTGAAATTACATTGAACAGGGTTGGAGATAACTATTTTACAGGGAACATGGGCTATGGAGGGTTAAGTGACTTGCCCAAGACCACAAGGAGCACCTGTGGGACTAGAAACCCCAGTCCTTCCGGCCAAAGGTTGCTGTCCTCTAGTGGGATTTGAACCCCCGACCTTCCGGCTTGAAGTACCTTGCCCCAACCACTAGGCCACTCCTCCACTCCACATGCACTGTAGATGCCATATGGCCTAATAGTTGTAACATTTCTCGGGCAGTGAGATGAGGTTTTAGCACTGCTTGAGAAGCTAACTGCACCATGTGAAGGCAACGGGACTGGGGAAGATAGGCCCTTGCTTTTTTGGTATCCAGCAAAGCTCCTATGAACTCTAGAGACTGAGTTAGACTGGAGTTTGGGATATTTATGACCAGACCCAAATACTGAAGGATACGCATTGTGCAAAATAGGGAAGTACTGGCCTCTGACTCTGATGGGGCTCTAATGAGCCAGTCGTCTAAGTAGGGGAAGACGAATATCCCTAGAGTGCGGAGAAATGCTGCTACCACAGCCATGCATTTCGTGAACACTCTTGGTGCTGAGACCAGGCCAAAAGGAAGCACCCTGTATTGGTAGTGCTTTCCTTGAAAAAGCAACCAAAGGAACTTTCTGTGAGTTGGATGGATGAGAACATGAGTGTACGCATCCTTGAGATCTACAGAACAAAGCCAATCCTGACTCTGAAGGTATGGCAGCAGAGTTCCCAGAGAAATCATCTTGAATTTCTCTTTGAACAGGTATTTGTTCAATTCTCTGAGGTCTAAAATAGGTCTGTGTCCCCCTGTTTTCTTTGGGATAAGGAAATAGGGGGAGTAAAACCCCGTACCCTGTTGATGAATGGGTACTTCTTCTATTGCCCCTTGGGCAAGAAGCATAGTGAACTCTGGATCTAACAGGTTGATGAGAGAGGTTTGAGAATTCAACTGTCTTACCATTGTGGGAGGGGGCATGCACAGAAAGTGAAGCTTGTACCCCTCTTTTATAATGGAGAGTGTCCAATGCTCTGCTGTTATTTGCCCCCACCTGGGGGCGAAGTGACACAACCTTCCTGGAATGGTGGAAGGCTCTGGTCCATTGAGGGCCAGGAAGGCTAAGTTCTCTAGATGAAAGTCAAAGGCCTTGTGGAGGCTGAGACTGCTGAGACGGTTGAGGCTTAGCAGTCTTTGCTTTCCTTTGTTTAGGTGGTTGCTGACTTTCCCGGGCAGGCTGACCTGCGGAACGTCCTTGCTGGGAATAAGAGGGATAAAACCTCTTCTTTTTTAAGAATGGTTTCTTGAAAGATTTCTTTCTTGCAGGATCAGCTGTGGCTTTGGATAACCTATCCAAAGTGGAGTTGTCAGCATCCAACTCATTGGCTTTTTCTTGCCAATTTTTGCCGAACAGATTCTCACCTGTACAAGGGATATTACCCAGTTTGTCCTGCACCCAGAGCTCCAAATCAGATGCCTGGAGCCAGACAATTCTACGTGCACCTATGGCAATGGCAGAGGTTCTGCTAATGCACTCAAAACAGTCAAAAGCTGCACGATTGACAAACTTAGAAACATCCTGAGTATGTTTAACCAGTGTGAGAAAGTCCTGCCTCTTGTCATCAGGAAGGAGAGGGCTTAAAATCTCCAAGTCTCCTGTGACTTCTTTAAGGAACATTCCCATATATAAAATATAGGAATTGATCCTGGCAGAAAGCATGGAAGCCTGGAAAGTACGACGTCCAAAGGCATCCAAAGTTCTACACTCACGTCCTGGAGGATTAGAGGCATGCCTCTTTGCACTCCTGATCCTTCTCATAGCTGATTACACTACAATAGAATGGTGAGGAAGCTGAGTTTTCTGGAAACCAGGACAAGGAGGGACTCGATACATGGTATCCAGTCTGTGAGAGTGAGGAGAGGTGGTAAGAGGTGTCTCCCACATTCTCAACATGAGATCATGTAAGATCTCATGGATAGGCAGAGTAGCTGCCTCCTTAGGAGCTTTGGGATATTGTAAAATCTCCAACTCCTTAGCCCTGGGCTCCATTTCAGGAGCCACAGTAATGGACAGACCTTGAGCCACCTCTCTGATAAAATCCTGAAAGGGGATATCTTCTGGAGGAGACATCCTACGTTTAGGGGAGGAAGGCTCCTCCGGGAGAAGTATCCCGGTACCGGCAGAGCTGTCAGAATCTCGGAGTCCTCCGAGGATTCGAAGTACCTTCTGTCTGGATGCTCTTGAAGAGCCCGATACCCGTACCGACCGAAGTCGGTACCGGGGGGAATCGGTACCGGTGTATCGGCACTGGAAGGCATCGCATGACTGGGTGCCAGCAAAGCAGACACCGATGTCGATGCCGATGCTATCAATACTGGTACCGGTACTGGCATCGGTACCGGTTGAACTGTCTGACGCGGTTCCCAGGGTGTCGAGGCCGCAAGGAGAGCCGCCAGACTGCGTTCAATAGCCAGGAACCTCTGGTCTATTGACACTGCCGATGCCTGGGTATCAGTACTGGAAGCAGCCGGTACCCCAGAGCATGGCACCAGTAGTTCTGCCGAGGTTGAGGCCGCGAGAACATCCTGGAGCCCCGATAATGCTTTGGAACCTGAAGCCTCCCACCGGGGCAATTTTGCCGGTACAGAACCCTCAAGGGCAACGCCAGAGGCATCCCGATGCTTGGAAGGAGATCTACCCTTTGAGGACCAGCTAGACTTATGTTTAGTTACCTGAGATCCATGGGAGGAAGACGAAGCCTTGGAAGACGTCGATGCCACAGAAGCTGCATCGGAGGGAAAAAGGGTACTGAGCTTAGCAGCTCGTTTTTGTCGACCCCTCTTGGACATCACGGCACAAGAAATACACTCGGAGATGGAGTGGTCAGGACCTAAACATTTAAGACACCACTCATGGGTGTCGGTGACAGAGATGGTACCACCACACTTGGTGCACTTTTTGAAACCCGAAGCAGGTTTTTCCATAGTGGAGGAAATTTTGGGCCTAAGGCCCAAAATGGCACGTGCACCTGGGAAGAAAAGTTTGGAAAAAAAGAGAATATATATATATTTTTTTTTTTTTAAACGAAAGAAAGAAAGAAAAGAGAACCGGCGGTACCGGTATAGTGTTGAGGAAGGCTGACGCGACCACAAAAAAGAAGGAATAAAGAAAAGCTTTTCTGCGGTGACAGGAACAACGACTTGCTGGCTCCGCGGAAAATGAAGAACTGGAGAGAGGCAGTTGGGAAAGGCGGGAAGGCAGCACGCAGGCGCTGTGGGATGCTTCGAAAAGCTTTTTAATTGGACGCTGGAGAGCGTTCCTGCACAAGCTCCGTCGGTACTGACGATACCCATATGTGAAAACTACATTCCTGCTTGTTCCTGGAGATACAGCCTTCTTCGGAGGAGCTTCATATTGCAAAATATTGAGCTCCTCAGCACGGGGCTCCTCCTCTGACTCAGTGGTGAGCACTAGGGCCCGTTCCATATCCCGAACGAACTCTAAGGAGGAGGTGCCCTCAGGAGGTGATCGCCACCACTGGTAGGCAGGGAGGGGTCAGAGGGGAGGTCTTGGTGGGACCAAGTCTCCGGGGAGGTCTCTCCATCAGAATCTCAGAGTAGTCCATGGAGGACTCGAGGTTGGGCAGCTCAAGATGGGTCAGTGACCTGTACTGGATCTCAAAGGGCAAAACTTGCCCAGGGCTGGAAGTGCTCGCCCGCAAGGATTTCACACCCGAGGAACGGGACAGAGATCGACGCCCTCACTGAGGATCCTCATGAGGCTTCTGGCTCTCAGGGATCACAACGGCAGCCTAGGGAGTCTTTGAGGTTGAGGTCCCTGCGGTCTCGAGGCACGTTCCAGCGGGGTTGGGTATCAGCGCCTGCTGGGCAGCGAAGAACGCAGAAATGCTGCATTCCAAGGCCAGCATCCAGGCCTCCCACTCAGGAGTGGGGCCCTGCGACACCGATGCTGGGGTGACCGGGTTGGCTGTCGAGGAGGAGAGAGGGGGTCCTCGCTGGGACGACTTTCAGGAGACTGGGCACCTTTGCCGGAGGCCTCCGTATCAGTTTGAGGCACTTTACTGGGCTGCTCCCTCTCCAACTCCAGAGACTGCCGAGGGGGGCTGAGAGACCAGGCGCATGACCTCTCACGCTTGTCTGGCGCCCCCGACAGAGTCCTCAAGGCCTTCGCCTTCTTCTTCTTCCACTCGCGTTCAGGTGATCCCTGGTCAAGAGTGTTGCTGGGCCCGGGAAGGAGCCTTGGGAGACTCCGGAGCTGGCAGGGCTGAACAGCGGGAGGCTACCGGGGATACCGGGGCTGCCTTACGGAAGAGATCATTCAGCTTCTGCTTACGACTGTGGATGGCCTTAGAGGACATCTTCTTACAGAGGGAGCATACTGTAGCTCTGGGTCATGCTCGGCCCCTAGACACCTGAGACAACAGTCATGGGTGTCCATGAGTGACATGTTTTTGGAGCATCTATCACATTTCTTAAAACCAGAGACCATTGGGGCAAAAAGGACCCCTGCAAGGTCGAAGACCCTCGACATGGCTAGTGGTTAAAAAGGGTGCGAAGCGCAGTAAAAATAGAAAAAAGGCAAAAAGAAAAACAGACCAGGGCCGAAGCAGAGGTGCTCAGGAGGCGGGAAGAGGACCGGCAAGGGCTGGTAGAGCATAAACCAGTTGGAATGGAGAAAAAAAACTTTTTCCAGGGACGGGATGCACATCTGCAGAAAAAGGGAGACTGACTAAGATGGCATCCTTGGGCAGGTGGCATTCCCAAAGGCTTTCTTTGAAACCTGGAGAAATGCTCCGTGTGGGCTCTGCCGGTGTGGACGTCACCCATATGTGAGGACTGACTTCCTGCTTGTTACTGGAGAAAGTCAAAAACCAAGCATGGACTGTGGCTGCAGAGCTGGTTAAGTCTTAGGTACCTGTGGCTTCTTCTGTTGTTTGGGAGGCTGTTGCCTCTTTTGAGGACCCTGAGCCTGATACTGAGAAGCAGGAGGATAAGAAGAGTAGAACTTCTTTATCTTATTAAAGAAGGTCTTCTTTGCGGCTGTCTTTTTCCTTGAAGGTTTGGCTGTAGTTCTAGACAGTCTATTTAGATTGGTATTCTCTGACTCCAACTGAGAAGCCTTATCCTGCCAGTCTTTGCCAAAAAGGTTCTTGCCTGTGCAGGGTATGTTGCCCAGTTTATCTTGAACCTACCGTTCAAGATCTGAGGCCTCTAGCCATGCAATCCTGTGTACACCAATGCAGATTGCTGTGGCTCTGCTTGTGCACTCAAATGCATCAAAGGTTGCTCTATTGACAAACTTTGAGACATTCTGGGCATGCTTGACTAGAGCAAGATAGTCACCCCTCTTATCATATGGAAGAAGAGGGAACATGGCCTCAAGATCCCTAGTAACCTCCTTGAGGAACATACCCATATAGAGCATGTAGGAGTTTATCCTGGCTGAAAGCATGGAAGCCTGAAAACATTGACGACCAAAAGCATCAAGGATCCTCGATTCTTCTAACCCTCCAGGTAGAGAGTTAGAAGAATGTGTTTTAGAACTCTTAATTCAACACATCACCGATTCCACTACCATTGAGTGGTGGGGAAGTTGTCTCTTTTGAAATCTGGGTACATAGTACCTAGACGTCTAGTATGGGGTGAGATTGTGAGGGGAATCTTCCACATCCTGAGCATAAGATTATGGAGAATGTGGTGCACGGAAGAGTGGCTGCCTCCTTAGTTGCTGTTGGGTATTGGAGGATTTCCAATTCCGTTGCCCTGGGCTCTTTCTCAGGTGTTACTGTTATGGAGAGACCCCTAGCTAGGTCTCGAATAACTCCTGGAAAGACAAGTCCTCAGGAGGGGACATGCACCATTCTGGTGGAGGAGAGGGCTCCAAAAACAGGCCTTGCAGTCCTCAGGAATCGAGCGACTCCTCGTCGGATGCATCAGACTCACAGGATTCGAAGTATCAGCGGGAATGGTGTTCCTGCTCTGCTGGGTGCCAATACCGGCTCATATTGGTATCGGGATAGGGAATCTGCTTGGGTAAGGCCTCGGTATCGGGGATGGACTTGAGGGCAGGAATGGGTGGCAGTGAAGCCAGATGCATGTATCCCGAAGCAATGTGCATCGGTGGCGTTAACAGTGCCGGTATTGGTGATAACGTCAGTAATGGTTTGATCAGAACCGAAGCTGCCAATGGAGCTGCCAAGCTCCACTCGATGGCAGAATATGTTGGTCTATGGAGCTTGCTGATGCTTGGGTATCTGTAACAGAAACTTGCGCCACCGTCCCGAAGCATGGCACCAGGAACTCTTGAGGTCAAGGCCTCGGGAGCATCCTGGATCCCCTCGATGGCTTTGGAGAAAAGGTCCTCCCGCTGGGGCTGTTTGGCTGGCCGATCTACCTCTAGAGCAACGCCCGCTTAGAACGAGATCCATCTCTGGAGGGGTGATCTGTCTTCAGTGAAGACTTGTGCTTATATACCCGAGATCCATGAGAAGAAGATGATGTTCTCGATGACGTCAATGCCAAAGAAACCACATCCGAAGCAGAGAGTTCCAAACTGAGGCCCGGTTCTGCAAGCTTCTCTTTATCATCTTTTTACAAAGGGGACCATTCTAATGGCTGGTGATCGGGCCTGAAGCATTTCAGACACCAGTCATGAGTGTCAGTAGCCAAAATGGTACTGCCACATTTAGAACATTTCTTAAAACCACTAGTTTGTTTCTCCATAGTGTCAGAAGACAGTATGGTAGTCTTAAGGCCTAAAATGGAATTGATGTGTCTGAAGAAAAAAGTTTTTTTTTTTTTTTTTTTTTTAAAAGACAGAAAAAGAAAAGAAGGAAGGAAGAATCTGGGAACCAACAGCGAGAGACAGTTCCAGTGTCAATGGGAAGGCAGACACTGACCCCAAAAAAGGAATTATAGAATTTTCTGCGGTGACAGGCTTTGCTTCCTGCTGGCTTCACGGAAAACGAAGAACCGAGGACAGAGAGTTGGGAAGGCAGGAGGAAGCTATGCAGGTGCAGTGGGATGCTCCCAAAAGCTTTCCTAGTGGACGCTGGGGAGCATTCCCGCGCAGGCTCCATCGGTACCAATGTCACCCATATGTGAAGACTACATTCCTGTTTGTTCCCGGAGATACACATAACTCCAGTCACCGAGTCAGCTGTCACACAAAGGAAGGAAAAGACACACATACAACCCCAGTCACAGAGTCAGCTGTGACACAGAGGAAAGAAAGATGTACACTGCTCCAGTCACTATGTCAGCTGTCATACCAAGGGGAGAGAGACAAAAAACAGCAGATGTGCCGACAGATGTCGGCAGGCACTTTATTCACCAAGACAAAGCCCAACGCGTTTCGGCCAAACAAGCCTTCTTCAGGGAGTACAAACCTCGAAAACAACAATAAAAAATATAATAAGTATTATGGCATAAATAAGTAAGTATATAAATAAAGTAAAATATGATAATAACCATTAAAAACGTGTCTGTGTTAAAATCAAAAAGACACTAAGACCACCAAATTGATACAGTGCTGTTTTAGATATAATCCAGATAAAAAGAAAGCATGCAAGGCTGTAAACTAACAGAGGATCATGTACCAACTACACTCATTCCTACAGGTGCTACAGAGAATAGGGAGAGGAGGACCACTGAAAACAAAACTACATCACATAATTATGCATGATATTTGCTGGATGATTCAAACAGGAAAGACAAGAAATGCATAAAGTAAATCATCTGTGGACTAAAGAAAACACCTGGTTTTAAAGATGTCATTATATTAACCATCAATTTATCTATCGGATAACACACTTCGATAGAGAACCTAATCGAGAAATATGTAATGCCACGTGTTTACAAAACAAAGTATATGGTGGTGCATCCAATCTGGTCTGGACTATCCAACCTTAAAAGGAGCCTGATCCAAAATGTTATGTCCAAGTTGGTGTAAGAATTTAATCAACAAGGCTCAATTCGTCATCCGAATCCTATCGTAAACTAATCGCTACATTAATAAACAGATCGCAGCACCACCCAAGACAATCGGATCATACACTGTGGCAATCATTCGTATCTTACAAGGTGTATGTGGAAAAAAAGGGGTGTTAAAATACTCACAAAACTGTGTAGTGATAAGAGCAGCTGAAACACTCAGCTAGTAGCATCCAGGTACTGGCCGCATTGGGTTTCAGTGCTAGAAACGGCTATATTTAAATAGGTAGAATCAAACCAAAATCAAGGTGAAAGGTCATGCTGTCACGACTTTAACAGTGCTGATGTCATGTTGTTGTTGTTGTTGTTGTTAAGTGCTGTCGAGTCGGTGTCGACTCATGGCGACCCTCTGGATAGTTGTCCTAAATTGTGTTCGGTCTTCAGTCAGGCAGCTCATTGTTGACAGACTGGTACCCGTAGCTGCTGTTATTGAATCGATCCATCTCATTGCCGGCCTTCCTTTTATGCGTTGACCTATCTTGCCAAGCATGATGTCTTTCTCTAATGATCTCTCTCTTTGCATGACGTGTCCAAAGTATGAAAGTCGAAGTCTTGTCATCTGAGCTTCTAAAGAAAGCTTAGGTTTGATCTCCTCTAGTACTGACTGGTTTGTTCTTCAGGCAGTCCATGGTATACACAGTATTCGCCGCCAGCATCATAATTCAAAAGCATTAATTTTCTTCCTGTCTATCTTTTTCACTGTCCAGCTTTCACATCCATATGACATATTGAAAATACCATGACTTGAACAAGTCGAATCTTTGTATGGAGAGAGACATCTCTGCTCGAGAATCTTGTCTAGGTCTTTCATAGCCATTCTGCCAAGAGTAATGCGTCATCGGATTTCTTGACTGCCTGTTGCTTCTTTATTGATAGTTGATCCAAGTAGGTTAAAGTTGTTCACGATTTCAATTTCTTCTCCTTCAACGATGAACCTGTTGATTTTGCCAGTTGTCATGATCTTTGTCTTCTTTACATTAAGGTGCAGGCCCATTTTGAGACTATGTTCTTTGATCGTGAGAAGCAAATGTTTCAGATCATCTTCACTTTCAGCCAGTAATGTGGTATCATCAGCATAGCGAAGGTTGTCAATGAGTCTTCCACCAATCTTCACACCTCTGTTGTCTTTATACAATCCTGCTTCTCTGATGATTTGCTCTGCATATAAATTAAACAGGTAGGGATAAAGTATGCAGCATTGTCTTACACCTTTGCTTATTTTAAACCATTCTGTTTCTCCTTGTTCCGTTCGAACTGTTGCTTCTTGATCAATGTACAGATTGTGCAAGAGAACGATCAGTTGTTCTGGTATACCCATGCTTCTTAATGTGGCCCAGAGTTTCTCATGGTTTACACAGTCAAAAGCCGGAACCATTGGTGATGAAAGAAGAAGTTGAAGCAGCATTGAAAGCCTTATCAAAGAACAAAGCACCAGGCATTGATGGCATTCCCATAGAAAGTATTGCAGCAATCTGATGCAGCTGTAACCGTACTTACAAGGCTCTGCCAAGAAATTTGGAAGACAACATCATGGCCAACTGACTGGAAAAGATCTGTGTTTACACCAATACTAAAGAAAGGTGATCCAACTGACTGTGGAAATTATTGCACAATCACTCTGATCCCACATGCCAGCAAGATTCTACTGAAGATTGTTCAAAAGAGTCTACAACCATACCTGGAAAAAGAACTACCTGAAGTGCAAGCAGGGTTCAGGAAAGGGCGAGGAATAAGAGACATCATCACGGATGTGAGAAGGATCCTTGAAAGACTAAAGAATACCAAAAGGATATCTATTCGTGCTTTATCGACTATAGCAAGGCTGATGTCATAGACCTGAACAAATCCGCGAAAAAAGGCACAAATGCTGGTCGAGGCAAGCTTCGATTGAAAAAAAGGGGAAATAAGTTGAGAACAGCGCAGAGTCCGGCACCGGCTTGAGGTGGGAAGAGGAACTGGTACCCAAACTAGGAAAAGCTAATTTTTGAAGGATATAGCAAGGATATTTTCTGGAGAAACGGGACAGACGTCCATTGGGCTCCACGGAAAAAAGGAGAATAAGCAAGATGGCACCTTTGGGCGGGAAGGGGACCACGCATGCGTGGTAGCATGTCCCAAAGGCTTTCTTTGAAAGCTGGGGAAATGTTCTGTGTGGGCTCTGTCGGCGCCGACGTCACCCATATGTGAGGGCTGACTTCCTACTTGTTCCTGGAGAAAGATACTTTACTTAAGGTGGCAACCATCACACTCTGTGCAAGTTACCCCCACTCCATGCTTTATACTTTTGGTTGTAACTGCCACTTTATGCAGGTTGCCCCTGCTCTGTACTTGTTTTGAAATGTAAAAATCATTTAAATTTTGCTTTGAGCAACAATGCTCTTCTTGCTATATTCGGATTCTCTGTATTTGTTGTTGTTAAGTGCTATTGCTTTGGTGCCGACCCTCTGGGTAGTTGTCCTAAACTATGCTCGGTCTTCAGTCAAACGGCTAATTGTTGATAGCTGCTGTTATTGACCAATCCATCACATTGCTGTCCTTCCTCTTTTGCATTAATCTTCTACCTTGCCAAGCATGATGTCTTTCTGTAATGATCTCTCTTCACAGGATGTGTTCAAAGTACGAAAGTCTCTGCTGGCACAGCTTCTGGCACAAACCCCATACCATTTTGGTCACTTCCCTCTGTATCACTTCCAGTCTTTTTATATCCTTAATGAGGGAGTGTCTTTTGCTTATATGACTGTACAGCGCTGTGTGCGTAGCGCTATATAAATGCTAAATAATAGTAGTAGTAGTAGATACAACCTCCACAACTGAACGCAGTACTCCATGTAAGGCCTCACCAATGACCTGCACAAGGGAATTATCACCTCCTCCTTTTGGCTGGTTATTCTCTTCTATTAAGGTATTTATATATCTCCTGTCTGCGAACGCATTCCAGGTGGTTAACAATCAAGTACTGTATTTATTCCCTCATCCTCGAAGGGCTCACAATTTACATGCATACCTGAGGCAACAATGTGGCCAAGAAATTACATTTCTGACTCAACAACAATGTTTTGCTTGGCAAAAAACTAAACAATGACTTCTAAAGTAAGAACCTATCCCAACTATCAAGCATTCTAGGCAGAATACAGACATCAATAAAACAATAATCAAGTACAAATTAAAATCTGAAATAATTAAAAATATCCCATTCAACCTCATATCCCATCCAGCTGCCTCATATCTGCCTCACTGCCACTTACCCTTATCCCCTAAGGAGACAAAAAACTAAGGAAAGAAAGAAGTTTTACAAAAGGTCAAAAGATTTAGCTCAGAACATAATGCCAAAAGGTAGTGAATTCCAAAACACTGGAGCAGCAACAGAAAATAAACGTTTGCGCCATCGTTGTAATTGGTCTGACTAAACTCAGGAACTTGCAATATCCGAGCTTCTATGGAATGCAAAGCCCAACTAGGCACATATCATTGCAATAAATCCTTTAAATACCAAGGCCCCAGACTCTAAAGAGCCTTAAATGCTAACACCATAAGCTTGAAGAAATATCTCTGCTTAAATGGAAGTCAATGTAATTGCGTTAACAACTCTGCAGCCGAATCTCTATGGCTAAGGCCAAAAATGTTCCGCATCTCTGAATTCTGGACTTCCTGCAACTTCCTAATGGAATACACCAGTAGTCCCCACCTACAGGGCATTATAATAATAAAGCCAAGAGAGAACTAATGCTTGAACAACCTAGCGAAGTGCATTCGGATCCAAATAAGGACACAGATGATGAACCAGGCATAAATGCCCATACGCCACCTGTACTGCTTTTGAAATTTGTTGTTTTAGTACCAGTTCAGCATCTAATATGACTCCTAGGTAATGAATGCTATCCTTCCAGGAACACACAAAGGGCAAGAGCGAGCGATGATCACAAGCACCGGTTCTGCTCTTCCTTGTGCCTGACATGCTATCCTTCCAGGACAAACGAACCCCGCCCCCTCCTCCCCCCCCCCCCAGATAGATAAGCCATCAGGTCCTTTGGTATAAACTGCCTAATTTATGCCGATGATGTCCTCATGTTCACCCCAATACATACTGATCACCCAGACCTATCCCGATTATCCTCATGTTTCAACGCAGTCACAGACTGGCTACACTCGCAGAAGCTCAAAATCAACCTTAAAAAGACGGATGTACTTTTCATCAGCAGAGATCAAGAATTTACCCCGCCACCTTCACTGAAAGTACGTGACGCCGAACTTCTCACAAAGTCAACGATCCGTTACCTTGGAGTAACGCTCGACCAACATCTCAACTTAAACGCCCAGATAAGCAACATCTCAAAAGCTATTTACCACAAGATCCGTATGTTACGTAACATCAGACCTCTACTTGAGCCAGAGGACTTTCGAACAGTCTTTCAGTCACTGGTGATGCCCCATTTCGACTATGCGAACTCCATTCTCCACGGCCTTCCGAAGTGCACTCTTCAACCGCTGCAGCTAGCAATGAACACTGCAGCCCGAACCCTTCACCAAGCCTCTAGAAGGGAGCACATTACCCCCATCCTGAAAACGCTACATTGGCTCCCAGTACGCCATAGGATCACCTTCAAAATCTTAACAATAACTTTCAAAGCCATCAACAAATGCACAGCCAGCGCCCTTTCTGAACTTATTCAACTCACCCCACCCAACAGACTGAGAAGATCCGCCGCCACCAACTCCCTAATACTCCCGAAACCCATCACCAAATGTACGAAAACCACCAGAGACCGCGCCTTTGCGCTATCAGCACCTTCATGCTGGAACAACCTACCAACCAACATCCGTGCCATAAACAACCTTCACCAATTCAGAAAGGCTTTGAAGCACTACCTCTTCCTGCAATGCTTCCCCAACTTAGAAGACATTACGTAGCCACACCTCATCCCTACCCACCATCCATCCAATCGCCCTCTCCGACCCTCCGTCCCTCCTCTCCCGGTTAATCACCTGACCGACCTTAACTCTACACCTCACAATGGATTTTAAATACATGCATAGATAGATCGAAGAGTGATGTACATAGTTTGACATGTTCTCCAAGTTCAAATTCCTGTTTATTGTAAGTCCAATGTAGTTTCCCCACACTGGACATTTGTGTTACATGTGAACCGCGCTGATGTAAATAGTGCGGTATATAAAAAATGTTAAATAAATAAAAAAAAATGTTAAATAAAAATTTAAAGGCCCACATTGGAATACCTCCAACTTTGAAATATTAAGAACCAATCGGTGCAAACAAAACCAGGAAGCAATATCCTCCAGACCACAGTTGATACATCGGAGAACTTCAATCTCATCCCCCCTCCACATCAACCACCAGTTGAATATCATCAGCATATAAAAAAACCTTCAAATCATATCACCTACAAATGTCCCCAATAGGACTCAAAGATATTAAAAAGAGTAGGGGACACAGCAGAACCTTGCAGAACCCCATAACGCTACTGGCGAACAGTCGAGGAATATGACCCCCAGTGTACACAAAAACAGTGCTCTGTCAGAAAAGAGAAAAGCCAACATAACACTATACCCCTATCACCTATAACAGAGGTTCCCAACTCCAGTCCTCGGGGAACCCTAGGCCATTAGGGTTTTCAGGATTGCCACAATGAATATGCATGAGATAGATTTACATGTTCTGCCTTCATTGTATGCAAATCTATCTCATGCATATTCATTGTGGGAATCCTGAAAACCCTAATGGCCTAGGGTTCCCCGAGGACTGGAGTTGGGAACCTCTGCCCTATAATCTACACCTCTTCAACAACAGATCCCAATCAATGAGATCAAAAGTAGCGGATAAATCTAGTGTAACTACTAGAGCTGTATGTCTCTTATCCCTAATATTACCTAATGAATCTAAAACAGCCACCATTAAGTATTCTGTCCTAGAGCCTCTACGAAAACCTGCCTGATCCCTGTCCAATCACCCCAGAATCCTCTAGGAAGGCAGCTAATTGGACTAAGACAGCTTTTTCAATCACTTCTGCCAAACCCAACAGTGATGAAATTGGATGCAGATTTGAACAATGCATATACAAGCCTTTCTTAGGGAGAGGAGTAGTCATAGCTTTCTTAAGATCTCTAGAGAAGCATCTTTGCGTAAGAGAGACATTAACTAAATCAGTCATCTAGAGAACACCAAACTCGAAGCCTTCAGCAGGCCCGGGGCACAGAAAAGGGGGAAGGGGGCAGAGGAAATTCTCCGTAGCTCGACCCTGACCTTGGGATGCCAGATAGGGGGTCGGACTGCAGGGAATGATGATTTCAGTCCGGCAGCCAGGGATTGCTGCTCCTGAATGGAGCCGCAGTGCCATGGCAACCGGATGCCATTGCACCGCAGCTCCGTTCAGGAGTCCTGACCGAGTTAACCGGGGAAGGCCTGTAAGTGCAGGGTAACCAGAATCGGGGTCCCGGCCTGCATGCACAGGCCTGAATGTGATTCTGATCCCATGAGGCTAGACGTGCCCTACGGGATCAGAATCCCAGCTCACTCTGTGCGTCTAGTTCCGACCGGGCACACAGAGGGTTGGCACGACAAGAATGGAATTGGGCCCTTACTGTTTTTCTCCACTGACGCTCTGATCTCCGCACCTCCTGCTTAATACCATGCGTTCCTGGGAAAACAAAAATCTATTATGAACCTTATCAGCCCTAATCTATACTAATTTCTTAGGAGCTACTTCTTTCAGCACATCACCCAACCCTGGCTAATCTACTGAAGAGAGTTTTAAACTAGATTTGTTGGGGATGGGTGAAGAAAGCCCCCAAGGTAAGTGAAACATTAAATACCTCTATAGAAATGAGTAAAAGGGGTAACATCTGGAAAACAGTGTGTATAAATGCCCGTAGCATGGGAAATAAGATACAAGATGTTTAGGCTTTAATAGAACAGGTTGACTTGGATTTAGTGGTGGTTAGAGAGACATGGTTCACGGTCAACCATGCCTGGTATATAATCATACCAGGCCCTACCTTATTCAGGAAGGATAAGATTGGAAGAAGGGGAGGAGGAGTGGCACTATATGTAAAAAATAACATTAAAGCTATAGAATTACAGGGCTTAAAAGGGAGCGATGAGGCACTGTGGGTTAAACTAGAAAGAGGGAAAGGGAAATCAATTTGCATTGGCAAGATATACAGACCCCCTTCACAGGGAGAGGTAGTAGATTGAGATTTAATTGAAGACATATGCAGCATTGCTAGGAAAGAGGAAGTGCTATTGACAAGTGATTTCAATATGCCAGATGTTGATTGGAACATCCCTGCTGCTGTCTCTTCTAGAAGTAAGGAGATCCTGGATTCTCTACAGGGAGAACTATTCAGGCAACTGGTAACAGAACCCACATGTGAAGGGGCCATACTGGCCTTGGTGCTTACCAATGGTGAAAGTGTTTATGTTATAGTGGGAGATCATCTCGCATTCAGTGATCACCAAATGGTGTGGTTCACCATTAGGAATAGGGCTGATAAAATTCATTCAAAAGTGATGATCTTAGATTTTAGGAAAACTAACTCTGCCAAGAAGAGCCAATATCTCAAGGAGTCATTAGTGTGTTGGGAACAGCTAGGGGATGTAGAAAAACAATGGGAAAAACTCAAAGGGGATATTTTAAGAGCAACCAATCTTTTTGTTAGAAAGGTAAAAGGCAAAAAAGGCCACTATGGTTCTCAAAAGTAGTAGATGAAAAGGTGAAGAGGGAGGCCTTCGTGGAATACAAGAGATCAGAGAGAGCGGAAGACAGGAATCTATATTTGGAAAAACTTAGAGAAACTAGCAAAGTAGTCAAGAAAGCAAAGATACTAAAAGAAGAAGAGATAGCCAATGCAATAAAATGGGGGGATAAGACATTTTTCAGATATGTTGGTGAGAAGAGGAAATGCAAAAGTGGTAGTGTCAGACTCAAGAGTGAAGGGGAGACTATGTAGAAGCTGATGAGGATAAAGCAGAATTGCTTAACAAATATTTCTGTTCTGTATTGACAGATGAAGGGCCAGGAGCAGGACCTCAGAAAACACAGACAAATAGAAACAGAAGCAATGGGGATCTCTAACAATTTTGAGAAGATTGTTTACTTTTAGTTTAGCTAGTTCCACCCGAACACAAAGGGGCTTGTTTACAAAGCCGCGGTAGCGGTTTCCAATCGTTATGGGACCGGATGGGATACATCCGAAAAAGCGTAGTTACTCAGCTGTAACAGGTGATCTCCGGGAACATCAGGAATTTAGTCTTCACATATGGGTATCGTCGGTACCGACGGAGACTGCGCGGGAATGCTCCCCAGCGTCCAATAGGAATGCTTTTGGGACATCCCTCAGCACATGCGCGCTGCCTTCCCACCTTTCCAACTGTCCCTCTTCAGTTAAGTTTGTAGCTGAGTGAAAGGATAGAGGGACAGAGGAAAGAGATAAAGAGAGAGAGAGACAACTCCTAGGGGAGGTGGGTGGGTTGTGAAGACTAAATTCCTGCTGTTCCCGGAGATCACCTGTTACAGGTGAGTAAAGCATAGTTACTCACCTGTAACAGGTGATCTCCGGGAACAGCAGGAATTTAGTCCTCACATATGGGTATCGTCGGTACCGATGGTACCTGCGCGGGAACGCTCCCCAGCGTCCAATCAGAACGCTTTTGGGAGCATCCCACAGCGCCTGCGTGCTGCCTTCCCGCCTTTCCCAACTGCCTCTCTCCAGTTGAGTTTTAAAGCTGAGACAAAGAGAAAGAGAGGGAAAGGAAAGAGATAGAGAGATACAACTCCTAGGGGAGGTGGGTGGGTTGTGAGGACTAAATTCCTGCTGTTCCCGGAGATCACCTGTTACAGGAGAGTAACTATGCTATCTCCAGGAACAAGCAGGAATGTAGTCATCACATATGGGGACTCCCTAGCTTTAGGTGCCAGGGAGAGACCCCAGAAGTTGTGTGTCCCTGAAAAGGGCTCCACTTCCCCCCATGGATCTCTGGCATCCTACCATGGATGGTGGGCAGGAGTTGATTAGGTATGGAACAGGTGTTTGAGAACAGCCTGACCAAACAAGGCATCAAGGCGGGAGTCCTTGTCCAAGCAGTAATGGGCTGTGAAGGTATGAACCGAGGCCCAAGTGGCTGCTCGACATCTCATCAATAGACACAGAGTGCAGATGAGCCATTGAGAGCTGTGACATGGCCCTCCAGAGAAATGTTCTTACTCTGATAGGCAAAGGAAATACAATGAGCAATCAAGTTAGACAGTGTTCTCTTGGAGACTGGAAGTCCCAAATGAGAAGGATCAAAAGCAACAAAGAGTTGAGAGGACTTCCTTTGTTGCTGTGTTCTTTGTAAGTAAAAAGCTAGAGCTCTTTTACAGTCCAAGGTATGAAGATTCCTTTCTGCATTTGATGCATGAGGTCTTGGAAAAAAAGACAGGTAGGTAGACCTTTTGGTTTAGATAAAAAGGCGAGACCACCTTAGGCATAAAGTGTGGATGAGTCCTAAGGACTACCTTGTCATGATGGAACCTTGTATAAGATGGATTAGCTACCAGCGCTTGCAACTCACTAATGCGGCGTGCTGATGTGATTGCAATGAGAAAGATAACCTTCCAAGAAAGGAATTTTAAGGAGGTGGTAGCTAAAGGTTCAAAAGGTGGCTTCATGAGCTGCCCAAGAACCAGGTTTAAGTCCCATGCCACCGGAGGTAGTCTAATGGGAGGCTTAGTTAGAAGGAGGCCTCTCATAAATCTTGCTATGAGAGGATGAGAGGAAATAGGCTGTCCATTTAGAGGTTTAAGAGAAGCTGCAATAGCACTCAAATGGACTCTTACTGAATTTGTCTTAAGGCCTGCATTAGATAAATGGAGGAGAGAGATACTCCAGCAAAGATTGCAGAGGTATCGCAAGGGGGTTAAGACTCTTTTCCGAACACCAAATAGTAAACCTTTTCCACTTGAAAGCATAAGAGCGTCTAGTGGAAGGTTTTCTGGAAGCATAAAGAACATCTTTCACTTGCTAAGAAAGATTAAGATCTTGGAGATCTAGGCCTTCAGCAACCAAGCCCTGAGATGCAGAGACTGGGGATTGGGATGCCATAACATTCCGTTCTCCTGAGATAGGAGATCTGGAGCAGACCCTAACTCCAGGGAGGGAGCTTGAGAGAGATGTAGAAGCAGAGGGTACCACACTTGACGTGGCCAATGTGGTGCTATGAGAATCATGTGGCCTCCGTCTCTGAGCTTGAAGAGGGTTTTGGGAATTAGGGGAATGGGTGGAAAGGCATACAGGAAGTCTTGACCCCAGTAAAGGAGGAAAGCATCCCTGGCCTGAGCCCCTGAGCCGGAATTCTGGAACAGAACCGGGGAAGTTTGGCATTCCATGGACTTGCAAAGAGGTCTATGTCCGGGTTTCCCCAAAGTTGAAATATCCTGGTCACCTGGTCTGCATGCAGACACCACTCGTGTGGAAGCAGAACTCGACTGAGTCTGTCCGCCCAAGAGTTTTGAATGCCTGGAAGATATGCTGCCAGCAAATGAATCTGATGCTCTCTGGCAAGGGCCCAAAGTCGCAAAGCTTAATTGCAAAGCGACAGAGAGCCCGTTCCCCCCTGCTTGTTCACATAGAACATGGCTACTTGATTGTCCGTATGAATGAGGACTGTCTTATCGCTGAGCAGGGAGTGAAACACTCGCAGAGCCAGAAAAATTGCTCTGAGTTCCAAGAGATTGATATGCAGACAACTCTCTTGAGGAGACCAGGTGCCCTGAGTGGAGAAGTCTTGCAGATGAGCTCCCCAACCCTTTGGAGAAGCATCTGTTGTGAGAGTTGCTTGGGATAAGGGTTGTTGAAAGGGGGACCCCAGCAACAGGTTTTGAGTGGACCTCCACCATTGGAGAGACAAAATGAGGCGACTTGTGGATGCTATTTTGTCTGACAGGCACCCTGATGCCTGGGTCCATTGGGTGGATGAAGTCCACTGAGCTGCCCTCATGTGGAAGCGAGCATATGGAACCACATGCACGGTGGATGCCATGTGGCCTAGCAATTGCAACATTTCTCGAGCAGTTAGATGAGGCTTTAGCACTGCTTGAGAAGCTAACTGCCCCAAGCAAAGACAACTGGCCTGGGGAAGATAGGCCCTTGGCCCTTGTGGTATGCAGAAGAGCTCCTATGAACTCTAAAGACTGAGTGGGAGTCAGACTGGATTTTGGGATGTTTATTACCAGCCCTAAATACTGAAGGATACGCATTGTGCAGGATAGAGAAGTCTTGGCCTCTGACTGTGTTGGAGCTCGAATGAGCCAGTCGTCCAAGTAAGGGAAGACGAATATTCCTAGAGTGCGGAGAAATGCTGCTACCACAGCCATGCATTTCGTGAACACCCTTGGTGCTGAGGCCAGACCAAAAGGAAGCACCCTGTATTGGTAATGCTTTCCTTGAAAAAGGAACCGAAGGAACCTTCTGTGGGTTGGATGGATGAGGATATGGGTGTACACATCCTTGAGATCTAGAGAACAAAGCCAATCCTGACTCTGAAGGTATGGAAGCAGAGCTCCGAGAGAAATCATCTTGAATTTCTCCTTGACAAGGAATTTGTTCAATTCTCTGAGATCTAAGATAGGTCTGTATCCCCCTGTTATCTTTGGGATAAGAAAATAAGGGGAATAGAACCCTGTGCCCTGTTGATGAAGAGGCACTTCTATTGCCCCTTGGGCAAGAAGGATGGCAACCTCGTGACCTAACAGGTTGATGAGAGAGGTCGGAGAATTGAACTGCTTCACTATTGTGTGAGGGGGAATGCTTGAAAAATGAAGTTTGTACCCCTCCTTTATGATGGAGAGTGTCCAATGCTCTGCTGTTATCTGCCCCCATCTGGCGGCAAAATGACATAACCTTCCTGGAATGGTGGACGGTTCTGGTCCCTCCAGAACCAGAAAGGCTAAGTTCTCTAGCTGAAAGTCAAAGGCCCTGAGGAGGTGGAGGCCTAGCACCCTTTGCTTTCTTCTGTTTGGGTGGTTGCTGACGTTTGCTTGAAAACTGACCTGCAGAAGATGCCTGCTGACCATAAGCAGGATAAAATCTTTTCTTTTTAGAAAAAGATGTTTTCTTAAACAATTTCTTTCTAACAGGATCAGCAGTGGACTTGGATAATCTATCCAAGGTGGAATTTTCAGCATCCATTTCATTGGCTTTTTCCTGCCAATCTTTACCAAACAGGTTCTCAACAGTACAAGGGATATTTCCCAATTTATCTTGTACCCAGAGCTCTAAATCAGATGCCTAGAGCCAAGCAATTCTACGTGCACCTATGGCAATAGCCGAGGTTCTGCTTATACACTCAAAGCAATCAAAGGCTGCACGGTTGGAGAACTTAGAAACATCTTGGGCATGTTTGACCCAAGTGAGAAATTCCTGTCTTTTATCCTCAGAAATGAAAGGACTTAAAGTCTGTAAATTATCTGTGACCTCCTTTAGGAACATTCCCATGTAGAGACTATAGGAACTGATTCTTGCAGCAAGCATGGAAGCCTGGAAGACTCTACGTCCAAAAGCATCCAGGGTTCTGCACTCACGTCCTGGAGGATTAGAGGCATGTCTTTTTGCACTTCTGATCCTTCTCATAGCTGACTCCACCACAATAGAGTGGTGAGGAAGCTGAGTCTTATGGAACCCAGGACAAGGAGGGACTCGATACATAGTATCCAGTCAACGAGAATGAGGAGAGGTGGTAAGAGGTGTTTCCACATCCTCAACATGAGATCATATAGAATCTCATGAATGGGTAAGGTAGCTGCCTCCTTAGGAGTTTTGGGATATTGTAAAATTTCCAACTCCTTGGCCCTTGGCTCTGTTTCAGGGGCCACAGTAATGGACAGGCCCCGAGCCACCTCCCTGATGAAGTCTTGGAAGGACATGTCCTCTGGAGGAGACACCCTACGTTTAGGGGAGGACGACTCCTCTGGAAGAAGCATCGCTGCATCGACAGAACTTTCAGAATCCTCAGATTCTTCTGAGGACTCAAAGTATCGTCTGTCCGGATGCTCCTGCAGAGCCAGATACCCGTACCGACCAAGGTCAGTACCGGGAATAACCGGTACCGGAGGGCATCGGAGGACAGGGTACCGGCATAGCAGACACCGATGCCGATGCTATCGGTACCGGTACCGATACCGGTGCCGGTACCGGTGGAGTTGTCTGTCGCGGTACCAAGGACGTCGATGCCGCAAGGAAAGCCGCCAGACTGCGTTCCATGGTCAGAATTCTCTGGTCCATGGATGCCACCAATGCCTGGATGTCGGTACCGGTGGAGACCACCGGTATCCCAGAGCATGGCACCAGGAGATCTGTTGAGGCCGAGCCATCTAGAACATCCTGGAACCCCGATAACGCTTTGGAAGCCGAAGCCTCCCGCCGGGGTAATTTTGCTGGTGCAGAATCCTCGAGGGCAACGCCAGAGGCATCTCGATGCTTAGAAGGAGATCTACCCTTCGAGGACCGGCTGGATTTATATTTAGTTACCTGAGATCCACGGGAGGAAGAAGCAGCCCAGGAAGACGTTGATGCCACCGAAGCCGCATCAGAGGGAAACAGGATACTGAGCTTGGCAGCTCAGTTCTGCCGACCTCTTTTAGACATCATGGCACAGGACACACAATCCGTGATGGAGTGGTCAGGACCTAAACATTTTAAACACCATTCATGGGTGTCGGTGACGGAGATGGTACCGCCACACTTGGTGCACTTTTTAAACCCTGAAGCAGGTTTTTCCATGTTGAGGAAAAAGTTTTTGGGCCTAAGGCCCAAAAAAGGCACATGCACCTGAAGAAAAGGAAAAAATAATTTTTTTTTTTTTTTTACAGAAATAAGAAAGAAAGACCGGCGGTACCGGTAGAGCGTCGAAGAAGGCAGACGCGACCACAAAAAGAAAGAAATAAAAAAGAAATGCTTCTGCGGTGACAGGAAACACGACCTGCTGGCTCCGTGGAAAAAGAAAAACTGGAGAGAGGCAGTTGGGAAAGGAGGAAGGCAGCACGCAGGCACTGTGGGATGCTCCCAAAAGCGTTCTGATTGGACGCTGGGGAGCGTTCCCGTGCGGGCTCCGTCGGTACCGACGATACCCATATGTAATGACAATATTCCTGCTTGTTCCTGGAGATCTACGCTATCTCCAGGAACAAGCAGGAATGTAGTTTTCACATATGGGGACTCCCTAGCTGAAGATGCCAGGGAGATAGCCCCAGGAAGGTGCCGCCCTAAAAAGGTATGCAACTAATACAAAAGAGAACCCGGTTAATTAATAGAAAACCGCCTTAAAATGAAACCACTTTTTTTGTCGGAAAAGCCGTCACAGTGTAGAGGACTTCACCTCACACCACTGCGGCCCATCCATTTTATTAAAGAACCCTAAATTTTAGGACATAGTTGAAATTGTAATTTGTTTGGCGAAATTACTTAGCTGAAAAAGGCTGCTGTAGATTTTTGTCAAAGTAATTTCGCCAAACAAATTACAATTTCAACTATGTCCTAAAATTTAGGGTTCTTTAATAAAATGGATGGGCCGCAGTGGTGTGAGGTGAAGTCCTCTACACTGTGACGGCTTTTCGGACAAAAAAAGTGGTTTCATTTTAAGGCGGTTTTCTATTAATTAACCGGGTTCTCTTTTGTATTAGTTGCATAGGCTTTTAGACCTGGCTGGGCATTTTGTATTATTACTGACCCTAAAAAGGTAGGCATCCTTCCTCCCATGGATCTCTGGCATTCCACCAGGGTTGGTGGGTAGGAGTTGAATTAGGTCTGAAAGAGACTTTGAAGAACAGCTTGGCCAAAGAAGGCTTCCCAACGGGAGGCTTTATCCAGGCAGTAGTGGGCTGTGAAGGTGTGTACCGAAGCCCAGGTGGCTGCTCGACAAATGTCATCAATAGACACAGAGTGAGAATAGCCATAGAAGCTGCCATGGCTCTCACATTATGAGCTGTGACATGGTCCTGAAGAGGAAGACCCTTACTCTCATAAGCAAAGGATATGCATTGGGCAATCCATTTTGATAAAGTTCTTTTGGAGACTGGAAGTCCCAAATGACTAGGGTCAAAAGCTATAAAAAGTTGTGAGGCCTTTCTATGTTGCTGTGTTCTTTGTATGTAAAAGGCTAAGGCCCTTTTACAATCCAAAGTATGAAGGTTTCTTTCTGCATTAGAGGCGTGAGGCCTCGGAAAAAATACAGGAAGATAAATTGATTGGTTTAAATGAAAAGGTGAAACCACCTTTGGCATAAAGTGTGGGTGAGTTCGAAGAACAACCTTATCATGATGAAACCTAGTATAAGGAGGATCAGCCACTAAAGCTTGCAATTCATTAATGCGACGGGCAGAGGTGATTGCAATTAGGAAGATGACCTTCCAGGTCAAAAACATAAGGGCTGTAGTGGACAAAGGTTCAAAAGGCGGTTTCATGAGCTGCCCGAGAACTAGATTTAGATCCCATGCCACTGGTGGTGGCTTGATGGGAAGTTTAGTTAATAAAAGGCCTCTCATGAATCTTGATAGGAGTGGATGAGAGGAAATTGATTGTCCATTTAGAGGCTTATAAGAAGCTGCAATTGCACTAAGATGGACTCTTACCGAATTGGTCTTTAGACCAGAATTTGATAAGTGAAGGAGATACTCTAGTATCGATTCTAAGGGTATGACCAGGGGGTTTAATCCCTTCTTGGAGCACCATATAGTAAAACGTTTCCACTTAAAGGCATAAGATCTTCTTGTGGAAAGATTCCTAGAAGCCTGAAGGATATCTTTTACCTGTTGGGACAGGTTGAAATCTTGGAGGTCTAAGCCTTCAGCAACCAGGCTGTGAGGTGCAGGGACTGGGGATTTGGGTGCATTAGCGTCCCGTTCTCCTGGGAAAGGAGATCTGGAGCATGCCCTAACTCCAGAGGTGCTGCTTGAGAGAAATGTAGAAGCAGGGAATACCACATTTGGCATGGCCATCGTGGTGCTATGAGAATCATGCGACCCCTGTCTCTCTGAAGCTTGAAGAGTGTTTTGGGGATGAGGGGAATGGGTGGGAAGGCATAAAGGAAGTCCTGACCCCAGTGAAGGAGGAAGGCATCCCTTGCCTGACAATTGTGAGCCGGAATCCTGGAACAGTACTGGGGAAGTTTGGCATTCAATGGACTTGCAAAGAGGTCTATGTCTGGAGTGCCCCAGAGATGAAATATCTTAGCCACCTGATCTAGGTGGAGGGACCACTCGTGAGGCAACAGTACTCGACTGAGTTTGTCTGCCCAAAGGTTTTGAATGCCTGGAAGATATACCACTAGAAGGTGAATTTGATACTCTCTGGCGAGGGCCCAATGTCATAAAGCTTCGTTGCATAACGACAAAGAGACTGTTCTGCCCTGCTTGTTCACATAGAACATGGCTACTTGATTGTCCGTCTGGATTAGGACTGTCTTGTAGCTGAGCTGGGCATGTAATACTCAAAGAGCTAAATAGATTGCTCTTAATTCCAGGAGGTTTATGTGTAAACCGGCCTCCTGTGGAGTCCAGGTTCCCTGGGTAGAGAAATGATTCAGGTGTGCTCCCCAACCCACCTGTGATGCATCTGTTGTTAGGGTGGCCTGAAAAGAGGGTTGATGAAAAGGAGACCCCAATGTCAGGTTTTCTAGCGACTGCCACCATTGGAGGGACAAAATTAGTCATTGAGAGTTTATTATTTTGTCCAACAAATGACCTGTGGCCTGTGTCCACTGTGTGGATAGGGTCCACTGAGCTGCTCTCATGTGGAGGCGAGCATATGGGACTACATGAACTGTGGATGCCATATGTTCACGTAACTGTAGCAGCTCTTGAGCAGTGAGGGAGGATTTGCCTGCTGCTTGAGAAGCTAGTTGCATTATGCGAAGACACCGGGCTTGTGGAAGGAAAGCCCTTGCCTGTCTGGTATCTAGACAGGCTCCTATGAATTCTAGGCATTGTGAAGGAACTAGTTGAGATTTTGGGAAGTTTATTACCAATCCCAAGTATTGGAGGATTCTCATTTGTATGGGACAGTGCAGTGCTGGCCTCTGCAACTGTAGGGGCTCGAATGAGCCAGTCGTCTAAGTAAGGGAAGACGAAAATCCCCAGGGTTCGTAGAAATGCAGCTACTACTGCCATGCATTTCGTGAATACTCTTGGTGCTGAAGCCAGACCAAAGCGAAGAACCCTGTACTGGAAATGTTTTCCCCTGAAAAGGAAACGTAAGAATTTCCTGTGATCTGGATGGATGAGAATGTGAGTGTATGCATCCTTTAAGTCTAAAAAGAGCAAAGCCAATCCTGGCTTTGAAGGTATGGCAGAAGAGTTCCTAGAGAAATCATTTTGAACTTCTCTTGAAACAGATATTTGTTCAATTCTCTGAGGTCTAAAATGGGTCTGTGTCCTCCTGTTTTCTTTGGAATAAGAAAATAGGGGGGGGGAGTAGAACCCTGCAACCCGTTGAAGAATGGGTACTTCCTCTATTGCCCCCTTGGGCAAGAAGTGTGGAGACCTCGTGATCTAGCAGATTGTCTGCAGAGGTTTGTGAATTGAATTGCTTTAGAAATGTAGGAGGGGGCATGCTGTGAAAATGAAGCTTGTACCCCTCTCCTACAATGGACAAAGTTCAATCTTCTGCTGTTATCTGATGCCATCTGTTGACAAAGTGGCATAACCTGCCCGGAATATTGGGGGGTTGGGGACCTCTCAGAGGCAGGGAGGCAAAGCTCTCTAGGAAGGAGTCAAAGCCCTTGAGGGGGCTGAACCTGGACAGCTGGTTGGGCTCTGGGGCCTTTTGGCTTCTTTTGCTGTCTAGTTTGTCCCTTTTGGGCAACCTGACCTGGAGTTTGACTCTGCTGGGTATAGAAAGGATAAAACTTCCTCTTTTTGCTAAAAGAGGGGTTTTTATAAGGCTTCCTTTTGGCTGGAGTGGCTGTAGACTTTGACAATCCATAAGGTAGAATTGTCAGCATCTAACTCGTTAGCCTTTTCCTGCCAGAGATTCTCCCCCATGCAAGGAATGTTGCCTAACTTGTCCTCTACCCAAGTCTGATACCTGTGGCCAGGCAATCCGTCGTGCGCCAATGGCAATAGCAGAGGTTCTGCTGATGCATTCGAAGCAGTCAAAGGCTACACGATTAACAAACTTGGAGACATCTTGAGCATGATTAACTAGAGCAAGAAAATCTTGACTCTTGTCATCTGGGAGAAATGGGCTCATAAGTTCCAAATCTCCTGTGACTTCTTTGAGGAACAGTCCCATATATAGGGTATATGAACTGATCCTAGCTGAAAGCATGGAAGCTTGAAAAGTTCTGCGCCCAAAAGCATCCAGAGTCCTGCATTCACGACATGGAGGATTGGATGCATGCCTCTTTGCACTTTTCATCCTACGCATGGCTGATTCCACTACCATTGAATGGTGTAGCAGCTGAGTTTTCTGACATCCAGGACATGGCGGAACTCGATACATAGTATCCAGTCTCCTAGAGTGAGAAGTAGTTAGAGGTGTCTCCCACATTCTGAGCATCAAACTATGCAGAATTTCATGGATAGGCAGAGTGGCTGCCTCCTTAGGAGCTTTAGGATATTGGAGAATTTCCAATTCCTTTGCTCTGGGTTCCTCCTCAGGAGCTACTGTGATTGAAAGACCTTTGGCCATATCATGGATGAAATCCTGAAATGACATGTCCTCTGGAGGTGACATTCTGCGTTGGGGAGAAGAGGGATCTTCTAGGAGAAACCCTCTAGTGCCAGCAGAATTGTCTGAGTCTTCGGTTGACCCGGTACCGCTTTGACAATTCCAGCCAGAGATGGCATGGGAAGAGTTCCCACCGGGGCCGGTACTGTTGGTACTGGTATCGTCGATGTCGGTACCGGTGCCCATGGGACCACCGGTACCGCAGCTGAAAGAAGAGTTGCGATACTGCGCTCGATAGCAAAGAACCTCTGGTCTATCGACGCTGCCGATGCTTGGGTGTCAGTACCGGTAAGAACGGCCGGAACCCCTGAGCATGGCACAGGTAGTTCTTGCGAGGTTGAGGCCTCAAGAACATCCTGAAGCCCCATCGATGCTTTGGAAGCCGAAGCCTCCCACCGGGGCTGTTTTGCCGGTATGGTTCCCTCAAGGGCAATGCCAATGGCCTCCCGATGCTTAGCAGGAGAGCTACCCTTTGAGGACCGGCTTTTATGTTTAGTTACCTGAGATCCATGGGAGGAAGAAGAGGCCCTTGACAATGTCGATGCAATGGATCTGGCATCTGAAGAAAAGAGGGTACCGAGCTTTGCAGCCCGGTTCTGTCTTCCTCTTTTAGTCATCCCCATACAGGAGAGACATTCAGTTGGAGAATGTTCAGGTCCTAAACATTTCAGACACCAATCATGGAAATGGTACCGCCACACTTAGTACATTTTTTAAAACCACTAGTTGGCTTTTCCATGTTTTAGGAATATGGGGCCTAGTGCCCAAAATGGCGCCTAGCACCAAAGAGAAAAGTTTCTGAAGAGAAACAGTCTAAAGCCTAAGGTTTTTTTTTAAAAGAAAAGAAAAGAACCGGCAGTACCGGTAGGCATCGTGCGGTAGGCAAACGCGACCACAAGAAAATTAATTTAAAGACGGAATTTTCTGCGGTGACAGGGAATAGATCCTATCGGCTCCGCGGAAAACGAAGAACTGAAGAGGGACAGTTGGAAAGGCGGGAAGGCAGCGTGCATGTGCTGAGGGATGCTCCCAAAAGCGTTCCTATTGGATGCTGGGGAGCGTTCCCGCGCAGGCTCCGTCGGTACCGACGATACCCATATGTGAAGACTAAATTCCTGCTGTTCCCGGAGATCACCTGTTACAGCTGAGTAACTACACTTTCTCGGATGTATCCCATCCGGTCCCATAACGATTGGAAACCGCTGACTGACCTTTTCAATGCCTCTTTGGAGTCAGGTGTAGTGCCAGAGGACTGGAGAGAGGCAGATGTGGTCCCCTTTACATAAAAGCATAAGCAATGATGTGATTGAAACCACAGGTCGGTTAGTCTAACCTCTATGGCAAGTAAATTATTGGAAACGCTGCTCAAAGAGAAAATAGTGAGCTTTCTGGAGTCCAATGGATTACAGGATCAGAGGCAGCATGGATTCACTAGAGGCAGGTCCTTGTCAGACAAATCTGATTGATTTCTTTGACTGGGTGACTAGGGAGTTGGACAGAGGGAGAGCCCTAGATGTGGCGTACTTGGTTTTCAGTAAAGCCTTTGACACTGTTCCGCACAGGTAACTTATCAATAAACTGAGCACCCTAGGGATGAACCCTAAAGTTACTGATTGGGTAAGAAACTGGTTGAGGGGAAGGCGACAAAGGGTACAGGTAAATGGAGCTCACTCTGAGGAGAGGGAGGTTATCAGTGGTGTGCTGCAGGGATCTGTCATTGGTTCGATTCTTTTTTAACATCTTTGTTAGTGATACTGCAGAAGGGCTGTCGGGTAAGGTTTGCCTCTTTGCGGATGATACCAAAATCTGCAATAGAGTAGACACCCAGCAAGGAGTAGATAACATGAAGGGGGTTCTAGCTAAGCTTGAAGAATGGTCGAGAATTTGGCATCTGAGATTTAATGCTAAAAAATGCAAGATCATGCGTTTGGACTACAAAAATCTAAGGGAGCGGTACAGTTTGGGGGGGGGGGGGTGGAGTACTTCTGTCCACAAAAGAACAGGACCTGGGCGTGATTGTGTCCGATGATCTTTTTTTTTATTTTTATTTTTTTTATTTAAGCTTTTCTTATATACCGCCTCTTCCAGAGATCAAAGGCGGTTTACAGGTAACAAGAACTGAACAAGGTTTTACATGGAACAGTTTTGCATTATTTACAATCAACTTTTGAACAACATCTTGTAAAACTAATTACAATCAACTATTTACAGGAACAATTGTATAGGCAGTATTGTTGATCTTAAAGTAGCTAGACAGGTAGAAAAAGCGGCAGCAAAAGCTAGACGGATGCTTGGGTGCATAGGGAGAGGAATGATCATGGGCAGACTAGATGGACCATACTGGTCTTTATCTGCTGTCATAAAAAAGAAGAATAAAGGAAGTGATAGTGCCTCTGTATAGGTCTTTGGTGCGACCTCATTTGAGTATTGTTTGCAATTCTGGAGACCACACCTTCAAAAGGATATAAACAGATTGGAGTCTGTGCAGAGGGTGACTACTAAAATGGTTAGTGGTCTTCATTATAAAGCATACGAGGAGAGACTTATTTTTATTTATTTATTTAGCTGCATTTATATCCCGCTTTTCACCGGATCAAAGCAGTTGGGGGATACATTTTAACACGAGGGGATATGAGACACATACACTAATACTTACAGGGAACATGGACAATGGAGGGTTAAGTGGCTTGCCCAAGACCACAAGGAGCACCTGTGGGACTAGAAACCCCATTCCTTCCGGGCCAAGGTTGCTGTCCTCTAGTGGGATTTGAACCACCGACCTTCTGGCCTGTGGTACCTTGCCCCAACCACTAGGCCGCTCCTCCCTGTCGACTTAAAGATCTTAATACGTATACTTCAGAGGAAAGGCAGGATAGAGGAGATGGGATAGAGACGTTTAAATATCTTTGTGGCATAAATGCACAAGAGAGCCTTTTTCGATTGAAAGCAAGCTCTGCTACGAGAGGACATAGGAGTAATATGCAGAAATATTTCTTTACGGAAAAAGTGGTGGATGCATGGAATAGTCTCCCCTTAGAGGTGGTAGAGATGAGGACAGTATCTGAATTCAAAAAAGCATGGGACAAATACAGAGGATCTCTAAAGAAAAAAAAAGGGGACTATTGCAATAATTATTGATATGGAAGGGCAGACTAGATAGGCCATGTGGATTTTTTCTGCCGTCGTGTTTCTATGTTTTTATTTAATCATTCCCTCACGTGAGTGGGGGCATCCTGAAGGTCACAGACTATAACTGGTCCTCATCTATCGGACCCCGTCATTCACATGGCACCTTAAATGGCTGTCTATTCCCCAAGGGTAACCAAGAGAATTCAAAGCAGATCAAAAAAAATGATCAGACCAAGGCACCAGCTCCCCCTTAAAGACCCTAAGGTCCCAGGGCCTTACAAAGCCTGCGGAACCAAAAATCAAATCAAGGGTATTCACTAATATATGAATGGGCCCTACGACTGAAGTCAACCAGCAGGAACAGCCAGAAGTTGGATAGAGATGCAGAACCTGACAAATTAAAATCCCCTAATAAGAGTAGATTTGCGTATTCTAATAAGGTCTCAGCCATCTTGTCCCCAAAAGCCACCAACTGATCTTGTGACAACCCTAGCGGGCAGTAAACTAATAAAAGATCAACTTTCCTAAAATCCCCTAAATGCACTAATAAACCTGGGGCTTCCCAGCCTTTGTGTTGTACGGTCCATTTAGCGTTATAGATTGAAGCCCTCTCTATACAGTCTAGCTTCCCTCTGGCTTCGGTCACCATTATGTCACATTTTTTCACTACTTTTGAGGTCCTCAGATGCTATCAGCCTCAGGTCTCTCTCCTGGTCTGTGCACATCAGCCTCCTTCCCCTATCACGTACTGCTCCTGTGGATTTTTGCACTCCCAAGTGTGCATCACTTTGCATGTCTTCGCATTAAATCTTAACTGCCAAGCATTAGACCATTCTTTTAATTTTGTAGATTGTTTCTCAGGACTGCGGATTAGTAAGCCCAATAAAAAGATCATACATACAACTTGTTTGTTAACTCAACAGCTCAAAGCCCCAACTTTTTTTACCTTCCAAACTGCTGAAAGGAGCTTTCCCAACACAAAACAAACTGAAGCATACACAAATTGGAGAAATGAAGGTTAGGAGGCTCGTTGACCCATTCTGCTCAGAAAAGGGAATGAGCTGCGTCAAGAAAAGAGAAGGAACCGAGGAGACACACAGTATAAAGAATGCCTTTCCCAATCCTGAGAGGGGTTTCTGTTCCATTCCATTTATTCACTCAAAATACTATGTGTATATCCACTAGCCCATACACACATAGTCTAACTCTCAAATCCTGTACTTTATGACAGCTAGTCTTTGAGGGCTTTGTTTGGTTTTCTAGCTTGATCAGATCTGCCACCATAATCCTTCCGTCACAGCTAGTTGAAGATTTTATTCTCCTGTTTTATTGCCCTTCCACCCCTCAACACGGGTAGTCATGGTCCTGGGCCAGGGGCCTGGAGCTCTGAAAACCATCAGCCCTGAATTTAGCTATAAGGTGTTGCCCTTAAATGATAACCGTGGCACTCTCCTCCTAAGAGGTTGGGGGGGAGGGGGCACACCCCAGCTGACCCAGGAAGTGGAAGACCTGACTCAAGCTGAGGCCCTTTTGCATGAAAGGCTGGCGTGATATCCATTCCTCAAATAATTTTCAATTTTATATATATACATCACTTTGTCTGTTCTCTACCTCTGAGGTTTAATAGCTGCATTGTGTATTTTTTTTTAAATCAGATGTTCAGATCTTGCAGCCAACAGGCCTCAACATAAGTGTGCCTAGATTAGGGGAAGTTCTCCTGGTATGGAAACCCAATCCCAGTCCTGGACCAGAAACCTATCTTGTCAAATACGATGTGGTGATAAAGACTCCGATGGAATTAGAGCAGGTAAGAACAGTCTTCAGTTCTCTTTGAGGTCACTAATTTAACAGCACTTCACTTCCATCACGGTCATGGGAAAAGCTCACATGAGGATGGATCTACTACATTTCTGGAGAAGGAGCTGATGCTTTGCTTTGTGCTTTCACATTGTATTCTTTATTATTTAGCCCTCGCCTTTCCAGCAGTAGAACTCAAGGAGACTTACCCTCAGGTACAGTAGGTTTTTCTCTACAGATTTCTTATGTAGCTTTCTGTTTCTCATCTGCTCCTTTGCTATAACCTACGTCTGCATATATTCCCAGCATCAACAACACAGACAAGCAAAATTAACTAGTTATTTATTCATCAAAAAGCTTTATGGTCCACCTTACTAAAATGCAATGTCTTAAGTGGAGTAAAATTCATAAGAACATAAAACATGCCAGTGGCCAATCCAGGTCACAAGTACCTGACAGGTTCCCAAAAGGCCCACAGATTCCATGCTGCTTGTCCAACGGATAAACAGTGCATTTCCCTGGTCCTCTTTAATAATGTTTTAAGGACTTTTCTTCCAGGAACTTGTTCAACCCTCTTTTAAATCCAGCTACACTAACAGCTTTTACTACATCCTCTGGTAACCAATTCCAGAGTTTGATTACGCATTGAGTGAAAAAATATTTTCTCCGATTTGTTTATGACATAACAATGGCTAAAATGGATCAAACTATCTAAAACAAAACCCACTTCTGTTCCATTTACACAATCAAAATCCTAAATTCTCAAAAGCTTCATGAGCAAAAATGTTTTGAACGTCTTCCCAAATTTAATATAATTATGGGCATGTTTCCTATTCGTTAATGTGCGCTACCGCTGTGCCATTTTTGATTTTTTTGCAATTTTATACATTTCCAAGCATATACAACTTATACAGAAAATACAACAAGCAGAAGAAACCAAAATAAAAGGAAAAATACAATAATTACCTGCTCTCTGCAATCTAGCCCACAAACTGAAGGAGGACCCTATAAGAAAATTTTACCAAACATGACATCAAGGAAACAATGCATACACAGTCAGCTAACTTTGTTTTTACAGAATACTGGAACCAGGGACCTCAAGTATCATGGATCTCTGTGCATTAATAAAGGAAAGCAGCTGAGAAGGTACCAAACGTATCTTTAGTAAGCATTTACATGGAAATTTAAGGAAAATTAAAGCTCCTGTGGATGGTCTCACTTTATCATGGCTCATCCTGACTGCTCCTTCCCTTGGCCTCGCTCCTTCTTCCAGGCTGCACCACCACTATTGCCAATGAGCACTGGCTACTGGCAATTCCAATGCCACCTTTAAAGGGGGAGAATCGGATGGCCATGAAACTGATGCAGAGACCTGTCCAAGGCAAACTCATTATTTTTATAGAGAGGGAAGAGACAGCGATCCATATTTCCAGAATATTTTTACATCTTTAGTCTTTGTTTCTTAAAGCAGGTCTGTGTCCCCCTAATAACTTTCCAATTTGTTGTCTTAACACCACAAAATTTTCAAGGGCTGGGGGGGGGGGGGGGCAGTGAAGAAGAATCCGACACCAGTATATTTTTATCATATTCACATCTCTTACTGAAACGTGGCTTCTCCCTGAAGATTCTGCTTCGGTTGCTGCCCTATGTCACGGAGGCTACCTGTTTTCCCATACACCTCGGCCCATTGGCCGTGTAGCGGTGTTGTGTTCCTACTCTCACTCCTGCCAATTCCAGCCCCTCCTTCTGCCTCCATCTAATTCCTTTGCTTCCTTTGAAGTCCATGCCATCCGCCTATTTTCTCCACTACCTCTCTGGGTAGCTATCATTTATCGACCCCCCAACCCAACAAGTCCACCTCTACCTTTCTCACAGACTTTGAATCCTGGCTCTCCTCCTTTCTGGACAAGTCTTCCCCTTCCCTTATTCTTGAGGATTTTAACATACACATTGATGACCCTTCTGCCTTAAAGCTCCCTTCCCTAACCTCCTCATTCAACCTCCATTTGTGCTCTACTGCTCCTTCTCACAAGCATGGCCACTGCCATGACCTCATTTTCTTCTGCAATTGCTCACCCTCAAACTTCTCCGCCTCAGTTCTTCCCTTATCTGACCATCTGCTAACCTTTACCCTTAATCATCCCCCATTTTGGTCTCGCCTGCTCTCCACCAACATGTTTAGGAATCTTCACACTGTCGACCCTTCAGCTCTCTCCACTGCTGTCTTATCACCTCTTTTCTCCACTATGTCATCTGAGTCCTTTGATGAGGCAGTCTCTTTCTAAAAACACTATACTCTCCTCTGCTCTAGATGCACTTGCTCCCCCCCATTTCACACCCTGTGAGGCGTTACTGTACCTTAACCCTGGCTGTCCTCAGCAACCCGCTACCTACGTTCCTCTCAGCTGAGTGCCTTTGGCTTAACCCTTGTTGACTACTGTCAGACGGCTGCCTGGGTGAGAATGTTCAGTCTTGGCAAGTGCATATGTCAATATGATTTGCAAGGGATTGTGGGCAATGCAGTCCATTCACACCCGACACAGCTGCTCACAATAATTTAGTTGTGCTCAAGTGTAAAGCCAATAAGATATTTATTTATGGGGTTATTTCTCCCAACACAGATATGCTTGGTAGCACATAAATCAGGTTACTTGCTTTCAGTGTTAAACTTGGAAAAACAAAGTCAGGAAACAACATTTGAACTTGTCAGGCAATCAAAGCAAAAGAAATAAGACCTGGTTGGTAACAAACTGGTCTTTTCTGTAGGCTTTAGCTAATATTCTCTTAGCAATGTATCAAACAACAAACCAAAAGCCACAAAGAAAGGAAAAACTGTTCTTTTCAGGTTAACTTCTTATATCTTCCCACATAGATTCAGAAGTGATTCTCTCAGAGCACACAAGCAATTAGGTAAGGCTCAATTGCTAGCAGTTATCCAGCTGGCTTGCTTTCTACTGCGTGGCTAAAAATCCTACTCAGGAGCTTTTCTGAGTAGATTAAAGAACAAGTTTGTATTTCTTTGTGATGGTTGCTGTACTTTGTAACAGAAAATCACCAAAGGAGTTTAGACAGAGAGCAGTCCATGTAAACAGATTCTTCATCTGCTATCACCCCCTCTTCTTCAACAAGCATGGGTTCAATATCATGGATTGGCACAGATGAATCTCCCAATGGAGCACTTTCAGGAGAATACTTGTTTCCCCCTGCTGTCTTTCAAGGTTATAGCTAGGGCATAGATCAGTGTTCATACCTGAGCTTCCATTGCTGTTAGAGTTCCTCTCTATATAGCCTGGCCAGTATGTAGTCCAGTTCTTATGTCCAGCCTTCCAATCCAGATCCCTGGACACTGGATCTCTCTTCACATACCTTCTGGCACGGGTCTTAGGGTCCCTTCCACGTGCAGCCGTCTCCCTCACAGGTACCGTCTGGAGATTCCTAGCTCTGCAGCACCATTCCTCTGGCTTTCCCCAGTCCAATGGTGTATGCTGGCCCTTGGAATGCCTCCCAGTATACGTACTGCTCTGGACTCTTCTAGACCTCTCAAAGGCTTTTCTCCTCTTTCTTCCAAAGGGTTTCTTTCCCTCTCTGTCCGTCCGGTTTGGCTTCTGCTTCTGATGATCCTCCTGATGATGAAGATGATCAAGCTCAAGCTGATTCTCTGTAGAATAAACTCTACCTTTATTCTGCTTAGATGAGTGCTCCTCCCTAACACAGCGCAGCTGTGCTGAATCAGGCCCTGCCCTTTGAGATGAGTGCTTAGGGATTACCTCATAGCCCTCCTGATTGAACACACGTTTCCCCACTTCAGCTCCTCTAATGGCTGTTGGAAACCTGGTGCATTCTGGGACTGGTAGTCTTTTATGGGAAAATTCTGTTTTCTTATTTCTACCAGAACTGACAGGTTGCTTGTTCAGAGTCACTTCACCTTTTCTATAGCTCCTTCCTGAGCTATGATAAGCTTCCTTATCACACTACCTATATTTCAAATTCATGCTAACCTCCTTCCAGATGGCCATAGCACTTTCCAAGCAAGAGTACTATGTCCATCTGACTAACTCTCCTGCCTCTGACCCTCAGTGTCTCTTTGTTATGCTCAATTCTCTCCTCAAGGTCCCTCCTCCCCCAATCCCTCCTTCAACATCGGGCCAGACCTTGGCTGACTACTTCCATGACAAAGTCCAGAAGATTAGCCTTGAATTCTCTATAGGGCCACCTTCACCTCATCTTCTCCCTCTTCAATCCCAAATCCTTCCCTCAACTTCAGGCACCCTTTTCTGAAATCACTGAGAAGGAAACAGCAAACCTTCTCTCCTCCTCCAAACTGACTACCTGCTCCTCTGATCCCATCTCCTCCCATCTACTAAGCTCTCTCTCTCTTCTGCCATCATCCCTTCCATCTGTCATATCCTTAACCTTTCGCTTTCCACTGCAACTGCAACTATTCCTATGGCCTTCAAACATGCTGTGGTTATACCTCTCCTCAAAAGCCTTCACTAGATACTACCTGTCCTTCCAGTTATCAACCTCTTTCTCTTCCCCTTTACTTTAAAAGTACTTGAATGAGCGATTCACCATTGCTGTCTTGACTTTTTCCTCTCAAGGCCTTCTGGACCCACTGCAATCTGGCTTACATTCTCTGCATTCCAAAGCAACGGCTCTTGCCAAAGTCTCCAATGACTTGTTGCTTGCCAAATCCAAAGACCTCTACTCGATTCTCATCCTTCTTAATCTTTCTGCTGCTTTTGACGCTGTTGATCACCACCTTCTCCTCAATATCCTGTCCTCGCTTGGATTTAGGGGCTTCCTTCTGTCCTGGTTTTCTCATTGCTCCCATCGCACTTTTAGTTTATGTTCTGGTGGTTCCTCCTCTACCACCATCCCACTTTCAATTGGGGTACCTCAGGGCTCTGTCTTGGGACCTCTCCTTTCTTCTCTCTACACTTTGTCCCTTGGTGCATTTATTTCCTCTCATGTTTTTCAGTAATATCTTTATGCTGATGACTCTCAGATGTACCTTTCTGTGCCTGAAATCTCTCCAGGAATCCAGGTCCATATCTCTGCCTGCTTATCTGACATTGATATCTGATGTTTCACCGCCATCTGAAACTGAACATGGGCAAAACTGAGCTCCTTATCTTTCCCCCTAAACCCACCTCCCCCTTCCTCCCTTCTCTATTTCTGTGGATAATACTACACTCCTTCCTGTTTCCTCAGCTCACAACCTTGGGGTTATCTTTGACTTTACTCTCTTTCTTTCCACACATCCAATAGATAGCTAAAACCTGTTTCTTCTTTCTCGTAACACTGTAGAAAGGAAGGGATGAATTTTACCACACACTACTAAGACACTTATCCATTCTTTAGTCACTTCTCATCTAGACTATTGCAACCTCCTCTTTCCTGGCTTCCCTCCAAATAATTTCTCTCCCCTTCAATCTGTTCAAAACTCAGTTGCGCGGCTAATCTTCTGCCAGCCTCTATTTGCTTATATAATCCCCTTGCTCAAGTCACTTCACTGGCTCTCTATCCATTTCCATATCCAGTTCAAACTTCCCCTACTGACCTATAAGTGCTCCTCCTCACTACCTTTCCTCCCTTATGTCTCCCTAAACCCCTCCTTGGGAACGCCACTATTCTGGCAGATCCCTTCTATCTGTGCCCTTCTCTTCTACTGCCAACTCCAGACATCGATCCTTCCACTTTGTTGCTCCTTATGCCTAGAACAAAATTACCCGAGTCTCTGCATCAAGCTTCATCTCTGGTCCTTTTCAAATTCAGGCTGAAAATTCACCTCTTCGAGTCTGCTTTTGGATCCTGATCTGCTTGGTCTCCTATATGTTTCCTTGCCACGCCCCTAGATGTGTCCTTGTCCTCAGCTGTTGTCTGTCTTGACTAGATTGTAAGCTCTGATGAGCAGGGACCGTCTTTTACATGTATAGCGCTGCATGTGTCTTGTAGCACTATACAAATGACACGTAGTAGTAGTAGATTTTCTGCAGATGTCCTATGGTTCATGTTTGGGACAGCCAATATGCCACAAATATGCATGTGCAATTATGCAACCGAGAAATAGTTTGATTCTCAGTTTTTAAGACATGTCAGAAGGGACATGGATTCCAACAGGAGTGATTTTCGTGGATCCACGTAGTCTTTGAAAATGTGTGCGTCACGTTCATTCCCCAAGATCTCTTTGGTTTTGCAGCTGATCCATACCAAATTTTTGTGAGATGTTGGGAGGGGGCCAAGCCTGGGTATATTTTGTTGTTTTGCATGTGTATATACGAATAAATGTAAATTTCAGAGAGCAGGTTTCCTTGGTTCTGTATAAACTTCCAGTTGTATTAACTCTTTCAATGATCATGATAGTCCCAGAAATAGTGAATGAACACTTCTTTCTACTGTTTTCTGGAGCTTGCTGTCTTCACGATTTATCTCACTAATACTTTCAAGATTTATTTAGAGCTATGTATTTAAATTCAAAATCTATTACCCATAAAAAATGTGGGCAGAAAAGGACCATTTTGGATCACTCAGTCTACCCACTTGCATCTGTCAGTTATTCTGTTATTATTTTACTTACAAATCATTTATGTTGTACCGATCCTCCAGCAATGTTCTTAGAGGATTGCAGCAATCAGAACTTACAGGAAACTAAACTCCATCTAACAAATGGAGTTTACTAAAATGGCCAAGTTCAGAGTTTCTGAAGAGCACAACAAACCTATAGTGAAGATTTCCTCACTTTTTTCTTCTTTTCAGTATACAACTCGGCGCAGTACAACAAGATGCACTGTAGCCTTACATAAAGGACTCTGGGCCCATGTCTGTGCCGTTTACTATCGCGGAGAAAAAGAAATGGCCAGGAGTCAGTGGACACAAGCTGAACTTCAAGCGCCGACAGGTAAGTGGAGAATTTACCTTCAAGTACATTCCATGGCTAACAGCTCTCCCTCTAATAATAGTTTTCTATGTTCAATGCCTGCTCATTCTCAATCCACATGACTGGAATCTTGGTGACCAGGATGTTGCTGCTACATCGCTTGGTTACGTACAGTCATCACTTGGTGGAGGGAGGGGGAGGGAAGACTTAGCCAAAGCAAGGCAAGAGGGACCTACATACACACAAAATTAAGCTTGCAGCAATGTGAAAAATAGTCAGTGTCTTGCACACAGTAACTTCAAGCACAAGTATTCTCATAGGTGCTGATGGAACATCTATCACTAATCTATCCTGTGCCATTTACACTGAGACGCACGACAACACAGCCTTGGACTGTTCCTGGCTTGCTGGAAAGGAGGTCCCAGAAGACGCGCAATACTTCCTCTTTTACAGGTGAGCATTAACCAGGCACTTTGTGCTACGTCTTTCAAAGATTTAGAAGTGACTGGGCAGTGAAGAGGTCTGGGATGACTCAGGGTAAATTCAAGTTTTTTTGTTCCCCCCCTCCCCCCATTATTTATTCTCAAACGAGAGAATACTTACAAAGCAAGTATGAAAGAAATACAATTGAATAACATCCAAAAAGAAATTTTCAATACCATACAAGAGGAAAAACAAATTACATATCCATTAGCCCACATCTCATGGAGAAAACAATAAAAGAAACCAAATTATAACAAGAAAAAAGGGAAAAACTCCAACATTACAGCCTCTATAAATTCCCACCCTTAATCTCACCCAACATCAGACTGTTCTCCCTATCACAAGAAATACCTCCAATTGTAGAAAATCCATAAAGATAAACTTAGATCTTTAAAGTGTAACCAAACACTTACAAGGATATCGTACAAAAAAGGATGCCCCAAGGGCCAACACCCTCGGCTTAAGAGCCAAAAAAGTCTTTCTATGCATCTGAGTGGCCCTCGAGACATCTGGAAATAACTGAATCCTAGCACCACAAAATACAAACGCTTTATTCTTGAAGTAACTTTTAAACACGGAGATCTTATCCTGTTCAGAAAGAAATGTAACTGAAAGAGTGGCCCTAGTGGAAATAACATCCTGCAAATCCTCCAGGAACTGTGTCAAATTAAAATTTGATTGAGACTGCAGGATTCCAAAACTCTCTGAGGACTCACCAGATACCTTCCCACCAGGCAAATAAAAAATCTTTGAGAATACCATTGAGTCGGCACTGGATAAAACCAACACATCTTTAAGGTACCTACGGAGTAAGACCTCTGGGGAAAGCAAATGACAAAAGGGAAAATTCAGAAAAGAGAAATCAGACTTACCTGCTAATTGTTCCTTGAGGAACTCCAGTCCCCCACCTCTGGGTAGTGTACCTCTTCTAGCAGCTTGGAGACTGAGCATGTCATCTTTTTGATGACACTAGTGTACTTAAGCAGCTGGCACCACCTACCAGCCCCAGTACCTATTGACAAAGCAGACTCTGAGGAGCAACAAATAAGTAGTTAAACATGCAACAAACACTTCTATGCCTAAATAAATTAGTACCTCCACCATCCCCTGGGAAGGATACCCCGTTCCCCCCCCCCTCTCCAGGATGAGGAGGCCTACCTGTTGAGCGCCTGAGCAACTCCAACCAGCAGGGAGCAAATGACCAACAGATCTTTCGATCCACCCCCCCCCCCATGCCAATTACACCCCACTCACCTGCTCCTCCTAGCCACTTCCTCCACCAAGAGAGCCCACTTCAGGACCGGGATACGTGTCAGATTATCACAGAAATAACTCAGGGAGGGTTCCGGGACTCAACTGGAGTTCCTCAAAGAACAATTAGCAGATAAGTCTAATTTCTCTTTCCTTATCGTCCCTCCAGTCCAGTCCCGCACCTCTGGGATGTATCAGAGCAGTTAAACTAACGGGAGGAACCCACACAACCGGCCTGAAGCACTGCCTATCTGAAACGAGCGTCCCCTGCCGCCTGGACATCCAGGCGATAATGCTTAGAGAAAGTATGGAGCGACAACCACGTTGCCGCCCCATAGATCTCCACCGGTGGAACTAAACTATACTCTGCCCACAAGGCTGCCCGTGCCCTCGTGGAATGCACCCGCAACCCTGTCGGCACTGCTTTACCATTCAAGATGTACGCCGACACGATTGCTTCCTTGATCCATCTGGAAATGGAGGCCTTAGATGCCACCTCACCTTTGTGCGGTCCACCAAAAAGAACCAATAGATGATCCGATCTCCAAAAGGACGATGCCCTTTTCACATACCTTCACAAGGCTCTTAACATCCAGGTGGTACAGCTGTGGAGTGGCAGGGCCCACATCCGCACTCACCAGAGCCAGTAAGGCAACAGCCCGATTTACATGAAATGCTAACATTACATTGGGCAAAAATGAAGTTTACGGGCACAGGACCATTTTCTCCTTGGAGAAGGAAAAGAATGGCTCCTGGCACGACAGGGTCTGAAGCTCTAAACCTGCATGCCGCACAAATCGCCATCAGGAATACCGTTTTCAGAGTCAGATCCTTCAGGAAAGCTCGACTCAATGGCTCAAAGGGTTCCCCAGACAGCACTGTCAGCACTAGATTGAGATCCTAAAGGGGTACCACCGCCTTCCTCGGCAGACAAAGGTGGGTCACCGCCCTTAGAAATCTCAGCACTTCTGGGTGTGTACCTAACGGCAACCCATAGACTATCCTGCAACAACAAGCAATCACCACCAGTTGCACCCTCAAGGAACTGGCGGTTAGACTCTTATCAAAATCCGATTGCAAGAACGCCAAGATGTTTGGGATAGAGGCAGTGGAAGGGAGCACCTACCTCTCTCCGCACCACGATTCGAAGATGCGCCCTACGTGAATGCACGCCAGGTTTGTACAGGGCCTGTAGCAAGGTCGCATTCACAAAGCCCGAATATCCTTTCTTCTTCAACCTCGCCCTTTCAAGAGCCATGCTGTAAGTGAGACTCAATCCACCTGGGGCATAAGAAGCGGCCCCTGTGTCAAGAGGTCCTTCTGACCCGGAAGTCGCCACGGTCAAAACACCAGTATCTGAATCAGGTCAGCATACCACTGGCACCTCGGCCAGTCCGGTGCCATTCAGAATTACTAATCCCCAGTGTGCCTCTATCCGTTGCACTACCTGGCCTATGAGCACCCATGGGAGAAAAACATAGGAGACACCCTCTTCGAGCCACTGCTGAATTAGAGCATCCAGGCCCTCGGAAGTCCTCTCCCTTCTTCTGCTGAAAAACTAGCAGGCCTTGGCCGACTTGAACATTGCCATTAGGTCCATGACCGTTGTGCCCCATCGGCGGACTATCTGCTCGAACACCCCTTGGTTGAGCTGCCAGTCTCCGGTGTCCACGTGCACTCGGCTGAGATAGTTTGCCATCACATTGTCAACTCCTGCTATGTGCGCTGCCGATAATGCCTGGAGATGAATCTCTGTCCATCCAAACAGCCTTTTGACCTCCTCCTCCAAGTCTGTACTTCCCGTACTTCCTTGTTGGTTGATGTAAGCCAGTGGTTGCATTGTCCAAGAGGACTCTGACTGCCTTCCCCTGCAACCATGGCTCAAAACCTTCTAGAGCCAAGGTCACTGCTTGCATCTCGAGCCTGTTGATCAACCACAGGGCCTCCTGCGAACTCCACTGTACCTGAAGAAAAAGTGTCCTTTGCAATGGGCTCCCCAATCTGACAGATTGGCATCAGTCATCAGCGGAACCCACACTGGGGACTCGGAAGGCAAGCCCCCTTCCAGGCTCCCCGGATGCAGCCACCACCTGAGGGCTCTCCTGGTGCTCCGCGGGCAAGGGAGTACTTGGGACAGGGATTGACTCTGATGGGACCACTGATGGAGCAGAGCTCTCTGCAGCAGTCACATGTGCGCCCTTGCCCATGGGACTAGCTCGAAAGTGGCCACCATGGTCCCCAGAACCTGCAGATGATGCCAAACTGACAGTCTTACCATATTCAGGGAACTGCCGTATCAACTGTCGTAGCTCCTGTGCCCCACGATCCGGCAGGAAAGCCCTGCCCATGTGGGAATCGAAGCTCACTCACAAATACTCTAGCTCCTGAGCTGGCCGTAACTGACTCTTGGCCAGGTTGACCCCCCCCACCCCCCCACAACTGAGACTTTGAAGGAACTCCACCACCCGTGCTGTTGCTCTTTCGCCATCAACCCTGGACTTTGCTCAAATCAGCCAATCGTCTAGGTACGGGTGGATGAGAACTCCTTCCTTGCGGAGAGCTGCTGCCACCATCATCATGACCATGGTAAAGGTACGGGGGTGGTCGCCAGACCGAAGGGCAACACTCAAAACTGGAAATGGACCCTTGGCACCGCAAAACGGAGAAACTGCTGATGTTCTGGATGGATGGGAATGTGTAGATACGCCTCCATCATGGATCATACCCCTATAAAACTGGCCCTCGGCAGATCGCACTTATCCTGGATCATCTGTCGTATTACTCCATGTACCGGGAAGACTTTCTGCAATTTCCACACCACATGGAGCAGCGCATCCTCCAGCGCCTCTTCCTCTGCCGGGAGGTTAGCGGGCATATCAGGGCCTTAGGGACTCCAAAATGAGAGCCGGCAGCTCCTCCTGGTGGAACATCTGAACAATCTGGGCCTGATCCTCCTGTTCTGGGATCTCTCCTTCTTCCAACTTCTCCTGCAGATCTAGCTCCATGTCAAGGTCTTCCCCATCCAGCCCCTCTGACAATAGGGATTGCTGTCACTGCTCTGGGCTTCTAGCCTGCTTAGACCCCACTGCCTCTGGCTTTTGCATCTGATGCCCTCTTAGCGCTGCGTTCCAGGGTTGAGGAGCCGATTGCAAACTCTGTTGAAGTAGGCAAGACACCTTATGCAAAAGATAAACTCTGGTGAAAGCCCCCCCCGGGAGTCTTATTGCTCCCTTGGCTTGAGGGGTAGATGTCCAGGGCATCATGCAGGGACCGAGAGATGGATCTGTTGAAGGTAACATGGCACCTCCCACCTCCGGGGACTCTCCTGCCTCATCTTATCCTGCAAGCCCTGCTCCAATGACTTAGCCTCTTGCGTGCAGTCTAAGCAGACACCTGCCTCCGAGACCGCTCCCCGTTGGGTCCCACATATCTTGAAGATTTTTAGATTGCGCTGCCGTGTTTTACCTCAAAGATATGACATGGACCTTGCACTGATCCCATCAGAATCTGACACTTTCTCAGAGTAAAAGTTTACATTTTTATAAGGAGTACAGCTTCCCTTGCTGTCCCGCCCCCCCTGCTCTTACCTTGGAGTCTCTTTGCCACGTGGCTTTTATACCCCTCACGCTCAGCCTTCCTTCCCAGCTTCGGTGCTGAGGGGGCAAGTTGGAGCTGCAGGCTTTCACTTCCATCAATCAACTGCTGCCCCCGCGGCAGCTCCTCACCCGATAAAGGCAGAGGTCTCGCACTGAGGAAGGCCCCCACAGCACCTCCCCCCAAAATCCTGGGGGGAGGGGGGAGAAGGAATATCCTTAAGAACATAAGATATGCCATACTGGGTCAGACCAAGGTCTATCAAGCCCAGTATCCTGTTTCCAACAGTGGCCAATCTAGGTCATACGTACCTAGCAGTTTCCCCAAAAGAAACAGGTTCCGCAATGCTTGTACTGGGTCAAGCATTGATATCCTGGGTCCCTTCTTAATAATGGTTTATGGACCTTTCCTCCAGGAACTTGTCCAAACCTTTTTTAAACCCAGCTACACTAACAGCCTTTATTACATCCTCCGGTAACAAATTCCAGAGTTTGATTACACGTTGAGTGAAAAATTATTTTCTTTTATTAGTCTTAAATAGTTTACCCTGTAGCTTCATTGCATGTCCCCTAGTCTTTCTATATTCTGATAACGTAAACAATCGATCTACGTTTACCCGTTCCACTCCGTTCATTAATTTATAGACTTCTATCATATCTCCCCTCAGCCGTCTCTTTTCCAGGTTAAAGAGCCCTAACCTTTTTAGCCTTTCTTCATAGGAGTATCCTTCCATCCCCTTTACCATTTTGGTGGCTCTTCTCTGAACCTTTTCTAATAACACTATATCCTTTTTAAGCCCTGTTGCCCCCTGGGTTCTTTCTGATCCTTCTGATTTTTATTTTTCTGCCTTTAAAAACAAAGAAACATGCACCTTAACAGGGGAAATAAAAAGCAAACCCTAACTAAACCTATCTCCCCCCTTAGTTGTCCAGCACCCTGGCTCACTACCTCCTCCAGCTGCTTGGAGACTAAGCATACTGGGGCTGGTAGGTGGTGCCAGCTCCTAAGTACACTAGTGTCATCAAAAAGATGACATGCTCAATCTCCAAGCTGCTGGAAGAGATACACTATCCAGAGGTGCAGGACTGGTCTGGAGGGACAATAAGGAAATGAATATTTTTTGCTCTTAAGATATTTTAAAACATTTCTAATCTATGATGTATTACTAGACTATCCTTAATAGTAGAGGCACTAAAGGCCTGCAGAGAGGAACATTGATTGTCACATTTAAGTGCTTGGTTAGCTAAGAAGTCCACCTGCTTCTCAACTTTACCCAGCCTTCTAACAGTCTCCTGTGAGAACGCACACAGCTAGGAAACTGTATTGACCAAGGTCTGCTCAGTCTAAGCAACTACCCTCCAAATATCAGCTAGAGAGACCTGGGAATCAGGTACTTCCCTGGTGTCAACTGAAGGAGGTGTCCAGGACACACCTTTAAAAGATCCAAAAGCAAGAGAAGGCGTACTCTGCTGTAAAGGCTGATTACCATCCATTGGGTCAGGTGGAGCCACAATAGAAGGGGAAGAGGATGGAGTGCAATCCGGAGAAATCTAAGATGCCCCCAAAATCTGCAAGGAAGCAAAGCCAGTATCTGCAGAGCGATTACCCTCCTCTTTGGGCTTCAAGCGTTTATCCATCGGTCCTATAACACCACCGTCTTCTTGCACTTTCCCATGGATATCAACATTCAGGTCAGAGTCCCAAAATGGTGTTCCTTCGGTGCTCCAAGGGCCTATAATATCCCTTGTGTCACACTACGACTGCGCGCCTAGCAAACCAGTTGATGTTAAACAAGCCTCCAATGATGTCAGGGCCACCCAGGGATCAGCCTGCTGTCTCCTCTGCTGCACAGCTGTAGGAAACTCCTCCCATAGCAAATTCAAATAAATCTATGAGTGAAATCACACATTTTTGTCCTAATCATTTCTTTTCCTAGTTTCAGAAAAGAAAATTTAACACAAAACAATGTAGAAAATGTGGTGGAACCTTTGCCCTACTTACATACATTTGTTCTGCCAGAATAAAACATGCTTGGCAGACTTGTTCACCCGCAATAAGTGGGAGAAACGGGAAGGAAATTCAGTATTTGTGGTTCCAGGAGAGCGGTGGTGAAGGAAACAGGAAGATCCACCTAAGATATCATCTAGTGCACTCGTACCCAGGAACTTTGTGCCTTGCTGCAGAGCTTCTGCTCGTCTTCCTCTGTCCCTCCTTTGGACAGGGCCTTAGCTTTTCTCATCTAATTACTGCAGCAATTTGACCTTCTTTCCCAGCCATCACCACATCTAGCTTTCTCTCTTGCTCTCTGTCACTTTTCCCTATTTTTTCTCGTGATTCCTCACTGTTCTGACATTTTACTGCTCCCACCTTCTCCTGCAGCCAATGGTCAGAAAGCCTCCAATGTGCTCCTAACTGATGGTGATTAGAAATTTCATATAAATCTATAACATTGAAATGTTGCCATTTGTTTCTTTGAGAGCAATCCCTTAAGCCATCAGATGGTTCTCTAGTAAGGAAGTCCCCCAGTAGGAAGCACTGTAAATGAGTTCTCCTTTGACATGTAGGTATAAGATGCATGTGGAAGAATGCCGGCAGTACAGCGTGGGCCAGGATGGGACGAGCCATAGCAGTTGTCAGTTTCCTAAGACCCACATCCGGATCCTGGAGGATGACATTGTTGTGATCTATGTGAATGGCTCCAGTAAACTGTCTGCTATCAAACCTTTTGATCAGTTATTTCATCCCAGTACTATTGGTATGAAATAGTTTGCATTCCTCTTTTTAATTCAATTTTAAAATGTAGGACTTGACTCAGCTGATTTGATAAATTTTCTGTGAGTTTTAAAAAGGCATCAATGAAAACAGAGCATACATAAATTAAGTCTGAATATCGTTTCTTTATAACATTCATGCTTGCGCAAGGCCTCGCGACTGCAAATCCATAAATGTTGTCACATGCAGAGCCGCACTCACTGCACCAGCACAGGAAGTGACAGCTCAGGCTTCCCACAAGCTCACATACACATTGCTTCAGCAAAGAATAGCAACATGAGCAGAAAGTTTCTTTGTTCCAAGTTGTGCCCTCATTCTAAGCCATCCTGTATCTAGTAATTATGCTTTCTGGGCTCTACTGAGCACTTTCTGATCAACTGACCTTCTCAATGAAAATAAAATATTATTTTTTACCATTCTCTTTTCAGAGAAAATAAAGCCACCCATGAATATTACTGCAAGTCTAAAACAAGCTTCTCTCTGTGCTAAATGGATGAAGCCTATATCTGTCTGGCCAAGTCAGTGTTTCCTATATGAGATCAATGTCAGTGACTGGACGACTGGCAGCGCAAAGGTATGCAGGAATCGTTTTCATTCACTCCACATTATGCAGTTAACAAAAAGGTTTATTATTAATGATAACACACACTTAGAAGTGTGTTTACTAAAGGTTTTGGCATGCATGGAATACCCACAGCCCTAAACAGGACCTGAGATTAATTAAGCTTCAGGTGAACAAGGTATATTAAACATATTAGGTACAGTTTTATTAGTATAAATATCCACAGCAACCCTTAGTAAGTAAAGAACTTAAAGATCTAAACACAAACTTAAAACTAAGATGCAGACAGCAGTCCAGCAGCGAGATGGGGCTTTCCAGTCTTTTGCATTGAGTGTCACATGTATGATTTTCTCCCAGTTGGTGAGAGGTCTTACGTGTGCACTAGGTGCAAGGAGCTCTTTGCTCTCAGGGAACGAGTCCGTTCTCTACAGGCTAGAGTAGCCGACTTGGAAAACATAAGAAAGGCAAAGAAGTACATAGACAAGACCTACAGGGATATAGTCCTGAAGTCCCACCTCCAGTCTGGCAACATCCCTGTTGCCATGGAGAGAGGTCACGTGACAAGAGAGCATCACCCTGGTGTGGCAGGAAGTGATCCTGTAACTAGGACCTGTCCTCATAAGAACATAAGATATGCCAAACTGGGTCAGACCAAGGTCCATCAAGCCCAGTATTCTGTTTCCTACAGTGGCCAATCTAGGTCATACGTACCTAGCAGTTTCCCAAAAGACACAGGTTCCACAATGCTTGTACTGGGTCAAGCATTGATATCCTGGGTCCCTTCTTAATAATGGTTTATGGACTTTTCCTCCAGGAACTTGTCCAAACCTTTTTTAAACCCAGCTACACTAACAGTCTTTACTACATCCTCCGGTAACAAATTCCAGAGTTTGATTACACGTTGAGTGAAAAAATATTTTCTTTTATTAGTCTTAAATAGTTTATCCTGTAGCTTCATTGCATGTCCCCTAGTCTGTCTATATTCTGATAACGTAAACAATCGATCTACGTTTACCCGTTCCACTCCGTTCATTAATTTATAGACTTCTATCATATCTCCCCTCAGCCGTCTCTTTTCCAGGTTAAAGAGCCCTAACCTTTTTAGCCTTTCTTCATAGGAGTATCCTTCCATCCCCTTTACCATTTTGGTGGCTCTTCTCTGAACCTTTTCTAATAACGCTATATCCTTTTTAAGATACGGCGACCAGAACTGCACACAATATTCAAGGTGCGGTCTCACCATGGAACGATATAGAGGCATTATAATATCTTTTGTTTTATTTTCCATTCCTTTCCTTATCATACCTAGCATTCTATTTGCTCTCTTGGCTGCTGCTGCACACTGGGCCGAGGGTTTTAACATGTTATCCACAATGACGCCTAAATCTTTTTCCTGTGTGGTGGTTCCTAAAGTGGAACCTTACATCGTGTAACCATAGTTTGGGTTGTTCTTCCCTAGGTGCATAACTTTGCACTTATCCACATTAAATTTCATCTGCCATTTTAATGCCCAGTCTTCCAATTTATCAAGATCCTCTTGCAATTTTCCACAAACCTCTTGGGTTTTAACAACTTTAAATAGTTTTGTGTCATCTGCAAATTTGATAACCTCACTCGTTATTCCACTTTCCAGGTCATTTATGAATATGTCAAAAAGCAGAGGACCCAGCACAGATCCCTGGGGTACACCACTATTCACCTATCTCCATTGGGAAAATTGGCCATTTAGCCCTACCCTCTGCTTTCTATCTTTTAACCAGTTCCTGATCCACAGTAGTACACTGCCTCCTATCCCATGACTCTTTAGTTTTGCCAAAAGTCTCTGATGAGGGACCTTGTCAAAGGCTTTCTGAAAGTCCAGATACACTATATCAACCGACTCACCTTTGTCCACCTGTTTATTCACACCTTCAAAAAAACATAACAGATTAGTAAGGCAAGATCTTCCTTGTCGAAAGCCATGTTGGCTGTCTCCCATTAGGCCATGACTTTCTAAATGCTGAATAATTTTATTCTTTATGATGGTTTCTACCATTTTTCCCGGTACTGACGTCAAGCTCACCGGTCTGTAGTTTCCCGGATCACCCCTGGAACCCTTTTTAAAAATTGGTGTTACATTGGCTATCCTCCAATCTTCAGGAATTAGAGATGATTTTAATGATAGTTCAGAGATTACTAATAGCAGGTCTGCAATCTCATATTTCAGTTCTTTCAACACCCTTGGATGTATACCATCCGGCCCAGTTGATTTGCTACTCTTCAGTTTATCTAATAGTTGTAATACATCTTCCCGATGTATCGATATTTCCTTCAACTCTTCTGCACCTTTAAAAACCACTTCAGTCATGGGTAACATCCCTATATCTTCCTCAGTAAAGACCGAAGCAAAGAATTCATTCAGTCTCTCTGCTATCGCCTTGTCACCTCTTAGTGCCCTTTTAACGCCTCTATCATCTAATGGACCAACTGACTCTCTCACAGGTTTTTTGCTGCGAATGTACTTGAAAAAAATCTTTATTTCGCGTTTTTGCTTCCGCAGCAAGCTTCTTCTCAAATTCTCCCTTTGCCTGCCTTATGAATGCCTTGCATTTGACTTGCCAGTGCTTGTGCTGTTTCCAGGTTTCGTCGTTTGGCTCTTTTTTCCATTTCCTGAAAGATGCTTTTTTGGCAACAACAGCCTCTCTGACCTCACCTTTAAACCATGCTGGCAGTTTTTTTTGACTTCCTTCCACTTTTCTTAAAGCGTGGAATAAAGCTGGCTTGGGCTTCCAAGATAGTATTTTTAAACAACACCCAAGCTTGATGTAAGTCTTTAACCTTTGCAACTGCTCCTTTTAGTTTTTTCTTAACTGTTTTCCTCATTTTATCATAGTCTCCCTTTCGAAAGTTAAAAGGTAGTACTGTGGATTTCCTTACTATCCCTCCTCCACTAATTAAATCAAAGGCGATCATGCTATGATCACTATTGCCAAGTGGCCCCAACACCCTTATCTCTTGCACTACATCTGGTGTTCCACTAAGGACTAGGTCTAATATGGCTTCCCCTCTGGTTGGTTCATGAACCAGCTGCTCCAAGAAGCAGTCATTTATTTCATCTAGGAACTTTATCTCCCTAGCATGTCCTGCTGTGACACTGACCCAGTCGATACCGGGGTAATTGAAATCACCCATTATTATTACTGCACTGTAACTTTTGCTAGCTTCCTTGATTTCTTTGAGCATTTCATCATCCATTTGTTCATTCTGGCCAGGCGGACGATAGTACACCCTGTGATAAGGAAGCTTATCATAGCTCAGGAAGGAGCTATAGAAAAGGTGAAGTGTCTCTGAACAAGCAACCTGTCAGTGCTGGTAGAAATGAGAAAACAGAATTTTGCCATAAAAGACTACCAGTTCCAGAATGCACCAGGTTTCCAACAGCCTTTAGAGGAGCTGAAGCGAGAAAACGTGTGTCCAATCAAGAGGGCTATGAGGTAATCCCCAAGCACTCATTGCAAAGGGCAGGGCTTGATTCAGCACAGCTGCACTGTGCTAAGGTGGAGCACTCATCAAGGCAGAATAAAGGTAGAGAGTATTCTACAGAGAATCATCATGATCCTTGGTATCTTGATCAGCTTGGAGATCCTGATCTTCATTCTCATCAGAAGCAGAGGTCAGAACGGACGGACAGAGAGAGCAAGAAGCCCTTTAAAAGAAGGAAGAGAAAAGCCTCTGGGAAGTCTACAGGAGTCCAGCACAGTACGTATACTGGGAGACAGACAAGAGGCCAGCATACACCATTGGACTGGGGGAGACCAGAGGAGTGGTATTGCAGAGGCAGGAATCTCCAGACGGCACCTGTGAGGGAAACAGCTGCACGTGGAAGGGACCCTAAGACCCATGCCAGAAGGTATGTGAAGAGAGATCCAGTGTCCAGGGATCTAGATTGGAAGGCTGGACACAGAAACTGGACTACATATTGGCCAGGCTATTTAAAGGGGAACTCTAACAGCAATGGAAGCTCAGGTATGAACACTGATCTATGCCCTAGCTATAACTTTGAAAGGAAGCAGGGAAATGATTATTCTCCTGGTAGTGCTCCATTGAGAAATTCCTTTGTGCCAAGCCAAGATATTGAACCTATGATTATTGAAGAAAGGGGAGAGGTCTTAGAACCAGAATGTGAATATATGGACTGCTCTCTGTCCAAACTAAAATGGTAGTTTTCTGTTACAAAGTGCAACAACCCTCACAAAGAAATACCAACTTGTTCTTTAATCTACTCAGAAAACCTTCTGAGTAAGATTTTGAGCTACACAGTGAAAGCAAGCCAGCTAAGGGGTTTCAGCTGGGTGATTGCTAGCAATTGAGCTTACCTAATTGCTTGTGTGCTCTGAAGGGAATCACTTCTGAATTTATATGTAAAGATATAAGAAGTTAACCTGAAGAAAAGAACATTTTTCCTACTTTGTGGGTTTATTTGGTTGCTTACTGCATTGCTAAGACATTATTTGCTAAAGCCTACAAGAAAGACCAGTTTGTTGCCAACCAGGTCTTTAATCCTTTGCTTTAATTACCTGACAAGTTCAGATGTTTTTTTTTTTCCTGATTTTGTTTTCCTAACTTTAAAACTGCAAGCAAGTATCCTGAGTTCTGTGCTACCAAGCATTATCTGTGTTGGGAGAACCCCTCATAAATAAAAATCTTATTTGCTTTACCCTTGAGCAAGTATAATTAATTATTGGTCACGGCTGTGTCTGGAATGAATGGACTACATTACCCACAAATCCTTGCAAATCATATAGAGGTATGCTTTTGCCAAGACTGTGAACATTCTCACCCAGGCGGCCGTCTGACAACCCCCACTGCCATCGCCTTCCCCTTTTTACATGGAATTTCAATCCATAGAGATTCTACAGCAAATTTTGTTTCCTGCAAAACTTTAATCCTTTCTGACTCAATGCCCTCTCTAACATAGAGGTCAACCCCTCCACCAATTTGATCAGCTCTATCATTACGATACAGTTTGTACCCAGGTATCACGGTGTCCCACTGGTGGTCCTCCTTCCACCATGTCTCTGATATTCCAATCATATCCAACCTCTCGTTTAGTGCTATATATTCTAACTCTCCCATCTTGTTTTGTAGACTTCTAGCATTTGCATACAAGCATTTTAGAGACTGTATTTTATTCATATTAATTTGACTATTGGTAGACATGGGTAATTTGGGATCTTTAAGCTCTGTCTGCTCCATACTTGAGGGCATTTGGGCTACTTTACTCTTTTTTGGAACCTCTCTGCTTTTTGTAGTATCCTTCAAGGATACATTCTTCCGAACCATGCGCTCTTGGGTGACTGTCGGCTTTCCCCTATCATCTAGTTTAAAAGCTGCTCTCTCCCCTTTTTAAAGGTTAATGCCAGCAGCCTGGTTCCATCCCGGTTAAGGTGAAGCCCATCCCTTCGGAAGAGCCCCTCCTTTCCCCAGAATGTTCCCCAGTTCCTAACAAATTCAAACCCCTCATCTCTGCACCATTGTCTCATCCACGCATTGAGACTCCGGAGCTCTGCCTGCCTTTTGGGTCCTGCGCGTGGAACGGGAAGCATTTCGGAGAACGCTACCCTGGAAGTTCTGGATTTCAACTTCCTACCTAAAAGCCTAAATTTAGCTTCCAGAACCTCCCTACCACATTTTCCTATGTCATTGGTACTGACATGTACCAAGACAGCAGACTCCTCCCCAGCACTATCTAAGACCTTATCTAAGCACTATCTAAGACCTTATCGTAATGATAGAGCTGATCAAATTGGTGGAGGGGTTGCGCTCTGTTAGAGAGGGCATTGAGTCAGAAAGGATTAAAGTTTTGCAGGAAACAAAATTTTCTGTAGAATCTCTATGGATTGAAATTCCATGTAAAAAGGGGAAGGAGATGGCAGCGGGGGTGTACTATTGACCGACTGGCCAGAATGAACAAATGGATGATGAAATGCTCAAAGAAAATCAAGGAAGCTAACAAAAATGACAGCGCAGTAATAATAATGGGTGATTTCAATTACCCCGGTATCGACTGGGTCAGTGTCACGACAGGACATGCTAGGAAAATAAAGTTTCTAGATGAAATAAATGACTGCTTCTTGGAGCAGCTGCTTCATGAACCGACCAGAGGGGAAACCATATTAGACCTAGTCCTAAGTGGAACACTAGATCTAGTGCAAGAGATAAGGGTGTTGGGGGCCACTTGGCAATAGTGATCATAGCATGATCGCCTTTGTTTTAATTAGTGGAGGAGGGATAGTAAGGAAATCCACAGTACTACCTTTTAACTTTCAAAAGGGAGACTATGATAAAATGAGGAAAATAGTTAAGAAAAAACTAAAAAGGAGCAGTTGCAAAGGTTAAAGACTTACATCAACCTTGGGTGTTGTTGAAAAATACTATCTTGGAAACCCAGACCAGCTGTATTCCACGCTTTAAGAAAAGTGGAAGGAAGTCCAAAAAACTGCCAGCATGGTTTAAAGGTGAGGTAAGAGAGGCTGTTGTTGCCAAAAAAGCATCTTTCAGGAAATGGAAAAAGAGCCAAATGACAAAACCTGGAAACAGCACAAGCACTGGCAAGTCAAATGCAAGGCGTTGATAAGCAGGCAAAGGGAGAATTTGAGAAGAAGCTTGCTGCGGAAGCAAAAACGCAAAATAAAGACTTTTTCAAGTACATTTGTAGCAAAAAACCTGTGAGAGAGTCAGTTGGTCCATTAGATGATAGAGGAGTTAAAGGGGCACTAAGAGGCGACAAGGCGATAGTGGAGAGACTGAATGAATTCTTTGCTTCGGTCTTTACTGAGGAAGATGTAGGGATGTTACCCATGAGTGAAGTGGTATTTAAAGGTGCGGAAGAATTGAAGGAAATATCGATACATCGGGTAGATGTATTACAACTATTAGATAAACTGAAGAGTAGCAGATCACCTGGGCCGGATGGTATACATCCAAGGGTGCTGAAAGAAGTGAAATATGAGATTGCAGACCTGCTATTAGTAATCTGTGAACTATCATTAAAATCATCTCTAATACCTGAAGATTGGAAGATCGCCAATGTAACACCAATTTTTAAAAAGGGTTCCAGGGGTGATCCGGGAAACTACAGACAGGTGAGCCTGACGTCAGTACCGGGAAAAATGGTAGAAACCATCATAAAGAATAAAATTACTCAGCATGTAAATAGTCATGGCCTAATGGGAGACAGCCAACATGGCTTTAGAAAAGGAAGATCTTGTCTTACTAATCTGTTTTGTTTTTTTGAAGGTGTGAACAAACAGGTGGACAAATGTGAGTCGGTTGATATAGTGTATCTGGACTTTCAGAAAGCCTTTGACAAGGTCCCTCATCAGAGACTTTTGGCAAAACTAAAGAATCATGGGATAGGAGGCAGTGTACTACTGTGGATCAGGAACTGGTTAAAAGATAGAAAGCAGAGGGTAGGGCTAAATGGTCAATTTTCCCAGTGGAGAAAGGTGAATAGTGGTGTACCCCAGGGATCTGTGCTGGGTCCGCTGCTTTTTGACATATTCATAAATGACCTGGAAAGTGGAATAACGAGTGAGGTTATCAAATTTGCAGATGACACAAAACTATTTAAAGTTGTTAAAACCCAAGAGGATTGTGGAAAATTGCAAGAGTATCTTGATAAATTGGAAGACTGGGCATCAAAATGGCAGATGAAATTTAATGTGGACAAGTGCAAAGTTATGCACCTCGGGAAGAACAACCCAAACTATGGTTACACGATGCAAGGTTCCACATTAGGAACCACCACCCAGGAAAAAGATTTAGGCGTCATTGTGGATAACATGTTAAAACCCTCCGCCCAGTGTGCAGCGGCGGCCAAGAGAGCAAATAGAATGCTAGGTATGATAAGGAAAGGAATGGAAAATAAAACAAAAGATATTATAATGCCTCTATATCGTTCCATGGTGAGACCGCACCTTGAATATTGTGTGCCATTCTGGTCGCCGTATCTTATTTATTTATTTGGCTGCATTTATATCCCGCTTTTCACCGGGTCAAAGCGGTTGGGGGATACATTTCCATTTAGCCCATGTTCCCTGTAAATAGTTATCTCCAAGTTATAATGCCCTGTTCAATGTAATTTCAGTTTGTTCAATGTAAACCGCACTGATGCACAATATCGCGGTATGTAAGAGAATGTAAATAAAATAAAATAAATAAATAATAAATTTAACACGAGGGGATATGAGACACATACACTAATACTTACAGGGAACATGGGCAATGGAGGGTTAAGTGGCTTGCCCAAGACCATAAGGAGCACCTGTGGGACTGGAACCCCAGTCCTTCCAGCCCAAGGCTGCTGTCCTCCAGTGGGATTTGAACCACCGACCTGCCGGCCTGTAGTACCTTGCCCCATATAGCGATATTAGAAAAGGTTCAGAGAAGAGCCACCAAAATGGTAAAGGGGATGGAAGGATACTCCTATGAAGAAAGGCTAAAAAGGTTAGGGCTCTTTAACCTGGAAAAGAGACGGCTGAGGGGAGGTGGAACAGGTAAACGTAGATCGACTGTTTACGTTATCAGAATATAGAAAGACTAGGGGACATGCAATGAAGCTACAAGGTAAACTATTTAAGACTAACAAAAGAAAATATTTTTTCACTCAACGTGTAATCAAACTCTGGAATTTGTTACCGGAGGATGTAGTAAAGGCTGTTAGTGTGACTGGGTTTAAAAAAGGTTTGGACAAGTTCCTGGAGGAAAGGTCCAGAAACCATTATTAAGAAGGGACCCAGGATATCAATGCTTGACCCAGTACAAGCATTGTGGAACCTGTCCCTTTTGGGGAAATTGCTAGGTACGTATGACCTAGATTGGCCACTGTTGGAAACAGGATACTGGGCTTGATGGACCTTGGTCTGACCCAGTATGGCATATCTTATTTATTTATTTACATTCTCTTATATACCGCGCTATTCTGCATCAGTGAGGTTTACATTGAACAAACTGAAATTACATTGAACAGGGCATTATAACTTGGAAATAACTATTTTACAGGGAACATGGGCTATGGAGGGTTAAGTGGCTTGCCCAAGACCACAAGGAGCACCTGTGGGACTAGAAATGTTCTTAATGCGAGTTCATTTCATTAAGTCATGTTAACCTTTAGTAAACACACCCCTTAGCATCATTCAGGGATGCAAACATTTGTAGAACTCTTAGGCACCAGCATAAATACTTTGGAGACAGGAAAAAAATGCCTTTACTGGTTTTAGTGGAAGACCTAATGGTTAGAGCAGTGGGCTAGAATCAGGGAAGCCAATGATAAAATCACACTGCTGCTCCCTTGGGTAATTCGCTTAATCCTCCATCGCCTCAGATATAAATTTAGATTGTAAGCCCTCCAAGGTCAGGAAAATACCTACTGTACCTGAATGTAACTCACCTTAAACTCCCGAGAAAAGGCTTAGGAACAAAGGATTTTATATTGTAATGTGACATATTGTCAAACCATAACCCTATAACCTCCCCAACCAGAATACACACACACACACACACACAATAAATCTATCGCGTCAATGCGGAAACCACACGCTGGAGCAGCAAACAGCATGATCTGCACACAAAAAAGTCCATGCTAAACTGGAAGCAGCAACCAGGCACGTGCACAAGTATCTGCTCAGTAGCACCTAGATCCTGTGCACATATGGCACGTAAGAGCTATACTATCTCAGAAATTCTGCTCAGCAGCACCTAGATCCTGTGCGCATATGGCACGTAAGAGCTATACTATCTCAGAAGTTCTGCTTAGTAGCAGCTAGATCCTGTGCACATATGGCACGTAAGAGCTATACTATCTCAGAAATTCTGCTCAGCAGCACCTAGATCCTGTGCGCATATGGCACGTAAGAGCTATACTATCTCAGAAGTTCTGCTTAGTAGCAGCTAGATCCTGTGCGCATATGGCACGTAAGAGCTATAGTATCTCAGAAGTTCTGCTCAGAAAATATTGGTGTCTTTGAACACTAATATTATTCTGAGCAGAATGACTGCTCTTATGCACCATCTGGCATCTCAGCACATGTGCATACACTGCTCCGGCATGCTTCCCCTGTCATCGTTTTCAGGACTCACTTCAGCAAAGCACAACCCTATGCAGGTCACCCGCTCAAGAAACAGAAATAAATTCCTTCTCAGTACTGACCGCAGACCCCTTACGTCTCCTCCGACCTGATGTTGAAATTCTTCTGCTCACTCTTCTGTATCTGGGTGACACAGTTAATTGCTTAATTACCATCTATTTTCAATGCACTGTGGGCTGCCGTTAGCAAAGGCATCTGCACAGTGCAAATCCCTTCACAGAAGACTTGTGCTTAAAGTCCACTCATGCCTGCGCCAACAGCAGTGCCCTTTTCTGTATCAACCCCGTCTGTCACAACCAAACACAAACACACTGCTTTCTATTCCAGCTTCAAAACCCGACACCTTTTATTTATTCCCTCTCAACTGTCTTCTCCTTACCAGAACTGAGGGCATCCGCGAGCAGCTCTTCCCCGCCCTCACTCCTGAACCTGGTTACGTTACTCCTTCCTGCCAGTTCTGTGTCAGGTCAGAGGGGACCAGTTTTGCCAGAGCTGAAATACAAAATCATATGAGAACCTCAAAATTATGCTATTTTAAATACTGCTATTTTAAATACTGCAAAAATGGGCATTGCAAATATACATTCACATACATTATTTAGACCAGTGCTTCTCGCCCCTCTCCTGAAGGCATAAGATACCATAATGAATATGCATGCATAGATTTGCATACAGTCTCATGCATATTCATTGTGGTAATCCTGAAAACCTGACTGGCCCTCCAGGAAAGAGTTTGCAAGTACTGGGTTAGGCTATAGTATTTTTTAGTTTTGTTATTGTATGCCATATGTCTAATGTTTGTTTTTGATTTATACTTCTTTTTATTATTTCCTGTTATTTATTGCAAACCATATAAACTGTACATAAGCAGTACAGAAATATATATAAGCAATACAATGAGACCAAAATGGTTAAACAAGTCTAGAACTACATGGCAATTTTACAAAAAAAAAAGTGTTTTATGAAACCAAAGGTACTTCTGATATTGTTCCTTGGAGTACGTGTTGGAGTCCTGGATCAAACTGAAGAGACTGTGACGAAAAGTGGCTCAGCACGCGATACATCCCTGTCCTCATAAGAATCTTAAAAAATGAGGTTTTCTGTAAATCAAATATTTTATCATTATTCAATCAACATGCAACAAGAAAAGTATGCAGAATACTTCCAAAGCAAAATATCAATCACTGGTCACATTGAGAAGTAAACATAAAAAACCCCATTAAAGTAAATAGCTAAATTAGCCAACATTAGTATCCAAGCCCACAAGACAAACTCAATCTACACACTATAAAAAAAAAATACAAAGAAAAATCACTTTACCGCTTGTATTTTCCCTTTCAAACAAAAATTGTTCCAGCTGCAAAGCATCGTAAAAGCAGTAGTTATGCCCTTGGAATGAATCAAGTCATTTACAAGGGAATTTTAAGAAAAATAGTTGCCCCTGAAGGCAAAACTGCTGCTTATAGTTGCAAAAACTCTTCCTCTTAATTTGAATAGCCCTTGCTACATCTGGAAGCATTTGAAGGTGCTGAACACAAAAGGGAGACTTTCCTAAATTTAATGTTTCAATATAGAAATTGTATCCAAGACTAATAAGATAGCATGTGAGGACTCAAGAAAAGCAGCTAGATCAACAGTAGGAGATTCAGCGTCATCCATACCTCCTTCCACCTGATTCACTTTTAGAATAAGTTAGCTAACTTAATATTCTCAACTCCTGAAATCAAAGAACTTCCTTCAAATACTGCCTAAAAAGGATCCCGGAGAAAATAAATGAGTAATGGAAAAATTCTAAAGACAAATTCTTGGATCAAGCTATATTTTCTGTTGCCTCTACTTTATAATGCAAAGATGAACACATCTTTGATAGTTGCAGCACTGGCAGCCTGCAATTTAAGGACTGAATATTCCTGAGAACAGACCTCATTGCTATATCCATTTCACCCAATTTGGCTACCATTTCAGAGGAAAATTGGCAAAAGTGAACCACAGATCCTTTCAACATACAATTGTGGTCAACATTATTGGTACCCTTGCAGTTCAACCCATTAATGTCCAATATCTCTAAATAAAAGTGGCCAGTGAAATGGCTTTGGACTATATATTTATTTAATTTATTTATATTCTCTTATATACCGCGCTATTCTGCATCAGTGCGGTTTACATTGAACAAACTGAAATTACATTGAACAGGGCATTATAACTTGGAGATAACTATTTTACAGGGAACATGGGCTATGGAGGGTTAAGTGGCTTGCCCAAGACCACAAGGAGCACCTGTGGACTAGAAACCCCAGTCCTTCCGGCCCAAGGTTGCTGTCCTCTAGTGGGATTTGAACCCCCAACCTTCTGGCCTGAAGTACCTTGCCTCAACCACTAGGCCACTCCTCCACACCATATATGCACACATATTTGACACATAAAAGAATCAAATAAAACAAGACCAATTAAAAAAGGAAATAGGAAATAGTATGAAAACTAGGACACTGCCAGGAGATGATTATTTATCTAAGAAAAACTACAGTCTCAACCCCAAAGAAACTAATTACAAAAAAGTCAGACCAAACTAAACAAAGCCAAGCAAAAACCTACACCAAAAGTTATATATTGGAATGCTTGTCATGAAAGGAGAAAATCCTCTCTAGTGACAAAAAACGGAGTTACTTACCTGTAACAGGAGTTCTCCGAGGACAGCAGGATAAGTCAGCCACAACTGGTGACATCATCCGACGGCGCCGAGACAGAAGTACTCTCCATAGCTCAGAAGGGCTTTTGCCCTTCTGAGCATGGGCCAACTGGCCCTGCCCCCCGGCCCGCCCCTAGCTAGCCAGTTTGTCACTAGCTGAGCCTTAGCCGCTAGGAGGCGGGCACTGGTCAGAGGCCGAGACCTTTCCCAGGGGAGGAGGGCGGGATTGTGTGGCTGACTTATCCTGCTGTCCTCGGAGAACTCCTGTTACAGGTAAGTAACTCCGTTTTCTCCAAGGACAAGCAGGATGAGTCAGCCACACCTGGTGCCTCCCAAGCTGTAATGTGATGTGGTGGAAAGGGGGAGGCCGAGATCAGGTTCAGAGACATGATATCAGGGCTGGATGTCCAAGATGTGCCCCGGATACCTGGTGGCGGCGTCAGCTCGCCAAGTGTCAACCTGTAACGAGCACACAGGACAATGTGCAGCGCCAATGGGTGTGAGCCCAGTAGAAGTGAGCAAGTAGCAATACTGGACATGTGGACGTGCAGTCCCAATTTGCGCCTGCGCGGCAGCAGTGGTTGTAAGGGACAATGGTCATCAATGGGCAGCTGTCGAGAAGGTCTAATGGCCGAGATGCTGCAGCAGAGGGCGCCCGCGAATGCTGAGTTACCCACTTCGAGCGGGAATAAAACACGATCGCAACGCTGGAAGCGCGGCGAGAGTGGCGCGAGACTGATGCCTTGATGCAGCTACGGCAGTGAGGAGGTCACTGCAGTCAGGGATAGGACCAGCAGCAATCCCAACCCTGCTAACAGAGTTCAGTACTGCCAGAGAGATTCAATTAGAGTATTAATGCCGTCCAGGGCATGAGACATGACAATTCCATGACTTGGTTAGGAGCGTCCGGGCCGGAGGTAGCAGCCTAGAGCCTAAGACCGATAGGTGACGCATATATCCAGGTGGTATGCTGTTATTTTGCAGGTGTCCCTGCCCAATTGCGTGGTTTGCGCCCCTGCGTGTGCCCATGCCGTTCCATCCTACGGTGGAGCAATGCGGAAGTTCTAGAGGTGGAGGACGCCGTGACCGTTTGCTAGGATTATTGAAGGTCACCTGCGATTTCTGGGCAAGCTGAGTAGGGGTGTGATGATGCTTCAGGCTGGGGAAAAGACGGAATTACGTGTGGTAGGTACGCCATGTGGCCGTGAGGAGGTTGTGCGCAGTCATCAAGGATGCTGGCACATTCATCGGGGCTGCGACCGTCCTGTCTGGTTCCAGAGGCTTGTGCAAGTGCGACCGCCCCGGCTGAGCCAAGGGGCTTGTGTAAACCTCGCAGGATTGAATTCTATTCGTATCAGAGAAGGGGACGACGAGTCTTGGCAGTTGCCAACCGTGTCAGCCTCTGGAGTAACTCTTTGCCCACCCGCACTTGGTGGGTGGAGAAGGTACCCAGGGGTCCTAGGGCCATAGTTAGGGAAAAACGCGAATGCGCTGGTGCTGATGGCCTGGCCCTGACTGTCTGAAACAGTTGCCCTTCCTGCTCTCCGGAAGGTGGGAGGGCGCTTGCGGTCAGACCGCCGATGGGAGAAAGAAGTAGTGGGAATTGGACCTTGGTATCCAACTACTAGTTCACTCCTCCACTCCTGCAGTCGAGTTGTGAGTCTGCCTGGATGGATGGGATTTGAGTCCTTCTCACGGGGAAGAGGGAACCTGTTTTCCTTCTGTGAAAGAGCCGGACTACGGCGGCATGGCAGCCTATGTGCATGCGCAGTCCTAGATGTGGAATCATAGCTGTGCTGTGGCCGTGTGCTTGCATCCCCAATCGGGCCTGCAGTCCGGTGTTGAATATGTGAGCGTTTCTACAATGGGGATCCCATGACCAGCCGCGACCTCACCACCTTGCACTCTTGCCCACAGGAACCTGGGTCTAGTGCCGCAGGACTCTGTCGCCATGCACTAAGGGCCACAGTAGCTGGGTCCGGTGCCGTAGGACTCTTGTGTTCAGGCCACAGATTCCGCTAGTGGGGCCTGTGTAGTGCAGGATTCTCTCTGCAAGGGGAGCATGTGATGGCAAGAAGCCCGGAGGACCGCAGCCATAGCCTGGAGCTCTAGAAGGTTAAAGGGTTTGTTTGTTTGGGGTTTTTTTTTTTTTTTTTTTTTTTTTTTTTTTTACACATTCTTCGCTGGTGCCCCACTGTCCTGGTGCAGAGGTCACCACAATGGGCTCCCTCACCCGACGTGGAGGCAGCCGTTGCGAGGATCCCTTACAGTGTAGGGGTCTGAAGGGGGTTCCAGCCCGTAGGTAGGCTGGTGACTATCACCCTGCCTCGCAGGGACCCTATGGTCTGGGACCACTGAGCGCAGAGCACCCACTGGACTACTCACATAGGCAGGGTCCGTGGTGATGTCTACCATTGATGCCATATGTTCCAGTAGAAAGGGCATGTGTTAGGCAGATGTAGGGTGACAGTGCCCCTGCAAGTGCCTGGAGAGCACTCTGCAAGCGTCTGGAGATGCAGGGTTCTGTCTCATGTAAGAGGCCTCGGCCTTGAAGGCGTCCCTCTGCCCTTTGCGAACGCCGTGTTTCGGGTTTGCTGGAGAGGAGACCTTGGGCAGTTGACTAAGAACCAAAGTTCGATGGCAAGGATAGCGCGTCCTTTTGCTTGTTCGTGTTAAGATACAGTGGGCGGTAGTGTCCTGCACTGCAGCCCCTTCGGTTCTGGGGGGCGCCCTGAGTCAAGAAGATGTCTCAGGTGCCGCGGTGCTGATGTTCAGTCCAACAGCACCCAGATGTTGCTGATGCTCACTGTTCACGTCAACAGCACCTAGCTGGTTCTGATGGGCGCTCCCACAGCGCCCAGCCGATGCGAGGCTTCTGGGCGCTTAGGCATATTGGATTGGCCTCAAAGAGGCAAGGCAGAGGTCGGTTCTTTTTCTAGATGGGTGAGACACCAGTAGCTGTCACAGGAGTCTGCTGCAACCACCTGTTGTGAGGTATGCAGCATGGACCTCTGACCATTCCTAAGCGATGTGGCAGGGACGCAATGTGCCGCCCGACGTATAGAATCGATAGGCCTGGCAGTAGGGCCAAGTCTGTTGAGCTAACAGCGCTGCCGGGTGCGAGGGATTGGGGCAGGTGCCCGATCTGCTCGCCAATCTGCGGATATGAGTCCTTCACATTGCACAACCTGGTTCTTGCGAAACGCAGTGGAAGCTGGGGGGCCGAGAGGTCTGTTCATGTTTACCGCTCAAGCTTGAAGATGTCGCATTGGTATCCTTGATCTTTCACTAAAGTTAGGAACATGGTCAGCAGGAGCCACCGCTGGGACTCAACCTGTGACCTTCCGCCCCTGAACACACTGACTGCATGTACTGCTCCAAACTGCCATCAATTTGGAGGGCGGCGCTGGCCGGGGGCTCAGTGGTTGTTAGCCGAAGACCCATGATCAGGTCCAACCTTGAACAGGACCCAGCCTTGGCTGAAGAAGAGTGTGACTCTAGCGGAGGGCTGCATCATTAAATGGCCAGACTCCTACCTATTGGAGAATGGTAGGAATGAAATCCCTGTCCCCTGCATAGGAGCAGCGCCTGAGCTACATCTCCATGAGGAACAGTGCCGAAATACTTAGGCTTAGAGTTCGGTGTAGGCTCAGGGTAGGGGCAAGCTGATGTGGAGGTTAAGGTGCCGATATCAGGAGAGTCTCCAGTTGATATTGCCCTGCCCGTGGGGCAGCGAGTGTGAAGGAGACAAGTACCTTACACTGGGCAGTGAGTGTCAAGGAAGAAGTACCTTCCACTGGCTAAGCCAACCGGTCCTTCCTCATCAGGCCTGGGAGTGATCCTGACGCCCGAGGGGGGGGGGGGTATCTCCCTAACACGGCTGTAGATCATCCCTTGCAGACCCAGTGCTGAAATGGGGGCTGGGTTGGCAGGAGCCACGGCTGGGACTTGAACCTGTGACCTTCTGCTTCTGAACACAGTCTATGTGCACTGCACCACCGTGTTGCCACTTATGTGGCAAGAATTGATGCTTCGAGATGCCGGCGAGGATCTTTGTCAGGGCCGAAGGTCCATGCGGAAGGTCGTCAAGAGGGTTTGTTTTTTTGTTTTTTTTTTGCAAGGGAGAGACCAGAAGGGCTCCAAATGCTAGGTTCTGGTGAGCAGTAGGGCTTCCCTGCCGCCTCTCTGCACATGGACAATGAGCTTCCTCCCGTGATGGGTGTTGGCCTTGGAGCCTGACCGGCAGGAGGGAGGGGCGCCCTCGGCGGTGCTGGGCTCAGGGCGCCGTTGCACTCGTCCACGTGTGGGGAGGCCAGCGAACAAATCTGCCTTTTAACTGTTCCTGAAACTGGCAGCCACTTTCTCCGCAGTTAGCTCTACTGCAAAATTGCTCCACTGCTGTCTAAGGCAAGGTGTGTAGTCGGCAAGGTATCGGCACCATCGTATCCGGCCGTGCTGCCCCATCTTCGGACAGCTTATTTATTTATTTATTCATTTTTTGAAGGTTTGCCCTGGATGGCAGTAAAGCACGGAACCGGCCCTAGATGCCCCGATGTCATGGCGCGAGCCCATGGCATCTCGGCACCAAAGCAGAAGATAGGTGGAGCAGGCCCTAGTGTGTTTGGCGCCGGCTAGTGGCGCTGCGGGGGGGCCGCGAAGTCATCGGGCCCTCGGCTCCCAAAGCATAGATCGGCCTCACCTCCTGCTGCTTGGAACGCGCTGATGCAGGGGGAGGGACCGTGGGCCGCCTCTGCCTCGAACGGAGCATCGGCGCGATGGAGTGCCATCTCGATGCTGCTTCCCACTGCTGAAAGAGGCAGTCCGACCTGGGAGGAGTATCGGCATCATCCCAGCTCCAGAGGAATTCGGCGCCTCCGCGCCGGTGAAGACAGCGCCGACGCTCTAAGGTTGCGCTAGCAGGAGCAATTTGGTGACGGCCCATTCAGCACGGAGGCGTCGGCGAAGACCGTGCCGACGCTGGGGCACCGGCACAGAGAAAACCAGTGTCCTGTGTGAGCGGTTCCTCCTCCCTTGATTGGTCGGAGCCTGGTCTGTGATGTCATTGGGGAAGATGGCCACCGCCATGAGAGCCTCGTGGCTGGCTGGATCAGGGCGCAGCAAGGCATCTCCAATTCCCCAGGACAGGCAGGATCGGAGGAGAGATGAGCGTAGGGAGCAGGGATGCCCACCGGAGCGATGCCCGTCGCTCCCTTCCCAGCCAGAGCGATGCGGAGCACCGCAGGAGGTCCCAGAGTAGGGCTGTCCATCGGGGCGTGAAGCTGGGGATGGAGGCCTCAGAGGCACATCCCGGCTGCAGGGGAGTAGCAGCGGCAGCGTCTTCCCACACTAGTAGTGCTGCCTGAACCAGTGCCCCGCACTCATCTTCTGGACTGAAGGATCGGAGCTCAGCTGCAGATCTGGAGTAAGGAGGCCTTCAAGAGGGCTAGCCGGGGACGGAGGCCTAACAGGCACATCCTGGGCTGCTGCGCTGGCTGCGCTTCCTGTCGAGCCCCAAAGGAGTACAGAGAGAGACGAACCATGACTCTGGTTCCCAAGCCATTGCTCTAGCCCTTAGGTTGCTCCTCTACTCTTGGTAGCAGCGTGAGATTCTCTGCCTGCCTGAAGAGAGCTCTGCAGAGAAGGAGAAGAGAGATAAGGTAATTTTAAATTTAAAATACATACGGTGTAGAAGAGAAATTCTCGGGATGATTTAAGTTTGATTTCTGGTGGAGAGTAGCTAAATCCATCTTGCTGGCAAGGCGGAAGAACTGAAACTGGCTAGCTAGGGGCGGGCCGGGGAGCAGGGCCAGTTGGCCCATGCTCAGAAGGGCAAAAGCCCTTCTGAGCTATGGAGAGTACTTCCGTCTCAGCGCCGTCGGATGACGTCACCAGGTGTGGCTGACTCATCCTGCTTGTCCTTGGAGAACTCTCCATTTGTTCCTTTTTTATGAGTAAACAACTCACCAAGTACGTGTTAAACCCACAGAAAGTGAAACACAAAAGATGAATGCATAGAACTGACATATGTACCAACAGGTAGTTTCAAAGTTTGTATATAGTTCCCCTTATTTACCTCCATGTTAATTCCCCGTTATCTGTAAACGAAGACCAAAATTATCTGGCCAAAGTGTTTTATTGTTACAATGTAAACCGCACTGATGACAAACAGCACGGTATATAAGAAATGTTAAATAAAATAAATAAATAAATTGTAAAATCTTGGAACTTAGCTTACAAATGCAGAGAAGTAGCCTGCAAATGGTTAGCGCCGAATGTCCAACAATCAGGTGGTGCATCAAACTTCTGACAAATTAAGTTAGTTCCATTAAAGTGAAGCAACACAGAATTGAGTTTCGAGCCCATCTGCATTCTCTGGGCTCTGCCTCAAGCATCAATGTTCAAACAGGGTTCCTGTATACAAAAGATGTTGAACCTAGATTTCAGCATCCATCGCATGCCCTTGATCTAGTTCTCTGGCCACCCAGTCAAAGAACCCAATGAGATTTATTTGGCAAGATCGTCCTTTGGTAAAACCATGTTGCCTTGGATCATGCAACCTATTGATTTTGAGAGGTCCACCATCCTCTCTTTCAGGAGCGCCTCCATTACTTTTCCTGCCACCAAGGTAACACTTACTGGCCTGTAGTTTGCCACTTCTTCCCTATTACCACTTGTGTGAAGAGGTAACACATCAGCCGTTCTCCAGTCCTGTGGAACTTCTCCTGTCTCTAAGGATCTATTAAAATCATCCTTTAAAGGCCCTACCAGGACCTCTCTGAGCTCTTTCAGTATCCTGGGCTGAATACCATCCGGTCCCATGGACTTTTTCATTTTCAGTTTTGCAAACCGCTCAAACACATCATCTTCTGTGAATGGTGTGGTATCTACACCATTCCCATTTGTATATTTGTCCATTACAGGTTGTCCTTCTGCAGGATTTTTTTTTTTTAGTAAAAATATAAGTATATTAGAATGTTTAGCATTTCTCATTGCGTTTGTTTTATCCTGATTGTATTGTTTGGAACAATTTTCTTTTGTTTTGTGACCCATCTTGTTTGTTGTTTTAGTGGACTTGTGGGCTGTTAAATGCCCTTTTCTGTACAAGCTTTTTCTCTCGCTTGTAAATCTGAAAATTGCATAAATAAAAAAAATATATATATATAAGTATTTGTTTAGCATTTTTGCTTTTTCAATGTCACTTTCCAGGTATCCGTTTTCGGCACTTTTGAGTCTCTTAATTCCACCTCGGATCTTCTCCCGAATATACCTAAAAAAAGTTTTGTCATCACACTTTAGATCTTTAGCCATCTTTTCTTCTTCCTTTGATTTTGCTGTCTTTATTTCTCTTTTTGTCTCTTTTAGCTTTATCCTGTATTCTTTTTGTGAACCTTTATTTGTGCAGCCACTTCTTTGGAGAACCAAATAGGTTTCCTTTTCCTCTTGTTTTTATTTACTTTCCTTACATATGTATCTGTTGCCCCTTTTACTGCCTCATTTAGTTTAGCCCATTGCAGTTCCACTTCCCTTACCTCCTTCCACCCTGTCAACATCTCCTTCAGGCACTTGGCCATTTTACTGAAGTTAGCGTTTTTGAAGTCCAGGACTTTGAGCTTGCTGTGATTGGACTCTGCCTTGACTTATCTCAAACCACACTGTGATGATAGCATGTTGAATGTCCGGGTGGGTGTCCATGTGAGCAGCAGCGATCTCCATTGGCAAGTACTAAATCCGAAATCTAACTTTCCTGGTAGATTCCATCACCTTTTGTCTAAGCAATGCATCTTGGAAGGCAATAATTTTTTTTTTACTTCTTTCCAGATTTGCAGACAGAATACTCCAATCCACATTGGGTAGATTAAAGTCACCCAATATGATCACTTCCCCCTTCATGGCTACCTTTGTAATATCAATAATCAAGTCTCTATTAATGTCTTCGGTTTGAGTTAGAGGCCTGTAGACTACACCAGTATGGATGATAGTGCCATCTCTTCTTTCCAACACAATCCACAGCGTTTCTTTTCCCCACATCCCCTGCATAAAACTTTAAAGTACAAAGCCATCTCCAAAGACCTTGGGATTCCTGTGTCTACAGTTCACAATCTAATATATTAAGAGGTTTTCTGCTCATGGAGCTGTCAAGAACCTCCCAGGATGTGGTGAGAAGAGGAAAATTTAATAAAAAGTCTTCAAAGGTTACAGCAAACTGTTGGAAAACCACAACATACAACATCCAAAGAGCTTAAGGCTGACCTGGGGCAATCTGTAGTGATGATTTCAATCTCCACCATATGTCGCACACTAAACAAAGGACTTCATGGGCGAAGGCCAAAGAGGATCTCACTGCTCAAAGACATAAAAAGGCATGCTTTATTTTTGCCCAAACCCACCTTGAGAAATCACAATCCTTCTGTGAAAATATTCTGTGGGCAGATGAAAGCAAACTTGAGCTCTTTGGCAATGCAGACTAGCAATACATTTACAGGTGAAAAAAAATGAAGCTTATAAGGCAAAAAAGACCCTTCCTACAGTTAAATATGGTTAAGGTTCCCTGTTTTGCTGCCTCAGGAACTGGAGGCCTGGAACATACTAAAAGAATCATGTAGTCAGAGGACTACCAAGGTACTTTGGAGTGAATTGTGCTACCTAGTGTCAGAAAGCTAGGTCTGAGTCGAAGGTCATCGGTCCTCCAGAAGGACAATGAACCAAAACATACATCCAAAGGGTACAAAAGAATGATTAAAAAGGAACACATGGACTGTTTTGAACTGGCCAGCAATGAGTCGTGACCTCAATGCAATCAAGAACCTTTTGAAAGAGCTGAAATCTGTCATTGGTAAAAAGAACCCTTGAACATTCATGAACTAGAACAAATCACAGTTGAAGAGTGGGAGAAACTAATCAGCAGACAGATGTACGAAACTTATAGATGGCTAAAAGAAATGTTTGGAGGCTGTAATCACTGTCAAGGTTTGTGCAACCAAATATTAGTGAAGATTGCCATTAATCCTGTCCAGGTCACATTTTGTTTTTTTCTCTCATAAATTACTACATCTAAGCTGCACAGACATTTTATTTGTTACATACCTTTGAACATACTATTAAAATATTATGATGACATACAGTTGAAATATTTCCAATAATTTCTCAAAATATTGTATACAATATACACAAGCATGCAAGGATGCCAAAAATGTTGGCCACAACTGTACTCTCCACCCTTGTTATAAAACTCTCCATATGTCCAGCAATGGATACTGAATGAGGAAAGCTAGACTCAGGGGAAACTCCAAATAAATCAGGAGGTCAAACAGCAGTACACAATCATTCTAAAGAAGACAAGACTGTCCCCCACTTTCGGAACACCAAACTCGGGGTTGAGCTAGAGAGTGCCATGTCTTTGACTAGAAGAGAAGAATCTTTCATCAGAAGAGACAGAGTTGTGCGGCCTCCAGAGCTCAAAGAAGCTCTGGATATTGGTGAAAGTATTGTAGGCTGAGCAGGCTGAGTTCCAAATAAAGAAAATGACCGAAGACGGCCTGGATCTCTTCCCCTTCTCTTTGAGCCATATAGAAAGTCAGTTAAGAAAATAGTCAGAACTCACCACAACAACAGGAAAAAATATAAATGAAAAGTTCCTGGGGCATTCCTTTTTGATCATACCCCTTCAGGCTATGCCTCCAAGACAATATCAGCAGGACCAGCCCACGTCCATCCAGGCCTCTGATACCATCACAGTCTGCTCTCTCCTCAAAAATGTATCAATCAAAATAAACTTATTTTCATTTAACATGCTTTTTTTTCTTTTAAAGTTGCCACACAAATTTATGCTTGTTCAGCTTTTCATTTTTCCTACTTTCACCCTTCACTCTTCCCCTTTCTCTGACTTTTGCTTCTTTCTCATCACTAGTTTCAAATTTGTTTGATATTTATTTTATTTACTTAGCTATTTTATAAACTGCTATATCTGCATATCAATGGGGTATCTAAGCAATTTACAATATAAAAAAAAACAATAAACCACCAACATACACCATTGCACTGCCTTCTCCTTGCAGCCTACTGACACCCAGTTTTCTTTCTTGCTCCAACTACTCCTTCCTTCCCCCTCTTCCTTCCAGAGTATCCCCTTGGGTTGGGATACTCCTTCTCTCAGCCCAGATGAAATGAAAACATACACTTAGCATTGATTCTTTTACTACAGTAGCTGGTCTTTCGCATGATGCAGACAGACAACTGACACTCGCTCCCTCCAAAATCTCTGTGGCTCCTCTTGACAGGGCATCACCTGACTCTGAGGAGGGGTTACAGAGTTTGGCCCCATCCTTTTATCGATTTGTCCAATTAGTTCCCATCTGCGATGTGCTAATTGGAAAGACAAAATTCTTTTCATATATATGGAGGAGTGGTCTAGTGGTTGGGGCAAGGTACTTCAGGCCGGAAGGTTGGGGGTTCAAATCCCACTAGAGGACAGCAACCTTGGGCCGGAAGGACTGGGGTTTCTAGTCCACAGGTGTTCCTTGTGGTCTTGGGCAAGCCACTTAACCCTCCATAGCCCATGTTCCCTGTAAAATAGTTATCTCCAAGTTATAATGCCCTGTTCAATGTAATTTCAGTTTGTTCAATGTAAACCGCACTGATGCAGAATAGTGCGGTATATAAGAGAATGTAAATAAATAAAAATAAATAAATAAAAAAAATATTAAAATACTAAGGCATCCTTTTACTAAAGTGCAGTAGGTTTCTGCACCCAATGTGCATTTAGCACAAAAACAAATGTACATTAAGTGCAAAGCCCTTGTGATAACTGTTGGGGGGAGTGCCCAGTATGTTCTTCACCTGTAAATGTATCGCTGGTCTGCATTGCCAAAGAGCTCAAGTTTGGTTTCATCTGTCCAGAGAACGTTTTCCCAGAAGGATTGTGGTTTCCAAAAGTGAGATTGGGTAAAGATCAAGCATGCCTTTTTATGTCTGTCTTTCAGCAGTGAGGTCCTCCTTGGCCTTCGCCCATGACGTCCTTCTTTCTTTAGTGCATGGCGTATGGTGGGGGTTGAAACCATCATTCCAGATTGCCCCAGGTCAGCCTTAAGCTCTTTGGGTGTTGTACACGGTGGTATTCCAACAGTCTGCTCTAACCTTTGAAGACTTCTTATAGTAATAGTTTCCTCTTCTCACCACAACCTGGGAGGTTCCTGACAGTTCCATGAGCAGAAAACCTCTTAACACTGCGAACTGTAGACACAAGAATGCCAAGGTCTTTGAAGATGGCCTTGTACTCCTTTGAAGTTTGATGATAATGGCTTTTCTGACAGTCAGACAGCTCTCTTGTCTTCACTATTGTGAAAACGGAACAGGGAGTGAATGTGGCCATTTTAAACATTAGAGCCATCATTCATTGATTGATTCAAGTCATGTGAGTACTGATAACACAGGTACACTAAAAAAATGTTTTTTTAAACTGCCTCTAATGTTTCGATTGATTTTTACGTTTTTTGGTGCGCTGAATCCAAATCTGGTAACCAATTTGCTCCATCACGTACAGATTTTTTGCTACATTGGGTTAGCAGTTTGAGGTGAACGTTTCAGATTGAGTGCGATCGAGATAAAAGTTTCTTGGATGAATTCTTTATACTAATTGTTTAGTAGTTATTCAAATAAGAATAAAGAAAATTGTAACAAGGCAGCACATAAGAATAGAGTAATGTCAACAAAACACACTGTGATGGTAGCAAAATTGTCTGCACTTAAAACAGCCACATACATGTGCACAAACATTGAGCATATAAGAGCGAGGTTAGACACAAAGCAAAGCAAGGAAACGTGCAAAAAATGTTGTACAGGTATGTATGTAAGAATAGAAAACGCAAACCGCACCATTGCAATACATGAAGACAAACACCCGATGGTGTGAAAATAAAATTCTAATAAATGAGATCCGACACTGTGGTAATAACTAGCAAATTTTTATTTCAAAGTTTAGTAAAAACACGATATTTGTCAACACAGTTTAGATTTTAAAGTCATTCTTGGGTCAATCAATCTCCTGGTGGGCCCGTTTCTTCTTCCCCCGAATGCTTCTCTTGGTGCACTGCTTGGCGTATTTTTCATCTGGGGTTTCCCGCAGCAGCAACCAGCAGAAATCAGCCATCATAGTGGTGTTCCATCTTCCTTGGTACCTTCTCTCTGCGTCCTTGATGTCCTGGTGAAACCTTTCACCTTGTTCTTCACTGTACGCCCCCAAGTTTTCGGGAAAGTAGTTCACATGGGAGTGCAAGAAATGGACTTTCAGGCTCATGTTACAGCCTTGTTCTTTGAAGGCATTGAGCATCCTGGCAACAATATCCTTATAGTTCTCATCCCGCCTGTTCCCCAAGAATTTGAGAACAACATCCTTGAAGGAATCCCAGGCTTCTTTTTCCTTCTCAGACATCGTTTCAGCAAATGCTCCATCTGAAATGAGTTTCCTTATATCAGGGCCAACAAACACTCCTTCCTTTAGCTTTGCTTCAGAAAGTCGGGGGAACTTTGAGCAAAGGTACCGAAAGCACTCACCATCTTTTGGAAGGGACTTGATGAATTGCTTAATGAGACCCAACTTAATGTGGAGAGGTGGTAATAGAATTTTATCACGAGGTACCAAGCTCTCATGAAGAACATTTTTCTCACCGGGTCTCAAATACTCCCGAATTGGCCAGTCTTTTTTTGCCCCCAGTGTAGGTCACGGGCCCGGCTATCCCACAAGCAAAGGAAGCAGGGATATTTGGTGAAACCGGATTGCTGCCCTAATAGCATGGATAGAATTTTAAAGTCTCCACAAACCATCCACTTATGCTCATCATAACGAATCTTCTGAAGAATCAGGGCCAAATTCTCGTATTTTTCTTGGAGAATAACAGAGTGAGCAATAGGAACTGAAGCGAATGTGTTGCCATTATGAAGAAGAACACCTTTTATGCTGTCTTTTGACGAATCAATGAACAGCCGCCATTCAGCAGGATCATACTTGAGTTTAAACTTTTCCATCACTCCGTATATATCGTTGCAAAATACCAAATCTTCCTCTTTGCTGAAATACTTCAAAAATTGTGTCTCGCAGTTGCGGTACCAATAAAAAGTTGTTTCTGGTGACAATAGATTTTTCTGTTTAAGCCGAGAACCTAGTAGTTGGGCAGCATCTTTTGGGAGTCCTAAATCCCGGACAAAATCATTCAATTCAGCTTGAAAGAAAAGTTCAGGTTTCGGATCTGGTTCAGTTTCAAACTCGGAAGTACTGGACTCATCGGGAAAAGCCATCTGATGAGTCTCATCATGATCAGAACCGTCCACACAAATATGATCCAAAGATTTTGGTGGTTCAGGCACAGGTACTTCGTTGCTATGAGGCATAGGCCTAATTGCTGAGGGAAGGTTGGGGTAACTTATTACGTTCTTATTTTTTAAGTTGTATCCCTTCACAATGCAAGAGCAAAAATAGCAGTCACTGCTGTGGTCTCTTTGTTCACGCCACATCATAGGTATTCCGAAGCGAAATGCTTGTTTTTTACCTTTCATCCATAAGCGTAGATCTTCCTCACATGTCTTGCACACTTTGTGAGGAGCCCACGGTTTGTCTTGATCGCCTAACTTCAAACCGAAATAGGCGAAATATACTTTTTTAATAAATGCAGAAATGTTCCTCTGCCGCTTTTTCATGGTATATTCCCCACAAATAAAACAAAAACTGTCCGGAGAGTTGACCCAACCTCTGGCTCTGTGAGCCATCACAAATACACAGCACTGCAAACTACAACTGTAGTGAACCACTTCGGAATAAAGCTGGATTACGACTGAGCAAACAAAAGGTAATAATGAACTTGCAAGAAACTGAAATTTGACAGGAACTTTCATGTCGCAACCACCGTGTTTGAGCGAGCGAACGAGGCGAGGCGAACAGGAAAGAACATGCGCCAGCGCGAGTACTGGATTTAGCCCCCCGCCTCCCAATTGTCCTGTTAATGTATAAAATGAATACAAAACACTCTAAAATATCATGAGGGAGTGTTTCTAGTTAGTTAACCATTACAACCTCTATTTTGGGCCAAGAAAATAAACTGCAGTCGGCTAAAAAGAAATTATGTGAACATTCCTTATATGGGTAAGAAATCTAATTTTGCAAGAAAACGTGACGTGATGGAACATTTTGGCTATTTTTCCTGGATTCAGCACCCCAAAATCTATAGGAATCAGTTGCAAAACTGGAGGCAGTTTTTTGGTAGTGTACCTGTGTAATTGATCACAGGTGCGTCTAACTTTACTGCAATGGGAATGGGGTTCCTCTGTTCAAACTAATCAGTTTTTATATTATTTCCTACTATTTCCTTTTTTAATTGGTCTTGTTTTATTAGATTCTTTTGTGTGTCAAATATGTGTACATATATAGACCAAATTCATTTCACTGGCCACTTTTTTAGGAGATATTGGACATGGAAAAAGTTTGAAAAAATAAGATGGGAGAGCTAAAATATATAGCACTAAATGAAAGGTAAGATAATATTGACAGTTCAGAGACCTGGTGGAAGGAGGAGGACAACCAATAGAACACTGATACCTGGGTACAAACTATATCAAAATGATAGTGTAGATCAAATCAGTGGCGAGGTTGCGCTCTATGTTAGAGAGGGCATTGAGTCACACAGGATTAAAGTTTTGCATGAAACAAAATACACTGTAGAATCTCTATGGATAAAAAAGGGAACTAAATGGCAGTGGGGGTGTACTATCGACCACCTGGCCAGAGTGAACAAACAGAAAATGAAATGCTCAAAGGAATCAGGGAAGCTAACAAAAGTTATAACACAGTAATAATAATGGGTGATTTCAATGACCCCGGTATAGACTGGGTCAATGTCACTGCAGGGCATGCTAAGGAGTTACATTTTCTAGATCAGTGTTTTTCAACCTTTTTTGTGCAAAGGCACACTTTTTTCATGAAAAAAATCACGAGGCACACCACCATTAGAAAAATGTTAAAAGAATTTACCTCTGTGCCTATATTGACTATATATAAAGTAATTCTCTTGAATAGGAATCAAACACTCACACCAACCCCCCTCCCCTGCTGGTTCACTCACACCAACCCCCCTCCCCTGCTGGTTCACTCACCCACCCCCCTGTCACTTACTCACCCCTCCTGCTGGGTCACTCACTCACTTACCCCCCCTCCCCTGCTGGTTCACTCACACCATCGCCCCCCCCCTTGCTGGTTCACTCACACTCCCCCCCCCCTTGCTGGTTCACTCACACACCCCCCCCCTTGCTGGTTCACTCACACCCCCCCCCCCCCCCTCTGCCCAAGCCGCTGCTTCTGCTTTGTACAGAGCAGCGGCTGCACTACACTTACATTGAAAAGTAAAGAGAAACTGTGTCAGGAGCCCTCCGGTCATCGCAGAGCCCGAGGAAGTGATGTCATGGGGGCGGGCTCCTCACAGGCTGTCTTTCCTTTTCAAATTAACTTTATTGCAGCTAAAGTTAATTTGAAAAGGAAAGACAGCCTGTGAGGAGCCCGCCCCCATGACATCACTTCCTGGGCTCTGCGATGACCGGAGGGCTCCTGACACAGTTTCTCTTTACTTTTCAATGTAAGTGTAGTGCAGCCGCTGCTCTGTACAAAGCAGAACCAGCGGCTGCACAGCTATAGGGAATCGCGATCGCATTCGCGCCGTGGACTTCGGCACAAAAGCCGGTTTTTTGCTCTGGCCGCTCCCGATCTTGCGGCCAGAGCAAAAAACCGGCTTTTCAATGGCCGGTTTTACAACTGTGCCGGCAGCCGGCCTGGCCATGGAAAAACCGACCAGGCCGGCTGAAAACCGGCCGGTTGGCAACCCTAATTTGTGAGCCGAAGCCACATGTTACGGATGAAATTGGAATTTTTCCCACGGCACACCAGACAATATCTCACGGCACACTAGTGTGCCGCGGCACAGTGGTTGAAAAACACTGTTCTAGATGAAGTAAATGACTGCTTCTTGCAGCAGCTGGTTCATGAACCTCTTCTGGACCTAGTCCTTAGTGAAATACAGGATCTGGTGCAAGAGATAAGGGTGTTGAGGCCATTTAGCAAGAGCGATCATAGCATGATTGCATTTGATTTAATAAATGGAAGAAGGATGGCAAGGAAATGCACAGTATTACCTTTTAACTTTCAAAAGGGAGACTATGATAAAATGAGGGAACTAGTTAAGAAAAAGCTAAGAGGAACAGCTGTAAAGATCAAGCATGGGCATTGTTTACAAATACAATCTTGGAAGCCCAGACCAGCTGTATTCCATGCTTTAAGAAAAGTGGAAGGAAGTCCAAAAATCTGCCAGCATGGTTTAAAGGTGAGGTCAGAGAGATTGTTGTAGCCAAAAAAAAGCATCATTCACGAAATGGAAAAAGGAGCCAAATGAGGAAAACTGGAAACATAAGCACTGGCAAGTTAGATGCAAGGCATTGATAAGGCAGGCAAAGAGAGAATTTGAAAACAAGCTTGCAGTGAAAGCAAAATAGCATAATCAAACTTTTTCAAGTACATTCATGGCAAAAAAACTATGATGGATGAGTAAAAAAGGGCACTGAGGGAGGAAAAGGCCATAGTGGAGAGACTGAAGGAATTCTCTGCTTTGGTCTTTACTGAATATGTAGATAAGCTGGCCATGCCTAAAATGGTATTTAAAAATGATATATCGGAAGAACTGAAAAAAATATCAATAAACCGGGAAGATGTACTGAAAAATGTTTAAATATAAAATACTTGTAATACAACAATTGAAAAAGGCAAAGGAAAAAATGGGTTACAATTTACACAAAAAAAAAAAAGAATTCAAACCACAAATATTCCAATAATACATTTTCATCCCAATAGATAGACCCCAAGAGAAAAACCCCCCAATACGGTTCCAAACTAAGAAAACTCAATAAAGAAAAAGAGAGAAACCCCCTCTATCATATGAGCATTGATGACATTAATGGCTGCCAGTAGAGAAGCTACCCTTCGCCCCTTACCTCCCTCGCCTGAAGAAAATCAATCAGTTGTTTGGGCTCAAAAAACAGAAAATGTTTAGTCTGAAATAACACATCACACTTACAAGGATATCACAATTTAAAATTGGGCACCCAAGGCGATGGTTCTCTGGCGAAGGGCCAAAAACTCCTTACGCCTCTTCTGGGTGTCCCGAGACAAGTCAGGAAATATCAAAATTTTAGAGCCCAAAAACTGGGAGAAAGAAATCCTGCGGAAATACAATCTAAGTACGGCATTGCGGTCAGACTCGAAAGCAAAACCAACCAGCATAGTTGCCCTGCTGGTTACAACCTCCAAGGAGCTTTCTAGGAAATCAGACAAACCCATTTGACCGTCCCCAGGAGGGCCCCCTGTTCCCTCCACACCACTAGCCCCAGAAGAAATTGCAACATATTGAGCTTTTATGTAGAAAGATTATTAGTGTATCGTCCCTCAAAATCAAAAACTTAGGCTATGATATACCTTATTTTAGTAACATAAATGTGAAATATATAATAGAATAGAAGGGAAAACAGGTCTCAGACTTTATCAGACACACTCCTGCAGACTATGTCAAGGGATGTGTGTCATGTTTGCATCAACGACCCTTATGTTTTCACTTCTGTGGTTAGATTGTGCCAGATTATATGATATCAGACAAAAAATAATTATTTATTTTTATTTATTTATTTAGCTGTATTTATATCCCGCTTTTCACCGGGTCAAAGCGGTCAATTGGGAGATACATTTAACACGAGGGGATATGACACACATACGCTAATACTTACAGGGAACATGGGCAATGGAGGGTTAAGTGGCTTGCCCAAGACCACAAGGAGTGCCTATAGGACTAGAAATCCCACTCCCTCCGGCCTGAGATTGCTGTCCCCAGGTGGGACTTGAACCCCCGGCCCTCCGGCCTGAAGTACCTTGTCCTAACCACTAGGCCACTCCTCCCTTTAGAATAAAATTCTTTGCTTATTCAAAGCTGTCTTGTTCAAAACTGTTTTGGAATTTCTCAAAAGGCTGGCGCTGTCAATTCAAAAAAGTTACTTTAAGAAAATGTATCATGCCAATAATCAAGAAAGAACTAAGGAGAACCTGTTTTCCCTTCTATTCTATTATATATTTCACATTTATGTTACTAAAATAAGGTATATCATAGCCTAAGTTTTTGATTTTGAGGGATGATACACTAATAATTTTTCTACATGATTACTACCCTCTATGACATGACCACATATTGAGCTTTAACAATAGGAGGTAAATTGTCCTGAGGCATCAATAAAACTTCCGTGAAATATCTATGAACCAGAGCTAGGGGATCCAACAGGGGCGATCTAGGAAAGTTCAGGAAGCGCAAATTATTCCTCCTCAGTAAATTGTCCATATATTCAAAACGCCTCAAGGAAATTAAACGGTCCTTGGAGAAAGTGTTACCCATAACTTGCAAGTCTAATACACTTGTCTCCAGCAGCGCTACTTTACCAGCCTGCTCTGCACATTTCGTTTCCACTGCTGCACACCGCGCTCTCTCCTAGGACAAGCAGGATGAGTCAGCCACAATTGGTGACGTCATCCGACGGCGCCGAGACAGAAGTACTCTCCATAGCTCAGAAGGGCTTTCCGCCCTTCTGAGCATGGGCTAACTGGCCCCACCCTCCCACCCGCCCCTAGCTAGCCAGTTTCAGTTCTTCCGCCTTGCCAGCAAGACGGACTTTTCTACTCTCCACAATACCCACCTTAAAAAAAATTCTAATTCTCTCTCTTATTGGTATGTATATAGATATTTACTTGCCACTATGTTTCCAAAGCTTCTTTTTCAGATCTCCAGATGAAACCTAGATCCAGAGGCTGAAGGAATTAACACTGGTAAAGATGCAGCCCACGGCAGCCCAGGACGTGCCAACCAGGCCTCCATCCCCGGCTAGCCTGATATCTCGTTTTCCAATGCCAGCAGACCCCCGGGAGTAGTATCCTCTCAGAAGGTAGCAGTTACAGCAGCCCAGGACGTGCCTGGGGCCTCCGTCCTCCGCCAGCCTCCCGGGTCCCTCCGGTATTGCTTCCGCACAAAAATTTGCTGCGCTCCACTGATTGTGCGCTCTGGACCTCCGTTCACAGACTCTGCTGCTGGTTGGATCGGCGGCATCGCTGCAGCCTCTGTTGACCCTCCCCGACGGCCCTGAGCGCGCCTTCTACATCCTCCGCTCACAGCCGCAGCCCTGGACCCCCCGGTGATACTCAGCCTGCTTAGAAAGAACTCCGGGCCTCGTGTCTTCCATGGCGGCGGCCATCTTGAATATGTCATCACGGCTCCTGGCTCCACCCCCTCGGCGCTATTGGTCGGTGCCGACCCAACCCCGGCAGGGAGGAGGAGCCGCTCATCGTCGGCGCCAAAGCTTCGACGAGGACCGTGCCCGCTTCTAGGCACCGGCACGGTAGACAGCAGCAACAGTTCTTGAGGACAACTTCACCACAAGCGGCAGGAACTCCATCCCCGTGCTGCAGCTGCCATACCATCGCCGACTCCTTGTACAAGGAGCAGGCTTGCTTCCGTGCAGCGGGGAATGTCTCTGGCGTGTCACGGACAGCCCGCACTCATTCCCCGGATCTGATGAGGAGAGGAGCTGATCAGCACAGGAGCCCCTGCTCCACTCTGTGCCAAACCCCTACGCAGCGCAGAAGCAGCTGAGGGGAGAGGTTTCCCCTATTAAGCCTCACTTGTCCCTGTGTGCAGTGGCAGCATCAGTACCCCGCAGCGCCCGGCTCCTCTCAGCGTCATTGGGGAAGGAGGAGCCGCTCATTCAAGACACAGTCGAACAGAGCCACAGCACAATGATTAAATCACTGGCCAATGGTGCATGGCTCATGGGCTCAAACCCCCACGGTGCCCAATGAACGAGGCTGGCTGAGGAAATCCCTCAAAAAAAAAAAAAAAAAAAAAAAAAAACCACCGCCATCGGCGCCGCCACGCCTACCTGCCTGTGGCCCTGCCTCGGCACCGATCGCGCTACACACTCACCGCCAACGGTTCCGTCGGCACCGGCATGCCTGCCTCAAGCCAATCTTGTCGCCCTGTACCGATCGCGCCTGCCTCAGCGTCTATAGGGGCAAATCACTTGGAACCCCCCTGCCTCTGTCGGGTTCTTCAGACCCGAACATGTCTGGCCATGTCGGCACAGAAGGCTGCTTCTCCTAGGACAAGCAGGATGAGTCAGCCACAATTGGTGACGTCATCCGACGGCGCCGAGACGGAAGTACTCTCCATAGCTCAGAAGGGCTTTGCCCTTCTGAGCATGAGCCAACTGGCCCCACCCCCAGCCCGCCCCTAGCTAACCAGTTTCAGTTCTTCCGCCTTGCCAGCAAGACGGACATTGCTACTCTCCACCAAAATCAACCTTTAAAAATTTCTCATCTACAACGTATGTATTATTCTATCAGTTTAAAACTTGCTTTATGCCTTGTTCTTGTTTCTCTTCAGATACCCATGCCTTTGGGGAACAATCTGCAGGAAAAGATCTCCAGGACTGGGGCTAGAAAGGAAGCCCAGCCAGCATGGCAGCCCAGGACGTGCCAAACAGGCCTCCGTCCCCGGCCAGCCCTCTAGCAGGCCTCTGTTCCTGGCCAGCCTCAGGATGTGCCTAACAGGCCTCCGTCCCCGGCCAGCCCTCTAACAGGCCTCCACTCCCGGCTAGCTAGACTCCTGCTACGGTCCCCACCGCTTAAGGAAGAAGCTATGATCGCATCGGACTTACCGGAAAGAGGTGTGACTCAAAATGAAGCTCACAGTAAGCCATGAGCCGCGGCAGCCCAGGATGTGCCTAAGAAGGCCTCCGTCCTCGGCCAGCTTCTTGTCGCCGTCGCTCCGAAGACATCACCACGTGTGGTCCATGGGGGCGGCCATTTTGCAACCTTCCTGTAGGTGAGGTCATCACTCTACTCCAGCACGGCTCCACTGGCTGATGCCAGACTCCGCCCCCCTCACGCTATTGGTTGATGCCAGGCACCCCCCCACCCATTCTACTTCCTGCTTCGCTATTGGCTGCAACCCTTCGGCGCTGAGATGTCTCCCACCAAGGACCGAAGCTCGCTCCCCACGCCGCCACTGATCATCTTGACGCGGAGTGATGCCTCGGCGCAGATCGATGCCGACTTTTCGTCTTGACGCGGAGTGGTGCTTTGGCGCATATCGACGCCGGCTTATTGAGATGGCAAGCAGCGAAACGCTGGAGGCTCCCAAACCATTCATCGCCCCGACTGCCTCTGCATCTCTCGTGTGGCGCCCTCCGCCTCGGCGCAGATAGACGCCGACATCTTGAGCAAGCAAGCAGCATACACAGCTCGCTCTCCACAACAAGGCTGGCTCAGGCATTACCTGTTATGGGTAATATTGCTCCAAGGATCGAGGCTTGCCCCCCAGGCCGCCGCTGATCGTCTTGATGCTGAGTGGTGCCTCAGCGCAGATCGACTCCACAAAACCGAGGATCGAGGCTTGCCCTCCAGGCCGCCACTAATATTCTTGACGCCGAGTGGGGCCTCGGCGCAAATCAACACTGACTTCGCTGCCACTGCGGTGAGCCCCGGCAAACGCCTCCGCGCCGGTTCCATTACCCGCTCCCGTGCTAGCACCGGTCAGTGCATAAAAGCTGTCATGTGGGCAGACTCTGCCACTGCTCCGTTGCTCCCCATTCTCGACAGAGGTGTAGTGCAACGTTTAATACTACTGATGGTGCAGGGGTCATGAGTTCATTCCCCGAGTGGGCCCAATAAATAGTACCACTAGCCTTGGTGGCCCAGTGGTGGGCTGCGTGATTACTAACACCCAAGGAAATCATGAGCACTATGTCTCTGCACCACTGATGTTACAGGGGCCATGAGCTTGTTTCCCGAGTGGGCCCAATAATAATTATACTAAACCCTGAGCGCTATGTCTCAGCATCTCCGTGCCTGCACGGTTATCTATTCACTGCTGTGTGATCTCAGTCTAGCAGGAATCGTCAGTGGCCTGTGATAGTGCCCTCACTATCCATGGGGGGCTGCTCTCTCCAGCGACAAGCAGGTCCCCTGAAACAGCAGTGTAACATAATGGTTAAGGCACTGACTGATGGTGCAGGGGCCATGGGTTCAATCCCCCACTGTGCCTACTGCAGAAGGCTGGCTGAGGCAGTACCTGTCAACCTGCGTTAGCCTCCCTCACGCTTCACCGAGGCTCTGAAAGGATGCAAAGACACTACGTCAGCCAATGGAGGAGTAGCCTAAGGGTTACGGACACTGACTTAGGAACCCAGAGGTGGGCACAGTGTGGTGCAGTGAACACAGGCAGTGTGTTCTGGATCCAAAAGTCAGCAGTTCAAATCCCAGCTGGGGCACCTGCAAACCCTACTGGTAATCGGCTACCGTATCCCCAGGGATGCCGTCAATGCCGTGCCACCCAATACCTTCGGCTGCTCGCAGACACCCTGAGCCACTCAGCTAGTATGGGGCTGGGCTCCGGCCAATCCCACTGCCATGTCATGGCAACCAGATTCCAGCCATGTCGCAAATGGGACCAGCATCCTAACTGCCAGCCCTGGTGGCACTACCTACCACCATCCCACCTGCTACCCTAACCCTGGCCAGCCGGCTCCCCGGCTTGCAGGAGCCCTTTCAGGGAGGGGCTGATACTTAAAAAAAAAAAAAAAAAAAAAAGACATCAGGACCCTAAGCTACTGTATTCACAGTACTTTCACAGAGACGACGTTACCATCTACCAGGCAATTAAGGGACCTAGATACTGCCCCAGTGGATTGCACCTCTGGGACTCCATCTGCATCTCCTCCCAAAAGAGGACCTGGCTACAGGGTCTATCAGATCCCCAGTCAGGACACCGACGGCAGCACCTGCTGCACCCCTCTCGGCACCATATTGAGAAGTACAAGTTTGTGGACTATTCCTACAGCTCGCAACACGATACACCCAAGCCTCTCCTTGTGCCCTTGGGCGAGCCACTATCCCCAGGAACAAGCAGGAATGAGTCTTCACATGCGGCTATCGTCGGTACCGACAGAGCCTGCACGGGAACGCTCCCCAGCATCCAAAAGGAAAGTTTTTTTCCCGAGTGCCTGCCCGAAGTAGAGGAACATTCCACAAGTGAGTCCCCTCCTGCCAGGGATAGTGAGTTGCTGTCTCACCCTTGGACAAACTGTCCCATACAGGACAGCAGTGCTTGCTTGCCTGCCCTACGAGTTGACTTCCTGTGGCACCCAGGGAAAGCCTTGCCAATCTAACCAGCTACGGTGAGATACACTCCCCGTCGCTCCCAAAGAATGCTTGCAGGTCCACCTACAGCTGCACTTCCTAGAAGATCAGGAAGCTCGAATGACTGCAGGGCATGACCAGCCATTCTCAAGCTCATACCGCATCGGGAAATGTTGAAAATAACAGTCTCAGCATACTGAGAGCATGCAGAAGACAACCCTCATCTCTGTGGCAGCACGGTGATGTAGTACTCACAGCCAGTGTGTTCAGAAGCTGAAGGTCGCGGGTTCAGCCCCAGCTCAGCTGTGGGGCAGGAGCCGCCAGTGTGGTCAGAAGCTAAAGGTCGCGGGTTCAAGCCCTAACTCAGCTGTGGTCCCTGCAACCCAATCCCTTGTTTCAATGATTCTGTGACAATAAGGCCTGCATCTATCAGACAGAGCAGAACCTCTGCACTAGGATTAAAACATTGACCAATGGTGCAGGGATCAGGGGTTCAATCCCCCTCAGTGCTCAATGAAGATGGCCAGCTGAGGTGTTATTAACAGGAGGCTCATTGTGGACCTCGCATCTTCTATTCATCTGCAGATACCACCTAAGGGTCAGAGCTTGGTACATTTTTGCCCGCAGAGACCTGCCTCTGCTCCCTCAGGGCTGAGGTTGTCCTGCTGAGACCTGCCTCCGCTCCCAACTAAATAAAGCCGAGGAGTTCAAAGCCCGAGGCCCCTAACAGAACGCTGCCCACCAACATGTGGGGAAACACCTTCCACTTCTCGGTCTCCGCGGCGCTTTCATTGCTGCCAAGGAGCAGCTATTCCCCGATTGGGACCACTGCCAGTGACAACACGGTGGTGCAGTGCACACAGACAGTGTGTACGACAACAGAAGGTCACAGGAAGCCCAGCTGGGGCTACTGCCAATCCAGTCCACATATTTAATGGACTCTGCTAAGCATACAAGCCCTATCTTTGGAGGGGAACCTTTCCCCTCAGCCCCGTGGGGCGGCAGCAACATTGCAGTGTCAAAAGGCAATCCTCCCATTGCTTGAAGCTCATGTCGAGAGAGCCCCACATCAAGCGGCCTCCCCTAGCAACCTCTGCGTCACTTAACCGATGAACCTAAGGACAAGGGGCGTGTAAAGGCAGGAAGGCAGACTCAAGGCCAGCCTTGTGAACACCAGATTGGATACTTACATTATGATCAACCCAAGGGCAGCACTTTAATTAGCGTGCACAAATCTGATTTTAGCCATCCACGCGCACCAAGGAAAGTGCGCCACGATCACAGGTTCCGACCTGGGCCGGGAGATGCAAACCATCACCCCATACGCCGTGTAGCGGTGCCTAATGCCCTGCACTAAGGCCCTTGATTGTAGGTGATGAATGGATACCCCAGCCAGTTGCCAAAGTGACCACGGCCTCAAACATTACACAAGGAAAGTAAAACACAGCCCGTGGGCTGACCACGAATTGATCTACTCGCCACGTGGCGAGCACGAAGTGCAACTGTTGCGAGGGACACTACCTGCCCTCCCTCAGGCACCAACGTGCTTCACTCCCTGGGCCCCCCCCCTCTCCAACTCTCGATAGCAGCACGCACACACACACAATGCAGAGCCTGACCCTGTCGACAGATTGAAACCTCGTCGACAGGTTATGATCCTGACATGGCCTCCTACTACCTATGCAAACCTACCGCAGGCTTGAGGGGCGATCTCTCGCAGATCTTGTAGCACAGAGCTTGCTACTCGCTGCTATTATAACAACATAGGAAAATTGGGGCCACGGCATATCCTAATGAGCCCACCAAACCCAGTCTGTTCTTCTAAAGTGGCAAATCTAGGTCGTCATCACCTAAGAGTTACCACATAAGAGCATGGTATAGGCTGTGGGCCCTAGCTCTCCGTAGACCCACCAAACTCGGTTTTCCTCCCTGCTGAAAGCACATGACACTTGTTCCTCTATGCTCGTTGAACCAAGCAATGATTCCCCTAAGTCGTCTCAATGCTTCTTTCACGCCACTCTCAACTCCCACCTACATGCCGGCCCACGCTTGCTTACAGTGACCAGCGCTCTACTGCTGCCGTAGTAAGGCTCCGATCTACACCACCCTCTTGGCTACTGGGCTGAAGCCGCCGCTGTGCTTGACCGCCTATGATCTGCATACTTCGCACCGCAACTGTTGCATATGTGTGCTTCATCATCTGGAGGTTGCCCGATATCGGCATACTTCACAACCGCAACTGTTTCATTTGCATGCTTCCCGACTGCAAGCCCACAGGCTCTTCCTGAGACATGCCAACTGCAAACCCACATGCTCTAGCTGTGACACGCAGGACTGCGCGCTGGCCCTGATGAGGTTACCTCAGCCTCGTCCTTCCCCCATCCACCACAGTGCATGGCAGCTTGGGAGGCACCAATTGTGGCTGACTCATCCTGCTTGTCCTAGGAGAAAACGGAGTTACTTACCTGTAACTGGAGTTCTCCGGGGACAGCAGGATAAGTCAGCCACACATCCCACCCTCCTCCCCTGGAAGGGGGAAGGACTAGCCCTCCGGAACTGGTGCCCGCCTCCTAGCGGCTAAGGCTCAGCTAGTGACGAACTGGTTAGCTAGGGGTGGGCTGGGGGTGGGGTCAGTTGGCTCATGCTCAGAAGGGCAAAGCCCTTCTGAGCTATGGAGAGTACTTCTGTCTCGGCGCCGTCGGATGACGTTACCAATTGTGGCTGACTTATCCTGCTGTCCCCGGAGAACTCCAATTACAGGTAAGTAACTCCGTTGTCCATCACGCCGGCGGGCCTGCCTTGGCGCCTATGGGAGGCGGATGTGCGTCATAACTCTCACTGCTCCATCTCTCAGCACAGATGCAGCGCCGGAGCGCTCATGCCGAGTTCACAGTGACATGCTTCACGTCGCCAAGCAGATCGGCGCATCCAGTGCCCAGAAGAAAAGCCGGTACCGGCACCGGCAGCACCGGAGGCTTAGCACCTCCACGCTGTCATATGGCTTACAGACTACAGGTGTGTGCAGCTTCCACAAAAGCATAAACTAATAGATGCCATACCGGGTCAAACCAAGGTCCATCAAGCCCAGCACCCTGTTTCCAACCGTGGCCAATCTAGGTCACTTCCAAAAAAAGAAAAAGCACACCGCGCTTTCACCAACGAAAACTCCAGTGACAAGGCCCCCAGAACTGGAGCAGGGGAACTCTGGAGCGAAGAGAGAGCCCCCATAAGCTATGTAAAGTTTCTCTAGCCGGTTTCTTTAAGCCGCAAATTACCCGTCGAGCTGGTCTTCCTCCGAGCGCCTCCCGAGCCGTCCACGGCAGAGCAAACTTCCTCCTCATCACCTCCAGGACGCTCACCGGGACTCAAGCTCAGTAAAGAAGAGGCGCCCCACACGGAACTGACCCCTGACCCGGAGACACTTCAGCTCCGAGCTCCTCCTCACCTCCAGGACGCTCACCGGGACTGAAAGTCAGTAAAGAAGAGGCGTCTCACACACGGAGCTGACCCCTGACCCGGAGACACTTCAGCTCCGAGCTCCTCCTCTCGACCTCTGCCGGGTTGCGGCGGCAACAGCTGGACGGGGCTCAGTTCCGCTCCGCCACTGCTCAGATCCGCTGAAGCCATTCCCGCTGAACGAACGGCGCAGAAGGGCACAATAGCGGCCTGCACCGCTCCTCCAAAGGGTGTCGAGGAAGCGGGGGGCTTCGGTGTCACCTGCTTCCTCTTCCTCATCGGAACCGCACCGACGAATAGCGTTTCTGCTCGTCGCATTACAAGTAAACTGAAGAGTACTAAATCACCTGAACCGAAAATTGGAGAATGGTTAATGTAACGCCAATTTTTATAAAAGGTTCCAGAGCTGATGCAGTAAACTAGAGATTAGTAATCCTGACATTGGTACTGGGCAAATTGGCAGAAATCATTATCAAATAAAGACAAAGAAATTACTGAACATGTACAGTAAGATAGTCATGGTTTAATGGGAGAAAGCCAACATGGGTTTAGCCAAAGAAAGTCTTGTCTTACTAATTACTGTTATATTTTTTGAAGGTGTGAACAAATAGGTAGATCAAGTTGAGCCAGTTGATATAGTGTATCTGGATTTTCAGAAAATCTTTGACAAGATCCCTCATCAGAGACTCCCGGCCAAATTAAAAAGTCATGGGTATGGAGGTAGTGTACTATGGATCAGGAACTGGTTAAAAGAAAGCAGAGGATAGGGCTAAATGGCCAATTTTCTCATTGGAGAAAAGTGAAAAATGGAGTACCCCAGGGATCTGTGCTTTGGCCCCCTGCTTTTTACATATTCATAAATGACCTGGAAATGAGAATAACAAGTGAGGTGTTCAAATTTGCAGATGACACAAAATTATTCAAAGCTGTTAAAATGCAAAAGGATTGTGAAAAAGTGGAAGAGGGCCTTGATAAATTGGAGGACTGGACGTTCAAATGGCAGATGCATAACTATGCACTTGTGCACATTAAATTTCACCTAGGAAACAACCACTACCCAAACTATAGTTACACAATGCAAGGTCTCCACAATTGGAACCACCCCCCAGGAAAAAGATTTAGGTGTCATTGTGGCTAATACATTGAAACCCTCCGCCCAGTGTGCAGCAGCGGCAAAGCAAGCAAATAGAATGGTAGGAAAAATAAGGAAAGAAATGGAGAATAAAACAAAGGATATTATAATGCCTCTGTATCATTTCATGGTGTGAACGCACCTTGAATATTGTGTGCAATTCTGGTCACCATATCTTAAAAAGAATATAGCGGAATTAGAAAAGTTACAAAAAAGAGCCACCAAAATAGTAAAGGGGGTGGATACCCCTCTGAGGAAAGGCTTAAAAGGTTAGGGCTCTTCTACTTGGAAAGGAGACAGCTGAGGGGGGATATGATAGAGGTCTATAAAATTGATGAACGGAATGGGTAAATGTAGATTAGTTGTTTATACCATCAAAAAGTAGAAAGATTAGGTGACACGCAATGAAGCTACAATGTAACCTATTTAACATTAATAAAAACATTTTTCTCTCAATGCATAATCAAACTCTGGAATTCGTTACCAGAAGATGTAGTAAAAGCTGTTAGCGTAGCTGGTTTTAAAAAAGGGTTTAGACAAGTTCCTGGAGGAAAGGTCCACAAACCATTATTAAAGAGGACCCAAGAAATCCACTGCTTGCATTCTGTAATCTGTGTACCTTTTGGGAACCTGCCAGGTACTTGTGATCTCAAATGGCCACTGTTGGAGACAGGATACTGGGTTTGATGGACCGTGGTCTGACCCAGTATGGCATTTCTTATTAAGGGGTTGAACTGCAGGGGTGCCAATAATGTTGACCGCAACTGTATGTGCATAGAAAATGTTTACACCTGATGCAGTAAACAAATTGCATGCAAATAATGAGTGTGCCAAAGCCCATTAAAGCATGCATACATTAGACGTGCGTTAGCTGGAGAAGCATGTGGATTAGGTGTACATGTACACAAAATCCTTAATGTGTAGAATATACATTCTAGACATTTCTGCAGTTGAGGACATTGCCCATCATTTCACATCTGTGGCACCTCCCCCTTAACCCTGCTGTTGCTGACACAATCACCACAGTTCTTCATACCAGTACTGTTTTTTGTTTTTTAAAGCATTGAGCCATACCTTTTAATAAAGCAAGAAAAACTGTACAGGTACTTCATTCTTACACAAAAGAGAAGAAACTAGCATAAAATCTTCCTTCATACTAGCTGTAGATGAACGAGACAACTAGAAAGGTGTTGACGAGGAGGGATCTAGCAAAGTTTGAAGAATGGTTGAGAATTTGACAGCTCAGATTTAATCCTAATAAAAACAAGCTCATGTAGCTGGGCTGCAAAATCCCAAGGAAGTGCTATAGTATAAGGGGTTAAGTACTTCAATGCATGAAAGAAGAGTGCAAACTGGGGGTGATCATATCAGATGATCTTAAAGTGGCCAAATGGATAGAAAAGCCAGAAGGATGCTTTGTACATAAAGAGATCAGCAGGAAAACGGAGGAAATATTGTCTTTCTATAAGTCTTTTGTGAGACCTCATTTTGAGTGTACAGTTCTAGTGAGCACATCTTCGAACAGGTATAAACAGTACGGAATCAGTGCAGAGAGCAGCTACTAAAATGGTCAGTGGGGACAAACTTAAAGATCTCAATATGTATGTTTTGGAGGAAAAGTTGTTGGGGAAATAAGAGAGCTTTAAATACTTCTGTGGCATAAATGCACAGGAGGCCCTCTTTCAACTGAAAGGAAGCTCTAGAACAAGGGGTCATAGAAACATGATGGCAGAAAAAGACCATATGGCCTATCTTCTACCCTTCCATATCAACTACTATAGTCCTTTATTTCTTTATGGAAAGGGCAGTGGTTGCATGGAACAGCCTCCCAGTGGAGGTAGTAGACGAGAACGGTGTCTGATTTCAAGAAAGCATGGGACAGGTACATTAGATTTCCGAGAGAGATTGTAGTGAAGCAGCCAATCAGCTTAAAGCTCTAATTCTCTCACTCACCCACAGAAGGAATACTCATAGACAGGCTGGTATGCAAACACAGGATCTTTAATGTGCGCACAGGCCCAGACAGAGAAACCAGCAATCTCCACAAGAATCTGAGCCCCGAGGGACGTCCTACAATGCCTTATATACAGTACAATTTTAAACTCATTCTATAATCCCATTTGCCACAGGTATTTCCTGTCCACCTATCAGCAGCCCCTGGGGAAGGTACCTGGGTGACCTGTCCAAACCGGTGTGCTCTGGTCTGTTGATTTCTGGGTTAGGGGATATTGTGCTCAGACCTGGAGTGGGGGAAGGGTGTCTACTGAAATCTTAATGTCTTCTCTTAGCAGGCTGATTACTTTATGTAAAGGCCTCATGGCTTGGGGGAAAGGTCAGGCTGATCACTTGTGTAAGAGCCTCATGGCTTGGGGGAAGGGTCAGGCTGATCACTTGTGTAAGAGCCTCATGGCTGCCTCAGTAGAGCTTGCTGGTTCTTATTGATGAGCAGACCTCTCTTTATCTGCCTTAACCTTTTACTCCTCAGACCACGTACTAAAGTCCCAGAGTTAGAAAACGTCTGCGCAGTTACAGTATCTGCATCCAGGCTTAATAGTTAATACTATCATTAGCGTTGGATTTACATAAGCAGAGTAGTGATGCCTATGTGAGATTTTGCGTAGTTGTTTTGTGCGTTGAACTTCTTTCTGCATAACATGGTCCTAATCGCGCAGGAGACTGAACACTTTCTTTCATGGGCCTAAGTTCGGGCTTTCTCTCCCCAGTCAGCCACCAGAGTCGTAGGGTAAGTGGGAGTCACAGTCTCTGCACAATGGCAAGAGCCACGACTCCAGGAGTCTCGTGCGTTGGCTTTGTGAAGCGCCGGCTGCTGCTGCAGTGACCAGTCGGGACAGAAACCAAAGGGAAAGCGCTTGGGCTCTTGTGAACAGACTTATGGTGCCACATCCCAGAAATGACACTGGCGCTAGGTCTGATGAGCTGAATATATAAACGGGGACGCACATATCTGCATTGCTTTAAGCACAGATCGGAAATGAAGTCGAGCGAGCTCACCTCTTCCTCACCTCGAGGCAAGAGGCACTAAGATCAAATTCAAAGTCAAACACCCAGCTTCTGCCCTTCTTCCCCGCGCAGGGTGGGCGTGCTGCGAAAGAGGAAATACTCAGTTGATTAGCTGTACTACAGAAGTAAAAAGGAAGTGCAAGACTATTTATACACTGCATAGACCAACGAGAACAAGGCGGACCTTCTCGGAGGACTCACTAGGCCTCAGCTGATTGGCTGCATGAGGCCGTGGGCGGGAGGAGGCTCACTGGAACGCATATTATTGGTTACACGAAGCTTTTAGGAGGCGGGGCCTAAATGTATTGGTTGCATGAGGCCAGTGGGCGGTCTGACTGTAAGTGCTCTGATTGGTCCTAGTTAAGCGGGAAGTGGAAAGTAGGCAAGCGGCGGGCTTTTTATTTGTTGTGAGACTGATATTTGCGGTTTTTCTTTGCTGACGCTGAACGCTAAAGTATTTTAATGAAAAAAAATAAATGATGGTAGGTTTTGCGGTTTTTGAATTGTATTTTTTTTGAAAAATAGTATTAAAGACTTATTATATTGAGTCGCCTACGCTGGGCCATCGATGCCTTACTGAATCTGTGGCTTAAGTTTCCTGTGTGTTCCGGGACTGGGGCTAGACTTGTAGCTCAGGATTTGCGATGGTTATTTAATGCGTCTGTCCTCGGGTTAGGATTTGGGATCAGAGTCGGTTAAGTTCCCAGTGGCACTGTAATAGCGAAGTGTCCGCAACCAATAAAACCAGGAGTCTATTGACTAGAATTCAAACCAGTTTAATGTGCACACAGTCTCAGGCAATGGTTACATACAAAATGTCTGAGCCCTGAGCTTAGTAAAACTACAGCATTTATAGCTTTCTTCATCAGTTCTAATACAGGCAAACTCCTCATTGGTCCTGGTGGCCCACATACCTTCATCCATCTCTGACCGGGCTTACACCTGTCTCCCCCTGCGCAGGCCTTACTAGCCATAGCTCAAATGCTCAGACAAAATATATTCTTCAAAAATGCATGCTGCTATTCTCTACAAGGTCAGTGTGCTAACAGAGATACAGTGTAGAAGCATAATACTGAAAAGACATCTGTGGTTATAACAAAAACAGTGGAAAAGTTTTACTTTCTTATCAGAAGTAGTTCTTATCAAGGCAGAGCAAAGCTGTTTCTCTAACTACTGGCATTTCTGTCCTGTTCAGCTATAATTTTCCAAAGCGGCATTTATAATATTCTAAAGTAGGGGAGAGGGACTCAGGCCTAGCTGACAGGCCTCTGCTACATCTACAGGAACTAGGCCATCGCCTATCACATTCCCCCCCCTTTTGATTATTCACACCCGCAAGTGAGAAAGGGTGCGAATCAAATCACACATATATATAGTAAAGTACTTTAGACTATGGTAGAGGGATCACTCCGTGGTATAGGTAGTAGTCCCACATTGCTAATATCTGTGCAGCTGCCTTGCGGTCAATAATACCATCAATAATGGAGTTTAGCATACGCAAGCATAGGGGAAGGAAAGATGGGATACATAAGCACACAGCCACAATCAATAATACAAGTACTACAAGTGTCTTCAGGCTGCCTAGGCCTGAAAACCAAGAACCAAACCAGCCATCTAGTTGCAAGCCATGCCAAGTTTGGACTGGGACATAAGTTTGCTTTCTCATGTGATTGGCTATGTCTTCTACAACTTGCCCTTCATTATCAATTTGCAAACAACAATTTGTTAAATTCAGCTTTCCACATACTCCACCTTCAGCTGCAAGCAGATAATCTAATGCTAAGCGGTTCTGGTATATGGCTGTACGCATCTGTGTGGCTTGTTTAGCTAACAAGGTTAGTGTTCTGCTAGTTTCATTGGTTATAATTTCAACAACAGCTTGCAAACGTATAATACGGTCTAACATATATACAGGGGTGCGGTAGCCCCAAGAACCATCTTGCGCCCAGGTAGCAGGTCCATAGTAAGAAACATTCCTGAGCGGTCCTCCAGTTTAGTCCTCCTCATCTGGGTAGTGCACCTCCTCCCGCAGCTAGGAGACTGGACCAATCAGAGTCTTTTCCATGTCTGGATGTATGCTGCTGGAGCTCCCATCAGCCCCCCAGTGTGTCCAGTCTCCTTGCAGCGGGTGGACGTGTGAGCCGGTTCCTGGGCTCACTTTAGGATCTTCTAGGCAACACTAGTTTAGGTTTTTGGGTTGTTTTCTTATTCTTTCTGCTTTCTGTTTTATTTTCTTTATTCAGGGGCCTGTCGCTTTAAAAAAAAAAAAAAAAGCGTGTCCACGGGGGAGCCAAGCTTGTACTGCCCTTCTGCTTCCTACTTGGTGGAGGCACTTCGGGCTCAGTTTTTGTGTGCGATCTCTTCCCCTAGACTTGCACGGGGAAGCGATTTAGCGCTTTTAGGCACAACCGCTTGATGGGCATGTAATTTCAGCGTGCCTCTGTAGTGTCTGCAGTTCCTGTCAGCGCGGCTCACGTTCCTGGGCGGTCTGGTAAGCGGGGCTTGCCTCCGGGCACGTTTCTTCCCTTTTTTGCTGCCTGGCTTGGTGCGCCGTCGCGTTTTTCTCGGCGGGTGCATCTTTTACTTTATTTTCCTTTATTTTCTTTATTTGCCTGTTTCGTGCCTTTTTTCCGGCTGCGGGAGCGGCGGCCATTTTACTTTCCTTTTCTCCCGCGTTTTTTTTTCGGCGGCTCCTGCTGCGGCGTTTCTGGGCCCTTTGGTTCAGGGGCATACCGTGGGACCGCGTTGGACAAAGCCTTCTGTGCTGGGCTTGTGGACATTCCCCAACCTAGCCCAAACCCCCGGGAGAGTTCAAGCAGGTTGGTGGGGGCTGGCCTTTCCTTGCTGCCCCGTTCCAGGCAGTGTCGCTCTCTCTCTCTTTCCCTTTGTTCACTGCCAGCGCCTTGTCTTGCCTTGGGGGTTTTCTTCTCATGTCGGGGCGTCCGCACTGCATTATCTGCGGATCCCGCAAGGGCCCAGTGTCTGACGCCGGCGTGTGCAAGGGCTGCGCTCTTGTTTCTTTGGTCCTGGAGCCTCAGATGGAGGTCGGAGGGCCTTTGGAGTCTGTAGTCCCTCCAGTCTCGGCTGGGGAAGAGCCTTCTCCGGGTCTTCTCGGGCCTTCTCCTTCTCCTACTTCTGCGCCAGGTGGTGCGCCAACAAGGGGGGTGGGCGAATCATTTTTGGGGGGGTTTCTCTCCGGATTTTGTGCTTCTCATGCATCAGGCTTTCCAGAAAGGACGTTTGGGACAGTTGCCCGAGCTGGGTTCGCTGCCGCCTGTTCCTCCATCTCTCAAAGGTGAGGAGGCGAGGGGGGACGCCCCTAAGGCGGCCAAGTGGCTCCATCCCTCAGATGATGTGGACTGGCAGGAGACGGAGTGGTCGGACATCGATCCCGAAGAGGGCGTTGCAGAATTAGAGGAGGGGGAAATTCCAGAGCCTGAAGACCAGGCTCGGATTATCCGTGTGTTTCGCAAGGAGGAATTGGTCCCCCTGGTTACGGAATCCCTCCAAGCCCTTAATTTGGCTGCGGCGCGGCCTGTGGATGAGGAAGGTTTAGAGGATCCTCTGATTCAGGCGGTGCGCGATTCCCAGGTGGTGTTTCCGGTCCATGGAGTGGTAGATCAGATGATTCAGGCTGAATGGGACCAGCCTGAGTCCGGTTTGAAGGGTATTCGGACGATGAATCGTCTCTATCCTTTGGCGGACAAGGACAAAGAAAAGTTTCGCTCGCCCCGGGTCGACGCTGCGGTGTCGGCGGTGACCAAGAAGACCACGATTCCCGTTGAGGGCGCTGCGGCGTTGAAGGAAACTCAGGATAGAAAGGTGGACGGTTTTCTGAAGCAGGCCTTTGAGGCAAATGCCTTATTGTTGCAGGCGTCTATTTGTGGAGCCTGGGTCTCCAGGGCCTGTTTGCGCTGGTCTCAACACTTGCGGCAGGACTCTCATCTTGACTAGCAGGGGCTGTTAGAGGTGGCCAGATTGGAATCTGGTTCCGCTTATTTGGCGGATGTTCATTATGATTTGATCTGAACCTTGGCGAACAGTATGGCTTCCCTAGTGGCTGCGTGCAGGACCATTTGGCTCCGCAATTGGGTGGCCGATGGGTCTTCTAAGTCGCGTCTTAGCAAACTTCCCTTTGAGGGCAAGCTGTTGTTCGGGGATGACCTGGATAAGTTAGTTAAGGACCTCGGAGAGTCCAAAGGTGGTCGTCTTCCGGAGGATAAGTCCAGACAGAGTAGGGGTGTGTCCTCTTCGCGCGGTCAGTTTCGGGACTTTCGAAGGTTCCGCTCTTCCCATCTGGGGGGTTTCCAGCATGGCAGATCGACGACTAGATCCCCGGGGTTTCGGGGCTTTCGAGGGGCGGGGAGAGGATTCTCGGCGTCTTCCGCCTCTGCCTCCTCTACCTTTAGTCGCAAGCCGCAATGAAGCGAGGTGGGCCCCGGAGGGCAGTCAGGTGATCGGAGCTCGTCTTCGACACTTTCTTCCCTCCTGGGTCCAGATCACCTCAGACCAGTGGGTGCTCGAGATAGTGCGAGAGGGCTACGCTTTGGAGTTTGCGTGTCCTCTTCAAGATTCTTTTGTCCTGTCTCCCTGCAAGGGTCCGCAGAAAGCCCTCGCAGTACGTTTGACGCTGGACCGCCTGGTTGCGTTGGGGGCGGTGGTGCCGGTCCCAGAATCCGAACTCGGAGTGGGTCGATATTCCATTTATTTCGTGGTGCCAAAGAAGGACGGGTCTCTTCGTCCTATTTTAGACCTCAAAGGGGTAAATCATTGTCTGCATGTGCCTCATTTTCGCATGGAGACTCTGCGCTCCGTCATAGTGGCGGTGCGCAAGGGCGAGTTCTTGACGTCCTTGGACCTTTCGGAGGCCTACTTGCACATTCCCATCCGGGCAGCTCATCAAAGGTTTCTGCGGTTCGCGCTTCCTTGCGGATATTACCAGTTTCGGGCATTGCCGTTCGGTTTGGCCACAGCGCCCCGCGTTTTCACCAAGGTCATGGTGGTGATGGCGGCGGCGTTGCGGAAGGAAGGCATTCTGGTTCATCCTTACCTCGACGATTGGTTGATTCGGGCAAAGAGCGAGAGCCGGCAAGCCACCAGCCGGGTGATAGAGCTTCTTCGGAGCCTCGGTTGGGTGGTAAACAAGAAGAAGAGTCACTTAGTGCCGACTCAGTCCCTCGAATACCTCGGAGTCCGCTTCGACACCGCGGAAGGGCTTGAGTTCCTGCCGGACCGCTGGGCGCGAGACCTGCGTTCTCTGATTCGTCAGTTCTTGGGCTTCCCTGCGCCATCGGCTTGGTGGTACCTGCGCGTCTTAGGGACGATGGCGGCGACGCTGGAGGTGGTGCCCTGGGCCAGGTTCCATATGCGCCCACTTCAGAGGGCCCTCTTGCGTCGTTGGTCGAATCAAACGGATTCGCTCAGCAAGCGTCTGCCTTGCCCACGGAGGGTCCGCCTTTCCTTGCGCTGGTGGCTGAGCACAAAGTCGCTGCAGTTGGGGGTGTCTCTGGAACAACCGGTCTGGTTGCCGGTGCTGACGGATGCCAGCCTGGAAGGCTGGGGAGCTCACTGTGCGGATCGTTTTGCGCAGGGGACTTGGTCAACCCTGGAGGCCTCTTGGTTGATCAACCGTCTCGAGCTGCGAGCGGTGATGCGGGCGCTGCAAGCTTTCGAATCGGCGGTGATGGGGTGTGCCGTGAGAGGTCTGTCGGACAATTCGGCAGCGGTGGCCTACCTCAATCGGCAGGGCGGCACGTGCAGCAGAGCCATGGAAGAGGAGTCGGATCTTCTGTTTCAGTGGGTGGAGTCCCGGCTCCTAGCTCTTTCGGCAGCGCATATTGCGGGAAAAGAAAACGTGATGGCGGATTTCCTCAGCAGAGTGCGGGTGGATGCGGGGGAGTGGGAACTTCACCCGCAGATCTACGCTCAAATCGTGCGCCGGTGGGGGGCTCCGATCATGGACCTCATGGCGACCTATCAGTCCGCGAAAACAAGTCGCTTCTTCAGCAGGCGGCGGGAGCGGATGTCCGAAGGCATCGACGCCCTCATTCATCCTTGGCTGGTCTCCGGTCTCCTCTACGTCTTTCCTCCGTGGGCGTTGATCGGTCGGGTGATCCAATGCATCGAAGCGCACCGCGGGAAGGTCCTGCTGGTGGCGTCCGATTGGCCCAGGCGTCCTTGGTATGCGGATCTGGTTCGGCTGCTAGACGGCGTGGTGTGGCGTCTTCCTCAGTTGCCCGATCTCTTGATTCAGGGGCCACTCCGGATGCCACAGGTGGATCGATTCTCGCTTACGGTATGGCCATTGAGAGGGCTCGGTTAAGGAAGAAGGGTTATTCGGCTTCGGTCATTGCCACTCTCCTTCGGGTGAGGAAGTCCTCTACGTCTCTCACGTATGTGCGGATCTGGCGTATTTTTGAGGATTGGTGTTCGCGACACGATATTCGAGCGGCAAAGGCTTCAGTGCCAGCCATCGTCAGTTCCTTGCAGGACGGTTTCGACAAAGGTCTGGCGGCCAGTTCCCTGAAGGTGCAGTTAGCGGCTCTCGCCTGCTTCCGGGGTAAGATCTTGGGGGTTTCCCTGGGGGCGCACGCGGATGTCCAGCGTTTTTTGAGAGCGGTTTTTCGGCTGCGGCCTATTCGCAGGGCAACGGTTCCTCCGTGGGATTTGAACCTCGTGTTACAGGGTTTGGTTCGGAAGCCCTTTGAGCCGCTTCACCGGGCGTCCCTTAAAGATTTGATGCTAAAGACGGTATGTTTGGTGGCCATTTGCTCAGCTCGGCGAATTTCTAAGTTGCAGGCGCGCTCGTGTAGAGAACCCTTCTTGTCCTTCTCTAAAGATAGAGTAGTTTTGAGGCCTGTTCCATCCTTCCTTCCCAAGGTGGTCTCTCCTTTTCATTTGAGTCAGTCTGTTTTTCTTCCCGTTTTTAATTCGGTCAGGACGGACGCGACTGATAGTGGCTTGCATCGTCTCGATGTTCGGCGGGTGCTCCGGCGATACTTGAAGGTTTCGGAGCCTTACCGTAAATCGGATCGTCTCTTCGTCCTTTTTGGTGGTAAGCGGAAGGGGGAAGCGGCGGCGAAAGCGTCTATTGCACGGTGGCTTAAAGAGGCTATTGCTTCAGCGTATATGCTGCAGGGCCGGACGGTTCCCTTGGGTCTTCGGGCCCATTCTACCAGGGCGCAGGCGACGTCGTGGGCGGAGCACAGTTTGGTTTCACCTTTGGAGATTTGCAGGGCGGCTACTTGGTCGTCGCTCCATGCTTTCAGTAAACATTACCGATTGGATGTGCTGGCCTCTAAGGATTCTCGTTTTGGTTCAGCCATTCTGCGCGCCGGTTGGCAGGGTCCCTCCCATTGAGTACTGCTCTGGTACTTCCCAGATGTGGAGGACTAAACTGGAGGACCGCTCAGGAAATAGAAATTACACTTACCTGGTAATTGTAGTTCCTGTAGGGTCCAGTTTAGTCCTCCTTCCCTCCCGATTGACTGCCTTTTTTTCGGCGCGGTGCGTTTCTGCGCGGGCTGAGAGAGTGTGCTAAGTGTATGTCTGTGATCCTCTCTCTTGGGGGGGTCTTCCACTCTCCTTTCGCTGTTTGCTATTGTAGCAGCGGCTGTGTCTCTTCCTTCAGTCCTTGGCGAGGCAGAGGCGATGTACAAGTTCCCGGCTCCCTCGTTTGGGGAGGGGGTTGGCTGTTTGCGGGAGGGGGTTTTGTTTATCAGGATTTTTTTAGCTAAGTTTTTTATCTCATGTGTTGCTTCTATGAGTCTGCTTTGTTAATAGATCACTGGGGGGCTGATGGGAGCTCCAGCAGCATACATCCAGACATGGAAAAGACTCTGATTGGTCCAGTCTCCTAGCTGCAGGAGGAGGTGCACTACCCAGATGTGGAGGACTAAACTTGACCCTACAGGAACTACAGTTACCAGATAAGTGTAATTTCTATATTCTCTCCGGTGGCCATTCTTCAGAGGTTGCATCCCATTTGTCCCACTGGCCAATTTTCAGAGCCTCTCGTTTCTGTCGACTTTTATATACAGGGAACCCCAATTGTTCTCCGTGGGAAAGGGGCAAAAGGAAGAAAGATGGTCGTATGGTTCCTAGAACACACGCTCCTCCCCATTTGGCAGGGAGTTTGGCATATGCTCTGGTTCCACAAATCCAATACAGTCCAGGTGGAGCTTGCCAAGTGCTGTGTGTAGCCAGATTTGTCCATATCCTGGCTAAATGAGGAAAAATGATCAGAGGATTAGAAGGTTCTGGAGTATTGGCACCTGACCACCAAGAAGTCTTTCCAGTAGTGGCATTATAATATTTCTGGTTCAAACAGACCAACTGTCCCACAGGTGCAATCAATTGTGATCCTGCTCGCGCAAAACATAGTTTACCCACTATGGAGTGAGCTAGGACCCATTCATTAGTAGTGTTATGAACATCAGTTTGGTTATATGGTACAGAATAATTCAGTTCTTGTGCTTCCCAAGGCCACTGGTCTGAGTTCCTCCACAAAAGAGACAGTCCGAGACATGGAGGCTGGATGCCACAGCTCCAGCTAGTTCGATGAACAAATTCTGTGAAGCATGGGGAACTACAAATTCTGCCTTCATGGCCTCATGGAAGGTGTGATGTATGCGATAAGGTGAAGAAACATGAGTCTTTACATTCAGCTGGATGAATACGATGGTTCCAGGATCAGTTCCACCTCCTGCTATGCGCAGGCCAAATCGAAATCCTTGCTTCCACTGGCTGGGGTCGAAGATCTGAAGTCGTAGGGGATTGCAGGCGCTTTTCTTGCACTGTTCAGGTTTCAGTAGGGGTAATCTTTCCAGCATCGCCTTGCGATTATCTCCAGTCTGTCCTGTAGGGTTACCAGACCAGGTAGCATAGTACACACAGTCCCACTTTGGACAGAAGTAATCTGCTTCTGATGGTTTACCATACGTTGTTGGGGAGTGTATCCCAGTGCACATCCCCAATCTGTATGCACCTTCAGGACACATATTCTTATCATCATAATAGTAAGCTTGTTCCCATGATCCACACCTGTAGTAATTATTTCTGTTAATCAAGTCACAAGCATCAAAGTACAGGTACGCAGGTTGGGTGGGATCAGAGAGTTGACTTGTAGAGTTGACAAGGGCTCCATCTTCATCATTCCATCTCAGTTCCAGGACATAGTAGGATGGATTCTGTCGGGGTCTGAAACAAGTATGAGTCTTTCTTTTTGTGCAGACATTCAGTTCTGTACCATTATAGATACACCGGCTGACTACACCAGTACAAGTATAGTAAGAGTGATAAAGTAGAGTCTGAGTGACTTGCATTCCAGTTCGGGTGGTGGTTATACAGGCTGCACAAGGGGGCAAGGCAAGAGTGGTTCTCAAGAGTCCTAGGGCTACCGCAAGAATGAAATAGCAGCAATTTGTAATCATCATGATTATAGTCTTTGATGATTATAGAGGTAGATGATGGTTGATTGAGGTAGATAGATAATGATTGATAGAGTAATACAAAACTGAAGGACGTCTCTTTCAGGAGCAGGTTGGCAAAGTCTTTACGATGATGGAGCTTTTCTTCTCAGCGTGAGTCGCAACGGTGCCGCAGGATTAGTGATCGAAGTCCAGGGGCGACTCTCAGGTACTGCTGCTGGTTTCACTCGACTGTGGTGGATCCAGGAGTCGATCTCAGCCACTTTAACTGCTATTGGAGTAGATAGCAAAACAATATATGGCCCTTTCCAATGAGGCGCCAGCGGTGTCTTCTTCCACTCTTTTACCCACACCGAGGCTCCAGGCTTGAAAGGATGCAATGGCTCTGTTAGATTGATAGGCAACTGGTCCTGCACCCATGTATGAAGGCCCTGCAAAACAGAACTTAGAGCCAACAATTCTTGCCTAGTGATTTCTGATCCAATTTGATTCATATCTCCCCTTATCCCCTGAATTATGGGCGGGGGCCTCCCATACAAAATCTCAAATGGGGACACTCCTAATGGCGTAGTGGGGGCTGAACGTATTCGGAGAAGGGCTATGGGAAGAGCTTGGGGCCACTTTAAGTGGACTTCCTGACAAAGTTTGGATATCTGAGACTTAGTAATGAGGTAGAGAAATGGGGTGTAATGAGGTAGAGGTGCAAAGTCATTTTCCTATTAGTAATGTCCTAGTGAGGGCTAGCAGCAAAAGTCATTTTCCTATGAATAAAGCCCTGTTCAGGGCTAGCAGCTCAGTTTTCTGTGTCGAGGTTCCTGGGGCCAGGGCTACGATTCTACTACCATGTCTAGGGTCACCACTGCATAACCATTCAAGAGGTGCAAGAGGTCACTAGTAGCTTGCACACAATCAGTTTCATTGTGGGTGACTATGAGCAAATCATCTACATATTGGAGCAAGATTCTTTTTCCTGGAGTTACAGGGTAACTTGACAGATCTTGACTGAGGGCTGCACTGAAGATAGTGGGTGAATTCTTGAATCCTTGTGGTAATCGAGTCCACGTGAGTTGTCCTCGTCTTCCTGTGGTAGGGTTTTCCCATTCAAATGCAAACAAAAGCTGACTGGCCTCTGCCAGGCGTATACAGAAAAAGGCATCTTTTAAGTCCAAAACAGTGAAATGAGTGGCTTCTGCTGGAATCAGTCCCAGGAGGGTGTAAGGATTTGGTACTACTGGATGTATGGTTTCAACTGCACTGTTTACTTGACGTAGATCCTGCACTGGGCGGTAGTCACCTGTCTCAGGCTTCTTGATTGGGAGAAGGGGGGGTGTTCCAGGGTGATTGGCATTCTCTAAGAAGTCCATACTGCAGTAATTTCTTCAGGTGGCGATGAATACCTTCAATTGCTGGTCGTGGGAGGGGATACTGACGCACATGCACTGGTTCTGCTCCTGGCTTAAGGGTAACAAGTACAGGAGCTATATTCTTTGCTAGGCCAGGTGGATTATTCTCCGCCCATACTCCAGGCGGGGCTGCAATGCTGATAGGCGTACAGAAGCTTGCTGCTTTGGATGCAGGTGAGTAGAACCGCCATTCTTCTTCTCGGAGGACAGTTAACACCATCAGGCCAGCAGATTTTGAGTTTATAGTCATTTCTATTTTTCCCCCTTCAACAAAGGATATCTGTGCTTGAAGCTTTGCAAGCATGTCTCGGCCCAAAAGGGGAACTGGGCATTCAGGCATGTACAGGAACTGGTGTGTTATCTGCTGCCCCCCTAGTTCACAGGCGCGGTTCTGTAAAAAAGGTCTCGTGGTTCTTGTTCCTGTGGCTCCCACAATTGTAAAAGATCGAGAGGACACAGGGGCTACAGGCTTGGCTACTACTGAATGCTCTGCCCCGGTGTCTACCATAAAGTCCATATGTTGGTCTCCAATCTTTAACTTGACCATAGGCTCCTGGAGCCCAAGAAGAACTTGGAGCCCGGTCTGGCCTAGTCCACATCATCCATGAAATAGTCATCGGTGACTTCCGCTCCCTCTATGGCAGTCTCATTTTGCTGAAACTGTTGAAACTGTGCGCGCTGCATCCCCCCTCGCTGCTGGAATTGCCCCCCCCCCCCCCCCCCCCGCTCTTCTGGCGCTCCCGCGTCCCCTCCAGGGGATGGAGCTCATGTTCGGGCACGCATCCTTCCAATGTCCTTCCTCTTTACAATAAGCGCACTGATTTGCACCTAAGGGGGGCCGAGCGCTCCCTCGGCCCCTTCCCCATCCTCTGGCTCTTCTATTAGGATATCCTCCTCCGCGTCCTTCAACTAGTGTTGCAGCGAGCAGATCCACTTTCCTCCTCATCCTTCTTTCACTTTCCTGTTTGCATTCTTGATCACGATTTACATATACCTTTTGTGCGACTTCCATTAGCTGTGCTGAGTTCATGCCCGCAAATCCATCTAATTTCTGCAGTTTCCGTTTTATGTCTCCCTGGGACTGACTCACAAAAGCGGCATTCACCATGCGTAAATTCTCCTGGGCTGCTGGGTCATACGGGGTGTACAGTCTGTAGGCTTCAGTTAATCGTTCATAGAAAGCAGCTGGACTCTCATCTGCGAGCTGGAGAACGTCCGCTACTTTCCCAATATTCATAGCTCTCTGGCCTCCCTTCCTCAGGCCTTGCAGTAAAGCCTGGCGGAACCGGATGAGGGCCTTCACTCCGTCGTCACTATTCGGGTCCCACCTGGGATCTTCATTTGGGAAATCTACGGCTGCTGCCTGTCGGGGATCTAGATCTAGGTTTCTCCCAACTTCAGGGTTCTCTTCTAACCATCTAGTGGCTGTCCGCACTATCCGTGCCCGCTCTTCAGTAGTAAAGAGGGTAGCCAAGAGCTGGCGACAGTCAGACCAGGTGGGCTGGTGGGTTTGCATAATACTAGACATTAACTCTGTCAAATCTTGGGGCTTTTCAGTATAGGAGGCATAATGCGTTTTCCAGTTTAATAAATCTGTTGTAGAGAAAGGCACAAACTAGACTGGTCGGTCCGGCCACAACCTGACCATTGTTATCTTGAATGGGTAATCCTGGGACCTGCCGCAGTGGCATTTGGCGGACGTCTTTCGGGCCCGCTTTTCTGCTTCTAAAGGTGTAACGCAGATTAGCGGATCTGGGGGTGACTCTGCTACTGGTGTCTGGACTAGTGGATGGCCTGGCATCCGACCCTCCACTAGCGGATTCTTCAGGGGATGATTGTTCCACATCAGAGCACTGCTCAGGACTAGGGCTTCGACTTCTTGCGGGAGGGGTATGTTCTTCAGGCTTTCGAAGTGGGTGCTCGGGTAGAGGCACCTCGGCTGGAGGTACTCTCACTATCTCCTCCTGCTCTACTCGGGGCACTGGTGGGGGTACCCGGGGTACTGGTGGGGCTGACGGGACTGGAGTATACAGAAAGGCGGGTGGATATCCCGGAAGCTCTGGGTCTGCATAAATTGGGGGCTTTTCTTTCTTAGCAGGGACTCTCGTGGCAGTTGCTAACATAATTTTACTCTGTCCCTCACAGCAACACTTCATCCAAGAGGGTTGTTTCTCACATATACTTAACCAAGAGTCTATATAGGAAAACTGTTCGGGACTATAGCTGCGCACCACCTTGTGCACACGGGACACAATTTTGATATCAAAAGTACCTTCTGGTGGCCACCCGGCGTCCAGCGCCGGCCACACCCTACTACACAATATTTCTAAACGGGTCGCTGTCATATTTACACCATAATCACCACTAAATCCTTTCTTAAAATGCGTGATCATACAGTTCAACGGAGTTTGTACGGACTCCGCCCCTCCCATTATAACGTACAAGACAGCAAACAGAAAGGGTAGGTAGGATGGCTGCGAGTAAGGGTCCGCACAGCCCACAGAACAATGAGGGGGACAAACAACAGGCGCTTCCTCCTGTTCGCGACCTGGGCGAGGTCGCCCTGCCAGGAACTGCGCTACTTAGGAGTCCGCTCTCGCTCGGCCTGTATTGCAAGACCTATCAAGCACACTTCACACAACCAAACATGCTAGCATTTCCCAAATTCTAAATTCCCGGGCTGACTGACTAAACCAAAATTACCAAACCAAAGGGTCAGCAGCTTCGCCCCGCGCATACTCCTGCAGGGGTACTAGGGCCGCCCTGGAAGTTGATCAGACTTCCTTTACCTGTTACCAGAATTGTCTCGAGACTTTCCCAAAGCTAACTGACTAAGAACCAGAAAAATCAATACTCACCGGATCCGGTAGCTAATGTGCTGCACAACCCGTTCCACCTTGGGTTGAATCCTGGACTCCCCTCAAAACAGGGTTCGAGGTGTTGGCCAGCAGGACGCCGAGGCAGGGCGGAACCCTCCGATGCAAGGGACCGGTCGGCGCCTGGGATCCTCTCCGCTGTCGGTCGGCTGCGGTTCCAGCCGGACCAAACCTGGAGGCGGTAATACGTGGTAGTATTCACTTGCGCACCATTCACGTATTCCACCTTCCCGGTCTCAGGGAACCAAAGAATATGTAATAGCGAAGTGTCCGCAACCAATAAAACCAGGAGTCTATTGACTAGAATTCAAACCAGTTTAATGTGCACACAGTCTCAGGCAATGGTTACATACAAAATGTCCGAGCCCTGAGCTTAGTAAAACTACAGCATTTATAGCTTTCTTCATCAGTTCTAATACAGGCAAACTCCTCATTGGTCCTGGTGGCCCACATACCTTCATCCAGTAGCCATCTCCGACCGGGCTTACACCTGTCTCCCCCTGCGCAGGCCTTACTAGCCATAGCTCAAATGCTCAGACAAAATATATTCTTCAAAAATGCATGCTGCTATTCTCTACAAGGTCAGTGTGCTAACAGAAATACAGTGTAGAAGCATAATACTGAAAAGACATCTGTGGTTATCATAACAAAAACAGTGGAAAAGTTTTACTTTCTTATCAGAAGTAGTTCTTATCAAGGCAGAGCAAAGCTGTTTCTCTAACTACTGGCATTTCTGTCCTGTTCAGCTATAATTTTCCAAAGCGGCATTTATAATATTCTAAAGTAGGGGAGAGGGACTCAGGCCTAGCTGACAGGCCTCTACTACATCTACAGGAACTAGGTCATCGCCTATCACAGCACTAGCGCAGATCCTGAGTCTCATTTCCAGTCACAGGTTTCAAGCTTCGTGTCCTGCCGGGGAGGGGGCGGCAGAAACCTGAATGCTCTTAAGCCGCTTGTCCAAATCCAGCCCCTGCTGCACATGTTCAGAGCTCGCTTATCTTCTAGAATCGTTTCTACCCCAGGTGGAGCTTTCCCCGCAGCTTTTCTAGTCAGTGTTCACTCATTCCGCTCTCTTTCTTGCTTAATCCTCGACTGTCTGTCTTTCTCTCATTCTCAGATTCCAAGAATTCTCTTTTCTTCTTCATCTCTCTAATTGTTTTTCATTCTGAATTATTGTGGGAGACCTAAACCTTCATGTAGAGAATCCACAAAAACGTCAGGATAAATAACGTTTACTATGTTACTAAATAGATGCTTTAAGGCAGTGGTTCCCAAACTTTGGGTCACAGCTATTTCCCCTTCTCTCTGGACTTTCACTGTGACTTATGCCAAGTAGTGGCATTCACCAGTCAGCATGGGGCCTGTGAGTCCGTGAACATTCATAGTCCCTTGCCCCCTCCTGGGTAAACTTACTGTTGTACTGGAGTCTGTAAGCACACACTGACACAAAGGACCCTATGCAGCTGTTGCGGCTGCTTTCTGCTTTACATGAATGGAAGAAGGGGAAGGAGGCTGGAGACCTTCCATTTTGATTTCATCATCATCGGTGTCATGTGAATTTTCAGTTATTAAAATGGGGTCATAACAGGATAAAATTTTGAAAAGCACTGCTTTAGGGTTTTTTGTAGCATATAACATTCCTTACCCCTGCTCAGCCATCAGTATGCTTGAAAATTCTGACCTTTCCTCTCTTGTGGACTGAGCATTCTATCATCTTTTTCTCCATGAATTACACACTCATAGTCCCTAACCCTTCAAAGCTATAAGGTGTGTCCATATCCAGTCCATACTTGTGAGTTTATGCTCTCCTGCCTGCAGATGAAGACAGAGAGCCAATGGTTTGGTCCTGTGCAGCCTCCAAATAGCCAGTACTACTTGGTCACCCACAGATGGAGACTGTGTAGTTCCGGTGCAGCCTGGAACTGGACTGAAGAGGAAGTTTGGGCTTTTGATGTTCCTGCGAGGACCTGAGAAAAGTGATATTGGAAATGCCCTGGGGTGCAGAATGTATGGTTCTAGGCTCCTCCCCCTTCTGCTTGCCTCTAGTAGAGGCCTCGTTGACAGGCTCTGAGGTGGAAGAAGGCTAGGAATTGAGGAATGAAGTAGCAGTGTAGTGGTTAGAGCAATGGCTTGGTAACCAAGAAACTAGGGTTTGATTCCCACTAGCAAACGTTGTGGCCTTGGGCAAGTCACTTAATCCTCCATTGCCTTGGAAGAAAGGCCTGGCAATCTACTTCTGGTCATACTGCCAAGAAAGCCCAGGAGCTGCTGGGTCACCAGGAGTCAGCACTAGCTCAAAGGCACAACAAAGAGAAGGGGTTGAGGTAATATAGAAGCATGATGGCAGAAAAAGACCATACAGCCTATCCAGTCTGCCCTTCCATACCAACTAATGCAGTCCCTTTTTTTCCTTTAGAGATCTTATTTAAGGAAAAAAAATCAGCTTTCAATCAAGCAAGGAGAAAAGGCTACAGAAGGGCTCTAGCACTTGGGGCAGGTGAGGACTTTGTTGATGCTTTTGGAGAAGAGTGAGATATTAGTGCTGATATGAGTCGTGCTGTACAGAACACAGGAACACATGACCTTGCAGGCTAAGTGCAGCTGCAAGAACAATGCCGCAGCTGTGAGGAGGAAGCACTGTTAGGGGGGACAAGTTCTGAGGCAGAGACTATCCCCACATTGGTGGGGAACTGAGGGCACTTGCTAGGCCAGGCAGTACTGCAGCAGGAGAGATGTTAGTTTTGGTGATAATTGCTGCCATTAATCCAGCTGCTTTGGGATTAGCATATCAGGGGTGATGTGCTTCCAATGCTCATCCCCATGCTGACAGTGTCCCAGGGTGCTTCTAAGGAGGGTCATCTGAGAGTGAGCTGATAGCAATGGGATTCTGTTCTCCATGGATTTTTTTGTTGTTGTTTTTTTTTTGTATGAAAAAAAACGGTCTGGTGGAGTCAGTGTGGTCTGAGGTTCCCTCTAAAAATATCTTCACCTACAGCCAAGAAGCTCCACAAGGAGCTTGAGGAGGACTTGCAGGGTGGGGGTCTCCAACCTCTTGGTAGATGCTGTGGACCCACTGGAGGGACTCTCAGATCTTTTGGATAAGTCTCCTGAGGAGGAGCTGGAAGAAGGGAAGGAGCTCTCAATAGTCCTTATCTTAGGGATGAGCTGTTGTCCCTCATTATTCTCCAGGACCAAGCAGGAAGTCAGTCCTCACATATGGTTGACGTCGGCGCCGACAGAGCCCTCGCGGAGCAATTTTCCCCAGCTTTCAAAGAAAGCCTTTGGGAATTGCAGCACGCATGCGCGGTCCTCTTCCCGCCCAAGGGTGCCATCTTGCTCAGTCTTCTTTTTTCCGCGGAGCCCTACAGACGTTGCCTGTGAATCCCCGCAGAAAAGTTGATTTTTCTCTATTTTCTTAATTTTTCTTCGGTTCGACGCCGGTTCTTTTCCCGCCCGGACTCGCGACGCCGGTTACGAGTCCGTCCGTTCTTTTTCGGTTTTTTGTCCTTCGTGACAGTCTTCGAGCTTTTTTTCTTTTCCCTGGCTGCCCGGTCATTCGACCTCGCAGGGGCCCTTTTTCCCCCTATGGCGGCCAGTGGCTTCAAAAAGTGTGACCTCTGTAAGAAACTTATGTCTCTTACAGACACTCACGACTTCTGCCTCCGCTGCCTAGGCCCAGATCATAACTCCATGATCTGCGGGCCATGCGGCAAGATGTCCTCAAAAGCATTGAGGAGTCGGCAGCACCAGCGGGAGCGTATCTTCTCTGACTCCGGCCGGGCTCGGACCTCGTCAGAGGCTTCGACGTCTCGGGACTCTGGTCCTGAGCATCGTCAAAGTTCCTCTGAAAGGGGGTCTCCTACCCGGGATCATCATCGGAAGAAGAAACCCGCGAGGGCGGGATCGGTGGACGCTCCTGGTCCCTCGAGGGCCAGGTCGCATAGCCCCGATTCCCGTCCCGGGTCCTTGGAGTCGGAGAGGCCGTCGAAACATCCTCGACTCGAGGAGGACTTGCCCGCTCACGTGAGTACTGTTGTCCTCATAGACTCGCCTCCGAAGGACCCGACGCCGTCGGGGCCCGAGTCGGGGGCTGCTGGGTCTCCTGAGCTCGGACTCAGGTTGACGGCCTTGGAGGTCAGCTTGGCTGCCTTCATGGATCAGCAGCGGGCATTGATCGCTGGCCTCGCTGGCGCTTCTGCCCTGACCGCCGGGACGTCGACCTCCAAGTCGACCCCGGAGACCGAGCCGATCCTCGAGTCCATGAGGGCTCGAGTCGATCCTCGGTCGAGGTCTCCTTCGGCCTCCCGTTCGGGACCGAGGTCGTCGACGCCGACTCCCTCGGCGTCGGGGCGGATGGCTTCAGTGCCCACCCGACCGGAGCCGGTCGACTCCTCCTCCGAGGAGTCGGCCTGGGAATCTGAGGACGAAGAGTCACCTGGTTCCTTTCGAACTCGCTGTGTCCCATCGGACTCCCCCGAGTCCGAACCTCGGAGACGGTCCCCCCCGGAGGATACCCGGTTCTCGGACTTCGTGAGGGATATGGCCAAAGCCTTGGCCTTCCCTGCGGATCCCGAGGAGGAGCCTCGAGTCGAAGAACTCGATGCCCTCCAATATGACTCTCCCCCGAAGGAGGCCTTTATTGTACCGGTTCCTCCCATGCTGGAATGGCTTCTCTTCCGCATGTGGGAGAGCCCGGCGTCGTCGCCGGTATTGAGCAAGCGGGTCGATTCCATTTATCGAGTCTGCAAGAGCCCCGGGTTCCAAAAGGCACAACTACCGCACCATTCCATGGTGGTGGAATCGGCCATGCATAGACTGAAGAGTCAGAAAATGCACTCCTCGGTGCCTCCTGATAGGGAAGCCCGAAGCCTGGATGCCCTCGGTAGGAAGTGTTTCCAGGGCTCTATGCTTGCTTGTCGAGCCCAGACATACCAGCTCTACATGGGCATGTATCTCCGAGACCTGGCTAAAGAAATAGCCGGGTTCTCTGCTGGTCTCTCCGATGAACCTTTGCAGAGGTTCCAATCCTTGTCTACTGGCATTCCGGAGTGCTCCAAGTTTATTTCTCGAGCAGCCTATGATGGTTTTGAGGCTTCGGCTCGAGTAGCCGCGGCCGGCATCGGTGGACGCCGCCAGGCTTGGCTCCAGTCGTCCGACCTCGAGCCCTGGGTGCAGGACAAGTTGGTCGATGTCCCCTGCCGAGGTGACAACCTCTTTGGCAAGCCCATGGATGAGAAAGCTGCACAAATCGAGACAGAGACTCTCACCAGAACTCGTCTCTCGAGGAAAACCTCTGCCCCTTCTCAAAAGAAGAAGGCCTCGGGGAAAAAGCCCTTTTACCCGAGGAAGGCGGCTGCCTATAAATACTACCCTCAGTATCAGGCCTCCCCAGCTCCCCCACAGGGAAAGCAGGCCAAGGGACGGGGTAATGGGTCCCGTAGGCAGCAAGCCCCCAAGCCTGCACCACCGGCCCCTGCTCAGCAGGGTGGGGGTTTTTGACTTTCTCAGCATAGCCTCTCCCCCTCAGCTGGTTTCTCTTAGCACAGGAGGCCGGCTGGTCCACTTTGCCCACAGGTGGTCCAACATCACCACAGATACCTGGGTGCTTCAGATAGTTCAGAAGGGCTATCTTCTTCATTTTCACCAGGTGCCTCCCTCCTACTTTCCAGGGGAGCATTTCAGACTCCCTCTGCACAGGGACTTACTCCTTCAGGAGTTAGCAAGTCTTGTTCAGGAACGAGCCGTGGAACCGGTGCCCCACCACCTGAAGGGTCAAGGGTTTTACTCCAGGTACTTCCTGGTTCCAAAAAGAACAGGAGGCCTCAGACCCATCCTGGACCTGCGAAACCTCAACAAGTTCCTTGCAAAGGAAAAGTTCAAAATGCTTACCCTTGGAATCCTGCTGCCCTACCTCCAGCAGGGAGACTGGCTATGCTCCTTAGATCTGAAGGATGCGTATACTCATATCCTTATTCATCCAGACCACAGACAATACCTAAGGTTTGTGGTGGACGGACGCCATTACCAGTACAGAGTACTGCCTTTCGGCCTCTCCTCCGCCCCCAGAGTGTTCACCAAATGCCTAGCAGTGGTGGCGGCCTATCTGAGGCTTCAGGGTCTCTTTGTGTTCCCATACCTGGACGACTGGCTCATGAGGGCCCAGTCTGCCCAAGAAGCCACTCAGGCTACTCATCGCACGGTAGCTCTGCTCCAGCACTTGGGATTTGTCATAAACTTCGCAAAGTCCACTTTGCTCCCCTCTCAAGATCTAGAATTCATCGGCGCCAGGTTGGACACTCTTCAGGCGCGGGCCTTCCTGCCCCTAGACAGGGCCCAAAGGCTCATGGATCTCGCCAGCCGCTTTCACAGCAATTCCCTGGTCTCGGCCAGGCAATTTCTGAGACTGCTCGGCCATATGGCTTCCATGGTCCATGTAACCCCCTATGCCCTCCTGAACATGCGACCTGCTCAATGGTGCCTTCGCAAACAATGGCATCAGGCCACTGGGAGCCTAGCGGACTCCGTACAGATCTCCGACCAGCTGGTCTCCTCTCTGCGATGGTGGCTTCACCTGCCAAACCTAGTGCTCGGGGTGACCTTTCAGCCTCCTGCACATTCTCAGGTCCTGACGACCGATGCTTCTCTCCAGGGCTGGGGAGCACATTGCCAAGGGACTTGTACTCAGGGTCTCTGGACTCCTTGGGAGTCCGCTCAGCAGATCAACTTCCTGGAGCTCAGAGCCATCCGCCTAGCGCTCAAAGCCTTCTCTCACCTGATTTCTCACCAGTCAGTACTTGTCCAGACAGACAATCAGGTTGCCATGTTCTACGTGAACAAGCAAGGCGGAACCGGCTCCTTCCTTCTCTGTCAGGAAGCACAGAAGCTCTGCTCTTGGGCCGTCCACCGCCACATTGTCCTCAAAGCTGTCTATCTCCCAGGTCAAGAAAACTACCTGGCAGACAAATTGAGCAGGGTCCTCCAACCGCACGAGTGGAGGTTGGATCCGCTTGTGGTTCAGCGGATCTTTCTACGGTGGGGCCTCCCCACCATGGATCTGTTCGCCAGTCCTCTGAACCGGCAGCTTCCCAGATTCTGCTTTCGGCAGCCGCATCCTCTCCGGGTAGCGGCGGATGCTTTTCTGATTCCATGGTCCACAGGCCTCTTGTATGCCTTTCCACCCATGCCTCTGATGTCTCGGACGCTCTTCAAAGTTCTCAGAGACAAGGCATCGATGATCCTAGTGGCTCCCCGGTGGCCGAGGCAACCTTGGTTCCCGCTTCTGATGCAGCTAGCGGTGGACACCCCTCTTCCTCTGGGGTTTCAGCCCGACCTCCTCTCGCAGGATCGGGGGACGCTCCTGCACCCCAACCTCCGGTCCCTTCATCTGATGGCCTGGCTGCTGAAAGGGTAGTCCTTGCTCCTCTCCAGCTGCCTCCAGATGTGGAAGAGGTCGTCTTGGCCTCCAGGAGGCCTTCCACCCGGAAGTCCTACGCTCTTAAGTGGCATCGGTTCTCCGTCTGGTGTACTCAGCAGTCTCGAGACCCCTTCTCCTGTTCGGCATCGGTGGTCTTGCAGTACTTGCTTTCTCTTTCTAATCTTGGCCTCAAGTCCAACTCGGTCAAAGTTCACCTCAGTGCTATTTCTGCGCATCACGTGCCGGTGGATGGTGGACCTCTTTCCAGCCACCCTCTGGTGGCTCGTTTTATCAGAGGCTTCCTTCTCCTTAAACCACCTTTGCGCCCGCCAGCCCCGAACTGGGATCTCAATGTGGTTTTACAGCGGCTTACCTGTCCGCCTTTTGAGCCTATGGCTACTTGTCCTCTTCGTTTTCTTTCCTGGAAAACCTTGTTCTTGGTGGCCCTCACTTCTGCTAGACGCGTTAGTGAGCTACAGGCCCTAGTATCTGATCCTCCTTACACTAGGTTCTACAAGAACCGGGTAGTCCTACGGACTCACCCTAAATTTCTTCCCAAAGTGGTATCCCCTTTTCACATCAACCAGGAGGTGGTACTTCCAACCTACTTTCCCAGGCCACACTCCAGCCGAGCTGAAATGGTCCTGCATACCCTGGGCTGTAGGAGGGCGCTGAACTTCTACCTTGACCGTACGCGGGAGCACCGAAAGGCTGTTCAGCTCTTCGTGTCTTATGACCCCAACAAGTTGGGGCTCCCTGTCTCCAAGCGTACCCTGTCCATCTGGATTGCGGACTGCATCGCTTGGGCTTACGAGGCTGCGGGCCTCGTGCTGGAAGGTAGAGTCACCGCTCATCGTGTTCGGGCGAAGGCTACGTCAGTGGCTTACCTCCGCTCTGTTCCATTGGCAGACATCTGCCGGGCCGCTACTTGGTCTTCAAGCCAGACTTTTGCAGCCCATTACTGCCTGGAGAGGGAGTCCCGCAGGGACAGTGCTTTCGGACAGGCAGTCCTCCGTAACCTCTTCAAGGTATAGGCAACTCCTACCCTCCATCCCGGATGTTGGGCTACCGGTTGGAGACGTATTCAGAGAAGATTCCTTCCTTCTGTGCTGCTGAGCTAGAGGGAGCTCATTTTTGTGCTTAGGGTCTCCGGTAGCCTTAAGCTTGGGAGTTCCATATGTGAGGACTGACTTCCTGCTTGGTCCTGGAGAAAGCGTAGTTACTCACCTGTAACAGGTGTTCTCCAGGAGCAGCAGGAATCAGTCCTCACAACCCTCCCTCCTCCCCTTGGAGTTGCAGTTTTATGCTTTCGCTTTTGCTAATTTTTGCTGTCTTTTAGCTATGTCATCTGACTGAGCAAGATGGCACCCTTGGGCGGGAAGAGGACCGCGCATGCGCGCTGCAATTCCCAAAGGCTTTCTTTGAAAGCTGGGGAAAATTGCTCCGCGAGGGCTCCGTCGGCGCCGATGTCACCCATATGTGAGGACTGATTCCTGCTGCTCCTGGAGAACACCTGTTACAGGTGAGTAACTACGCTTTCAAGCCTTGGCAGCCTTGAGTATTGTAAAGAACTATCCAGCAGCTACAGGTTCTTTGGAGGACCCACTTTTAGAAGGAATTCGGAAGCCTCCTAGGTCCTTCCCCCTTAACTGGGCCATAAGTAGAGTGATTGCTATGTGTGGGATACTGGCCTCAGTAGAGTGGGCAGGGTTATGTCTAAGTTCTATCTCCCAGATGCGAAGGATAAATCGTGGATGCACTGGTTACAGCAGCAACAAAGAAGAGCACCATCCCTGTTGAGAGGGGTGTCATGCTCAAAGACCTGCAAGATTGGAGGCTGGAAATCCCAGTTAAATCAACTCTTTTGAAGTGGCAGCATTGGCACTGCAGGCAGCCATCTATAGGGCTTATGTGACTACGGTTTGCCTGAGGTGGTCTCAGAAACCTTTGGAACAAGCTTTGTTAGAATTGGAGGCCGTATAGGAGGTAGCACACTTGGAATCAGGGTCAGCCTTTTTGGAAGATGCTCTTATAATCTGGTGGGGACCTCAGCCAAGAGTCCATCCACAGCAGTCATTGTGCACTGTCTGCTGCAGTTAAGAAATTAGTCAGTGGATGTATCTTTGCAGGCATGTTTGAGCAAGATTAGAAACATGATGGCAGAAAAAGATCACATGGCCTATCTAGTCTGCCCTTCCATTATCAACCACTACAACAGTCTCCTTTTTTCCTTTAGAGATCCTCTGCGTTTGTTCCATGCTTTTTTGAATTCAGATACTGTCCTCGTCTCTACCATTTCCACTGGGAGATTATTCCACGCATCTACCACTCTTTCCATAAAGAAATATTTCAGCATATTACTCTTGAGTCTATCCTCTTTCACCCTCATCCTATGCCCCCTTATAGCAGAGCTTGCTTTCAGTCGAAAGATGCTCTCCTCCTGTGCATTTATGCCACGGAGGTTTTTAAATGTCTGTCATATCACCTCTATCCCGCTTTTCCTCTAAAGTATACATATTAAGATCCTTAAGCCTGTCCTCATATGCTTTATAACGAAGACCATTAATCATTTTAGTAGCCACCCTCTGCACTGACTCCAACCTGTTTATATCCTTTTGAAGGTGCGGTCTCCAGAATTGCACACAATACTCCAAATGAGGTCGCACCAAAGACTTATAGAGAGGCATTATCACCTTCTTCCTTCTACTGGCCATTCCTCTCCCTATGCACCCAAGCATCCTTCTAGCTTTCACCGTCACCTTTTCTACTTGTTTAACTACTTTAAGATTATCAGACACAATCATGCCTAGGTCCCCGCTCTTCTTTTGTGGACAGAAGTACTTCACCCCTATACTATATTGCTCCCTTGGATTGCTGCAGTCCAAATGCATGAACTTGCATTTTTTCACATTAAATCTCCGCTGCCAAATTTTAGACCATTCTTCAATCTTAGCTAGATCCCTTGTCATGTTATCTGCAGTACATCTTCCTGGGTGTCTACTCTACTGCAGATTTTGGTATCATCTGCAAAGAAACAAATTTTTCCCGACAGCTCTTCCACAGTATCACTAACAAAGATGTTAAAAAGACCATGTGGTCTTTCTTGACTCAGATCTGTGTTTCAAAAAGCATATTTGCCACGTTTTTCAGTCCCTGTTCCTCCTGCTTCGTCAACTCTAAGCCCTTTGCCTCTTTCTGGATCCCTCAGCTGAGCATACCCTTACACTCAGTTTCATAATTTCATGTGTGGATTACTGTAATTCCATATACACTGGCCATATCTCAATCCAAACTAAAGCGCTTTCATACCATCCAAAATACCGCTGTTTGTATTCTCTCCCATTCAAGGAGATTTCATCACATTACCCCACTTCTGTGTCATTGTCATTGGCTTCCTGTCTACTACCGCATTAACTACAGAATTCTCATCCTAACTTATAAGGCTCTATATACTGATAACTAACTTTATCTGTCTTCCATGATTTCCTTTCACGCCCCGCTAGGGTCCTTCACTGTCTACATGACAACTGCCTAGATATGCCTCCAGTCTCCTATGCTAGATTGGAGTACTAGGGGTACAGCATTTTTCTTCAAGGCCCCTACCCTATGGAATGCCCTCCCACTCACTTTCTGCATTGAACTGTCATATAAATCTTTCAAGTCTGCATTAAAAAAGCATCTTTTCTACCTGGTGTTTCACGAGGACCTGATTCGATGTGATCGGTAGATGGTGCCTGCAACCTGTAACCCATACTCTTTATATCTCTCCCACCCCATATGCCTTTACTTCTTTTCTTCTGTTACTTTCCTATAATGGTTTTGTAGTACTTTTCTATCTTTGTTTTAGTTTATTGTAAACCACCTTGCTATGAATTTGAAAGGTGGTATATTAAACCCCAATAAACCATAAACCTCTTTTGAAGCATGCGTAAATGGTGAAAGCATGGGGCGAAAAGGCAGGCCTGCTCTGCAGTCAACTTGAAATTGGACCCTTGATATCTTAAGAGCAGTAAGTGGGATGAAAGAAAAGAATCCAAGCTTTTTTTTAAGACACGGGTTCTTATCAATATGAGCATTAATAGAGAAAAGGTTACCTTTGGTGCTGTGCTGAAAATGTGCTTCAATTACAGTAGCTACAACCAAAAGACTGAGCTATGGAAGGGCCATTTAAACTTGGAAACTACAGAGAGCTTATAACATTTCATTATCAATGTGAAAACTACCTATAAAGTAGATATTTTTTATTTAAATTGGGATTTGTAGGTTATGGACTCCTTAGTCATGGAGAGTAACCCATTTTTAAGCAGACAAAAGAAGGGAGATTAACAGGACTCCACCATCAGATAAAAAGAAGCCTATGTTTGGGTCATGCTGATTGCGGTCCAACAAAAACAAATACACCATGCAAATATTTTTTTGGTGGGGCAAAGGGTTTTTGTATATTTGGGGTATTTTTGTTGTTCTCTTCCCACACCCCCCACCCTTTTGGATCGCATTCCATTTTCAGAGTGAAAACATTTTGGGGGAAAAATGTCCATTCCTCTTTCCTGGGCATAGTGCCACCTTTTTTAGATTGTATTTGAGAGCTCTAGAACCATTTGTGGAAAATATTTTAAGATGGTGCATGTAGCCAAGATGTGTTTATAGATAAGAAGCACAAGAAATACTACTGTAAGACTCCCTTTAAAGGAAAATTGCTTGGGGGAAGACCTAGAAAAGCTGGTTAGGGATGTGGGAGAATTAAAGATGCCAAGACTTTCAGAGGATAGGCCATGCAGTTTGGAATTTTCCTCTTCCTCAAGGTAGCTTTTGGGATGATCACAACATTTGTCTGGCTAGACTGAGGTTCTGACCCGAGGTCAGTCATTTTGAGTTGGCCATAAGGACTATGTTCCCAGAACCATGGTAGGGGTCATATTTTTCCAGTGAGGTTTTGAGGGTTCACATGGTAGTGCCGGCCATGGGTGGTCATGGCAGTTTTATAATGTGCAAGCCCCAAATAACTTCAGAGCAGTGGGTGATGGGGATCATTTGTGAGGGCTACACTCTCATGAACTGGTGCAGTCCCTGTCAAATACTTTTATGGTGTCCCACTGTGGATCTCCAGCGAGAGTGCAGGTGGTTCAGGTCCCTCGATCAACTGCTTCAGCTTGAGACTAGGGTTCAGGTGCCTCCAGAGGAATGAAGCTTAGGGCATTATCACATTTATTTTGTGGTGCCAAAGTAAAGAGGAGATTCCTTATCGTTCCTCCAGTTCAGTCCTCTACCTCTGGGTTGTCAATCTCCTCCTGCAGCTTGGAGACTGGTATGTCAGAATCATGACATCAGGAGTGGAGGAGTGGCCTAGTGGTTGGGGCAAGGTACTTCAGGCCGGAAGGTCGGGAGTTCAAATCCCACTAGAGGACGGCAACCTTGGGCCGGAAGGACTGGGGTTTCTAGTCCCACAGGTGCTCCTTGTGGTCTTGGGCAAGCCACTTAACCCTCCATAGCCCATGTTCCCTGTAAAATAGTTATCTCCAAGTTATAATGCCCTGTTCAATGTAATTTCAGTTTGTTCAATGTAAACCGCACTGATGCAGAATAGCGCGGTATATAAGAGAATGTAAATAAATAAATAAATCACTGGATATAGCCTGCTGTTCTCTCTCTCTCTCATCCCAGTGTGACCAGTCTCCATGCAGCAGGAGGACATGGCGAGCCTTGTGGAAGGGCTCTCTGGAGGAACTGATAAGGAGCTAGGTGGTTAGTTAGGGTAGCTCAGTGGATTTTATAGTTTGATTTGATAATTGGGCTCTGTTTCCTTAAAGCAGAAAAAAAAAAAAAAGTAGATAGGCTCCCGGCATTCTTCTTCCCTGCCTCTGCATATCCTTGATTCTTTGGGGGTTCTAACTCAGGACGTTGAGTTCTGTTCCTCCTTGGGTGGCCCAGAGGTTCTCTCCCCCAGGACTCTACGGGGGAGAGCCCTTCTTAATGAGTGAGTGCTTTCCGGGCCGCAGTAGCTGTCTTTCAGCGGCTGCAGAGGCTGCAGCTGGTCAGTTCAGCTGTGCTCAGGGGCCGTGGTAACTTGAGCGGAGCAGCCCTTTCAAGCAGCAGAGCAGCAGTCCTGGCCGATAAGCGACCCACCGGTGACAGGCTGCTTTTCAAAGCGGCGAAAATTCGTTCGTCCGGCCCAGGGCCAGCCGCGGCTCACTTTGGTGTCTTTTTTCCTTGTCAGCTTTAACGGCGGCCATTTTCTGTGCTGCGGTGCCGCCGCATGGTTGCAAGCAGACTTTCATTCCCGGGGCCGGGTAAGACAGCGCTGATATCTTTGTGTAGTGGTTGATTTTTTTCTTTTTCTTTGGTTTGTTTTATTTCCTTTTAATCGCCTTAAGGGTGCTTGGTTTTTGTTATTTCTTCCCGTTTAGGCCTCTCAAGGGGAAAGGTGGGGCTGAGGGTGGCTCCTTTTCCTGGGGGGGCAGAGCATGAAAGACATCAGTAAATAAAGACAGAAATAAATAGGGGGCTAAGCACAGAGCCGTGTAGTTGGGGTTGCCACAAAAACCCCCCAAAAAACAGCCAAATACAAACTGAAAAGGATAAGGTGGTTGAGGCAGGTCTCTGGGTCAGCTGCTTGTCTGATTTATGGCGGCGAGACCACAGTGGCACTGGGAGGGACACAGTGGCCGATACAGGGGTGTGCCGGGGTTGTGCAACCCTCTCGTCCACGGTAGAACAGCAGATGGACGTCAAGGAGCCCCCAGAGGCGCAGGGATCGACGACTGGAACAGGGGCTGCTTCCCCGTGGCCGCTGGCGTTGGAGGAGTTGGTGGGAACCTTTGGCGCTTCACTGGCGGCGCAGGTGTCGGGCCTCGGGGACTTTAGCCCTGATTTTATTTTGCTGATGCATCAAGCCTTTTGCCTGCGATGCCAGGGCAAGTGGCCAGGTTCCGGGCCGCTGGCCGGTCCAGCTCAGCAACTGGAGGCGGACACCGAAATGTGTGAGGAGCCCCCAGCCCCAAAAAGGGCAAGAACAAAAGGTTCTACTTCGGCGGAAGGCGAGTGGCCTGAAGTCCAAGATACGGAATGGGATCAGAATGAGGGTACGCAGGATCTGGAGGAAGGAGAGATCCCTGAGCCCGAGGATCAAGCTAAGATTATTAGGGTCTTCCATAGAGAGGAGCTTGCGGCCTTGATCACGGAGACGTTGCAGATGTGGAATCTGGCTACACAAGCAGCGGTGGAGGAGGAAGTCGAGGATCCAGTCATTCAGGCGGTCCGGCAGACGCAAGTGGTGTTTCCGGTGCACAGAGTAGTCGACAAAATGATACAAGAAGAGTGGGATAGGACGGAAGCAGGCCTCTGTGGCATACGGACGATGAATACACTCTATCCTCTGGTCAATAAGGATAATGAAAGGTTGCGGGTGGACGTGGTGGTGTCAGCGGTGGTGTCAGCGGTTACAAAGAAGACCACTATTCCGGTGGAAGGTAGTGCGGCCTTTGAAGGATGCCCAGGACCGTAAGGTTGACGATTTGCTGAAGCAGACCGTTGAGGCGGATTCCCTTTCGTTGCAGGCCTCCATCTGTGGAGCTTGGGTGCCCAGGGCGTGCTTGCAATGGGTCCAGCGACTGGGTCAGTCTTCACACATGGAGCTCGAGGACTTAAAGGAGCTCGATCATCTGGAGTCCGGAACAGCATACTTAGCGTATGTGCATTACAACTTGATCAGGGCGCTGGCCAATAGCACGGCATCCGTAGTGGCCGCCTGCAGGTCGGTCTGGTTACGAAATTGGACGGCGGACGGACCTTATAAGTCCCGCCTTAGCAAGCTCCCATTCAAGGGTGGATTTCTTTTTGGAGAAGATTTGGATAAGTTGGTGAAGGATCTGGGAGAATCCAAGGCGGGTAGGCTCCCAGAGGATAAGCCGAAACAAGGCAAACCAGGTCAAGGCTGTCGGGGCCAGTTTCGAGATTTCAGAAGATTTCGTTCCACGCGGTTCGGGAGTTTCCAGAGGGGCCGGTTTCTCGAGCCCAGGGGTTTTGCGGGTTTCGGGGAGTGAATAGAGGTTTCTCCTCATCACCCATGGCTGCAACCCGTAAGTCACAATGAAGCGAGGCGGGTCCCGGCGGAAGGGCCTCCCATAGGCGGGTGGCTCTGGAAGTTTCTTTCCGCTTGGACCCTCATCACATCCGACCAGTGGGTGTTGGAGATAATTCAACAGGGCTATGCGCCGGAGTTGGCACGACCCGTGCGGCACTCCTTCGTTATGTCGCCTTGCAGGGGTCCTAAGAAAACCGCAGCGGTTCGCGGCACTTTGGAGAAGCTGCTTCGGTTGGGAGCAGTTGTAGAAGTGCCACAAGCCAAATACGGCATGGGTCGGTACTCCATTTATTTCATGGTGCCAAAGAAGGGCGGAATGTTGTAGCCCATTTTAGACCTGAAAGCCGTAAATCATCGCCTACGGGTACCGCATTTCTGGATGGAGACCTTGCGGTCCGTCATCGTGGCGGTACGTCGGGGAGAGTTTTTGACGTCTCTGGACCTCACGGAGGCATATTTGCACATACCTATCTGGGAGGCTCATCAGAAGTTTCTAAGGTTCGCTCTTCCTTGGGGTCACTATCAGTTTCAAGCTTTGCCCTTCGGTTTGGCGACGGCGCCGCAAACCTTCACCAAAATCATGGTAGTGGTGGCGGCGGCGCTGCGCAAAGAAGGGATTTTAGTCCACCCTTATCTCGACGATTGGTTGATTTGAGCCAAGTCCGAGGAAGAGAGTATCCGAGTGACAGACAGAGTGGTGAGTTTTTTGCAGGATCTTGGTTGGGTAGTCAATCCAACAAAAAGTCATTTGGAACCCTCCCAGGACCTCGAATATCTCGGGGTTCGGTTCGACACGAGGCGGGGACTAGTGTTTTTGCTGCACAAGAGGGCCGAGACTTTGCGGACTCTGGTTCGCCAGTTCATATCGGTGCCAGCACCGTCGGCGTGGGACTACCTCCGGGTGCTGGGAACTATGGCGGCAACATTGGAAGTGGTGCCGTGGGCCAAGGTTCATATGCGGCCTCTGCAAAGGGTGCTACTCTGCCGCTGGTTGCATCAGGCCGATCCTTTGAGCAAGCGTCTTCCTTGGCCGCTCAAGGTCAGGCGGTTTCTTCGTTGGTGGCTGCTCAGGTCATCCCTGGCAGCCGGCATGCCGCTGGAACAACCGGAGTGGCTTCCGTTGTTGACGGATGCCAGCCTAGAAGGCTGGGGGGCCCACTGCAGGAGCCAGTTTTCACAAGGGGTTTGTTCGCCCCTGGAGGCCTCATGGTCGATAAACCGTCTGGAACTTCGAGCGGTGGCGCGGGCACTTCAGGCGTTCGAGGACTTAGTGCTGGGTCACCCCGTACGGGTGCTCTCCAACAACTCGGCAACGGTGGCCTACATCAACCGTCAGGGCGGCACAGGGAGTGCCACAATGGAAGAGGAGGTGGACGCGTTGTTCGCTTGGGTGGAGAGCCGGTTGACCGCGATTTCGGCGGCGCACATTGCAGGAAAGGACAATGTCACAGCGGATTTTCTCAGCAGAGTTCAGATGGATGCCGGAGAGTGGGAGTTGCATCCCGACATCTTCGAGCAGATGGTAAGTCGCTGGGGAACTCCAATAATGGATCTAATGGCGACATTCCGGTCAGCGAAGGTCAGTCAGTTTTTCAGCAGAAGACGGGAAGGGATGTCAGAGGGCATAGATGCGCTGTTGCATCATTGGCCGTCCGAAGGTCTTCTATATATCTTTCCCCCGTGGGTGTTGATCGGCCAGGTGGTTCAAAAGATCGGGGCTCACCCGGGAAAGGTGCTTTTGGTGGCGCCCGACTGGCCGAGACGCCCATGGTACGCAGACCTAGTGCGTCTCCTGGATGGTGAGCCCTGGCAGCTTCCGACGAGGGCGGATCTGTTGCTTCAAGGTCCGCTTTTCATGCCCCAGGTGGATCGGTTCTCGCTTACGGTATGGCCATTGAGAGGGCTAAGCTGAGGAAGAAGGGCTACTCCTCGACGGTCGTGGCAACCTTGCCTAGAGCTCGGAAACAGTCAACATCATTGGCATGTATGGATCTGACATATATTTGAGGATTGGTCTTTGCGACATCAGGTTCGTGCGGACACTGTTTCTATCCCTTTGATTTTGGATTTTCTGCAGGACGGCTTTGATAAAGGTCTTGCAGCTAGCTCTTTGTGCGTTCAGTTGGCGGCCCTTTCCTGTTATCGAGGCAGAGTCAACGGAGTGCCTTTGGGTGCTCACCCTGATGTGGGTCGCTTTCTGAAGGCGGTCTCTAGGTTGCAGCCGGCGCGCAGGGTGTGCATTCCGCCCTGGGATCTCAATCTCATCGTGGCGGCGTTATCCAAGCCTCCCTTCGAACCATTACGTCAAGTGTCGGTAAAGGATTTGACGTTAAAGACGGTATTCCTGGTGGTGATTTGTTCAGCTCGGCGAATTTCAGAGTTGCAAGCGTTGTCGTGTAGAGAACCATTCTTATCCTTTTCTAGTGAAAAGGTGGTTTTGCGTCCGGTTCCGTCCTTTTTACCTAAAGTAGTGTCTCCCTTTCATTTGAATCAGGCGGTGTGTTTGCCCGTCCTAGGGTCTTTGGAGGGCAGTGAGTCGGATCGCAGTCTCTGTCGTCTGGACGTGAAGAGGGCGTTGCATCAGTATTTGAAGGTGATGGAGTCTGTCCGCAAGTCAGATCGGTTGTTTGTTTTGTTCGGCGGAGTGCGCAAAGGAGAGGCGGCGGCTAAGGCTTCCATTGCCCGATGGATTCGAGAGCTATTGCTTCCGCTTATTTACTTCAAGGTCGAGCTGTGCCCGCGGGGTTGCGGGCACATTCCTCCAGAGCGCAGGCATGTTCCTGGGCGGAGCACAGTTTGGTGCCGCCAGGGGACATTTGTAGGGCGGCGACTTGGTCGTCTCTACATACGTTCAGTAAACATTACCGGCTGGACATAGCAGCAGCTACTGATGCCCGTTTCGGGTCGGCGGTATTGTCTGCCGGCTGGAAGGGTCCCTCCCAATGATTACTGCGCTGGTACATCCCAGAGGTAGAGGACAGAACTGGAGGAATGATAAGGAAATGATAATTACACTTACCTGGTAATTGTAGTTCCTTGAGTGACGACAGTTCAGTCCTCCTTCCCACCCAGATTACTCGAGAGGGATCCAGGATTGCTAGTGCGCAGAACACTGTTACAGGTACGTCTTGTTTAATTCAATTGGTTGTGTTGTTAAATTTCTCTGCGGCAGGGTGGGGTGTAAGAAAGCCTTGTCGGAGGGGGTGGAAGGTTCTATGGTTAGTTTAGGCTTAAGTTTCAGTAATCACTGTTAGCTACTTATTTGTTGCTCCTTTGAGTCTGCTTTGTTAATAGTTCACACTGGGATGAGAGAGAGAGTACAGCAGGCTATATCCAGTGATGTCATGATTCTGACATACCAGTCTCCAAGCTGCAGGAGGAGATTGACAACCCAGAGGTAGAGGACTGAACTGTCATCACTCAAGGAACTACAATTACCAGGTAAGTGCAATTATCATTTTTTCACCCCACTCTGAATTTAAAGTGGTCATTGTTGCAGTGTGGCAGGGAGAACTTGACATCCAGAGACTTGACAGAGTCTTAGCTCCATATTATCATCTGTCTGGAGCATCAGCAGTATCTCCATTTTATAGTGCCATCAGGAATCCGCTAACAGCCTACAGACCCTCATCTCAAACCCCAAGATTGACAGGTTACAAAGAAAAATCACGATCAGCCTTCTAGTGATCCCCACCCAGAAGATTAAAAACAAACAACCCACCTGCAACTGAGTATTCGCCCTATATGCTCCCACCTTATGGAACTCCTTACCCCAACCATAAGATACAGCAGAATTCATGAAAAACTAAAAATGTTCCTCTTCGAAGAGGCATACAATACAAACGTACCCACAGTATCAACCACCCTAGAAGCAAATCATCAACAATTCACAAGTCTCAGTACACTGGAGACTTGTATAAATGCACAAATGGTAACTTGACCAACTGCTGCCTAGACCAGCTCTGTAAATAGTTATGAGTGCATTGTAAATAGTTAAGAGTGTACTGCATGTTCTATATTGTTCCAGTGTTACAGTTCCTTGTACAACAGTGTGTCCACCATGGCCTTGTTTCACCTTCAGTTATCTGTAAACTGCCTTGAATGGTAGAAAGGCAGTATAAAAGTAAGTTTAAATAAATAAATACATTTATTTCCAAGCCCTCTCTTTTGGATTAGCCACTACTTACAGGACTTTTCACCAAGGGTGATGGTGGTAGTAGCAGCGGCCCTTAGAAGGAGGATTCTCGTTTATCTATACCTCGATAACTGGTTGATCCAGGCAAAGTCCTACCAGGAGAATTGGCAAGCAATGGTTCGTGGTTTGTTCTCCAGAAGCTGGATGGGTTGTCAACTTTGTAAAGAGCCATTTGGACCTAAGTCCTTAGAATACCCGGGAACTCTGTTCAACACGAGGGTGGGCAAAGTCTTCCTGACAGAAGACAGGATTCACAAGTTGCATCCTCAGCAGGTTTCAAATCTGAGGTTGTAACACCCCAGAGCAAAGGACTACCTTCAGGTGCTGTGATCTATGGTGGTGACTTTGTACGTTTTGCTGTGGGTCCGGATGCTTATGCATCTGTGTCAGAGGACCCTGTTTCAGTGGCTGACATAGAGGTATCAGTTGGGACAAAGGCTACCCCTACAGAGGGAAGTGAGAGTGAGTCTGTATGGGTAGATGAGGCAGGCGAATGTAGTGGCAGGAATGGATTTAGAGGCTCCAGAATGGATATTGATCACCATGGATGTCAGTATATCTGGTTGGGGAGCTTGACAATATGGCTACAAGCCTCTGGCTTTAGAGAAGATCTCTACAAAAGGATACTAGATGCTTCATGTCTTGGTGACAGTGTCTCTGGCATAAAAGTAAAAGAGTTAGTCACACAGATCAAGAATGATAGTTCTGTAGTCAAAGAGTTCTCTGTAGTGCCTCAAACCTCTTTATCTTCCTTCTCTTACCAGTGATCCCAGCAATCCTATTGAAGGATTGTTTCCAGCAACAAAAAGTACCAACCATATCCCAGGCCCATACTGCAGTGTCCCCTGCAACAGTCATAGAACCAGTATCAATGTCCCTGTGAATGCAAGCAACAACCAGTTGCAATGTATTTGTTGATGAAGACAAACCCTAGTTTTTGATGACTCTCCAGTAGGGAGTCGTGTCCATCAGTTCAGGGAGTCTTGGAAAGAGATCACCACAGATGGCTGGGTCCTATCCATCATCGTTCAAGGCTACAAAATCAATTTCCTGACGTTGCCAATCCCAAAGTAAGCTCCCACAAACAACTTTATATCCTTACGTCCATCAAAAGATCCTAGAAAATTAAATCATGAAACTGCTTTCCAACAATTCGATAGCATTGTGGAACCTGTGTCTTTTGGGGAAACTGCTAGATTGGCCACTGTTGGAAACAGGATACTGGGCTTGATGGACCTTGGTCTGACCCAGTATGGCATATCTTCTTATGTAGGAAGTTTCTCAACATCAATAGGGACAGAAATTTTACTCCAGATTTTTCTTATTTATTTAATGCTTTTATATACTGCGCTCTTTAAAATCGGTGCGGTTTACAGATAACATTTTGTACAGAGCAGGAAGAGCCTGCTCTGCACTTACATCGAACGGGTAGTACGACTTGGATTCAGAACAGGGGTAACTATATACAGGCTATATACAGTTCACGCAGGAAGTCATACAGGCTATTTACAGTCAAGCAAGAAGTTGCTATGCAGTTGTAACGACATGGCTTGCCATGGGATCTATGTACAGGGATGTAATTTATTTACTGGGTTGTCTGTTTTAATAGTTAGGTTGTAGGGTTGTGTCAGGTGAGGACGTGCTGTTGGCCTGGGACTGGGGGTCTTCATCCTATTCTAGTTCTTCATCCTATTCTAGTTATTTTTAAAAAGAGAAAAGTTCAAAATGAACTCCCTGGCCACCATATTGCCTTTATTGGATTCAGACAATTGGTTAGCCTAAGAACGTAAGAAATGCCAACCTGGAACAGACCAAGGTCCATCCAGCCCAGTATCCTGTTTTCTACAGTGGCCAATCCAGGTCACAAGTACCTGGCAGATTCCCCCAAAAAGGTACACAGATTCCACAATGCTTGTCCCAGGATAAGCGGTGAATTTCCGGGGTCCTCTTTAATAATGGTTTATGGACTTTTCCTCCAGGAACTAGTCCAAACTTTTTTTAAAGCCAGCTACACTAATAGTTTTAACTATATCCTCCAGTAATGAATTCCAGAGTTTGATTATGCATTGAGTGAAAAAATATTTTTTTTATTAGTTTTAAATGGGTTTCAGCAACAGGATAAAATCAAAATAAACTTAACTAATTTCTCAACATACAGGGGTGTCCTACACGGAGCGGTGGGTTCACCCCTAAAACGACATGGGGAGGGGTGGCCTGCACGGAGCGGCAGATGCACCTACTTTTGCCATCTTACTGGGCAGACTAGATGGACCATACTGGTATCTGCCGTCATTTACTATGTTACTATGTTATTGTAGCTTCATTGCATGTTCCTTAATCTTTCTACTTTTCATTCTCCTCCATTCATTAATTTATAGACCTCTATCATATCTCCCCTCAGCTGTCTCTTTTCAAGTTTAAAGAACCTTAACCCTTTTAGTCTTTCCTCATAGGGGTATCCTTCCATCCCCTTTACCATGTTGGTGGCTCTTCTCTGTACCTTTTCTAATTCTGCTCTAGCCTTTTTAAGAATGGCAACCAGAATTGCACACAAAATTTAAGGTGTAGAAAATTCTTCAGGGACCCCCCCCCCCCCACCCCAATTCATCCCCATCACTCTTCCTGGACTCCCTCCCCTCATTGCCAAGCTTGTGAGAACATAAGAATGTATTGGGGCAAGCCGTGGATATCCCGGGTCCCCTTTAATAATTGTTATAACATATGCCATACTGGATCAGACCTTACTAGCCCTCTTTATCTCCTTTCTTCCTTATCCCATCAGTCTCCCTCCAACCAGCTCCCACCAATGTCAGTCTCTTTCTTTCTACCGTCCCCCAAGCAATCCTGACATCCTCTCTCTATCTTTCTTCTCTGTGTCCTGTGGGATCCCCAGAGGTCCAGAGACGACAGGTTGGGAGCCACTGATCTAGATGAAACTGCTGCATTAAGGGATAGTACAACTTATTATATTCCCCCCCCCCCCCTCCTCTCCCCAAGACAGACCTGGATGGACCAGCCTGAGACTGTTCAGGATGCTTGTGTCAGGACTGACTTTAGAGTGGGGAGAACTTGTTTGCTGAGACTGTATAAATATGCATGGTCGGCCCCAGAGTTGCTTAGGGAGTTGGCACCCTAGACAAATCTTAATCCTCTTAATCCTTATCCCCCCTCAGCTGTCAGAATCTATTGTTTAGTTTTGAATGCCCTGCTTTTTACCAATCCAAGGAGCTACCACACTAGGCGATTGCCTTACTTGCCTAATGGTCAGATCAGCTCTGTAAATATGATCGAGAGCCGTGCTGTGGAATGTTCCTATATGTGTGGGTTTACCTTTCTAGACAAAAGAAAAGTGGAACTGTTGAGGCAGGCTAAGGACAGGAGGCTAGATAAGGGAGTAGAGTGACTCTGCTTTGCCACAGGCTCGCTGCCTGGAAGAGAGGGCTACAGCAGAATACTCCTGCTGCCCTGGAGTCTAAAAGAAGTGTGAGAACTATGTTTTGGGCAGCTCCCTCAGAAATTAAGCCCTGCTATTTATACATCACGTTCAACAATATGGAGCCACAAATTATAAATCCAATTAAATAAACAATACATTGAATTGCCTCTTCAAAAATAATCAGTGAAGCTCTTCTATATTAAGTAACATCATTAAATGAGATTCCAGTGTTTCTACAACATTAATGGCTCACTTCTGTATTGGGAAAGAAAACATCAGGATAAAAGTTAAGAACATAAGATATGCCATACTGGGTCATATCAAGCCCAGTATCCTGTTTCCAAAAGTGGCCAATCTAGGTTATAAGTACCTAATAATTTCCCCAAAAGACACAGGTTCCACAATGCTTGTATTGGGTCAAGCAGTGGATATCCCAGGTCCCCTTTAATAATGGTTAATGGACCTTTCCTCCAGGAACTTGTCCAAACCTTTTTTAAACCCAGCTATACTAACAGCTTTTACTACATCCTCCAGTAATGAATTCCAGATATAAGATATATAAAACTCATAATAATAAATCAAAAGGAATGTCCTATACTGAATAAAATTATACAGCTATCATAAATACAAAATTATGTAAACAGGAATAAATGGTAGGAATGAAACCTACAGCAGGCGCCCCAAGAAATGTTATATTCTGACACTGGTAACGAATTCCAGAGTTAGATTACGTGTTGAGTGAAAAAATATTTTCTCTTATTAGTCTTAAATAGGTTACACTGTGGCTTCATTGCATGTCCCCTAGTCTTTCTATACTTTGATGGCGTAAACAATAGATTGATGTTTACCCGTTCCACTGCATCCATTAATTTATAGACCTCCATCATATCTCCCCTCAGTCATCTCTTTTCCAGATTGAAGAGCCCTAACCTTTTTAGCCTCTCCTCGTAGGGGTATCCTTTCATCCCCTTTACCATTTTGGTGACTCTTCTCTGTACCTTTTTTAATAATGCTATATCCTTTTTAAGATACGGTGATCAGAATTGCACACAATATTCAAGGTGCGGTCGCACCATGGAGCAATGCAGAGGTATTATAATATCCTTTGTTTTATTCTCCATTACGTTCCTTACAGTTCCTAGCATTCTATTTGCTTTCTTGGCCGCTGCTGCACACTGGGCGGAGGGTTTCAATATGTTATCCACGATAACACTTAAATCTTTTTCCTGGGTGGTGGTTCCTAATATGGAACCTTGCACCGTGAACCATAGTTTGGGTTGTTCTTTCCTAGGTGCATAACTTTGCACTTGTCCTCATTAAATTTCATCTGCCATTTGAACATCCAGTCTTCCAATTTGTCAAGGTCCTCTTGCAATTTTTCACAATCCTCATGGGTTTTAACAACTTTGAATAATTTTGTATCATCTGCAAATTTGATTACTTCACTAGTTATTCCCATTTCCAGGTCATTTATGAATATATTAAAAAGCAGCGGACTTGGGCTGAGTAGGCAGTTGTGTCTGTAGACACTGATTTTCTTTACGATGCCGAAGCAGAAAGAAAAACCTTGTAGGGAGTCTCCTCATCCTGCAAAGACTTCCTCTTCTTCTATTACCTTGTCTGGTCCTTTGGATGCGTTTGTTCAACGTTTGGAGATTGAATTAGTGCAAGCCGGTGTGTCTGGGCATTGAGACGTCGGGGTGGAGAGCTCAAAGTCCTCAGCTGGATGTGAACTTACACCGGAGCTGCACTTACCTCCAGGTCCACCTGCGGGTCGGTCCCCCATGGTGAGCTCGATTTGCTACGGAGATACTCTGTGCAGTGGTTGGTGTCCGGAAGGAGGAAGCTTCTCCGATTCGGTGGTGGCTGCAAAACTGGCAGATTATACAACACCTTTGGCCTCGGGAGGTACTGTTGACCGGAAGGAGATGGAGGGCGAGCTGCAGAGGGTTATCCAGGCTCAAGTTGCTGGGAGTTCCTCGGTAGTGGTTGATATGTCTGCAGGTTTCAGCTTGGAATTGCCTTTTTCTCTTTCTTTGGAGCGCCCGTCGATATTTATTCTGGAGTTGATCTTTAGGCGTCATTGTGGATACCATGTTAAAACCCTCGGCCCAGTGTGCAGCGGCGGCCAAGAGAGCAAATAGAATGCTAGGTATGATAAGGAAAGGAATGGAAAATAAAACAAAAGATATTATAATGCCTCTATATCGTTCCATGGTGAGACCGCACCTTGAATATTGTGTGCAATTCTGGTCACCGTATCTTAAAAAGGATATAGCGATTTTAGAAAAGGTTCAGAGAAGAGCCACCAAAATGGTAAAGGGGATGGAAGGCTACCCCTATGAAGAAAGGCTAAAAAGGTTGGGGCTCTTTAACCTGGAAAAGAGACGGCTGAGGGGAGATATGATAGAAGTCTATAAATTAATGAACGGAGTGGAACGGGTAAACGTAGATCGATTGTTTACCTTATCAGAATATAGAAAGACTAGGGGACATGCAATGAAGCTACAGGGTAAACTATTTAAGACTAATAAAAGAAAATATTTTTTCACTCAACGTGTAATCAAACTCTGGAATTTGTTACCGGAGGATGTAGTAAAGGCTGTTAGTGTAGCTGGGTTTAAAAAAGGTTTGGACAAGTTCCTGGAGGAAAGGTCCATAAACCATTATTAAGAAGGGACCCAGGATATCAATGCTTGAACCAATACAAGCATTGTGGAACCTGTGTCCCTTGGGGAAACTGCTAGGTACGTATGACCTAGATTGGCCACTGTTGGAAACAGAATACTGGGCTTGATGGACCTTGGTCTGACCCAGTATGGCATATCTTATGTTCTTATCTTATAAAGGGCACCCCTGTCTCGTGCCCCGGTGTAGCGAAAAGGGTTGCGATCTTTCCCCCCCACTGTCTACTACCGCCAATGGGTCTAGATACAAAGCTTGCACCCACTGCAAATACTGGCCATGGAATCCAAACTTGTGCAGGGCTGCAAACATATACCCCCAGGAGACCCTGTCAAACGCCTTCTCCACATCTAGACTGACAAGGAGCAATGGGTCACGCTCTAACACACACTTCTCCATCCCCAGCAATGCCTTGCTGATGTTCACGAAGGCCTCTCTACCCCTAACAAAACCCGCCTGATGCGGACCCACCAGGCATGGGAGGAACTGCTGCAGCCTGTTCACTAGTACAGAGGCGAGCACCTTCATGTCGTAGTTAATCAGAGAGATCGGCCTATATGAGGCCAGGTCCTTCCCCGGTTTCGGAATTAACGTGATAGTCGCAGTCTTCATGTCCCTCGGAAAACAACCTTACTTCCAAGGCTTCCCCAAACACTGCCGCGAGCATAGGCGTTACCTGAGCAGACAGCATTTTATAGAACTCTGCTCCATACCCATCAGGGTCCGGAGCCTTGTGCGCTGCTCCCGCCCGAATCACTCTCTGAATCTCCTCTCCTGTAATCGGCTTATTCAACTCCCCTCGCTGCTCCTCTGATAACTGGGGGAGCTGCACCGAATCTAAAAATGTTGCTGCTTGCGCCTCATCCTCCCCTTCCGCAGTGTACAGTTCCTCATAGAATTTTCGGAAAGCCTGCACAATTTGCCGTGCCTCACTATATTTCATCCCTCTTTTGACACGAATCACAGCTATACCTCTAGGTCCCCCCCTCTCGCGCACTAGTCTGGCCAGCAGCTTACCCGTCTGATCCCCATATCTGTAAAATTGGTGCTTATAGAAGTGCATAGACTGAATAGCTCTTTCCTGCAACACGCCATTCAGCTGCTTTTGAATTTCCAGATACCTTGGGATCTCAGCTCGTTGCCGCATCACTGACTCTTTTGCTTCTCGCAGTTCCCTGGACAATCTGACCAAATCATCATTGATTCTACGCCTCTCAGCTGCAACGAATGCCATAATGTGACCCCAAATGACCGCCTTCCCTGCCTCCCAAAAAACCACCGCTGAGCTGGTTTGCCCCTCATTGAAACGGACATACCCTTTCCATTGCTACACCACATAGCGTTGAAATTCTGGTTTCCTCCACATGTAGCTCGGAAACGACCACTTACTGCCCCCTTTGCGGCCTCCCTTCCAATCCAGCCGTACCATCTCATGATCCGATATAACTACAGGCTCGATTTCCACATTCACCACTTTCCCAAAGCACTGCCGCGAAACAAGTATATAGTCGATCCGAGACCACATTTGATGGGCCCGGGACAGATGCGTGTAGTCCCTGCTCCCCTGGTGCAGGACTCTCCAAGAATCTAGCAAATCCCCCATGGTACAAAGATACAAAACCACTGCTATTTGGTTCCCCTACGGCCACCCCCCCCCCCCCTCGCTAGCTCCTTCCCTTTCTAACACTCCCATATCCTTAGTCACTACCTTCCGCTATCTTGGTGTTCTTTTTGATTCAGATCTTTCCTTTCACGCCCATATCTCACACATCACTAAAACTTCCTTTTATTTTCTGCGTCAAATTCGTGCAGTCCGTCCTTTTCTTTCTCCTTCTGCCTTATCTACCCTACTTCTCTCTCTTGTCATGTCCAGGGTTGATTTTGCTAACTCTATCCTTATTGGTCTGCCCTCCTCTCATTTACACCGTCTTCAAAGAATCCAGCATACCGCAGCCCGCCTTCTTTCCCACTCATCTCATTCACACCATATAACTCCTCTTCTTATCCACTTACACTGGTTGCCTGTTCCCTTCCGTTCCCAATACAAACTACTTACTTTGGTTCACAAGGCCCTCCACACCAACTCCCCACAATATCTAGCTGATTTAATCCACTTCCACACTCCCAGATACACCCCCCGCTCATTTCACCTAAACCGGCTTATCCTTCCCCCCCCTTCTGCCGCTCACTTGCAATCCACCCGCTCTTCAGCTTTTTTCTTTATAGGCCCCGCACTATGGAACTCCCTCCCCTCCTCTATCCGATTAGAACCCTCCCACTCAGCATTTAAACAGCAGCTAAAAACCCACCTTTTTTCCCTTGCTTTTAACCTCCCCACCTCTCCTCCCTCTCTATAATCCTACTCCTCTCCTCTCACCCTCTCCTGCCCTCTCTGTTCTTCTTTTTTTTATAAAATGTAACTTCCTTTTCTTTTACTGGCCTTGTGCCCTATTTTTTAATGGTTTTTATATGTTGTAAACCACTCTGATTTTATTGTGAAGGGCGGTCAATCAAGTTTTATTAAACATAAACATAAACATATCCCACCCCTTTTTTCGTCCACCCCCGAGCGCCTTGTGACTGCGACCTATCCAGGTCGGGATCGTGAGGGCAATTAAGGTCCCCCGCAATGATCAAAGGTATCTTTGGGGCCTCCAATACCCTGGCTAATACCTGTTGGAAAACTTTGTGTTCATACACATTAGGCACATAGATGTTCCCCAGATACAGCTCTTCTCCCTGAATCTGAGCATGCACAAATAAAAATCTACCCAAGGGATCCCCCACCTCCCCCAAGACCTCACAGGTAAGACTCTTATGTACCAGAATTGCCACGCCCTTTTTCCTCCCTCCTGATGAAGCTGCAATTATTCTCCCCACCCAGTCTCTCTGTAGCTTCCCGTGTTCCTTTGCACTTAAATGTGTCTCTTGCAAGAGTGCTACCTGTGCCTTCGCCCGCTTGAGTGCTTGTAGGATTTTGGTCCGCTTCACCAGTGTACTCACCCCACCCACATTCCAAGTTACTATTCGCAGGTCATGCCACATCCCTTATTACTCCTAGATGCCTACTTACCCACCTGTGTACCTGTATATAGGTGTCCCAGGGTCGCCCAGCCTCCACCCTAGGCCACACATCCCCCAGCAGCCAGTTGTTTAGACCCCCGTAGTATGGTGCTTGTGTAGCATCTTCAGCCTTACCCAGTATTCTCCAGAGTATTTGTTCCTGCATTCCCCTGTTCCCCCCCTCCCAATCCCTCCTAATCCACCTACTCCCCCCCTCTCTGAACCCCTCCCCCTGCCCCCTCCTCCCCTCTCCTCCCCTCCCCCTCCCCCACACCCCTTAAAAGCAAACTAGTCTTTGCTCTCAGTTGTGCCACTGAGACCTAGGCCCTGATAGATGCTGCAGGGCCGCCTCGGCCCGGCCCGGCCCATATCCTTCCCGCCATAACTATATCCCCTAACACAGCAACAGGCACACAATTATAACAATATACCCCAACAGTAACATTCCAGTGCCCCCCATCGTACACTTAACGTGTATATAAATTGAACAACAAGATTAGAGTCCGCTAAGCGTGTACTACTCAGTCCTGAAGAACACACATCTCTCAACGCTCTAGCTCTTGTCTTGCAAGCTTAAACGCCGCAGTCCAATAACACTGCTCCTACACCTACTGAACTGTTCCATGCCGTTCCAATGGTCCTCAGGCCTGCTCTGAAACCTCAGTGGTGCCACCTCCAAGCTGCTTTACAAACTGCTTTGCCGCCTCTGCCTTTTCAAAGGTGAGGTTTTTCCCCTCGTTGGAGACCCTCAGGACCGCCGGGAAAGCTAGGGTAAACCGCATTCTGTGCCGAAACAGCTCCGCACATATGGGCGAAAACTCCTTCCTCCTGGCCGCCACCGCCGCCGAATAGTCCTGAAATAGTAGAATCTTCTGATTGTCCAGTATGAGCTTGCCCTTCTTCCTGTAAGCTTGCAGTATCTGCACCTTGTGTTGGAAATTGAGTACCAGAATACTGGGCTTGATGGACCTTGGTCTGACCCAGTATGGCATATCTTATGTTCTTATGTTGTCACACTCTCAGACAGAGTCTTTTTCATGATTTATTTTGCTCTTGGTATACCGAATAAAGAAGCTTTGCATTTGAGCAGAAGTTTGTCCTGAGTAATTTGTTGGTGATTGGTGATATCTGAAAAAACATTGTTGTGGGATACAGGGCCCCACAATCTGAACTGCGATTTCTTCATTGGGAACAGTTTTGATGCAGCAGATGAATGGCTTGGCAGTACAGGTTCAATCTAATACTAAGACATCTTCGGTTAATATTACTGAACTTTCTGCAGTAAAAGATTTGATTGGTATATACAAACAGAATTTCAGAAGCATGAGACTTTTTATGTAGAAATTATGAAGGATATTTCCAGTTTAAGAGTTAAAAATGAACTTTAAGAAAACCAAGTGCTGTCTATGAATTTACATCTTGTTAATTTCCCTCGTTCACCTTTAGTATTTCCTAGGGACATGTGAAAAATGTATTGGCAGGATGTTTTAGGGATTCCACCTGAGTCTCAACTCCCTTTAGCAAAAGTGTATTATATACCTGCTCAGAAAAAAGTTGCAGATGAGACTCAATAGGGTTCGTTGTTTAACTTTCAACATGCTGATATTCTTAATATATCTAACATCTTGGAGTCTTCTGACACTGAAACTGTAATACCTTCAACTCTCAAATCGCAAACTACGGATTCAAATAGGGGAGGAACCCCCAATTACCTTTCCACAAGACCATGGTATACCACAAGGATCTGCCCTCTCCGTCCTGTACCTACAGTCCATCACCCATATATTCAGGAAACACAACATCGGATACTATATCTACGCAGATGACATTATGTTATCACTCCACATAGATGTAAACACCCCCACTTTTAATAACCTAGCCAACTGCATTAATGAAAGCAAATCTTGGTTGAACTCCAACAATCTCAGCATAAATTTTAATAAGACAGTAACCATCTACATCACAAGGAATTAAAACATCATCTTACCCCAAACCATCACCATAAACAACATCACACTCCCAGTCAAGCAAGAGGTTACATATTTGGGCATAACTCTTGACAAATCGTTCAGCATGCTACCTCACCTGAAGCAAACAGCCAGAACAATCTTTTACAACTGAAGACCATACAACACATGAGACTTTTCAGGTCTGTTGTTCAAGCCATTATTACCCCCCACTTTGACTACTGTAACAGCCTGTTACAGGGTCTACCGGCAAAAACCAATACATACTCCAAAGAGCACAGAACATCACAGCTAGAATCATCTGCAAAGCCCGACTGACCGACCATATCACACCCCTCTTACATGACCTCCGCTGGCTCCCAATACCAAGCCGGATAAAATACAAGCTACTCATGGTAACATTTAAACTCATTAACAGAGGTCCATGTGATGCGTGAGTGAGTGAGGACATGTGCTCGCTCGCTCCGGGGCTGCCTCGGCAATTAATCTGTATTTTTACGATCCCCTTGAATACCAACTACCTCCAACGCTTAAGGAGCGCTCATAGTATTGCCACTAGATCCGGGAGACCTAAAGTGGATCAGCGCAATGCCGTTGCCAACGAAGAAGGATCGAGAGAGGCCGGCAAAGACAGGCCCTTCGTCCTCTGCCCTGCCACAGCCGCCATCCCCGGGTGTCGAGAGCACAGATTCCACATCTGAAGAGCTGGCGAAGGAGGTGGTGAAGCTCTTGGACCCTAAGTTTGATCTTATCATGAAGAAATTGGAAGGAGTGAGTGACACGCTAGCAGATTTCGGGCAAAGAGTCGAGCTGGAGCAGCGAGTGGCGTGCATTGAGGATGGCGAGGGCAGGCAGGACAGGGAGAGAGCGGAGCACAAGCGATTGCTGGAAGCCAGGCAACAAAAATTGGACGATCTGGAAAACAGGTCACGAAGAAACAATCTGAGGCTTGTGGGACTCTCCGAATTAAAACCAGATCGTGAGCTGCTCCCGTTCTTGGAGAAATGGCTTCCAGAGGTGTTGGGCCTAGACATGTTGAGCGGTCAGTTTAAGATAGAACGAGCGCACAGGTTGGGTGCGCGGCGGGAGATTGGAGCCAGGCCATGCATTGTGATCTTGAGGGTACTCAATTTCCAACACAAGGTGCAGATACTGCAAGCTTACAGGAAGAAGGGCAAGCTCATACTGGACAATCAGAAGATTCTACTATTTCAGGACTATTCGGCGGCGGTGGCGGCCAGGAGGAAGGAGTTTTCGCCCACTTATTAAAAAAGGGCTGCTACACAGTACCTTGTCCTGTGCTGCTGAGGAAAACTATATTCTGATTTGATTTAAATTACAGCTCTTTGCTGCTACTAGGCTCTAACCTATTATGAAATTTAAACTACAAGCTCTCTGCTGGATTCTAAATTTAACCAGAAAGCTCTCTTCTGTGTTTTAATTTGAAACTAAAAGTACTTTGCTGATGCTAGGCCCTGAGTGACTATGAAATTTAAACTACAGCTGTCTACTGGGTATGAAAGGTAACCAGAAAGTTCTCTTCTGTGTTTTTAAATTGAATCTTAAACTGTTGCTACTAGGCCCTGACTGATTTAACAAAAAAAATAGTGGGTTCACAGATTAATTAGCTTTAAAAGAAAAAAAATTCCTTTCAGAAAAATTCCCAGAAGTATATACTCACAATTTCAGATTTCTCTCCAGAAGTAACAGCCCCCCTTTCCAGTCCTTCAAGACAGGGTCACAGAGCTCTGGTTGAGCTATTTATGCTTGTGCTGATGATGTAAGCAGTGACCTACTTCCTGGGTAATTAACAGTCCTTGCTTGGATAGAAGGAGTCTTTCAAAATGGCCTTTTGAACTGCCTGCTGGTGTTAACACCTATTGAAAAAGCTTCACAGGTTGCTTGCCCACTAGGTAGAAGGCCTCTTTGTAAAGGTCTCTAGAAGACTTTATATGCTGCTCAAGGAGAATTGACCTTGTTTTGCCTCTTGTGCTAAGCTATATTCTGATTTGATTTAAATTACAGCTCTTTGCTGCTACTAGGCTCTAACCTATTATGAAATTTAAACTACAAGCTCTCTGCTGGATTCTAAATTTAACCAGAAAGCTCTCTTCTGTGTTTTAATTTGAAACTAAAAGTACTTTGCTGATGCTAGGCCCTGAGTGACTATGAAATTTAAACTACAGCTGTCTACTGGGTATGAAAGGTAACCAGAAAGTTCTCTTCTGTGTTTTTAAATTGAATTTTAAACTGTTGCTACTAGGCCCTGACTGATTTAACAAAAAAAATAGTGGGTTCACAGATTAATTAGCTTTAAAAGAAAAAAAATTCCTTTCAGAAAAATTCCCAGAAGTATATACTCACAATTTTCAGATTTCTCTCCAGAAGTAACAGCCCCCCTTTCCAGTCCTTCAGTCCTTTGTCCCCATTGTTGTTTGTGCTTCAATAGGAGCCTCTCTTGTTGTCACTTATGGCTTCGGAGAGGATAGAGGGCATACAGTGGAATGGTGGAGGGATCAAGGTGAGCGCATTCGCTGATGACATGCTGCTGTGCCTTAGAAATCCACTCTGCTCATTGGACATTGCACTGCAATATATTGAACGGTTTGGGCGTTTTTCAGGCCTGAAAATAAATAGAAGTAAGTCGGTTGTGTTAGACGTGGGTAACCTAGCACGGGGGGACCTGGCAAGGGGAGTTCCCCCTAAGTTGGGCGCCGGGGCAAATACGCTATTTGGGGATTCAAATCCCGAATAGTCCAAGGAGATTATATGAGGTTAATGTGCGGCCAATGTTAGACGCAACGGTAGATAGGTTGAAAAAGTGGAGAGAGCTCCCAGTTTCTTTGATGGGAAGGACAGCATTAGTAAAAATGATAGAGCTGCCCCGTTGGCTGTACCTTTTGAGACAATTGCCGTTATGGTTACGGAAGAAAGACTTGATGATTCTGCAATGACAGTTGGGCAGGTTTGTTTGGAGGGGGAAGAGGGCTCGGATCGCACTCTCCGTGCTCATGCGAAGTGCAGAAGAGGGGGGGGGGGCGGGTTTGCCCTCTCTGAGGAGGTACAATTTGGTATACTTAGCGAGGTTGTTGAGTGATGTGGTTGTGGGCAATGCAGAGCGCGTGCCAATGGATCTGATTGACCAGATGTCGAGACCGTGGCACAGGGGTTACCTGTTGCACGCCACAGGGGTCAAGTTACCGATGGCTTGGAAGGTGTCGCCATACTTGGGGGCTGTTCGGACAGCATGGAAGGCCCTGTGTCAGCAGAGAGGATGTAATTGGAAGGTTACGGACTGCCTTCCGCTGGCGGGTAATGGAGCTTTTGAGCCAGGGATGGGGGCTGGGGTGGCTAAGATTTGGAGCAAGGCTGGGATAGTTTATTTGGGGCAACTGTGAATGGAGGGGAATGCTCAGATGGATTCCTTTCAAATGTTAAGTAGGCGCTATCAGTTGACGGCAAATATGTTTTATTTTTATTTACAGGCCCGGCATTACGTGAGCAGTCTGCAGAGTAGGGGAGATGAGGTGATGAGAGGATCAAGTTTGTGGGAGTTGATGGAGAGGCTGCAGGAGAACGCAGCAGCGTGAGTAATTAGAGCAGAGATTTACCTGGAGGGGGATCTGGAGGCTTTGGCTCCCCTAGCGCAAAGATGGCAGTCAGATGGAATGCCGGGAGTTACAGTTGGCATGTTATGGCAGGCGTTTAAGAGGCTGAAAGATACCTCAGAGGCTGTGCGGTTCCAAGAACTGCAGTATAAACTGCTGTGGCGGGCTTATGTTCCTGAGGTCTTGGCTGCGAGGATGGGACTTTTGAAGACAGATGCGTGTAGTCTCTGCAAAAGGGAGGTGGGAACGTTGCTGCACCGGTTCTGGTCCTGTCCCTGTATTCAGCCATTTTGGGAGGTGGTGCGGGAGAGATTGCTGCTCTGGACAGGAGTGAATTTGGAACTCCGACCGGAATGGTGTATACTCAACTTCCCTTACGTAGACAGTGGAGTGAAGCAGGCTATAAGGCAGCTGTATGAGAAACGTTTCTTGGTGGCGAAGCAATGCATCCTGCGGCAGTGGATGGCGGGGCGGAGCCCGCATGCACGGGAGTGGGAGCAAAGCTTGAGGGACCTGATGCAGATGGAATGCAGAACGGCATGGCTGTTGGGGCAAAGAAGCTGGGAAAAATTCCAGGCCACATGGGAACCCTTGCTGAGGGAGCCCGTTGGGGCACAGCAGAGGTAGGTGGGGGAGGAGTACTTGGAGCAAAATGAGGTTCGGTGGCTGTTCCAGCCAACCTTGGTCACTAAGGCGGAGGGTGGAGAGGTGGAGGTGAGCTGAGGTTGGGAGGAGGAGAGCTTGAGGTAGGGGACGATCTCCAGAGAAGTTGTGCTGTTCGTGAGTAGGGAGGGTGGGGGGGGGATGATCATTGGCATAGGTCATGGCAACTAGTTTGGCAAGGGAGGCTGAAGAGGGGGGGTGGGCTGGTGTGTACAGGGGTGGGTATATAATAGATTTCCTGGCGGGATGGGGGATTGCACTCATTTGAGTACTTTATGTGAAATTGTTTGCTGTGGGTGAGGGAGTTATCCACTCATTGGCTGTATTGTTTTTTGATATGTTGGAATGTTAATAAAAATGATTTTTCTTAAACTCATTAACAATGTTGCACCATCCTTCCTCTCAACTCTTTTTCATACCTCCGCAGATACTAGATCGTGAAGGGAGAACACTCTCCACTCACTAGCAATCCCACATTCAATCTGCAAAACAAATGACCAGCTCCAGAGCATTTACAATACAGCCACAGCCTTTGGAACTCCCTACCATTATCCATCCATGCAATTAAAGATCTCCAAGAGTTCAGAAAGCAGCTTAAAACACACCACTGCACACTACGGAGAAGACAACACATACCCAAACTCATGAGTACCACTGACATACCAGTCCATTACCTAACATAACTGTTGGTTCCTTATCATTCCTCCAGTTTAGTCCTCCACCTCTGGGTTGTGCACCTCCTCCTGCAGCTTGGAGATTGGGCATGTCAAAGTCGTGACATCACTGGATATAGCCTGCTGGTATCTCCCATCAGCCTTCAGTGTGTCCAGTCTCCATGCAGCAGGAGGACGTAGTGAGCCTAGCTTCTGGGCTCACTTGGGGGGGAACAGATAAGGAGCATTTAGTGTGACAAATTCTATTCTGATTTTCTTTGATTTTTACTTTTAACTTTACTTTTAATTCAGTTACCTTTGGTTAATTGGCAATCAGGGATTAGTTCCCTTTAGTTATTAGGAACAAATTTCCTTATATTTACAGTAATTTTAAATTTGAGCCTGGCTCTTTAAATTAGTAGCAGCTCTCGCCTTCTCTCCTTGTCAGTTATTTTCACTTGCTGCAGGCATTCGCCGGTGCGGATCTCTCTCCCTGGACAGTACGGGAGAGAGCTCCGGGACCCGTACAGTCACACTGAAGCTGTGTGAGACGGAGCCTCTCCGTTGCTGCAGGATTTTAATTTTACTCTGTGGAACTGGCTGAGCGGTCCTCGCTGCGGCTGACAGGCGCATCAGCGCGGCTTGAGGATCGCATGAATTCAAGGCGGTAGGAGCAGGCTGCGTGGCTTTCGGCCCTGCAGGTAAGGCCTTCGGGCTCTGTCAGTCTGCTGAGGCCTCCTTTTTGCAGCGGCTGTTGTTCTTGGCGCCAAAATTCATTGGCGAAGGGGCGGCCATTTTCTTTCTAGGTATTTGGACCGCATGGCGAGAGTTGCAGGGAGCTGCCTGTGTGAGGAAGACGACAGGCAGAATAGCTAGATTTTTGGGCCTAGTGTTTCTTTCTTTTGTTTGTAGATTTTTTGAGGCTCGGGGGGGTTCCTCAGCCTTAAGGTTGCTGTTGTCAGCCCTCTTTATTTTTAAGTTTATTCTTAGTTTTATAGGACAGCAGTTTTGTCATTGATCTCTGATGCCACATGTTCTCTCCCTCCTAATCATGTCTCTGAGGAGCATCTGTTAAGTCCCGGGATATTAGGCAAATTGCCAGCTTTTAGGTTCTTCAAGAGCAGAGCCCTAACTTGTAGTTGGAAGGAGGGACAGGCTGGAAGTGTGCCTTTGTGTATTCTATAGTGAAAGTTGCCTGTGGTTTCACAGGGACAGGTTTAGGAAACCTTAGGATATAAAAAAGTATATAACAGTTTCTCCAGGACCAAGCAGGAAGTCAGTCCTCACATATGGGTGACATCGATGTCGATGAAGCCCTTGCGGAGCATTTCCCCAGCTTTCCAAGAAAGCCTTTGGGAATGCAGGCACGCATGCGCGGTTCCCTTCCCGCCTACAGGTGCCATCTTGCTCAGTCTCTCTTTTTCCGTGAAGCCCACCGGACGTGTGTCCTAGTCCTCCCAGAAAATAGTTAGATTTTTTCGCGATTCCTTCGCTATTTTTTCTCCGGTTCGACACCGGTTCCCCTCCCGCCGGGTTCGGTACACCGGTATCGAGCCCGATCTTCTTTTTTCGGTTTTTGCCCTTCGTGGCTGGCGTTCGCGCCCTTTTTTTCTTTTTCCCTGGAAGGCTGGTCCTTTGACCTCGCGGGGACTCTTTTTTCCCCGATGGCTTCCAGTGGGTTCAAAAAGTGTGATCGGTGCAAGAAGCTAATGTCTCTCACCGACACACACGACTGCTGCCTTCGGTGCCTCGGTCCTGACCATGATCCTAAGACGTGTGAACCATGTGGAAAAATGTCTTCCAAGGCGCTTCGAAGTCGTCAGTACCAAAAGGAAAGGCTTTTCTCCGACTCGGCCTCCGGCCGGGCCCGGACCTCGTCTGAGGCCTCGACATCTCGGGAATCGGATCCCGAGCACCGTCGGGGCTCCTCGGACAGGGGGTCCCCCGACCGGGAACGAAAGAGGAAGAAGCGGCTCGCGAGGGTGTCATCGGAAGAGGTCCCTGGCTCCTCGAGAGCTAGGTCTCAGACTCCCGACCGTCGCCCCGGGCCCGTGGAACAGGAGAAGCCTCCCAAAGTACCTCGAGTGGAGCCGGAGTCTGCTGGACACGTAAGTCCTGTAGTCCTCGTGGACTCTCCTCCCAGAGAGCCGCCGCCGGGGCCCGAGTCCGGGGCTGCTGAGTCTCCTGAGCTGGGTCTCAGGCTGACAGCCTTGGAAAGCAGACTGTCTGCCTTCATGGAACAGCAGCGGGCACTGATGGCCAGCCTGTCTGGCGCATCTACCCCGACCACCGGGACATCGACATCGAAGTCGACCCCGGAGACCGAGCCGATACTCGAGACCATAAAGGCTCGAGGTCGACCTCGGTCGCGGTCTCCTTTGACCTCCCATTCGGGACCGAGGGCATCGATGCCGGTGCCTTCGGCGTCTGGGCGGGTGCTCACAGGCCCCGCGCGGTCGGACCCCGATTCCTCATCGGACGAGTCCGCCTGGGAGACGGAGGACGAGGAGTCCCCTGACACCTTCCGGACTCGGTGCATCCCGTCGGACTCACCGCAGTCCGAGCCCCGGAGTAGATCCCCCCCCCGGAGGATACCCGGTTCTCGGAGTTCGTCCGGGATATGGCCACTACGTTGGCTATCCCTGCGGACCCCGAGGAGGAGCCTCGAGCCGAGGAGCTCGAGGCCCTACAGTACGACTCTCCTCCGAAGGAGGCCTTTACTGTTCCGGTTTCTCCGATGCTGGAACGGCTCCTCTTCCGGATGTGGGAGGCACCGGCCTCGGCGCCGGTTCTAAGCAAGCGGGTCGATTCTATCTATCGACTCCGGAAGAGCCCTGGCTTTCAGAAGGTGCAGCTACCACACCATTCCATGGGGGTGGAATCGAAAAGTCAGAAGATGCACTCCGCGGTGCCCCCTGGTAGGGAGGCCCGGAACCTCGATGGTTTTGGTAGAAAGTGCTTCAAGGGCTCGATGCTTGCTTGCCGTGTCCAGTCTTACCAGCTGTACATGGGCATGTACTTGCGAGACCTGGCCAAGGAGTTGGCCGGGTTGTCTGCTGGTCTCTCCGGGGAACCCTTGCAGAGGTTCAAGTCCTTGTCCTCAGGGATCTGGGAATGCTCCAAGTTTATGTCCCGCGCTGCCTACGATGGCTTCGAGGCTTCAGCCCGTGTTGCGGCAGCCGGCATCGTGGCTCGACGCCAGGCATGGCTGCAGTCATTGGACCTTGAGCCATGGGTTCAGGACAAGTTGGTCGATATCCCTTGCCGAGGTGAGAACCTTTTTGGCAAGCCCATGACCAAGAAGGCCGCACAGCTCGAAACCGAGCACCTCACGAGGACAAGGCTGTCTTGGAAGACTTCTGCCCCTTCTCACAAAAAGAAGGGCTCGGGTAAAAAGCCCTTTTACCCGAGGAAGGGCACTGCCTACAAACAGTACCCACAGTACCAGGCCGCCCAAGCTGCCCCTCAGGGTCAGTAAGCCAAGGGGCAGGGTAATGGACCCCGTAGACAGAGGACTCCCAAGCCTCCGGCCCCTGCTCCCACTCAGCAGGGTGGGGGTTTTTGACTCCTTAGGCATAGCCTCTCCGTCCCTGCTCTCCCAGCCCTGCACAGGAGGTCACCTCGCCCTGTTTGCCCACAAGTGGCCACTCATCACTGGAGACAGTTGAGTGTTAAGCATAGTCCACAAGGGCTATCTGCTACACTTCCAACAACCGCCTCCTCCATACTTTCCAGGGGAGCCTCCAAGGACTCCCCTGCACACAGATCTTCTCCTTCAGGAGCTCCAAGGTCTGTTGGTGGACAGGGCGGTGGAGCCTGTGCCTCCCCACTTACAAGGTCAAAGGTTCTACTCCAGGTATTTCCTGGTACCCAAAAGAACCGGTGGCCTTCGGCCTATTCTAGACCTCAGAAATCTCAACAAATTCCTAGAGAAGGAAAAGTTCAAGATGCTTACTCTTGGAACACTTCTGCCGTACCTCCGGCAGGGAGATTGGCTATGCTTATTAGATCTAAAGGATGCGTGCACTCACATCCTCATTCATCCAGACCACAGAAAGTATCCCAGGTTCATTGTGGGAGGAAACCATTATCAGTACAGGGTACTGCCTTTTGGCCTCACCTCCATTCCCAGAGTCTTTACCAAATGCCTGGCAGTGGTGGCGGCCTACCTGAGAAATCAGGGAATCTTTGTCTTCCCCTATCTAGACGACTGGCTCATAAGGGGTCAGACGTGCCAGGAGGCCCGACAGGCCACCCTCAGAACTATTGCTCTTCTTCAGAGCTTGGGGTTTGTAATAAACATACATAGTAACATAGTAGTTGACGGCAGATAAAGACCAGCATGGTCCATCCAGTCTGCCCAGCAAGATGGCAAGAGTAGGTGCACCTGTCGCTCCGCGCATGCCACCCCTCCCCATATCCTTGTTCAGGGGTAAACCCACCACTCCATGTAGGACACCCCTATTTGTTGAGACGTTATATGGTTCAGAAGTTAGATGGTACCGTTTATTTTGTTTTTTTCCTATTTCTGTAAAGGGATCCTCTGTGTTTGTCCCATGCCTTTTTGAATTCCGTCACCGTGTTCGCCCCTACCACTTCCATCGGGAGGGTATTCCAAGCATCCACCACCCTTTCAGTGAAAAAATATTTCCTGACATTGCCTTTCAATTTACCCCCTTGCAGTTTCATGTTATGCCCTCTAGTTTTACAGGTTCCCCGTCTTTGGAAGAGGTTTGTTTGTTCATCATTTCTCTTTAAGTATTTAAAGGTCTGAATCATATCTCCCCTGTCCCTCCTTTCCTCCAACGTATACATATTTAGGTCTTCAAGTCTCTTCTCATAAGGCTTCTGATGCAGGCTCCAAATCATTTTGGTCGCCTTCCTCTGAACAGTCTCCAGTATTTTTACATCCTTTGCAAGATATGGTCTCCAAAACTGAACACAGTATTCCAAGTGAGGCCTCACCAGTGACCTATACAGTGGCATAAGTACCTCTTCTTTTCTGCTGGTAATCCCTCTTTGTATGCAGCCCAACATCCTCCTGGCTTTTGCCACTGCCTTGTCGCACTGTTTTGCCACCTTGAGATCAGCAGAGATAATCACACCAAGGTCTTTTTCCTGAACTGTGCATAACAACCTTTCTCCCCCTATCGCGTACATTTCTCTTGGATTTCTGCTACCCAAGTGCATGACACTGCACTTTTTTGCATTAAATCATAGTTGCCAAGCTTTAGACCAGTCTTCCAGCTTTTGTAGATCTTTCTTCATGTTAACCACTCCCTCGGGGGAGTCCACTCTGTTGCAAATTTTTGTGTCGTCTGCAAAAAGACAGACTTTTCCATTCAGTCCTTCAGCAATATCACTCACAAATACATTGAACAGTGCCGGGCCCAGGACCGAACCCTGGGGCACCCCGCTAATCACCTTCCTCTCATCCGAGTGAGCTCCATGTACAATCACCTTCTGTTGTCTGTCAGTCAACCAATTTCTAATCCAGTTTACCATCTTGGGACCCATCCCCAAGCTACTGAGTTTGTTGACAAGCCTCCTATGAGGAACAGTATCAAAGGCTTTGCTGAAATCCAGGTAGATGACATCCATTGCATGCCCCTGATCTAGTTCCCTGGTCACGCAGTTTGGCAAGATCGTCCTTCGGTAAAACCATGTTGCCTCGGGTCTTGCAAGCTGTTGGTTTTCAGAAAGTTCACTATTCGCTCTTTCAGGAGTGCCTCCATTACTTTTCCCGCCACCGAGGTAAGGCTCACGGGCTTGTAGTTTGACACTTCTTCCCTGTCACCACTTTTGTGTAGAGGTACGACATCAGCCATTCTCCAGTCCTGAGGAACCTCTCCTGTTTCCAAGGATCTGTTGAAGACATCCTTTAACGGTCCTGCAAGAACCTCTCTGAGCTCTTTCAGTATCCTGGGATGTATCCCATCCGGTCCCATGGCCTTGTCCACTTTCAGTTTAGCAAGTTGTTCTAACACCTCTTCTTCTGTGAATGGTGTGGTATCTACTTCATTCCCATTTTTATATTTGGGAGTCACAGCTGGTCCATCCCCAGGATCTTCTTTAGTAAACACAGAGCAGAAGTAATTGTTTAGCAATTTTGCTTTTCCAGTGTCACTTTCCACGAGTCCTTTCCCAGCACTTCTGAGTCCTGCAACTCTGATCTTTTTCCTTTCCCGAATATACCTGAAGAAATTTTTGTTGCCACCCTTAACATCTTTAGCCATCTTTTCCTCTGCCTTTGATTTTGCTATCCTTATTAGTCTTTTAGACTCTTTGAGTTGGATCCTGTATTCATTTCTGTGTTCTTCTGTCTGCAAGCTTTTGAATTTTGCAAAAGTTGTGTTTTTTGCCTTTATATGAACAGCCACCTCTTTGGAAAACCAAATAGGTTTCCTTCTCCTCTTGCTTTTATTTACTTTTCTTACATATTTATCTGTTGCTCCTTTTATTGCCTCCTTTAGTTTAGCCCATTGCAATTCCACTTCCTTTATCTCTTCCCACCCCGTCATCTCCTCCTTTACGTACTCTGCCATTTTATTGAAGTCAGTGTATTTGAAGTTTAGGACTCTGAGCTTGCTATGATTGGCCTGTACCATGGCTTTTATTTCAAACCACACCGTGTGATGGTTGCTGTTGCTCACAGGGGCACTCACGCAGACATTTGACACACTATCACCGTTGGTAAGCACTACATCCAGCGTTGATCTTTCCCTGGTTGGTTCCATCACCATTTGTCTAAATAATGCATCTTGGAGAGCATCCACAATTTTTTGCTTCTTTCCAGATGTGCAGAAGGAGTAATCCAATCCACATCAGGTAGATTAAAGTCACCCAATATGATTGCTTCCCCCTTTGATGCTATCTTGGCAATATCTATAATCAATTCATTGTCTCTCTCTTCAATTTGAGTCGGAGGTCTATAGACTACAGCAATATGGATGACAGTGCCATCTCTCTCCAACGCAATCCAGAGCGCTTCTTCTTTTCCCAAAGTCCACATTGCTCCCCTCCCAGAACTCATAGGGGCAAGGTTGGACTCTCTCCTGGCAAAGGCATTCTTGCCAGAAGACAGAGCTCAAAGACTGATAAACTTAGCAAACCAGTTTCTCAGCAGGTCACTGGTCTCCACCAGACTCTGCCTGAGGCTTCTTGGCCACATGGCTTCGACAGTACATGTGACCCCCAATGCCAGGCTCGATATGAGGCCTGCACAATGGTGCCTTCGGATTCAGTGGTCACAGGCCACAGGCAGCCTCAGAGACAGGATAAGGATGTCCAGACAATTTCTGAACTCCCTCAGCTGGTGGCTGCCCCCCCCCCCCCCCCCACAATCTGCTGCAAGGGGTACCTTTTCAGCTTCCTGGGTTCCAAGTGGTGCTGACCACGGACGCCTCCCTGCAGGGCTGGGGAGCTCATTGTCTAGGCAAGTGCACCCAGGGCCTGTGGTATCCCTGGGAAGCCACACAGCAGATCAATCTACTGGAACTCAGGGCTATTTGGTTAGCCCTCAAAACTTTCTCTCCTACTCTGGCTCATCAGTCTGTCCTAGTTCAAACAGACAACCAGGTAGCCATGTTTTATGTGAACAAGCAGGGCGGGACTGGATCCAGGCTCCTTTGTCAGGAAGCACAGGACCTTTGCTTGTTTGCCCTCAAGCACAACATGCTCCTCAAGGCTGTGTACCTCCCTGGCCAGGAAAACTACTTGGCCGACAGGTTGAGCAGGATTCTGCAACCCCACGAGTGGCAGCTCCATCCTTTGGTGGTTCAGAGGATTTTCCTGAAATGGGGACTTCCATCCATAGATCTGTTTGCCAGTCCACTGAACAAACAGCTGCCAAAGTTCTGCTCCAACTTTCAAAAAAATCATTCACCATTCACTGTGTAGAGAGGCAGAACTAGCAAACGAGGTCTCAGTTAAAAATAACACTGCTGCTGCTAGGCTCGCACCCAATGACAGACACAAAGTTCTGCTCCAGACAACCGCATCCTCTGCGGATAGCAGCAGATGCTTTTCTGATCCCATGGTCTCAGGGCCTCCTCTATGCGTTTCCTCCCACGCCCTTGGTGGCCTGAACCCTGTTCAAGATTCTTCAGGACAAGGCCTCGGTCCTGCTGGTGGCTCCCAGGTGGCCGAGACAGCCTTGGTTTCCACTTCTGCTTCAGCTGGCAGTGGCTCCCCCACTGCCTCTGGGGTTGCAACCCGACCTTCTCTCTCAGGATCAGGGTTCCATTCTGCACCCCAATCTCAAAGCTCTCAATTTGATGGCCTGGAGGCTGCAAGGGTAGTTTTGGCTCCCTGGGGCCTACCTCAGGAAGTTGAAGAGGTTGTCCTATCCTCTAGGAAACAGTCCACTAGGAAAACCTATGCTCTCAAATGGAAAAGGTTTTCTGTGTGGTGTCAGCTACGTACAGAGGATCCTTTCTCCTGTACTGTACCAGTAGTGCTTCAGTACTTACTGCACTTATCAAATCAGGGACTTAAGTCCAATTCTGTTCGGGTCCACCTCTCAGCTCTAGCAGCTCACCACTCACTGTTGGAAGGACATTCTCTGTCGGTTCATCCCTTGGTGTCCCGGTTTCTCAGAGGCTTGCTTTTGCTCAAGCCTCCAATCCGTCCTCCTGTTCCTGAGTGGGAGCTGAATGTGGTCTTGCAGCAACTGACTCGCCCACCTTTTGAGCCGATGGCTACTTGCCCTCTACGCTTCCTGTCCTGGAAGACACTCTTCTTGATGGCCCTAACCTCAGCCAGGCGAGTGAGTGAGCATCAGACCCTGGTCTGTGACAGGCCTTACACACACTTCTATAGGAGCAGGGTAGTCCTTAGGACTCATCCAAAGTTCCTCCCTAAAGTTGTCTCCTCCTTCCACCTTAACCAAGAGGTGGTTCTTCCAACATTCTTCCCTAGGCCTCATGCAAGCCAGGCTGAAGCAGTTCTGCATACCCTGGACTGTAAGAGGGCCTTATCCTTCTACCTTGACCGTACGCAGGGGCATAGAAGGGCTACTCAGCTCTTCATATCTTTTGACCCTAATAATTTGGGGTTAGCTGTGTCCAAGCATACCTTGTCCACCTGGGTGGCTGACTGTATCACCTGGGCTTACAGGGCGGCTGACCTTCCTTTGCAGGGTTGGGTCACGGCCCATCGTGTCAGGGCAATGGCTGCCTCAGTGGCTCATCTCCGCTCTGTACCGTTGGTGGACATCTGCAGGGCTGCAACTTGGTCCTCAAGCCAGACTTTTGCGGCTCATTACTGTCTGGAGAGGGAGTCCCGTAGGGACAGTGCTTTTGGCCAGGCAGTACTCCGGAATCTCTTTGAGGTTTAGGCAACTCCTGCCCTCCAGCCCTCTGTTGGGCTACCGGTGGAGGTTCTGTCAGTGAAAAGCCTTTCTTTGATGCTGGGACTAGAGGGAGTTCTCTTGTTCAGCCTGGGTTCATTGGTAGCCCAGAGCTAGGGAGTCACCCATATGTGAGGACTGACTTCCTGCTTGGTCCTGGAGAAAGAGTAGTTACTCACCTGTAACAGGTGTTCTCCAGGAGCAGCAGGAATCAGTCCTCACAACCCTCCCTCCTCCCCTGGGAGTTGCAGTTGTACATAGTTTATTTTTACATTTTTGTGTGCTGTTTTTAGCTATGTCATTTGACTGAGCAAGATGGCACCTTTAGGCGGGAAGGGAACCGCGCATGCGTGCCTGCATTCCCAAAGGCTTTCTTGGAAAGCTGGGGAAATGCTCTGCAAGGGGGGCTTCATCGACATCGATGTCACCCATATGTGAGGACTGATTCCTGCTGCTCCTGGAGAACACCTGTTACAAGTGAGTAACTACTCTTAACTGTCAACCAAGAAGTGCCTGTGCTACGGTCTATGGCCACCAGAGGGCAGCTGGAACACTCAATAGTGCCTTTCTGTGACCATGTGTATGCAGCCATATCAGATTGATCATTCTCTGCAAGTCAGGGAAGAAATAACCACAGGACCACCTCATGGGCTCTCAGGGGTTAGTGACTAAACAAGCAACTAATGTTCTGCAAATCAAGATTATATGACCAAGATTTAAAGCTCTTAACTTCTGTATCGTTTGTCGGGCTCTGGTGCCCTAAAGGCCACCGGATGGCAGCGCTGCTCATGAATCACATATAGTATTCAGTGCCCCCATCCCTGGGGGGGGGCGGGGGGGTGGTAAAATACAAAATCGTATTACTCATCAGGTTCACACAAGCAGCAACCTTTAAGTCCTCCATTAGCAAGGTTGTCGGTGTATCCCACTGCTATTTCTCTGACTGCAGAAAGGCCGGGGGGGGGGGGGGGTGCCTGTGTGTTTCATAGCTCCACTTAGCATGCCCTTCCCAGGAAATTCTCATCTATTTCTAGAGCAGGATTTCATTTAATTTCTCTGGTTATGGTTAATGCACAGCGTTAAGGGGCTGTGTTCGAAGGCTTGGGTCCCACGGACTTCGGTGGGATTTCAAAAAGAAAAAAAAAGAAACTCTCTTTAGTGAGAGATAGCCTTGTTCATTTTTTAGCTAACACTGTTGATTTATTCGGTGGCCTTTTGCGTCCTGAACCCCAAGGTCGGGACACTGTTTGCTTCCAGGGGTTCTACTCTCTATTTCGCTCTTCAGCTCCCTGGCAGATGCAGCAGGCTGGCAGGGGGTGTGCAGCGCGTCCTGCAACGCTGAATCCCTCAGGATAAGGGGGGAAAGAAAGCTGGGTGCAGTGGGGACTGGTAGCTTCTTGCAGAGCTATAGGAGCAGTTCAGGTAATTTTAGCTGATCTGCTTTGATTTCATTAGAGTTGGCGGAAACTTGGTTTTTGGAGTCCTATACTTTAAAAAAGAAAAAAAAAAGGTATAGCTATGTTGATTTACAAGAATCTCCTTCCGCTATCCATAGAAGGTCCTATAAAGCGTTAGTCGGTTTATATGGCAGGGTAATATTTTGGCTTAGTTGCTGTGATATAGCGCTATGATCCGCTGTAAACATAGTCAAGTCAAAAGGAATTATGGTTGATAACTCTCTTGGACAGTTGTAACAGGTGCTTGGGTGAGTGCCATGGCCAGTCCACAGATGTGGAATGCTCTGCCATAAGCATTATGTCATGAGAGGGATTTTATAGTTGTGTGGTTTCTTAATGGAAAATATTCCCATTTAGTTTGGCTTTGCCCAAATCATAATTATTTACGGTAGATTTGTAATGTCTTAATTTTGGCTATATGTGGTTTAATTTTACATATGGAAAAGGCAGCTCAGCGGAGCTATTGCAAAATAGAACTCTGGCCTTTGAAGCTATCTGTGCTCCCATTCCATTTATCAGAGGTTCTCCAGTACAGAGAGTATCTGCTAGTGTTCAGCGAATGCCTTAACCCTTTGAAGGCCTACTTTAAATTTTTAATCCACATTCTGCAGCCGGGTTAATTTTTGCATATTTCAGGAAAATGGTACCCGTCTTATTCAATATGTTCTAATAGTGATTTTCCTTCTGCTATGGTCATGTATTACATACCATTTGATAGGAAGATTTAGTCAGAATTTTGGATCCCAAGAGTTTTGGGCTCGGCCTGGAAAGGGTTAATGGGGGCCTGAAGCACGCAGCCAGGCTGGTTCTCTAGCAGCAATAGCAGCAGCTCAGATTCTAGTAGGCATACATCATATGCTGGGCTTACAAGATGGCTTCTACGCTGATCGGCATCAGCCAAGATGGCTGCTGGTTTAGACTGTGAATGTGGAGGCAGCCTGGATGAGGGACCTTGCGTTCTCTGGAAAATGCCCTGCATACACTGAATCATTTAAATTCGATCAGCTACTGGCAGGACACAATGCACTCTCGCATGCTTTTTTGCTTCAGTAGTCTAAAAGTGGAGTCTGTACCAGGTGGTATAATGGGAACTTGTCTGCAGTTTCTCGGCTTCTTTATTGCTGACTCAATTGCCACTGCGGAATGAGAAAGCTGTATTTCCTAACACCAGGTGCTAGTTGAACTTAAAATATAAAGTCCATCTTTGTGCAGTCAGACGGAATGGGGTGTTATTCTAGCAGGAAGGCCGTGGATTAGTATGCCTGTGATTGGGAGTTCTTTCTACTTCATATTGTTGGCACGGAAAGAGCTTCTCCAAACATATGCTGAAGGAATTTTTGGTTAAGAGATGTCTTTGTGAAAAAAAAAAAGTATTCAGCTGTCCTGAATTCGCCTGTTCTTGATTGACATTTTGAGGCTAAGCAGGGGCAGGCCTGGGTACTACATGGGTGGGTGCACACCTTGCACTACCAGGGGGTGTGGACTCACTGGATGGAAGAGAGCTCTAGCAATCTTCTTTAGCGCAAGATAGGAAAGTAGATGGTTCACTGAAGCGATCGTTGGGGGCAATGCTCTGTCCTTACAAGCTCTCATTTGTGGAGCCTGGGGGGGGGAGGGGGCGAGAGCATGCTTCAGGTGGTCGCAGTGTTTACGGCAGGCTACTTGCCTGGAACAGGAAAGGATCAGGGAGTTGAATTGACTAGAGTTTGATTTGCTTTATGTGGCAAATGTGCATTATGGTTTAATTCGAGCGCTAGCTAATATTATTGGCTTCCTTTGGGTTCACCCGGAGGTCTCTGTGATGGAGGAATGGGGCGGCTGATAGTTTGTCCAAGTCGAGGTTCAGTAAGCTCCCAGTTAAAAGTCTTTGTCTTGTCCTTTCCCCGTGGGCTCTCATAGGGCAAGTAGTTAGCGTATCGAGGCTTTCGGGGAAAGGTACTCTTGGTAGCACCCGGTTGAACGAGACGGCCGTACTAGGGTAATCTCATTCGCCTACTCGACGGGCATTTCCTAGAAGTTGCCGGTAGCGGACGTTCTGCTGCGGCTAGGTCCGCTGCGAATGTCTCAGGAGGATCAGTGCCCGCCTACGGTTTGGCCTTTGAATGGGCGGGGCTGAAGAAGAAGGGTTATTCTGCGGCACTCTTCGCCACCTTGTTGAGAGCAAGGAGGCAGGCCGCGTCTGGTACATAGGTCCGTGCTTAGCGCCTTTTTGAAGGCTGCTGTTCACTGGCCGCATGTCCGGGCGACAAAGGTGTCTGTATCCTTGGTCTGAGTTCTCTGCAGGACAGTGTCTGAAGGAACTAGCGGCCAGTTACTTAGAGGGTCCAGCTGGCGACTGTTTCCGGCTGTAGAGGTTCTGTGGAGTGAATAGCGCTAGGTGTTCGATCGATGTGTGACGTTTCCTTAAGTTGGGACCCGACTGCGCTCCTCAAGGAGAGTTCGGGTGCCGCCGTGGGATACCGATTGGGCCTTAAAGGCGTTAACTAAAGAGCCCTTTGATTCTTTACTCCAGGCATCGGTAAAGGATTTGCTGTTATAGACAGTGGCTTTGATAGCTCTTTGTTCGGCGCGACGAATTTCGGAGTTTCAGGCGTTGTCATGTAATGAGCCATTTTCACCCTTTCTGAATAGAGGGTAGTGTTTGCGACCAGTCCCGTCGTCCTTCCAAAAGATGGTATCTGATTTTTCTCCTGAGCCTATTGGTTTCTCTTCCAGTTCTCGGTTTTTCTGGAAGGGGAGGTTTTTATTCGTAGCTTACGCCGATAGGAAACTTAAAATGCAGGGTGCGGCGTTCGTTTCTTTGTTTTTGTGTGTTGGTTGGAGGTCCCCGCGAAGGGGAAGCAGCAGCGAAGGCGGCCATTTCGCACTGGGTTAAGGCGGTGGTTGCCTCAGCATTCTGGTGGCGAGGTTGTACGATTCCGGGGGGCTTTCTGACTCTTGCTACCAGGGCGCAAGCAGCTTCATGGGTGGATCACTGTGTCATTCCACCAGGGGGGATTGGTAGAGCAGCTTCCAGGTCGTCTCTTCATTCCCTCAGTAACCACTGCTGCCTAAATGTTCTGACAGTAAAGGATGCCTGTTCCGGGTCGACGGTGTGGTGAGTTGGCTGGATAGGTCCCTCCCAGTGATTACTGCTCTGTTACATCCCAGAGGTGGAGGACTAAACTGGAGGAACGATAAGGAAATAGAAATTACACTTACCTGGTAATTGTCATTCCTTGAGTGACGACAGTTTAGTCCTCATTCCCGCCCAGGGATGTGATTTCTTCAGAGTTTATTTTCAGGCGGAGTGGAGTATCAATCTCAAAGAGTAGACAGATCCTTTCAGATTCTAGATCGCAGTGAGTATCCCTCTCTGTTTCTTCCTTCTCTCTTATTTAAACGAGGGGATGGTATAGGAAATGTGTTTGCATAGTGGGGACGTGAATGTAAAGTTAAAAAAAAATAAATAAGACTGATAAGGTTAAAAAGGTTCCTCAAGTTGAGGAATGGAGAGTTATTTAAAGCTATGGTATAGTTACTTATTTGTTGTTCCTTTGAGTTTGCTTTGTCAGTAGTACACTGGAGGCTGATGGGAGATACCAGCAGGCTATATCCAGTGATGTCACGACTTTGACATGCCCAGTCTCCAAGCTGCAGGAGGAGGTGCACAACCCAGAGGTGGAGGACTAAACTGTCGTCACTCAAGGAACGACAATTACCAGGTAAGTGTAACTTCTATTTAAGGACTACTCAAGGCCACACAGACCCTAATCATACCCACTCAAACTCGAAGAACACCTGTATATGTTTATTTATTTTATTTATTTAGCTGTATTTATATCCCGCTTTTCACCGGGTCAAAGCGGTCAATTGGGGGATACATTTAACACGAGGGGATATGAGACACATACGCTAATACTTACAGGGAACATGGGCAATGGAGGGTTAAGTGGCTTGCCCAAGACCACAAGGAGTACCTATAGGACTAGAAATCCCAGTCCCTCCGGCCTGAGATTGCTGTCCCCAGGTGGGACATGAACCCCCGGCCCTCCGGCCTGAAGTACCTTGTCATAACCACTAGACCACTCCTCCCATTACATACTTGTACATAGTTTTAATCAAAACATTAACCTGTTGAAAATACTTTATGTTAAAGTTATCATGTAAAACGTTAGCTCCTGTTTTATGTAACGTTTGGTTCTCTGTAAACCGCTCCTGATCTCTGGAAGGGGCAGTATAGAAAAGTACAATAATTAAAAAAAGGATTGTTGATTGCTATGTACCTCAACGTGGCCCGTGACACTCAGCGGCGCTGTAGAGAATTCCTAGTACTTAAGCCAGGGGTAATCCAGCTGGGGGGATTGCGTCTCCTTAAAATTCCCACGTAAGTCCCTTATACGTTTGCAATCTCAGAGTTTTGTTTTTTATGATCCTACCCAGCTGGCTGCCTTTGATAGTTTGTGTCTCTCTCTCCTATCTATGGAGCGAACCAGTTAGGTTCTATTTTGCGCAGTAATGGAGTGAGTTTTGGATTAAACTGCTTACTTCTGCTTTCCTCTCATGTTTGTAAGTTTTCTTATTTCCTATTTGATCTTGGCTCCCACTGGTTTTTGGGCTTGTAGGTATTCAAGGTGTATTTGTTTTTTCTTATGTTTTTTCCTTTAATTTGTAACCATGAGTGCCTTTTTCTTTACAAGTATTATGCTTGGAATTTTGTAAAATTTATAAATATAAAATTAAAAAAAAAAGCAGAGGACCCAGCATAGATCCCTGGGGTACTCCACTATTCACCTTTCTCCACTGGGAAAATTGGCCATTTAGCCCTACCTTCTGCTTTCTATCTTTTAACCAGTTCCTGATGCACAATAGTACACTGCATCCTATCACATGACATTTTAATTTCGCCAAGAGTCTCTCATGAGGGACCTTGTCAAAGGCTTTCTGAAAATCCAGATACACTATATCAACCGACTCACCTTTGTCTACCTGTTTATTCACACCTTCAAAAAATATAACAGATTAGTAAGACAAGACCTTCCTTGGCTAAAGCCATGTTGGCTGTCTCCCATTAAGCCATGACTATCGACATGTTTGGTAATTTTGTTCTTTATAATGGTTTCTACCATTTTACCCGGTACTGACATCAGGTTCACTGGTCTGTAGTTTCCCGGATCACCCCTGGAACTCTTTTTAAAAACTGGCGTTACATTGGCCATCCTCCAATCTTCAGGTATTACAGATGATTTTAATGATAGTTCACAGATTACTAATAGGTCTTGTCACGCAGCGGGGGCTGATGAGAGCCCTGAAGAAAGAAAAGAAACTGTTTTACACAGAAAAAAAGACATGCACAACTTGCAATATTACCAGCAACCAGCTAGAGGGAGCAAGAGTGTCTTCAGAGGGACTGAAGAGCCACGCCCAGCTGGACACGAGAAAATGCTAACCAGCCCCCAACTCTCAAGGAAGGGAGTGCTTTATAAGGGGAGTGTGGAAGGCAAAGACAGAGGAGGTGAAAGAACCAGAAGAACCGGAACAGATGGAACCAGCAGAATAGCTGGAACAGATGGAACCAGGAGAAGAGGTGGAATAGGTGGATCCGACAGAACCGGGAGAATAGGTGGAACCAGAGGCTGGTCCAGGATCACTGGCAACACAGAGAGAGAAAGGTTGGAGAGGAAACCTTACTACTCTTGTGCTAGCAAACCACCGCGTGGGAGAGGTGATTTCCCAGAAGCTGAGGAAGGACCTGGGAAGGTCTCAGCTCCAACAAGAGAGAAAGCGGTTTGTCCACAGAGGCAAAAGCACTGCTGCAACGATAACCAAAGGCCAAAGGAGAGACAGCTAGAGAAGCCAAGCCCTCCTGAGCAGGCAAGCCAGAAGCTAAGCTTGTATAGGACCAGACCTTCACTTGGAGAAAGGCTTCCAGGCCTACAAGGTAAATCCTACTTTCCTAAGAAAGGCTTTCAGAAAGCTGCTGGCTGGGAGAGACAGGCAGTAGAAGAAGACTGTTTACCTGAGGAGTCCTATAATACAAGGTATGAAAAATGTTTACCTAAGAAGAAACTGGTGAATGATAAATATTCATATAAGGCTGCCATAAAACCTCTGAAGAAAGAGGAGACTTTTAAGTATAACACGGCACATAGCCGACGCCCTAGGTTTGGCCCAGAATACTGGGAACTGGTACGGGAACTGGTACAGGAACTGTATAAAAAGCCTGAATATATTTTACCTGAAAGCAGCTACACAGAATCCGAGGCTTCGGATAGTGAGCCAATGCAAGTGGGACTGCCAGGGGATGTTTCTGACCAGGAAATGGATTGTACATACTGTGTTACAGGAAGCCTAGAATCCTTACCAGATGTATGAAATGTTTTGCTAACCAGAGCATACCTGATTTGTTTAAGTAATCGCATTCCTGTGAAGCACAACAGTTTTTGTCTTAAAACTTGAGTTTGTTTTTCTCACCTGAAGAAAGGACATTTTGCTTTATAGTTGTAGCCCAATAATTTGAACCATTGTGAAGAAGGGAAATAAAAGCCTTTATTTTTCCCACCACTTTGCTCTGTTATTTCATTGGAGATTGGAAGTCAGGGAAAACTACAAAGACCAAGAGTCAATTGGGCCCTTAGAATACCTCCCAATCTCAACTTTATATTTTTATGTCCGACCTGCCCTGACCTCCACTAGCCACCAGGGTAGTACTCGTGACAGTCTGCAGTCTTTTGGTTGCCCCACTGATCATTAGCGGCCACCAACTCACTGAGATCTGCTTAACCATCAAGCACAGTATACGGATTCCAACAGTGGCCAATCCATGACACAAGTACATGTTAAATTCCCAAAAGGTACACAGGTTCCATACTGCTTCTCCCGGGGTAAGCAGTGAATTTCTCAGTCCTCTTTTCCTCCAGAAATGTATCCAAACCTCTTTTAAACCCAGCTGCACTAACAGCTTTTACTACATCCTCTGGTAATGAATTCCAGAGTTTGTTTAGACATATAAGATATAAAACTCATGATAATAAATCAAAAGGAATGTCCTATACTAAATAAAAATTATACAGCTATCATAAATTATACAAAAAATTATACAGCTATAATAACCCTCCATAGCCCATGTTCCCTGTAAAATAGTTATCTCCAAGTTATAATGCCCTGTTCAATGTAATTTCAGTTGTTCAATGTAAACCGCACTGATGCAGAATAGCGCGGTATATAAGAGAATGTAAATAAATAAATAAATACAAAATTATGTAAACAGCAATAAATGAAACATTAAAACATAGAAAAATGATGACAGAAAAAGACCACATGGCCTATCTAGTCTGTCCTTCCATATCAACAACTACAACAGTCCCCTTTTTTCCTTTGTGTTTGTCCCATGCTTTTTTGAATTCAGATACCGTCCTCATCTCTACCACCTCCACTGGGAGACTATTCCACGGATTCACCACTCTTTCCGTAAAGAAATATTTCCGCATATCACTCCTGAATTTATCCCCCTTCACCCTCATCCCATGTCCCCTCGTAGCAGAACTTGCTTTCAATCAAAAGAGGCTCTCCCCTGTGCATTTATGCCTTGGAGGAATTTAAACGTCTCAATCATATCACCTCTATTCTGCCTTTCCTCTAAGGTGTACATATTAAGATCCTTAAGTCTGTCCTCATATGCTTTATAATGAAGACCACTAACCATTTTTGTAGCCACCCTTTGTACTGACTCCATCCTGTTTATATCCTTTTGAAGGTGTGGTCTCCAGAATTGTACACAATACTCCAAATGATGTCGCACTAGAGTTATACAGAGGCACTATCACCTCCTTTTTTCTGCTAGCCATTCCTCTCCGAATGCACCCAAGCATCCTTCTAGCTTTTCCTGACTCCTTTTCTATCTGTTTAGCTACAAAAAGATCATCAGACACAACCACACCGAGGTCCCGCTCTTCTTTAGTGGACAAAAGTACTTCACCCCCTATACTATATTGCTCCTTTGGATTGCTGCAGCCCAAATGCATGACCTTGCATTTTTTAACATTAAATCTCAGCTGCCAAATTCTAGACCATTCTTCAAGCTTAGCTAGATCCCTCCTCATGTTATCTACACCTTCCTGGGTGTCTACTCTATTGCAGATTTTGGTATCATCCGCAAGAGGCAAACCTTACCTGACAGCCCTTCCGCTAATGGAAGGAATGAAACGTACAGCAGGCGCCCCAAGAAATGTTATATTCTGACACTGGATTCTTTTGAGCATATTGAACACTTAGAGCAGCTTTGACTAACACTCAGCTTGGGCTACTATATCTGTTGCATGGCCCATTGTATTCCTATGGGCTGTGTGGCAGACAGCACATGTGAAGTGTTAGGAAAAGACGCCCAGAGGGCTAGATGAACTAAAATGCATGACTGCATTAGCACATGCTAACTCCATTATTCGTGACTAGCATAAACTGGGACCGAAGGTAAATAATACACATTAATGCGTGCCAGCACACACTAGCATGAGAGCACATTTTAGTAAACGTAGCCCATAGGAATGGATGCTGAGCAAAACATTTGTGGTTCTTGCATTCTCCTGGGTCCTGAGTCCTGAGTCCCCCTCCCACATGCGGAACCAAAGATTCCCCATTTATCAATCATTCATTCTGAAAAAGCACTCAGATGTGCTCTGTTTAAAGAACACTTGTTCATTTTTGAATTTACAGAATAACCCTGACAGGTCACTGCACTCCATTATCTCCCTGTGATTTTAAGTCCATACCTCACGCTCACATTCTGATCAGTACACTGAAAACCAAGTGGCCACTAGGTTGCCAGCAGCCTTGGGGCCCTGAAGGTCAGAAGCAGTGGGTTGTTACAACATCGGTGGCGAACTCGGTTTTCTAGCAGAAAGCAGAAGTAAGGAACAAACAGGGCCGGTGCAAGGATATGAGGAGTCCTAGGCAAACCTTCCTTCCTGCCTGTCACCCCCCCCCCCCCCTTGACACCATTGTCGCCCCTCTCTGGGTCCTGCAGTGGCGGCAATGACATTAAAACAGCAAAGCAGCACTTATCCAAAATCTCTGACACTGCGTGTTGCTGGTACTGCAACCCAGCCAGCCGCAGCCACTTCCGCCTCCGATTCATATTCCTACATACTGATACACGTCAATCACCGACAGTAACTACGATTTGTTTTTCTAGACCAACGTTTCCATTTGGACTTCCTTTGGCTCCCAGAGTCTTCACAAAATGCCTAGCAGTAGTGGTGGCACAGAGGAGAACATTGCCTGTTCCCTTAATCTGGACGACTCTGTTTCAGGCCCAACCAAAGATATGGTAAACGGCATGCTTCAGGACAGCATGGCACTGTAAAACCTCAGGTTTTTCATCAGTACCGAGAAATCAACACTCATCCCAAATTAAACCCCATTATTTAAAGGAGCCAACATAGACACATGAGAAGCAAAAGCATAAATTTTCCTAAAGCCAGGGCAACAACTATTGTGTACCTCAGCTCCTTTAATGCGCAAAACATGTTTAGTCTCGGTCTAAACTGTGCTCAGATTCTTGGGTTGCGTGGTGGCAGCATGTGCTCAGGGCCAGCCTGTCCACTACCACTACTACTACTAGTACCACTCCACATTTATATAGCGCTACCAGTCGTACGCAGCGCTGTACAGCACAGATGCGTAAGAGACAATCCCTGCTCATCAGAGCTTACAATCTAGTCAAGACAAAACACACGAAACGTGGGAGGTGTAGGCAGGGGTAGAGCAAGGGAGAGAAAATGAGATCAGGTGAGTCAAGATCCGAAAGCAGCAGCAAAGAGATGAGCTTTCAAACTGGACTTGAACAGGGTTAGAGAAGATGCCTGGTGTACAGACACAGGTAGTTTGTTCCAGGCGTAAGGTGCAGCAAGGTGAAAGGAGCGAAGTCTGGAGTTAGCAGTAAGAGAGCAGGGCATAGATAGAAGCAGTTTGCCAGAGAAGCGGAGTTCCCGAGTGGGGTTATAAGAGGAGATGAGAGATGAAAGGTACTGAGGAGCCACGGAGTGAATGCATTTATAGGTCAGCAGAAGAAGTTTGAATTGGATGCGGAAGCGGATAGGGAGCCAATGAAGTGACTTGAGAAGAGGAGTATTATGGGCATGACGAGGATGGCGAAAGATTAGCCACGCAGCAGAGTGTTGAACAGATTGAAGGGGAGAGAGATGATTCAAAGGGAGACCAGCAAGGAGTAGGTTAAGGTAGTCAAGATGGGAGGTGATTAAGGAGTGGATAAGCGTTTTAGTAGTGTGGAAAGGAAGGGGCGGATTTTGCTAATGTTATAGAGAAAGAAACGGCAGGTCTTAGCTACGAGATGGATGTGTGTGGAGAAAGAGAGGGAGGAGTCAAAGCAAACCCCCAGATTGCGGGCCGAGGAAACAGGAAGGAGTACAGAGTTATCCACAGAGACTGAGAAAGAAGGAAGAGGAGAGGAGGTTTTAGGGGAAAAGATAAGAAGTTCAGTCTTGGCCATGTTCAATTTCAAGCGGCGGTGAGACATCCAGGCAGCAATGTCAGAAAGGCAGGCAGAGATCCGGGTCTGGATTGCTGGGGAGAGTTGCGATGTAGAGAAGTAGATCTGGGAGTCATCAGCATAAAGATGGTACTGGAAGCCATGGGAAGAGATAAGCGCACCAAGGGATTGGGTATATTATTAGTTTATTAGGTGGTTGCCTAAGGTTGCAGACCCTGGTGGATGGCATCGGGTGTAGAGAGGTAGATCCGGGAGTCATCAGCATACAGATGGTACTGGAAGCCATGGGAAGAGATAAGCGCACCAAGGGACTGGGTATATTATTTTATTAGGCGGTTGCCTAAGGTGGCAGACCCTGGTGGGTGGCATCACTACCCCAACCCTCTGGGAAGTGGCAGCTGAACTACTAGTTCAGTGCTGTGGTGGGCTTTAAAACACCCACACACATGCGCACAGTTCCCGCCTGCCGCTCCTGCCCACCCTCCAAGAAAACTGCATTGGGGGGAGAGGCAGGAGTGGCAGGCCATGAGCATGCATATGCGCAGGCACTTTAAGGTCTGATGCAGTGCTGAAACAGCAGTTCAACCCAAAAACTACTGCCATGTTTTTGAATTTGTGATTTCATACACTTTAAAAAGATTAAAAGGAGTGGCTTGTTCTTCGGAGGGGATTTTCTTCCCCCTGCACAACAAGCATTCCAACATTTAAATATAGTTTTTTCTGTTTGCTTTTTTGTTTTCCCTTATTTATAGTAGTTTTTGGGTTGGATTTTGTCTATATTCTTGAAAGGTTCTGACCTTGCATTGTGGGTTTGGTTGATTGAAACAGCAGTTCAGCCATCACCGCTTCAGTGCAATGGGATGGTGGCACGGCGGGATGGATGGAGGTGCAGTCTTTTGGGGGGTGCGATGGCATGGAGGGTCTGCCTAGGGCAGCAGAAACCCTCACGCCACCACTGCATATGCTACATATGAGGACATTCCAGTAGTATCTGAAACTTCACTGGGATCAAAGAAAGCAATCTATAAAGTCAAAACTTCCAATCTAAGATGAAGTTTGTCAGTCCCTCACATGGTGGATTGGCTTCTCCAACCTCTTGGTAGGTCGACTCTTCATTTCTCCACCACTAGTACTGGTCCTTACAACAGATTCCTCCAGTCAAGGATGGAGAGCACATCTCTTTACTCTCAGCACTAAGGGACACGGGAGCAGTATTGAACATATCTATCGCATCAACCTCTTGGAACTCTGAGCAATCTACAATGCTCTACAAGCATTCAAAAAGTGGCTCCAAAACAATGTAGTAGTGCTGGTCAGAACAGACAACTAAATCACTATGTTTTATATCAACAAGTAAGGGGTTCCAGTTCCCCGTTTCTATGTTGAGACATGATCAGAATTTGGAGGCTAGCTTGTTCTGTCAAGATATCACTTCAAAGCCAAAAAAAGATACCTAAACCTGGTCAAAATAAATTACTACAATGAAAAACCCGGTTTTCTCCAATAAACCTCATAACCACAGACAACCCCCCCCCCCCCCCAAAAAAAAACCAATGTAACAACTTTTTTTGTCGGACAAGCCAGCCAAGTAAGAAGGAATTTTCCTCTCACCGTTATGGCACGTCCATTTTAATTAACAGAAAAACTTATTTTGATTAAAAAAAAACTTATTTTGCATTTCTAAGACAGCATCCGTTACTTAGCTATATCGTAGTTAGAAAGGCTGCTCCAGCTACGCCATAAACAGTAGTAATTCTAACAACGTGTCACGTTTCGGGGTATTCTCAGTAGTCCCCCTGCTTCAGGTCAAAACCACTGCATGGTAAAAAAACAGCCATCAAACTTATCTCCGTGAAGAATGGTTTTATATACACCGACCTCGTCATCATTCGCTCAGCTGTTATTGAACACACCTTTCAGTGAATTCAAACAAAAAGAAGGAGCCAATCAGAGCTAAAAGGGGAGGAACCACCAAACAGGGACCGCCCACCTAGTTAAAAAGCTGAATGGTATGAAAAATTATTAGTTTCACAGTACAGTATGCCAATCAATCTGCATGTTAAGGCCATGCGGACGTACAGTATTAAGATGAAAAATCCATTTTTGTTCCAAGTTCTGTAACCTTTGAAGCCAATCTCCCCCCCGTGGATTCTGGGGCACAAAATCCAACACTCACCATCGAAGCTCTGCAAAAGTATGCAGCATCTGCAGGCAATGTTCAACCAATGGGGCCGTTAATGATTTGGTCCGTAGACAAGAAGCATGTTCTCCCAGTCGTACTTTAAATGATCTTGATGTACGGCCAACATAATATAGATTGCAAGGAAACACAATCAGGTACACCACAAAAGATGAAGTGCAATCGGTATACCATCGAGCTGAATAGGTAATTTGAGTGTGGCCATCAAGCCAAACCGGACCTGAAATAGTGTGTAAACAATAATTTCAGGAACTACAAGGAAAATGACCTGCAGGATCATGAAACAAGGGTGGACAATCAGCTATCACTGTGGTATGAACCAAAAGGTCATGTAAATTGGCTTTCCGTGAATAAGCAATCTGAAGCTGACCTCTAAAACAAGTATGTAACCCCAAAACTGGCCAAAACCTGTGTACTAATCTTATAACTGCTGCTGACCCTTTCATATAAGGGAAAACTCCCGTAATCTTATTTTGAGATAATTGTGGAGCCGGGGCTTCCATAAGCCATTCACGATGAAGGTGACGCGCCCGTTTATATGCCAGCCTTATCACCCTGCTAGGATAACCCCTCAGGGCCAACCGATTGCTAAGATCTTTAGCATGCAACTTAAAATCAGACAGAGTGGTACAGTTTCGGCGAAGACGTAAAAACTGGCCAAACGGCAAACCTCTTTTTAATGCAGGAGGATGAAAGCTGTCAAAACGTAATAAGGTATTCCGCTGCACCGACTTACAATAAAGGGATGTCAAAAAGCCAGTTTGGGATAATTCTATGGTGATATCCAAAAATTGGATCACACGAGTCTCTACCTGTGCTATAAATTGTATATTGTCTTTAAAGGAATTTAAATCCCGTAGAAAAAGATCAAGATCGTCTCTTGTACCGGTCCATAAAAAGAAAACATCATCCAAAAACCTCCGCCAGAATGGAATCTTTATAAACAACGGATGGGAATAGACATAAAGATCTTCAAACCAGGCCATGTAAATTGTAGCTATGGAAGGCGCCACAGTCGCCCCCATAGCAATGCCAAAGATCTGAAGATAATATTGTTGCTGGTATAAAAAATAATTGTTGTTAAGCACCAGACCCAAGAGATCCAAAACAAAACCACAGGGAAACCGATCCGGTAATGATAAAGGAAAATTTGACAAACATGCTAGTGCCTCTTTCTGGTCAATATTAGTATATAAAGACTGAACATCTAGGGACACCATAAAGGAGTAAATAGACATCATTGTGCAGGTTGCCAATTGTTTCAAAAAATCTCCAGTATCTTTAATATAAGATGGTACTTTAGCAGCAGCCGGCTGTAAAAAAATAAAATGGTCACAAAACTCCGATACGGACTCTTCTGAATTAGGTTCCGTTCACACTGGTGGTAGTAAGAACAGGGTTTTTTCTGGTTCTTCTGAGACACAGCATGGAAATGTTTTTCGGGGCCGTAGACCCCGTGGTTCCCACCATCAGGATTTTCTGGAGGGCCCGTATACCAATGTTCCCTCTAATTTTCTGTAGGCTGTGTGCGCATAAAGTATGAGCTGTGCAGCTTTTGAAGGAAGGTTAAATTTTTGTACGCCACATAATAACACTCGGAGTTATATACAGTATGTACACCACATTGATTTTAATCAATTAAATGAAAATAGACGATTACTAAATGAAGCGGAAAATTTCTAGTAATTACAATCACAACTTTTACATTTTAAGATGTCTGTGTTGTTTTCTATCAGAATCAGAACCGTAATTTTTGTGCGCTCTGTTGTAAAGTATGTGCGCTTGCTTGGCGAGGTGTGTGCGCGCGCACACGCGCACAGCTTAGAGGGAACAGTGCCGTATACCAGGTCCAGGACCAGAACTCATCAGTTGTGAATCTTTCCGGACAAGAGCTTACGAATGCACAGCTTCAAGTTTTGGAATTGGGAGTTTCATATGTCTTTTCTCCTCGTTATGATTTATTTATTTACATTCTCTTATATACCGCACTATTCAGCATCAGCGCGGTTTGCATGGAACAGAAATGCTCAGTACAGTTAACATGTATGAGTTTACAGATAACAGGGCAAGTAACTTAGATAACAGGGGTAAACTATTTACAAAACTTGCTACATAAGCTTGGATACCGGTGGTAAAATATTTACAAATATTGCTACATAAGGTTGTATGATCATGAATTCTATAGAAACAAATGCACCACTAAGGGTTAGAGAATCTTTATTGGCATGTTGTTGGGAAACCATATATTTGCTTAGTGGGTTGCATCTCTGTCTCGGTGGGTGAGGTTGGGTTCTATGAGGTACTTATTGAAAAGATGGTACTTGAGGGCTTTCCTAAACTGCGTAAGGCCCTTAATAGCCCGGATATCTGGAGGTAATGCGTTCCAGCATCTTGGTGCGCTGATACTAAACGCCCTATTGGCTGTAGATGAAGTGCAAACTGTTAATGCTTTCGGGACTTTTAGGGTGTTTGTAGCTGTGGATCTCCTTGCTCTATTAGGAGATATGGTATGGATGAGGGCCATTATTGATTCAGGGGAGAGCTTGTTAATAGCTTTAAAAGTGAGTAACAGAGTCTTAAAAACGATTCTAGCCTGGATAGGTAGCCAATGTAATTGTATCAACAGAGGTGTCACGTGGTCGCTTCTGGGGGCTCCATGGATGACCCTTGCTGCAGCGTTCATGGCGAGCTGCAGCGGGTGTAAGGTGGATAGGGGCAGGCCTTGAAGGATGGCATTGGCATAATCAAAATGAGGTATGATCAATGCCTGGTATATAGTCCTGAAGTCATTTGGTTCCAGCATAGATCGTAAATGCCGAAGTGAGCGGATCTTGTAGTATACTGCTCTGACTGTGTTCCCTATGTGGGCTTTCATGTCTAGGCGCTGATCCAAGGTGACTCCCAGGTAGCGTATTGATGGTTTAGTTTGTAGCTCTGCTTCTTTTACTTTAAGGAATTGTGGTGGTGATAAATTTGAGATGCGGGTGGCATTACAAAAATCTTTTAGAAAATTACGTGTTACGTGTTATTCATTACTTTTCCAACCAGGCTGCTAGCCCTGACATCTCTTTGGTGAAGAATCTTTCTAAATGGCAGCCGCCGGGACCGGTTGATGCGGCAATTTCTACTTATCAAGATCTGGTTTTGACAGAACTTTCGGGTTTAGAGTTAAACGCCTTTCCTTCTTATAATAACTTGACTCGTGAACATTATACAGCTTTAAAGCAACTGGCAACTTCAAATGTAATAATTCGGCGAGCTGACAAAGGGGGAGCGACGGTGGTCCTGTCCTTGGAACAATATGAATGTGAAACGCACATTCATTTGGATAATCGTAAAAATTACATTCCAATTGAAGATCTTATGGCGAGACTTATGAATCAGATCCAACAGTTGGTCACTCAGGCCTTTTTTAACAACTGGATAACAAGAAGTGAAATGGATTTTTTGATTAATAAACATCCTAAGATGCCGACTTTTTATTTAGTTCCAAAAATTCACAAGTCACTTTTGAACCCTCCGGGTCGACCTATCATCTCTTGTCGGGATTCAATATTGGAACCCCTATCGAAGTTTTGTGACCTTTTTTTACAGCAGGCTGCTGCTAAAGTGCCATCTTATATTAAAGATACTGGAGATTTTTTGAAACAATTGGCAACCTGCACAATGATGTCTACTTACTCCTTTATGGTGTCCCTAGATGTTCAGTCTTTATATACTAATATTGACCAGAAAGAGGCACTAGCATGTTTGTCAAATTTTCCTTTATCATTACCGGATCGGGTTCCCTGTGGTTTTGTTTTGGATCTCTTGGGTCTGGTGCTTAACAACAATTATTTTTTATATCAGCAACAATATTATCTTCAGATCTTTGGCATTGCTATGGGGGCGACTGTGGCGCCTTCCATAGCTACAATTTACATGGCCTGGTTTGAAGATCTTTATGTCTATTCCCATCCATTGTTTATAAAGATTCCATTCTGGCGGTGGTTTTTGGATGATGTTTTCTTTTTATGGACCGGTACAAGAGACGACCTTGATCTTTCTCTACGGGATTTAAATTCCTTTAAAGACAATATACAATTTAGAACATAAGAACATAAGATATGCCATACTGGGTCAGACCAAGGTCCATTTATAGGACAGGTAGAGACTCCTGTGATCCAATTTTTGGATATCACCATAGAATTATCCCAAACTGGCTTTTTCACATCCCTTTATCGTAAGTCGGTGCAGCGGAATACCTTATTACGTTTTGACAGCTTTCATCCTCCTGCATTAAAAAGAGGTTTGCCATTTGGCCAGTTTTTACGTCTTCACCGAAACTGTACCACTCTGTCTGATTTTAAGTTGCATGCTAAAGATCTTAGCAATCGGTTGGTCCTGAGGGGTTATCCTAGCAGGGTGATAAGAACATAAGATATGCCATACTGGGTCAGACCAAGGTCCATCAAGCCCAGTATCCTGTTTCCAACAGTGGCCAATCTAGGTCATATGTACCTAGCAGTTTCCCCAAAAGACACAGGTTCCGCAATGCTTGTACTGGGTCAAGCATTGATATCCTGGGTCCCTTCTTAATAATGGTTTATGGACCTTTCCTCCAGGAACTTGTCCAAACCTTTTTTAAACCCAGCTACACTAACAGCCTTTACTACATCCTCCGGTAACAAACTCCAGAGTTTGATTACACGTTGAGTGAAAAAATATTTTCTTTTATTAGTCTTAAATAGTTTACCCTGTAGCTTCATTGCATGTCACCTAGTCTTTCTATATTCTGATAACGTAAACAGTCGATCTACGTTTACCCGTTCCACTCCGTTCATTAATTTATAGACTTCTATTATATCTCCCCTCAGCCGTCTCTTTTCCAGGTTAAAGAGCCCTAACCTTTTTAGCCTTTCTTCATAGGAGTATCCTTCCATCCCCTTTACCATTTTGGTGGCTCTTCTCTGAACCTTTTCTAATAACTCTATATCCTTTTTAAGATACGGCGACCAGAATTGCACACAATATTCAAGGTGCGGTCTCACCATGGAACGCTATAGAGGCATTATAATATCCTTTGTTTTATTCTCCATCCCTTTCGTTATGATACCTAGCATTCTATTTGCTCTCTTGGCTGCCGCTGCACACTGGGCCGAGGGTTTTAACATGTTATCCACAATGACGCCTAAATCTTTTTCCTGGGTGGTGGTTCCTAATGTGGAACCTTGCATTGTGTAACCATAGTTTGGGTTGTTCTTCCCTAGGTGCATAGCTTTGCACTTGTCCACATTAAATTTCATCTGCCATTTTGATGCCCAGTCTTCTAATTTATCAAGATCCTCTTGCAATTTTCCACAATCCTCTTGGGTTTTAACAGTTTTGTGTCATCTGCAAATTTGATAACCTCACTCATTATTCCACTTTCCAGGTCATTTATGAATATGTCAAAAAGCAGCGGACCCTGCACAGATCCCTGGGGTACACCACTATTCATCTTTCTCCATTGGGAAAATTGGCCATTTAGCCCAACCCTCTGCTTTCTATCTCTTAACCAGTTCTTGATCCACAGTAGTACACTGCCTCCTATCCCATGACTCTTTTTAGTTTTGCCAAAAGTCTCTGATGAAGGACCTTGTCAAAGGCTTTCTGAAAGTCCAGATACACTATATCAACCGACTCACCTTTGGCCACCTGTTTATTCACACTTTCAAAAAAACATAACAGATTAGTAAGACAAGATCTTCCTTGTCTAAAGCCATGTTGGCTGTCTCCCATTAGGCCATGACTATCGACATGCTGAGTAATTTTATTCTTTATGATGGTTTCTACCATTTTTCCCAGTACTGACGTGAGGCTCACCGGTCTGTAGTTTCCCGGATCACCCCTGGATAAGGCTGGCATATAAACGGGCGCGTCACCTTCATCGTGAATGGCTTATGGAAGCCCCGGCTCCACAATTATCTCAAAATAAGATTACGGGAGTTTTCCCTTATATGAAAGGGTCAGCAGCGGTTATAAGATTAGTACACAAGTTTTGGCCGGTTTTGGGGTTACATACTTGTTTTAGAGGTCAGCTTCAGATTGCTTATTCACGGAAAGCCAATTTACTTGACCTTTTGGTTCATACCACAGCGATAGCTGATCGTCCACCCTCGTTTCATGATCCTGCAGGTCATTTTCCTTGTAGTTCCTGCAATTATTGTTTACACACTATTTCAGGTCCGGATTGGCTTGATGGCCACACTCAAATTACCTATTCAGCTCGATGGTATACCGATTGCACTTCACCTTTTGTTGTGTACTGTGACGTAGGAGCCTCTCAAGAAGCTATGGAAACAGATAGTGATCCGGTGGAGAGAACCGGTACTGCAAGAGAATGCAGGATTTTCTCTTCTGAGAGGAAAAAACACAGAGCTAATCAGGAACCACACCTCACCTCAAGGCAGGAGAGAAGCCAAGTCCCTGATTGGGCACGCCCAAGCAGGAGGCGGGCAGTGCAGTACACAGGCAGCTTGTTAAGCACTCAGAAACAGAAGCAGTTGTGAGAGGAGTCAGGAAACAAGCACCTGGACAAGTCAGATGACCAGGAAGAGTTGGAGAGAGAGCCACTAAGCAGCTGTGATCCACTAAGGAGCAGATTGGACTCAGGGAGCAGGTACCTGGGAGACTCAGGGGCAGTGAAAGACTTCTGTGACCAGAAGATTTCAAAGGCACTGAGAGACCCAAGGCTACAACCCAGGATTTTAGAGGACCAAGCAGAACCTTGGAACAGAAGGCAGAGGGATAAAGAATTACCCTGGAAGAAGCCTCAGCACAAGGTACAGAGTGGGTTTGGATCAGCTAGCAAGCTTAACAGTGGGAAGCTAGAAAGAGTGAAGGCTAATTGTAAAAGCCAGGACAAAGGCAGAAAACTTGGTAGCAATTGGTTGCAGCCTGCAAAGCATTTAGGCAACCTGAGCTATTCTCATAAGCCAGCAGAAAGCTATAGTAAAGAGGCTGCTGAGGCTTATTATAGAGACGTGAGCCAAGAGAAGCCTGATGGTTTTACTTTTAACACTCTGAAAAACTCTCCAGTCACAGCTGAAGCTTTTAACCCAGCACCTACGTTTGGTGATAGGTGGGGGAAGGGAAATGCTTATACGCTGAACTGTTGTCCTAGTAGAAGCAGCAGTGATAATTACCAAGAGATAAGAAGTTTAAACAAGCATTTACCTGAAGGAGGAGGACATTATCAGCATAGCCCAAAAGAAACGCAGGCTGAATTACTTCTCAATGATTTCAGGGAGTTCCTTAAAAGCAGAGCAGTTTCTCCTTATAACGTAGCACAGCCTATGAACAGCTGTGAGGAAGAAATGCCTTTGATTTCTCTGCCGTCCGCAGAGCAAGACATACCGATGGACTGCTCAACTTGCATTGTTCAGAAGGACATTTAACTAAAATGCTTGGCAAAGTTATATGAAGGAATATAACTAAACTTACTTTACTGTTTGCTATGCTAAAGAAGCTTATGTGAAGAGAATAAGTGAAAGCATTTTGTCTGCCAATCAGGAGCATTGCTGTTGCCAAAGTTTGTTTGTTCCGTTACTGCAAAGGGGTCACATGACAACTGAATGTGATCAGAGAAAATAATGGACATTTAGCCTAGCAGTGCAAAGCCTTGTTTAGTTGAGTTTCTCACTCTTGTTTTGTGATACAATACTTCATTTGCATCTGTTTGCATTGAACTGCACAGCGGGAAATAAACCTCATAAAAGAAATTTTCTTTGCCTTGCCTTACTACTTGAGCACATACACAACTACAACCTCAACCCTGAAGGGCATCCAAGGCCAGCCCCTCCTGAAACCCTCAAGGTCCAGGGAGTGGGTGGGTGGCAGTACCTGATTGTGTGTCCTTGCAATCTATATTATGTTGGCCGTACATCAAGATCATTTAAAGTACGACTGGGAGAACATGCTTCTCGTCTACGGACCAAATCATTAACGGCCCCATTGGTTGAACATTGCCTGCAGATGCTGCATACTTTTGCAGAGCTTCGATGGCGAGTGTTGGATTTTGTGCCCCAGAATCCACGGGGGGGGGGAGGGGGGAGGGGGAGATCGGCTTCAAAGGTTACAGAACTTGGAACAAAAATGGATTTTTCATCTTAATACTGTACGTCCGCATGGCCTTAACATGCAGATTGATTGGCATACTGTACTGTGAAACTAATAATTTTTCATACCATTCAGCTTTTTAGCTAGGTGGGCGGTCCCTGTTTGGTGGTTCCTCCCCTTTTAGCTCTGATTGGCTCCTTCTTTTTGTTTGAATTCACTGAACGGTGTGTTCAATAACAGCTGAGCGAACGATGATGAGGTTGGTGTATAAGTTTGATGGCTGTTTTTTTACCATGCAGTGGTTTTGACCTGAAGCAGGGGGACTATTGAGAATACCCCGAAACGTGACACGTCGTTAGAATTACTACTGTTTACGGCGTAGCTGGAGCAGCCTTTCTAACTACGATACAGCTAAGTAACGGATGCTGTTTTAGAAATGCAAAATAAGTTTTTTTGAAATCAAAATAAGTTTTTCTGTTAATTAAAATGGACATGCCACAACGGTGAGAGGAAAATTCCTTCTTACTTGGCTGGCTTGTCCGACAAAAAAAGTTGTTACATTGTTTTGTTTTGTTTTTTGTCTGTGGTTATGAGGTTTATTGAAGAAAACCGGGTTTTTCATTGTAGTAAGATATCACTTCAAGCTATCTATTTGCCAGCAAAGGAAAATCATCTAGCAGATTTTCTAAGCCATCAATTGGATTCATATGAATGGTCCTTGGACAGTCAGGAAACTCACCATCTTTCAAATCTTGGGAACAATCACAGATAGACCTCTTTGCGACAAACCTGAACACAAAATGTAAACAATTCTGCCCTGTTTGACCAACCAACTACAGATTGTTACAAGATGCATTTGCAATTCAATGGACTACACATCTCCTTTATGCATTCTCTCGGTTTCCAGACATTCCACGAATATTGCAAAAGGTTTGCAAAGATGATCTTAATAACCTTCTGCTGGACCAGGCAAATCTGGTTCCTGCGTCTTCTGTCTCTCACTTTGAGACCTCCCATAATCTGGTGGCAGCACCCCTCCCTTCTTACCCAGACAGGAGGGATCCATTCATCCCATTCCGAGGAGCTTCTCACTAAAAGCTTGGAGATTTGAACGGCAGCTTATACACAAACTGCAAGTTCCCAAAACCATTAAAGATATTTTCATGGAATCCAGGAGACCCTCAACTGAAAAATCATACCAAAGCAAGTAGACATGATTTGTACACTGGGCTACTGCCTACAAACAAAACCCCTTCTCATGCTCTTTCAAACAAATGCTTGTATACTTCTATCACCTCTCGCAATTGGAAGTTCAGACTTATATTCACATTCATTTAGTTGTCATTGCAGCCTATCAAAATCAAATAGAAGGAAGAACATTGTCTGCAATCCCCCTAGTTCCCAGATTCATGAAAGGCTTCTTGAACACTACTCCCCCTCCCCACCGTATGCCTACCATCAACTTAATGCAAAAACAGTTTCCATAACACATGCAAGAAATATTCTCCTGAAAGATATCTGTAAACTTAAAAGCAACATCAGGTGTGTGGGCCCCGTTATGGACTCCATGTCTTGGCTGTATTTTTGTCACGGTATGTTCTCTACCTTGAAATTGGTTCAAATTCTGCAATCTCTTTTTTTTTTTTTGCACACAGAGGGCTGTGGACGCACACTTGTCTGTTTTCATTGGACAGGTCTCTTGCAGTCAAATTTACATTGGTCTTTTACTGGCTCTCCTGGTTCCTATCAGCATATGCTGTGTGCTTGTCCTCACTTAGCTGAGTTCTGGGAGTGGGTCTTGCAGTGAATACAGCAGATACTGAATGTGAATGTTGAATTTTCATATGAAATAGTTGTATTGTAAGCAGCATCTACATGTGACCTACTCATGGAGCCGCAGGTCTTGATTCTTGAGTTCATGTTGGTGATTGCCATCATCAGAATAATTGATAACTGAAAGAATTTAGTTATGGCTAATGTGCATTTCTGTTGAGACCTACTAGCATACAGAGTTTGTCGCCCCCTCCTGGCCGGGCGTATAACCAGTAAGCAGGAGGGTGTCGTCTTATTGCCCTTTCTGAATAATGTCCATAAAAATGGCTGCCAGCTCGGACTGCTGGTAATGTAGTTTACTTATTCTGTAGAGCAAATACTGTGACCACACGGTGTTAGGCGAAAAACAGAGAATATTTTTATTTTTCGGGATTTCCCCCTCGCATCAAATTCAAAAGCACTGAACAGAAATTGGATACGTCTCCAAAACAAAGAATAAAGTCCAACAGGTTGTATTCACAGATTTGGTCACTTTTAACAGCAGTTAACTTGGCACTGGGAACTGGCTTACAAAGCTCAAGCTGTAAACTTTTTCCAAGATAACTCAACTTCTATAAGAAGACTGTTTTCCTCACATCTTCTTTACACAAGACAGACAGCTTCAAAATGCCCAGTAAGTTTTACTTCTCTTTAAAGCATTGAGGAAAAACACATTGGCTTAAAACTTCTGGCTAGTTTTTTCTTGCTGTGTCTTTCAGCTCCATACACACAAGCTTTGCTCTACTTTAAACACTCATTCGTTTACATGTGCTCAGGCTCAGCACATCTCCAACTCATTAGCTCTACAATATGAACACTGTATTTCCTCAGGCTCATTTTCATACGGTTCAATGTAGCTTTCTATCTCCATCTCTTCAACAGATTCATTGCAACTATTTTCAGATGGACCAGGGTCATAGAGCTTACTACTCTACTTCTGCAACAACTCATTCAGCTTTGTTAACAAGAGTTTCTTTTGCTGTATCTCTTCAGAGAGACTTTGGCCAGGGAACACAGGAAAGTTATTTTCTCTACCTTTGCAGCTTAGGTGGCTAGCTGAGTTGCTTCCCCCACTAGGAACTGGCTCTTTCAGCTTTCTTTCATGCAGGGACTCTGGAACACGCACTTGCCTTGACTCTGGGCCTCTTAGCTTTCCAATCCTTCCTGCTCTGTGCCATGCTGCCTTCTCCTTTCATACGTTTGCCTTCCTCCTGGCAATTTCCCTTTCAGCTGTGTCTGCCTCTGATCTGTTCCTCTCAGGTCCAACAGCTCGTCTCTGCTCCTGGTTCCAGCTGCTCTTCTCCTTGTTCCGGGTCCTGTGCTTGTGCTTGTGCTCGTGCCTGGGGCTCTTCCAACTGTGCTTGTGCTTGGGGCTCTTCTAACTGACTGCTCAAACACTGCAGTTTTAAACTGATCCTTCTTAGGGACCACACCCTTCTCCCAGCCCACGTGGGAGCTGCTAGGACTCAACCTAGCTCTGACGTGCTGAAGTGGGCGGGGCTTGATACTGGCTGCACTCTGACTCAGAGGTTTGTGGTTGCTAGGGAAACCCTGTTTGCTAGCATTTTTAAAGGAACAGGATTCACTTTTCTGCCACTCCATCTCCTCTGAACAGCCTTCGTCATCACAAGTTTCATCATACAGCTCGATTTGTTAAGAAGTGGCTTTTTGTCATCTTAACCTTGTATACTTCACTGTTTGTAGCTGATGTACTACTGTTGCAAGTTGTTTTTTTGGTTAAAAACTAAAAAAAAAACCAAAAACCAAAATCCGGAAATACTTTTTCAGGGAAAGGAAGCCTGGAATACCCTCCCGAAGGAGCTGATGGGATCAAAAACAGTGACGGAATTAAAAAAGGAATGGGACAGACACAGAGGATCACTATATTACAAAAGGATGAAATCAAAGCAAACATAAACAACTTCATAAATTTGAGAAGGATACCCTGCCTGAAGAGGCAGGTACAACCTTAAGTAAAGGCATGAGGGGGAGGGGGATAACCTGCACAGAGTGGCAGGTGCAGCTCTACAACCTAGTCAGCTTACTAGGCAGACTAGATGGACCATTTTGGTCTTTATTTGCCATCTGTTACTATGTTAACCCCTAGCTCCAGAGGTGCAGCTCTACAACCTAGTCAGCTTACTAGGCAGACTAGATGGACCATTTTGGTCTTTATTTGCCATCTGTTACTATGTTAACCCCTAGCTCCAGAGGACACAGAGAGCTTGAACTCTCAAATCCCGAATCTTCTATCTAACTTATTCTGTAGGGGTCACGGGGATCTTAACCATCTCAGATCCTGAATCTCATGGCAGAGGAATAAACATGTCCAGCTCCAGCTTCAGGGGGAGCAGAAATCCCAGTGCCAGGGGATACAGGGACCTTAGCTTGCCTTATGTCCAGCCCCAGCATTTTATGATTTTATTTTATCATTTTATGATTTGGTTATTGTTATAAGTTCACTCTTGATGTTTGGATGTTATGTCCAGCCCCAGCAGATGCAGAGACTTTAAATCTCATAGGTCCCAAGCCATGTGTGCAACCTGAAAGTGGGACAAGGACTTTAAACCTCACAAATATTGAGCCATTTGTTCATCCCCAGCCCTAGGGGACACCAGGGATCTGAACACTTATAGATCTTGAGCTACCTGCCACACTTCAAGGAGGGTGGAGATCTTTACCTTCTGGTATCTGAGACTTCAGCACCAGGAGATACAGATGTATGAAAAACTTAATATAATGTTCTTCCAGGCCAAATTGTTTCTCAGTGGTATACAATAAAACATCCATCGATTAACACAAACAACATAAACATAAACACCCATCCCATCAAAACTCAATCTCTTCAAAACCCACCCCTTAGATATCAGCCATAAAACTCCAAAGCCCTAATCCCTCACCCAAAAGCTCTTGTAAAAAGATCTCAAGCCATGTGTCCATCTACAGCCTCACAGATTTCTCCTATAGTTTCTCTTTGAAAATTTGGATCATTGGGAATGGAGCTCCTCAGTCTACATGATGATGATCCCCACACACACTTTTCCTCCCCTGATCTAATAGCATGCTACTTTTACTTACTCTGAGGGAGATCATATTCAAAGACCTCATTTTTTGGATAAAGCACTATGTTATCCATGGTAACGGCTTTCAAAAGTGCCTTCTTCCCCCATTGGAAATTTTCAAACTGCCCTGCTTAGGTGCAAATTCCACACACTTTGTAGCTGCAAACCTTGTGCTTAATTTTCAAAGGGAAAGCATGCATGTGCTCCCCTATGGAACATTGACCATAAGTATGACCTACCCATGGATTTCAAACCTGCTTTTTGTGTAGATAACATTTCTGTACAAATAATGTACATGGATTTGAAAATAATGTAAACATGTTATCTGTGAATCTTACCCAAAACATGAAAACAGGAATGCTCCCCCTCAAACTGATAAAAAGTGCAGGTATCATGAAAGTTTGGGTACTTTGGTAAGGTTGGGTTGATGTGTGACTATACCTTGAAATATTACCTTTTGAATGGATATCTAAAAATAAAACTCTATTGGGAAGGCTTATTTCTTAATTTAGGGACATTAGTGTTCCCTGCCACCCAATGGAGGAAACCCAGGAACTTGCACATGTAAATGTACTTAGAAAGTGCTGGGGAGGAGTCTGCTGTCTTGGTACATGTCGGTAACAATGACATAGGAAAATGTGGTAGGGAGGTTCTGGAGGCTAAATTTAGGCTTTTAGGTAGGAAGTTGAAATCCAGAACTTCCAGGGTAGCATTCTCCGAAATGCTTCCCTTTCCACGTGCAGGACCAAAAAGGCAGGCAGAGCTCCGGAGTCTCAATGCATGGATGAGACAATTGTGCAAGGATGAGGGTTTTGGATTTGTTAGGGACTGGGGAACATTCTGGGGAAAGAAGGGGCTCTTCCAAAGGGATGGGTTTCACCTTAACCGGGATGGAACCAGGCTGCTGGCATTAACCTTTAAAAAGGAGATAGAGCCGCTTTTAAACTAGAATAGGGGAGAGCTGACAGTTGCCCAAGAGCGCATGGTTCAGAACAATGTATCATTGAAGGATCCTACCAAAAGAATGAAGTTAGGGCATATCAGCAGAGAGGTTCCATTAAAGACAAAAGTAGCCCAAATGCCCTTGAGTACGAAGCAGACAGAGCTTAAAGATTTCAAATTACCCCTGTCTACCGATATTCAGATCAATATGAATAAAATACAGATCCTAAAATGCTTGTATGCAAATGCTATAAGTCTAAAAACTAAGATGGGAGAATTAGAATATATAGCACTAAATGAGAGGTTAGATATGATTGGTATTTCAGAGACATGGTGTAAGGAGGAGAACCAGTGGGACACTGTGATACCTGGGTACAAATTATATCGCAATGATAGAACTGATTAAATCGGTGGAGGGGTTGCGCTCTATGTTAGAGAGGGCATTGAGTCACAGAGGATTAAAGTTCTGCAGGAAACAAAATTTGCTGTAGAATCTCTATGGATTGAAATTCCATGTAAAAAGGGGAAGGCGATGGCAGTGGGGATGCACTATTGACCGCCTGGCTAGAATGAACAAATGGATGATGAAATGCTCAAAGAAATCAGGAAAGCTAACAAAAGTTACAGCACAGTAATAATAATGGGTGATTTCAATTAGCCCGGTACTGACTGGGTCAGTATCACGGCAGGACATGCTAGGGAGATAAAGTTTCTAGATGAAATAAATGACTGCTTCTTGGAGCAGCTGATTCATGAACCGACCAGAGGGAAAGCCATTTTGGACTTAGTCCTTAGTGGAACACCAGATCTGGTGCAAGAGATAAGGGTGTTAGGGCCACTTGGCAATAGTGATCATAGCATGATCGCGTTTGATTTAATTAATGGAGGAGGGATGATAAGGAAATCTACAGTACTACCTTTTTTAGCTTTCGAAAGGGAGATTATGATAAAATGAGGAAAATAATTAAAAACTAAAAGGAATAGTCGCAAAGGTTAAAGACTTACATCAAGCTTGGGTGTTGTTTAAAAATACTATCTTAGAAGCCCAGACCAGCTGTATTCCACGCTTTAAGAAAAGTGCAAGGAAGTCCAAAAACCAGCCAGCATGGTTTAAAGGTGAAGTCAGAGAGGCTGTTGTTGCCAAAAAAGCATCTTTCAGGAAATCGAAAAATGAGCCAAATGATGAAAATTGGAAACAGCACATGCACTGGCAAGTTAAATGCAAGTCATTGATAAGGTAGGCAAAGAGAGAATTTGAGAAGAAGCTTGCTGTGGAAGCAAAAATGCGTAATAAAGACTTTTTCAAGTACATTCGTAGCAAAAAACCTGTGAGTCAGTTGGACCATTAGATGATAGAGGGGTAAAAGGGGCACTTAGAGGGGAACAAGGCCATAGTGGAGAGACTGAATGAATTCTTTGCTTCGGTCTTCACTAAGGAAGATGTAGGGATGTTACCCATCACTGAAGTGGTATTTAAAGGTGATACTGCAGAAGAATTGAAAGAAATATCGCTACACCGGGAAGATGTATTACAACTATTTGATAAACTGAAGAGTAGCAAATCACCTGGACCAGATGGTATACATCCAAGGGTGTTGAAAGAACTGAAATATGAGATTGCAGACATGCTATTAGTAATCTGTGAACTATCGTTAAAATCATCTGTAATACCTGAAGATTGGAGGATGGCTAATGTAGCGCGAGTTTTTAAAAGGGGTTGTAGGGGTGATCCAGGAAACTACAGACCGGTGAGCCTGACGTCAGTACCAGGAAAAATGGTAGAAACCATAATAAAGAACAAAATTACTGAACATGTAAATAGTCATGGCTTAATGGGAGACAGCCAACATGGCTTTAGACAAGGGAGATCTTGTCTTACTAATCTGTTATGTTTTTTTGAAGGTGTGAATAAACAGGTAGACAAAGGTGAATCGGTTGATATAGTGTATCTGGACTTTTAGAAAGGTCCCTCATCAGAGACATTTGGCAAAATTAAAGAGTCATGTGATAGGAGGCAGTGTACTATTGTGGATCAGGAACTGGTTAAAAGATAGAAAGCAGAGGGTAGGGCTAAATGGCCAGTTTTCCCAATGAAGATATGTGAATAGTGGAGTACCCCAGGGATCTGTGCTGGGTCTGCTGCTTTTTGACATATTCATAAATGACCTGGAAAAGGGAATAACGAAAGAGGTTTTCAAATTTGCAGATGACACAAAACTATTTAAAGTTGTTAAAACCCATGAGTATTGTGGAAAATTGGAAGACTGGGCATCCAAATGGCAGATGAAATTTAATGTGGACAAGTGCAAAGTTATGCACCTAGGAAAGAAAAACTCAAACTGTGGTTACACGATGCAAGGTTCCACATTGCACATTGGGAACCACCACCCAGGAAAAAGATTTAGGTGTCATTGTGGATAACATGTTAAAACCCTCCGCCCAGTGTGCAGCGGCAGCCAAGAGAGCAAATAGAATGCTAGGTATCATAAAGAAAGGAGTGGAAAATATTACAAAGGATATTATAATGCCTCTATATCATTCCATGGTGCGACAGCACCTTGAGTATTCTGTGCAATTCTAGTCACCATATCTTAAAAAGGATATAGCGTTATTAGAAAAGGTACAGAGAAGAGCCACCAAAGTGGTAAAGGGGATGGAAGGATACTCCTATGAAGAGAGGCTAAAAAGGTTAGGGCTCTTCAACCTGGAAAAGAGACAGCTGAGGGGAGATATGATAGAAGTCTATAAATTAATGAACGGAGTGGAACGGGTAAACGTAGATTGATTGTTTACGTCATCAGAATATAGAAAGACTAGGGGACATGCAATGAAGCTACAGGGTAAACTATTTTAGACTAATAAGAGAATATTTTTTCACTCAATGTGTAATCAAACTCTGGAATTTGTTACCGGAGGATGTAGTAAAGGCTGTTAGTGTAGCTGGGTTTAAAAAAGGTTTGGACAAGTTCCTGGAGGAAAGGTCCATAAACCATTATTAAGAAGGGACCCAGGATATCAATGCTTGACCCAGTACAAGCATTGTGGAACCTGTGTCTCTTGGGGAAACTGCTAGGTACATATGACCTAGATTGGCCACTGTTGGAAACAGGATGCTGGGCTGGATGGACTTTGGTCTGACCCAGTATGGCATATCTTTTGTTCTTATGTTCTTAAATGTCAGCATCGATGCATGCATCTGAGCTATTTTGCAGACCTAGGTGTTTAGATGCTGCTAATTAAGTACAGAAGATTTTCCTTCTCTCAATTCAGTTTGGAGGGGGAAATAAACATTGGGGGATTAAGGGGGATATGTAAAGCAGTGGTTCTCAACTTTTTTTTTCTGTCGTGAAACACCTGAGAGACCGAATTCATGTGCGTGACACACTGAATGCTACAATCTGCGGCTGAACAAAAAGCCCAAATATCAATTTATTGCAGTTAAAAATAATGTGTGGGCTGATGGCAACAGTGATTATTGGAGGGGAGCAGCATTAGGGAGCTGTTATAGGAAGTTCAAGTATGATCTTTGCAGTTTTCCAGGTCATGCTGCATCACGTGCCTGAGCAAGAGCCTTCAAAATTTCTGCTGCCACCCTCTAGGACACTCTGCCTCCTACACTACGGACGAAGTCTTCAAAAGACAGCTCAAGGCACGCCTCTTTGAAGAACACTATTGCACATCCCTCCAACTGATTCCTAGCAGGAACACCTGTCACTCTTACAGATCATCTCCCCCCAATCAGCCATCTGACATCTTGCCCTACCCTAAATATAGGAAATTCTTTATTAACACCTTGTTCATTGTATAATAAATTCTAATGTTTTAATGATCCTGCATGCTCCCTCAATCCCCCTGTTATACTCTGTTCTACGTTTGATGTAACCTGCATGCCCCATTGTTCAATGTAAACCGTTTTGACTGGTAGAAAAACTGTATATTAAAACCAGTTAAATAAATAAATAAAAATAAATCTTGGTAGGTGGAACTGATGTTTCAGCCGTCATTCTGTGGCTTTCTTCAGGGTGAAGTGGTTATGCAGTGAATGTCTGTCTGTTTATATACAGTGGATATCGAACTGGATTGGTTGGTTTGAAGCAGGAAATTTACATTTTGGCAGAAAGTTTATTTATTTAAGGGTTTTATAGACCGCCTTTCAGCAAAATCAAAGCGGTTTATAATTAACCAGTGAAAACATTACATTTCAACAAATTTAAAACAGGCTACAGCATAGAACGAAGAGGATACATGAGAGAGTTTGCAATTGAACTGTGCAATGTAGCTATAGAACTTATTTACAGGGATTAACATATGTAAAGGATAGGCCTATTAGCATGCAAAAGCTTACCTCAGTTTAGATATCTTACCATGGCTATAGTCAGTAAGACAGGAGGGAGGGGAGACCAGTACCATGTATGCAATGGATTGATAAGTAGGAGTTAAGTGGGAAAGAGGTCTTGCATTGGTTCGCCTGTGCCAAAATGTTTTATGAATAGATGTGTTTTAAGCTCTTTCCTGAATGTTATTAGGTCAGTAATGGACCTAAGTTTTTCTGGGAGAGAGCTCTTGAAGGAAAGGCGTGAGTTTTGAATTTGGCGGGAAAGGTTCTTTGGAGAAAGAGCGGGAAAAGTGCAAATAGGAATCCTAGAGGGAGGGAATTTGGATCTCCGATTCTGGATGTTGAAAAAAATCTTTGTCTTCGGCACCAGACCTTGTAGCACTAAACCTTTGAAAGAGGGGTTGCCTTGCTTTGTTGATGTTCAGTCCTTTGTCTCCATTAAAGATTCATGGGTGTCTTGCCATCTCTACCACCTCTTTGATCCTCCTTGCCAATCAATGTTCTTTTTCCAGGATTTCTGTGTCATTAAATTTGATTGTATGACCAGTTTCCATTGCATGAAGGGCTAGGGTTGTCAGCTGGCTGGTATTCAGCCAGCCTAGCCGGTTTTTATATGGCCAGGCTGGCTGCCGGCAGAGAGCTAAAACCGTCCATTGAAAAGCCATTTTTTTGCTCTGGCCGCGTAACCATGGGAGGAGGGGGCTGGAATGGAGTTGATAGTACTGGAAGGGGATGACAATACGTGAGGAGGGGCATAGAAGGGAGTTGACTCCTGGGGATGGTGCTAGAGGGGGACTGGAAGGGAGCTGACGCTTGGGGATTGCACTGGAAGAGTGATGGACAGAGGGTAGGATGACTGGAAGGGAGCTGACTTGGGGGGTGGTACTGGGACTGGAAGTGAGCTGATAACCGTGGGTATTTGGACTAGAAGGGACTGGACAGTAGGGAAAGAGGGGGACTAGAAGGGGATGGACACCAGTGGCAGTCCTGGGAATGCAAGGGGATTGGCATTGGAAGGTATTGGGAGGGAAGGACTGGAAAGGAGGCTAATTCTGGGGAAGGTTACTGGGACTGGAAATAGGCTGCTGGAAGGAAGTGAAGAAAACAAAAAAAAAGAGACAAGAAATGGCAGATGGACTATAGACCGTAGAAAGAGAGCTAAGAGAAGACAGGAAAGCAGAAACCTCAGATCAGGACCTGCATGATCAGAGAATAAAATGGTCAGACAATAATGGTAGAAAAAAATCATTTTATTTTCAATTTAGTGATTGGACTTTGCACTATCTTTATATTTTACACAGTATGGGGAACTGCATCTCTTATTTATCTGATGTTGCACTACATGCAGAGTATGGCTTCTTGGAGTTTCAGTTTAATTTTTGTCTACATATTTTTATTTTTACTTTAGATTGTAGTCACTTACTTATTTTGTACTTGGTAAGAGTATGTGTTCAGAGTGTGTGACTGAGGCCAAGTGTTCTGTTAACATGGAGTTTGTACATAAGGATCTATACTGTACTGTAGTACTTTGACTTATTCAGCTTTTCAAATAGTTGTATGGATGTTCCAGGGCCTCCTGCAGTATTTATAGTGCTGCTTTTTTCTGGGTAGGCCCCTTGTTGTATGAGTTTTGGAAGTTTATGCTGGCATGGTATGGTATATTTGGCCTCGTAGACCTTCGGTGACTTTTGTAGGGTTTTATATTAGTTCATCTATATGCCTGGTACTGGAGAATGTTTATGTTGTTGTTAGTGAGATGACCAGAATCAGATTTTTTTTTGGACTATCACAGCCTGTTTGACTGATGCTAACTATTTACTGCTAAGTAGTTATTTTTATTCTGACTATGAATTTGCCCTTTCACTGCAATTTTCTTACAACATTGGATTTGAAGGATAAATACTAGCATCACGTGAAAAGAGTTCACAAAGGAGTTTTGGGAAAAAGGAGGGTGGAGTATAGCCAACATTAATAATAATAATGAGGGAGGGGTGCTGATTTATAGGTGCAAGGGAGCGCCAGAAACCCTAGCACGGCCTTGCAGCAGGAGAGCTTCGGGGCTGTCAGGGGCCATGATGGGCCCGAGTCAGCCCTGGGCAGTGGCGGCAGAATATAACCCTGGAATTAGCGAGATTTTTTGCACACACTGAATACCGTTCGGGTCATAAATGACCCCATGACAAATTTTAATTGTTAACCATGAAAAATGTAAACTAAACAGACAAAATATTATTCCGAATTAATTATTTATTATATGAAAGTTAAATGTTTTGAAATTTAATGCTTTATCATAAAATTACATTAAGAAGAGTTGCCATGAAAGCAGTTTTTGCATGCACTTGATGAACACAGTAAAGTACTACAGTCATTTGCATGAGACACAGACAATTTCTGAATGTTCTTTGCAAACATTGCGCTTGCAGGAGGTGCAAACTATGTTGCTTTTCTTGTCTTTTTCTCTGGGTCAGCAGTGACACCTTGCCCTTTTCTTTGGGATCCTGACATTGCAAACAGCATCAGTGGCTTCTTCAATGCTGGAAGAAGTCTCGCTGCAATTACTCTGAAGCAGCTGCTTTCCTAATTCCAAGAGGAATAGACGACGTCTGTGCTTTGACTTGGACTGCCATTCTGGATTTAGTGACATCCAAACAATGAAGGCGTTCAAAGCACTGATGGTCCAACATGTTGTAGAAGATTGTCACTGGCCAGCGTCTTGTCATTCGTTTTGTGGTATACATGCGCAACATTTGATCTGCCGTATCTACTCCACCTTACTAGAATTATAGTCCAAGATCATGCATGTTTTTTTGTCTGGACGTATGTTATCTACTTCTTCTTGATCATGCAAACTGCTCAGAAGAACAACCACTTTTCCTTTCTTCGAGCAATAGGAAACCAGAGTGGCGTCATCGAGAAAGGCAAACAGTGAAGTGAATACCTCTCGGCTGTTTGCTGTTACAAATTCTGGAGGTAATTCTTTTCTGTTCTTTTGAATTGTCCCCAAAAGTGTCATTTGTTTTTCTAGCAATTTCCGTGACAGGGATAAACTGCAGAAGAAATTGTCAACAGTAACATTTCTGCCAGATCGCATCAATCTTTTAGTGAGTTGCAGCACAACCCTTTCACCCTGATTCTGTTCCCTGTTTTGTCCGAGTTCCCTTCCTGTATATACTTGAAGACGCAGAACTAATGACGATGCACTGTCACACAACATCCATAGTTTTATGCCATATTTCCCAGGTTTGCTGGGAATATATTGTCTGAACGGAACACGGCCACGAAATGTAAGCAGTTGCTTATCCACGATAACATTTTCACCAGAGTTGCTTCCCAGGTATCAAAAACGTGTCTGATTGGAGCAAGCTTATCCATGCCTCGTTGTTCATGTCTGTTGGTTGCATCATCAAATCTGAGAGCACAAGAAATTTGCTGAAAACGGTTACGGGCCATATTTTTGCCGAAAACAGAACGACCATCTTCAAGGTTCCACAACTAAACTATGGATTCATTTCGTGACTTGTACACGCCTGAGAGGATCAGAAGTCCAAGAAAACGTTGAAATTCTCCATCTTTCAAATCTTTCCAGGTGTCGTCATAAATGTGTCTTCCTTGTTTGCTCGTCCACATCATGATTTTCATTCAATAAGTTCTTCCTCATGAACAAGTGGAATGCTGCGAGAGGGCCATCAATATTTCGTACAGCATATCTTATAGGACCTTGTTGTACAGGCACGACATTAGCTCTGGCATATCTTCTAGCAGCTTGCTTTATAGGTTTCCTGTTCCATGATGTGGCATCCTTAGATACATAGGCTTCAATGGCAACATTTGTGCTTAGAGTTGATGACCTCTTAGCTCCTGTACGACCACAACCAAGATTCCTCACAGATGATACTGACACTGAGGACTCCTACCTTCCCCATCCAGCACAGCCTTGACTCTTTGCTGCAGGCGATGTTACCGGCTCAACATCAGTCTCACATTCACTTGGCGACCAACTGCTGTCGCCATCTGAATCATGACTGTCATCAGATTTATCGCCTGGGCTTGGCTGATATGCTTCTTCGCTTGCTGAATATGCTGCATCATCAGACGACTCAGAGCCGTCACTGTCAGCATCTCGTTGCAATATTTCTCTTACTTGGGCAGCTGAATACTTTTGTTTTGACATCATAAACAATAACCTAAAATAAATAAACAAAGATAAAGTTGAATAAAACGCAAAGCAGTTTTACTATAGGTGTACAATAATTGTGATGAACGAGCTGAAAGCCTTTAGATTTCATCGGAAATAATGAGAAAACGTATGATAAAAATTACAGAAAATGTGTAATTTTCGTAAAATAAGAGTACAAAAAATAAATGATACATAATTAATGATAAATACCTTTGTCAGATCAAAAAATTCACAAAACTGCAAATTGTATCACGATCCAAACCGGACGTAAGCAACTGGGGTCAAAAATGGCCTCACTGGTACTCTGTGCTGCAATTCATCACTAGCGTCACCTAGCGGATGAAAATTATTCCTCTCATGGTGCAATATAAAGAGAATATTGACATGTGAAAAGTCATAAAAAGATTGCATTCTTGAACAACTAATTTCCGAGATACGCGTTGTGAAACTTGCAATGGGGTCACTTTTACTTTTATCAACTTTATTTAAAATTTTAACATACAATACAAACTCCCCTCACAACTAACATGTAAATTCTAATCTAACAACCCCCTACCCCCTCTCCCTCCTTGGTCCACCAGGGTTACGTCTGGTGCAATCCAGACACTTGCCATATTCCACACCTGTACAACCTTCCAAAAGCAAAACTGGAAATTTTCATGTAAGAAGTAGTCAACACTTTATCTCTGACAGTCATTATAACAGCAAGCCGCCGCTCCGAACTCTGTCAGGGCTTTCCATTTAAGTACACTGGAAGGGGATTGCATTGACCCCTTGCGGGGAATTTGCTCAAATTTACTGTACAAGCATACTTTATTCCACCATGTTTGCCAGTGCAGATCCCCCACATGTTTCCAATTACACACTGCAGTATATATAGCAATTCCCAACATGAAGTCAAGCAAAAAGGAAACATCCCTGTCCATTGAAGGAATGTCATGAGCTGATCGAAAAGCCACTATCTCCCAGGTAAGGTAAGCTCTAAAGCCAAGAACACATTGTGTTTGTTCCCAAACCTGTATCCAGTAGTTCTGCACATCGGCACACTCAAAGACCATATGTCTGAAAGTGCCTACTTCTTTATTGCAAGTCCAGCACCGATTGTTAGCTGCCTTATCCCACTTGGCTACTCTCACCGGGGTTAAATAAGCCATATGGGCAAAGAAAAATAAAGTTTGGGTAATAGAAGCGGATTTGGTAGTTCTTACTTGTTTTGACCAAAATTTCCCCCAACACTGCTGGGATAACTGTACCCCCGTCTCTTGTTCCAAAACACCCTGCAAGCCACTCAACTGCCTTGGGAGCTTCCGGTTTAGCATCTTATAAAAAAAGGAGGTCACCCCAGAGCTTGCCAGGGCCTGTTTGATCTTAACATGCAATCCTCCTTCTTCCTTCAGGCACTTAATATCCCCTAGGGATCTTTCAACACAGTGTCTTAACTGCAGCCATTGAAAATATAGCGATCCAGGTAGATCGAATTCCTGCTGTAATCTATTAAATTCCTTCCATTTCCCACCCTCCATTAAATGGCCCACTATCCAAATCTTTCTGCTATACCATTGTTTCCAGGCGAAAGATTTCTTTTGGATCCTAAAGAGAGGGTTATACCACAGAGGGAGCGTCAAGGAGTTCCTTTCCTCTAGAGCGAAGGTATGAAGTAGGCCCTGAAAAGCCCTTTGTGTGTCTCTCAGTATCTGGGATCTCTTATTATCATCATTGAAGCTCATATAATGGAGTAGATTCATAGGAAAAGGGTCCGCTTCCTTCTCCTCAAGGGTTAACCAGATCGGACTCTGACCTGTCACCTGCTCTAGCCATCTGGCCCCCTGTTTCATCAGGAATGCCCTGTGATATAACTGAAAGTCTGGGAAAGTCACTCCCCCATCCTCCTTACAAGCCTTAAGCTTTTTAAGGGCGATTCTAGGAGGTTTACTGTTCCACAAAAACAATGTTAGTATTCTCTCCATCTGCCGGTATTGGCAAGAATATCGGAAGCATTTCTAAAACATAAACGCCATTTTAATTGTTTCTAACCTCCCCCACCACGATAGCACCAAAGGGGACCATTTGACAGTCATATTATGTATGGTGGTAATTAAGGTATTTGCATTGAATCTAATAGTCTCCTCTAAAGGATAACCATAATGCAAACCTAAATACTTAACTTTCTTTGCCTCCCATACAAATGGAAATGTTATCAGATCAGCCTTTTGGATGTACGAATTCAGGGGAAAGCTACCGATTTTGACCAGTTTATCTTATAACCCGAGAGCTCTGAGTATTGGTCTATCTATTCCAGAATATGAGGCACAGATTCCGGAGTAGTAAACAACAAAAGATCGTCAGCATACACTGACAATTTAATTTCTTTACCCTTCAGACCAATTCTCTTGATCCTAGAATTCTGTCTCAGTAAGAGGGCTAATGGTTCAAGCGCCAGATTAAACAATATTGGGGATAGGGGGCAGCCTTGCCGAGTGCCTTGACCCAATTGCAACTCTCGCGACTGAATGCTGTTCACGCATATACTTGCCAGTGGTCGGGCATACATTATTTTGACTAATTTAAGAAAACCTTCCCCAAAGCCAAACCACTCAAGGGAGGAGAACAAGAATGTCCATTCCAGTTGGTCAAACGCCTTTTCAGCGTCAAGAGAGAGACCTACTAACGGACCCTCAATGCCTCCCGCCTCCGTCAAAACATGACATAAAAGTCTGGCATTGTCTGCTGTTGACCGCCCCTCTACAAACCCACATTGGTCTGGGTGGATTAATATAGGAATTACCTTTGCCAGGCGACATGCTAGGACAGTTGCATAAATTTTATAATCTGCATTCAATAAGGAGATTGGACAGTAGTTGCCTACCTCCTGCGGGTCCCTTCCCGCTTTTTCTAACACAATCACATTTGCCGAGGCGAACGTACCTACCCGGGGGCTTTCCTCCACTAAGGACTGATAGTACTTTTGTAGATACGGACCAACATCTTTAGCAAAAACCTTAAAAAATTCCGCAGGGAGTCCATCAGGACCCGTCCCCTTCCCTGAAGCCAAAGACTCTATTGCCTGTTGAATTTCGGTTAAAGCAATCGGGCTATCTAAACTATCTGACGACTCCTTATCTAATGTTGGCCACATAACCCCGTCTATCAACTGTCTAAAGGATTCTAATGTACACACCTTCTCAGACTCATAAAGCTGGGCAAAGAAGGATCTAAAAGTCTCTGCTATGTCGCCGTCTCTTACCTGCAAGCTTGCACCCCTCATATCACGTATGGCGGCAATTCGGCCAGCCTCCTTGCGGGCTCTCAAAGTGTTGGCTAACAGTCGACCAGCTTTATTCTTTTCCCTATAATATGTACTTTTCTGAGCTTTGATGTTCCGGGATGCCTCAGATGTGAGAATCTGATTATATCTATACCTTAACCATTGCAAGCGCAACACAGTACTTGGATCTGTCCACATAATCAAAATACGCTCACCTGCTCTAATCTGCGCATCCAAATCTTTTAATTGCTGTTTGTGTCGTCTTGCTAGCTGAATACTAAAACTGGTAATGACGGCTCCTATAGAAGCCTTAAATCCTTCCCACCCAGCCCACCCTGTAGTCATTTGCGGGGAGTTAAAGTGGAAATATTCCTCTATAGCCGACTTGATCTTTACGCGGAAGTCAGCATTATCCAGGAAGGCTCTATCAAAGGACCATCTTGGAACTGGGGGCTTAAACTTCCACACTGCAACCCTATAGAGACAGCCGCATGGTCCGAAATATGGGTCGTATGTATATCAGCTGTTATAGTATTAGCAACCAGGGTTTTGGAGATCAGCATAAAATCTATTCTTGACGAAGATTGATGGGGAGGCGAAAAGAAAGTAAAGTCCTGCTCTGTCGGGTGCAACAGCCTCCAGATATCCACCAGCCCCACCTCTTGCAACAAGGCCATGAGAACTATCTGTGCCTTAGGAGGCCTAACTGTCCTAGGAGGTTTCCTATCTATCAAAGGATCAACTACTAAGTTAAAATCTCCACCCATAACAATCGGTGCTGTGAGCTCCATATGCATTACCTCTGCCAGATTCCTGAAAAATTCTGGGTGATCCCTATTGGGGGCATAGATATTCATTAAAATTAGTTCTAATCCCCCTACCTTAAGTCGAACCCTAACCTACCTTCCCTCTTGATCCGATCAAGTTTGGATAATAGTCGGATTAAGTGACTTCCGGGCTAAAATAGCCACTCCATTATGTTTATCAACAGCTGCCGAGAAAGCTACTAAACTAAAGGGCTTTATACTCAATTTCAGCGACTCCTTCGCATTGAGGTGGGTTTCCTGTAGGAATAAAATGTCACTCTTTTCCCTCTGCCCATAGAGGACTATTTTCCTCCTTTTTATGGGATTATTAATCCCTTTTACATTCAACGAAAGAATCTTAAGAGTTCCCATCATCCTATCTTAACACACTTTAAATGCCCGTACTACCCAGTTGCCCAATTTCCTCAAAGAAGACAGCCTTTGTAGACCATATCCCTTCCCAAATAGCCTTTAAATCTAGCATTGTTACCATGCCCATCTTTATCCAATTCATCCACCCACCCTGAAACCCAAACCCAACCCCTGTGAACCTTGGAGGGGGGAACAACCCTACATGCCTAATGGGTGAGCTCCGAGTGAGCCGACAGACACAGAGGGGCCACCCATAATTCACACATTGATTGCGCTATCAAATTTAACACACAAAACAACCAGTAGCTACAAGATACTCTTATCCTTGTATGTATTTTGTCCAATCTAATCTCATACCCATTCAATGTTCACACTGGCCAAACCAGCTCTCTCTCCACATCCTTCACTTTACAGTTTAAAGCATCTCAGCGCCCATCTCATGGAGCGCACATTCACTGCATCAGTTCCAACTCTTTTCCTTCAATGAACGCATGTAAAGCCTCTGGGTCCTCAAAAGGTTTTGTTATGTTATGAAGCGTGACTCTCATTCTGGCCGGGTAGAAGAGCTAAAATCTTGCTTGTAGCCGCTGCAACCTGGGATGTAGTGCCAGAAAACTCCTCCTCTTATCCATAGTACTCTTGGCAAAGTCGGGAAAAAACATCAACTGATGCCCCTCAAAATCCACTGGTGCTCTCACTCGGGCAGCCTCCATGATCTGAACTACTTGTTGGAAATGCAGAACCTTCAAGATAATCAGTCTGGGCCCTTTGCTATTTAATGAGGCCTGCGAGGGAACCCGATGCACTCTTTCTATTTCAAAGGGCATCGCAAAGGAGATTTTTAATTCTGTTGGAATCATCTTGATCAGGAACGCATACATATCTTTCCCTTCGGCGCCCTCTGGGACCCCACAATCCGTATATTATTTCGTCGGGACCGATTATTGTTATCCTCCAGCTCTCTCTGCAACGTTTTAATGAGCTTGGCCTGCTTATCGAGCATTTTCATCTGTTCCTCCTGCACCGCCATTTTTTGCTCAGTCTCTGTCTGCTGAAGTGTGAGTGTCTCAACACTATTCTTTAATCTCCCGATCTCTTCCTGCACATTTAGTAGAGATTCACTGTTCAATGTTACAATCTCTTTAATTGCGCGCACCTCGGTTAATAGCTCCTGGATCGCCTCGGGGTACTCCAGCGTGGCTGCCATTTTCTGTGGGGACGGAGGCGCCGTTTTAGACCTCTTCGCTCCCACACCTTGCCCTCCAGCAAATTCCAACCGAGTTGGTTTGGATCCCGACATCTTCCTGCCACACCCGCACTAAAAAATAACTGCTTCACACTCAAATTGCAGCACAATCACCGGATTCATCAGGGGGCCCCTCCGGAGCTCTGCTCTAAGCGTCCATCTCGCTTCACTTCAGGCTCTGCCTCCTCGCTTCACTTCAGGCTCCGCCTCCGCAATGGGGTCACTTTTGACCCCATCGGTACTCCCAGGGTTAAAAAGAAAAGTGAAGCCATGTGCTGGGCTCAGGCAGCATATGGGATCACGCAGGCATCGGGGAAAGCAGTGATCACCATAGATGTTTCCGTTTAAGGCCCGCGGTGCTTGTGGCTACTCCCGGGTGCTGCCGCCACAATCCTTGCAGCAGTCCAATACTCCAGAGTAGCCACAAGCACCATGGGCCTTAAATGAGAGCAGCTATGGTGATCGCGGCTCTCCCTGATGCCTACAGGACCCAATATGCTGCCTGATCTCAGCCTTGTGGTTCCATTCAGCCACCATCATGCGGCAGCCCCGATTGCAGCCTGAAGCTGTCCTGTTGCCCTGCCTCAACATCAACAAAAAAACACAACTGCATTTCCTTTGGAAAAGAAAATTTAAAAAAAACTTCTCTGCTGTGGCTCTCCAACACATTCCAGAAGCTGCCTGTTCTCTTTCTTCTGCTGATGCCATGGAACCCCAGTAAATATTTGTTTAATTTTTTTTTTTTTTACACCTTGGGTTGCATTAGCACTGGAAATGGGCTGGTGCTGGAGGATGGGGGGACTGGAAGGGAGATGATACTGGAGGAGGACTGATGCTGAAGGGGGGAGGGTGGAACTAGAAGTGATGATGCTGGGAGGGACAGGGACTGGAAGGGAGCTGCTGCTGGGAGGGACTGGGGATAAAAGGAAGCTCATGCTGGTTGGTGCGGTGACTGGAAGGAAGTTGATGCTGGGAGGAGCTGGAACTAGAGGAGTAGCCTAGCACTGACTTAGTAACCAAGAAACCAGGGTTCAATTCCCACTAGCACTCCTTGTAGCCTTGGGCAAGTTACAGCTCTCCATTGTCTCAGAAAAGCCTGTCAATCTACTTCCGGTCACACTGCCAAGAAAACCCAGGAGCTGATGGGTCGCCAGGAGTGGGCATTGACTCAAAGGCACACATTGCATTGCCTAAAGCCCACTAGCAAGCTGTGCCTTTTTCAGTCTCAGACAGATCTGAGGCCCTCTCTGGCTTGTGGGTCCAGGGCAATTGCCAGGCTGCATCCCTCCTAATGCCAGTCCTCACATCTGTTCTCTTTTATTTTGTACAGTACAGGGGAAATGCATTTCTATTTCTCTTGTGTTGCAGTACATGCAGTGTCTGGCTTTCTGAGGTTTTAGTTTAATTTTTGTCTATATATTTCTCTTTTCATTTTGTGCTCATTTATTGATGAAGGCCTATTCTGTATTATGTGTGTGTATGTGTACAACCAATGCCTGGTATTCTGTTAGTATGGAATTTCTGTTTAAGAATGTGTAGCAATCTTGCTTGTTCAGTTTGCATATTGCCCTCTCTGCAATTATTTTTTGGGGGCAAGATGTGGTGTAGGGGCAAGACAAGGGGGTAAGGCAAGGGCAGACTGGAAGTAGGCATGGGCGGAGCATGGCTAGCCACAGATAGCAGGTTTTTCTCTTTCAAAAAGTTGGCAACCCTATAGAAGGCTACAGCAAATTTTTCTGTGTTGCAGAGTTTATAATGTCTTTTGTGCTCTTGTAGCCTTTCTTCTATGGTGCAGCCAACTGCGCCTATATACAATTGGCTGCAGCTGCATGGCATTTCATAGACTCCAGCATTTTGAAGCGGGGGGATGTGATCCTACATTTGTGTGAGTGAGGATGCCAGCTTTTGTGGTGCACTATTCACTGTTCTGATATTATTCTTTTTAAGCAGTTTACCTATGCAGTCTGTTACCCCTTGGACTTCAGGGAGGAACACAAATCTTTGTTCTGTCATGGGGTTGTTATCCAGTGGTTATTGGTGGTTACTATTCTTGTAAATTGGTTTATTCAATGGTTTTAAGTCTTGGGAGATGACCATTTTGTTGTAACCATTGTCTGTAAATGTGTCCTGGAGGATGTTCCTTTCTTCCTGGAGACTGACCGGGTCACAGAATCTTTGTGCTCTGTTTACTAGTGTGAGCACGAAGCCTCTTTCTGTGGATGGATGGTGGTATGACTCCGCATGTAAATAATGGTTGGTATGGGTGGGTTTCCTGTATACAGTGCAGCTCAGGTTTCCATCTGTCTGCTTTCTGATCATTACATCAAGGAAGGGAAGACGTCCATTGGTCTCGGTCTTCATAGTGAACTTTATGTTTGGTGGATGCTATTGAGATGGTTCTGGAAGTCTTCGAGATTTTCCCGTCCATGGGGCCAAATGACAAATGTGTCATTTACATAGCGGACCCAGACTTTGGGTTTCAGCTTCACATTGTCAAGTAAGACTCCATGAAATTCAAGAGACTCCATGAAAATTTTGGCTACCACTGGGGAGAGAGGGGAATCCATTGCTGTGCCTTCTCTTTGGGCATAGTACAGTTTCCAGTACTGGAAGAAAGTTGCTTTTACACAAAATGCTGTTAGGTTGGCCCATTCTGTTGGAAGTCCATGTGTTCCTAGCTTATGGTGTATGGCCTGGACTGATTTTTTCACTAGGATGTTGGTGAAGAGGGAGAAGAGAGAAAGAGAGTGAGAGACTAAGCAACACAGACATCATGGTTATTTTTTATGTGGTCTCCCTCTTCACCAAAGTCCCAGTGAAAGAAGCAGTCCAAGCCATACACCATAAGCTTCCACCTTCTAGAATCTGAGATCCAAATTCCCTCCCTCCAGGATTCCTACTTGCACTTTTCCTGCTTTTTCTCCAATGAACCTTCCCACCAAAATTCAAATTCAAAACTCCCACCAATGAACTTTCCTGCCAAAATTCAAATTTCTTGCTTCAAACCAACCAATCCGGTTGGACTGAGGGAGAGCCCTAGATGTGGTGTATTTAAATTTCAGTAAAGCCTTTGACATTGTTCTGCACAGGTGACTTATAAACAAACTGAGCACCCTAGGGATGGACCCTAAAGTTACTGATTGGGTTAAAAATTGGTTGAGTGAGAGGCAATAAAGAGTACAGGTAAATGGATCTCACTCTGAGAAGGAGGTTACCAATGATGTGCCACAGGGATTTGTCCTTGCTCTGATTCTTTTTAACATCTTTGTTAGTGATATTGCGGAAGGGCTATCTGGTAAGATTTGCTTGTTTGCGGGTGATACCAAAATCTGCAATAGAGTAGACACCCAGGAAGGTGTAGATAACATGAGGGATCTAGCTAAGCTTGAAGAATGGTCTAGAATTTGGCAGCTGAAATTTAATGCTAAAAAATGCAGGGTCATGCATTTGGGTTGCAAAAATCCAAAGGAGTGGTACAGTGTAGGGGGTGAGGTACTTCTGTCCACAAAAGAGGAGCGGGACCTGGGCGTAACTGTGTCTGTCAATCTTAAAGTAGCTAAACAGGTACAAAAGGTGACTGTGAAAGCCAGAAGGATGTTTGGGTGTACAAGGAGAGGAATGGCCAGCAGAAAAAAGGAAGTGATAATACCTCTGTATAGGTCTCTGGTGCGACCTCCTTTGGAGTATTGTGTGCATTTCTGGAGACCGCACCTTCAAAGGTTGGAGTCAGTGCAGAGGGGGGCTAGTGAAATGGTTAATGGTCATCACAGAGGATCTCTAAAGGAAAAAAGGGGACTGTTGTAGTGGTTGATATGGAAGGATAGACTAGATAGCCCATGTGGTCTTTTTCTGTCGTCATGTTTCAATGTTTCTATAATGAAGCATATGAGGACAGACTTAAAGATCTTAATATGTATACTTTAGAGGAAAGGCGGGATAGGGACGATATGATGATGTTGTTGTTGTTGTTGTTAAGTACCGTCGAGTTGGAGTCGACTCTTGGTGACCCTCTGGATAGCTATCCTAAATTGTGTTCGGTCTTCAGTCAGGCGGCTCATTGTTGACAGACTGGTACCCGTAGCTGCTGTTATTGTATCGATCCATCTCATTGCTGGCCTTCCTCTTTTGCACTGACCTTCTATCTTGCCAAGCATGATGTCTTTCTCTAATGATCTCTCTCTTCGCATGATGTGTCCAAAGTATGAAAGTTGAAGTCTTGTCATCTGAGCTTCTAAGGAAAGCTTAGGTTTGATCTCCTCTAGTACCGACTGGTTTGTTCTTCAGGCAATCCATGGTATACACAGTATTCGCCTCCAGCACCATAATTCAAAGGCATCAATTTTCTTCCTGTCTATCTTTTTCACTGTCCAGCTTTCACATCCATATGATGATATTGAAAATACCATGGCTTGAACAAGTCAAATCTTTGTATGGAGAGAGAAATCTCTGCTCTTGAGAATCTTATCTAGGTCTTTCATAGCCATTCTGCCAAGAGCAATGCGTTGTCTGATTTCTTGACTGCTTGTTGCTTCTTTATTGATAGTTGATCCATGTAGGTTAAAGTTGTTCATGATTTCAATTTCTTCTCCTTCAACGATGAACCTGTTGATTATGCCAGTTGTCATGATCTTTGTCTTCTTTACATTAAGGTGCAGGCCCATTTTGAGACTATGTTCTTTGATTGTGAGAAGCAAATGTTTCAGATCATCTTCACTTTCAGCCAGTAATGTGGTATCATCAGCATAGCAAAGTTGTTGAGTCTTCCACCAATCTTCACACCTCTGTTGTCTTCATACAATCCTGCTTCTCTGGTGATTTGTTCTGCATATAAATTAAACAGGTAGGGGGAAAGTATGCAGCCTTGTCTTACACTTTGCTTATTTTAAACCATTCTGTTTCTCCTTGTTCTGTTCAAACTACTGCTTCTTGATCAATGTACAGATTGTGCAAGAGTACGATCAGATGTTCTGGTATACCCATGCTTCTTAATGTGGCCCAGAGTTTCTCATAGTTTACACAGTCAAAAGCCTTGCTATAGTCGATAAAGCACATATAGATATCCTTTTGGTATTATTTAGTCTTTTCAAGGATCCATCTCACATCCGCAATGATGTCTCTCGTTCCTCGTTCTTTCCTGAACCCTGCTTGCACTTCAGGTAGTTCTTGTTCCAGGTATGGTTGTAGTCTCTTTTGAATAATCTTCAGTAGAATCTTGCTGGCATGTGGGATCAGAGCGATTGTGCGATAATTTCCACAGTCAGTTGGATCACCTTTTAGTATTGGTATAAACACAGATCTTTTCCAGTCAGTTGGCCATGATGTTGTCTTCCATATTTCTTGGCAGAGCCTTGTAAGTACAGTAACAGCTGCATCAGATTGCTGTAATACTTCTATGGGAATGCTATCAATGCCTGGTGCTTTGTTCTTTGATAAGGCTTTCAATGCTGCTTTAACTTCTTCTTTCATCATCAATGGTTCCCGATCATAAGGTACAGGTTGAAACGGCTGTTGGTCCACTTGATCTTTATCATATAAAAATTCTGTACAGTCAAACATCGGATTTCATGATTAATCCGTTTGAAAAAGTCTAAAACCGAAAATGCATGAAAACTGAAGCAATATTTCCCATAAGAAATAATGTAAATTCAATTAATCTGTTCCAGACAACCAAAAATATTCACAAAAAATACATTTTATAGAGAATAACTATATTTTTACATACAGAAAACAATGAGAAATAAATATAAATGACTAATGAAATGGATAAATGAACATTTTAACATCTCAGCATCAGCATGAGCAGAACAGCTCCCGGCACTTCTCACACGCCTCTGATCGCCGACTCTCTCCCCCACCTCCAGTTCTCAGCATCAACATGAGCAGAACAGCGTAAATGCGCCAGCCACAGCCACCGGAAACACCACTCTCCCGCCCAGGCAACCTGGAACGCAGAGCTGGGCATGCGTTCCAGAGCCATGTGGCAATGGCTGCAGCTGCACGGGCCCCTGAAGTCTCAACCAGGCAGCAGAACGACTCTCTCCCCCTCCTCCAATTCTCAGCATCAGCATGAGCAGAACAGCTCCCAGCACTTCTCTCACACACCTCTGATCGCCGACTCTCTCCCCGCCTCCAATTCTCAGAATCAGACCAGCAGAACAGCTCCTGGCACTTCTCTCATACACCTCTGATCGCCGACTCTCTCCCCCGCCTCCAATTCTCAGCATCAGCTTGAGCAGAACAGCTCCCAGCACTTCTCTCACACACCTCTGATCGCCGACTCTCTCCCCACCTCCAATTCTCAGAAACAGACCGGCAGAACAGCTCCCGGCACTTCTCTCACACACCTCTGATCGTCGACTCTCTCCCCGCCTCCAATTCTCAGCATCAGCATGAGCAGAACAGCTCCTGGCACTTCTCTCACCTCACCGGACAGATCCCTCAAAGTTTCGCCATCAGCAGGGAGCGTCAGAAGCCACACTCTCACAGTACAGTACTGCAGGATCGCTGAAAGCAAAGAGCTGAGCGCCCCCCCCCTCGGTACGGACCATTTTAATTGTACAAAAACCGAGCGGATGTACAAGAACCGGGACAAAATTGCAATGAAAAAAGTTGTTGAAAACCGAAGCTAACGAAAACTGGGGTATACGAAAACCGAGGTTTGACTGTATATTCCTTCCAACTCTTGATCTTCTCAGTATCATTCAACATAGAACTTTGAGCATCTTGTAACATTCCAATTCGAGACTGGAACTTTTTCTTTAACTCTCGTAGCTTTAGGAAAGCCGATCTATGCAGAAATATTTCTTTATAGAAAGAGTGGTAGATGTGTGGAATAGTCTCCCAGTGGAGATGGTAGAGATGAGGACAGTAATTGAATTTAAAAAAGCATGGGACAAACACAGAGGATCTCTAAAGGAAAAAAGGGGACTATTGTAGTTGATATGGAAGGGCAGACTAGATGGATTTATTTATTTAAAGTTGTTTATATACTGCCTTTCTAGTATTCAAGGCGGTTTACATAAAACTAACAATGTAGGCCATGTGGTCTTTTTCTTCCGTCATGTTTCTATGAGATCCACTGTATATAAGTACAGAGATTCACTGCTTAACCACTTCACCCTGAAGAAATCCACAGAATGATGGCTGAAATGTTGGCTCCACCTACCAAGGCACGGTATGACCTGGAAAACTGCAGAGATCATGGTACTAGCCATAGAAGCCTAAGAGAACAGGAGTTCAAGTACCTGGCTCCTTGCTTTCCACATTCCCCAGCCTGCAGGAACACATGGTTGCTAAGGAAAGCATGGGCTTGCTGTCTGTCAAATATTTGGTGACACACTGCTGTTGGTGACCACTGCTGTAAAGGAATGGCTGTAAGGAGTATTTTTTAAATACCTGTATATGTCGGGGAGCAGGTGCAAATCTGGGCTTTCATATGCAATTCCTATATGAAATGGGGAATATTCCTGCCCAGGCCATGACCAACGCACCCCCTTGCAATGCTGATGTGGTATTGGACATCTATGTGTAAAACGAGCCTTTTCTAAAATGGCCATTAACATATGGCTGCAAGTTACACATGTAAGTGCTCAAAGACACACAAATCACAAATAAGACTTCTAAAATGACCTCCTTAGTACTGAGGTAAAGCAGCCCTATCACTTTGTTAACTTGTTTCATTTTCTAGATGCTGACAGTTGAAGCTAACAGCATATGTATACCAGTGAATAACTCAAATAGATACAGTGTGCAGGTTCGAGCTGGCACCACTAAGCTGTGTGGGAACAGCAAGCACTGGAGCGCATGGAGCAAGCTGGTGTATTCTGGTAAGACCCTCAAATGCATCTTTAGTGGTCTTCAGGGGCTGCTCACCCCCACAGATTTTCAGAAGGCTTATTTTCATGCTTATAGAGAAGTAGATTTCCCCAATTCTTCCTTAAATATAAGGCTCCTACTGTTTGTGGGAGCAGCAACAGAAAAGATAGTGAGGTCAGCTCACCCCGTCCTTTCCACTAGAGCAGTACTTCTCACTTGCCACCACCAGCAGCAGTAGTGAGCCCAACATTGAAGGTTCAGTTATCACTGATAGGGTAAACCACCGGGTATGCAAGCCTTTGGGACTGCCATTAGCAGTATAGCAAATGATCCAAATAAATACAAATCTAAGCCTTATTGTCTAGTCATTTAAATGTTGTCATGAGAGATGTCCTTGAGGGAAAATAAGAATGCCAGGTCAGAGTTCATAGTCCAGATTAGTGATCCAGCACTCTCACACGGTACAAGTGAATAACAGCAGATAAGACTAAAGTGGCCTTCTAGTCTGTTCAGTACAGTGGTTAGGGCTGTAATTGTTTTTCCCTGCAGGTCCTCCCCCATATGCCCTCATTTAGGGCTGTATCTGCTGATCCATGCAGGCTGCTCCAATGCAAATTGTCATTTCAATATCAAATGCACAGTCTCACTTCTTGTCACTCCTCCCAGACCTATGAGGGAGATGCAAGAACAGTCAGGAAATGAGACTCTAGCTTGAACTACTGTCTTTACTGGTAATTATCTTAAAGTTAAAATTACCACCTACTATGCACCAGGTACACTGATGCAGTGGCCAAGTGATTATTGCATGCTACGTCCGGAGAAAGAGAATATTCGTAGATACGAAGAAAATGTGGAAGAAAGAAAGAGAAATTGTTCTATTTGTATTGGTTGTCACTGGCCTGATTATAGTTAATGGTTTATGGGTTTTTTAATTTGATACACGCATATCTTGTTCCTAAGCATCCCTCCAGTTCAGTCCCTTTCCTCTGGGTTGTACTCCTCTTCCAGCAGCTTGGAGACTGAGCACGTCAACTTTCTGATGACCCTAGGACAGTGATGGCTAACCTTTTTGAGCCCGAGTGCCCAAACTGCCGCACAAAACCAAAGAATTTCCTCAAAGTGCCAGCACGTCATTTGCATAAGTGGTCTTATTTGCATAAATATTTGCATAATGTTACCATACACTAACTTTTAGTAAACATGTCTCTTAATGAGTGTATGGATAAAGAAAGACTAAAAGATTTCTACATTACTATAATCCAGTGCCAACCGCCAGGCACATTAGGAACTACTACAAACGCTGCCCATTTAGAACCCATAGCAAACCCGCCGTATCCTGACAGCATTACCAGGACTCACAAAGCACCATACCCTACCTATCAAAAGGCAACACTGCAAATATTAAACCAATACATTTCAGAGAATACTGGGGAAAGAGAACAAGTGGCAACATCAAATAGGAATTTCCTCTTGTACCAAACAAAGCGCAGATGTTAATGATGCACATTTCCCAGAGCTGACATATTCCAGTTAATAAATTCAAAATAAAGAGATATCTTTCTACCTTTTGTGCATTTTCTTTTTCAGTTGCAATTGGTCCAGCCACTTTCTTCTGGTTTCTTCATGTTTTCTGCTAACTCTCCATCGTCTGCTGTCCATTTGTCCTTTCTTCTCTCTTCTAGTTTTTTTTCCATTCTCTCTCTCTCTACATCTGCTTTAACATACTAATCTTTCTCCTTTTGCTCTTTCCTCATTCCTATTTCATCCACACAAATTTTACCCCTCCATCCTCAATCCCCAATTACTCTCCCAATACCTGGCCAATTGTAGATTTTTCATCCCTCCTACACAAAATATTTTTCCCCTCTCCATTTTACTCTCCCAGCCCCATCCCATTCTAATCCTCCCCCAACATCAGCTCCCTTCTAGTTCCAGTCTCACCCAGCATCCATTCCCTTCTAGTCCCTGCATCAGCCCATTTCCAGTCCTAGCCCCCCATCAGCCCATTTCCAGTCCTAGCTCCCCCATCCATTTCCAGTCCAAGTCCCTTCATCAGCTCATTTTCAATCCTAGCCCCCCCATCAGCCCATTTCTAGTCATTTCCTAGCCCCACCATCAGTCCATGTCAAATCATAGCTCCCCTCCACTCAGCCCAATTCCAGTCCAAGCCCCCCCATGAGCCTACTTCCAGTTCTAGCCCCTCCATGAGTCCATTTCAATTCAAACCCCCACCACAGCCCATTTCCAATCTTAGCTCCCCCCAACAGCCCATTTCCAGTCCTATCCTAGCTGTTCCATCAGCCCATTTTCAGTCCTAGCTCCCTTCCCTCACAGCCCATTTCCATTCCAAGCCCCCTCCCCATCAGCTATTTGCAGTTCAAACCTCCCCTTCCACTCAGCCCATTTCCAGTCCTAGCAACACCCCAACCCATTACCAGTCCTAGCCCCCCGTCAATCAACTTCCAGTCCTAACCCCCATCACCCCATTTTCAGTTTAAGCCCCCCCCTATAACCCATTACCAGTCCTAACCCCCCCCTCAGCCCATTTCCAGTCAGCCCCCCATAGCCCATTGCCAGTCCTAACCCCCCCATCAGCCCACAGCCCATTACCAGTCCTAACCACATCAGCCCACCTCAAGTCCTAACCCCTCCCCATCAGCCCATTTCCTGTCCTAGCCCCCCCCATAACCCATTATCAGTCCTACCCCCCCATCAGCCCACTACCAGTCTTAACCCCCCCATAGCCCATTACCAGTCCTAACCCCCCCCATCAGCCCACTACCAGTCTTAACCCCCCCCATAGCCCATTACCAGTCCTAACCCCCCCATCACCCCATTTCCAGACAGCCCTCATCAGCCCACAGCCCATTGCCAGTCTTAACCCCCTCCCATAGCCCATTGCCAGTCTTAACCCCCCCCATAGCCCATTGCCAGTCTTAACCCCCCCCATAGCCCATTGCCAGCCCTCATCAGCCCACAGCCCATTGCTAGTCTTAACCCCCCCATAGCCCACTGCCAGTCTTAACCCCCCCAGCCCACTGCCAGTCTTAACCCCCCCTCCCTAGCCCATTGCCAGTCTCAACCCCCTCCCTCCCTCCCTAGCCCATTGCCAGTCTCAACCTCCCTCCCGACCTCCCTCCCTCCCTCCCTAGCCCATTGCCAGTCTCAACCCCCCTCCCTCCCTCCCTCCCTAGCCCATTGCCAGTCTCAACCCCCCTCCCTCCCTAGCCCATTGCCAGTCTCAAACCCCCTCCCTCCCTAGGCCATTGCCAGTCTCAACCCCCCTCCCTCCCTCCCTCCCTAGCCCATTGCCAGTCTCAACCCCCCTCCCTCCCTCCCTCCCTAGCCCATTGCCAGTCTCAACCCCCCTCCCTCCCTCCCTAGCCCATTGCCAGTCTTAACCTCCCTCCCTCCCTCCCTAGCCCATTGCCAGTCTTAACCTCCCTCCCTCCCTCCCTAGCCCATTGCCAGTCTTAACCTCCCTCCCTCCCTCCCTAGCCCATTGCCAGTCTTAACCTCCCTCCCTCCCTCGCCCATTGCCAGTCTTAACCCCCCCCCCCCAGCCCTTTGCCAGTCCTACCCGCCCCCCCTCGGCTCATGGCAATTTAAAAAAAAAAAAAAGCTGGCCGCCGCGGCGGCATGGAGTGTCCCGCGGGGCTTCCTCTGCCCGGCGGGACTCTCCCGGCGCAGCTCAGCCCCTCTCTGCTGGCTTGCAGATATGCGAAGGGAGAGAGAGTCTCCCTCGCGTCTCTGTTAAGCCCGCAGAGGCAGATGAGAAATTTCCCATCAGCCCCTGCGGGCTTAACAGAGACGCGAGGGAGACTTTCCCTTCGCGTATCTGCAAGCCGGCAGAGAGGGGCTGAGCTGCGCCGGGAGAGTCCCGCCGGGCAGAGGAAGCCCCGCGGGACACTCCATGCCGCCGCGGCGGCCAGCTTTTTTTTTTTTTTTAAATTGCCATGAGCCGGCATATATTAATTTGCGACCTTCCCGCGTGCCAGCTGCAAGGCCTTCGCGTGCCACAGCTGGCACGCGTGCCATAGGTTCGCCATCGCTGCCCTAGGATATAAATATCACTTGCACCTCCCACCAGTTCCAGTATGCTTAGTCTCCAAACAGCTGGAGGGAATCAATAAGCCAGGGGATAGGCTTACTGGAGAGGCTATGAGAATCTAGTGGGGGGGTTTTGTGATCAGTTATTTCTTTCATTATTTCATTTCCCTGGGTTTTGATTTGGAGGTCTATTTTTGGTAGACAAGATTCCCTTCCCCCTCCCCCTCTATAGTCTCGGGGGACAGGAGGAGTCTTCGGGCAGACCGCACCGGAAAAAAAAAGGGAAAGGGAAAAAGAAAGTGGTGCTCGTTCCAGATCACCGGCTGGTACGGAACATTTAGCCTGCCCTTGCTGTTTGTCCCGCCTCGCTGCCGAAGCCCTCCAGGCGGCTGAGTGAGAGGGCGGGAAGACACAGCCGGTCAGAGGAGCCTGCAGGAAGAAGTCGATCAGTGGGAAGCGATTGGGCAGAACAGGCTGTGTGGAGGAGTGCGGCAGCGAGCCATGTGGTGTACGGAGTCAGCCATGTGGTTGCCGGCCACGTGTGTCAGCAGGGCCTGCTACCGCTGGGGGAAGAGTACTGCGGCGGAGCAGGTAGGTATGCTCTTTCCGTGCACTTTTCGTGCGTCTTCTAGGGAGCAGCCCTGAGCAGCTTTTACAGGGAAAGTTTTCGTTTGTTCTTGGATATGTAAGTTGCCTTTGTTTCTAGGATTTGTTCCTTATCGTTCCTCCAGTTTAGTCCTCAACCTCTGGGTAGTGAACCTCTTCCTGCAGCTTGGAGACTGGGCATGTCAAAAACTCATGACATCAATAGATATAGCCTGCTGGTCTCTCCCATCAGCCCCCAGTGTGTCCAGTCTCCATGCAGCAGGAGGACGTAGTGAGCCTAGCTTCTGGGCTCACTTGGGGGAACAGATAAGGAGCATTTAGTGTGACAAATTCTATTCTGATTTTACTTTTGATTTTTACCTTTAATTTTACTGTTAATTTTACTTTTAATTCAGTTACCTTTGGTTAATTGGCAATCAGAGATTAGTTCCCTTTAGTTGTTAGGAGCAAATTTCCTTATATTTACAGTAATTTTAAATCTGAGCCTGGCTCTTTAAATTAGTAGCAGCTCTTGCCTTCCCTTGTCAGTTATTTTCACTTGCTGCAGGCATTCGCCGGTGCGGATCTCTCTCCCTTGACGGTATGGGAGAGAGCTCCGGGACCCGTACAACCACACTGAAGCTGTGTGAGATGGAGCCTCTCCGTTGCTGCAGGATTTTAATTTTACTCTGTGGAACCGGCTGAGCAGTCCTCACTGTGGCTGCCAGGCGCGGCAGTGCGGCTTGAGGATCGGATGAATTCAAGGCGGTAGGAGCAGGCTGCATGGCTTTTGGCCCTGCAGGTAAGGCCTTCAGGCTCTGTGGGTCTGCTGAGGCCTCCTTTTTGCAGCGGCTGTTGTTCTTGGCACCAAAATTCGTTGGCAAAGGGGCGGCCATTTTCACTCTAGGTATTTGGACCGCCTGGCGAGAGTTGCAGGGAGCTGCCTATGTGAGGAAGACGACAGGCAGAATAGCTAGATTTTTAGGTCTAGTGTTTCTTTCTTTTGTTGTCAGTCCTCTTTATTTTTAAGTTTATTCTTAGTTTTATAGGACAGCAGTTTTGGCATTGATCTCTGATGCCACATGTTCTTTCCCTCCTAATCATGTCTCTGAGGAGCATCTGTTAAGTCCCAGGATATTAGGCAAATTGCCAGCTTTTAGGTTCTTCAAGAACAGAGCCCTAACTTGTAGGTGGAAGGAGGGACAGGCTGGAAGTGTGCTTTTGTGTATTCTATAGTGAAAGTTGCCCAAACGCCTGTGGTTTCACAGGGACAGGTTTAGGAAACCTTAGGATATAAAAAAAAATATAATAATAATAACAATTAAACTGTCAACCAAGAAGTGCCTGTGCTACGGTCTATGGCCACCAGAGGGCAGCTGGTACACTCAATGGTGCCTTTCTGTGACCGTGTGTATGCAGCCATCATCAGATTGATCTCTGCAAGTCAGGGAAGAAATAACCACAGGGCCACCTCATGGGCACTCAGGGGTTAGTGACTAAACAAGCAACTGTAATGTTCTGCAAATCAAGATTATATGACCAAGATTTAAAGCTCTTAACTTCCAATACATACTGCTAGACCAGTCCAGACAAATGGGTTGTGTTCCCCGGCCAGCAGATCCTGGAGACAGAGAACTCTACCAGAGCTCTAATAGGCTGAATCCTGGTGATGCTGCTGAAGTGATGAGACTGTATTTCTCTGTCTCCAGCAGACCTGGTTGCTTTTTTGCTCCTTTTGGATGCAGTATTTAAATCCAGTTTTAGGACACAGCTCGGGGGTTCATCTACTTTGAGGAGTGCTTCCCCCTACTAGCAGGGTGTTTCAGCTGAGCTCCTGTTCGAGGACAGTGACGCTCGCTGACTGAAGGCATTCCCAGCAGCCTGCCATGAGGGCAGCCTTTGCTGGATGAAGGGCTCACTAAAACTCTGGGGTCTCCTCTGATTTTAGTGGTCATTTGACATCAGATGTTTTTCCTGTTATGGCCCTTGGACTCCCTGCACTGACCGGCAACTGTGAGTACAGCCTTCCTTTATTTCCCGCCTGAAGCCCCTTGGGGGGGGGGGGTCTAAATTTGCCAAATTTTTAGGCGCTTCAATTTGCCCCATTTTCGGCAGGGGGGTCAATCCGTGCCTGGGGGGGCCGGATTCTGCTCCTTTTCAGTGTTTTCGCCGCTTTTTTGAGTGTTTATTTTACTTTTCTTTTTCCGGCGGTCATTTTGTTTTTCAACGGAGCTCCGGTTTTTGGCGGGAAGCACAGCTCTGCTCTGCTGCGGGTGGTCCTGCCCCTCACACCTCACTGTTTTAGGGGTTCTCCCTAGTGCTGACACCTAGAGAGGGGAGATTTCAAGAGGGGGCGTGCTAGAATCGCTATTGTTACCACACAATGCCGCCTTCTGGGCTTAGGTGCATTGTGTGCAACAGGAAGCAGAAAGAGCTGAAAAACCAGCAATGCACATCTTGTTTGGCACACCCAGGGGAGTCTTTGGCGTTTCTGCCACCTCAGGAAGCCCCGGCTCCTGATTTGCCTGTGTTGGAAGGGCCGCTGCCTCCTTTTTCGGTGGCTGTGTCGCAGGGAGCCCCTGCGGGGGTCTCTCCAGCTGCCATGGGTTCTCTAGCACCTGGCTCTCCTTCCGAAGACCAACTTCTTATGTTTTTCCGCCAAGCGTGGGCCTTATGGCGTCCTGAATCCTTGGCCCCTGCGGTGGGGCAGTTACCAGAGGCACCTGATTGTTTAGGTACTTCCTCTGCCCGTAAGCGTTCCAAGAGTTCCGTACCTCGCAAACGTACGCCTCAGTCTTTGTGCTTGCGTCATAAGGAGGATCGCGACCCTGACAAGGATGGGTTTTCCACGGGAGAGTCTGAGGATCTCTCGGGGTACGAAGATGGGGAGTATTCCGCATCGGATTCTTCTGTTCCAGGACCGGAGGAGTCACAGGATATTCGGCTGTTCCGGAAGGAGGAGCTGTCCGCCCTCATCGGTCAAGTGTCAGAAGTACGCCGTCTTTCTGCGCTGGCGGAGCCGCAAGCCTCTCCGGCTCTTTCCCAGGCGGACCCCATTTTGCAGGGTATTCGTAAGCCCTCTAAGGCTTTCCCATTCCCTCCAGAGTTGCAACAGATGGTGTCACGGGAATGGGATTCTCCAGACTCTCCATTGCGGAACGCTCGTCTCCTGGGACACTTATATGTTTGGCCGCCTGAACTTCTGGAGCAGTGGCTCGCATACCCTAGGGTAGATGTGTTGGTTTCCGGAGTTACTAAGCACACCACCATCCCGGTGGAGGGAGGAGCTGCACTCAAGGATCTGCAGGACAGGAAGGTGGAGAACCTGTTGAAGACGGCCTTCTCCGCGTGCTCCATGGCTCTGCAGGCGACGGTATGCGGGGGGCTCACTGCCCGAGCGTTGTTGCACTGGATCCAGCGTTTGCCAGAGGATTCCTCCCTCGGTCGCTTGGAGTCTGCTACGGCCTTTTTAGCTGACACCCTTTGATTTGTTGCGCCTTTCGGCGCGCTCGGTGGCAGCCGTGACGTTAGCACGGCGTTGGCTTTGGCTCCGTCAATGGGCGGCGAATGTCGTCTCCAAGTCCAGGCTCTCTAAGTTGCCGTTCAAGGGTAAGCTTTTGTTCAGAGAGGAGCTGGACAAGCTCGTGAAGGATCTTGGAGAGGTTAAGCCCCAGCGGTTGCCGGCGGATAAACCACAGGCATCTTCTCACCGCTCTTCTCGAGCACAAACATTTCGGCGTTTCTCCAGAAGTAGAGATTTTCGGAGGTATCGTTCCTTCAAGCCCTCTCTGCCAACTCCTCAGTCTAGTCATTCCGGAAGAGGCAACCAGTCCTTTCGGGGGGCTGTAGGGCTGGTACCCCTGCAATTCTACATGCAAATCTCCGGCCTGCTCAGCAACTCAGGCCTGAACCAAACTGCACAGACAAGATGGATTCTTCACTTCACTTTTGCTGTGTTCAGCTACAAACGGCCTTCAAGCAACTGCTGGAGCAGCGTTTCTAAGTGTGCATACAGAAGCTATTGTCCGTGGCTGGCCTTGGACACTTGTACATGCCCAGAAGTTACATACTGTTGCCTCTGCCTGATTTCACTATAGCTCCTTTGTTTGCAAGAAGCTGCTCATCATCTACCTCCTGATTTGCTGAGAACACCTCAGACTGCCTGGTGTCAACCAATCATTGGACCTATGACGGAGGATTCTTACACAGAATTCTGCATTCTGCGCTGGAAACTTTAGTTGTAGTAGTAGTGAGAGAGAGAGTTGGGGGCTTTTCCCACCTGTTCATACAGACTCCTGCACTGGTTCCTCTCTGCTGTGCACTGCGTACCTGATTCCTGCGCCCTGAGCCTTCCGCCAGATGGCCCCTATGTGTGGGCTAGGCTGTCCTCCACAGGTCTGAGATAAGACTTCACAGATACCTCCGGTTCGGACTTACTGCGGCTCGCCTGTGACGTGGCTGGAGCCTGCAGTAGCTAACAGCTACCTCCTTGAACGAAGCTGCTTCTGAGTGCCGACGGAGCTAAGGTACTGGCTTATCTCTCCTCTCCTGGATGGGCAAAGGGGTTAGCAATATATTTCTTGCTTTTCCTCAGTGCAGAGCGAATCAGTGACGTCTGGTTACTAATCTGTGATTTATTACGTTGTCCAATTGTATATCTGTTCTATAACAAATTGCTACCTCATATTTCTAATTAGCCATATGTGTGTGTGTATATTTTTCTATTTGGTTGCCTATAATAAAGTCTAATATATATATATCTGCAGACCAGACTTCTTTCGTGGCTCATTGCCAGAATAACTCACCGAACTTTGGGCTGGGATAGTAGCCATATTCCCCTAGACAACAGAGAGTCTAACTTATTTTTGTGCTACTACTATACCCTACAGGGCCCGGAAAGGCTCCGAGTCCTACTCTACCGGGGGGAAGTTCTCCGGGGCTGCGTGGTCCTCCCGCTGATGGGGCGCTAGGTCCACTCCGGTCCATGCTGCCAGTAGGGGGTTGGCTGGCATTGTTTTCTCAGGAGTGGGCGCGAATTACCTCCGATTGTTGGGTTCTCGACAGCATCTCTCGGGGCTATTCCCTCGAGTGCTCTCGCACGATCCCCGAGGCTTTCCTGGTCTCCCCGGTGGGATCTCCCGAGAAGCGGTGGATCATCCAGGCCACTCTCGAACGCTTGCTTCTCTTGAACGCCATATGTCCCGTCCTTCCCCATGAAGCAGGGGTGGGTCGGTACTCCATTTATTTTGTGGTGCCCAAGAAGGATGGTTCGTTTCGGCCTATCCTGGACCTCAAGGGCGTAAACCGCAGCCTTCGAGTTCCTCATTTTCGGATGGAAACGTTACGCTCTGTCATCCAGGCGGCGGCAGGGGCGAGTTTCTAGCATTGCTTGATCTCGCCGAAGCATACTTTCATATTCCCATCCGGTGGAGCATCAGCGTTTCCTGAGATTCGCGGTTCTAGGACAACACTTTCAGTTCCAGGCAATGCCGTTCGGCTTAGCCTCGGCGCCCCGAACTTTTTCCAAGATAATGGTGGTAGTGGCGGCGGCGTTACGCAGGCAGGGGATCCGCGTTCATCCTTACCTGGACGATTGGCTCATTCAGGCGGACTCTCTGTCCGAGGTGCGCAAGACGGTAGCCCACGTAGTGGCTTTTCTGGAGAGCCTGGGGTGGGTGATCAATCGCTCCAAGAGCTGCCTCCAGCCCTCTCAGGTTCTCGACTTTCTAGGTGCTTGCTTCGACACTCGCCGGGGGTGGGTGATGCTCACTCAAGGTCGCTTCCACAAGATCGCCTGTCAGCTCCGGCAATTCCTGCGGCGGAAGGCGCCTCGAGCTTGGGACTATCTCCAGCTCTTAGGTTCCATGGCGGCTACCATCGATGTGGTACCCTAGGCGAGGTCGCATATGCACAAATTACAGAGGGTGCTCCTGTCGCAATGGTCGCCGGTGTCGGAGGGCCAACCTGGGCCAAGAGGAAGGAATTCCACACTGAGATCCTCAACCGCTCACTAAATAAGCCAAGAGACCTATTCAAATTAGTAAAATCCCTTACCAACCAACCTTCCCCACCTCAACAAGAATGTATTCAGCCCCAGGCATATGCGAACTACATTCAATCCAAGGCAATACAGATAACTACAACAACATCACAAGAACCCTCCAAGACCCCCAACATGCAGTTTTCAATCACCAAACTCGCACCTCCCTCTCCAAAAACCATCGACGAAGTCATCGCCTCAATCAACACTACGACTGCATGAACTGACCCTTGCCCAGCCCATTGGATTAGGACTATGCGCTCTGACCTCAGCCCATTCATAGCCAACATTGCCAAGTTGTCCTTTGTAACCGGAGTCTTCCCTGATGCTCTCAAGCACACATCCATTCGTCCATTACTAAAAAACAACCAGCTGGATCCAAAGAAAGAGGATTCTTACCGACCAATCTCTAGTATCTCATTCCTAGCTAAAATTCTAGAGAAGTTGACCCAGAGGCAGATTCAGCAACATGTGGATTCATTCTCCCCATTAGACCCATGTCAACATGGATTCAGAGAAGCCCACAGTGTAGAAACTCTACTAACAACATTTACCAGTACACTTATCAATGGAATAGACAGCATCAAGAAGGGCTTTGTGCTAATCTTCCTTGATATAGCAGCAGCGTTCAACTCCGTAGACCACGTGCAGCTCCTGAGGCAGCTTCATGAGAAGGGAATCCGGGACCAAGCATGGAACTGGTGCAAATCCTACCTCGAAGGCAGATGGCAACAAGTCCGTATTGGTGACACCGCATCCGAACCTTTCCAGCAGAAGCAGGGTGTACCCCAGGGTTCCTCCCTTTCTGCCCTGCTCTTTAATATCTATATGCAGCCAATTTGTGACATTACTCGCTCTTTCGGCATATCTTGCCTTATGTACGCAGACGACGTGCTGCTATTTTCACCTATAACTGTCACTTGCCCAGACTATACAGTGTTAATCAACTGCTTCAACGCAATAACAGACTGGCTACTCATTCAGAACCTCTGTATAAATTTCAAAAAAACAGAAGTCCTAATAATCACAAGAAATAAAGATTTCTCTCCTCCACAACACTGAAAGTCAGAGACGCAGAACTTCCAGTCAAACCCAATATACGTTATCTTGGGGTCATACTGGACCGACAGTTGGACTTCAAGAAGCACATAAAACGAACTGTAAAAGCCATCTACTTCAAGATCAAAACCCTACGGCACTTGAGACCTATGATTGAACCCGGTGACTTCCGCACTATCTTCCAAGCGCTAGTCACACCACACTTTGATTATGCCAATATAATACTGCATGGCCTCCCAAAGGTTACCCTCAACCCACTACAGTTAGCCATGAATGCAGCAGCCCGCGTACTTTGTGGAGCCTCAAGGAATGACCACATCTCCCCCATTCTAAAAGAACTCCACTGGCTTCCAATAAGCTGTAGAATCCTATACAAGGCACTCCTCATTACCTTCAAGGCCTTCAACAAAATGTCACCTGCATCTATCTCTGACCTCATCATACACACCGCAAACAACAGATCCCGGAGATCACTAGCTGCAGACATGCTACTCATACCAAGTGAATCTACAAAGCTCAACCAGACCACCATCAATAGGGCATTCTCGAGCTATGCTCCCAGGTCTTGGAACAAACTTCCTCCCAGCATTAGAGCAATCAGGGACCTTAGGCTGTTCAGAAAAGCCCTCAAACACCACCTTTTTCTCATGCATTTTACACATCTAGATATTCCCCCCCCTTCACCCTCCTCCACCCGCACAATCTCAAACCTTTGCTATATGATTCAAAACCTACAGCGAATTGAGCTCCAATATGTAACGTACTAGGAATATATATAGATTGTAAAAACCTACAGCGAATTGAGCTCCAAGATGTAATGTACTAAGAATGTAAATAGTTTTCCCAAGTTGACCTCCATGTTAAATCCCTGTTCTATGTAAACGATGGCCAGTTTTATCTGACCAAGTGTTATATTGTTCAATGTAAACCGCACTGATGTCAAAGAGCGCGGTATATAAGAAATGTTAAATAAATAATCAGGTGCGGCTTCTTCTTCCTCCGGCGGTTTGGCTCGACCTCCGATGGTGGCTCCGGGCATGCAATCTTCTCCAGGGGGTTCCCTTGGAGTCTCCGCGTTGGGTGCTTCTGATGACGGACGCCATTCTCTCCGGGTGGGCAGCGCTTTGTTGAACGCACACGGCACAGGGAATCTGGTCACCTCGGGAGGCTCGCTGGTCCATCAATCGCCTCAAAGCGAGAGCGGTTCGGTTAGCTCTGCGAAGGTTCCTGCCTATCCTGCACCATCAAGCAGTTCGGGTTCTCTCCGACAATGCCACGACGGTGGCATATCTCAACCGCCAAGGGGGCACGAAATGCCCGGGGGTCTCGAGGGAAATTAGACTTCTCTTCCTGTGGGTGGAGCGGCATCTCCATGCCATTTCCGCACAACACATTGCGGGAAAAAGCAACATCGAAGCGGATTTCCTCAGCCGCCATACGCTGGATCCCGGAGAATGGGCTCTGGCGTCGGACCCTTATCAGCTCATTGTTCAACAATGGGGTCAGCCGGCGGTGGATCTCATGGCGACGTGGGAGAATGCCAAAGCACCGATTTTCTTCAGCCGATGGAAAGACTGCAGGTCACACGGGATAGAAGCCTTGTCGCAGCCGTGGCCGACTCGACTCCTTCTTTTGTATGTCTTTCCTCCGTGGTCCATGGTTGGCAAGATTCTTCAACGGATCAGGGAGCATCACGGGCCAGTGATTCTGGTGGCTCCGGATTGGCCTCGCAGGCCGTGGTATGCGGATCTCGTCCGGCTTTCGCGGGCTCCGCCTCTACAACTTCAGGGCTTCCCAGTGCTCCTGCAGCAGGGTCCAATCGCCATGGAAGACCCGACTCCTTACTCGCTTACGGCTTGGCTCTTGAACGCCACAGACTAGCTCATAAGGGATATTCGGCTAGCGTGGTATCCACCTTGCTTAAGGCGCGGTGGTCTTCAACGTCCTTGGCTTATGCGCGGGTGTGGCGTCTTTTCGAAGCCTCGTGCTCGCAGCGCAGGGTGTTGCGGCATTCTGGATATTCTTGCATTTCTCCAGGCCGGCCTCAACAAGGGTTTGGCCCTCGGAACTCTACGGGTTCAAGTGGCTTCTCTCACATGCTTCCGTGGCCCGGTATTGGGGCATTCTATCACTTCGCACGTGGATGTCTCGCGCTTTCTCAGAGGAGTTAAGTCTGTGCGGCCTCCGTGCCGTCCGGTATTGCCTTCCTGGGACCTCGCCCTCGTCCTCCAGGCCTTAGTGGCTTCGCCTTTTGAGCCTCTCCGGGCCTGTTCGCTCAAAGACTTAACCTTGAAAACGGTGTTCCTGGTGGCCATCACCTCGGCACGACGGATTTCCGAGCTCCAAGCGCTCTCTTGTCAAGATCCTTATCTTTCCTTTTCTTCGGAGGGCGTAACTCTTCGGACAGTTCCATCCTTTTTGCCCAAGGTGGTTACGCCATTCCATGTCAATCAGCCTCTCTTCTTGCCTTCGTTCTCCCCAGAGCAGTGTGAGGGTCGTCATCGGCGCTTGCGGGCGGTGGACCTCAAAAGAGTTCTCTGTCGGTATCTGAAGGTCACCAATTCTTTCCGACAGACAGATCATTTCTTTGTCCTTTTTGCGGGTTCCCATCGAGGGTTTGCAGCCTCTAAGGCTACTATCGCTCGATGGTTGCGTGGAGTCATTGAGGCAGCCTATATTCTTCAACATAAGACGGTGCCTATAGGGCTCCGGGCGCACTCCACGTGGGCTCAGGCGACGTTTTGGGCTGAGCGTTCGCATGTCACACCTCTCGACATTTGCCGGTTGGCTACTTGGTCGTCTTTGTCAACTTTTGTCCGTCATTATCGATTGGACGTCCAGGCTTGGCAGGAAATGCGCTTTGGGGCTGCAGTGCTTTCGGCAGCTTTGGACCCACCCTAGAGGTCGGTAGCTTGGGTACTGCCCATTTGTCTGGACTGGTCTAGCAGTAAGTATTGGAAGGTGAAATTTCACTTACCGTTAATTTCCTTTCCTAGAATATTGCTAGACCAGTCCAGGACCCACCCTGCTGTCAGTCACGGTCCTGCTGGTGCAGCGGAGCAGCCGGTAATTCCGGCCGGTTAGTTTTTGTTTCTGGATGCCTGACCAAGTGCGCCTCTGGCTCTTTTTTTCTTCTGCGCAGTTTTCTGGGAATGCCTTCAGCAACTTGTATATAGTTGAGTCCGTGCCGGCCTTCGCTGGCTGTCTTTCGTTGTTCAGTTCTGTTAGTGTTCAGCTTGTAAACGATACTCAGGGGGACCCCTTGGGGTACAGTCTCATCACTTCAGCAGCATCACCAGGGTTCAGCCTATTAGAGCTCTGGTAGAGTTTTTGTCTCCAGGATCTGCTGGCAGGGGAACACAACCCATTTGTCTGGACTGGTCTAGCAGTATTCTAGGAAAGGAAATTAACGGTAAGTGAAATTTCACCTTCTGTATCGTTTGTCGGGCTCTGGTGCCCTAAAAGCCACCGGATGGCAGCGTTGCTCATGAATCACATATAGTATTCAGTGCCCCCATCCCTGGGGGGGGGGGGTGGTAAAATACAAAATCATATTCCTCATCAGGTTCACGCAGGCAGCAACCTCTAAGACCTCCACTTGCAAGGTTGTCGGTGTATCCCACTGCTATTTCTCTGACTGCAGGAAGGCCGGGGGGGGGGGGGGGGAGGGAGAGGCCTGTGTGTTTCATAGCTCCACTTAGCATGCCCTTCCCAGGAAATTCTCATCTATTTCTAGAGCCTGTGCTGTCAGAGCAGGGCTTTAAGCACTTAGCAGGGGCACTGACCCGTCTGTGCCATCTTGTTAAAGGGCCCGTGCTGAGGGTGAAGAGAAGGACGTCTAGGTAGCACAGTCTGGGGCTTAGCGCTCCAGGACACTGGAAGGTTTCATAGAGGAAGTCAATACTCTGTGTATGCTCCATGCATTCAGCCTATGTTCAAGCGTGCTCACTGCACTGTGTTTGGGTGACAGGTGCTGGATCACCCGTATATGTAGATGTGCATTTTGTATGTGCTCACAATTGCTTAGGCATGATTTTTGGGTGCACTCTTTGCAGAGTGAGACTGCATTTCTTTTCTCAGACTGTATTATCAGACTAAGGTAATTTCTCCAGTAATGGGGGGGATGTCGATTGTAATAAAGTGCGTGAGGTCCTCATGGTGTTACATAGGGTTGGAGATGCTGTCGTGGGATCTGCTGTGGAGTGAGCCGTCTGGAGGAGCTACAGTGTCACAGTCACCAGTTTCCCTTTCTCTTTGGACTTTGCTCCCAGATCCTAGCCCCTCTTTCTCTCTGATGTCCAGGACGCAAGGTCCCCGGCCCACTGGACAATCTATTCTCAGCCTTTTCTCAATGCTGGCAGAAGGACTGTGAGAGCGAGAAAGAAAGACTAGGAACCAGCACCAGCTCTGATGTCTCTCCACTGCCAGTGTTTGCTACGGTCACATATTCCCAGTCAGTTATTTATTTGAGTATACTGATTGCCTACAGGTCAGGGTGGCATACAGTCAATTACGGTATTTCTATTTCCCTTGTCCCTGAAGGGCTCACAATTTATGTTTTGGTACCTGAGGCAGAGGGTCAAGTCGCTTAACGAAGGCCAGAAGGACCACCTGTGTGACCAGAAACCCCAGTTTTTATGGCCCAAGGTTGGTGGTCTCGATTGGAATTCAAACCCATGGTCCTCTGGCACCTTGCCTCAACCACTAGGCCGCACTGCTCTGTGTGAGCTAGCCATAGGGCCAGGCGCAGCCTGTTACTTCCAAGGCAGAGACCTTGGGGAGGTTCCGTTCATAAGGATACGAGAAATGCCATACTGGGTCAGACCAAGCTCTTTCAGATCCAGTATCCTGTTTCCTATGGTAGCCAATCCAGATCTTAAGGACCTGGCTGGTTTCCTAAAAGACGAATAGGCTACTCAATGCTTGTTTCAGGGCAAGCAGTGGATTCATGTATGCTCATATTTTAAGGGTTCCGTTGCATGTACAACAGATGTGACGCTCTGTTGGGTTGTGTGCCTTGTAGAACATCTTGAATTGGTGAAAGTTGGTATAAAAAAAAATTATAATTTTCCAGCTTCTCTCTAATAAAGGGTTATGGACCTTTCCTCCGGGGCTTGGCCAAAAACTTTGTTAAACTTTGCTACATTCGGAGATCGTTTTGCGCAAGGCTCTTGGAGTACACAAGAGACCCAGTGGTCAATCAACCGACTGGAAATGCGAGCGATATGCCGGGTTTTGCAGGCGTTCGAAGCTACGGTAACAGGTCGAGCGGTGCGAGTACTGCCCGACAACTCTGCGGCGGTGGCCTACATCAATCCACAGGGCAGAACCGGAAGTGTGGCCATAGAGGCCGTGGCAGAGGGTCTGTGTGTGTGGAAAGAGCTTTGGCTGCCAGCGTTTTCGGTGGCGCATGTTGCGGGTAAGGACATTGTGACAACAGATTTCCTCAGCTGGGTCCGAATAGATGCCAGAGAATGGGAGTACTTCAGAACAAAAGAACCCCTTCCAAATCCAATGACAAAAATTGTGCAAAATCCAAACTCAAAGTCATTGAACTCTCTGGCCAGTAGCTACCACCATAGTCAAAATTTGAATATGGAGCAGGACTGGTGGAGTCTCTTTTGACTTTCAGGATTGTTAACCTGTGAAGTTTTGGGGTTTTAAGTGATCCATCCAATGAATAATGTGGAGGAGAGTGATATGGGAGGGGTTTCCTTACAGACCACGCCTCAGCTTTGACGTACTGACTATTAGCCAATCAGCAACTTGTTTTAGCTACAAAAAGAACTGTTGGCTCACAGCGTTTTTGTGGGCAAAAAATCGGGCGAGCCACCACTTGATACAGGGCCTGTAGAGGCCCGAAACATGCATGTCATGTTGTGGCAGTGGCACGAGTAGGATCTGGATGACTGCATTCGCCTGGGAGAAGCATTCCTTGTTCCTTCTTCAGATAAGTGTTGGTTTTCATTGCAAAAACTTTTGGTTCAGAATATATAAATTATATATTGGGCACGCTGTGGCCCGTTTGATTAAAAAGGGCTCTCTCGGTAATGAGGGGAAAGGCTGTCCCCTTCCTCTCCAACCGATTGTTCCCGACAAAAAATTGAGTTAGGAGTTTAAAACGGGCTGGTGGTAGCTACTGGCCAGAGAGTTCAATGACTTTGAGTTTAGAGAATGGGAGTGACATCCGGAGGTGTTCGCACAGATCGGTCACATATGGGGACAGCCAGTAATGGACCTCATGGTGGTGTTTCACTCTGTGTAAATGGGTCGCTTCTTCAGCAAACGACACAAAAGGAGGTTGGAAGGCGTCTTCTCTGTGTCTTTCCACCGGGGGCACTCATAGGTCGAGTGGTTCTACATATCGAAGCGCTTCGGGGAAACATGTGGTTGGGGGCCTTGGGCTGGCTGAGGCGCCCGTGGTATTCCTGCCTCATACGGTTGCTCGTCGGGAATCCATGGAGGTTTCCGCCATTGGAGATTCTGTTGCTACGGAGTTCCCTTCGAATGCCTCAGGTGCATCGGTTTTTGCTTATGGGGTGGCCATTGAAAGGGCAAGCTTAAGGAAAAAGAGTTGCTCAACAGCAGTCTTGGCCACCTTTCCGCAAAAAAAAATGTCTACGTCCCTTGCATATGTGCGTATATGACGCATCTTTGAGGACGGGTACTCGCGAAGGCACACTCGCTCGACAACAATGTCAGTTCCCTTGGTATAAAGTTTTCTGCAGGACGGGTTTAGTAAAGACAGGTCCTGGAGAGTTCAGTTAGCAGCTCTGTCTTGCTATAGGGGCAAAGGACAGGGAGTGGCTGTCATGCACAGGTCAATGTGGTACGCTTTCTCAGGCGGTTACCAGACTGTAGCTCTGTCGTAGGATATTAATTCCACCGGGGAAGCTCAAGTTGTTTTTAGGAGCGTTAGCTAGCGCGCCATTGGGGCCCTTGCAACAGGCATAGGTTAAGGGTTTTGCCTTGAAGACAGTATGTTTGATGGTCATCTGTTCGGCGAGGCGATTTTCGTAGTTGCAGGCGTTGACCTGTCAGGAATCGTTTTTTTCTGTCTCCAGACAAAAGGTGGCCTGGCGGCTGGTTCTTTCGTTGTTGCCAAAGGTGGTTTCTACGTTCACATAACTAAAATGGTCTCTCTTCCAGCGCTAGCTGCAGCGGAGGGGAGCGTATTGAACCATAGCTTGCGCTGTTTGGACGTCAAGAGAGCGCTGCGGCAGTGTTTAAAGGTTTCAGAAACTTTCGCAAGGCGGATCGTCTCTCTTCGGGGTGTTCGGAGGGATTGGAGCGGCTAGTGCATCGGCTTATCTTCTATGGGACCGTACAGTCCCAGGGAGCTTACGAGCTCACTCTACCAGAGTGCAAGCGTCTTCTTGGATGGAGCACAGTTTGGTTCCGCCAGTAGACATCTGTAGGGAGGCCTCTTGGTTGTCTCTCCATACTTTCAGTGAGCACTACCGCCTAGATGTTCTGGCAGCTAAGGATGCCGTTTTCAGGGAGGCGGTGTTGAGATCCGGCTGGAAAGGTCCCTCCCAATGATTACTGCTCTGATACATCCCAGAGGTTGAGGACTAAACTGGAGGAACGATAAGGAAATAGGAATTACAATTACCTGGTAATTGTGGTTCCTTGAGTGACTCCAGTTTAGTCCTCATTCCTGCCCGGTGATGGGGTCTTAGCAGTGGTTTTTCTGTTGGGGGAAGTGCAAGGTTAAAAGTGGATGTAGGCCTTCACTGGTGTTCAGTCGTTTTGATGCTTCCATTTGTTTTGCGCTATATTGTTATATTATTATATTATGATATTGTTATATATTGTTATATATATTGCTATATTGCTTTGGATTGTTTAGGGCTAGGCATTCGAAGGAAAGGAGAGCATGCAGGAAGCAGTACCTTTCCTTCTGGAAGGGGAGTAGTAGGTAGATAGATTATATGTTCTGCGTGCCCTTGAATATAATGTTAAGTTTAAAAAAAAAAAGTTACTGATTTTTTGCTCCTTTGAGTCTGCTTTGTCAATAGTTCACTGGGGGGCTAATGGGAAAGACCAGCAGGCTATATCCAGTGATGTCATGAGTTTGACATGCCTAGTCTCCAAGCTGCAGGAGGAGGTTCACTACCCAGAGGTTGAGGACTAAACTGGAGTCGCTCAAGGAACCACAATTACCAGGTAAGTGTAATTCCTATTTTTAAAAAAAAAGAAAAAAAAAAAAGAAGAAGAAATGGTTTGTTAGATTCCTGTGTGCAAGTGTATGTAGGTATATGTGTATATTTATTTATTTATTTAATGTCTCTTCTATACCGCGCTATTTGATATCAGTGCGGTTTACATACAACAATATTGTATACAGTGCAGATAGAGCTGCTCTGTATTTACAGAGAACAGGTACTATAACTTGGACAACGCTGGGGTAACTATTTACAGAGTATATATAAATCTTTACAGTGTGAGAGTATATACATGCTGCTATTTACAAGGAGCGCATATATATGTATATGTATATATATATATGTATGTATGTATATGTTTAGATATCTGGGTATATATATAGATAGGTATATATTTATATATTGTATATATAGATTGTTGGGATTGGAGCAATAGGATATTTGGCACCATGCCGACGAGACCGCAGTGTTTAGTCTGCGGGACCCGGCGGGAGCGGCATCGGAGGCCAGGGTTTGCAGAGGCTGTGCGGCAGAGGCAGCCTCAGTGGAGCAGGGTATCCAGGCTGGTATGTCCCAGGATCTGCTGCCGTCCGCCTCCCAGGAGCCAAGAGAGCTTATGGATGCAATGCTTATAGAGCAGTCGGTCCCTCCGCAGCCTCAACCCAGACCCTCTACTTCTTCCGCAGGTTTGGAGGGGGGAGGCGGGGGGGGGGGCTTCTCCCCAGAATTTGTTCTGTTGCTGCATAGGGTGTTCTGCCTGCGCCAGTAAGGACCGCACGGTCAGTTGCCAGCACAGGGGCACGTGGCTGCGCAGCAGGCAGAATCCAAGGAACAGGAGGATGCTGGCGTATCGCCTAAGCGGGCTAGTTGCGCGAATGAGGACGCCCTCCGATCCCCTCTGTCGGAGACTCTGGAAGGTGAGGTCTCGGACCAGGAGCTGGGGGAGGACAAAGAGGAACTCGAAGAGGGCGAGATCCCAGGGGAGGAGGTGCAAGCCCAGATTGCTGGCTTTGATCGGCGAATCCCTGAAGGTCCTCAATATCGCTGCGGGGGCTCCAGCGGAGGAGGACATCTTGGAGGACCCGCTGATTCAGGCGGTCAGGAAATCTCAGAAGGTTTTCCCGATCTACCGGGTAGTTTGGCAGATGATTCAGGAGGAGTGGGATCAGCTAGAGTCCGGCTTAAGGGGGGGTGCGGTCTATGTCATGCATGTACCCCTTGCTGGAATTGGAAAAGGAATTGCTGCGGTCACCTAGAGTGGATGCAGCTGTGTCAGCAATCACTAAGAAGACAATGACACCAGTTGAGGGCAGTGCGGCCCTTAAGGATGCACATGATAGGAAGCTGGACACGTTGTTAAAGCAAGCTTTTGACATTAGTGCCCTCGCTCTCTAGGCGTCGGTGTGTGGGGCATAGGTAGCACCAGCTTGCTTGCGGTGGTCCCAACAGCTCCAACTGGCTAGCGACCTCCCGGGTGAATCGCCAGGGGAAGCGGCAAGGATTGAGTCTGGAGCGGCATACCTGGCGGATAGCCAATATGATATCATCAGGAGTATGGCGAAGAACATGGCTTCGGTGGTAGCGGCTAGTCGTTACCTTTGGCTCCGCAACTGGGCAGCAGATGGTTCTTCTAAGGCCCACCTCAGCAGGCTCCCCTTTAAGGGAAAGCTGCTTTTCAGGGAGGAGCTGGACAAATTAGTAAAGGAGCTGGGTGAGTCTAAGGAAGGCAGGCTCCCTGAGGATAGGCCAAAGCAGAGTTACACTCCCGCTCCTGCGCAGTCTCAGCCACAGGAGTTCTGGAAGTTTCAGTTGGCTCGTTCGGTGCCCTTTCAGAGAGGTCACTTCCTCTCCAGGGGCAGGGCTTCCAAGGATTTCAAGGGGTAGGGAGGGGATTTGGCGCCTCTTCCTCCGCCTCTGGTTCTAGGAAGCCGCAATGAGACAACTGGGGCCCAGGAGGGAGTTCTGCCAGTGGAAGGATGTCTGCGGCAGTTCTTCTCCGCCTGGGCCCGAGTCACGTCCGATCAGTGGGTTCTGGAGGTAGTGCGAGAAGGCTATGCCCTCGAATTTCCAAGACCAGTCCTTCCATCGTTCGTACAGTCTCCATGCAGATCTCCGGCCAAGGTCGCGGTTGTGGAGGTGATGCTAGCACGACTGCTGGTGTTGGGGGCAGTCGATACTCCATTTATTCTGTGGTGCCCAAAAAGGAGGGCTCGCTTCGCCCGATCCTTGACCTCAAGCAGGTGAATTGGTGCCTCCGGGTTCCTCATTTTCGCATGGAAATTCTGAAGTCTGTGATTGTAGCGGTGCGTCAGGGAGAGTTTCTGACATCTCTCGACCTCACAGAGGCGTATTTACATATTCCCATCCGCAAGTCACATCAGCAATTTCTGCAGTTTGCGGTACCAAAGAGGCATTTTCAGTTTCAATCATTGCCATTTGGCATGGCGACGGCCCCACATACCTTTACCAAGGTCATGGTCGTGGTGGCTGCGGCGCTACGGAAAGAAGGGATTCTCTGGTCCACCCGTACCTCAACGACTGTTTGATCCATGTGAAGTCCAAGGACGAGAGTCTAAGGGCAACATTCAGGGTTGTCGGACTCCTAAGGAGTCTAGGGTGGGTGATCAATCTGGTGAAGAGCAGGTTGGTGCCCTCTCAGGTGATCGAGTATCTGGGCACAAGGTTCGACACCGGCAGAGGCAAGGTATTCTTGCTGGTTCAGAAAGCAAGAGAGCTAAGACATCTGGTGAGACAGTTTCTAACCATGGCAGCGCCCTTGGCTTGGCATTATCTGCAGGGGGTGGGGACCATGGCAGCGATCGAGTTAGTACCTTGGGCCAGGGCCCACATGCGACCACCTCAGCGGTCCCTACTCCGTCACTGGTCCCATCAGCATCAGTCCTTGACCGCGGCACTCCCCTGTCCATCGGAAACAATGGGGCCTTGCAGTGGTGATTCCAGCCAGGGAATTGAGCGTGGCATGCCCCTCGAGCCCCCTTTATGGCTGTAGTTGACGATGGATGCCAGTCTGACCAGTTGGGGGGCTCACTGTGAGGGGTGCTTTGCCCAGGGCCTCTGGAGTGCAGAGGAGGCCCAGTGGTCCATCAACAGATTGGAGATGCGAGCGGTAGCTCTGGCTCTGAGTGCTCGAGCATTGGGTCCGCCAGAGGGCGGTCCGGGTGTTGTCGGACAACATGACCACGGTGGCCTACATCAATCATCAAGGCGGCACGAGCAGTCCTCTCTTGGAAGAGGAGGCACAGAGCCTGCTGGAGTGAGCCGAAGCCCATCTAATGGCCTTGTTGGCGCAGCATGTAGCCGGAGTAGAAAATGTCACGGCGGACTACCTGAGCAGGTGAAAAGTGGATCACGGCAAGTGGGAGCTCTGCCAGAAGGTGTATGAGCAGGTGGTACGCCGATGGGGGACTCTCAACATGGATCTCATGGCGTGATGGGAGTCGGCCAAAGCGAGCCAATTCTTCAGCCGAAGGAAGGAAAGGATGTCGGAGAGCCTGAATGCTCTGGTTTAGAAGTCGCCCTTGGAAGGGCTTCTGTATGTGTTTCCTCCGTGGGCCCTTATAGGCAGGGTCCTCCAGCGAGTAGAGGCCCACCCAGGGTGGGTGGTTCTCATAGCCCCGGACTGGCCACGGCACCCGTGGTATGCCGACCTCATCCGGCTGTTGGCCGATCATCCATGGCACCTTCTGGCAAGAGACAATCTCCTGACTCAGGGTCCAGTGCGGATGCCGCAGGTGGATTGGTTCTCACTTATGGCCTGGCTATTGAAAGGGCAAGGTTGCGTAGGCGAGGATATTCTGGGACAGTGATCTCCACATTGCTGAAGGCCCACAAGCATTCGACCTGCCTCTCCTATGTGAGGGTCTGGTGCATTTTTAAGGGCTGGTGTGCAGACCAGCAGGAGAGGCCCTTTGCGGTGTCGGTTCCAGAGATATTGGATTTCTTACAGGCTGGTTTCGAAAAGGGCCTTGCGGCCAGCTCCTTGCGTGTGCAGATGGCAGCTACTTCTTGTTACAGGGGCAAGATTCGAGGAAAGACTTTAGGGGACATCCTGATGTAAGTAGGTTCCTGAGGGCAGTGTGGTGCCTGCGGTCCCAGCAGAGGTTGTCGGTCCCTCCTTGGGACCTCAATCTCGTGTTTGGAGGCTCTGGCTGGGGAACCTTATGAGCTGTTGGGGCGAGCCTCTTTGAAGGACTTGACTCTCAAGGCAGTTTTTCTGGTGGCTATCTGTTCGGCTAGACGTATTTCGGAGCTTCAGGCACTATCGTGTCATCCGCTGTTCATCTCCTTCTTTAAGGAAAAGGTGGTCTTGCAGACGGTACCTTCTTTTTTGCCCAAAGTGGTTTCGTCCTTTCATGTGAAACAGCCCATCTCTCTCCCTTCCTTCTCTAGGGTTGGAAGGGGGGGGGAATGAGGCGCGGTTACGCCGTTTGGATGTGCACAGGATTCTGAAGCATTACCTGGATCGCACAGCAGCATTCCGCAAGTCGGAGCGGTTGTTTGTATTGTTTGGTGGGCCGCATAAAGCAGAAGCGGCAGCCAAGGCTTCCATCTCTAGGTGGATCAGGGAAGCCATTGCGTCAGCATATATCCAAAAGAGAAGGCAGGTTCCGGTAGGGTTCCGGGCACACTCTACACGAGCCCAAGCGGCCTCTTGGGCGGAATTTAGTCTGGTTTCGCCACTGGACATTTGTAGAGCGGCTACTTGGTCTTCCCTGCATACTTTTGCCAAGCATTACCAGTTGGATGTTCAGGCAGCAGGAGATGCAGTGTTTGGGGGAGCAGTGCTTCGATCCAGTCTTGCAGATCCCTCCCAGGTTTGAACTGCTCTGTTACATCCCAGAGGAAAGGGACTGGACTGGAGGGATGCTTAGGAAAAAGTAATTACGCCTTACCTGCTAATTAGCATTCCTTAAGGAACTCCAGTCCAGTCCCTGATCCCGCCCAGGTTTTGGTTTTAAGACAGGTGTCGCCGTCCCGAAGCCTTAAGTAGGCAAGAGAAGGAAAAGAGCTTCCGAAGATTCTTCACTGAGGGTTCCGGTGATGAGGCAGTGTGGACAGGCAAGGTGCCCTGATGGTGGTTGAGTAAGGGCAAGTGCGGTGTCAGGTAAGCCTCCTCCTCTTCAGTGGGTGGGAAGTTCCTTCCGGGGGAAGCGAGCGGTGGTATTCCAGAGTTGGGAGTTAGTTATTGTTCGTTTTTGGTTGGTTTGTTGCTTGATTGTCTCTCAAATAAGTCTGCTTTGTCAATAGGATACTGGAGCTGGTGGGAGGTGCCAGTGGTATTTATATCCTAGGGTCACCAGAAAGATGACGTGCTCAGTCTCCAAGCTTCTGGAGGGGGAGCACAACCCAGAGGAAAGGGACTGGACTGGAGTTCCTTCAGGAATGCTAATTAGCAGGTAAGGTCTAATTACTCTATATGTTACCTATATATAATGGGCCTGATTTTGAATTAGGCAGATTATGTGCCGTGGCGGAAGTGAAAATCCTGGTTAGCCTGGACACCCCAGCAGCCGCAGAGGCTACATGGGTAGCAGTGATTTTCGATGCTACCCGCATAGCCTCTGTGCCTTAAAGATAGGCAATGAAAAACCTTGCCTATCTTTAAGGCGCAGAGAGCTATGTGGGTAGCATCAAAAATCACTGCTACCCGTATAGCCCCTTCCTCTGCCCCGGAATGCCCCTAACACTCCCCAATGCTATGCGGATAGCATCTGGGCGCGTTAGGGATATATCTGGGATTTTCGAAGGGCACTACCAGTGTAGATGCCCTTCGAAAATCCCGGATAAGGCCTTTACACAGGTAACTAGGGAAGTTACCCGTGTAAAGGCCTTTGAAAATCAGGTTCAGTATTTCTTATGAGCATCACAGTCTGAACGCTTGAACAAGTATTAACTATGAATCTGAGAGACTGAGATCATCTACAACATATCCTGACATAGGAGTTAGGTTTAGTCCTGTCATGCTATGCACAAAACTACCCAACTCTGAGAAATTGCCCCCATTCTTTTTCTGTGTCAGTGATTAATTAGTCAAGGGCTTTTTGGAGGAAAGTGTAGTGAAGGTCCAGAGCTGAGGGGTAAAGAATGAGGCTGGGGTTTTGTTAGCTATACTTGCTGCTGGGAGCAGAGGGCCTCAGCACATCCATGAATTCAGCTGTTGGTGTTGCCTTTTTTCTGCATTTCTATACAAGTGTTCAATATTTTATTTACCAGTGGACTTTGATCACCCTTCTTTGACAATCCTAGCCTAAAATTAATAGACAGTCTCTTCTGGAAGATGCTTTGCCCTTTCTGTAATAGGTGGACACTATCTTTGCTTAGCAGCCCTTGGAAAATCATCCAAAATGCAGAGGGGAATAGAAAAGCTATATATAGAGAGAGAGATAGAGAGATAGTTAGTGTAGCCTAATGGTTAGAGCACTGGCTTGGTAACCAAGAAACCAGGGTTTGATTAAAATATCTACAACTATACTAGCAAAGGTATTTGGTGTTGCTTGGGAAATATGATATTACATCCCCGACACAGAATTTTATTTTATTTATTTATTTATTTATTTAACAGTCTTTATATACCACCTTTTCCTTACATCAAGGTGGTTTACATTAAACTCAATTTTCACCTCGTGAAACAAGGTTGTTTACATTAAACTTCATTATTTAACTCAACCATTTACGAGTTTCTTCTGGCAAGGGCCTCCTTCCGAAAGGATAGCAGGTAGGCATAGAGAGTCACAATTTCAGTGAGAGTAAAATTATTTCAGTCTCTTGAGCTTTACCTTCAGGCCTAGGTCCAGTATGACCTTGGAGAGCCACTTTTATTTGGGAGCCTTTTCCTCTCCCTCACCAGCTGCTAGGGCTTTGGCTGCCCCGATGTCAGCTGTTTCTCGTCCTAGTCCAGATGCTTGCGAGGGCAGAGCTTGCTTACAGCGTGTGTAGTGAGTCCAGGATCCTTTGCCGGCTACCTTGACTGCAGTCAGGGTGCTTAGCAGCACTTGGAAGGGCACTTAGACTGGTGACTGCAGCATTTGGTGGCGATAGGTCTTGATCAGAATCTAATCCCCAGGCTGGAATGAGTGTGCAGACACATCTAAAGGGAGAGGCTGGAACTGTTGTACATACCTGTGGAAGGACAACTTCTGCTGCTGCTGTAAAATATAAGAAGTGAGGTGAGAGTCTTGCAAGACATATGTAGGAAGCTCCGGGGGTTCGGGTCTGCACCCTAGGGGTGGTCTCCCATATAACAACTCGTATGGAGAGACCTTAAGTCTTCCCCTTGGGGCTGTGCAGATGTTAAAAAGAGCTAGTGATAAAGCATCCAGCCATGCCAATTTGGTTTCTTTGCACAGCTTTAACAGTTGCAGTTTTAAAGTCTGATTCATTCTCTCAACTTATCCTGAATTCTGAGGATGCCAGGGAGTGTGGAGTTTCTAGGTGAAACCCAGAAATTCAGACAGAGTTTGAATAATGTTTGAAGCAAATTCAGGTCCCTGATCGGAATCAATGACTGGGTGGACCATATCTTGGAACGACTTCCTTCACCAATATTTTAGCAACTTGCTGAGCCTTTTTATTGGTAGTAGGAAATGCTTCAACCCATCTGGTTAACTGATCAACAATAGCTAACACATATTTAAATCTTTTGGCGGGATTCAAATCAGTGACATCAATTTGCAGTCGCTCAAAAGGAACAAAAGCCCATGGTTTTCACCTGGAGGTCCTTTGGGTTCCTCCTTTGGATTACTAGCTGCGCACAGCAAGCAATCCTTAACAATTTGCTTAGCCAGGGAGTAGACTCCAGGGGCAAACCACTGGCGGTTAACTGAATCACCCAGTTTCATAGCTGACCAATGAGTTCTTTGATGTAACAATCTTAACAGTTGCATTAACTGAGGAGTGTGGATAGCTACTCTGCCATCTAGTGTAGTCCATGACCCATCCGGGTGATGGATGAGACTCCAGGACGTCCATTGTTCTACTGTCTCGGGGTAAATTAGAGTATAGAGGATCAGAGGGCTCAGCAGTACTTAGGCAGACTGAAGCTTGCATGTGTAAAGAGGTAGGTAGGGGCAGTAGTGAAGCCTTCCGAGCAGCATAATCAGCCATTCTGTTGCCTATAGAAATAGGACCAGAGTCTCGGGAGTGACCTTTACAGTGCATGACAGAGATAGCTTCTGGAAGTTGAATAGGGCACTGACTAATTGGGCATTGGCAATCTTGGTTCCTGCTGAGGTGAGAAAACCTCATTGTTTCCACAACTGACCTGTGGATTGAGTAACACCTAAAGAAGAAACCAAAACTGGAGCACCTACTCGCAAAGTACCCTCAGGAAACACAAAAAAGTGAGTGGAATTGGAAGTCACAAGTGCTTTATTGATACAGGAACGCCCCAACGCGTTTCGGCAACGCCTTCATCAGGGGGCTGAGAACTGCAAACGGACAATTATAAATATGACAAACTCAATAAATGTGACATAGAAATGCAAAACATTACAAATTATATGAAACATGTTAAAAACAAACAATACAAAAATATGAAAATATTAAAATTTAAAATTTAGAAACATCCATACATAATATAAAAGAAATTAATGAATAAATAAACACAAGAATAATAAATAATGATGAAGGGCAAACATTGGCTTGATTAATGAGGGAAAAGAAGTAAAAAACATTTCAAACATATCGAACAATTAGAATACTTATAGTTCTGTGTATCAATACGCAGAATGGAGCACACAGTGGAATGTAAATTTGTGGCAAAGAATCAATCTTATAGTTGATTATGCTAAAAATATAGTAATATCATAAATAACTTAAAAGATTAAAAGAAAATACATAAATTTAATCATAAATAATGGGAAACCCAGAACCCAAAGAAGAACCAGGGTATACATAGTATACTCTAAAATCCATTGAATAATGTAAAACTATTATAATAATCAATTTGAGCAAATGAATAAATTATGTTACTAAGCCCTACACTAAACGGGAGAGTACAGCCTAACAGCATATTGTAAGAGCAATTTGAATCCATTTAAAAACGGCACACAAGCATAAAAAGCAAAGAACTTGAAAAAAGTACTTGCGTATACTAAAAATTGTTATTGAAAAAGAGGGATTCTTATTTAAAAAATGGATTACAAAAAAACAGGGATAATCCTATCTCAACATAAAGAATAAAAAATAAAATATATGAAGCCTAAGATGTGACAATGAATTACTGTAAATGAGCATAAAATTAGGATTGTCTAAGAAAAGACAACTAAACCTGTATCTGAAAGAAACTGTTGCAAAGATCTTGAGAAACATGAACTATTGTATCAAGTGAAAGCCGTGTAACCACAACCTGCATTTATGTAAATGAACAGACCAAAGAAGGGGGGATTAGTACTCATATTGTAATGAGTGTTTGAGTAAAAATTTATACATATACTTTAAATACACTCTGCTGTGAAACATAAAATCCTAAAGAACCCCTGAGAAACACGACTTTAAAAAGAGGCACATGATAGATGACACGCTGTGGACCCACAGTGCTCATTTTAATAAATGTCTTAAAAAGAATAAAATGAATAAAATAAATTTCCATTGCTAGGATAGGTGATGCCGACTGTTTAGGAATATATAAAGTTTAAAATGCTGGCACAAGACGGTCAAGGAGTTAAACATCAACTCTCTCAATCAGGCCGAACCCGTCTCCAGGACAGGGTATAAGTGAACTGCCCAGAAAGTAAAATTAAATACTATAATCAGGCAGCGCACAGAAAAAAGAAGACCTATCTTTTCATAAGAGCTGAATCATAACAGAACGTAGTAAAAACCATATTATAAGCATAACTGAAATAAAGAGGGCAAATACCTTTGTTGCTACGGTCTGTACAACACAGCATAGAATCCTTGAAAAACGCCGAGAAATGGCACGCTTTTAAATGTCAAGGGGCGCATAATGAATATATACATATGTAACACCTAGTGACGTCACTTGCAGTATATAAACAAAGAAAAATAAGAAGTATAAGAAAGCATCTATATAAAAGACACTGAAATAATAGATCCAACCATTTGAAAAGGATAATACAAGTAATATAAAAGATAATTCTTAACTAAAATTAAAGAGAAACAGTTCAAGTTACCAGAGGACCACACAATATATGTAACCATATATTTATATATCCCAACCATTTTTTTTTTTTTATTTAACTTTTTCTCGAATAACAACACTGGTCAACATTGAAATCATTACTGACTTTAAAAGGCCCTAATCTGTAGTATCTTGGTGAGCTGAACACGAATATAACATTTAAAAAATGTTATTTGCTCTGTTTTTGAAGAATATTGCATGTAGTTCATTTTTGACGTTTCACCGTGTAAATTTATCCAGTAGGACATCAACAACATCCCAAATAAGCCTTGAATGATGTAATATTGTATCACATTGCATAATACCAGCATGCACACATCATCCAGAGTTGACTGCATCATTTTCTGATGCAATGCAACCTACTGCCAGACGGCTGCTGAAGCCATCTGACGTCAGCAGTGTACTATACGCAGTCGGAAAGGTTGAGCATTTAAAATATTTCAGACTGTGTGCAACATGTAACTTTTATTAATCAGGGTAAACTATTTAAGACAAATAAGAGAAAATATTTTTTCACTCAACGTGTAATCAAACTCTGGAATCTGTTACCGGAGGATGTAGTAAGGGCTGTTAGTATAGCTGGGTTTAAAAAAGGTTTGGACAAGTTCCTGGAGGAAAGGTCCATAAACCACTATTAAAAAGGGACCCAGGATATCAATGCTTGACCCAGTACAAGCATTGTGGAACCTGTGGTCTTTTGGGGATATTGCTAGGTGTGTAGGACCTAGATTGGCCACTGTTGGAAACAGGATACTGGGCTTGATGGACCTCGGTCTGACCCAGTATGGCATGTCTTATGTTCTTATGTTCATATAATTTTAGCCATTTAGGTACAATACAGAATAGTAATGCCGCGAAAGTGCATTAATACCGTTCACAATTTATGCTACATTTGTGGGGAAGTGACATTTGCCAACCAGAAGAAAAGTATCACTTCTCAACTGAAGAAGGCATATCATCTTTACTTCGGATGCAAGATTGGTGACCAAGACAAGCCTTGGGCCCCACATATATGCTGCGCTACATGTACAACACAGCTTTCACAGTGGTTGAATTGCAAAAGACCATCAATGCCGTTTGCAGTCCCCATTTATTTTATTTTTATTTATTTACATTCTCTTATATACCGTGCTATTCTGCATCAGTGCGGTTTACATTGAACAAACTGAAATTACATTGAACAGGGCATTATAACTTGGAGATAACTATTTTACAGGGAACATGGGCTATGGAGGGTTAAGTGGCTTGCCCAAGACCACAAGGAGCACCTGTGGGACTAGAAACCCCAGTCCTTCCGGCCCAAGGTTGCTGTCCTCTAGTGGGATTTGAACCCCCGACCTTCCGGCCTGAAGTACCTTGCCCCAACCACTAGGCCACTCCTCCACTCCCATGGTGTGGAGAGAGCCAAGCAACCACATAAATGACTGTTACTTCTGCTGGGTTCCTCCTCTTTCCAGCGGAATAACGAAGCAAAAGAAGTCAAGCATAGTCTACCCAAACATTCCGTCTGATTTGAGACCAGTTCCACATGGTGAGGGACTTCCTATTCCAGAACCTCCATCAGAATATTCTCTTGATTCATCTGATGAGGACAAGGGTGAGCCGACCTGTTCTTCTCCTGGTCCGTCAGCATGCAGTGACCCAGATTTTCACTGGGATGCATATCAACTCCACACAGAATAACACAGGAAGAACTAAATAACCTGGTTCGTGATTTGGACTTATCCAAGAACAAGGCACAGTTGCTAGGATCAAGACTCCAACAATGGAATCTTCTAGAAGATGATGTCAACATTACTTCATATCGAAAACGCCACCAGCAGTTGGAGCCTTTCTTCAGAAAGGAAAGTAATCTGGTATTCTGTTTCGATATTGAAAGCCTCATGAATGCCTTAAAAATTACTCATGACCCACAAGACTGGAGACTATTTATAGACTCTTCGAAACCAAGTCTGAAGGCTGTGCTTTTGAACAATGGAAACTGTCTTCCATCTATTCCAGTAGTGCATGCCGTCCACGTGAAAGAGACATATGATAACTTAAAGCATCTACTGACTTCCATTAACTATAACAAGTACAGCTGGCACCTCTGTGGTGACTTTATTTATTTATTTAAAGTTTCTTCTATACCGCACTATTCGGCATCAGCGCGGTTTACATAGAACAAAAACATCTCAGTACATTTAAACAAGTATGAGTTTACAGATAACAGTTTAAGAACTTGGATAACTGGGATACTCTATTTGTAGAACCATTCCATTAACGATTTACATAAGATCAACAAAAACATATGTATTTCTAAGTGTATATACAACTGCATTGCTTAATTCTAGTACATTTGGGTTTTTGTTAAGCACTGGAGGTACATGTTGCAGGTGATCTATGTTATGGTGGCTGAAAGTATTCCGTGAATAAATAGTGCTTGATAGCCTTTCTGAATTGTTTAATATCTTGTATTGCTCTAATATCTGGAGGAAGTTTATTCCAATATCTAGGAGCAAAAGAATTAAATGCCCTGTTGATCGTTGATTGTGACCAATTTGTGGATTCGCTGGGTATGACTAGCATGTTTTCAGTGAGAGGTCTTCTTGCTCTTGTACTAGGTGCTTGACAGATGAGGTCAGCGATCGTTGATGGCGAAATTTTATAGAAGGCCTTGAATGTGATAAGGAGCGCTTTATAAGTAATTCTGCATCTTATTGGGAGCCAGTGTAAGTCCATTAGGATTGGCGTAATATGGTCTCTTGATGCACCTACTAAGAGACGTGCCGCAGCATTCATTACAAGTTGCAGCGGGTTGATGGTGTTCATTGGTAGGCCATGTAAGACAATATTTGCATAGTCAAAGTGAGGAGTGACTATTGCCTGGAATATTGAACGGAAGTGATTCGCTTCTAACATGGGTTTTAGTTGGCGTAAGCTTTTTATCTTAAAGTAAATCGTTTTTACCGTACTTTTTATATGCTCAGTAAAATCTAGCCGTTGATCGAATATAACACCTAGGTAGCGGATTGACTTCTTGATTGGGAGCTCAGCGTCTCTTACTTTGAGTGAAACTGGTGGGGAGAAGAGCTTGTTTCTGGTGACAACTAAGACTTCTGTCTTTTTGAGATTAATTCGCATGTTTTGGGCTAAGAGCCAATCTGTTATTGCATTGAAACAGTTGGTTAAGTTAGTGTAATTTGGACTCGTGGTGTCAATCGGAGTGAAGATAAGCACATCGTCTGCATAGATGAGGCAAGATACATTGAAGGATTTGGTGATTTGGCAGATTGGCTGCATATATATATTGAAAAGCAGCGCAGAGAGGGAGGATCCTTGTGGGACACCTTGCGTTTGGAGGAATGGTTCGGATGTGTTTGAGCCGATGCAAACTTGTTGCTGTCGATTTTCCAGGTATGATTTACACCAGTTCCATGCTAGACCTTGAATACCCTTTTCAAAGAGTCGTGATAGTAGTATCTTATGGTCGATTGAGTCAAACACGGCCGATATATCGAGGAAAATCATTGCCACACCTGACTTTATGTTGTTGTTCGTGATGATTAGTGTATTGATTAATGAGGTCATGAGGGTCTCGACTCCATGAGCTTCCCTGAAACCATGCTGGCTCTGATCTTACGGGGAATATGTGTCAATATACTGCTGTATTTGGCGTTGAGTCTCCTTCTCCAGTATTTTGGCAAGTATCAGGATACTGGAGATTGGACGATAGGATTCTTCCTTCTTTGGGTCCATTTGATTGTTCTTTAATAGTGGTCGTATTGAAGTTTGCTTGAGTGCGACTGGGAAGGTTCCTGATGAAAAGGAAAGGTTTGCGATTTTGGCTATGTATGGACTGAGCTCCGATCGCATTGATTTGATCCAGTGTGCTGGGCATGGGTCGTTAGCTGCAGTTGTGGTATTCAAAGTAGCAATAAGTTCTTCAATTGTTTTAGATGATGGAGGTGAGATACTGAGGAGTGGTGCTTGAGGTTGTGTGGACTGGGGGGAAACTTGTAAAGAAGTTGAATTTGTTCTGACTAATTTGGATTGGATATAGTTAGCATACTGTTGAGGTTGGATATGTTCTTGCTGTTGAGGTGACGGCTCCTTGGTTAGTGCTTTAACTAAGTTGAATAACTCGCGTGGTTTATTCAGAGCTCGACTGAGTAATCCAGCATGGAATTCCTTCCTTTTGGACCACATTAGGTCACGGTGATTTTTGAGATGTTCCATGTATTGATCCTGAAACATGTATCGTGTTATCCTGAAACACTGCACGATACATGCAGTGTGTGTTAGACCCTGCGTCGATCGCTCTGTACCTCCCCCCCGCCGGCAGGAATGTTGACGGTGGACCCAGCGCAGGTTAGCGGTAACATTGCTTATGACCTAGATTGGCCACTATTGGAAACAGGATACTAGGCAGGTAGAGGTTTTGGGGTCTCTTCCTCCTCCACGGGCCCCAGAAAACCACAAAGAGATAACGGGGGTCCAGGTGGGAGACCTCCCGGTGGGGGGTCGGTTAACGCAGTTCCTTCCTGCCTGGTCCCGGGTCACATCCGATCAATGGGTCTTGGAGGTGATCCGAGAGGGTTACGCTCTCGAATTCACAAAACAGGTACTTCCAGCCTTCATTCAGTCTCCCGGCGGACCGCCAGAAAAGAAGGCGGCGATAGAAGTCACGCTTTCAAGGCTTATAGCTCTGGGGGCGGTGGTTCCCGTTCCAGCAGATCAACGCGGGTCCGGTCGATACTCGATTTATTTTGTGGTTCCAAAGAAGGAAGGGTCTTTTCGTCCAATTCTAGACCTAAGGCAAATCAATCGCTGTCTCAGAGTACCTCACTTCCGAATGGAAACCCTGAAGTCGGTTATTGCGTACGGCAGGGGGAGTTCGGCAGGGGGAGTTCCCAACATCCCTAGATCTGACAGAGGCATATTTACATATCCCGGTCCGAAGGTCTCATCAACAGTTCCTAAGATTCGCGGTACCAAGAGGTCACTTTCAGTTCCAGGCCCTACCCTTTGGTCTAGCAACAACTCCCAGGACTTTCACCAAAGTAATGGTGGTGGTAGCTGCAGCTCTATGAAAGGAAGGAATTTTGGTACATCCGTACCTGGACGATTGGCTTATCCGGGCGAAGTTGGATGCCGAGAGTCGCTCGGTGACGGCCAGAGTGGTGGAATTCCTGGAGGAGTTGGGGTGGGTCATCAATCGGGCAAAGAGCAGATTAAATCCCACGCAGGAGATCGAATATCTCAGAGCAAGGTTTGACACCAAAAGGGGAAGAGTTTTTCTGTCGAAGCAGAGGTTAAGAGACCTGAGTAACCTTGTTGCTCAGTTCCTGTTAAGGCGAAGCCCCACAGCCTGGCATTATCTTCAATTGCTGGGAACCATGGCGGCGGCGATAGAGGTAGTGCCGTGGGCCAGGGCACATATGCGAACTCTTCAATGCGCGCTACTACAGCGTTGATCCCCTCAGCATCATCCCTTGGCCATGCAGCTACCCTGCCCTCCTCTGATCAGGAAGACTCTTCTGTTGTGGAGGTGCTCAAGGAACCTAGAATGCGGAATGCCCCTCGAACCTCCCCAGTGGGTCCAGCTGACGACGGATGCAAGTTTAACAGGATGGGGTGCTCATTGCGAGAACCAGTTCACACAGGGTTGCTGGACTCCGAGGGAATCTCAGTGGTCCATCAACAGGCTGGAGCTGAGGGCGGTAGCCTTAGCACTCAGGTCTCTCGAGCCCTTGGTTCATCAAAGGGCAGTCTGCGTCCTCTCCGACAATGTCACCACGGTGGCCTACATCAACCGCCAGGGGGGAACAAGCAGTCCTTCCTTGGAGAAGGAAGCGGACAGCCTCTTGCAGTGGGCAGAAGCCCATTTGTTAGCTCTATCAGCGCAGCACGTGGCCGGAACAGACAACGTAACGGCCGATTACCTCAGCAGGTTCAGGATAGACCACGGAGAGTGGGAGCTAGCACAGGAAGTATTCAACCAAGTAGTAGCCCGTTGGGGGACGCCGATCATGGACCTCATGGCTCGATACACAACGTCCAAGGCAAGCCGGTTTTTCAGTCGCAGGAAGGAAAGGATGTCCGAGGGCTTGGACGCCCTGGTGCAAAGCTGGCCTTCGGAGGGTCTCCTGTACGTCTTTCCTCCCTGGGCTCTCATAGGGAGGGTACTGCAGCGAGTGGAAGCCCACCAAGGCTTGGTAATTCTCATAGCCCCGGATTGGCCTCGCCGCCCTTGGTATGCAGATCTGGTGAGGCTGACGGCCGACCAGCTCTGGCGGCTCCCATGCAGATCAGATCTGTTATGGCAGGGTCCAGTTCGCATGCCTCACGTGCATCGATTCTCGCTTACGGCCTGGCTATTGAGAGGGCGCGGTTCCGGAAGCGAGGTCACTCGGGATCGGTGATCTCAACATTGTTGAGCGCGCGAAAGCGCTCGACCTGCCTTTCCTATATGCGAGTTTGGCACATTTTTGAAGCCTGGTGTGCGGAGCACCAGAAGAAGCCTCTTGCAGCCTCAGTTCCGGAGGTCCTGGAATTTTTACAAGCAGGATTTGAGAAAGGGCTAGCGCCTAGCTCGCTGAGGGTCCAGTTAGCGGCCATTTCTTGTTATAGGGGTAAAGTCCGGGGTAAATCCTTAGGAGACCACGTGGACGTGAGCAGGTTTCTAAGGGCGGTCAGGAGGTTACGTCCCCATCAAAGATCTGTAGTCCCTCCCTGGGACCTCAACCTGGTATTGAATGCCTTAACCAGGGAACCCTTTGAACCAGGAAGGAAATCCTCCCTAAAGGACTTGACCCTAAAGACGGTTTTTCTGGTAGCTATTTGTTCAGCTAGATGCGTTTCCGAACTTCAAGCGCTGTCTTCTCAGCCCCCCTTTCTGTCGTTCTTTAAGGATAAGGTGGTCTTGTGGACAGTTCCTTCCTTCTTACCCAAGGTCATCTCTCCCTTTCATGTGAACCAGACAGTATCTCTCCCATCCTTCGCGAGAGAAGGACATTCAGAAGATGGGGAGAAGCTTTGTCTTCTGGACATGCATAGAGTGCTGAATCGTTACCTCTCCCGCACGGCTTCCTTTCGAAAGTCCGAACGTTTATTCGTTCAATTTGGGCCGCACAAGGGAGAGGCAGCGGCCAAGGCTTCCATTTCTAGGTGGATCAGGGAGGCGATTGCCTCCTGTGATAAGGAAGCTTATCATAGTTCAGGAGGGAGCTATAATAGAGATGAATTGGCTCTGAACAAGCAACCTGTCTTTGCTGGTAGAAATACTAAAACAGAATGTTTTCATAAAAGACTACCAGTCCCAGAATGCACCAGGTTTCAAACAGCCTCTAGAAGAGCTGAAGTGGGGAAACGTGTGTTCAATCAGGAGAGCTATGAGGTAATCCCCAATCACTCATCTCCAAGGGCAGGGCTTGATTCAGCACAGCTGAGCTGTGCTAGGGTGGAGTATCCCTCTAAGCAAGTTAAAAGTAAAACATATTCTACACAGAATCAGATAGAGAGTAGGAACAGGAACTCAGAGCTCAAGGACAGAGAGAAGCAGCAGCAACGTGGAAGGAAAAAGAGAAAGACATCTTGGAGGTCTAAAGAAGGAGTCCACAGCAGTACGTGTGTTGGGAGTCATTCCAGAGGCAAGCATACTCCATTGGACTGGAGGAAGCCAGAGGAGTGGGGTTACAGAGCCAGGAATTCCCAGACGGCACCTTTGAAGGAGACGGCTGCATTTGGAAGGGGCCCTAAGACCAGTACAAGAAGGTATGTGAAGAGAGACCCAGAGTCCAGGGATCCTGATTGGAAGGCTGGACATAAAAGCTGGACTACTTACTGGCCAGGATATCTGGAGAGGAAACCTAACAGCAAAGGAAGCTCATGTATGAACTCTGATCTATGCCCTAGCTCTTCACCTGGAAGACAGCAGGGAAACAAATATTATCCTGAGAGTGATCCATTAAGGAATTCCTCTGAGCCAGACCATGATATTGATTCTATGATATTTGAAGAAGAAGGAGATATTTTAAATGATCAGAATGAATACATGGATTGCTCTCTGACTAGGCTGCTGTGGTAAAATACTTTCACTAATACAACAACCATCAAAAGGAACTATAACTTGTTCTTTTATCTACCCAGAAAAGTCTGCAAGAAAGCTTTAGGGTAGGATTTGAGCCACGTAGAGAAAGTGAACCAGCAAAGGGGTTTGCAGCTGGCTAATTATTGGTAATTGAGCCATGCACAATTGCACATGAGCTCTGAAAGGAAACTACTGTTTGTGTGTGTAAATAGAAGAAAGTTATCCTTGAAAAAGAACAGTTTTTGTTACTTTTGGGTTTTGTTTTTGCTTTTGGAGCACTGCTAAAAGTTATTAGCAGGAGCCCTCAAAAAGACCTTTTCTGTTTCCCATCAAGGTCTTTATTGTTTGATTGCTTAAGAAGTTCAATTGCCTTATATCATGATTTGTTTTTCCTAAGTACAATACTGAAAGCAAGTGTCCTTTTGTGTTACCAAGTAAATCTGTGTGGGAGAATTAACCCCATGAATAAAGTATATTTTTCTTTGCTTACACTCGAGCAACACAACTTATTATTTTGTGAACGGCTGATTCTGGTATGAATGGACTACATCCCCCACAATCCTTTGCAAGTCATAATAGGATTTTGCCTTTGCCAAGACTGTGGACATTCACGCCCAGCGCCCCCGTTTATACTCCGCCTATATCCTGAAAGGGAAGCAGGTTCCAGGGGGTCTTCGAGCGCATTCTACGCGAGCGCAGGCGACCTCCTGGGCGGAGCATAGCTTGGTTCCGCCGCTGGACATTTGTAGAGCGGCTACGTGGTCGTCGCTGCACACCTTTACCAAGCACTACAGGCTGGATGTCCAGAGGAGGGCGGATTCTAGGTTTGGGGATGCAGTACTTCGGTCCGGGATGGCGAACCCCTCCCAGGTTTGAACTGCTCTTTTACATCCCAGAAGTAAAGGGACTGGACTGGAGTGACGATAAGGAAGAAGTAATTAGTCCTTACCTGCTAATTAGTGTTCCTGAAGGAACTCCAGTCCAGTCCCTGATCCCGCCCAGTTTCGGTTTCGCGTTAGGCAGAAAAGATCAACGGACCGAAGTCAGAATGCGAAGTGGAAGCGGGGGTTCCTGGTCAAAGGGCCCCGGGAGCGTGACGGTCCGCTAGGACGGGGCCGGTGGGGAATGGGTAAAGGCTAGCTCAGCCTCAGGTAAGCCTTCTCCTTCCGTACCCTCCCTTCCCACCGTTGCCTCCTAAGATTTAAAAAAAAAAAAAAGTGTTGGGGTTATAGTCTATTTTGTTTATTGCATGTTACAGTTATAGGTGCTTAAGCGGGTATCCGATAGGTCTGCTTTTTCAATAGATTACTGGTGCCTGTGGGTGGTGCCAGTGGTATTTATACCACACCATCATCAAAACGATGATGGGCTCAGCCTCCAAGCTGCTGGAAGGGTTGCGCAACCCAGAAGTAAAGGGACTGGACTGGAGTTCCTTCAGGAACACTAATTAGCAGGTAAGGACTAATTACTTCTTCCGCACTAAATCCTAGACAGATAAAATAAAAACGTATGTAAAAATTACAGTAAAAAAAGATAACACAACTTAACCTACTCATGCAGCCCTAACCACTTCCCTGGACAGGATAGCAGACGAGCTGCATATGTGCATAGAGACTTTTCGCTGATACTGTATAGCAGAAGGCAGTGGGAGAGCTGTGCATACCTGGGAATGTTCTGCTGTCTTTATGCCTTGTGTTTGTTCTGTAGACAAGCCCCAGATGGCCTCGGTGGTGCTGCTGTTTTCTCTGGTCCATGGAGCGCTAGCTGCCATCATGCTCCTGGCTGCTGTGTTATGTATGAGGTCAGTATTGAATGAAGATGACATTCAGTAGCCCAGTCACCGCTTAAAGAGAATCAATGACTTATCCAATTATCTATGATCAGATGTTCAACAGATTTAGCCACTTACTGTACTGTTGAATGGATAAGTTATCTGTTTACATTAGAACAACTGTTTATGTGGTCCCACTTAAAATGGATAAAGTTAACTGGATAGCAATAAATATTAGTACTATCTGGCTAACCTTTGCCCTCAGCACTGATTGGCTCCTCCTAAATGGATATATTTTGACTGGATATCAAAATGTTTGGCCAATGATTTTGTACTTACTGGCCCCAAATTAAAACAAACACAATTAATGTGGTTAAATCTAAAGTGCCAGTGAGACTCCTCCTTTGGGTTCTTGGGTAGAGTGATTCTCAAAGGTACTTTATTTACAGAAATCGGTCTTTTGAAAATCACTCAACACATACGTATATATATTTATTTATTTAGCTGGGTTTATATACCATTTTTCTCTGGGTCAAAGTGGTTTACTTTGAACATCCTACTATGTACATTTAGCGTGGTATTTGTATTACAGGCAGGCAATAGGTAACTTATTTACAGGTATATATTAGGTAGGAGAGTTGGGTACTAACTTATTTACAATGCAGAAAGTAGTTTCCTGGAAATTTAGTTTATTTATTTGGTGGTATTCAGTAACTACAGGAGACATGTAGGAATGTGATTTTTGGGGGTGGGTGGGGTGGGGAGGGGTTATGACGATGGGCCAAAGTGTTCCATGAAGAGATATGTCTTGAGCTGTTTCCAAAAGGTGAGGAGGTTGATAGTAGATCTGATGTTGATTGGTAGTGTGTTCCATATTGATGGCGCATAGAGTTCAAAGGTGGTGGGTTTGTGTTCTTGTAGCAGTGTGTTTAGGTGGAATGTATCCTGATGGTAGATAGCTTCATGAGTGAGGAGGAGGGTCTTATATTTGATTTTGCTTTCTAGAGAAAGTCAGTGGAGCTGTTTTATGATGGGTGTAATGTGGTCGTATTTAGCTGCTTTCAGTGCATTGTAGGCTGTTGTGTGTAGGACTGTGCATAGTGGGAGAAGAGTGGAACGGGGTAGTCCTTGGTAGACAGCATTGCAGTAATCGAGGTGGGGGAGGGTCATGGCCTGTAGGACTGAGCAGAAGTCTTGTGGATTGAGGAGAGGGCAATGAAGTTGGAGGGTTGTGGCCTTGTGATATATTGCTTTTGTGTGTTTTGCTGTCTGAGGGAGAAGGTTTGGTCTAGAATGATGCCTAGGTATTTTATTTGTTATACTTTTATTTGGGTGGTGTTTAGCATGAGATGGGTTGGTGGTGTGAAATAAAATACCTAGGCATTATTCTAGACCAAACCCTTTCCCTCCTGAGACAGGAGCCCTAGAGAGTTCCCCAATGGGATGGGAGTCTCCACCAATAGCCAGAGGAGTAGTAAGAACCATGGCTGCCTGGGCCATCGAGGGGCTATCAGGATCAGGGAAGCCTTGTCGCGTTTTGGCAATTAGTGGTGTGGGTGGGAAGGCGTACATGAGACGAGAAACACGTCTGCCGCCACCCGGGAGGGGTGGGTCTGCCAGGAGCAGAAGCGTAGCAACTGGCAGTTGTCCAGGCTGGCGAACAGATCTATCCATGGTTCCCCACAGAGCTGATAGAGCCAGTTGACCACTGTGGGGGTCCAGCTGCCACTTGTGTGGCAAGAGGACCCTGCTCAATCTGTTGGTCAGTGAATTGTTCTGGCCTGGCAGGTATACTGCCTGTGGGAGCATGCCCTGCTGGACTGCCTAGGAGCAGAGGGCCACCACCTCATGGCAGAGGGCACGAGACCCCGTGCCCCCCCCCCTACTTGTTCACATAGAACAATATCACTTGATTGTCTGTTTGGATCAACACTGGCTGGTGCCGTAGGTGGTGGCAAAAGGCTCGAGATATTGCCTGCAGCTCTAGGAGGTTGATCTGATGGTTGCTCTTGTCCTGTGACCAGCTGCCCTGGGTGTGGACTTCCTCGCAGTGGGCTCCCCAGCCTAGAAGGGAGGCGCCCATAGCGAGAACCTTAAGGGGGTTTAGAAGGGCATCACTGCCTTGAGGTATTGGGGATTTTGCCACGAGGTCAGGGAGTCCGCCAACTGGCGGGTCACTGAAACTCTGTCCTGGAAATGGCCTGTGACGTGTGTCCACTCGTTATGAAGGCACCACTGTGTGGCCCCCATGTGAAGGCGAGCATCTGGGGTGACATAGACCATGGAGGCCATGTGCCCAAGTAGGCACAGCAGGAGCCGAGCGGACACCGAGGGATGGTGTTGTATGTTTAGGGCCAGTGCCCTGAGATGGTCAGCTTGGTCTCCAGGAAGGAAGGCCTTTGCCTGAAAGGTATCTAGTCTTGCCTCTATGAACTCCAGACACTGTGTTGGGAGGAGGTGGGACTTGGGGTAGTTTATTAAAACCCCAAATGCTGTAGGACCTGGATGGTGCATGTAGTTGATTGCTGCACTTCTGAAGCCGTGCCTCACTTTATGAGCCAGTCATCCAGGTAGGGGAAGACAAAGACCCCCTGGAGGCAGAGGAAGGTGGCCACAACTGCCAGGCATTTGGTGAAGACCCTTGGGGCGGAGGCCAAGCCAAAAGGCAGCACCCTGTATTGGTAGTTGCTGCTCCCCACCATGAACTGCAGATACTATCTGTGATTGGGATGAATGAGAAAGTGGGTATAAGCATCCTTCAGATCCAAGGAGCATAGCCAATCTCCCTGCTTGAGGTAAGGCAGCAATGTTCCAAGGGAGAGCATCTTGAGCTTCTCCCTCACCAGGAACTTGTTCAGATTGCACAGGTCGAGGATGGGCCTTAGGCCCCCTGTTCGTTTTGGTATGAGGAAGTACCTGGAGTAGAACCCCTTGCCCCTGAGATGGCGGGGGACTGGTTCCACCACTCTTTCCTCGAGAAGACCTGTGAGTTCCTTCAGTCATTAGAAGGTCCTAGTGAAGGGGAGACCTTGGGTGCTCTCCCGGAAAGTAAGGGGGAGTTATCTGAGTCAGATGGAGGAGGTAGTCCTCCTTGACCATCTGAAGTGCCCAAGAATCGGTGGTGATGCCTGGCCACCTTTGGGCATTGTGAATGAGTCATCCCCCTGTAGGCTGCTGACCTCCTTGGGGTGGAGAGGCTATGCCCCAGGAGTCAAAAGCTCCTGCCTGGCTGGGCCAGGGCCAATGCCTGTGGTTTGGGAGCCTTCTGCTTACGAGGGCCATGCCCATGTCCTTGGCCTGCTGACCTTGCTGGGGAGCTAGGGAGGCCTGAAAAGGTGGGTAGTTTCTGTAAGCAGCCCCTTTCCTCAGGTAGAAGGACCTTTTACCAAGCATTTCCATCGAGGAGGGGCAGCAGTCTTTTTAGAGAGCCTGGTCCTCATCATGAACTCTGCCTCCAGCTCGGCAGCCTTATCAGTCATGGGTTTGCCAAAGAGGTTCTCCCCCTGGCATGGGACACCGACTAATTTGTCCTGAACCCATTGCTTGAGGTCAGACGACTGCAGCCAAGCCTAGCGTTGGGCACCAATGCTCGCCGCCATTACTCGAGTCACCAACTCAAAGCCATCATAGACTGCCTAAGACATAAATTTGGAGCACTCACGGACAGCCTTGGCCAGGTTCTTGAATTGCTGCAGGGGTTCCTCGGAATTACCGGCTCAGAACCCGGTGAGTTCCTTTGCCAGGTCTCTCAGGTATATGCCCATGTACAGCTGGTAGGCCTGGATGCAGCCAAAGAGCATCAAGCCCTAGTAGCACTTTCTGCCGAGGGCATCCAGGGTGCATGTCTCCTTACCACCTACCATGGCCGACTCCATCACCATGGAGTTGGGCGGCAGCTGTGACTTCTGGAAGCCTGGGCTCTGGCAGACCTGATACATCGACTCGACCTTCTTGCTCACCAGTGGTACGGATGCCGGTGTCTCCCACATGCGGAGTATTAGCCGTTCCAGGATGGGTGGGGCACCATAAGCGATTCCCTCGGGAGGACTTTGTATTGGAGAATTTCTAGCTCCTCTGTCTGAAAGTTCCCCTCAGATTCTGTTGGAAACGCTAGGGCCTTGGACATGTCCCTGACAAGGTTGAGGAATGCCATGTCCTCAGACGGGGACCACCGCCATGGCTTGAAAGGAGGGATGTCTGAAGGGACATTGTGGTGGCAATGGGTGTCTGACAACTCGTCCTCTGTCTCCCACTCGGAATAGTCCGAGGACTCAAGGGAAGGATGGCTTGTGAGCTCTGGGCCTGACCCCGGCCCGTGGCCCTCGAAGGTCTCGTGGCTGGCGCTGAGCACACTAGCTGGGTACGATCGCGGGGTCTTTAGGATCGGCTCGGCTTCTGGGGACGTCTTCGATGTCAAGGGCCCGGTGGTCTGGGCAGAGGAACCAGAGATACCAGACAACAGCACCCACTGCTGGTCCATGAAGGCAGACAAGTTGTGCTCCAGGGCTGCCATTCTGGACTGCAGGCCAGAAGGCTCCGCAGCCATCGGTGTGGGCACCAAAGGAATCGTGCGCGATGCTGGTTCCCCTGAGGGGGAGTCCTCGACAAGAATGGTGTATGGCGACCAAGGCTGGTCTGAAGTTGAGTTCTTTTGGGAGACCACCTCAGGCTGCTCCTTCTCCGATCCCTCGGATGAGCATCTACGACTGTGAGACTTGGCTCGGGGATTACCCAGCTTGTTGGAGCCGTCCAAGGATGCCACCTTTGAGGTCTTCTTCTTGGGTTCCCTTGAGGGAGACACCCTTTCTGAAAAACCACAGCATCGATCGGGGTCCATAGAGCTACCCCGAGATGCCGCGGCTACAGATGAGGCCCTGGTCTTTGGAGGTACCAGGGACTCTGGGAAGAACTTATCATGCTGCTGCTGGCGACTCTTGAGGGCCTTATTGGACATCTTTTTTACAGAGGCCGCATGCTGTGGGGTAGTCCGGCCCCAGGCAGCAAAAGCAGCAGTCATGTGTGTCGGTCAGGGACATTATTTTGGTACACCGATCATACTTTTAAAGCCACTGTTAGCCATGGGGGAAAAAGTACCCCAGCGAGGTCGAAGACCCTCAGTGCTGCCAGTTGGAAAAAAGGCACCGAGGAGGAAAAAACTGAAAACCCGAGAATCAATGCTGGAGCAACAAGCTCGGGTTGCTGGAAGAGTACCAATGCACTACTGGAAAAGAGTGTGAAACTCAGGTTGAAAAAATCAACTTTTTCTGGGGAAAGACCAGACAGACATCTGAAGGGCTCCACGGAAAAAAAGGAGACTGAGCAAGATGGCACCCTTGGGCATGAAGGGGATCACGCATGCATGGTGGCATCTCCCAAAGGCTGTCTTTGAAAGCTGGGGGGATGTTTCTGTGAGGGCTCCATCGGTGCTGATGTCACCCATATATGAATGCTGACTTCCTGCTTGTTCCCGGAGAACTGATTCAATCTTCTCTTTGCCTATTGAGTCAAAGATGGACCATGAGTGCCGGGGTGGGGGCAGTGTTTGGGGGTGTTGTTGCTTGTATTGGCAAGCTGTTGGTGATTGCCATTGATGTCTGTGTCTGAGGCAATGGGAGTGTTTGTTAGTTGCTTGATCAGGTTAAAAAGTTTGCGAGGGCAATTGAGAGATCTGAGTAGTTTGTGGTAGTTTCATTTGGCATTGTCTGTCGCTCTGCAGTAGTCTTTCAGTGTTTCCATGTAGAATGTTCTGTCGGAGTCAAGGGTGGTTTTCTGCCATTTTCTCTCTATTCTTCTTAGGAAGGTTTTTAGTTTCCTTAGTGTGGGTGTATACCAGGGGGTGTTCATTGGTTTTCTTTGGAGGGGGTGTTGTGGTCGCTGCTTTGCTGATGATGTCATTTCAGTTGTATGCCAGTTTATTGGGGTCTGATGAGTCTGTTTTTAGATGTGGTATGAAGATATCCTTGTTGAAGTGTTTGAATCATCTCTTTTGTTGGTTGCAGGTGGTGGTGGTGGAGTGCCGGTGGGATAGTGAGAATATGATGTCTGTGGTCTGACCAAGTTCTCGGGTGGTTTGTGGAGTGGGTGTGTTACCAGCTTGTATAGACTGGGTGTTGAGGAAGATTAGGTCCAGTGTATTTCCTTTGTTGTGTGTGGGTGTCTGGAGAATCTGCTCTAATTCCATGGATTCCATGGCTTCAAGGAAGGAAATGGCATGTTTTGGTTGTGCAGAAGGGAGGTTGAAGTCACCCAAAATGAAGAGATCTTTGGATGAGGTTGAAATGTCCAGCATTCTCTTTAGAATGTTGGAGAGGTCAGGGGTAATTGAGGGGGGGGGGAGAATCTATAGACGAGGCAAATTGTGAGTAGCTTATTGGTGATGGTGAGAATGTTGTTCTCTTCAGTGCTTTCTGTGAGGTGTAGCGCAAATGGAGATGTTCTTTTGCTAGTATTAGTACACCACCTCCTCTGCTGTGGGTGTGGGAACAGTGGAAGAGGTTGAATCCATGGGGGAGGAGTTGATTCATGCAGACAGTGTCTGAGAGCCATGATTCTGTTACACATAGTATGTCTATTTGTTGGGTTGAGAGTAGGTCCTTGATGATGGGGATTTTGTTCCTCATGGATTGGGCATTTATGAGTGCACAATGGAGTGTGGGTATATGGTTTTGTGGTGTTGAGAGTGTTGTGGGGTGGGGAACGGTGAGTATTGCTATGAGGTGTCGGGGGGGGGTCTGCTATGTGTTTTGGTTGTTGTGATAAAGGGCCGGTGTTGAGTGTACAGTGTGGGTTCTGGTGTGGGGGGGGGGGAGTGTGTGTGTTTGATAGGCAGAAGTTAGTAGTGTTAGTGTGGGCAAAGTGAATAGGGATAGATAACCTGGTGGCATGTTTCAAAATATGCGGATTTGGTTTTTGCATGTGTTATCTGGAGGTGTTGTCGGGAATGTGTTGGAGGCTATTGCTGCTTTGGTCCCTTCTTGTTGAATCAGTTCTGGGGGGAAGGGGGGGGCACTCAGTGGAGAATGGTGGTAGTCCAGTGGTTAATGTGTTGGTTTTGTCAGTAATGAAATGTCTAGTTGTATTGTTGCGGCTCTGTTCTGTGCGGGCCTTGCCAAAAGGCTCTTTGGCGTGACCCTTAGGTGCGGGTGTGCCTTGGTGCAGTTCTTTTTGTAGAAAAGCCGGAGCCAGAAGGACATCGCTGTTTGCAGGCCGGTAGCGGGAGGGGCTTACCTCCATGGTACGCTTCTGGTCTTTGTGCTCTGGAACGGCAGCGGCGCAACAAAGGAGGCTTGGGCAGCGAGTTCGGTGATGTAATGGTATTCTGCAGGCTGGTTGTGATTCCGTGTGTGTGTGTTCAAAGAATTCACATGTATGTGTAAGTACATGCATATATGTGTAAGTGCACGCATGCATAGAGGGGGAGGGGTTGGGGTGGAGAAAGCCTTTGCATGCATATTTTTGGATTTTTTTAAATTTTGAAGTTAAGTTTTCATGGGAAATGTATGAGAACCGGCATCATTTTTTCTAGGAAAATGCACTGGACCTATTGATGCAAGAGGATCTTCTTTTTTTAAAAAAAGAAAACCATGGCTAAAGCTTTCCCACATCCAGGCTACAGCACCGAGCATGAGCTCCTTTTGAAAGGAGCCTGCAGCAGACAGTGATTGGATGAAAAGTGTCACAGAATGATTTGGCAAGCCATTGTAAAGGATAGGATAATTTGTTTCCCTTCAACTGCCAACATGCTTCCACTAGTTTGGCGTTCCAAGCAAAAAGGACAAATTTCCCAGTATAGTCACTTCTGGCCTTGAGGATCTCCTTCTCTAGATAGAAACACTACACTAAAAGAAAAAAGACATCAGGAAAGAAGGAGATTTACTTAGGAAAGGAATGGGGAGAATTTACTTCAGTTAACATATCCGCATTTACCATTCCAGGTTTCAGCTGTACGGAAGACTTTTCCCACAAGTACCGGCTCCAAGAAACCCATTTAAAGACCTCTTGTCAGATAACGAGGTTGGGATCATTTATATTAGTGTTACAATAACATTTTTGTAACAGAAAAACAAATCATAAGTATCTGAACTTTTATCCCTAGGAACCAAGAGAAACGCCATTGGAAATTATAAGTGATATTGAAGATGTGGAGTCTGATGCTCGGGGCGATGAGTGAATAGGAGATGGGAAGCTTGGAGCTTCAGAGACATCTGACATCTCATAGAACATTCCAGCCATGTACTGATGAGATGAATTCTTTGGGTACCTCTTTCCCATAAATAGTGCAGAGCCCTGTGGTATTCCTATCTGCCCTTCTATTCAACATATGTACAACCGGTCTGTAAAATTATACACGAACAGAATAAACACTATCACTTTTACATGGATGACCTGATGATTTATGCTCCATTTGACACAAGAAAATCTGATTACTCTACCATTGCTTCATGCATGACATCAGTTACGAACTGGCTGGAACTTCGCAACCTCACAATCAACTATAACAAATCAGAAGCACTCATAATTACAAGATACACTGCCTATACTCCACCATGCAATCTGCTAATAGGAAATCGCCCAATCCCCTGTGAAGAAGGAAGTGAAATATCTGGTATAACCCTAGACCCAAAGGCTGAACTTTCAACTACACATCAAGAAGATTATATCCTCAGCTTACTATAAAATGAGAACCCTACAAAACCTACAGCCTCTACCTGACCATAACCACTTCTGTACAGTATGTCAGGCAATAATCACTTCACATTTGGATTATTGCAACCCGATACTTCAAGGCCTACCCAAAAGCACAACTCAAACCTTGCAAATAGCACAAAATACTGCAGCCGGACTAATCACCAGATCAAACAGGCAAGAGCACATCACTCCAGTCTTAAAATCCCTTCATTGGCTACCCATACGATCCCGAATAAAATACAAATCAATAATGATGATATTTAAGACTTTGCACAACTAGTCTGCTGACTGCTTAAAACATCTTCTCCAGATGGTACCAGATACTCGATCAAGGAGAAAGCAACATTAAACACCCTCTCGACCTCAACCATTAAGACCAGTACCTTCCAAACAATACTCCAAAGACCATTCAAATACTTCAACCCTTCCCTCTGGAACTCACTTCCATAAATTAAGATCAACTATACAGTAGACACCTCCAACTTCCGAAAAAATCTAAAAACTCACCTGTTCACTGAATACATCGACACTCTACTAGGCACACAGCCTTAACACACAAAACGTCTGCCAATCACCCCTCCCATATTATCAAATGCTACCTTAAACTGAGTTTCCTATACTATAAATGTAAATAGTTCTTGAAATGTTACACAGTTCAACTTTGTGATATATATATAGTTATAATGTTAACTGTTCCAACTGTTGTGTTCAGTGTAAATTGCCTTGATAACACTGAAAGGTGGTGTATAAGAAATACTAAATAAATAAATAAATGTCTGGCTTATGCTTCCTTTGAGTTGGATTCCCAGTTGCATCTCTCATGTGCTCTTACTGGTGAAGTCCTAGCATGCTCTCAGGACAGGGCTCCCATTGGTAGATTCTTGGCCATAGTGGATTTTCAGTCACAGTAGCTCTGGTGAATTTTCTATCATGTGTTCTCTTGGAGATGATGTTTTGACAAAAATTCATGGTTTTATTTTCAACATTCTTATCTCTTTTTTTGAATCTCCAGGAACAAGCAGGAATGAGTCTTCACATATGGGTACGTCGGTACCGACGGAGCCTGCGCGGGAACGCTTCCCCAGCTTTCCCAAAAAGGAAAGCTTTTGGGAACATCCCACCGCGTCTGCGCGCTGCCTTCCTGCCTTTCCTAACTGACTCTCCTCAGTTCTTCTTTTCCGCGGAGCCAGCAGGTCGAGCCCTGTCACCGCTAAAGAAGTTTCTTATATTAGTTTGTTTCTTTGGTCGCGTGTCTGCTTTTCACGACGCCGGACCGGTACCGCCGGTCTTTTCTTTCTTCTTTAAAAAAAAAACCAAAAAACTTTATCTATTTTTTCTTCACTTAGTATAATTTTTTTCTTTAGGCCTCAGGGCCCACAAGAAAATTTTCCCTCATGGAAAAACAAGCCTCTGGTTTTAAAAAATGTACTAAGTGTAGCGGTACTATTTCTGTTACAGATACCCATGAATGGTGTCTGAAATGTTTGGGTCCTGACCACTCTGTTCCGGATTGTCCATCCTGCTCCATGATGTCTAAACGGGGGTTACAGAATCGAGCAGCTAAGCTCCATATGCTGTTTCCCACCGAGGCACCACCGGTAGCATCGACATCTTCTAGATCTTCGTCTCCTGATGGATCTCAGGTAACCAAATATAAACCTAGCAGGTCCTCGAAGGGTAGATCTCCCTCTAAGCATCGAGATGCCTCCGGGCTTGTCCTCGAGGATCCTGCCCCAGCCAAACAACCCCGGCGGGAAGCTCCGGCTTCCAAAGCTCCTCCTATGGGGTTACAGGATGACATTGATGGCACGGCCTCGACCGATCACCTGTTAGAATGCTCTGGGGTACCGGCACCGTCCGGTACCGACTTCCAGACATTCATGGCGTCTATGGATCAGAATGTTCTGACCATGCGGCAGGCTATCAGCTCTTTCATACAAGCTGCGACGCCGCTGATACCGCAACGAGCACCGTTGTCGGTATCGGCTCCGGTACCGGCACCACCTTCGATGCTGGTACCGATGACATCGACATCGACTAGGATACTGACTACAGCGGTTCCGAGTCCGGGGCTATTCCTCGGTTCCGATCCGGTTCCGGGAACCCCCGATGTCGATACCGCTCGATACACGTATCGAGCATCGGAAGAGCACCCTGACAGGCGATACTTTGATTCCTCTGATGACTCTGATTCATCGGATGAGTCTCCTGAAGTATCCGTAGTCCTTCCTGAGGAACCTTCTTCTCCAAAAAGAAGAATGTCTCCCCCAGAAGACTTGTCCTTTCAAGACTTCATCAGAGAAGTAGCCAAAGGACTTGCTATTTCAGTGTCTTCTGAATCAGAGCCTAGAGCAAAAAAATTAGATATTTTGGGTTACTCTAAGGGGCTTGTTTACAAAGCCGCGGTAGTGGTTTGCGATCGCGATCGCAGCCGCGGCCCCATTGAAATCAATGGGGCCGCGGCTCCGATTACGATCGCAAACCGCTACCGCGGCTTTGTAAACAAGCCCCTAAGGCTCCTACTGAGGCTGTCACCTTACCAATTCATGAGATTCTTCATGAACACATGATTGATTTATGGGAGACCCCTCTTACTCTCTCTCCTCATTCTCACAGGTTGGACACTATGTATCGTGTCCCCCCTTGTCCTGGATTTCAAAAAACTCAGCTCCCTCACCATTCTATTGTGGTGCAGTCAGCTATGAAGAAAATAAAGAGTACAAAAAGACACTCTTCTACTCCTCCAGGCAGAGAATGCAGGACTTTGGATGCATTTGGTAGGAAAATCTTCCAAGCCAGTATGCTTATTGCCAGAATCAACTCATATAGCCTTTATATGGGTATGTTTCTAAAGGAAGTTGCACAAAAGTTGCATACCTTCCTCCCTTTTCTTCCAGAGGAGAAAAGGGATGAGTTCCTCCTTTGGCTTCAACATACTCAAGACATCTCAAAGTTCTCTAACAGAGCAGCTTTTGACTCCTTTGAAGGTGCTAGCAGAGCATCAGGCATTGCCATAGCTGCTCGCAGGATAGGTTGGCTCCAGGCTTCTGATTTAGAGCCCTGGGTTCAGAATGGCTTAGGTAATCTACCCTGTACAGGTGAAAATCTATTTGGCAGAGAGTAGCAAATAAAAGCCACCCAAATGGATGCAGAGAATTCTGCTCTGGATAGACTTTCAAAGTCAACCTCCATTCCTGCCAAGAAAAAGATTTTTAAGAAACCTTATTTTAAGAAGGGCAGATTTCCTTCTACCTCAGGCCAACAGTCTTCTGCAGGTCGCTTTGCCACCAAACGTCAGCAGCCTAAACAAGCCAGGCCTAAGCCCACAGGGGCTACTACAACTCAGCAATCCCAACCCCCTCAGGGTTTTTGATTTGAGACTGCAGAACGTAGCCTTTCTGGCTCTGCAACAACCAGAGCCTCTCACCATTCCAGGAAGGTTAGTTCATTTTGCTCCCAGATGGGAGCAAATAACATCAGAACAGTGGACCCTCTCCATCATAAGGGAGGGTTACAAACTTCACTTTTCCAACCTTCCTCCTTTCACAATGGTGAGACATTTCAATTCTCCCACAGCACTCCTTGGCCTGCTAGGTCAGGAAGTGACCACCCTTCTTGCCCAGGGGGCAATAGAAGAGGTTCCTCTTCTTCATCAAGGGTCAGGGTTTTACTCCCCCTATTTTCTGATCCCAAAGAAGACAGGGGGATACAGACCCATCTTAGATCTCAGAGAGTTGAACAAATTCCTCTACAAGGAGAAGTTCAAGATGCTATCTCTAGACCTTCTCCTTCCATATCTTCAAAGCCAGGATTGGCTTTGTTCTCTAGATCTCAAGGATGCGTACACACATGTTCTCATCCATCCATCTCACAGAAGATTCCTACGTTTTCTCTTCCAGGGAAAACATTACCAATACAGAGTGCTTCCTTTCGGTCTGTCCTCTGCTCCCAGAGTGTTCACCAAATGCATGGCAGTAGTTGCAGCATTTCTACGCACACTGGGGATTTTTGTTTTCCCATATCTGGACGACTGGCTCATCCGAGCTCCAACTCAGTCAGAGGCCCAGATTTCTCTAAACCGCACAAGGAGCATTCTGCAATATCTGGGACTGGTAGTAAACCTTCCAAAGTCCCAGCTCACTCCTACTCAGTCCCTGGAATTCATAGGGCCCTGGTTGGATACCACCACTGCAAGGGCCTACCTTCCTCAGGCCCGTTGCCAGCGTCTACAGCAGCTAGCCTCCCAGATTCAGTCAAAAAGTCACTTGACTGCCAGGGAGATGCTACAGCTACTAGGCCATATGGCTTCCACAGTACATGTGGTACCCTATGCTCGCCTACACATGAGAGCAGCTCAATGGACTTTATCCACCCAGTGGACTCAAGCTTCAGGAGCTCTCTCAGACCAAATAGCAACCTCCAAACGTCTCTTTTGGTCTCTCCAATGGTGGATGTCCACTCAAAATCTGTTGCTGGGGTCCCCCTTCCAACAGTTGTTGCCCCAGGCAACCCTCACAACAGATGCCTCCCAAACAGGTTGGGGAACTCATCTGAAGGACCTCTCCACCCAAGGCACTTGGTCCCTACAGGAGACCTCTCTACATATCAATCACTTGGAACTTCGAGCAGTATTTCTAGCTCTCAAGGTCTTTCATACCCTCCTCAGCTACAAAACAGTCCTCATACAAACGGACAATCAAGTAGCTATGTTTTACATAAACAAGCAAGGAGGAACTGGCTCTCTGTCGCTTTGCAACGAAGCTCTCAGATTGTGGGCCTTCGCCAGAGAGCATCAAATCCATCTCCTGGCAGTTTACCTCCCAGGAATCCAAAACTCTTGGGCAGACAGACTCAGTCGAGTTCTGCTTCCACACGAATGGTCCCTGCATGTGGATCAGGTACTAAGAATCTTTCAGGAATGGGGAACTCCAGACATAGACCTCTTTGCAAGTCCGTGGAATGCCAAACTTCCCCGGTTCTGTTCCAGGATTCCGTATCACGGAGCTCAGGCCAGGGATGCCTTCCTCCTTCATTGGGGTCAAGGCTTCCTGTATGCCTTTCCACCCATTCCCTTGATTTCCAAGACTCTATTCAAACTCCAGAGAGATCAGGGATCTATGATCCTCATAGCTCCACGCTGGCCACGCCAAGTGTGGTACCCTCTACTTCTGCATCTCTCCCAAGCCCCCTCCCTAGACTTGGGAGCTGCTCCAGATCTTCTGTCCCAGGAGGAGGGGACTTTGTGGCACCAAAACCCAAAGTCCCTTCATCTCAGAGCTTGGTTACTGAAGGCCTAGACCTTCAAAGCTTAAATCTTTCTCAGCAAGTGAAGGATATCCTCCATGCTTCCAGGAAACCTTCCACCAGGCGTTCCTATGCTTTTAAGTGGAAAAGATTTTCCATTTGGTGTGCTGAAAAGGGTCTTGACCCTCTAGCACTACCTTTAACTTCCTTGTTAGACTACCTCCTGCATCTCTCTAATGCAGGACAAGACTAATTCAGTAAGAGTCCATTTGAGTGCTATTGCAGCATCCCTCAAGCCCATCAATGGACAACCTGTCTCCTCTCATCCTCTTATCTCAAGATTTATGAGAGGCCTAACTTTAACTAAACCTCCCATTAGGCCCCCTCCGGTGGCATGGGACTTAAATTTGGTTCTTGGTCAGCTCATGAAGCCACCCTTTGAACCTTTATCCACTACCTCCTTGAAATTTCTTTCCTGGAAAGTTATTTTCCTTATTGCAGTCACTTCGGCTCGCCGCATTAGTGAGCTGCAGGCCTTAGTGGCCAATCCACCTTATACAAGGTTCCATCATGACAAGGTAGTCCTTAGGACAAATCCACACTTTATGCCTAAAGTGGTATCACCTTTTCATCTTAATCAAGAGGTGTATTTACCTGTCTTTTTTCCAGCTCCTCATGCATCCAGTGCAGAGAGGAATCTTCATACTCTGGATTGTAAAAGAGCTCTCGCTTTTTACTTACATAGGACCCAGCAACATAGAAAGTCTTCCCAGCTTTTTGTTGCTTTTGATCCTTCTCATTTAGGACTTCCAGTCTCTAAGAGAACTCTGTCCAATTGGATTGCTCAGTGTATTTCTTTCGCCTACCAGAGCAAGAACCTTTCTCTGGAGAGCCATGTCACAGCTCATAATGTGAGGGCCATGGCCACCTCTATGGCTTATCTACATTCTGTGTCCATAGACCAGATCTGTCGAGCAGCCACCTGGGCCTCGGTTCATACCTTCACAGCCCATTACTGCTTGGACAAGGACTCCCGCCGGGATGCCTTCTTTGGTCAGGCTGTTCTCAAACACCTGTTCCATTCTTAAACAACTCCTGCCCTCCTTCCCTGGATGGATGCCTGAGATCCATAGGAGGACGTAGAACCCTTTCAGGGTCTTAGATCCTTGGGAATCTCCCAGGCATCTTAGCTAGGGAGTCCCCATATGTGAAGACTCATTCCTGCTTGTTCCTGGAGATAGCACAGTTACTTACCTGTAACAGGTGATCTCTGGGAACAGCAGGAATTAGTCTTCACAACCCACCCACCTCCCCTAGGAGTTGTATCTCTTTCTGGTCTTTCCTTTCCTTTCTCTCTCTATTGTCTCAGCTTTAAACTTGAACTGAGAAGAGTCAGTTAGGAAAGGCGGGAAGGCAGCGCGCAGGTGCGGTGGGATGTTCCCAAAATCTTTCCTTTTTGGGAAAGCTGGGGAAGCGTTCCCGCGCAGGCTCCGTCGGTACCGACGTACCCATATGTGAAGACTAATTCCTGCTGTTCCCAGAGATCACTTGTTACAGGTAAGTAACTGTGCTAAATGAGTCATGGAAAACTATGTAAATACGTGCTATTGATACTGGCCAAATACCATATATTAAGATAAGCAGTATAGAATCTGCCGCCTAAAACTTCCTTTCCTCTTCCTCCTTTCTCAGTCTCTGTGGATAACTCTCTGCTCTTCCCTGTTTCCTTGGCTAGCAAATTTGGGGTCGTCTTTGACTCCTCTCTCTCCTTCTCCACACACATCCATCTGATACCTAAGATCTTTGTTTCTTTCTCTATAACATCAACAAAATCTGCCCATTCCTTTCTGAACACACTACTAAGACACTTATCCACTCCTTAATCACCTCCCGTCTTGACTATTGTAACCTACTCCTTGCTGGTCTCCCTCTGAATCATCTCTCTCCCCTTCAGTCTGTTCAACACACTGCTGCGCGGCTAATCTTCCGCCAGCCTCGTCATGCTTATATTACCCCTCTTCTCAAGTCTCTTCGTTGGCTTCCTATCCATTTCCGCATCCAGTTCAAACTTCTCCTGCTGACCTATAAATGCACTCTGCAGCTGCTCCCTATCTTTCCTCTCTTATCTCTCCCTACATGGGAACTTTGCTCTTCTAGCAAATCACTTCTATCTGTGCCCTTCTCTTCTACTGCTAATTCCAGACTTTGTTCCTTTCACTTTGCTGCTCCTTATGCCTGGAACAAACTACCTGAGTCTGTACGTCAGGTGCTTTCTCTGATCCTTTTCAAATCTAGGCTAAAAACTCACTTCTTCGCTGCCACTTTCGGATCTTGACTCACCCGATCTCCTTTGTGTTTCCTTACCATTCTCCCTAGATGTATCCCATGTCTTCACCTAATGTGTTGTCTGTCTTAACTAGATTGTAAGCTCTGAAGAGCAGGGACTGTATCTTATATGTCTGTGCAGCGCTGCGTACGTCTTGTAGTGCTATACAAATGCTCAGTAGTAGGATCCTTCCAAGTATTGGCCACTCTTAGAAAACCTTTGGTCTGACCCATTATGGCAAGTCTTGTATTCTTATGCTAAATCGGCAATTAGTAATAGAAGTAGTTGAGTGTCTAAAGTGGTTAGCATGTATGTACTGAAATCAGTATGTTACTTATATATAAATGAGGGAATATATGCACATTTGGCGTTAAAAGCATGGTATGCTCTCTTCCATGTACTAGCTACCTTGGGCCCACTAAATGCCACCATTTAACTCCTACCTCAGAGGCCGGCAATGTAACATTTAACACTGAATGGCGGGGTTATGCCATGTCTCTATGTCACAGCTGTTGCCCTCCTCTCTTGACACACAAGTAATAAGGTGCTTGGTGGCTCCCAAAATAGTATTCCACCTATCTTTCTCCCCCCAACCCCCCCCCAACACACCTTCAAGGGACTGATCATAATCTCCTGTTTTTCATCCCCCTCCCAAATGCTCCTGGGGCATGACTAACTTCTGTTGGAAACCGTAGGCCGACAGACTTCTGATATGGGGTTGGGATGGTGGCTAGAGCATGGGGGAGTTATGTAGGGGCCCCTTGATGTGTTTGGCGGACGGGGAGGTTATGTAGGGGCACTGAGGCCCTTTGTTTTTGTATGCTAATGTGGGAAAAGAAGGTTAGGGCTACCAAATTCATTGTTACATATCTCGGGAGAGGGAGTGGAACCATTTAGGCTAACCAGAACTTTCACATTTGACTGGTTTATTTATTTAAGGATTTTATATACCGCTTTATCACATAATCAAGGTGGTTTACAGAGAACACAACTCTTACTGTGCTGAGCAGTTTACATAGAACAAGGAGCATATTAACAAGTACAGGAAATCATTATAAATTAGTTACAACAAACTCTGGTCTGTAGTATAATATATAGCAGCCAATTATGTATATGTATGGATAAACTATATGAAGGGGGCACTATTGAAGGGTTTCTTTACTTGATGGAGGAATTGTCATTCTGAATCGCTGATGCTTGCTTATCCATTATCGCCAGGTACGATTCAGAGAACAGGGCGGTTTTGAGATTTTTTTCTGAATATGGTTATGTCTTTTATTTCTTGTAGGTTGTTAGGTAAAGAGTTTCAAAGAGTTGGTGCGTATAATGAGAAGGCCCTGTTTGTGGTTGAGTGTTTTGCTTTTCTTGAAACCTTTGGGGTGGCTAGTAGATTCCTCATATTTTCTCTCCTACTTCTTCTTTCCCGTTGAGTCTGAATTAGTGAGATCAGATATGTTGGTGAAATGTTGGCTATAGCTTGAATATACAGTAGTCAGAATAGCTTTGAATCTGATTCTTTGAGACACCGGTAGGCAATGTAGCTGGTACAGGATTGGGGTTATGTGTTCAAATCTTGAGACTTTCATTATTATATGAGCTACTATGTTTTGAGCCATTTGGAGGGGTTTCATTGTTTGTTTAGGAAGACCATGTAATATAATATTACTGAAATCGAAGTGTGGGCAGATATATGCTTGGGCTATTGTGTGGAAGTCATCTGTAGATAGTAATGGTCTCAGGTTTTGTATCATTCGGGTCTTGGTATATATTGTTCTCGTTATCATGTTGATATGTTTTGTCATGTTGAGGTTATGGTTTTGTTATGTTGAGGTTATGCAACATGGTGTCTATTGTCTAATGTCTATTGTCCTATGTAAATAGTTCCATGTAAATAGTTTTGAAACTGTTCCATGCAATGTTACCTGTACATAGTTACAAATACCGTTCTATGTAAAGTATACCGAAGTATACAAAATTGTTAACTGTTCCATGTAAACCGCCCTTGATCTCTGGAAGGGGCGGTATAGAAGAAATAGATAAATAAAATCAATAAAAAATGGTCAAGTAGAATAACTGGATATTTTATTTCTTTTTTGATAACAAGGGAAGCACCATTTTCTAGGAGTTGTTGAGGCGGTGAGAATGATTTATTGGTTAACATGGAGAATTTTGTAGTTTTTGGTTTAGTATTCGCCCTTTGTGTGTGCACCCACTATAGCGGCTGCATTTTAATAGTTACACAAAAAAATGTAGAGTGTCACCTGTTTAAGTGACCTCTTAGAGAAGAATCTTATAATAGGGTACCTAGGCAGGAAAGGCATCATAGGCATATATGCTGCACCTGTTTTATAAAGACAGTGTACATAAGAACATAAGAACATAAGATATGCCATACTGGGTCAGACCAAGGTCCATCAAGCCCAGTATTCTGTTTCCAACAGTGGCCAATCTAGGTCATATGTACCTAGCAGTTTCCCCAAGGGACACAGGTTCCACAATGCTTGTATTGGTTCAAGCATTGATATCCTGGGTCCCTTCTTAATAATGGCTTATGGACCTTTCCTCCAGGAACTTGTCCAAACCTTTTTTAAACCCAGCTACACTAACAGCCTTTACTACATCCTCCGGTAACAAATTCCAGAGTTTGATTACACGTTGAGTGAAAAAATATTTTCTTTTATTAGTCTTAAATAGTTTACCCTGTAGCTTCATTGCATGTCCCCTAGTCTTTCTATATTCTGATAAGGTAAACAATCAATCTACGTTTACCCGTTCCACTCCGCTCATTAATTTATAGACTTCTATCATATCTCCCCTCAGCCGTCTCTTTTCCAGGTTAAAGAGCCCTAACCTTTTTAGCCTTTCTTCATAGGAGTATCCTTCCATCCCCTTTACCATTTTGGTGGCTCTTCTCTGAACCTTTTCTAATAACTCTATATCCTTTTTAAGATACGGCGACCAGAATTGCACACAATATTCAAGGTGCGGTCTCACCATGGAACGATATAGAGGCATTATAATATCCTTTGTTTTATTTTCCATTCCTTTCCTTATCATACCTAGCATTCTATTTGCTCTCTTGGCAGCCGCTGCACACTGGGCCGAGGGTTTTAACATGGTATCCGCAATGACGCCTAAATCTTTTTCCTGGGTGGTGGTTCCTAATGTGGAACCTTGCATCGTGTAACCATAGTTTGGGTTGTTCCTCCCTAGGTGCATAACCTTGCACTTGTCCACATTAAATTTCATCTGCCATTTTGATGCCCAGTCTTCCAATTTATCAAGATCCTCTTGCAATTTTCCACAATCCTCTTGGGTTTTAACAACTTTAAATAGTTTTGTGTCATCTGCAAATTTGATAACCTCACTCGTTATGCCTATGTATATGCCTATATGCTTTTATAAAATTATCTGAGGTGCTGACATTTTCCTTTCTTTCAAGAACAAGCCCACACCATCCATTCTCCACCCCTAGGAGTCAAGATCGTTTTAAGATGTTCCAGCCATATACTGATGAGCTGAATTCTTTGGGCACCTCTTTCCCATACATTTCTGGTATTTATTTACAGCCTTTGGGGATTTATCTATGTTCTTTGGGATCTAAGATTTATGTTTATGTGGATAATATTCAAATATTGTTACCTTGGAGAGGGAATTTGGAGCAGTCCAAGTTGTTTTGTTGTGGAGTGTTTGGAGGTAATAGAAAGATAGATGGATGTCCATTTTTTAAAACTAAATCCAGAGAAAATGGACATTTTATGGGTTGGTTTGGCTCCTCCTTTGGAGAAGGTGACAAAGCTGTTTTTAAGGATGCCAGAATATCAATTGTGCAACAAGTTAAGAGTTTGGGAATTATTTTAGATTCTGAGTTGACAATGGAGCACTTATGTTGGTGTCCAAAAGAACTTGGCTTTGATTAATGAGATTCAAACAATTTTGCCTCATACGTGAAGAGTTCAGGATTTCAGTCCCTGACTAAGTATTTTGGATTATTGTAATGCTATTTATGTGACTTTACTGTGCACATAGTTGTAGTGGATTTAGAATGCTACGGAAAGGTTAATTATGCATACTTCAGGTTGGGACATGGCGTCTTCCTTATTGAGATCCTGACATTGGCTCCCATTACAGGGATGAGTGTGTTTTAAAGTGTTACCGCTGACTTATTATTCAATTTATGGGGAAGCATGAAATTAGGGAAAGAATTGCAACAAGAGATGCTATGATTTATTGAGGCTTTTCTGTTAACCCTTCCACAGGTTAAAGGTTTTAATTCAAAATGAATTCTGAAGCAGTCTCTGACTTTGTAGAAAACTCAGTATTATTATGGTTTTGACATAATTCAAAGACTTGGTTATTTGAGGGAGAAGAATGATGTAAGAAGGGGAGTTTGCTGGGCATGGAGGAGTAAAACACCTGTACTTGTGTGTCTGTATGTATATGGTTTTTAATGTTTTATTTTATGCTTGTATTTTATCAATTTTTGTGATTCATCTTTTCCTCTCATATTGATTGAAAAAGCAAGCTATAAATGTTTCAATTAAAAATAATCATAAATTACTTCCAAGAACTAAAGATTCTATTCAAGTCTAAAATTTGAAAGGACTTCATGGATGCAGAAATATCTTAAAAGATGACTCAGAAAGACAACAGTCTGTACAAATAACAGCATATTTATTACAATACCTTTTTTAAAAAAAAGTACAGCGGCTACTGCAATCACCAGCAATGAAAGGTGTTAGGCCACAGGATGGACACATCTTTCTTATTCTTCAGAGACAAGAATGCCAAGTAAATGATAAAAGGAAATGGTTTGACAACATTTTTCTGAATGACACTTGTCATTTTTGTACCTGTGCAATCCTACTTTTAACAGTGAAGAGAGAGAGTAGAAATGAACATGAACTGTTCGTAACTGCTAAATAAAAATCCCATCAGAGGTGGAGGGAGAGAGAAAATGGAACTAGAATCAAACAGATGGAAGGAGCAAGTTGGGACAGAGCTAGACAAGAATAAAACCAACCAAGGAATGTTGGTCGGAAAATGGAGTTGGCCGAAAGTAATATTACAACAAAGCCATATGGCAGACAGCAATAGCCATACCAAAACACAATTACAGTGAGCAAATTATTTAAAAATGATGGGAAGTAAAGACATTTACACAAGCAGATTTCACTCCCCCTTCCCACTGCCACCAGGAATGCCCCTTTTCTCACCTGTAGATACAAAGCACACAGACTTGATAGTTTAGGTAAACATACTACACACGCCGTCACACCGCACTTAGGCTGGCCAGTGTTTTATGTACACGTATACCTGTTCAGCCATGGGAAACGTGTAAATCATTGCTGTCTTTTTGTGTCCAGTGAGAAACCTGTTTTAATTGTGATTTATGTGGAGAGAAGGGGTGTGCAGATGTTAGGGAAACTAGCATTCAAGTCCCGCTCCCCCACTGACACTGGTCACTTTCTCTCATTGCCTCAGGTACCTACTTATAAGCTCTTTGACCAGGGACTTATTCTACAGGTGCTGTCATGTGGAAAGGTAGGCTAAATGTATTATAACTAAGGGGCATGTTTACTAGCTGGGCTAATGGTTAGCATGGAACCTAGCTACAAATAGCACATGTGCCAACCGTTAGCCCAGCTTAGTAAACATGCCCCTATGATTGTTAGATAACAAATTTTGGTGGGTTATCGAAGCAAAGCCTAAAGAAACAGAGTTAATTGTTAAATCTCCCTCAAATGCAGTGCAAATATTTCTGTAGTATGACAGAGTGACCAACACATAAATATAGCGAAGTATATGGACAAGTATCCACAGGGTCACCAGGAGTTAGCATCGACTTGACGGCACTTTAACAGCAACAACAGTAGAGGGAAAATGTAAAACAAGCTAGCTCTAGTTTCTTCCATTGCAGTTTCAGAAGTGTCCTGTGAATCTCTACCCATTCACAGTTAGTACCATTTTTGGGGAAGAATTGTACAATATTCTGTATGTACTTGAAGTGAACATTATTTGTTCTGATATTCTGATCTTTATTTCATGTGTTTTGTATCAGTCCCTGCACTGTAACATGTCCATGCTGAGATTCCTCTGCTCTCATTGCACCAGTACCCGAAAAGCGTAAATTAAGCATGAAAAATGACCTTAAAGATATGGTTCTAATACAGGGTGGTAACCTTTTATTTCAGAAGAACAAAAAGACAAGAAATTAACCAAATTAAAGACCAAGGAATAAAATCAGACGATGAAGTGTTAGAAAGCAAGCTACCTGCCGCATGATTTAATAAATTTTAGATTCTTAATTGTTTGTCATGAGCAGCTGCAGCACCATCACCTTTGGTTTCTCATTGAGAAAATTAATCTTTGTAAGGCTCTAGGTCAGTGCTTTCCAAACTTTTATCCCATATGACCCCACTTCAGCAACTGAAAATGGACGTGACCCCAGATGATGATGATGAAATCAAAACAGTAGGTCTCCAGCCTCCTTCCTCTCCCTCCACTCATCTAAAGCAGAAAGCATCAGTCAGCACAGGGTCCTTTGTGTCAGTGTGTAGTGCAGAGTTTCAAGTTACCCAGTTCCAGGAGTGAGATTTTTGGACAGTTCTGGTTTTAAATTGAAATTGCAATGCAGTATGGTATTTGTAGTCCCTAATTTTACTCATTGGAATCAGTGCTGCAGGTCCGATAATGCATCTGGATTAGATTGTCAGAAATCCAGGACCGACTTAAACCTTACTCCTGGAACTGGGTAACTTGGCAACTCTGGCAGTGTGTGCTTACAGACCCCAGCATGGTTTCTAGTCTAACAGGAAGTTCACCCAGGTGGGGGCTTCACTGGCCCACAGGCATAGGTCCCAGTGAAAGTCCAGAGAGGAGGGGAAATGGCCCTGTTCCTGTGACCCCATTTGGCATTCTGACCCCAAATTTTGGAACCACTGCTCTAGGTTGTTTTATTCTGAGCAGAGATATGTTTTAGGATCTCTATCATAGGTTATCCCAGGCATGTCCAACTTCGAACAGGTCGTGATCTACTTTTTCCGGCCAAAAGTGCCGGTGATCTACCACCATGAAAATTAAGTTTCAAATTAAATTTTAACCCAATAAAGTTGGAGGATCCCCCCCCCCCATTTTTAATGAACCTTCTCTCATTTACTTGGATGTGATCAGCTGTTAAGCAAATTAAGCAAAAACAAAACAGAGAGACGAAGAGCCAGTAAGTGAGGGGAAATGGAAAGTACATTTTTTCTTAAAGTTTTATTGAGTAATAACTTTCTTTAACTGTCTTAATAACTTTCTTTAACTTTTATTGAGTAATTTGTGTTAAATTTAGGTCGAGTATTGATCCAGGCTGATCTTGCACAAACTTTAATATTTCGCTCTTGCTCATTAGTGAGACTTCTGAGCCTGCATTTCATCCACCAGCTTTTTGAAGTTGGGTGAATATTGTGTGAGGGCCAGTCTCAGGGAATCCTGGAGATGTTCATCTGTCATGTTGGAACGTTGTGTACTCTTTGTCATTTTCAGATGGGTTTCAGATGGGAAAATGCAGATTCACACAAATAAGTTGAACCGAAACAGGAGTGTACAGCTTCACTGCATCTTCTCAAGTTGGGAAATTTGTCTCTAGGCACTAGCTTCCAAAACGATTCTTGCTCAGCACGGGTCTTGAGAAAAATGTCAATTTTAAGGGTTAATATTTTGTTTTCAAGAGATGGCTTGTTCAATGAGTAATTTTTACTGATAGAAGCTGCAGTTTCTTTAATGTCCACATCTACTTTGAATGGGTATGACAAGTACTCCCCAACTGTTCCAATTTTTTGGAAGTCACAGAATCTATTTTCGAATTCCTAGATAACAGAACAGATTTCTGTCACATACTTCTCGTTCTGAAAAACAAAATTTGGATATTGTTCCAGATGGTCCTGCATATTAGGAAAATAATCAAAAGTGTTGTTTGCAAGGTCAGTCATCATTAGCTCAAATTTGCTCCTGTAGGATGAAACTGTACTCATCTCGCCAATGCATTTGTTTTTACCTTGTAGTTCAAGGTTCATATCACTTAGTTCGCCTGTAAAGTCAGGGAGAAATGCCAGATCACTTAACCACTCCTCATCTTCCAACTCTGCTTGGTCATCTCCCCTCGCCTTCAAAAAACGTCTTATTTTATTCAGCAAATCACAAAATCTTTGCAGAAATTTGTGCCTACTTAGCCACCTTACATCTGTGTGCAAAATGATTTCCGCTGCCCCTTCATCAAGAGTAAGATTGAAAAGCCATCTTTGAAGTGATCTTCCACGAACTGAATTTACAATTTTGAAAGTGATGTCCATGACAGTCTTTGTATTGAGTCTCTTGTTTGCCAGAACTTGCTGGTGAATGATGCAGTGGTAAGAAACGAAATCTGGGAAGTCGTCATGCTGTCTACAGAGGGCTATGAAACCGTTAACCTCACCTGTCATTGCTCTTGCTCCATCAGTAGTGATGGAAACAAGTCTATGCAATGGAAGATTACACTTTGTCACAAAAGAATGGAAAGAACTGAATATTTCCTGACCGGTAGTTCTCCTTTTAAATAAATCATTCGAAGTAGTTCTTCTTTAACAATAAAGTCTTCAAAAACCATCCAGATAAAGACTAGTAACTGGGCTATGTCTCTTATGTCTGTAGATTCATCCAGTTAGAGTGAGAATGCAACACAATTTGAAACATCCTCCAACAATTGTTCAGTTGTGTCTCCACACATCTTTTCTATTCGCCGCACGACGGTGTTTCTTGACAATTGTACATCTTGAATAGCAGCTATGATCTCTTTTTTATTTTTAAATCCTTCAGAAAGATTGTCAGCTGCTTCAAGAAAACAATCTTTTACAAATTCCCCTTCAGTGAAAGGTTTGCATTTCTTTACGATCAGGTAGCTGACCTTGAAGGATGCTATGGTTGCATTGACTGAATGTGACCTTGGCTTCGCCATCAACTGTTGCTGAGTAGCCAATTTCGATTTAAGTTCTTTGAGCTTCAGTTTACGAATTTCACTTTTGGGTGGAAAATCAGCATCAAACTTATTGCTGTGCAGAGCCTAATGATGTTCCAGATTACCCTTTTTGGGCACGGATACTGGGGCGTTACAAATTAGACAACAACACTTGTCTTTCACCATGATGAAGAAGTAGTCCATTTCCCATTCATCATGAAAGTGGTAGGTTTTGCTCTTCTTTGGAACACTCATCTTCGTTATACTGGGGTGGCCGGATGTAAGAAGGCCAAATCTGCTAAGTTAGTATAAACACTAGCTGAATCTGGTCCAAAACTGTCACTGTCCCAAAGTATTAAAGATCAACAGGAACTGAAGACCTCTGGATGATGTGCAATACAAGGACTGGAGATGCCAAAACCACACATGCAGTTCTAAAAGTAAAAATAAGAATTCATCATACTGGCACCAATAATCAAATACCACCAAACAATCATCAAAAAAACTCAAACACCTGTCCAGCAAACCAGATAAAATTAAATACCGCCAAACAAGTTCAAATACCACCACACGCGATTTAATAAATTCTGCACACAGTGTAGAATCAACGCAAAGGCAAGGCAAAATAAAATTGCATAGGCAAGCAAAAGTCACAGTGGTTTGAACCAATTCGAAGGCAAGGCATAGGCAAGTTAGAACAAAATTGGAAAAGCCTGCCAAAATCACCAAATTCTTAACACTTTGTTGTGTCTGCCCGAAAATGTTTAATGAAAGTGAACTATAAAGCGACCAACGACCAGCACACAACACAACTAATACAGTAAGCGTATTCAGGTAAAGCCCGGGCGAATGGATATCGCCCGGTATATAACACACTTCTAAGGGGTGTTGGGGCAGGGGCAGGAATGGGTGATTCTGAGAGGCAGGAGACTAGGTATGATGCAGGGCCTGTGGCGTCTCGTCACAGGGCGCGGGTGGCGGCTCCCTGTGGAAACTCACAAACTATTGGCACGAGAACAAGTGCCCCCAATACACTCGCAGGCAAGATTCCCGCAGGCGGGGAAAAAAGACAAGCAAAGGATCAGCAGCGGCGGCAAGCCCTCGGCAGATGACCTGCCGGCACGAGCTCTCTCCTGGCGATGGGGCGAGCTGCTGGAGAGATGGAGCCAAGTGGGGCTGGTGATCTACCTCTGATCCCTCCGCTAGCTACAGGTAGATCGCGATCTACCTGTTGGACATGCCTGGGTTATCCTAATGAAGATCTGTATTCAGACCTGACAGTTCTGATTCTTAACCCATTCTTTCATGCTAGTAATTTGTTTTAATTCAGGGCTTGGTGCTTCTAAATATTTACTGTTTGTTTTAGCTAGTATGAAATTTAGATCCATTTTGTTTGTGTTGATTTTATTCCAGGTCTCTGTTGTTCTGATATGTTTATAACATAATCTAAAATAAATAAATAGCAGCATTTCTATCTCAGCTCAATCTTGTAGCAGATGATGTTTGGCTTTGACCAGCCATTTCTTAGTATTTTCCAGACTTGTTCTAGCATGACTTTATCTATGAATTAATCCAAGCTTAAACATATCGTAGAGTTCCCAGGTTTTAGTTGCTCTAAGACCGAACTTTAGCTTGTTGAAACATTGTTCTGTCTCATGCCTTCTAGTAAGCTTGAAGTCTGATCCTGCGTAATGAATTAGTACATAAAAGTGCTTAATCTGTGGTGTAGTAATATTTTTCATTAATATTCTTTTAGTTTTGTTACCACATGCAAGCACCTACCCACAGAGATTTTAGATTTACAAAATGACATTGCCAGAGAGGTGCTGTAAAATATGAAATTTGCATGTATAAATTAGGATTGTCGCCTGCAGCTCATGAAAGCCAAAAATGGCAGAGTCATTCCTCTATGCTGACCAGATACATTGAGATCTGACACCTTCATTTCAATCATTTTACAAACAAAAGACAGATTATGTTTACAAACAAAATTACCCTGAAATTAAAGGTAGAATCACTTCCTATAACCAACAAGCTAAACACTAACTGTGAAATTATCTGAATTTATTGTTGGGTACATGACAGTTTCACAATATCTGCAGCCATTGTATTTGGAAAATCTTTTTCCTGCTCTTGCTTCACAAGTTTGGAAGCACTGTTTCTATGTTTTATGGTAAAGATCAGCAGAGCATTGCCAGAAGGATTCCCAATAAATGTTTCAGAGTCCTGCTCAAAATTAAGAAGATGCTTGGCTATGGTACACAGAGAAGCAGAGGAGAAAATAATTCCAGACATGGTTTAATATTACGGAGGAGTGTCTGCAGCCTCATACACGCTTTTAAACAGGGCGGCCTCAAGATGTCCATGTTGGAATCCACTACAGAACATTTGTTATTAATCCTTGAGACAAGACTTCATGGGTCACCTTCAAGGCCATCGCTGTTTGTCCCAAACTTCCAGGAAATAAATGTGGTAATGAATTCATCTTGGAGTTTGAAAGGCCAGAAGATGTCCCTGGTGCTCAGACGCCAGGCAGAATTTGCTTTGAGGACAGAGGTAGCATTCTGGTGCAGTTTGGTATTCATTCACGGGGAATAAAATAATCTTTCTGCCACCCCTCCTCCTCCTCAGTTCCAGCTTACCTAGAAGCAGTTAATGATATTCAGCTCTGTGCCTGCAAGATGAGACCTAGATACAATGGATGATATGTCTGCAGCTTCACCACCTTTCTAACATGCAGCACTTGGATTATTGGCAGTGTGCAATCAGTGCATAGATAAACAGAGATTCATCTTAGAAACTACTCCTGGCTTTGAAAAGACCCAACTATGTGCATAGCAGTGCCAAATAGTACCGAACATTATTTACAAAAACAGAACAAAACATTTCAATAAAAAAAGACTATTTTTTACAGTTTGTTTTATGGTCCTTACTTGAACTGCTCACTGGGCACTTTGTGCCCCCTAGTGACAGGACATGGGCATTGCAGTTGGAACAGCTGGCTGCATCATTTTTGTGCTTGAAAATTGTGTGTCTGCAACTGCTGTACCTGCACAAACTTGGGTTATCCTGTCTGTCCTCACTGACTCTGGGCAATGTGACATAAGGCTGTAGGTAGCACTATGACCATCCTCAGTGCTCCAGATGTATAGTAAAATTCTCAGATTTGTAGGAATCTGACAGTAAGCCTCAAATGTTTCTGCTGTGGTACCTGGACGTGAACTGAGTCTGCTGACTCAATTCAGATTGGCCCCTTTTTAAGTACCTCCTGCCTCAAGCTAAATTTAAACCAGTAGGCTAGTGGTAAAAGGTTCTCTAACATTGTGACAGTTCTCTTGAACCATCTAGTCTCTCTCCTGTGAGGTAAGGTTGGAGAGTGTGTGTGGTCTGTAACATCTAACTGGACAGCATAAACCCAGTAGTCCTAAAATGCCGACAGCTTCCGTGTTTCCATCTATACAGTTTAAGTTAGGGTCTGGGACTGTTTTTCTTCGGGAAAAGATGTTAAAGCCATCTCAGAAATGGATAATTCATGGAGACTGTTTCCCTTGTCTAATAAATTGCGTTCAGAGTATCCTAAAGTATTTTCAGCAAAAAGTCCTGAAACTTTGAAAAGGGCCTTGTCACATTTAGTCCTGACACTTTGGGATGTATTAAGAAAGAAGGTCAGGATGATTAGACTATTTTACTTCTGTAAGCATGCTGGTATCTGGCTGTTCACCCTACTGTTCTCTGCCTATTTCTCTTCTGCTGAAGTCTGTTCTTAATGTTCTGATGTTTTTAATTTCTATTGTACTTTTATAACTGTTTTTTTTTACTGCCTTTATCCTTTATATATGTATGTTTTGGCTTTATTGGATTAGCTATTGTTTTAGATGTTTGTATTATACATTGTTTAGAATTTACTTTTGTGGTTTATAAAAATGATAGATAAATACTATGATACAGTAGCCGGTGTAGAGCCCATGACAATAGGTGAAAAAGAGGAATTTACCTTGGAGTCTGATAAGCAGCAAACACACTCAGCTCACAGGAGGCAAAAGAGCAATAGAATAAGTTTACCACACACTAGTCCTGACGTAGCAGGAAGGTTAAAAGCTAATCAGGATCACCTGTCCAGGAAAGCACAGGCAGCGTGCAAAGGACATGAGGATAAAAGCTGCTGGGTAAATCCAGGAACAGCCAGTGGGGGCAGCGACCTGGGAGGAGTGAGCGACCAGCCTGAGAGCAGACGTCACACAGAAGGAAGCCTGCTGAATCAAGGAAGCAGTAGGTGTGGCACGGTAGCAGGAAGCAGCCGGGGAAAAACTTCTCAGGAACGTGGCCATAGCACTGCTCAGACTGCTGGTAGCTGGAGGTCCCGGGAAGGAGCTGTCTGTAGCCCAGAGAGAGGAGCCAGGACAACAGAGAGAAGGTGGGAACCTAGCTTTAAGAGAGAAAAAGCTAAGAACTCTGTTTTGTCTGGAGGTCCAGGGCATGGCATAAGAAGTAAAGTAAATGCTGGGAGTTATGACGTAATTCCTCATTACTGGAGAGAAAAGGAAAGCCAGAGTGAAACTGTCACAGTACCAGGTATTCAAAACCCTGCTTGCATAGAACAGTTTCCTGATAAGCTAACCAGTACCTCACAGAGAGGGTTTTACAATGTAAACAGCTATGAGGATTTTAACCCACCTGCAACCCCGGAGGATTGTGAACTAATGCAGTGGGAAAATAATAGCTGTAGCCTTGAACCCACACCAATGGACTGTACGTTATGTTTCTCTGATGATATTGAATCATTGTGCTAAACAAGTGGGCAGAAGCTCTGTAAAAATACCAAAGGAAAAGAATATATTTTTCTTTGAAGAAGCTGTTTTTGTTCCCGGTTTTGTTGTATAAAAGGAAATCCGTAGGGAAGGGGAAATAAAGCCCTATTCTTATTTTGCCTTAATTACTCGACTGCAGACTGTTATTGTGCTAGAAGGCAACTTGATCCTCAGGGTCCTAGGCGGATGCCTAATAGGGACCGGGAGAGGTGTCACAATACATATTTTATCCAAAAAAGGGAGTCTCACCTCAGGTTAAGTGTAAGGAACATTGCACCAGCTTCAGAGGGAGCAATTCATTATTCTACCAGTAAGAAAATTATGGGTAAAGAGTGTCATAGTTACAATATTAAACAAGTTCACAAAAAAACTGAACATGTGTTTGAAAGAAAAGAGATATGTAACTATAAAATAGCAAACTGGAAGGAGCAGACACTAATTCAGCTGCTTAGAGCTCATTTTCTTATCTGGAAATTGGAAATGAGTTTTCTTTTCATGTTGCAGATTTGGCTATAGCTATAAATTGATTTTTCACCTTTCTCTGGATCACTGAGGAAAATGTCATTAGACCATCAAAAAAATAGCCAAACTAGATGGACATCCGATTATCATTCAACCTAAGCCAACTCTGTAACTCGATGCACCAGTTTTCAAACAGTTGGTTCATAGGGAATCTGCTGTTTCTCTTATGCTGTACTACTTTTGTATACGCAACTTTCTGCTCACAAAACCAAAACAATAATGAAATAGAGTAAATTCTGTATTTGTGCATCATTAAAAATCCCAGGGATGTGCAGAGAAGTAGCACTGCAGCACTTTCAGAAGCAAATCTTTTAATTCTTCAACCATAATAGCTGCCATTGAAACGGAGCATTCTTATGGGTTGCATTAGGTCCCTGACAGTATAACCTTTATGAAACCATGAAGCTCAATTCACACGTTGAGAGCTCATTCAGAACAGTATCCCATATATATGTATACACACATGCGCGCGCACACACTTTGTGAGACTGTCTGTAGCATTTTACAGCAGAAGAAGGAAGGAGTATCTACATCATGTTAAGTTTAAAAAATTCTATAAAACACTAAATATATATAATAAAAAATATGCATATAAGGACATATGTAAACTGCTTTGGTAACATCATATTACAGATGTTTTCAGTGCAATGCAGAGTTTCCCAGGGAAACATCAGACAAAGCTATATTTACGTTGAGGAAGTTCTGTATAATGCCATTCCTAAAGAAGCATAAAACATCAGACTTTTCCAGTAATAAGAAGAAGTACTTCAACAACATCACTTAGTACTGGGTGTCTTCAAAACAACTAGCTAGACGTTGCTTAGATTAGAAATGAAAAGTCTTTATAAAAAGAATGTCTGTCATAAACTTGATCTGGCTGTGAGTGAGATCATTATTGTGCTGATTGCTGAGAGTGTACAGGCATTGGAAGTGGAGGCGCTGGATCCTCGTGCATATGCATCTGAAACAGAGAGAACAGAGACAGAATGATTAGAGTGGAGGGGACAGACTCCCCACAAGAGAAGAGGATCTCCTGCTGCTCTTCCCTTCCAGCCTGCTGCTCCAATCTAGAGAATAACTTGGGTGCTTCTCTCCCAGCCCGGGAACTGTCACTTTCATTATTGAAATATGTCCCATGAAATTTCCCAGAAACTTACACTAATGGTAGCAGTCATTAGAGGCATAATCCTCCTGGTTCCTGGAATCTGGGAACAGCCATTATGTAGTAACAGGTCAATATTCAAAAGATTTGCCTAGCTACATTTGAGGCTTAGCTGGACAAATCTTTATGGTTTAAATTAACCCTCTGATGAACAAGTAAATTTTGTCTGGACAAATGGCTATCATGTCACTCCCTTACTTTTCCATCTTCATTGGTTGCCGGTCCCATTCCGTTCCCAGTTTAAATTGCTAACTTTACTTCACAAAGTTTACCACACTGGTACCCCATCCTATCTGTCTGACCTTCTATCTTTTCACTCCTCACGTTACACTCCCCGTTCTTTCCATCTTAACCGTCTCGCTCTCCCCCCCCCCTTCCCGTGCCCACCTTCAATTCACACGTCTATCTGCATTCTACTTTGCTGGTCCCGCACACTGGAATTCTCTCCCCCCTTCCCTCCACCTGGAACCACAATTCACAATTTTCAAACAAAACCTTAAAACCCATCTCTTTTCACTGGCATTCAATCTCCCCTCTCCTTTTGTATGAATCTGTTCCTGCTGTACCTACCCACCTGTTGTATCCTGTCCCGTACTTGCTGCATATTAGTCCCTATCCTTTTAAAAAATTGTACATTTCCTTTCCTTTCTGGCCATGGCCAAAGTTTTTATGTATTATGTTTTTATGTTTTGTATAATTTATCTATTTTATGTATTTTATAATTTTTATGTATTTTACTACCTGTACACCGCTTTGATTACCCCAGAAAGGCGGTTATATCAAATGAATAAACCTAAACCTAAACCTACCTGTAGAAACAGAGATGTAGTAGAGGTCGTCCCAGGGGGCACAGTAAAACTTTAGCTGTCAGACTAAAGTGATGTGGGTAAGACTGGATAAATAGCTTTTCTAAAGTTATCTGGATAAAATGAACTAGATAACTACAGTATCTGGATATATTTAGTACCTAATAGTATGCATTGAAAGAATTTTTGTTCATTTTCGTATCATTTTTGGTTCACTGGCTGATTTTCAGACTTTTTTTGGTTTGTTTTAGAAATTAAGATTAGAATGAGGATTTGGTTTATGCTTTCAGTCTAGAAAATTTTATGTGCTGAAGGAATGTGCACTCAATTGATTTTGAGTCAAAGACTTAATGCACATAGAGGGTAATTGTATAAAGTTACGCCTAATCAATGTGCATGTCTGTTCTGCCTGTTTTATAAAATTAAGTATGTGTGTACTTTATAAAACTGGGGAGTAAGTGATGGGATATATATGGCAAACCTAGGCAAGCAAAATTACACTAACCCTAGACGATGTAAATGCCCATATCTAAATTTGTAGAGAATGCTGACACACATTGCATGCAGCACTTACATACAAAATATAATCTATAAGTCATTTTAACAGGGTTACATACCGTCAACTAAAACATAGTTCAGTGAGACCAATCCTGAAAAACCCCAAACTTAACAGAAACACCCCTACATCTTACAGACCAATCTCATCAATTCCATTCATATCAAAAATACTGGAAAAGATAGTACAAATACAGCTTCAAGATCATATTGACATTCATGCACCCTTAGACCCTCACCAACATGGCTTCAGACCAAATCACGGCGTTGAGACCCTCCTTTCCTCATTATTTGACATGGTCCTGACTGGTATCCAATCACCTACACAAGGATTCCTGCTCATCTTCCTAGACATTTCATCTGCGTTTGACTCACTCCCCACCACCAAATCATACAGAGACTCTCAGATATTGGACTATGTAAATCAACTCTGAACTGGTTCCATTCCTATCTGAGAGATAGAAGCCAACAAGTTCAAATTGGCATCACGACATCTTTTTAGTTCCAACAGCTACAAGGAGTCCCGCAGGGCTCAAGTCTCTCAGCCTTACTGTTTAACATTTTCCTCCATCCCATATGTGCCATATTCAAACACTACAAGCTTCACTATCAAATATATGTGGACGATATTATATTCTACACACCATTCAACATAAAAAAACCCAGACTTCTCCAACATATTCAACTGCTTCTCTGACATAAAAAAGTGGTTCCAACAGCGCAATTTATTCATCACACAGGAAAAAACTGAAGCCCTCCATATTCTCTGACCCCTCCTTCTTTCCACCAAGTACTCTGAACTTCAATGACCACCAAATCAAAGTAAAATCGGAAATCAAATATCTAGGCATCATCCTTGATCAGAAACTGAACCTTCAATCACAAATAAAGAAAACAACTAACTCAGCCTATGTCCTCTCATCAGCTCAGAGCTATTCTGTACAGTCTGTCAATCCTTAATCACACCAATTCTTGATTATTTATTTATTTATTTAGACAGTTTTTGTATACCACCTTATCCTTCAATCAAAGCGGTCACAACACAATTGGGGGATACATTTTTAACATGCGGGGATATGAGACACATACACTAATACTTACAGGGAACATGGGCAATGGAGGGTTAAGTGGCTTGCCCAAGACCACAAGGAGCATCTGTGGGACTAGAAACCCCAGTCCTTCCGGCCCAAGGTTGCTGTCCTCTAGTGGGATTTGAACCCCCGACCTTCCGACCATCATCATATACCATGGCCTCCCCAAACATACTCTCCACCCCCTCCAGATGGCTCAGAATATTATGGCAAGAATAATCACCACTGCCCCACAACAAGTTCATAAATTACCCTCATACGTTTTCAACTATACTGGTTCCCCATCATAGTGCAGAACTAACCCTTTTGGAGAAACTACCCAGAATAAGATACAAAGCTCTTGTCACTATCTTCAGAATTATACACAACTGTTCAGCTAACTGCCTCCAGTCTTGTATTTCCATGCCAAAAAGTGACAGACCTTGCAGACAGAGCTCTCTGCATCTCCTCACTATCCCCATACAAAAAACAAAGTTCAAATAAGCCACTTGCAACAGTGCACCGTCCCTCTTTGCCCCATCAATATGGAGCACACTCCCACCAGCCCTAAGAGGATTCCAGGACATCATAGAATTCTAGAAAAAACTCAAAACATACCTTTTCCAGGATCATTTGCAAACCACCCTAAGCTCACACGCACAAGACGGCATTCAACGAGTGCCTCTGGGAGCCTAGCACAATCAGATACCCCCCAACTGTATTAAATATGCCACCCAGATACCTTGGATGGACAATCTCACATGTGATTTAATTTCTTCCTTAGATGCATTTTCAGTAATGTCTATGTTACACTTCCACTTGTAAATAGTTATTAAGTTATAAGAATCACTGTTCCTATTGTATATCCTTGTACGTTCTCTAGTTATTGTTCTATGTAAATGGGACACTTCACTCTGTACGCTATTTGTTCAATGTAAACCACTTTGAATTATAGAAAGGAGGTATAGCAATAAATTCAAATAAAATAAAATAATATTTAATAACTTATGCATGTAAATTTGAGTTCCACTACACCAAAAATATGCACCATTGGCCTGATGCTTGCAGTTATTTTATTTATTTATTTATTTAATTGTTTTTATATACTGCACTCTTAAAAATCAGCGCGGTTCACAGACAACAGTTTTGTGCAGAACAGGCTCACTGTTAAGCACTTACATTGAACTGGAGGTTAAACTTGGGTTTCAACTGGGGGAACTATGTACATCTATTTACAGTTATCTACAGTATGGACATGAGTTGACTATAACTTATGAATTCCTAGCTGAGTGTGTGATGGATGAGGTTAGGTTACTGGGTTGAGAGTAGTGCAAGAGAAAGAGGTGGTGTTTTAGTGCTTTTCTGAATTCTGAGTTTCAGGAATAGCGCCTGACTAAATTATGTGATTAAATGTTCACTTACTTTCATAGTCTTGAAGGACTACCAAAACGGACTACTACTGCTGGAAAGAAATCTGCACTTCTAAGTATTACCTGCTGGGAAATTTACTAAATCTTGGGGAAAAGGGAATTCTTTGGGTTAAAGCTGATAAATTTGTGTATTTTAGAATTCAGTATTTTTGTTAAGTCATTCAGGGCTTAGTACCACCTGACAGCTTTCATTTAAATTTAAAGTCAGTGCCCATGAAGGAAGGCTTAGGATGGCCATTATAGCTGGCAATTCAAACATTTAGGCATGTAGATAGCTGGGTGGCTGGTGGACATGAGGATCGCCTGGTAACATGTGTGCCTGGTTTGAAGGTAACAGACCTAGGCACCACCTAGGCAAGGTTTTGATAGTGCTGGTGAGGAGCCTTCTAACTTGGTACATGTTGGTACCAATGACATAGGAAAGTGTGGTAGGGAAGTTCTGGAGGCCAAATTTAGGCTTGTAAGTAGGAAGTTCAAATCCAAAACTTACAGGATAGCATTCTCTGAAATGCTTCCCGTTCCATGTGCAATTCCCAAAAGGATGGCGGAGCTCTATAGTCTCAATGTGTGGATGAGACAATGGTGCAAAGAAGAGGGTTTTGGATTTGTTAGGAACTGGGCAACATTCTGGAGAAGGGAAGGGCTTTTCCAAAAGGATGGGCTCCAACTTAACCAGGATGGAACCAGGCTGTTAGCATTAACCGTTAAAAAAGGAGATAGAGCAGCTTTTGCGGGAAATAAAATACACTGTAGAAGCTCTATGGATAGAAATTCCATGTAAGAAGGGGAAGGCGATGGCAGTGGGGGTGTACTAGCAACCGCCTGGCCAGAATGAACAGATGGATGATGAAATGCTTAAAGAAATCAGGGAAGTTAATGTGGCAAAGTCAACCATTTTGAGCATGGGGGAGGTGAACAGCATAAGGAATTCACCTTAATCAAGGGGCCTCTGTTAGGTGTGCAGGGTCAAAAGGCCAGAGCCACAGTTCAAAGGCAGAAAAACCCCAGCTGGAACAAGTTCCAGGAAATGCTGGACAGTGTAAGAAGGATAGATTGCAAACACGAGGACAAAAACCCTCACCCTAATAATTGCACTGATTATCCTGATGTCAGAAGGCAGGGGGATTACAAACACCTGGGAGAGAAAGAGGTGGGGTTGGATCCCAGTGAGTATAAACCGTGGTTAAACTATGGAGAGAGCAGTAGCAGTAGGAGTAGGAGCTGGAAGAGGAGTTATTGCAGAGGACAGACTTCAGAGCAGCAAGAACGATGGAATGCTGGAGAAGCCAGAGCAGGTGCTAACTTCTGGAGACAGGCTGAGCTACCCATTGCTGAGAAAGGTGATTTCTCTGAATCACGTTTGCAACAAAGGTGGGAGCCAGGAAGGAGAGAAGCTTTCAGGCCACCAGAGAGGTTGTCATCAGGGCACTCTGATCAGCTGGGTGAGTCAGAACCTATGCAATTGGGAGAAGAAGGGTCAGAGCTAGGGGCAGAAGAAGATTGCTCCCTGTCGCCCTCGCCCAGCAATTCGCCGTTTCACCCAGCCCTGGTTTCACGCCGGTCTCCATCTTCTCCGTTCACAGCTTCGTAGAGCTGAGAGGATCTGGCGTAAGACCCCCTCACCAGTTACTTTATCATCTTTCAAAGCCCACCACTCATACTACCGCTCCCAAGTTCATCTTGCTAAACGCACTTACTTCTCTTACACCATCTCTAATGCTCCTAACCAGACTCGCCATCTTTATTCCACTCTTAAGTCTCTTACCTCTCTTCGGCCCCCACATCCACCATGCCTGCCCATCCCATCCCTGCTCCCTCACTTCTAGCCTCATCTTTCAGCTCCAAAATTTCTACCTTGAGGGCATCCCTGCCTTCCTGCCCCCCTCCCATTCCCTCTCCCCCCCCCAGTTGCCTCTCCCCCTCCTGTGTCCCGACTCTCGCACACATGGTCTTCTTTCACCCTGACCACCACTAGTGAGCTCCATCATCTTATTTCTTCCTCCAACAAAACATTCTGTCTTCTTGACCCCATCCCCTGCACCTGGCTACTCACTCCCTTCCCTTTCACTCCTTCCCTATCTCCTTTCTATGCTAAATTCCAGTCTTTCCACAGGGACGTTCCCCCATTCCTGGAAACATTTTATTTATTTATTTATTTATTTATTTAACATTTCTTCTATACCGTGCTATATCAGTGCGGTGTACATCGAACAAAACATACTACAATGCATACAGGCAACATTGAGTTTACAGTGAAACAGGATATTAAACATGGAGAAGAACCGGAGAAACTATATATATAAACTAACTTTATACTATGTACACTTATCTAACTCATCTAGCTGATACATGTGTGTTCATGGAAGGATAGTATACGTGTGATGGTTAGCGGTGGGACTTAAGAGTAGGCTAACCATTATCTGTTTGTGTTAGGTTGTTAGGGCGGCTGGGAGGTAGTTTGTCAATTGAGTGTTCACCTCGGATTGTATCCGGGTAGAATTTTGTAAATAGGTGGTGTTTCAAGGCTTTTCTGAATGGGGCTAGATTTTTGATGCCTCGGATTTCATGGGGAAGGGCATTCCAGTTTAAAGGAGCAAATATGGAGAAGGCCCTGTTGGAGGTTGTCTTTGTGCATTTTGTCGTCATCTTGGGGACTACTAAGGTGTTCGTTGTTTGAGGCCTCCGGTTTCTATTTTCAGGGGTACTGTGGATTAGCTTGCTGATTGGCGTGGAGGGGTAGTTATTTAGGGCTTTGAATGTAAGGACAATTAACTTGTATTGGAGTCTGGCATGTAATGGAAGCCAATGCAGTTCTTTCATGATTGGTGTTATGTGGTCAGACCTCGACGATCCAGAAAGGACTCTTGCAGCTGCGTTCATAGCTAGGCGGAGTGGGTTTAAGGTTGATTGTGAGAGTCCGTGGAGGATGATGTTGGCAAAGTCCAAGTGTGGGAGGACTAATGCCTGGAAGGTTGTCTGGTAGTCGGTAAAATCCAGTAGGGGGCGAAGGTGACGCAGCGTTCTGATCTTATGATATATTGCCTTCGTGACGTTTTTTACATGGGTTGTCATATCAAGGTGCTGATCGAGTGTGATGCCTAGATAACGGATGGTGGATTTGGATTTTAACTCTGCATTGTTGGCATGTAGTGCTGGGGGAGGTATGAACTTCTGGTTCCTCGTGACGAATAGAACATCAGTTTTGTCATGGTTGATCCGTAGGTTTTGTGTCAACAGCCAGTCAGCTACAGCTTCAAAGCATCTTATTATTGGGGCGAGTACTGGTGTGTCAATTGCGAACGGCATGTAGAGGGGGATGTCATCTGCATAAGCAAGGCATTGCACGTTGAAGGATCGGATCAAGTCACATATCGGCTGCATGTAGATATTAAACATCAGTGCCGATAAGGATGAACCTTGAGGCACCCCCTGGGTCTGCAGAAATGGTTCTGAGGAAGTGTGGCCTGTCTTGACTTGTTGCCACCTATTGGAGAGGTAGGATTTGCACCATTCTAGTGCTGTGCTTTGAATCCCCTTTTCTTCGCACTCATTTGCCCGATCCTTAAAAAACCTTCACGACCCTCTGGATCCTGCTAACTACCGCCCAGTCTCTAACCTCCCTTTCCTCTCCAAACGTCTTGAAAAGATCGTCTTCGCACAGCTCTCTCATCATCTTGATTCTATCAACTTTCTTCACCCCCGTCAGTCAGGTTTCCGTCCCGGCCACAGTGTTGAAACTGTCCTTCTAGCCTTCACTAATTCACTGCACGTAGCTCACGACGGTGGTGATATCTTGGTGGCGGTAGCTCTTGATCTTTCTGCTGCCTTCGACTTGGTGGATCACTCTCTCCTTCTGCTTCGTCTGCGTGAAGCTGGCCTCTGTAGCACAGTTCATCGATGGTTCCACTCCTTTCTCTCCTCCCGGTCCGGTGCAGTTCTCTCTTCCTCTCCCTCTACTTCTCCCTCAGACCCATTCCCTCTGTCCTGTGGGGTTCCCCAAGGTTCTGTCCTGGCCCCTCTCCTTTTTAATCTCTTCTTAGCCCTCCTCACCCTGGTGATACAACAATCCGGGATTTCGGCTTTCTATTAAGAACATAAGAACATAAGATATGCCATACTGGGTCAGACCAAGGTCCATCAAGCCCAGTATTCTGTTTCCAACAGTGGCCAATCTAGGTCATATGTACCTAGCAGTTTCCCCAAGGGACACAGGTTCCACAATGCTTGTATTGGTTCAAGCATTGATATCCTGGGTCCCTTCTTAATAATGGTTTATGGACCTTTCCTCCAGGAACTTGTCCAAACCTTTTTTAAACCCAGCTACACTAACAGCCTTTACTACATCCTCCGGTAACAAATTCCAGAGTTTGATTACACGTTGAGTGAAAAAATATTTTCTTTTATTAGTCTTAAATAGTTTACCCTGTAGCTTCATTGCATGTCCCCTAGTCTTTCTATATTCTGATAAGGTAAACAATCGATCTACGTTTACCTGTTCCACTCCGCTCATTAATTTATAGACTTCTATCATATCTCCCCTCAGCCGTCTCTTTTCCAGGTTAAAAAGCCCTAACCTTTTTAGCCTTTCTTCATAGGAGTATCCTTCCATCCCCTTTACCATTTTGGTGGCTCTTCTCTGAACCTTTTCTAATAACTCTATATCCTTTTTAAGATACGGCGACCAGAATTGCACACAATATTCAAGGTGCGGTCTCACCATGGAACGATATAGAGGCATTATAATATCCTTTGTTTTATTTTCCATTCCTTTCCTTATCATACCTAGCATTCTATTTGCTCTCTTGGCCGCCGCTGCACACTGGGCCGAGGGTTTTAACATGGTATCCACAATGACGCCTAAATCTTTTTCCTGGGTGGTGGTTCCTAATGTGGAACCTTGCATCATGTAACCATAGTTTGGGTTGTTCTTCCCTAGGTGCATAATCTTGCACTTGTCCACATTAAATTTCATCTGCCATTTTGATGCCCAGTCTTCCAATTTATCAAGATCCTCTTGCAATTTTCCACAATCCTCTTGGGTTTTAACAACTTTAAATAGTTTTGTGTCATCTGCAAATTTGATAACCTCACTCGTTATTCCACTTTCCAGGTCATTTATGAATATGTCAAAAAGCAGCGGACCCAGCACAGATCCCTGGGGTACACCACTATTCACCTTTCTCCATTGGGAAAATTGGCCATTTAGCCCTACCCTCTGCTTTCTATCTTTTAACCAGTTCCTGATCCACAATAGTACACTGCCACCTATCCCATGACTCTTTAGTTTTGCCAAAAGTCTCTCATGAGGGACCTTGTCAAAGGCTTTCTGAAAGTCCAGATACACAATATCAACCGACTCACCTTTGTCCACCTGATTATTCACTCCTTCAAAAAAACATAACAGATTAGTAAGACAAGATCTTCCTTGTCTACGCAGACAATATCATTCTTCTCCATCATACCTCCCCTTCCTGCCCTGATCTCACTCCACTTAACTCCTGCCTAACTGCCGTCACTGACTGGTTGACCCAGAACTGTCTTCACCTCAACCTCACAAAAACCACTGCGATTTGGTTTCCTCATGGTCGCCCATCCCCCTCATTAGCCCCATCTTTCTGTGGCACTCCCATATCTCTGGTTTCCAGCTTCCGCTACCTCGGTGTGCTCTTTGACTCTGACCTTTCCTTTCACACTCATGTTTCTCATAGATTCTCAAAGATTCAAAAGGAGGAGGAAATAGCCATTGCAATAAAATGAGGGGATAAGACATTTTTCAGATATATTAGTGAGAAGAGGAAGGGCAAAAGTGGTATTGTCAGACTCAAGGGTGCAGGGGGGGAATATGTAGAAGCTGATAAGGATAAAGCGGAATTGCTTAACAAATATTTTTGTTCTGTGTTCACAGATGAAGAACCAGGAGCAGGACCTCAGAAAACACCCACAAATAGGAACAGAAGCGAGGGACATCTTGAACAATTTTCAGAAGACTGTGTTCGTGAGAAACTAGCTCAACTTAAAGTAGACAAAGCGATGGGACCGGATGGGATACACCCTAGAATACTGAGGGAACTTGGGGATGTTCTAGCAACTCCACTGACTGACCTTTTCAGTGCCTCATTGGAGTCGGGAGTGGTGCCAAAGGACTGGAGAGAGGCTCATGTGGTGCCTTTACACAAAAGCGGAAGTAAGGATGTGGTTGAAAACTACAGGCCGGTTAGTTTAACTTCGGTGGTGAGTAAATTATTGGAAACGCTGCTGAAAGAGAAAATAGTGAGGTTTCTGGAGTCCAGCAGATTACAGGATCCGAGGCAGCATGGATTCACCAGAGGCAGGTCTTGTCAGACAAATCTGATTGATTTCTTTGACTGGGTGACCAGGGAGTTGGACCGAGGGAGAGCTCTAGATGTGGTGTATTTAGATTTCAGTAAAGCCTTTGACACTGTTCCTCACAGGCGACTTATAAACAAACTGAGCACCCTAGGGATGGACCCTAAAGTTACTGCTTGGGTTAGAAATTGGTTGGATGGGAGGCGACAAAGAGTACAAGTAAATGGAGCTCACTCTGAGGAGAAGGATGTTACCAGTGGTGTGCCCCAGGGATCTGTCCTTGGTCCAATTCTTTTTAACATCTTTGTTAGTGATATAGCGGAAGGGCTGTCGAGTAAGGTTTGCCTCTTTGCGGATGATACCAAAATCTGCAATAGAGTAGACATCCAGGAAGGTGTAGATAACATGAGGAGGGATCTAGCTAAGCTTGAAGAATGGTCTAGAATTTGGCAGCTGGGATTTAATGTTAAAAAATGTAAGGTCATGCATTTGGGCTGCAGCAATCCAAGGGAGCAATACAGTACAGGAGGTGAAGTACTTTTGTCCACTAAAGAAGAGCGGGACCTAGGCATGGTTGTGTCTGATGATCTTAAAGTAGCTAAACAGGTAGAAAAGGCAACGGCAAAAGCTAGAAGGATGCTTGGGTGCATACGGAGAGGAATGGCTAGCAGAAAAAAGGAGGTGATAATGCCTCTGTATAAGTCTTTGGTGCGACCTCATTTGGAGTATAGTGTGCAATTCTGGAGACCGCACCTTCAAAAGGATGTGAACAGGATGGAGTTCGTGCAGAGGGTGGCTACTAAAATGATTAGTGGGCTTCATTATAAAGCATGTGAGGACAGACGTAAGGATCTTAATATGTACTCCTTAGAGGAAAGGCAGGATAGAGGTGATATGATTGAGATGTTTAAATACCTCCGTGGCATAAATGTTCAGGGAGAGAGCCTCTTTCAATTGAAAGCAAGTTCTGCTATGAGGGGACATGGGATGAGGGTGAAGGGAGATAGATTCAGGAGTGATATGCGGAAATATTTCTTTACGGAAAGAGTAGTGGATCCCTGGAATAGTCTCCCAGTGGAGGTGATAGAGATGAGGACATTAACTGAATTCAAAAAAGCATGGGACCAACACAGAGGATCTCTAAAGGTAAAAAGTGGACTGTTGTAGTTGTTGATATGGAAGGACAGACTAGATAGGCCATGTGGTCTTTTTCTGTCATCATGTTTCTATGTTTCTATATCACCAAGACCTCCTTCTTTTTCCTTCGTCAAATTCGTGCGCTCCATCCTTTCCTTTCTCCTTCCGCTCTCACAACCTTATTATTATCACTTGTCATGGCCCGCGTCAAATTTTCCAACTCTCTTTTCACTGGTCTACCCAAGTCTCAATTAACCCGACTTCAGAGAATTCAAAACACCGCCGCCCAACTCGTCACTCACTCCTCCCCTAGAGACCACATCACCCCCCTTCTCCTTCATCTTCTCACTGGCTTCCCGTTACTTATCGCATCCAGTTTAAACTACTTACTCTTGTCCACAAAGCACTTCACACTACCACCCCACAATACCTGGCAGACCTCATCCACTTCCATACCCCTCGACACACCCCTCGATCCTTTCACCTCAACCGCCTTACCCTTCCCCCTTCCTCCCTTGCCCACCTCCAGTACACTCGCTCCTCCGCTTTCTTTTACATAGGCCCTGCCCTTTGGAACTCTCTTCCCACTTCTCTCCGTCTAGAACCCCATCACCGCACTTTTAGACATTTATTTATTTATTTATTTAACAGTCTTTTCTATACCGCCCCTTCCAGAGATCAGGGGCGGTTTACATTGAACATTAAACAGAACAATTGTATACTTCTGTATACATTTACAGGGAACATTATGCTTTAACTATGTACAGGTGTACTTACAGGGAACATATTTTGAACAAATTTTGAACAACATTTTGAACATATTTTGAACATTAACTATAACAGAGCTTTTCAAACTATTTACAAGTTATATACATGGAGCGCATCTTAGTTAGATACAGTTACAGTGGTGAAAATAATCAACTGTTTGAGTGGTTCATTAGCGGGTTGTGTGGGGTTAGTGGGGTTAGTGACATGATCTAAAGACATGATCTAAAGACCTACCTCTTCTCCCTGGCCTTCAACCTTCCCACCCCCTTTCCTTAACCTCCTCCCCTTTGTTCTATTGCTCTTCACTAGCCCTTCTTTCTCTTTCCTATTAAGAATTGTAAACTTCCTTTCAATTTTCTGGCCTTGTGCCCTACTGTATTGATTTATGTATTGTAAACCGCTCTGACTATCACTGAAAAGCGGTCAAGCAAATGAAATAAACATAAACATTTGTTGATGGATTGTTCTTTATGCCAAGCTCTAGACTTAAAGTGTCTGAAGAAAGGCCAGCCTGGAAAGATCTGTACCTCTTGCTGAAGTAACCTCAGAGCTAAGCAGTGAGAGAGTCAATTCCTGTATGTTTTGAAAGGAGGAATTTACTGCAGCATAAGCTAGTGAAGTAAGGCTGTGATTCATGCTTCTGTGTCAGCTATGTTGAAACTCTACAACGGAGAGAAAGTTAATTAGCTGCTAGAAGAGTTTGTGCTTTGCTTCTGTCTTTTATAAAAAAAAGCCTGCTATAAGAGTCTTGAGGACACTGTGAATGCTTATTTCATAACCTAAGTTTGGTTCTTCACCTGGAAGTGCAGCCTAGAGAGAATTATGGCTGAGTGAAGATAAATTTGCCATAGAAGAAGTAAAGTTTGTTTTTCTATTGCTCTGATTGACAAAGGACAATAAGAAAAGTGGCATCTTGTTATATGTGAAAAGGCTAGCTTCTGCAGTGAAGAGGACTTTAAAAGCCTGATCTGTTCTATTGTGTTCAAAATAAATTCTTTTTCTGTCATAAGCCTTACCCTTGGTTTAACATGACTACAATCCTTCTACTTAAAGCATAAACGTTACAGCTGATAGAAGGTTCTCAACCACCACGCCCTCAACAACTAGAAGACTAGTGGTTATGGCGTTGTGTTTGTGACACTAACAAAAGTTACAACACAGTAATGATAATGCATGATTTCAATTACCCCGGTATTGACTGGGTCAGTGTCAAGGCAGGACAAGTTAGGAAGATAAAGTTTCTAAATGAAATAAATGGCTGCTTCTTGGAGCAGCTGGTTCATGAGCCAACAAGAGGGGAAGCTCTTCTGGACCTAGTCCTTCGTGGAACACAGGATCTGGTGCAAGACACAAGGGTGTTGGGGCCACTTGGCTATAGTGATCATAGCATGATCGCATTTGATTTAATAAATGGAGACAGGATGGCAAGGAAGTCCACAGTCAGTTGGATCATTAGATGATAGAGGGGTAAAAGGGGCACAAAGAGGAGACAAGGCCATAGCGGAGAGACTGAATGAATTCTTTGCTTCGGTCTTTACTGAAGAAGATATAGGGAAGTTACCCATGACTGAAATGGTATTTAAAGGTGATGCATCAGAAGAATTGAAAGTAGTATCAATAAACCGGAAAGATATATTACAACTATTAGATAAACTAAACAGTAGGAAATCACCTAGACCGGATAGTATACACCCGAGGGTGTTGAAAAAACTGAAATATGAGATTGCAGAACTACTATTAGTAAATTTGTGAGCTATCCTTAAAATCATCTGTAATACCTGAAGATTGGTGAATGGCCAATGTAATGCCAGTTTTTAAAAAGGGTTCCAGGGGTGATCCGTGAAACTACTGGCTGGTGAGCCTGATATCAGTTCCGGGCAAAGTGGTAGAAACCATTATAAAGAACAAAATTACTGAACATGTAGATAGCCATGGTTTACTGGGAGAAAGCCAACAAGGCTTTAGCCAAGGAAGGTCTTGTCTTACTAAACTGTTATATTTTTTTGAAGGAGTGAATAAACAGGTAAAAAAAGGTGAGCCATTCGATATCGTGTATCTAGATTTTCAGAAAGCCTTGACAAGGTCCTTCGTGAAAGATTCTTGGAAAAGTTAAAAAGTCAGGGGATAGGAGGCATTGTACTATTGTGGATCAAGAACTGGTTAAAAGATAGAAAGCAGAGGGTAGGGCTGAATGGTGAATTTTCCCAAAGGAGAAAGGTGAATAGTGGAGTACCCCAGAGATCTGTGCTGGGTCCGCTGCTTTTTAACATATTTGTCATTGACCTGGGAAATGGGAATAAAGAGTGAGATAGTCAAATAGGCAGATGACCCAAAATTATTCAAAGTTGTTAAAACCCATGAGGATTGTGAAAAATTGTAAGAGGACCTTGAGAAATCGGAAGATTGGACATTCAAATGGCAGATGAAATTTAATGTGGACAAGTGCAAAATTATGCACCTAGGAAAGAACAACCCAAACTATGGTTACACGATGCAAGATTCCACATTAGGAACCACCACCCAGGAAAAAGATTTAGGTGTCATCATAGATAACACATTGGATTGGAGGAGTGGCCTAGTGGTTGGGGCAAGGTACTTCAGGCCAGAAGGTCGGGGGTTCAAATCCCACTAGAGGACAGCAACCTTGGGCCGGAAGGACTGGGGTTTCTAGTCCCACAGGTGCTCCTTGTGGTCTTGGGCAAGCCATTTAACCCTCCATAGCCCATGTTCCCTGTAAAATAGTTATCTCCAAGTTATAATGCCCTGTTCAATGTAATTTCAGTTTGTTCAATGTAAACCGCACTGATGCAGAATAGCGCGGTATATAAGAGAATATAAATAAATAAATAAAATTAACCCTCTGCCCAGTGTGCAGTGGCAGCCAAGAAGGCAAATAGAATGCTAGGAATCTTAATGAAAGGAATGAAGAATAAAACAAAGGATATTATAATGCCCCTGTATCATTGCATGGTGAGTCTACATCTTGAATACTGTGTGCAATTCTGGTTGCCATATCTTAAAAAAGATATAGTGGAATTAGAAAAGGTACAGAGAAGAGCCACCACAATGGTAAAGGGAATGGAAGGATACTCCTATGAGGAAAGGCTTAAAAGGATAGGGCTTTTCAACCTGGAAAAGAGATGGCTGAGGGGAGATATGATAGAGGTCTATAAATTAATGGAGTGGAATGGATAAATGTAGATCGATTCTTTATGCCATCAAAAAGTAGAAAGACTAGGGGACATGAAATGAAGCTACAGTATAACCCATTTACGATTAACAAGAGAAAATATTTTTTCACTCAACACGTAATCACCTTTATCTACCTGTTTATTCACACCTTCAAAAGAATATAACAGGTTAGTAAGACAAGACCTTCTTGTCTAAAGCCATGTTGGCTTTCTCCCACTAAACCATGGCTATCTACATGTTCAGTAATTTTGTTCTTTAAAATGGGCTTGATGGACCTTGGTCTGACCAAATATGGCATTTTTTATATTCTTATATGTTCTAACATACTGTCATTTACTTGCATGCACATGTGTAAATGTAGGTGCACCTTTTACATTAACTTCATAATGGGTATAAAGTCATTTTACATGCATTGGAAGATTGTTTTCATAACTTTATTTTATAAGCATTATCTAAAGCCCAATCAAGCATTAGAACATTTTTAAGCACTTTTATACACAATTTCTAAAACAAACTGAAAAACGCCCCAAAATCAATTAAAAGAATTGAAAATAATCTGAAGATGAATTGATAACACAGGTACACTAAAAAAATTTTTTTTTAAACTGCCTCTAATGTTTCGATTGATTTTTACGTTTTTTGGTGCACTGAATCCAAATCTGGTAACCAATTTGCTCCATCACGTACAGATTTTTTGCTACATTGGGTTAGCAGTTTGAGGTGAACGTTTCAGATTGAGTGCGATCGAGATAAAAGTTTCTTGGATGAATTCTTTATACTAATTGTTTAGTAGTTATTCAAATAAGAATAAAAAAAATTGTAACAAGGCTGCACATAAGAATAGAGTAATGTCAACAAAACACACTGTGATGGTAGCAAAATTGTCTGCACTTAAAACAGCCACATACATGTGCACAAACATTGAGCATATAAGAGCGAGGTTAGACACAAAGCAAAGCAAAGAAATGTGCAAAAAATGTTGTACAGGTATGTATGTAAGAATAGAAAATGCAAACCGCACCATTGCAATACATGAAGAAAAACACCCGATGGTGTGAAAATAAAATTCTAATAAATGAGATCCGACACTGTGGTAATAACTAGCAAATTTTTATTTCAAAGTTTAGTAAAAACACGATATTTGTCAACACAGTTTAGATTTTAAAGTCATTCTTGGGTCAATCAATCTCCTGGTGGGCCCGTTTCTTCTTCCCCCGAATGCTTCTCTTGGTGAGCTGCTTGGCGTATTTTTCATCTGGGGTTTCCTGCAGCAGCAACCAGCAGAAATCAGCCATCATAGTGGTGTTCCATCTTCCTTGGTACCTTCTCTCTGCGTCCTTGATGTCCTGGTGAAACCTTTCACCTTGTTCTTCACTGTACGCCCCCAAGTTTTCGGGAAAGTAGTTCACATGGGAGTGCAAGAAATGGACTTTCAAGCTCATGTTACAGCCTTGTTCTTTGAAGGCATTGAGCATCCTGGCAACAATATCCTTATAGTTCTCATCCCGCCTGTTCCCCAAGAATTTGAGAACAACATCCTTGAAGGAATCCCAGGCTTCTTTTTCCTTCTCAGACATCGTTTCAGCGAATGCTCCATCTGAAATGAGTTTCCTTATATCAGGGCCAACAAACACTCCTTCCTTTAGCTTTGCTTCAGAAAGTCGGGGGAACTTTGAGCAAAGGTACCGAAAGCACTCACCATCTTTTGGAAGGGACTTGATGAATTGCTTAATGAGACCCAACTTAATGTGGAGAGGTGGTAATAGAATTTTATCACGAGGTACCAAGCTCTCATGAAGAACATTTTTCTCACCGGGTCTCAAATACTCCCAAATTGGCCAGTCTTTTTTCCCCCAGTGTAGGTCGCGGGCCCGGCTATCCCACAAGCAAAGGAAGCAGGGATATTTGGTGAAACCGGATTGCTGCCCTAATAGCATGGATAGAATTTTAAAGTCTCCACAAATCATCCACTTATGCTCATCATAACGAATCTTCTGAAGAATCAGGGCCAAATTCTCGTATTTTTCTTGGAGAATAACAGAGTGAGCAATAGGAACTGAAGCGAATGTGTTGCCATTATGAAGAAGAACACCTTTTATGCTGTCTTTTGACGAATCAATGAACAGCCGCCATTCAGCAGGATGATACTTGAGTCTAAACTTTTCCATCACTCCGTATATATCATTGTAAAATACCAAATCTTCCTCTTTGCTGAAATACTTCAAAAATTGTGTCTCGCGGTTGTGGTTCCAATAAAAAGTTGTTCCTGGTGACAATAGATTTTTCTGTTTAAGCCGAGAACCTAGCAGTTGGGCAGCATCTTTTGGGAGTCCTAAATCCCGGACTAAATCATTCAATTCAGCTTGAGAGAAAAGTTCAGGTTTCGGATCTGGTTCAGTTTCAAACTCGGAAGTACTGGACTCATCGGGAAAAGCCATCTGATGAGTCTCATCATGATCAGAACCGTCCACACAAATATGATCCAAAGATTTTGGTGGTTCAGGCACAGGTACTTTGTTGCTATGAGGCATAGGCCTAATTGCTGAGGGAAGGTTGGGGTAACTTATTACGTTCTTATTTTTTAAGTTGTATCCCTTCACAATGCAAGAGCAAAAATAGCAGTCACTGCTGTGTTCTCTTTGTTCACACCACATCATAGGTATTCCGAAACGAAATGCTTGTTTTTTACCTTTCATCCATAAGCGTAGATCTTCCTCACATGTCTTGCACACTTTGTGAGGAGCCCACGGTTTGTCTTGATCGCCTAACTTCAAACCGAAATAGGCGAAATATACTTTTTTAATAAATGCAGAAATGTTCCTCTGCCGCTTTTTCACGGTATATTCCCCACAAATAAAACAAAAACTGTCCGGAGAGTTGACGCAACCTCTGGCTCTGTGAGCCATCACAAATACACAGCACTGCAAACTACAACTGTAGTGAACCACTTCGGAATAAAGCTGGATTACGACTGAGCAAACAAAAGGTAATAATGAACTTGCAAGAAACTGAAATTTGACAGGAACGTTCATGTCGCAACCACCGTGTTTGAGCGAGCGAACGAGGCGAGGCGAACAGGAAAGAACATGCGCCAGCGCGAGTACTGGATTTAGCCCCCCGCCTCCCAATTGTCCTGTTAATGTATAAAATGAATACAAAACACTCTAAAATATCATGAGGGAGTGTTTCTAGTTAGTTAACCATTACAACCTCTATTTTGGGCCAAGAAAATAAACTGCAGTCGGCTAAAAAGAAATTATGTGAACATTCCTTATATGGGTACGAAATCTAATTTTGCAAGAAAACGTGACGTGATGGAACATTTTGGCTATTTTTCCTGGATTCAGCACCCCAAAATCTATAGGAATCAGTTGCAAAACTGGAGGCAGTTTTTTGGTAGTGTACCTGTGTAATCTTTCCATGCACATCCTTTCTCCATGGACACGCAGGATATAATCAGCCACATTATATGAGAGACACCATCCCTGATGGCATCTGTTTGGAGCTGCTCTCCCCTAATTCAGAAGAAACAAGAAAGACTCTCTCTGGGCATGCGCGAGTGCCCCTCCCCCTTCATCGTGTCCATTGCTCCTCCCCTCAGTCTGTTTTCATGCATGGTTAGTCTTGGATTGGCTCTCCCCTTATCGTTTATTGTTTTTCACTGTTTTTATTTTTACACAGTAAGTCAATAGCAGAAGGAGAGAAACTAAACAGAAATTTGAAACCGTAGGGCTCTGGGTTTGACAATAGGAAGGTGGCTGTTACCATATCCTGCCAGTACTACACCTGGACCACAAGCTTCACGCTGTGTATTCTCTGGCTGTAGACACGAATAGTCAGAAATGGTGGGAAAGGAAATGAAGGCAGTGTTATAACCTTAACAGCACAACACTGCAGCAAAAAGCAGAAAGGTCGGGGGTTCAAATCCCACTAGAGGACAGCAACCTTGGGCCGGAAGGACTGGGGTTTCTAGTCCCACAGGTGCTCCTTGTGGTCTTGGGCAAGCCACTTAACCCTCCATAGCCCATGTTCCCTGTAAAATAGTTATCTCCAAGTTATAATGCCCTGTTCAATGTAATTTCAGTTTGTTCAATGTAAACCGCACTGATGCAGAATAGTGCGGTATATAAGAAAACATAAATAAATAAATAAAGCACGCTACTTTATCCATTAGCTCTTATGTTTTTAGCCCTCAATGGGCTGTGGTGAATACCTTTTCTGCCACTCTTTCAACCATTCTACAATAATCAGCACAGAGTAATTGCTGCTGCTTTCTTCTGGCAGTGAGAACTGCCGAAGGGCAAATATTGTATGACTTTCAGAAGTCACATTGTCAATTGAGTCCATGGCATAACATTATATTGAAAAACAAAAACCCTACAGCTTCATTGGAGAAAAACCCCTATAAGCAACTTAGCTTCCATCAACCAAGAATAGAATATCAATTCTTAACATGGTTAAAAACAGCGATCGTTCACATGTTGCAAGTTGCCCTCCTCTTCTGCAAATCCAACGTGGCAGCTAGACAAATCTATTTCAGCGATGAGGGGAGACCTTTGTTTTCTTCAGCAGCTTTCCATTTTATCCTGTAGTACTGCTTAAGTTGCTCGTTCTTCTCGGTAGGTTCTAGCCATTCAATACCTCCTTCTGCCTTCCAGTCTCATGAATCGATCTCGGCAGCAAAAGCTACACTGTAAACTCTTGGTACTACAAAACCGCATCTCATGATTCAATAGATTGCTAGCGAGGTCCAATGTCAGCACCTCTGGAACAACCTCGAATAGTTTTAGTGGCTTCCTATATGAATAGGAAAGGAAACCAGACTCTCCAAAAGAAAAAAATCTTGAGTGCTAGTAAATGATGTGGATTAGACCCCTGTCAAATCCCGCATAAGAACATAAGATATGCCATACTGAGTCAGACCAAGGTCCATCAAGCCCAGTATCCTGTTTCCAACAGTGGCCAATCTAGGTCATACGTACCTAGCAGTTTCCCCAAAAGAAACAGGTTCTATAGTGCTTGTATTGGGTCAAGCAGTGATATCGTGGGTCCCTTTTTAATAATGGTTTATGGATCTTTCCTCCAGGAACTTGTCCAAACCTTTTTTAAACCCAGCTACACTAACAGCCTTTACTACATCCTCCGGTAACAAATTCCAGAGTTTGATTACACGTTGAGTGAAAAAATATTTTCTCTTATTTGTCTTAAATAGTTTACCCTGGAATTTCATTGCATGTCCCCTAGTCTTTCTATATTCTGATAACGTAAACAATCGTTCCTGAGCGGTCCTCCAGTTTAGTCCTCCGCGTCTGGATAGTGCACCTCCTCCTGCAGCATGGAGACTGGACCAATCAGAATCTTGATCTCCCCAGGTGTATGCTGCTGGAGCTCCCATCAGCCCCCAGTGTGTCCAGTCTCCATGCAGCAGGAGGACGTGTGAGCCTTGAACTGAGCTCACTTAGGGACTAAATAGGCAACACTAGTTAGTTTTCGGTTTTAATTTTTTTTCCCTTTAACTTCTTTTGATTTTGTTTATTTTCCAGGAGACTGTCCCTTAAAAAAAAAAAAGACGAGCCGCGTTGCTGAGGAGCCGGGCTTTTCACTGCCCTTCTGTCTCTTGCCTCTTCACATTTATTTAGTTGTACAGGCAGCAGCTTCAGATCTCTCCTCCTAGACGGCACGGGGGAGAGATCTGCTAAGCACAGCAACATGCTCTGAGCTGCGGGGTTCTCATGATTGGACTCCATCGCGTCAGAGCGGGTGTCAGCGTGCACAGCACGGCGGCTCAGTTTCGGCGTGCACATCGGTCAGGACTCGAGCGGTGTTGCAGCGCGTGGAACTGCTTTTTCGGGGGTAAGTCTCCTTCTTTGCAAGGCGCCCAGCGATCCGGACTGTAGGGCTTCGGGCCTTACCGGGCGTTTTTGCGCCTCTTTTTGTTAGGCGGCGGCAGCCATTTTGGTTCATTTTCCCGCGCGGTGCACACTGAGCAGCGGACCTCATTGCCGGGGTATGTTTGTCAGCACAAGCAGGCGGGAGGCTGCAGTATTGTTTTTCTGCTTAGCTCTCTGTCACAGCTCATCATCTTTTTTGTACGGGGCATGGTTTTTGTTTTCTTTAAAAAAAAAAATAGAATAGTACATTAATTTCTTTTTTTCTGGGGGGAGATCAGTCAAGCCAAATCCTCTTCACTCTCTCTCTTTCTTGGTACTAGATTTCTGTCTAGTATTTCATGTCTACTCGTCCGCAGTGCGTGGTCTGCAGTTCACGCAGGGGGACGGTGTCTGATACCGGTATTTGCAGGAGCTGCGCTACGGTGTCTTCCAACGTAGAGCAACAAATGAAAGACAGGGCACTACAGGACTCCCTAGACCCTGCGGTAAGTGCTGGGGGTGAGCGTCTCCAGGAACTCTGGCGGTGTCTCCTCCAGCTACGCCTGCGGTGCAGTCGGGCGTTCACCCGGTAGGGGCTGCTGAAACATCCTTGGGGGATTTTTCTCCGGACTTTGTCCTTATTATGCATCAGGCCTTTCGGTTAGGGCGACTAGGAAAGTAGCCAGAGGCCTTGGCGCCTCTACAGTCCTCCGAGGGAGAGCATGCGAGGGGAGATAACCCGAAATCGGCGAAACGGCTTTGGGCCATGGAGATGGAGCACATGGATACGGAGTGGCAGGATGCATAAGAACATAAGATATGCCATACTGGGTCAGACCAAGGTCCATCAAGCCCAGTATTCTGTTTCCAACAGTGGCCAATCTAGGTCATATGTACCTAGCAGTTTCCCCAAGAGACACAAGTTCCACAATGCTTGTACTGGGTCAAGCATTGATATCTTCGGTCACTTCTTAATAATGGTTTATGGACCTTTCCTCCAAGAACTTGTCCAAACCTTTTTTAAACCCAGCTACACTAACAGCCTTTACTACATCCTCCGGTAACAAATTCCAGAATTTGATTACACGTTGAGTGAAAAAATATTTTCTTTTATTAGTCTTAAATAGTTTACCCTGTAGCTTCATTGCATGTCCCCTAGTCTTTCTATATTCTGATAAGGTAAACAATCGATCTACGTTTACCCGTTCCACTCCGTTCATTAATTTATAGACTTCTATCATATCTCCCCTCAGCCGTCTCTTTTCCAGGTTAAAGAGCCCCAACCTTTTTAGCCTTTCTTCATAGGAGTATCCTTCCATCCCCTTTACCATTTTGGTGGCTCTTCTCTGAACCTTTTCTAAAATCGCTATATCCTTTTTAAGATACGGCGACCAGAATTGCACACAATATTCAAGGTGCGGTCTCACCATGGAACGATATAGAGGCATTATAATATCCTTTGTTTTATTTTCCATTCCTTTCCTTATCATACCTAGCATTCTATTTGCTCTCTTGGCCGCCGCTGCACACTGGGCCGAGGGTTTTAACATGGTATCCACAATGACGCCTAAATCTTTTTCCTGGGTGGTGGTTCCTAAGGTTTAACCTTGCATCGTGTAACCATAGTTTGGGTTGTTCTTCCCTAGGTGCATAACCTTGCACTTGTCCACATTAAATTTCAGAGGTTGCAGAGGTTACTGAGGTAGAGCCTGAGGACGGTGTTGACAAATTGGAAGAGGGGAAGATTCCAGAGCCTGAAGATAAAGCGAGGATCATACGGGTGTTTCATAAGGATGAGCTTGTACCCCTGATTACGGAGTCTCTTCAGGTACTCAATCTCGCAACAGCTCGTCCTGTGGAGGAGGACGGGCTGGAGGATCCTCTCATTCAGGCAGTGCGGGAGTCTCAAATGGTGTTTCTGGTTCACAGAGTGGTAGATCAGATGATTCAAACTGAGTGGGATCAACCTGAATTGGGCTTGAAGGGCATCCAAACAATGAACCGACTCTATCCTTTGGCGGATAAAGACAAAGAAAAATTTCATTCTCCATGTGTGGACGCAATGGTGTCGGCAGTCACTAAGAGGACAACTATCCCGGTGGAAGGGAGTGCTGCCTTGAAGGACATGCAGGACAGAAAGGCGGATGGTTTATTGAAACAGGACTTTGAGGCCGATGCTCTTTCTTTACAGGCCTCTATCTGTGGTGCCTGGGTGGCGAGGGCCTGTCTGCGGTGGGCTCAACACTTAAGGCAGGACCCTCGCCTGGATCAGCAGGGTTTGCTGGAAGTAACCCGGCTGGAATCCGGCTCAGCATATTTGGCAGATGTACACTATGGTTTGATCTGAGCATTGGCAAATAGTATGGCATCCCTGGTGGTCGCCCGGAGGTCCATTTGGCTGCAGAATTGGACGGCCGACGGGTCTTCTAAGTCACGGCTTAGAAAGCTTCCCTTTAAGGGCAAGTTGTTGTTCGGAGAGGATCTGGATAAGTTGGTGAAGGACTTGGGAGAGTCCAAAGGGGGCAGGCTACCGGAGGATAAGCCTAAGCAGCCTAGATCCTTGCCGGCCGTTCGAGGTCCATTTCGTGACTTCAGAAGGTTCCGGTCTTCCCGCCTCGGAGGATTCCAGCGCGGCAGGTTTGCCTCAAGATCCCAAGGTTTTCGCGGATTTCGAGGAGCAGGCAGAGGTATCGCAGCAGCCTCCTCTTCCTCCCCCTCGTCCTTTAACCGCAATGAAACGCGGCGGACTCCGGAAGGAAGTCAGTTGATCGGAGGTCGGCTTCGGGAGTTTCTTCCTTCCTGGGTCCAAATAACGTCCGATCAGTGGGTGTTGGAGATAATTCGAGACGGCTATGCGCTGGAGTTTATTTATTTATTTATTTAAAAGTATTTCTAAACCGCCTTATCTTAATAATCAAGGTGGTATCACAGCAAGCAATCAGGTAAAGTGTGTGTGTTGTACATGCAGTGAGGATAAAACTTAGTTGTGTGAGGGATGTGTTGGGTGCTTGATTTGTTTGAGCTATATACAGGGTGGGCTATTTACAGTGGTGCTAGAATCATATTTTATATATATTCAGTTGTTTGGGAGGATTGGAGTGCTGTTATCCATTCTCTTAGGTTATGTGATGTGACCATAGTGCTCTATGAACAGCATGGTTTTCAGTTGTTTTCTGAAGTCTTTGAGGTCTGGAGTTGCCCTTAGATCGTCCGGTAGATTGTTCCATATTGTTGGAGCAGCCATGGAGAGAGCTCTGTCTGTTGTGTCCTTGCGTGTGTGCTTGTACTCATTTGGGGTGCTGACTCGGTTGCGTGTTTGACTTCTTCTTGTCAAACACGCAACCGAGTTGGCTTGCCCACTTCGGAACTCTTTTGTTCTCTCGCCCAGTTGGCTTTGGGGGCGGTGTAGAAAAGGGCCAACTAGGCCAGGCGTGAAAACCAAATTGGATACGATTGGAGAATTGGATGAACCAGCTTCTAATACACGAACCTATGTCACCATGGTTCATCCAGTATATGGGGATCTAGATTTAATGGATTCAGGGACAGACAGTGGATCTGGATCCATAAAATCCATAGGGATAGGAAGCAGCAGCAGCTCTATACATGAAACTGGACTACAGAACCTATCTTAACTATAGGCCATAGAAATTTACAGGTCTGAACTGCAGTAAAACTGTCTCTTTAAGTGAACTTCTGCTTTTCTCTAGGACATTAGACTTAGCAAATAGGGCTTGTGTGGTTAGCAAATAGTGCTTATGTGGAAACAGTATTGGGTCAGGCCAAACTTCTGTAAATAAATAGAACAGAGAGTACATCTGCTTTATCCTGCAATCTGATAGGCTAAAGAGGTTGCTGGGTCAGGATGATCTGCTTTTAGAAATTGGGCTTTAAGTCAACAAGCAGACATAGCTTGCGTAAATAGTAGAAAATCAGCAAATATTATAAGTAACTAATTAGCTTCTGTTGTATAGTGGAAACACAGCGACACCTATTGAATCTAGTGAATATAGTTATGAGGTGTAACTTCTTCTTTCTATATGACGTGTTGCATATATTAGCAAATTTTATGTGCACTTTTGTAATTTGGAAAGTACCAGATGTTAATTAAAGATTAACTGAGTCAGCTGATATTTTACAATAAAAGTGGGAGCCCTGTGAAGCCATCTTTGATGAAACTCTAATGGATATGTCTGTTTTAGACTCCATGTGTTTCCTCCTTGCAGAGCTCTGTGGTATTTAATTGGTTAATTGTGTCTCGTCTTTTCTTTCCTATTGAGAGGTATAGAAAAATTAAAAAGAATCCAGGTTTTATGTGAAGGATTTCAGACCCCAGGAGGGTGAGAGTCAACAGTTGTGCTGTGACTCGGATTTTTCTGCCTTTCAACAGGAACGATAAACACTGAAGGACACAGACAGTGGTTGCCGTGAGTATACTAAAGATTTGACAGATATCTGTGTAGAGTGTATAGTGTATTGTAATTACAATGGGGAATAAAACAGGTAAAGTGAAGCAGAGATCTGTTAGAAGAATGGGACCAGAAGGCTCGTGAGATAGCACAGAAAAAAGGAAGTCCCAATTATGAAATGAAGAGAAAATTTGGAGATAGTGTTTTAGATTATGTAGCTAGGTGGCATTCGTTGACTGCCGGTAATCCTAAATTGCAGTTTCCCCTAGGGGGCACGTTTCATGAAGATAAATTAAAGTGGCTGCAATATGTGTTAGCATTAGATTTAAATAATTCTCCTACTAGTCATGAATGGATTACATATAGTTTATGGTACTCAAAAGCTGCGAGAAGAGCAAAAAAACTAATGCTTCTGTTTTTAAACAGTTCTGGGATCAGGTGTATAGAATAGAAGAACAAATATGTGTCTTAAATAAACAAGTAGAAGCTGATAATAGGGAAAGTGAAAATGTAAATAGTTGTGAACCTTGTACTGTAGCTTCTGCTCCGCCAGCTTATGAGGAAGGGTTTGCTGCATTAGCTGTTTCACTTTCTAGGAATAATGCTCCGGCTTTAGCTTCCAATCAGGATCAGGAGGCGCCCCCGATCCAAATGGATGCTATGTCTGGTGTCCCTACCCCTGTTAAGTCTGATACGTCAAGTGTAGTGTTACATTCTTTTGATTCTCCAATTGCTGCAGCTGGGGGAGCTGGGGCTCATCCAGGTGGCCTCCTTGCCTCTACCCCTGTAGATTCTGTAGTTATTCCTCGTACCACCACTAGAAATCAGCAGTTAACTAAGGATATTTTCGAACTTGAGAGGTTAATAGGAGCAGAAGCTAGTCAGCTGGTAGGTTTAACTACTAGAGAGCAGTTGAAACAATATCTTGCCTTCTTAACAGACAAAGCCCGTACATTAACTGAAGTGATTACAGCTGTACTTGAAGCACTTGATCTGCAAATCCAGCAGCATACCATAGGGCTGTTACCATATAGTCAGAATAAGGAAATTATAGCTGAAGCAATGTCTGCTGTTGCCAAGGGAGTTGGGCATTGGACCAAGGCTCCATTGATTTCTAATTGGCAGTGTTTGCAGCGTTTAACTTTGGCAGTGGGTGAATCATTAACTCTAGATAAACAGGGAAGGGAACAGAGCAAGGAAATCGATCTACTCGCTCCGTTCAGAGCCTTCCCTAGGGGGGATGGTGGTTAGTTACTTTGGCATCTCACTGGTCTCCAGCTGAAGTTTTTAATTTGGCTAGATCATGCCCTGACTCCAGAGAAAAACCTGGTCAGTTTGTAGATTATTGGCGTCAGCTAATAACTACTTATGATCCTTCTTGGGTAGATTTACAAAATTTATTGAAAGCAGTTTTTCTGAATTCCATAGAATTAAGGGCAGTCACCCACCCTCAACTGCCTGATAATGTAGCATGGGCATGGCCCTGTGCAGATCCTGTTATTAATGCTTCTGATGATACTCAAATAACTGCTTTCAGGGAACACCGGAATAATTTGTTAAAAGCGATTGAAAAGAAATGTACTCGGGTCAGAGATTTGTCCAAGCTTTTAGATCTGAAGCAGTGTGGGGGTGAAACTGTTAGCCAGTTCCACACCAGGTGCTGCCTAGCATTCCGAGATTTTTCTCCTCAGAATGGTGAGATGGAGGGTATTGCTTCAATTTTTGTGAATGGACTGCAATCAGAAATAAAAGCTATTCTTGAAAATGCTTTGCTTGGATGGTCTACCACGTCTGCACAAGAGATCCTGGAAGCTGCCTTGCATGCAAAGAAGCGAATCCAGAAGCAGAAAGAAGCTGATAAAGGTAAACTTGATCGTCAATGTCAAAAACTTTTAAATCTACAAGTAGCAAGTTATGAATCCAATTTTAGAGGGCGAGGCAGAGCAAGAGGTGGTAGAGGTGTGGTACCCTTTAGAGGAAGAGGTCATGGCTATATGGGGGGACAGCAAGGAGATCGTACCTGTTATGGTTGTGGGCAAGTGGGGCATATGATTAAAGATTGTACTAAGCCAAGGGGCATCTTTCCCCAACCTGGGGTGCGACAGGATGCTGCTAGTTATCCATCTGCTTCATACCCTGTTTCTACCCCTAACCAGCCTTCAGTTATGACCCAATATTATGCAGAGACTGATGTGGACTATAGTGAGGACTGACTAGGCTTGGTTGTGTGTCCCAACACACAGGGGGAAATACGCGCTACTATTATGGGGTATGAATTGCTTTTCCTGTTAGATACAGGTGCCTCCACATCTGCCATAGCGCTATCACAGTTACCACCTCCTCTGTTTGAGGCACTACCTGCAGCTCCTAAAGTACCTTGTGAAGGAATTGAAGGAAAGACTATAATGCATCAAAAGTTATCTAATGTGCCACTTATAGTAGAGGGAAAATTGTATCACACAGATTTTCTGGTTGGCCCTACTTCGCCTGTCAATTTGCTTGGTCTAGATTTTTTATCCAGAAACAAGACTGTTATAAGCTGGGAAACTGGCTCTTTGACTTGTACCTTGTGTCCCCTGCAAGTACAACAGCCTATAGCTGTGACACCGGCTGTTGTGACTACTCCACCATTGGACACTCTTCCTTCAACCTTGTGGGCAGTACCAGGTGATGATATTGGACATCTCAACATTCCTCCAGTCAAGATTGAAGTACAACCAGGAGCTCCACTACCATATGTGCGCCAATATCCATTGCCTGCAGCGTCAGTGGCTGGAATTCGGCCAGTGATTGAAAATCTGCTGTCTCAGGGTGTGTTGGTACCTACTTCTTCTCCTTGCAATACTCCTATCTTACCTGTGTTAAAGGCTGATGGTAAGTCCTACAGATTTGTGCAAGATTTGAGAGCAATTAATCGTATTGTTCTACCAATTTTTCCCCTTGTACCCAATCCTCATGATATTTGGACTCGCATACCATGTGACTCCACCCACTTCTCAGTTATAGATTTAAGCTACGCCTACTACTCCATAGCGGTGGGGGAGGAGTCGAGATATTTACTGGCATTTACGTTTGAAGGGCGCCAGTACACCTGGACTACGCTGTCTCAAGGGTACACCGAGAGTCCTGCTTATTTTTAGCTGCTTTACAGGACTTGGCGTTGGACAAATCTGTACTAATCCAGTATGTAGATGATTTGCTTATCTGTTCTCCTTGTTATGATGCTTGCATTGCTGATACTATGTTAGCTCTTGTACATATCTCTCATTTGGGATTGAAAGTTAATCAATCAAAATTGCAATTCTCTTTACCACAAGTGGTATTTCTTGGTGTATGTCTCTCCTCTGCTGCACGCTCTATTACTGCCCAGAGAATTGGGCCTATTATGTCAATGCCTTTCCCTGCTACTGTACCTCTAATATGCCGCTTTCTAGGCCTTCTAGTATTTTGTCGTCAGTGGATACCTGACTTTGCTGAACTTGCTGCTCCACTGCATGCCCTGCTTGGCCGTGAGGCTCCAGAGGGTATTATAGTTCCTACTGAAGCTCAGCATAATGCTTTCCACTCTCTGCGGCAAGCTTTACTGACCTCTCCTTGTCTTTCATTTCCAGATTATAATTTGCCTTTCTGTCTTTATGTAGCGACATCTACTGCTGCTGCTGTGTGTGTTTTGGCACAACGCTTTCCTACTGGACTCAAGCCTTTAGGCTATTTCTCTCAAGCTTTTGACCCTGTTGTTTCTGGCATGCCGCCATGTTTCCAATCTTTAGCTGCTGTGGTATTTGCAATACAGACTACTGACTTTCTTGTTCTTCAACATGAACTACATGTATATACATCTCACTCAGTTGCTAGGTTATTGCATTTTGTCATGCAGCGAGGGCTGATGAAAGCCCAGAGGAGAAAAAAGAAGCTGTTTTTCGGAGAGAAAAAGATGTGCACAAGTTGCAATATTTGCAGGAACCAGCTAGAGGGAGCAGGAGTGCATTCAGAGAGACTGAAGGGCCACGCCCAGCTGGTCACGAGGAACTGACAACCAGCTCCCAATCCTCTAAGGCAGGAGTGCTTTATAAGGGGAGAGTGGAAGGCTGGAGAGGAGAGAGGTTGAAGTGGAAGGCTGACTCCTCAGGAGCTAGAGGATCACCAGGAGTGAGAGGTGACTCACCAGGAGCTGGAGGACCACCGGGAGCTACGGGAGAATCACCAGGACCTAAGGGTGACTTACCAGGAGCTGAGGAAGGACCTAAGGAGGAACCAGCTCAGGCTAGAGAGAGAGCTGTTTGCCGTCAGAGGCAAAAGCACTGCACTAATTGCAAGCAGGAGCCAAAGGAGAATCAGCTGGGGAAGCTAAGCCAAGCTGAGCAGGAAAGCCAGAAGCTGGGCTTATGCAGAAGCAGGTGCTTACCAGGAGAATGGATTCAAAGGCTGCAAGGTAAACCAAACTTTCAAAGAAAAGTATTTCATCAAGCTGCTGAGTGTGAGAGGCAAGCAATTGAAGAAAGCCATTTACCTGCTTGTTGCTGTAATACAAGGTATGATAAATATATTCCTATGAAGAAAGCTGTAAATGTTAAAGGCTCTTGTAAAGCTGCTATAAAACCTCTAAGAAGAGAGAACACATTTAATCCTAATACAGCACGTGGCCGACGCCCTAGGCTAGGCCAAGGACATTGGCAAGTACTGCAGGAGATATACAAAACCCCTGGATGTGTTTCCCAAGAAACTAGGGATACAGAGTTAGACATATCTGATTATGAGCCAATGCAAGTGGAACTGGCAGGAGAATTATCAGATCAAGAAATGGATTGTACTCTGTGTGTTTCTGGTAGCCTGAAGTCTTTGCCAGACTTGTGAATTGCTGGAATTGCCAACAGAGCATTCTTTAATTGACTAAGCACTGCTATTCCTGTGAAGTTCAACAGTTTTGCTTTAAACCCTGAGTTTTCTTTCTTACCTGAATTAAGGACATTTGCTTTGAGTTGTAACCCAACAATTGGAACCACTGTGTAAAGGGAATAAAAGCCTTCTTTTTCCCACCACTCTGCTTTAGTGGTTTCTTTAAAGATTGGAGCTAAAAACTACAAGGACCAAGTGCCATTTGGCCCTTAAAAGACTCTCCTATCTTAATATTAAATTTTTATGTCCCACCTACCATGGCGTCCACTGGCCACCAGGGAGGCCTTGCGACAATTTGGCTAAGACTCAACCGCTGTCTAGTTCTCATTTATTGTTATTTGATCTGGCTATTTCCCAAGCACATGTAACCTTACATGAAGTCTCTTTGTTACGGCCAGCTCAAATTTTGGCTTCTCTAGAGCCATTGTTACACCTGTCTGATCCTGATGGAACTCATGATTGTCTTTCTTCTGTAACAGCCTATTCAAAGGCTAGACCTGATTTGTCTGCTATTCCTTTGTCAAACCCTGACTGGGTTCTATTTACTGATGGTTCTGCTTTCCGTGATGAACACGGGAATTTACTTGTGGGGTATGCTGTTACTACTTTTGATTCTGTAATAGAAGCAGGAGCGTTGCCGTTTGCAAGTGCCCAGTTGGCAGAAGTGTTCGCTCTTATTCGGGCCTTGGAAATGTCTACGCATTTGGTTGTTAATATCTATAGTGACAGTAGTTACGCAATAGGGGTTCTATGGGACTTTGGAAATATTTGGGCTCAGCGGGTGTTCTTGACTGCTGCTCATAAACCTATCAAGCATGCCCGCTATATTGAACGATTGCTTGCTGCAGTGCTTAAGCCAGCTCAAGTGGCTGTGTTGAAATGCAAAGGACATGATCTTAATGGTACTGTGGTGTCACAAGGCAATCAGTTTGTAGACCAAGCTGCTAAAGCTGCAGCAGCAGGACCTGCAGTTCCATCACACTTTTTATTAACTCTTCGTTCACCTGCAGCTTCTACTTCTGGCTCATTATCTCTGGACTTGATGTGTTCTCATCAGGACTCAGCTGACTTCACTGAAAAACAGGACTGGCTCACTTGGGGAGCATCACCTGATGGTACTGGACTCTGGATAAAGGACAATTTGATTATCTGTCCTAAATCATTGTTATATCCTGTTGCCTTATGCTTGCATCATAAGTTGCACTTAAGTGTTCTGGCTATGACAAAAGCTTTTGCTCAATTGTGGCATAATCCTACATTTGCTTCTGCTGCTCATGCTGTATGTGTTTCTTGTCTCCCATGTTTGCAAGCAGGAAAATCCGGATGCACTCTGCATGCATCACCTTCTCCATCCTTGCCTAGGCCTCGAGGACCCTTCCTCTTCTTGCAAATGGACTTTACTGATCTGCCTTGTGCCAAGGGGGGAAAGAAACATCTTTTGATTTTTACTTGCTTATATTCTGGATGGCCTGAGGCCTATCCAACAAATTCGTTGTCTGCTGCTACAGTTTTGAAATGCTTGCTTACTCAGTTTATTCCTTTGTGGGGTGTGCCCCTGGTTTTGTCTTCTGATCAAGGTCCAGCATTTACGGCAGACGTCTGGAAAGGCATAACTGCATTTTTTGGCCTTCATCAGCAACTTTATCCTCCGTATCATCCGCAAAGCTCTGGCCAAGTGGAACGAATGAATCGGACGCTGACTGCGCTTCTCCGGTCTCTGACTCATGATTGGAGTCAGGATTGGGTGGAAGCTCTGCCGTTTGCTTTGTTTTCCGTTCGTAATTCTCCCCAGAGAACTTGACAAGGTCTCACCCCGTATGAAATTGTGACAGGACATCCAGCAACTACTCCAGCCCATGTTATAATTCCACTGGATCAATTACCGGATCCCCAATTACTGCGCAGCGACCTATTATCCTATTGTAAATATTTGTACCAAACGCTGGTATCTCCTTCCTTTTTGCAGCTTACAAAGCAGGGTGCTCAGGCATCTCAATCACCCCCAGAAGTGGAACCAGGAGACTGGGTACTCATCAAGGATCCAGCACCAAAGTCTGCTCTAGCGACGAAGTTTCTGGGACCATTCCAAGTGTTGCTGGTGGGATATTCGGCATTGAAAGTGAAAGGACGGAAAGCGTGGATACATCTGGACCAGTGCAAGAAGGCACCGTCCCCTGGATGAGACGACTTCCACCTAGACCAGATCCTGAGGAATTAATTGAAACTGAACTGAACTCATTCCCTCCAAGTTCATCTCCACTTGACCAAGAGAGTGATTGTGAAGTTGTTGGACAGTCACAACCTACTCCGGAGTTGATTATTGACAATTGGTTAATATGCATATTCTCAGTAGCATTGGCACTGTTTCTGTTTTTCTGGGTTTGGTGTCTGTCAGCTCTCTTAGCAGTATAGAGAGTATAGATGAGTTGATAAAAAGACTATCGGAAAAACCAACGATAGCCCCTGAAAACCAGGCGGTAGTAGATAACTTGCTTCAGTTCCTCAACTTCGTTCCTACTCCTTCAGTAGCCCAGGTTCCTACAGTTCCTGACCATACAGTTCCTGAGTATGATTCACATGCTCCCTGGGCAAAACATGGTGTTTTCTATAATGTGTTTCATTCGCACATTTACTCCTTAATTCAGCGTTTTAATATTTCCAGCTGTGCAGTATGCTTGCCTCATCCAGCGGCTATGCAGTTTGGATTTTTGCCTAGACCTCGACCTATTTCTCTGCAAGAGCTAAAGGAGTTGTCTGAGAATGAAACCTTGTTTAATCTTACTGTAACATGGCCAGAGGGAGTAACCCCTGCTCCAAGAATTATCAGTCCTCAGCCAGTGGCTGATCCTCCTATTTGTTTCCAAAGAAAAGGAACATATCCTGTGGGTGAAACCCCTCTGTCTAAATGTCAGACTGTCATGACTAATAACACAGGTACACTAAAAATTTTTTTTTTAAACTGCCTCTAATGTTTCGATTGATTTTTACGTTTTTTGGTGCGCTGAATCCAAATCTGGTAACCAATTTGCTCCATCACGTACAGATTTTTTGCTACATTGGGTTAGCAGTTTGAGGTGAACGTTTCAGATTGAGTGCGATCGAGATAAAAGTTTCTTGGATGAATTCTTTATACTAATTGTTTAGTAGTTATTCAAATAAGAATAAAGAAAATTGTAACAAGGCAGCACATAAGAATAGAGTAATGTCAACAAAACACACTGTGATGGTAGCAAAATTGTCTGCACTTAAAACAGCCACATACATGTGCACAAACATTGAGCATATAAGAGCGAGGTTAGACACAAAGCAAAGCAATGTGCAAAAAATGTTGTACAGGTATGTATGTAAGAATAGAAAACGCAAACCGCACCATTGCAATACATGAAGACAAACACCCAATGGTGTGAAAATAAAATTCTAATAAATGAGATCCGACACTGTGGTAATAACTAGCAAATTTTTATTTCAAAGTTTAGTAAAAACACGATATTTGTCAACACAGTTTAGATTTTAAAGTCATTCTTGGGTCAATCAATCTCCTGGTGGGCCCGTTTCTCTTCTTCCCCCGAATGCTTCTCTTGGTGCGCTGCTTGGCGTATTTTTCATCTGGGGTTTCCCGCAGCAGCAACCAGCAGAAATCAGCCATCATAGTGGTGTTCCATCTTCCTTGGTACCTTCTCTCTGCGTCCTTGATGTCCTGGTGAAACCTTTCACCTTGTTCTTCACTGTACGCCCCCAAGTTTTCGGGAAAGTAGTTCACATGGGAGTGCAAGAAATGGACTTTCAGGCTCATGTTACAGCCTTGTTCTTTGAAGGCATTGAGCATCCTGGCAACAATATCCTTATAGTTCTCATCCCGCCTGTTCCCCAAGAATTTGAGAACAACATCCTTGAAGGAATCCCAGGCTTCTTTTTCCTTCTCAGACATCGTTTCAGCGAATGCTCCATCTGAAATGAGTTTCCTTATATCAGGGCCAACAAACACTCCTTCCTTTAGCTTTGCTTCAGAAAGTCGGGGGAACTTTGAGCAAAGGTACCGAAAGCACTCACCATCTTTTGGAAGGGACTTGATGAATTGCTTAATGAGACCCAACTTAATGTGGAGAGGTGGTAATAGAATTTTATCACGAGGTACCAAGCTCTCATGAAGAACATTTTTCTCACCGGGTCTCAAATACTCCCGAATTGGCCAGTCTTTTTTCCCCCAGTGTAGGTCGCGGGCCCGGCTATCCCACAAGCAAAGGAAGCAGGGATATTTGGTGAAACCGGATTGCTGCCCTAATAGCATGGATAGAATTTTAAAGTCTCCACAAATCATCCACTTATGCTCATCATAACGAATCTTCTGAAGAATCAGGGCCAAATTCTCGTATTTTTCTTGGAGAATAACAGAGTGAGCAATAGGAACTGAAGCGAATGTGTTGCCATTATGAAGAAGTCCTATCAACTCCTTCTCTGGCACTAATCACAGGGTGTGAAATCACTCAATTCAATCGTTACACCCTAAATATCTCTTTATTCCAAGCTGGTAGATAAATTTGCAAATATTCAATTGTATTATTCCCATGGGTGAACTATCTTCACATATCACACTGTTCGTCATGCAAACTAATACAAATAATTGTTTTATTTATCAAGTAAACAAATGTTAAATAAACATCCCTTATTGTCTCATCAAACAGTGTAACTATAAATCCTATATAATCAATACAATCCTATAAACTGTTCTTCCATTGGGATCACAAAATGCATAAATACATAAATTACTTATACGACATTTCTATAAACCTTAAAATGTCCATTGTTTATGCTGAATTGAAGTTAAAACTTCCTTAATGCTCTTTTGAACTGAGTAGCTGGTATCTGTGGCTGGATTCACTACGGTGAGTACTGAAATATTATCCCCATTTATCCAGTTCATCGATCTCACAGCCCTTTTATAAATGTCCTTTAATGATGTCCAGCTCTCTGTATAGTAAATGCTTCACTTTTTCCACTTTCTCATAACTCTTCAGCATCAATCAGTTCAAAAAATGTCCCAACGCCGTTCACTGGCACTGCCCACGCGTTTCTCTATTCAGTTCTTCAGGGGCTCATCATTCAAATAGCACTACTCTCAGCACTCTCCTAACTAAACCTAATAACAACCATAGTTACAATTAAAATCAAATTAAAAACTATCTATCCACCACCCTATATTTTACTATCCACTACAATATGACTATTCTCATAAACTGTTACATTTATCCCTTTTAAATGCACTTACTCGATGCTGCCCACGTCTCTCTCTAATCAGTTCCACTGAAAAATTAACCAACGATCCAGGAACGCCGCGCATGCGGAATTGAACTACTACAGGGAATTTAAACCCCATGATTCCTCAGGGATCCTCTAACAAAACCCAGACTTGATCTATAGTGAAAAATCGAAACCTCACCTACTCGTAGGGATCTTTTAACAATTCCTGTACGTACATCACTTCATTAAAAAGCTGGCTCCCGACAATATCCCCATTCTATCTCTTACACCACCATTGCTATCTCATACTATACAGGATCGCCATTCTATTTGCAAATTGAGCCCTCCCGGTGTCTCTGTACCTAACTCAAAAATCCACCATTGTTCTCGCCAAGCAAGCCACTGATCCAAAGATCTTCCCCGGCTTCCCCGGTCTATTTTTTCAATACAAAAACACTTCAAATCTGTAAATTCGTGGTGTAATGTCAGGCAGTGTTGCACCATGGGTGCTTCCAATTTGCTGTGTAGCAAACGGCTGCGATGTTCTGTCATACGTATTTTAAATGCCCTACTAGTTCTACCTACATAAAGTAATCGGCACGGACATTGCACTATATAAACTACGTTACTAGTTGTGCAGTCCGAATGATGTCGCAATCGGTATCGTTTATTTTTATATTCAAACAAATCTAGCTCCCAAGTTACCGGGCAGATTTTGCATCGCCCACATCGTCTATGTCCCACTACTATATGTTCAATAGACCTTGCTAAACCACTAGTTTTAAAACGTGAAGGACTCAAATATTCTTTTAAATTTCTTCCTCTCTGCCATACACATCGTATAGCTTTGTTCTGGAGAGCTGGGATCAAGCGCAAAACTTCACTATGTCTCTTAATCGTACATTGAAGATAACTACTCAATGGGGAATACTGAGTGACAAGATTTATATGATCTGTCAAAAGAGTTGATCCACTACGAGGGACTTCACTCAAGAGCCAATCACGATCATTATTTAAAGCTCTCTGATACGCTCGCTGCACTATCCTTGAGGGATATCCTCTATCCAGAAAATTTCTGGTCAGCTGTTTGGACTGCAATTTATAATCTTGTCTAGTCGAACAGTTTCTCCGATATCGTAAATATTGAGAAAATGGGAGGCCCGTTTTTAAACGGGGGGGATGGGCACTATGAAAATGTAACAAAGTGTTACGATCTATCTCCTTTCGATACAATGTTGTCTCCCATCCACCTTCTCCTTTAGTCACCCGAACATCTAGATAAGTTATTTCCTGACTATTGATCTCATATGTGAATTGTATATTAGTATCGCAAGTATTCAGCCAATTAAAAAATGATTCAAACTGCAATGTTGAACCATCCCACAGTAGAAATACGTCGTCTATGAACCGTTTCCATAATTTAATGTGGCTCCGATAAGGATTCTCTGGAAACCATCGTTCTTCATAACTTGCCATGTAGAGATTTGCTACTGAAGGAGCACATGTAGCTCCCATGGCCACCCCTGATAGCTGATGGTATATCGTATCAATAAACCAGAAATAATTCTGAAAAATTGTGATCTCGGTCAGCTGCAAAATGAAAGCTATGTGTGCTGTGGTCAAATCCCCCCGGGATTGTAGAGACGCTTTGACTGTATCAAAAGCTGCTATCTGCGGGATACTTGTATACAGAGAGCGGACATCAAGGGTCACAAGCAAGATAGTTTCTTCTAAAGCCAAAGCTGAACAAGAATTCAAAACTTGCAAAAAATGTGTAGTGTCTCGAATAAAGGATGGAATCTGAGACAATAATGGGCGAAGGTAAGAAGCAATATAGGTTGATAACGGTTCTAAAACTGACCCTCGTGTAGAAACGATCGGGCGCCCTGGGGGTCTATTCAAGTTCTTATGAATTTTGGGTACAGTATAGAAAACTGCCCCCTGTGGATTCGGTTTGTTTAAATACTTCCATTCTTTATGAGAGATCAACTTATTCTGTAATGCCGCATCTGTAATATTTCTGATGCTAGCTTGGATTTCTATCGTCGGATCTATTGGCATCACTTCATAAATGGACGTATCTTCCAACTGCTGCAGTGCTTCCCACTGATAGTAAACACGATTTAAAACCACAATAGCAGCCCCTTTATCTGCCCGTCGAATGATGATATCTTCTCGAGCTTGAAGTTGTCGCAAAATTAGATGTTCTTCTTTTGTCAAAGTCGTTAAATGGTGCCTAACTTCTTTTTCTTTTTTCTCCATATCACGCAATACTAGATCTCGAAATATTAATAGAACCGTTATCAACCTATATTGATTCTTACCTTCGCCCATTATTGTCTCAGATTCCATCCTTTATTCGAGACACTACACATTTTTTGCAAGTTTTGAATTCTTGTTCAGCTTTGGCTTTAGAAGAAACTATCTTGCTTGTGACCCTTGATGTCCGCTCTCTGTATACAAGTATCCCACAGATAGCAGCTTTTGATACAGTCAAAGCGTCTCTACAATCCCGGGGGGATTTGACCACAGCACACATAGCTTTCATTTTGCAGCTGACCGAGATCACAATTTTTCAGAATTATTTCTGGTTTATTGATACGATATACCATCAGCTATCAGGGGTGGCCATGGGAGCTACATGTGCTCCTTCAGTAGCAAATCTCTACATGGCGAGTTATGAAGAACGATGGTTTCCAGAGAATCCTTATCGGAGCCACATTAAATTATGGAAACGGTTCATAGACGACGTATTTGTACTGTGGGATGGTTCAACATTGCAGTTTGAATCATTTTTTAATTGGCTGAATACTTGCGATACTAATATACAATTAACATATGAGATCAATAGTCAGGAAATAACTTATCTAGATGTTCGGGTGACTAAAGGAGAAGGTGGATGGGAGACAACATTGTATCGAAAGGAGATAGATCGTAACACTTTGTTACATTTTCATAGTGCCCATCCCCCCCGTTTAAAAACGGGTCTCCCATTTTCTCAATATTTACGATATCGGAGAAACTGTTTGACTAGACAAGATTATAAATTGCAGTCCAAACAGCTGACCAGAAAATTTCTGGATAGAGGATATCCCTCAAGGATAGTGCAGCGAGCGTATCAGAGAGCTTTAAATAATGATCTTGATTGGCTCTTGAGTGAAGTCCCTCGTAGTGGATCAACTCTTTTGACAGATCATATAAATCTTGTCACTCAGTATTCCCCATTGAGTAGTTATCTTCAATGTACGATTAAGAGACATAGTGAAGTTTTGCGCTTGATCCCAGCTCTCCAGAACAAAGCTATACGATGTGTATGGCAGAGAGGAAGAAATTTAAAAGAATATTTGAGTCCTTCACGTTTTAAAACTAGTGGTTTAGCAAGGTCTATTGAACATATAGTAGTGGGACATAGACCAGTGCATAGACGATGTGGGCGATGCAAAATCTGCCCGGTAACTTGGGAGCTAGATTTGTTTGAATATAAAAATAAACGATACCGATTGCGACATCATTCGGACTGCACAACTAGTAACGTAGTTTATATAGTGCAATGTCCGTGCCGATTACTTTATGTAGGTAGAACTAGTAGGGCATTTAAAATACGTATGACAGAACATCGCAGCCGTTTGCTACACAGCAAATTGGAAGCACCCATGGTGCAACACTGCCTGACATTACACCACAAATTTACAGATTTGAAGTGTTTTTGTATTGAAAAAATAGACCGGGGAAGCCGGGGAAGATCTTTGGATCAGTGGCTTGCTTGGCGAGAACAATGGTGGATTTTTGAGTTAGGTACAGAGACACTGGGAGGGCTCAATTTGCAAATAGAATGGCGATCCTGTATAGTATGAGATAGCAATGGTGGTGTAAGAGATAGAATGGGGATATTGTCGGGAGCCAGCTTTTTAATGAAGTGATGTACGTACAGAAATTGTTAAAAGATCCCTACGAGTAGGTGAGGTTTCGATTTTTCACTATAGATCAAGTCTGGGTTTTGTTAGAGGATCCCTGAGGAATCATGGGGTTTAAATTCCCTGTAGTAGTTCAATTCCGCATGCGCGGCGTTCCTGGATCGTTGGTTAATTTTTCAGTGGAACTGATTAGAGAGAGACGTGGGCAGCATCGAGTAAGTGCATTTAAAAGGGATAAATGTAACAGTTTATGAGAATAGTCATATTGTAGTAAAAGATAGGGTGGTGGATAGTTTTTAATTTGATTTTAATTGTAACTATGGTTGTTATTAGGTTTAGTAAGGAGAGTGCTGAGAGTAGTGCTATTTGAATGATGAGCCCCTGAAGAACTGAATAGAGAAATGCGTGGGCAGTGCCAGTGAACGGCGTTGGGACATTTTTTGAACTGATTGATGCTGAAGAGTTATGAGAAAGTGGAAAAAGTGAAGCATTTACTATACAGAGAGCTGGACATCATTAAAGGACATTTATAAAAGGGCTGTGAGATCGATGAACTGGATAAATGGGGATAATATTTCAGTACTCACCGTAGTGAATCCAGCCACAGATACCAGTTACTCAGTTCAAAAGAGCATTAAGGAAGTTTTAACTTCAATTCAGCATAAACAATGGACATTTTAAGGTTTATAGAAATGTAGTATAAGTAATTTATGTATTTATGCATTTTGTGATCCCAATGGAAGAACAGTTTATAGGATTGTATTGATTATATAGGATTTATAGTTACACTGTTTGATGAGACAATAAGGGATGTTTATTTAACATTTGTTTACTTGATAAATAAAACAATTATTTGTATTAGTTTGCATGACGAACAGTGTGATATGTGAAGATAGTTCACCCATGGGAATAATACAATTGAATATTTGCAAATTTATCTACCAGCTTGGAATAAAGAGATATTTAGGGTGTAACGATTGAATTGAGCCATTATGAAGAAGAACACCTTTTATGCTGTCTTTTGATGAATCAATGAACAGCCGCCATTCAGCAGGATCATACTTGAGTTTAAACTTTTCCATCACTCCGTATATATCGTTGCAAAATACCAAATCTTCCTCTTTGCTGAAATACTTCAAAAATTGTGTCTCGCGGTTGCGGTACCAATAAAAAGTTGTTCCTGGTGACAATAGATTTTTCTGTTTAAGCCGAGAACCTAGCAGTTGGGTAGCATCTTTTGGGAGTCCTAAATCCTGGACTAAATCATTCAATTCAGCTTGAGAGAAAAGTTCAGGTTTCGGATCTGGTTCAGTTTCAAACTCGGAAGTACTGGACTCATCGGGAAAAGCCATCTGATGAGTCTCATCATGATCAGAACCGTCCACACAAATATGATCCAAAGATTTTGGTGGTTCAGGCACAGGTACTTCGTTGCTATGAGGCATAGGCCTAATTGCTGAGGGAAGGTTGGGGTAACTTATTACGTTCTTAATTTTTTAAGTTGTATCCCTTCACAATGCAAGAGCAAAAATAGCAGTCACTGCCGTGGTCTCTTTGTTCACGCCACATCATAGGTATTCCGAAACGAAATGCTTGTTTTTTACCTTTCATCCATAAGCGTAGATCTTCCTCACATGTCTTGCACACTTTGTGAGGAGCCCACGGTTTGTCTTGATCGCCTAACTTCAAACCGAAATAGGCGAAATATACTTTTTTAATAAATGCAGAAATGTTCCTCTGCCGCTTTTTCACGGTATATTCCCCACAAATAAAACAAAAACTGTCCGGAGAGTTGACGCAACCTCTGGCTCTGTGAGCCATCACAAATACACAGCACTGCAAACTACAACTGTAGTGAACCACTTCGGAATAAAGCTGGATTACGACTGAGCAAACAAAAGGTAATAATGAACTTGCAAGAAACTGAAATTTGACAGGAACGTTCATGTCGCAACCACCGTGTTTGAGCGAGTGAACGAGGCGAGGCGAACAGGAAAGAACATGCGCCAGCGCGAGTACTGGATTTAGCCCCCCGCCTCCCAATTGTCCTGTTAATGTATAAAATGAATACAAAACACTCTAAAATATCATGAGGGAGTGTTTCTAGTTCGTTAACCATTACAACCTCTATTTTGGGCCAAGAAAATAAACTGCAGTCGGCTAAAAAGAAATTATGTGAACATTCCTTATATGGGTAAGAAATCTAATTTTGCAAGAAAACGTGACGTGATGGAACATTTTGGCTATTTTTCCTGGATTCAGCACCCCAAAATCTATAGGAATCAGTTGCAAAACTGGAGGCAGTTTTTTGGTAGTGTACCTGTGTAATCATGTGCATTTAGTGATGGAGTCTCCTACAGTAAGTCCTGTACAAGCCCATTCAAATTTAAGGGTAGTTAATGTTCTCCCTGACCCCAAGACTCGTCTTGATCAGTATGAATTACAATATTATGATCAGGATGGGTTCCCAGCATATGGGAAGTATAGATTGCAGAACAGCAAAGATGGTTTATCATCTGGGTATGTTGACAATTATGTGTATCCCTATCTAGGATATTATCACCCATGGTTAAGAAACATTTTATTTATTTATTTATTTATTTGCAGTCTCTTTTATACCGTGCTATTCGACATCAGTGCGGTTTACAATGAACATAAGAGTTGCACATCTCAATTTCGTGTTTTGTGCTTACAGTGAAACAGGTATAATAACTTGGGTATGCATTAAACAGGAAAATTAAACTTGGGTATGCATTAAGCAGGTATAACAGGTAAAATAGGGTATAAATAACCAGTCCCTTAACAAGGAGACACGATGAATAAATACAGTCTACTTTATGCAACAATATAATGAGTTATGCGGCACTGCATACGTTTCTCATGGTGGTTGGAGGGGAAGGTGTGATTGCGAGTGATCAGTCTGGGAATGTGACGTGCATGAGTTTGAGGTGCTGCATTGAGATGTGAGAGTGGGTGAGTGTGGGGAGAATACTGCATCATCGTAGTGATGAAGAAAGAGGTGCCGTTTCAGTGCCTTCCTAAATTGGGAGAGTTCACTGATGGTTCTGAAAGTTGCTGGTAGTGCGTTCCAGCAGGATGGAGCAAAGAAGGAGAAGGCTCTGGATCTAGTGAATTGAGAAGACTTCGTGCTTGCCTTAGGTAATATGAGAGTATTTGCGGCATTCGATCTCCTTGCTCGATTGGGAGGTGTGATTGAAATTAGATCAGTAATGGCAGTAGCAGGGTATTTATTGATGGCTTTATGGGTCTTAATTAGGATCTTGAATGAGATCCTGGTTTGTATGGGTAGCCAGTGCAATTGTTTTAGTATTGGGGTAATATGAGAACTTCTTGAGGCTCCATGAAGGATTCTTGCAGCTGAATTCATTGCAAGTTGTAAGGGGTTAGTCGTGCACTTAGGTAGACCATACAAGATCGCATTGGCATAGTCAAAGTGAGGCATTATTAGGGCCTGAAAGACAGTTCGGAAGTCATCAGGTTCTAACAGTTGACGCAAATTGCGGAGGGTCCGGATTTTATGGTACACCGACTTTGTTATGTTTTTGATATGAGCCTTCATATTAAGTTGCTGATCAAGCGTTACACCTAGGTATCTTACTGTAGTCTTGCATATGATCTCTGCGTCGCGAACCTTGATAGACAGGGGTGGAGTAAAAGCCGGATTCCTGGTTACGAAGAGGGCTTCTGTCTTTTTGAAATTTAACTTAAGCATTTGTGCATTTAGCCAGTCTGTGACAGCGTCAAAGCACCTGATAAGTGGGGATAGTTCAAGATGTTCTGTCGAAATTGGCATGTACATCAAGACGTCGTCAGCATAGACCAGGCAGTTGATATTAAATGATTGGATGAGATCACAAATGGGTTGCATATAGACATTGAATGGCAAGGCGGATAGAGATGAGCCCTGTGGAACACCTTTAGTTTGGGGGAAGGAATTGGAGTTGGAGGGGCCAGAACGGACATGTTGCCAGCGATCAGTGAGGTATGAAGCGCACCATGACAAAGCTGAAGCTTGAACTCCCTTCTCTCTGAGGCGTAGCAGGAGAACTTCGTGGTCTACGGTGTCGAATGCGGCAGCAATGTCCATGAAGATCAGTGCAAAGCCTTGTCTGATGTTATCGAGACCTAAGGTTATGGTGTTGAATAAGGTTGTGAGTAATGTTTCAACACCATGTGCTTCGCGAAATCCATGCTGGCAGGGATGCAGGGGTGCATTAGTATTTATGTGATCTTGTAATTGGCGTTGGGTAATCTTTTCAATGATTTTCGATAGGAGAGGTATGCTGGAGATAGGCCTGTAGGATTCCATCATCGAAGGGTCCAACTTACTGTTTTTTAGGAGTGGTCTGATAGCCGTCTGTTTCAGGCTTCGAGGAAATGTTCCAGTAGAGAACGATACATCAATCAATTTGGATAGGAATGGGCTGAGCTCGGCACGCAGGGCCTTTATCCAGGGAGCTGGACACGGATCGGAGGGTGCTGTTGTAGTGTTTATGTTTAGGATAGTGTCTTGAATGACTCTGTCAGATGGAGTAGAAAATGATGTGATAGTGTGTTGGGACCCACTCAAGAAATGACCAAGAGGAGGTTGTGGGATGGAGAAAGGTAGGCTGGCTGGTATGGGGGGCTTAGCAGTGTGGGCAAGCTGATTACTTTCTTATGCAAGTAATAAGCATATTCTTGTGAGTCTGGGTAGGGTAAGTTCTCTTGAGATGGCTCCTTTGCTAGAGATTTCACAATTTGGAAAAGCTCGTGGGGTTTGTTCAAGGAGCGTTGTAGTCTTTTTGCATGATATTGTTTCATACTTGATGCTACAGATAACCGATGTTTTCCTAATTGTGCTGTGAATGCCTCATGGCTCTCAGCTGTTCTTGATCGTCGCCAGCGTCTCTCAAGTCGTCTGAGTTGAAGGAGCGAATTACGTAGTTCTTGGGAGTACCATGGGGCATTCTTTTTCTTATGTGGTGCTTTGTTCATGGTAGGTGAGTGGATCACGGCATCTAGGCTTGAGTTCCAAGCGGTGACCATGTCATCGAGGCTTTGAAGAGGAGGGTCAAATAGATTGTGTGTCCTCTTTAGAATATCTTCTCTGTTAAAAGGGTGGAAGCGCTTTAAATGTTCTGATATGGGTTTATCTTCAGGTATGGATTTGGAGGAGTTGGTGCAAATTGGAATCTGGAATCTTATCAGGAAGTGATCCGACCAGGGAACCGCACTTACGTTTAGGTGAGACTGGTGCAAATGTGTGAGGGCTGTTTGTGGTGCAAAGATAAGATCAAGTGAGTTGCCTTTTATATGGGTAGGGGTATCAACAAGTTGAACATAGCCTAGATCACTGAGAGCATCAATAAAGGCATTGGTGTGGCTGTCCTGAATGACTGGGAGGTTGAGGTCACCTAATCGAATTCGTGGTGTTGCAAGCAAGATCAATTATTGTTGCTAAGTCATTTGGCCCGGAACTGAAGTTACAGAACCTAAAGATTTTAAAATTTGGCCTGATGGACTACTTGCCTTGGTGGGTCACTATTTTGTGTGTGGAACTTTAGCTTATGTTCGATTGCCTGCTGATTGGTCTGGCAATTGTTACATAGCTTCTCTTGACTTGCCATGGAAACTGGTCTCTTATGAAACTTTACTAGGAATGTCTTCTAGTCGTCATCACAGAGCTGCAGATGACTCTAGTGCTGATATATGTGCAGCAAGGAAATTATTAGATGATACCACTATGTTAACTCAACAAGAAGTAAGCACCTTCACGGGAACAGTGTGGCTAAGTACCTTTGGCGCCATCTGTTTGTCTCCTTTGGCGCATCTGTTTGTCTCCACATAGCTCTCTATCTGTCCATAGTTGGGTTCCTTACCCACTCCATTGCTGTAGAGGTTTACCTTTTAAACTTTCTCTTACCCTTCCCTGAAGGACTCCTCCCCTCCCCCTCCTGCTGAATTAGTGTTGTGGTCTTCCATTTTCTGTGCTGCACACGTGGGTTTAGTTCAGATTGCCTTGGTGTTCTCTAAGAAGAGGGGTGCTTCCAGTGCTCTCCCAAAGGTGATTTTTTACTGAGTTGCTGCATAACTGTGAGTCTTGTTTCCAAATAACTGTGCATCTGTTTGTCTCCACATAGCTCTCTATCTGTCCATAGTTGGGTTCCTTACCCACTCCATTGCTGTAGAGGTTTACCTTTTAAACTTTCTCTTACCCTTCCCTGAAGGACTCCTCCCCTCCCCCTCCTGCTGAATTAGTGTTGTGGTCTTCCATTTTCTGTGCTGCACACGTGGGTTTAGTTCAGATTGCCTTGGTGTTCTCTAAGAAGAGGGGTGCTTCCAGTGCTCTCCCAAAGGTGATTTTTTACTGAGTTGCTGCATAACTGTGAGTCTTGTTTCCAAATAACTGTGCATCTGTTTGTCTCCACATAGCTCTCTATCTGTCCATAGTTGGGTTCCTTACCCACTCCATTGCTGTAGAGGTTTACCTTTTAAACTTTCTCTTACCCTTCTCAGCTGTAACTTACCTTGCCTCTCTCAACTAACTGGGCTTTATGTGGTACCCCCCTCCTTCCTGCTGAGGGTTCAGGACAGGGTACCTTGTAACTGCCCTCTTTAGTAGGACTTTTCTCCCTCCCTCCCCAGCACCCACCCACCCCTTGGCTAATTGTACCTTTATAGGTACTTGCACATCTTAGAAGAAAGGGGCTGCTCTCAGGTGCAGCTCGTTATCCAAATCAGTCATACACGGAGGATCTGAGCTTAATTAATTAAGCTTCAGGTATACAAGGTGTATTAGGGGTATTAGATACACTTTTATTGGTATAAGCATCTACACCAATCCTTAGTATATACAGAATTTAAAAGACCTAAACACAAGCTTTAAACTAAGATGCAGACAGAAGTCCAGCAACGAGATGGGGGTTCTCCGGTCTTTTGCATTGAGTGTCGCATGTATGATTTTCTCCCAGTTGGTGAGAGGTCTTACGTATGCACTAAGTGCAAAGAACTCTTTGCTCTCAGGGAGCGAGTCCGTTCTCTAGAAGCTAGAGTAGCAGACCTGGAAGACATAAGAAAGACAGAGATGTACATGGACGTGACCTACAGGGATATAGTCCTGAAGTCCCACCTCCAGTCTGGCAGCATCCCTGCTGCCATGGAGGAGAGAGGTCACATGACAGGAGAGCATCACCCTGGTGTGGCAGGAAGTGATCCTGTAACTAGGACCTGTCCTCCAGGTGATGTAAAACCCTCTTGCACCGAGGACGTTTCTCCAGGGCCACGTGCCCATGAGGGGAGGGTCAGGACAGCTGTTATAGTTGGTGATTCAATCATTAGGAATGTAGATAGCTGGGTGGCTGGTGGACGTGAGGATCGCCTGGTAACATGCCTGCCTGGTGCGAAGGTAGCGGACCTCACGCACCGCCTAGATAGGATCGTAGATAGTGCTGGGGAGGAGTCTGCTGTCTTGGTACATGTTGGTACCAATGACATAGGAAAATGTGGTAGGGAAGTTCTGGAGGCTAAATTTAAGCTTTTAGGTAGGAAGTTGAAATCCAGAACTTCCAGGATAGCATTCTCCGAAATGCTTCCTGTTCCACGTGCAGGACCCAAAAGACAGGCAGAGCTCCGGAGTCTCAATGCGTGGATGAGACAATGGTGCAAGGATGAGGGTTTTGGATTTGTTAGGAACTGGGGAACATTCTGGGGAAAGGGGGGGCTCTTCCGAAGGGATGGGCTTCACCTTAATCAGGATGGGACCAGACTGCTGGCATTAACCTTTAAAAAGGAGATAGAGAAGCTTTTAAACTAGAAATTAGGGGAAAGCCGACAGTCACCCAGGAGCGCATGGTTCGGACGAAGGTATCCTTGAAGGATACTACCAAAAGCAATGAGGTTCCAAAAGGGAGTATAGTAGCCGAAATGCCCTTGAGTAAGGAGCAGACAGAGAATAAAGATTCCAAATTACCCATGCCTACCAATAGCCAGATTAATATGAATAAAATACAGTCTCTAAAATGCTTGTATGCCAATGCTAGAAGTCTAAACAATAAGATGGGAGAGTTAGAATATATGGCACTAAATGAGAGGTTAGATATGATTGCACTCTCAGAGACATGGTGGAAGGAGGATAACCAGTGGGACACTGTGATACCTGGATACAAACTATATCGTAATGATAGAGCTGATCAAATTGGTGGAGGGGTTGCGCTCTATGTTAGAGAGGGCATTGAGTCAGAAAGGATTAAAGTTTTGCAGGGAACAAAATTTGCTGTAGAATCTCTATGGATTGAAATTCCACTTATGAAGGGGAAGGTGATGGCAGTGGGGGTGTACTATCGACCGCCTGGCCAGAATGAACAAATGGATGATGAAATGCTCAAAGAAATCACAGAAGCTAACAAAAGTCACAACAGAGTAGTAATAATGGGTGATTTCAATTACCCCGGTATCGACTGGGTCAGTGTCACGGCAGGACAAACTAAAGAGATAAAGTTTCTAGATGGAATAAATGACTGCTTCTTGGAGCAGCTGGTTCATGAACCGACCAGAGGGGAAGCCATACTGGACCTAGTCCTTAGTGGAACGCCAGATCTGGTGCAAGAAATAAGGGTGTTGGGACCACTTGGCAATAGTGACCATAATATGATCATGTTTGATTTAATTATTGGAGAACAAATAGTAAAGAAATCCACAGTACTACCTTTTAACTTTCAAAAGGGAGACTATGATAGAATGAGGAATATAGTTAGGAAAAAACTAAAAGGAGCGGTTCCAAAGGTTAAAGACTTACAGCAAGCTTGGGCGTTATTTAAAACTACTATCCTCGAAGCCCAGACCAGCTGTATTCCATGCATTAAGAAGAGTGGGAGAAAGTCCAAAAAACTGCCAGCATGGTTTAAAGGTGAGGTCAGAGAGGCTGTTGCTGCCAAAAAAGCAACCTTCAGGAAATGGAAAAAAGAGCCAAATGATGAAAACTGGAAACAGCACAAGCACTGGCAAGTTAAATGCAAAGCATTGATAAGGCAGGCAAAGCGGGAATTTGAAAAGAAACTTGCTGCGGAAGCAAAAACACGAAATAAAGACTTTTTCAAGTACATTCGTAGCAAAAGGCCTGTGAGAGAGTCAATTGGACCGTTAGATGATAGAGGGGTAAAAGGGGCAGTAAGAGGAGACAAGGCTATAGCGGAGAGACTGAATGAATTCTTTGCTTCGGTCTTTACTGAGGAAGATGTAGGGATGTTACCCAAGACTGAAGTGGTATTTAAAGGTGATACTGCAGAGGAATTGAGAGAAATATCACTACACCGGGAAGATATATTACAACTATTTGATAAACTGAATAGTAGCAAATCACCTGGACCGGATGGTATACATCCCAGAGTGTTGAAAGAACTGAAATATGAGATTGCAGACCTGCTATTGGTAATCTGTGAACTTTCATTAAAATCATCTGTAATACCTGAAGATTGGAGGGTCGCCAACGTAACACCAATTTTTAAAAAGGGTTCCAGGGGTGACCCGGGAAATTACAGACCGGTGAGCCTGACGTCAGTACCAGGGAAAATGGTAGAAACCATCATAAAGAACAAAATTACGCAGCATGTAGATAGTCATGGCCTAATGGGAGACAGCCAACATGGCTTTAGACAAGGAAGATCTTGTCTTACTAATCTGATATGTTTTTTTGAAGGTGTGCATAAACAGGTAGACAAAGGTGAGTCGGTTGATATAGTGTATCTGGATTTTCAGAAAGCTTTTGACAAGGTCCCCCATCAGAGACTTTTGGCAAAGCTAAAAAGTCATGGGATAGGAGGCAGTGTACTATTGTGGATCGGGAACTGGTTAAAAGATAGAAAGCAGAGAGTAGGGCTAAATGGCCAATATTCCCAATGGAAAAAGGTGAATAGTGGAGTACCCCAGGGATCTGTACTGGGTCCGCTGCTTTTTGACATATTCATAAATGACCTGGAAAAGGGAATAACGAGTGAGGTTATCAAATTTGCAGATGACACAAAACTGTTTAAAGCTGTTAAAACCCAAGAGGAAAGTGGAAAACTGCAGGAGGACCTGGATAAATTGGAAGACTGGGCATCCAAATGGCAAATGAAATTTAATGTGGACAAGTGCAAAGTCATGCACCTAGGAAAGAACAACCCACACTATAGTTACTCGATGCAAGGCTCCACATTAGAAGCCACCACCCAGGAAAAAGATTTAGGAGTCATCGTGGATAACATGTTAAAACCCTCCACCCAGTGTGCAGCGGCGGCCAAGAAAGCAAACAGAATGCTAGGTATCATAAGGAAAGGGATGGAGAATAAAACAAAGGATATTATAATGCCTCTGTATCGCTCCATGGTACGACCGCACCTTGAATATTGTGTGCAATTCTGGTCACCGTATCTTAAAAAGGACATAGCGTTATTAGAAAAAGTACAGAGAAGAGCCACCAAATTGGTGAAGGGGATGGAAGGCTACTCCTATGAAGAGAGGCTAAAAAGGTTAGGGCTCTTTAGCCTGGAAAAGAGACGGCTGAGGGGAGATATGATAGAGGTCTATAAATTAATGAATGGAGTGGAACAGATAAACGTGGATCAATTGTTTACACTATCAGAATATAGAAAGACTAGGGGACATGTAATGAAGCTACAGGGTAAACTATTTAAGACAAATAAGAGAAAATATTTTTTCACTCAACGTGTAATCAAACTCTGGAATCTGTTACCGGAGGATGTGGTAAGGGCTGATAGTATAGCTGGGTTTAAAAAAGGTTTGGACAAGTTCCTGGAGGAAAGGTCCATAAACCACTATTAAAAAGGGACCCAGGATATCAATGCTTGACCCAGTACAAGCATTGTGGAACTTGTGTCTTTTGGGGAAACTGCTAGGTACGTATGACCTAGATTGGCCACTGTTGGAAACAGGATACTGGGCTTGATGGACCTCGGTCTGACCCAGTATGGCATGTCTTATGTTCTTATGTTCATACGTCCTACACAACGTTATGGTGAGCAATTACTGCGAATTTATGCTTTAATAGAAGTAACAGCCCAAGATTTGACTGATGCTCTTACAGTCATGCAAGGTACTGTAGACAAACTGACTGCTTACTCTGCTCAAAATAGAATGGCCTTAGATTATTTGCTAGCCACGGAAGGAGGAGTATGTAATATAGTGCATGAGCACTGCTGCACGCTCATTGATTAACAGAGTAAGGTGGTCTCTGGTATCCTAGAACAGATGAGAAAAGAAACTCACTTCTCCAAAGATAATATAGAAGGAACCTCTGATTCTGTATGCCTCTGGTTTGATAACATTTGGAGTGGCTTGTCAGGTCCAGTAAAAGCTCTACTGACAGGCCTGTTTGGCTTCTTAGTAGCCCTCCTACTCTTAGGAATATGTCTTGCCTGTATTATGAAGTGTTGTACTTCATACCTGTCCAAAACTACGAATACTATTGCAGTCCTTAGATTGCAAAGTATTCCTAGTACTGGAGACTTACTTCGTGAAATGCCCTTTTATGAAGAATGTGGTTCTGAGCAGAACCAAAGGGAGGACTGTAGAAAAGGGCCAACTAGGCCAGGCGTGAAAACCAAATTGGATACGATTGGAGAATTGGATGAATCAGCTGATAATACACGAACCTATGTCACCATGGTTCATCCAGTATATGGGGATCTAGATTTAATGGATTCAGGGACAGACAGTGGATCTGGATCCATAATATCCATAGGGATAGGAAGCAGCAGCAGCTCTATACATGAAACTGGATTATAGAACCTAACTTAACTATAGACCATAGAAATTTACAGGTCTGAACTGCAGTAAAACTGTCTCTTTAAGTGAACTTCTGCTTTTCTCAAGGACATTAGACTTAGCAAATAGGGCTTGTGTGGTTAGCAAATAGTGCTTATGTGGAAACAGTATTGGGTCAGGCTAAACTTCTCTAAATCAGTGTTTCCCAACCCAGTCCTACGGGGCACACCGGCCAGTCAGGTTTTCGGGATATCCCTAATGACTATGCATGAGATATATATGCATTAGAGATATCCTGCCAACCTGACTGGTTTGTGGCCCTCCAGGGCTGGATTTGGAGACCCCTGCCTTACACCTCTGTCATTTAAGATTGTGAGTGGGCAAGGTGCAGATGTCCTAGACATCGAAAGGGTATATAGAATGTGACACATTCCTCCTCGATTCTCACCACCACCAAAAAGTTGTCTAATAGACAATATTTTGGTGGTGGTGAGAATCAAGGAGGAATGTGTCACATTCTATATACCCTTTCGATGTCTAGGACATCTGCACCTTGCCCACTCACAATCTTAAATGACAGAGGTGTAAGGCAGGGGTCTCCAAATCCAGCCCTGGAGGGCCACAAACCAGTCAGGTTGGCAGGATATCTCTAATGCATATATATCTCATGCATAGTCATTAGGGATATCCCGAAAACCTGACTGGCCGGTGTGCCCCGTAGGACTGGGTTGGGAAACACTGCTCTAAATAAATAGAACAGAGAGTACATCTGCTTTATCCTTCAGTCTGATAGGCTAAAGAGGTTGCTGGGTCAGGATGATCTGCTTTTAGAAATTGGGCTTTAAGTCAACAAGCAAACATAGCTTGCATAAATAGTAGAAAATCAGCAAATATTATAAGTAACTAATTAGCTTCTGTTGTATAGTGGAAACATAGTGACACCTATTGAATATAGTGAATATAGTTATGAGGTGTAACTTCTTCTTTCTATATGACGTGTTGCATATGTTAGCAAATTTTATGTGCACTTTTGTAATTTGGAAAGTACCAGATGTTAATTAAAGATTAACTGAGTCAGCTGATATTTTACAATAAAAGTGGGAGCCCTGTGAAGCCATCTTTGATGAAACTCTAATGGATATGTCTGTTTTAGACTCCATGTGTTTCCTCCATGCAGAGCTCTGTGGTATTTAATTGGTTAATTGTGTCTCGTCTTTTCTTTCCTATTGAGAGGTATAGAAAAATCAAAAAGAATCCAGGTTTTATGTGAAGGATTTCAGACCCCAGGAGGGTGAGAGTCAAAAGGCTTCCGACCTCGGATTAGGTCACTACTCCATTTATTTCATGGTGCCAAAGAAAGATGGGTCCCTACAACCTATTCTTGATCTCAAGGGAGTAAATCGTTGTCTGAGGGTGCCTCATTTCCGCATGGAAACCTTGAAATCCGTCATAGTGGCGGTGCGTCAAGGGGAGTTTTTGATGTCACTCGATCTCATGGAGGTCTACTTGAACATTCCGATTAGAGCAGCCCATCAAAGGTTCCTGAGATTCGCATTCCCATGGGGTCATTATCAGTTCCAGGTGCGGCCATTTGGGTTGGCTATGGCCCCACGCACGTTCACCAAGATCATGGTGGTGGTAGCAGCAGCGTTGCGAAAAGAGGGTATTCTAGTTCACCCTTATCTCGACGATTGGCTAATCCGGGCAAAGTCCAAGGTTGAGAGTTTGCAGGCCATGGACAAAGAGGTGGGGCTTCTGCAGAGTCTCGGCTAGGTAGTCAATGTAAAGAAGAGTCACTTGGTTCCATCTCAGTCGCTCGAATATCTAAGGGTATGTTTCGACACTTTGAGAGGCTCGATATTCTTGCCGGATCGCCGCGTGCAGGTCTTGCGTCAGCTCGTGCGCAGGTTCTTGGGGATCCCAGCGCCATACGCATGGTGGTATCTTCGGCTGCTGGGGATCATGGTGGCAACTCTGGAGGTGGTCCCGTGGGCCAGATTTCATATGCGACCCTTGCAAAGGGCGTTGCTGCGACGATGGTTGAACCAATCAGATTCGCTGAAGAAGCGCCTTCCCTGCCCAATGCGAGTATGGCAATCTCTGCAGTGGTGGCTGTCTCCGAAGTCCCTGCAGGCGGGCTTGCACTTGGAACAACCGGTTTGGCTTCCTGTAATGATGGATGCGAGTCTGGCGGGGTGGGGAGCCCATTGCGAGGGCCGGTTCGCTCAAGGGATCTGGTCTGCCCAGGAAGCCTCATGGTCGATCAACCGTCTCGAGCTGCGAGCGGTGTTTCAAGCACTTCAGGCATGCGAGAGTTTAGTGAGGGGGCGAGCGGTGCGAGTGCTCTCGGACAACTCTGCGACGGTGGCGTACCTCAACCGACAAGGCAGAATGGGAAGTGTAGCCATGGAGGAAGAGTCGGAGGGGTTGTTCAAGTGGTTAGAACCTCACCTGCTGGCCATTTCGGTGGCGCACATCGCGGGGAAGGACAATGTGATGGCAGATTTTCTCAGCAGGGTGTGGGTGGACGTTTTGGAGTGGGAGCTTCATCCGCAACTGTATGCACAAATTGTCCGCAGATGGGGGGCCGCCGGTCATGGATCTCATGGTGACCTTTCAGTTGGCAAAAACAGGTCGGTTTTTCAGCAGACGGAGAGAAAGGATGTCCAAAGGCATTGATGTGCTCATTCAGCCTTGGCCGGAGTCCGAGCTTCTCTATGTCTTCCCTCCGTGGGCTCTGATCGGCCGAGTGGTTCAGCGCATCAAGGCACACCACGGCAAAGTTCTGCTGGTGGCCCCGGATTGGCCCAGATACCCCTGGTATGCCGATCTAGTTCACCTGCCCGACGGAGAGCCATGGAGGCTTCCGCCTTCAGAGGACCTGCTGATTCAGGGTCCTCTGCGGATGCCCCAGGTGAATTGGTTCTCGCTTACGGTATGGCCATTGAAAGGACATGGTTGAAAAGGAAAGGTTATTCGGCGGCGGTTATTGCCACGCTCCTTCGGGCTAGGAAATCCTCAACATCTCTCGCATACGTGCGCATGAGGCGGATTTTTGAAGACTGGTGTTCCAGGCAGCATATTCGGGTGGCGATTGCTTCCGTTCCCGTGATACTCAGTTTCTTGCAGGACGGTTTTGAGAAAGGGTTAGCCGCCAGTTCCTTGAAGGTTCAGCTGGCGGCTCTCTCGTGTTACAGGGGCAGGATTCAGGGGGTTCCTCTGGGTTCGCACAGTGATGTGCAGCGCTTTCTTAAGGCGGTTTTCAGGCTTTGACCTTTGCGTAGAGTGTCGGTGCCCCCGTGGGACTTGAATCTAGTCTTATAGGCCTTGGTTAAGAAACCCTTTGAGCCCCTGAACCAGGCATCTGTTAAGGACTTGACGTTGAAGATGGTGTTTCTGGTGGCTATATGCTCTGCGAGGCGGATTTCGGAATTACAGGCGCTGTCGTGCAGGGAGCCGTTTTTATCTTTTTCTAGAGACAAGGTGATTCTAAGGCTAGTTCCATCCTTTCTGCCTAAAGTGGTCTCTCCGTTTCATTTGAATCAATCAGTCTTCCTTCCGGTATTTAACTCTGGAGCAGAACAGGCCGCAGACTGGGGCTTGCATCGTCTGGATGTCTGGCGGGTGTTGCGCCGGTACCTAAAAGTCTCGAAAGCCTTCCGTAAGTCGGACCGACTATTCGTGCTCTTCGGCGGTGTTCAGAAGGGAGAATCAGTGGCAAAGGCTTCCATTTCCAGATGGATTAAGGAGGCAATTGCGTTGGCTTATATTTTGCAAGGGCGTCGGTTCCGGTGGGGTTGCGGGCGCACTCTACTAGGGCGCAGGCAATGTCATGGGCGGAGCATTGTTTGGTTCCGCCAGCAGAAATTTGCAGGGTGGCTACCTGGTCGTCTCTTCATACTTTCAGCAAACACTACCGGTTAGATGTTCTAGCAGCTCGGGAGTCCTGTTTTGGATAACTGCTCTGTTACATCCCAGATGTGGAGGACTAAACTGGAGGATCGCTTAGGAAATGGAAATTACACTTACCTGGTAATTGTTGTTCCTGAAGGGAATCCAGTTTAGTCCTCAATCCCACCTGGAGGAGAGGTCTGTCTGGAGGGCGCGCTGACTGCGGGAAGAGAGGGTTCTGCTAAACAAAACACACTATGATTCATGTTTGGAGTTCTTCCTTTCCCTTTCTGTTTACTCTCTTTCTTGTTCTTCTGCTGTCGCTACCATTTCTTTGAGGTAAGGAGACAGAAGCAATGTGCAGAATTCTGGCTTCCTTGTTTAGCGGGGGGTCAGGGGAATTGTTTAAGGTTAATGTTTTATGATTCTGCTTAATTAGTTTTACTGTTTCATGTGTTGCTTCTTTGAGTCTGCTTTGTCAATAGTTTACTGGGGGCTGATGGGAGCTCCAGCAGCATACACCTGGGGAGATCAAGATTCTGATTGGTCCAGTCTCCATGCTGCAGGAGGAGGTGCACTACCCAGACGTGGAGGACTAAACTGGATTCCCTTCAGGAACCACAATTACCAGGTAAGTGTAATTTCCATATCTACATTTATCTGTTCCACTCTGCTCATTAATTTATAGACTTCTATCATATTTCCCCTCAGCCGTCTCTTTTCCAGGTTAAAAAGCCCTAACCTTTTTAGCTTTTCTTCATAAGGGGTATCCTTTCATCCCCTTTACCATTTTGGTGGCTCTTCTCTGAACCTTTTCTAATAACGCTATATCCTTTTTAAGATACGGTGACCAGAATTGCACACAATATTCAAGGTGCAGTCTCACCATGGAACGATACAGAGGCATTATAATATCCTTTGTTTTATTTTCCATTCCTTTCCTTATGATACCTAGCATTCTATTTGCTCTCTTGGCCGCCGCTGCACCCTGGATGGAGGGTTTTAACATGTTATCCACGATGACACCTAAATCTTTTTCATGGGTGGTGGTTCCTAATGTGGAACCTTGCATCGTGGAACCATAGTTTGGGTTGTTCTTCCCTAGGTGCATAACTTTGCACTTATCCACATTAAATTTCATCTGCCATTTTGATGCCCAGTCTTCCGATTTATCAAGATCCTCTTGCAGTTTTCCACAATCCTCATGGGTTTTAACAACTAAATAGTTTTTTGTCATCTGCAAATTTGATAACTTCACTCGTTATTCCCTTTTCCAGGTCATTTATGAATATCTCAAAAAGCAGCAGACCCAGCATAGATCCCTGGGGTACACCACTATTCATCTTTCTCCATTGGGAAACTCTTCCCTTCCCATGGCTGGGACCACCATTTACACTTACTGTGATGGTCTGGTTCCTGCCCATACAGTGCCTGTAGGGCAATGCTTTCTAAATCTTTATCCAGTATGACCACTTTTTAAAAAAATGTTATATTTATGCAAGTTTTCACAAAATACAAGTTAGAACACACTTGTTAAGGAAATGCAGGCAATCAAAGAAATAAACAGAAAATACATGGTCTAAACATGACCCACATGAGGAAAAAGAAACATATCAACCACCCAACCTCTAGCCCACAATAATGGTCTAAGCATGGTTACCAGGAAAAAACAATAAATAAAGGCAAAAAACATTACCAAGAAAACTGAGATTGGCACAACTGGCATCATTCTAGGATGCTGGCAGGAGAAGAATAGACAATCCTAGGTTCCAGAGACCCATGGGCATTAGAAAAGGAAATCAATTGTGAGGGAAATGAGAAAACATAAGATTGACCCTGAAGTCTAATAAGGCACTAATAGGGGTATTTGAGAATAAAACACCCCGCCTAGCTGGAGAACCCGCGGAGGCATGACTAAAAATTCACTTGCCAAGTAAGGGAAAATCCTAACCAGACAGCCCTTAAATAAAACATTCCTCTTTTGAAAAAACATATGGAGCATCCAATCCCTATTCGACACAAGCACCAATGTTATTAAGCAAATGACAGGAGTAACTAAGCCCAAATCAGACATTTCCAATACAGCAGATATTTTCAATACATCCAGCCTCCTGTGGGCCAGAGATCTCTACAGCAGCAAGGACCTTCCGACCCTGGGAGGTGATATATATCATTCCATGGGAGGTGATATATATCGTTCCATGGTGAGACCGCACCTTGAATATTGTGTGCAATTCTGGTCGCCGTATCTTAAAAAGGATATAGCGATTTTAGAAAAGGTTCAGAGAAGAGCCACCAAAATGGTAAAGGGGATGGAAGGATACTCCTATGAAGAAAGGCTAAAAAGGTTAGGGCTCTTTAACCTGGAAAAGAGATGGCTGAGGGGAGATATGATAGAAGTCTATAAATTAATGAACGGAGTAGAACGGGTAAACATAGATCGATTGTTTACGTTATCAGAATATAGAAAGACTAGGGGACATGCAATGAAGCTACAGGGTAAACTATTTAAGACTAATAAAAGAAAATATTTTTTCACTCAACGTGTAATCAAACTCTGGAATTTGTTACCGGAGGATGTAGTAAAGGCTGTTAGTGTAGCTGGGTTTAAAAAAGGTTTGGACAAGTTCCTGGAGGAAAGGTCCATAAACCATTATTAAGAAGTGACCGAAGATATCAATGCTTGACCCGGTACAAGCATTGTGGAACTTGTGTCTGTTGGGGAAACTGCTAGGTACATATGACCTAGATTGGCCACTGTTGGAAACAGAATACTGGGCTTGATGGACCTTGGTCTGATCCAGTATGGCATATCTTATGTTCTTATGATATGCTCTAACTAACGGAGGACAAGCATATGGAGATACCTCCATTACCTCTGAGAGATATTGTTTAAGCATATCCCTCACAGTAATGGTGGGGGATCTTGGGAAGTTAACTAAATGCAAATTAGAAAGCAGACTACGATTATCAAACTGTTCGAATTTAAATTTTAAATTATTAGATTCTTTAATAAATGCATCTGACTGCTCTTCCATACACTTGGCATCTTCCACCGTTGTTTTTAAAGATGCAATAGATTCAGTGTTCCTCCCATAGCTCTCAGTATTCTTTTGTGTCTTATTGTGCAAAGATTGAATCTGAGGAGAAATAGCTTCCCCAAGAGTTTGATTGCATTCCAAATAGTTTCTAAAGTGAACTGCTCTGGCTTTTGCAAACCAAAAGAGAAAGAATAAGTACCACCTTCAGCAACTACAGACCCCAGGGCCTCCTTGGGAACAACAGGATCAGGCTCCCAATGCCATTGAAAAACTCCCTCTCTGCAGCTCACTCTGTGCTTGATGATCCGGTGAGAAATCTAGCACCTCAGAACCAGCTCCATCATGCATCCCCAGTGAAGATGCGGGAACATCAGCACCGGGAGATCCAGTTGCCTCCAACCCAGCTGAACTCATTCTAGGGCATGGTTGCTTGGAAAGTCTCAGCATCACGGGAGCGAAAGGTCACAACCCAAGGGTAACCGGACGTTAGAGCACACCAACAGGCCCAGAGTTGGGATTTCTGCTCCCCCCTCAACCACCAGTTGCTGCTCTCAACGCACAAAGGAATCAATTGGGTCAATGGCAACTGGAGAGGAGGTAGGCAGAGAACCTGAGGTAGCTTAATCTGCCTTGCCTTCCTCTTTTTTCCCATGAGAGTAAGAGTGTCTGAGCCAGCCTCTCAGTATACCATCATCTTAGATCCAACCCCATTTTAACACTTAAAAATTCACATGACCCCCGAGGATGATGAGAATAAAATAGCAGACCTCTTCTCCTTTTCCTTCCTTCATCTACTTCCTCCTCCCTCCACTTATCCAAAGTACGAAGAGCCCGATATTCATTTGGGCATGTTATGTGCTGCTATTGGGCATAGCCATACCCGCCCACAAAAGATATGCCATACTGGGTCAGACGAAGGTCCATCAAGCCCAGTATTCTGTTTCCAACAGTGGCCAATCTAGGTCATACGTACCTAGCAGTTTCCCCAAAAGACACAGGTTCCACAATGCTTGTACTGGGTCAAGCAGTGGATATTTTGGGTCCACTTTAATAATGATTTATGGACCTTTCCTCCAGAAACTTGTCCAAACCTTTTTTAAACCTGGCTACACTAACAGCTTTTACTACATCCTACGGTAGCAAATTCCAGAGTTTGATTATACCGTGAAGTGAAAAAAATATTTTCTCTTATTTGTCTTAAATTGTTTACCTTGTAGCTTCATTGCATGCCCCCTAGTCTTTCTATATTTTGATGGTGTAAACAATCAATCTGCGTTTACCCGTTCCACTCCATTCGTTAATTTATAGACCTCTATCATATCTCCCCTCAGCTGTCTCTTTTCCAGGTTGAAGAGCCCTAACCTGTTTAGCCTCTCTTCATAGGGGTATCCTTCCATCCCCTTTACCATTTTGGTGGCTCTTCTCTGTACCTTTTCTAATAATGCTATATCTTTTTAAAGATATGATGAACAGAACTGCACACAATATTCAAGGTGCGGTCGCACCATGGAATGATACAGAGGCATTATAATATCCTTTGTTGTATTCTCCATTCCTTTCCTTATGATACCTAGCATTCTAGGTACATCGGGCCTTTCATACTAACACTCCGCAATATCTGGCAGACCTTATCACTTATCACACCCCCAGGCATACACCTCGTTCATTTCACCTTAACCGTCTCACTCTCCCTTCCCCCTCTCTTGCACATCTTCAGTCCACCCGCTCCTCAGCTTTCTTCTTCGCAGCTCCCGCCCTCTGGAACTCTCTTCCCCCCTCCCTCCAGCTTGAGCCCCACTATCCCACTTTTAAATGTAATCTGAAAACCCACCTCTTTTCCCTCGCCTTTGACCTTCCCTCCCCTTTTGTGTAAGCTCTCTCTATTGAGTTTTGTGCTGTGCTCTTTCCTCCTCCCGCTTTCCTATTTTGAGATTGTAACTTCCTTTTCCTTTCTTCTGGCTTATTGTTTTTATGATTATTTTATGATTGTTTTTATATTGTAAACCACTCTGGTCCCCCTGAAGGGCGGTATATCAAGTTTAATAAACATAAACATAAACACATTCTATTTGCTCTCTTGGCTGCCACTGCACACTGGCCAGAGGGTTTTAAAATGTTATCCATGATGATGCCTAAATCTTTTTCCTGGGTGGTGGCTCCTAATGTGGGACCTTGCATCGTGTAACCATAGTTTGGGTTGTTCTTTCCCAGGTGCATAACTTTGCACTTGTCCACGTTAAATTTCATCTTCCATTTGGATGCCCAGTCTTCCAATTCATCAAGATCCTCTTGCAATTTTTCACAATCCTCATGGGTTTTAACAACTTTGAATAGTTTTGTGTCATTTGCAAATTTGATAACCTCACTCATTATTCCCATTTCCAGGTCATTTACGAATATGTTAAAAAGCAGCGACCCAGCACAGGTCCCTGGGGTACTCCACTATTCACCTTTCTGCATTGGGAAAATTGGCCATTTAGCCCTACCCTCTGCTTTCTATCTTTTAACCAGTTCCTGATCCACAATAGTACACTGCCTCCTATTCCATGACTTCTTAATTTTGCCAAAAGTCTCTCATGAGCGACCTTGTCAAAGGCTTTCTGAAAGTCCAGATACACTATATCAACCGACTCACCTTTGTCTACCTGTTTATTCACATCTTCAAAAAAACATAACAGATTAGTAAGACAAGACCTTCCTTGGCTAAAGACATGTTGGCCATCTCCCATTAAACCATGATTATCTACATGTTCGGTAATTTTGTTCTTTATGATGGTTTCTACCATTTGTCCCGGTACTGATGTCAGACTCACCGGTCTCTAGTTTCCCGGATCACCCCCGGAAACCTTTTTAAAAATTGGCATTACATTGACCATCCTCCAATCTTCAAGTATTACTGATGATTTTAATGATAGTTCACAGATTACTAATAGTAGGTCTGCACTCTCATATTTCAGTTCTTTCAATACCCTTGGATGTATACCATCCGGTCAAGGTGATTTGCTACTCTTCAGTTTATCAAATAGTTGTAATACATCTTCCCAGTGTATCAATATTTCTTTCAATTGTCCTTTAAATACCATTTCAGTCATGGGTATCATTCCTACATCTTCCTCAGTAAAGACCGAAGTAAAGAATTCATTCAGTCTCTCCGCTATGGCCTTGTCCTCGCTTAGTGCCCCTTTTACCCCTCTGTCCGCTAATGATCCAACTGACTCTCACAGTTTTTTTGCTACGAATGTACTTGAAAAAGTCTTTATTACGTGTTTTTGCTTCCACAGCAAGCTTCTTCTCAAATTCTCTCTTTGCTTGCCTTATCAATGCCTTGCATCTAACTTGCCAGTGCTTGTGTTGTTGCTAGTTTTCGTCATTTGGCTCCTTCTTTCATTTCCTGAAAGATGCTTTTTTGGTAACAACAGCCTCTGACCTCACCTTTAAACCATGCTGGCAGTTTTTTTGTTTTAATCCCAGATATTCAATGCCGGGGTCATATGCAGTCCTGGCATTGAATATCTGGCTTTGCTGCAGTAGCTAACCAGGCAGCAGTGAAATTGCATGCCACCTCAGTTAGCACCTGCGACTAAGAGATAGGTGAGGGTTTTCCTCATCTGTATTTTAGCTGCCTGTCTGTAACTGGGCGGCATGCAATATCACTGCAGCCTGGTTAGGGACTGTTGCCACCTCCGCTCCTCCACAGAATGCCCCCAACATGCCCCGATGCTAAGGGGTTAGCATCAGGGCATGTAAAGGAGATAATCACAGATATTCAGTGGCACTAGCCATGTTAGTGCCGCTGAATATCCCGATTAGAGGCATTTACACAGTTTACTGGTCTTTTGAATATTGGGCCCTAAGACACTGATGGTGGCCACAGTAGTAGTGTGTCAATGTGTACTTACAGACCCCAGTATTAGGAAAGAAGTTTTTAGTCTAATAAGAAGGCCACAAGGAAGGCAGGGGCAGGGCTTGTGAACATTTGCTGATTGCCACTAAAGGTCCAGAGGGAGTGGGAGCCATAGGCATAGTTTGGGTTGGGGGGGCATGGGGGGCAGTGTTGCAGGCACAAATAGTGAGCTGGTCTTCCTGCCCCCCACTGCCAATATGATTTCCTTACCCTTTGCCCCCCCAAAGTAAGAAGGCAAGCTACACTGAAGGGGGAGAAGCCTGTTTCTGTGACCCCCATCCACCAATGATATGACCCCCATTTGGGGTCCTGACCCACTGTTTGGGAACCACTGCTGTAGGGGTTCATATAAAAAAAGCCAGTGTTCCAAGATGATGTCTGCCCTTGAGGGAGTGTACTGACACTAGCCTTGATTTTAATTCACACTGCAATGAGCAATCTTTCACGCGGCAAAGCTCTGCTGCCCAGCCAGGTTTTCCTTATCAGTTGTTGCGTCCAGACCAACAGGGCGCTTGCACATCACTATATGAGCCAAGACCTGCTACAGAGAGCATCCATATCTTGTGCTATCCTATGTATTACTAAGGCAATTACAATCACAGTTTCACCAGGGTAGTACTTCTACCAAGCAGAAGAAATGAAACATCCCCCCTCCCCAATCCCATTGACGCTCTATTGGCTCTGATGTCTGACACTACCCCTTTTCACAGGGATCTCCCCATAAGACCTCTCTTATCGCCCTGGACTCACACAGTTCTGTTTCTTCCAGAAAGAATCCTTAAAAAAAAAGAATAAAATAGACAGCTAGCGGAAAAGCCATAACTTCCTTTTCTTACAGTTATTCTTTTCATTTATCAATCTACAATGCTTTTCAAAATCTTTGTTAGTGATATAGCGGAAGCGAAATCTGCAATAGAGTAAACACCCAGGAAGGTGTAGATATCATGAGGAGGGATCTAGCTAAGCTTGAAGAATGGTCTAGAATTTGGCAGCTGAGATTTGATGTTAAAAATGCAAGGTCATGCATTTGGGCTGCAGCAATCCAGGGGAGCAATATAGTATAGGGGGTGAAGTACTTTTGTTCACTAAAGAAGAATGGGACCTAGGCATGATTGTGTCTGATTATCTTAAAGTAGCTAAAAGGTAGAAAAGGTGACAGCAAAAGCTAGAAGGATGCTTGGGTGCATAGGGAGAGGATTGGCCAGCAGAAGAAAGGAGGTGATAGTGCCTCTGAATGAGTCTTTGGTGCGACCTCATTTAGAGTACTGTGTGCAATTCTGGAGACCACACCTTCAAAGGGATATAAACAGGCTGGAGTCCGTACAGAGGGTGGCTATTAAAATGGTTAGTGTTCTTCATTATAAAGCACATGAGGACAGACTTAAGAATCTTAATATGTAAAGTGTTAGCCATGGGGGCTACTTTCTTTTTACGTTTTCCATGTAAATGTTTGGTTGGGTTTGAAGGGGCCTCTTATGTATTTACTGATATTACTCATTTAGAGAAATTTGTGAAAGACCGTTCAGGTGCTGGGTACGGTGATAAGTCTGGTAAATAGACGGTAGGTTCTCCAATAGTGTAGGCTTTTTTAGCCTGGTTTTCTTGTGATTATATTTCTTTTCTTTTTCTATATGCTTGTACCATTTATGTGGACTATATATTGTATTCTGTTTTTTTGCTGTTATGCAATTTGTATTTCTTCTAATTTTGTGCTATTTTCCTTTATTGATTGGTGTATACTCACTGTAAAATGCTTAATAAAAAAAAAAAAAAAAAAAAAAAAAAGAATCTTAATATGTACATTTTAGAGGAAAGGCGGGATAGAGGTGACATGATTGAGATGTTTAAATACCTCCGTGGCATAAATGCACAGGAGGAGAGCCTCTTTCGACTGCTATGAGGGGACATGGGATGAAGGTGAAAGGGGATAGATTCAGGAGTGATATGCTCAAATATTTTTTTACGGAAAGAGTGGTGGATCCGTGAAATAGTCTTCCAGTGGAGGTGGTAGAGATGAGGACAGTAACTGAATTCAAAGAAGTATGGGAGAAACACAGAGGATCTCTAAAGGAAAAAAGGGGACTGTTGTAGTGATTGATAAGGAAGGACAGACTAGATAGGCCATATGGTCTTTTTCTGTCGTCATGTTTCTATGTTTCTACAATCAAAAACAAACAAACAATCTAATTAACATTTGGAGTTACCCTCATTCTTTCACTCCTCAACTCCTGCATACTCCCTTCTGATCCCCAAGGTCTGTCTTACCTCACATCATTGCTTTGGCTACACCAGTGGCCAGAATAGCCTTTCAGATTCTTTCACTACCTTCCCTGACTACATTGCTTCTCTCCCTTGTTATGTCTCGTTTGGACTACTGTAATGTCTCTCTGGCCAGCCTTCCCCAATACCAATTGCACAGACTGCAGCTTGTCCAAAACACAGCAGCACGTATTCTTATGCACCCCTCCCACTCTGACCACGTCACTCCCCTCCTTATTCACCTCCATTGGCTCCCTTTGGCCTTCCGCATTCAATATAAAATTCTCATCTTTGTCCATAATGCAATTCATACTGGAACACCTCAACTTTAACCTACTTGGATCAACTATCAATAAAGAAGCAACAAGCAGTCAAGAAATCAGACGACGCATTGCTCTTGGCAGAATGGCTATGAAAGACCTAGATAAGATTCTCAAGAGCAGAGATGTCTCTCTCCATACAAAGATTCGACTTGTTCAAGCCATGATATTTTCAATAACATTATATGGATGTGAAAGCTGGACAGTGGAAAAGATAGACAGGAAGACAATTGATGCCTTTGAATTATGGTGCTGGCGGCGCATACTGTGTATACCATGGACTGCCCGAAGTACAAACCAGTCTGTACTAGAGGAGATCAAACCTAAGCTTTCTTTAGAAGCTCAGATGACAAGACTTCGACTTTCATACTTTGGACACATCATGCGGAGACAGAGATCATTAGAGAAAGACATCATGCTTGGCAAGATAGAAGGTCAACGCAAAAGAGGAAGGCCAGCAATGAGATGGATCGATACAATAACAGCAGCTACAGGTACCAGTCTGTCAACAATGAGCCGCCTGACTGAAGACCGAACACAATTTAGGATAGCTATCCAGAGGGTCACCAAGAGTCGACTCCAACTCGACGGCACTTAACAACAACAACAACACCTCAATATCTCTCCAACCTGATCCGCCTTCACACCTCCCAGCACTCACTGAGGTCCATACATTCAACCGCATGTCCCTTCCCTCCCCCTCCCAGGCCCACCTGGAGTCTACCCGGTCCTCTGCCTTCTTTTTCCTCAGCCCCAGGCTCTGGAACTCACTCCCCCCAGTCCTCCACCTAGAGCCCTCTTTTACCAATTTTAAATCAAGACTGAAGACCCACCTATTCCACCTAGCTTTTGATCTCCCTCCCCTGCCCTCTCCCTCTGCCCACCTCCCCAGTAAGGTTCCTACCCCCCTTCCGTTTCAGGTCTCTTCCTCTGTGTTCTCTTCTCGAAAACTATCCCTTTTCTGTTTATTTACTGGTGTTCTGTTTCCTTTCCTAGCAGCGTTGGCATTTTATTGTAAACCACTCTGATGCTCATGTGTGGGCGGTATATGAAAAACTAAATAAAGATAAAGATGTCTATTTATATCTAAGCTTATACATTCATATACACACACGCATGTACATATACATATATATATGTATATATATGTACATGTACATACATATATATATATATTGCCATATAAGTATATCTATATTTGTACATATATGTAGGTAGGTAAGCATGTCTCTGTGAGTCTGAGGGTGTATGTATATATATATATAGAATGGGCCCAATATTCAGCATTGGTGGCTAACACTCCTACTATAACTAGCCAATGGCACTGAACCTTATACTTGGATATTCAATGCTGGGGCCATATTCGGCCTCCAGCATTGAACATCTGGGTCAGCTGCAGAACCCAGAAGCTAACCGGCCAGTGGCGATATTGAGCTGCTGCCTAGTTAGCTTCTGCAGCGAAAGGAAAGGTCAATATTACCACTGCCTGGTTATGGCTCAGTACTATCCCCGACATGGCCCGATGCTAGCCGGTTAGCATCAGGGCATGCAGCAGCGACACCCGCAGATATACACCGGCACTAACTGTATTAGTACCACTGAATATTCCTGCAAACCTTATTAATGCCTTTGAATATCAGGCCCAATATATTTCACACATATATATTCTCTAGCTATATATATATATGTATGTGTTTGTGTGTGTTTATATATGCATATGGGACTCTAGGTTTGCCACTACATAATCCTCTACTACCTGACCTATCTAGGTCTATCTAGCTATAAATACATGTTTTTCCCTTGCTGCAACTCTTTCCTATCCAACATATGCCAAGCTCCACAGGGATGGAATAGGCCTCAACTTCAAAAAGAGAAAAACATTGAAGGGAAATGAACCTCTGAAACTTCAGAACACCTGTCTTTCATCAGGTGTCCCAGATTCTTCTATTCTCTGGTATTCAGGTTACAGCCCCTCCCATCCCCCACCAGTCCGGTCTCCACCTCTTGTCTTGGTCTTTATTTGTAGTGTCCTTTTGTCTTTATTTATAGCATCCCCTGGGTCTACCACTGTCCTTACTATCCTTCTCTCTTCTTTTCTATTGGCTCTCCTATCATACTGATGGCGTTCCTTCTTCCTCCTTTACTTTCACCGGTTGCACTTCATTATTATTGTACACTGCTTTGACGCTCCGGCAATGGGCGGTATATCAAATGTTTTGAATAAAGATTAAAGATAAAGATATACTATCTATATCACTTAGGTACCTTGAAAAGACTGCTGCTTCACATTCAGTCTCTCTAGGCTAAGACAGCGGATCTCATTCCAGGCTACCTTAACGTTTACAAAGTTCAAAAACCTACGTCTTCCACCTGTGGGAGCACTTTTATTCCCATGTGTCAATGCATCAAGCAAACCCCAAGAAGGAGTTCATGTCCTTTTCTCCTTCTGGTGCAATGCAGAGATATGGCAAAGGAAAAAAAAAAGGAAAACACCTGACCTTCTTGACTCTCGGTCCAGAAGACTTCCAACTACTACAACCCAGAGGACATACCATCAGGCTGACTATATTATTTCCTGGAATGACATTGTACTACTATACCTACTGTGTATATCATGGACAGGCCAAAGAACAAACCAGTCAGTACTAGAGGAGATCAAACCTAAGTTTTCTTTAGAAGCTTAGATGACAAGATTTTGACTTTCATACTTTGGACACATCATACAAAGAGAAAGATTGTTGGAGAAAGACATAACGCTCGGCAAGGTAGAAGGTCACCATAAAAGAGGAAGGCCAGCAATGAGATGGAGTGATACAATAACAGCAGCTATGGGTGGCACTCTATCAACAATGAGCAGCTTGACTGAAGACCGAACACAGTTTAGGTCAACTATCTAGAGGGTCGCCATGAGTTGACACCGACTCAACAGCACGTAACAAGAACTTAGTCCTAGTTCTTAGTGGAACACAGGATCTGGTACAAGAGATAAGGGCGTTGGGGCCACTTGGCAATAGTGATCATAGCATGATCACATTTGATTTCATAAATGGAAGCAGGACAGCAAGGAAATCCACAGTACCACTTTTTAACTTTCAAAAGGGAGACTATGATAAACTGAGGAAAACAGTTAAAGAAGAAGCGCTCTGAATCATGTTGGAAAGAGGAGATGGCACTGTCATCCATACTGCGGTAATCTACAGACTTCCGACTCAAATTGAAGAGATAGATAACAAATTTATTATAGATATTGCCAAGATAGCAACAAAGGGGGAAGCAATCATATTGGGTGACTTTAATCTAACCGATATGGATTGGATTACTCCTTTTGCAAATCTGGAAAGAAGCAAACAAATTGTGGACGCTATCCAAGATGCGTTACTTAGACAAATGGTGATGGAACCAACCAGGGAAAGCTCAATGCTGGATTTGGTGCTCACCAACAGTGATAGCGTGTCTAATGTCTGGGTTAGTGCCCCTGTGAGCAACAGTGATCATCACACGGTGTGGTTTGAGATAAATGCCAAGGTGCAATCCAATCATAGCAAGCTCAAAGTCCTAAACTTCAAAAACACTGACTTCAATAAAATGGCCGAGTACCTAAAGGAGGAGCTGAGAGGGTGGAAGGGGATAAGGGAAGTGGAATTGCAATGGGCTAAACTAAAAGGGGCAATAAAAGGGGCAACAGATAAATATGTAAGAAAAGTAAATAAAAACAAGAGGAGAAGGAAACCTCTTTGGTTTTCCAAAGAAGTGGCTGCTCAAATAAGGGCAAAAAACACAGCTTTCGCAAAATTCAAAAGGTTGCAAACAGAAGAACACAGAGATGAATACAGGATCAAACTCAAGGAGACAAAAAGAGAAATAAGGATAGCAAAATCAAAGGCAGAGGAAAAGATGGCTAAAAATGTTAAGTGCGGCGACAAAACTTTCTTCAGGTATATTCCGGAAAGGAAGATGATCAGAGTTGGAACTGCAGGACTCAGAAGTGCTGGAAACGGACTCGTGGAAAATGACATTGATAAAGCGAAATTACTAAACAAATACTTCTGCTCTGTTTTTAAGAACATAAGAACATAAGAACATAAGAAATGCCATACTGGGTCAGACCGAGGTCCATCAAGCCCAGTATCCTGTTTCCAACAGTGGCCAATCTAGGTCATACGTACCTAGCAGTTTCCCCAAAAGACACAGGTTCTGCAGTGCTTGTACTAGGCCAAGCATTGATATCCTGGGTCCCTTTTTAATAGTGGTTTATGGACCTTTCCTCCAGGAACTTGTCCAAAATCCTGGAAAATCCTGGAAAATCCTGGAGAAGGACCCCCTGAGACTCCCAAATATAAAAATGGGAATGAGGTAGATACCACACCATTCAATGAAGATGAGGTTTTAGAACAACTTGCAAAACTGAAAGTGGACAAGGCCATGGGACCGGATAGGATACATCCAAGAATACTGAAAGAGCTCAGAGAGATTCTTTCAGGGCCATTAAAGGATGTTTTCAACAGATCCTTGGAAACAGGAGAGGTTCCTCAGGACTGGAGAATGGCTGACGTTGTACCTCTACACAAAAATGGTGACAGGGAAGAAGTGTCAAAGTACAGGCCCGTGAGCCTTACCTCGGTGGCGGGAAAGGTAATGGAGACGCTCCTGAAAGAGCAAATAGTGAACTTTCTCAAAACCAGCGGGTTGCAGGATCCGAGGCAACATGGTTTTACAGAGGGACGATCTTGCCAGACAAATCTGATTGACATAGTAACATAGCAAGTGACGGCAGATAAAGACCAGCATGGTCCATCTAGTCTACCCAGCAAGATGGCAAGAGTAGGTGCACCTGTCGCTCTGTGCAGGCCACCCCTCCCCATGTCTTTGTTTAGGGGTGAACCCACCACTCCATGTAGGACACCCCTATTTGTTGAGATGTTAGATGGTTCAGAAGTTAGATGGTACCGTTTATTTTGTTTTTATCCTATTGCTGTAAAGGGATCCACTGTGTTTGTCCCATGCCGTTTTGAATTCTGTCACCGTGTTTGCCCCCACCACTTCCATCGGGAGGGGATTCCAAGCATCCACCACCCTTTCAGTGAAGAAATATTTCCTGACATTGCCTTTCAATTTACCACCTTGCAGCTTCATGTTATGCCCTCTAGTTTTACAGCTTCCCCGTTTTTGGAAGAGGTTTGTTTGTTCATCATTTCTCTTTAAGTATTTAAAGGTCTGAATCCTATCTCCCCTGTCCCTCCTCTCCTCCAAAGAGTACATATTTAGGTCTTCAAGTCTCTTCTCATAAGGCTTCTGACGCAGGCTCCAAATCATTTTGGTCGCCTTTCTCTGAACAGTTTCCAGTCTTTTTACTTCTTCTGCAAGATATGGCCTCCAAAACTGAACACAGTATTCCAAGTGAGGCCTCACCAGTGACTTGTACAGTGGCAATAAGTACCTCTTCCTTTCTGCTGGTAATCCCTCTTTGTATGCAGCCCAACATCCTCCTGGCTTTTGCCACCGCCTTGTCGCACTGTTTTGCCACCTTGAGATCATCAGAGATAATCACACCAAGGTCTTTCTCCTGAACCGTGCATACCAACCTCTCGCCCCCTATCGTGTACATTTCCCTTAGACTTCTGCTACCCAAGTGCATGACACTGCACTTTTTCGCATTAAATCGTAGTTGCCAAGCATTAGACCAGTCTTCTAGCTTTTGTAGATCTTTCCACATGTTATCCACTCCCTCGGGGGAGTCCACTCTGTTGCAAATTTTTGTGTCATCTGCCAAAAGACAGACCTTTCCATTCAGTCCTTCAGCAATATCACTCACAAATATATTGAACAGTGCCGGGCCCAGGACTGAACCCTGGGGCACCCCGCTAATCACCTTCCTCTCATCCGAGTGAGCTCCATGTACCATCACTTTCTGTTGTCTGTCAGTCAACCAATTTCTAATCCAGTTTACCACCTTGGGACCCATCTCCAAGCTACTGAGTTTATTGACGAGCCTCCTATGAGGAACAGTATCAAAGGCTTTGCTGAAATCCAGGTAGATGACATCCATTGCATGCCCCTGATCTATTTCCTTGGTCACCCAGTCAAAGAACTCAATCAGATTTGTTTGGCAAGACCATCCTTCGGTAAAACCATGTTGCCTCGGATCTTGCAACCTCTTTGTTTTGAGGAAGTTCACTATTCGCTCTTTCAGGAGTGCCTCCATTACTTTTCCCGCCACCGAGGTAAGGCTCACGGGCCTGTAGTTTGACACTTCTTCCCTGTCACCACGTTTGTGTAGAGGTACAACATCAGCCATTCTCCAGTCCTGAGGAACCTCTCCTGTTTCCAAGGATCTGTTGAAGACATCCTTTAACGGTCCTGCAAGAACCTCTCTGAGCTCTTTCAGTATCCTGGGATGTATCCCATCCGGTCCCATGGCTTTGTCCACTTTCAGTTTAGCAAGTTGTTCTAACACCTCATCTTCTGTGAATGGTGTGGTATCTACTTAATTCCCAGTTTTATATTTGGGAGTCACATCTGGTCCATCTCCAGGATCTTCTTTAGTAAAAACAAAGCAGAAGTATTTGTTTAGCAATTTCGCTTTTTCAGTGTCACTTTCCACGAGTCCTTTCCCAGTACTTTGGAGTCCTGCAATTCCAACTCTGATCTTCTTCCTTTCCCGAATATACCTGAAGAAAGTTTTGTCGCCACCCTTAACATCTTTAGCCATCTTTTCCTCTGCCTTTGATTTTGCTATCCTTATTTCTCTTTTAGACTCTTTGAGCTTGATCCTGTATTCATTTCTGTGTTCTTCTGTTTGCAAGCTTTTGAATTTTGCAAAAAACTGTGTGTTTTGCCTTTATTTGAGCAGCCACCTCTTTGGAAAACCAAATAGGTTTCCTTCTCCTCTTGTTTTTATTTACTTTTCTTAGATATTTATCTGTTGCCCCTTTTATTGCCGCCTTTAGTTTAGCCCATTGCAATTCCACTTCCCTTATCTCCTTCCACCCCGTCATCTCCTCCTTTAAGTACTCGGCCATTTTATTGAAGTCAGTGTTATTGAAGTTTAGGACTTTGAGCTTGCTATGATTGGCCTGTACCATGGCTTTTATCTCAAACCACACCGTGTGATGGTCGCTGTTGCTCACAGGGGCACTCATGCAGACATTCGACACGCTATCACCGTTGGTGAGCACTACATCCAGCGTTGAGCTTTCCCTGGTTGGTTCCATCACCATTTGTCTAAGTAATGCATCTTGGAGAGCATCCACAATTTTTTTGCTTCTTTTGAGATGTGCAGAAGGAGTAATCCAATCCACATCAGGTAGATTAAAGTCACCCAATATGATTATTGGGTGACTTTAAATTTAAAACACAGAAGAGAACTTTCTGGTTACATTTCATACCCAGCAGAGAGCTTATAGTTTTAATTTAATAGTTACTCAGGGCTTAGTATCAGCAAAGTATTTTTAGTTTAAATTTAAAACACAGAAGAGAGCTTTCTGGTTAAATTTGGAACCCAGCAGAGAGCTTGTAGTTTAAATTTCATAATAAGTTAGAGCCTAGCAGCAGCAAAGAGCTATAATTTAAATCAAATAAGTATATAGTTTACCTCAGCAGCACAGGACAGGGTACTGTGTAGCTGCCCTCTTTTAATAAGTGTTATTGCTTAAATGCTCAAAGAAATCAAGGAAGCTAACAAAAGTTACAGCGCGGTAATAATAATGGGCGATTTCAATTACCCCTGTATCGACTGGGTCAGTGTCACGGCAGTACATGCTAGGGAGATAAAGTTCCTAGATGACATAAATGATTACTTCTTGGAGCAGCTGGTCCATGAACCGACGAGAGGGGAAGCCATATTAGACCTAGTCCTTAGTGGAACACCAGATCTAGTGCAAGAGATAAGGGTGTTGGGGCCATTTGGCAATAGTGATCATAGCATGATCGCCTTTGATTTAATTAGTGGAGGAGGGATAGTAAGGAAATCCACAGTACTACCTTTTAACTTTCGAAAGGGAGACTATGATAAAATGCGGAAAATAGTTAAGAAAAAACTAAAAGGAGCAGTTGCAAAGGTTAAAGACTTACATCAAGCTTGGGTGTTGTTGAAAAATACTATCTTGGAAGCCTAGATCAGCTGTATTCCACGCTTTAAGAAAAGTGGAAGGAAGACCAAAAAACTGCCAGCATGGTTTAAAGGTGAGGTCAGAGAGGCTGTTGTTGCCAAGAAAGCATCTTTCAGGAAATGGAAAAAAGAGCCAAACGATGAAACCTGGAAACAGCACAAGCACTGGCAGGTCAAATGCAAGGCATTGATAAAGAAGGCAAAGAGAGAATTTGAGAAGAAGCTTGCTGCGGAAGCAAAAACGCAAAATAAAGATTTTTTCAAGTACATTCGTAGCAAAAAACCTGTGAGAGAGTCAGTTGGACCATTAGATGATAGAGGAGTTAAAGGGGCACTAAGAGGCGACAAGGTGATAGCGGAGAGACTGAATGAATTCTTGCTTCGGTCTTTACTGAGGAAGATGTAGGGATGTTACCCATGACTGAAGTGGTATTTAAAGGTGCGGAAGAATTGAAGGAAATATCGATACATCAGGAAGATGTATTACAACTATTTGATAAATTGAAGAGTAGCAAATCACCTGGGCTGGATGGTATACATCCAAGGGTGTTGAAAGAACTGAAATATGAGATTGCAGACCTGCTATTAGTAATCTGTGAACTATCATTAAAATCATCTCTAATACCTGAAGATTGGCGGATCGCCAATGTAACACCAATTTTTAAAAAGGGTTCGAGGGGTGATCCGGGAAACTACAGACCGGTGAGCCTCACGTCAGTACTGGAAAAAATGGTAGAAACCATCATAAAGAATAAAATTACTCAGCATGTAGATAGTCATGGCCTAATGGGAGACAGCCAACATGGCTTTAGACAAGGAAGATCTTGTCTTACTAATCTGTTATGTTTTTTTGAAAGTGTGAATAAACAGTTGGACAAAGGTGAGTCGGTTGATATAGTGTATCTGGACTTTCAGAAAGCCTTTGACAAGGTCCCTCATTAGAGACTTTTGGCAAAACTAAAGAGTCATGGGATAGGAGGCAGTGTACTAATGTGGATCAGGAACTGGTTAAAAGATAGAAAGCAGAGGGTTGGGCTAAATGGTCAATTTTCCCAATGGAGAAAGGTGAATAGTGGTGTACCCCAGGGATCTGTGCTGGGTCCGCTGCTTTTTGACATATTCATAAATGACCTGGAAATGGAATAACGAGTGAGGTTATCAAATTTGCAGATGACACAAAACTATTTAAAGTTGTTAGAACCCAAGCGGATTGTGGAAAATTGCAAGAGGATCTTGATAAATTGGAAGACTGGGCATCAAAATGGCAGATGAAATTTAATGTGGACAAGTGCAAAGTTATGCACCTCGGGAAGAACAACCCAAACTATGGTTACACGATTCAAGGTTCCACATTAGGAACCACCACCCAGGAAAAAGATTTAGGCATCATTGTGGATAACATGTTAAAACCCTCGGCCGAGTGTGCAGCGGCAGCCAAGAGAGCAAATAGAATGCTAGGTATCATAAGGAAAGGAATGGAAAATAAAACAAAAGATATTATAATGCCTCTATACCGTTCCATGGTGAGACCGCACCTTGAATATTGTGTGCAATTCTGGTCGCCGTATCTTAAAAAGGATATAGCGTTATTAGAAAAGGTTCAGAGAAGAGCCACCAAAATGGTAAAGGGGATGGAAGGATACTCCTATGAAGAAAGGCTAAAAAGGTTAGAGCTCTTTAACCTGGAAAAGAGATGGCTGAGGGGAGATATGATAGAAGTCTATAAATTAATGAACGGAGTGGAACGGGTAAACGTAGATCGACTGTTTACGTTATCAGAATATAGGAAGACTAGGGGACATGCAATGAAGCTACAGGGTAAACTATTTAAGACTAATAAAAGAAAATATTTTTTCACTCAACGTGTAATCAAATTCTGGAATTTGTTACCCGAGGATGTAGTAAAGGCTGTTAGTGTAGCTGGGTTTAAAAAAGGTTTGGACAAGTTCCTGGAGGAAAGGTCCATAAACCATTATTAAGAAGGGACCCAGGATATCAATGCTTGACCTAGTACCAGCATTGCAGAACCTGTGTCTTTTGGGGAAACTGCTAGGTACGTATGACCTACATTGGCCACTGTTGGAAACAGGATACTGGGCTTGATGGACCTTGGTCTGACCCAGTATGGCATATCTTATGTTCTTATGATTGCTTCCCCCTTTGTTTCTATCTTGGCAATATCTATAATCAATTCGTTATCTCTCTCTTCAATTTGAGTTGGAGGTCTGTAGACTACAGCAGTATGGATGACAGTGCCATCTCCTCTTTCCAACGCAATCCAGAGCGCTTCTTCTTTTCCCCATGTCCCCTGCATTTCAGTAGCTTTAATACTGCTTTTGACATACAAGGCTACTCCTCCTCCTTTTCCATTTTCTCTGTCTCTTCTGAATAGATTATAGCCAGCTATGGCTATATCCCAATCATGCGATTCATTAAACCATGTTTCTGTAACGGCCACGATGTCCAAATCCGTTTCCACAATTAGGGCTTCCAGGTCCGGAATTTTATTGGCTAAGCTTCGAGCATTTGTGCTCATTGTTTTCCAGCATTTACCTGGCTTGTGTGTATTTTGTATTGATTTTGTTCTGCCCACTTCTTCCCACTTGTTTTTGATGTGTGGTTTAAAAGTGTGGCTGTTTCTGATGTTATTCTGCTTTTGCAGGGGGTGGCATGCAGATGTTGACCTTCCACATCCGTCACCCCCTTTTCCTAGTTTAAATGCATATCCACATACTGCCTGAATTTTTCACTTAGGTTTCTTTTCCCTGCGACAGAGAGATGTAGTCCATCAGCACAGTATAGTCTCTTGTTGGTCCATCTGTTGCCCCAGTTGCCAATAAATCTGAATCCTTCTTGTTTGCACCAGGTCTGGAGCCATGTATTAAAACTGTTAATGCGATGCAGCCTTTTTGTCCCCTTACCAAGAACAGGTAGAACTTCTGAGAATGCAACAGTGTTAACAATGGGCTTGAATTTCTCTCCCAGAAATTGGAAGTCCTTTTGGGCTGTAGAGGCACTGTTTCTAGCCAGGTCATTTGTGCCCAAGTGGATAATAACATCATGTTTGGAGTGTTCACTTTTTGCGCTAAGTCACTGAGTTCTTTGACTGGGTGACCAGAGAACTGGATCAAGGACACGCGATGGATGTCCTCTACCTGGATTTTAGCAAAGCCTTTGATACTGTCCCTCATAGGAGGCTCATCAATAAACTCAGTAGCTTGGGGATGGGTCCCAAGGTGGTAAACTGGATCAGAAATTGGTTGACTGACAGATTACAGAAGGTGATGGTAAATGGAGCTCACTCAGATGAAAGGAAGGTGATTAGCGGGGTGCCTCAGGGTTCGGTCCTAGGCCCAGCACTGTTCAATGTATTTGTGAGTGATATTGCTAAAGGACTGAATGGAAAAGTCTGTTTTTTTGCAGATGACACGAAAATTTGCAACAGAGTGGACTCCCCCGAAGGAGTGGATAACATGAGGAGGGATCTGCAAAAGCTGGAGGAATGGTCTGATGCTTGGCAATTAGGATTTAATGCAAAGAAGTGCAGTGTCATGCACTAGGGTAGCAGAAATCCAAGGGAAATGTATGCGATAGGGGGCGAGAGGTTGGTGTGCACGGAGCAGGAGAAAGACCTCGGTGTGATTATTTCTGTAGATCTCAAGGTGGCAAAACAGTGTGACAAGGTGGTGGCAAAAGCCAGGAGGATGTTGGGCTGCATTCGAAGAGGAATTACCAGCAGAAGGGAAGGGGTACTAGTGCCACGTTATAAGTCTCTGGTGAGGCCTCACTTGGAATACTATGTTCAGTTTTGGAGACCGTATCTTGCAAAGGATGTAAAAAGAATGGAAGCTGTTCAGAGGAAGGTGACCAAAATGATTTGGAGCCTGCATCAGAAGCCTTATGAAGAGAGATTTGAAGACCTAAATATGTACACTTTGGAGGAGAGGAGGGACAGGGGAGATAGGATTCAGACCTTTAAATACTTAAAGAGAAATGATGAACAAACAAACCTCTTCCAAAGACTGGGAAGCTGTAAAACTAGAGGGCATAACATGAAGCTGCAAGGTGGTAAATTGAAAGGCAATGTCAGGAAATATTTCTTCACTGAAAGTGTGGTGGATGCTTGTAATGCCCTCTTGATGGAGGTGGTGGGGGCAAACACAGTAACAGAATTTAATGTGGCCTGGGACAGACACAGTGGATCACTTTACAGCAACAAGATTAAATCAAAATAAACGGAACCATCTAATTTCTCAACAAACAGGGGTGTTCTACATGGAGCGATGGGGGAGGAGCGGTGGGTTCACCCCTAAACAAACAAAGAAAGAAAGACATGGGGAGGGGTGCACCTGCTCCTGGTGGGTGCACCACTAAGCAAAGACATGGGTAGGGGTGCACCTACTCCCTAAAATACATGGGAAGGGGTGCACCTACTCCTGCCATATTGCTGGGCAGACTAGATGGACCATACTGGTGTTTATCTGCCGTCATTTACTATGTTACTATGTTAAGTTAAGAAAAAACTAAAAGGAGCAGCTACAAAGTTTAAAGAATTATATCAAGCATGGATGTTGTTTAAAAATACTATTGTGGAAAGCCAGACTAGATGTATTCCATGCTTTAAGAAAAGTAGAAGGCCAAAAAACTGCCAGCATGATTTAAAAGCGAGGTCAGAGAGGCTGTTGTAGCCAAAAAAGCATCTTTTAGGAAAAGGAAAAAAGGAACCAAATGACGAAAATGGGAAACAAGATAAGCACTAGCAATTTAGAGGCAAAACATTGATAAGGCAAGGAAAGAGAGCTTTTGGAAAAAAGCTTGCCGTGGAAGCCAAAACACATAATAAAAACATAATAAAGTACATTTATAACAAAACACCTGTGAGAGTCAGCTGGACCATTGAATGATAGAGGGGTAAAAGGGGCACTAAGGGAGGACATAAGAACATAAGATATGCCATACTGGGTCAGACCAAGGTCCATCAAGCCCAGTATTCTGTTTCCAACAGTGGCCAATCTAGGTCATATGTACGAGGCCATAGGACAAGGCCATAACAGAGAGATTGAATGAATTCTTTGATTCAGTCTTTACTGAAGATGATGTAGGGAAGTTACCTATCTTCAGAAATGGTATTTAAAGGTGATATAGTGGAAGAATTGAAAGACATATCAATAAACTGGGAAGATGTATTATAAGTGTCTGATATACTGAAGAGTAGTAAATCACCTGGACCGGATGGTATACATTTGAGAGTGTTGAAAGAACTGAAATATGAGATTACAGACCTTCTATTAGTAATTTGTGAACTATCATTAAAATCATCAGTAGTACCTGAAGACTGGAGAATGGCCAATGTAACACCAATTTTTAAAAAGGATTCCAGGGGTGATCTGGGAAACTACAGACCAGTGAGCCTGATGTTCAGTACTGGACAAAATGGTAGAAATGATTATAAAGGATAAAATTACTGAACATGTAGATAGTCATGGTTTAATGGGAGAAAGCAAACATGGATTTAGCCAAGGAAAGTCTTGTCTGTTGGCTTAACAGTTAAGTTTATAGGATGTACTATAGTTATATCTGTAACTTAGTATATGACGGCAGATAAAGACCAAGCATGGTCCATCTAGTCTACCCAGCAAGGTGGTAAGAGTAGGTGCACCTGCTGCTCTGTGCAGGTCACCCTTCCCCATGCCTTTGTTTAGAGGTGTACCCACTGCTCAAGTAGGTCACCTATACTTCTTGAGATATCAGAGACAGTTAAGTTAATTTTGATTTTATCCTGTTTCTATAAAGGGATCCACTGTGTCTGTCCCATGCCATTTTGAATTCTGCCACAGTATTTGCCCTAACACTTCCATTGAGAGGGCATTCTATGTATTATTGTTGAGTTAAATGTAAACTGCTGTGATAAAACTGAAAGGCGGTATATTAAAAAAAATGTTAAATAAATAAATAAATAATCAGTTATATTTTTTGAAGGTGTGAATAAACAGGTAGACCAAGAAGAGACTCTTGGCCAAATTAAAAAGTCATGGGATTGGAGGCAGTGTACTATTGTGGATTAGGAACTGGTTAAAAGATAGAAAGCAGAAAGTAGGGCTAAATGGCCAATTTTCTCAATGGAGAAAGGTGAATAGTGGAGTACACCAGGGATCTGTGCTGGGTTTGCTGCTTTTTTAACACAGAAACATGACAGCAGAAAAAGACCACATGGCCTATCTAGTTTGCCCTTCCATATCAACTACTACAATAATTCCTTTTTTTCCTTTAGAGATCCTCTGTGTTTATCCCATGCTTTTTTGAATTCGGATACTGTCCTCATCTCTACCACCTCCATTGGGAGACTATTCCACACATCTACCACTCTATCTGTAAAGAAATATTTCCGCATATTACTCCTGAATCTATCCCATTTTACCCTGTCCTGTGTCCCCTCATAGCAGAGCTTGCTTGCAATCGAAAGAGGCTCTTCTCCTGTGCATTTATGCCACAGAAGCATAAAGGAGTGGTAGAGCAGCCTAACAGTTAGAGCACTGACTTGGGAACCAAGAGACCAGGGTTCAATTCTCACTAGCACTCCTTGTGGTCTTGGGTGAGTCACTTAATCTTCATTGCCTCAGAAAAACAATCCAAGTTATCAATGTACAATATCAAGTTTAAGTTACAATGTAAAGCACTTTGACTAAAATGATAAGCGGTATAAAAAACTGTTAAATAAATGAATCATATCTCCTTTATCACACCTTTTCTTTAAAGTATACATATTAAGATCCTTAAGTCTGTCCTCATATTCTTTATAATAAAAACCACTAACCATTTTAGTAGCCACTCTCTGCACCGACTCCAACCTGTTTTTATCCTTTTGAAGGTGCGGTCTCCAGAAATGCACACAATACTCCAAATGAGGTCACACCAAAGACTTATACAGAGGCACTATCACCTCCTTTTTTTCTGCTGGCCATTCCTCTCCCTATGCACCCAAGCATCCGTCTAGCTTTCGCCATCATCTTTTCTACCTGATTAGCTACTTTAAGATCGCCAGACACAATCACGCCCAGATCTCGCTCTTCTTTTGTGGACAGAAGTACTTCACCCCCTACACTGTATCTCTCCCTTGGATTTTTGCATTTATTAGCATTAAATCTTAGCTGCCAAATTCTAGACCGTTTTTCAAACTTAGTTAGATCCCTCCTCATGATATCTACTCCTTTCTGGGTGTCTACTGTATTGCAGATTTTGGTATCATCCGCAAAGAGGCAAACCTTAACCGACAGTCCTTCCACAATATCACTAACAAAGATGTTAAAAAGAATCGGACCAAGGACAGATCCCTGTGCACACCACTGGTAACCACCTTCTCCTCAGAGTGAGCTCCATTTACCTGTACCCTTTGTTGTCTCTCACTCAACCAATTTCTAACCCAATCAGTAACTTTAGGGTCCATCCCTAGGGTGCTCAGTTTGTTTTTTAAGTCACCTGTGCGGAACAGTGTCAAAGGCTTTACTGAAATCTAAATACACCACATCTAGGGCTCTCCCTCGGTCCAACTTCCTGGTCACCCAGTCAAAGAAATCAATCAGATTTTTCTGACAAGACCTGCCTCTGGTGAATCCATGCTGCCTCAAATCCGGTAATCCATTGGACTCCAGAAAACTCACTATTTTCTCTTTCAGCAGTATTTCCAATTGTTTACTCACCTCTGAGGTTAAACTAACCAGCCTGTAGTTTTCAAACACATCCTTACTTCCATTTTTGTGTAAAGGGACCACATGTGCTTCTCTCCAGTCCTCTGGCATCACTCCCAACTCCAAATAGGCATTGAAAAGGTCAGTTAATGGAGCGGCTAGAATATCCCTCCAGTTCCTTCAGTGTTCTTGGATGTATCCCATCCGGTCCCATCACTTTGCCTACTTTTAGTTGAGCTAGTTCCTCACAAACACAATAAATGCATTGCCTTTGGGATAGTCTTATGTAACTCCAGTTATTTCTTATTTATTTATTTATTTAAACTTTTTTTTATACCTCCTTTCTACCATTCAAAGCAGTTTACAGTTAACCAACAATGTACAGGGTTTTAGAAGGCACACTGTTGTACAGGGAACTAAAACAGTATAACAATGTAACAATAACATTCATTGAACTTTGAACTATTTACAGTGTTAGTATAGGTGAGAGTTTGTCAATATTCAACATTTATGCATTAACAGAGTCTGTTGGACTAAAGGTTTGTTAACAGTATGTTTCTAGGGTGGTTGAGTCTCAGTGTCCGAGGTTGTGCTATATTACTCATGGAAGAAATATGTTTTTAGTTTTTTCCTGAATTCTGTCAGATCTGAGTATTCTCCTAATGTTGGGGAGAAGGAGTTCCATAGTGAGGGGGCAAATAGAGTGAATGCTCGATTGCAAATGGACTGCTTGCTCTTTATCTTCTGAGTCGGGATTGTGAGTAGGTTGAGGGTGGGATTTCTTCGTAACCTTTCACTCTAAATCAAATGAGACTTTTGCCTGAACACCTGGCCTGATAGATACCCATGACCTGCTGGCACTGACCCAGTTGATTTATATCTATTGTAGTCTTTTGGCAGGGACAACACTTTCAATTAGTGAACTAGGCGGATGCCTAGATTGCTGAGAATCCAGGGATGGCAAAAGGCAACAGACTGGTATTTAAATCTTCTCCCTATCCCAGTGCTTACCCTGGCTCGATCCCCACAGCTGGCAAGAAGGGCACTTAACACTAGAAGCCCCAAAAGGAATTTTACCTAGAAATCCCAAAGTGTGTCAATTGACGCATTATCACGACGACTGCATTTTGCATGAAATGCAGATGTAAATTAATGTGAAGTTACTTATTTGTTAAACATGTGCAGTATGTGACATCATTACTTGTCATCGTGTGTTTACAGTTTTACTCTGACATTACAAACAATAAACAGTGATTGAGATGCGCCACCTAGTGGGAACATGAATTTATACCTAGAAGCCCCAAAGTAGTCAATTGACGCATCCAAAACAACTGAGTGCTTCAATTGACGCACTTTGGGGCTTCTAGGTATAAATTCATTTTCCCGCTAGGTGGCGCATCTGTCATTAATTTTCGATGCACATATTTGAACATCTTGACCTTGCTAACAAAGTCATGGAACATGATTGACATAGTTCTAGCAGTGGCACTGGTATGCAACTTCGAAGATGCATTTGCGCCAATTGACGCACTTTGGGGCTTCTAGTGTTAAGCACGGTTCTTTCTTCTCTGTTTATGTTTATTGCATTTGATAAAACCGCCTTTCTATAACAATCAAGGCGGTGTACAATTGACAAACAGTCGGAAAAATGGCCAAAGGCCAGTGAAATAGAAAAGGAAGTTTACAATTCTCAGATAGGAAAGTAGGAGAGAAAGAAGAGACAAGACAGGACATAGGAGAATATATTCCTAGGGGAGAACATGACGGTGGAGAAAGAGAAGATCACACAAAGGGGGAGGGAAGGTCAAAGGCCAGGGAAAAAAGATGAGTCTTGAGATTTTGTTTAAAGGTGACATGATGGGATTCCAGACGGAGGGAGGAAGGGAGAGTATTCCAAAGAGCAGGACCAGCAAAGAAGAAGGCAGAGGAACGAGTGGAATGTAGGTGGGCACATGAAGGGGAGGGTAGAGTAAGGTGATTAAGATGAAAGGAACGAGGGGTGTGCCTGGGAGAGTGAACGTTAATGAGGTCTGTTAAGTATTGTGGAGTGCTGGTGTGGAGAGCAGGGCCAGTCTCATCGTATGAGCCATAAGATTCCATAAGCTCGTGAATCATACTACAAGACTAGCCCCACATGGCAGAGGAAGCTGGACCACTATCAAGTGCCCTTCCTGAGGAGGTGAGGGAAGGACTGGGTTAGGGACTTTGGGGAAGGGCATATCCTTGCACTGTCCTTGCCTACTATGGTAGTAACTTAGCTAACCCCATGACTTGCAGTACGACTAAGCTGTCTTTCCTCACACCTGATTAAGGGAGTCTGGGAGTAGCAAGCTTAGGACAGCACAGCTGATAATAAAAAAAAGTAATAATTTACAAGGATAAATATACATATTGCAGATGATATAGCTTCTTCTGAATCTAAATCAAGGCAAGGAAAATATAATATTATTCAGTTTTAAAATCTTATGGACAGCTTTCAGATCTGTGGGTACTTTGCACAAGAGGAACAGTTTTCAAAGTGGAGAATTTACTCCCCTATGTCCACCCCTTGTGCCCTCCATTTGTAGAGGTGATAGCTCTATATTCCAGTGCCCATCTCTTGAGTCCTCCAGACCTAACGATGACAGCCCTGTATGTATGTGCCATCTCCTCAGTTCTTCAGTACTAGATATCAGGCTTTGTCCTCTTCTGTCCCATTCCTCATTTTCCCTTATTTGTCATGCTCAGAGTTTAATACATCTTACTTGATATTTTTGGGATTCGAACTTGCTCACTGCTGCTTCCATCTCCCCCGTCACTGATTGGCTTTATCTCTATGATATAGTCTTCATCAAAAGGCAAAGACAATTCCACTGAGGTCTGGTTGGTTTCTATTACAGATGTGCTGCTCTGTCTGTTTCTGTATAGAACCTGTAGAAGAAAGCCCAGTAGGAGAGAGCCCAGTTTATACATTCTACTAACAGCTTGTGGTTCCTGAAGTGTTCAAGGTTTCAATTACATTTTCTTCACTCTGGCTTCTCATGGAAAGTTATTGTATGTCCTGCCTGCATTCCTTTGTATATGTGGAAGCATGTGCGAGTCTTGCTGTGCATGTATGGGTCTTTTTTTTACTAGGGATAATATCTTCAAATGGGTTAGTTTTTGTGCATAAGACAAGAATTAACCTTATTCCTTAGCCAGGATATGGAGTACGAGCTCAGTCTCTCAAATTTACTGCTAATGCTCACTAAAGAACTTGCTTCTGGCGTTCACAAGGAGTAAGATATCAAGATTCTCTTGGGAATTCTTTGTAATCAGTCATTGGGATCATTTCTGTATCTTTCTGCCACATTTTCTTGGTCTCTGATTGCATTTATTGGTATCTGAGGTCTTTCTGTGTGGGTGCATCTGGTATTAAAGACTGATTCCTAATCTGTCCCCAAAAGCTACCTAATGTGCATTTTATTTCATCTACTTGCATTTCTTATACACTTAAGTAACCAAGTATTCTAAGTGAGTCACATCACTTCTACATACATTACAATCTCAATTATAAAACACTAAAAAATAGAAAATCTTAGTAATAAATGTAAACACACAACATATAAGACACATACAAACCACATACATACACTAGGAGGAAATCTCTTATTTCCTCCTAGAACAAATTCTTCACACACCCCATATCATAAGAATTTAGTGTGGCTTTAGGAGCCAGGCCAAAATCCTAGGAAACTGTGACTTCTTCACCCCACCCCCCATTGTCTCTCTCGCTGGTCTCATGTTTTCAAGTCTTGCGAGACCAACACCAGAGTTCCTACATAATGCAGCATCTTTAGATAAGAGCAGTTATAGCTTCAGAAAGGAAGTGTCTGTGTATCTGTGCTGCAATGGTGGTCTGCTAGGATGTGGTGGTGGATGCAGGGCTACGGTGCATTTGTGTGTGCTGCAGAGCTGGGGAGCCTCTGTGTGTATGGTGCAGAGGTGAGATGTCTATGTGTGTGCATGTGTAAGTACTGCATGTCTGTCGTGGGAGTGGGGTGCTTATGTATGTGCTCTGGGGAGAGGGGGATGCACCTTTCTGCAGATACGCATTGTTCCTTTTTGTCCCCATACATTCATCTCTTTAACCTCCAACATCTTGCACTCCTTCCTTCCCAACCTTTAGCCCTTCCCCCTCTATGTTCCCCTTTCATTCTCATAGGAACATAAGATGTTCCATACTGGGCCAGACCAATGGTCCATCAAGCTTAGTGTCCTCTTTCCAACAGCGGCCAGTCCAGGTCACAAATACTTGGTAGGTTCCCAAAAAGGTAGACAGATTCCATGGTGCTTATCCCAGGGGTAAACAGTGCATTTTCCTGGTCCTCTTTAATAATGGTTTATGGACGTTTCCTCTAGGAACTTATCCAAACTTCTTTTAAACCCGACTACACTAACAGCTTTTACTACTGCGTGATGGCACCTGCTCTTTCTTCTATTTCTTATCTGCTTCCTCTTTCCCATACCAATTGTAGTTCCTTTCTTTCCGTTTAAATTTTGTTTGTAAACCACTTCGCTGCTCGTTCAAGAAGCTGTATATTAAAAGCTAATAAACCATAGACTATACATCCTCTGGTAACAAATACCAGAGTTTGATTACATGTTGAGTGAAAAACTATTTTCTCCAATTTGTCTTAAATGTGCTACACTGTAGCTTCATTTCATGTGCCCTAGTCTTTCTACTTTTTGAAGGAGTAAACAACCAATTTACATTCATTATTTAATAGACCGCTATCATATCTCCCCTCAGCTGTCTCTTTTCCAAGTTGAAGAGCCCTAACCTTTTAAGCCTTTCCTCATAGAGATATCCTTCAATCCCCTTTATCATTTTGGTGACTCTTTTCTGTACCTTTTCTAAATCTGCTATTTATTTTATTTTATTTAGCAATGCTTATATACTGCTTTTCACTGGGTCAAAGCAGTTTACATTCAGGTACAGTATAATTTCTCTTGCCCCTGAAGGGCTTACAATCTATGTTTTTTGTACCTGAGGCAACGAAGGGTTAAATGTCTTACCCAAGGCCACAAGGAGCGGCTGTGGGTCTAGAAAACCCAGTCCTTCCAGCCCAAGGTTGCTGTTCTCCAGTGGGATTCAAACCCCTGGCCCTCCAGCCCAAGGCAACTTGCCCCAATCACTAGGCCACGTCTCCCTCCATATACCTTTTAAGATATGGCGGCCAGAACTGCACACAATATTCAAGGTGTGGTCACACTATGGAGCAATACAGAGTCATTAGAATTAGAAAAGGTACAGAGAAGAGCCACCAAAATGGTAAAGAGATGGAAGGATACCCCTGTGAGGAAAGACTTGAAAGGTTAGGGCTCTTCAACTTGGAAAAGAGACGGCTGAGGGGAGATATGATAGAGGTCTATAAATTAATGAATGAAGTAGAATGGGTAAATGACTGGTTGTTTGTCCCTTCAAAAAATAGAAAGACTAGGGGCACGCAATGAAGCTACAATGTAACCAATTTAAGAGTAATAGGAAAAAATATTTTTTCACTCAATGCGTAATCAAACTCTGGAATTTGTTACCAGAGGACGTAGTAAAAGCTGTTAGTGTAGCTGGTTTAAAAAATATTTGGACAAGTTCTACTACTACTATTAACCATTTATATAGCACTACAAAGCATAAGCAGCGCTGTACAGACATATATAAGATGGTTCCTGCTCATCAGAGCTCACAATCTAATCAAGACGGACAGTACAATAGATGAGAATGAGGGTACAACAGGGAAGGGTAAGGAGACAGAAGGAGAACAAAGGATTATGATCCAAAAGTGGCCTGAAAGAGTTGAGCCTTTAGCATGGATTTGAAGAGAGACAGATGAAACCTAACATAAAGATACAGGTAGTTTGTCCCAGGCATTAGGAGCAGTAAAGTGAAAGGATCGAAGTCTGGAGTTGGCTGTGGAAGAGAAGGGCATAGAGAGAAGAAAGCCAGAGGAAGAGTGGAGTTCACGAGGAGGGGTGTATGGAGAGAGGAGGGAGGAAAGGAAGTGAGGGGCAGTGGAAGAGAAGGGCACAGAGAGAAGAAAGCCAGAGGAGGAGTGGAATTCACGAGGAGGGGTGTAGGGAGAGAGGAGAGAGGAGAGAGGAAAGGTAATGAGGGGCAGTGGAAGAGAAGGGCATAGAGAGAAGAAAGCCAGAGGAAGAGTGGAGTTCACGAGGTGGGGTGTAGGGAGAGAGGAGAGAGGAAAGGTAGTGAGGGGCTGTGGAAGAGAAGGGCATAGAGAGAAGAAAGCCAGAGGAGGAGTGGAATTCACGAGGAGGGGTGTATGGAGAGAGGAGGGAGGAAAGGTAATGAGGGGCAGTGGAAGAGAAGGGCATAGAGAGAAGAAAGCCAGAGGAGGAGTGGAATTCACAAGGAGGGGTGCAGGGCGAGAGGAGAGAGGAAAGGTAATGAGGGGCAGTGGAAGAGAAGGGCATAGAGAGAAGAAAGCCAGAGGAGGAGTGGAGTTCACGAGGAGGGGTGTATGGAGAGAGGAGGGAGGAAAGGTAATGAGGGGCAGTGGAAGAGAAGGGCATAGAGAGAAGAAAGCCAGAGGAAGAGCAGAGTTCACGAGGAGAGGTGTAGGGAGAGGAGAGAGAGGAAAGGTAATGAGGGGCAGTGGAAGAGAAGGGCATAGAGAGAAGAAAGCCAGAGGAAGAGCAGAGTTCATGAGGAGGGGTGTATGGAGAGAGGAAAGAGGAAAGGTAATGAGGGGCAGTGGAAGAGAAGGGCATAGAGAGAAGAAAGCCAGAGGAAGAGCGGAGTTCACGAGGAGGGGTGTATGGAGAGAGGAGAGAGGAAAGGTAATGAGGGGCAGTGGAAGAGAAGGGCATAGAGAGAAGAAAGCCAGAGGAAGAGTGGAGTTCACGAGGAGGGGTGTATGGAGAGAGGAGGGAGGAAAGGTAATGAGGGGCAGTGGAAGAGAAGGGCATAGAGAGAAGAAAGCCAGAGGAAGAGTGGAGTTCACGAGGAGGGGTGTATGGAGAGAGGAGGGAGGAAAGGTAATGAGGGGCACTGGAAGAGAAGGGCATAGAGAGAAGAAAGCCAGAGGAGGAGTGGAATTCACGAGGAGGGGTGTAGGGAGAGGGGAGAGAGGAAAGGTAATGAGGGGCAGTGGAAGAGAAGGGCATAGAGAGAAGAAAGCCAGAGGAGGAGTGGAATTCACGAGGAGGGGTGTAGGGAGAGAGGAGAGAGGAAAGGTAATGAGGGGCAGTGGAAGAGAAGGGCATAAAGAGAAGAAAGCCAGAGGAGGAGTGGAATTCACGAGGAGGGGTGTAGGGCGAGAGGAGAGAGGAAAGGTAATGAGGGGCAGTGGAAGAGAAGGGCATAGAGAGAAGAAAGCCAGAGGAGGAGTGGAATTCACGAGGAGGGGTGTATGGAGAGAGGAGAGAGGAAAGGTAATGAGGGGCAGTGGAAGAGAAGGGCATAGAGAGAAGAAAGCCAGAGGAAGAGTGGAATTCACGAGGAGGGGTGTATGGAGAGAGGAGGGACGAAAGGTAGTGAGGGGCAGTGGAAGAGAAGGGCATAGAGAGAAGAAAGCCAGAGGAAGAGCGGAGTTCACGAGGAGGGGTGTATGGAGAGAGGAGAGAGGAAAGGTCGTGAGGGGCAGTGGAAGAGAAGGGCATAGAGAGAAGAAAGCCAGAGGAGGAGTGGAGTTCACGAGGAGGGGTGTAGAGAGAGGGGAGAGAGGAAAGGTAATGAGGGGCAGTGGAAGAGAAGGGCATAGAGAGAAGAAAGCCAGAGGAGGAGTGGAGTTCACGAGGAGGGGTGTATGGAGAGAGGAGGGAGGAAAGGTAATGAGGGGCAGTGGAAGAGAAGGGCATAGAGAGAAGAAAGCCAGAGGAGGAGTGGAGTTCACGAGGAGGGGTGTAGAGAGAGGGGAGAGAGGAAAGGTAATGAGGGGCAGTGGAAGAGAAGGGCATAGAGAGAAGAAAGCCAGAGGAGGAGTGGAGTTCACGAAGAGGGGTGTATGGAGAGAGGAGGGAGGAAAGGAAGTGAGGAGCAGAAGAATGAATGCATTTATAGGTCAGAAGGAGAAGTTTGTATTGGATATGGAAATGGAAGGGAAGCCTATTAAGTGATTTAAGAAGAGGGGTAATGCGAGTTTCATGGGACTGGCAGAAGATTAGCTGTGCAGCAGAGTTTTGAACAGACTGAAGGGGAGAAAGATGACTGAGAGGGAGACCAGCAAGGAGGAGGTTGCAATAATCTAAGCGAGAGGTGACTAACACAATTTGCCCTTTCCTTTCTGAACATACTACTAGAACACTTATCCATTCTTTAATGTTATAGAGGAAGAAATGAAAGTTCTTTTGCTATCTATTGGATATGTGTGGAGAAAGAGAGGGAGGAGTTGAAGATGACCCAAGGTTTCGGGCTGCGGAAGCAGAAGAGTGTGTGATGGAAGGGATGACAGAGGAGGAGATGGAATTAAGGAGACTGGAGGGGATAGGATCAGATGAACAGATAACAAGTTTAGAGGAGGAAAGACGATGAGGTTTCCTCTTCAGAGATCTTAGAAAAGGAAGAAAGAGTAACAGAGATTGAAGGGAAGAGTTGGTATTGGAGGAAAATGTTCCTGGAGAAAAGGTCTATAAACCATTATTAAAGAGGACCCGGGAAATCCATTGCTTACCCCGGGATAAGCATTGTGGAACCTGCGTACCTTTTTGGGAACCTGCCAGGTACTTGTGACCTGGTTTGGCCACTGTTGGAAACAGGATATTGGACCTTGGTCTGACCCAGTATGGCATTTTGTATGTTCTTATGTTTATGTTTAATCATTTGATATACCGCTCAGGCCAAAGCATCAGAGCGGTTTACAATACAACATAATTATAGAAGATACGAAAAGAACGCCATATATGAGATAGGACAGAATAAGAGATACAGTAATAGACAAAAGGATAGAAGAGACAAGAAGAAAGGAGAACAATAGATTACAGCCGTAATATAGCAGCATAACAGTTACATACACAGATATAAAATAGATTTTACTCACACGCCATGGACCTACGCCTAAGGGCCACGCCAATATCCTTCGTTTCATTATCCATTCCTTTCCTTCTCCCTTCACTAACACTCCCTATCCTCCTTCCTTTTTTTTTAAGCCACTGGCCCTTTAAGAATTTGCTGCTTCACTCCCATCTAACCTTTTTTTCCCTCAGGCTCTGATCCGGCTGTCCTCTTTTGCTCACAGGCAGCTGGCTACTTTCCAGGTTATGACTGCAGCCTTCTCCGTGGGTTCTCCCACGGGCAGACAGAAGTGATCTTTTGCCATGATAGCAGCTGTCTTTTGCCCGGCGATGGTTTTTTTTAAAGGGGGGGAGGGGCAAGAAACTCCTTGGTGCCTGGTGGAAATTTCTTGTCGCCATGGTGACTTGATGCCTGGGATTTATCGAGCTCTGCTCTAACGAAAGGTGATTCGAAAGTATTGGGCTACTACATTTAAAAGCTTCAATTTCACCAATCTAATTTCTTGCAGCCAGGACTACATAAACTGAAAACCCTGTGTGGAGCATAGAGCTCTCTATGCAGGGCATAATGATGTGTCATAAAATTGCTTTGTTTAACTCACCTCATCGGGCTTTAATTCTTTAAACAGAAGACACAAAACTTTAATGTCTATTCTTTCTTCATTTGGGACAAGGCGGACAGCAGTGGGGACATTCTATGCCCTGTATCACAACCTTCCACAGTTCTTGCTGCAGCACTTTGAACAATCTTCACAAAATGATTCCTTAGTAGATCCTGTAACAATGCATGAACAACCAATGTGTGCCATTGAGTCAATGCTGACTCCTGGTGACCCAGCAGCCCCTGGGTTTTCTTGGCAAGGTGTGACCAGAGGTATATTGCCAGGCCTTTCTTCTGAGGCAATGGAGGGTAAAGTGACTTGCCCAAGGCTACAAGGAATGCTAGTGGGAATCAAATCCTGGTCTCTTGGATACCAGGCAGTGGCGTACCAAGGGTGGGGCGGTGGGTGCAGCCCACCCTAGGTGCTGGCCAGGAGTGGGGGTGCATCCCTGCCAGGCCCATGGAGGCAGTATGGCAAGCTTATCATAAAGCTGGCTTGCTGTGCTTCCTCATGCTCCAGGGCCGGCTGCTCTTTTCTCCCAGCCAAAGTCTCGTGAATCATGACACTTTGACTGGGAGAGATGAGCAGGTGGCTCTGGAGCATGAGGCAGCACAGCAAGCCAGCTTAATGGTAAGTTTGCCACGCTGCCTCCGTGCGCCTGGTTGGGGGGTGGGGGTGCATCGCAGCATGGAGCGCCGGCAGTGCAGGGAGGGGGGGGGGGGGGTCTGGGAGCACCACTGTAACCAGGCCACTACTCTAACCACTAGGCTCCTCCTCCATTAATGCACATAGTGGGGATAATTTTCTAAAGCTTTTCCCACACAAAAAGCTGGTGTACAATTTCATCAAAGCCCTTTTCTGAGTTTAACAACTGCATTGGTATGTAAAAGTGGGCACATGGCATGAGTACACCTACTTTTATATGACCCGTGCATAGCAATTTCTGGGGTGTAGTGTTAGTGGGGCAGAAGCAGAGTTGTGTTGTATGCACTCTTACATGTGCACTACACGTGTAAATTTGTGCATGGTCATTTGCATGCTTTTGGGGCTGGTTCTGGGAGGCTATGTTGTCTTTATAAAATAGATGCCCTGTTATAAAATTATCTCCATTGAGGGTGATTTTATAAACCATTTTCATGTCTAAAACACTGTTTTAAGTGCATAAATGGGCTCTTATGAAGTCAGGTAGGGTCGCAGTGCACGCTGATGAGTGCTTTTACAGTAAGTGTGCATGGGGTGAAATGGAGTGTGGACAAAATCATTTTATTTATCTATTTGTTGTATTTATATACCATCTTTCAGCAGAATGAAGAAATTAGACCTTACCTGCTAATTGTCTTTCCTTGAGTTCTCTCCGGGCCAGTCCAGAACCAATGGGTAGTCAAATCTCCCTCCTCTAGCAGCTGAGGACTGAATACTAATTCTTGTTGCTAGGATACCTAGCCCTCCCCTGGTGACAGAAATCAGTCTAAACGTACCAAGCAGATACAAAATAAGAAACGAGTAGCAGAACTATGGGAACCCCGAAGAATGGAAGAGTATCCCAGGAGATCGTGCAAAAGCACGGGTTCATGCTCCCAAAGCGGGAAGCAGTGGCAACACATGCTGTCAGCCGCGACCGCGGCACTGTGCGTCTGTGTCTGTTTGCATAATTTTTTTTTTTTTCTTTAACAAATTGTTGAAAAACATCCTTATGGTATTCGCTAAAGAAAAAGGCTGCCAAGATTACCATTCCGAGAAACAACCGAAACTCCGAAAAATCCCCAAATACAAACAGGGTGGGGTCTGGACTGGCCTGGAGAGAACTCAAGGAAAGACAATTAGCAGGTAAGGTCTAATTTCTTCTTCCTAATCGTCTCTCTGGGCCAGTCCAGAACCAATGGGTAGTACCAAAGCAGTATCTAACCCTGGGAGGGACCTGTGAGCCCCGCTACTATGGCCGAAGCACCCACACAAGCATCTTGACGCGCGAACACATCCAGACGATAATGACGTGAGAAAGAATGGAGAGAAGACCAGGATGCCGCCCGACAAATATCCACCGGAGGAACTAAGGCCGACTCCGCCCACGAGGCCGCCTGACCCCTGGTAGAATGAGCCCGAAGACCGCCTGGAACGGCCTTGCCCCTGGACTCATAGGCGACACGAATGGTCTGCTTCACCCAACGTGCAATGGAGGCTTTAGAGGCCGCTTGACCCTTCGACGGTCCCCTGAAAAGCACAAACAATCTGTCGGACTTACGAAACGACTCAGTCTCCCGAAGGTACCGTCGGAGCACGCGACCCATATCCAGGCGTCGAAGAGAACGATCCACAGAAGCCTCTGTCCCCGAGACAACGAAGGTGGGCAGGGAGACTGATTGATTCAGATGGAAGGCGGACACCACCTTGGGCAAGAAAGACGGAACGGGACGCAAGACCACCTTCTCAGCCGAGAACTGAAGAAACGGAGGCCGACAAGAAAGAGCCTGCAAATCTGAAATGCGTCTCGCGGAACAGAGGGCCACCAAAAACGCCATCTTCCAGGTCAATTCCCTGATGGAACTAGCCGAACGTGGCTCAAAGGGAGAGCCGGTCAGCACCTCCAACACCAGATTCAAATCCCAAGGAGGAACAACCGGACGAACCGGCGGTCGAAGATGCCTGGCCGCTTGGAGGAAACGCAGACTGTCCGGATGCAAGGAAAGACGAGCTCCACAAACTGAACCCCGGAAAACTGCCAGCGCCGCCAACTGCACTCTCAGGGTGCTGATAGCCAGACCCTTTTCCAAACCGCATTGCAGGAAAGCGAGAATATCGGGAACGGAAGAGGTACGTGCTCGTAAGGCACGATCCGCACACCACGCCTCAAAAATGCGCCACACCCGAATATACGCCAAGGATCTGGAACGTCGACGAGATTGCAGTAACGTAGATATCACCGCTGCCGAATAACCTTTGTGGCGCAAGCGTTGCCTGTCAATAGCCAAGCCGTAAGCAAGAACCAATCCGCCTGCGGCATTGGAACGGGACCCTGCAGCAGCAAGTCCATTCGAGCCGGCAATCGCCAGGGCGGTTCCACCAGAAGCTTCATCAGATCGGCATACCAAGGACGTCTGGGCCAATCCGGAGCAATAAGGATCACCGGACTCCCGTGCGTGGCGATTCTCCGAATGACTCTGCCCACCAAGGGCCATGGAGGAAAGACATACAGGAGCTGCTCCTGTGGCCACGGTTGCACCAGGCCGTCGAGACCCTCCGACATATGCTCCCTGCGCCTGCTGTAAAAGTGCTCCGCCTTCGCATTGCGAAGAGTGGCCATGAGGTCCAGAATGGGCTGACCCCAACGGAGGGTTAGCTCGCGAAACACTTCCGCGTTGAGCTCCCATTCTCCCGGATCCAGCACATTGCGGCTGAGATAATCCGCCTGAATATTGTCTTTTCCTGCCACGTGAGACGCCGAGAGCGCCAAAAGATGCACCTCCGCCCAGTGAAACAAACGCTGGCTCTCCTCCAGGAGATGGGGACTGCCCATTCCGCCCTGCCGATTTATGTAGGAGACGGTCACAAGATTGTCGGAAAAAAAGCGCACCGGCCGACTCTCGAGCAGCGCTGCAAACTCTACCAGCGCCAGATAAACTGCTCGCAACTCCAGGCGATTGATGGACCATAGACTCTCCTCCGGCGACCAGGAGCCCTGCGCGATGTGCGTCAAACAATGCGCTCCCCAGCCGGAGAGACTGGCATCCGTCGTGACCAAGACCCACTCCGGAAGCGACAGGGGAACGCCGGCGACAAGATGGTCCGGAACCAACCACCACTGAAGGCTGAGCCGCACGTGGTCGGGACAGGCTAAGCGACGGGAAAGAGGATGCCGTTGCGGAGACCACCGCGCAAGCAGCGCCTTTTGGAGCGGACGCATGTGCGCCCGCGCCCAAGGCACAAGATCCAATGCCGCCGCCATTAGTCCCAGCAACTGCAAGTACTTCCACGCCGTCGGCGCTCGAGCCCGCAAGAACGCTGCCACGTGAGAGAGAAGTTTGCGAACCCTCTCCGGGGGCAAGAGAACCAGACCCCTGTCCATGGCGAAATACGCCCTGAGGTATAGGAGCCGCTGCACCGGCTCTAGTCGACTCTTTGCCTGGTTCACAATCCAGCCAAGACTCTCGAGACAGGAAACCACACGAGCGGTAGCCCTGACTGACTCCTCGCGCGACGACGCCCGAATCAGCCAGTCGTCCAGGTAAGGGTGAAGGAGAACACCTTCTCTGCGAAGAGCCGCCGCCACCACCACCATCACTTTCGTGAAAGTGCGTGGCGCTGTCGCCAACCTGAACGGCAACGCTCAGAACTGAAAATGACCCATCGGAACCGCGAACCGGAGGAAGCGCTGATGATCCGGCCTGATCGGAATGTGAAGGTAGGCCTCTGTCAAATCGATGGAGGAGAGAAACTCCCCCGGACGCATGGAACCGATCACTGAGCGCAAAGTTTCCATACGGAAATGAGAGACCCGCAGACGCCGGTTCACGTGCTTCAAATCCAGAATGGGTCGGGAAGTGCCTTCCTTTTTGGGCACCACAAAATAAATCGAGTATCGACCGAAGCCGCACTGGTCTGGAGGAACCGGAACTACGGCTCGGAGCCGCAGTAAACGTAGCAACGTCTCGCGGACCGCCGCTCGCTTGGCGACCGGACCACACGGAGAAAAAAGAAACGTGTCCGCCAGAGGACCAGCGAATTCGAGAGCATAGCCCTCTTTGATAATTTTCAGAACCCACTGGTCGGTGGTAATGGCGGTCCAAGCGGAGAGAAACTCCTGCAATCGACCTCCAACTGGAATCTCCGCTTGGACCTGCCGCACTTCATTGGGGCTTTTTAAGAGCCGCCGGAGCGGTGCCGAAGTAACCCCTGCCGGAGCCTCTAGCGCCCCGAAAGTATTGCCCCCGGGACTGAAACCGGCCCCGCTGATAAGGGGCAAAACGAGCTCCCCAAAAGCGGTGAAACCCGCGCCCCTGACCCCTAGAAAAGGAGCTCTGTTTAGTCGCCCGAGGACGATCTTTGGGAAGGCGACCCCCTTTGGAGTCGCCCAAATCCTTCACAATCTTCTCTAGCGCCTCTCCAAAGAGAAGCTTGCCCTTGTAGGGAAGTTTACTGAGCCGGGTTTTGGAAGACACATCCGCCGACCAGTTACGTAGCCAGAGAAACCGACGGGCTGCTACCATGGAGGCCATAGACTTTGCGGAAATGCGAATTAAATCGTAGAAATTATCCTCCAGATACGCCGCCGCAGATTCGAGCTTAGCTCCCTCTGTGGAAGAAGAGTCACCTCCAGGACTAGAAGCCAACTGACTCCAGCGAATCGCCGCTCTAGAGACATAAGCGCCACAGATGGACGCTTGCAGCGCCAGGGCGCTAGCCTCAAAGGCCTGCTTTAAAAGTCCCTCGAGACGACGGTCCTGCACATCCTTAAGTGCCGCCGCCCCTTCCACAGGAATGGTGGTCTTCTTGGTGACCGCCGAAACCAGCGCATCCACCTTGGGCATACGGAGGAGCTCCCGTTCCTCCTGAGGCATCGGATACAAACGCGCCATAGCCCGAGCTCCCCGCAACGAAGCTTCTGGGCACTCCCACTCTGATTCTATCATTTGTTTGATGACTCTGTGCAGTGGAAAACATTTTTGCTCGGCCTTGAACCTCTGCAACAAGGGATCCTCTAAGGGTTCCTGTGGAACTGCTGGAGGAAGAATACTGAGGGCCAAGAGTGACTGCGCAATCAGGGCAGGCAGCTCTTCCCTTCTAAAAACACGAAAAATATTAGGGTCCTCCCCGGACCCTAATTCCCCCTCTTCCAAATCTGTAGGCCAGGAATCCACTCCCGAGTCTGATAAGAGCTCCCCCTCCTCGGGCCCCACGGCATCCGCCGCCAGAGAAAAATCATCCTTAGTCTCTCTAGGAGCCAAGAAGGAAGAAAGCCCTTCACTCAGCTCAGACCGGCCAGAGACCCCCGCCGGAGCCGCCAGCGAGTCTGCCACCAAGGGAGCAGGAGATTGTCCCCTTTTAAGCAAATAGGCCCGATGAAACGCAAGGATAAACTCCGGGGACAGAAGAGGATCCATGGCCTCAGGCAGAGCTGGGAGCGCTGGTACCACCGGCTGCTCCTGCACCACCGCACAATGGCGCGACTTTACCTTCTTTTTTGCAGGTTTAACGAGCGGGAGCGCGGGAGCGGAGGGCTCTGCTAAAATTGCCGCCGTTCCCGCGCTTTCTCCCCCGGCCTGCATCTTTGCCGCTTGCTCCCCGAACTGCTCCGGCATAGCTCCCTAGGCCCGCAGCGCAGAGATAAACCCCAGGCAGTGAAAAGACCGCGAACGGAAACCCCCCGGCGAAAATTACCCGCGGCACACTAGAGAGGAAAACCGCCGCGGTTCACCAAAATACCTGACGGAGTTGCCGGTCCGGGTGAGGAGCTCCCGCTACACAAGACCCGCAGCCAGCGGCTCACAGAAGCGAAGGCAGTGCAGTAGGGAACAGCAGCTGGGGCCCCCAGGTCTGTCCCAACGAGGAGAGAGGATAGAGAAGCGGAGACAGGTTCTGTCACATTCTCTAAGTCGAGCCCACAGCTCGCAGACTCCAGAAAGCAGCAAACAGCTTAAAAAAGGAGCAGTGCTAAAACCCTGCTAGGGCAAAGCAATCAGCCCTCTGAGAAACTCTTCCAAGAAAATAAAAAAGAGGACCTAGACCTAAAATAACAGAACTTGGTGGGGAGTCAAATCTTCACACCTCCAGCTCAGCTGCTGAGGACATTAAGACTGATTTCTGTCACCAGGGGAGGGCTAGGTATCCTAGCAACAAGAATTAGTATTCAGTCCTCAGCTGCTAGAGGAGGGAGATTTGACTACCCATTGGTTCTGGACTGGCCCGGAGAGACGATTAGGAACAGTGGTTTACGTGTAACAGTGAAAGAACATTACATATTAACAAATTGCCAACTTGTTTAAACATAAAACATGGTAATTACAACTTTGGCATTAAACAGTGCCATGAAAGAATGAAACTTATTTACATTAAAGTGTTAGAAATCTAACTTATTTACGTGTGTACATTATGTACAGTTGAATTTATTTACAGGAGCAAGGCTATCCATAATACAATGGGTTACCATAATATACTGGTGCATCTACTAAAATCAATTAGTTCTTAGGCTAGGTGAAAAAAGGTAGAGGCTTTTTAATGAAGGGGGGTCTGGAGGGAGGGTGAGAATTAGTGGGTAGGTGGAGAGGAGACAAGATCTTTGTTCTGATTTGTGTTGGAAACGGTTATGTGGGGAAGAGCTCTTGAGCTGGTGTATCTGTGCCAAAATGTTCTATGAACAAGTGTGTCTTGAGAAGTTTTCTGAATGAAATCAGATCTGAGGTGGCTCTGAGCTTGTCTGGGAGGGAGTTCCATATCATTGGTGTGGTGAAACTAAAGGCTCTGTTCGTTGTTGCCCTCAGGGCCGGATTTACGTATACGCCATGTACGCCATGGCGTAGGGCCCACAACCGGCAGGGGCCCACAAAAAATAGAACCAGGTTTTTTTTTTTTTCAACTCGATTAAAAAAAAAACCTGGTGGCTGCCGCCGCGGGGCCCCCTCTGCTGCCGCGGGGACCCTGTCTACAAGCTGGTCTGGTCGGGTCGGGTCGGGTCGGGTCTCGTCTCCCTCCCTCCCTCCCTCCCGGCTGCGAGAGACGCGAAGATAGAGCGTCTCCTCGCGTCTGTGTTAAGCCCGCAGGGGCTGATGGGATTTCCCATCAGCCCCTGCCGGCTTAACACAGACGCGAGGAGACGCTCTCCCTTCGCGTCTCTCGCAGCCTGCAGCGAGGGAGGGAGAGAGACCCGACCGGACCCGACCGGACCGGACCCGACCAGCTTGTAGACGGGGCCCCCGCGGCAGCAGAGGGGGCCCCGCGGCGGCAGCCACCAGGTTTTTGTTTTAAATTAAATTTTACTTTAGGCCGGGGGGGGGGGGTAGGAGTCCTACCCCCCCCGCCTAAAGTAAAATTTAATTTACACAAAAAACCTGGTGGCTGCCGCCGCGGGGCCCCCTCTGCTGCCGCGGGGGCCCCGTCTACAAGCTGGTCGGGTCCGGTCGGGTCTCTCTCCCTCCCTCCCTCGCTGCAGGCTGCGAGAGACGCGAAGATGCGTCTCTCGCCGCCTGCAGCCTGCAGCGAGGGAGGGAGAGAGACCCGACCGGACCCGACCCGACCCGACCGGACCCGACCAGCTTGTAGACGGGCCCCCCGCGGCAGCAGAGGGGGCCCCGCGGCGGCAGCCACCAGGTTTTTGTTTTAAATTAAATTTTACTTTAGGCCGGGGGGGGTAGGACTGGTAATGGGCTATGGGGGGGGGGGGGTAGGACTGGTAATGGGCTATGGGGGGGTAGGACTGGTAATCGGCTATGGGGGGGGGTAGGACTGGTAATGGACTATGGGGGGTAGGACTGGTAATGGGCTATTGGGGGGGCTGGGGCTGGAAATGGACTGGGGGGGGTAGGGCTGGTAATGGGCTATTGGGGGGCTGGGGCTGGAAATGGGCTGGGCTGGGGGGGGTTAAGGCTAGAGGTGGGCTGATGGGGTTAGGACTGGTAATGGACTGTGGGCTGTTGGGGGGGGCTTAGAACATGCAATGGGCTTTGGGGGGGTTAAGACTGGTAAAGGGCTGTGGGCTGATGGGGGCTGTCTGGTAATGGGCTATGGGGGGGGCAAGGACTGGAAAAGGGCGGGGGGGTTAAAACAGGAGGTGGGCAGTTGGGGTTAGGACGGGTAATGGGCTGTTGGGGGGGGGTTAGAACTGGTAATGGGCTTTGGGGGGGTTAAGACTGGTAATGGGCTGTGGGCTGATGGGGGTTGTCTGGTAATGGGCTATGGGGGGCTAGGACTGGAAATGGGCTGGGGGGTTAAAACTGGAGGTGGGATGATGGGGTTAGGACTGGTAATGGGCTGTGGGCTGATGGGGGGGGGGTAGGACTGGCAATGGGCTATGGGGGCTGACTGGAAATGGGTTGATGGGGTTAGGACTGGAAGTGGGCTGATGGGGGGTTAGGACTGGTAATGGGTTATAGGGGGGGCTTAAACTGAAAATGGGGTGATGGGGGGTTAAGGACTGAAAATGGGGTGATGGGGGGTTAAGGACTGAAAATGGGGTGATGGGGGGGCTAGGACTGGAAATGGGCTGATGGATGGCTAGGACTGGAAATGGGCTGATGCAGGGACTAGAAGGGAATGGATGCTGGGTGAGGCTGGAACTAGAAGGGAGCTGATGTTGGGGGAGGATTAGAATGGGATGGGGCTGGAAGAGTAAAATGGAGAAGGGAAAAATATTTTGTGTGGGAGGGATAAAAAATCTACAATTGGCCGCGTATTGGGAGAGTAAGTGGGGATTGAGGATGGAGGGGTAAAATTTGAGTGGATGAAATAGGAATGAGGAAAGAGCAAAAGGAGAAAGATTAGTATGTTAAAGCAGATGTAGAGAGAGAATGGAAAAAAATCTAGAAGAGAGAAGAAAGGACAAATGGACAGCAGACGATGGAGAGTTAGCAGAAGACACGAAGAAACCAGAAGAAAGTGGCTGGAGCAATTGCAGCTGAAAAAAATGCACAAAAGGTAGAAAAATATCTCTTTATTTTGAATTTATTAATTGGAATATGTCAGCTCTGGTAAATGTGCATCATTAACATCTGTGCTTTGTTTAGTACAAGAGCAAATTAATGTATTGTTTTATTTCTACAGTGTTGTACATTCCAAGTTTGGCTTTTGGGATTCCCAGTTTAATTATTGTCTTCCTATTTCTAAATTGTGATTACTTGTTTGGTGATGGTCTATGTTCTGCATGTGTAACTGAGCTGAGGTGTTCTGTTTATATAATTCCTATTTGACATTGCCACTTGTTCTCTTTCCCCAGTAGGTCATGTATTGTTGTTCTCTGAAATGTATTGGTTTAATATTTGCAGTGTTGCCTTTTGATTGGTAGAGTATGGTGCTTTGTGAGTCCTGGTAGTGCTGTTAGGATACGGCGGGTTTACTATGGGCAGTGTTTGTAGTAGTTCCTAATGTGTCTGGCAGTTGGCACTGGATTATAGTAATGTAGAAATCTTTTAGTCTTTCTTTATCCATACACTCATTAAGAGGCACGTTTACTAAAAGTTAGTATATGGTAACATTATGCAAATATTTATGCAAATGAGGCCCCTTATGCAAATGAGGTCCGCACCCCCCTTGGGCCGCCCCTGCTGGGGGCCCACAATTTTTGTTGGCGTAGGGCCTCACTCAAGGTAAATCCGGCCCTGGTTGCCCTGATATATTTTCTGAATGTGGATGGTACAAGGAGGGTGTTTTGTCCGCATTGCCTTCTTGCTCTGTCATTTTGTGGGTTCTTTATGAGGTTTGAAAGGTAAGATGGCGATATGTCCTTTATTAACTTGAATGTGACCATTCTCCGGGAGCAAGCAGGAAGTCAGTCCTCACATATGGGTGACATCAGCACTGACGGAGCCCTTGCGGAAGCATCCCCCCAGCTTTCAAAGAAAGCCTTTGGGAGATGCTACCACGCATGTGTGGTCCCCTTCCCACCCAAGGGTGCCATCTTGCTCAGTCTCCTTTTTTCCACGGAGCCCTTCAGACATTCGTCTGGCTTGTCCCCAGAAAAAGTCGATTTTTTCTCTCCGAGTTCCATACTCGCCTCTGGTATTGCACCGGTACTCTTCCCGTCACCAGACCTCGCTGCCTCAGCATCAAGTTCGGGTCTATTTTGTAGTTTTTTGCTCTTTAATTTTCTGGCATCTTCGTGCCCTTTTTACCAACTGGCAGCCCGGCAAGTCTTGCAGGGGTACCTTTTTCCCCCATGGCTACCAGTGGCTTTAAGAAGTGTGATTGGTGCTCAAAAATTATGTCTTTGACCGACACACACGACTGCTGTCTCCATTGCCTCGGTCCAGATCATAACCTGGCAGCATGCGGTCTTTGCAAGAGGATGTCCAGCAAGGCCTTCAAGAGCTGCCAGCAGCAGCACGATAAGTTTTTCCCCGAGTCCCCGGTGCCTCCGAAGGCCAGGGCCTCGTCTGAAGGCTCAACACCTTGGACGGACCCTTCTGAGTCCGAGTCCCATCGTGGATCTTCAGAAAGGGGGTCTTCCTCGAGGAAACCCTGGAAAAAGAAGAAGCCCTCGAAGGCATCATCTTTGGACGGATCCGACCAGCCGGTTGCCCCCCGCGCCAGGTCCCGCAGTCCGAGACACTCATCTGAGGCATCGGAGAAGGAGCGGCTTGCAAAGATCCCCTGGAGGGATTCAATCTCAGACTGGCCTTGGTCCCCAGACACCATCCTCGTCGAGGATTCCCCTTCGGGGGAGCCGGCACTGGGCCAGATTCCCTCGGTGCCCACGCCGAAGGCTGCGAAGCCTTCTGGCATGCAGTCCAGAATGGCAGCCCTGAAGCGCAGTTTGTCTGGCTTCATGGACCAGCAGTGGGTGCTGTTGTCTGGTATGACCAGTTCATTTGCCCCGACCACTGGGCCCTTGATGTCGAAGATGTCCCTGGAGGTTGAGCCGATCCTCGAGGTTCTTTGGCCTCGAGTCGATCCTCAGCCGAGGTCTCGATCTAATTCCCATTCAGCGGGACTGCGATCATCTCTGGCAAGTGTGCCGGGCACCAGCCACGGAGCATCATGAGCCCTGAGGGGAGACGGAGGATGAGGAGTCCCCTGATACCCGTCACCATCGCAATGTCCCATCAGACTCTCCCGTCTTAGAGCCTTGACGGCGGTCCCCGCCAGAGAATATGGACTTCCTTGGTCAAGGATATGTCTAAGGCCCTGGCATTCCCTACGGAGTCGGAAGAGGACCCTCGGGCAGATGAGTTGGAAATACTTCAGTAAGAGGCTCTTCGAGGGAATTGCTTACAGTGCCCATCCCTCCCATCCTGGAACGGCTGATGCTCCGTATGTGGGAGACACCGGCATTGGTGCCAGTGGTGAGCAAACGACTTGACTTGATGTATCGAGTTCGCAGGAGCTCGGGCTTCCAGAAATCACAGCTGCCGCATAACTCCATGGTGGTGGAGTTGGCCATGCATCGGCTGAAAAGCCGGAAGACGCACTCCTCAGTGCCCCCCGGTAGGGAGGCCCGCACCTTGGACGCTCTCAGCAGAAAGTGTTATTAGGGCTCGATGCTCATCTGCTGCATCCAGGCCTACCAGCTGTACATGGGCATATACCTGAGAAACCTGGCGAAGGAACTCGCCGGGTTCTCAGCTGGTCTCTCTGAAGAACCCCTGCAGTGGTTCAAGAACCTGGCCAAGGCAGTCTGTGAGTGCTCCAAGTTCATGTCTCAGGCGGCCTATGATGGGTTTGAGTCGGCAGCTCAAGTAGCGGCAACGGGCATGTTGGAAGAGCCATGGGTGTACTTTCCATGCTGGTTCTAGATGAAGAGAAATTGAAGCGGCCAAGAGGGGATGCAGTTGTAGCATCAGTGACAAAACATCACTGTTCCAGAGGATGGTGGTGGAAGGGAGGTTCTGGAAGCCAAATTTAGGATTTTAGGTAGAAAGTTGAAATCTAGACACTCCAGGGTAGCATTCTAAAAAATGTTCCCTTTCCATGCATGGCACCCAAGAGGCAAGCAGAGCTCCAGAATATGTGGATTAGAGGATAGTGCAGGGAAGAGGGCTCCCGGGCAACATTTTGGGGAAGAAGGGGTCTTTTCTGGAAGGATGGGCTCCGTATTAACCAGGGTGGATCCAAGCTGCTGGTACTAACATTTATGAAAGAGAGAGCAGCTTTTAAACCAGATATTGGGGAAAGCCGATAGTCACCCAGGGGTGCTTAATTCAGAATATTATATCTCTGAAGAATACTACCAAAACAAGGAGGTTAGGGTATCCCTGTAATACAGAGTATGCAATAAAGGTAAAAGTAGTCCAGGTGCCTTTAAGTAAAAAGCAGACAGAGTTGGAAAACTCCATTTTACCCCTGTCAAATGTATACAAGCACCTGTTTACAAATGTTAGGAGTCTAAAAATCTTAAAATGGGTGGAGAGGTGGATATAATTGGCATCTCAGAGACCTGATGGAAAGAGGATAACCATGGAGCACTGTGATACCAGGGTAGAAGTTTTTATTATAATGTTAGGGTAGATGAAATTGGTGGAGGGGCAGCACTGAATGTTAAAGAGGGCACTGAGTCAAACAGCAGGAAACAAAATACACTGTAGAATATATAGGGATAGAAACTCCATATGAGAAGGAGTTGGGAATAGCAGTGGGGTGCCAGGGCAGAATGAACAGAAGATGAAATGCTAGCAGAAATTAGGGAAGCAAACAAAATTGGTAACACGATAATATGGGAGTTTCAATTACTCCAGAATTGAATGAGGGGAATCTCATATCAGGACATGCTAGGGAGATAACATTTCGAGATAAAATAAATGATTGCTTCATAGAACAGCTGGTTAAGGAACCAACACTTACTCTGAGGAAAAGGATATTACTAGTAGTGTGCCGCAGGAATCTGTCTTTGGTCCATTTCTTTTTAACATTTTTGTAAGTGATATTGTGGAAGGGCTATCAGGTGTCTTTTTGCGGATGATACCAAAATCTGCAATAGAGTAGACACCCAGGAAGGTGTAGATAACATGAGGAGGGATTTAATGAAGCTAGAAGAATGGTTGAGGATTTAGCAGCTGAGATTTAATGCTAAAAAATGCAGGGTCATAAATTTGGGCTGCAAAAATCCAAAGGAGTGGTACAATATAGGGGGCGAAGAGCAGGACCTAGTGGTGATTGTTTCTGATCATCTTAAGGTGGCTAAACAGGTAAAAAAGGTGACGGTGAAAGCCAGAAGGATGCTTGGATGCATAGGGAGAGGAATGGCCAGCAGGAAAAAGGAGGTGATAGGGCCTCTGCATAAGTCTTTGGTGAGACCTAATTTAGAGTATTGTGTGCAATTATGGAGATCACACCTTCAAAAGGATATAAACACAGGGTCGGCCCAAGGGTTTCTACCACCCCAGGCAGAATCCCCAGCTGTGTCACCCCCTGCTGAGCCGTGCCATGCTACCTCCTCTGCTACTGCCGATTCCATTGGCAGAATGGGGGGGGGGGGGACTGTTCAGCTCAGCATGGCAACGGCCTATGGCAGGCTATGTGCCACGGGTGCAATGCCACCCACAGAGGTCTGCCGACCTAGGTGGCCACCTAGCCCGCCTAATGAATGGGTTGGCCCTGTATAAACAGAATGGAATCGGTGCAGAGGGTGGCTACCAAAATGTTCAGTGGGCTTTGCCATGAAGCCTATGGAGACAGACTTAAAGATTTCAATATGTATACTTCAGAAGAAAGATGCGAGAGGGGAGGTATGATAGAGCTGTTTAAATGCACAGAAGGAGAGCCTCTTTCAACGGAAAGAAAGTTCTGCAATGAGGGGGCATAGGATGAAGGTGAAAGGAGATAGATTCAGGAGTCATTTGCGGAAATATTTCTTTATGGAAAGAGTGGTAGATGCATAGGACAGTCTCCCAGTGGAGGTAGTAGAGACAAAAACTGTATCTGGCTTCAAGAAAGCATGGGACAAACACAGAGGATCTCTAAAGGAAAAAAGGGACTGTAGAGCTTATTGGCTCGTAGGGAAGGGCAGACTGGATAGGCTGTATGCTCTTTATCTGCCCTTATGTTTCTGTGTTTCTAACATAAGAGAGAGCTGTTTTGGACATAGTCAATAGTAGAATACAGGATCTGGTGTAAGAGGTACAACTGTCTTGGAGTCACTTGGCAATAATGATCAGAACATGATCAAATTTGATTTAATAAATGGAGGTAGGACAGCAAAGAAATCTATGTAACTGCAACTCATTTGAGTGTGTTTATAGTTCTCTGTAAACCGCTTTGTTTTTTCCCATTTAATATTTATTGACGTTTCAAATATTATCACAAGTTACATCACTTGCAACAGAAATGCGGAGATGCATCTGAAAACAATTCACAGAAACACAACAAACAGAAACCTATAAAAAACAAACCCCTCCACTAGGCCACAATGAGGAAATCCAAGACAAGAAAATCAAACCTTATAATAGGAAACATGCAGACATCTACAGTCAGATATAACAATATCACAGCCCCAAGGCCCGCTCATTGCCCCCCCCCCCCCGGGGTCTCCTAGAATTCAAAAAGGAAATCGACTGAGAGGGATAAAGAAATATAAATGAATTACGCTGCAGTTTCACAAGATATTTGCATGGATACTTTAAAAAGTGCAACCCTTCAAGCTGAAGAACCCGAGGATGCAGCACCAGAAACTCTTTCCTGCGACAATGGGTTTCTCTAGCCAGGTCTGGAAAAATCCAGACAAGACACCCCTTAAACATCAAGTTCCTCTTCTGAAAAAACAACTTCAAAAGCCTTTCCCTATCAAAACTTAAAGCAACATGTTGCCGGCCTAATACTTACCACATCTGATGATTCTAACAACTCAGACACATTGAATTCATCAAATTGCCCAGGGCCAGCTGCTTCAGCATTAGCTGTAGTCTTCTGGCCACTGGGAAGATAGTACATTTTTATAACTGGACGGCATGAATCTACTGAGACTCCCAAAATTTCAGTTAAATATAACTTGAACGTTTCCTTAGCCGATATAGCAGGGGAACAAAGAAAATTAACCAAACGGAGATCAGCAAGCTTGGTATAATTGTCTAACTGCTCCAACCTTGCTTTCAAATGATTAGAGTCTTTTACAAACCCATCCAAAATAATTTCTAAACACTGAGTCCTTAAAGTCACATCTTCCAAATTGTTTTTAATTGAACCCATTTCTTCCACAGTTTATATCAGAACCTTGGTGTTTGAAACCACCTGACGCATCCCAAAGATCCGGTTAGTTAAAGCCTCCCCACGTTGATTTATCACCAGCCAAATGGACTCCAAGGTGAATTGAACCAGACGCTGCAAAGGAAAAGAAGCTATTGCAACATGCCGATCATCTAGCTCCACTTCAGAGGCCTGTGGATCAATGGGGGGCCTTCTGATGCCCAAACCTAATGCCTCAGCAGAGCCTTCGTCCTCAGGCACTAGCCCAGGTAGATGGTCCTGCAAACGGTCACCAATGTCTGCCACACGCCCAAAAGACGGCCGCAGTGAGGGCACCAGAACACTGAACTCCAGGGGATCCAATGCTTTCACATCTCCACAAGCCGATCCTGGGTACACCTGCTTCTGAGGTCGCTGTGCTTCTGGGGGCGTAAGATCCCTGCTCGAGAAGGATGCTGAGCTACCCAGCTCCAGCTGCCCTCCAGCTGAGCTATCGTCCCCCATTTCTGACTACTGCTTCTGGTGCAACCCAAAGGCATCCAAAGGATCTGAAACCGGAGTAGAGACAAGCAGAGTAGCCTGGGGCAGCACACCCTGCTTCCCCTTTCTCTTCCTCCCCATCAGAAAAACTACCATCCGCCATTTTGGATCCAGGCTCTGTAAACCACTTTGATTTGGGAGGCTAAATGACTGCCAGCATTTTATTTATTTATTTTATATACTGTGCTCTTTAGAATCAGTGTGGTTTGCATGTATACTAACAGGTACTTTTTATTCCCTTGTCCCCAAAGGGCTCACAATCTAAGTGTACCTGAGGCAATGGAGGGTTAAGTGGCTTGCCCAAGGCCACAACGAGTGGCCATGGGACTAGAGACCCCAGTCCTTCTGGCCTGAAGTTGCTTGTCCCCATGTAGGAATTGAACCCCTGACCTTCTGGCCTGAGGTAACCTGTCCCAACCACTAAGCCACTCCTCCCACTCCTCCCCAGCATGGTTTAAGGGTGAGGTGTGAGAGGCTGTTATAGCAAAACGTCATCCTTCAACAAATGGAAAAAGGATCTGAATGAAGAAAATAGGAAACAGTTTAAGCACTGGCAAGTTAGATGCAAAACATTGCTAAGGCAGGCAAAAAGAGAATTTGAATAGAATCTTGCCATAGAAACAAAGCTCATAACAACATTTTTTCAGGTAATTCAAAGCAAAAAGCCTGTGAGGGAGCCAATTGGACCATTAGATGATAGAAAAAGGAAGACAAGGCTATAGAGGAGAAACTAAATGAACACTTTGCTTTAGTCTTTACTGAAGATGAGGAAGGGGTGATGCCCATGCCAGAGATGATATTTAAAAGTGATGAATCGGAGGAATCGAAACAAATCTTGGTGAATCCGGAAGATGTAATAGGGTAGTTCGACAAACTGAAGAGTAGCAAATCACCTGAACCAGATCGTATATATATCCCAGGGTGCTTAAAGAACTCAAAAGTGAAACTGTAAACTTACTATTAGTAATTTGTAAACTGTTATTAAAATGGTCTGTAGAACTTGAAGACTGGAAAGTAGCCAAAGTAATGCCAATTTTTAAAAAGGTTTCCAGGGCGATCGGAGAAACTACATAATGGTGTGCTACCAGCCAAAATGATAGAAATTATAAAAAGCAAAATTGCTGAACATATAGATAGTCATGGTTTAATGGGACAAAGCCAGCATTGATTTATTTATTTAGCTATATTTATATACCGCCTTTCACCAGATTTACATGGAACAAATGCAAGACACATTATAACAGTGAAAGTGAAGTCTTGCCTCACCAGCCTACTACATTTTTTGAAGGTGTGAATGAACAGGTAGATAAAGGTGAACCAATTGATACAGTGTATCTGGATTTTTAGAAAGCCTTTGATAAGATCCTTCATGAGAGCCTCTTGAGGAAATTAAAAAGTCATGAGATAGAAGGCAGTGTCTTATTGTGGACTGGGAACTGCTTAAAAGATAGAAAACAGAGAATAATGCTAAATGGTCAGTTTTCTCAATGGAGAAAGATGAATAGTGGAGTATCCTAAGGATCTGTACTGGGCCTGCTGCTTTTTAAGATATTCATAAATGACCTGGAAATGGGAATACATGTGAGATGATCAAATTTGCAGACAACACAAAATTATTCAAAGTTGTTAAATTACAAGAGGATTGTGAAAAATTACACGATAACCTTGAGAAATTGAGACTAGGCATCCAAATGGCAGATAAAACTTTCTGTGGACAAGTGCAAAGTTATACACTTAGGGAAGAACAATCCAAACTATAGCTACACTACTACTAATCATTTATATAGTGCTACAAGGCGTACACCACGTGTGCAGACACATATAAGAGACAGTCCCTGCTCATTAGAGCTTACAATCTAATCAAGACAGACAATACAAAAGGAAGGTAAAGAGACACAAGGAAAACAAGAGATCAGGATCCAAAAGCAGCTTCAAAGAAAGAAGGGCCAGATTTTCGAAGGCAGTTACATGGATAAAAGCCCATGTTACCCATGTTAATGCCTTAACCAGGATTTTCCAAAGGCACCTACACCGGGAGTTTCTTTGGAAAATCTCGGTTAAGTCCCTAACGCACTCAGATGCTATCCGCTTAGCTTCGGGGCATGTTTGGGACAATCCGGAGAGGAGGTGGGGAATGGCACTAAGCAGAAGCAGTGATTTTCAATGCTGCCCGCTTAGCGCTCTGCGCCTTAAATCTAGGTGAGGAAAATCCTGGCCTATTTGTAAGGCGCTGGGGCTAAACAGGCAGCATCGAAAATCACTGCTACCCGCTTAGCCTCGGTGGCTGCCGGCCTGTGCAGCATGACCCGGATTTTCATTTCCATCGCCGCGGAAATGAAAATCTGGTTTAAGGGGGCCGGTGGGCAGGCTATGCACCAACAAGGCACATAGCCTGCCAAAATGAAAATCGGGCACTAAGCTTTTAGCATAGATTCCAAAAGGAAGAAAGATGAAACTTGACGTATAAATTCAGGTAGTTTGTTCCAGGCATAAGGAGCAGCGAGGTGAACGGAATGGAGCCTAGAGTTGGCAGTACAGTGGTGTGCAAAAGTCTGGAATCACTTGTGAGTTTTGCGTTTTTCGTACTTTCTAATGTTTTTTTTTAAATTTTGCGTTAGCCCAGCATATTCATCTTTCTACCACGTTAAAAGGGATACATTTGGCTATTAGAGTTGACTTTTTTGCATTCCTTGCTTCCAATATAAATACTTTACAGACACTGGGAGATAGCTACTGCGATTTTTGTGGATCCTGCGTCAAAACTGGATCGAGATTATCCAATATGCACATGTTATTTCTGACCAATCAGGAGGCTGGTTTCACTAACCAATCACAATGCAGATATCTAGCCAACAGTGCAGCTATAAAAACGCGCGGAATTTTTGAATTTCATACGCTTTCTGGATCGACCATGAAGATGAGTCGGACCCTGACATTGGAGGAGCGTGTTTGTGTGTCCTTTATGAGTGAGGAAGGATTTTCAAGCCATCAGATAGCCAGGAAAGTTGGCTGCAGTCAGAGTGCTGTTGTTAAGATTGTACAGAAGAAGAAAGAAATGGGTTCAGTGGTGGACAAACCTCGTTCAGGTCGTCCACGTGCATCAACATCATGCCAGGACCATGCAGTACGACGTATTTCACTGACTAATCGCAAGTTGACCTCTCCTCAGCTACTTCGAGAGTGGTCAGACAAGAGTGAGATCAGTGTCAGCTCATCAACAGTTCGTCGCCGGTGCCTGCAGTTTGGTCTCCAGGGCTGCAAAGCACGGAATAAGCCACTGATGACTGACATACAAAGGTGCAACCGGATTGTGTGGGCGAGAAAGCACGCAACCTGGTCGACTGAAATGTGGGAAAAGGTGCTATTCAGCGATGAAAGCACCTTCTGCCTGTTTGGTAACCAGGCCCATGCCTATGTGAGGAAATTTCCTGGAGGGGAATTCAAGCCTGAGTGTCTCAACCTCACTGTGAAGCATCCTTTGAAGGTCATGGTCTGGTGCTGCATGGCTGCCAGTGGCGTTGGACGTCTTCACATCGCCAATGGAATGGTCAATGGGGCAAAGTACATCACCATACTGCAAAAGTGCATGGTGCCATCAGCACACCAGCTGTTTCCTGGCCAGTTCCTGTTCCAAGATGACAATGCACCCTGCCATCGCTCCAGACAGGTGATCAGCTGGAAGCAGCGGAACAACATCAAGTCAATGGACTGGCCTGCCCAGTCTCCAGATCTGAATCCAATCGAGAACCTGTGGCACAAGATGGCCTTGGAAAAATCCAAGAGGAATCCGATATCAAAGCGTGAGCTGATTGAGTCACTCATTGCAGCTTCGAACTGCGTTGTCACCAACAATCACCTTGTCAGACTGGTTCATTCAATGCCGATGAGGTGCAGTCAGGTGATCAAGAACAAAGGGTGGCCCATCAAATACTGAGCCATCACTGACACATAAAAACGGCCTTTTGTGGACTAGTGATTATGCTTTGGTGTAATGTTGCTTCTGTAACATAGTTTCATTATTATGAAATAAAGTCCTTAAAAAAAAGGCCCTTTTCAAGGCCACATACATTAATTTGAAGGAAACCTGGCGTGCGTCCATAATATTTTAAAGCATACTTACAATAATATATCGTTAGCCCACGACGTACATTACGAGATTTTCACAGAAAATCTATCAACAGGACAACTATGGGGAACAAACTCAGAAAATAAGGGCCAAACCAATACTAAAAGCTGGCCCTAATAGCCAAATCTATCACTTATCATGAGATACACAGAAAAAGCCACTGGGAGGAAAAAGAAATTAAGATATAAGGTCACAAAGTTGAAAAAACGCCAAATTTACAAGTGATTCCAGACTTTTGCACACCACTGTAGAAGAAAAGTGGATAGAGAGAAGCAGGCCAGTAGAAGAGTGGAGTTCACGAGGCGGGGTGTAGGGAGAGATGAAAGGCAGCGATGAGCAGTAGAATGAATACATTTATAGGTTAGAAGAAGTTTGAATTGGATATGGAAACAGAAGGGGAGCCAATGAAGTGACTTAAGAAGAGGGGTTATATGAGTACATTGAGGTTGATGGCAGATTAGCCGCGCAGCTGAGTTCTGAATAGATTAAAGGAGAGAGAGGTGATTCAAAGGGAGACCAACAAGGAGGAGGTTGCAATAGTCGAGATGGGAGGTGACTAAAGAGTGGATAAGTGTTTTAGTAGTGGGTTCAGAAAGGAAGGGGCGAATTTTGTTAATGTTGTAGAGAAAAAAATAACAGGTTTTAGCTACCTCAGGTTTTAGCTGCGCTCAGCTGAATGGGCACAGGAGCATAGATAGTGGGTAGTTGAAGACAGCCAGGGTTGAGGTATAGTGCACCTCATGAGATGTGGAATGAGCGGAGCAAGAGCATCAAGATTAGAGGAGAGCGCGATATTATAGGAGACTATAGCCTCATCAACAGGCTTAGAAGACAAAGTGGAGGAAAGAGATGATGAGACGACAGTGGAGAGAGCCGATGGATCAACAGACTGAAAATTCCTAAAAAGGTAGGAGGAGACTGGGCGAGATTGAGGGGGAGAGTGATGGAGAGTGAAGCTTAGCACGTGATGGCCAGATAAGGGAAGAACTGAGGCACAGAGATTAGCGGATATAGAAGAAAACAAGGTCAAGACAGTGACTGTGCTGATGAGTGAGGGCAGAAGAGCAAAGCTGGAGGTTGAATGTGGTGGTAAGGGAAAGGAGTTTAGAAGCATAGGGGTCAGAAAGGTTATCAACATGAATATTAAAGTCACCAAGAATAAGAGAGGGGGAAGAAGAATCCAGAAATAAGGAAAGCCATGAGTCAAAGTCAGTGAGAAAGGTAGAGGTGGACTTGTCAGGGGGTCTATAAATAGCAGCTATCCAGAAAGGAAAAGGATTAAAAAGGCAGATGGAATGGACTTCAAAGGAGGAGAAGGAATGAGAGGGAGGTAGAAGGAGGGGTTGAAATTGGCAGGAAGGAGAAAAGAGAAACCCACCATCAACACCACCACCACCACAACCAGTGGCATGAGGAGTGTGGGAGAATAGGTAGCTACTGTGACAGAGAACAGCAGCCGTAGCAGTGTCATCAGGGAGGAGCCATGTCTCAGTAAGAGCTAGATGATGGAAAGTATTAGAAATGAAGAGATTGTGAGTAAAGAAGAGTTTATTAGCTATGGAATGAGCATTCCATAAAGCACATGAGAAAGGGAGAGAGGAGGGGGAAAGGAGAGGAATATGAATGAGATTAGAGTGGCTAAGTGAGGAACTGTTATGGGAATGAGAGAAGAGTCTAGGGGGGCCAGGGTTGGGATTAATGTCTCTGGATGATAGCAGTAGAAGGAGCAGAAGAGTGTGAGGGAGAGAGAAGACAGAATGGCGGAAATGAGGATGAGGTTCTTTCAGATAGAAAGGAGAGGGATGAATAAGAGGAAGAAAGAGGTGAAGTTCAAGAGTTTAAGAAAGGGTGGAAGACAAGATGGGAGAAGAATTGGAAAAGATAGAGAAAGGGTGATAAAGCAGGGGGGGGAAGGGTTATGAAGATGTAAGTAGTCTCCACCAAGGAAAACAATCTCGGTATCATCATGGATAATATATTGAAATCTTCTGCTAGTGTGCAGTGGTGGCCAAAAAAGCTAATAGAATGCTAGGAATTATAAGGAAAAGAATGGAGAATAAAACAAAGGATATTGTAATGCCTCTGTATCACTTCATGCTGTGACTGCACCTTGAGTATTGCAAGCAGTTCTAGTCATTAACATCTAAAAAAGATATAGCAGGATTAGAAACGCCACAGAGAAAGGTGACAAATTATAAAGGGAGTGGAAGGACACATGTATGAAGAAAGGTTTAAAAGGTTAGGGTTCTTCAGCTTGGAGAATGACTGCTAAAGGGAGATATGATAGAGATCTATAAAATAACGAGTGGAGTGGAATAAGTAAGTGTTAATCAGTTGTTTACTCCTTCAAAAAGTTCAAAAACTAAAGAACATGCAATGAAGCTACAAAGTAGTACATTTAAAACTAACTGGAGAAAATATTTTTTTCATTCGATGTGTGATTAAGCTCTGGAGTTCATTGCCGAAGAATGTAATAAAAGCGTCAGTGCAGTTGGGTTTAAAAAGGTTTGGACAAAGTCCTGGAAGAGAAGTCCATAAACCATTATAAAAATGAACTCTAAGAAATGTACGGCTTATTCCCGGGATATGCGGCATGCAATCTGTCTACCTTGTGGGATTTTGCTAGGTACTTGTGACCTAGTTTTGGCTACTGTTGGAAACAAGATACTGGGCTTGATGGACCTGTAGTTTGACCCAGTGTGGCAAATCTTATGTTCCTATGTTCTCATGTCCTGAGGTTGCCACTAGTCATCTTTAGTTGGGGGGGGGGGGCTTAGGAGGCATCCTGTTAGTTGATGTAGTGTTTGCACTGAATTTCAGGAGTTGTATTTCTGTTCAAAGACTGCTTTTGGTCCTGACCCCCTTATTCTTCTGTCTACACCCAAGTATATTTTAATCATTTCCCTTAAGAATTTCCTAGTCCCCTGTTGTTCTGTTTGTCTTAGTAGCTTGTAAGCTCTATTTTATTTATTTATTTTTTTTATTTCACAATTATTTCTATACCGCTCTTTCACAAGTATCAAGTGCGGTTTACAATGAACAGTATGTTATATGGTATGGATAGTATCATACCAAGTCATTTTACATAGAACAGATGAACTAGGTACAGATAACAGTATAAAGTTTAAACAGTGAATTATTAAACTATTATAACATATATACATAGTAAATATATACAAATTGTATCATATGTCGCGTGTGGTTGTATACTTTATATAAGCTTCAGGCACGTGGGTATATGTTGTTTGAATTGTAGTAGTTAACCTGCGTCTATGGAGCAGGGATGGTTTATATGCATGTGTATAGTGCTGCGTATGTCCAGTTGTGCTATAAATTTATTTATTTATTTATATTATTTCTATACCGCGCTCTTAAAATCAGCGCGGTTTACATGACACAAACACTTGTACAAGGCAGCAGGCATGCGGTGTACATGCCAGAGAACAGGTTTTTACAACTTGGATTCAACGGGGCAACTATTTACACTATGTACAACTGAGCTGTGCGTCAGCGTGACTGTCACAGGCACTCTCTGAGCTGATTACATATTAGGTTATATACACGTTTAGGCAGTCGTATTCAGACAGTGGGTATATAGTAGTAGTATTAGTCCACAGTGTGGAGGAGTAGCCTAGTGGTTAGAGCAACTGCCTAGTACCCAGAAGATCAAGGGTTTGATTCTCACTGACACTCCTTGTGACCTTGGGCAAGTCACTTTACCCTCCACTGCTGGCAATCTTCTTCCAGTGATACATTGCCAAGAAAACACAGAGGCAGCTGGGTCACCAGGAGACAGCACTAAAAAAAAAAAGTAGTTCAAAGTGGTAGGAGTTTCTTACTTAACTTCTATTCGATGAAGATAGTTGAGAGGTGTAGGCAGATTATTGCTATTCCTGGTTCTACCTGCCTAGGTGGTGCAGTAGAGAGTCATTTCTGAAGGGAGTCCTTTGCCAGAAGGAATGCCTACCCTAGATCAGGCAAGGGTTTACTCATATATTTCAATGGGTTGTTGAGACTTTCATTGGGCCCTTCAGGCCCAGGCTATATTCAAGCTTGGTTTTCTTCGTGGTAGTGTTAGAACAAGTGATACTGGTAGTTTGTTGGTTCCTTTTGAGAGCACAGGAAATCCATATGTGTGTTCCTTGAAAGTGCTTTTTTTCTGGGCATTTAGTCTCCCTCGTGTGTACTTTGTTTTTGGCCAGAGGTTTAGTTCTTCTAGGAAGTTCCTGATGGGCAACATGGTCGTGTGGTTGCTTTGTTTGTTTACAAATGCTATGGCCTTGTGGGAGGCCCTCCAGGACAGTAGCAACTTCATGAAAGGTTTGCAGTGGACAGTTTTCATTTCTGCTCTGAATAGGGTGTGCTTTGTTACATCGTACTCAATCTGGACTGGTCTAATAAGACGATAAGGAAGGAAAAATGTGGTCTTAGCTGCTAATTTTCTTTCCTGGAATCTAGCAGGTCAGTTTAAAGACCCACCGCCCACCCTAAGTTTTTGTTGCTGGTGAAATTTGTCTCTTCTTCTTTCTAACGCCTTAAGCAGTCTTAGGTTGCATTGTTGCCAATTTCTGCAGCCTCCCTAGTAGGCTTATACAGTAATTTAAGTGTTCCTCCCCCCCCCCCGGGGGTGGATTAGTAGCTGGAATTTGGTTGTCTCCTTCTGATTTGCTATAGAAAATACCAAAGACCACAGAGCAGAGCTCACAAGCTTTTGTTTTCCGTCTCCTGGCTGACGGGCATAATCTACTTATTCCGGACTAGTCTGTAGACTCAGGGAAGAAAATTAGCAGGTAAGACCAAATTGTTCCTTTATATAATCCTCCCCCTTCCCCCAAATAAAACAAAAAAAGAGTATAAGGGTACAGTCCTTGTCTGCCTGCATTTTGTGTACAATAGTATAGCTCATTAGTTGCATGAGGAGTTTTGCAATATGATTTCTTTTTAAGAGCTGCTGAGTAAGCAGGTAGAAATGAACGTGAAATTGTTAGATGTTATTCTCTGTTCTGCAGTTCCTCAGCAGACATCCAGTCTGGACAAGGCCTGAAGGAAAGCATATCAGATGAGTGAGTGATATATTTTAGAGAGAGAGATGGAAAGCGTGCATGATGTCACTTCCAGTTTTGCAGGCATGTGAAATAGCAAAGAAAGATAGAATGACGCATTGCTTCCAGTATGATAAGCGCATGAAGTATTTGAGAGATAATAGGTCACTTGCTGTTTAAGTGCATGTAAGTTATTAGGTAGCATGATGCAGTACTTCCTGTTGGTTGAGAATTTGAGATATTACAGAGAGAGAGGGGGGGGGGGGAGAGGTTCTAAATAGTACTTACTTTGTAACCTTTCACCTCTGACTCATTCTCCAGTGCTTTAACCTGATCCCAGTTCAAGATGATTTTAGAGTCAGATGAATTCCAGATAATGTTTCCAGGGGGCTGACTTGGGGCTACAAACAGAAGAAGATACAGATAATTTAAATCTGCACCATTTACTATACCAATAGGCCCAAATGTAGGCATAAGGTGCCACTTACTTTAGCCTGTCCACCAATGCCACTTTAAAAAGGCACCACCATGGCATTCTGGCCTAACATTTGCACTCTCTCCAAGCTACATCCATGCCCTCATCCTCTGGTCCTGCCTATGGGTGCCAAAATATTAAATCTGGTCCCTGACAATAAACCTCACAGTGTCATCCCTTAAGTGGTTATAATGGGTATCGTAAAGTCATTTTTCTAAAGAATGATAAAACCATCAAGCATGACATGTAACCTGAGAAGACATCACATCACAGCAATCAAAGAACCAGAGCATGTGGGGGTCACTGGAGAGAGGGCTGTCAATGAGACTGTGATTATGCCAAAAACCAGGGAGACTGTGTTTATGACACGAAAGCAAAGTTACATTTATTTTGGGACCTGAGGTGTAGAATGGGATGGAGACCCCTGAATTGTTTTGGATTAGGAGGTACTTGGAGTAGAATCAGTTCCTTAGCAGTCCTCCAGTTCAGTCCTCCACCATCGAAATGAGGACTGAACTGTCGTCCCTAAAGGAACATCAATTACCAGGTAAGTGTAATTCTCATTTCCTTAGCGGTCCTCCAGCTCAGTCCTCATTTCGATGGTGGAGGACTGAACTGTCATCCCTAAAGGAACATCAATTACCAGGTAAGTGTAATTCTCATATTCCTTCATTCCTGGATGGCACCAACTCGATGGTCTTCACATTGATTACAGTACAGATTTCTGTTATTAAACAATTGTGGTCTTCAGTATGCCACCCTCTTCTTTCAAAGTCAATTGTGTGACCTTTTTTGGGACCGCAAATGAGTGAAAATGTTAGCCTGACCCCCAACAGGCCCTTTACATGTAAGTGGAATACTGGCTGCAATTTCTGTAGAGAGTCTAAAGGAAGATTTTGGCTGCATGGTCAGATTCTGGCTTGTATGGCTTGTGATCACATGGGTTTGCCTTTGTCCTCTCTGATAGTGGTTTGTAGGTGGAAGCAAGGCTGGCCCTAGGCATGTGCAGGCAGTCACCCGCACAAGGCCCCGCATCAAGAGGAGCTCCGTGTGCACCTGACTAGCTTAAGAGGAAGCCGCTGAGGCCTGAAGCCCGGCTCCCTGGCTCACCTCCGCGAGAGTGTTTCCCTTTACTCCCGCAGCTGTGCTAAGTTGCAGCTGCCAGCGCTGCTGATTTCATAGAGGTTAAACAAAGGCACTTCCTGTGAGACAGTAAGGTGCCCCTTTTTAACCTCTACGAATTCAGTGGCGCGACTTAGCACAGTTGCAGGAGTAAAGGAAAACGCTCCTGCGGATGTGCAGAGGTGAGTCGGGGAGCCAGGCTTCAGGCTTCACCAGCTTCCTCTGAAGCTGGTCAGGCACATGCGGGGCCATGTGTGTGTTTGTGGGGGGAGCCGCAGGCACAGGAAGAGGACTGCTACTGGGAGCTAGAACGGGAAATGGGCCAATATTGGGGGATGGGGAGACTGCGATTGAAAGAGAGATAATGCAGGGAGGGACTGCGACTGGAGGGGACTGGGGGCTAGGACTGGGAATAGGCTGATGCTGGGGGATGGGGAGCCTGGAACTGGAAGGAAGGTGATGCTGGGAGGGACTGGGACTAGAAGAGGACTGATACTAGGGGGCTAGGACTGGAAATAGGCTGATGCTGGGTGATGGAGGGACTGGGACTGGAAAGGAGCTTATGCTGGGAGGGACTAGAACTGGAGGAGGACTGATACGGGGTACTAGGACTGGAAATGGGCTGATGCTGGGGGATGGGGAGAAGGGGACTGGAAGGGAGCAGATGCTGGGAAGGGCTGGAACTAGAAGGAAGCTGATGCAGGGGGAGGACTGTGAGGGGGTAGGGGTGAGGGGAGAAAGAAAGAAGCTGGGGGAGTGAGGATGGAGAGGGGGCTGATATTTTTTCCGTGAGGGAAGTAAAAAGGTCATACAGAGGGAAGAGTTGAGAGGGAGGGGCATAAGAATGAATGCTTGGGGTAAGAGGAGAAAAGGCAGGGTTAACGAATATCAGAGAAGGAAGTAGCTGGGTGGGTAGGTATGCGAAAGGAATGCAGGAGGTGGTACTGGAGACAGGGAGATGAAGGAAAGCACGGACTGGGACTTAGGTGGAGACTTTAAAATTGGGTGGGAGAAGAGAAGAAAACAGAATCTAAGACCAGCTGGGTACTGGGAGAGTAAGTGGGGACTCAGATGGTGGGCCCAGGAGCTGGTACAACTCACTGTGCATACAGCTCCAACATCGTGCAGCACCATCTTCAGCTTCATCTTTCTTTCTCTGAGTCAGCAAAGCAGCCAGTGCTGCCCGTAGCATTCACTTTCAGTGCATGGGGCCATTCATTGGAAGTGAATGCTACAGGCAGCACTGGCTGCTGCGCGCTGACTCAGAGAAAGAACGATACAGCTGGTGATGGTGCTATGAGATCTTTCTGCTGTCGACTCAGAAAAAGAAAGAAGATACCAGGGATAGTGTCGGATGATATGTTTTCCCAGGAGAGAGGACAGAGAGAGGGAGAAAAAGAGAAATGGGATATGCTGGATGGAGGGGGAGGGGGAGGGGGATATATATATATTTGGAGAGAGAGAGAGAGAGAGTGTGGTAGAGATTTTAATTTATGAGAGAGAAGGGATATATTGGCCTTGGATAGGGGGTGGAGAGAGAAGATGCTGGGCTGGGAGGGGAGATAGGAGAGATGCCATACCACTGCAGGGGGAGAGGATAGAGAAGGAAGGGGAAGGGGATATAAAGCTGATGGTCTCTGGGGTGGAGAAGAGCTGGGGAGGTAGAAGTGAAAGCATGAGATGCTGGACTTTGGGGATAAAGCAGAACGGTGAGAGAATTGGGAGATGCTGAAATGGGATGGTGAGCGAGAGGGGGGAAATGGTGGGCATGATGGAAGCTGGCAAGGAGTGAGAGGAGGATGGTGATTACAGAGGGTTGAAATGTGGTAATGGGGAGTGGGTGAAAGAAGGGAATAAGGCTAGGAGGGAGTGAGATGAGAACTGGGGTAGCCGGGCTTGAGGTTAGGAGAGTAGATGGAAAGTTGCTAGGTGAAAAGTCAAAAGGGGATTGAGGACGGAGGGTTAAAATTTGAGTGGATGAATGAATAAAAAAAGAAATCGAGAAAAGAACAAAAAGCAAAAGATCAGTATATCAGAGGCGGATGTAGACAGAAAATGGAAAAACAATAGGAGAAGAGAGAAGAAAGGACAAATGGACAGCACACTGGAGAGTTGGGAGAAGATACAAAGCATGCAGAAGAGAGAGACTGGGGCAACTGCGACTGAAAAATAAAATGCCCAAACAACAAAAGGTAGAAAAAATGTATTTTATTTTTAATTTATTAACCAGAATATGTCAGCTCTGGGAAATGTGCATCGCTGATGTCTTTCCACATTGGTCAATACAAGAGGAAATTAATTTCATAGTTTTATTTTTCCAGTGTTGTGGTGCATTCAAAGTTAGGCTTTTGGGGTTCCCAGTTCAATTATTGTCTTCATATTTCTAAATTGTGATCCCTTGTTCCATATTTGGTGATGGTCTGTCTGTTTTGCATGAATGACAGAACTGTGCTATTCTGTTCATATAGTTTCTGTATAGCAGACCCACTTGTTCTTTTTTAGTTTAATATTTGTAGTGCTACTTTTTGATAAGTAGGGTTTGGTGCTGCGTGAGTCCTGGTAGTGCTGTTATGATATGGCAGGTTTGCTATGGGCTCTAAATGTTGACCCCACTAAACCCGTAAAATATATCCCACATCTAATACATACCCAATTCTAAAGAGATATATTTACTAAAACAATTTTTTTGTCGGAACTAATGCCATGAAAATAAAAATCTTCTCATAGCATGAACGTTCCTTTTTTTCTTTTTTATATAGGGACGCAACCCCAACAAACCATACCCAAAAGATTTAAAAATCATAGGGTATAATCGATTTAGTGTACAAAATAAATCCAACCCTGGATTCTAAATGAGCAGGGTTTTGTAATAATGCACCTGGCAGCTGGCACTGGAGGACAGTAATGCTGAAGTATGGCAGCTTTTCTTTATCCTCATTGTACATGCAAATAGTTTCCAGACACTCATTAAGAGGCATGTTTACTAAAGATTAATGCGCACTAAGTGCACAACACCCATTTATTTCTATGAGTGCAGTGGCACTTAACGCACATTAATGTTGTCAAGACAGAAAAGAGGCTTGTGAAGGGCTCCTTTGAAAGCCCCTTAAATTTTTAGATTGGCAACATATTCATTTTAAAATAAAATAAATTAGATTTATACAAATGAGGTGCAATGGATATGCAAACATTTAAACAAATGAGACCCAAACTATGGTTACACGATGTAGGGTTCCACATTAGGAACCACCACCCAGGAAAAAGATTTAGGCGTCATCGTGGATAACATGTTAAAACCCTCGGCCCAGAGTGCAGCAGCGGCCAAGAGAGCAAATAGAATGCTAGGTATGATAAGGAAAGGAATGGAAAATAAAACAAAAGATATTATAATGCCTCTATATCGTTCCATGGTGAGGCCGCACCTTGAATATTGTGTGCAATTCTGGTCGCCGTATCTTAAAAAGGATATAGTGATATTAGAAAAGGTTCAGAGAAGAGCCACCAAAATGGTAAAGGGGATGGAAGGATACTCCTATGAAGAAAGGCTAAAAAGGTTAGGGCTCTTTAACCTGGAAAAGAGATGGCTGAGGGGAGATATGATGCAATGTGTGCCTTTGAGTCAGTCCTGACTCCTGGCAACCCAGAAGCTCCTGGGTTTTCATGGCAGTGTCACCGAAAGTAGATTGCCAGGCCTTTCTTCTGAGGCAATGGAGGGTTAAGTGACTTGCCCAAGGCCACAAGGAGTGCTAGTGGGAATTGAACCCTGGTTGCTTGGTTACCAAGCCAGTGTTCTAACCACTAGGCTACTCCTCCACTCCAGGAGATATGATAGAAGTCTATAAATTAGTGAACGAAGTGGAACGGTTAAACGTAGATTGATTGTTTACGTTATCAGAATATAGAAAGACTAGGGGACATGCAATGAAGCTACAGGGTAAACTATTTAAAGACTAATAAAAGAAAATATTTTTTCACTCAACGTGTAATCAAACTCTGGAATTTGTTACCGGAGGATGTAGTAAAGGCTGTTAGTGTAGCTGGGTTTAAAAAAAGGTTTGTACAAGTTCCTGGAGGAAAGGTCCATAAACCATTATTAAGAAGGGACCCAGGATATCAATGCTCGGCCCAGTACAAGCACTGCGGAACCTGTGTCTTTTGGGTAAACTGCTAGGTATGTATGACCTAGATTGGCCACTGTTGGAAACAGGATACTGGGCTTGATGGACCTTGGTCTGACCCAGTATGGCATATCTTATGTTCTTATGACCCTGCAATGAATCTCCGCACATGGCCCTGCAACACCCTTGGGCCACCACTGGGTGGAGGCTCCAGTATATTAATTCATATTAGCTATACCTAGTACCATGATTCTTAGCTTTACTTCTGAATAGATTGGTCTTTATAACGTGACATTGTAAATATGTTTTGGAAGCCACTCTGGTGCACAAAGCAAACAAATAAATATTTCAAAGCACTTGTGTAGCCAATACTTAGTGCCTACAGCAGAAGTTGTTGTTGTTAAGTGCCGTTGAATTGGTGTCGACTCATGGCGACCCTCTGGATAGTTGTCCTAAATTGTGTTCAGTCTTCAGTCAGGCGGCTCATTGTTGACAGACTGGTACCTGTAGCTGCTGTTTTTGTATTGATCCATCTCATTGCTGGCCTTCCTCTTTTGCGTTGACCTTCTATCTTGCCAAGCATGATGTCTTTCTCTAATGATCTCTCTCTTCGCATGATGTGTCCAAAGTATGAAAGTCGAAGTCTTGTCATCTGAGCTTCTAAAGAAAGCTTAGGTTTGATCTCCTCTAATACTGACTGGTTTGTTCTTCGGGCAGTCCACGGTATACGCAGTATTCGCCGCCAGCACCATGATTCAAAGGCATCAATTTTCTTCCTGTCTATCTTTTTCACTGTCCAGCTTTCACATCCATATGATGTTATTGAAAATACCATGGCCTGAACAAGTCGAATCTTTGTATGGAGAGAGACATTTCTGCTCTTGAGAATCTTGTCTAGGTCTTTCATAGCCATTCTGCCAAGAGCAATGCATCATCGGATTTCTTGACTGATTGTTGCTTCTTTATTGATAGTTGATCCAAGTAGGTTAAAGTTGTCCACGATTTCAATTTCTTCTCCTTCAACGGTGAACTTGTTGATTTTGCCAGTTGTCATGATCTTTGTCTTCTTTACATTAAGGTGCAGGCCCATTTTGAGACTACATTCTTTGATCGTGAGAAGCAAATGTTTCAGATCATCTTCACTTTCAGCCAGTAATGTGGTATCATCAGCATAGTGAAGGTTGTTGATGAGTCTTCCACCAATCTTCACACCTCTGTTGTCTTCATACAATCCTGCTTCTCTGATGATTTGTTCTGCATATAAATTAAACAGGTAGGGGGAGAGTATGCAGCTTTGTCTTACACCTTCGCTAATTTTAAACCATTCTGTTTCTCCTTGTTCCGTTCGAACTGTTGCTTCTTGATCAATGTACAGATTGTGCAAGAGAACGATTATTTGTTCTGGTATACCCATGCTTCTTAATGTGGCCCAGAGTTTCACATGGTTTACACCAGCGGTTCTCAACCTGTGGGTCGCGACCCCCATGGGGGTTGCCACAGGATTTAGCAGGGGTCGCCTCACTCCAAGTTAAAAAAAAATTAAAAAGCACACAAGTTGCTGCCGCTGCCGAGTCCACTTCTCGGCAGCAGCAAACTCACCGCCTCCAATCTTCTGCAGCCTCGGCTCCCTGCCTCTTAGGGAACCGCGGCTATGCCTGTGAAAATTTTACAGAGCCTTCCCGTCTCTCGACGGGCTCCGTGCAGCATTGTCCCGCCCCCAAGTACTTCCTTTGGGGGCAGGACAATGCTGCACGGAACCTGTCTAGAGACAGAAAGGCTCCACAACGACTTCACAGGCACAGCCGCGGTTCCCTAAGAGACAGGGAGCCGTGGCTGCAGAAGAATAGGGCAGTAGCAGGAAACATAAGGAGAGGGGAGGAGGGGGTAGGGACCCTGCAACGGGGCTGACATGGGGGGAGGGAGGGAGGGAGGGAGGGAGGGGGCTGACATAGGGGGAGGGAGGGGGGCTGACATGGACAGAGGGGGGCTGACATGGAGGGAGGGAGGGGTCTGGGAGGGATAGAGGGGGGCTGACATGGAGGGAGGGAGGGCTGACATGGATGGATGGATGGAGGGAGGGAGGGAGGGAGGGGGGCTGACATGGACAAAGGGGAGAGACAGGGGGACATACTGGACAGACGGGATCAATGCTGGACCGAGGGGAGAGACAGTGCGGCTTAGGATTATAATGGGCTGATGGGGGGGCTAGCACTGGTAATGGGCAGATCGGGGGGGGGGGCTAGGACTGGTAATGGACTGATGGGCAGCTAGCATTGGAAATGAGCTGATTGGGGGGCTATGACTGGAAATGGGCTGATAGTGGAGGCTAGGACTGGTAATGAGCTGATGGGGGGGGGGGGTAGGACTGGTATTGGGCTGATTAGGGGAGGCTAGCACTGGTAATGGGGTTGAGGGGGGACTAGCACTGGAAGTGAGCTAATTGGGGGGGCTTCGACTGGGAATGGGCTGATGGTGGGGAGGGGAGGATAGAGCTGCTGGCCATGGAAGAAAACTGGGGGCTAAGACTACAAATGGGCTGATACGAGGGGATGTGAAAATGGAACTGGAAGGGAGTGGATCTGGGAGGGGCTGCCATGGTATTTGTACTAGAAGGGACTGGTCAGTGGGGAAGGAGGGGGACTGGAAGGGAATGGACACCAGTGGCAGTTATGGGAATGCAAGTTGGGAGGGAGGAGTAGCCTAGTGGTTTGGGCAAGGTACTTCAGGCCGGAAGGTCGGGGGTTCAAATCCCACTAGAGGACAGCAACCTTGGGCCGGAAGGACTGGGGTTTCTAGTCCCACAGGTGCTCCTTGTGGTCTTGGGCAAGCCACTTAACCCTCCATTGCCCATGTTCCCTGTAAGTATTAGTGTGTGTGTCTCATATCCCCGCGTGTTAAATGTATCCCCCACTTGTGTTGTGACCGCTTTGATTGAAGGATAAGGCGGTATACAAAACTGTCTAAATAAATAAATAAACATTGGAAGGTACTGGGAGTGAGGACTGGAAAGGGGCTGATACTGGGGAGGGTTACTGGGACTGGAAATAGGCTGATGGAAAGAAGTGAAGAAAACGAAAGAAGAGATAAGAAATGGCAGATGGACCATAGACCACAGAAAGAGAGCTAAGAGAAGACAGGAAAGCAGAAGCCTCAGATCGGGACCAGCATGATCAGAGAATAATTTGGTCAGACAACAAAGGTAGAAAAAATAATTGTATTTCATATTAGTGATTTGACTACAAAATCATAATAATTTTGAAATCAAATATTGTTATGTGTTATTGTGATTAATTATTGTGGTTTAAATAAGTAAATTTTATAAATAAAAACATATTGCAAAGGCCTATAATATATTAATAATTCAACAAACGATGGAAGAGAGGCACATTTGATTTTATCATTGGGGGTCATCACAAGTTGACCAATGGTAAAAGGAGTCACGGTACAAAAAAGGTTGAGAACCACTGGTTTACACAGTCAAAAGCCTTGCTATAGTCGATAAAGCACAAATAGATATCCTTTTGGTATTCTTTAGTCTTTTCAAGGATCCATCTCATATCCGCAATGATGTCTCTTGTTCCTCGCCCATTCCTGAACCCTGCTTGCACTTCAGGTAGTTCTTGTTCCAGGTATGGTTGTAGTCTCTGTTGAATAATCTTCAGTAGAATCTTGCTGGCATGTGGGATCAGAGCGATTGTGCGATAATTTCACCTTTCTTTAGTATTGGTATAAACACAGATCTTTTCCAGTCAGTTGGCCATGATGTTGTCTTCCAAATTTCTTGGCAGAGCATTGTAAGTACGGTAACAGCTGCATCAGATTGCTGCAATACTTCTATGGGCATGCCATCAATGCCTGGTGCTTTGTTCTTTGTTAAGGCTTTCAATGCTGCTTCAACTTCTTCTTTCATCACCAATGGTTCTGGATCATATAGGTTAAAATGGCTGTTGGTCCACTTGATCTTTATCATATAAAAACTCTGTATATTCTTTCCACCTTTTCTTGATCTTCTCAACATCATTCAACATAGAACCTTGAGCATCTTGTAACATTCCAATTTGAGCTGGAATTTTTTCTTTAACTCTCATAGCTTTAGGAAAGCCGATCTTGTCATTGTTGTACTTTTCCTTGTCCTGTCTTGCTCCACGTTGGAAATCTCTGTTGAGTTCTGTGATTGTCTTTCTTTCTCCTCTGGCTTTAGCTTCTCTGCATTTCTGGGCAATTTTCAGAGTTTCTTCTGTCATCCATTTTGGCCGTTTTTGCTTTTTCACTTTTTGTAGAGACTTCTCGCTTTCTTCCAACACAACCTTCTTGATGTCATTCCATAACTCTTCTGGAGCTCTGTCATTTGTATCTAAAGCAGCAAATCAATTTTTCAGGCAGTCTTTAAATTCCAGTGGCATATTCTCAAGGTCATATTTTGCTGCATTCATGAGTGGTTTGCTCTTTTTCAACTTTAGCTTGAGTTTGCATACTAGTAGTTGATGATATGTACCACAGTCAGCTCCAGGTATTGTCTTTGTTGATGTTATAGAGCTTTTCCATCGTTGACTTCTACAGATGTAGTCAATTTGATTTTTGTACAATCCATTGGGTGAAGTCCATGTGTACAGTCGCTGCTTGTGTTGCTGGAAGAAGGTGTTTGAGATGAATAGATCGTTGGTCTTGCAGAATTCTATCAGTCTTTCTCCAGCTTCATTTCTGTTGCCAATCCATATTTTCCAACCACTTTGCCTTCTTCTTTGCTGCCAACCTTCGCGTTCCAGTCACCCATGACTATCAGGATATCCTATTTGCATGTTCTGTCAATTTCAGCTTGTACTTGTTCATAGAACTCTTCAATTTCATCCTCTTCTGCAGCTGTTGTTGGGCATATACTTGAATTATAGTTGTGTTGATAGGCATTCCTCGTAGAAGTACTTCTGCTTAAATGTGCCACTATATTGAACAGATACATTTTTGCCATATATGCTGATATATGCCTAAAATCTATCTGTATATCTGAAGGATGGCCAAAGCCTAATGTTATACGAATTGCAGTAATATTCAGCTGCTATCAATGAAAGTTAACCTGCAGAAACAGCAGGATAAATTATCCAAATAAAGTTAGACTGGCACATTCAACAGGTCAACAAATATAATGCGGAATATCCTAATAAAGATATGCAGCTAATTTGTCTGTATATCTTTATGTGAGCACCATATTCAAGAATATTTGTCCCGTTGTTTCCTATGCATGAAATGTCAGCCGATCCATCATGTATGTTTTCTCAAGTTCTGAGGCTTTGAGCCAGGCTCTCCCTCATGTGCTTATTATTTGCTATTCCAAGGCACTTGCCCTATTCCTTGCTATCTGAAATGAGTAGGAAGATATCCTGCTGCTTTGCTTATAGGAGAAGCTCAGGTATTCTTGGAGTTTTACCCATGGTAGAGGTAATTTTATAAGGAGCTGCATAAAGAAATGCACCATCAATATGCATAAATCACCAATTTTCACATGAGCATACTGTAGACGATCGTATTTTGTAGGTACACATATCATGACAATGGTGTGCATGGGGCAGAGCACAAATCTATGTGTACAAATTATCAAATTACTAGAATATACATATGTTCCTTAAAAATCTAGGCACATGATTCAAACCACTTATGCCTCTATTTTATAAAGTACATATGTACTTCACTTTATAAAATAGGCATTATAGATGTGCGCAATAATATGTGATAACAGGGTATGACTTCATAAAATTACTCTCGTCGTGTTCTACCATGAGCAACTGAAAGCATGGTAGACTGGAAGTCCAAGGGGGTTAGATATTAACCAGTCCTTTCAGCTAATTATTACCAGTAGTTTAATACAGAAAGGATTTATAAATGGATTTTTTAAAGTGTTTCTTATGACCAGTGATAACTAGTAATGCCAGGGAGTTCTGAGATCTTTTTCCCTAGACAATATAGAACACTCGCTGTTTGTGTTTGTTTTCTTTTTGTTTTTATGTGGGGTTTATATTTTTATATGTAGTAGTGCATTATACTATGCCTCCATGACTTTGACTATGTTCAACTCAGAAAATAGCAAGATAACGGAGCTGTAAGAGAGGAATGTTTACATGGTATGTTCACTTACGTGGTTTCTTTGTAGTGATGTTGACAGTGGCACTGGAGGGCCCACTCCCAGCAGTGTTGAAGGCCCTGACATTCAAGTGATACAGTATATTGCCATGTAAGTTTGTGATTTTGGTGGAGGTTTGATTCCCCATTGTTCTTAATTTTCTGGCCTTATCTTCCTTATCATCATGTCTCCAGTATCGAACCTAGAAAACAAAGGTTTTGGTCACAGATGCTCATCTATGGTTTTATGATTCAGGGTCAGCTGCTGTGACAGAATCCATTCCTACCTCATAGCCCTGTACCCGACCTTTGTTGAATGTCTCTGGTGCAGCAACCCAGGACACTTGAATGTCAGATGCGGAGAGACTCTTCGCCATCAAACTGGAAGGGGCCCGATTAGGTTCTACGGAGAGGAAAGTAACAGATAGGAGGAACAATCAGACTTGGACTGGTTATAATCCTTTTCATACTGATTTTATTTTCTTTATTAAGAAAAATTAGATGAGGGGGAAAAAAAGCTAATGCCCTGAAAATAATGTGAAACCTTTTGGGGACAATGTCTGCAAATGTGGTTAGTTTTGTGCATCACTGGATAAGAGAAGAAAACACTGCAACACAAGCAGAAGTACTCTAGACCAGCAAAAAGAGTTAGCAAAAGTCTAATTGCCGCTTTTGTTATAGTTCACCACAAAACACTCATCGATAGGCTTGAAACCATTGGAATATGTGGAACCCCCCTGAAATGGTTCACATCCTACATAACAAGCAGAATGCAGCAGGTGCTCTTTAACAACGAAACAGCTGAACCATTCCCGCAAAGCCAAGGAATACCCCAAGGCTCGGCACTTTCCGCCCTACTATTTAACCTATACATAAGACCAGTTTGTGCAGTCTTTCAGAAATACAGGATCAGCTACCACTTGTATGCAGATGATGTAATGCTTTATACCCAACTGGACGAAAACAAGCCAAATTACAATCAACTAGAAGAATGTTTATGTGAACTGCAAGCCTGGCTAAAGCAAAACATGTCCATAAACCATACAAAAACAGAGGTAATGTACATCTCCAGTAAAACAGACTTCAACCCTCCGCCAACAGTCACCCTGAACAACATCATCTACAGCATAAAGAATGAAATAAAATATCTCGGAGTCACGTTCGACAACAAACTAAAGATGGATAAACACCTCTGGAATACCAATAGAGCCATATTCCATAAACTAAGAATCCTCCAGCCACTCCGTAACATCATTGAACAACACGACTTCAGAACAGTGGCACAAGCACTCATCACGCCCCACTGGGATTACTGTAACGCCATATTGCAGGGGCTACCAAAGAAAACCCTGAATATACTACAAATAGCACAAAATGTTACAGCCAGGATCATCATGAAAAAGAGCTTCACAGAACACATCACACCAGTCCTAATTGAGCTTCACTGGCTCCCAATTACCGCCCGCATAAAATACAAACTCCTAGTAACCACATTCAAACTTATACACAACATAGCGCCGTCATTCCTCACCAATCTCATCAGCGCTCAAACTCACAATAAAAGCAGAAGAACCGCCAACTTAAACACTCTCAGTGTCCCAAAGAGTATAAGAACGGCCAAGATACACACCAGCAACAGAGCATTCTCTTACATTGCACCCATGCTATGGAATCAACTGCCACATGACATGCGTGCAATCAACAACCTAACAGACTTTAGGAAAAAGCTCAAAACCCACCTGTTTATAACTCACTATAATCTAACAGAGTAAATAATAACTAGAACACAAAGGGTCAACCATATCCATGACACTAGAGTGACTTTACAATATGACTTTAAGGGATTTGAACACCATGTAATGCATCTAGGTTAGTGCATCTCCCCCCAGTTTAGTTGTAATTAGTGTAACAGATTGTATATATATAACTGCAAGTTATAAATATTGTAACAATATGTATATATGTAATTGCACCTGTAAATATTGTATCAGATTTTTGTGCAGTGTGAACCCAGTGTGAATCTTGGCATGCAATCATTCTGTATTAACTGTCGATTACCCCTCCTGATATGTATAGTCAACCACTGCTGATCGCTGGAAGCAGCGGTATACAAATGTTCTCAAAATAAAATAAAATAAATAACTGATCTCACAGTTTTTAAAACACTTTAAAAAACAAATCAATCCTATCAAAGAGTGCTTTGTCACAAAGCCAGTGTGTTCAATTATTTAGCAGAACCCAACATATTGCAACAAAGATGCCTGCATCAGGGGTTGATGTAAAAGACCCTACTCATTGAAGCACTGGAAGATGACATGCTTCTTACTGAGGAAAGCCTAGCAGCCTCTGTGCTGATGTGGTGGCACAAATGCATGCTACTAAAGGCACCTTAGTAAACTGATAAACAAATCTAACTGCTCAATATAAACACCATAAAGGAGGTTTAATGAAAAACTAGAGTGCAAACAAGATAATAAATACCAATTTATATTAAAAACAAAAATTAAAGAAAGTGAATACTAAAAAGAAGAGATGAAGGCAGAAACATTGAAAAACATGAAAAAACTCCCACATAACATGCCCAAATTGTGTCAGCTGCATTCATGTACGTGTCAAATTACATATGCCATTTTTATCATGATTTTAATCTTCTAGACACTGTGCAAATCCTACCAATGCTGGTGATTAGCGTCAGGCAGTTCAGGGTTCAAAGTTCACTCTTAAAATCACAGGAAAATGACCTAAAAACAGTATGACTTCATTTTTAAAATAAGGCAACTCTTTAAAAAAAAAACGAGAGGAACATGATTTGATACATACTTAAAACTAAAGCACAAGGTAGCAAGAAGAAGAAAAATAATAATAAAAAATAGCAATTGGAGCAATTTTTGGTAAGTAAGAGCCCACCATAATTTGTTTGGACCTAATGGGATTTCTAGGTGGGATGTTAATTGGGTCCTTTTGCATTGTCCAAGCTGTGTCTCCCTATTGTGATGTGGACTTTTGAGAGTTCCCTAAATATGTATGCTGTTACACTCATCTTTTCATTTTTTGTTTTAATTAAGTGATGGAAATTCTCTATTTCTTTGTTTGCTTTTTTTGTAATCAAAAATATTTTAATAAAAATAATTACATAAGAACATAAGATATGCCATACTGGGTCAGACCAAGGTCCATCAAGCCCAGTAATCTGTTTCCAACAGCGGCCAATCTAGGTCATATGTACCTAGCAGTTTCCCCAAGAGACACAAGTTCCACAATGCTTGTACTGGGTCAAGTGATCCTGTAACTAGGACTTGTCCTCCAGGTGATGTAAACCCCTCTCACACCGAGGAGGTTTCTCCAGGGCCAAGTGCCCATGAGGGAAGGGTTAGGACAGCAGTTATAGTTGGTGATTCGATCATTAGGCATGTAGATAGCTGGGTGGCTGGTGGACGTGAGGATCGCCTGGTAACATGCCTGCCTGGTGCGAAGGTAGCGTACCTCACGCGCCACCTAGATAAGGTCTTAGATAGTGCTGGGGAGGAGTCTGCTGTCTTGGTACATGTCGGTACCAATGACATAGGAAAATGTGGTAGGGAGGTTCTGGAAGCTAAATTTAGGCTTTTAGGTAGGAAGTTGAAATCCAGAACTTCCAGGGTAGCATTCTCCGAAATGCTTCCCGTTCCACGCGCAGGACCCAAAAGGCAGGCAGAGCTCCGGAGTCTCAATGCGTGGATGAGACAATGGTGCAGAGATGAGGGGTTTGGATTTGTTAGGAACTGGGGAACATTCTGGGGAAAGGAGGGGCTCTTCCGAAGGGATGGGCTTCACCTTAACCGGGATGGAACCAGGCTGCTGGCATTAACCTTTAAAAAGGAGATAGAGCAGCTTTTAAACTAGATAATAGGGGAAAGCCGACAGTCGCCCAAGAGCGCATGGTTCGGAAGAATGTATCCTTGAAGGATACTACAAAAAGCAGAGAGGTTCCAAAAAAGAGTAAAGTAGCCCAAATGCCCTCGAGTATGGAGCAGACGGAGCAGACAGAGCTTAAAGATCCCAAATTACCCATGTCTACCAATAGCCAAATTAATATGAATAAAATACAGTCTCTAAAATGCTTGTATGCAAATGCTAGAAGTCTAAAAAACAAGATGGGAGAGTTAGAATATATAGCACTAAACGAGAGGTTAGATATGGTTGGAATATCAGAGACATGGTGGAAGGAGGACAACCAGTGGGACACTGTGATACCTGGGTACAAACTATATCATAATGATAGAGCTGATCAAATTGGTGGAGGGGTTGCGCTCTATGTTAGAGAGGGCATTGAGTCACAAAGGATTAAAGTTTTGCAAGAAACAAAATTTGCTGTAGAATCTCTATGGATTGAAATTCCATGTAAAAAGGGGAAGGCGATGACAGTGAGGGTGTACTATCATCCGCCTGGCCAGAATGAACAAATGGATGATGAAATGCTCAAAGAAATCAAGGAAGCTAACAAAAGTTACAGCGCAGTAATAATAAGTTCCTAGATGACATAAATGACTGCTTCTTGGAGCTGCTGGTTCATGAACCGACCAGAGGGGAAGCCATATTAGACCTAGTCCTTAGTGGAACACCAGATCTAGTGCAAGAGATAAGGGTGTTGGGGCCACTTGGCAATAGTGATCATAGCATGATCGCCTTTGATATAATTAGTGGAGGAGGGATAGTAAGGAAATCCACAGTACTACCTTTTAACTTTTGAAAGGGAGACTATGATAAAATGAGGAAAACAGTTAAGAAAAAACTAAAAGGAGCAGTTGCAAAGGTTAAAGACGTACATCAAGCTTGGGTGTTGTTGAAAAATACTATCTTGGAAGCCCAGACCAGCTGTATTCCATGCTTTAAGAAAAGTGGAAGGAAGTCCAAAAAACTGCCAGCATGGTTTAAAGGTGAGGTCAGAGAGGCTGTTGTTGCCAAAAAAGCATCTTTCAGGAAATGTAACATAAAAAAATAGAAAATCAAAAAATCAAAACAGTAAAGGGGTCATTTTGGAAGCCCTATTCATGCTTTGGATGTCTGAAAACTGGCAGAGAGACATTTGTATCTAAGTATAGTCCTGTTCCAGACACCCAAAAAGTACTTGTTTTGGCTGGAAAACATCCAAAAGGTGTAAAGGAGAAAGCACTCCATCATCCCCAGTTCTTAGCACAATTTCAATGACAGCAACAGTAGGATTTGAACCCTGGCTTCCCTGTTCCTAGCTCTCTACTCTAACCATGAGGCTATGCCTAGATGTCTAGGTTCTGAAATACTATTTTGGGGATATCTATGTAGACGCCCCCACAGACATCCATATTGGGCATATCCACGTTTGTGAAATCATGTCTGCACCTGGATGCGTCTTTCTTTTTTCCAGATGTTCTTGCTTAGACGTCCCAGATTGCACTTGGATGTCCTATCTAAATTCCCCTCAATATCACAAAAACAAAAATGTAAAACAATAATGAAGATAAAAATTAAAGAGTAACAATAAAAATATTGAAAATCTCACATAACCAGAGAATGTGGGCTCTTTTAACAGTGTGCTGGGGTTTTGCAAATAACGTGCACTTAGTGCAAACACTAAAGTGTGGTGCAACCGCTGTGTGCTAACTAGCAGGGTTATGTCCAGCATGTTCCCAGCAATTATTGTACTGAATGGTACCCTAACATGCCACAGCGGTGGCATGCATTATTACCATGAGTGCACTTAATTTCACCTTTGAGGTAGCATTAACTGTTTACCCCTATGCTAACTGTGCACTGCTCACCATTCCCACTCTCCACTGCTAACCTTTCCCCTTACTACTCCAATGCACAATTCATAGTCAGTACAGAAACTGGCCTGCACTAATTGTATTGGGCTCACACTAACAGGTACTGTGGGTCTCAGTGTGCCCTTAATGTGCATCAAATCTTTAATGTGGCAAGCCTGCATAGCTCACTATAGCATACATAAGATATCTCATAAAATACACAAAAAAATCAAACATAAAGTATCTTCAAAACATTATCAAGGGGTTGGGGACCAAAGACTACCCAGATAGGAAAGAAGAGTATATATTAATAATAAAAACATAGATATTTCTATAATACAAATAAACATGAAAAAACAGTAAAATGATATAATAAAATAAGCAAACAAACTTTCAGAACTATAAGATAAATCATAAAAATATTTTACATAAATAATGCAAATAAAAACAAGGCACATAGAACTAATCACAGAATTAAATAAATACATAAGAACATTATGTCCCCCCCATAAGATCACAAAAGGCACATAGGAACTCTTTTCTTTTACTAAAGTGCGCTTTTAAGATAAGGGGTATGTTTACTATAGTGTGCTACCAAGATAGCACAGGGATAGTGTATGGTTTCAGCACCACACTAAAAGGTAGCAAAGGGCATCTGCACTAAAAACCCTGTGCTACCCAGGTAGTGCATTTCAAGGCTTGGACTAGGCAGGAAGAGGGTGTTCCCGGTGTTTCACACCAGTAGCATGGGTGCAGCTAATGCTACCTCAGTGGGTGGCATTAGTTGCACCCATGGCCCGTTGCCACGTTAAAAAAAATGGTTTGTCTGCGCTAAGTGCAGGGAGATGGATGTACATGTGCCCTTTGCAGTTAGCTAGAGGCCCCGTGCTGATAACGTGGCCTACATGCATGTTACCAGCCCAGGGCTTAGTAAATATGCCCCTTAACGCACAATTGGCACACATTAACTGCACACTCAGGCCAGCAGTAACAGTTGCCATGGGGGCATGGCAATTAATGCATGCCAATTTTTGCACTGCCATGTTTACTAAAATGTGCTACCAGTGTAGCACGGGATTTGCACACGATTTTGGTGCCGTGCAAAAACTCCTCCCTATGCTGGTAGCATGTATCAGGGTAGGGACTGAGTGTGGCAGGGACATTCCCAGTGCATTGCAGCTAGCATGGGTGTTAGTGGCTGACACTAAATACGCTTGACACCAGTAGTGCAACTAACACTACCTCAGTGGCTGGCGTAAGTTGCACCCATGTCAAGCTTGCCGTATTAAAATGCGGTGTTCCTCTGTCAACTGCAGGGGAATGGATGTACATACCTCTCTGCAGTTAACTGGACATCCTGCACTGGTAACACAGTCCACATGTGTTTTACCGGCGCGGGGATTAGTAACAATGTCCCTAAATAGGCAGTTTAAGGGTGAAGTGTGGGCATAGGGAGAACACTGCAGTTAACAAGGGCGTACACGGACTGTCAGTGCTGCTATTAGCATGACTTAACCTAATGCCATGTCAATATGTATGTATTTATTTTTTTATTTAAATGTTCTTATATACCTTTTTTGTAACATACACTATTCAAAATGGTTTACAAATTGATTAAAACAATCTGGACCAGACTGGCTAAACTACTTTGAGGGCTTTAAACTGGATTAGTTGGGGATGGGTGAAGAAAGCCCCCAGGTAAGTGAAACATTAAATACCTCTATAGAAATGGGTAAAAGGGGCAACACCTGGAAAGTGGTGTGTATAAATGCCCCTAGCATGGGAAATAAGATCCCAGATGTTGAGGTTTTAATGGAACAGACTGACTTGGATTTAGTGGCAATTACAGAGAAATAATTTCATGGACAAACATGACTGGAATGTAATTATACCAGGCTATATCTTATTCAGGAAGGATAGGGTAAGAGGAAGGGGAAGAAGAGTGTCACTATATGTAAAAAATAACATTAAAGCTATAGAATTACAGGGATTAAAAGGGAGAGAAGAGGCACTGTGGGTTAAACTAGAAAGAGGGAAAGAAAAATCAATTTGCATTGGCGAGATATACAGACCCCCCCTCATAGGGAGAATTAGATGGAGATTTAATAGAAGACATACGCAGCATTGCTAGGAAAGGGGAAGAGCTATTGATAGGTGATTTTAATATGCTGGATTTTGAATGGAACATCCCTGCTGAGGTGTCATCTAGAAGTAAGGGGATCCTGGATTCTCTACAGGGAGAACTATATGGGCAACTGGTAACAGAACCCACACGTGAATGGGCCATACTGGATTTTGTGCTTACCAATGGTGAAAGTGTTTCTGATGCTATAGTGGGAGATCATGTCGTATCCAGTGATCACGAGATGGTGTGGTTCAGCATTAGGACTAGGGCTGATAAAATCCATTCAAAAGCGAGGGTCTTAGATTTTAGGAAAACTAACTTTGCTAAGATGGGCCAATACCTCAAGGAGTTGTTAGTGAGATGGGAACAGCTGTAGGATGTAGAAACATTTGGGCAAAACTGAAAGGGGATATTTTAAGGGCAACCAACCTTTTTGTTAGAAAGGTAAATAAAGGTAAAAGGCAAAAGGAGGCCGCTATATTTCTCAAAAGAAGTAGCTGAAAAGGTAAAGAAGAAGAGGAAGGCCTTCATGAAATACAAGAGATTACAGAGAGAGGAAGATGGAATCTATATTTGGAAAAACTTAGAAAAGCTAGTAAAGTAGTCAGGAAAGCAAAGATACTAAAAGAAGAAGAAATAGCCAATGCAATAAAAAGGGAGGATAAGAAATTTTTCAGATATGTTAGTGAGAAGAGGAAGGGCAAAAGTGGTATTGTCAGACTCAAGGGTGAAGGGAAGGATTATGTAGAAGCTGATGAGGATAAAGCAGAATTGCTTAACAAATATTTCTGTTTTGTGTTCACAGATGAAGGATCAGGAGCAGGAACTTAGAAAACACCCACAAATAGGAACAGAAGCTACGGGGATCTCAAACGATTTTCGGAAGACTCTGTTCGGGATGAACTAACTAAAAGAAGACAAAGCAATGGGACCGGATGGGATACATCCGAGAATACTGAAGGAACTTGGAGATGTTCTGGCGGCTCCACTGACTGACCTTTTCATTGCCTCTTTGGAGTCGGGTGTGGTGCCAGAGGACTGGAGAGAAGCACATGTGGTCCCTTTACAAAAAAGTGTAAGTAAGGATGTAGTTGAAAACTACAAGCCAGTTAGTCTAACCTCTGTGGTGAGTAAATTATTAGAAATGCTGCTCAAAGAGAAAATAGTGAGGTTTCTGGAGTCCAATGGATTACAGGAGGCAGAATGAATTCACCAGAGGCAGGTCTTGTCAGACAAATCTGATTGATTTCTTTGACTGGGTGACCAGGGAGTTGGACCGAGGGAGAGCCCTAGATGTGGTGTTTTGTTTATGTTTATTTAAAACTTTATATACCGCCCGTCACAGGGTATCAGAGCGGTTTACAATCATAAAAGGCTGCAGAAAGGAAAGAGAACGCCAATTTAGAAGTTTCCAAGTGGGGGAAAGGAAAGAGAACAGAAAAGTAAAAAAACGACAAGACAACCAATAAAAAAGTTAATTACAATACTCGTTAAGGGGGAAGGTAGTAGGAGGTGAGGGAGGGGGCAGAAGGTTGAAAGCCATACAAAAAAGGTGAGTTTTTAATTGGGTTTTAAAGGATTTGAAAGAAGAATCCAATCGGAGGGCAGGGGGGAGCAAGTTCCAGAGGCGGTGTACTTGGATTTCAGTAAAGCCTTTGACACTGTTCCACACAGGCAACCTATCAACAAACTGAGCACCCTAGGGATGGACACTAAAGTTACTGATTGGTTTAGAAATTGGTTGAGGAGGCGGCGACAAAGGGTAGAAGTAAATGGAGCTCACGCTGAGGAGTTGGTGTGCCCCAGGGATCTGTCCTTGGTCCGATTCTTTTTAACATCTTTGTTAGTGATATTGCAGAAGGGCTGTCTGGTAAGGTCTGCCTCTTTGTGGATGATACCAAAATCTGTAATACAGTAGACACCCAGGCAGGAGTCGATAACATGAGGAGGGATCTAGCTAAGCTTGAAGTATGGTCTAGAATTTGGCAGCTGAGATCTAATGCTAAAAAATGCAGGGTCATGCATTTCGGCTGCAAAAATCCAAGGGAGCGGCAGTACAGTGTAGGAGGGCAGTACTTCTGTCCACAAAAGAAGAGCAGGACCTGGGCGTGATGATGTCTGATGATCTTAAAGTAGCTAAACAGGTAGAAAAAGTGACAGCGAAAGCTAGAAGAATGCTTGGGTGCATAGGGCGAGGAATGGCCAGCAGAAAATAGGAGATAACAGTGCTTTTGTATAGGTCTTTGGTGCAACTTCATTTGGAATATTGTGTGCAGTTCTGGAGACCAAACTTTAAAAAGGATATAAATAGGTTGGAGTCGGTGCAGAGGATGGTTACTAAAATGGTTGGTGGTCTTCATTATAAAGCATATGAGGACAGATTTAAGGATCTTAATATATATATACTGAAGGATCTTAATATGTACACCTTAGAGGAAAGGCAGGATAGAGGAGATATCATAGAGATGTTTAAATATCTCCATGGCATAAATGCACAGGAGGAGAGCCTCTTTCGCATGAAAACAAGCTCTGCTACGAAGGGAACATAGGATGATGGTGAAAGGAGATGGACTCAGGAGTAATATGTGGAAATATTTCTTTACAGAAAGAGTGGTGGATGCATGGAATAGTCTCCCAGTAGAGGTGGTAGAGATGAAGACAGTATCTGAATTCAAAAAAATCCGTTTCATATAATGTTTAGTTATGTTCCCTGTAAACCGCACTGACCCTTGGAAATGAGGTATATAAGAATGAATAAATAAAAAGCATGGGGGCAAACACAGAGGATCTCTAAAGAAAAGGAGGGACTATTGTAGTAGTCAATATGGAAGGGCAGACTCAATAGGCCATGTGATCTTTTTCTGCCATTATATTTGTATGTTTCTAAATTAAATTAGATACAATAAAGATTAAGGAGGCACAAATTTACAAACAATCCTGTTGCAAAATCAGTCAAAACTGTGTATTCATCTACTGACCACAATTTATTTTTCAGCTGGAAAAAGTCTAGTTTTTACTCCATTTCTAAAACTCAATAAATTGTTTTTTCTCTTAAATAGGCTGGCAAGGCATTCCAACACTCAGTACGAACCACACTGAAGGCCTTAGATCTCCTTAAGAATAAAAGTAGTGCCAGGAATTTCCCAAAAATTACTTTTAGAAGAATATAATTGTCTTCTCGACATATACCTCTGTATTCTGTTTTCTAGGTGCAAAGAGTTAGCATTTCTTATAGCCTTAAACACTAACACCAGTAGCTTCAAACTGCATGTTCTCCGTTCTCTCAGAGTAATCCACTCTGTTGCAAATTTTCATGTTATATGCAAAAAGGCAGATTTTCCATTCATTCCTTCAGCAATATCACTCATGAATACATTGAAGAGTATCGGTCCCAGGCCTGATCCCTGAGGCATGCCACTACTCAACTTCTTTTCTTCTAGAAACATAGAAACTTAACATAAAAAAGACCATATGTAGTCTGCCCTTCAATATCAACTACTATAGTCCCCCTTTGTTTTGTGTTTTTTTAGAGATCTTCTGTGTTTGTCCCATGCTTTCTTGAATTCAGATACTGTCCTTGTCTTTACTACCTCTACTGGGAGACTATTCAATACAACTACCACTCTTTCCATACAGAAATATTTCCGCCTATTACTCCTGAGTCTATCCCCTTTCACCTTCATCCTATATCCCCTTGATGCAGAGCTTGCTTTCAATCAAAAGAGGTTCTCCTCTTGTGCATTTATGCCACTGTGGTATTTAAATGTCTCTATCATATTTCCTCTATCCCACCTTTCCTCTAACGTATACGTATTAAGATCTTTAAGTCTGTTCCCAGATTGCCTGCAGTGTGGGTATGTGTTGTGGTGATGTGTGTGCCTACGTGTTGTGGTATAGTGTGTGCCTACTGTGTGAATGTAGGGAGGTTGTGAGCACAGTTGACATTACTGACTGTGTGGCTGTGGAGTGTTCTGACCTACCTTCTTCCGCTGAATACACTACTGTGACAGGGCTGAAAGAACCTTCTCCTCTGTTGTTATAAACACCCACTTTCACTTCATATGGGGAGAAGGGGGGAAGGCTTTCATTACGAAACACATATCTAGAGGCATCTGAAGAAGCCACCACTGTCTGCATCCAGCTGATTGTGCCGAAAGGTCGAAATGCCACCACGTATCCAAAGCCGCCTCCGTTCTGTAACTCCTCAGGAACTGACTATAAAGGGACAGTAAAACCCATGTCAGGCATTATTTATTTATTTGTTCTTATATACCGCACTTTTTGAGATCAGTGCGGTTTACATAGAACTTAGAACCATGGAACATATATTATAAAGGTATTAAGAATAGACAACATAAACATTAAATGTTAAACAGGGAAGTGGCTTTGAATAGACTGAATTTCAAGTGGGAGATGTCAAGATATACACTAGACTGTCTGTAAATATGTTTATTGTTCATTGTAAATAACTATTTGACACAGTTTTCATACAACGTTACCTGTAAATAGTTATAACTTGCTGTTCCATGTAAAACTGTAAAAAATAGTTAAACTGTTCCCTGTAAACCGCCCTTGATCTCTGGAAGGGGCGGTATAGAAGAAAAGAATAAATAAATAAATAAATAAGATATATTGCATCTTTGATGGAAATGTCCTGACAGCTGAACTGTTAAACTTTTCTCCTTCATCTAGGCATTTACTCCTTCCATCATCTCAAATGTCCTTTTTCTATCTACTTCTCAAAGGTAGAAGACGTGAGAGGTACTCACCTCCCAAGTAATCACCAGTTCTGATTTACTGCCTCCCCCACCACTCACGTTTGCTGGGGTCACTTCAGGAACTATAAAAGGGACAAAACAAATAAGAAATAGCTCAGGAAAAACATAAACCTCACAGCATAACTTGCAATGCATGTGTCACACCCTCCACACACCCCACTGTGCTTTCTCATGATGGCACGAAAATTTGCAACAGAGTGGACACTTCTGAGGGAGTGGACAACATGAAGAAAGATCTATAAACACAGTTAAGATTTCATGTGAAGAAGTGCAGAGTCATGCACCTGGGATGCAGAAATCCCAACAAATTGTTTGCAATAGGAGGTGGGAGGTTGGTGTGCACTGACCACGAGAGGGCCCTCGCAGTGATAGTGTCCAAGGATCTCAAGGTGGCAAAACAATGCAACAAGGTGGTAACCAAAGCCAGAAGGATGCTGGGCTGCATACATAGAGGAATAACCAGCAGAAAGGAGAAGCTATTAATTCCCCTGTGCAAGTCGTTGGTTAGACCTCACTTGGAGTATTGTGTTCAGTTTTGGTAACCATATCTCACAAAGGATATAAAAAGATTTGAGACAGTTCAGAGGAAGGCAACCAAAATGGTTTGGAGCCTGTGCCAGAGGATGTTTTAGAAGAAACTTGAGGCTGCTTTTGGATCCTGATGTTCCTCATTCTCTTGTCCAGTACTTATGTGTATCTTGCCACACTCTAATCCCCAGTTCTGCAGTGTTTTTTCATCTTAATCAAATTGTAAGCTCTGATGGATAGGGACTGTGTCTCACATCTATATGCATAGCGCTGCATTCACCTTGTAGTGCTATACAAATGATTAGTAGTTGAAATAGTAGTACCTTCACTCCAAGACTAAGGGGTATGTTTACTAAACCGGGCTAATGGTTAACCCGGGCTATCTGCAACTAGGTCCCATTGAATAATATGGGATTTAGTGGCAGATAGCCTGGGTTAACCGTTAGCCCGGTTTAGTAAACATACCCCTAATTATAAACAGTTCAAGATTGGAGACCTTTTGTTTTCTGCAGGCTTTTGGTGAACATCTTCCAGAAACCAGCTTCTCTTAAGGTCTTCACTATTCCCTTTCTTTATTCCCATTAACCTTCATTCAACCCTGCCTCCTCCTCTTCCTATATGACAACTGACCTAGAATAGAAAAACTGTCCTGCCAGGCTATCTGAACAGCAGACTCAATATCACCACTATCCAGATAGCGATGGCTCTTGTCATTGTCTCCAGATATTCAACGCCAGTCACTTTCTGGAAATCAGTGCTGAATATCCAGAATAATTTTAGCCATGGCAGTTATTGTTAAAAAAAAAAAGCTGACTGCCATGACTCAAAATGGCCCCATTTATATTCATTGTATTAATAGCCTCTTCACGCTATTTGGTGGGGGAGAGGATTTAAATATTCGACTCAAATAGAACACACAATGCGCTATCACCACCACGTGATAGCGCCAGGACAGTTTGGGGGTGGAGTTGGGCTAGAGCGGCGATTTTCAGTGCTGCTATTTGGACAACTATCTGCATAACTTAGGACAGCAAAATAGTTGTCCTAAACTATCCGGATAGTGGAGTCGGTTGCTGGCACACTGGATACTCAGCACCACTATCCATATATTGACTAGTGCACGTCGTGCCCAGCATTTAAAAGGAACACCGATGGCACATAATAGTTTACAATCTCTATCTATAATCAACTTTTCTGTCATTTTAGCCATACTCACGCGCCTCTTCTGTTCTTCTCTTGTCTGACGGTCTGCTTGGTTCTCCTATCCCAATCAAGCTAGCAGCAACTACTCGGAACTCATACTCAACCCAGGGGTTTAACCCCACCACTGTTGCCGTGAATGATCGTCCATCGATGATTTCTGGAACTAAGAGAGATGCATCCAACATTTGCATCATGTATACGTCTTATTGGGGGTCATTATTTAAAGATTTTTCCATATGTAAACACTATGTTACACATGCAAAAGGGCTCTAGAAGATTGTGTGGGAATCCGTGAGCAGAAAAAATGTGTGACAAAAATGTGCGCATACTTTTATGAAAATTCTCTATAAGCATTCCCAGGGGTATAATGTAAGTGAAACCAAGGTGGGCTTGCAATGTGTGTGTCTGTGTGATACAATACATGGATAGACACAGACTACTACTACATGCTCACATGTACACATGCTTTGGAGCTAGTGTTAATTTGGGCACTATAAGAGCTGATTCTGGCATCTCTGATGTGTTTATAATGAAGCATATCAGAGGCACTTTTTGGAACTTTGATATAGGCAACCTTTTATTAAATTATCCCATGAGGACAGGCACATGTCAGTATGTGTTTGTTTGGTGTGAGGTATGTCGTGTATGTGCACATGCCTACATGAAGGAATTATCCGTTTCTATTCATTTTGAAGAGGTTTGTATACGGTGTGTTAGTGTGGCGCTTCTGTGAATGCTTATCTATGTGTGTCATTTATGTGTTTAAAAAATGTTTCTGTACCATCTCCCTGACCTACAGGATTGCTCAAGAAGAGCAAGAAGATCATCAGCCATCAACTCCTTAAAACTCCCAAAGGCCCTTACAAGCTGCTCTTCTTCCACAGCCAATAGAGCCTTTACCCTCTGTGCCCCTAGGTGCTGGAATACACTACCTCCTGGCATACGGGCCATTGACAGCTTAACACAATTCAGGAAAGCCCTCAAATTCCACCTCTTTAACAAACATCTTATTGAGCCATTTACACCCATCGACTTCAGTGATTCCTCCCAGCTATTCAGTTCCATGGTATCTCAATAACAGAAATAGGATGAATCGCTTTGTTTATTGAACATATTATTAGCACCTGTTCCTAATAACTTGTAGCCATGCTGTAGTATTATATCTGTAAATAGACTGTAAATAGTTTCCCCTGTTATCCAAGTTTCCTTCCCTTGTTATCTGTAAACTCATGCATGTTATTGTACTGAGACTTTTTGTTCTATGTGAACCGCGCTGATGCCGAATAGTGCGGTATATAAGAGAATGTAAATAAATAAATAAAATAAATAAAGGTAGTGAACATAACCAAATATGGCACAACCATATCAGTCAATTAAAAGTCAAATGTAGTATATTTCACAGAAACACCAAGACTACTGTCCATCGGATCACAAGTCATAATATCAGCTGACATAGCAAGTGCAATCTTCACCTTCAGATGTTTCTAACCTCATTTGGAGCCTTGTATGCAATTCTGGAGACCACACCTTCAAAAGAATGTTAACGGGATGGAGTTGGTGCAGAGGGTGGCTACCAAACTGATCAGTGAGCTTCATCAGACTTAAAGATTCCAATATATATATTTTGAAGAAAGACAGGAAAGGAAGAAATAATAGAGGCATAAATGCACAGGAGGAGAAACTTTTTCAGTTGAAAGAAAAATGTACAACGAGGGGGCATAGAATGAAGGTGAAAAAAGAATAGAGATGTAATTTGCAGAAATATATCTTTATGGAAAGAGTGATAGATGGATGGAACAGTTTCCCAGTAGAGACAGAAGAGACAAGGACAGTATCTGAATTCAGAAAAGCATGGGACAAACATTGAAGATCTCTAAAAGACAAAAAGAGACTGTAAAGCTTAGTTATTGGTATGGAAGGGCAGACTGGATAGGCCGTATGGTCTTTATTTGCTATCATGTTTCTATGTTTCTAACGGCATTCCATGTGAAAAGCCAAGATTTTAGTCTCTTCCTAAAATAATTTGTCTCTAGCTTAATATTCTCCAGGACCAAGCAGGAAATCAGTCCTCACATATGGGTGACATTGGCGCCGACAGAGCCCCCGTGCGGAGCATTTCCCCAGCTTTCAAGGAAAGCCTTTGGGAATGCAGCATGCCTGCGCGGTCCCCTTCCTGCCCAAAGGTGCCATCTTGCTCAGTCTTTCTTTTTCCGCAGAGTCTGACGGACGTGAGTTTGTGTCACCTGGGAAAAGTTGTTTTTTTTCAGTGATTTTCGCGTTATTTTGTCCGGTTTGACGCCGGTTCCCCTTTCCGCCTGGGCTCAGTACACCGGTATTGAGTCCGGACTTGTGATTTTCATTTTTTGTCCTTCGTGACTAGCGTTCGCGCTCTTTTTGTGTTTTCACTGGCAGCCCGGTCGTTTGACCTTGCAGGGGCATTTTGCCCTGATGGCTGCCAGCGGGTTCAAAAAGTGTGATCGGTGCAAGAAACTTATGTCTCTCACCTACACACATGACTGCTGCCTCCGATGCCTCGGGCCCAACCATGACCCGCTGGTCTGTGGCCCGTGTGGCAAAATGTCATCGAAGGCGCTTCGGAGCCGTCAGCATCAGCGTGAGAGAATATTCTCTGATTCCGCGTCCGGCTGGGCCCGGACTTCGTCAGAGGCCTCGACATCTCAGGAGTCCGACCCCGAGCGCCGTTGGGGGTCCTCTGAAAGGGAGTCTCCCTCGTGGGAGCACCGAAGGAAGAAGCAGCTTGTGAGGATGGCGTCGGTGGAGGCTCCTGGTTCCTCGAGGGTCAGGTCACGTAGCCCTGACCGCCGCCCCGGGATCTCGGAGTCGGAGAGGCCTTCCAAGCTACCTCGTGTGGAGCCAGAGTCCCCGAGTCACGTAACTGCAGTTGTCCTTGTGGACTCTCCTCTGGGGGAGCCGACGTCGGGCCCGATGCCATCAGGGCCCGAGTTGGGGGCTGCTGACGAAATCTCGAGTCTTTCCTCGGTCACAGTCCCCCTCGACCTCCCGTGCAGGGCCGAGGTCGTCGACGCCGATACTCTCGACGTCGGGGCGGGTGGCACCGAGGCCCGCACGGCCGGAGCTGCTCGACTCCTCCTCGGAGGAGTCGGAGTGGGAGACGGGGGACGAGGAGTCCCCGGACACCTTCCGGACCCGGTGCGTCCCTTCGGACTCACCGGAGTCTGAGCCTCGGAGAAGGTCCCCCCCAGAGGATACACGGTTCTCGAACTTCGTGAGGGATATGGCCAAGGCCCTGGCCTTCCCTGCGGATGCCGAGAAGGAGCCTTGAGCCAAGGAGCTCGATGCCCTCCAGTATGACTTTCCTCCGAAGGAAGCCTTTACTGTACCGGTTCCTCCGATACTGGAACAGCTGCTCTTCCGTATGTGGGAGGCAACGGCCTCGGTGCCGATTCTTAGCAAACGGGTCGATTCTATTTATCGAGTCCGTAAGAGCCCTGGGTTCCAAAAGGCGCAGCTACCGCACCACTCCATGGTTGTGGAATCGGTCATGCACCGTTTGAAGAGTCAGAAGATGTACTCCTCGGTGTCCCCCTGGCCGGGAGGCCCGGAACCTGGATGGCCTTGGTAGAAAGTGCTTCCAGGGCTCTATGTCCAGACATACCAGCTGTATGGGACCGGATGGGATACACCCTAGAATACTGAGGGAACTTGGGGACGTTCTAGCAGCTCCACTGACTGACCTTTTCAATGCCTCGTTGGAGTCGGGAGTGGTGCCAAAGGACTGGAGAGAGGCTCATGTGGTGCCTTTACACAAAAGCGGAAGTAAAGATGTGGTTGAAAACTACAGGCCGGTTAGTTTAACTTCGGTGGTGAGTAAATTATTGGAAACGCTGCTGAAAGAGAAAATAGTGAGGTTTCTGGAGTCCAGCGGATTACAGGATCCGAGGCAGCATGGATTCACCAGAGGCAGGTCTTGTCAGACAAATCTGATTGATTTTTTTGACTGGGTGACCAGGGAGTTGGACCAAGGGAGAGCTCTAGATGTGGTGTATTTAGATTTCCGTAAAGCCTTTGACACTGTTCCTCACAGGCGACTTATAAACAAACTGAGCACCCTAGGGATGGACCCTAAAGTTACTGCTTGGGTTAGAAGTTGGTTGGGTGGGAGGCGACAAAGAGTACAGGTAAATGGAGCTCACTCTGAGGAGAAGGATGTTGCCAGTGGTGTGCCCCAGGGATCTGTCCTTGGTCCGATTCTTTTTAACATCTTTGTTAGTGATATAGCGGAAGGGCTGTCGGGTAAGGTTTGCCTCTTTGCGGATGATACCAAAATCTGCAATAGAGTAGACACCCAGGAAGGGGTAGATAACATGAGGAGGGATCTAGCTAAGCTTGAAGAATGGTCTAGAATTTGGCAGCTGGGATTTAATGTTAAAAAATGTAAGGTCATGCATTTGGGCTGCAGCAATCCAAGGGAGCAATACAGTATAGGAGGTGAAGTACTTTTGTCCACTAAAGAAGAGCGGGACCTAGGCGTGGTTGTGTCTGATGATCTTAAAGTAGCTAAACAGGTGGAAAAGGCGACAGCAAAAGCTAGAAGGATGCTTGGGTGCATACGGAGAGGAATGGCTAGCAGAAAAAAGGAGGTGATAATGCCTCTGTATAAGTCTTTGGTGCGACCTCATTTGGAGTATGGTGTGCAATTCTGGAGACCGCACCTTCCAAAGGATGTGAACAGGATGGAGTCGGTGCAGAGGGTTGCTACCAAAATGATTAATGGGCTTCCTTATAAAGCATATGAGGACAGACTTAAGGATCTTAATATGTACACCTTAGAGGAAAGGCGGGATAGAGGTGATATGATTGAGATGTTTAAATACCTCCGTGGCATAAATGTTCAGGGAGAGAGCCTCTTTCAATTGAAAGCAAGTTCTGCTACGAGGGGACATGGGATGAGGGTGAAGGGAGATAGATTGAGGAGTGATATGCGGAAATATTTCTTTACGGAAAGAGTAGTGGATCCGTGGAATAGTCTCCCAGTGGAGGTGGTAGAGATGAGGACAGTAACTGAATTCAAGAAAGCATGGGACCAACACAGAGGATCTCTAAAGGCAAAAAGTGGACTGTTGTAGTTGTTATGGAAGGACAGACTAGATAGGCCATGTGGTCTTTTTCTGTCGTCATATTTCTATGTTTCTATGTTTCTATGTTTCTACATGGGCATGTACTTAAGAGACCTGGCAAAGAAGATTGCCGGGTCCTCAGCTAGCCTCTCCGAGGAACCTTTGCAGAGGTTCAAGGCTTTGTCAACAGGGATCCGAGAGTGCTCGAAGTTTATCTCTCGAGCAGTCTATAATGGCTTCGAGGCTTCGGCCCGGGTAGCTGCGGCCAGCATCAGTGCACGCCGTCAGGCCTGGCTACAGTCATCGGACCTGGAGCCATGGGTGCAGGACAAGTTGGTCGATGTTCCCTGCCGAGGTGAAAACCTTTTCGGTAAACCCATGGCTGAAAAGGCTGCAGAAATCGAGACTGAGACTCTCACCAGGACAAGGCTGTCCAGGAAAACTGCTCCTTCTCAGAAAAAGAAGGGCTCGGGGAAAAAGTCCTTTTTACCGAGGAAGGGTGCTGCCTACAAATCCTTCCCTCACTATCAGGCCTCTCCAGCTCCCCAACAGGGTCAGCAGGCCAAGGGGCAGGGGCATGGGCCCCGTAGGCAGAAGACCCCCAAGGCGCCAGCTCCAGCTCCTGCACAGCAGGGAGCAGGGTTTTGACTCCCACAGCATAGCCTCTTCTCCACAGCTGGCTCCACTCAGCACAGGAGGTCGGCTGACCCTGTATGCCTACAGGTGGCCAGCCATCACAGAGGATACCTGGGTTCTCAGCATAGTCCAACAAGGCTACATGCTCCACTTCCACCAGATACCCCCCTCCTACTTCCCAGGGGAGCCTCCAAGACTCCCTCTGCACAGACACCTCCTCCTTCAGGAGTTGGCAAGCCTTCTAAGGGAACAGGCGGTGGAACCGGTGCCTCACCACCTGAAAGGGCAAGGCTTTTACTCCAGGTACTTTCTGGTACCAAAAAGGACAGGAGGCCTCCGGCCTATCCTAGACTTGCGAAACCTAAACAAGCTTCTGGAGAGGGAAAAGTTCAAGATGCTTACCCTTGGGATACTGCTGCGCTACCTCCAGCAGGGAGATTGGCTATGCTTCTTAGACCTAAAGGATGCTTATACTCACATCCTCATTCATCCAGACCACAGACAATACCTCAGATTTGTGGTGGGAGGAAACCATTTTCAGTACAGAGTACTTCCCTTTGGCCTAACTTCCGCCCCCAGGGTTTTTTTTTGTAAATAGATTGTAGATAGTTACCCATGTTATCCAAGTTCCTTCCCTTGTTATCTGTAAACTCATGCATGTTGACTGTACTGAGATTTTTTGTTCTATGTGAACCGCGCTGATGCTGAATAGTGCGGTATATAAGAGAATTTAAATAAATAAATAAAATAAATAAATTTTCACCAAATGCCTGACGGTGGTGGCGGCCTATCTCAGAAATCAGGGTTTTTTTGTCTTCCCATACCTGGATGACTGGCTCATCAGGGGTCAGTCTCTCCAGGAGGCCAGACAAGCCACTCTTCGCACTGTCTCTCTTCTTCAGCATCTGGGCTTTGTCATAAACTATGCAAAGTCCACTTTGCTCCCCTCACAGAACCTAGAGTTTATAGGGGCAAGATTCGACATCCTGCAGGCAAGGGCTTACTTGCCCGAGAACAGGGCCCAGAGACTGATGGACTTGGCCAACCAGTTCCTAAGCAATTCTCAGGTCCCCGCCAAACACTTCCTGCAGCTCCTGGGCCACATGGCATCCACGGTACATGTGACCCCGAATGCCCATCTGCACATGCGGGCGGCTCAGTGGTGCCTCAGAGCTCAGTAGGCGCAGGCCACAGGAGACCTCCGAGACAGAATAAAGGTGTCCAAACCACTCTTGGACGCCTTGCAGTGGTGGCTACATCTCCCAAACCTTCTCAGGGGGGTACCCTTTCAGGCCCCAGCACACACAAGGGTGCTGACAACAGATGCTTCTTTAAAGGGCTGGGGTGCACATTGTCAGGGCACGTGCACTCAAGGCCTCTGGTCTCCTCGGGAGGTCACACACCAAATCAATCTCTTGGAGCTGCAAGCAATCCGCTTGGCTCTACAGACTTTTTCTCATGCCCTCTCTCACCAGTCTGTCTTAGTTCAGACAGACAATCAGGTAGCAATGTTCTGTGTGAACAAGCAAGGGGGCACAGGGTCCAGACTCCTGTGTCAGGAGGCGCAGGCCCTTTGCTCCTTTGCAGTCAAACAGGGCATGTTTCTCAGAGCAGTTTATCTACCTGGTCAGGAGAACTTCTTGGCAGACAAACTAAGCAGAATTCTCCAGCCTCACGAATGGCAGTTGAATCCACTGGTGGTTCAGCAGCTCTTTCTACGATGGGGACTTCCATCCATCGATCTCTTTGCCAGTCCACTGAACCATCAGCTGCCCAGGTTTTGCTCCAGACAGCCACATCCTCTGAGAGTGGCAGAAGATGCTTTTCTGATCCTTTGGTCGACGGGCCTCCTGTATGCGTTTCCTCCCACATCCCTGGTGGCCCGAACTCTGTTCAAGATTCTAAGAGACAAGGCCTCGGTCATTCTGGTAGCTCCCAGATGGCCGAGGCAACCGTGGTTTCCACTTCTGCAGTTGGCAGTGGAAACTCCATTCCCTCTGGGGTTGCAACCCGATCTCCTGTCTCAGGATCAGGGTTCCCATCTGCACCCCAATCTCAGGTCCCTCAATCTGATGGCCTGGCTGCTGAAAGGATAGTGCTGGCTCCCTTGCTTCTACCTAAGGAGGTTGAGGAGGTGATTTTGGCCCCTAGGAGGCAATCCACCAGGAAGTCCTATGCCCTCAAGTGGCATAGGTTCACAATGTGGTGTGCTCAGCGCAATGAAAATCCTTTCTCCTGCCTTGTGCCAGTAGTACTGTAGTATCTACTTCACCTGTCAGACCTAGGCCTTAAGTCTAACTCTGTTCGGGTCCACCTCAGTGCTCTATCAGCGCACCACTCACCGGTGGAGGGACAGTCTCTGTCAGTTCACCCCTTGGTGTCCCGCTTCCTCAGAGGTCTGCTTCTTCTCAAGCCTCCGGTTTGTCCACCGGCCACTGAGTGGGATTTGAACATGGTCTTGCAGCAACTTACTCGCCTACCATTTGAGCCGATGGCTACTTGCCATTTACGCTTCCTTTCTTGGAAGGCGCTCTTCCTGGTAGCTCTTACCTCGGCCAGACGTGTGAGTGAACTACAAGCTCTGGTTTCTGATAGACCGTACACACGGTTCTATAGGAACAGGGTGGTCCTTAGCATTCATCCGAAGTTCCTTCCAAAAGTTGTCTCCTCTTTCCACCTCAACCAGGAGGTGGTTCTTCCTACATTCTTTCCCAGGCCGCATACCAGCCGGGCTGAGACAGTCTTGCATACTCTGGACTGTAAGATGGCGTTGTCCTTTTAAGTAGAGCGTATGAAGGGGCATCAAAGGGCTACTCGGCTCTTCGTATCCTTTGACCCTAATAAGTTGGGGTTACCTGTCTCCAAGCGTACGTTGTCCACTTGGGTAGCAGATTGTATTGCCTGGGCGTACAGGGCAGCCGACCTCCCCTTGCAGGGTCGAGTCACGGCCCACCGTGTCAGGGCGAAAGCCGCGTCAGTAGCTCATCTTCACTCTGTTCCATTGGCAGACATCTGCCGGGCCGCTACTTCGTCTTCAAGCCAGACTTTTGCGGCCCACTACTGCCTCGAGAGGGAGTCCCGAAGGGACAGTGCTTTCGGACAGGCGGTACTCCGTAATCTCTTTGAGGTTCAGGCAACTCCTATCCTCCGGCCCTTGTGTTGGGCTACTGTACGGGGGCGTTCTCAGAGGATATTCTTATCATGGCTGCTGAGGCTCTGCAGAGGGAGCCATTTTTTCAGCTTGGGTTTCCGGTAGCCTAGAGCTGGGGAGTCCCATATGTGAGGACTGACTTCCTGCATGGTCCTGGAGAAAGAGTAGTTACTCACCTGTAACAGGTGTTCTCCAGGAGCAGCAGGAATCAGTCCTCACGACCCTTCCTCCTCCCCTGGAGTTGCAGTCATATACTTTATTTTTGATTTTTGCTGTCTTTTAGCTATGTCATCAGACTGAGCAAGATGGCACCCTTGGGCGGGAAGGGGACCGCGCAGGCATGCTGCATTCCCAAAGGCTTTCCTTGAAAGCTGGGGAAATGCTCCGCAAGGGGGCTTTGTCGGCGCTGACATCACCCATATGTGAGGACTGATTTCTGCTGCTCCTGGAGAACACCTGTTACAGGTGAGTAACTACTCTTTCCATGGAGACTATTCCAACATGTGGATGCTACTACTGAGAAAGTTCTTGCCCTTCCCTGATGAAGTGTGAGAATATCCAGGAAGCTTGCCTGACTGGAGTGAAGCTCTCTCTCTGGCACGGGCCCACTTATCCTGTTTATCACTGTTGGTGGGCCTTTGCCTTGCAAAATACAAGAGAACAGCGTAAAAATTTACATTTTTGCCTCACAACAAGAAGAAGCTAATGCAGAAAGTAAAGAAGAGGATTAACATTGGTCTTACGTGACAATCCAACACTATGCTGGCCACCATATTCTGAACAGTCTGCAATATCGGTTTCTCCTTGGTAGACAGGACAATATAGAAGGCATTGCAAAAGGCAATTTTTGACACAACTTGTGTCATTCCTAGGCAGGACCATACCGAGCTAGAAATGCCCCCTGTGCGACTAATGCATCTGGTGCCCACCTCTGCCCCAGTCATGTGTAGTAATGCACTTTTTTGAGCTTCCTGGAAGCCCAGTGATATCATCAGTGCCTTTTCTCTGCTTGTGCCCTGTGCAGCCGCACTGCTCACACAGCCTTACATATGGCCTTGTTCCTAGGCGGTCTGCATTGCAAGCAAGATAATACTCTGGGCTCGTGACTACAAATTCTCTGCCTGAGAACTCTTAAAGGGGACTTTTTTGTCATCTTTAATAGCTAAATTTTATTGTTTTTCTGCTGTATGTTCTGGGGCAAAGCTTTTTTTTCTGCTGCTTGTTTATTTTCTCTCCTCTAACCTTCAAGTTCAAAGGGGTACAGCAGACTCTTTGAAGTCACTGACCTTATCAGATGTTAGATCCCTTCCTTCCCACCCCATCTACAACCCACCCCATGTGAGAATTCTTGTTATATAGGGCAACTCCCCATTTAGCTTGTTGAGGCTTTGCTTAACCCTCTCTTCCTGTTTTGTTTCCCACGTGTGCTGATTTGTGAGCCCTGTGTGTCTACTGATATTTATTTTATCATTGTTAGTGTGCTATTTATTTATCTGTACGTTTGTTCAGTTTTCTCCATTTGTACCGGTCTCTACATACCTTCATAACTGTTATCCCTCCCTCCCACCCACCGTTCTACCCACCCACCCCATGGCATTCAGTCTCTTCTAGCCATCTTGTGCTTATTACCACGATTATTCACAGGTGCACCTAATCCCCTGTGATCTCTCTCCCACCTGTCTTTATTTCTTCTGTCTTCTCTCCATTTCTCTCTTTTTATGGCTTCTCATCATTTTCTCTTCCTACTCCTCATACTCCCTAATTGTCTCCCCTCCTACCAACACCTTCAAGCCCCCCCTCCACTTATCTTCCTTTTACCATCCTTGCTTCCCCCACCATCTTGTCCTCTACCCTATCATCAGCTCTTGAGCTTTACTACTTTCGCCCTTTCATTCAGCCATCTCCTCTCTCTCTAAAACAACCTCATCCTCGTTACCTCAGTGCTGTCCCCTCTTTGCCCCACATTCTTCTACTTCTTCAACTTCTCTCTTCCAGAGATATCAACCCTGGCCTTCCTAGACTTTTGTCACATTCCCAGAACAGATCTTAATGCAACAGCTTAAATCTTATTCATATCCCTCTCTTTTCCCCTTCCTTTCTCATATGCCTTGTGGAATGCACACTTTATCTGAAATAAATTGCCTTTACTCATGATCTCTTTATCTCTAATGTTCTCCATCTTCTTGCTCTAATTGAGACCTGGCTTCTCATAGAAGACTCAGTGTCAGTCGCTGCTCTCTGTCATGGTGATTTATCAGTTCTCCCACACACCTCGTCCCACTGGCTGTGGTGGTGCTGCCTCAGTCTCACTCCTTTCCCTCCTTTGAGGTCCATTCCATCCGCCTTTTTACTCCACTACTTCTCCGGTTAGCTGTTATTTATTGACCTCCTGACAAGTCCATCTCTACCTTTCTCACTGACTTTGAATCGTGGCTTTCATTCTTTCTGGATTCAACTTCCCTCTCCCTTATTCTCGGGGACTTTAACATTCATGTTGATAACCTCTTTGACCCTTATGCTTTAAAGCTCCTTTCCCTTACCTCCTCATTCGATCTCCAGTTTTGCTCTACTGCTCCCACTCACCAGCACAGCCACTACCTCGACCTTGTATTCTTCTCTAATTGCCTACCGTCAAACTTCTGTACCTCAGTTCTGCCCTTATCGGACTGTCACCTGCTAAGTTCATCACTCACCGCCTCAACTTTGCCCTGCCTCCTCCAACCTCTTTAGAAATCTTCATGCTGTTGACCCTTTGACTCTCTCCTCTACTGTCTCATCACTTCATTCCTCCACTACTGTATGTCATCTGAATCTGTTGATAAGGCAGTAGCTTCCTATAACACTTCACTCTCCTTTGCTGTGGATGCTAATGCTCCGCCCATGCCATGTCCTGTGAAGCATACTATACCCCAGCCCTGGCTATCTTCCACTACCTGCTATCTATGTTCCTGTGCCTGTTCAGCTGAGCGCGCTTGGCTCAAATCCCGCACCCTTGCAGACTTTTTACACTTCAAATTCATGCTTTTCTCTTTCTAGTCAGCCATAGCACTCGCCAAACAAGACTATTATGTCCATCTGACTAACTCTCTTGCCTCTGATCCTCACCGTCTCTTTACAGCTCTCAACTTTCTTCTTAAGGTACCTCTGCCTCCAACCTCTCCTTCCCTTTCTGCCCAAACCCTAGCTGACTATTTCCATGACAAAATCTAGAAGATCACACTCCAATTCCCTGTGATGTCAGCTAACACATAGGAGACCACATAGGAGCATTTCCCCAGCTTTCTAAGAAAGCCTTTGGGAATACACCCACACATGCGCGGTCCCCTTCCCGCCCAAAGGTGCCATCTTGCTCAGTCTTTCTTTTTCCATGGAGCCCAACAGATGTGAGTCCATGTCACCCAACGGATGTGAGTCCGTGCCATTTTCGCTCTCTTTTGTTCTGTTTGACGCCGGTTCCCCTTCTCGCCTGGCTTCGGTACACCGGTATCGACCCGATTCCTATTTTTCATTTTTTTGCCCTTCGTGGCAAGCGTTCGCGCTCTTTTTCTTTTTCCCTGGAAGGCCGGTCTTTTGACCTCGCGGGGCTCTTTTTTCCCCGATGGCCTCCAGTGGTTTTAAAAAGTGTGATTGTTGTAAGAAGCTCATGTCTCTTACCGACACACACGACTGCTGCCTGTGTTGCCTCGGGCCAGACCATGATCCCAAGGTCTGTGTCCCGTGTGGAAAGATGTCCACCAAGGCACTCAGAAGCCGGCAGCATCAGAAGGAGGGAATTTTTTCTGACTCTGCCTCCGGCCGAGCCCGGACCTAGTCAGGGGCCTCGACGTCTCGGGAGTCTGACCCCGAGCTTCGTCGGGGTTCCTCTGAAAGGGGGTCCCCCAGTCGGGAGCATAAGAACTTCTCTCCCCCACAACATTGAAGGTGAGAGATGTGGAACTTCCATGTAAATCATCAATACGCTACCTAGGTGTCACCATAGATCATGAACTAACTTTCAAAGATCACATAAAGCAGACTGTCAAATCCATCTACAATACAATACGAACGCTAAAACACCTAAGACCTCTACTTGCCCCAAATTATTTCAGAACAATCTTCCAATCCCTTGTGTTACCACATTTTGATTACGCCAATATCATCCTACATGGTCTTCCTAAGAACACCCTCAACCCACTTCAATCGGCGATGAATACAGCAGCTCGCATCCTCCGCTGTATTCCCAGAAGAGACCACATCACTCCCATACTCATAGAGCTACACTGGCTACCCCTACAAGCAAGGATCACCTACAAAGCACTATTGTTATCTTTTAAAGCAATCAATCGGCTATCCCCCCTTCCCTCTCTTCACTCCTTACTAGCACCCCCACAAACAGAATAAGAAGGTCAGCAGCCGCTAATACCCTTGCTATACCAATTGAGTACACTAAATGTAACCAAGCAACCAGAGATAGGGCCTTCACCCTCTTCGCTCCGACCTGTTGGAACAATCTCCCATCCCATATCCGGTCAATAAAGGATCTCTCCCAGTTTAGAAAGGCCATTAAACACTACCTATTCTGCCTGCACCTCGTCTGCCCTAATCCAACACCCCCTCCCCACTCCGCAAATCACCCACATAGCCTCTGACACTCCAACAACATAGCCCTGATAGAACACAAAACAGACCTTCTGCACTCTCTAAATGACCATAGACCACAATGTTGTCTCCACTACGATTTTCAACATGTTACATGATCTGTAAATAGTCCACATTTGATATTTCTGTTTTGTATATAGTTACCCCCCTGTTACTGTCCAAGTTACTGATCCTGTTGTAATGTAAGCAAAAGATTGTTCTGATGCAAAATTTGTTATCTGTAAACCGCACTGATACCAAAGAGCGCGGTATATAAGAACTGTAAATAAATAAATAAATAAATAAATAAATAAATAAGAGGAAGCTCGTGAGGGTGGCGTTGGAGGATACCCCTGGTTCCTCGAGGGCCAGGTCCCGGACCCCTGACCGCCGCCCCAGGCCTTTGGAGCTGGAGAAGCCACCTTAAGTGCCTCATATAGAGCCGGAGTCTGTCGAGCACGTAAGTCCTGTTGTCCTTGAGGACTCTCCTCCCAGGGAGCCGACGTCGGGCCCGGCGCTGCTGGGGCCCGAGTCGGTGGCTGCTGAGTCTCCTAAGCTTGGACTCAGGCTGACAGCCTTGGAGTGCAGACTGTCTGCCTTCATGGATCAGCAGCGGGTGCTGATGGCCAGCTTGACTGGTGCATCTGCCCCGACCACCGGGACGCCGACGTCCAAGTTGACCCCGGAGACTGAGCCGGTTCTCGAAGCCATGAAGGCCCGAGTCCGGACTTGGTCATGGTCTCCCTCGATCTCCCGTTCGGGACCGAGGGCATCGACGCCGATGCCCCCAGCGTCGGGGCGGGTGCTACCGGAGCCCACATGGTCGGAGCCCCTCAACTCTTCCTTGGATGAGTCTGTGTGGGAGACGGAGGACGAGGAGTCCCCCGATACCTTTCAGACTCGGTGTGTCCCTTCGGACTCACCACAGTCTGAGCCCCGGAGTAGGTCCCCACCGGAGGACACCCGGTTCTTGGAGTTTGTAAGGGACATGGCCAAGGCTTTGGCTGTTCCTGCGGATCCTGAGGAGGAGCCTCGAGCCGAAGAGCTCTATGCCCTGCAGTATGACTCTCCCCCCAGGGAGGCTTTTACTGTGCCGGTTCCTCCGATGCTGGAACGGCTCCTCTTCCGAATGTGGGAGGGACCGGCCTCGGCGCTGGTCTTGAGCAAGTGGATCGATTCCATGTATCGAATCTGAAAGAGCCCTGGATTCCAGAAGGCGCAGCTGCCGCACCATTCTATGGTTGTGGAATCGGCCATGCATCGTCTGAAGAGCCAGAAGATGCACTCTGCGGTGCCCCCCGGTAGGGAGGTCCGGAACCTGGATGCCATCGGCAGAAAGTGCTTCTAGGGCTCGATGCTTGCTTGCCGTGTCCAGTCCTACCAGCTGTACATGGGCATGTACTTGCAGGACCTGGCTAAAGAAATAGCCGGGTTCTCTGCTGGCCTCTCCGGGGAACCTTTGCATAGATTCAAGACCTTGTCCGCGGGGATCCGGGAGTGCTCCAAATTCATCTCCCGGGTGGCCTACGATGGCTTCGAGGCTTCGGCCAGAGTAGCGGCGGCCAGCATCGGTGTTCGACGCCAGGCATGGCTACAGTCATTGGACCTCGAGCCATGGGTGCAGGACAAGTTGGTCAATGTCCCATGCCAAGGTGAATACCTCTTCGGCAAGCCCATGGCCGAAAAGGCTGCTGAGCTCAAGACCGAGACTCTGACAAGGACAAGGTTGTCCAGAAAAACTTCTGCCCCTTCTCATAAGAAGAAGGGCTCGGGGAAAAAGGCCTTTTACCCGAGAAAGTCATCTGCCTACAAACCTTTCCCTCACTATCAGGCCTCCCCAGCTTCCCAGCAGGGTCAGCAGGCCAAGGGGCAGGGACATGGGCCCTATAGGCAGAAAGCCCCCAAGCCTCCAGCTCCTGCTCCTACTCAGCAGGGAGGGGGTTTTTGACTCCCACTGCATAGCCTCTCCACCTCTGCTGGCCCATCTCAGCACGGGAGGTCGGTTGGTCCTGTTTGCCCACAAGTGGCTGCTCATCACAAGGGACGCTTGGGTACTGAGCAAAGTCCAGAAGGGCTACCTGCTCCATTTCCATCAAGTACCCCCCTCCTACTTTCCGGGGGAGCCTCCAAGGCTTACTCTGCATCGAGAACTCCTTCTCCAGGAACTGCAAAGTCTCCTTCAAGACAGGGCGGTGGAGCCTCTACCTCCCCACCTGCTGGGTCAGGGCTTCTACTCCAGGCACTTTCTTGTGCCAAAGAGAACTGGAGGTCTCCGGCCCATTCTGGACTTGAGAAATCTCAACAAGTTCTTGGAAAAGGAAAAGTTCAAGATGCGTACTCTTGGAACACTGCTGCCCTACCTCCAGCAGGGAGATTGGCTATGCTCCTTAGATCTGAAGGATGCGTACCCTCACATCCTCATTTATCCAGACCACAGAAAATACCCAAGGGTCGTGGTGGGAGGAAACCATTTTCAGTACAGGGTACTGCCCTTTGGCCTAACCTCCGCCCCACGGGTCTTCACAAAGTGCCTGGCGGTGGTGGCGGCCTACTTGAGAAACCAGGGTATTTTTGTCTTCCCCTACCTGGATGACTGGCTCATCAGGGGTCAGACTCTCCAGGAGGCCAGGCAAGCCACCCTCCGTCCTGTCTTTCTCCTTCAGCAACTAGGCTTTGTCATAAACTTTGCAAAGTCCACTTTGCTCCCCTCCCAGAACCTGGCGTTCATAGGAGCACGGTTAGACTCCCTGCAAGCAAAAGCTTACTTGCCAGGAGACAGAGTGGGAAGGCTGATGGACTTGGCCAGCCAGTTTCTAGACAACCCACTGGTTTCCGCCAGACTCTCTCTAAGGCTCCTGGGCCACATGGCATCGACAGTGCATGTGACCCCCCAATGCCCGCCTGAATATGAGGCCTGCACAGTGGTGTCTCAGAACTCAGTGGAGGCAGGCCACAGGAAGCCTCCGAGACAAAGTAAGGGTGTCCAAACCATTCCTGAACTCCCTGTAGTGGTGGCTACACCCCCCCAACCTTCTACAGGGAATTCCTTTCCAGGTACCTGTTTCCACTGTGGTACTCACAACCGATGCCTCCTTGCAGGGCTGGGGTGCACATTGTCTGGACAAGTGCACACAGGGCCTGTGGTCTCCATGGGAGGCACGCAACAAATCAACCTGCTGGAACTCCGGGTGATACGCTTAGCCCTCAAAGCCTTCTCTCACACCCTGGCCAACCAGTCCGTCTTGGTGCAGACAGACAACCAGGTAGCGATGTTCTATGTGAACAAACAAAGGGGCACGGGGTCCAGGCTCCTGTGTCAGGAGGCACAGGCCCTTTGCTCTTTTGCACTTCGACACAATATATTGCTCAGGGCAGTCTATCTTCCTGGCCAGGAAAATTTCCTGGCAGACAGATTGAGCAGGGTTCTACAACCTCACGAATGGCAACTGCACCCTTTGGTGGTTCAGAACATTTTCCTGAAATGGGGACTTCCATCCATCGACCTCTTTGCCAGTCCCCTGAACCGGCAGCTGCCCCAGTTCTGCTCCAGGCAACCGCATCCCACGGGATTCGCAGCGGATGCCTTCCTGATCTCCTGGTCCAGGGGCCTTCTGTATGCGTTTCCTCCCATGCCCCTGGTGGCCCGAACCTTGTTCAAGATTCTAAGGGACAGGGCCTCGGTCATCTTGGTAGCCCCCCGATGGCCGAGGCAGCCCTGGTTCCCACTTCTGTTACAGCTGGCGGTGGACACCCCACTCCCTCTGGGGTTGCAACCCGATCTTCTTTCTCAGGATCAGGGTTCCCTTCTGCACCCCAATCTCAAAACTCTCAATTTGATGGCCTGGAGGCTGCAAGGGTAGTGCTGGCTCCCTGGGGCCTGCCTCAGGAAGTTGAAGAGGTGATCTTGGCCTCTAGGAAGCAATCCACCAGAAAGACCTATGCCGTGAAGTGGAAACAGTTCTCCTTCTGGTGTGACCAATGCCAGGAGAACCCTTTCTCCTGTCCTGTGCCAGTGGTGCTTCAGTACCTCCTGCACTTGTCTAATCAGGGTCTTAAATCCAATTCTGTTCGGGTACACCTTTCTGCTCTGGCAGCCCACCACTCACAGGTGGACGGGCACTCTTTATCGGTTCACCCCTTGTTGTCCCGGTTCCTCAGAGGCTTGCTCTTGCTAAAGCCTCCTCTCCGTCCACCAGCCCCTGAGTGGGAGTTGAATGTGGTCTTGCAGCAGCTTACTCGCCCTCCCTTTGAGCCGATGGCTACATGTCCTCTCCGCTTCCTTTCTTGGAAGGCTCTTTTCCTAGTGGCAGTGACCTTGGCCAGACGAGTGAGTGAACTTCAAGCCCTGGTCTGTGACAGGCCATACACTCATTTCTATAGGAACAGGGTAGTCCTTAGGACTCATCCTAAGCTCCTCCCGAAGGTAGTCTCTTCTTTCCACCTCAATCAGAGGTGGTTCTTCCAACATTCTTCCCTAGGCCCCATGCCAGCTGGGCTGAGGAGGTCCTGCATACCCTGGACTGTAGAAGAGCCTTGTCTTTCTACCTTGATCGTACTAAGGGTCATAGAAGGGCTACTCAGCTCTTCGTCTCCTTCGACCCAAACAACTTGGGGTTGCCTGTCTCCAAGCATACCTTGTCCATATGGGTGGCGGAGTGGAGGAGTGGCCTAGTGGTTGGGGCAAGGTACTTCAGGCCGGAAGGTCGGGGGTTCAAATCCCACTAGAGGACAGCAACCTTGGGTCGGAAGGACTGGGGTTTCTAGTCCCACTGGTGCTCCTTGTGGTCTTGGGCAAGCCACTTAACCCTCCATAGCCCATGTTCCCTGTAAAATAGTTATCTCCAAGTTATAATGCCCTGTTCAATGTAATTTCAGTTTGTTTTTATTTATTTATTTATTTATTTAACATTTCTTTTATACCGCGCTATTTACAATCAGTGCGGTGTACATTGAACAAGAACATACTACAATGCATACAAGTAACATTGAGTTTACAATGAACAGGTAAATATAACAGAGGACAACCGGGGGAACTATGTACAGATTAACTTAATGCTATATACAGTAATATAAAACTCGTTTGGATGTTGCGTGTGCTTTTTGTGTGGTTCGCCAATAAGACTAGAGAGAAGGTTGACCAACTATCCCTTTTCTGGTTGTATTGAGGTGCTAGTTTTGCTAATGTCTAGGTTGTCGTCTGGGTAGCATTTTGTGAACAAATGGTATTTTAATGCTTTCCTGAATAGGATTAGGCTTTTGATAGCACGGATTTCGTGGGGTAGCGCGTTCCAGTTTAGAGGCGCAAATAAGGAGAAGGCCCTGTTGGAGGTGGCTTTCGTGCACTTCGTTATTATTTTCGGGACTATTAATGTGTTCATTGATGCAAGTCTTCTTTTTCTGTTTTCCAGGGTGCTATGGATAAGCTTGCTGATTGGCGTAGGGGGGTAGTTATTTAGGGCCTTGAAAGTAAGGACTAAAGACTTATACTGGATTCTGGCATGTAAAGGTAACCAATGCAGTTCTTTCATGATGGGTGTTATATGGTCAGATCTTGATGAACCAGAGAGGACTCTGGCAGCTGTATTCATAGCTAGACGGAGCGGATTTAGAGTTGATTGAGGGAGACCATGGAGGATGATGTTGGCAAAATCCAGGTGTGGGAGGACTAATGCCTGGAAGGTTGTTCGGAAGTCTGTGGGATCTAGTAGGTGGCGGAGGTGACGTAATGATTTGATCTTATAATATATGGTTTTTGTGACATTCTTCACATGTGTTGTCATATCGAGGTGCTGGTCCAATGTGATGCCAAGGTAACGGATTGTAGCTTTTGATTTCAACTCTACGTTGTTGACGAGTAGTGATGGAGGAGGTATGAACTTATGGTTCCTCGTGACGAAAAGAACGTCAGTTTTGTTATGGTTAATCCGAAGGTTTTGTGATAGCAACCATTCGGCTATAGCTTCAAAGCAGTTGATTATTGGGGAGAATACTGGATGGTCAATTGTGAACGGCATATATAGGAGGATGTCATCTGCGTAAGCGAGGCATTGTACGTTAAAGGATCTGATTAAGTCACATATCGGCTGCATGTAGATATTAAACATCAGTGCCGATAAGGACGATCCTTGGGGTACTCCCTGTGATTGCAGGAATGGTTCTGAGGATGCATGGCCTGTTTTTACTTGTTGCCACCTGTTAGATAGGTAGGATTTACACCATTCGAGTGCTGTGCTTTGAATCCCCTTGTCTTTCAAGCGTTGTAGGAGTATGTCATGATTCACAGAGTCGAAAGCGGCGGAGATGTCAAGGAAGATGAGGACGAAACCCTGTTGTATGTTATTTATTCCTGTTACCAGCACATTGAATAGGGTTGTAAGGACTGTGTTGACTCCATGTGCTTCCCTGAAGCCGTGTTGAGATGGATCTAGTGGTGCTTCAGTGGTGTTCAATGTAAACCGCACTGATGCAGAATAGCGCGGTATATAAGAGAATGTAAATAAATAAAATAAATAAATAAATCACCTGGGCTTACAGGGTAGCGGACCTTCCCTTGCAGGGTAGAATCACAGCCCACCGTGTCCGGGCAATGGCTGCATCAGTAGCTCATCTCCATTCTGTACCGTTGGCAGACATCTGTAGGGCTGCAACTTGGTCCTCAAGCCAGACTTTTGCAGCCCATTACTGCCTGGAGAGGGAGTCCTGTAGGGACAGTGCTTTTGGTCAGGCAGTACTCCGGAATCTCTTTGAGGTTTAGGAAACTCCTGCCCTTCAGCCCTCTTGTTGGGCTACTGGTGGGATCTCTTCTCAGTGAAATTTTTTCCCTGATGCTGGGGCTTCACAGAGGGAGCTCTATTTTTTCAGCCTGGGTTCCTGGTAGCCCAGAGCTAGGGAGTCACCCATATGTGAGGACTGACTTCCTGCTTGGTCCTGGAGAAAGAGTGGTTACTCACCTGTAACAGGTGTTCTCCAGGAGCAGCAGGAATCAGTCCTCACAACCCTCCCTCCTCCCCTGGGAGTTGCAGTTGTATATAGTTCATTTTGTTTTTTGTGCTGTCTTTTAGCTATGTCATCTGACTGAGCAAGATGGCACCTTTGGGCAGGAAGGGGACCGCGCATGCGTGGGTGTATTCCCAAAGGCTTTCTTAGAAAGCTGGGGAAATGCTCCGCATGGGGGCTCCATCGACGTCGATGTCACCCATATGTGAGGACTGATTCCTGCTGCTCCTGGAGAACACCTGTTACAGGCGAGTAACTACTCTTTACCTTTCCTCTCTTATCTCTCCCTACATCCCTCCTTGGAAACTCCTCTCTTCTGACAAATCACTTCTATCTGTGCCCTTCTCTTCTATTGATAAGTCCAGACTTTGCTCCTTTCATCTTGCTGCTCCTTATGCCTGGAACAAACTACCTGAATCTGTACAACAGGCATCTTCTCTGACCCTTTTCAAATCCAGACTTTAAAGTCACCTCTTTGCTGCCACTTTTGGATCTTGACTCCCCTGATCTCCTTTGTGTTTCCTTACCATTCCCCCTAGATGTATGCCACATCTACAACTACTGTGTTGTCTGTCTTGACTAGATTGTAAGCTCTGATGAGAGGGATCGTATTTTACATATATTTATGCAGCGCTGCGTACATCTTGTAGCACTATACAAATGTTCTGTAGTAGCAGGGCCGGATTTACCTTGAGTGAGGCCCTACGCCAACAAAAATTGTGGGCCCCCAGAAAAGATAAAAACGAGCACGCCGGATCAGCTGCGCGCTGTTGGCCCTGACGTCATAATTAAACTGGGAATCCCAAAAGCCAAACTTGGAATGTACAGCACTGTAGAAATAAAACTATACATTAATTTGCTCTTGTACTAAACAAAGCGCAGACGTTAATGATGCACATTTACCAGAGCTCACATATTCCAATTAATAAATTCAAAATAAAGAGATATTTTTCTACCTTTTGTGCATTTTTTTTCAGCTGCAATTGCTCCAGCCTCTTTCTTCTGGTTTCTTCGTGTCTTCTGCTAACTCTCCATCGTCTGCTGTCCATTTGTCCTTTCTTCTCTCTTCTAGTTTTTTTCCATTCTCTCTACATCTGCTTTAACATACTAATCTTTCTCCTTTTGCTCTTTCCTCATTCCTATTTCATCCATTCAAATTTTACCCCTCCATCCTCAATCCCCACTTACTCTCCCAATACCCGGACAATTGTAGATTTTTTATCCCTCCCACACAAAATATTTTTCCCTTCTCCATTTTACTCTTCCAGCCCCATCCCATTCTAATCCTCCCCCAACATCAGCTCCCTTCTAGTTCCAGCCTCACCCAGCATCCATTCCCTTCTAGTCCCTGCATCAGCCCATTTCCAGTCCTAGCCACCCATCAGCCCATTTCCAGTCCTAGCAACCCCCCAACCCTATACCAGTCCTAGCCCCCCCATCAACCCACTTCCAGTCCTAACCCCCCAGCACCCCATTTTCAGTTTAAGCCCCCTCTATAACCCATTACCAGTCCTAACCCCCATCAGCCCACTTCCAGTCCTAACCCCATCAACCCATTTCCAGTCAGCCCCCCATAGCCCATTGCCAGTCCTAACCCCCCCCATCAGTCCACAGCCCATTACCAGTCCTAACCCCATCAGCCCACCTCAAGTCCTAACCCCTCCCCATCAGCCCATTTCCTGTCCTAGCCCCCCCATAGCCCATTATCAGTCCTAACCCCCCCCATAGCCCATTGCCAGTCCTCACCCCCTCCCCTCAGCGCACAGCCCCTTACCTCTCTTCACCCCATCAGCCCTCCACCAGTCTTAACCCCCACAGCTCATTTCCAGTCCTAGCCCCCCCAGAGCCTATTACCAGACAGCCCCCATCAGCCAATAGCCCATTAACAGTCTTAACCCCCCCATAGCCCATTACCAGTTCTAACCCCCCCCAGCCCACAGCCCACAGCCCATTACCAGTCCTAATCCCATCAGCCCACCTCCAGTCTTATCCCCCCCCCCGCCCCTTCCCAGTACTCCCCCCCATCGGCTCATGTAAAATTGCATCGCATAAAAACAATCGCTGGCTGCTGCCGTCCCGCGGGGCCCCCTCTGCCCGGCTGAGCCCCTCCGTGCCGGCTTTGAGAGGCGCGAAGGGAGAGTGTCTCCCTCGCGTCTCTGTTAAGCCTGCAGGGGCAGATGGGGGCTTAACAGAGACGCGAGGGAGACACTCTCCCTTCGCGCCTCTCAAAGCCGGCACGGAGGGATTCAGCCGGGCAGAGGGGGCCCCGCGGGACGGCAGCAGCCAGCGTTTTTTTTTAAACTATTCAAAAGCCGGCACGGAGGGATTCAGCCGGACAGAGGGGGCCCCGCGGGACAGTTCATGCTGCCGCGGTAGCAGCCAGCGTTTTTTTTTAAACTATTCAATTTTTGTGGGCCCTTGCCAGCTGTGGGCCCTATGCCACGGCGTAACTGGCGTATAGGTAAATCCGGCCCTGTGTAGTAGTATTAGTAGACTTAGGCAACAGAATTTTAGTGGTTGGTAGGGAAATCTAGGAAGCAAATAGGATAGCTACTAAAAGTAAACAATTTGCCATTCATCAAGGAGTTTGATTAGGCAATTTTACAAAGGGAACCCATTAATCTATATACTTCAGACACATAATATCAAGATTTACTATTGTAAGGTAATAACTCTTTAGCATGGAAGCAAGGCTACACACAGGGACCAAGAACAGCACTTTTATAACATACATAAAAGAGGTTAGCTGCTTTTTCGCTTAAAGGATAGCTGAGGAAAAGTTAGGTGTTTGGTAGGTGTCTCTTTTTCTTACTTCCACAGACACCAAAGCTCCACCATCTGAACAATGACTGTGAAAAATCATACTGCCAAAGCTGTTGCCCCTGTTACAGCTTCTGCCTCTGTTCAGACAGACAGCCCAATGCCAGTCAAGGGACCGGTTCTAGGTGAAAGATGCCTGAAAGCTGAAGCCCTTATAAAACAAGCGGAGGAGCTTAAAGAAAAGGTGGCAAAGCTGAGAAGCATTTGAGACAGTGAGAAATACATTGATGAGATGCTTCTTGAAGCATCCAAGTTGTCCGAAAGAGGTGAAGATGGGAGGCTACAGAATGAAGAGAGTTGGACACAAGTACCAGAGACTGCAGAATCAACAATCCAACTCCTTCAGCCCTCATACTGAAGAACCAATATGCAGCCAGGAAGTGGAAGAGGTGAAAGCATCCAGGAAAGGGAAGAACCAGAGCCTTTACTCTATTCTCATCCTTCTTGACATTTCTGCAACTTTTGGCACTGTTGACCATCACCTTCTCCTTGACACATTCTCCTCACTTGGTTTTAGGGATTCTGCTCTGTCCTGGTTCTCTTCTTATCTCTCCCATCGCTCTTTCAGTGTTTCTTCTACTACTAAACTACTACTGAACATTTGTATAGCTCTACAAGACATACGCAGCACTTAATAGACACATGCGAAAGACGGTGCCTGCTCATCAGAGCTTACAATCCAGTCAAGACAGACAACATAGTAGCTGTAGACAGAGGATACACATCTAGGGGGAATGGTAAGAAACACGAAGGCGATCAGGTGAGTCAAGATCCAAAAGCAGCAGTGAAGAGGTGAGTTTTAAGCCTGGATTTGAAAAGGGTCAGAGAAGGTGCCTGATGTACAGACTCAGGTAGTTTGTTCCAGGCATAAGGAGCAAAGTCTGGAGTTAGCAATAGAAGAGAAGGGCACAGATAGACGCGATTTGCCAAAAAAACTGAGTTCCCGAGGAGGGGTGCAGGGAGAGGTAAGAGAGGAAAGGTAATGAGGAGCTGCAGAGTGAATGCACTTATAGGTCAGCAGGAGAAGTTTGAACTGGATGCAGAAACGGATAGGGAGCCAATGAAGTGACTTGAGAAGAGGTGTAATATGAGCATGATGAGGCTGGCGGAAGATTAGCCGCGCAGCTGAGTGTTGAACAGATTGAAAGGGAGAGAGATGATTCAGAGGGAGACCAGCAAGAAGTAGGTTACAATAGTCTAGACGGGAGGTGACTAAGGAGTGGATAAGTGTCTTAGTAGTATATTCAGAAAGGAATGGGTGAATTTTGTTGATGTTGTAGAGAAAGCAATGGCAGGTTTCAGCTATCAGTTGGATGTGTGTGGAGAAGGAGAGAGAGGAGTTAAAGACGAACCCAAGGTTGCGAGCTGAGGAGACAGAGAGGAGTAGAGAGTTATCCACAGAGCCTGGGAAAGGAGGAAGGGGAGAAGAGGATTTAGGGGGAAAATAAGAAGCTCAGTTTTGGCCATGTTCAATTTCAAGCAGCAATGTCAGAAAGGCAGGCAGAGATCCTGGCGTGGATTGCAAGAGAGATTGCAGGTGTAGAGAGGTAGATCTGGGACTCATCAGCGTAAAGATGGTACTGAAAGTCATAAGAAGAGATGAATGCACCAAGGGACTGGGTACAGAGATAGAAAAGGAATGGACCCAAGAGAGATCCTTAGGGTACACCAACTGAGAGCGGGGCAGCAGTAGAGGAGCATCCACTAGAACAAACACTGAAAGAGTGATGGGAATGATAAGAAAAGAACCAGGATAGCACATAGCCCTTAAAGCCAAATGAAGACAAGGTATCAAGAAGGTTGTGGTCAACAGTGTCACAAGCAGCAGAAAGGTCAAGAAGGATGAGGACTGAATAAAGGCCCTTGGATTTTGCCAGGAACAGGTCACTGGAGACTTTGGCAAGAGTTGTTTCGGTAGAATGTAAACGATGAAAGTCAGATTGTAAAGGATCCAGAAGGGCTTGAAAGGACAGAAAGTCGAGGCAAGGGCAGTGAATCGCATGTTCAAGTAGTTTAGAAATGAAGGGGAGGAGGGAGATGAGTCAATAGTGATAAGGACAGGTAGGATCTAGTGAGGGTTTCTTGAGGAGAGAAGTGATTACAGCATACTTGAAGGCTGGTGGTTCCTCCTCTACTGCTATTGACAATCTCAATTGGTGTACCCCAGGAATCTGTTCTGGCCCTCTCGATTTCTCTCTCTACACTCAGTCCCTTGGTGCTCTTATCTCCTCCCATGGACTTCAATATCATTTGTATGCTGATGATTCTCAGATCTATCTTTCTATACCTGATATCTCTTCAAAACTCCAGGCTTGCATCTCTGCCTGCCTGCCTGTCTGTCTGACATTGCCACTTGGATGTCTCACCACTATTTGAAATTAAACATGGCCAAAACCAAGCTTCTTATTTTACCTCCTAAACCTTCCTCCCCCCCTTCTTCCCTTTTCAGTCTCTGTAGATAACCCTCTTCTACTTCCTCTTTCCTCAGCCCGTAACCTTGGGGTCATCTTTGACTCCTCCTTTCAGTTACCCCGGTATTGACTGGGTCAGTGTCATGGCAGGACATGCTAGGGAGATAAAGTTTCTAGATGAAATAAATGACTGCTTCTTGGAGCTGCTGGTTCATGAACCGACCAGAGGGGAAGCCATTTTGGACTTAATCCTTAGTGGAATGCCAGATCTGGTGCAAGAGATAAGGGTGTTGGGGCCACTTGGCAATAGTGATCATAGCATGATCGCGTTTGATTTAATTAATGGAGGATGGATGGTAAGGGAATCCACAGTACTACCGTTTAACTTTCAAAAGGGAGACTATGATAAAATGAGGAAAATAGTTAAGAAAAAACTAAAAGGAGCAGTTGCAAAAGTCAAATACTTACATCAAGCTTGGGTGTTGTTTAAAAATACTATCTTGGAAGCCCAGACCAGCTGTATTCCACACTTTAAGAAAAGTGGAAGGAAGTCCAAAAAACTGCCAGCATGGTTTAAAGGTGAGGTCAGAGAGGCTTGTTGTGCCACAAAAAACATCTCTCAGGAAATGGAAAAAAGAGCCAAATGATGAAAACGGGAAACAGCACAAGCACTGGCAAGTTAAAGGCAAGGCATTGATAAGGTAGGCAAAGAAAGAATTTGAGAAGAAACTTGCTGTGGAAGCAAAAATGTGTAATAAAACCTTTTTTAAGTACATTCGTAGCAAAAAAACCTGTGAGAGAGTCAGTTAGACCATTAGATGATAGAGGGGTAAAAGGGGCAGTAAGAGGGTACAAGGCTATAGCGGAGAGACTGAATAAATTCTTTGCTTTGGTCTTTACTGAGAAAGATGTAGGGATGTTACCCATGACTGAAGTGGTATTTAAAGGTGATAATGCAGAGGAATTGAAAGAAATATCGATACACCGGGAAGATGTATTACAACTATTTGATAAACTGAAGAATAGCAAATCACCTGGACCAGATAGTATACATCCAAGGGTGTTGAAGAACTGAAATATGAGATTGCAGACCTGCTTTTAGTAATCTGTGAACTATCATTAAAATAATCTGTAATACCTGAAGATTGGAGGATCGCCAATTTTTAAAAAGGGTTCCAGGGGTGATCCGGGAAAGTACAGACCGGTGAGCCTGACGTCAGTACTGGGAAAAATGGTAGAAACCATTATAAAGAACAAAATTACTCATCATGTAGTGTGGTAAGGAAGCCTATCCTGACTTAGGGGAAAGGGAAAAAGGCAAAGAGTTCACTCGAGTAAAAGGGCCCCTTTTGCAAGGTCAGGGAAACAAAACCACAACCTCACCTAGGAACCAGAAAACCCCCAGCTGGAACAGGTTTCATGTTTCCCCTAGTAAAATAAGGGAGAGTGAATACAGATCTAAGGTCCAAGACCCTTACGTCAGCAAGCTCCCTGATTACTCAGGTGCCAGAAGGCAGAGTGATCTCCGTCACCTGGGAAGTGAGGAGGTGGGGCTAGAACCCTGAAGATATAAGCCTATGCTAGATTATAGTAGGGGGGAAAGAGAAGGAGAAGAAAGAAGAGAAGGAGAGAGGGTGGAAGGAATGCCAGAAGCAAGGGCAGAGGCAAAGGCAAGAAGAGGAGAAAGAGAGAGAGAAGCTGATACAAACCAAGGCACAGGTACGAGCCTAAGAAGCCTGAGTAATGCTGAGCAGAGCAGGAGAAGCCTGACTTATGCTGGGCAGTGCAGAGGTGCAGGAGACACTCTCAGCTCTAACGAGAGGCTGTCAGCTGAGCCCAGTGAGCCAGAAGGAGAGTCAGAGTCTATGCAGCTAGGAGAGCCTGATGTTGAGCTGAATGAGGAAGACACCCTCATGGATTGCTCTTGGTGCCAAGCCTTAGCCACAGAAGGGTTGAAGGAAGGCCAGCCCTGAGAGAAAGCCCTCCAGAGAAAGGTAACCATAAGAAGCAGGTAGATGGATTGTAAATTCCCACATGGTAAAGAGGGGAAGTTTTACTAAGATGTAAGAACAAGCTGGAGTTGTGAATTGTGCTTTTTAACCACCTGCTACCTGTGACGTGAGATGGCAAGAAGCCAAATTAACTGTGAGGAAAAAGCTTTCTTTTTACTCTTGAATTTTCCTGAGAAACCTGAATAGAATTTTGCTTGCATGTTGAAAGTTTGTTCCTGTTTGAAGTTTTTGTTTTTGCTTGTAAATTGGAAAACATCATGTTTTCTTCCACCAACGGAGCAGGCTCATCTGGCCTGCGATTACACAGTACCCCTGTAGTCTACCTAATTCCCCCCCTTCCCCCCCGCCCCCTCATTTAATATCACCATACTGGGAGTGAAAAGCTCCTTCACCCTCGTAATATCCACCGTAAGCCTTTCCACCCCTATCCAATATTCCCGTACAATAGGGCAACTCCAGACCATATGTAGCAAGTCCCCTCTGGCCCCACACCCCTTCCAGCAAAGGTCTGGGCTGTCTGGGTACAAAGCATGAAGCCACACCGGGGTCCAATACATTCTCAACCTTAACTTATAGCTATTTTCCAGCATTGCTGTCCCCGGGGCCAATTTATGAGTCCGAATATAAATACTTTCCCACCTCTCTGAGTCCCACTGCCCTCCCAACTCCTCCTCCCACTGCAGCTGGCCACGTATGCCTCCCCCAAGAGTTTATATAGCTTTGAGATTGTCCGAGTAGGCATTCCATTACTCCCCATCATCTCCTCAAATGGTGTAGGCTTCAACAACAAAGCTTTTTTCACCTCCCGTCTCTGAAGCCAATACCACAAACTGACATACGCATATCTATCTTGCTCCCCCAAGCAATATTGCTGTTGAAGCTCCTCAAATCCCCGGACCCTCCCCCCTTCCCCCACCATTTGGCCAAGTTTCCACAACCCTTTCTCCCCCCACCTCCTGAAAACCCCCGCCGCCTCTCCCATCTTATCCTCCATTACCGTCTGAATAGGAGTTTCCCTAGAGTACTGCTTCCCCCCTAGTAAATACCCCCTCCATTTCACCCAAACCTGTCTCGTAAGTTCTCTGTATGGATTCTCCTCCACCTTCCCTCGCCTTCCCACCCCGGGATCCCAGATCCAGGCGCCTGCCCCTACTCCCTCCTCCCCCTCCATCTCCGCCCACCCTGGGCGTTCCACCCCCTCCTTCCACGCAAACAATGCCCGAAGTTGCGCCGCCTCATAATACCGGAGCAACGATGGGACCCCCAACCCCCCCTCCTCCTTCGGCCTGTACATAGTAGCCCAAGCTACTTTCGGGCGCTTCCCATCCCAAATAAACTGCAAGAGCAGGTGTTGCATCTTATCTATTTCCTTTCTTACCAACCTACACGGTAAAGACATATATACAAACAGCAACCTTGGGAGAACATTCATTTTCACCACTGCGATATGACCCATCCATGACAGATACAACCCCCTCCAACGTGATAAATCCTGCCTGATATTCTTCACCAATCCCTGATAATTCCAGTGCTTAATCTTGGATAAAGGGGTCCCCAACTGGATCCCCAAATATCGGAAACCCCCTGCCACCCACCGAAACTTAAAATGGTGTCGCAGGCTGTCTTCCACCCGAGACGCTAAGTTAAATCCCAGCAGTTCAGTTTTTCCCTGATTCATTTTATATCCCACTAAACGACTATACCGTTGAATAACCGTCATCAACACCGGTAGCATTGTAAGCGGCTGTGTCAGGGTAAATATAACGTCATCCGCAAAGAGTCCTATATTTTCCTCCCTCCCTCGTATCTGTACTCCCTTGATATCCACCGCACGCCTAATGAAAGCCGCCAGCGGTTCAATAGCCAGTGCAAACAATAATGGTGACAGTGGGCAGCCCTGCCTAGTACCCCGATGAAGCTCGAAATCTCTGAGTACCCACCATTTACTCGAACTCTAGCTCGTGGCTCCTGATAAAGAGCTCTTATCCAGCCAATGTATTGTCCTCCGAACCCCATTTTCTCCAAAACCTGAAACATAAAAGGCCACTCCACCCCATCAAAAGCTTTTTCCGCATCCACAGTGACCAGTACTGCCGAATCTTTAGTACTCTGGAGTTGCCACATAGCATTCAAAATCTTCCGCACATTGTCACTACCTTGTCGCCCCTTTACAAACCCCGTCTGATCAGGGTGTATCAGTTGCAGCACTACGTCCTGGATCCTGTTTGCCAGCACCTTTGCCAGGATTTTTGCATCTAAATTTATTAAGGATATGGGCCTATAAGATCCGCATACCCCCTTATCTTTGCCCAGTTTCGGTAGAACCGTTATACCAGCCTCCGCCATTGTCCGCGGGAGTCCCTCCCCTTGAAGAACCCTATTCACTACCCTGGTAAAGACGGGCGTGATATGTTCCGACATTACCTTATAAAACTTTGCTGTGTACCCATCTAATCCTGGCGCCTTCCCAAGTTTCAAAGTAGCAATAGCCTCCTCACCTCCTCCTCCTGTATCGCTCGTCCTAAACGCGCCCTTTCCTCCCCAGTCACCTGCGGTAGGCCACATTCCTCCAAGAACTCTTCAATCTCCTTCCCTCCCGCCCCCAGTTCACTTTCATACAGTTTCTCATAAAACTCCCTAAATACCCCCCTGATTCCCTCAGATTTATGTACCCATCCCCCTTTAGTATTACGGATGCCCTCTACATGCGTTGCCTGCCTCCTCCCCTTAAGGCGGCTTGCCAGCAACCTCCCCGCCCGATTTCCCCCTTCAAAATGAGCCTGCTTCAGTACAACTAGCTGGAACGCAATTTCTTGGGCCCGCAGTTTGCTCAGCTCCGCTCTTACCTTAGTGAGTTCCGCAAGGGTATGGGAATCCGACACTTTCTGATGTACCCCCTCCAAACGTCTCAACTGTCGCAGTAAATCATTTTCTACTGCCCCTTTTTCCCTCTTTACCCGCGCCCCCAGGCTAACTAGTTGTCCCCGGATTACCGTCTTTAAGCCATCCCACACCACCCCCATGGGCACTTCCCCCGTATCATTTAACCGGAGGTATTCCTTTATACTATCCTTAATCCTCCCCACGTGCTGCTCCTCCTCCAGCAAGGAGTCATTGAGTTTCCAGAATTTTAGACTTTCATCCACACTACCCAGGTCAAATCATACGCTCACTGGAGCATGATCGGACCAAGTTATTGAGCCATGCTTCACTTCCTATACTCTCTCCAACCAAGTCCCGCCCCCCCAAATCATGTCCAATCTGCTATATGAGCAATGTACTGGCGAGTAAAATGTATATTTCCGTTCCCCGGGATGCCAGCTCCTCCAGACATCTACTAATCCCAATTGCTCCTGCAGTTTATGCAAGCTTCGCCTATCCCCTCGGCCCCCTCCCCCCTGCCCCCCACTGGTATCGATTCGGGGATTATACGTCAAATTAAAATCTCTCCCCCAAAATTATTGGAGTATTCCCAAATCCCTCCAATTCCTTCAAATTTTGCTCATACGCCTCCCCCTGCTTCTCATTTGGACCATATAGACTTATCACCCACACCTCTTCCCGCTCAATTTGCAATAGTACCCCCACCCATCTGCCTCCTTTCCCCCGTCGAATATCCTTCACCATATTATGATATTCCCCCCCCCCCACCAAAATACCGACCCCCCCTCTTTCCTGTGATTTATTCTTTGACCCGCCAGAACCACCTTGGGGTATTGTCTAGATTCCAACAAGTACTCCTACCCCACCCGCAAATGCATTTCTTGTATGCACATAATATCCACACCCATTCTTCTACCTTACATCTCCACCAAGCTTCTTTTCTGTCTTGTACGCAACCCTTTGACATTCAGTGTCACAACCATTAATCTTCTCCTCTGCCCACTCCCCCTCCCTGATTCCTCCCCTCCCTTCCTTCCACCCCCCCGCCTTCCCCCTTCCCCCACCCACCCTCCCCCCTTGCCCCTCCCCCTCCTCTTGCTACAGACTCCGGTTGCTCTCCCCAAGACAAGTTGTCCCCTCGCCTGCCCTCCCCTCCCCCCTCCCCATCCCCCCCTCATCCTCCTTCACGTCCAGAGGATAACTCAGGAGTAGTGCGCCCCTACCTTCCCCAGCCATTGTACTTTCACAAACCCATTCCCCCCCTTCCCCTTACTCCGTCCGTCGCTCCCCCCATCCTCTTCCAACAACCCACACTCTCATGCCCCCTCCCTTCCCCACCTCCCCCTCCTCTTCACTCCTAGCCCCTCCCCCTATTGCTCCCCCCTCACCCGTCCTCACCACGTTGTGCTGCCCACCCTCTACCTTTTCCTTTCACCTACCATTTACCTTTCTCTACACCCTCCAACACCCTCTCCCCTCCCCATACTCTCCCCACCACCCCACCGACCTCCCCCAACTCTACCATGCACATTACATATAAATCACTTAAACAAATATTCTTAGACCAAATCCAACACTACCACCCCTCAGTATTCAACCAGCATGTTCTCAGTCCTCAAGTTTCTTCAGGTTTCATCCACCAGCCGATCTTCTCGCAGCACTGGCCCTTGTCCTGCCGTCCGCTTATTCCTTCTCTCTGGGCTATCTCCACGCTGCCCCTGCCACCTTCCTGTCAATGGACCTGTCCCCTAGGTTGCCTCCTGGGGTCGGAAGCCCACGTCCCGTAGGGCCTTCATCGCCTCCTCTGGAGTCTGTGTCCGCCATGTCCGCCCTTTAATGGTAAACGATAATCCAAAAGGATGCAACCACCGGTATTTAATTTCCGCTCTCCGCAATTGTTGTGTAACAGGTTGCATTGCCCTCCTCCTCTGCAACGTGCCTGCAGAGAGGTCCTCATATATATTCACTGGATACCCTTGCCATATGAGGGCTCCACCCCTCCTCATTTTGTTAACAATCTTCTCCTTGATTTTATAACGTGCCAGGCAAATTATAATATCCCTAGGCCTGTTTCCAACTGATGGCCCCAGTGCTCTGTGCGCTCTTTCAATTTGTATGTCCTCAGCTGCCACCTCCTCACCACCTTTCTGTAGTACCTCGAGACATACAGACCAGGCCACTTTTTCAGTATCTTGGAATTCTTTCTCCTCTGGAATTCCACGGATTCTCAAGTTATTGCGTCGAGATTGGTTTTCCAAATCCTCCAGCTTGTACAGCAGGGCCTCGTATTGCAATCCCAACTTCGCACCCCTCTGTGCCTCTCCTGCCTGCTGCTGTTCAATCTCCTGCAACCGGTTCTCGTGATCTCCCATTCTACACACCAGTTCTCCAATTTCTTCCTTCAGAGGCCCCAACAGCTCATTCAGCTCACTTTTCACAGACTGCACTTCATTTTTGATTTCAAGAAACCAGTCTCTAAGCTCCGCTCTTGTGACATTTTGCGCTGAATCCATTCCAGGGGCTTTTACATTCTCCATCTCCACTTCTCCCCCCTGCTCGCCGGGCCCATCCTGAAGCTTTTTGCTCTCCATCTGCCTGAGTCGCTCTTCCCTCCTTGCGACCCAGAGTACACATATTCTCTGAGGTCTGCTGCTTTTCTTCTGGTAGTCATCTCTGATCCAGATATTGCCACCAGGCAATGAATTGGTCTCCCTTTTTCACAGGCTCACATGCACGGTACTTGAACTGTTATTGTCCTTTCTCACTCCACTAATGCACACTCTCCCCCTGCCTTCCTTTGGAGGGCACCAGGTCTTCTTACTGCCCCTCCAAGAGTCTCTCCGGCCTCACAGCACTCCCCTCTGGTCACAGCTCTGCTTACATCCAGCTCTGGCTAGCAGCACAATGCCCGTGGACCACACTCCTCAGCTCCTTCTCACCTCCGGCACCACGGTGCCTCTGCTGCTTGTCTGCCTGGTGTGCTCCCGATTGTTGAGGGTGCGGGGCTCCTGCTCCTCGCTGCACTCTTCCTGCTCCTCACGCAGAGCCCGCCGTCTCTCCGGGCGCCATTTTCCTGCTGCATGCGGCTGCCCTTCTCTCCCGCGATCGCGGCTCACCACCGCTGTAATTCGCTGCCGCCGGCTTTCCGCTGGCCTCTGCCGCCTCCCGACAGCTTCCTACACCCAGGGTGTCTGTTTTCCACCTCCGGGTGGTTGTGCTGTCCTTCCGATAGCTGGGTCGGAGCCGGAGCGGCTCCCTCAAGCCGCCATCGGCTCCGGTGATGTCACTTCCTCCTCTCTGTTACGTTTTTTTGAAGGTGTGAATAAACAGGTAGACAAAGGTGAGTTGGTTGATATAGTGTATCTGGACTTTCAGAAAGCCTTTGACAAGGTCACTCATCAGAGACGTTTGGCAAAACTAAAAAGTCATGGTATAGGAGGCAGTGTACTATTGTGGATCAGGAACTTGTTAAAAGATAGAAAGCAGAGGGTAGGGCTAAATGGCCAATTTTCCCAATGAAGATAGGTGAATAGTGGAGTAACATAGAAACATAGAAACATGATGACAGAAAAAGACCACAAGGCCTATCTAGTCTGTCCCTCCTTAACAACAACTACAACAGTCCACTTTTTACCTTTAGAGATCCTCTGTGTTGGTCCCATGCTTTTTTGAATTCAGTTACTGTCCTCATCTCTACCACCTCCACTGGGAGACTATTCCACGGATCCACTACTCTTTCCGTAAAGAAATATTTCCGCATATCACTCCTGAATCTATCTCCCTTCACCCTCATCCCTTGTCCCCTCGTAGCAGAACTTGCTTTCAATTGAAAGAGGCTCTCTCCCTGAACATTTATGCCACGGAGGTATTTAAACATCTCAATCATATCACCTCTATCCCGCCTTTCCTCTATGGTGTACATATTAAGATCCTTAAGTCTGTCCTCATATGCTTTATAATGAAGCCCATTAATCATTTTAGTAGCAACCCTCTGCACCGACTCCATCCTGTTCACATCCTTTTGAAGGTGCGGTCTCCAGAATTGCACACCATACTCCAAATGAGGTCGCACCAAAGACTTATACAGAGGCATTATCACCTCCTTTTTTCTGCTAGCAATTCCTCTCCGTATGCACCCAAGCATCCTTCTAGCTTTTGCCGTCGCCTTTTCTACCTGTTTAGCTACTTTAAGATCATCAGACACAACCACGCCTAGGTCCCGCTCTTTTTTAGTGGACAAAAGTACTTCACCTCCTATACTGTATTGCTCCCTTGGATTGCTGCAGCCCAAATGCATGACCTTACATTTTTTTTAACATTAAATCCCAGCTGCCAAATTCTAGACCATTCTTCAAGCTTAGCTAGATCCCTCCTCATGTTATCTACACCTTCCTGGGTGTCTACTCTATTGCAGATTTTGGTATCATCCGCAAAGAGGCAAACCTTACCCGACAGCGATATCACTAACAAAGATGTTAAAAAGAATCGGACCAAGGACAGATCCCTGGGGCACACCACTGGTAACATCCTTCTCCTCAGAGTGAGCTCCATTTACTTGTACTCTTTGTCGCCTCCCACCCAACCAATTTCTAACCCAAGCAGTAACTTTAGGGTCCATCCCTAGGGTGCTCAGTTTGTTTATAAGTTGCCTGTGAGGAACAGTGTCAAAGGCTTTACTGAAATCTAAATACACCACATCTAGAGCTCTCCCTCGGTCCAACTCCCTGGTCACCCAGTCAAAGAAATCAATCAGATTTGTCTGACAGGACCTGCCTTTGGTGAATCCATGCTGCCTCGGATCCTGTAATCCGGCGGACTCCAGAAACCTCCTATTTTCTCTTTCAGCAGCGTTTCCAATAATTTACTCACCACTGAAGTTAAACTAACCGGCCTGTAGTTTTCAACCACATCCTTACTTCCGCTTTTGTGTAAAGGCACCACATGAGCCTCTCTCCAGTCCTTTGGCACCACTCCGGACTCCAACGAGGCATTGAAAAGGTCAGTCAGTGGAGTTGCTAGAATGTCCCCAAGTTCCCTCAGTATTCTAGGGTGTATCCCATCCGGTCCCATCGCTTTGTCTACTTTAAGTTGAGCTAGTTTCTCACGAACACAGTCTTCTGAAAATTGTTCAAGATGTCCCTCGCTTCTGTTCTTATTTGTGGGTGTTTTCTGAGGTCCTGCACCTGGTTCTTCATCTGTGAACACAGAACAAAAATATTTGTTAAGCAATTCCGCTTTATCCTTATCAGCTTCTACAGATTTCCCCCCTGCACCCTTGAGTCTGACAATACCACTTTTGCCCTTCCTCTTCTCACTAATATATCTGAAAAATGTCTTATCCCCCATTTTATTGCATTGGCTATTTCCTCCTCCTTTTGAATCTTTGCCTTCTTGACTACTTTGCTAGCTTTTCTAAGTTTTTCCAAATACAGATGCCTGTCTTCCTCTCTCTGTGATCTCTTGTATTTCATGAAGGCCTCCCTCTTTTTCTTCACTTTTTCGGCTACTTCCTTCAAAAACCATAGCGGTCTCCTGTTCCTTTTACCTTTATTTACCATTTTAACAAAAAGGTTGGTTGCCTTTAAAATACCCCCTTTCAGTTTTGCCCACTGTTTTTCTACATCCCCCAGCTGTTCCCATCCCACTAACGACTCCCTGAGGTATTGGCCCATCTTCGCAAAGTTAGTCTTCCTAAAGTCTAAGATCTTCACCTTGGAATGGATTCTAACAGCCCTAGTCCTAATACTGAACCACACCATCTGGTGATCACTGGGAGTACCCCAGGGATCTGTGCTGGGTCCGCTGCTTTTTGACATATTCATAAATGACCTGGAAAAGGGAATAACGAGTGAGGTTATCAAATTTGCAGATGACACAAAACTATTTAAAGTTGTTAAAACCCAAGAGGATTGTGGAAAATTGCAAGAGGATCTTGATAAATTGGAAGACTGGGCATCCAAATGGCAGATGAAATTTAATGTGGACAAGTGCAAAGTTATGCACCTAGGAAAGAACACCCCAAACTATGGTTACACAATGCAAGGTTCCAGATTGGGAACAACTACCCAGGAAAAAGATGTAGGCGTTATCGTAGATAACATGTTGAAACCCTCCGCCTAGTGTGCAGTGTCAGCAAAGAGAGCAAATAAAATGCTAGGTATCATAAGGAAACATAGAAACATAGAAAAATAGAAAAATGACGAGAGAAAAAGACCACATGGCCTATCTAGTCTCTCCTTCCATATCAACAACTACAACAGTCCCGTTTTTTCCTTTAGAGATCCTCTGTGTTTGTCCCATGCTTTTTTGAATTCAGATACTGTCCTCATCTCTACCACCTCTACTGGGAGACTATTCCACGGATCCACCACTCTTTCTGTAAAGAAATATTTCTGCATATCACTCCTGAATCTATCCCCCTCGTAGCAGAACTTGCTTTCAATTGAAAGAGGCTCTCTCCCTGTGCATTTATGCCATGGAGGTATTTAAACATCTCAATCATATCACCTCTATCCCACCTTTCCTCTAAGGTGTACATATTAAGATCCTTATGTCTGTCCTCATATGCTTTATAATGAAGACCACTAACCATTTTAGTAGCCACCCTCTGTACCGACTCCATCCTGTTTAAATCCTTTTGAAGGTGCGGTCTCCAGAATTGCACACAATACTCCAAGTGAGGTCACACCAAATACTTATACAGAGGCACTATCACCTCCTTTTTTCTGCTAGCCATTCCTCTCCGTATGCACCCAAGCATCCTTCCAGCTTTTGCCATCACCTTTTCTACCTGTTTAGCTACTTTAAGATCATCAGCCACAACCATGCCTAGGTCCCGCTCTTCTTTAGTGGATGAAAGTACTTCACCCCCTATACTATATTGCTCCCTTGGATTGCTGCAGCCCAAATGCATGACCTTGCATTTTTTAACATTAAATCCCAGCTGCCAAATTCTAGACCATTCTTCAAGCTTAGCTAGATCCCTCCTTATTTTATCTACACCTTCCTGGGTGTCTATTCTATTGCAGATTTTGGTATCATCTACGAAGAGGCAAACCTTACCCGACAGCCCTTCCGCTATATCACTAACAAAGATGTTAAAAAGAATCAGACAAGGACAGATACCTGGGGCACACCAGTGGTAACATCCTTCTCCTCAAGAGTGAGCTCCATTTACCTGTACTCTTTGTCGCCTCCCACACAACCAATTTCTAACCCAAGCAGTAACTTTAGGGTCCATCCCTAGGGTGCTCAGTTTGTTTATAAGTCGCCTGTGAGGAACAGTGTCAAAGGCTTTACTGAAATCTAAATACACCACATCTAGAGCTCTCCCTCGGTCCAACTCCCTGGTCACCCAGTCAAAGAAATCTATCAGATTTGTCTGACAAGACCTGCCTCTGGTGAATCCATGCTGCCTCGGATTCTGTAATCCGCTGGACTCCAGAAATCTCACTATTTTCTGTTTCAGCAGCGTTTCCAATAATTTACTCACCACCAAAGTTAAACTAACCGGCCTGTATTTTTCAACCACATCCTTACTTCCTATTTTGTGTACAGGCACCACATGAGCCTCTTTCCAGTCCTTTGGCACCACTCCAGACTCCAACAAGGCATTGAAAAGGTCATTCAGTGGAGCTGATAGAATGTCCCCAAGTTCCCTCAGTATTCTAAGGTGTATCCCATCTGGTCCCATCGCTTTGTCTACTTTAAGTTGAGCTAGTTTCTCACGAACACAGTCTTCTGAAAATTGTTCGAGATGCCCCTCGCTTCTGTTTCTGTTTGTGAGTGTTTTCTGAGGTCCTGTTCCTGGTTCTTCATCTGTGAACACAGAACAGAAATATTTGTTAAGCAATTCCGCTTTACCCTCATCAGCTTCTACATATTCCTCCCCTTCACCCTTGAGTCTAACAATACCACTTTTACCCTTCCTCTTCTCACTAACATATCTAAAAAATGTCTTATCCCCCCATTTTATTGCATTGGCTATTTCCTCGTCTTTTTGAATCTTTGCTTTCCTGACTACTTTGCTAGCTTCTCTAAGTTTTTCCAAATATAGATGCCTGTCTTCCTCTCTCTGTGATCTCTTGTATTTCATGAAGGCCTCCCTATTTTTCTTCACTTTTACAGCTTTTTCTTCACTTTTATGGTTTTCTTTTGAAAACCATAGCAGTCTCCTATTCCTTTTACCTTTATTTATCATTTTAACAAAAAGGTTGGTTGCCCTTAAAATATCCCCTTTCAGTTTTGCCCACTGTTTTTCTACATCCCACAGCTATTCCCATCTCGCTAACTACTCACTTTTGAATGGATTCTAACAGCCCTAGTCCTAATACTGAACACACCATCTGGTGATCACCGGTTGAAAAATGATCTCCCACTATAACATCAGAAACACTTTTACCATTGGTAAGCACCAAGTCCAATATGGCCCCTTCACGTGTGGGGTCTGTTACCAATTGCCTGAATAGTTCTCCCTATAGAGAATCCAGGATCTCTTTACTTCTAGATGATACTGCAGCAGGAATGTGCCAATCAACATCTGGCATATTGAAATCCCCTATCAGTAGCACTTCCCCTTTCCTAGCAATGCTGCGTTTGTCTTCAATTAACTCTCTGTCCACTTCTTCCTCTTGTGAGGGAGGTCTGTATATCATGCCAATGCAAATAGATTTCTCTTTCCCTCTTTCTATTTTAACCCACAGTGCCTCCTCTCTCCCTTTTAAGCTCTGTAATTCCAAAGCTTTAATATTATTTTTTACATATAGTGCCACTCCTCCTCCCCTTCTTCCTACCCTGTCCTTTCTGAATAAAGTATAGCCAGGTATAGTTACATCCCAGTCATGGTTTTCTGTGAACCATGTTTCTGTAACTGCCACTAAATCCAAGTTGGCCATTCCCACCTAAGCTTCAACATTAGGGATCTTTTTTCCCATACTAGGGGCATTTATACACACTGCTTTCCATATGTTACCCCTTTTACCCATTTGCATAAAGGTATTTAATGTATCACTTACCTGGGGGCTTTCACTTATCTGGGGGCTTTCTTCACCCCTCCCCAATGAAGCTAGTTTAAAGCCCTCTTCAGTAGATTAGCCAGTCTACTACTGAAGACACGTCGACCTTTCTTGGACAGATGGATGTCATCTCTGCTCTGCAACCCTTGGAACAGCATCCCATGGTCCAGGAAACTAAAATGCTCTCGATGACACCACCAATGCAGCCATGCATTCATCTCCAAGATGCGAGCCTCTCTGCCTTGGCCTTTACCCTCAACAGGTAGGACTGAAGAGAACACCACCTGTGCACCTAACTGCTTCACCCTCTGTCCCAGAGCCATGAAGTCACTTTTGATACGCTCAGAGGGATACCTGGCAGTATTATTTGTTCCAACATGGATTAGCAACATTGGGTAATAGTCAGTGGGCTTGATGAGTGTCGGCAAACTCTCCGTAACATCTTGGATTTTGGCACCAGGCAGACAGCATACCCCTCTGGACATCAAGTCTGGTCGGCAGATGGACGCCTCAGTACCCCTCAGAAGAGAGTTACCAACCACCACTACCCTTTGCTTCCTTGTGGTCACTAATTCTGCAACTTTGGGGTACTTGAGCTCTGGTTCTTCCCTTTCCAGGGATACTTTCACCTCCTCCACTTCCAGGATTGCATAATGGTTCTTCAATTCAAGGGCTGTAGAAGTTGGATTGGTGATTCTGCAGGCCCTGGTGACTTGTTTCCAACCTTCGTCATTCTGTAGGCACCCATCTTCTCCTCTGTGGGAGAGCTTGGTTGCTGCAAGAAGCAATTCATCAATGTACTTCTCACCGTCTTGAATGCTCCTCAGCATCGCCACCTCCTCCCTGAGTTCCTCCACTTGTTTCCTGAGAGCTTCCATGTGTAGGCACCCTGCACATGGAACCGGTCCTTCAAATGGCATTGGGACCTCTGTCTGGACAGAGGCAGAAGCTGTAATGGGGGCAGCAGCTTTAGCGATACGATTTTTCCCAGCCATTGTTCTGTTCGTGGAGTTTAGTTATCTGTTAAAACAAAAGAGAGAGATCTACCAAAGTACCAGCCGGTTTCCCATCTGGCCTTTCAGAGAAAAAGCAGTTAAATCTCTTTAATTATATTCAAAATGTGCTTTTCCAATAAAACAAAGTATATTATAATGCCTCTGTTTCGTTCCATGGTACGACCGGACCTTGAATATTGTGTGGAATTCTGGTCGCCCTATCTTAAAAAGGATATAGCATTATTAGAAAAGGTGCAGAGAAGAGCCACCAAAATGGTAAAGGGGATGGAAGGATACTCCTATGAAGAGAGGCTAAGAAGGTTGGGGCTCTTCAACCTGGAAAAGAGACAGCTGAGGGGAGATATGATAGAGGTCTATAAATTAATGAATGGAGTGGAACGGGTAAACGTAGATCGATTGTTTACGTCGTCAGAATATAAAAAGACTAGGGGACATGCAATGAAGCTACAGGGTAAACTATTTAAGACTAATAAAAGAAAATATTTTTTCACTCAACGTGTAATCAAACTCTGGAATTTGTTACTGGAGGATGTAGTAAAAGCTGCTAGTGTAGCTGGGTTTAAAAAAGGTTTGGACAAGTTCCTGGAGGAAAGGTCAATAAACCATTATTAAAAAGGACCCAGGATATCACTGCTTGACCCAATACAAGCATTGAGGAACCTGTGTCTTTTGGGGAGACTGCTAAGTACTTATGACCTAGATTGGCCACTGTGGGAAACAGGATACTGGGCTTGATGGACTTTGGTCTGACCTGTTATGGCAGATCTTATGTTCTTATGTTCCTTTTCCTTCTCCTCACATATACAACAGATAGCTAAAATCTGCCTTTTATTTCTCTGTAATATTAACAAAATTCATCCCTTCCTTTCTGAACACACTACTAAAACACTTGTCCACACTCTCTAATTACTTCCCATCTCAACTATTGAAACCTTCTTCTTGCTGGTTTCCTCCTGAGCCACCTGCCCCCCTTCAATCTGTTCAGAACTCTGCTGCGCGACTAATTTTTGACCAGCCTCAATATACTCATATAATCCCTCTTCTCAGATCACTTCATCTTGCCTTCCATTTCGGTATCCAATTCAAGCTTCTACTTCTGACCTATAAGTGCATTCATTCTTCGCTCCTCACTGCCTCTCCTCTCTCTCTAGACCTCTACTTGTAAACTGAACTCTTCTACTAGCCTGCTTCTCTCTATGCCCTTTTCTTCCTTTGCCAGCTCCAGACCTTGATCCTTTCACCTTGTTATGCCTGAGTCTGTACATCAGGCTTCATCTCTCGCTCTTTTCAAGTCCATGCTAAAGGCTCATCTCTTTAAGACTGCTTATGGATCCTGATCCGCTGTCTTCCTTGTGTCTCCTTATCCTTCCCTTTTTTGCCCTGTTCTTATCTTTTGTCTTGTCTGTCTTATTTAGATTATAAGCTCTAATGAGCAGGGACTATCTTTATATATGTCTGTACAGCACTGCATACACCTTGCAGCACTATATAAATGATTAATAGTAGTAGTAGTAGCAGCTCAAACACCCCAAAGTTGCGGAATCAGTTAAGGGTAGTGGTGGTTGGTGACTCTTCTGAGGGGTACTGAGGCTGATCAGACTTGATGTCCAGAGAGGTGTGCTGACTGCCAGGTACCACATTCCAAGATGTTACAGAGAGTTTGCCGAGACTTATCAAGCCTACTGACTATTATCCAATGTTGCTTATCCATTTTGGCACAAATGATACTGCTAGGTATCCCTCCAAGCCAAGCGACTTCATGGCTCTGGGACAGAGGGTGAAACATATAGGTGTGCATGTGGTGTTCTCTTCAATCCTCCCTGTTGAGGGTAAAGGCCAAGGCAGAGAAGCTCGCATCCTGGAGATGAATGCATGGCTGCGTGGATGGTGTCACCAAGAGCGTTTTGGTTTCCTGGACTATTTATTTATTTAACATTTTTTATATACCGCTTTTCAAATTCTCAAAGCGGTTTACAATAAACATAACTTTGTTTACATTGAACGCTTCATCAGTAACTATTTACAATAACAATTAAACAGTGATTCGTTCTTACAACATTTTGTAACTCTTTAACAGAGGATTGATGATTTGTCTATCAAGGTGACCTGTTGGAGGCAGGTTGGTCCGGGGATTTATCAATAATCTTACATAACTTCTATGGTGTCGAAGTGCTCTGTAAATAGATGGGTCGAGTGGGGATGTGATTGAGTTTAGTGTGGTGATGGTGAATTCTATGTTCTCTTTGCTGATGGAGCTAAAGGTGGACCAGGAGTTGCAGGTGTTGGTTGGTGGTGGGAGAGAGGCATGTGGAGCTGTTCCCTTTATAGTGATTTGCTAGAGCTATGGGATGATGTTACAAGGGCTGCAGAGCAGAGATGGCATTCATCTGTCCAAGAGGGGTCGAAGTGACTTCCGCAGCAGACTGGCTAACTTACTGAAGAGGGCTTTAAACTAGATTCGTTGAGGATGGGTGAAGAAAGCCCACAGGTAAGTGAAAGTGTAGTTACTCACCTGTAACAGCAATTCTCCGGGGATAGCAGGAATCAGTCCTCACATATGGGTGACATCGGCATCGATGGAGTCCTCGCGGAAGCATCCCCCCAGATTTCAAAGAAAGCCTTTGGGCGATGCTACCACGCATGCGTGGTCCCCTTCCCGTCAAAGGGTGCCATCTTGCTCAGTCAGATGAGATAGCTAAAAGACGGCAACAATAAAATAAAAGATGGTACAGGAGCAACTCCAAGGGGAATAGGGAGGATTGTGAGGACTGATTCCTGCTATCCCCGGAGATCACCTGTTACAGGTCAGTAACTACACTTTCTGCGGGAACAAACAGGAAGTCAGTCCTCACATATAGGACTCCCCAGCTACAAGCTACCGAAAGCCCATAGCAAAAAACACATGGTCACCCTCAAGGGGGGTCATGAGCAGCAGCAATTAAGTCCGTGGCTACAGACAACAGTAGAACCCCTGTGTCCGATGGAAACCAGCACTCTGGTAGCCTGAACACAGAAAGGTTGGATGGTAGGAGTTGCCTAAACCCCAAAAAGATTCTGGATCCCAGATGTTCAGGCTTTAATGGAAGAGGCTGACTTGGATTTAGTGGTGGTTACAGAGACATGATTCACGGAAAGCCCTTACTGGGATGTAATTATACCAGGATATACTTTTTGGGGACGTACAGGGTAGGAAGAAGGGGAGAAGGAGTGGCACTATATGTAAAAAATAATATTAAAGCTATAGAATTACAAGGCTTAAAAGGGAGCGAGGAGACACTGTGGGTTAAACAAGAAAGAGGGAAAGGGAAATCCATTTGCATTGATGTGATATACAGATCTCCCTCAGAGGGAGAAGAAGTGGACAGGGATTTAAAAGAAAACATATGCAGTATTGCCATGGAAGGAGAAGTGTGACTGATAGGTGATTTCAATATGCCGGATGTTGACTGGCACAACCCTGCTGCAGTGTCATCTAGAAGTAAGGAGATTCTAGATTCTCTACAGGGAGAACTATTCTGGCAACATAAGAACATAAGATATGCCATACTGGGTCAGACCAAGGTCCATCAAGCCCAGTATCCTGTTTCCAACAGTGGCCAATATAGGTCATACGTACCTAGCAGTTTCCCCAAAAGACACAGGTTCCACTATGCTTGTACTGGGTCAAGCATTGATATCCTGGGTCCCTTCTTAATAATGGTTATGGACTTTTCCTCCAGGAACTTGTCAAACCTTTTTTAAACCCAGCTACACTAACAGCCTTTAGTACATCCTGGTAACAGAACCCACACATGAAGGGGCTATACTGGACTTGGTGCTTACGAATTGGGAAAGTGTTTCTGATGTCACAGTGGGAGATCATCTTGCATCCAGTGATCACCAGATGGTTTGGAACAGTATTAGGACTAGAGCTGATAAAATCCATTCAAAAGCGAGGGTCTTAGACTTTAGGGAAACCAACTTTGCCAAGATGGGACAATACCTCAAGGAGTCGTTAGCAGGATGGGAAGAGCTGGGGGATGTAGAAAAACAATGGGCAAAACTGAAAGGGGATATTTTAAGGGCAACAAACCTTTTTGCTAGTAAGGTAAATTTAAGGAGGGTTAGAAGGAGGGGAGAGGGAAGGGAAACTAAAGGGATTCTGCTGGGGGGTATTGCGTTGACAGTGAAGTCCATGTAAAAGGAAATGGAGGCCACTATAACTCTCAAAAGAAGCAGCTGAAAAGGTGAAGAAAATGAGGGTGGCCTTCATAAAATACAAGAGATCACAGAAAGGAAAACAAGCATCAATAGTTGGAAAAACGTAGAGAAAATAGGAAAGTAGTCAAGAAAGCAAAGATACAAAAAGAAGAAGGATTAGCTAATGCAATAAAATGGGGGATAAGACATTTTTCAGATATGTTAATGAGAGGAGGAAGTGCAAAAGTGGTATTGTCAGACTCAAGGGTGAAGGGGACAAATATGTAGAAGCTGATGAGGATTAAGCAAAATTGCTTAACAAAGATTTTTGTTCTATGTTCACAAATGAAGGGCCAGGAGCAGGACCTCAGAAAATACCCACAAATAGGTACAGAAGTGAAGGAGATCTTGAACGATTTTCAGAAAACTGTGTTTGTGAGGAAATAGTTAAACTAAAAGTAGACAAACCGATGGGACCGGATGGGATACATCAGAGAATATTGAAGGAATAGGAATGTTCTAGTGGCTCCACTGACATATCTTTTCAATGCTTCTTTAGAGTCGGGAGTGGTGTCAGAGGACTTGAGAAAGGCACACGGGATCTCTTTACACAAAAGCGGAAGTTGAGGAACCCCTTGTTCTGTAATCACTTCGGCGCAAACTCCTGCAACACCCCATAAACACTAGATTATGATGTACACAGTGTAAGTTGCAACCAAGATAGGAATCAGAAATGTAAATAAGTTAAGAACTCTAGAGGTATACCCAACCTGGATTGTAACTAAGTTGTAACCATGTTGACTGTATAACCTCTCCACTTCCCTAACCCCATACGTTCTGTTCTGTTCGATGTATCACTTGTTGTTTAATGGAAGCCATTTTGACCTGGTGAAAAGCGATATATAAGCATAGCTAAATAATAAATAAAGGATGAGAACAAAGACCCGCTCATCTGACCTCTGTGGTGAGTAATTTATTAGCAACGCTGCTAAAATAGAGGATAGTGAGGTTTATGGAATCCAATGGATTGCTGGATCCAAGGCAGCATGGGTTTACCAGAGACAGGTCTTTTCAGATAAATCTGATTGATTTCTTTGACTGGGTGACTAGGGAGTTGGGCTGAGGGAGAGCCGTAGATATGGTGTATTTAGATTTCAGTAAATCTTTTGATACTGTTCTGCACAGATGACTTATAAACAAATTCTGCACCCTAGAAATGAACCTTAAAGTGACTGACTGGGTTAGAAATTGGTTGAGTGGGTGGTCACAAAGGATACAGGTAAATGGAGCTTACTCTGAGGAGAAGGAGGTTACCAGTGGTGTGCTGCAGGGATCTGTCCTTGGTCCGATTCTTTTTAACATCTTTCTTAGTAATATTATGGCAGGGCAGCCTGGTAAAGTTTGCCTCTTTGCAGATGATATTAATACCTGCAATAGTGTAGACACCCAGGAAGGAGTAGATAACATGAGAAGGGATCTAGCTAAACTTAACAAATGGTCAGGAATTTGGCAGCTGAGATTTAATGCTAAAAAATGCAGGGTAATGCATCTGGGCTGCAAAAATCCGAGGGAGCTCTACAGTGTAGGGGGTGAAGTACTTCTCTTCATGAAAGAAGAACGGGCCCAGGGCGTGATTGTTTCTGGTGTTCTTAAAGTGGATAAACAGGTAGAAAAGGCAACAGCGAAAGCCAGAAGGATTGGCTAAATGAAAACAACTTATACATCAATCACGCAAAAACAGAAGCCCTAATAGTAACTAAAAACACAACGTTCATTCCCCCCTCACATATTACATTGCAGAATAACGATATCAAACTAAAAACCGAAGTACGTTACTTAGGCATAATACTAGACAAACACCTCAGCATGGACACACACGTAAGAAACATCACAAAAAACGTTTATTTTAAACTTAAAATATTAAAGCAACTCCGCCCCCTAATGCACCTACAAGATTTTCAACAAATCATACAAGCGATAATAACCCCCCATTTCGACTTTGCAAATCAAATTCTACTAGGTGTAACAAAACAGACCTTGAAAAATCTCCAACTAGCACAAAACGCGGCAGCCAGGACCATTACGAAGGCCCCACCTTTCCAACATATAACCCCTATTTTAGAATATCTACACTGGCTCCCGATTCAAAGTTGAATAGATTATAAAACTCTTTTAACCACCTACAAAGCCCTAAATAAAACAGCACCCCTGTCTATAAATAACCTCATTAAAATAGAGTCCACTCATAATCTTCAAAGGAGAGACCAGTTAAACAAATTAACAACACCAAAAGAATTTATAAAGGCTAAAAAAACTACAAACAAAAAAGCCTTCTCCCATGCAGCCCCCATACTGTGGAACACAATCCCATCAGAACTAAGATCCTTACCCGAAATCATGGAGTTTAGGAAAAAACTTAAAACACACTTATTCACAATACACTATGCATCCTTGATGAACTCACCTCCTACCTCACAGCTAGATAAAGGATAGTCCTATCCCAGCGAATATAACTTTCCCAGAAAAGGAATGAGTTACTGAAGCCCTAAAACAATGTTTTGATGACATATGAATAACATATAATTCTGTATATAGTTTAACTCCGTTCCTTGTACATAGTTCACATATTGTTAAATGTTAAATGTAAGTTACAACGTGTTATCTGTAAAAAACAGCTCTCCCTGTTTACTGTTGTTCCATGTAAACCGCATCTGATCAATGGAAGGAGCGGTATATAAAAAATCTGTTAATTAAATTAAATTAAAGGATGCTTGGGTGCCTAGGGAGAGGAATATTCCAAAGAATCCAAAATGTTCAAACCCGTCAGAATCCAATAAATACCCGTGATGATGGCCTGAAGCAGGGTTGAAAAATTTGGATGCTGAACCCGAAACGCGTGGCACGTCGTCAATTAGAAATTCTGGCGTTTCTTAGTGATATGTTTATTCCTCATCTGTCTTTGACAAGCCATCGATAGAGCTAAGTGTTAAGTTTGACTCTTACGACATAATTTAAACAAATAATTTTAAGAAAAAGGAGTTGTCGAGGTGGTGTGTGGAAGTGTTCCGCTCACTTTGACGACTAGCTCCGACAAAAATAATAAGTTAAGGGGTTTCATTATTCATTTGTTGGGATCTTCATTTCACGGGTATTTATTGGATTCTGACGGGTTTGAACTTTTTGGATTCTTTGGAATATTTGTAAACCAAGTGCACAATGTCTTCGGATATGTTCGCTTATACGGAAGAACAGTTGGCTCAATTAAAAAAATGCAAATCATTGTTTGATGAGGATCCAATGACTTCCTCTGATAAACTGCCACCTACGTTGCTGGAACTAAAGGATTTACATAAAAAGCTGATCCATGCACAATTGCATGGGTCTGCAATGGCTCAATATTTAAAATCCCTAATTCTCCCTAGGGGTTTGCGTATTATCAAACCGCCTAAACAATTTACTGAAGATCAGCTGTTTTTGGCAAAATGGAATGCCATTTTAAACAAATGCAGCTTTGATTTAGTTGCTTTACTAATTGAGCGGTCTATACAAGAGCAGGAGTTGTTAACTACTCAGACCCAAGACTGGAGAAGGAAAATTGTGGCGGGTTAGGACTCCACTAGTTTTCAGTGGGATGAAGCACAAAAACAATTGGAGACATTTCGTGATCATGTTCACAGTTTGAAGAGACGGAAATTCAAAAGGGACAAGTCGGACTACGATAACGATTGTGTGTATAAATGGCCATCTTTAAAAAAGCAAGGTGTAAATACCTCCACTTATGTGGTTTATCTCATAATCTGCCCTTGTGTAAAATATTATGTGGGGCGTACTATACGCCCTATCAGAACTCGCCTGTCAGAACATGCTTCGCGTTTGCGATCAAAGATTCTTTCAGCTCCTATGGTGGAACACTGTTTACAACATGCTCATGATTTCAATTTGTTGCGCTGGCGGGTCCTTGAGTCGGAGCCAATTGATCTGAGAGGGGGAAATCGTGAACAGAGGTTGCAATTGCGTGAACAACGGTGGATTTACCGCCTTAATTCTGTCGCCCCTAATGGACTCAACGCACAAATTGACTGGCATCCCATCATTTGAGTTTTATTTGAGCTTTATTTGCATTTGTGAGGTGTTCCCTTGTCAGTGGGTTCCCCTTAATAAATTGAGTCATCTGGTGTGAGTGACGTCAGACACCGAAACATAAAAGTAAGCTGTGCCCCCACTGAAGCAGCTCATGGATTCAGAGTGGAATGGAACTGTGATCGCCAGTTTATGATGGCCTGAAGCAGGGTTGAAAAATTTGAATGCTGAACCCGAAACGCGTGGCACGTCGTCAATTTGAAATTCTGGCGTTTCTTAGTGATATATTTATTCCTCATCTGTCTTTGACAAGCCATCGATAGAGCTAAGTGCTAAGTTTGATTCTTACGACATAATTTAAACAAATAATTTTAAGAAAAAGGAGTTGTCGCGGTGGTGTGTGGAAGTGTTCCGCTCACTTTGACAACTAGCTCCGACAAAAATAATAAGTTAAGGGGTTTCATTATTCATTTGTTGGGATCTTCATTTCACGGATAGGGAGAGGAATAGCCAGCAGAAAAAAAAGAGGTGATAGTGCCTCTGTATAAGTGTCTGGTGCGACCTCATTTGGAGTATTGTGTGCAATTCTGGAGACCACATCTTCAAAAAGATACAAATAGGATGGAGTTGGTGCAGAGGGTGGCTACTAAAATGGTTAGTGGTCTTCATTATAAAGCATATGGGGACAGACTTAAAGATCTTAATATGTACATGTTAGAGGAAAGGTTTTGATAGAGGAGATATGTTAGAGACGTTTAAATACCTCCGAGGCATAAATGCTCAAGACGAGAGCTTCTTTCAATTGAAAGCAAGCACTTCTACAAGGGGACATAGGATGAGGGTGATGAAATATTTCTTTAAAAAAAAGAATAGTAGATGTGTGGAATAGTCTCCCAGTGGTGGTAGTAGAGACAAAGACAGTATCTGAATTCAAGAAAGCATAGGACAAACACAGACAACATCTAAAGGAAAAAAAGGGGACTATTATAGTTGATATAGAAGGGCAGACTAAAAAGAACAAAAAAAATCAGGAGGAAATGTCACTGGAAGAACGAGTGTCTTTATTCGTGTCACTGTGTCTGCCCAACACCTGTTTCGGCTGTTTGGCTTGTTTCAGGGGACTTCCACCTCAAAAACATACACATATGAGAAATAAAATAAAAAACCATAATAGAAATACAACAACCATAGAAATAGTTCAAAATTGAAAATGAGTGTGTATGTATGACGAACCAAAACATTTAAAATGAATATAATAAACATAAATCGTAAAAATAAATATGAACATGTTAATTAATAAATAATAAATAACAATGAAACATGTTATTAGAATTGTGAAAAGTAAAAATCTACAAGATATTACAATGAATCCATTATATATAAAAAAGAAAAACTGTATGAATAAATCCCACTTATTAAATAAAGATATATATAAAAAAAGAGAGCGAGCACATGCTAAAAAACTCACCACGTGATAGAGGGTACTGTTGTATGTTCTCAATGGTAATCTAGTACATCACTAGAAATCTCATTATCTACTGATGTTCATATTTATTTTTATGATTCATGTTTATTTATTGCATTCATTTTAAATGTTTTGACTCTTCATACATACACAATTTAAATTTTTAACTATTTCTATGGTTGTTGTATTTCTATTATACACTCATTTTTAATTTTTTAAACTTTTTTATGGTTATTGTAATTCTATTGTGTTGTTTTATTTTATTTCTCATATGTGAATGTTTTTGAGGTCAAAGTCCCCTGAAGAAGGCCAAACGGCTGAAACACGTGTTGGGCAGATCCGGTAACACAAATAAAATAGTGGTTGGGGCAAGTTACCTCAGACCAGAAGGTCGGGGGTTCAAATCCCACTAGAGGACAGCAACCTTGGGCCGGAAGGACTGGGGTTTCTAGTCCCACAGGTGCTCCTTGTGGTCTTGGGCAAGCCACTTAACCCTCCATTGCCCATGTTCCCTGTAAGTATTAGTGTATGTGTCTCATATCCCCTCATGTTAAATGTATCCCCCAACTGTGTTGTGACCACTTTGATTGAAGGATAAGGTGGTATACAAAACTGTCTAAATAAATAAATAAAATAAATAAATAAAAGCTCTCATTCTTCCAGTGGCGTTTCCTTCTGCTCTTTTTTGTTCTTGTTGACCTGCATGGGGAGTGCTCCCCTTGTTTCCTTTGGTTAGGGCAGACTAGATAGGCTATATGGTCTTTTTCTGCTGTCATGTTTCTATTTTTTTATTACTAGAGCATGCATCAATTTTTAGAGCCCGTGCTTTCAAATAAAGCCACCGCTGCTGCACCAAACATGAGACCTCATTAATAATGTACGTCAACATGGTAATCGAGTTATGTTCTTAGAAATAGGCCCAACTGAGAAAATGGACGTGCGCTAAATAAAATGCATTAGTAAATGAGACCTATAAAATCTATGTACCAGAAGTGAGGAACTCCAGCATGAGCTTTGCATCTAGTATCATCCCCATATTTCTCACTTCTTTGACGGTGGAGGCATGGTCATAAGTCATACCGTCAACAAAATGCATTCTCAGAGCTCAGTTTTCTGGTTATTACACTGTAATTTGCACCTGATAACCAAGCTGCAATTTCTTTCTGGCATTCATTCAGCATTCTTAAGTTGCTTTTATGTGTGTTAGTGTGTCAGTGAAGGCTTGGCAACATGTGCTATTGTCATTCAGCAGATTGTAAAGGCAGTGATGCAAGAGTGAGAGGAAATTTTCAGATTATCTGATCACTGCAAAGAACGTGGGCATTTGGGCTGATTTTCAAAGTAACAGTATACATCATCTTCTACCCTGAAAGCCGCCTAAGAAAAATGTGCCACACACACTAGCACCTTTCTGAGGATGCCTTTTTCAAAGGAAACGTGCGCACTTTTGCTAATGCAAGCATATGCACATTGTTTCTACCCATCCCTCAACTTTAGATAAAAGAGCCTGTCTTCTTTCACTATGCACATACTATTAATTGGATATAGGACAGGTAGTTTTCAGTCATCCAATTTATGCATAGATCATTTTGAAAGTTGCCTTCTATAAAGCCAGTGACTCAGCATTGATGCTGCAGATTATAAAGCCTGTGACCCTGCAGTAAGAACAGTGTCACTAGAGATTATAAAGCCAGTGACACTGCAATGAGAGAGGAGTGATGTCATGGATGGTGGTAATGCAGTAGGGTAGGGGTGTAACTAACACATGCTTCTGGCTGACCTGTGTTCACAGCCTGCCATCCCACAGAGAATGGAGTCCGGGCCTGAACTATGTAGCTGGTGATAGGACTATGATTGTCCATTCCTGGCATCCAAGATAATTGGGCTGTTGTGTCTGTGATCTCCTCCACCGTCAGGGCATCTGGAGGACCAGGAGGACCTGCCACACAAAGCAGAGAAGAGCAGCTGCTATCATGGCAGGTTCTGTGTCTGCACAATAACACTATAGAGTTAAAGGTGCTCACAGAGCACTATGACTGCACTATAGTACCTCTCACTATCAGGTCTGCTCCAGCAGAGAGCTTGTCCACGCTTGTATGTACCAGACAGATGTATTTGCCAGCATGCTTCAGCTGGATACTTCTGATCATCAAATCCCCGGCTGAGTCCTGCTGAAGGAAGAAAGGAGTAGAATTTACTCTCTCTAGTGTCTTTCCTGAAATAAGGATGTTGGGATGGAAGTTGGGAGAAGGATTACGAGGTATTGAGAGAGAAGTCACAGCAGGAAAGAGAACTAACAGTAGAAAGAGAGAGATAAAACAAGGAGAAAGAGCAAAAGTGCTAAGAAAAGACAAAGAAGCAGAGGTAAATATTTACTCCTCCAACTCTTTCGTAGTGATTGCTGTCCTTCTCAAAGTCTATAAGCTGCCCATTAAAGAGCCAGGAGAAGCTGATGTCAAGGGAGTGATCGTGGGACACCTGACAAGGCAGCACGATGCTTTCCCCCACGGTCACATCCATGCTAGAGGGAGGGACCACGATCACGGTGGGATCTGTAGAAAAGAGGAAGACATTTTGTAATCTCAGCCCAGCAGAGCAGTTCTGGGGTTAGGAGTTAGTAGCTTTCTGTTGTTAAGCACACAGATGAGATGATTTTATAATGAGCCACTGCTCTGAGTATGTCACCTCTTTTCAGTGACTTGCACTTACACATGTAGTTTAGGCGAGCACTGTTCTGTGCACCCAGGGTGATGGCGTGTACTTTTGGAGTGGGTGAGCACAGGGGTGGAGCATAGGTGGAGCCTAAATTAACACAAATATGTTATAAAATATTACAACTTACGTGTGTTTTCTACAAATATAGCCATGGGCATTTACATCAAGTCTAGGGTTGTTGTAACTGGTCGTGCCTGGATTAGATGCATGTATCTTACCATAAAGTACATATAATAAGTGGAAAAGAAATAAAGTAATTCTTATAAAATTACCTCCAGAATAGTTATTGACATGTTTGTTTTAAAAGGCTTGGAGCATAGGAGGTAATTTTACAAGCATCTTGGGCATATTTATTTATTTATTTATGAGTTTTTCCATGATCAAGGGCGATTTACAATAAATAAACCAAGATACATAAAACTCAGAGCAATAGTGATACATTAAACTGCGAGTAAACTATTTACATGTAAAGTATTTACAGACAAACTATTTACAAATATAAAAACTCTAGTTTAACCTTACATTCCTCTTCGTCTCTCCGGGCCAGTCCAGGAACAGTTGGGTAGTCAAACTCCTCCAGCAGCTGAGGGCTGAAATCTGAAAGTTCTTGCTGACAGGTTATCCGGCTCCCCCTGGTGCCAGTCACTCAGTCTTTCAGTCCTCAGCAGCTGAACAGGACGTGTGGCTGACAGGCTCCCTGGGGAGGCGAAGAGGAATTGGACAATTAGGCAGCTTGTTTGCATTAAACGCTGGTCTTTGGGGTGCTCTGGCAGAGCATTCTCATCAGGACAGTTCAGGCAGTAAAACTTAACAAAAAAAAAAAATTAGAGACGATCTCACTCTGACTGGAGTTCCCGCAGTCAGAGCCAAGAGCAGAGCCTGCTCACTGAGAAGGTGACATCTCTGTAAGAGTGAAGGGAGAAGCTGGGGGCCCCAGATTCCACCCCACTGCCTGCCATACTTCTGCTCTGTGTCCCGCTAGCAGCGGGAAAGAGGAGGGCTACCGGTCAAATGCTGGGGCGTCAGGTAGCAGTTCTTTGTGAAGCGCGGTGAGTTTTGCTAGGCAGCGGTGGGCCGCGCGGCTTCCAACGGAGCTGCGGTTCCAGCGATCGAAGTCCAACTGACAGCTTGAGTGCATGTTCCCGGCATCGGCGGCTTGTGTGCAGTATGGAAACCGCCGCGGGCTATCGGGGCCGGGTTTGTGCCGATCTTGTGTGCGCTACAATAACTCTTGGGGGCTTGTTTACAAAGCCGCGGTAGCGGTTTGCGATCGTAATCGGAGCCGCGGCCCCATTGATTTCAATGGGGCCGCGGCTGCGATCGCGATCGCGAACCACTACCGCGGCTTTGTAAACAAGCCCCTTGGTCTGCTCCTGAAGTGATAAGGTATAATCGGTACAAAGACAATAGCAATCACTCCACTCCAACCTCAGTCAATGTGACATTAATTCTCCTACTTGTGGAAATTTGTTTTTTTTATTGTGTATTATGTGCTTTATAGGTCTCAGACTCGTCGGCACTACAACATGTTTATGGAGATATCTATCATGGTGCCTAATAGCATCAACGACCTTTTGGCACTTTTATACACTAATGTAAATAAAATACCACAAGTGAAGCATTCAAATGATTTATAAACTAAATGCTGCTTAGCTCTTGAGTGCTCCCCAATGCCATCCCTTGGCGCCCTTTCTTGCGTTTCACTCTAAGTGAGCTTCTTCAGGGGGATTTGCAACTGAAAAGAAGTAAAAACAGCAAAAAAGTTTTTAAGATTCACCACTAGTTCCTCCACGTTTACTGCCTTTAAAGTTCCTCAAAACCTTACCTCTATATCCACATACCATTGAAAAATTTCCAAACTTGTACTGCAGACGCTATCCTCACCGAGGTTTAGTAGATCAGGAAAACTTCAGAAAGAGGCCGCGATGCGGATTACCCTTGAGACTGCCTTATTATACCCTTATTTAGTGACATCACTATCTGGTGTAGCGAACTCCCCTTCATGTCCTGCTTCAGTAGTAATCTCAAAGGCATGCTCCCCAATCAATATACGTGTTCAAACCTGCAGGTGCCAAAGTTTGCAAATTAAATATCCAACGTTGTTCCTTTATGAGAAGCATTTATTCCTGTGATTTGACGTTTATACCTGAAACAACCCTTTCAACACAAAAACATCGTAAATCCTCAAAAGTGTGAGTTTGTTCCAAGCAATGTTGAACCATCGGTGCCGAAATGATTTTGCATTTCAATCGCCTTTCATGTTCTGCCATACGTATTTTAAAAGGTCTGATGGTTTTTCCTATGTAAAATAAATCGCAAGGGCAGCACACTGCATACCCCATGAAAGAGGAGTCACAGGACGTACTAGTATTTAGGATATAGCTCTTTCCATGACAGGCAAATTGCTGAAGCTCAGTGGTAATCTCACAAATATTGCAGTGGCTGCACTTTTTATGGCCCTTAGTTTGATCCATTGCTTTCTCTTCGGATGTAGACCGTAAAACGGCCGGACTTAATTTCTTCTTTAAATTTTTGTCCCTTAGCCAGACACATCGAAGTGTCCTTTCTTCCAGACCTGGGACATTACTCAATACATTAAGATGCTTCAATATTATTCTTTGTATTTTGAAACTTAAAGGGGAATATTTAATTTAATTAATTTGTCTTGTGTGCGCGGCAGCTGTACTTTGGAGAGATAGTTTGGTGGCCTCATGGAGGCTATTTCGCCATCAGGAGACCTCGTGGAAGGGCCTCAGGGCAAAGAAATAAAGGCGGAACGGCAGCCATTTTGTCAGGAACGGCACTTTCGTCCGCGCCTCACAGCAGGGCAGGAAAGAAGAAAGTAAAGTCTAAAAAGCCTTCTGCAGAGATTACGGTGAAGGGACAGCCTGCCAGGGTTCCGGAGGGCGTAGAGTCTTTGTTTTCGCCGGATTTTATTCTAGCCTTGCATAGGGCATACTGTTTGAAGGTTGAGAAGTCTGGCAGCACTACAGCTTCCCTCAGCAGCTTAGGCTCTCAGCTGGGGGAAGTTAAGGGGACAGATCCAGGAGAGGGAACTTCTCAGAAGGATAAAGGTGCAGAGAGTGCATCTGATGGCTTCGGACCGCTCCTCTCAGCGCCTCAGTTAGGTGAGGAAGGGGAAATCCTCTCGGAGGCTGGTTTGGATTCCTGGTCTGACGAGCTAGAAGAAGGTGAGATTGCGTCTCGCGATGACCCAAATATATTCCGGGTATTTCGCAAGGAGGAGCTGGGAGTGCTGATTGTGCAAGTCCCTAGCGGCTCTCAATATCGTCACGCCGGCAATGCCGCAGAAACCATTAGAGGATCCGTTACTACAAGGCTTTAAAGTGGAGCAGCGCTGTTTTCCAGTGCATAGAGTGATCAAACAGACGATTGAGTCGGAATGTCCTGAGGCTACTTTGCGGGGTGGCCGAGCTATTGGGCATCTTTACCCAGTGCCGCAGGAGGAGAAGGAGTTGTTGTGTATGCCTAAAGTAGATGCTATTTAAACTATTTAAAGTTGTTAAAACCCAAGAGGATTGTGGAAAATTGCAAGAGGATCTTGATAAATTTGAAGACTGGGCATCAAAATGGCAGATGAAATTTAATGTGGACAAGTGCAAAGTTATGCACCTAGGGAATAATAACCCGAACTATGGTTACACGATGCAAGGTTCCACATTAGGAACCACCACCCAGGAAAAAGATTTAGGCGTCATTGTGGATAACATGTTAAAACCCTCCGCCCAGTGTGCAGCGGTGGCCAAGAGAGCAAATAGAATGCTAGGTATCATAAGGAAAGGAATGGAAATAAAACAAAAGATATTATAATGCCTCTATATCGTTCCATGGTGAGACCGCACCTTGAATATTGTGTGCAATTCTGGTCGCCGTATCTTAAAAAGGATATAGCGATTTTAGAAAAGGTTCAGAGAAGAGCCACCAAAATGGTAAAGGGGATGGAAGGATACTCCTATGAAGAAAGGCTAAAAAGGTTAGGACTCTTTAACCTGGAAAAGAGACGGCTGAGGGGAGATATGATAGAAGTCTATAAATTAATGAATGGAGTGGAACGGGTAAACATAAATCGATTGTTTACGTTATCAGAATATAGAAAGACTAGGGGGCATGCAGTGAAGCTACAGAGTAAACTATTTAAGACTAATGAAAGAAAATATTTTTTCACTGAACGTGTAGTCAAACTCTGGAATTTGTTACCGGAGGATGTAGTAAAGGCTGTTAGTGTAGCTGGGTTTAAAAAAGGTTTGGACAAGTTCCTGGAGGAAAGGTCCATAAACCATTATTTATAAGGGACCCAGGATATCAATGCTTGACCCAGTACAAGCATTGCGGAACCTGTGTCTTTTGGGGAAACTGCTAGGTACGTATGACCTAGATTGGCCACTGTTGGAAACAGAATACTGGGCTTGATGGACCTTGGTCTGACCCAATATGGCATATCTTATGTTCTTATGCTTTGGTCTCCGCGGTGACGAAGAAGACGACCATCCCGGTGGAAGGTGGCGCTGCCCTCAAAGATCTTCAAGATCATAAATTGGAGGCTCTGTTAAAGCAGGCCTTTGATTTAAGTGCTCTGTCGCTGCAGGCTTCCATTTGCGGGGTGTATGTGTCACAGGCTTCTATCCACTGGCTCCAGGGAGAATCTGCAGCGGACAAAGAAGGCTCGCTGGCCGATGGAGCGAAACTGGAGTCTGTGGCCGCTTATCTGGCAGACGCGTTCTACGATTTGGTTAGAATTTCTGCGAAGTCCATGGCGTCAGTAATAGCCGCTCTGAGGTTTCTCTGGCTGAGGAATTGGGCGGTGGATGCACTTTCAAAGACTTAAAGGCAGGCTACATTTTGGGGAGGCCTTGGAAAAGATTGTGAAAGTTTTAGGGGATTCCAAAGGAGGTTGACTGCCGGAGGATCGACCTAAGGTGACGAGGCCTGGAGCTCAGCTCAGGGGTCCAGGCAGAGACTTTGCAGGTTTCATGGATCTTGCTTTGCCCCTTATCAGAGAGGTCGGTTTGTGGCTAGGGGACAGCCCTTTCGGGGGGGCTAGAGGATTCGGCAGGGGATACTTTCATTCCCAGCAGAACGCCTCCAAGAAGCCGCAATGAAGTGTTGCAGGTCCAGGCGGAGATTCCGGTGGGCGGCCTTTTGCAGGGGTTTCTCTCCATCTAGGCCTCCATAACCACGGACCAGTGGGTGCTAGAGATCATCCGCGAGGGTTATGAGTTGGAGTTCGCTCAGCCGTTAGCGGACTCCTTCGTGATGTCCCCGTGTGGTCCCCAAGCAAAGCGGAAGGTGGTAAGCAAAACGCTTCAGCGATTATTACGGCTCGAGGCTGTCATTCCCGTGCCACCAGACCAGTGCGGCTTAGGTCGATACTCGATTTATTTCATGGTTCCCAAGAAAGAGGGGTCCTTTCGGCCCATCCTAGATCTCAAACATGTCAATCGGTGTTTGCGAGCGCCGCTTTTTCGGATGGAAATGCTAAGATCCATGATTCGAGCAGTGCAGCCTGGAGAGGTGTTGTCGTCGATAGATCTCACAGAGGCATAGCTACACATCCCCATCCAAAGATAGCATCAAAGGTTTTTGCGTTTTGCCGTTCCCAAGGGTCACTTTTAGTTCCGGGCGTTGCCGTTCGGGTTGGCGACAGCTTCTCGAACTTTCACGAAGGTTATGGTGGTGGTCGCGGCGGTGTTGCAGCAGGAAGGCGTTCAGGTTCACCCCTATCTGGACGATTGGTTGATACGAGCAGGGTCTCAGGCAGAGTCGGTCGCCTCGACCGCACGGGTGGTGCAGATTCTGGAATGTCTCGGTTGAGTCAGTTGCATCTGGTGAGATATGCCATACTGGGTCAGACCAAGGTCCATCAAGCCCAGTATTCTGTTTCCAACAGTGGCCAATCTAGGTCATATGTACCTAGCAGTTTCCCCAAGAGACACAAGTTCCACAATGCTTGTACTGGGTCAAGCATTGATATCTTCAGTCACTTCTTAATAATGGTTACATCCTCCGGTAACAAATTCCAGAGTTTGATTACATGTTGAGTGAAAAAATTCCAGAGTTCCATTGTTCGATACAGAGGTAGTGTCGGTGTTCCTTCCCGACAACAGAGTCCAAAAGATTTTGAAGCAAGTACGGGCCTTCTTACGGTTGCAGACCCCAACGGCTTGGAGATACTTGCAGCTGCTAGGTTCCATGGCAGCAACCTTGGATCTGGTTCCGTAGGCCAGGGCTCATATGAGATTGCTTCAGCGGGCATTACTGTCCAGATGGTTGCCGCAACACCATCCTCTATCCCGCAGGTTAGCGTGTCCGTGAGACGTGGCCTTCAGCCTACAGATTGGGTGTTGGTCACCATGGATGCCAGCCTCGTCGGTTGGGGGGTTTATTCTCAGGCGTGGGTGATGCAGGGTGTCTGGTCCGTGGAAGAGAGCGGTTGGTCAATCAATTGGTTGGAACTCCAAGTGGTGCGGTGGACACTGCTGGAGTTCAAGGAGCTCATCATAGGCAGAGCGGTTCGCGTTTTCTCCGACAATCTGGTGACAGTCTCGTATATCAATTGGCAGGGGGCCACGGGCAGTGCGACCTTGTTGGAGGAGAGTCAGCATTTGATGTAATGGGCGGAAAACCATCTGGTGGCCTTATCGGCGGTGCATGTAGTGGAAAAGGACAACGTTCAGGCCGACTATCTCAGTCGCCATGCCTTGGATCCCGGAGAGTGGGAGCTGAATGCGGCGGTCTTTCATGACATTACGGTGCATTGGGGGCAGCCGGTCATGGACCTGATGGCGACTTTCAACAATGCCAAGGCATCACGGTTTTACAGCAGGCGCAGGGAGCACATGTCGGAAGGGCTGGACGATCTGGTGCAGCCCTGGCCGATGAACGTCTTGCTTTATGTCTTCCCGCCGTGGCCGATGATCGGAAGAGTCGTTCAAAGAATCACGGGACATGAAGGTACGGTAATTCTCATAGCTCCGGATTGGCCAAGTAGGCCTTGGTATGCGGATTTGGTGCGGCTGCTAGTGGATCGCCCATGGAGGCTGTCCAGTCAAACCAATCTGTTGTGTCAGGGACCCGTGTTAATGCCACAGGTGGATCTTGCTTACGGCTTGGCTATTGAAAGGGAAAGGGAAAGTTTGCGACGTCATGGATACTCGGCAGCCGTGGTAGCCACTCTGTTGAAATCAAAGAGGAGATCAACTTCCCTGGCGTATGTTAGAGCATGGCGCATTTTTGAAGCCTGGTGCGAGGAGCGTGCTAAGAATCCCTTTTCCGCGTCCTTGCCGGCTATCCTGGCGTTCCTACAAGGGGGGCTAGAGAAGGGTTTAGAGCTCAACACTCTCAAGGTCCTGCTGGCAGTGCTGGCGTGCTACAGGGGAAAAATGCAGGGGGTTGTATTGTCAACGCATCCGGATGTGCATCGCTTCCTTAGGGCAGCTAGGAATATCAGGCCGCCAGTACGTCAAGTTATGCCCGCTTGGGATTTGAACTTAGTCCTAGAAGCCTTGACACAGTCGCCTTTTGAATCGGCGTATTCAGGTAGTTTGACGCTGTCTTGGAAGATGGCCTTCCTGGTGGCCCTATGTTCGGCGTGTAGGGTCTCGGATCTGCAAGCACGCTCATGTAGGGAGCCGTTTCTTCAGTTTTCGGCAGAAAAAGTGGTCTTGCGACCGGTGCCATCTTTTCTTCCTAAAGTGGTGTCCGAGTTTCATGTGAACCAGCCGGTCTCTCTGCCAACCTTTCTGAGCCGGGAAGGGGGAGAGAGTGATCAGTCGCTGCGGAAGTTAGATGGTACCTCAGAAAAAGAAAGCAATTTCAGAGATCGGATAGGCTATTCATGCTGTTTGGAGGTCCGCGTAAGGGGGAGGCAGCGTCCAAGGCCTCCATCGCTTGGTGGGTGAAGCAGGCGATAGCGGCTGCATATGAGATCAGGGGCAGATCGCCTCCCAGGGGACTCAGGGCTCATTCTACCCGGGGGCAAGCGGCTTCCTGGGCGGAGTTGGCATTGGTTCCTCCAGTGGATATCTGTCGGGCGGCGACGTGGTCTTCCCTTTACACTTTTTCGAAGCATTATCATTTGGATGTTCAGGCGCAAGATGATGCAAAGGTGGGGGCTTTGGCGATAGTAGCCGGGCTCGCAGGGCCATGCCAAGTTTAGGAACTGCTTTGGTACTTCCCTACTGTTCCTGGACTGGTCCGGAGAGACGAAGAGGAAGAAGAAATTAGACCTTACCTGCTAATTGTCTTTCCTTGAGTTCTCTCCGGGCCAGTCCAGGACCCACCCAGGGATTCTGCGCTTGTGTTGCGTAAGGCTGCGAGCTAGGCCGGTAGTTAGGAAGTGGCCCGGCGTTGGGTCGCAGTTGGCTGTACATGGAGTGGAGTGATTGCAGATTGGCACAGGAGGGTCCAGTGTTGTCTGGACGGGGTGCATTTCGAGTTCCTCGAGGGAAGGTGAACCGAGTTACCTTTAAAAAAAAAATACAAATTAAGAATAAGAGGAAACAGGAAAAGTAGGAGGAAGGAGATCGAACGTTAGGTTATGTTCAGTTTAGGTTACGTTTCTTCTCCAGGAACAAGCAGGAAGTCAGTCCTCACATATGGGTGACGTCAGCGCCGATGGAGCCCTCGTGTGGAGCAATTCCCCAGCTTTCAAAGAAAGCCTTTGGGATTGCATCACGCATGCGCGGTCCCCTTCCTGCCCAAGGGTGCCATCTTGCTCAGTCTTCTTTTTTCCGTGGTCCTGTTTCTACCGTGGAAAAAGTAGAAAAGTTGATTTATATTTTTCAGCTTTCCGGTTTGACACCGGTTCCCCTTCCCACCCTCGGCTCGGTACACCGGTATCGATTCCGGTCCTATTTTTCGTTTTTGTCCTTCATGACTAGCGTTCGCGCTCTTTTTAGTTTTCACTGGCAGCCCGGTTGTTTGACCTCGCAGGGGCCCTTTTTCCCCCAATGGCTGCCAGCGGGTTTAAAAAATGTGATCGATGTAAGAAGTTGAGGTCTCTCACCGACACACACGACTGCTGCCTTTGTTGCCTCAGCCTCGACCATTACTCGGTGGTCTGTGGGCCGTGTGCTAAGATGTCTTCAAAGTCTTTGAGGAGCAGGCAGCAGCAGCGTGACAGGATTTTTTCTGAGTCCGCCTCTGGCTGGGCCCGGACCTCGTCAGAAGCCTCGACATTTTGGGAATCGGAGCCCGGGCACCGTCGAGGGTCTTCTGAGCGGGGGTCTCCCTCCAGGGAACACCGGAGGAAGAAGAAACTCATGAGGGCGGCATCGCTGGACGCCTCTGATTGGCTTGGGCCCTCAGGTTCCAGGCCGCGGAACCTGGACCGCCACCCCGGGTCCTCAGAGTCAGAGCAGCCAGCTAAACAACCTCACAGGGAGCTGGAGGCGTCGGACAAGGTAACTTCTGTTGTCCTCGTGGACTCTCCTCCAAGAGAGCTGACGTTGGGACCCGAGCCGGGAGCTGCAGAGCCTTCTGAGCTCGGTCTCAGGTTGGCAGCCCTGGAGAGTAGCATGGCTGCCTTCATGGAGCAGCAGCGGGCACTGATGGCTGGTCTCGCTGGTCCATCTGCCCCAACCACCGGGATGCCGACATCAAAGTCAACGCCGGAGGCTGAGCCAATCCTCGAGTTGATCAGGTCTCGAGTCGATCCTCGGCCAAGGTCCCCCTTGACCTCCCGTTCAGAGGACTTGGCATGGGAGATGGAGGAGGAAGACTCCCCAGACACCTTCCAGACCCGGTGTATCCCATCAGACTTGCTGTGTTCGGAGCCTCGCACTTGGTCTCCTCCGGAGGACACTCGGTTCTCGGACTTCGTCAGGGACATAGCCAAGGCTTTGGCCTTCCCTGCGGATGCCAAGGAGGAGCCTCGAGTTGTAGAGCTCTATACCCTCCAGTATGACTCTCCCCCGAAAGGAGGCCCTTACTATACCGGTGCCTCCGATGTTGGAATGGCTGATGCTCCGAATGTGGGAGTCCCCAGCCTTGATGCCGGTACTCAGCAAGCGGGTCGATTCTATCTATCGAGTCCGCAAGAGTCCTGGGTTCCAGAAAGCGCATCTGCCGCACAACTCCATGGTTGAAGAATCGGCCATGCACCGGCTGAAAAGCCAAAAAATATGCACTCCATGGTGCCTCCTGGCCGGGAGGCCCGGAACCTGGACGCCTTCGGCAGAAAGTGCTACCAGGGCTCAATGCTGTCATGCCGTGTCCAAACTTACCAGCTGTACATGGGCATGTACTTGCGGGACCTGGCAAGAGATTGCCGGGCTCTCGGCTGGCCTGTCCGAGGAACCCTTGCAGCGCTTCAAGGCCTTGTCCACAGGGATCAGAGAGTGCTCGAAGTTCATGTCTTGAGCAGCTTATGACGGCTTCGAGGCTTCGGCCCGAGTAGCCGTGGCCGGCATCGGTGCACGCCGTCAGGCCTGGCTCATTTCGTCGGACCTAGAGCCATGGGTTCAGGACAAGTTGGTCGATGTCCCGTGCCGAGGAGACAACCTCTTCGGCAAACCCATGACTGAGAAAGCTGCAGAACTCGAGTCCGAGTACTTGACCTGGACAAGGTTGTCGAAGAAGACATCTGCACCTTCTCACAAGAAGGCGGCCTCGGGGAAGAAGCCCTTTTTCCCGAGGAAGGGTACGGCTTACAGAAACTACCCCACTTATTAGGCCACCCCAGCTCCCCAACAGGGGCAGCAGGCCAGGGGACAGGAGCATGGCCCACATAAGCCGAAGACTCCCAAGCCTCCAGCTCTGGCTCCTACTCAGCCGGGAGGGGGTTTTTGACTCCTGGTGCATAGCTCCTCTCCCAACAGTGGTTTGGCCCTGCACAGGAGGAAGGCTGGCCCAGTATGCTCACAGGTGGCCAGCCATTACTACCAACGCCTGGGTTCTGCAAGTAGTCCAGCAGGGCTACTTACTTCACTTCCACCAGGTGCCCACCTCCTTTTTCCCAGGAGAGCCTCGGAGGCCCCCTCTTCACAGGAACCTCCTCCTGCAGGAGTTGACAGGTCTGCTAAAGGATTAGGCGGTGGAACCGGTGCCCCACCACCTGCAGGGGCAAGGCTTCTACTCCAGGTATTTCCTCATACCATAAAGAAAGGGAGGCCTTTGCCCCGTCCTAGACTTGCGAAATTTGAACAAGTTCCTGGTGAGGGAAAAGTTCAAGATACTTTCCCTTGGGATCCGACTGCCTTACCTCCACCTGGGAGACTGGCTATGCTCCTTAGATTTAAAGGATGCTTATACTCATATCCTCATACACCCAGACCACAGACAATACCTCAGGTTTGTGGTCGGAGGAAACCACTTCCAGTACAGGGTGCTACCCTTTGGCCTAGCCACCGCTCCCAGAGTATTTACCAAATCCCTAGCAGTGGTGGCGGCCTTCCTCAGAAGCCAGGGTTTCTTCGTCTTTCTATACCTGGACGACTGGCTCATCAGAGGCCAATCGGCAAAGGAGGCTCAGCAGGCCACTGCTTGCACAGTCACCCTGCTCCAGCACCTAGGGTTTGTTATAAATCATGAAAAGTCCACTTTACTCCCCACTCAGCACTTGGAGTTCATAGGGGCAAGACTGGACACACTTCAGGCAAAGGCTTACCTACCGCTGGATAGGGCAAGGCGGTTGCTGGACTTGGTTCAGCAGGTCCAGCGCAGGCCTCAGGTCTCCGCAAGGGTCTTCCTACGCCTCCTAGGCCACATGGCATCCACAGTGCATGCGACTCCATATGCTCGATTCCACATGTGCACAGCTCAATGGAACCTCAGAGACCAGTGGACACAAGCCACTGGCCACCTCAGAGTAACAGTCTCCAAGTTACTGGTGACAGCCTTGCAATGGTGGCTCCCCCCCCCAACTTGCTTCAGGGAGTACCATTCCAACCTCCCTCTCACACCAGAATGCTGACAGATGCCTCCTTGCTGGGCTGGGGAGCCCATTGCCAGGGTTCATGCACTCAGGGTCTGTGGTCCTCGCGCGAGGCCATGCTTCAGATCAATCTTCTAGAGCTTCGAGCCATCTGCCTAGTTCTTCAAGCCTTCTGTCATCTTCTGGCACATCAGTCGGTGCTCATACAGACGGACAATCAGGTGGCGATGTTCTACATCAACAAACAGGGGGGCACAGGATCTCACATCCTATGCCAGGAGACTCTGGACCTCTGCTCTTTTGCAGTAGCATATCACATGTCCCTAAAGGCAGTTTATCTGCCCGGTCAGGAGAACCTCCTGGCCGACAATTTGAGCAGGATTCTTCAGCCTCACGAATGGCAACTGCACCGGGATGTAGCCCAGCAGATCTTCCACCGCTGGGGTCTTCCATCCATGGATCTCTTTGCCAATCTGCAAAACCATCAGTTGCCCCGGTTCTGCTCGAGACAGCCTCATCCGCTGAGCGTGGCAGCAGATGCTTTCCTGATCTCGTGGGCACAGGGCCTTCTCTATGCGTTCCCACTGTCATGCAGCGAGGGCTGATGAAAGCCAAGATAGAAGAAAAGAACCTGTTTGTCAGGAAGGAAAAGATGTGCACAGAGTGCAATATTCGCAGGGACCAGCTAGAGGAAGCAGGAGTGCAGTCAGAGAGACTGAAGGGCCACGCCCAGCTGGTCAGGAGCACATGACAAACAATTCACAAGCCTCAAAGAGAGGAGTCCTTTATAAGGAAGAACTGCCTCAAGAGAAAGAGAGAGGACCGGGTCAGGTCAAGAAAGAGAGAGGAGGACCAGGTCAAACTGGAAGAGAATCGTCTCAAGCCAGAGAAGGACCTAACAGAGAATCTCCAGGAGCTAACAGGAAGCCACAAGGAGCCACAAGGGCCGGCTCAGGTTGGTGAGAAAGCTGTTTGCTGGCAGAGGAGAAAGACTTATACTGATTGCAAGCAAGAAGCAAGTGGGAATCAGCTGGGAAGGAAAAGCCAGGCTGAGCAAGGAAGCCAGGATTTGGGCTGTTGCAGGAGCAGGCATTTACCAGGAGAGCTGTTCCCACGGGTGAGAGAGGAACCAAACTTTCAGAGAAAAGCTTGGCACGAAGCTTCTGAAGGGAGGAAGCAAGCCAAAGGAGAAACCCTTTCATCATCATGCTGCTGCAATAAAAGGTATGAGAATTATATTCCTACAAAGAAACCTTTGCCCTGTAAAAGTTCTTGTGAAGGAAGTGTGGAATCTCTAAGAAGAGAAAGCCCAGTTAATACTAAGGGGACACATGGCCAGCGCTCCAGGCTAGGCCCGAGGCACTGGAAAGTATTAAGGGAAATATACAAAGCTCCAGAATACAATATTCCAGAGACTGTTAACACAGAATTAGACATACCATCTCCTGAGCCGATGCAAGTGGAACTGGTGGAACCGTTGCCAGACCCCGAAGAGATGGATTGCTCTCTCTGCATTTCCCACAGCATTGAGTCTTTGCTAGACGTATGAACTGCTTGTGATATATGCAGAATGTCTATTATGTGCTGAGCAGAAGAATAGTACAAATTTGCTTTAAACTGGAAGCTATGTTTGTGACCTGCCACTACTGTGAAGTTAACAGTCTCCTTAAACTTTGAGTTTTCTTTTGTGCCTGAAGTTAAGGACATTATTTTCAGTTGTGACCAATTTATGAACCCATGCGTAAAGGGAATAAAAGCCTTTTTCATCCCTACCACTCTGTTTTCATTGTTGCTTTAAAGGATTGGAGTTTAAAACCATTAGACCAAGTTTCCTTGGTTCTTAAAAAGGACTCTCCTATCTAATAATAATAATTTTTGTGTCCCACCTGCCTTGGCCCACTACGCCACCAGGGCGGGTGTGTGACACCACCCATTCCCCTGGTGGCACGCACTCTGTTCAAGATTCTTCGGGATAAGGTCTATGTCATCCTGGTAGCCCCCAGGTGGCCCAGACAGCCTTGGTTCCCTCTTCTCCTTCAACTGGCGGTCGAAACTCCACTCCCACTGGGGGTGCAGCCCGACCTCTTGATCCAGGAACAGGGTTCCTTGCTACACCCCAATCTCAGCACCCTCAACTTAATGGCCTGGCTGCTGAGAGGGTAGTACTTGCTCCTCTACTCCTCCCCAAGGAGGTGGAAGAGGTGCTGCTGGCCTCTAGGAGGCAATCCACTAGAAAATCCTACACATTCAAGTGGCATAGATTTGAAGGGTGGTGTGCCCAACATACAGAGAACCCGTGCACGTGTCAAATACCTCAGGTATCGCAGTACTTACTCCACCTCTCGGCCTCAAGTCTAACTCTGTCAGGGTCCACCTGAGTGGGCTATCAGCTCTCCACTCTCCAGTGGATGGGCAACTTCTTTCAGCTCACCCTTTGGTATCCCGATTCCTCAGAGGCCTCCTCCTCTTGAAGCCTCCAATTCGCCCACCGGCTACAGAGTGGGACTTAAATGTGCTCTTGCAGCGGCTTACTTGCCCACATTTTGAACCAATGGCCACCTGTCACCTACGCTTCCTTTCCTGGAAAGCACTCTTTCTGGTGGTGCTCACGTCTGCTTGACGGGTGAGCGAGCTGCAGGCTTTAGTATCGGATAGACCGTATATACGGTTTTATAAAAACAGGGTGGTCCTTTGTACTCACCCCAAGTTCCTTCCAAAAGTGGTTTCCTCGTTTCACCTCAACTAAGAGGTGGTTCTTCCAACCTTCTTCCCCAGGCCACACACCAGCAGGGCAGAAGCGGTTCTGCATACCCTGGACTGTAAGAGAGCGCTCGCCTTCTACCTGGAGCGTACACGGGGATATCGGAGAGCTTCCCAGCTCTTCGTCTCTTATGACCCTAGTAAACTGGGTCTACCTGTCTCCAAGCACACGTTATCCAGCTGGGTGGCAGGCTGCATCGCCTGGGCGTACAGGGCAGCTGACCTCCAGCTGCAGGGCCGAATCACGGCCCACTCTGTCAGGGCTAAGGCCGCATCAGTGGCTAACCACCACTCTGTTCCTTTCGCAGACATCTGCCGGGCCGCAATTTGATCTTCAAGCCAGACTTTTTCAGCCAACTACTGCCTGGAGAGAGAGTCCCAGCGGGACAGCGTTTTCGGTCAGGCGGTACTCTGTAACCTATTCGAGGTTTAGGCAACTCCTACCTTCCGACCCTTTGGTGTCAGGCTACCGTGAGGGTTGTGTTCTCGGAGAAAAATCCTATCACTGCTGCTGCGGCTCTTCTAGAGGGAGCCATTTTCAGCTATGGGTTCTCGGTAGCCCATAGCTAGGGAGTCCCATATGTGAGGACTGACTTCCTGCTTGTTCCTGGAAAAAGCATAGTTACTCACCTGTAACAGGTGTTCTCCAGGGACAGCAGGAATCAGTCCTCATGACCCTCCCTCCTCCCCTGGAGTTGCAGTCCTTTGATTAATTTTTTCTCATTTTTGCCGTCTTTTTAGCTATTTCATCTGACTGAGCAAGATGGCACCCTTGGGCGGGAAGGGGACCGCGTATGCGCGATGCAATCCCAAAGGCTTTCTTTGAAAGCTGGGGAATTGCTCCGCACGGGTGTTCCGTCGGCGCCAACGTCAGCCATATGTGAGGACTGATTCCTGCTGTCCCTGGAGAACACCTGTTACAGGTGAGCAACTACGCTTTATTTTCATAGTTGGTCAGGCAGTACGTTATAAAATTTGAGAGCTGCTTGGACAATAAGTAGACTGAGTGACTGGCACCAGGGGGAGCCGGATAGCCTGTCAGCAAGAATTTTCATATTTCAGCCCTCAGCTGCTAGAGGAGGTTGACTACCCAAATGTTCCTGGACTGGCCCGGAGAGAACTCAAGGAAAGACAATTAGCAGGTGAGGTCTAATTTCTTCTTACTATAGTAATATTCAATGACTATTCGGGTATCTGTAATTAAGATGGGTATGTGTGTGATTTGTAGCTAGGTTGGGTAAATTTTGTTATTGTCTTGAAGGTTACCATAGTGTTCAATGAATAAAATGAATATAGAACAGCCTTTATACCCTCAGTTAGGTGCTTACAATAAGAACTGTAGGTGCTCAGAAAACAATCTGCACAGGCGTTCCTGCAGCAGAGAATGAGCAGAATTGTAAGTGAGTGACACTTATACGTGTATTTTGTAAAACATCTGCACATGCACATAGTGCTCATTCACAGATGTACACCAGCTCCAAGGCAGTGCACTGTATGCATGTGTGTGTACATTTATAAAGCAAAGGAAATGTTCCACAGTTGCTACCAAGAAAAGCAAAAAGGAACAAAAGCAAATCGCAGTACTCTTCCTCACACGGAACAAACCTATGTGCCTCACTGGACTTTTTGCTTTATGAATTTTTTTGTTTTTTTCTTTGGCAATTTGGGCACATTGGTATGGAGGTGAATAATTACATCATATCTGTCTTTTGCTATAACAGCCTGGAGAGTTGACATTGATGATCAGACAATTAGTGTATGATGCTTCCTGACTTTAGACCTGGCACTGTTTATCGAGCAGCGTTCTTTTAAAGGTAGTGAAGTTTTGGCTTTTACTATTTTCTCTATGTGATTGGTTTTATTAGATGTGATTTTATTTATTTGTTTTTAATTGTTAATGTTTTATTTGTAATCTGTGTAGATAGTACAGGATATCAATTTCTTAAATAAGGGACATGTTTACTAAAGTGCACCAACAGTGCAGAGTTTAGCACTGTAGTAACGATTACAACATACCAAAAATGCAGCCAGGCTAAAACTTCCACGCTAACTGCTTAGTGTGTGTTGGGGCAAAGCAGGCACACTAAGGTTAGCACAGGTATCTTCAATGCATGCCAACTGGCAATATTGCACTTACTGCGGGTGCATTTACTGCAGCCTCAATGGGTGGCATTAAATGCACCTGTATTAATTGAGGTAAACTGCTTAGCACAAGTTGGTGAAGAGCAGGCACACTGAGGTTGGTACAGGTATCTTTACTGCATGCCAACCGGCAATATTGTACTTAATGTGGGTGCACTTACTGCTACCTCAATGGGAAGTGTTAAGTGCATCTGCGTTAATTGAGACAAGCTGCTTAGCACAGTGGTGGCATGGAACCCATTTTTAGCACAGGTCTGGCTCCAGCACCGTGCTAAATTTTGGGGCTGAACACGCAATAAGCTGCTGCATTTTTGTAAACATGCCCCTAAATATATAAATAGGAAGACCACTGTGCTGTCAGGCTCAGTATACATATAGGTTGATTCATACTGTGATTTTATAGCCCAGTATTTTAATCATATGGTCGGATGTCACTAGACTTATTTCTAATATTTTTCCTACTGTATATTAAAAAAGACCTAGTTTGACTCCTGTATAACAACAATTCAGCATTCCTGACATGAAGCCTGATTTTGAAATAGGTCATCAAAGTAGGAAAAGAGAGACATCCAAATCAGGATGTTCTAAGCAGAAAATGCTTGCTGAATGCAGAGCTTTTTGTTAAATAGCTATAAGGAAGCAGGAAAAACATATGGATTTGCCAGCATGTACAGTGGAAACAGGCATTTGAAAAAAAAGCAACATCACTTGGGATGGTGCATATGTAAATGGTAGCAACTTACACGTATGGATGGTAGATTTGCATCCTATGCATGCGAGGGTCTAACTGTGCAACTCTAAAATGTGTCTCAATTACTCAAACCCTGTGCCATATCAATATCAGATTCCCAGGTTTGTCTAAGCCCTAGAAGGGATGGACCATTACTATACTTTGATAATTTATGTAAATTAATGTTCCCTTTTCCATAGCCGAATGACAAATTTCAATTAAATCATAAGAGGGGCAATTCATGTCTGCCCATAATGAGGATTGCATCAAGTACTGGGCCAAGAGGTTAAATTTAGAAGCCTGTATTGGTGATAAATTGCACTGTTCTAATAATCTCTGCTCTGTAGTTATGGTACCTCCTTCAAAAAGCTGACCAATTCTATACAGACCTTTGCTGAGCCAACCTTACCAAAAAAACTTTTCTTAGTTAATTCATATATGTGGATTAAGCCACAGGGAAGTGGCCTCGGAATAACAGTATGAGATCTTACAGCAGTGGTCTAATCCCCAGAAGGCATCAATTGTGTTAATATTATATGAAGATTTCAATATTCGTGAGGGAATTTTCATTCTTAATAGTTCCATAAGCCCAAATGGTTTAACCAAAGCTTTTTTCATAGCATGCCGTGGGTGGGGCAAATCATTCTGCAACCAATATATTTAATATCATAGTAATGATGCTGCATGAAAATCGAGAAAAATCGAGAAAATTAGTCCCACCCCTTTTCCTAAGAAGTTTCAGTTTGGCTAGTACAACTTGTGGTCTTTTACCCTTCCATAGAAAAAGTGATAATGATTTATCCAGTTGACTGTAGAAAGGCTTCTTACAGAACCCAGGAAGCATACCCAATTTATACATAATACTGGTTAACATCATCATTTCAATGGTGTTGAGCCTACCCCACCAGGACAAACATAGGGGTGTCCAACGCTGCAATGTTTTTTTCAAATCTGATGCAATAATAGCACAATTAGCTTTAATCGTTTCCTCTGGGGAGGCGCAAAACAGCAAGCCTAAATACTTAATGCCCTGGGGGGACCATTTAAATGGAAAAGTTGTGAAGTCACTCTGCATCGCGAGATTATTCAAAGAAAGTAACTCACTTTTACTCCAGTTGATTTTAAAACCAGAAAAACTGGAAAAACCATCTACTAGTTTCAAAATATGCTAAATTGAGCTAATGGGATCTAAAAGAAACAGAAGACCATCATCTGCATAGTCGGGTTCTTTGGGGAATACTAGTATAAAGGGACTGGACGTCCAAAGTCACCAACAGTGAAACCATTAATTTAATCACAGATTATTCCCCTTTGAGCTTTAGTATTCAAAGGGTGATAAAGACACATAGTACGGTGTTACAAGTAATACCGGGGTTACAAAATAAATCTTTAAGGTGTGTGTGGAGGAGAGGTAAAAATTTAAAGGAACGTTTAAGTCCCACTGTATTGAGACCGATGATAGAGATACAAGAAAGTGAGATCATAAAGGACCACAAAAAATGTGGTAACTGTACTGTTTGTGACATCACAATGGAAATCACTAATTTTTACCATAAGGGGGTTTGTTACCGTTTGAACTCTATGACGACCTGTGAGTCCTCGTTCGTTGTATACGCCATATGTTGTCCCTGTGAGCTTTTGTATATTGGTAAAACTACACGGTTATTTAGAATATGGATGAAGGAACATGAAAGTAGACTCCGTTGTAAACGTCAGGAGGCTCCGATAGTGCAGCACTGCCTGCAATATGATCATGTGTTTGAGCAGTTGCAGTGCTGGTGCATTGAAAAAGTGGAGAGAGGTATACAAGGTAAATCGCGTGAACAGACACTGCTGCGTAAAGAGCAGTGGTGGATTTATAAGTTGAGCACTATTCAACCAGAGGGTTTAAATTCAACCATCGATTGGACAGCGTGCATTTGAAGAAACGTGTTGAAAATGGAGTAGTGAATGATTAGTTGGGAGCCAATCAGATAAGGGTAGTCTGGGGTTTAAAATCGGATGCAGTTGCGGGCAAGCCGCATGCGCGGCGTTCTCAGATGATTTCAAGAATAACCGGAGGTTTCTGAGTTGGTGAATGGGCGACAGCATATCAATAGGTAATTAAAACAGGAGCTAAGTTTATAAGCCAATAGTATTTTAATAGTAGTGCAGCAGCAGTTAATTTGTATACATTTTTTATGGACAGATGAACAAACAGAGAGGTCCCCTGAGGAACCCGTAGGGAGAAACGCAAGGGTGCCTTGATTTGGCGTTGGGACTGGAGCATGAAGCAGTATGAAGCTAAGTGAAAAATCTTTCTGTTTGTAAAAGATAAGAAAAATAAAAGAAAAAATGAGAAAAGAAATATAAGAACCTATAAGTCATTGATGCTAACAGGCATGTCACTGGGGAAGATAATATACCCGGAAAAAATGCCAATGTTTGTCTGAGACTCGTGGTTCAGAAATTGGATGTTTGCACTGCAGAATCATTCAGAGAGTTAATTTGTATGGACTTTTACTGAACACAAAAGGCAGGCAAGAGGCTCAATGGCCAAGGCAAACAACAGCGGGGACAGAGGACAGCCCTGCCGCATTCCCAGATAGAGCCGGAAACTATCAGACCGCAGCCCATTAACCGCCTCTCGTGCACGAGGGGCAGCATATAGCGCTCGCACCCAAACAACGTATCGCTCACCCAGCCCGAATCTTGTCAAGACCGCCATCAAATACTCCCATTCAACATGATCAAAAGCCTTCTCCGCGTCCAAAAACACGCATCAAGCTGCCTTCGACGACTGTGACATATGCAGAATAATGTTCACTAGCCTCCGTACGTTATCAATAATTTGACGCCTCCGAATATACCCACACTGATCTGGATGAACTAAATCGGATATGATAGCATCCAATTGTTTGCCTGCACATTGCCACCCACCCGCTCCTAACCTTGAGGGTTTAAGGAGGGGTCGGCCTTGAGGTTGAGGTTGTAGTTGTGAAAGGTCGAATGATAAGGCAGGCAAAAGAATATTTTTTTACATAAGGATTTATTTCTCTCGCTCCGTGGTGGAATGGAACAGGCGTGAAGGAATATTTTAGCCAAAGTAAGAACAAAGGAAAAACAGGCTCTTCAATGCTGTGCTCAAAATGTCCATTAACACTGGAGTTCACATTCACTCATGTGACTTCTACTTTCAAATCAACTAAACAAGGAGAAAACAATAATGTTCCTGTATTGTAACCAAGGTATGCTTTAGCTTATTTTTACCACTTCATAAGCTCTTCAGGCAGGTACTCATACATCATACATTTTAGATATCATAGCAAATGACCATTCAAGCTTTGCTTTACTTATTTCTGTCAATCAGACAGGTTGAGCAGTCCATTGGTTGATTCAATTCAATCATGGGCAAAGGACAAGCCAAGGGTATTTCGGCTTCTGGACTCTTTTCTGCTTGTGCTAGCTTCTGGTCAGGAATTGCTCGTTTGTCTAAGAATTCTTTGAACTCTTTAAGGAGTAATTCAGCCTGCTTTCTAACTGGGCTAAGCTGAGGATTTGCTCCTTCCTTGGGTAAGTAATTGTTTGCAGACTTTACTTCAGGAAAGCAAGTAATGCCGTCTCTGTTGAAACATTCATTCAATGCACTGGAGTTACCCCTCCCCCACTTGTCTCTGTAAGCAAGTGTCGGGTTACCAACTTCAGTTGTGTGAGGAGTGTTTCTAAAGAGTGCTTCAAACGTAGGACCGTCTAACTCCTCCTGGCTTATTTCTCTCCCATGCAGGTCAGCTGTGTTCTTTCTATTAGCTTGCTTGCTAAATCTTTCAGCTGTCTGGTGAGAATAGCTGGGTCTGTTTAAACGTATTTCAGGCTGCAGCCAACTGCCTTCATAATGACTGAGTCTGTCCTGAGTTTTAAAATCAGCATTCACTCTTTCTGGCTTCTCATAGTAAAACTTGTCATCTGTATTAAACACACCATGTACCTTGTATTGAGGCTTGTCTGAGAATTCCTTGCCACTCTGCCTTCCTTTCCACGGGTCAGCTCTCCCTTCCAGAAGCCTGGGCTTTATCCCTGGGTCTCTCAGTGCTTCAAACCTCTCCTGTTCCCAGAGGGTTCTATCAGGCACTGAGTATCCCTGGTACCTGCTTCTTGGTTCTGAATCCCTTCTCCTAGGATTATAGCTGGGCAGTGTTTCTCTTGGTAAGTCAAGGGTTTCTGCATCAAAGGCTGCTTCCTGCCTTTCTCGCTGCTTCCTTCCTCCTTGCCTTGCTCCGTCTTGCCTCTCTCTCTCTCTCTGTTTAACAAGCTGCTTTTGCTTTGGGCAGCCCGCCTCCTGCTAGGGCGTGCCCAATCAGTAACTCTGCTTCTCCCTTTCCCCGAGGTGAGCTGTGTTAGCTGATTAGCCATGTGTTCCTTGTTCTGAGCAGAGAAAATCCTGCATTTACCTGCAGTACCACTATCTTCCACCGGGTCACCATCCGTTTCCATGGCTTCTGGGGAAGCTACCACGTCACAACATGCACGAATATCTTCACATCACTATTCAACAGTGAGATTGGGTGATAATTGCCACATTCCTCCGGAGACCACCCCTCCTTTGGAATAAGCAAGATCTCAGCATTATACATGGTTGGCGGTAAATAGCCCATACTCCTCGCTTCATTGAAGATGCACTGTAATACAGGAGCCAGCAAGGCACTCAAGGCCTTATACCACTCCATTGGAAATCCTGTAATCCCCATTGCCTTGCTGGAGGAGAGCGACTTGATGGCCTTCACAACATCCTCTCCCATAATATCCCGGTTTAACATATCCCGTTGGGGATCCGATAGTCCCTGTAGTCCGGCTCAAACTAATAACGTGGCATTTTCTGATGGAGAGGCAGTGAGCTCAGACCTATATAAGTTTGCATAGCCCACTGACTATTACCCAATGTTGCTAATCCAGGTCGGAACAAATGATACTGCCAGGTATCCCTCTGAGTGTATCAAAAGTGACTTCATGGCTCTGGGACAGAGGGTGGAGCAGTTAGGTGCACAGGTCGTGTTCTCTTCAATCCTCCCTGTTGAGGGTAAAGGCCAAGGCAGAGAGGCTCGCATCCTGGAGATGAATGCATGGCTGCATGGATGGTGTCATTGAGAGGGTTTTGGTTTCCTAGACCATGGGATGCTGTTCCAAGGGTTGCAGAGCAGAGATGGCATCCATCTGTCCAAGAAAGGTCGACACATCTTCAGTAGTAGACTGGCTAATCTACTGAAGAGGACTTTAAACTAGATTCGTTGGGGATGGGTGAAGAAAGCCCCCAGGTAAGTGAAAGCCCCCAGGTAAGTGATACATTAAATACCTTTATGGAAATGGGTAACAGGGGTAACATATGGAAAGCAGTGTGTATAAATGCTCGTAGCATGGGAAATAAGATCCCTGATGTCGATGTTTTGGTGGGAGTGGCCGACTTGGATTTAGTGGCAGTTACAGAAACATGGTTCACAGAAAACCATGACTGGGATGTAACTATACCTAGCTATACTTTATTCAGAAAGGACAGGGTAGGAAGAAGGGGAGGAGGAGTGGCACTATATGTAAAAAATACTATTAAAGCTTTGGAATTACAGAGCTTAAGGCATTGTGGGTTAAACTAGAAAGAGGGAAAGAGAAATCTATTTGCATTGGAGTGATATACAGACCTCCCTCACAAGAGGAAGAGGTGGACAGAGAGTTAATTGAAGACATACGCAGCTTTGCTAGGAAAGGGGAAGTGCTACTGATATGGAAATTTAATATGCCAGATGTTGATTGTCACATTCCTGCTGCAGTATCATCTAGAAATAAAGAGATCCTGGATTCTCTACAGGGAGAACTATTCAGGCAATTGGTAACGGACTCCACTCGTGAAGGGGCCATACTGGACTTGGTGCTTACCAATGGTGAAAGTGTTTCTGATGTTATAGTTGGAGATCATTTTGCATCCAGTGATCACCAGGTGGTGTGGTTCAGTATTAGGACTAAGGCTGTTAGAATCCATTCAAAGGTGAGGGTCTTAGACTTTAGGAAGACTAACTTTGCCAAGATGGGCCAATACCTCAGGGAGTCGTTAGCGGGATGGGAACAGCTGGGGGATGTAGAAAAACAGCAGACAAAACTGAAAGGGGATATTTTAAGGGCAACCAACCTTTTTGTTAAAATGGTAAATAAAGGTAAAAGGAAAAGGAGACCGCTATGTCTTTCGAAAGAAGTAGCTGAAAAGGTGAAGAAAAAAGAGGGAGGCCTTCATGAAATACAAGAGACCACAGAGAGAGGAAGACAGGCATCTATATTTGGAAAAACCTAGAGAAGCTAGCAAAGTAGTCAGGAAAGCAAAGATTCAAAAAGAGGAGGAAATAGCCAATGCAATAAAATGGGGGGATAAGACATTTTTCAGATATGTTAGTGAGAAGAGGAAGGGCAAAAGTGGTATTGTCAGACTCAAGGGTGAAGGGGAGGAATATGTAGAAGCTAATGAGGATAAAGCGGAATTGCTTAACAAATATTTCTGTTCTGTGTTCACAGATGAAGAACCAGGAACAGGACCTCAGAAAACACCCACAAACAGGAACAGAAGCGAGGGGCATCTTGAACAATTTTCAGAAGACTGTGTTCGTGAGAAACTAGCTCAACTTAAAGTCGACAAAGCGATGGGACCAGATGGGATACACCCTAGAATACTGAGGGAACGTGGGGACATTCTAGCAGCTCCACTGACTGACCTTTTCAGTGCCTCGTTGGAGTTGGGAGTGATGCCAAAGGACTGGAAAGAGGCTCATGTGGTGCCTTTACACAAAAGCGGATGTGGTTGAAAAATACAGGCCGGTTAGTTTAATTTGGTGGTGAGTAAATTATTGGAAACGCTGCTGAAACAGAAAATAGTGAGGTTTCTGGAGTCCAGCGGATTACAGGATCCGAGGCAGCATGGATTCACCAGAGGCAGGTCTTGTCAGACAAATCTGATTGATTCCTTTGACTGGGTGACCAGGGAGTTGGACCGAGGGAGAGCTCTAGATGTGGTATATTTAAATTTCAGTTAAGCCTTTGACACCGTTCCTCACAGGCGACTTATAAACAAACTGAGCACCCTAGGGATGGACCCTAAAGTTACTGCTTGGGTTAGAAATTGGTTGGGTGGGAGGCGACAAAGAGTACAGGTAAATGGAGCTCACTCTGAGGAGAAGGATGTTACTACTGGTGTGCCCCAGGGATCTGTTCTTGGTCCAATTCTTTTTAAAATCTTTGTTAGTGATATAGCGGAAGAGCTGTCAGGTAAGGTTTGCCTCTTTGCGGATGATACCGGACCGATCTAAAGTGCTCAGAACACTGTTCATATCTCCACCAATCCAAAGGGAACCCTTATCTTTCTGCACAAAGGAGGAAAATACTTGGTGAAAGAACGTTCCCTTTGGACCGTTGGAGGAGTAGAGACTGAGTAGCGAAACCTCCTGCTGCTCAATACGGCCCACCACTCTCCCTTGGCTATCCCCTCCAGTGTTGTACTGCATAAATGGGATGCTGTTTCTAATCAAAATGGCTACCCGCCTTCTTCTTGGAGTTGTTGGCAGAAAATTAAACCTTGCCTCAATGCTTGCCCTGCAGCTTCTCCATTTCCAGGGAAGTCATCCGCACCTCCTGCAAGAAGGCGATATCCACACGCTCCCGCCTAAGATAAGCCAACACCCGCTTTTACTTGAGTCCAGAATAGCGGCCCTGGAGCACAGTTTGTCTGCCTTCGTGGACCAGCAGCGGGCGCTGTTGTCCGGCATGACTGGTTCATCCGCCCCGACCACCGGGCCCTCGACGTTCAAGATATCCCCGGAGGCCGAGCTGATCCTCGAGGTCCTTTGGCCTTGAGTCGATCCTCGGCCAAGGTTGCAATTTGAGTCCTGCTCGACGGGACCGTGGTCATCCCCGGCAAGTTTGCCAGGTACTGGCCGCAGGGCATCGGGGGCCCTGAAGCCTGCGAAGCAGCCCTCCTACAAGTCCTCAATGGGGAGGCTGTAAAACTAGAGAGCATAACATGAAGCTGCAAGGGAGTAAATTGAAAGGCAATGTCAGGAAATACTACTTCACTGAAAGGGTGGTGGATGCTTGGAATGCCCTCCTGATGGAAGTGGTGGGGGCAAATACAGTGACAGAATTCAAAATGGCATGGGACAGACACAATGGATCCCTTTACAGCAACAGGATAAAATCAAAATAAACTTAACTAATTTCTCAACATACAGGGGTGTCCTACACAGAGCGGTAGGTTCACCCCTAAAACAAAGACGTGGGGAGGGTTCACCCCTAAAACAAAGACATGGGGAGGGGTGGCCTGCACGGAGCGGCAGGTGCACCTACTCTTGCCATCTTACTGGGCAGACTAGATGGACCATACTGGTCTTTACAGTATCTGCCGTCATTTACTATGTTACAGTGCTGCCTTTTCCTTATAGAGTCCTTGGGCGAGTTTTGGAAGTTGGTGCTGGCATGGTAGATTTGCTCTTGGCTCTGAAGGAATTTTTTATATTAACTTCCAATAGACCTGGTACTCTGAGGGTTTGTATTGCCATTACTGAGATCTTTGTTTGGTATAGTTAGCTCTATGGGAAAGTGACTGAGTTCTGCACTGCAAAGATTGTTGGGGAAAGGGTGGGGTGGGAGAGTCTGTGGATGCAGAATATATATTTAGATGTAATAATATATGGGTGAGTATATGAGTACTGGGGGTCTGTGACTGAATGGATGCATTAGAAAGCAACCTCTTGTACTCCCTCCCCCACTCTGATATAGCCTGCAGATACACTGCTACCCTCTCTGCAGTTATTGGTTGGGGACAGGGCAGGGACAGAGCAGAAGGCAGGGCACAAGTAGCCGCAGGTGGCGGGTTTTTTTCCTTTCAAAAAGTTGGCAACCCTAGTTTCTCAGCATCCCTGCCGTGCTGTTTTTCTTCCTCCACTGCAATTGTCTGTTTACAGAAAGCTCAAGCTGCGCGGTGGAGGAAGTTCCTGCAGATGGCGAGACTTGAAATGGCGCCATCTGCAGAAACGTATCCTACTGCGTTGCTGCAGTTCTTTGTAGACAGCCAATCACAATGGAGGGAGGAAATACCAGGCCAAACTCTCAAGGCCTTCAAATACCAGGCGCCAGGATGCCATTTGTAGTTCCCATGATTTGTCGAGCCCTGCTGTAATTATTTGACGATTATCATCATTTTAAAGTATTTTTTTTCATATTTTAACTACTTTGGTTTCAGTAATCCAAGATTTGTATGCTGGTAAATGTGTGTTTACCCACATAGAAATGTGGGTACACATTGTTGCATGGCGCATGTGGTTTCCCCTGTATTTAAAAAGAGTCTGTCTAAAGTGTATTACCTTTCACTACCAGGGTACCTGTGCTACTCGCAGTCCCAAAGTGGTTCTTGGCAGTGCAGCTGTACGTCCCAGCATCAGCTTTGGTCACATTAATAATCCGCAGCGTCCCATCATCTAGAATAGTGATCCTGCAGTCAGATCATGAGAAGAAAGAATCTCATTACTCACTGTTCAAATAGCACATTAGCCCTCTTATTGACAGTATGAATCATCACCCAGTTTAATTCCATGGCCCTACTCCTTGTGCAATTGCCTGATCCTTCTTCCTAGTGCAGCCCCTTGTTCTTGCCTCCATTGCAGTTTCTTGACCCTGTTACTTGTTCTCTGCTCCTAGTAAAAGCTCCCTTCAGTGCTGACGGTGCATCATGAGATCTTGAAATGTAAATTTCTGTTACTCGGCTTCAGCCTGCCATCCCCTTGTTGCGTTCCTCTGAATCACTGATACTATCGCCACAAGTCAAAGAAGATGAGGTATAAAGAGAAAAATATAAAGAGCAAACAGGGAAACAGATAAATAATCTGCAGGCTCTGTCAGACAGAGATAGGAAATTGATCTGAAATTACAAAAGCAATTGAATCTGCTCTTTAAAATGAGGCTTTTGGTTGGAACCTTTCTGGAGGCGACCTTGTCAGCTTTGCAGACCATAACAGTTTATAGACAGACCTTTAAAAATGCTGAAAATGTTTCAAGCCACTATTACTACTACTACTACTTACAGTTGTGGTCAACATTATTAGCACCCTTGCAGTTCAACCCCTTAATGTCCAATATCTCCTAAAAAAAGTGGCTAGTGAAATGGCTTTGGACAATATACACACACATATTTGACACACAAAAGAATCAAATAAAACAAGACCAATTAAAAAAGGAAATAGTAGGAAATAATAAAAACTGGGACATTGCCAGGACATGATTATTCAACAATTAAAGTGAAAACCTTAACCCTATATTATCCCTCATAAACCCCTGAGACCTAAAGTGGTAAAACCTCAATTTCCTTTTTTTTGTTGGATCGTTTGCCTGAAGATGTGACCTTCTCTCGTAGCAAGCCCTCCTTCTATTCTTTTAATTATAAGCTAAATAGCCTAAAAAGTAGTCTAAGGGACAAAACACAACATAGGGGGATGTTTACTAAAGTGCGGTAAACGTGACTAACGCACGTTATACGACGTTAACGACCGTAAGTGCCGTATAATGCGCGTACCGACGCGCTAACGACCGTAAACATGTTACTACGCGCGTTAAGCACAGATAACGACCGTAAAGTCCCGCGGCGCGTTAAAACAGCACAGAAGGCGGAGAGTGGGCGGAGAGAAGGGGTCAATGGGCGGAGAGTGGGCATGGAGAGGCAAACGCACTGATTTTCAGAGCTGAATTCCAACGCGAATGAAAACCTGTCGTTAAAGGCATTTAAAGGCAAGAGAAACCATTTCCGTCAGCAATGTACAGAAAAACCGGGGAAACCCACCAAACGTGAGCAGTGTGATACATGTGCACAGAACAGAATATCACATAAAACGTTAAAAATGGCCAGAAGAAACATGTTAAAAAGCATAATGCAGCTGTGCAACAGTGATAGCAATGGGCAAAAAGGAACAACAGTCCATGGCAAGCACCAAATAAAAACGAAATGATGTGTAGAAGTGTCTACGCTCCGCAGACCCTTTCAAAGACCATCTCAGTGTAATGGAGCTGTCCTGGGAGTGTTGTGCAATGTTGCCCAATGATATCATTGTTGCCCAGCTTGGTTAGGGGTGTGTGCCCCTCTTATGAGTTCGTTTCAGAGGTTTATGTGCACCTTTGTCTGCATACAAGGTAAATGAGGCCACAGTAAACCTGTTGCAGAGCAGGGTTTCCGACTCGTCAGGCCGGTTTAACTAACTCAAGGGACTGCACTGTCTCTGTGGCCACAGTGTGGTGCAACAGACACAGCTAGTGCCTGTAAGACCAGAGGGTCACAGGTTCAAATCCCAGCTGGGGCTCCTGCCAACCCAGTCCCCATAGTTCACCCCCCAATAAACAGTGATAGTAAAGACACCCCTTTATTGCAGAGAACATACGCATGGCCTATATTTTACCACACCAAACACAGACACCAGAAACAGGCACATTACCTAAAGCTGAGTCCCGCAAATGCAGTCCTGGAGGGCCCCACACCAGTCCGGCTTCATGCTGCCCCTAAGAAAGATGCCTGTGCTGCATATCTATGCACCGCCCCCATGGTATGCAGATGTAGCTCATGCATATTTATGAGGGACAGCATGAAAACCAGAACAGTGTTTGGAACAGCAGGACTGGAGTCGGGGAACTCTGCTGTAAAGCAGCAGCCAACAGGGCCGCACACCCACCCATAGGCCCCATTGGCCAATGCCTCCTGGAGAGGCAAGACATTGGGCCCTGCCTGTAACCCCCAATACTAGCAGTTGCATACCGTAGCAATGCCACCCTACACCTGTGTATATGGTACAGAGCTATCAAACGTTCCCTATGATAACTGGCAGATATCAATTCCTACGTTAAGCACAGTTCGCTCATTGAGCTCCACCATAACAATCATTCTGATGTCTGCGGTTTTTGCTGCAGGTCTGGACTCTGACAGTGTTCACCACCCTTGGGAGTGACCCCCCCAACAGCCCTGTATACCATATCCATGCCTGTACTATGCCCATCACTGGTGTGGTGGCTATGGCTGCTGCCCACCTCTATAGTAGCACAATGCTGGCATAGGTGTGGGGGTGGCTGTCTGTCTATCCAGTGTGTGGTGGCTGCAAACACCTTCCACAGTCCACGCTGCCAGCAATGTTGTCAGTATTGGGCTGCCAATGTGCATAATGAGGAGCAAGGTACCATGGGTATAGGCCGGACAGGGTGGCCTGGCCAGGGTGCATCTGCACAGGGTATAGGGCAGTGACAGGCACATTGTAGTGGCCGGCCACCACCTACCCAGACAGGGTGACCTCAGTATATCCTGCTGAGAGCTCACTCTCACCCTGACTGTGCAGTGACCACAGCATGGTGTGATGCAGCGGACCCTCTGGCAGAAAGAAAAAAAGTTTTAAATTTAGAAAAAAACAAGTTTCAGTTGCAATATCCTGAAGGCCCACATAGAGGGAGCAGGAGAGCCAGCTTGGATGCAGAGGAACCACGCCTCTATGGGCAGGACTTAGAATCAGTCAGTCCCGATTTAAGCAGGGACAGAGCAGTTCAAAGGGGAGATCAAAGAGCAGGCCGAAGAGCAGGCCAAGGAGAAGGCCAAGAAGCAACTTGGAGAGCAGGCCAGAGACAACTCCAAGGAGCAGCACTGCAGAGAGCAGTCAAGGAAGAAGGTGCTCTCCCATCCAGCTGGAGAGAAAGCCCTATCCAGGGAGATGGGCTAAGCCACGATCTGAGAGAAAGATATCCAGCTGAAAAGGATACTCAAGAAGAGAAAGGTACTCTTAAAGATTTCTATAAAAGTAACCAGAGAGAAGGGTGGAAAACTCAGAGGCCTGGTGAACAGGGAAAAGCTGAGAGGGCGCGGCCACTAGCTAACTGCCACGGGAGTGGAAGCAAAGGCCGAGGGCATCAGCTGCAGCCCTGCCCCAAAGAAGTTTATCCACACTCTAGAGAAAGAGAGACCCGGGGGGATTACTTGAGCCAGCAAGAATTAGAAGATAATCAGGCTAGGCCTCAAGCCTTTCCTGGAAGAGGCTACAGAAAGCTCAAAGGTAAAACAGTTATTGCCTGTGATTGTGTGCCTAAACCCAGCATAGGAGAAAAGCAGAAGAGAGGATTTTATCAGTATAATAATGACACTTTTAAGCAGAAAATAACAGATGATTTCCCCAGGAAGAAAACTGTTAATGCTAAAGGTTGGGACAAGAGAGCTTTTAAAACCATAGCAGATGAACAGCCAGGGTTCTATCCTATAGCCAAGAACCGACGCCCCAAGCTGACAAACAAGCATTGGAACACGGTTTGGCACGCTTTCAAAAAGCCAGAACTCAGCCCCATTGAAGCTGCCGATTCAGAGCTCTCGGACATGGAATGGCTGCCAGTGGAATCTGGGGGTGAGGAGGCAGAGGAACCCATGGAATGCGTTTATTGTACAGTAGGAAAACTATAATCTGTTTGGAGTTAAAGAATGTATGAAGTGAATACAGGATACCTTATGTTTTGAGTTACTGTGGAGATTAACAGTTGTTACTTTGACCGTTTTATATATGTGGAACCTGATGTAAGGATTGTTACAGCCCTGTTACTTTCTGAACCGTATATTTTGAACCATATTGCGCAAAGGAGAAATAAAAGCCTTTTTCCTTTTTCCCTACACTTGGCTGTGAAGTCACTTTATTGGGAAGTTGGCAACGAGGTTGGCACGAAGGACCGCTACCTTATGACCCTCGCAATGGGCCAACCCTGATACCCCAAATCTTATGCGCTCCCCAGCCTCCGGTGGAAACACTACGCCGCCACCAGAGGGGGCTGCGGGGGACAATGGCTAGGCACTCCCATGGTGCTATCTAGTATTTCTCTCATGTGATAAATATGGGTTTCCTTTTGGGGCCCAGTCACGGATGTATCTGCTTGCTGTGTATGCTGGCATCCCAGTTCTGGGTGCAGGCAGCTCCACTGGGCACTAGCAGCCTGCTTGCAGCTGGTAGGTGATGTGATGGAGTGGCTTGCACCGGGGGAATATCAGACAGTGGTGGGGAGCAGCATACCATATCCAGGCCTAATGTCTGTTTGCGATTGTGTTATGGCTGTGTACAGAGCTGCATTGACTGCCCTGTGGGGTGTCTGCTCCTCAGCAGGACTAGGGTCAATGTTCCCCTCTACTGCCACCTTTGCAGGGAGGTAGAATGTGGATCTTTTGATAGGTGACCCTGTTTGCCGCCCTGGGGGAGGGGGGTGGTGGTGCATGGGGCTACACCTGCCTGAAACAGACAGAGATGTCCAAGGTGGTCCTGCAGAAAGTACCTATCTCACACAGTAACACTGCTTTGGACCTGCGCCATGGACTCTTTCAGCCATGGACGGTGCTGTGGACCTAGTGCTGGACGCCTCACTGCACCCTCAGGGTGAGCACAGTAACCGCATAATGTGACGGTGTGTAGCTACTCTGTGCCAGTACAGCACACGGTCACTACCCCCTATCAGGCGGAGGTGCTGTGGGGGTGCACATGGTCAGTTCCCCCTACCAGGCCGAGTTGCTGTGGGGGTGCATTCCCCATGGTGTGAATGTGTGGACAGCTGATTTGCATGTGCAGTGCATCCTGGGGGTGACTGTCACATTCCAACCCTGTGAAACCGCAGCACCAGCTCACAGGCTCTGATAAACCATGGCCCATCACACGTACATCTGGTAGCATAATGCATAGGTGCAAGACACCCTACAGAGTCTGTAATATAGCAAATGCCCACACTGGTAAAACCACACGTACCCACGCACGTAAAAACACACGCACCCACGCACGATTCTATGCGCGCTGCTACGCACGGCGCTACACACGTACCAACGCACGCACCAACGTACGCGGCTAGGCACACATTTATTTATTTATTTATTTATTTGTGTGCTTTTCTATACCGCCTCTTCCAGAGATCAGGGGCGGTTTACAAGGAACTTAAAACAACAATATAGCAAAACAGTGCAATATTGCATTACATTAAACATTAGGTGAACATAAAACTAGATTACATACTCAATGTACAGATTACATAGATTACATACTCAATGTACAGAAAAACAAGCCCCCTCATTCCCTCTGTAATGTACAGGCTAATGCCTGGGACAGCCGTCTGCATTAGATACACTGGGGACTCTAACCCATGCTGCCTGTAACAGCGGTCAATACCGTAACCATTGTGCTACAGCTCTGTATCGGTCATGTATGTATGCTAGCAACCCTACAACACATACAAGACATATACATGCCCCCTCACTCACTATATGATGTGTGGGTGTGTTTGCTTGCACCCCTGCAAAACAGACACATCATATACATGCCCCCTCACTCACTATATAATGTGTGGGTGTGTTTGCTTGCACCCCTACAAAACTGACGCAACATATACATGCCCCCTCACTCACTATATAATGTGTGGGTGTGTTTGCTTGCACCCCTACAAAAAATAGACCATATACATGCCCCCTCACTCACTGTATCATGTACAGGATGCTGCATCAGCCAGCCTTCTGCATCTGGCACCCTGGGGACTCGAACCCATTATGCCTGTATCAGCAGTCACTGCAGTAACCATTGTGCTACAGCTCTGTATCGGTCATGTATGTCTGGGTGGCTTCTTATGCTTAACGCGCAGTGACCTGCTAACGCGCCCTGTATCGCTCGTTAGTTTTGTAACGCGCGGTAGGTGTTCCGCTGCCCTGCCCATCTCCTTATTTGGGGGTTTGTCTTTTTAATGCGGATCCTAACGCGAACTGCACTAACGCGATTTAGTAAACATACCCCATAGTGTAAAACCCTCAGAAATGCCTAACTCAGCCGGTGATCTTGCTTCTTCACCAACCATGCCGATGCAACTATTTTGTGTATGATTCTAATTTTTATTTGCAGTGTTTTGGTGTCGCTATGGAGGCAACGGTAGCACCGTCAGTGGCCACATTATATATGTCTATTTTGAGGAATCCTTTATTTACATGTCACATTGGTTTCGATGGATTCCATTTTGGAAGAGGTTTTTGGATGACATATATCTTCTATGGATTGGATCAGAGGCTGATTTACTTTCTTTTTTTGATTGGATAAGCACTATCAAAACAAATATTCAATTTTTACCTAAATTTCATAAGGAATGTATTGAATTTCTAGATCTTTTGATATGTAAAGACTCGGGAGGGTTATGCACGACTCTTTATTGAAAGGCAGTACAGAGAAATACTTTACTGCAGTATAGAAGTTACCATCCTGGTCCCTTATGTCAGGGTTTACCTTTTGAACAGTTTTTAAGAATTCAGCGATTATGTACATTTATTTCAGTATATCATAAACATGCAAGAGATTTGAGCCAAAGACTGAGATGCAGAGGTTCCCTAATAACACTTATAAATAAGGCGTACAAACGAGCACTATACAACCACCCGGAATGATGGCAGGATCGACAAGATCAAACATCTCAGAGGAAGATTCCAACAAGTATGTAGGTGTGCTCCCTTATTTGCCAAATGCTGCGGCGGTGACTACCATACTTAAGAAACATTGGCTTATATCAGCTCTTCATATTTGTTTCCAAAGAACTTCGATGTTAGCGAATCAGAGAGGACATAATATTGGAGATTTAGTGGTCCATACTACTTCGAAGCAAAGTAGCGAAGGATTAATTAATTCAGATCGAGGACATTTTGCGTGTACGTCTTGTAAATTTTGCAATAATACCATATCAGGTTCCGAATGGATGGATCCGGTGATGGATAGAACATACAAATTGCGACATACAATCTGTTGTCTATCATTGTTTGTTGTATATTTAATTATATGTCCCTGTCAACTTAAATATATAGGAAGACCTTCAAGAGTTATTAAGAAGCGGTTAAAGGAACCTAGATTACGAATCAACTCACAAGTACTTTCATCCCCTATGGTTTCTTATTGTATTCAACGGGGACACTCTTTTGAGGACTTACGATGGATGGTAATTGATCATATTCCTATAGACTTACGGTGGGTGGGGGGAGAGTGCTAGAATTTCTAAGTTGCAATTCATGGAACAGAAATGGATTTTCACCTTTACAATCTATGACACCCTATGGACCTCACTCGGATATTGATTGGTGGAGCCTCTTATGATAAGGAGCTTTCCTATTGCTTAATTGCATAGCAGGTATCTTATCAATTGAGAACTGATGCCATTGGGTTGATCTTTTCCACCTGATGAATTGATAGCTTGGGAGGAGCATAAATATGAAGGGGAAGTATGACTGGGCGGTTCGCTTGAGAAAGAGCTAAGAACACACTAAGAGCTTGAAACATGACGTTATGCATGAGGACTACCAGTGGAGAACAGTGTCCCCTCCTGGGAATTTCATTGGTATGAAAAAACAAGCTTATTATAGCACTGGGGCTTTGTTAAGCCCTCTTGTGACCAAGAGCTAGGTGAAGTGACATGCTTCGGCATAGTTGATGAAGAAGCAAGATCACCGGCTGAGCTAAGTACGTATTTCTGAGGGTTTTACACTAAGTTGTGTTTTGTCCCTTTTTAGGCTATTTAGCCTTTAATTAAAAGAGTAAAAGGAGGGCTTACTACGAGAGAGGGTCACCTCTCCAGGCAAGCGATCCGACAAAAAAAGGGAATTGAGGTTTTACCACTTTAGGTCTCAAGGGTTTATGAGGGATAATATAGGGTTAAGGTTTTCACTTTAATTGTCAAGGATTAAAGTAGCGAATTCTTGGGGCCTTTGATTATTATAGGACATGATTCTTGGCACCCTTATAAACAATTCAAATCAGTTTGAACAGAAGAACCATATTCCAGTTGCAGTAAAATTAGATGCACCTGTGATCAATTGTCAGTACTCACATGACCTGAATCAACCAATGAATGATGGCTTTAATTTTTAAAATGGCTACATTCACTCCCGGTTCCATTTTCACAATAGTGAAGAAAAGAGAGCTGCCTGAAACCATCAGAAAAGTCATTATCACCAATATCAAAGAGGTACAAGGCCATCTCCAAAGATCTTCGGATTCCTGTGTCTACAGTTCGCAATGTTATTAAGAAGTTTTCTGCTCATGGAACTGTCAAGAACCTCCCAGGATGTGGTAGGAGGAGGAAAATTAATACAAGAAGTCTTTGAAGGTTAGTGTGAACTGTTGGAAAAACAGCACGTACAACATCCAAAGAGCTTAAGGCTGACCTGGGGCAATCTGGAGTGGTCATTTCAACCCCCACCATATGCTGCACACTAAACAAAGGAGGACTTCATGGGTGAAGGCCAAGGAGGACCTCACTGCTCAAAGACATAAAAAGACATGCTTGATCTTTGTCCAAACCCACCATGAAAAACCACAATCCTTCTGGGAAAATGTTCTGTGGACAGATGAAACCAAACTTGAGCTCTCTGGCAATGCAGACCAGCAATACATTTACGGGTGAAGAAATGAAGCTTACAAGGAAAAAAAACACCCTTCCTACAGTTAAATATGGTGGAAGTTCCATAATGTTGTGGGGCCGTTTTGCTACCTCAGGAACTGGAGGCCTGGAATGTATTAAAGGAATCATGAAGTCAAAGGACTACCAAGGTATTTTGGAGCAAAATGTGCTACCTAGTATCAAGACAGCTAGATCTGGGTCGAAGGTCATGGTTCCTTGAGCAAGACAATGATCCAAAACATACATTCAAAAGTATGGCTATAAAGAAAAAATTGACTGTTTTAAACTGGCCAGGAATGAGTCCTGATCTCAATCCAATCAAGAACCTTTGAAAAGAGCTGAAATCTGCTATTGGTAAAAGGAATCCTGGAAACTGGTAAAAGGAATCCTGGAAACATACATGAGCTGGAACAAATTGGAGTTGAAGAGTGGGAGAAACTACCAGTAGATAGATGTACAAAATTTATAGATGGCTACAAGAAACGTTTGGAGGCTGTGATCACTGCCAAGGGTTAAGCAACCAAATATTAGTGAAGAGTGCCATTAATCCTGTCCAGGTCATATTTAGTTTTTTTTTCTCAGAAATTGCTACATCTAAGTTGCACAGATATCTTTTTTGTGTTGTATACCTTTGAACATACTATTAAAATATTATAATGACATAGTTGGAATATTTCCAATTATTTCTCAAAATATTGTAAACAACATACCTAAAATGCAAGGGTGCCAATAATGTTGACCACAACTGTATCATTTGTATAGCACTACAAGGTGTACGCAGCGCTGTACAGAGACATGTAAGAGACAGTCCCTGCTTGTAAGAGCTTACAGTCGTGTCAAAACAAACACAATAACTGGGGACTAGGGTAAATCTAGGGGAATGGTAAGGAAACATAGGAGATGAACAGGATTCTAGGGGGATCAGGATCCAAAAACAGTCTCAAAGAGGTGGGTTTTTAGCCTGAATTTGAACAGGCAATCAACAAACTGTGTAAATCAAGAGTAAACTTTTTTTTTTCATACAACCATAATCTTGAACCCTTATCTAATTTTCTGTCATAGTCTATGTATGAGAAAATAATTTTTTTGTCAGACCAAAAATCTTAAACCCAGCAGTCTTATCACTTCTGGGTTTCCCAAATGGTCCTTTTTAATGAGGAAATATTATTGTAAAACAATTAAAAAAAAATATTGGTCTGATGTTGTGAGAGTAAAATGGATATCTAAATACAAAAAACACTCTCAATTCACTCAAGAAAGTGTGACTAATGGACTTTCTTACTCTGATGTAAGCAATATTGCTTTATTTTACAATTTGTTGGCTAGAACGATGGCAGAAGAGGTCTCAGAGTTCAACGGGCTGCCGGTGGTGATTTATAATGCCAACCGGACACTCGCCCTATACACATCAACGACCCCCAAAAAAAAACAATCTGCCACCGTTTTTTTTAGATGTATATAAAAAAAATTTTATGAATGGTTTTGTGCTTTCTTGCATAAACATACAGCTGGTGACTTCCAAATGAAAGGCTAAGACATTGCTACTTAGCTCTTTAAATTGCTGTCGTTGTTGACTCAAAGGAAGCCCCGCCAGTGAGAATCACAATCCCATCGTTCTAGCCAACAAATTGTAAAATAAAGCAATATTGCTTACATCAGAGTAAGAAAGTCCATTAGTCACACTTTCTTGAGTGAATTGAGAGTGGTTTTTGTATTTAGATAAACAATTAAAAAATACAATCCTTTAATTTTATTCAGAAATTTCAGTCTTTTACTGTCATAAAGAGTCCTTTTTAAATGCTCTCTCACTTCATACGTTCTATACCCAACATTAGAAAAAGATGCTCGACACGCGTTGTTTCAGAAGGTTAATTCACATCCCTCCTGCTTCAGGGGATAGGATTTTAAAAAAATGTACTTATCTGTCCACTCTGGTATCACATCCATCATGCAAGAATAATGTTTTGAAGGTGGAAACACTCATTCATCTCCAAATATGCAGTGGATTTGAGCAGGGCCAGAGATGGAGCCCAACATACTGACTCGGGTAGTTTGTTCAAGGTATATGGAGTAGCATGGTGAAAAGATCAAAGTCTGGAGTTGGCAGTAGAAGAGAAGGGCATAGATAGAAGGGATCTGCCAGAAGAGCGGAGTTCTCGAGGAAAGGTGTAGGGAGAAATAAGAGGAAAGGTAGTGAGGAGCAGTCGAATGAATGCACTTATAGGATAGTAGGAGAAGTTTGAACTGGATACAGAAATGGAAAGGGAGCCAATGAAGTGACTCGAGAAAAGGGATGACATGAGTATAGTGATACTGGTGGAAGATTAGCTGTGCTATTGAGTTTTGAACTGATTGAAGTGGAGAGAGACGATTCAGAAGAAGACCAGCAAGGAGAAGGTTGCATTAGTCTAGACGAGAGGTAACTAAAGAGTAGATAAGTGTCTTAGTAGTGTGTATAGAAAGGAAGGGACACATTTTGCCAATGTTATAGAGAAAGAAGTGACAGGTTTTAGCTATCTGTTGGATGTGTGCAGAGAAAGAGAGAGTAGAGTCGCAGATGACCCCAAGGTTGTGAGCTGAGTAAACAGGGAGGAGTGTAGTGTTATCCACAGAAATAGGAAAGAAAGGAAGGGGGGAGGTGGGTTTAGGGGGAAAGATAAGGAGCTCAATTTTGGCCATGTCCAGATTTAGACGGCTGTGAGACATCGAGGCACCAATGTCAGATAAGCAGGCAGAGATCCGAGTATGGATTCCTGGAGAGATTCCGGGTGCAGAGAGGTAGATCTGAGAGTCATCAGCATAGAGATGGTACTGAACATCATGGGTGGAGATGAAAGCACCAAGGGACTGAGTCTAGAGAGACAAAGAGGGATGCCCCAACTGAAAGTGAGATAGAAGTAGAAGAGGATCCACCAGAATGTACACTAAAAATTATTGTGGGACAGAAAAGAAGAAAACCAGGACAGAACCGAGCCCTTAAATGCAAGCGAGAACAGGGTATCAAAGAGAAGGTGATGATCAGCAGTGTCAAAAGCAGCTGAAAGATCAAGAAGGATGAGGTTCGAGTAAAGGCCCTTGGATTTGGAGCCTTTGGCAAGAGCCATTTCAATAGAATGTGGAGGGCGAAAGCCAGACTGCAATGGATTTACAAAGGTTTGAGAGGAGAGTAAGTCAAAACAATGGCAGTGAACCGCACGTTCAAGTAGTTTAAAAATAAAGGAGAGAAGGGAGATGGGACAATAATTAGGAAAGGTAGGATCTAGGGATGATTTCTTAAGGAAAGGTGTAACCACAGCATGCTTGAGGACTGCAGGAAGAGCTATGGTGGAAAGCGATAAGTTGAGGATATGACAGGTGGCAGGGATAACAGTGAAGTAGATGGAGTTTAGGAGGCAGATGGGAATGGGATCAGAGAAGCAGGTAGTAGATTAGGAGGGGAGAGGATGCCACTACTGGAAAGGGAATTGAAAGTGGTAGGAACACACAGGACTGCTCCCAAATCTGAGAGGCCTGGGTGAGACCACTCCCAAACCTGGCATGGCTCTTCTACACGATGTTGGCGAGACCTCACTGTCAGTACTGTGCCCAGTTCTGGAGGCTGTTCCTTTGGAAGGATATAGGCAGTCGAAAGAAAGGCAAGCAAAATGGTGAAGGGTTTGCAATTTACGTGGAGGCATATTCCGACCTGGCCGTCCAACCCTTTGTACGGCCGACCAGAAGCAGGATGCCCAAAGGTAGACCCGATTCTGATCCCATGGGGTGCCCGCGGGATCAGAATCAGGAGTACGGCCTGAACATGCAGGCCAGTCCCCGATTCTGGTAAGCTAGCACGCCCAGCAGATCCCCGGCTACCTCAATCAGGCTCTTGAATGGAGCCGCAGTGCCATGGCATCCTGTCACCATGGCATTGCGGCTCCTTCAGGAACCACAAATGCCGGCCACTGCAGATTTTCTTTTTTCCCCACAGCCAGACCCTCAATCTGGCCTCCCATGGTCAGGGTCTGGCTGTGGGGATCTTCCAGCACCCCCCTAACTTTTTGTCCTGGCCCCGCGGCATGAACCCCTGACATCCGGGGGACTTATTCCACCTCTGTGGTAGAATAAGTCCATGTTCATGGCCCTGGATGTACATGGCCGACCTCAGAATTGGCCCTGTATGACCGGGATTGAGGCCCGCCCATGCCCCACCCTCGCGCCATCTCAATAATGCCACCTCCTGTCCCTGTTTAAGCCTCCTTGTACAAATGCGCTGTTCATACAGGGAGGCATTAGCCAGGGCTGGCAGGGAAGCGAATAGCAGGGCTGGACATCCAATCCGGATGTCCATCCCCACTACGCTGTACTGAATAACCCCCATTCTGAAGAAAAGGAGAGATGGGAATGTGACAAGAGACAATGAAGTACCTTATTCAGAGAAGATGCTCTAGAACAGGTGTGGGCACATTTTTTATTTGAAGTTAATTGACTCTAACAAACCTAGTCTTCATTCCAGGCCTCTGGAAGTTTGAAATAATGCCACCTTAATAGAGCAGACACTGCACTAGTGAAGCAGCACTATTTGAACAATAAGACAGGCATGGGACTTCAAAGAAATGTTTATAGAGTATTTTGCATCTGATCATGACAAATATAAAGAAAAGTTGCCAAGGCTCTGATGAATGCAAAACTCGTGTACAGGAAGCAACTCATAGTTAGGGAAACACCAGTAACATAGAATATAGAGACGTTTCCAGTGCTGATAGAAAATCAATGTTTTCTTGAACACTTTTCACTTTTTGTTGTGTCAATCTGTCAGACTTCCATACATATAAATGATGATTTTTTCCCTCTCATCATCACACCATCCTCCACATCTTTTAGAGGACACATTATTTATTAGAAGATAAAGCATATACCTCAAAAAACAAAATAGAAACACAACGATTTGATAAGTCTCTTCCCCCCTGAGTCAATATTTGTGGAAGCATCTTTGGCAGCAATTACAGCTGTGAATCTAAAATAAGTCATCAACAACTTTGCACATCTAGATTTGTCAATATTAGACCATTCTTATATACAAAACTGCTCACGCTCTGTCAAGATCCTTGGAGAGCACTGATGGGCAGCAACCTTCAAGTCATGCCAACAGATTTTCAGTTGGATTGCAGTTAGGGCTGTGAGTGAACCAGTTCAATGACATTTACCTTTTTTTGCCTTAGTTATTCGACTGTAGGTCTGGCCGTGTGCTTCCATTCACAGTGATGCTGAAGGATGAAATTCAATCCTAATTTCAGCTTACTTGCAGAAGACAAGATTTTCCTCAAGGACATTTCTATACTTTTCTCCATTCATTGCCCCTTCGATCCTAATATGTGCCCAAGTACCCACGGATAACAGGCACCCCCATAACATGATGCTGCCAACACTATGCTTTACAGTAAGAATAACATTGCCAAGATTTATGTATTTTATTTATTTAACACGTTTTTTATACTGCTCCATCATATACTCAGAGCCGATGATGAGCTGTGTTGGGTTTACGCCAAACATAACACTTTACATTCAAACCATAGGGTATAGTTTATTGGGAGACAAGACAGATCACAAAAATGTTGCTATATAGCCATTGTTTCTCAAGTATTCCTTTTAAACGTTAACCGAAATTCAAGATGGGCTTTTGTACATAATAATGTGAAGGTACATTTTACAAAGGACGTCCTAGTGCAAACTGGGATGTCCAAGCCAGAACGGTTCCAGGAGTGATCCGGGAAACTACAGACCGGTGAGCTTGAAGTCAGTACCAGGAAAAATGGTAGAAACCATTATAAAGAACAAAATTACTGAACATGTAGATAGTCATGACTTACTGGGAGACAGCCAACATGGCTTTAGCCAAGGAAGGTCTTGTCTTACTAATCTGTTATGTTTTTTTGAAGGTGTGAATAAACAAGTAGACAAAGGTGAGTCGGTTGATAAAGTGTATCTGGATTTTCAGGAAGACTTTGACAAGGTCTCTCATGAGAGACCTTTGGCAAAATTAAAGAGCCGTGGGATAGGAGGCAGTGTACTATTGTGAATCGGGAACTGGTTAAAAGATAGAAAGCAGAGGGTAGGGCTAATTAGCCAATTTTCCCATTGCAGAAAGGTGATAGTGGAGTACCCCAGGGATCTGTGCTGGGTCCGCTGCTTTTTAACATATTCCCATTTCCAGGTCATTTACAAAATAATGAGTGAGATAATCAAATTTGCAGATGACACAAAACTATTCAGAGTTGTTAAAAGCCATGAAGATTGTGGAAAATTGCAAGAGGACCTTGATAAATTGGAAGACTGGACACCCAAATGGCAGATGAAATTTGATGTGGACAAGTACAAAGTTATGCACCTAGGAAAGAACAACCCAAACTATGGTTACACAATGCAAGATTCCACATTAAGAAACACCACCCAGGAAAAAGATTTAGGCGTCATCGTGGATAACATGTTGAAACCCTCCGTCCAGTGCGCAGCGGCAGCCAAGAGAGCAAATAGAATGCTAGGTATCATAAGGAAAGGAATGGAGAATAAAACCAAGGATATTATAATGCCTCTGTATCGTTCCATGGTGCAACCACACCTTGAATATTGTGTGCAATTTTGGTCACCTTATCTTAAAAAGGATACAGCGTTATTAGAAAAGGTAAAAGGGATGGAAGGATACCCCTATTCATTTATATTCTTGTATATACTGCGCTATTCTGCATCAATGCGGTTTACATTGAACAAACTGAAATTACATTGAACAGGGCATTATAACTTGGAGATAACTATTTTACAGGGAACATGGGCTATGGAGGGTTAAGTGGCTTGCCCAAGACCACAAGGAGCACCTGTGGGACTAGAAACCCCAGTCCTTCCGGCCCAAGGTTGATGTCCTCTAGTGGGATTTGAACCTCCGACCTTCCAGCCTGAAGTACCTTGCCCCAACCACTAGGCCACTCCTCTACTCCATATGAAGAGAGGCTAAAAAGGCTAAAAGAGAGGCAAAAATGTTAGGGCTCTTCAACCTGGAAAAGAGACGGCCGAGGGAAGATATGATAGAGGTCTATAAATTAATGAATGGAGTGGAACGGGTAAATGTAGATCGATGGTTTACGACATCAAAATATAGAAAGACCAGGGGGCATGCGATGAAGCTAGAAGGTAACCCATTTAAGACTAATAAGAGAAAATATTTTTTCACTCAACGTGTAATCAAACTCTGGAATTTGTTACCGGAGGATATAGTAAAAACTGTTAGTGTAGTTTGCTGTCTTGGTACACGTCGGTACCAATGACATAGGAAAATGTGGTAGGGAGGTTCTGGAGGCTAAATTTAGGCTTTTAGGTAGGAAGTTGAAATCCAGAACTTCCAGGGTAGCGTTATCCAAAATACTTCCCATTCCACGCACAGGACCCAAAAGGCAGGCAGAGCTCCGGAGTCTCAATGCGTGGATGAGACGATGGTGCAGGGAAGAGGGTTTTGGATTTGTTAGGAACTGGGGAACATTCTGGGGAAAGGAGGGCCTCTTCCGAAGGGATGGGCTTCACCATAACCGAGATGGAACCAGGCTGCTGGATTTAACCTTTAAAAAGGAGATAGAGCAGCTTTTAAACTAGATAATAGGGGAAAGCCGACAGTCGCACAAGAGCGCATGGTTCGGAAGAATGTATCCTTGAAGGATACTACCAAAAGCAGAGAGGTTCCAAAAAAGAGTAAAGTAGCCCAAATGCCCTCGAGTATGGAGCAGACAGAGCTTAAAAGATCCCAAATTACCCATGCCTACCAATACCCAGATTAATATGAATAAAATACAGTCTCTAAAATGCTTGTATGCAAATGCTAGAAGTCTAAAAAATAAGATGGGAGAGTTAGAATATATAGCACTAAATGAGAGGTTAGATATGATTGGACTCTCAGAGACATGGTGGAAGGAGGAGAACCAGTGGGACACTGTGATACCTGGGTACAAATTATATCGTAATGATAGAGCTGATCAAATTGGTGGAGGGGTTGCGCTCTATGTTAGAGAGGGCATTGCGTCAGAAAGGATTAAAGTTTTACAGGGTACAAAATTTGCTATAGAATCTCTAGGGATTGAAATTCCATGTAAAAAGGGGAAGGCAATGGCAGTGGGGGTGTACTATGGACCGCCTGGCCAGAATGAACAAATGGATGATGAAATGCTCAAAGAAATCAAGGAAGCTAACAAAAGTTACAGCGCAGTAATAATAATGGGTGATTTCAATTACCCCGGTATCGACTGGGTCAGTGTCTTGGCAGGACATGCTAGGGAGATAAAGTTCCTAGATGAAATAAATGACTGCTTCTTGGAACAGCTGGTTCATGAACCGACCAGAGGGAAAGCCATATTAGACCTAGTCCTTAGTGGAACACCATATCTAGTGCAAGAGATAAGGGCTTTGGGGCCACTTGGCAATAGTGATCATGACATGATTGCCTTTGAGTTAATTAGTGGAGGAGGGATAGTAAGGAAATCCACAGTACTACCTTTTAACTTTCGAAAGGGAGACTATGATAAAATGAGGAAAATAGATAAGAAAAAACTAAAAAGAGCAGTTGCAAATGTTAAAGACTTACATCAATCTTGGGTGTTGTTGAAAAATACTATCTTGGAAGCCCAGACCAGCTGTATCCTACGCTTTAAGAAAAGTGGAAGGAAGTCCAAAAAACTGCCAGCATGGTTTAAAGGTGAGGTCAGAGAGGCTGTTGTTGCCAAAAAAGCATCTTTCAGGAAATAGAAAAAGAGAGCCAAACGATGAAACCTGGACACAGCACAAGCACTGGCAAGTTAAATGTAAGGCATTGATAAGGCAGGCAAAGGGAGAATTTGAGAAGAAGCTTGCTGCGGAAGAAGAAATGCGAAATAAAGACTTTTACAAGTACATTCGTAGCAAAAATCCTGTGAGGGAGTCAGTTGGTCCATTAGATGATAGAGGGGTTAAAGGGGCACTAAGAGGCGACAAGGAGATAGTGGAGAGACTGAATGAATTCTTTGCTTTGGTCTTTACTGAGGAAGATGTAGGGATGTTACCCATGACTGAAGTGGTATTTAAAGGTGCGAAAAAATTGAAGGAAATATCGATACATCGGGAAAATGTCTTACAACTATTAGATAAACTGAAGAGCAGCAAATCACCTGGGCTGGATGATATACATCCAAGGGTGTTGAAAGAACTGAAATATGAGATTGCAGACCTGCTATTAGTAATCTGTGAACTATCATTAAAATCATCTGTAATATCTAAAGATTGGAGGATGGCGAACGTAACGCCAATTTTTAAAAAGGGTTCCAGGGGTGATCCGGGAAACTACAGACCGATGAGCCTGACGTCAGTACCGGGAAAAATGGTAGAAACCATCATAAGGAACAAAACTGCTGAACATGTAGATGGTCATGGCTTAATGGGAGACAGCCAACATGGCTTTAGCCAAGGAAGATCTTGTCTTACTAATCTGTTATGTTTTTTTGAAGGTGTGAATAAACAGGTGGACAAAGGTGAGTCGGTTGGTATAATGTATTTGAACTTTCAGAAAGTCTTTGACAAGGTCCCTCATCAGAGACTTTTGGAAAAACTAAAGAGTCATGGGATAGGAGGCAGTGTACTATTGTGGATCAGGAACTGGTTAAAAGATAGAAAGCAGAGGGTAGGGCTAAATGGCCAATTTTTCCCAATGTAGAAAGGTGAATAGTGGTGTACCCCAGGGATCTGTGCTGGGTCCGCTGCTTTTTGACATATTCCCTTTTCCAGGTCATTTATGAATAACGAGTGAGGTTATCAAATTTGCAGATGACACAAAACTATTTAAAGTTGTTAAAACCCAAGAGGATTGTGGAAAATTGCAAGAGGATCTTGATAAATTGGAAGACTGGGCATCAAAATGGCAGATGAAATTTAATGTGGACAAGTGCAAAGGTATGCACCTAGGGAAGAACAACCCAAACTATGGTTACACGATGCAAGGTTCCACATTAGGAACCACCACCCAGGAAAAAGATTTAGGCATCATTGTGGATACCATGTTAAAACCCTCGGCCCAGTATGCAGCGGCGGCCAAGAGAGCAAATAGAATGCTAGGTATCATAAGGAAAGGAATGGAAAATAAAACAAAGGATATAATAATGCCTCTATATCATTCCATGGTGAGACCGCACCTTGAATATTGTGTGCAATTCTGGTCGCTGTATCTTAAAAAGGATATAGCGTTATTAGAAAAGGTTCAGAGAAGAGCCACCAAAATGGTAAAGGGGATGGAAGGATACCCCTATGAAGAAAGGCTAAAAAGGTTAGGGCTCTTTATTTATTTATTTAATTTTCTTATATACCGCGCTATTTGTCATCAGTGCGGTTTACATTGAAACAATACAACATTTGGTCAGATATAACAGACCTATTACAAGTAACAGAAAAATGAACATGGAAGTAAACAGGGAAATCATTTATATTTCTAGAAAATACATGTTAACCTTGAAAAGAGACGGCTGAGGGGAGATATGATAGAGGTCTATAAATTAATCAATGGAGTAGAACGGGTAAACGTAGATCAATTGTTTATGTTATCAGAATATGGAAAGAGTAGGGGACATGCAATGAAGCTACAGGGTAAACTATTTAAAACTAATAAGAGAAAACATTTTTTCACTCAACGTGTAATCAAACTCTGGAATTTGTTACCAGAGGATGTAGTAAGAGCTGTTAGTGTAGCGGGTTTAAAAAAGGTTTGGACAAGTTCCTGGAGGAAAGGTCTGTAAACCATTATTAAAAGGGACCCGGGATATCACTGCTTGACCCAATACAAGCATTGAGGAACCTTAGTCTTTTGGGGAAACTGCTAGGTACTTATGACCTAGATTGGCCACTGTTGGAAACAGGATTCTGGGCTTGATGAACCTTGGTCTGACCCAGTATGGCATATCTTATGTTCTTATTTCCTTCTCAAGATCAAGGAATATAGTCTTAAAATGGGTCTGCACCTTAACGTTAAGAAGACAAAGATCCTGACAACTGGTAAAATCAATAAGTTAATCATTGATGAAGAAGAAATTGAAATGGTTGACAACGTTAATTTACTTTGATCAACAATCAATAAAGAAAGGACTAGTAGTCAAAAAATCTGATGATGTATTGCTCTTGGTAGTATGGCTATGAAGGATTTAGACAAGATTCTCAAGAGCAGAGATGTTTCCCTCCATACAAAGATTTGACTTGTCCAGGCCATTGTGTTTTCAATAATCTCACATGGATGTGAAAGTTGGACAGTGAAAAAGATAGATAGGAAGAAAATTGATGCCTTTGAATTATAGTGCTGGTGATGAATACTGTGTATAGCATGGACTGCCCGGAGAACCAACCAGTCAGCACTAGAGGAGATCAAACCTAAGCTTTCCTTAGAAGCTCAAATGACAAGACTTCAACTTTCATACTTTGGATACATCATGTGAAGAGAGAGATCATTGTCGAAAGACATAATGCTTGGCAGGGTAGTAGGTCACCGTAAAAGAGGAAGGCCGGCAATGAGATGGATTGATACAACAACAGCAGCTATGGATACCAGTCTATCAACAATGAGCTGCTTGGCTGAAGCTGAACAAAGTTTAGGTCAACTATCCAGAGGGCCGCCGGGAGTTGACATTTAATCAACGGCACTTAACAACAACAAAGTGTACGCAGTGCTGTACAGACACATAAAAGACGGTCTCTGCTTATCAGAGCTTACAATCTAATCGACAGACAATACAATAGATGAGGATGAGGGTATAAAAAGAAGATGAGGAGTCACAAGGAAAACAGGAGATTAGGATCCAAAGGCAGCCTCAAAGAGGTGAGCTTTCAAGATGGATTTGAAAAGGGGAAGAGAGGAAGCCTGATGTACCGATGGAGGTAGTTTGTTCCAGGCATAAGGAGCAGCAAGGTGAAAGAAGCCGAGTCTGGAGATGGCAGTCGAAGAAAAGAGCATAGAGAGAAGCAAGCCAGTGGAAAAACGGAGTTCATAGGGAGGGGTGTAGGGAGAGATGAGAGAGGAAAGGTAGTGAGGAGCAGTAGAATGAATGCATTTATAGGTCAGAAGAAGTTTGAACTGGATATAGAAATGGAAGGGGAGCCAATGAAGTGACTTGAGAAGAGGGGTTATATGGGTATATGGGAGTCATGGACATGAAAACTGAAATCTCCCAGTATCATAAGGTGAGTCAAGTTGATAAATATGTCAGATACTGAGGAACAGAGTAGGCTCCAAGAGGTGGCATCTGAGTTGGGTGGGCAATAAACTAGAAGCATAAGAAATGACTGCAATAAGCAGTCTATGTGAAATAATGGAGCTTCGGGGTAAGTAAGAATGGTATCTCTGCACCTGATACTACAAAGAATAGAGAAGACCAACTTGGCAACCTGGTCAAGGATAAGCTAGATAAGGAGTTGTTAGGAGGGAGCACTCGGACCAGGTAACCTTCTTCCATATCTTTTATCCAAGTTTCAGTCAAGCAGAGCATACAAAATTTGTCATGAATCAAACTGATTTGGAACGAGGGGAACTAATATTTAGCAGGCCAACCAAATGCAAAGAGAGTGGGGCCTGGAGTAGAGGCCCAGTATGTCTAGAGCTGTGAGAGGCAGACTTTTCCATTCAGTCCTCCTTTGAGGAACAGTATCAAAGGCTTGCTGAAATCTAGGTATATCACCATCCATCGCATGCCCTTGATCTAGTTCTCTGGTCACCAATTCAAAGAGCTCAATCAAATTTGTTTGGCATCATCTTTTGCTGCTCCATTGTAAATCAGAGTTTGGCCTATTTTGAAAAAATGGAACACTAACATTGGCCAAGAAATGTAGTTTAATTTTGCTTCGGGGTTTTTTGTGTTTTTGTCGTCTTCATATAGTTTTTCTTAATATTGCGCCCTATTGCTCAACAGTGCACACACTATTCAGCGATATTGCGCTGAGAGCAGCTTTCCCAGTACTGTGTCAGTGCTGCACTGTCGCCCCCAGAAGCCCTGTTTTTGGGCCTCCTGCAGAGGTAGGATGTTAGGAGCAGGTGCAACGGTGGTAAGGGTGAGGGAAGAGGGAGACGATGCTGGGCACCTTGGATGGGGGGCGATTAAGGAAAGAGGAGAGACATGCTGGACATCTTAGGGTGGGAGAAGGGAATGAGAGAAGTAGAGATTCTAGAGACATGGGAGGGGAGGTAGTAGGGAAGAGGAAATACTGGAGACCTGGACTACAGGTAGGGCGGGGAAGCATGGCCGATGGTTTGCTTAGGGTGTCAGGTATCCTTGGTCCAGCCCTGACTTTGCCAATAGGCATAGATGGATGTGGAGTTTGCTAATATGTAGTAGATAATAAAATATGTAAATCTATGCATATACTTAATATAGGCACAGACATTTACACCTCCTCTCTAGCTGCTGTAAATATTTACACCTGCAATGTAGGTGTGATTTCTGCTGTTTACACTAGTATTTTATAAAGCTACATAGGTGCCTATATGTCTTTCTAAAACAGTGCTTAAAGTAGGTACCTACTTGCCCTCTTGAATTAGGTATCCTCTTATAAAAATAGTCTCTAAATGTACCCAGGCATTAGTGCCTCACCTGTCGTTTTCACTCAGTATCTGTCGTCCTTTTCTCCAGAAAAAGATTGGTCTAGGGGAAGCTTTTGGTTTGCATTCTATTGTGACCACACCACCTACTTTCACGAGTGTTATCCTTTTGACAAGAGATTTAGAAAAGTCTGGTCCCACTGCTGAAAGCAAAGAACAAAAGGGTCAGGTCATCAGAAGGGTATCTGAATAGGCAAGCAAGAAGAAAAGCATTATTGGCTATGATGCGGAGACATACCTGTGCAGAGGAAGGGTGATAGTAGCCACATGAGGACATAAATGTAAGCAGAGAAATAGTTGCAAACTTGTGAAAATTACCATTTGAGTGTGAGGCAGACATATTATCATGTGAGACGAGAACATGCATCTGTTATCTCAACCTCTGATAAAAGAAGCCTGGTTGTACACATGAGCAAGTAAAAGCGTGGACATGAATATGTAAATGTGTGCATGCATTTGGAGGTTCTGTGTTGTGTGTATAATAACTTCTGCAATGCTGAATGTGTATCTGACTGTGCATGCATGTGTGTGAATGAGTCTGTGTGTGTGTGTACATGAGTGCAGGTCTAGGTCTATGTCTGTGAATGTATCTGTGGGTTTGCAAGTGTGTAGGAGTGGAAGAGTGGCCTAGTGGTTAGAGCACAGGGTTTGATTCCCACAGGCTTTGGGCGTCACTTAACCCTCCATTGCATCAGAAGAAAGGTCTGGCAATCTACATCCTGTCACACTGCCAAGAAAACCGCTGGGTTGCCAGGAGTCAGCATTGACTCAAAAGGCACACATTGCATTGCATTTTTGTATATGTGTGCACAGGGTCTACCCAACTACCAGGCAAACTAAGCTATTGCCTATGGAAGAAGCTTCTGGGGGCAGCAATAAGCAACTACATCACAGCAAAACAATGGGTCTTAACAGCTTCACAAATTCAGATTCACCAGTGCTCATTTCTAGCCTCAGGAAGAATGGGCAATTTGCAAATAGTTCCTCTATTTTTGTAAGAGACTTTTGGAAAGTTCCCTCACTATGTATAAATTTACAAAACAAAATTTAATATTTAAAAGTACAATGTCGGGGAAGGAAGTGATGACATCGGTCGGGATGGCAGCATGAGTTGTGAGCTCCGGAGTTAAACCCGGTGATCGGCAATAAATCCCCCCCCTCCCTCCCCGGGACGGCATTAAAAGCGGGTTGAGTGAGGACAGGTCTGGCAGAGGAGAAAGGAGATGAGATGACAACCGGAAAAAAGGCAGCAGACCTCAAGGAATTCGCTTATGCAGGAGGGCATGCTGACAGAGTGGAAAGATGGTGGTGGCGAGCGCTTCAGGAGGCGAAACAACGGAGCGCAGGGGAGGACAGCATGCGGAGTCAGAGCATGGAGAAACGGTAGTAAAAAACGTGTCTAGAGAAGAACTGAGAGCATGGTTCGATGAGATAAAAACAGAACTAGCAGCAGTGAAATCGGAGGTGGGGGAAGTGTGTGCAGAGCTCAGAGAAGAGGTGGGTGAGCTGACACGGAGAACAGACGAGCATGAGCAGCAACTGGACCAACTGCAGTCTAAGCAGGCAGGAGTGGAGAGATCCTTGAAAGAGGTGGTTCAATGGAAAGAACAAGTGTTGTACAAAATAGAAGACCTGGAAAATCGTACCAGGAGGAATAATCTGAGAATAAGGGGAATTCCTGAGGATCCAGAGCTCAGTGACAGTAGGAAAGTAGCAGAAGCGGTGTGTAATGCTATCCTGCAGGAAGATGGGAAGGAGGAGGAGGTGGACAAGGTGAAACTGGATAAAGCACAGGGCGTTAGGACCGAGTAGACCTAACAGACCCAGAGACATAGTAATCTGTGTGCAGGACTTTACAGTCAAAGAGAGGATAGTGGCGCAGATGCGGAGACTAAAGGAGTTCACGTGGCAAGGATACAAAATAGAAATTTTTGCGGATTTGGCTGCTGGGACTCTGCAACGACGAAGAGAAATGCAGCCCATTACAAATCTATTGAGAAAAGAAAATGTACGCTATCGATGGCTGTATCCATTTGGCCTATGCTTCAATGTGGGAACTAGGAGCTGGAGAGTGCGTAACTATGAGGAAGCAGAAAAGGCGATGAAGGAGGCAGGCCTTGAGGGAATTCAGAGAGAGCGACAGCGAAGGAAGCGGTTAGAGAGAGAGCCAGATGCTAAGAAGAAGCTGAAGGGGAACAGTGGCGGGAGCGATATGAGTAGTTTCAAGAAGATGAGAAAGCAGACATCCAGAACGGCTCCAACCTGACGAGAGGAAAGCAAGAAAGAGATGGATCTCACAGGAATAAAAGACATTGAGGGTTTGCTGATGAAAATGTTTAAGATTAATTGGAGGACAATTGAATAATTGAACTGAAGGGAGGGAATGGGGTGAAAGAAGAGGGGGGTGTTGAATGTTGGAAGTTCAAGGTTGAAAGTTAAAAGTAAAAAGTTAATACATTATTATTAAGGACAAGGGAAAGGGGAGGCAAGATGGAGGAGTGGGGGTAGAAGGAGGGAAAAGGGAATAAATATATAGAGTTGAAGGGAGGGGGGATAAGGGGGAAGAGTTCTGCAAGGGAACAAGGAGCTGGGGGGGAACAAGGGGAAGAAGGTTGCTCCAGACCGATGAGCACTACTCCGAAGGAGGCCTCAGGAGGGAGGAGGGGGGTGGATGCTGAGGGGGAGGGAAGGAGGGAGGAGGAGGGGCAGGGCAAGAGGGGAGAGGAAGGGAGGGGAAGGGGGAAAAAGGAGGGGGAAGGGAAGGAACGGGGGAGTTCAAAAGTAGGAGAACAAAAAATGAATGTGGTCACAATTAATGTGAGAGGATTGAGAACATGGAGGAAAAGAAGGCTAGTGGAAAAAGACGGGTGCAGACTTCAGGCAGATTTTATTTATTTATTTTATTTATTTAAAGGGTTTTTCTATCCCGCCTTATCCTTCAATCAAGGCGGTGTGCACATCAAACAATCAGTGGTAGTGGAGTGTGTGTGAGTTAGTTTATGTACAGTGAGGGTGCGTGGGTGCAAGTGTGTTGATTAGCGTGATCTATTTACAACATGTGCTTTTTACAGTTATATACAAGGGTTTGCTGTTTCTGCAGCTTGCTGTGGTTGATCTTCAATCGAGTCTGTGGTTCTGATCTGTGGTTGGTCTGAGTTTGTATGGTCTGGTTACTCGCTTGGGCCATAGTATTCGGTGAAGAGCACTGTCTTTAGGTGTTTTCGGAAGTCCTTTGGATCTTCAGTTGACCGTAGCTCATCTGGGAGTGTGTTCCATATTGTTGGAGCCGCCAGAGATAGGGCTCTTTGTGTGGTGGATTTGCATGCTTTTGTGTAGTTGTTTGGGGTGTTGAGTGTATCAGCTGTGGTCTTTCTTCTAGGTCTGGTGCTTACGTTGGGGAGTATGAGGGGCTGTAGGCTGAGTGTGGAGTTTTTGTGTTTGATTCTGAAAATGTTTAAGATCATTTTGTATTTGATGCGGTGGCTGACTGGGAGCCAGTGGAGGTCTTTTAGTATGGGTGTGATGTGAGCTTGTATTGGAGAGCCGGTGATTATTCTGGCTGCTGTGTTTTGAGCCATCTGAAGTGGCCTGAGTGAGTGTTTTGGCATGCCGCTATAGATCGGGTTGCAGAAGTCGAGGATGGGAGTTATAAGCGCTTGGCAGACTGTGCGGAAGTGGTCTTGTGTGAGAAGAGGTTTGAGGTGTCTGATTACTCTCATCTTGTAGTATGCGTTCTTGGTGGTTCTTCTTATGTGTGATTGTAGGTTCAGCTCTCTGTCGAGTGTTATTCCGAGGTATTTCACCGTTCTTCAGAGGTATTGCTGTGTTGTTGGTTTTGATGAAGGGAGGGGGGCTGAAGGTGTTGTTTCGTGTGATGATGAGTGCTTCTGTCTTGCTGAGGTTTATGGCTAGGTTGTTGTGCTGGAGCCATTTGGACATGCTGTTGAGACAGTCTGTTATTTTGGAGTAGTCGGGGCTGTCGAGGTTGATTGGGGTGTATATCATGATGTCGTCTGCGTAGATTGTGTAGTTTATTTTGTGTGCTTTTATGATGTTGCAGATTGGTTGTATATATATTTTGAATAGGAGTGAGGATAGTGCGGATCCTTGTGGTACCCCTTGCTTGATCTTTGCGGGTCTTGAGATGTTAGATCCGATCTTGACTTGGAACTGTCTGTCTGTTAGGTATGAGTTGAAACATTTTAATATGGTGCCCTCTATCCCGATGTTTTGTAGTCTGGTTAGGAGGATTCTGTGGTCAACTGTATCAAACGCAGCTGAGATGTCCAGGAAGATCATTAGTGTTCCTTGTTTGTGGTTGTCTATGGTTTGGATTATGTCGTTGAATAGGTATAGCAGTAGTGTTTCGACTCCGTGGTTGGGGCGGAAGCCATGTTGATGTAAGTCCAGTGGAGCATGTGCATTGATGCATTCAAGAAACGCACCTGAAAGTAGGGCAGGAGAAAATGTTACAGACAAAGAAATATCCAAAGGTAATCTTAGCAGGGCAAAGAGCGGAACCTATGAAGGGAGGGGTGGGTATAAATGTGGGGGCAGGAATGGCTGAAAAAGTGGTGGGGGAGTACAGGGATAAAAGAGGAAGGTGTGTAGGAGTTAAAATCCAGGTGGGGAAGGAACAAGTGTGCGTTCTTAGTTTGAATGGGCCCAATGAGAAACAAGGGGAATTTTTTGAGCGTATAAGGGGGGAGTTGGAGGAATGGGGGAGACACCGATAATTGTGGGTGGAGACTTTAATTTAACAGGATAATAGGGGGGGGGGCAGGGGAGTAGGGAAGGGAATAGATAGGGAGAAAATGATGAAAATGAAGGAAGTCCTGGGGCTCATAGATGTATGGAGATGTAAAAATCCAGGGAGGAAACAGTATACGTTTTATTCAGCTCCACACGATACATACAGTCATATAGATATGATATGGGTGGGAGGTAGGTGGATGAATAGAGTGGAGGAAGTGGAACAGGGGTCCATTACTTGTACGGACCATGCTCCGGTGAGCGCGAAGTTTAATTTGGAATATACTGATGAAGGAATAAAGTTCTGGAGATTGAATGAGTCCCTACTGGAAGAACCAGAAATAGTAGAGAAGATGACTAAAGTAATAAATGAAAATCAGGAATTTCATTTGAATGGAGAGGTGGGTATAGGAATGGTGTGGGATGGACTAAAAGCGGTGGTGCGAGGGCATTTGATTGGGGAGGCGGTGAGAAGGAATAGAGTTAAAGGGCAGACAGAGAGACAAATACATGAAGAGATTAGGAAATTGGAAAATAGTCACCAGTGCGATAGAAAGGCAGAGGTGTTAGGAGAGTTATAGAGATTGAGGGGGAAGTTAGGGCAGTTGAGGGTGAGTAAAATGGCACATGAATTGAATGTAATGAAGCATATGTTTGAGGGGGGGGGGAATAGGGTGGGGCGTATCTTAGCCCATAGAATAAAAGTGAGAGCTTCGCAGAATAATATAGGTAGCATAAGAAGTGGGACGGAACAACTGGTACATGGGAACAATGAAATCAGACAGACGTTCACAGAGTACTATAAGAAATTATATAGTAGTGAGATTAAGGGGGGGAATGAAAAAAGTAAGGAATATTTGGAGGACTGCCAGCTACCAACAATAACCCAGGAGGCGGCGGATTGGGTAGATAGGCCTATTGGGGAGGGAGAGGTAGAGGAGGCCATTAAATCTTTGAAGCTAGGCAAAGCACCAGGGTTGGATGGTCTCACGAGGAAATTCTACAAAGTATTTCAGCTGGCCATTAGACCCTTAATGGTAGAAGTGTTTAATGGGGTAATAAAGGAGGGAAGGGTACCGGGTTCAATGACAGAGGCAGGGATCACAGTGTTGCTGAAGCCCGGGAAGGATCCCATGGTGTGTGGGTCCTATAGACCAATATCCTTATTGAATGTTGATGCTAAATTATTGGCAAATAGATTGCAAAGAGTAATGCAGAAGCTGGTAAATCTGGACCAAACGGGGTTTGTGGCTGGACGGCAAGGGGAGGACAATATACGAAAAATCTGTAATCTAACGTGGGAAGTGCAACGGACGGGTCAAAAGGCATTTTTTATATCAGTTGATGCAGAAAAAGAATTCGATAGAGTTGAGTGGCCGTTTATGTTACAAGTGTTGGAAAAGATGGGATTGGGGGAAAATTTTGTAAAATGGATACAAGCACTTTACAAGGCACCTAAAGCCAGGATAAGGGTAAACGAGAGCTACTCTGATGCCATCAGGTTAGAGAGGGGAACTAGACAGGGATGCCCGCTATCACCATTGTTATTTGCATTGATGATAGAGCCTTTAGCGGAGAAGGTGCGGAGGAAGGAGGATATCAAGGGGGTGAACATGAATGAATGGGAATCGAAGGTAGCGCTTTTTGCAGATGATATTATTTTTACAATAAAGGAACCGTTGATATGCAGGAAATAGAATACAGTGGGTTGGCGGGATAGAAAATAAATTGTAGTAAAGTGGAGCTATTAGGTTTCAATCTTAGTGAAGAGCTGGTAGGAAGCTTAAAGAGTGGGTTTGCGTTTAAATGGGTTGAGGGAACATATCGTTATTTAGGGATTCATATGGGGAAAGATATGCAACGTTATGGAAATGTAACTGTGTCCCATTGAAAGAGGTGAAAAAAGATTTACAAAAATGGATAGGATTATATTTAACATGGTTTGGGAAAATAGCAGTTATCAAGATGAATGTACTGCCGAGATTTCTGTTTCTGTTCAGTTCAATCCCGTGTAGGGTTCCATGTATATACATGAAGCAGGTGCAGAAGTTAATGTTGGATTTCATCTGGGCGGGGAAGGCTCCGAGGGTATGTAGATACATGATGTTCAGGGATAAAGGTGAGGGGGGGCTGGGGATTCCATGGATGGAGAAGTACTATGTGGCCTCACAATTAAGAGCTCTAGCAAGTTGGCAGGGGATGGGTGAGGTCCCCTTATGGGTACAATTGGAACAGGAGCAGCAGAAAGGAAAGAATTTGGAAGCTTGGATATGGGATCCGGTAGCAAAAAAGGAAGAGGGAAAGAAGGTAATCCCTATAGGGAGTTTACTAAGGAGATATGGATGAGAGTAAAAGGGCAACTTTTGAATGGGAAGAGATATACGAGGGAAACACAAATCATGGGGATAGGAGATTTCCGACCTGGTAAAGAACGGGGAATATATAAGGAGTGGAGGGATAAAGGAGTAAGGACATTAGGGCAAATAATAAATAAAAGAGGAGAGATCTGTAGTTTTGAGAAGCTGCAAGAGGAGTATGGGATACAGAGAAAAGATTATTATGCGTACATGCAGTTGGTATCCTATATAAGCAAGACGGGGGTTCGGGAAGACTTGAGGAAGGAAGAAACTAAGTTTGAGGTAGTAATGGGAAAGGTAGGAACTAGAAAGGGGGTGATAGCAAAAATTTATGCTGATCTGCTCGCACAGGTAAAGGAGGGGGCTCAGGGGAAGAGTAAAGGGGGAAAAGGGTGGGAGCAAACACTAGGGGAGAATGGGACAAAGAATGGTGGCAAAATATTTATAAATGGTCAAAGAGGTTGGCACCAGGAACGATATATTTGGAAAATAGTTTAAAAGTGAGATATCAAATGTATTGGACTCCCTGGAAGGTAAGGGCATTTAATAAACAGGAAAAGGGAGAATGTTGGAGGGGCTGTGGCGAGAGGGGCTTTGAAACATATACTGTGGGGATGTCCAGTAATACAGATGATGTGGAAAGCAATAATGGAGGGGAGAATATTTGAAATGGTCACGGTGAAGGTCAAATTGACACCTTCTATGGTTATATTGAATGAAATGCAAGAGGAAGGAGAAAGAAGTGTACAAATGATGATGGGATGTTGTATTGGGACAGCGAGAAGGGAGATTATGGCCCACTGGAAATGCCAGGAGGCGCCAACTATACAAAAGATAATGAACCGCATGGAAAGGTTGTGGAATATGTGCGAAATTGCAGCGCACAAGCAGCATAAAATAAAAACATTTCGGGAAATATGGGGAAGATATGAGGAATGGAGAGATGGAGAAAAGGGGTCGTGAGGTGGTTAAGGGAAGGGGGGAAGGGCAAGAGAGGGATTGTAGGGGGGAATTGAACTGATAGAAATGTTATAACTGATATAAGGATGTAAGAAAATTGAAGATGAATGGAAAGTTTGATGTATAGAGTAATGTAGTTCTAATGTTGTATGTAAAGAAGTTCATGATAATAAAAATATTGAAATTAAAAAAAAAGTACAATGTCCAGCTATAGCAGTTTTATAGGGTTTCTTGGAAAAATGATGTTGAAATGATTGAATGAGTTTAATAATGAAAATCTCGGGGAGGGGTGCTAGAGGTCTTGAAGCTAAATTGTAAGGGGGCATAAGGCTGAAGGCTTGCTTAGGGCATCCAATAACCTTGAACTGGCCCTGTGTGTAAGTGTCTGCTGGGTCTCTCCCAGCCTTTAAGCTTAGTCCTGTACCAGCTGTCACTAGCAGTGCACTTTATTAAGATGTTTTCTAAATTGCTGTGAGACATTATTGCAACCTCGGGCTTTGCAACAGCTTTTCTCTCTCTTTCCTTTGCAAGTTTCATTTTTAGCAGTGTTTGTTATTGCATAGGTTATGCATAGGAAAGCACACAGCAGGGTTTTAAAATTAGATACACATGCATGTGTTCTTTCTTCTGACCTCCCTCCATCCTGGGAAGCTCTCATCTCTCCCCACGGGTAAAGCCAGATGCAGGCAATTTATAGCCCCAGAGATTTAGACATATATCACTTGCCAGTTCAAAGAAGCTTCCTGAATCTTAATCGGATGGGAAGAGAGAGAGAGAGAGAGAGAGAGAGAGAGAGAGAGAGAGAGAGAGAGAAAGAGAGAAAGGCAAGGGGGGGGGGGGAGGGAAAGAAAGCATAACTATGTAACATGAAAGGTGTGCGAGGCTTTGAGAAAGAACAGGACTCAACCTAGGGATGATACTTGCTCCTTAGCAAATCAACTAGTATAGGCCCCCCATCCACTATTTTACCTCTCTTTCTCTCATCCTTTCGACCTCCCTCCCCGTCACCCTTAAGCCCTGCAGTTTCCTTCTCAGTAATGCCTAGAAATACCTCCCCCAGCCAGTATCATCCATCCCACATTTTACTATATCATCCTTTTTTCTAAATTAATTCAAAATGACTGCTCATCTAATCATTTATCAAAAGTCTCCCTCTTGTTGGCAGCTCGGGGTTAGTGCTGTGGCACAGCATTCCTCTTCTTCTAATTGCTCCAGCAACAGTTCTGGGGCTGACAATATGAATAACTGTAGCTTGCACGTGATTCCTACAGTTTGCACTTTTGCCCCTATGCCCTGGCTACAAGTCTATTGAACTGGGGACATTGTTGGATAAGGTGAGAACTGGAACACTGATGTGCATCTCTGCATTGTGCCAACATGAAATTTAGTGGTGCAGCTGGGGCTTTAGTGGTGGAGAAGTGTGCTGTCAGAGAGAAGTGGGCTTGTGCACTGTTCTGACTAGCCCAAATGTCAGTGTAGAAATGCATGCCACTATTGGCCACTTGCCCCAATTTGCCCTTTACTCCCAGTATGGACAGCCCTGCCTGTGACACAAGTTATAAAGTGCGCGTGCTAGACCCCCCACCACTGATACATGCACCACGTGGTGTTTGTGGCAGGGCATTTGCACTAGCTGAGTGCGTGAGACAGAAGAAAGGGATGTATGGGTGCACTGAGAGGATTGTGTGAGACTGTGTGTGCAACAATGCATATGTGTGTAAGAGCAGAGTGTGTGCATGCAATATCTGACTCCACTGAAGGCACCTAAATTGTGGGTTCTGTTTCTCCTTCTTGGGGTTTCTCGCAACTCACCAATGACCCGCAGTTCGGCACTGCTCAGAATCACCCCATGCTTGTTTTCTGCCACACACTGATACATGCCGGAGTCCGACACATTCACTGCAGTTATGGTGAGAGCTCCATGCTCAAGATGAATCCTATCCTGTATAAGAATTAAGAGCATACTTCAGAGCATGTTCAATGTAACTGTTCCTGTATGTTAATATATTGCAAGGAGTCAGTGATCAAAGGAGAACAATTTGAAAAAGTCACTTATCTAAGTAAATACCAATTTATTTGGGTAAAACTGCTCATCCTCCATGAAGCTAAAAGTCTATGCATTGTTCTGCAATGTGCTTACTTATAGCCACACTGTTTGAAGGCTTTCCAATGGGGAATTTAGGTCAGTGGAGGAAAACAATCACTCATTCTGGAGGTTGTTTTCGACTCTGAAAACTAGGGGGTAATCTTATAAGGGAGTAGAGAATGTACAGCAGGGTTCTATAGAGACACAGAAGCATGATGGCAGAAAAAGACCTTATTCAGTCTGCTCTTCCATACCAACTACTGTAGTCCCTTTTTTTCATTTAGAGATCTTTTGTGTTGGTTCCATGCTTTCTTGAATTCATATACTGCACTCAAGTGGGTTCTTCTAAAATTGCCCAGAGATATACACACATAAGAAGATGCATGCTGCATGTGTATAGGCATTCCCAGGGTAGGATTGGAAATTTATAAGCATACTTCATAAAATATGTGCATATTGTGGCGCTGCGCCCCGACTAGGCGGTCGCCTATAGGTTGCAGTGTGCCACCTCATAACATTTATTTTGCTCCATCTTAAGAGCTAGGACTTCTGACAATGTAGTTGTAGGTCAAGAAGACAGTCCGAGTGAGTTTTGGCAAACACAGGAAATTTATTTATTAATTTTTTTTTTGACAAGACTTTGCAAACAACTTTCGTTGTGTAGCATTTGAACAGGACAACTTAAAGAGGATATTTTCTCCAATCAGAATTATTGTACAAAACAATGTCCTGGTAGTGCTCAAGCATAAACTTCTTTCATGTATAACAAACAGTATTTGCTTCTTCAAATGCCAGGGTTAAAACTTAGTGCTCACTGGTTCCTAGTGCCTTCAGTAAAGATATCAGCTTCTTTTAAACTGTGCAAGCTTAAACAAGGTTCCTTCTTCCTGTTTCTATTATCCACAGAATAACAGCTTCTTAAGACATTCAGTTTACACTTAGGCCCTTCAGTTAGCTCTAACAATGGCAATCCCTTTTCTTTCCAAGGTTTTCCAGCGCTCAGAACAACAAGGCTTTTTCTAGGCTAAACCGGTTCCGGTTTTCTCTGAGCTTAAAACTCTTGGCCTTCTTTTACTCCGATGCTAGACAAAGAGAGCAATCCATTAAACTATCAGCCGAGTCCTGTTCCATCTCACAGGGCTCCATGTCCATACTTTCACAGAGTTACATTCCTCTGGGCTTGGAACTTGCTCTGTGCACGCAGGCTTGACTTCTTTTAAAAGCTTAAACAGTTTGTTCCACTGAGACTTCTGTCTCCCCTCTGGGTTCCTAGGGTGACTGCAAGGCTTCCTGTCTCTGAATAAAATATCCACAGGCTCTGACTGTCTGACCTTGCTTGTGGTAACACTCTGCCTTACAGGTTTTAAAAGGGGTAAAACTTTTCTCTTGGAATCTTCTAATGCTGCTCCTCTAGCAGGGTTATAACCTTCAGTTTCCCCAGGAGTATCCCTCCTACCTTCAAACCGGGCTGTAAACCTCTCACGGCAGGGGCTCCTCTCTGGAGTGCAGTCTTCTGAACAAAAGCGGCTCTGAGAGCTTCTCCGGTGTCTGTTCCTAGACACTCTCTGCCTTTGATGCCTGAAGTTTGAGTTCTCCTTTGCTGTGTATATTTCCTTTTCACATTGCCTGTAACCTGCTTCCTCAGCCCCTCTCTCCTGGACGGCTGTAGACTGGCTCTGTCTCCAGTCCTGTGCCTGCTACGGTGGCTGGCTCTGTTCCCGTCTCTGAGACTCTGGCTGGTTCTGTTCCCTTCTCCTCCACTCTGGCCTTGGCCCTGGCACCGGCTCTGGCCGTGGCTTTCTCTGAGACTGTGTCTCCTGCTCTCCGTGAGCCTGTCTCTGTATCTGGAACTGGAACTAGAACAAGAGCTGGAACTGGAACTCCTCCACCTGCTTCTTTCTCCTTTCCTCCTCTCTCTGTTCCCTCTTCCTGAGAGCTTAAATGTGTTTGAGTGTCTTCCTTTTCCTGGCTCCTCCCCTAGGTGCCTCCCATCTCCACCCTGTGTTGCCATGGAGCCTGGGTGTGGCCTGCATTCAATAGTTCTGAATGTGTGGTTTTTTTTCTCTACCTGCATTCTGATACATGTGCTTAGCTGAGGGATTCCTCTGCCTAGAAGAAAAAGTTCTTTTTCCAGGTATTTTCCTAGGCTCTAGTGCAGCCTCATCACCACAATATACAGTTATTCTTTTCAGCACATATGTGCACACAATTGCTTCTTCCTTGCAGCAGTATAAATTTAGTGCTTACTTTTTCTGGGGGAATTTTATAAAGGCACATATGTGAACATATTGTCTTTATAAAAGACCCAGTCCTAGACTTGCAACACTCTACAGTGATTAATATTTATCATACTGAAATATCTGCAGCTCAAGAATGAGTTTTGAATTTAAGGCTGGGGCCCATTCAAATTTCATATTTATTTTTATTGTTTTCTACTTCACTTTCAATTTAAAGTATTTTTCAGTCCTCTTCCCCTCCTGTACTGATAAGTCTATTGTGCGAGCTCAGTCTAAATGGATCCCAACAGGAGCTGTGGACTTGGCAATTGGAACCTTTAAGGATATGATGCTGAAAGACATGCAACAGTTGGAGAATCTCTACTGATTTAAAGTGCAATCTAATATATCTAAAAGCGATACTTTAGCATTATGTCAACTTATGGATGATGATCGCATTGTGATATCTAGAGCCACTAAAGAGGATGCTTTTGATGTCCAAGACAGAGAGCAATATCTATTTGAAGCATGAAAGCAGATATCAGATACTAAATTTTACAAGAAATTGGATACTGATCCTACTATGCAATTACAAGTTATTATTAAGGATCTTGTGAAAGAGGCTAGTGTAGTTAATTATCTTGCTAGGAGGAGAGTGATTTTCTGATATCCAGTTATTTATTTTTTGCCCTAAGTTCATAAGGATATACAGGGTGGCCCAAAAAAAAGTGAGAACATCTCGTAGCATATAAGTTATTTAAAAATTCAAAAAGACAGATGTAAACGATTGACAAATTTTAAAAAAAATGGCGACCAGAAATTGTCGAAATAAAAACGTTATATATCTAAAAAAGGTAAATAAGTAAACTATTTAAGCTTTTAATTTACGAAATGTTCTCACTTTTTTTGGGCCACCCTGTATAATGACCCTAGAAAGACCAATAGGGTTTACCTTTGCCTCTGTTTTAGAGCCTCTTTCTCAGTTCATTAATCAGTTTTTAAAACCAATGGGAAACTGAATAAGTCATATGAGGTGTGATCAAAAAGTATCGAGACTTGTTGTGTTGCTATCTTTATTTAATTTCTTGATATACTACCCAGGCTGAAAGGCATTAGAGCAGTTTACAAATGCTACAAGCAGGTACTGGATATATTCCCTCGTCCCCAAAGGGCTCAAACTACATGAGTACTTTATTTATTTATTTATTTACAGTCTCTTTTATACCGCGCTATTTGACATCAGTGCGGTTTATAATGAACATTAAACTACACATCTCAGTTTAGTGATTTGTGCTTACAATAAACAGGTATAATAACTTGGGTATACATTAAACAAGTTTCTTGAGGCAAAGGAGGGTTACGTAGCTTGCCCAAGGCCACAAGGAGTGCCTATAGGACTAGAGACCCCAGTCCCTCCGGCCAGAGATTGCTGTCCCTGAGCAGGAATCGAATGCCTGGCCTGAGGTAACTATATAAAAATACATAGTAACATAGTAAATGATGGCAGATAAAGACCAGCATGGTCCAATACATCGCACTACGATGCTATTAAGCTTACAGTGACCTACTTATTTGCTCTGCATGTGCAGAGTGTAGCATGACTGCAGTACACCTGTACTTTTTTAAATTCATGTAATGTTTGGTATCGTGTAAAAGCAGTTTGTCAGATTTACGAAGAGTGAAAAAAATTGAACAGCGAATTTGTATTAAATTCAGCCAGAAACTTGGAGATTTGTGCAAAGAGACTTATGACAAGTTACAGCAAGTGTATGGCGATGAATGCATGAGTTGTGCTCGAGTTTATGACTGGTACAAATGTTTCCAAGAGGGCCGCCAAAGTGTTGACAGTTACGAACATTCTGGAAGGTCATCCACGAGCAGGAATGAAGACAAAGTTGAAGCGGTGCATGCCACAATATGCTCAAATCATCGATTGACTATCAGGGAGCTTTCTGAGGACATGAATATCAGTTTTGGGTTGGTACAGTCCATTTTTACTGTTGATTTCGGGATGAGACATGTGTTTGCAAACTTCATGCCGAAACTCCTGTCCCCTGACCAAAAAGAAGATTAACTGTTTGCAGTCAGGGAGTTGTTGGAATGTATTGAAAATGACTCAGATTTCATCAGATGATACTGGTCATGAGTCATGGGTTTATGGTTATGACTCGGAAACTAAGGCCCAATCCTCACAATGGAAGACTCCAGACTCTCCCAGATCCAAAAAAGCCTATCAGGTAAGGAGCAATGTCAAGGTCATGCTCACTGTTTTCTTTGATTACCAGGGTATTGTTCATCATGAGCATGCTCCATAAGGCCAAACCATCAATCAGGAGTACTATTGTCCAAGTTTTGATACCTAAGATCTCTGCTGGAGCCAGATGATTTCAGGACTATCTATCAGGCACTAATTATCCCGCATTTCGATTATGCAAATGCAATACTTCAAGGTCTCCCCCAAACCACCCTAAACCCACTGCAAATGGCAATGAACACCGCAGCAAGAGTACTGCACGGAGCATCCAGGAAAGACCATGTCACACCTATAATGAAACAACTCCACTGGCTCCCGATTCAAGGTAGAATTACATTCAAGACCTTGCTGCTCACCTTCAAAGCCACCAAAGGTCTCTCGTCAACTTCACTAACTGAGCTAATCCAGATGACACCCCACAACAGAGACAGAAGGTCAGTAGCTCAAAACACCTTGATAGTCCCAAGATCTATAACTCAATGCTCCAAGTCAACATCCAGCAGGACTTTCAATCTTTATGCACCAGTGATCTGGAATAACCTCCCTCACAACATTAGATCAATCCCAGACATATTCCAATTCAGGAAGGCCGTGAAACACTACCTCTTCCTCATACATTACCCTGAACCTAATAGAAACTCAGCACCATTTGCCGAATCCACCCAAATCACCACTGTCTAAAACCATACAAACACATGATCAGCCTACAAATTGTATATATTGTATATTTTGTGGTTGTACATAGTTACCCTGTTAGCCAAGTTGATTATCCTGTTCATATGTAAACACAAAGTACTATTGGAAATGTGTATGTTCATTGTTTATTGTAAACCGCGCTGATGCTGAATAGCGCGGTATAAAAGAGACTTTAAATAAATTTAAGAGATGCATTTCATCATAAGAGGCCAGAATTCACAGGAATGGTGAATGGTTGCTTCATCATAACGCCCCAGCTCATGCATCACATCTTGTCCAGCAGTTCTTGACCAAACACCAAGCAACAAAGCTTGTACAGTAAGATACATCTTGTAAGAATAATACACACTAATAACAGCACAAAAGGTAATATCTCCCAAGAGTATCGTAGTCCACTATGGGAGGGAGAGCGGTGTTAAACATCATAAAATGGCCGGCCTTCCAAGTTATGAAACTATTACAAGAAACCAAACAGAGGAAAAACAAGAGGTGTCTGAGAACCAAGCATTTATAAAATTAATGGGGTGTACTCTCAAGAAGGAGAAGAAGTAACCGTATGGGTGCTAATGAAAGTAGAAAGATCCTCAGGACGAAAAAATACATACTTGTTGGATTGATATGTAATTACACATTTACATGGAAATCTAAGCAAGAAAGAAGCCCCAATCTGGAGTGCCCCAGGACGAAGCAATAAAAAAGCTTTTTGCCACTTTTGACTCTCTCTGGCCACATCTGGGAAGATCAAAATCTTCTTACCCATAAACAGATTGGCCCTTTTCTTAAAGTAAAGCTTGAGAATCCAGTCACGATCTGATGCAATAGCAAACGATACCAACAAAGTGGAAGTAGCGATCTCATCTTCTTTAGGTGTTAAAAGGAGAGCTGAAGCGTCAAGAAAGTCCATATCCAACGTCCCAATTGACCTTTTCCCCTCTTTTTTACCCAAAGGCAAAAAGTATGCTTTTAAAACTGGGGGGAGTAAGTCTGCCGGTACCAATAGAACTTTTTGAAGATATTTTTTAAACAAATCAAGAGGAGCCATCGCAGGAACAATGGGAAAGTTCAACAATCGAATATTCGACGCTCTTTGTAGATTTTCCAAAGATTCCAACTTCAGCCTCAAAGCCATATTATCTTTCAACAATGCATCAGTCAAATTTGAAACCTGCAATAATTTCTGTTCCCCATTTTCCACTTTCTTTTTAACAGCCAACATTTCCAAGTTTATTCCAGATGAAAGGGATTCAAGCTTATCCACCCTCAAAACGGATAACGCCAACTGTTGACTAACGATGCCGGAGAGCTGAGAAATAGCGTCCCAAATATTCTCCAGAGAGATCATATCCGGGCGAGTTAGGGTAATACGTTTAGGTATCGCAGACACCACAGCAGAGAGTGAGGAATCTTCCCTTTCATCACACCCGGTCACTTCGGGAGTACCAACAACCTCCTGCAGAGAATGTAATTGCTCCGTACCTGCAGTCTCGACGATACTCAGCTGCTCACCAGATCCACCCTTGAGCAAGCCCCGCTCTCGAGCTACCGCTTCTACCTCTTGGGAAAGAGCTTCAGCTCGGCTTACACAAAGAGCCCCTGGAGGTAACGGGGCCTGCGGAGGGGAACGCCCATTAGGGGAGAGAGACACCTCATGGGCAAGCGACGATGATACAGCCTCAATCGCCGAAGCAGAGTCCGCTCGAATCTCCCCACGCTGATACTCGGTTAGCCGCACGAAACAATCCATAGATCCAGGGGTAACAGGAGCAGGCACCACGGGAGGCGCCTTGTGCTTCCCTTTACGCTTAGGCATTTTGACCCGTTACAGCTCAGACGCCATCTTGGACGCAAGCCACTCCCCCTACTGAAAGAGGCGTTTAAAAATTGTTTCCAGCTGTGGCAGGAATGCTGGATGAAGTATATTTTATCGGAAGGGGACTACCTCCATTCTGTCTCCATTGATGAAATCTGCAGAGCAGCTACCTGGTCCTCCCTTCATACTTTCGCTGCACACTGCTGCCTAGACAGGGACTCCCATCGGGATGCTGTTTTTGGCTAGGCTGTACCTCCAGCACTTTTTGGGACTTAAATGCAAAGCCTACCCTCCATCCCGGACTTCTTCCTGGCATCAGACTTCCATCAGATGTGGTCTAGCCGATTGCGGTTGAGTCCAGTGGGGCCCCATTCTAGCCATACCTTCTTGGCTCTATTCTTTAGCCTCAGGGATACCAATGCTACCCGCTTCCAGTCTGGTACGTGGGAGCTAGTGAGTCTTATATATGAAGACTGTATTCCTGCTTGTTCCTGGAGATAGTGTTGTAACTCGCCTGTAACAGTTGATCTCCAGGAATAGCAGAAATCAGTCTTCACAACCCACCTTCCTCCCTTAGGATTTGTAGGGTATACTATTTTTTTCCTCTATCTCTCAGCTACAAACTCAACTGAGGAGAGGAGTTGGGAAGATAGGAAGGCAGATGCACAAGTGCAGTGGATTGCTCCAAAAAGCTTTACAATTGGACACTGGGGAGTGTTCCCACGTGGGCTCCATCGGTACTGACATCACCCATATGTGAAGACTGATTCCTGCTGTTCCTGGAGATCACCTGTTACAGGTGAGTAACAACACTTTCCATCACTGATATTCATTGGTGCATCATTGATCTGCTACAACAAAGTTGGAGAGGTGGAGACTATGATGAGTGTTTGAATGTTAAGGAGCATGTTAAGGAGATGAGGACAGTGTCTGAATTCAAAAAGGCATGGGACAAACACAGAGTATCTCTAAAGGAAAAAAGGGGACTGTTGTAGTGGTTGATATGGAAGGGAAGACTAGATAGGCCATGTGGTCTTTTTCTGCCATCACGTTTCTATATTTCTATGTATTACAGCTATCTGATAAACTTGTTGTTGTTGTTAAGTGCCCTCAAGTTGGTGTCGACTTAAGGAGATCCTCTGGATAGTTGTCCTAAATTGTGTTCGGTCTAAAGTCTGGCGGCTGATTATTGACAGACTGGCACCCGTAGCTGCTGTTATTGTATCAATCCATCTCATTGCTGACCTTCCTCTTTTGCATTGACCTTCTTCCTTGCCAAGCATGATGTCTTTCTCTAATGACCTCTCTCTTCGTGTGATGTGTCCAAAGTATGAGTCAAAGTCTTGTCATCTGAGCTTCTAAAGAAAGGTTTGATCTCCTCTAATACTGACTGGATAAACTAAAGAGTAGCAAATCATCTGGACTGGATGGTATATATCCGAGGGGTGTTGAAATAACTGAAGTATGAGATTGCAGACATACTATAAATAATCTGTGAACTATCCTTAAAATTATTTGTAAAACCTGAAGATTGGCAAATGGCCAATGTAACGACAATTTTTAAAAAGAGCTTCAGTGATGATCCGGGAAACTACAGACTGGTGAGTCTGCTGTCAGTATTGGGCAAAATGGCAAAAACATTTTAAAGAACAAAATTACTGAACATGTAGATAGTGATGGTTTAATGGGAGAAAGTCAACATAACTTTAGTCAAGGAAGGTCTTGTCTTACTAATCTGTTATATATTTTTGAAGGTGTTAATAAACAGGTAGACAAAGGTGATCCAGTTGATATAGTGTATCTGGATTTTCAGAAAGCCTTTGACAAGGTCCCTCATGAGAGACGTTAGGCGAAATTAAAGAGTCATGGGATAGGAGGAAGTGTACTATTGTGGATCAGGAACTGGTTAAAAGATAGAAAGCAGGGGGTAGGACCAAATGGCCAATTTTCTCATAGAAACATAGAAATATGACGACAGAAAAAGACCACATGGCCTATCTAGTCTGTCCTTCCATTACTACAACAGTCCCCTTTTTACCTTTAGAGATCCTCTGTGTTTGTCCCATGCTTTTTTGAATTCAGTTACTGTCCTCATCTCTACCACCTCCACTGGGAGATTATTGCATGGATCCACTACTCTTTCTGTAAAGAAATATTTCCGCATATCACTCCTGAATCTATCTCCCTTCACCCTCATCCCTTGTCCCCTCGTAGCAGAACTTGCTTTCAATTGAAAGAGGCTCTCTCCCTGAACATTTATGCCACGGAGGTATTTAAACACCTGAATCATATCACCTCTATCCCACCTTTCCTCTAAGGTGTACATATTAAGATCCTTCAGTCTGTCCTCATATGCTTTATAATGAAGCCCACTAATCATTTTAGTAGCCACCCTCTGCACCGACTCCATCCTGTTCACATCCTTTTGAAGGTGCGGTCTCCAGAATTGCACACTATACTCCAAATGAGGTCTCACCAAAGACTTATACAGAGGCATTATCACCTCCTTTTTTCTGCTAGCCATTCCTCTCCGTATGCACCCAAGCATCCTTCTAGCTTTTGCCGTCGCCTTTTCTACCTGTTTAGCTACTTTAAGATCAATGGTGAAGTACCCCAGTGATCTGTGCTGGGTCCGCTACTTTTTAACATATTCGTAAATGACCTGGAAATGGGAATAACGAGTGAGGTAATCAAATTTGCAGAAGACACAAAACTATTCAAAATTGTTAAAACCCATGAGGATTGTGGAGATTTACAAGAGGACCTTGATAAATTGGAAGACTAGGCGTCCAAATGACAGATTAAATTTAATGTGGACACATGCAAAGTTATACACCTAGGAAAGAACAACCCAAACTATGGTTACGCAATGCAAGGCTCCACATTAGGAACCACCACTCAGGAAAAAGATTTAGGTATCATCATGGATAACATGTTGAAACCCTCCGCCCAGTGTGCAGCAGCAGCCAAGAGAGCAAACAGAATGCTAGGTATCGTAAGGAAAGGAATGGAGAATAAAACAAAGGATATTATAATGCCTCTGTATCGTTCCATGATGTGACTGCACCTTGAATAGGGGACTGTACCTTGGATAGGGGAGATATGATTCAGACCTTTAAATATTTAAAGAGAAATAATGAACAAACAAACCTCTTCCAAAGACGGGGAAGCTGTAAAACTAGAGGGCATAACATGAAGCTGCAAGGTGGTAAATTGAAAGGCAATGTTAGGAAATACTTTTTCACTGAAAGGGTGGTGCATGCTTGGAATGCCCTCCCGATGGAAGTGGTGGGGGCAAACACAGTGACGGAATTCAAAATGGCATGGGACAGACACAGTGGATCCCTTTAAAGCAACAAAATAAAATCAAAATAAACCGAACCATCTAATTTCTCTACAAATAGGGGTGTCCTACATGGAGCGGTGGGTTCACCCCTAAACAAAGACATGAGGAGGGGTGGCCTGCACAGAGTGGCAGGAGGGGTGCACCTACTCCTGCCATCTTACTCCTGCCATCTTACTGGGCAGACTAGATGGACCATACTGGTCTTTAGGTCCTAAGGGACCTACACTGGCTCCCAATAAGATGTAGAATTAAATATAAAGCTCTCCTCATCACATTCAAGGCATTAAATGAAATGTCGCCAGCAACGATTTCAGACCTCATCAGTCAAACACCTAGCACAAGATCAAGGAGACCACTCTCTGAAAATACCCTAGTCATACCGAGAGAATCCACAAATTGGTCCCACTCAACGATTAACAGGGCATTTAAATCTTATGCTCCGAGAGGTTGGAATAAACTCCCTCCAGATATTAGAGCAATACGGGACATTAAGCTTTTCAGAAAGGCTATCAAGCACTACCTTTTCACTGAGTATTTCCAGCCACCGTAAGCTTAAGTATTTCATAAGACATACTCTCTTGAATTAAGAAATCTCGAGGTATATACAGCCGTATATTCTGTTCTATTAGTTGATTTTATGTAAATACTCAATTGAGTTTGTACTGTAAATAGTTACCCTTGTTATCCAAGTTTTTGCCCTGTTATCTGTAAACTCATACGTGTTCAAATGTACTGAGATATTATTTGTTCAATGTAAACCGCGCTGATGCTTAATAGTGCGGTATATAAGAAACTTTAAATAAATAAATAAATAAATAAATCTGCCATCATTTACTATGTTACTATGAATATTATGTGCAATTCTGGTCACCGTATCTTAAAAAGGATATAATGTTATTAGAAAAGGTACAGAGAAGAGCCACCAAAATGGTAAACGGGATGGAAGGATACTCCTATGAAGAGAGGCTGAAAAGGTTAGGGTTCTTCAACCTGGAAAAGAGACAGCTGAGGGGAGATATGATAGAGGTCTATAAATTAATGAATGGAGTGGAACGGATAAACATAGATCAGTTGTTTATGCCATCAAAATATAGAAAGACTAGGGGACATGCAATGAAGCTACAGGGTAACCTAGTTAAGACTAATAAGAGAAAATATTTTTTCACTGAACATGTACTTAAACTCTGGAGGATGTAGTAAAAGCTGTTAGTGTAGCCGGGTTTAAAAAAGGTTTGGACAAGTTCCTGGAGGAAAGGCCCATAAACCATTATTAAAGGGGACCTGGGATATCTACTGCTTGACCCAATACAAGCATTGTGGAACCTGTGTCTTTTGGGGAAAATGCTAGGTACTTGTGATCTAGATTGGCCACCTGTTGGAAACAGGATCCTGGGCTTGATGGACCTTGTCTGACCCAGTATAGCATATCTTATGTTCTTTTGTAAGAGGGGAGCATATGGAACTATGTAAATAGTTAACTGTATATACCTTGTTCACATGTTAACATGTTCAATATGTTAAAAGTAAACTGTTCCATGTATGATGTTGTTACCTTGTAAACTGTGTTGATCTTGAATAGTGCGGTATAAAACCAAATAAATAAAAAATAAATAAATAAGGACCAGTTAATGTTAAATAAGGCCATCATGGCCAGTGCTAAGAAAAGCAGAAATCTCAGTATAGCATGGATTGATTATAAGAAAGCTTTTGACAGCATCCCAAACTCTTAGATAATAAATTACCTTGAGATGTATAAGATAAATCCTGGTTTGATAGAGTACATTAAGTTCACCATGAAATGTGGAAAGCACCCATTTTTTGAATTATGAAGATGGTCAGTACATCATTTCTAACATCAAAATCCAGTGAGGAATACTTCAGGGAGATTACCTGTCACCACTTATGTTTTGTATGGCGCTTATTCCACTGACTATTCTCGTCAGCTCTTTGGGATATGGATTTAGCCTGAATCCTAAAGAAGGTAATAATCCAGAGGTAACATCCCATTTACTATTTGTAGACAGCCTGAAGCTCTACAGTTCCAGTGGCCAACAATTAGCAGAGCAATACCGTGTAGTAAAAAGCTTTTCTGATGACATCAGGATGACTTTTGGCCTAGACAAATGTGCTAAGGCAACTTTTCTTTTAGAGGAAAATTGAGCAAAATGGAAAACATCTCCCTTGCCGAGGGCTGTGACATCAAGGAACTTGAACAGAAAGACGTATACAAATACTTTGGAGTAGAGGAAGGAATGACACTTAAGCAGAAATTACTGAGAGAAAAGATTAATAAAGAATACCATACAAGATTTAAATCATTATTGAAAAGTGCCTTAACATCACGGAATAAGATACAAGCCATCAATCAGCTAGCGATTCCTTTATTCTCATACAGCTTTGGTATTGTAGGCTAGTCTCTTAAAGATCTTGAAAAACTGGATGTGCGAACGAGAAAACTCCTCCATGCCCATGAGGTAATTTACAGGAATTACTGTATGCCAAGACTGTACTTCCTCAGAGTTGAAGGAGGGCTAGGCCTCAGAGATTGATTACACATACAGAGCTACTATCATAGGCCTGCAGGCCTACCTAACAGCATCATCAGATCCAAATACGCAAAAATTGCTGAAATATGAAGGTAAACGTCCAGAATCTGTCTCTATCTTCAAATTTGGAAAAGCATTCCAATGATTAGAAGGAATGAGTGAGAATCCACAAGTGCAGACAGGAAAGGAAGCAATGGAATTTGCAAAACAAGAGAAAAGACTCTTTAAAGAATTACATCAGCAAACAAGGATAAACAAGTGGCAAATGCACAAATACAGTGGGAAATACAAAGTGTTACTTCAGGAACCCTTTGTCGATTAAGAAGAGACGCGTGAATGGTTAAGGAGAGGTGAACTGAAACCGAAGGATGAGAGATTGATAGTTGCAGCCCAGCACAGCGAATTCAGGACGAGATGGTTAACAGCGAGCATTTAAAAAACTGGCAAATCAGACATATGTTGATTTTGTAAGAAAGACCTAGAAACAGTGACTTACCACATAGCCGACTGTGAAGTTCTGATGTCAGAAAATTTCTATACAGAAAGGCACAACTAAGTAGCGTGTCTCATACACTGGAAACTCTGTAAACCATATAACACCACTATGCCTGGAAAGCACTGGAATCATAACCCTAAGAGAATTACCAAGAATGAAGAGGTTATGATCACTTGGGACATTACCATTCTGATGGATATGAAACTGGATTGGGTGACCTCGGCTGAGGATCGACTCGAGATCTCATGGACTCGAGGATCGGCTCGGCCTCCGGGGTCGACTTGGACATCGAGGTCCTGGTGGTCGGGGCAGATGCATTGGTGAGACCGGCGATCAGTACCCGCTGCTGTTCCATGAAGGCAGCCAAACTGCTCTCCAAGGCCATCAACCTGAGTCCGAGCTCAGGAGACCCAGCAGCCTTCGACTCAGGCCCCGATGGCGTCGGGCCCAACGTCGGCTCCCCCAGAGGAGAGTCCACGAGGACTATAGTACTCACGTGACCCGGGGCCTCCGTCTCTACACGAGGTTGTTTAGCAGGCCTCTCCGACTCCGAAGACCCAGGACGGTGGTCGGAGCTATGCGACCTGGCCCTCGAGGAGCCAAGAGCGTCCACCGACGCCGCCCTCACTGGTTTCTTCTTCCTGCAGTGCTCCCGCAACGGAGACCCCCTCTCAGAGGAGCCCCGACGACGCTCGGGGTTGGACTCCCGAGATGTCGAGGCCTCTGACAAAGTCCGGGCTCGGCCAGACCCGGAATCAGAGAAGATCCTTTCGCGTTGATGCTGCTGGCTCCTCAATGCCTTGGATGACATTTTGCCACACGGGACACAGACCAGCGGGTCATGGTTGGGCCCGAGGCACCGGAGGCAGCAGTCGTGTGTGTCGGTGAAAGACATCAGTGTCTTACACCGATCACACTTCTTAAACCTGCTGGCAGCCATCGGGGGAAAAAGAGCCCCTGCAAGGTCAAAAGACTGGGCTGCAAGGGAAAAATGAAAAAATGGCGCGAACGCTAGTCTCTAAGGACAAAAACCGAAAAATGAAATCCGGGCTTGATACCGATGTACCAGGCCCAGGCGGGAAAGGGAACCGGCGTCGAACCGAGAAAAAACACGGATCCACACCGAAAAAAATCAACTTTTTCACGGGTGACCACGACACACTTGCATTGGGCTCCGCGGAAAAAAGAAGACTGAGCAAGATGGCACCCTTGGGCGGGAAGGGGACCGCGCATGCGCGCTGCATTCCCAAAAGCTTTCTTTGAAAGCTGGGGAAATGCTCCGCATGGGGGCTCCGTCGGTGCCGACGTCACCCATATGTGAGGACTGACTTCCTGCTTGGTCCTGGAGAAATGCTGCGTATGTCTTCAATTAACTATTCGTCCACCTCTTCCTCCTGTGAGGGAGGTCTGTATATCACGCCAATGCAAACAGATTTCTCTTTCCCTCTTTCTAATTTAACCCACAGTGCCTCCTCTCTCCTTTTTTTCTGTAGCTCCAAAGCTTTAATATTATTTTTTACATATAGTGCCACTCCTCCTCCCCTTCGTCCTACCCTGTCCTTTCTGAATAAAGTATAGCCTGGTATAGTTACATCCCAGTCATGGTTTTCTGTGAACCATGTTTCTGTAACTGCCATTAAATCCAAGCAGCCTCTCACATTAAAGCTTAACATCTGGGTTCTTATTTCCCATGCTACGGGCATTTATATACACCGCTCTCCATATGTTGCCCCTTTATCCATTTCCATAAATGTATCTAATGTTTCACTTACCTGGGGGCTTTCAGTTTCCTGGGGGCTTTCTTCAACCATCCCCAATGAATCTAGTTAAAACCCTCTTCAGTAGATTAGCCAGTCTGGTACTGAAGGCACGTCGACCTTTCTTGGACAGATGGACGCCATCTCTGCTCTACAATCCTTGGAACAGCATCCGATGGTCCAGGAAACCAAAATGCTCTCGATGACACCATCCACGCAGCCTTGCATTCATCTCCAGGATGCGAGCTTCTGTGCCTTGGCCTTTACCCTCAAGCAGGAGGATTGAAGAGAACACCACCTGCGCCCCTATCTGTTTCACCCTCTGTCCCACAGCCATAATATCAGTTTTGATACGCTCAGAGGGATATCTGGCAGTATCATTTGTGCCGACATGGATTAGCAACATTGGGTAATAGTCAGTGAGCTTGATGAGTCTCGGCAAACTCTCCATAACATCTTGGATTTTGGCACCTGGCAGACAGCATTCCTCTCTGGACATCAACTCTGGTCGGCAGATGGACGCCTCAGTACCCCTCAGAAGAGAGTCACCAACTACCACTACCCTTTTCTTTCTTGTGATCACTGATTCTGTAACTTTGGGGTACTTGAGCTCTGGTTCTTCCCTTTCCAGGGATGCTTTTACATCCTCCACTTCCAGGGCTGCATAGTGGTTCTTCATTTCAAGGGCTGGAGAAGTTGGATAGGTGATTCTGCAGGCCCTGGTGACTTGTGTCCAACCTTTGGTATTCTGTAGGTACCTATCTTCTCCTCTGCTGGAGAGCTTGGATGTTGCAAGAAGCATCTCATCAATATACTTCTCACTGTCCTGAATGCTCTTCAGCCTCGCCACTTCCTCTCTGAGTTCCTCCACTTGTTTCCTGAGAGCTTCAGCATGTAGGCATCCTGCACATGGAGCCAGTCCTTCAACTGCCATTGGGACCTCTTTCTGGACAGAGGCAGAAGCTGTAATGGGGGCAACAGCTTTAGCGATATGATTTTTCCCAGTTATTGTTCAGCTGGTGGAGCATAGGTATCTGTTAAAGCAAAAGCGAGAGAGACCTACCAAGGTACCAGCCCGTTTCCCAGCTATCCTTTCAGACAAAAAGCAGTTAAATCTCTTTTAAGTGTGTACAAAATGTGCTGTTCTAAGTTCTTGTGTGTAGTTAATCGGGTAGGTGCCCTATAAAGCAAGACTGCTTACTAGGGGTTGGTGGAAGTTGGGGTGGTAGGGAGGGAACTAAGTCCTGATGAGGTGTCAGCTTCAAAGAGCTGAGAAAGATACTAAAGCAAAGTTTTTAACCTACCCCACTAAAGAAAATATTTCCCCTTTTAAACTAAACTAAAGCACCAAAAAGAATGTAACTTTGTTTTAAAAATGTACTAAAACCCTTTTAAGAAATCTCAGGCAGAGAGCTAGTAAGTTTAAAAGCCATAAACTCTTACCTTTGTTTCAAATGTATAGCCCCTGATAGTAATGCCTCCCCTGTTCCTCCCTCTAGAGTATACATATTTAGGTCTTGGAGTCTCTTTTCATATGTCTTCTGGTGCAGGCTCCAAAACATTTTGGTCACCTTCCTCCGAACCATTTCAGGTCTTTTTATATCCTTTATGAGATATTGTCTCCAAAACTGAACACAATATTCCAAGTGAGGCCTCACCAGAGACTTGTATAGTGTGTGATGAAGAAGCCCATACTGAACATATGGAAGTAGAAGAAAAGGGTGATTTTACCTTTAAACAAACTGACAGTCAGGCTGCACACACGTTTCAGCATTTGCAAGAGAGAGGCAAGCATAGGGAAACAGGAGCTAGGCTGACACACCCAAGCTCTGACGTAACTGCAAGCCTGGAACCTAATTACACACACCTGTTCAGGAAGGCAGACCCAAGGCTCAGGGAACAGGAATATAAACCCGGGCTAGGAGAAAGCAAGAGAAGAAGAGGAGTTGGTGATTGGAGTCTCGCTGAGAGAGCCGGTAAGAGTGTTGATGAGAGTATTGACTGGAGAGGTGGTTGGAGAGACGGTTGGAGAAGAGCTGGGAGGAGACCTTTGAGGAAACCCAGCTGCAGTTCTGGAATTGAAGCAGAGTAGAAGGAGAGAAGAGACAGACTGCTGTCAGAAACCTGCCTAGAGGGAGAGAGCAGAGAGACCTTCAGACCTTATTGCCAGATAAAAAGCTTCAAGAAGCTCACAGGTGGGAACCTAGCACTAAACCCAGGAGTTTGCAAAGCTCAGTTTGGGACTGGGAACCAGAGCAGTGCTCCAGACAAGAACTCCAAACAGGGAATCAGAGAGCGTTTCCCTATAGCTGGAAAAAGATAGCTGAACAAAGCCAGAGAGGAATCTCCACAACCTCAGGTATTTCCAATCCTTACCATATAGAACTGTGCCCAAAGGAAGCACCAGAGGTCTTAGGGGGAAATTATCCTAAGCCGTATAATAACAGCTTAAAGCCAAACTCCATAGTTCCAGAGTTTGAAGAGATGCAACAGGACTTTAATGAGAGTGACTCAGCAGAAGTGCCTATGGACTGTACACTGTGTTTGGCAGATGATATAGAATCCATTTGCTAAAGGTGTATGAGAGAGCTGAGTGTGAACAAAGGGAAAGAAGATATTTTTCTTTGTGAGAAGAAGCTGTTATGTTTTCTATCTGTTACATGTGATATGCATTCTACGTTTTCTGAGCAATTCACCCTCTACTTACGTCTAATTGACTGTTTGGTATTATGTTGTGACATGAGTATCATGGATAATAGTAGTTTATAGCCTTAGTTTATCCGGTCATTATACAAAGTAGCACAAGTTGGGCAACATTGTTAGCACTAAAGCAGAAGTCAAAGTAGACTGCTAGGATGGTCCCAACAAGTGCGATAAGGTCAAATTAGATATAATCATGGTAATTGAGTCCTCTGTTAACATTTATAATATAGTTTAGAAATAACATCAAGTTTAGGTCCATATACTTTAGAGGAGCAATGTATTTGTAGGTATTGGATTCCATCCAACTACAATTATAAGTTATTTGTCTACACTCAATAATACTTCTTTCTGTTTGCATTGATCACATTATCAAAGTAATATGAAAGTATATTTCATTATATTATGATTTTTAGACAATAATGGGTTTATAGTAATTCCTAATATACGTATATATGTTTTTCTATTTATCACTCTTTAATTGATGTATCATAAAGATGGTTCACTTCCAGCATATACACGATTGACGCTACGCTATACTAGCGCTTCAGAAACAGCACGTCATCAGCACTTACCCAAGATATAATAGAAAATTAGAATTGGGTTATTGTGAGTACATGTTGATGTATCTTAACTTTGTTTTTTTTAACTCTGTCTTCTTTGGTTGTCTGTCCTTATACATAAGTTTGTTTATACACAATATTTTTACAACATTATTTTTATAATTTTACATATATAAGTTATTAATTTTTACAATAAGTAATTTTTTGTGTCCTGCGTTTACCATCATTTTTGGAGTAATAAGCTTGTATTTTAAGGTTCTTATTGTTTTAATGACTTTTAGTGTTAATAGGGCTTATTATTATTTATGTTATTACTGTCATGAGTGTTTATGTTTGTGTTTTAGCTGCTACCCCCTGATGAAGGCAATTTATGCCGAAACGCGTTGGGGACTACTTCAATAAAAGAAATTTGAACTTATCCTAACGTCTTTCGACTCTTGCTCGTTGTGGTTCCTGAATATCACCAAAGACAGGATTGTAAGCAGGCAATCCAGCCAACACAGATGAACAATTGAATATCCATGTGAAAATTAAAGCAGCGACAGCCAGCAGTGTTAAGCGTGCTGGCCACCGCCACTGAAAATGCTCCCCTATAAATCAAAGACCGAGCCTGGTGTGAGAGAGAGTTGGAGATGGGGGGAATTAAACACACACAAATAAACCTTTTAAATTAAGATTTTTAGGATTCCTCTGTATTATCTTGAGATACTAGAAACTGACTGATTGGGCTGATAAGGATAGATTTACTGTGTTCTCAAAAGATTGGACTTACCATGGGTACAAAAGGGTTGCTGTACTGTGGACCTGGGGAGAGCTTCACTTGGGACTCAGCTATAACTGACAGATACAGATGGACAGACAGTGCTCCCAGCATCCTCCTTCCTTACCCGTGCTTCCAGAGGCTCCCCATTCTTTAGCCAGTGGTAGGATGGCTTAGGTCTTCCACTTGCTTTACATTCCCAGAAGATGTTTTCCTCGATTGCTATGTGAGCGTCGTTAATTTTCTGAATCCAATTGGGTGGTGCTGTAGCAACATAGATTATTACAATAAAAATAATTTCAGATTGAAGTATCTTTTCCAGGAGACATAGGCTCTGGCACAATTAGGTCTCCAACATTCCCAGCCATTGCACATTGTGTGTTGCTGGACTCTTGCAGTTTGCTAGAATCTGTGTCAGATTAACTGAATAAATACTCAGCAATAAAAAAAACATTGTCTTCAGCAAAATCACCAGATCTCCAGCAATATTCTAGAGCAGTGGTTCTCAACCCAGTCCTCTGGAACACCTAGTCCAGTAGGATTTTCAGGGTATACACAATGAATATACATGAGATAGATCCGCATACAATGGAAGCAGTGCATGCAGAGGACTGGGTTGAGAATCACTGTTCTACAGACTTCCAAGTGTTCTCTATAATCTGAGCCTCAGGGACATGTAAAGTCTGCGAGTCTGCCCCATACCCAGAGACCTGACGTACCATGTCACATCTTGAGTCTTATCGCTCTCAATCCAACTTGGCCATCTATTGTCTTATCAATGTGCTGGTATGAAGGAAGTTCATTACTAAAGCAGATAAAATTCACCTTCAAAAGCAGCAGCAAATTCAAAGTCAGTCCTAAGGATGTTCGTTGTCTGCTGGTGAGGCTGTTCACCCTTTTTTTAAAATTTGCTTCTATACATTAGAAATGACTCCCTTGATGTAGGCTCAGAGCTAAGAATCACAGTGAATGTTAAAGGATCTATAGCTACAGAATTGTCACTGTAAATTTACCATGCCTACGTATTTTATAAGGATGTTGGGTATTTCCAAAAGGTTTTTGGAGAGTTTATGCTTGTGACTATGAGGAATCCATGGTGTTCTTTGTTTTGCTTTCCTCATTCACAACCATTGTTAGGATGTTATTCACAGTTTTCCAGGCATTTTTCCCATTTTCCCCAGGCACTAGGGCTCCTTTCAGAGTCCTACATTATGGACTCAAAATCCAGGCACAAGGTGTCACCCTTACTAATGACCACAGCTCCCTGCCCCTCAGGAACAAACATTCTCAGTCTCAGCCACCCCAGTTTTTTTCCTTTTCACAATTTAATTTTACTGAGAACCAGCTTGGTGCTTCAGTGGCACTACTGTGCAATGCCATGAAGAAGATTCCCAGCCTTATCTTCACAGCCAAGAAGATTCCCAAAACTAATCTTCACAGCCTCATGAAGACGGGAGGGGAGGAGGGAGTCATCGCTTGAGAATGACATCTCATGGCCATATTCAGGACGCATGATTGCAGCCCTAGGCGAATCTTCAGCCATGCACTTCCACAGTAAGAATTTCCTCTTCCCTACTTCTTCCTTTTAAAGCAACAAGTCCTCTTCTCTTCCATACTTCCCTTTTTTTCATGCTGCCCAAGTATCCAGCATCTTTTCTTCCTCTTCCCTACCTCCCCAAAGTCCAGCATCTCTTTTTCTCCAGGAACAAGCAGGAAGTCAGTCCTCACATATGGGTGATGTCAGCATGGACGGAGCCCTCGTGCGGAGCAAATCCCCAGCTTTCAAATAAAGCCTTTGAGATTGCATCGCGCATGCGCGGTCCCCTTCCCGCCCAAGGGTGCCATCTTGCTCAGTCTCCCTTTTTCCGCGGAGCCCAACGGACGTTGTCCCTAATTCCTCGCGGAAAAAGTGCATCAAAACATGGAAGAATTTTTGATCTTTGACCGGTTCGACGCCAGTTCCCCTTCCCGCCTTCGGCTCGGTACACCGGTATCGAGTCCAGTCAATTTTTTGCGTTTTTGTTCTTAGAGACTAGCATTCACGCTCTTTTTTATTTTCACTGGCAGCCCAGTCCTTCGACCTTGCAGGGGCCCTTTTTCCCCTGATGGCTGCCAGCGGGTTTAAAAAGTGTGATCGGTGTAAGAAGTTAATGTCCCTCACTGACACACATGACTGCAGTCTCAGATGCCTCGAGCCCCACCATGACCTGAAGGTCTGTGGCCCGTGTGGGAAAATGTCCTCTAAGGCACTTTGAAGAAGGCAGCAGCAGCGTGAAAGGATTTTCTCGGAGTCCGCATCCCCCCGGATCCGGACCTCATCAGAAGCCTCGACGTCTCGGGAGCTGTCTGAACCCGAGCAGCGTCGGGGGTCTTCTGAACGGGGGTCTCCCTCCCGGGAACACCGGAGGAAGAAGAAGCCCATGAGGGCGGCGTCGTTGGATGCCTACGATCGCCCTGGGCCCTTGAAAGCCAGGTTGTGGAGTCCTGACCGCCGCACCGGGTCCTTGGAGTTGGAGCAGCCTGCGAAGGTACCTCGCACGGAGCTGGAGACGCCGAGGCGGGTAAGTGCTGTTGTTCTCGTGGACTCCCCTCCGGGGGAGCCAGCATCGGGCCCGACAATGTCGGGGCCCGAGCCGGCGGCTGCAGAGTCTGCTGAGCTCGGTCTCAGGATGACGGCCCTGGAGCGCAGCATGTCTGCCTTCATGGAGCAGCAGCGAGCGCTGATAGCCTGGTCTCACCGGTACATCCACCCCGACAACAGGACCTCGATGTCCAAGTCGACCCTTGAGGCCGAGCCAATCCTTGAGTCTCTTCGGGCTCGAGTCGATCCTTGGCCAAGGTCTCCCTCGACCTCCCACTCGGGACCAAGGTCGTCGACACTGGTGCTCTCGGTGTTGGAGCTGTTGGGGCCCCTCGATTCCTCCTCGGAGGGATCGGCATGGAAGACAGAAGATGAGGAGTCCGCGGACACCCATCGGACCTGGTATCTCCCATCGGACTCACTGGGTTCGGAGCCTCGGAGAAGGTCCCTTCTGGAGGATACCCGGTTCTTGGACTTCGTCAGGGACATGGCCAAGGCTTTGGCATTCCTGGCGGATACCGAGGAGGAGCCTTGAGCTTAAGAGCTCGATGCCCTCCAGTATGTCTTTCCCCCCAGGGAAGTCCTTACTGTGCCAGTTCCTCCGATGCTGGAATGGCTGATGCTTCACATGTGGGAGTCACCGGCCTTGATGCCGGTTCTCAGCAAGTGGGTCGATTCCATCTATCGAGTCCACAAGAGCCCTGGGTTCCAAAGGACACAGCTGCCGCACAACTCCATGGTTTTAGAATCGGCCATGCATAGGCTCAAGAGCCAGAAAACGCACTCCTTGGTGCCTCCTGGCCGGGAGGCCCGGAACCTGGATGCCCTCGGCAGAAAATGCTTCCAGGGCTCGATGTTTTCATGCCGTGTTTAAACCTACCAGCTGTACATGGGCATGTACTTGCGGAACCTGGCAAAGGAGATTGCCGGGTTCTTGGCTGGCCTCTCCGAGGCACCCTTGCAGCGCTTCAATGCCTTGTCCACCGGGATTCGGGAGTGCTCGAAGTTCATATCTCGAGTGGCCTATGATGGCTTCGAGGCTTCGGCCCGAGTAGCCGCGGCTGGCATCGGTGCACGCCGCCAGGCCTGGCTAATGTCATCGGATCTGGAGTCATGGGTTCAGGACAAGTTGGTCGATGTCCCTTGCCGAGGTGACAACCTCTTTGGCAAACCCATGACTGAGAAGGCTACTGAGTTTGAGTCTGAGTACTTGACCCAGACAAGACTCTCAAAGAAGACTTCTGCCCCTTCTAAGAAGAAGGGCTCGGGTAAAAAGCCCTTTTTTCCCCGAGGAAGGGTACTGCTTACTGCAACTATCCCAGTTACCAGGCCACCCCAGCTCCCCAACATGGGCAGCAGGCCAAGGGACAGGGGCATGGCCCACGTAAGCAGAAGGCCCCCAAGCCCCTCACCCCGGCTCCTATCCAGCCGGGTGGGGTTTTTTTGACTCCCAATGCATAGTCTCTCTTCCGCCAGTGGTAAGATCATGCACAGGGGGGCAGGCTAACCCTGTACACTCACAGGTGGCCTGCCATCACCTCGGATATCTGGGTCCTGCAAATAGTCCAGAGGGGCTATTTGCTTCACTTCAGCCAGATACCACCCTCCTTCTTTCCAGGAGAGCCTCTCAGACCCCCTCTTCACAGGGACTTCCTCTTGCAGGAGTTGGCAGGCTTTCTAGAGGATCAGGCGGTGGAACCGGTGCCCCACCACCTGCAGGGCAAGGGCTTCTACTCCAGGTATTTTCTCATACCAAAGAGGACAGGAGGCCTCCGGGAGTGGAGGAGTGGCCTAGTGGTTGGGGCAAGGTACTTCAGGCCGAAGGTCGGGGGTTCAAATCCCACTAGAGCACAGCAACCTTGGGCCGGAAGGACTGGGGTTTCTAGTCCCACAGGTGCTCCTTGTGGTCTTGGGCAAGCCACTTAACCCTCCATAGCCCATGTTCCCTGTAAAATAGTTATCTCCAAGTTATAATGCCCTGTTCAATGTAATTTCAGTTTCTTCAATGTAAACCGCACTGATGTGGAATAGCGCGGTATATAAGAGAATGTAAATAAATAAATAAATAAAATCCTCGACCTAAGAAACTTAAACAAGTTCCTGGTGAGGGAAAAGTTCAAGATGCTTTCCCTTGGAATGTTGCTGCCTTACCTCCACCAGGGAGATTGGCTATGCTCCTTAGACCTGAAGGATGCCTATACACACATCCTCATACATCCAGACCACAGACAATATCTGAGATTTGTAGTGGGAGGAAAACATTTCCAATACAGGGTTCTACCCTTTGGCCTAGCCTCTGCTCCCAGAGTGTTTACAAAATGCCTGGCTGTAGTGGCGGCCTTCCTCAGAAGTCAGGGAATATTTGTCTTCCCTTACCTGGACGACTGGCTCATCAGGGGCCAGTTGCATCAGGAGGCCCAACAGGCCACTTCTCTGGCTCATCAGGGGCCAGTCACCTCAGGAGGCCCAACAGGCCACTTCTCGCACTATCAACCTGTTGCAACGTCTAGGCTTTGTCATAAACTACGCAAAGTCTACTTTGCTCCCCACTCAAAACTTAGAGAGCAAGATTGGACACCCTTCAAGCGAAGGCTTACCTGCCGGAGGACAGGGCACAGAGGCTGCTAGCACTGACACATCAGTTCAGGCACAGGTCTCGGGCCTCAGCGAGACACTTCTTATGCCTCCTGGGCCACATGGCCTCCACGATGCATGTGACACCAAATGCCCATCTCCACATGAGATTAGCTCAGTGGTACCTCAGAGATCAGTGGACACAAGCCACTGGCAGCCTCAGAGACAGGATAACAGTAACCAGACACTTGGTGAAGTCATTGCAGTGGTGGAGTCAACCACCCAATCTGCTCGAGGGTGTGTCTTTTCAGATTCCCTCGCACATAAGAGTGCTAACGACAGATGTCTCCTTGCTGGGCTGGGGAGCCCATTGCCAAGGATCATGCATTCAGGGATTATGGTCTCCTCAGGAGTCTGCACACCAAATCAACCTCTTAGAGCTGCGGGCGATTCGCCTAGCTCTTCAAGCCTTTTGCCATGTCCTCTCACATCAGTCTGTATTAATACAGATGGACAAACAGGTAGCAGTTTTCTATGTGAACAAGCAGGGAGGTACAGAGTCTCGTATCCTATGTCAGGAGACACTGGACTTCTGCTCCTTTGGCATCAAGCAGGGTATGTCTCTCAAAGCAGTGTACCTGCCTGGTCAGGAGAACTGCCTAGCAGACAAACTAAGCAGGATTCTCCAACCTCACGAATGGCAACTGGATCCGGTGGTGACCTAGCGGATTTTCAACCGCTGGGGACATCCGTCCATAGATCTATTTGCCAGTCCGCAAAATCACCAGCTGCCCAGATTTTGCTCCAGACAGCCACATCCACTGAGGGGGGCTGCAGATGCTTTCCTGATCTCCTGGTCAGGGGGCCTCATGTATGCGTTTCCTCCCACGCCTCTGGTGGCCCAGACTCTGTTCAGAATCCTTCAGGACAAGGCCTCGGTCATCTTGGTAGCCCCCTGATGGCCAAGACAGCCTTGGTTTCCGCTTCTCCTCCAGCTGGCAGTGGAAACCCCACTTCCACTGGGGACGCAGCCTGACCTCCTTTCACAGGAGCAGGGCTCTCTCTTGCACCACAACCTCAGAGCCCTCAACCTGATCGCATGGCTGCTGAAAGGGTAGTGCTGACTCCTCTCTTCCTACCTCGGAATGTAGAAGTGTTACTGGCCTCCAAGACACATTCCACTAGGAAATCCTATGCTTTCAAGTGGCGTAGATTTGAGGTGTGGTGTAACCAGCACAATGAAAGCCCTTTCTCTTGCCTTGTACCAGTGGTGCTGCAGTACCTGCTTCACCTCTCAGAATCAGGTCTCAAGTCTAACTCTGTCAGGGTCCACCTGAGTGCTTTGTCAGCATACCACTCGCCCGTGGAGGGGCAACCTCTTTTGGCTCACCCCCTGGTGTCCAGATTCCTCAGAGGTCTGCTTCTGCTGAAACCCCCAGTTTGTCCTCTGGCAACTGAGTGGGATTTGAATGTGGTCTTGCAGCAGCCTACTCGCCCACCTTTTGAGCCGATGTCCTCTTGCCATCTGTGCTTCCTCTCCTGGAAGATGCTCTTCCTGGTGGCACTCACATCAGCCAGACGTGTGAGTGAGCTGCAAGCTCTCGTAACTGATAAACCATACACAAGGTTTTATAGGAATAGGGTGGTCCTCCGCACTCCCCCAAAGTTCCTTCCAAAGGTGGTCTCTTCTTTCCACCTCAACCAGGAGGTGGTTCTTCCAACCTTCTTTCCCAGGCCGCATTCCAGCCGGGCAGAGGCAGTCCTGCATACCCTGGATTGTAAGAGGGTGTTGTCCTTCTACCTGGAGCGTATGAAGGGACATCGAAGGTCTACTCAGCTCTTCGTCTGGTATGACCCCAGTAAGCTGGGGTTACCTGTTTCCAAGCATACGCTATCCACCTGGGTGGCAGACTGCATTGCCTGGGCGTACAGGGCGGCCGACCTCCCATTGCAGGGTCGAGTCACGGCCCACCGCATCAGGGCTAAGGCGGTATCAGTGGCTCACTTCCACTCTATTCCGCTGGCAGACATCTGCCAGGCCACAACTTGGTCTTCAAGCCAAACTTTTGCAGCCCATTACTGCCTGGATAGGGAGTCCTGACGGGACAGTGCTTTTAGCCAGGCGGTTCTCCGGAACCTATTTGAGGTTTAGGCAACTCCAACCCTCCGACCCTTTGGTGTCAGGCTACCGGGGGGTGTTGCTTTCTTGGCTGAATTCCTATTGCAGCTGCTGCGGCTCTTCTAGAGGGAGCCATTTTTCAGCTATGGGTTCTCGGTAGCCTATAGCTAGGGAGTCCCATATGTGAGGACTGACTTCCTGCTTGTTCCAGGAGAAAGCGTAGTTACTTACCTATAACAGGTGTTCTCCAGAGACAGCAGAAATCAGTCCTCATGACCCTCCCTCCTCCCCTGGAGTTGCAGTCCTATTATTGTTTTTTATTCATTTTGCTGTCTTTTAGCTATGTCATTTGACTGAGCAAGATGGCACCCTTGGGCAGGAAGGGGACCGCACATGCGCGATACAATCCCAAAGGCTTTCTTTGAAAGCTGGGGAATTGCTCCGCACGAGGGCTCCGTCGGCGCTGACGTCACCCATATGTGAGGACTGATTCCTGCTGTCCCTGGAGAAAGCATAGTTACTCACCTGTAACAGGTGATCTCTGGGAACAGCAGGAATTTAGTCTTCACATATGGGTATCGTCGGAACCGACGGAGCCTGTGCGGGAACGCTCCCCAGCGTCCAATTGGAAAGCTTTTGGGAGCATCCCACAGCGCCTGTGTGCTGCCTTCCCATCTTTCCCATCTTTCCCAACTGTCCCTCTCCAGTTGAGTTTATAGCTGAGACAAAAGAGAGAGGGAAAGAGAGAAAGAGAGAGAGATAGAGAGATACAACTCCTAGGGGAGGTGGGTGGGTTGTGAAGACTAAATTCCTGCTGTTCCCGGAAATCACCTGTTACAGGTGAGTAACTATGCTATCTCCAGGAACAAGCAGGAATGTAGTCTTCACATATGGGGACTCCCTAGCTGCAGATGCCAGGGAGATGGCCCCAGAAAGTTGTGTGCCCTTATGAAAGGGCTCCACTTCCCCCAAAGGATCTCTGGCATCCTACCAGGGATGGTGGGTAGGAGTTGATGAAGTCTGGAACAGGTGTTGAAGAACAGCCTGACAAAACAAGGCATCTCGGTGGGAGTCCTTGTCTAAGCAGTAATGGGCTGTGAAGGTATGAACCGAAGCCCAAGTAGCTGCTCGACAGATGTCGTCGATAGACACAGAGTGAAGATGAGCCATTGAAGCTTCCATGGCTATCACTTTGTGAGCTGTGACATGGCCTTCAAGAGGAAGGTTCTTACTCTCATAGGCAAAAGATATACATTGTGCAATCCATTTGGACAGTGTCCTTTTGGAGACTGGAAGTCCCAAATGACTAGGATCAAAAGCAACAAAGAGTTGAGAGGATTTTCTCTGTGTTGCTGTGTCCTTTGCAAATAAAAGGCCAAAGCTCTTTTACAGTCCAAAGTATGAAGGTTCCTTTCTGCATTTGAGGCATGAGGCCTTGGAAAGAATACAGGAAGGTAAACCGCTTGGTTCAAATGAAAGGGCGAAACCACCTTTGGCATAAAGTGTGGATGAGTCCTAAGGACTACCTTATCATGATGGAACCTTGAAGGAGGACTAGCCACCAAGGCTTGCAATTCACTGATGTGACGTGCTGATGTGATTGCAATGAGAAAGATAACTTTCCAGGAAAGGAATTTCAAAGAGGTAGTGGCTAATGGTTCAAAGGGCGGTTTCATGAGCTGCCCAAGTAGCAGATTCAAGTCCCATGCCACCGGTGGTGGCTTAATCGGAGGCTTCGTTAAAAGAAGGCCTCTCATAAATCTCGCTATGAGAGGATGAGAGGAAATAGTTTGTCCATTTAGAGGCTTGAAAGAAGCTGCAATAGCACTCTAATGGACTCTTACTGAATTAGTCTTAAGCCCTGTATTTGATAAATGAAGGAGGTACTCCAGTAATGATTACAAAGGTATCGCCAGAGGGTTAAAACCCTTCTGCGAGCACCGTATGATTAACCTTTTCCACTTAAATGCATAATAGCGTCTTGTGGAAGGTTTCCTGGAAGCATGAAGGATATCCTTTACCTGCTGAGAAAGGTTAAGACCATGAAGTTCTAGGCTTTCAGCAACCAGGACCTGAGATGCAGAGACTGGGGATTGGGATGCCACAGTATCCCGTCCTCTTGAGGAAGGAGATCTGGAGCAGATCCTAACTCCAGAGGCGGAGCTTGAGAGAGATGGAGGAGCAGAGGGTACCATAAGAACATAAGAACATAAGATATGCCATACTGGGTCAGACCAAGGTCCATCAAGCCCAGTATTCTGTTTCCAACAGTGGCCAATCTAGGTCATATGTACCTAGCAGTTTCCCCAAGGGACACAGGTTCCACAATGCTTGTATTGGTTCAAGCATTGATATCCTGGGTCCCTTCTTAATAATGGTTTATGGACCTTTCCTCCAGGAACTTGTCCAAACCTTTTTAAACCCAGCTACACTAACAGCCTTTACTACATCCTCCGGTAACAAATTCCAGAGTTTGATTACATGTTGAGTGAAAAAATATTTTCTTTTATTAGTCTTAAATAGTTTACCCTGTAGCTTCATTGCATGTCCCCTAGCCTTTCTATATTCTGATAAGGTAAACAATCGATCTACGTTTACCCGTTCCACTCCGTTCATTAATTTATAGACTTCTATCATATCTCTCCTCAGCCGTCTCTTTTCCAGGTTAAAGAGCCCTAACCTTTTTAGCCTTTCTTCATAGGAGTATCCTTCCATCCCCTTTACCATTTTGGTGACTCTTCTCTGAACATTTGCCGGGGCCAATGTGGAGCTATGAGGATCATATGACCTCTGTCTCTCTGAAGCTTAAACAGGGTTTTGGGAATTAGGGGACTAGGTGGAAAGGCACACAGGAAGTCCTCACCCCAATGGAGGAGGAACGCATCCCTGGCCTGACAACCTCGAGCTGGAATTCTGGAACAGAACCGGGGAAGTATGGCATTCAGCGGACATGCAAAGAGGTCTATGTCCAGGGTTCTCCAAATTTGAAAACGTTTGGCCACCTGGTCTGCATGGAGAGACCTTCGTGTGGAAGCAGAACTCGACTGAATCTGTCTGCCCAAGAGTTTTGAATGCCTGGAAGATACACCGCAATGAGATGAATCTGATGCTCTCTGGCGAGGGCCCATAGTCGCAAAGCTTCGTTGCAGAGCGACAGAGAGCCTGTTCTGCCCTGCTTGCTCACATAGAACATCGCTACTTGATTGTCCGTTTGAACTAGGACTGTCTCATAGATGATCTGGGTGTGAAATACTCGAAGAGCAAGGAAGATTGCTCTGAGCTCCAGGAGATAGGCCTCCTGTGGGGTCCAAGTACCCTGGGTAGAGAGGCCTTGTAAATGGGCTCCCCAACCCTCCTGTGAAGCATCTGTTGTTAGAGTGGCTTGGGGTAGGGGTTGCTGAAAATGAGACCCCACCAAAAGATTTTTGGGTGACTGCCACCATTGGAGGGACAAAATAAGGTGATCCAAGCTTGTTATTTTGTCTGACAGGCAACCTGACGCCTGAGTCCACTGAGTAGGTAAGGTCCACTGGGCTGCCCTCATATGGAGGCGAGCATAAGGAGCCACATGCACAGTGGATGCCATGTGGCCTAGCAACTGTAACATTTCCCGAGCAGTGAGGTGAGGTTTTAGCACTGCTTGGGAAGCTAACTGCACAATGCGAAGGTAGCGGGGCTGTGGAAGGTAGGCCCTTGTTTGTCTGGTATCCAGAAGAGCTCCTATAAACTCTAGGGATTGGGAGGGAGCAAGGTTGGACTTTGGAAAGTTTATGAGAAGTCCCAAATACTGAAGGATGCGCATTGTGCGAGACAGAGCAACCCTGGCCTCTGGCTCTGAAGGTGCTCGAATGAGCCAGTCGTTTAAGTAAGGGAAGACGAAAATTCCCAGGGTGCGTAGAAATGCTGCTACCACAGCCATGCATTTTGTGAACACCCTTGGTGCAGTGGCCAAGCCAAAAGGAAGAACCCTGTATTGGTAGTGCTTCCCTTGAAACAGGAAGCGAAGGAACTTTTGGTAAGTTGCATGGAGAAATCATTTTGAACTTCTCTCTGAACAGGAATTTGTTCAGTTCTCTGAGGTCTAGAATGGGTCTGTGTCCTCCTGTTTTCTTTGGAATAAGGAAATAGGGGGAGTAAAACCCTGTACCCCATTGGGGAATGGGTACCTCTTCTGTTGCCCCTTGAGCAAGGAGCATAGTGACTTCTTGACCTAACCGGTCGTTGAGAGAGGTCTGAGAATTGAACTGTCTTACTATTGTAGGAGGGGGCATGCTGAGGAAATGAAGCTTTTACCCCTCTCTTACAATAGATAGAGTCCAATTTTCTGCTGTTATCTGACCCCATCTGGGGGCAAAATGACATAACCTTCCTGGGATGGTGGAGGGTTCTGGGCCGTTCAGGGCCAGGAAGGCAAAGTTCTCTATACAGGAGTCAAAGCCCCTGTCGAGGCTGAGTCTGCTGAGCAGGTTGAGGCTTAGCTGCTTTTGGTTTCCTTTGTTGCCTAGGTTGTTGGTGCTGTCCCTTTTGGGCAGACTGACCTAAACGATGTCCCTGCTGGGTATAGGAGGGGTAAAACCTTTTCTTCTTGCTGAAGAATGGTTTCTTAGAGGATCTTTTCCTCGCAGGATCAGCTGTAGATTTAGACAATCTATCCAAAGTCAGCATCTATCTCATTAGCTTTCTCCTGCCAATTCTTGCCAAAGAGATTCTCTCCTGTGCAAGGTATATTCCCCAGTTTGTTCTGTACCCAGATTTCTAAGTCAGATGCCTGGAGCCAGGCAATTCTACGTGCACCTATGGCAATAGCAGAGGTTCTGCTTATGCATTCATAACAGTCAAAGGCTGCACAATTCACAAACTTGGAAATATCCTGAGCATGTTTAACAAGAACAAGATAATCTTACCTTTTATCATCAGGAAGGAGAAGGCTCATAAGCTCCAAGTCTCCTATGACCTCCTTAAGGAACATTCCCATATAGAAGATATAGGAACTGATCCTAGCAGAAAGCATGGAAGCCTGGAACGATTGACGTCCAAAGGCGTCAAGAGTCCTACACTCACGTCCTGGAGGATTAGATGCATGCCATTTTGCACTCTTTATCCGTCTCATGGCTGATGCCACCACCATGGAATGGTGTGGTAATTGAGTCTTCTGAAACCCAGGACAAGGAGGAACACGATACATGGTGTCGAGTCTTCGAGAGTGAGGAGATGTGGTCAGAGGTGTTTTCCCACATCCTTAACATAAGCTCATGCAAATCTGATGAATAGGTAAGGTAGCTGCCTCCTTGGGAGCTTTAGGGTATTGTAAGATTTCTAATTCCTTTGCCCTAGGCTCTTTTTCAGGAGCCATTGTGATGGAAAGACCTCGGGCCACATCTCGGATAAAATCCTGGAAGGACATATCCTCTGGTGGAGACATCCTACGCTGAGGAGAAGAGGAATCCTCAGGAAGAAGTACTCTGGTATCGGCAGAGCTTTCAGAGTCTTCAGACTCATCCAAGGTTTCAAAATATCTCCGATCCGGGTGATCGTGCAAGGCACGGTACCGGTTCCGATCAAAGTCGGCATCGGAGTGGTCTGGTTATTGTCTGAAGCGGTTTCAGGGGCATCGAGGCCGTGAGAAGAGCCACCAGACTACGTTCAATAGCCAAGAATCTTTGGTCTATCGACACTGCTGATGCATCGGTATCGGTGCCAGATGAAGCAGCCAGAACCCCAGAGCATGGCACCAGTAGTTCTGTCGAGGTTGAGGCCCCGAGAACATTCTGGAGCCCGTCAGTGCTTTGGAAGCCGAAGCCTCCCGTCGGGGCAATTTTGCCGGTGAAAGTCCCTCAAGGGCAACGCCAGAGGCATCTCACTGTCTAGAAGGAGATCTACCCTTTGAGGACTGGCTAGATTTATGTTTAGTTACCTGAGATCCATGGGAGGAAGACGAAGCCCTGGACGACGTCGATGCCACAAAGGCTGCATCGGAGGGAAAAAGGGTGCTACGTTTAGAAGCTCGGTTTTGCCAGCCCCTTTTCGACATCATCCCACAGGCAACACACTCTGAAATAGAGTGGTCAGGACCTAAACATTTGAGGCACCACTCATGGGTGTTGGTGACGGAGATGGTACCGCCACACTTAGAACACTTTTTAAAACCCGAAGCGGGTTTTTCCATTTTGGGGGAAAAAAATTGGGCCTAGTGCCCAAAATTGTGCGTGGCACCCGAAAAGAAAATTACTGGAGAAAGACTCCAGAAACAAAGGGTTTTTTTTTTTTAGAACAAAGAAAAGAAGAACCGGCAGTACCGGTATAACGTCGAGGGAAGGCAGACACGACCACAAAAAAGAAGAATAAGAAGGGAAATTTTCTGCGGTGACAGGATGTGCGACCTGTTGGCTCCGTGATAAACGAAGAACTGGAGAGGGACAGTTGGGAAAGGCGGGAAGGCAGCACGCAGGTGCTGTGGGATGCTCCCAAAAGCTTTCCTATTGGACGCTGGGGAGCGTTCCCGCGCAGGCTCCGTCGGTACCGACGATACCCATATGTGAAGACTACATTCCTGCTTGTTCCTGGAGATCACCTGTTAAGGTGAGTAACTATGCTTTCCCTTCCCTATGCCCCATACTCCAGCATTTCTCTTTCCCTTCTCACCCCTCCCATGCCCAGCATCTCTTTTTCCCTCTACTGTATATGTTTATTTGAGATGTAATCCAGCATCACCCTGCTCTTCCCTTCTTCCTGTTGCCACCCTACCTCTGTCTTCTACTCTGCTTGGGCCTGAATCCGCATGGTAACAGGCCTTTAAGTACCAGTGCGGCTGTGCTCAAGGCAGGGCCGGTGCTAACATTAATCAAACTAGACAGTATCCTGGAGCGCCAATATTTTGCAGATGGCCCAGCGGCACTGCATGCTGTTGCTTCTGTTGGTACTTCCACCCCCATGCAAACAGAAAGTCTACGTTGGAAGACATTAGCAAAGCATGACTGCTTCTTGGAGCAGCTGGTTCATGAACCGACCAGAGGGGAAGCCATACTGGATCTAGTCCTTAGTGGAACACTAGATCTGGTGCAAGAAATAAGGGTGTTGGGACCACTTGGCAATAGTGATCATAGCATGATCGTGTTTGATTTAATTAGTGGAGGAGGGATAGTAAAGAAATCCACAGTACTACCTTTTATAGCTATCCAGAGGGTCGCCATGAGTCGACTCCGACTCGACGGCACTTAACAACAACAAACCTTTTAACTTTCAAAAGGGAGACTATGATAAAATGAGGAATATAGTTAAGAAAAAACTAAAAGGGGCAGTTGCAAAGGTTAAAGACTTGCATCAAGCTTGGGCGTTGTTTAAAAATACTATCCTGGAAGCCCAGACCAGCTGTATTCCACACATTAAGAAGAGTGGAAGAAAGTCCAAAAAATGGCCAGCATGGTTTAAAGGTGAGGTCAGAGAGGCTGTTGCTGCCAAAAAAGCATCTTTCAGGAAATGGAAAAAAGAGCCAAACGAAGAAAACTGGAAACAGCACAAGCACTGACAAGTTAAATGCAAAGCATTGATAAGGCAGGCAAAGCGAGAATTTGAGAAGGAACTTGCTACAGAAGCAAAAACACAAAACAAAGACTTTTTCAAGTACATTCGTAGCAAAAGGCCTGTGAGAGAGTCAATTGGACCATTAGATGACAGAGGGGTAAAAGGGGCAGTAAAAGGAGACAAGGCTATAGCAGAGAGACTGAATGAATTCTTTGCTTCGGTCTTTACTGAGGAAGATATAGGGATGTTACCCAAGACCAAAGTGGTATTTAAAGGTGATACTGCAGAGGAATTGAGAGAAATATCGCTACACCGGGAAGATGTATTACAACTATTTGATAAACTGAATAGTAGCAAATCACCTGGACCGGATGGTATACATTCAAGAATGTTGAAAGAACTGAAATATGAGATTGCAGACCTGCTATCAGTAATCTGTGAACTTTCATTAAAATCATCTGTAATACCTGAAGATTGGAAGATCGCTAATGTAACACCAATTTTTAAAAAGGGTTCCAGGGGTGATCCAGGAAATTACAGACCGGTGAGCCTGACATCAGTACCGGGGAAAATGGTAGAAACCATCATAAAGAACAAAATTGCACAGCATGTGGATAGTCATGGCCTAATGGGAGACAGCCAACATGGCTTTAGACAAGGAAGATCTTGTCTCACTAGTCTGATATGTTTTTTTGAAGGTGTAAATAAACAGGTAGACAAAGGTGAGTCACTTGATATAGTGTATCTGGACTTTCAGAAAGCCTTTGACAAGGTCCCTCATCAGAGATTTTTGGCAAAACTAAAAAGTCATGGGATAGGAGGCAGTGTAATATTGTGGCTCGGGAACTGGTTAAAAGATAGAAAGCAGAGGGTAGGGCTAAATGGCCTATTTTCCCAATGGAAAAAGGTGACTAGTGGAGTACCCCAGGGATCTGTACTTGGTTCGCTACTTTTTGACATATTCATAAATGACCTGGAAAAGGGAATAACGAGTGAGGTTATCAAATTTGCAGACGACACAAAACTATTCAAAGTTGTTAAAACCCAAGAGGACTGTGGAAAACTGCAGGAGGATCTGGATAAATTGGAAGACTGGGCATCCAAATGGCAGATGAAATTTAATGTGGACAAGTGCAAAGTTATGCACCTAGGAAAGAACAACCCACACTATGGTTACACAATGCAAGGTTCCACATTGGGAACCACCACCCAGGAAAAAGATTTAGGAGTCATCGTGGATAACATGTTAAAACCCTCACCCAGTGTGCAGCGGCGGCCAAGAAAGCAAATAGAATGCTACGTATCATAAGGAAAGGAATGGAAAATAAAACAAAGGATATTATAATGCCTTTGTATCGTTCCATGGTGAGACCGCACCTTGAATATTGTGTGCAATTCTGGTCGCCGTATCTTAAAAAGGATATAGCGTTATTAGAAAAGGTACAGAAAAGAGCCACCAAAATGGTAAAGGGGATGGAAGGCTACTCTTATGAAGAGAGGCTACAAAGGTTAGGGCTCTTCAACCTGGAAAAGAGACGGCTGAGGGGAGATATGATAGAGGTCTATAAATTAATGAATGGAGTGGAACGGGTAAACGTAGATCAATTGTTTACGCTATCAGAATATAGAAAGACTAGGGGACATGCAATGAAGCTACAGGGTAAACTATTTAAGACAAATAAGAGAAACTATTTTTGCACTCAACGTGTAATCAAACTCTGGAATTTGTTACCGGAGGATGTAGTAAGAGCTGTTAGTGTAGCTGGGTTTAAAAAAGGTTTGGACAAGTTCCTGGAGGAAAGGTCCATAAACCATTATTAAAAAGGGACCCAGGATATCCATGCTTGACCCAATACAAGCATTGTGGGACCTTTGTCTTTTGGGGAACCTGCTAGGTACGTATGACCTAGATTGGCCACTGTTGGAAACAGGATACTGGGCTTGATGGACCTTGGTCTGACCCAGTATGGCATATCTTATGTTCTTATTTGGAGGCATTCGGAAAGTGATGTGTTGCTTTTTTAAAGTCACTACCAGCACTGCAAGTCCCGAATTGGGGTGGCAGAGGCAGCAAGGGGGACAGGAGCAGGGAAACAGCAGGAATGAGGTTTGCCTAGAGCCTCATATTCTTGCACTAGCCCTGGCTCAAGGCTTGTGGATCGCAACCCCTCTGATGCAAACTTCCTGAGAGGGGGCGGGAGTTGGGACATGGCAGGTTTTCAGCATGGCCGTGCAAATGCTGCTGTCATCTGCGCTGCTGCCCTCAATTCTGCTGCCCTTGGCAGACACAGTCCTGCACATACTTTGGTAGGATCAAGACAATGGAATGACTGGGGGTGGGGACAGTGGAAGGCAGCGCTAGCGACACAGACTGTGGTAGGATCTAGCCAATGGGAAGGCTATGGGGATACTGGAAGGGATGAGGTGGGTCAGGGGGAAGGTCATGTGGTGTACAAGTGTTTCTGCATGAGTCAAGCAGGGACTGTCTCTTTTGGGGAAACTGCTAGGTACGTATGACCTAGATTGGCCACTGTTGGAAAAAGGATACTGGGCTTGATGGACCTTGGTCTGACCCAGTATGAGATATCTTATGTTCTTATGTTATGTTCTTATGGACTGAGCTCTGTAAGGGTCACTGGGCTGACCTTGGAGAGAGCCAGTGAATGTCGTGGGGGAAGCCTTCTGTCCTGTTACACTCTCACGCTTCAAGTCTGAACACTCTCACTACCGAACTCACATCCACAAAGCTAAACAGAACTACTTCTCCACTGCTATCTCCTCTGCACCCAATCAGACGCATCACCTCTACTCAGTCCTTCAGTCTGTTACCTCTATTTGGTCCTGTACCACTCCCTCCCCTTCTTTTCCCTCACCCACTCCCTCTCAGTTGGCATCCTACTTCAGTTCAAAGATACTTGATCTCAGGCAATCCCTGCCTCACTGTCCCCCTCCTATCTCTAGCCCCCCTCCTTGCTCCCCTCCTCCCACCTCTCAGCTGTCTCATGTCTGGCATTCATTCCAACCAATCACTTCCTCTGAGCTTATTTCAACACTCTCCTCCTCCAAGAAAACTTCTTGCCCACTAGACCCCATTCCTTCCTCTTGGTTGCTCACCTCCTCCCTAGCTCTCATCCCACCAGTGCTTACTATAATCAACACCAGTCTCTCCTCAGGTGTCTTTCCCCAGCCCTGGAAGCACGCTCTGGTTCGCCCGATTCTCAAAAAGCCCTCACTTGATCCCATGATCCCTGCTCCCTACCGTCCAGTCTCCAACCTCCCCTTCCTCTCCAAAATCCTTGAAAAGGTTGTATTCTCTCAATTGTCTTCTTATCTTGACTCTATGCACTTTCTCCACCCCCACCAGTCTGGTTTCCGCCCCAGCCACAGTGTTGAAACAGTTCTATTGGGCTTCTTGAATGAACTCCACACAGCTCACGACCGCGGTGATCTTTCCGTGGCGGTCTCTCTCAATCTTTCTGCCGCCTTTGATCTCGTCGACCACTCCCTTCTTCTGGCCCGAATACGGGAAGTGGGTCTCTGTAGCACTGTCCTCCACTGGTTCCATTCTTTCCTCTCTTCCAGAACCTACTCCGTCCTCCCCTCATCCACTTCTCTTTCCACCTCCGAGCCCTTTCCCCTTCCTTGCGGTGTCCCCCAAGGTTCAGTCCTGGCCCCCTTCTTTTTAATATTTTTCTCACCCCTCTAGCTTTATTGGTTCAACAACACGGGATCTCAGCTTTTTACTATGCCGACGATCTGGTTCTTCTGCATCACACCTCCCCTCTTTCCCCTGATCTTTCCCCTCTAAACTCCTGCCTTACGGCCTTTGCGGACTGGCTTACCACCCACTGTCTTCATCTCAACCTCACAAAAACCCTTGCCATCTGGTTTTCTCACAGTAATACTTCTCCCCAGATCTCCCCCTCTTTTTCTGGCTCACCTGTCCCTCTAGTCTTTTCGCTACCTGGGCGTCTTCTTTGATTCCAACCTATCTTTCCGAGATCACCTTGCTCACGTTTCTAAAACTTCATTTTTCTTCCTCCGTCAGATTCGTGCCATCAGGCCCTTCCTCACCGCACAGACACTTACTACCCTTCTCCTATCCCTGGTCATGTCCCGTGTCGACTTTTGCAACTCGGTTCTAGCTGGTCTCCCTACCACGCAACTTCACCGCCTCCAGCGCATCCAAAACACCGCCACCTGACTCATTTTTCACTCCTCTTCACGTGATCACATTACACCTCTACTCATCCATCTTCACTGGCTTCCCATCAAATTCCGCATCCACTATAAAATCTTGACACTTCTCCATCATGTCCTTTACACCCACTCTCCTCAGTACCTGGCTGATCTCGTTCACTTCCATTCCCCAGCTCGCTCCTTACAGTCTCTCCATCTCAACCGCCTACATCTCCCTTCACCTGCTTGCACTCGCCTCCAATCCACTCGTTCCTCTGCCTTCTTCTTCATCGGCCCCGCCCTATGGAACTCCCTACCCTCCTCCATCCGGCTTGAGCAGGGACACACCACCTTCAGAAATAGTCTCAAAACCCATCTCTTTGCCCTTGATCTCCCTGCTCCCCCTGTGTAACCCTACCCTCTCTCTCCCCCTTCTCTCTTTCTCCTCCTTAGTGTCCTGTTGCATGAGTCTGCTAGGTTTGCTTTCCTATCAAATATTGTAATTTCCTTTCCTCTCCTCTACCTTATGGTTTTCCATTTGAGCTATGTAAACCGCTTTGATGTCTTGTCGTTTAGCGGTATATAAAGTTAATAAACATAAGCATAAACAAGAGTGCAGAGAAGGCATTGGAATGGAAGGAAAATGGGAGGAGACTGCCAGGCTGACGAAAAGAATTTTACATAATGATGGGCAGAGCAGGTTGGGGGAAGGAGCACTCACTGAGGGGGCACATGAAAAGCAGGAAGCAGTACAACACTAAAAGTATGTCTATACATCTCTGGAGAACTAGTGCATGTGTGTGTGAATAGTGAGAGAATGTGCCTATGTCTGTCTGTGAAGAGCGAGAGAGTGCATGTACCTGTATGTGCATGTGTGTGTGTATGGTATGTATGCCTCCCCAATGTGTGTCTTTCTCTGGGGGAGACACTGTCGTATAAATAGTTCCTCTTTGAAACTTTGTGTGTTGGAGAGGTCCAGTGGTACAAATGTGCCCTACGCTCATACTAAGCAGAGGGAAGTTTTCAGTTTGGGGAATTTACTCAGCTGACTATTTAGTTTTAGATTTCTTTGAAAACTGTCCTAATATTGCCTTCGCTCTATGTTCTTTCAGAGGCAGCAAAGAAAGCCAAAAAAGCATTTTCTCTTGTTTTTTTCCATTTTTTGACACTTAAATCTTTCTAGATTTATACTTCACACGTATTGCTGTTCTTAATCAGGCTTTTGGCTAATCTCCTTTTAAAAGAAATGCTTTTCAGCACCTTTTGATTAGGCCTTTGATTAACATTTTTAGAAACCATAGTCCAATCTTAGTTAAAATGTCGGGAGAATAATTTGTAACATCTAATCTAGACATTAAAAATGATTCTCTGTTAAGTGGAATTATACGTTTCTCCAGGACCAAGCAGGAAGTCAGTCCTCAAATATGGGTGACATCGACGTCGATGGAGCCCTTGCGGAGCATTTCCCCAGCTTTCCATGGAAAGCCTTTGGGAATGCAGGCACGCATGCGCGGTTCCCTTCCCGCCTAAAGGCGCCATCTTGCTCAGTCTCTCTTTTTCCGTGAAGCCCGTCGGACGTGTGTCCTAGTCCTCCTGGAAAATAGTTGGATTTTTTTGCGATTCCTTTGCTATTTTTTCTCCGGTTCGACGCTGGTTCCCCTCCTGCCGGGTTCGATACACTGGTATCGAGCCTGATCTTATTTTTTCGGTTTTTGCCCTTCGTGGCTGGCGTTCGCGCCCTTTTTTTCTTTTTCCCTGGAAGGCCGGTCCTTTGACCTCGCGGGGACTTTGATGGCTTCCAGTGGTTTCAAAAAGTGTGATCGGTGCAAGAAACTAATGTCTCTCACCGACACACACGACTGCTGCCTTCGGTGCCTCGGTCGTGACCATGATCCTAAGATCTGTGGGACCATGTGGAAAGATGTCTTCCAAGGCGCTTCGAAGTCATCAGCACCAAAAGGAAAGGCTATTCTCAGACTCGGCCTCCGGCCGGGCCCGGACTTCGTCTGAGGCCTCGACATCTCGGGAATCGGATCCCAAGCACCGTCGGGGCTCCTCAGACAGGGGGTCCCACGACCGGGAATGAAAGAGGAAGAAGAGGCTCGTGAGGGCGTCGTCGGAAGAGGTCCCTGGCTCCTCGAGAGCTAGGTCTCAGACCCCCAACTGTCGTCCCCAGCCCGTGGAACAGGAGAAGCCTCCAAAAGTACCTCGTGTGGAGCCGGAGTCTGCTGGACACGTAAGTCCTGTAGTCCTCGTGGACCCTCCTCCCCAGAGAGCCGACATTGGGACTGGCGCCGCCGGGGCCCAAGTCGGTGGCTGCTGAGTCTCCTGAGCTGGGTCTCAGGCTGACAGCCTTGGAGAGCAGATTGTCTGCCTTCATGGAACAGCAGCGGGCACGGATGGCCAGCCTGTCTGGCGCATCTGCCCCGACCAACGGGACATCGACATCGAAGTCGACCCCGGAGACCGAGCCGATCCTCGAGACCATGAAGGCTCGAGGTCGACCTCAGTCACGGTCTCCCTCGACCTCCCGTTCGGGACCGAGGGTGTTGACGCCGGTGCCTTCGGCATCGGGGCGGGTGCTCACAGGCCCCGTGCGGTCAGATCACGATTCCTCATCGGACGAGTCCGCCTGGGAGACGGAGGACGAGGAGTCCCCCAACACCTTCCGGACTCGGTGCGTCCCGTCGGACTCACTGCAGTCTGAGCCCCGGAGTAGATCCCCTCCGGAGGATACCCGGTTCTCGGAGTTCGTCCGGGATATGGCCACTGCGTTGGCTATCCCTGCGGACCCCGAGGAGGAGCATCGAGCCGAGGAGCTCGAGGCCCTACAGTATGACTCTCCTCCGAAGGAGGCCTTTACTGTTCCGGTTCCTCCGATGCTGGAACGGCTCCTCTTCCGGATGTGGGAGGCACAGGCCTCGGCGCCGGTTCTAAGCAAGCGAGTCGATTCTATCTATCGACTCCGGAAGAGCCCTGGCATTCAGAAGGCGCAGCTACCACACCATTCCATGGTGGTGGAATCGATCATGCATCGCCTGAAAAGTCAGAAGATGCACTCCGCGGTGTCCCCTGGCAGGGAGGCCCGGAACCTGGATGGTTTTGGTAGAAAGTGCTTCCAGGGCTCAATGCTTGCTTGCTGTGTCCAGTCTTACCAGCTATACATGGGCATGTACTTGCGGGACCTTGCCAAGGAGCTGGCCGGGTTCTCTGCTGGTCTCTCCGGGGAACCCTTGCAGAGGTTCAAGTCCTTGTCCTCGGGGATCCAGGAATGCTCCAAGTTTATGTCCCGCGCCGCCTACGATGGCTTCGAGGCTTCGGCCCGGGTTGCGGCAGCTGGCATCGCGGCTCGATGCCAGGCATGGCTGCAGTCATCGGACCTCGAGCCATGGGTTCAGGACAAGTTGGTCGATGTTCCTTGCCGAGGTGAGAACCTTTTTGGCAAGCCCATGACCGAGAAGGCCGCACAGCTCGAAACCGAGCACCTCACGAGGACAAGGCTGTCTAGAAAGACTTCTGCCCCTTCTCACAAAAAGAAGGGCTGGGGTAAAAAGCTCTTTTACCCGAGGAAGGGCACTGTCTACAAACAGTACCCACAGTACCAGGCCTCCCCAGCTCCCCCTCAGGGTCAGCAGGCCAAGGGGCAGGGTAATGGGCCCCGTAGGCAGAGAACTCCGAAGCCTCCGGCCCCTGCTCCCACTCAGCAGGGTGGGGGTTTTTGACTCCTTAGGCATAGCCTCTCCATCCCTGCTCTCCCAACCCTGCACAGGAGGTCGCCTTGCTCTGTTTGCCCACAAGTGGCCACTCATCCCTGGAGACTGTTGGGTGCTAAGCATAGTCCACAAGGGCTATCTGCTACACTTCCAACAGCTGCCTCCTCCATACTTTCCAGGGGAGCCTCCAAGGCCTCCCCTGCACACAGATCTTCTCCTTCAGGAGCTCCAAGGTCTGTTGGTGGACAGGGCAGTGGAGCCTGTGCCTCCCCACCTGCAAGGTCAAGGGTTCTATTCCAGGTATTTCCTTGTACCAAAAATAACCGGTGGTCTCCGGCCTATTCTAGACCTCAGAAATCTCAAGAAATTCCTAGAAAAGGAGAAGTTCAAGATGCTTACTCTTGGAACACTTCTGCCCTACCTCCAGCAGGGAGATTGGCTATGCTTCTTAGATCTAAAGGATGCGTACACTCACATCCTCATGCACCCAGACCACAGAAAGTACCTCAGGTTCATTGTGGGAGGAAACCATTATCAGTACAGAGTACTGCCTTTTGGCCTCACCTCCGCTCCCAGGGTCTTTACCAAATGCCTGGCAGTGGTGGCGGCCTACCTGAGAAATCAGGGAATCTTTGTCTTCCCCTATCTGGACGACTGGCTCATCAGGGGTCAGACGTGCCAGGAGGCCAGACAAGCCACCCTCAGAACTATTGCTCTTCTTCAAAACCTGGGCTTTGTAATAAACTTCGCAAAGTCCACTTTGCTCCCCTCCCAGAACTTGGAGTTCATAGGGGCAAGGTTAGACTCTCTGCTGGCAAAGGCTTTCTTGCCAGAAGACAGGGCCCAAAGACTGATAAACTTAGCAACCAGTTTCTCAGCAGGTCACTGGTCTCTGCCAGACTCTGCCTGAGGCTTCTTGGCCACATGGCTTCGACAGTACATGTGACCCCCCAATGCCAGGCTCCATATGAGGCCTGCACAGTGGTGCCTTCGGACTCAGTGGTCACAGGCCACAGGCAGCCTCAGAGACAGGATAAGGGTGTCCAGACAAATTCTGAACTCCCTCCGCTGGTGGCTGCACCCACCCAATCTACTGCAAGGCGTGCCTTTTCAGATTCCTGGATTCACAGTGGTGTTGACCATGGATGCCTCTCTGCAGGGCTGGGGGGCACATTGTCTGGGCAATTGCACCCAGGGCCTGTGGTCTCCCTGGGAGGCCGCACAGCAAATCAATCTACTGGAACTCAGGGCTATTCGGTTAGCCCTCAAGACATTCTCTCCAACCCTGGCTCATCAGTCTGTCCTAGTTCAAACAGACAACCAGGTAGCCATGTTTTATGTGAACAAGCAGGGCGGAACTGGGTCCAGGCTCCTTTGTCAGGAAGCACAGGATCTTTGCTTGTTTGCTCTCAGACACAACATGCTCCTCAAGGCTGTGTATCTCCCTGGCCAGGAAAACTACCTGGCCGACAGATTGAGCAGGATTCTGCAGCCCCACAAGTGGCAGCTCTATCCTTTGGTGGTTCAGAAGATTTTCCTGAAATGGGGACTTCCATCCATAGATCTGTTTGCTAGTCCACTGAACAAACAGCTGCCAAAGTTCAGCTCCAGGCAACCGCATCCTCTGCGGATAGCAGCAGATGCTTTTCTGATACCCTGGTCACAGGGCCTCCTGTATGCGTTTCCTCCCATGCCCTTGGTGGCCCGAACCCTGTTCAAAATTCTTCAGGACAAGGCCTTGGTCCTGCTGGTGGCTCCCAGGTGGCCGAGACAGCCTTGGTTTCCACTTCTGCTTCAGCTGGCAGTGGATCCCCCACTGCCTCTGGGGTTGCAACCCGACCTTCTCTCTCAGGATCAGGGTTCCCTTCTGCACCCTAATCTCAAAGCTCTCAATTTGATGGCCTGGAGGCTGCAAGGGTAGTTTTGGCTCCCTGGGGCCTTCCTCAGGAAGTTGAGGAGGTTGTCCTAGCCTCTAGGAAGCAGTCCACTAGAAAAACCTATGCCCTGAAATGGAAAAGGTTTTCTGTGTGGTGTCAGCTACGTACAGAAGATTCTTTCTCCTGTGCTGTACCAGTAGTGCTTCAGTACTTACTGCACTTATCAAATCAGGGACTTAAGTCCAATTCTGTTCGGGTCCACCTCTCAGCTCTAGCAGCTCACCACTCACTGGTGGAAGGACATTCTCTGTCGGTTCACCCCTTGGTGTCCAGATTTCTCAGAGGCTTGCTCTTGCTCAAGCCTCCAATCCGTCCTCCTGCTCCTGAGTGGGAGTTGAATGTGGTCTTGCAGCAACTGACTCGCCCACCTTTTGAGCCGATGGCTACTTGTCCTCTCTGCTTCCTGTCCTGGAAGACACTCTTCTTGGTGGCCCTAACCTCGGCCAGGAGAGTGAGTGAGCTTCAGGCTTTGGTCTGTGACAGGCCGTACACCCGCTTCTATAGGAACAGGGTAGTCCTTAGGACTCATCCAAAGTTCCTCCCAAAGGTGGTCTCCTCCTTCCACCTTAACCAAGAGGTGGTTCTTCCAGCCTTCTTCCCTAGGCCTCATGCAAGCCAGGCTGAAGCAGTTCTGCATACCCTGGACTGTAGGAGGGCCTTATCCTTCTACCTTGACCGTACGCAGGAGCATAGAAGGGCTACTCAGCTCTTCATATCTTTTGACCCTAATAATTTGGGGTTAGCTGTGTCCAAGCGTACCTTGTCCATATGGGTGGCTGACTTTATCACCTGGGCTTACAGGGTAGCTGACCTTCTTTTGCAGGGTCGGGTCACGGCCCATCGTGTCAGGGCAATGGCTGCCTCAGTGGCTCACCTCCGCTTTGTACTGTTGGTGGACATCTGCAGGACTGCAACTTGGTCCTCAAGCCAGACCTTTGCGGCCCATTACTGTCTGGAGAGGGAGTCCCGTAGGGACAGTGCTTTTGGCCAGGCAGTACTCCGGAATCTCTTTGAGGTTTAGGCAACTCCTGCCCTCCGTTGGGCTACCGGTGGAGGTTCTTTCATTGAAAAGCCTTTCTTTGATGCTGGGACTAGAGGGAGTTCTCTTGTTCAGCCTGGGTTCCTGGTAGCCCAGAGCTAGGGAGTCACCCATATGTGAGGACTGACTTCCTGCTTGGTCCTGGAGAAAGAGTAGTTACTCACCTGTAACAGGTGTTCTCCAGGAGCAGCAGGAATCAGTCCTCACAACCCTCCCTCCTCCCCTGGGAGTTGCAGTTGTACATAGTTTATTTTTACATTTTTTGTGTGCTGTTTTAGCTATGCCATTTGACTGAGCAAGATGGCACCTTTAGGCGGGAAGGGAACCGCGCATGCGTGCCTGCATTCCCAAAGGCTTTCACGGAAAGCTGGGGAAATGCTCCGCAAGGGCTCCATCGACGTTGATGTCACCCATATGTGAGGACTGATTCCTGCTGCTCCTGGAGAACACCTGTTACAGGTGAGTAACTACTCTATACCTAGTGCTGCTGAATCTATGCTTTATATGCATGAGTATACTTAGCTAGTGCTGCTGAATCTATGTGTAATATGCACGGGTAGATGCATGGGCATACTAAGCAAGTGCCACCGAATCTATGCGTTATATGCATGGGTATATTCAGCTAGTGCTGCTGAATCTATGCGTTATATGCATGGGTAGGATGCATGGGTATACTTAGCTAGTGCTGTCGAATCTATGCATCATATGCAGGGGTATACCCAGCTAGTGCTGTCGAATCTATGCATCATATGCAAAGGTATACCCAGCTAGTGCAGCTGAATCTATGCATTATATGAATGAGTATTGTGATACAGTGGCCAGCACAGAACCCATGGATACAGGAGAAAAGGAAGAGCTTACCTTACAGGCACCTAGGCAGAAAGCATATTCAGGTTATAAGGAGCCAGATAATAGTGGAACAAACTTTCCCTACACTGGGTGTGACGCAGTAGAAAGCCAGAAAGCTAATCACGTCCACCTGGGCAAGGAAGCACGTACAACGTGCAGGAGCCAGGAGGATAAAAGTGGCTGGGAAATCCCAGTAGGGGGAGGTGCAACAAGGAGAGGTGCCACAGAGAGAGGTGCCGCAGAGGGAGGTGCCGCAGCTGGAGGTGCAGCAAAGGGAAGAGCAGTTGACACAGAGAGAGCTGGAAGTGCTCGTGCACAAGTCTCCCAAGCCAGAGGGGGCATCGTCCCGAGGAGAGTGAGTAAGCAGCTGGAGGGCAGAGGTCACAAGCAGGAGAGCTTGCTGGGTCCAGGAAACACCAGCTGGGTCCCGACAGCAAGTAGCAGTAGAAGGGAAATTACAGCCCAGACCAGACAACTGCTGAGTGGAACTCTCGGGGAAAAGCAGGCTACAGCCCAAATAAAGGAGCCTGGTTTACAGAGGAAGGAGTGGAAGCCAGCCACCCCAGAAGCAGAGCTAAGTACACCAATTTCTCTAGAGGGCAAGAGGTGGGCTCGGCTAGGAAAGTAAAAGCTAATACTTGGGAGGATAATCCTTGGTGGAGAGAAAGGGGAAGCCTCAGAGAAACAGGCTTCAGTACAGGTCTCCAGGACCCTCCTTATGCAGAACAGTTTCCTGCCTTAAGAACCGCTGCCTCTCGAGAGAGTTGTGTATATAATAGCTGTGGTGAATGTTACCCATTTACAGTTTCTGACGGTGAGCAAATGCAATGGGAAAACACTAACCAGGACATTGATTCCAGTGCTATGGATTGCACGCTATGTATCTTGGATGAGATTACGTCTCTTTGTTAATTAAGGAAGCAAGAGCCTTGTTATACCTGTTTGGAAAAAGGTACATTTTATTTTGCTGTGAAGAAACAGTTTGTTTAAGTTCTTTGTTGCTGTATGAGAAAAACAGAAATCCACAAGGGAAGGGGAATAAAACCTCATTATATTTTGCCTTTAACACACGGCTACAGACTATTCTTTATAAAGGCAACCCGCACCTCACGCCCCTAGGCAACCGCCTAATAGGGACGGTGGTAGTAGTACCTTGACAGACTGGATGTTGGGGATTATGAGCCCAATATTTAGCACCGGTGACTAGCACTGATAGTGCTGTCAAATTTATGTGTTATATGCATAAGTACCGGTATACTAGGTAGTGCTGCTGAATCTATGTGTTATATGCATGGGTAGATGCATGGGTATACTTAGTGCTGCTGAATCTATGTGGTATATGCATGGGTATATTTAGCTAGTGCTGCCGAATCTATGCATCTTATGCATGGGTATACTTAGCTAGTGCTGCAGAATATATGCATCATATGCATGGATATACTTAGCTAGTGCTGCCAAATCTATGCGTATATGCATGAGAATACATATCTGCATACTTAGAATGCCTGGATGTTGGGGATTATGAGCCCAATATTCAGCAGCGGTGGCTGCCAGCGCTGAACATTAAACCTGGATATTCAATGCCTGGGTCATATCTGGCCCCGGCACTGAATATCCAGGTTGACCATATAGTCTACTCTCTAACTGGGCAGCGGTGATATTCAGCTGCTATCCAGTTGGCGATATGTGGCAAATATTAGGCCAGGGTTTCCTGCGCCTGGCTTTTGCCACATATTCCTTACTGTGTAGTGATTCAGTATCGCCACTGCCCAGTTAGCAATCAGTGACACCTTTGCGGCACTGCAAACCGTGTAAATGCAGCTGAATATTGGATCCTATAGGGCAGATTCTGTACAGCAAATAGCAGGGATGTATGTCTGCTTCGGACGTACATCCCCCGCTATCCTCTGTGTGCCGATTCTGCCCATGGAGCTCCCCGCACGTACAACAGCTTTGTGCGGGGAGGTCTGGACGGGGTGGGAGGGGAACGGCAGGAGGAGGAGTCTGTGCATAGCAAGGCTGGGCTGCACAACCCGGACATAGAGGGCTGATTCAGGTCATGGCCCTGTACGTCCAGGGGGTCAGGGATGCATGTCTGACTTATTCCTCCTTGGAGGTGGAATAAATCAGACCAATGCCAGCGATCGGGTAAGGGCCCCCCAACCCACAACTCAGTGTCTGCGAGGCACCCGCCAACTGAGACCAGCCCTAGCATCTTCTGCCGAGTCTTGGGCGGCTGGATGGAGGGCTATTTTGACGGTTGGGTCCTCCCAATGCTACCGCATAGTGTCCCGGTGCCATGGCAAATGGTCGCCACGGCACCGAGGCTCTATGCCAAAGCATTGGGAGGGCTAGATGGGGGATCGCTGCATGTCCAGGCCCGCTGAATCAAGGCCCGTCTAAGACCTGATTCTGCTCCTGTGGGAACATCTAGCTCCCACGGGGGCAGAAGAGGGTGCAAATCCGGCCCATCCAGATTTTGGATGTCTGGATGGGTGAGACATGCCCTAGTCTGAACTGGCCTCCAAATGTATAAGTTATACGCTGGACTCAGATACTCCAAGTTATACCTAGAATTGGCATGTCCAAGCTAAATGTATAAACTATGGCACTCACTTTGGAAGTCTTATTTGCAACTGAGACATCCAAAAATGTGCATGCAGTTGTCCAAATCACGAAGACATCCCCAGAGCCATTTTACAAATGCTGTCTAAAGATGTCCCCAGTGCAGGGTGGTGGGGCTGAGTGACAGATGCAGAGGTCCCTGCTTGACTGAAGAAATGCTGGGGATGTGTGTGACCTCACTCAAGTTTAGACGTGCTCCAGGCACAAACAGGTATTAGGAAAGTGCTCATTTGGATGGTTAAACATTCAGATGGTGTAGAGAAAATGACACTCCACCAGCCCCAGTACTCTCCACAATTGCAGTGGTATTTTTTTCTGTAATTGGGAAACTTATTTTGTGTTTGAACCACCAATGAATGGTCTCTTCTACGTTCCTGGTCGTTGATGCTATTCCAGGGATGGCCCTGCAGATGTCCATATCCAGCACATCCATGTTTGTGAAACAGTGCCTGAACTTGGACAGGCCTGCCTTTTTTTCTGATGTTCTGATTTAGACGTCATTTGTAAAATGTGCCTTCACATGTATTGGCCCCACGCCACTTTGTAGTCCCACGCTCCCTACTCTACATAAAACGTTATAACTACAGCAGAATATTGATATTCTGCAATACATATAATGTTTCCATATTTTTAAATAGTGGAGGAGTAGCCTAATGGTTAGGGCAAATGCCTAGTACCCAGCTGATCAGGAGTTTGATTCCTAATGGCACTGCTTGAGACCTTGGGCAAGCCACTTTACCCTCCATTGCCTCAGAAGAAAAAGGCCTGGCAATCCACTTCCAGTGATACATTGCCAAGAAAACCCAGAGACAGCTAGGTCGCCAGGAGTTAGCACTGACTTGATGGTACAAACAAAAATAAACACATTTTTTAAAAAAGCACGTAGATGTTTAGCATATTGTGGAATGTCTAAATGCTTTTTAAAAATTGACCACCATGATTTTACCTTCTCTACCTTTTGCCTCCTTCTGTACACTCTAAACCTAAAGATTATGGAATTGATATTCAGGGCCAGTGGCTAGTGCTGCTAAAGTGGAACTTAAAACCCAGATATTCAATGTTGGGGCCATATTGCTGCAAAGCTAACCGGGTAGTGGCGATATTCGGCTGTTGCCCGGTCAGCTTCTGTGGCAAACGTTACGTCGGGGTTTCCTGTGCCTGACATAAGAACATAAGATATGCCATACTGGGTCAAACCAAAGTCCATCGAGCCCAGTATCTTGTTTCCAGCAGTAGCCAATCTAGGTCATAAGTACCTAGCAGTTTCCCCAAAAGACACAGGTTCCACAATGCTTGTACTGGGTCAAGCATTGATATCCTGGGTCCCTTTTTAATAATGGTTTATGGACCTTTCCTCCAGGAACTTGTCCAAACCTTTTTTAAACCCAGCTACACTAACAGCTTTTACTACATCCTCTGGTAACAAATTCCGGAGTTTGATTACACGTTGAGTGAAAAAATATTTTCTCTTATTAGTCTTAAATAGTTTACCCTGTAGCTTCATTGCATGTCCCCTAGTCTTCCTATATTCTGATAACATAAACGGTCGATCTACGTTTACCCGTTCCACTCCCTTCATTAATTTATAGACTTCTATCATATCTCCCCTCAGCCATCTCTTTTCCAGGTTAAAAAGCCCTAATCTTTTTAGCCTTTCTTCATAGAGGTATCCTTCCATCCCCTTTACCATTTTGGTGGCTCTTCTCTGAACCTTTTCTAATAACGCTATATCCTTTTTAAGATACGGCGACCAGAATTGCACACAATATTCAAGGTGCGGTCGCACCATGGAACAATACAGAGGCATTATAATATCCTTTAGCAAAATCCGCCCCTTCCTCTCTGAACATACTACCAAAACACTAGTCCACTCCTTAACCTCCTTTCGCCTCGACTACTGCAACCTACTCCTTGCTGGTCTCCCCATGAGCCATCTCTTTCCCCTTCAATCTATACAAAATTATGCTGCTCGACTAATCTTCTGCCAGTCTCACCATGCCCATACTACTCCTTTTCTCAAGTCACTTCACTGGCTCCCTATCCAATTCTGCATCCAGTTCAAACTTCTCCTGCTGACCTAGAAATGCATTCACTTTATGGTCCCTCAATACCTTTCATCTCTTACCTCTCCCTACATCCCCTCTTGGGAACTTTGCTCCTCAAACAAATTACCTTTCTAGGCTTTTCACTCGCACCACTAACTCCCGACTTCGCTTCTTTCACCTTGCTGCACCTTACGCCTGGAAGAGCCTACCTGTATCTATACGCCAAGCACCCTCCCTGACCCTCTTCAAATCCAGATTGAAGACCCACCTCTTTACTTTCAGATCCTGACTTCTATCCTTTATCCTGACCTGACCTGGCTCATGACTAATTGTAAATATCATATTTTGTTTTGCCCCGAGTTGACTAATGCTCTGTATTATCTTGATTGAATTGTAAGCTTTGACGAGCAGGGACTTTGACGAGCAGGGACTGTCTCTTGCAGGCATGTCTGTACAGTGCTGCATGCGTAGCGCTATATAAATGCTGAATAGTAGTAGTAGTAGTATTTTCCATTCCTTTCCTTATAATACCTAGCATTCTATTTGCTCTCTTGGCCGCCGCTGCACACTGGGCCGATGGTTTTAACATGTTATCCACAATGACGCCTAAATCTTTTTTCTGGGTGGTATTTCCTAATGTGGAACCTTGCATCGTGTAACCATAGTTTGGGTTGTTCTTCCCTAGGTGCATAACTTTGCACTTGTCCACATTAAATTTCATCTGCCATTTTGATGCCCAGTCTTCCAATTTATCGAGATCCTCTTGCAATTTTCCACAATCCTCTTGGGTTTTAACAACTTTAAATAGTTTTGTGTCATCTGCAAATTTGATAATCTCACTCGTTATTCCCTTTTACAGGTCATTTATGAATATGTCAAAAAGCAGCGGACCCAGCACAGATCCCGGGGGTACACCACTATTCACCTTTCTCCATTGGGAAAACTGATCATTTAGCCCTACCCTCTGCTTTCTATCTTTTAGCCAGTTCCTGATCCACAATAGTACACTGCCGCCTATCCCATGACTCTTTAGTTTTGCCAAAAGTCTCTGATGAGGGACTTTGTCAAAGGCTTTCTGAAAGTCCAAATACACTATATCAACCGACTCACCTTTGTCCACCTGTTTATTCAAACCTTCAAAAAAAAATCACAGATTAGTAAGACAAGATCTTCCTGGTCTAAAGCCATGTTGGCTGTCTTCCATTAGGCCATGACTAAGTACATGTTGAGTAATTTTGTTCTTTATGATGGTTTCTACCATTTTTCCCGGTATTGACATCAGGCTTACCGGTCTGTAGTTTCCTGGATCACCCCTGGAACCCTTTTTAAAAATTGGTGTTACATTGGCAATCCTCCAATCTTCAGGTATTAGAGATGATTTTAATGATAGTTCACAGATTACTAATAGCAGGTCTGCAATCTCATATTTCAGTTCTTTCAACACCCTTGGATGTATACCATTTGGTCCAGGTGATTTGCTACTCTTCAGTTTATCAAATAGTTGTAATACATCTTCCCGATGTAGCGATATTTCTTTCAATTCTTCTCACCTTTAAATACCACTTCAGTCATAGGTAACATCCCTACATCTTCCTCAGTAAAGACCGAAGCAAAGAATTCATTCAGTCTCTCCGCTATAGCCTTGTCCCCTCTTACTGCCCCTTTTACCCCTCTATCATCTAATGGACCAACTGACTCTCTCATAGGTTTTTTGCTATGAATGTACTTGAAAAAGTCTTTAATATGCGTTTTTGCTTCCACAGCAAGTTTCTTCTCAAATTCTTTCTTTGCCTGCCTTATCAATGTCTTGCATTTAACTTGCCAGTGCTTGTGCTGTTTCCAGTTTTCGTCATTGGGCTCTTTTTTCCATTTCCTGAAAAATGCTTTTTTGGCAACAACAGCCTCTCTGACCTCACCTTTAAACCATGCTGGCAGTTTTTTGGACTTCCTTCCACTTTACTTAAAGCATGGAATACAGCTGGTCTGGGTTTCCAAAATAGTATTTTTAAACAACACCCAAACTTGATGTAAGTCTTTAACTTTTGCAACTGCTCCTTTTAGTTTTTTCTTAACTATTTTCCTCATTTTATCATAGTCTCCCTTTCGAAAGTTAAAAGGTAGTACTGTGGATTTCCTTACCATCCCTCCTCCATCAAATAAATCAAACACGATCATGCTATGATCACTATTGCCAAGTGGCCCCAACACCCTTATCTGTTGCACCAGATCTGGTGTTCCACTAAGGACTAGGTCTAATATGGCTTCCCCTCTCGTCGGTTCATGGACCAGCTGCTCCAAGAAGCAGTCATTTATGTCATCTAGGAACTTTATCTCCCTAGCATGTCCTGCCGTGACACTGACCCAGTCGATACCGGGGTAATTGAAATCACCCATTATTATTACTGCACTGTAACTTTTGTTAGCTTCCTTGATTTCTTGAGCATTTCATCATCCATTTGTTCATTCTGGCCAGGCGGTCGATAGTACACCCCCACCTCCATCGCCTTCCCATTCATAAATGGAATTTCAATCCATAGAGATTCTACAGCAAATTTTGTTTCCTGCAAAACTTTAATCCTTTCTGACTCAATGCCCTCTCTAACAGAGCGCAACCCCTCCACCAATTTGATCAGCTCTATCATTACGATATAGTTTGTACCCAGGTATCACAGTGTCCCATTGGTTGTCCTCCTTCCACCATGTCTCTGGGATTCCAATCATATCTAACCTCTCAGTTAGTGCTATATATTCTAACTCTCCCATCTTAGACTTTCACTGCATGTTGCTAATTAGGCAGCGTCTCAATATCGCTGCTGCTCAGTTAATGATGGGTGCTGTCCTAGAACACCTCTGGCATGCCCCAATGCTAACCGGTTAGTGTCACTGAATATCCTACAAGTCTGAAAACTGTGCAAACCCCCTATATGTTTGCGATGTTACTCAAACTGCAACTTTTTATGTTATTAAAATATAAATTAAATAGTGGCATATCAGATCCAAATAAATAAATAAAATCCAGTCCACTCCTGGTATCTCTGGTTTCTCCCAAAGGCAGTGGAGGGTGAAAATGAATTGCCAGCTTCCCTGGCTTACAGCCCACTGCCCTAACCATTAGGCCACTCACCTGCTGCTGCTTCTGCCCCACCTGGAACTAGATGCTGCAGCTTTCCCTGCGCTACATCTGTCAAGGTAAAGTGTGCAGGGAAAAGGACCATGAAGAAAATTCTAGGCTGATGAGGAAGGGGACAAGAAAAGAGTGACTGACGTTTTTGGAGGGGGAGTCCGTGGTTTGCCATTCATTAATCCAGTCCTGACGATAACAGCCCATACTCTAAAACATGCTTAGACATAAATCACAGAGTGGAAATCTTTACACCTTTAGCATTCCTGCACATTTATCTTGATATTTTTATTAAGCCTGTGGGTATTACATTTTCTACATCAATATTCCAATAAAGTTTACAAATGGCGCCCATACCTTTTGTCTTATTATATGTTTTTTCATAATGTATAATCAATGTTACTTCTTTCTCATCTTGTTTTATATAAGATGCTTCTTGCTGTAAGCAACATTATATAATGTCAGAATTTTGTGCAATTCTCAAATGCAGGAAACTGAAAAGTCCCTTGGTAGTTTTCCTCATGAACTTTGCCCCAGTTCTCGGGGAAAGATTATGGAGACTCTTTTTCCAATTTCCAGTATTGTTGCGTTCCTCGCCTATCTTTGCTCCAGGCAACATCTTCACTCAGTGTGGGTAAGGGTGTGCGTGTTTTTGAATAACATGTATTTTTACCCATGAAGAAGATAGCTCATTTCAAAAAGCTCTTATACCGGGCTATGTATACAGTTTTCTCTCAGTCAGATTCCACATACAAAACTCTGTCTAGTCAACACAGAAAAGCAATCATGTGTCCAGCCTTGGTGCCAACCGGAGAAGTGCTTTTTAAAAAAACGTAGGTCAACTGAAATATAATTCTGAGCATATGCATTGTTCTATGTCCAGAATTGCTTACTTTATTTCAGTATACTTGGCTGAGATGTGATTTTCTGTATTGACCAGTGGCATTTTATCTTTACTTTGATGACAGCAGAGAAGTTTGTACTGGCTTTTTTAGACTAAATATAGGCATGCCTGAACTGCTAGCGCAAAAAATTTGGCCCAGAAGCATAGTGGCATATGGCCTTCTTGTGTAGGGATACGTATTCTGTTCGACCTTACCATAAAAGGTTAGCTGGCCTCGGACTACATTTTTTCCACGCGAATTTTCAGCCACACATTCGTACAGGCCTGCATCATCCTGTTGGAAATTCGGGATTTCCAGGACTCCACTTGATCTGTGTCTTCTGATTTTGCGTGAAATCTGTTTCCCATCAGCCCGTCTCCAGCTGATTGTAGGCACAGGACTATAATAAAGAAAAGTGAAAGTCAATCCTTGAGAGAGAGAGAGTAAAGGAGCCAGCATCCTCCTAGCATTGCTAATGTAGGTGCCCATTTATGAAAGCATGTTAAAAATATATCTTGTTAGAGTGAGACATATTAACTTAGAAAGTGAACTACTGTATTATCGTATATAGGTCCCTAGTTCCTGGCTTTCCCCATCTGCTATAGGGGTCTAAGGTAAGTTGGAAAAGATGTGAAAAAAATCATTATTTAACCCTTCCCCTTCCCTCTCTTCCTTCCCTTCCCCCCTTTCCCCCTTCCCCTTTTTCTCTTCCCTCCCTTACCATCCCCCCATCTCCCCCCTCCCCTCCCCTCCCCCTTCTCCTTTCCCTTTCCCTCTCTTCCTCCCCTCTTCCCCTTCCCTCCTCCCTCTCTTTTTTACTATGATAATGGTATGATTCATTCCTTCATGTTTTTTATACTTATGTTCTATTTTTAATTTTTTTTTCATTTTTGAGCCCTTGTTTTATCGATAACAGCGTCATTCATTTGTTTTATCTCCAGGAACAAGCAGGAATGTAGTCTTCACATATTGGTATCGTCAGTACTGACGGAGCCTGCGCAGGAACGCTCCCCAGCGTCCAATAGGAAAACTTTTGGGAGCATCCCACAGAGCCTGCATGCTGCCTTCCCGCCTTTCCCAACTGTCCCTCTCCAGTTCTTCGTTTTCCATGGAGCCGACAGGTCGCATGTCCTCTCACTGCAGAAAATTCCCTTCTTATACTTCTTTTTTGTGGTCGTGTCTGCCTTCCCTCGACGCTATACCGGTACCGCTGGTTCTTCTTTTCTTTTAAAAATAAAACAAAAAAAACCCCTTTGTTTCTGGAATCTTTCTCCAGTAATTTTCTTCTCGGTTGCCACGCGCCATTTTCGGCACTAGGCCCAATTTTTTTCCTCAAAATGGAAAAACCCGCTTCGGGTTTTAAAAAGTGTTCTAAGTGTGGCGGTACCATCTCCGTCACCGACACACATGAGTGGTGCCTCAAATATTTAGGTCCTGACCACTCTATTTCAGAGTGCATTGCCTGTGGGATGATGTCAAAAAGGGGCTGGCAAAACCGAGCTGCTAAGCTTAGCACCCTTTTTCCCTCCAATGCAGCCTCCGTGGCATCGACGTCTTCCAGGGCTTCATCTTCCTCCCATGGATCTCAGGTAACTAAACTTAAATATAGCCGGTCCTCAAAGGGTAGATCTCCTTATAAACATCGAGATGCCTCTGGTGTTGCCCTTGAGGGACTTTCACCGGAAAAATTGCCCCGGCGGGAGGCTTCGGCTTCCAAAGCACTAACGGGGCTCCAGGATGTTCTCAAGGCTTCAACCTCGGCAGAACTACTGGTGTCATGCTCTGGGGTTCCGGCCGCTTTATCCAGCACCGATACCCAAGCATCGGCAGCGTCGATAGACCAGAGATTCTTGGCTATTGAACGCAGTCTGGCGGCTCTTCTCATGGCCTCGATGCCCCTGAAACCGCTTCAGACAATTCAACCGGTACCAGCACCAACTGCATCGACATCGGCAGGTATTCTACTGGGACCGAGTCATGCGTTTCTATCAGGCATCGACAAGTCGGTACTGGACCACCTCGATGCTGACTTCGATCGGTACCGGTACCATGCCTTGCATGATCACCCGGATCGGAGATACTTCGAATTCTCGGATGAGTCTGAAGGGCTCTGAAAGCTCTGCCGATACCAGAGTACTTCTTCCCGAGGATTCCTCTTCTCCTCAGCGTAGGATGTCTCCACCAGAGGATATGTCCTTTCAGGATTTTATCTGAGATGTGGCCCGAGGTCTTTACATCACAGTGGCTCCTGAAAAAGAGTCTAGGGCAAAGGAATTAGAAATCCTACAATACCCTAAAGCTCCCAAGGAGGCAGCTACCTTACCTATTCATGAGATCTTGCATGATCTTATGTTAAGTATGTGGGAAACACCTCTGACCACATCTCCTCACTCTCGAAGACTCGACACCATGTATCGAGTTCCTCCTTGTCCTGGGTTTCAGAAGACTCAATTACCACACCATTCCATGGTGATGGAATCAGCCATGAGATGGATAAAGAGTGCAAAAAGGCATGCATCTAATCCTCCAGGATGTGAGTGCAGGACTTTTGACGCCTTTGGACGTCGAACCTTCCAGCCTTCCATGCTTTCTGCTAGGATCAGTTCCTATATCTTGTATATGGGAATGTTCCTTAAGGAAGTCACAGGAGACTTAGAGCTTATGAGCCCTCTCCTTCCTGATGATAAAAGGCAAAATTATCTTGCTCTTGTTAAACATGCTCAGGATGTTTCCAAGTTTGTGAATCGTGCAACCTTTGACTGCTTTGAATGCATAAGCAGAACCTCTGCTATTGCCATTGGTGCATGTAGAATTGCCTGGCTGCAGGCATCTGACTTGGAAATATGGGAAAACAGGACAAACTGGGGAATATTCCTTGCACAGGAGAGAATCTCTTTCGCAAGAATTGGCAGGAAAAAGCTAATGAGATAGATGCTGACAATATCACTTTGGATAGATTGTCCAAATCTACAGCTGATCCTGCGAGGAAAAGATCTTCTAAGAAACCATTCTTCAGCAAGAAGAAAAGGTTTTATCCCTCCTATATCCAGCAGGGACATCGTTTAGGTCAGTCTGCCCAAAAGGGACAGCAGCAGCAACCTAGGCAACAAAGGAAACGAAAAGCAGCTAAGCCTCAACCGGCTCAGCAGACTCAGCCTCCACAGGGGCTTTGACTCCTGTCTAGAGAACTTTGCCTTCCTGGCCCTAAACGGCCCAGAACCCTCCACCATCCCAGGAAGGTTATGTCATTTTGCTCCCATATGGTGTCATTTCTTCAGCATGCCCTCTCCTACAATAATAAGACAGTTCAATTCTCAGACCTCTCTCAATGACCGGTTAGGTCAAGAAGTCACTATGCTCCTTGCTCAAGGAGCAATAGAAGAGGTACCTATTCCCCAACGGGGTACAGGGTTTTACTCCCCTTATTTCCTTATTCCAAAGAAAACAGGAGGACACAGACCCATTCTAGACCTCAGAGAATTGAACAAATTCCTGTTCAGAGAGAAGTTCAAGATGATTTCTCTAGGAACTCTGCTGCCATACCTTCGGAGTTAGGATTGGCTTTGTTCTCTAGATCTCAGGGATGAGTACACACTAGTTCTCATCCATCCAACTCACCGAACGTTCCTTCGATTCCTATTTCAAGGAAAGCACTACCAATACAGGGTTATTACTTTTGGCCTCGCCTCTGCACCAAGGGTGTTCACAAAATGCATGGCTGTGGTAGCAGCATTTCTCCGCACTCTAGGAATATTTGTCTTCCCTTACTTAGACAATTGGCTCATTCGAGCCCCTTCAGAGCCAGAGGCCAGGGTTGCTCTCTGTCGCACAATGCGGATCCTTCAGTGTTTGGGACTTGTCATAAACTTCCCAAAGTCCAACCTTGCTCCCACTCAATCCCTAGAGTTTATAGGAGCTTTTCTGGATACCAGACAGACACGGGCCTTCCTTCCACAGCCCCGCTGCCTTCACATTGTACAGTTAGCTTCCCAAGCAGTACTAAAACCTCACCTCACTGCTCAGGAAATATTACAGTTGCTAGGCCACATAGCATCCACCGTGCATGTGATTCCTTATGCTCACCTCCATATGAGGGCAGCCCAGTGGACCTTATCCACTCAGTGGACTCAGGCGTCAGGTTGCCTGTCAGGCAAAATAGCAAACTCAGATCACCTTATTTTGTCCCTCCAATGGTGGCAGTCACCTAAAAACCTTTTGATGGGGTCTCCTTTTCAGCAACCCCCACCCCAAGCCACTCTAACAACAGATGCTTCACAGGTGGGTTGGGGAGTCCACCTGCATGGCCTCTCTACCCAGGGTACCTGGACTCCACAAGAGGCCTATCTTCATATCAACCTCCTGGAGCTCAGAGAAATCTTCCTTGCTCTTCGAATATTTCACACCCAGCTCAGCTACAAGACAGTCCTAGTTCAAACGGACATTCAGGTAGCCATATTCTATGTGAACAAGCAGGGAAGAACAGGCTCTCTGTCGCTGTGCAACGAAGCTTTGCAACTATGGGCCCTCGCCAGAGAGCATCAGATTCATCTCCTTGCGGTGTATCTTCCAGGCATTCAAAATTCTTGGGCAGACAGACTCAGTCGAGTTCTGCTTCCACACGAATGGTCTCTCCATGCAGACCAGGTGGCCAAAACTTTTCAAATTTGGGGAACCCCGGACATAGACCTCTTTGCAAGTCTGCTGAATGCCAAACTTCCCCGGTTCTGTTCCAGAATTCCAGCTTGAGGTTGTCAGGCCAGGGATGCTTTCCTTCCTCATTGGGGTCAGGACTTCCTGTATGCCTTTCCACCCATTCCCTAAATTCCCGAAACCCTGTTCAAGCTTTAGAGAGACAGAGGTCATATGATCCTCATAGCTGCACGTTGGCCACGGCAACCGTGGTACCATCTGCTCCTACATTTCTCTCAAGCTCCGCCTCTTGAGTTAGGATCTGCTCCAGATCTTCTTTCTCAAGAGGACGGGATGCTGTGGCATCCCAATCCCCAGTCTCTGCATCTCAGGGCCTGGTTGCTGAAAGCCTAGAACTTCACAGTCTTAACCTTTCCCATCAAGTAAAGGATATCCTTCATGCTTCCAGGAAACCTTCCACAAGACGCTCTTATGCATTTAAGTGGAAAAGGTTTACCATATGGTGCTCGCAGAAAGGTCTTAACCCTCTTGCGATCCCTCTGGAATCATTACTGGAGTACCTCCTTCATTTATCAAATGCAGGGCTTAAGACCAATTCAGTGAGAGTCCATTTGAGTGCTATTGCAGCTTCTTTCAAGCCTCTCAATGGACAACCTATTTCCTCTCATCCTCTCATAGCGAGATTTATGAGAGGCCTTCTTTTAACGACTTGAATCTGGTCCTTGGGCAGCTCATGAAACCGCCCTTTGAACCATTAGCCACTACCTCTTTGAAATTCATTTCCTGGAAGGTTATCTTTCTAATTGCAATCACATCAGCACGTCACATCAGTGAATTGCAAGCGTTGGTGGCTGATCCTCCTTATACAAGTTTCCATCATGATAAGTTAGTCCTTAGGACTCATCCACACTTTATGCCAAAGGTGGTTTCGCCCTTTCATTTGAACCAAGCGGTTTACCTTCCTGTATTCTTTCCAAGGCCTCACTCCTCAAGTGCAGAAAGGAACCTTCATACTTTGGACTGTAAAAGAGCCTTGGCCTTTTACTTGCAAAGGACACAGCAACATAGAAAATCCTCTCAACTCTTTGTTCCTTTTGATCGTAGTCATTTGGGACTTCCAGTCTCCAAAAGGACATTGTCCAACTGGATTGCACAGTGTATATCTTTTGCCTATGAGAGTAAGAACCTTCCTCTTGAAGGCCATGGCAGATTCAACGGCTCATCTTCACTCTGTGTCTATAGATGACATCTGTCGAGCAGCTACTTGGGCTTCGGTACATACCTTCACAGCCCATTACTGCTTAGACAAGAACTCCCGCTGGGATGCCTTGTTTGGTTAGGCTGTTCTTCAACACCTGTCCAGACTTAGTCAGCTCCTACCCACCATCCCGGGTAGGATGCCAGAGATCCATGGGGTGAAGTGGAACCCTTTCACACGGGCACACAACTTTCTGGGGCCATCTCCCTGGCATCTGCAGCTAGGGAGTCCCCATATGTGAAGACTACATTCCTTCTTGTTCCTGGAAATAGCATAGTTACTCACCTGTAACAGTTGATCTCCGGGAACAGCAGGAATTTAGTCTTCACAACCCACCCACCTCCCCTAGGAGTTGTATCTCTCTCTCTCTTTCTCTCTTTCCCTCTCTCTTTTGTCTCAGCTATAAACTCAACTGGAGAGGGACAGTTGGGAAAGATGGGAAGGCAGCACACAGGCGCTGTGGGATGCTCCCAAAAGCTTTGCTATTGGACGCTGGGGAGCGTTCCCGTGCAGGCTCCGTTGGTACGGATGATACCCATATGTGAAGATTAAATTCCTGCTGTTCCCTTTTTATTCAAATTCATTATTTTATTCTCTGGTGGCACAATTTTATTCCCTTCTCGCATGATCGTGAAGTTTTTTTATCCTTGCAGCACACAGTATGCTGAGGTGCCACTGTCTGAGGTCCGTTCACATAAACTGGCAAGCAGTCATTTTTTACTTATTGTTTTTTACCTGAAGTTTGTCTTAAATTATAATTTTTGAACAATTTTTAACATTATATTAAACAAAAAACATTTTTACAAAATAACCTTTGACCTTTAGTTGGAGAAGTTAAAGGTCTGCAACACACAATATGCCGACATAGAAACTACGCTGTCAGATGTCTGCTGTATACAAAAAAAAAGTAAGCAGGTTCCCTCCTTTTTCTGTCTATGGTTTTTATTCCCTTTTAGCTGCTGGTTTTATTTCTGGTTCAGTTGCTTTATAACAAGTTTGTCATTTTTTCTCAAGACGGCAGTTACCGCTGCTTTGACTTAGCTACATTTTCGTGCGCAATGCGGATCCCAATAGTCTTTAAAACACGATTTCCTACCATAGTAGCGATTCATATATTTAGTAATCTTAAATGTTTTATTTGTATTTGTGAATTATTATAATTGAATAGCTTGGTCACGTGTTTCGCGGACCCTATCAATGTACAAAGAGTTTACATTGCGCACAGTCCTGACTCCTGCGTCTCGCGATCCTGGTTTCCTTTCTCTGTGCTCGCTCTTCTAAGTCTAGCATTTTAACGATCGGCATTACTGACCATGCTCCACACAGTTTATGATAGTATGATTACATAGCATGTAAAGTATGGCGTTTCACTACTGCTTTTACAGTGGCACTGATTTTTATAGCAGTTGCTTTTAGTATTACTTAAAAAAAATTGTACACATGAACACAGTTTAATAATAATGTTAAGTCCTTTATGGGAATTAAGCAATGCCCTACTATGATCATTGCACTCCCATTTACATACAGACACGAAGAGTAAAGTAGTTTCATCTAAGTTTTAGTACAGTGAATGCGTTTTTTTACTACTCCTTTTGTTTTCCATTGTTACTATTAATTATTTTTAAAGTATGGATCTTTTAACTAGTGTCTTTTGATACAAAATATTCTCTTTTTTTCCCGTTTTTTTTAACAGAGCTCCGCTCCTGCAGCTTCATCTAATATAATATTTTGTGCCTCCTTCCCCCTCTCCACTAGAGGCTCACTCCTTAAAATAATGTTTGCTTTATTTTTATCACTCTAGAACGGAGCTATAATTATAACCGCCTTTGATCTTGGGAAAAAGCGGTATAGAAGAAAGTATAAATAAAAAATTGTGCGTTAGTGGTTGTCCAACGGTTCTTCGCAGAGTGCATAAGGGAGTACAGTCCCCACCTCATCTCTTCTACCACACAGACATCTTTTGATAAGCTTTCACATTATATATGGTTTTTCATATCCCTCTGCCCTGTTTCTTTTAATTGTAATTTGTTATATATATATACTCTTTAATTTACAGTTTTTCATGGTTTACAATATGATCTTTTTATTATATGTTTTTAATTATGATTCTATGACCTGCCTGTTTTTATTGTTCATTTATTTACTATTAATGATTGTCAGCATTATTTATTAATATTAATATTTTATTATATTTTTTATGTTTTAAAGCTGCATCGTTATTCCTCCCCCTGAGGAAGGCAAAACGCCGAAATGTGTAGGCGTTTTTTAATAAATAAAGGCACCTGTGACCTCCATAAACCACTCGCTTGCTGTGATCCTGGATTCTCTCCAGGAAGAACTATTCAGGCAACTGGTAACAGAACCCACACATGATTGGGAAAGTGTTTCTGATGTTGCAGTGGGAGATCATCTCGCACCCAGTGATCAGATGGTATAGTTCAGTATTAGGACTAGGGCTTATAAAATCCATTCAAAAGAGAGAGTCTTAGGGGCTTGTTTACAAAGCCGCGGTAGCGGTTTGCGATCGTAATCGGAGCCGCGGCCCCATTGATTTCAATGGGGCCGCGGCTGCGATCGCGATCGCGAACCACTACCGCGGCTTTGTAAACAAGCCCCTTAGACTTTAGAAAACAAACTTTGCCAAGATGGGACAATATCTCAAAGAGTCGTTAGTGGGATGGGAACAGTGGGCAAAACTGAAAGGGGATATTTTAAGAGTAACCAACCTTTTTGTTAGACAGGTAGATAAATGTAAAAGGAAAAGGAGGCCCACTATGGTTCTTAAAAGAAGTAGCTGAAAAGGTGAAGATAAAGAGAGTGGCCTTTATGAAATACAAGAGATAATAGAGAGAGGAAGACAGGCATCTATATTTGGAAAAACAGAGAAGCTATCAAAGTAGTCAGGAAAGCAAGGTACAAAAAGAAGAAGAAATAGTCAATGCAATAAAATACGGGGACAAGACATTTTTCAGATATTTTAGTAAGAGGAGGAAGGGCAAAAGTGGTATTGTCAGACTTAAGGGTGCAGGGGAAGAATATGCAGAAACTGATGAAGATAAAGCAGAATTTCTTAATAAATATTTCTGTTCTGTGTTCACAGATGAAGGGCCAGGAGCAGGACCTCAGAAAACACCCACAAATAGGAATAGAAGTGACGGGGATCTTAAACGATTTTCAGAAGACTATGTGAGGAACTAGCTAAACTAAAAGTAGACAAAGCGTTGGGACTGGATGGGATACATCCAAGAATACAGAGGGAACTTGGGGATATTCTAGCGGCTCCACTGTCTGACCTTTTCAATGCCTTTTTGGAGTTGGGAGTGGTGCCAGAGGACTGGACAAAGGCACATGTGGTCCCTTTACACAAAAGGGGACAGAAGGATGACAGAGAACTACAGGCCGGTTAGTTTAACCTCTGTGTTTAGTAAATTATTGGAAAGGCTACTAAAATTGAGAATAGTGAGGTTTCTGGAGTCCAATGGATTGCAGTATCCGAGGCACCATGAATTCACCTGAGGCAGGTCTTGTCAGGCAAATCTGATTGATTTTTTTTGACTGGCTGACCAGGGAGTTTGTTTATTTATTTAATGGTCTTCTATACCGCCTTTCACATCATCAAAGCGGTTTACAAAGAACAATAAACCAATATAACATTAGTAAGAATTGCATTATAACATGGTAGGTGGAATGATAATAAAACAATTACAAATGATTAATTTAGGAGAGGACGTGGCTTCATAGGATTTACTTAATCAATTTATATACAATATAATTATAGTCATAAACCTTTATATACAGTTTCATGATGATAGATACGTGAGGTGTAGTTAAGGTGGGTTCATCGTATGTTTTGGTCTAGGCTTTTTATTACTCTGTGGTAATTTGGATGGGAAGGTGAATGAGAGTTAGGTTGGGTCAATCTTGTCATTTTTGATGGACTGAGGAGAGCCCTAGATGTGTTGTATTTAGATGTCAGTAAAGCTTTTTACACTGTTCTGTAAAGGCAGTTGACTATAAACAACCTGAGCACCCTAGAGATGGACCCTAAAGTTACTGATTGGGTTAGAAATTGGTTAAGGGAGAGGCGACAAAGAGTATAGGTAAAGGGAGCTCACTCTGAGGAGAAGAAAGTTACCAGTGGTGTGCCCCAGGGATCTGTCCTTGGTCCAATTCTTTTTAACATCTTTGTTAGTGATATTGCGAAAGGGCTGTCAGGTAAGATTTGCTTGATTGCGGATTATGCCGAAATCTGCAATAGAGTAGACTCTCAAGAAGAAGTAGATAACATGAGGTGGGATCTAGCTTGAAGAATGGTCTACACTGTAGAATTTGGCAGGTGAGGTTTAATGCTAAAAGGTGCAGGGTCATGTATTTGGACTGCAAAAATCCAAAGGATCGGCACAGTGTAGGGGGTGAGGTACTTCTGTCCACAAAAGAAGAGCAGGATCTGGGCATAATTGGGTCTGACAAAGTAGCTAAACAGGTAGAAAAGGCGATGGCAAAAGCCAGAAGAATGCTTGGGTGTACAGGGAGAGGCATGGCCAGCAGCAAAAAGGAGGTGATAATGCCTCTGTATAAGTCTCTGGTGCAACCTCATTTGGAGTATTGTGTGCAATTCTGGAGACCGCACCTTCAAAAGGATATAAGCAGGTTGGAGTTGGTGCAGAGGGTGGCTACTAAAATGGTTAGTGGTCTTCGTTATGTAGCATATGAGGACAGACTTAATGATCAATGTTTATACTTTAGAGGAAAGGCAGGATAGGGGCGATATGATAAAGACATTTAAATACCTCTGTGGCATAAATGCACAGGAGGGTCTCTTTCAATTGAAGGCAAGCTCTGCTACGAGGGGACATAGGACAAGAGTGAAAGGGGATAGACTCAGGAGTAATATGCAGAAATATTTCTTTATGGAAAGAGTGGTAGATGCATGGAATAGTCTCCCAGTGGAAGTGGTAGAGATGAGGACAGTATCTGAATTCACAAAAACAAGGGACAAACACAGAGGATCTCTAAAGATAAAATGGAGACTATTGTAGTTGATATGGAAGGGCAGACTAGATAGGCCATGTGGTGGTTTTCTGTTATCATGTTTCCATGTTTCTAGGTATATATATATTTTTTATATAGACCTTTTAAATGAATTTAAATAATCTCTGCTTGCCATCCTGTTTCTTAATCGCTTCCCTCCAAAACTCTTCCAAATTACTTTGCTTTCCATAATCCACTGTCCATAAGTAAGATAAATTCTCCAGGACCAAGCAGGAAGTCAGTCCTCACTTATGGGTGATGTCGGTGCCGACGGAGCCCTCGCGGAGCAATTTCCCCAGCTTTCAAAGAAAGCCTTTGGGAATTGCAGCGCGCATGCGCGGTCCCCTTCCCGCCCAAGGGTGCCATCTTGCTCAGTCTTCTTTTTTCCGCGGAGCCCTACAGACGTACTTTGTGATCACCGCTGAAAAAGTTGATTTTTTTCATTCTTTAATTTTCTCGGTTCAACGCCGTGTCCTTTTCCCGCCCGGCCTCGATACTCCGGTATCGAGTCCGTTCAATATTTTTCGTTTTTTGTCCTTAGTGACTGGCGTTCCCGCCATTTTTTCTTTTGCTCTGGCAGCATGGTCTTTTGACCTCGCAGGGACCCTTTTTCCCCCGATGGCTGCCAGCGGGTTTAAAAAGTGTGATCGGTGTACGAAACTCATGTCTCTCACCGACACACACGACTGCTGCCTCCGCTGCCTCGGACCCAATCATGACCCGATGATCTGTGGTTCGTGCAGCAAAATGTCCTCGAAGGCATTGAGGAGTCGGCAGTCCCAAAAGGAAAGAATCTTCCCTGACTCCGCGTCTGGCCGGGCCCGGACCTCGTCAGAGGCTTCGACGTCTCGGGACTCCAGCCCCGAGTATCGCCGGAGTTCCTCTGAGCGGGGGTCTCCCGCCTGGGAACATCGTCGGAAGAAGAAACCCGCGAGGGCGGCGTCGGTGGACGCTCCTGGTCCCTCGAGGGCCAGGTCGCATAGCCCCGATAGCCGCCCCGGGTCCTCGGAGTCGGTGAGGCCTTCGAAACAACCTCGTCTCAAAGTGGAGTCTCCTGGACGAGTACTGTAGTCCTCGTGGACTCGCCTCCGAAGGAGCCGACGTCGGGCCCAACGCCGTCGGGGCCCGAGTCGGGAGCTGCTGGGTCTCCTGAGCTTGGACTCAGGTTGACGGCCTTGGAGAGCAGTTTAGCTGCCTTCATGGACCAGCAGCAGGCATTGATCGCTGGCCTCGCCGGTGCATCTGCCCCGACCACCGGGACGTCGACGTCCAAGTCGACCCCGGAGGCCGAGCCGATCCTCGAGTCCATGGGGCTCGAGTCGATCCTCGGCCATGGTCTCCCTCGGCCTCCCGTTCGGGACCAAGGTCGTCAACGCCGGCCTCGGTGTCGGGGCGGAGGGCATCGGCGCCCGCCCACACGGAGCCGCTCGATTCCTCCACCGAGGAGTCGGGCTGGGACACGGAGGAGGACGAGTCACCCGATTCTTTTCAGACTCGGTGCGTTCCCTCCGACTCGCCCGAGTCCGAGCCTCGGAGACGGTCCCCCCCCCCCCCCGGAGGATACCCGGTTCTCGGACTTCGTGCGGGATATGGCCAAGGCTTTGGCCTTCCCCGCGGATCCCGAGGAGGAGCCTCGAGCCGAAGAGCTCGAGGCCCTCCAGTATGACTCCCCCGAAGGAGGCCTTTACTGTACCGCTTCCTCCGATGCTGGAGTGACTACTCTTCCGCATGTGGGAGAGCCCGGCGTCGACACCGGTGTTAAGCAAGTGGGTCGATTCCATGTATCGAGTCCGCAAGAGCCTCGGGTTCCAGAAGGCACAACTACCGCACCATTCCATGGTGGTGGAATCGGCCATGCATCGACTCAAGAGTCAGAAGATGCACTCCTCGGTGTCTCCCGGCAGGGAGGCCCAGAACCTGGATGCCCTCGGTAGGAAGTGTTTCCAGGGCTCTATGCTTGCTTGTCGAGTCCAGACATACCAGCTCTACATGGGCATGTATCTCCGAGACCTGGCAAAGGACATTGCCAGGTTCTCTGCTGGTCTCTCCGAGGAACCTTTGCTGAGGTTCCAGGCGTTGTCTACCGGTATTCGAGCGTGCTCGAAGTTTATCTCTCGAGCAGCCTACGATGGATTTGAGGCATTGGCTCGAGTAGCCGGAGCCGGCATCGGTACCCGCCAACAGGCTTGGCTTCAATCCTCCGACCTCGAGCCATGGGTGCAGGACAAGTTGGTCGATGTTCCCTGCAGAGGTGTAAACCTCTTTGGCAAGCCCATGGCTGAAAAGGCTGCACAACTCGAGACCGAGACTCTAACCAGGACTCGCCTGTCTAGAAAGACCTCAGCCCCTTCACAGAAGAGGAAGGGCTCGGGGAAAAAGCCCTTTTACCCGAGGAAGGTGTCTGCCTATAAACAACAACACCCTCAGTATCAAGCCTCAGCAGCTCCCCATCAGGGTCAGCAGGCTAAGGGACAGGGTAATGGGTCCCGTAGGCAGAAGGCCCCCAAGCCCACTACACCGGCCCCTGCTCAGCAGGGTGGGGCATTTTGACTTCGTCAGCATAGCCTCTTCCCCTCAGCTGGCTTCTCTCAGCACAGGAGGCCGGCTGGTCCACTTTGCCCACAGGTGGTCAGCCGTCACATCAGATGCCTGGGTGCTTCATGTAGTTCAAAAGGGCTACCTGCTGCACTTTCACCAGGTACCTCCCTCCTATTTTCCAGGGGAGCCTCCAAGACCCCCTCTGCACAGGGACTTACTCCTTCAGGAGTTAGCAAGTCTTCTTCAGGAACAGGCTGTGGAACCTGTGCCCCACCACCTGAGAGGTCAAGGCTTTTATTCCAGGTACTTTCTGATACCAAAAAGAACAGGAGGCCTCAGACCCATCCTGGACTTGCGCAACCTCAACAAGTTCCTGCAAAGGGAGAAGTTCAAGATGCTTACCCTTGGAATCCTGCTGCCCTACCTCCAGCAGGGAGATTGGCTATGCTCCTTGGATCTAAAGGATGCTTATACTCACATCCTTATTCATCCAGACCACAGACAATATCTCAGGTTTGTTGTGGGAGGAAATCATTATCAGTACAGGGTACTGCCCTTTGGCCTGTCCTCCACTCCCAGGGTTTTCACCAAGTGCCTAGCAGTGGTGGCAGCCTTACTGAGGCTTCAAGGCCTGTTTGTGTTTCCCTACCTGGACGACTGGCTCATCCGGGCTCAGTCTTCCCTAGAGGTCACTCACACCGCTCATCGCACTGTGGCTCTTCTACAGCACTTGGGATTTGTCATAAACTTCGCAAAGTCCACTTTGCTCCCCTCCCAAAACTTGGAATTCATAGGGGCAAGGCTCGACACTCTTCAGGCTCGAGCCTTCCTGCCTCTGGAACGAGCCAACAGACTGATGGAACTAGCCAGCAAGTTTCGCACCAATTCCCTGGTCTCTGCCAGGCAATTCCTGCGGTTGCTCGGCCACATGGCTTCCACAGTCCATGTGACTCCAAATGCCCGCCTGCATATGAGGCCTGCTCAGTGGAGCCTTCGCACTCAATGGCATCAGGCCACGGGGAGCCTTGCGGACTCAGTCCAGATATCAGATCGGCTGGTCTCCTCTCTGCAATGGTGGCTTCATCTGCCCAATCTGGTGCTCGGAATGACTTTTCAGTCTCCTCCGCCTTCCCAAGTGCTGACGTCAGATGCTTCTCTCCTGGGTTGGGGAGCACATTGCCAAGGGACATGTACTCAAGGCCTCTGGACCCCTTGGGAATCTGCTCAGCAAATAAACTTCCTGGAGCTCAGGGCGATCCGCCTCGCTCTGCGGACCTTCTCTCACCTCACGTCTCACCAGTCTGTGCTGGTCCAGATGGACAATCAGGTTGCCATGTTCTATGTGAACAAACAGGGAGGCACAGGCTCCCTCCTTCTCTGTCAAGAGGCTCAAAGGCTGTGCTCTTGGGCCGTCGACCATGGCATTCTCCTAAAAGCGGTTTACCTGCCAGGTCAGGAAAATTACCTGGCGGACAAACTGAGCAGGATTCTGCAGCCCCACGAATGGAGATTGGACCCATTGGTTGTTCAACGGATCTTCCTCCGGTGGGGCCTCCCCACCATGGATCTTTTTGCCAGTCCTCTGAACCGGCAACTTCCCAGGTTCTGCTCCCGGCACCCGCATCCTCTCAGAGTAGCGGCGGATGCTTTTCTAATCCCGTGGTCCCAAGGCCTTCTGTATGCCTTTCCTCCGATGCCACTCGTGTCCCGGACGCTCTTCAAAGTTCTCCGGGACAGGGCCTTGGTAATCCTGGTAGCTCCCAGGTGGCCGAGGCAGCCCTGGTTTCCGCTTCTGCTGCAACTAGCGGTGGACACTCCTCTTTCTCTGAGGTTTCAGCCCGATCTCCTGACTCAGGATCAAGGGGCTCTCTTGCACCCCAACCTCCGGGCCCTTCATCTGATGGCATGGCTGCTGAAAGGGTAGTCCTAGCTCCCCTCCGGCTGCCTCGAGAGGTGGAGGATGTAGTCTTGGCCTCTCGCCGGCCATCCACCCGGAAGTCTTACGCCTTTAAGTGGCGTCGATTCTCCGTGTGGTGTGCTCAGCGGTCTGAGGACCCCTTCTCCTGCTTAGTACCGGTAGTCCTGCAATACTTGCTCTACCTTTCCAATCTGGGCCTTAAGTCCAACTCTGTCCGAGTCCACCTTAGTGCTCTCTCTGCACATCACTCGCCGGTGGATGGCAGGCCTCTCTCGGCACACCCCTTGGTGGCTCGTTTTCTGAGGGGGCTTCTTCTGCTCAAGCCCCCCCTGCGCCCACCAGCTCCTGACTGGGATCTGAATGTGGTCTTGCAGCGGATTACCTGTCCGCCTTTTGAACCTATGGCTACCTGTCCCCTTCGTTTTCTTTCCTGGAAAACTCTCTTCTTGGTAGCCCTTACCTCCGCTAGGCGTGTTAGTGAGCTACAGGCCCTAGTGTCTGAACCCCCTTACACTAGGTTCTACCCAAATAGGGTAGTCTTACGGACTCACCCTAAGTTTCTCCCAAAGGTGGTTTCTCCTTTTCACATCAACCAAGAGGTGGTTCTTCCAACCTTCTTTCCTAGGCCGCATACCAGCCGTGCTGAGACGGTTCTGCATACCCTGGACTGTAGGAGGGCCTTATCCTTCTACCTTGACTGTACGCGGGAGCATAGAAAGGCTGTTCAGCTTTTCGTTTCTTTTGACCCCAATAAGTTGGGGACACCTGTCTCCAAGCGTACTTTGTCCATCTGGGTAGCTGACTGTATCGCCTGGGCTTATGGGGCAGCCGGCCTCTCGTTGGAGAGTCGAGTCACGGCTCACCGTGTCAGGGCGAAGGCTGCGTCAGTGGCTCATCTCCGCTCTGTTCCGTTGGCAGACATCTGCCGGGCCGCTACTTGGTCTTCAAGCCAGACTTTTACGGCTCATTACTGCCTGGAGAGGGAGTCCCGCAGGGACAGTGCTTTCGGACAGGCAGTCCTCCACAATCTCTTTGAGGTTTAGGCAACTCCTACCGTCCGGCCCTGGTGTTGGGCTGCCGGCCGGGGGCGTGTTCAGAGAAGATTCCTTCCTTCTGTGCTGCTGAGCTAGAGGGAGCTCATTTTTCAGCTTGAGGTCTCCGGTAGCCTTAAGCTTGGGAGTCCCATAAGTGAGGACTGACTTCCTGCTTGGTCCTGGAGAAAGAGTAGTTACTCACCTGTAACAGGTATTCTCCAGGAGCAGCAGAAATCAGTCCTCACAACCCTCCCTCCTCCCCTTGGAGTTGCAGTCATTGCTTATCATTGTTTTTGCTAACTTTTTTGCTGTCTTTTCGCTATGTCATCAGACTGAGCAAGATGGCACCCTTGGGCGGGAAGGGGACCGCGCATGCGTGCTGCAATTCCCAAAGGCTTTCTTTGAAAGCTGGGGAAATTGCTCCGCAAGGGCTCCGTCGGCGCCGACGTCACCCATAAGTGAGGACTGATTCCTGCTGCTCCTGGAGAACACCTGTCACAGGTGAGTAACTACTCTATCTGTAGCATATAACTTTTAGGAAATGTGAATAGATTGTGAGAACTTACTTTCCCAGTGCGAAGCATTCCAGTTTCACTGTGCTGCCTTTGGCGGAAGGGACTGTCTCAGGGAAGTGTACCTCGATTTTAGGCTCATATTCACCCATCACCCCTGTAAACATACAGAAAAAGCACATGCAGTAGCATATGTGTTTTTATGACAGCCTAAGGATCCCATTCGATACCAAACAAATATGCCTAAACATTACCGTACACAATTATGACCTTATTTTATAATGGCCACTAATGTGAGGAGCTCAAAAAGATGCATACTGTCGCGGGGCTGCCCCGTCTACGCCTTAAGAATGTTGGGGTGACCCCGGGCAAAGATTATACTAGGCAGTCCAGGGAATATAAGTTCACTCGGCGTAGTTGAGAGAAGTGACCTCACTGATTCCAACTACCTAGGAGCACTCATTAATGAGACCAGGTGGAGGGAAATAAGACTTTTATTCCTCATTAAATGCAAAGGTTCAACATAAGAGATAATCATTGAAAACAGGAAGTCCTTTGTGTCAAAAAGGTACCAGTATTTACAATAGTTGCTTAATTGTTGCTTCACAATTAAGGCAGGCTTCACTACCGGAATTCAGTACAAGCAAACAGCAAATAAGTTTCATTAATTCTTCTTCACTATACAGAGCACACAGACTCTGGAGCTGAGGCTGTGCACAAGTCACATTCCATAAGTTCTGGCAGAGATAAGGCAACAGTATTTGGGTATTCAATTTCCATAGAATCTCCTTCGCTATACTCAGTAGAGGAATATTCACTGTCCCTGTCTGACCCAGACTTGTAGGTTAGGACTCTGGGGTCTGGCTTCCCATAGCCAGGAGTTCTCAAGGCTGCAGGAATTTGATTAAACCAATCTGGTTTCTTTTCCCTCACATAAGAGGCACGTGTTTTAGCAGAGCCTTTAGGAGCACAGTATTCACAGTCATTGGTTAGGGATTCATACCTGGATTTGGACGAGTTGGAATCAACAGTGTTTTCTCTTCCAGCCACTTTCCTTTGGTAGCAGACCCTCTGCCTGCCAGCATTGGATACAGCTGTGCTTCTGGGCAGTTGAGTAAAACTTGTCCTGGATTCCCCTCTCTCTCTGGGTAAGAACTCCCGCTGACCAAAAAAGTGCTTTCCTTTCTGACCTGGTAAAACTTGATAATAATCCTTCAGAGATTGTAAGCTCTTCTCAGAACCCTTCTCCCTGGTTCTTGGCTTCTGTCTCTCTCTTCTGGATTCAGGCAGACTGTGAGAACAGGGCGTGGCAGACACTCTCACCTTAGAGCTGGCTCTGGCAAACTTCCCTTGTACAGCAGGGTCAGTTTGGGCCTTCTGGCTCCCAGCCTTGTGAAGTCTGTTCCTTCTCAGGTTCTTCTCAGCCTTCTCCCGGTGCTTCTCAGCCTTCTCCTGGTGCCTCCCAGGCTTCTCTGGGTGCCTCCCAGGCTTCTCTGGGTGCCTCTCAGCCTTCTCCGCTCTACAAACATTCTGTTCTGTTTTATAAAGCAAACTTCCTGGGATGACTTCCGGGTTCATTTCCAGGTGCAAGTCATCAGAGTTCCCAGGCTCATTAACTCCCGAATGTCTGTTCCTGCTCCCTCTAGCTGTGCCTGGGGGTAATTGCACACCTAGTTCCTTAAAAGAAACAGGATTTCTTTTTAAACACTCATCTGTATTGACACACGCCTCATGACAATACATACCTTTATAAACTAGGATCCTAGGAAGAGGAAGTGATATCAGGAATGGTGAATGAAGGCTTAATGGTGGTACTCCATGGAGCACAGGCTGGAAAATGCTAAATATTAAAAATCTGCAACAATAACTCACCCTCTGAGCATTTGCTTCAGTGCAGATTACGGACATGTAAATTTAGAAGCACCTTGAAGAATTTAAATACCCCTATGCCTAAGGTGAGAAAGGTAGAGGCAGGCAAAAAGGCAGCAGTCAGTAGTGACTCGAACGACAGGTTGGATGCAGACATGGGCAGGAATATCAACTTGCAAAGTGAATTGCAGTGGTGGTCACATTAACCTTAATAACGTTTTCGCATTGGTGAAAGCAGATTTAAAGGAGGCAACAACTCAATTTTGCAAAGAGTTGGCAGAACAAATGGAGATAGTACAAGCTTCAGTGCAATCAGGTACAGAACCTATAGACTGTTCTATTAGCAGAACTTATGCCTATTTTTGTGAAGGTCAAATGCAGAATGCTATTTAAATGAACCTGCTCATGCCTAAGATAGTTTGTGGGAGACACAAGCTATGTAAAACTTATTGCTAGCTTGTGAGGAGGAGGTGGCATCTAACTTTAAACAATGGAAGGGCACCCTCACCAGCAAAGTATGCATTATCAAATCAATGCATGTACTTTTATCTTGGGCACTATTTTATAAGAGGCCATATACAGTATCTGCGTGCATGTGGCCACATACACAAATATGACTAAAATTGGCCCAGTTGGCTGCCTACTTTCATGCTACAAATAAGTACTTCCTTATAATATTACCCCATTTGTGTACCCATATATTTTATAAAATATGCTTGTACATCACAACTCCACTTCTGCTCTGCCAAATTATAGACCTGGGAATGCCTACATATAGATCATTGAAAGGTACATGCAGTCTTTCTATGCATGCTATTTTACAAGTACCCTTTTCATGCATGCTATTTGTTTACACGTGTATGTGGTTCACAATTTTATAAAATTCTTTTTTTGCACACAAACAGGATTTATACAAGGAGAACACTTTATAAATTTACCCTCTTGTTTGCTATAGCCATCTCCTTATTTGTGTCTCTCCTCTTTCCTGTAACCCCTTCCCTTTTTTTTGTGCTTTTTTCCAGTTTGTCAACTGAGAAGTTGTATGCTAGCATCTCAGCAGCTACGTTATTAAAGAGTTCGCACTTGCAGGCTTTTGGCTTTTAAAGAACCAGCTCTTTTCTCAGAAGTGGGACTACAGTATGTAGGAATGCTCAAGGGCACAGTTTAGGTGCTAAATTGCATGTTAGATTGAAGAAAACACTCAGGCTGTTATGAGGAACTGAACAGCACAGGTATGGGGTCTCTTGTCTGATTCGCTGGACTATGGCACCTGTACCTCTCCTGTATGACAAGCAAGAAGGCACATCTCCTGTATGACAATCAGCTGAGAGGCAGCAAGAACAGCAGCAGTGGAAGAGAAGTTCCTGCTTTTCAGCAGTGATTTTATTTCACAGTCAGACAACTGGAATGTGCTGTTTCCATCAATAGGTGTCTTTGTGCACATGCAATTATTCTCTTTCACAAATTATATCCTGTTACAGAACACTTACTCAATATCCCACAGCACATCCAATTACACTACTCAATGCCGCTCTACATTGCTGATGTACAGCTGCAAAAATGCAATGCGTGCCTTTGAGTCAATGCTGACTCCTGGTGATCCAGCAGCTTCTGGGTTTTCCTGGCAGTATGACCAGAAGTAGATTGCAGGTCTTTCTTCCTAAAAAATGAAGGGTTAAGTGACTTGCCTAAGGCCACAAGGAGTGCCAGTGGGAATCAAACCCTGGTTTCTTGGTTACCAAGCCAGTTTTTGTTATTAAAGGTTTATCATCATTACTAAGCAGTACAAGATTGAAATTGTGTTTTACATGTCCCATATGACAAACTGATGCATCTAAAATTATACAAAGCTGCACAACTCTTTTAAGAAATACTGTTTAGGCTTAAAGGACTTGCTGCCATTTTATACCACTAAGGCCAGCATGCAGATTCCTGAATAGCAGCTGTCCAACCTCCTCTATTTGCCGGGACCCGATTCCTAGTCCAAAGCCCCCCCGCACATACAGGGCCACTGTGTGGGGAGCTCTGCACTGGGGCAGAAGGGAGCAGCGACAGGCAGGAGAGTCGGCGGGGCAGAGGCGGCACCCTAACCCTGGACATACAGAGCCGATTCTGGTCATGGACCTGTATGTCTGGAGCAGCAGGAATAGATGGGACCTTATTTCAAGTTTATTTATTTTATTTTATTTATTTATAGTTCTTTTATACCGCACTCTTTATCATCAGTGCGGTTTACATTGAACAAGAATACTCACAGCAAGCAACAGGCTGTTGTGAGTTTACATGTAACAGGAGATTTCAACTGGGATTCAACTTTGGGAAACTTTGTACATATATGTTATGAAACTTTATACAATGAATAGAGTTTTTTATTAATATCTTGTGTGAATAAGATATTTACAATTTTACTATGAAGTTCCCCTGAGGAAGGGAATCAGCACCAGCAGATCCCCCCAGAACCGGTGAGGAACACGCTGGAGTTCCCCACATCCTGAACCCAGCTTTGGCATGCCCTTTCAGGGGTTGGGCGGTGGGGCATAAGAACATAAGAAATGCCATACTGGGTAAGACCAAGGTCCATCAAGCCCAGTATCCTGTTTCCAACAGTGGCCAACCTAGGTCAGAAGTACCTACCAGTTTCCCCAAAAGACACAGATTCCACAGTGTTTGTATTGGGGCAAGCAGTGGATATCCCAGGTCCCCTTTAATAATGGTTTCTGGTCTTTTCCTACAGGAACTTGTCCAAATCTTTTTTAAACACAGCTACACTAACAGCTTTTACTACATTCTCCGGTAATGAATTCCAGAGTTTGACTACATGTTGAGTGAAAAAAATATTTTCTCTTATTAGTCTTAAATAGGTTACTTTGTAGCTTCATTGCATGTCCCCTAGTCTTTCTATATTTTGATGGCATAAACAATCTATTTACGTTTACCCGTTCCACTCCATTCTTTAATTTATAGACCTCTATCATATCTCCCATCAGCCGTCTCTTTTCCAGGTTGAAGAGCCCTAACGTTTTTAGCCTTTCCTCATAGGGCTATCCTTCCATCCCCTTTTCCATTTTGGTGGCTCTTCTCTGTACCTTTTCTAATAACACTATAGCCTTTTTAAGATATGGCGACCAGAATTGCACACAATATTCAAGGTGCAGTCACACCATGGAACGATAGAGGCATTATAATATCCTTTGTTTTATTCTCCATTCCATTCCTTATGATATCGAGCATTTTATTTGCTCTTTTGGCTGCTGCTGCACACTGGGCGGAGAGTTTCAACATGTTATACACGATGACGCCTGGGTGGTGGTTCCTAATGTGGAAACTTGCATCGCGTAACCATAGTTTGGGTTGTTCTTTCCTAGGTGCATAACTTTGCACTTATCCACATTAAATTTCATCTGCCATTTGGATACCAATTTATCAAGGTCCTCATGCTCGGTCTGCTGCTTTTTAACATAGAAACATAGAAATATATGTTAAAAAGCAGCAGACCGAGCACAGATTCCTGGGGTACTCCACTATTCACCTTTTTCCATTGGGAAATTGGCTATTTAGTCCTACCCTCTGCTTTCTATCTTTTAACCAGTTCCTGATCCACAATAGTACACTGCCTCCTATCCCATGACTTTTAATTTCACTAGAAGTCTCTCATGTAGGACGTTGTCAAAGGCTTTCTGAAAATCCAGATATACTATATCAACCAACTCACCTTTGTCTACCTGTTTATTCACACCTTCAAGAAAAAAACAGATTAGTAAGATAAGACCTTCCTTGGCTAAAGCCATGTTGATTGTCTCCCATTAAGCCATAATTCACTCCTGTCGGTCCACGTTTCACAGAGTATATGTCAATGATATACGTTAAGACTCTGTATTACAACTACAAAAGTAATGTTAGTTCTAATTGAGACTGTAAGAACTCAATGAAATAGAGCTTTCACAACCAGATTTATTATCAGGAGCTAACGTGGTCTCAGTATTCATGGACAAGAATAAGAAACTTCTAATTCTCTGTCCCCACTTTCACATCAATGACCACAGTGTTATAGCTGCCACTTTTTTATATTATCTTAAAAAAACTCCATCAGGAGAAAAAATCAAAATCGCTTAGCTTTTAGGCAATCGAGCTTAAACTTCGATCAACTTCCAATGATGTTGTGTTTCATTCCCGACGCTAACCAGCGCTAGACGTTTCGCCACTCAGGGGTTCTTCAGGGGAAATGCTAAGCTTCTAAAACACAAAACACAGTGCATGTAGACAATACTTTCTTCACACGATGTATCCAAACATTCAGACATTCACTTTATAGTGCAAGGAACAGCAACTACTCACTTTTTCGCTACTACGCCAGCGTTCAAACCACAGATAACTGCTGAACTGCTAAACAAGTGTGCAGAACGCCGCACATGCGCTTCTGAAATAACAGGAGACTCAGCATGAATGGACCCAGCTGACAGTGACATCACAGGCACGCCTCCCATTCCACCCGAACATTCAAGCCTGAAGGTACCACTGTTTTTAATAGATATATCCATCGTTGCTCCAGATGTAACAGAGTTTCCTCTCTTGTACAGCCTGGCTTTGACCGTTGTATTTGGGTTATGCAAAAACAGCGTAAGTCATCAAAAGTATGTTGTGAAGCCAAACAATGCTCTACTATAGGAGCCTCAAGCCGTTTGCATTTTAACTTACTTTTATGTTCATTCATCCGTATTCGGAATGAGCGATTGGTCTTTCCTATATATAGCAGGGAGCAGGGACACCGTATACAGTACACCACGTGTGTAGAACTACACGAGGTGTTAGCCCTTAACTTGTACACTTGTCCATTATGAATAAAACTATCACACTCTTGAGTCACAGAGCAAATGGAACAATGACCACAAGCCTTATGGCCACAGTTTTCCTGAGGAGATAGATTAGAAGATCGAAGGACTGTCGGACTCAATACATCTTTAAAGTTCTTCTGTCTTTGCCATACACATCGGGCATGGTATTGTTGTAGACCAGGTATGGCTGACAAAACATTCTTATGTCGATGTAGACTAGCCTGCAGGCTAGTCTACATCGACATAAGAATGTTTTGTCAGCCATACATATATAGGAAAGACCAATCGCTCATTCCGAATACGGATGAATGAACATAAAAGTAAGTTAAAATGCAAACGGCTTGAGGCTCCTATAGTAGAGCATTGTTTGGCTTCACAACATACTTTTGATGACTTACGCTGTTTTTGCATAACCCAAATACAACGGTCAAAGCCAGGCTGTACAAGAGAGGAAACTCTGTTACATCTGGAGCAACGATGGATATATCTATTAAAAACAGTGGTACCTTCAGGCTTGAATGTTCGGGTGGAATGGGAGGCGTGCCTTTGATGTCACTGTCAGCTGGGTCCATTCATGCTGAGTCTCCTGTTATTTCAGAAGCACATGTGCGGCGTTCTGCACACTTGTTTAGCAGTTCAGCAGTTATCTGTGGTTTGAACGCTGGCGTAGTAGCGAAAAAGTGAGTAGTTGCTGTTCCTTGCACTATAAAGTGAATGTCTGAATGTTTGGATACATCGTGTGAAGAAAGTATTGTCTACATGCACTGTGTTTTGTGTTTTAGAAGCTTAGCATTTCCCCTGAAGAACCCCTGAGTGGCGAAACGTCTAGCGCTGGTTAGCGTCGGGAATGAAATACAACATCATTGGAAGTTGATCGAAGTTTAAGCTCGATTGCCTAAAAGCTAAGCGATTTTGATTTTTTCTCCTGATGGAGTTTTTTTAAGATAATATAAAAAAGTGGCAGCTATAACACTGTGGTCATTGATGTGAAAGTGGGGACAGAGAATTAGAAGTTTCTTATTCTTGTCCATGAATACTGAGACCACGTTAGCTCCTGATAATAAATCTGGTTGTGAAAGCTCTATTTCATTGAGTTCTTACAGTCTCAATTAGAACTAACATTACTTTCTAGTTGTAATGCAGAGTCTTAACGTATATCATTCCCATTAAGCCATGACAATCTACTTGTTCAGTAATTTAGTTCTTTAAAATGGTTTCTACCCTTTTTTCCGGTACTGATGTCAGGCTCACCCGTCTGTAGTTTCCCGGATCATAGAAACATAGAAATATGATGACAGAAAAAAAACCACATGGCCTATCTAGTCTGCCCTTCCATATCAACCACTACAACAGTCCCCTTTTTTCCTTAAGAGATCCTCTGTGTTTGTCCTATGCTTTTTTGAATTCAGATACTGTCCTTAACCCTACCACCTCCACTGGGAGACTATTCCACGCATCTACCACTCTTTTTGTAAAGAAATATTTCTGCATATTAGTCCCGAGTCTATCCACTTTCACACTCATTTTATATCACCTCGTAGCAGAGCTTGCTTTCAATCGAAAGAGGCTCTCCTCCTGTGCATTTATGCCACAGATGTATTTAAACGTCTCAATCATGTCACCTCTATCTCACCTTTCCTCTAATGTATACATATTAAGCTCTTTAAGTCTCTCATATGCTTTATAACAAAGACCAATAACCATTTTAGTAGCAACTCACTGCACTGATTCCAAACTGACTATATCCTTTTGAAGGTGCGGTCTCCAGAATTTCACACAATACTCCAAATAAGGTCGCATCAAAGACTTATAAAGAGGCACTATCACCTCCTTTCTTCACCTGGCCATTTTTCTCCCTATGCAACCAAACATCCTTATGACTTTCACCATTGCCTTTTCTACCTGTTTAGCTACTTTAAGATCATCAGAGACAATCACATCTAGGTCCCGCTCTTCTTTTGAAGACAGAGGTACTTAACCCCCTATACTATATTGCTCCCTTGGATTGCTGCTGCCCAAATGCATGACCTCGCAATTTTTAATTTTAAATCTCAGCTGCCAAATTCTAGACCATTATTCAAGCTTAGCTAGATTCCTTCTTATGTTATCTATACCTTCCTGGGTGTCTACTCTATTGCAGATTTTAGTATCATCTGCAAAGAGGCAAGCCTTACCCAACAGCCCTTCCGTAATATCACTAACAAAAATGTTAAAAAGAATCAGACAAAGAACAGATCTCTGGGGCAACCACTGCTAATCTCTTTCTCCACAGCGTGAGCTCCATTTACCTGTACCCTTTGCTGCCTCCCACTCAACTAATTTCTAACCCAAGCAGTTACTTCAGGATCCATCCCTAGGATGCCTGTGCAGAACAGTGTCAAAGGCTTTACTGAAATCTAAATATACCACATCTAGGGCTCTCCCTCGGTCCAACTCCCTGGTCACCCAATCAAAGAAATCAATCAGATTTGTCTGACAAGACATGCCTCTGGTGAATCCATGCTGCCTCAGATCCGGTAACTGTTGGACTCCTGAAACCTCACTATTTTCTCTTTCAGCAGCATTTCCAATAATTTACTCACCACAGAGGTAAGACTAACTGGCCTGTAGTTTTCAACCACATCCTTACTTCCACTTCTGTGTAAAGGGATTGCATGTGCCTCTCTGCAGCCCTCTGGCACCATTCCTGACTCCAAAGAGGCATTGAAAAGGTTGGTCAGTGGATCTGCTAGAATGTCCCCATGTTTCCTCAACATTCTCGGATGTATCCCATCTGGTCCCATTGCTTTGTCTACTTTAGGTTTAGTTAGTTCCTTACGAACACAGTCTTTGGAATAAGAACATAAGATATGCCATACTGGGTCAGACCAAGGTCCATCAAGTCCAGTATCCTGTTTCCAACAGTGGCCAATCTAGGTCATACGTACCTAGCAGTATCCCCAAGAGACACAGGTTCCACAATGCTTGTATTGGGTCAAGCATTGATATCCTGGGTCCCTTTTTTAATAATGGTTTATGGACCTTTCCTCCAGGAATTTGTCCAAACCTTTTTTAAACCCAGCTACACTAACAGCCCTTACTACATCCTCCGGTAACAAATTCCAGAGTTTGATTACACGTTGAGTGAAAAAATATTTTCTCTTATTTGTCTTAAATAGTTTACCTTGTAGCTTCATTACATGTCCCCTAGTCTTTCTATATTCTGATAGCGTAAACAATCGATCTACGTTTACCCGTTCCACTCCATTCATTAATTTATAGACCTCTATCATATCTCCCCTCAGCCGTCTCTTTTCCAGGTTGAAAAGCCCTAACCTTTGTAGCCCCTTTCCATAGGAGTAGCCTTCCATCCGCTTTACCATTTTGGTGGCTCTTCTCTGTACCTTTTCTAATAACGCTATATCCTTTTTAAGATATGGCGATCAAAATTGCACACAATATTCAAGGTGCGGTCGTACCATGGAACGATATAGAGGCATTATAATATCCTTTGTTTTATTTTCCACTCCTTTCCTTATGATACCTAGCATTCTATTTGCTTTCTTGGCCCCTCGCTTCTGTTCCTGTTTGTGGGTGTCTTCTGAGGTCCTGTTCCTGGTTCTTCATCTGTGAACACAGAACAGAGATATTTGTTAAGCAATTCCGCTTTATCCTCATCAGCTTTTATATATTCCTCCCCTTCACCCTTGAGTCTGACAGTACCACTTTTGCCCCTCCTCTTCTCACTAACATATCTGAAAAATATCTTATCCCCCCTATTTTATTGCACTGCCTATTTCCTCCTCTTTTTGAATCTTTGCTTTCCTGACTACTGTGCTAGCTTCTCTAATTTTTTTCAACTATAGATGCCTGTCTTCCTCTCTCTGTGATCTCTTGTATTTCATGAAGGCCTCCCTCTTATTCTTCACCTTTTCAGCTACTTCTTTTGAAAACCATAGTGGTCTCCTTTTCCTTTTACCTTTATTTACACCAAAAAGTTGGTTGCCCTTAAAATGTCACCTTTCAGTTTTGCCCACTGTTGTTCTACATCCCCCAGCTATTCCCATCCCACTAACAACTCCTTGAGGTATTGGCCCATCTTGGCAAAGTTAGTTTTCCTGAAGCCTAAGACCTTCACTTTTGAATGGATTTTTCAGCTATAGTCCTAATACTGAATGATACTGGATGCGAGATGATCTCCCACTATAACCTCAAAAACACTTTCACCATTGGTAAGCACCAAATGCAGTATGGCCCCTTCACGTGTGGGTTCCATTACCAGTTGCCTGAATAGTTCTCCCTGTAGAGAATCCAGGATCTCCTTACTTCTAACTAATACTGTAGCAGGGATGTGCCAATCAACATCCAGCATATTGAAATTGACTGTCAGTAGCACTTCCCCTTTCCTGGCAATGCTGAGTATTGTCTTCTATTAAATCTCCATCCATGTCTTCTCTCTGTGAAGGAGGTCTGTATATCACGCCAATGCAAATAGATTTTTCTTTCCCTCTTTCTCATTTAACCCACAGTGCCTCCTCTCTCCCTTTTAAGCCTCGTATTTCCATAGCTTTAATATTATTTTTTACAAACAATGCCACGCCTCCTTCTCTTTTTCCTACCTTGTTCTTTCTGAATAAAGTATAGCCTGGTATAGTTACGTCCCAGTCATGGTTGTCCATGAACCATGTTTCTGCTACTGCCACTAAATCCAAGTCATCCACTCCCATTGAAGCCTCAACATCTGGGATCTTATTTCCTATGCTATGGGCATTTATACACACTGCTTTCCATATATTGCCCCGTTTACCCATTTTCATGAAGGTATTTAATGTTTCACTTTCCTGGGGGCTTTTTTCACCCATCCCCAACTAATCTAGTTTAAAGCCCTCTTCAGTAGGTTAGCCAGTCTGTTACTGAAGACATGTCGACCCTTCTTGGACAGATGGATGCCATCTCTGTTCTGCAACCCTTGGAACAGCATCCCATAGTCCAGGAAACAAAAATGCTCTCGATGACACCATCTACACAGGCATGAATTTACCTCCAGGATGCGAGCTTCTCTGCCTTGGCCTTTACCCTCAACATGGAGGATTGAAGAGAACACCACCTGCACACCAGTCTGCTTCACCCTCTGTCTCAGAGTCATGAAGTCACTTTTGATATGCTCAGAGGGATATCTGGCAGTATCATGTGTGCCAACATGGATGAGCAATATCGGGTAATTGTCAGTGGGCTAAATGAGTCTTGGCAAACTCTCCGTAACTTCTCGGATTTTGGCACCTGGCAGACAGCAAAGCTTTCTGGACATCAAATCTGGTTGGCAGATGGATGCCTCAGTACTCCTCAGCAGAGTCACCAACCTCCACTATCCTTTGCTTCCTTGTGGTCACTGATTCTGCAACTTTGGGGTGCTTGAGCTCTGGTTCTTCCCTTTCCTCGGATACTTTCACCTCCTCCACTTCCAGGGCTGCATAATGGTTCTTTAATTCAAGGGCTGAAGAAGCAGGATTGGTGTTTCTGCAGGCCCTGGTGACTAGTGTCCAACCTTCAGCATTCTGTAGGCATCCATCTTCTCCTCTGCTGGAGAGCTTGGATGTTTCAAGAAGCATCTCATCAATGTATTTCTCACTGTCTTGAATGTTCCTCTTCTCTGAGCTCCTCCCACTTGTTTCCTGAGAGCTTCAGCATGCAGGCATTCTGCACATGGAATTGGTCCTTCAACTGGCATTGAGATCTCTGGACAGAGGCAGAAGCTATAATGTGGGCAAAAGCTTTGGCGATATGATTTTTCCCAGCCATTGTTCAATTAGTGGAGCTTAGGTACACGTTGAAGCAAAAGAGGGAGAGACCTACCAAAGTACCAGCTGGTTTCACATCTGTCCTTTCAGAGAAAAGATAACAATTATCCTCTTTTAAGTATGTTCTAAATGTGCTATTCCAAATCCCTGTGTGTAGCTAATTGGGGAGGTGCCCTATAAAAAAAGGCTGCTCACATGGGGTGGGTGGGAGTTGGGGGGTAGGGAGGGAATGAACTCCTGATGAGGTGTCAGTAGCTTCAATGGGCTGAGAATGATACTGAAAGCAGAGTTTCTAAATCTACACCACTAAAAATGTAGCAAAAGCCCTTTTAAGAATGCTCAGGCAGAGAACTAGTAATTAATAGTCATACACCCTTACCTTTGTTTGAAATGCAGAGCCTCTGTTAGGAATGCATCAACGTCAAGGCTCTGAAGCCCTTTATGCAACTCTCAGCTGCTCTCAGTTCTTTCATAGGCTAATCAGGCCCACTAACTCCTGATGAGGTGTCAGTAGCTTCAAAGAGCTGAGAAAGATACTGAAAGCAGATTTCTAAATCTACATCACTAAAGAAAATATTTTCCCTTTTGAACCTAGACTCCAAAAAGAATGTAACTTTGTTTTAAAAATGTACAAAAAACCTTTTTAAGAGCTCTCAGGAAGAGAGTTACCTTTACCTTTGCTTGAAATGCAGAGCCTCTGTTAGGAATGCCTCCAAAATAATATCGAGAAAGGCCTGCGAACTATCCCCTGGAACCTTTTTTAAAAATTAGTGTTACATTGGTCATCCTCCAATCTTCAGATATTACAGATGATTTTAATGATAGTTCATAGATAACTGAAATTTGAGATTGCAGACCTACTATTAGTATTTTCAACACCCTTGGATATATACCATTCAGTCCTGGTGATATTTCTTTCAATTCTGTGGTATCAACTTTAAATACCATTTTAGTCATGGGTAACATCCCTACATCTTCCTCAGTAAAGAACGAGGCAAAGAATTCATTCAGTCTCTCCACTATTGCCTTGTCACCTCTTAGTGCTCCTTTTACCCCTCTATCATCTTATGGTCCAACTGACTCTCATAGGTTTTTTGCTACGAATGTACTTGAAAAAGTCTTTATTTCGTGTTTTTTCTTCCACAGCAAGTGTCTTCTCAAATTCTCTCTTTGCCGGCCTTATCAATGCCTTGCATCAAACTTGCCAGTGCTTATGTTTCCAGTTTTCGTCATTTGGCTCCTTTTTCCATTTCCTGAAAGATGCTTTTTTGGCAACAGCCTCACTGACCTCACCTTTAAACCATGCTGGCAGTTTTTGTACTTCCTTCCACTTTTCCTAAAGCGTGGAATACATCTGGTCTGGGTTTTGAAGATAGTATTTTTAAACACCACCCAAGCTTGATGTAAGTCTTTAACCTTTGCAATGGCCTCTTTTAGTTTTTCTACACTATTTTCCTCATTTTATCATAGGCTCCCTTTTGAAAGTTAAAAGGTAGTACTGTGGATTTCCTTACTGTCCTTCCTCCATTTATTAAATCAATGACCCCAAGTGCCCCAATACCTTTTTCTCTTGCACCAGATCTTGTGTTCCACTAAGGACTAGGTCCAAAATGGTGTCCTCTCTGGTCGGTTCATGACCAGTTGCTCCAAGAAGCAGTCATTTATTTCATTTAGAAACTTTATCTCCCTATACCATGTCCTGCCGGGACACTGACCCAGTTGATACCGGGGTAATTGAAATCATCCATTATTATTACTGTACTGTAACTTTTGTTAGCTTCCCTGATTTCTTTGAGCATTTCATCATCCATTTGTTTACTCTGGTCAGGCAGTTGATAGTACATCCCCACTGCCATCGCTTCCCTTCCCCTTTTTGCATGGAATTTCAATCCATAGAGATTCTACAGTGAATTTTGTTTCCTGCAAAACTTTAATTCTTTGTGACTCAATGCCCTCTCTAACATAGAGTGAAACCCTACCACCAGTTTGATCTGCTCTATCATTACGATATAGTTTGTATCCAGGTATCACAGTGTAACCACTAGTTGTCCTCCTTCCACCATGTCTCTGAAATACAAATCATATCTAACCTCTCATTTTAGTGCTATATATTGTAACTGTCTCATCTTATTTTTTTAGACTTCTGGCATTTGCATACAAGCATTTTAGAGGCTGTATTTTATTCATATTAATCTGGCTATTGGTAGTCAGGGGTAATTTTAAGCTTTGTTTGCTCTGTACTCAAGGGCATTTGGGCTACTTTTGTCTTTATTGAAACCTCTCTGCTAATATGCCCTAACTTCAGTATTTTGCAAGTATCCTTCAAGGATACATTGTTCTGAACTATGTGCTCTTGGGGGACTGTCAGCTTTCCCCTATTATCTAATTTAAAAGCTGCTCTATCTCCTTTTTAAAGGTTAATGCCAGCAGCCTGGTTCCATCCCAATTAAGGTGGAGCCCATCCCTTCAGAAAAGCCCCTCCTTTCCCCAGAATGTTACCCAGTTCCTAACAAATCCAAAACCCTCTTCCTTGCATCATCGTCTCATCCATGCACTGAAAATCCAGACTCTGCCTGCCTTTTGGGTTCTGCACGTTGAACGAGAAGCATTTCGGAGAACGCTACCCTGGAAGTTCTGGATTTCAACTTCCTACTTAAAAGCCTAAATTTAGCCTCCAGAACCTCCCTACCACACTTTCCTTTATCATTGGTACCAACCAGTAACAAGACAGCAGACTCCTCCCTAGCATTATCTAAGACCTTGTCTAGGTGGTGCGTGAGGTCTGCTACCTTCGCACGAGGCAGGCATGTTACCAGGTGATCCTAACATCCACCAGCCACCCAACTATCTCCATGCCTAATGACCGAATCACCAACTGTAACGGCTGTCCTAACCCTTCCCTCGTGGGCACATGGCCCTGGAGAAACCTCCTCAGTGCAAGAGGGTTTTACATCACCTAGAGGACAGGCCCTAGCTATAGGATCACTTCCTGCCACATCAGAGTGATATTCTCCTGTCACTTGACCTCTCTCCTCCATGGCAACAGAGATGATGCCAGACTGGAGGTGGGACTTCAGTACTACATCCCTGTAGGTCTCATCTATGTACCTTTCTGTCTTCCTTATGTCCTCCAAGTCTGCTACTCTAGCCTCCAGAGACTCATTCCCTGAGATCAAGGAATTTGAAAAAGCTTGCAGGAAGCAGGGCTGGTGCATGGTGTCCCAGTGCCATGGCACCGAGCTCCATGCAGTGGCCTTGGGAGGCTTAGATGGGGAGGGAGGGGAGCGAGCAGTGGGCCTGAATCGGGACACGTCCTGCCAGTCTATGCCCGTTGTACCCAATTCAGCTCCCACAGGAATGTCTAGCTCCGCAGGTGCAGAATCAGGTACAAATCCAGCCCATCCAGTTTTTGGACGTCCAGACGGGCCCCATTCTGCATCAGACTCCACGTAGATAACTTTATAACAGGACGCCTAGATGAGAAATCCAAAAAGGCACCTACTTAACATTTTATAAAGGCAACATAATTGTTTATGTGCCTTTCTAAGCTAAGCCTCACTAGTGCATACATGGCAACGCATATACTTCCAGTTAGTTTAATAACAGCACTTATATTCTGCTTTTACAATCGACCGATGTACAAAGCAGATTACAAATTTCCCATCTCCTCAGCACGGGTGCTCTTACCACGTTAGCGTAGTAAGGTGCATCTCCCCACAGTAACTGCTGGGGGATATGCCAGGCACAATCTCAACAGTGCGGGTCTACGGCATCTCCCATGCTAACTTGTGGGGCTTAACATGTGCTAAGCTACCACATGTTAGTAAACATGCTCCTTAGTCATCTATCTGGATAGCCTATCCCAACAGCCTCTTAGGGCAGTTTTTTTCTGTCCTTAGTTCTCCGGATAGTTATCCATATAGTGGTGCTGAATATCAGTGCTCTATGAATAATAGCCGGTTCTGCCTCCACTCTGCCTATGGACCACTCTAGCACTATGTTTATGTCAAGTGAGGTTAATCAGAAAAGAGCTGCAGAATATTGTCCTCCTATTACCTTATTTCTTTCCATGATATTATCTCAGTGCAGCGGGTATTATCTTCGTTACATAGTACAATAGAACTTCCTTGTGTGGCAGGACTTCCCATTGTTAACCAGCATTAAAGGGCTGAACATTATTCCTTACCATCGGTCCGCAGTATTAAAGGAGTGGGGGGTCCCAGCACCCTGCTGTTAGTCACAGTGTTTGTCACAACGCACGTATAGTTCCCCACATCAGATCTTTCCACCTTGGCAATATATAGATTCCCAGTTTTCTGGGAGATAAAGCGTCGATCATCATGTTGTAGAAATGGTGGATATTCATTGAAGATCCAGGCATAGACCAGCTCTAAAAAAAACAGATGGGTTTTACATTTATTTCATTCTATTGCACACAGTATTAACATGCATTCAAAAATAAATCTAATTATGACAACTCTGCCCTCACTCCTGAACACACCTACACCCAAGCTGCTTATAAGTATGTGTGTTCTTGCCATTGCAGGTACTTGTACATGGAGGATAATTTTATAAGAGTTAATTAGGCCTTACCTGCTAATTAGTGTTCCTGAAGGAACAACAGTCCAGTCCCTTTACTTCTGGGTTGCGTAACCCTTCCAGCAGCTTGGAGGCTGAGTCAAACCCTTTTGAGGCTGGATGGGTATAAATACCTCTGGCACCACCCCTAAGCCCCAGTAATCTATTGAAAAAGCAGACTTAACCAACATAATCCTTAACTGTAGCAACGTGAAAACAAAAGGGCACTCCACGAAAGATATATATGTAGTAAACTTTGGTTTATTTATTTATTTTTTTAATGAAGGAACAGAGAAGGCCTGTAAGGGCCACAAGCAGGAGGAGAAGGGGGAAAAGGTCTACCTGAGGTTGCCGCATCCTTCCCCGCCCCCCGGCTCCCCACCCCATGCAAACAAAGACACCTTCCGCCGCTGGCACAGATTCGTAATCGTTCCGCTATATTTACCGTAGCCCGGGTGGGATCAGGGACTGGACTGTCGTTCCTTCAGGAACACTAATTAGCAGGTAAGGCCTAATTAACTCTTCCTTATCGTCACTCCAGTCCAGTCCCTTTACTTCTGGGATGTAACTGAGCAGTTCAAACTTGGGTGGGGTTCGCTAACCCGGAACGAATTACCGCGTCCCCAAAGCTAGCGTCTGCCGACCTCTGCACATCCAGTCTGTAGTGCTTGGTAAAGGTATGCAGGGAGGACCAAGTCGCCGCTCTGCAAATATCTATTGGAGGAACCAGGCTGTATTCAGCCCAGGAGGAGGCCTGCGCCCGGGTAGAGTGGGCCTGCAGACCTGCTGGGACCTGTTTCCCCTTCAGGATAGGCAGAAGCAATCGTTTCCCTGATCCATCTGGAGATGGAAGCCTTAGCCGCGGCCTCCCCCTTGTGGGGACCCCCAAACTGGATGAACAAACGTTCAGACCTTCTAAAGGAGGCCGTGCGGGAGAGGTAGCGCTTCAACGCTCTCTGTACATCTAGGCGTCGAAGATTGTCATCCTTCCCTCCCCGCCCGTCGGCTGGGAACGCAGGCAGCGAAACCGGCTGATTCAGATGGAAGGGCGAAATTACTTTTGGAAGGGAGGAAGGGACTGTTCGTAAGACCACCTTTTCCTTAAAGAAGGAGAGGAAGGGTGGCTGGGAGGACAGCGCCTGAATCTCAGAGACGCGTCTTGCCGAGCAGATGGCTACTAAGAAGACCGTCTTCAATGTCAAATCTTTAAGAGAGGCATCTCTCATTGGTTCGAAAGGTTCTCTGACCAAGGCATTTAATACCAGGTTGAGGTCCCAGGGAGGGATGACTGATCTTTTCTGTGGGCGCAGACGACTAACCGCTCTCAGGAACCTGGTCACGTCCGGGTGGACCCCTAAGGACTTCCCCCGGACCTTGCCTCTGTAGCAAGAGATGGCAGCCAGTTGAACCTGGAGAGAGCTGGGAGCAAGACCCTTCTCAAAACCCACTTGCAAGAATTCTAGGATCTCTGGGATGGAGGTTGAAAGAGGTTTCTTCCGACGTCCCGTACACCAGGCTTCGAATATGCGCCACACCCTCACATAGGAAAGACAAGTGGAACGCTTTCGCGCGCTCAGCAAGGTTGCGATCACTGGACCCGAATATCCCCGCTTTCTGAGCCGCGCCCTTTCAATAGCCAGGCCGTAAGCGAGAATCGATCCACGTGAGGCATCAGTATAGGACCCTGCCTCAGAAGGTCCTTCTTGCAGGGCAGCCGCCACGGCTGGTCGACCGCCAACCTCACTAGGTCCGCATACCAAGGACGGCGAGGCCAATCTGGAGCAATGAGGATGACCAAGCCTTGGTGGGATTCCACTCTCTGAAGAACCCTTCCGATCAAAGCCCATGGTGGGAACACGTACAGAAGTCCCCCGGAGGGCCACCTCTGAGCCAGAGCATCCAGGCCTTCGGACATTCTTTCCTTTCTTCTCCGGCTGAAGAAACGATTTGCTTTGGCCGACGAGAACCAGGCCATGAGATCCATGATTGGGGGACCCCAGAGAGAGACAATCTGGTTGAAGACTCCCTGCTCCAGCTCCCACTCTCCCTGGTCGATCTTGAACCTGCTGAGGTAATCTGCTGTGACGTTGTCTGATCCTGCCACGTGTTGCGCTGAGATGGCCGTCAACCTTGTCTCGGCCCAATGGAACAGACTGGCCGCCTCCTTCTCTAGGGCGGAGCTGCTTGTTCCCCCCTGGCGGTTGATGTAGGCCACCGTGGTGACATTGTCCGAGAGGACGCGGATTGCGTTTCCCCTCACTAGTGGCTCGAGTGCCCTGAGTGCTAGGGCAACAGCTCGTAACTCCAGCCTGTTGATGGACCACTGTGACTCCACCAGGGACCAAAGGCCCTGAGCAAACTGGCCCTGGCAATGAGCTCCCCAGCCCGCTAGGCTGGCGTCCGTTGTTAGCAGAATCCACTGCGGGTTCTCGAGAGGCGTTCCGCATTCTAGGTTCTTCGGGCACCTCCACCAGTGGAGGGCTCTTCTGGTTCGAGGAGTGCAGGGAAGTGGGGTAGACAATGGATGATTCTGAGGAGACCAACGACGTAACAGGGAACGTTGTAGCGGTCGCATGTGGGCCCTGGCCCACGGAACCACCTCTATTGTCGCAGCCATGGTGCCCAGTAATTGGAGGTAAAGCCACGCTGAGGGATTTCTTCTTCCCAGGAACTGCGATACGAGGGTCCTTAGATCCTTTGCCCGCTTCCGAGGGAGGAACACCTTTCCTTCTCTGGTGTCGAACCTTGCCCCGAGATACTCGAGATTCTGAGTGGGTATCAATTTGCTTTTTGATCGATTGATGATCCAACCTAACTCCTCTAGGACTTCTACTACTCGGGATGTAGCCGAGTGACTTTCCTCTTCTGATTTCGCCCGGATCAGCCAATCGTCGAGGTATGGGTGTACCAGAATTCCTTCCTTTCGCAGGAAGGCGGCGACCACTACCATTACTTTGGTAAAAGTCCGAGGAGCCGTAGCTAAGCCGAAGGGCAGTGCCTGAAATTGGAAATGACCTCTTGGCACTGCGAACCTCAGGAACTGTTGGTGAGAAGTTCGAACCGGAATGTGTAAGTAAGCTTCCGTCAAATCTAGGGAAGTGAGAAACTCCCTGGCCCTTACGGCCGCAATGACTGACTTCAGGGTTTCCATGCGGAAATGGGGAACCTTGAGGCAGCGATTGACCTGTTTTAGGTCCAGGATAGGACGAAAAAGGCCTTCCTTCTTTGGGACTACAAAATAAATGGAGTACCGACCGGAGCCGCATTGGTCTGGAGGAACGGGAGACACCGCCCCGAGCGCTACAAGCCTTGACAGAGTGTCTTCTATGGCCCTCCTCTTTATCGGAGAGCCGCAGGGGGATTGAATAAAGGCCGGAAGAATCTGTTTCCCAAATTCGAGGGCATAACCTTCTCTGATTACTTCCAGGACCCACTGATCGGACGTGACTCGGGTCCAGGCGGGAAGAAATAGCCTCAGATGACCCCCTAAAGGGAGATCGCCCGCCCGGACCCCTTCTATCTCATTGTGATTTCCTAGATCCCGAGAAGGAGGTAGAGGCCCCAAAACCTCTCCCTGCTCCTCGAAACCCCCTAAAGTTTGACCCCCTGGTCGGAAAGCGACCCCTGGAAAAGGGATTTGTCCTGGGAGGCCGAAACCTCCGGGCGTCTCTTGGTTGACTCCGAGATGGAGCTGGGAGGCGAGCCTGCTTCGGCCTGTCCTCTGGAAGCCTGCCTCCCTTGGATTCGCCCAGGTCCTTTACTAACTTCTCCAGGTCCTCGCCGAATAACAATTTCCCTTTAAACGGAAGGCGACCTAAGCGCGCCTTTGAAGAGGAGTCGGCTGCCCAATTGCGGAGCCACAGATAGCGCCTAGCTGCGACTACGGATGCCATGCTCTTAGCTAGGCTCCTGATGAGATCGTACTGACTATCCGCCAGGTAGGCTGCTCCTGACTCCAGTCTAGCTGTCATAGGTTGTACATCTCCTGCGGTACCCTCAGAAAGTTGAAGCTGTTGGGACCACCTCAGGCAAGCCCGAGCCACCCAGGCCCCCGACACCGAAGCCTGCAAGGCAAGGGCACTAACATCAAAGGCCTGCTTTAGTAATGTGTCTAATTTTCTATCCTGCGCGTCTCTCAGAGCCGCGCTACCTTCTACTGGAATAGTTGTCTTTTTAGTAACTGCAGAAACCGCCGCATCCACCTTGGGAGACTTCAGCAATTCTCTGTCCGATTCCGGTACCGGATAAAGGCGTGTCATAGACCGCACCCCCCTCAGGGAGGATTCAGGTTGGTCCCACTCTTCTTGAATCATCTGGCGGACGACCCTGTGAATAGGAAATACCTTTTGGGACCTTCTGACCGCTTGGATCAGGGGATCCTCCAGCACTTCCTCCTCTGCTGGAGTGTCCGAAGTCACCTTGAGGACCTTCAGGGACTCATTGATTAAGCCCGGGAGTTCCTCCCGACGGAAGACTCGCACTATGCGGGAATGATCTTCCTCCGGAATCTCTCCTTCCGAGTTCCTCCTCCTCATCCCCTATCTCCTTATCGGAGAGCTCCTCCTCCTCCTGCGTGTCATGAGGAGGAGAAGCGGATGGCTCTTCGTTCGCTAGCCTCACGCGCTTAGAGGGGATGCCGGACTCCTGGGGAATGGGCTTCCCTGGGTTCAGCACCAAGGCTTCCTTCCCTGAGTATTGGACTCCTGCCCCCAGCCCCTGCTTGCGCATGCAGTAGGCTTTGTGCAGCAGGAGGACGAATTCTGGAGAGAACAGATCACTGGGGCCCTCCTCCTCAAGGACCGAAGAGGGGGGGGCAGGGATGGAGCGGGGAATTCATGGGCCGCGGCCGGAGGGATGCAGGTCTCTCCCTCTTCCCGATGTTCCACTGAATCCTCATTAGATTGAGGCATGGACAATTGGATGCCTTGTTCCACAGAGGCAGCTTCTGCAGCGCAACCCCTGCAGATCCCTGTCTCTGAGGCGGTGCCCCTGCGGACACCACAAGACGGGCACCGCAGCTTAGACATTGCTGAGTTAAAAACCTTGCAAATAAAGGAACTGACCCAAATAAGGCAAACAAATTAAATAAAAAGGGGAGCAAAATTAACAGGGATCCCCCAAAGTACCCTCCTGAGTAGCAGTTGTGGCCTGCAGCAGGGCCCAAACTTATTCCCCCCACACCCCCCGAAGCAAACCTAAAAGTAACTTAAATAAATTAAATTAAATGGATGTCCGCTCCAAAGCATAAATATATATCCATATAGGAGCAAAGGAGCCCCTTGTACTTGCGTTTTGTCGCGCTGACCTCCGGGGCTGCAGGAAATGCTCTCCACGGTATTACATGTGGCTGGACCTCAGCCACGTGGAGAGCAGGCCGGGACAGCAGGCCGGGACCCGGGAGTCGGCTCGCACCGCTGACCCCGCAAAAATTGCCGGGTGAAAATTCTCCAGCCGGCTGCAACCTCCGACCACTCCCGGGCTGCTTCGCCAAGCTGGGAGGGAGGAGGGACGGCGCTTTGAGGCGCGAGGCGGACGGGTCCGTTGCCGAGGTCGGAGAGCCGGGGGAGCTCAAGAAACCCGCGGTTCACCTCCTGCCGTCGGCAAACCTCTTCGGTGCGCTAGCACCTCTCCCACCGGTATGGAGGCCTTGCAAGCAGAGTTCTACCGCCGGAGGAGGGAGTGAGGGGGGGGGGGAGGGAGAAAGGAGCAGAAAAATTTAAAGGAGCACTACCAAACAAGGAACTTAGAAATTAAAGAAATAAATCAGGTAAAAATCATTAAATTAAATAAATAAATAATCAAACTTAAATGAAAAGGACTAAAGGGAGACTCCAGTAAGCCCTTGGCTTACGGAACCCTCCAGCTGCTTGGAGGCTGAGATTACTGGGGCTTAGGGGTGGTGCCAGAGGTATTTATACCCATCCAGCCTCAAAAGGGTTTGACTCAGCCTCCAAGCTGCTGGAAGGGTTACGCAACCCAGAAGTAAAGGGACTGGACTGGAGTGACGATAAGGAAGCAGCATTTTACGTGTGTATACTACTGTCAGGCATGAAAATGTTTGTTTGTTAAAATTTTGATATACCGCCTTAGACATGAGTATGCAATAAAGTGGTTTACAATAAAAACACATTGTTAGATAGAAAAGAACACCAAGTAATTACAGTAAAGCATTAGAAAAGATAAGACCACAGCCAAAAATGCATTGCAAAATTACTCCCTCCATGTGGAACCATTTATTTATCCATCCATCCATATTTCTTACACATATTATGAAAAAATCGAAGTGGGGACTAGGGGGATGCCCTAGGAAAATAACTCGCGAACAAATTTGGAAAATATTGTGTCTCCAGACTTAGTGGTGTAATCTTCAAATATTTTGACTACCTGGGCAGAACTAGAAGAAAGCGAACTCTGAAATCATATTCTTATTCAATAAATGTACAATTTCTTTTCTTTTTACTGCTAGAAATAAGACTTCGGGACTTGAGCATGCTTACGAGACTTATTGTACGTCTCGGGTGGCTGAAGACACATGGAGAACTTTCACCCTGAGGCTTGTAATAATTCCCCTTAAATGCACAGTCTTCTTGTGTCTTGTTGCTTCAGAATAATAACACCATTGGAAACAGGAATCATAGGCAAGGCTCTGAAAGTTTAAATCACTGTCATACCCTTAGGGGCTGTTTCTCTACTCTCCATCTTTACAAACACACATGGTTTCATTTAAAACAAATACAAACATGACAGAAGCTAGGAAACTGGAGTAGAATATCTTCCCCAGCAATATAACAATTGCATTCTCAGCTTAGCTGTGCAGTATTTATAATTTTCCAAAGCAGACAGATTTCTTTTGGAAATAAGAGACAGCTGCTGTCGCATATGAAACAGTTATGAGAGGTACTCAAGAACACCCAGGGAGTCTTCAGAAAACAGGATATGTAGATATCTATAAAGAGTACTCTAGAAACAGTTTTATGGATTTTCTACACTAATTCCAGTTTCTGTAATTGGCTTTAATGAATAGGAAAGGAAAGACTTTCTGGTCTTACATAAAGGAGCAATATTCAAAGCCTGTACGTGCTGTACTTTATGTTGAGAGATGCAGCAGTCATAAGTTAATGCCTAGAATATTGGAGAGTGCACTCTACTGTAAGGCCATCAGGTAGCACTATTCTGTTTTAAGGTGTTCAAGAAGAGACAAATGTTTTCTCTTATTCTCTGTCTTTTGTATTACATTAGTTGTTTGCTTGTTCGGATCCTATTCTTCCTGATATTTCACTGAAGAGATGCTACTCACTCCCTGCCTCAAGACCTAGTAAACTGAAAAGTGCTCTACGTTAAAGAACAAAGTCCTGTTTCAAGTCCCTGCTGCATCTTGTTCTTCAGTATTGTCACAAGCACAACGCCAAAACCACTAGTCTCTAGTTGTTGAGGGCGTGGTGGTTGATGTATCCTTCCTCTATCAACTATATTTATGCTTCAAGTAAAAGGATTGTAGTTGAGGCAAACCGAGGGTAAGGCTTATGACAGAAAAAGTTTATTTTAAACACAAGAGAACAGATCAGGTTCAAGGTTCCCTTAACAGGATAAATTATAGGCTTTTGCTTAAGGTTCAGCAAACTGGTGGCAAAAACAAACAGAACTCAACAATGGCTTTTCAAAGTCCTCTTAAATGTAGAAGCTTAGCCTTCTCACAGATAACAGTGTGCCACTTTTCTTATAGTCCTTTGTTGATCATAGCACAAAGAAAACAAGGTTAATTCTCCTATGGCAGTTTATCTTCACTCAGCCTCAATTCTCTGGGCTGCACCTCCAGGTGAATATGAAATAAGCATTCAAAATGTCCTCAAACTCTTAGCAGGCTTTCCATATAAAACAGGAGCAAAGCACAAGCTCTTAAAGCAGCCAATTAGCTTTCTTACTGTTGCAGAGTTCTAGCATTCAAAATGTCCTCAAAACTCTTAGCAGGCTTTTCATATAAAACAGGAGCAAAGCACAAGCTCTTAAAGCAGCCAATTAGCTTTCTTACTGTTGCAGAGTTCTAACACAGCTGATAATCAGGCATGAAACACAGCTTCTTTTACAAGCTTATGTGTCAGTAAATTCCCTTTCCAAAACACACAGGAATTGGAGAGTCAGTGTTGCCTCATACTGGGATCGGCGGCAGTTCCTGTTTCTTCTCTGATTGGCTGCAGAAGTCCCTCCTGCTGCTGCTCGTTGGCTCCTGCAGCATATTTAAAACGTCGGCTGCCTGAAGGTGGTGAGAGTCAGCGTTGCCTCATACCGGGATCGGCGGCAGTTCCTGTTTCTTCTCTGATTGGCTGCAGAAGTCCCTCCTGCTGCTGCTCGTTGGCTCCTGCAGCATATTTAAAACGTCGGCTGCCTGAAGGTGGTGAGAGTCAGCGTTGCCTCATACCGGGATTGGCGGCAGTTCCTGTTTCTTCTCTGATTGGCTGCAGAAGTCCCTCCTGCGTTGGCTCTTGCAGCATATTTAAAACGTCAGCTGCCTTGCGGCCGTGGCCACGGTCGCGCGCCCGAAGGGGGCGTGACCAAAGGGGGAACTCCCCTTTGGTGCCCCTTCGGTGCCGCTTTGGGGCCTTGGGCCCAAGACGCCGTGGGAATGCCTAGGAGCCACGCGAAGAGGAAAAGTAAGAAGAGTAAGACCACCAAAGAACCTGTTGCTGCTACTTCTACTCCTGCGGGTGCTATCGGCCCTATGGATCAACATGTGGTGATTTTACCCAATCCTGTCCCTGTGGTTCAGAGTTCTTCTTCTCCTGTCGACGGGGTTTCCTTGAGTTCCATCGATAGGACTCCTCCACCCAACCCAGGATCTTCTCAAGCCTCAGCTATGATTTCCTCCTCATCTGATGTATGTTCTTCTTCTGGTGAAGACGAGGGGTCTCTTGTTCTTTCACTGCCTACTCCTTGCGAGGTACCTCCTATTATTCCTATATCGGCTGGTGGTAGTGAAGCTTTGGTTTCTTCTCAGACTGTTAATGGGGGTGAAATTACTTTATCTGACATTTGGAAGCAAGTCTCTGCAACTAACTCTTTATTATCCAGATTTATGGATCAAACTGCTGTTTTTTCTCAACAGGTTGCTAGTAGATTGCATACTGTGGAGGTTTCAGTTAATAATTTATCTAAGCGTGCTGATAAGGTTGATGCACATGTTCTCTCTTTGCAGTCGGCCGGTGCATCGGCCTTGAAAGACACTGTTCTTTTGTATCAACAGTTGGAATCGCTAGAGAATGTTTCTCGTGCTAAGAATTTACGTGTGCTGAATTTTCCTAAAACGCGTATTCTGTCGCCTGTTCTTCTATTTCGTCAATACTGTAAAGAGGTTTTGTTGCTCCCTGATATTGATAATATTCTGATTGATCGTTCCTTCTACTTGTCTGTTCGAGCAACACCTGGGGAGACTAGTGTAGCGCAGGGTGATGAGTCTAATCTTTCCAATTTAACAAATTTCTTGGAAAATTCTCAGGCTCTAATTTCCACCTGCGCTACCCTAGTGGTCACTCTGGTCAATCTTAGGGACAAGGCTTCCATTATGAAAGCTTTTTTTTCTAAAAAAGGATTTTCTTTTTTATGGCCAGAAGTTGTCTATTTTCCCCGATGTTTCTCGATACATGCAATCTCGGAGGAGGTCTTTCCTTCAACTTAAACCTAGAGTGCTGGCTGGGGGAGGTACCTTCTTCCTTCGCTTTCCGTGTAAATGTTTGTTGTCCTTGCAAGGTGTAAATTATGTATATTCTGATCCTTCTCAGCTTGAATCTTTGTTAGCTTCGATACCGGCTTGAGAGGAGTATATTTTAGCTTCCAGTTGTGTTTTTTGTAATTTGGTAGAGGTTGGGGGTTGTAGCCTTAAATAGTTAATCCTGGTATTTTGCTGCTGCTGTACTCCATGATGTGGGTTGTGATGTGGTATATTGTCACCGCCCCTCTCTCCCAGAGGCCTCAGCGTGGGTAAAGCGAGTGGGGTGATGTGTTCCTTAAGCTTGTGAACTTGAATTTGAGGCTTTGCAAAGCCTCCTGGGAATTGTAGTTCCGTGGCTTAAAGAAAAATAGTTGTGTACACGAATGGTAAGGTTTCAAAATGGATTTATTCCCTTCCCAGGGTTGGAATTTGACCTTTAGAACATCACAACAGAAAAGTCCATACATCTGGTATAAGGTAACAAAGGAACCAAACAACTTAGGCAATGCTTATCTTCAGCTTAACAGAAAAATGAAATACAAAAACAGTTTTCCTCCAAACTTGCTTTTGGACTGTTTTTCTCCTGCAGCAGTGGTTATAGCAAGACTAGCACAAGGATTGTATATTATCTGATACCGTGTACGTACAGTCCATATAGGTTTCAGTGTCTGAAGTTGGATAAAATTCACATTGCATTTCATGCACGTTATCCTCAACTTCCTCCGGGGAGAACTCTGCCCTTTGCTCATTCACAGTGTTCCCATCCCCCAACAGCTTAGCTGAACTCAGGTGTTTTGCATAAAGCTCTCGGTCAGCTCTCTCACACAACTCTTGATACGTACAAGGGCTATTATCAAACTCCTCTGCAAAGCTATCTGGAAATATTCTTCTGTCTTCCAGCCACTGCTTATCCAGGGACCTTTCTTGGCTATAATATGGCTCCCTGTAAAACTCTTTCCTTTTAGTTTGCTTAGGGTTTCTTACAGGCAAAAACTCCTCTTCAGAACAACAAGTTTCCCTTCCACTATATTTAGTGCTAGAGGACTGAGACTGTCTTCTCAGGGGATTTAAAAGGTATTGCTTGCCTTTAGAAGAGTGGAGTTCCTCTGTGCTTTGCCCAGCCGTGTATTGCTTTCTCCGGCGTGGAATTGCCTGCTTCCTGGAGTCAGCGTGGATTTCACAGCTCCCTTCTCTAGATGAGCCTTCCCAGGTAAGATAGGGTTTTTCCTCCCTTCTCTTATCCTGTCTTTCACCTTTTTCCCCTTTCTCATGCCATTCAATCCTTTCCGTCCTCTCAGACCTTGTTCTGTCTGTCGTGGTTCTTGCTCTCCTGGTTCCTGCCCCAGTTCTATCCTCTCCCCTAACTAGAGGATTTTAAACTGTGTTGCTTTTCCCGGTGGCTGAAACTCCGCCCCCCATCAGCTGTTTCTCTTTTGCTAATGAGCCATGTGTTAGCTCTTGGCTTGGGCGTTCCCTAGCACTGAGTGACCTCATTTGTTTGGGGTTTCTATGCCAACCCTTCTCTCTGTTTTGCTCTGAGCTGTCAAACATGCATTCATTCTGATATGAAGTCCCTGTTTCCATGGGCTCTGATTCTTGTTCCTTATGACAATATATATACGGATATTTTTCACTATACTGTTTTTGATTTCGGATGTACCACTCATTTTTATTGTACTATGTTATTTGGTTGGCATTTAATACAATTTAAAAAAACAAAACACACAGGAATTTATCTCCTTACTGATAATGCTTTAAGGTTACCTTTTCAAGAGGAACAATTCTTTCAAGGCTGGCTCTTCTTCAACACTTCAATTCTAAAGCTTGACATAAAGAACAATCCATAAACATATCTACTTCCCCCCACCTCTGGCTCTGGTTCTCCCAATTGCATGGGCTCTGACTCACTCACTTGATCAGACTGCTCAGCTGACAATCTCTCTAGTGGTCTGAAAGCTTCTCCACTTCCTGGCTTCCACCCCTGTTGCCAACCTGATTCAGGGAAAATACGTCTCTCAGCTCTGGGTAGTTCAGCCCTTCTCCAGGAGTTAGCACCTGCTCTGGCTTCTCCAGCATTCCATTGTCCTTGCTGCTCTGGACTCTGTTCCTCTCCCCATCTGCTTCTTCTGCTTCCTCTGCTGCTCCTTCTGCTGCTCTTCCTCTGCTCCTCTCTCGATAATCTAACCATGGTTTATACTCACTGGGATCCAACCCCACCTCTTTCTCTCCCAGGTGTTTGTAATCTCCCTGCCTTCTGAACTCAGAATAATCAGTGCACTTGCTAGAGTAAGGGCTTTGGTCCTCGTGCTTGCAAACTCCCCCTCTTACTCTATCAAGCATTTCCTGAAACCTATTCCAGTTGGGGGTTTTCTGCTTTTGAAACGTGGCTCTGGCCTTCTGACCCTGCACACCTAACAGAGGCCCCTTGATTAGGGTGAATTCCTTATGCTTTTCACCTCCCCCATGCTCTGGATGGCTGACCTTGCCACAGTATGTTAGAGAAAGCTCACTCTGTAACAGGTTATGGACCAGATACTGATCCAGGACAACCCAGGAAACAGCTGAAAGTAATCCTGTGAAATGAAGAGACTCCTAGGAGATTCCCAGATCAGGCCTATGGACGGCAAGATTCAAGAAAAGTAAAGAAGTCAGAGCTGTGAACTTGGATTGTCAGTGGGCAAACTGAATAATGAGAATTACTAGCTATATAATTTTAATGATCAAAAAAAATAGAGCAGAAATGGCTGAGCACTATATTTTATTTATATGTTGGAAGGTTAGTCTTGAGGAAAAAATCCCTCTCGTGACCACTCTTCCATTTTATTTAGTGAAAGGTTTACTACAATGTGAACCCTTGTTAAAATTATGTGAAAAAGCACACGATGCGCCTCACATAACATTAACCTAAAAATGTGAAAACTGTTTGTGTTAACTTATCTGAAAAAATCACTCTGTGAACAGTAGTATTTCAACAAACCATAATTTTAATAGCACTAAAACATTTGTGCACTTATCTGAAGAGATGACCCCCGCAAACAATTTTTCATTGCAGAGAAATCGCGGTATCAACAGCGGACACAGCACTGTGTTTAGGATGCAATCAGCAATAAACGCCCTCTTTCAACGCTCCAAAGACCACAATAATGTTCTGTGACTGGCAACCAAAAGGTTTCACTGAGTGGTCACGAGAGGGATTTTTTCCTCAAGACTAACCTTCCAACATATAAAAAGAATACAGTGCTCAGCCATTTCTGCTCTATTTTTTTGTTTTATATTTTCAGAGCAGTGTTATTTTGTTTTCTGAGTTATAGAATTTTAATGGTCCAATTCAGAGATGACCAGTGAATGACAAGTCGTTTGTTTCATTTATTTCACTTATCTGCTTACAAAAATTAAAACATTCATACATATATCAAAATACATTTACAGACAATACACAAGACCAAAAAGAAAAACATTATATTAATCTCCAAAATCAGTGAAGCCAGAGGTGTGAGAAGAATAAATAAGGAAGAGCAATCATAAGTTTATTTGTGGAATACCTCGTATGCTCAATTTATCTATCCCCCGGCAATTTTTAAACCGGTTTTGGGAACATTAGCCCTGTAAGCCTGAAAACCCTTTTTTCAAATGGGAAACGTGTTGGATTTTCCTTTAAAAATGTGGCTGGCCACAAGAATTGGGCTCCCATTTCACCATTTATATTTTAAAATGAAAATTCCGCAAATACTTTTCCACTCTAAATTTGCCCGAGGATAGAAATACTTGTGCTGTAACCAGCATGTGTATTTTTACCTGCAGAAGAGAGATGGGCAATTTTCAGTGGGGTTTTCTACTCTGTTAAACATTTGTTTACCCAAGGCGAAATATTTGAAAATTGCCCAAGAAGGAATGAGACTATGGCGAAGGGCACATGGAATGCACTCCGAAGGCATCATGAGGAAATTACAGCAGATGCGACTGAACAAAGAAAGAAGATGCTGCATAAATGCCCTACTGGACGTAGTGGTGCAACCTCGTGAGACTGGAAAGTATATAAAATATAGCATATAGACTTCTTTGTAGCTTGCAGGATCATACAGTGCTCTCAACATTTGAGAGAAGGGCCAGGGCAGAACTGATGTAATGAGTCTGTGAAAGATAGACTCATGGAAAAATTCCTGCACAGAAAGAAAAAAAAAACGATGAAAGATAGCAGAGAATTGGACTGGGAAAGTTCTATTAGGAACTATAGTCATCAAAGCTCAGAAGTGTTTCTAGTGCAAGGAGGAAGGATATTTTAAAGACTTTTCCATATGGAAAACAGAACAATGAAACCAAATTCCACATGATTCCAGGCAAAGCCATAGAATAGTAGGAAGATATTTAAAAGTGAAAGAATGTAACTTATTACAAGGGCATTGTTTAGAATCTGGTGATATGAGTAACTAGTAATGGAAGTTTCTTGAAAAATTTGGATCTAAGCAATAAAGAAAAGATCTCTGTAGATGGAAACAACCTCACTGATTAAGAAATTGGACAAGGACAACAAATTTGCAACATGGCATATTCTCCACATAGAAGTGTACTCAGCTGTGCTATATGTTTATGTTTATTAAAACTTGGTTGACCACCCTTCCCAATAGCAGCAAGGTGGTTTACAAAATGTTATAAAATCAAAGACAGAAAAGGAAAAGAACGCCAATTAAAACAGGAAAGCTACAAACATTCAAACCAGGGAAGAGGGGAAAAGAAAACAATAGTGGAGGAGACCAGAAGGGTGGGAAGAGGAACTGGATCATGGAGGCTGTATATCGTAGGCTATATAGAAAAGAAGGGTCCTATGAGGAGATTTGAACTTGGAGAAAGATGGTTTAAGGTGGAGGGCAGAGGGGAGGGAGTTCCATAGGGCTGGGACCAGGAAGTAGAAGGTGGAGGATCGAGTGAGTTCCAAACGGGCTTGAGAGGCAGAGGGAAGGTAAAGGCGATTTGCATGTATATTCCTGAGGGCATGGTGAGGGGAGTGAAGGAGCAGGACATCAGAGTGTGAAATATGTGATGGACTATACGCTTCCAATTTAGAAGGGAGATTCTTGTCTTTTTTTAAATATTTGGCAGCAAGAGGGATCACAATCCATTTCCAAGTGGGAAAAATCTCCTAAACAGTACCTTTCTAGATGTATCATCTGAGCAGAGTAAAGGTCCAGAAGAGACTCGGTACAAACAGGCAACACAATGACTGCTCTCATCTATGGCACTCAGGTCCGAGCTACAGGCACTGGAGAAGTGTGAAGGAACTAGAAAAAAACATCTGACAGAAGACGTATTTCTGTCGGTATGTCTAGTGACTAAGAGGTGTGTCTGCTGTATCAGAGCTAAAGTCACAAAAGTAGGAAATACTCTCCAAAGCGAGCGATACTAGAGCCACATAAACACTTGACCTCATACATAATGATGTGTGTGGCTCAGTAAGTGCACACACACCCGTACAGAGCAGGTGCATAGTGACATTTATAGATGATTGCTCAGGTTAGAGTTATTTCATGAAAAGAAGACTATATGGTCATGGCAAGCAAGAGATTTCAATGCAGGCCAGTCACACTTCAAACTAACAATGGAGATAAGTCTACTGAGAAGGAAGCAGTGGACATCCTGAGATTTTATGGCAGTGATTATTTCAAGACAGTGCCATTCATACTCTAGTAAAGCAGCGTAACTGAAGGAAAGCAACATTGCTTACCATAATAGATGCTCTTCTTAGTCAGCAGGATAAATTACCCATGATGTCATCTGATGGTAAAGGGGCAGAGTAGCTCTTCCAGAGTTTAGAAACAACTAGAAAACGTTTGTGAACAAGTTTGTATCTTCTTGCACAGACACTTCATTTAGTTATCAGTCTCCGGGAGGTGAATGGGATTGTGTGGCTGATTTTGTAACACATAAGCAACTTTGCTTTCTCCATCGACAAGCAGGATGACTCATCCACAGAAATGGGTTTTCCCCAGCTAAGGATTGCTTTAGCACATGCTTACCATTGGAGAAAAAACCTTTTTGTAACTTAATTTTTTATTGATGTTTCCATATACAAAAATACAAAATCCTCACTGCAAAACAGCCCGTTCTTCATTTGAAACCCCCTACCATCCACCCCCTCCCCTTCTCATACATCCTAATTCCTCTCCGCCCTCCCTCAATGAGTACACACACTGGGTCCTCCCCCAGCATCCCAACTCACCCTTAAGAGCATGAAATCAATTCAACTTGTCCACTCATATGTCCATGTTGTCACCCTCACGGTGGCCAGCCCAATGCCTAGGGCGCTGAGACTTGGTCTGCCTGTGGTGTTCCTGCCTCAGAGAGTGTGGGCTTGCTTTAACTCTGCAAGGCCTTCTGGGGATGTGAGTCCCTTTACCCTTTGAGTACAGATGAGTTGCAGTCGAATGGTTTCAGGCAATGACAAGAATTTATTTTCTCCTTCCCAACGGATTAAATGCAAGTGAATAACTCAGGACAAAACATGCCATACATTTGGCTTGAGGAAATTATATATGAACTCAGGTAAATTAGCCTTGTCAGCTTCAGGCTTTAAACATGCAGTGCTTGATACAAAACAAAATCACAACAGCTTCAATTAGCAAAGAAAATGTTCCCTTTTCTTCTGCTGCTTTTACCGTCTTTCTCAGACACTGTTCAGCATAAGGAATTCACATGGTCAGCCAAAGATAATGTACAGTCCATCCGATCATCCACTATTTCATTAGGGACAGAGTCTATCTGCATTTCTTCAGCCTGAGGTATAGCAGGGCGTGGCAGTAAGCTGCTATCCTGATCTCTGAAACAAACGGTTTCTCTGACCTCACGTGGTTTCTCTCTGTAATACTCTCCTGAGCAGGGTTGTAAACTACCATATATGCTGTAGTTTTTGTCCAGGGAGTTTGCTACTTTCTGGTAACTATAGGGAACTGCTTTATAGCTGTGTTCAAACTTATATGAATTGTTAAGCCTACCTTTTGGCTTTGAAAGGGAAGGAACTCTCCACTCTGCAGGGTCAGACTGGTTCTCAAACATGGCTTGTGTTTGCTTGCCTCTCAGCCTATTAACTTTTTCCCCTCAGATGTACCGGTATTCTCCAGCCAGCCTGTCTCTCTCCTCAGAGCGTGTGAGCTTTGCCAAGCCTGCCTCTCAGGAAGATTCCTTTCTCTCCTGCCTTTACCAGACAACACCTGTCCTGGGTTGCTTCCTTCTGGCCTCAGGAATACGGCTCCCTTGGTTCTCACTCCTCCTTGACTCCTTCCAGTCAGCGTGATCCTTTGCTGGCTTCCTTCCTGGTTCTCTTTCTCCCGGTTCTCGTTCTCCTTGCTGTTCTCCTTCCTGCTCTCCTTCTCCTTCTCCCTGGTCCAAGCTAATGACCACTTTTTATCATTGTAACTCTCAGGGCTGAGCTGTGCCCTGCCCTGAAACAGGTGAAACTCATTACCTCCCGAGCTAGGGAATACGTCACAGCAGGGGCGTGTCTTTCTAGCTCGTGACTCTCTTTGTTTACTTCTTCTTTGCAAACACTGGGCCATGTGCTCAGACTGCCTGTCAGTTTCTGAAAGCAAATCCTCATCTTGCCCTACCTCCATAGGCTCAGAAGGGACTTCTTCATGACAATGTGTAGGTTTGTATAATGTACAACTAAAAGTTATCAAAGTGAACCCCCCTCCCCCCCCACTGTCCACAAAATCCTCCATGCAAAAGAAGTAATTTAAATGTGCCTTTACACAAGCACGATGAGAATGTCATAAAATAAGTATTGTAAACAGGATATGGTACATCAATAAACAAAATACAGAAACAACAACAACAAATTATTCAAGTATTACTAACAAATGTACACTAGAAGTATCTTGGGTGTCCAAAAGTTGTTTTGAGAAGGTTGCAAAGAATCCAAAATCTGGAGCTATGTTGATTGGGACAGATTTTAAAAACCTAGCTGTCCAGAGCAGTAGAGTTTACTGAGAGGTTGAGCTGACTCCATTTATCTATGTCTGTTATGGTATGTGTATGTGTTTTTAAAAATTTATTTTTATTGTAGCGCATATAGAAACATAGAAACATGATGGTAACAAAAAAACCCATAGGGCCTATCCAGTCTGCCCTTCCAAACAAACTACTATAGTCCCTTTTTATCCTTTAGAGATCTTCTATGTTTGTCCCATGCTTTCTTTAATTCAGATACTGTCCTCATCTCTACTACCTCCATTGGGAGACTATTCCATGAATCTACCACTCTTTCTGTAAAGAAATATTTCTGCATGTTACTCCTGAGTCTATAGCCTTTCATCTTCATCCTATGTCCCCTTGGTGCAGAGTCTCTCTTTCAATTGAAAGAGACTCTACTCCTTTGCATTTATGCCACAGAGGTATTTAAACATCTCTATCATATCTCCTCTCTCTCACTTTTCCTCCAAAATATAGATATTTATCTTTAATTTTCACCCCATATGCCTGATGACGAAGCCCACTGCCCATTTTGGTAGCCACCCTCTGCACCAACTCCATCCTGTTTATATCCTTTTGAAGGTGCGGTCGCCAGAATTGCACCAATACTCCAAATGAGGTCATACCAAAGACTTATACAGAGGCACTATCACCTCCTTTCTTCTGCTGGCCATTCCTCTCCGTATGCACCCAAGCATTCTTCTAGCTTTCACAGTCACCTTTTCTACCTGTTTATATCCTTTTGAAGGTGCGGTCTCCAGAACTGCACACAATACTCCAAATGAGGTCTCACCTTCTTTCTGCTGCTTGCTGCCTGCTGCCATGTTGTATATTTGTGAGGCGAAAAGCCAGATAATTACATTTTTTAAAAAATTAAATTGCATTAAAAAGTGATTATTGAAGGTGGAACATTTTAGGAGTCGCAGCAACCTGAGATCTCTGTAGATTTCAGAGAGTTTATGCCACTTAAGCAAAAAGATTTTTCAGTACTGTTTGTTCCACTGAAGCCTGATCCAGACAATATCGCAAGTTAAAAGTATTCAGTGAACAGGGCTGGTGCTAGGGTTTCTGGCGCAACCCTGCAACCTATAGATTGGCACCCCCTCCCTCATTATTATTAATGTTGGCTACACCCCACCCCTTTTTTTTCTCCCCAAACTCCTTTGTGAACTCTTTACATGATGCTAGTACTTCTCCTTCAAATCCAGTATTGTAAGAAATTGCAGTGAAGGGGCAAATGCATAACCAGAATAAAAATACGTAACTATTGAGCAGTAAATATTTAGCATCATATGAAGAGGCTGTGATAGTCCAAGAGAATGCTAAATTTTAGATATGGATCAAATAAACACTCAATGGTATGGACAGTTTGAAAATATTTTAGTCTGATAAAATATGCAGGAAAACGATTTTGTACATTTTGTACAGAATGTAGGAATCGACGACGATAGCCATGCAGTCAACGTACATCTAGAAACTATAAGTGAAATTGGTATAATTTTGATGCATAGAATAGTCGCAATATAATCTATCACTGTAGGAAGACAGTGACAACATTAACAGACCACTAATTTAAACCACGTGTTAAGCAGTTTTCAATGACAAACCAGTAGATTACAAGTTATCGTTACAAGTTATAGCACAAGAATAATTAGTAAAATAGACCAACAATATACAAGCATGTCATTACACTGCTGTAAAATAAGAACATATACGCTGAATATATTATTCATATGCCAGCATTACAGAATGCTTTGCTGTGCACAGGAAATTCACTGTTTAATAAATTGGACCGGGAAGCCCAAACAGTGTCCATCACTCAAATATTCCGAAAACACAACATCCAGTACTACATCTATGCAGATGACATCATGCTATCACTCCCGATAGATGTAAACAACCCCATTGAATGCACCAAAGAAACTGACTCCTGGTTAAAATCCAACAATCTCATCCTAAACTACAAAAAGATCGAGGCACTTCACATCATGAGGAACCGAGATGTAATATTTCCCCAAACCATCACCATTGACAATACCAAAATTGCAGTCAAGCAAGAAGTCAAATACCTCGGCATAACCCTCGACACGTCACTGAGTATGATACCCCTCCTGAAACAAACAGCCAGAACAATTCTATACAAACTGAAGACTATACAGCATCTAAGACCCCTCCTTGAAGAAAACGACTTCAGAGCTGTCATCACCCCCCATTTTGACTACTGCTGCAGGGTCTACCAGAAAAAAATATACACATACTCCAACGAACACAAAACATCACAGCTAGAATCAGATGCAAAGCCAGACTAACCGACCATGTCACACCACTTCTGTATGGCCTACACTGGCTCCCAATAGAAAGCCGCATAATATACAAACTACTCGTGACTACATTCAAACTCATCAACAATGTTGCACCCTCCTTTCTCTCAACCCTCCTCCACATCCCTGCGAACACCAGATTCCGTAGGGAAAATGCACTACACTCCATAATAGTCCCTCCCTCTACCCGCAAAACGAAACAAACCACCAGCTCCAGAGCTTTTTCATACACTGCTCCCAACCTCTGGAACTCCCTCCCACTGCACATCCATGCAATAAAAGACCTCAAAGACTTCAGAAAACAGCTCAAAACCTACCTCTTCTCCAAGCACTATGGTAGTGAAAGCTCACACCTAAAAACCCACACACTGACAGACTAGCCCATCACCCATTACAAGGCCTGCCTAAGACCAACCAGTACAAACACAAAGACCTCCTGCATGGAGTCAACCTGTACATAGTTATGTTCTTAAGCTATTATATCTAAACTTGTTTAGAAACCCAAGTTATCCTGTACAAAAGTTGACTCTTGTTATATGTAAACTGTTGTTGAGTTTCTTGTAAACTGCCCCTGATCTCTGGAAGGGGCGGTATAGAAAAATGTACCAAATAAATAAATAAATAAAATATGTTAAAGCATTCTGATGACTATTTATTTTTCCCTAAAATCTTTTACTGTGTCATGCTATTAATAAGACAAATAGCCTTCCGCAGACTCCTAAGCATGAAAGTCACATCCTTAAACCGATAACCGGTATTGCAAAAGATGATCATTTAGGGCTATCCTGATCCAGCATTTTTTAAACAGCTCCCAGAGCTCCAACAGGGGTCACAAATTTGGTTGCCCTTGCCTCCCCAATAAATCCATGCTTTCCCCTTGCTGTAAGCCAGGATTTGTTTTTATTTTTTGATCAAGCCTCTGTTACTCTAGCTTTCTCTCGCTCTAGTTTTACTTCCTACTGGCAGTCATGCAGTCAGTATACTAGAAGTAGGAAATGAAGCTGGAATGAGAGAAAAGCGAGAACAACATGGCCACTTTCTGGCCGGTGGACACAAGGAAGAGCAAGCCGCTCTTGCAGTAGAAGCCAGTGGAACACAAGGAGCAAGAGACTAGCATAATGGCTCGGTGGAAGCAGCATGGGTGCAACTAATGCTACCTCAATTGCAGGGGGATGTACCTGCCCCCTTCTACAGTTAGCCTACAGCTCTGTGCTGGTTACGCAGCCCACACATGTGTTACCAGCGTGGAGCTTAATAAACATGCCACTAAATGTGCCAAACAAGAGAAGCTTGGCAACCCCAACATAGCTGTTCTGAAACTGTGCACTGGACCAGCATGGTGTTAATGTAAATATGTAGTCTGCAAAAAATCTAGGGAAATGCAAGATGCTCGCACACCAAGGAACTAATAGAAAAAGTGAGAACCATGGTGCAGTTTATAACACCAAATTATAACTCATTTTATTTTGTTATAAATTGCGTTATTGTTCTTGCTTTTCCTTTTTGAACATATATTCTGCATCCACAGAAACCCCTCCCTCGACAAGGGTGCAGAGTAGAACTCAGACATTCACCCATTGAACTCAATATAAATATTTTTTTAAAAATCTCTTCCTTATCGTTCCTCCAGTTTAGTCCTCAACCTCTGAGTAGTGAACCTTCTCCTGCAGCTTGGAGAACGGGCATGTCAAAAACTCATGACATCACTGGATATAGCCTGCTGCTCTCCCATCAGCCCCCAGTGTGTCCAGTCTCCATGCAGCAGGAGGACGTAGTGAGCCTAGCTTCTGGGCTCACTTGGGGGAACAGATAAGGAGCATTTAATGTGACAAATTCTATTCTGATTTTACTTTTGATTTTTACCTTTAATTTTACTTTTTAATTCAGTTACCTTTGGTTAATTGGCAATCAGGGATTAGTTCCCTTTAGTTGTTAGGAGCAAATTTCTTTATATTTGCAGTAATTTTAAATTTGAGCCTGGCTCTTTAAATTAGTAGCAGCTCTCGCCTTCCCTCCTTGTCAGTTATTTTCACTTGCTGCAGGCATTCACCAGTGCGGATCTCTCTCCCTTGACGGTACGGGAGAGAGCTCCGGGACCTGTACAGTCACACTGAAGCTGTGTGAGATGGAGCCTCTCCGTTGCTGCAGGATTTTAATTTTACTCTGTGGAACTGGCTGAGCGGTCCTCGCTGCGGCTGCTGGACGTGGCAGCACAGTTTGAGGATCGGATGAATTCAAGGCGGTAGAAGCAGGCTGCGTGGCTTTTGGTCCTGCAGGTAAGGCCTTCGGCTCTATCGGTCTGCTGAGGCCTCCTTTTTGCAGCGGCTGTTGTTCTTGGCGCCAAAATTCATTGGCAAAGGGGCGGCCACTTTCTCTCTAGGTATTTGGACCGCATGGCGAGAATTGCAGCAAGCTGCCTGTGTGAGAAACGACAGGCAGAATAGCTAGATTTTTAGGTTTATTTCTTTTGTTTGTAGGTTTTTTGAGGCTCGGGCGGTTCTTCAGCCTTAAGGGGGCTGTTGTCAGTCCTCTTTATTTTTAAGTTTATTCTTAGTTTTATAGGACAGCAGTTTTGGCATTGATCTCTGATGCCACATGTTCTTTCCCTCCTAATCATGTCTCTGAGGAGCATCTGTTAAGTCCCAGGATATTAGGCAAATTGCCAGCTTTTAGGTTCTTCAAGAGCAGAGCCCTAACTTGTAGGTGGAAGGAGGGACAGGCTGGAACTGTGCTTTTGTGTATTCTATAGTGAAAGTTGCCCAAATGCCTGTGGTTTCACAGGGACAGGTTTAGGCAACCTTAGGATATAAATATATATATAATCATAATAACAGTTAAACTGTCAACCAAGAAGTGCCTGTGCTACGGTCTATGGCCACCAGAGGGCAGCTGGTACATTCAATAGTGCCTTTCTGTGACCGTGTGTATGCAGGCATCATCAGATTGATCATTCTCTGCAAGTCAGGGAAGAAATAACCACAGAGCCACCTCATGGGCTCTCAGGGGTTAGTGACTAAACAAGCAACTGTAATGTTCTACAAATCAAGATTATATGACCAAGATTTAAAGCTCTTAACTTCTGTGTCGTTTGTCGGGCTCTGGTGCCCTAAAGGCCACCGGATGGCAGCGCTGCTCATGAATCACATATAGTATTCAGTGCCCCCATCCCTGGGGGGGGTTTGTAAAATACAAAATCGTATTCCTCATCAGGTTCACACAGGCAGCAACCTCTAAGACCTTCACTTGCAAGGTTGTCGGTGTATCCCACTGCTTTTTCTCTGACTGCAGGAAGGCCGGGGGGGGGGGGGGGAGGGGGTGCCTGTGTGTTTCATAGCTCCATTTAGCATGCCCTTCCCAGGAAATTCTCATCTATTTCTAGAGCCTGTGATGTTAGAGCAGGGCTTTAAGCACTTAGCAAGGGCACTGACCCGTCTGTGCCATCTTGTTAAAGGGCCCGTGCTGAGGGTGAAGAGTAAGACGTCTAGGTAGCACAGTTTGGGGCTTAGCGCTCCAGGGCACTGGAAGGTTTCATAGAGGAAGTCAATACTCTCTGTATGCTCCATGCAGTCGGCCTGTGTTCAAGCGTGCTCACTGCACTGTGTTTGGGTGACAGGTGCTGGGTCACCCGTATATGTAGATGTGCATTTTGTATGTGCTCACAATTGCTTAGGCATGATTTTTGGGTGCACTCTTTGCAGAATGAGACTGCATTTCTTTGCTCAGACTGTAATATCAGACTAAGGTAATTTCTCCAGTAATGGGAGGATGTCAATTGTAATAAAGTACGTGAGGTCCTCATGGTGTTACATGGGGTTGGAGATGCAGTCGTGGGATCTGCTGTGCAGTGAGCCATCCGAAGGAGCTACAGTGTCACAGTCACCAGTTTCCCTTTCTCTTTGGGCTTTGCTCCCAGATTCTAGCCCCTCTTTCTCTCTGATGTCCAGGACGCAAGGTCCCTGGCCCACTGGACAATCTATTCTCAGCCTTTTCTCAATGCTGGCAGAAGGACTGTGAGAGCGAGAAAGGAAGACCAGGAACCAGCACCAGCTCTGATGTCTCTCCACTGCCAGTGTTTCCTACGGTCACATATTCTCAGTCAGTTATTTATTTGAGTATACTGATTGCCTACAGGTCAGGGTGGCATACAGTCGATTACGGTATTTCTTTTTCCCTTAACCCTCTGCCTCAGGTACCAAAACATAAATTGTGAGCCCTTCAGGGACAAGTCGCTTAACGAAGGCCAGAAGGACCACCTGTGGGACCAGAAACCCCAGTTTTTATGGCCCAAGGTTGGTGGTCTCGATGGGAATTCAAACCCTTGGTCCTCTGGCAATTTGTCTCAACCACTAGGCCGCACTGCTCCATGTGAGCTAGCCACAGGGCCATAGGGCCAGGCGCAGCCTGTTACTTCCAAGGCAGAGACCTTGGGGACGTTCCGTTCATAAGGATACGAGAAATGCCATACTGGGTCAGACCAAGCTCTTTCAGGTCCAGTATACTGTTTCCTAGGGTAGCCAATCCTGGTCTTAAGGATCTGGCTGGTTTCCAAAAAGACAAATAGGCTATTCAATGCTTTTATCTGGGCAAGCAGTGGATTCATGTATGCTCATATTTTAAGGGTTCTGTTGCATGTTGTGATGAAGCAGAGGCCAGTGAACCTATGGAGATAGGAAAAATCACTGATCCCTTTAAAGAAAGTGGCAGACCTAAAGTGTAGTTACTGCAAAGCGCAGCCAGAGGGAGCAAGCACGAAGAATCAGAGGGTAGGCTGACACACCCAAGCTTGGATGATGCAATAACTAACTGAAGGGATAACCAGACACACCTGGTCAGAGTGAGAGAAACCCTAACGGAGAAGCAGCTTTATAAGCATGGCTTAGACAGGACAGAAAGAGCAGCAGGGGTGGCAGCAGCAGCAGCAGACACAGAAGAGAGAGGAAGGAGACAGCTCCGAGGAGAGAAGGCAAGGCACTTGGATTTGCAGTCCTTACAGAGAAGGAACAAGTTCCAAGAGAAACAGTTCCACGGTGGAAAACTCCAGGGAGAAGTCTTCAAGGAAGACAGAGAAAGGAGAGGGACCTGGAAAGTGCCTGGTAAAGAAAGTACCAGAGAAGCACAGCTCAGAGAGCAGAGGTATCTGCATACTTCCTTTCCTGACCGTGAGCTATAAGGAGTTCAGAGGTGAGTGCACAATACTCAGCCCAGGAGTCTGAGAAACACAACACTGAACCAGGAACTGTGGCCAAGCCCTAGAAAGGCATTTAAGCCAGGGAGCCGTAGGTGCAGTAAACACAGCTGGAGAGAGGTTTGGGAACCTGTACAAAAAGTGCTAACTAAAAGTCCTGTTACCTGTTTTCCAGACCAGGTAGAGCAAGGCTGGAGAGTTTTAGAGAGAAACTCTGAAGTGAAGCCAGAATTACATGAGGAAAGCTCAGGGCCAGCAGATATATCGTCAGAACAGGAGGAGATGCAAATAGACCCTGCTGAACCCGATTCATTGCTACCTGACTGTCTCATGGATTGTACACTTTGTCTAGCCGGGAGTTTGGAATCCTTGGCAGAAGTATAGCTCGCAGGGTATACATTAAAATACAGTTTTGATAAGCTAAAAAAAGAAGCTTGCTTTTGTTTCCATGAACTGGTTTGTTCTAACACCTGCATAGCTAATAAGACTGTGAAGCACGTCTAACTTTTGAATTCTGTAAATACCTTTTTGAAAATCCTGAATGAGGTGAGAATCCTGTTTTCCTTCGTTGAACCTTTGTTTGTGCATTATGGGAATAAACCTTATCCTTTACCTTACACAACTAATTATTTCAAGAAAGGGACTACTAGTACCCGCATGCATCTGGGCTAAGAAAAGTTTCACCCTTGGATGAAAACAATAATGTCCACCCTGACCCTTTAAGCATGTGGCTCGGGGGCTGGGGTTACGACAATGTACAACAGATGTGACGCTCTGTTGGGTTGTGTGCCTTGTAGAACATCTTGGTGAAAGTTGGTATAAAAAAAAATTATAATTTTCCAGCTTCTCTCTAACAAAAGGTTATGGACCTTTCCTCCGGGAGCTTGGCCAAAAACGTTGTTAAACTCCACTATGTTCAGAGATCGTTTCGCGCAAGGCTCTTGGAGTACACAGGAGACCCAGTGGTCAATCAACCGACTGGAAATGCGAGCGATACGCCAGGCGTTGCAGGCGTTCGAAGCTACGGTGACAGGTCGAGCGGTGCGAGTAGTCTGACAACTCCGCGGCGGTGGCCTACATCAATTGTCAGGGCAGAACCAGACGTGTGGCCATAGAGGCCGCGGCAGAGGGTCTGTGTGTGTGGATAGAGCTTTGGCTGCCAGCATTTCGGTGGCGCATGTTGCGGGTAAGGACATTGTGAAGGCGTATTTCCTCAGCTAGGTCCTCAGCTGGGTCCGAGTAGATGCCAGAGAATGGGAGTGGCATCCGGAGGTGTTCGCACCAATCGGTCGCATATGGGGACAGCCAGTAATAGACCTCATGGCGGCGTTTCACTGAATACTATACCTAATACGTTTAATTAACTTTGTTCACCTTAAGATTTATTAAAGCCTTATCAACAATTTATCAAAGTCTTATCAAAGGGGGAGGAGTGGCCTAGTGGTTAGGACAAGGTACTTCGGGCCGGAGGGCCGGGGGTTCAAGTCCCACCTGGGGACAGCAATCTCAGGCCGGAGGGACTGGGATTTCTAGTCCTATAGGCACTCCTTGTGGTCTTGGGCAAGCCACTTAACCCTCCATTGCCCATGTTCCCTGTAAGTATTAGCGTATGTGTGTCATATCCCCTCGTGTTAAATGTATCTCCCAATTGACCGCTTTGATCCGGTGAAAAGCGGGATATAAATACAGCTAAATAAATAAATAAATAAATAATAAATAAAGCACCAGGCATTGATGACATTCCCATAGAAGTATTAAAGCAATCTGATGAAGCTGTTACCATACTTACAAGTCTCTGCCAGGAAATTTGAAAGACAACATCATGGCCAACTAATTGGACAAGATCTGTGTTTATACCAATACTAAAGAAAGGTGATCCAACTGACTCTGGAAATTATTGCACAATCGTTCTGATCCCACATGCCAGCAAGATTCTACTGAAGATTATTCAGCAGAGACTGCAACCATTCCTGGAACGAGAACCAGCTAAAGTGCAAACAGGGTTCAGAAAAGGGTGAGGAACGAGAGACATCACTGATGTGAGATGGATCCTTGAAAAGATTCAAGAATACCAAATGGATATCTGTGTTTTATTGACTACAGGAAGGCTTTTGACTGTGTAAACCCTGAGAAACTCTGGGCCACATTAAGAAGCATTGGGTATACCAGAACACCCGATTGGTCTCTTGCACAGCCTTTACATTGATCAAGAAGCAACAGTTCGGAATAGGGAGAATCAAAATGGTTTAAAATCACCAAAGGTGTACGACAAGGCTGCATACTTTCCCCCTACCTGTTTAATTTATATGCAGAACAAATCATCAGAGAAGCAGGACTGTATGAAGACAACAGAGGTGTGAAGATTGGTGGGAGACTCATCAACAATCTTTGCTATGCTGATGATACCACATTCCTGGCTAAAACTGAAGATTATCTGAAACATTTGCTTCTCAAGATCAAGGAACATAGCCTTAAAATGGGCCTGCACCTTAACATAAAAAGACAAAGATCCTGACAACTGACAAAATCAATAAGTTCTTTGTTGATGGAGAAAATTGAAATAGTGGACAACTTTAACCTACTTTAATTTAATTTAATTTACAGATTTTTTATATACCGCTCCTTCCATTGATCAGATGCGGTTTACATGGAACAACAGTAAACAGGGAGAGCTGTTTTTACATATAACAAATTGGAGCTTACATTCAACTATTAACAATAGTAAACTATGTACAAAGGAACAGATAAATCAATAAAGCAACAGCAAGCAGTCAAAAAAATCAGACGATGCTTTCTCTTGGCAGAATGGCTATGAACGACCTAGAAAAGATTCTCAAGAGCAGAGATGTCTCTCTCTCTCTCCATACAAAGATTCGAGTTGTTCAAGCCATGGTATTTTCAATAACATCATAGGCATGCAAAAGTTGGACAGTGAAAAGATAGATAGGAAGAAAATTGATGTCTTTGAATTATGGTGCTGGCAACAAATACTATGTATACCATGGACTCCCTAAAGAACAAACCAGTCAGTACTAGAGGAGATCAAACCTAAGCTTTCTTTGGAAGCTCAGATAAGAAGACTTTGACTTTCATACTTTGGACGTGAAAAGGGAGAAATAATTAGTGAAAGACATGCGAAGGGAGAAATCATTAGAGAAAGACATCATGCTTGGCAAGGTAGAAGATCAACACAAGTGAGGAAGGTCAGCAATGAGATAAAGCGATACAATAACAGCAGCTATGGGTGCCAGTCTGTCAACAATGAGCCACCTGACTGAAGACCAAACACAGTTTAGGACAACTATCCAGAGGACCGCCATGAGTCAACACAGACTCAACGGCACTTAATAACAACAACTTCAAGATTAATTAATCTTAGGTCCTTAATATATACCTGATAAACAGCTGTACCTGAGAGTGAATATGGGTACCTCCTTCCCTTTAAGAGGTTTAAGCAAGGGAGGGAAAGAAGTCTTATTAAAAGTTGGCTGCTACACAGTGCCCTGTCCTGTGCTTCCATCAACAATGAAATTTTATTGATTTTTCCAGTTGTTAGGATCTTTGTCTTCTTCACTTTAAGGTGCAGGCCCATTTTAAGACTATGTGCCTGAATTTGAGCTGGGCGGTGCTATGCGCCACATTGGCGCATAGTCCGTCCACCTCCTGCCTAACCCTGATTTTTCATGCCAGGGTCATATGCCGCCCCAGCATTGAAAATCCTGATGTTGCCGCACAGACAGAAAGCTGCAGGAGCTACCCGTGTAGCACTGATTTGTGATGCTACACAGTTAGCCCCTTAAAAGTAGGCAAGGTTTTCCTACGCTTATCTTTAAGGCACACAGAGCTAAACCATGTAGCACTGAAAATCGGTGCTACACAGGTAGCACCATGGCCTGCCTCTGCTCCCCTCCAGACTGCCCCTAACAAGCCCCAATATTATGCGGATAGTATCTGGACCCATTAGGGACATATCCAAGCTTATCGAAGGGCACTACCCATGTAGGTGCCCTTCAAAAATCCCAGATAAGACCTTTACATGGGTGACACCCCTTCTCAAGAAACCCTCACTTGATCCCACCTGTCCTTCTAACTATCAACCCATCTCTGTCCTTCCCTTCATCTCTATACTACTTGAGCGTGCAGTCTATCACCGCTGTCTCGACTTCCTCTCCTCTCATGCTCTCCTTGATCCTTTACAATCTGGCTTCCATCCCTTACATTCCACTGAAACAGCTCTTACCAAAGTCACTAATGATTTGTTCCTGGCAAAATACAAAGGCCTCTATTCTGTCCTCATCCTTCTTGATCTCTCTGCTTCTTTCGATACTATTGACTACAACCTTCTTCTTATCACCCTGTCCTCACTAGGTTTCAAGGACTCTGTACTTTCTTGGTTCTCCTCCTACCTCTCCCATCGCTCTTTCAGTGTGTGCTTTGGTGGCTCCTCTTCTTTTTCCACCCCATTACCTGTAGGTGTTCCTCAGGGTTCCTTCTTGGGACCGCTCCTCTTTTCTCTCTACACCCAGTCCCTTGGTGCCCTTATCTCTTCCCATGGCTTTCACTATCATCTCTATGCTGACAACTCTCAAATCTACCTCTCTACGCCTGTTATCTCTCCAGAAATCCAGGCTAAGATCACAGTCTGCCTCTCTGACATTGCTAGCTGGATGTCCCTCTGCCGCTTAAAATTGAACATGGCCAAAACTGAACTCCTTATCTTTCCCCCGAATCCCTCCCCTCCTCTTTCCCCTTTCTCTGTCTCTGTGGATAACTCTGTTATCCTTCTTGTCTCCTCAGCGCGTAACCTTGCTGTTATCTTTGACTCCTCTCTCTCTTTACATATCCAACTCATTGCTAAGTCATGCTGTTTCTTTCTCTACAATATCTGCAAAATTCGCCCTTTCCTCTCTGCTAACACTACTAAAATGATTGTCCACTCCTTAATCACATCCCGCTTTGATTACTGTAACCTTCTCCTTGCCGGCCTCCCCGCAAACCACCTCTTTCCCCTTCAGTCTATTCAACATTCTGCTGCTCGTCTGATTTTCCGCCAGTCTCGTTTTTCCCACATCACTCCTCTCCTCATGTCACTTCATTGGCTCCCCATCCATTTCCGTATCCAATTCAAGCTTCTCCTACTGACCTATAAATGTATTCACTGTTCTGCCCCCCAGTACCTTTCATCTCTTATCTCTCTTTACACTCCCTCTAGCTCTTCTAATATTCTTCGTTTATCTATGCTTTTCACTCATATTGCTAATTCTAGACTTCGCTCCTTTCACCTTGCTGCACCCTTTGCCTGGAACAGCCTTCCTGTCTCTGTGCGCCAGACGTCCTCCCTGGCCATCTTCAAGTCCAGGTTGAAATCCCACCACTATTGCTTTTCATTCGTGACTCTTGTGTTGTGATATGACTATTTTATATATGCTGTGTTTGCTCTCTCTAACATTAGATGTATACTTTGTCCTGTTGATCTGTAATTTGTATTATGTAATTTTTTGTCTTGACTAGATTGTGAGCTCTGATGAGCAGGGACTGTCTCTCTTATTTGTGTGTACAGCGCTTCGTATGTTTGCAGCGCTTTATAAATGCTTAATAATAATAATAATAATAATAACTAGGGAAGTTACTTGTGTAAAGGTCTTCAGAAATCGGGCCCTATGTTCAGAATGTCTTTACATTCAGCCAATAATGAAGTATTGTCAGTATAGCGAAGTTTGTTGATGAGCCTTCCACCAATTTTTCTTCCATCATTTTTCACTTCATTAACCTGCTGGTTTACTAGTTCAGATGAGTTGATTATGCTCCCCAGCCCACAGGTGGAGGAAGATTTGAGCAACTTTCAGTGATGTCATTACTTGGCATATCCACCGGTACAGCACTGAGAGAAACCAGTATTATCTGCCTCCAGCAGTTGGCAAGTTTTTGAACTGGTGCAGCAGTGCAGATAGGCCTCTCTCTCCTGGCCCAAATATGGTCCTATTACCTGCCTGTGTGATCGAGACATATAGGCCCAATGTGCGCATGGATCACAGTTACACCATTTGTCTCAGGTCGGCAGCTGCCCTGTGTCCAGTGCTGCTAGCCATGGGTTCCAGGACTGGTGGGTCAGAGAGAGGATAGGAGAGCCCCTTTCATCTTGCAGTAAAGTCAAATAGTTGTTCTACATGACTGTTCCAAGTTATGTTATTGGTTAATAATTTTCAGAATTCCTGAGTTTTTCAGTCTTGCTTACTGCTTGAGAAGTGACATATTGGCCTCTCTCGGTGTAGCAGAGGTGGATATACCAAGTGGTGACATCACTGAAAGTTGCTCTGGTCTGCCTCCCCTGCTAGCTGGGGAGCATAACCTATTCATCTGGACTGGTCCAGCAGGATTCAAGGAAAGGAAATGATCAGATATGTACAGTTTCTCTACCTTGCTTTTCTTCATATGGTCCTGCTTCTCTGATAAATTGTTCTGCATATAAATTGAACACATATGGAGAAAATATTTAGCCTTGTCATATACCTTTACTGATTTTAAACCATTCTGTTTTTCCTTGTTCTGTTTAAATGTTGCTTCCTGGTCAATGTAAAGGTTGTGCATGAGAACTATCAGGTGTTCTGGTATATCCATGCTTCTTAACATGGCCCAGAGTGTTTCATGATTTACACAAAAGTCTTTATTAACACAAGAGGATTGTGACAAATTGCAAGAGAACCTTGATAAACTGAAAGACTAGGCGGCCAAATAGCAGATGAAATTTAATATGGACAAGTGCAAAATTATGCACTTAGGGAAGAACAACCCAAATAATGGTTACATGATGAAAGGTTCCACATTAGCAGCCACCACCAACGAAAAGCATTTAGGCGTCATAGTGGATAATACATTGAAACCCTCCACCCAGTGTGCAGTGGTGACCAAGAAAGCAAATAGAATGCTAGGAATCATAAGGAAAGGAATAAAGAATAAAACAAAGGATATTATAATGCCTCTGTATCGTTCCATGGTGTGACTGCACCTTGACTATTGTGTGCAATTCTGGTCACCATATGTTAAAGATATAGCAGAATTAGAAAAGGTACAGAGAAGAGCCACCAAAATGGTAAAGGGGATGGAAGGATACCCCTTTGAGGAAAGTCTTAAAAGGTTAGGGCTCTTCATCTTGGAAAAGGGACAGCTGAGGGGAGATATGATAGAGGTCTAGGGAACACATAATGAAGTTACAACATAGCCCATTTAAAGCTAATAGGAGAAATTATTTTTTCACTTAATACATAATCAAACTCTGGAATTTGTTAGTGGAGGATGAAGTAAAAGCTGTTAGTGTAGCTGGGTTTTCGAAAAGTTCCTGGAGGAAAAGTCCATAAACCATTATTAAATAGGACCAGGGAAATTTACTGCTTATCCCTCAGATAAGCAGTATGGAATAAGTGTACCTTTTTTTAGGAACCTGAGACACTAGAGATCAAGGCAAAAAAGGACAAAACCCTCTATACGTGGAACCAGTCTTTATTAGTCACTCCAGCACTGACAGTGTTTTGATACAGGAAGCCTTCATCAGGAAGTATATATGTTCTGACTGTGATCCACAGTTAAGTTTATTGGGTATACCAAGACACTATTGTGCAAAAACACATTAGCAATGAGACCCAACCAAGTCAAATTAATTGGTCAGTGTAGGGGTGATTAATAATGACTGGTTCCATGTATAGTGGGTTTCATCCTTTTTCACCTTGCTCTCTAGTGTATCTGGTTCTCCTTTTGCAACAGCGAGTGCCTCCTTTGGACTCCTTTTTGAGAATCTGACAGGTTCTTGTGACCTGGATTTGCTGCTGTTGGAAACAGGATACTGGGCTTGATGGACTCTTGTCTGACCCAGTATGGCATATTTTATGTTCTTAAGTACATGTCCTTTCAGTATTCTTTTGTATTTTCAAGGATCCTTCTCATATTTGCAATGATGCCTTGTGTTCCTTTACTTTTCTGAACCCTGCTTGCATTTCGAGCAGTTCTCATCCTAGGTATGGTTTTAGTCTCCACCAAATGATCTTCAGTAGAATCTTGTTGGTGTGTGGTATAAGAGCAATTGTGTGATAATTTCCACAATCACTTGGATCATTTTTCTTCAGTATTGTTATGAACACAGATGTTTTCCAGTCAGTTGTTTTCCAAATTTTCCTATCACTGCCTTTTAAGTATTTAACAGCTGCATCCAATTGCTCTAATACTTCAGTGGGAATGCTATCAATGCCTGGCGCTTTCCTCTTGAATAGTGTTTTCCGTGCTGCTTCAAATTCTTTCAGCACCAGTTGTACCTGGTTGTAAGATACAGGTTGAGAAACCTGGTGATCCACTTGATCTTTATGGTATAATGACTGAGAATTCTTTACACCTTCCCTTAATCTTTTCAGATTCATTCAACATGGATCATGCTTGAATGTCTTTTAGTATTGCAATTCGAGGTTGGAATTTTTTATTTATTTTTTTTTTTAACTCTTGTAGGTTTAGGAAAGCCAATTTTTTTCTTCCTCTAATATTTTCTGATTCCATTTCTTCGCATACATCATTGTACCGTGATGTAATTTAAATCATATCTCCCTTTTCCCTCCTCTCTTCCAGGGTATACATATATGTTCATATCATCAAGTCTGTCCCTGTATGCTTTATGATAAAGACCATTGACCATTCCACCCTCCGTACAGAGTCCATCCTCTTTATATTCTGTTTGAAGGTGCAGTCTGCAGAATTATACACAGTACTCCAAACGAAGTCTCACCAGAAACTTATATAGAGGTACTATCATTTCCTTTTCTTGCTGGCCATTCCTCTCCCTATACCTCCAAGTATCCTCTGGCTTTCGGTATTCCATTGTCTATCTTGTTTGATATAATCACCCCCAGGAAAGGAGAGTGATGTCCTTTTAAAGGGATCCTACGTAGAATGATTGGTGGGATCCTGCTTACATAAGTCACGAGGCTCTTGACAGACGCATTTTTTTCTGTGGCTTCTCAGAGCTCTGACGGGTCGCTTAGCAGAGGTTAGTCTGACTTAAGATTACAACAGTGAATTGAGATACAAATGTCTGTACAGATTGTGTCCTCTTGTACTATATGGGCTGTAGGGGGAAAGAGAGTATTAGACAGCATCTCTGCTTTCCTCCCTCCTTCTGTTCTGGGTCCATGTTATGCAATTCTGAAATATATCAGCTGTTTGAATAGCTGCAATTACATCAGTTTTCAAAATAGTCAACCTTTCTAAAGGAAGGTAGGACCTGGAAACCTCCATCTTCCCCTGTTCTCACTCTGATTAGTAACCTTGCAAGTAATATGTAACGGCCTATTTCCTCTCCAGCTCCCTAAAGAGAAACTTTGTAAATTACACCTTGCTTCAAGGGACACACCACACTAATCACTGAGGCGTAGTGACCCATCTTCATGACACACAATTACTGTCAAATCCTGTTGCAGGCAGTCCTCTAACTTAAAGAGCTAAACAGGCCTCTGCAGCCAAAAGCAGACACTTTAGGGAGTATTAGGCAGCACTAAAAGCCTTGCCAGAAGCAGCAAGTTCAACGAGTAATGCCACCAACCAGTAGAGGGAGCATTACTCATAAAAACCAGCATTATAGGAAATGTTGCCTGAAGGAGCTCGCCGCAAACACTGTATTTACCAGAACAGAAAGGACCTGATCCTCAAACTGAGTTCTGTGCTTTCCTGCAGGTGGTGAACCCATAACTATATAACATGGGGCTGCCAAAAGGAAAGAGCCAATGCAGAGCTGGAACTTAAGTGTTTAACAGCAATATCCAGCTGCTAAGCAGATAAGTTATGCAGTGTTGTTTAGTAACTAGTCACTGTATTTAAGTAAAACCAGTAATTTTACTTGTAATGAAACACTGAATATGTTTACTTATAACAAGGTAATACATATGTCTATTTTTAATTACTTTTACTTTGTTACTCTTTAAAAAAAAATAAGCAGAGAGAAAGTCTGCTGGTCAGTCCTTAGGGAGATTGAAGGGTTCACCTACATTTCATGTTCTTGCTTCAGTTCGCAAAAACATTCACACAGATTTTGACAGACAAGAAATTGATAGAACTGCAACAGATGATGGCTCGAATTTTGTTAAAACCTTTTCTGTGTTTGGACAGCATGATGATGACACATTTATTTTATTTATTTAGTAGTATTTATTTATTTATTTATTTATTTTATTTAACAGTATTTTTAAACCGCCTTATCTTATTAATCAAGGTGGTATCACAGCAAACAATCGGGTAAAGTGAGTGTGTTAATCATGCAGTGAGGGTGCAATTTAGTTGAGTGTGTGTTGTATCGTGTGCTAGATTGGGGTGAGCTATGTACAAGGTGTGGTGTGTTGCGTGCTAGAATGGTTTGAGCTATGTACAGTGTGGGCTATATACAGTGGTGCTGTAAAACATTATCTGTACAGGCAGCAATATGTGCTGTTATACATTCTCTTAGGTTATGTGATGTGTCCATAGTGTTCTATGAACAGCATGGTTTTTAGCTGTTTTCTAAAGTCTTTGAGGTCTGTAGTTGTCCTCAAGTCGTCTGGTAGTTTGTTCCATATAGTTGGAGCAGCCATGGAGAGAGCTCTGTCTGTTGTGTCCTTGCGTGTGTGTTTGAATTCACCTGGGGTGCTGACTCGGTTGCGTGTTTGTTTTCTTCTAGGACGAGTGCTGTTGTCTGGTTGAATGAGGGTGTGTAGGCTGTTGGCTGATGTGTGCTGATTTATCTTAAATAGGTTTATGATAGTTTTGTATCTGATGCGTGCACCGATTGGGAGCCAGTGTAAGTCTTTTAAGGTGGTAGATCAAAGCAAGTTACAATCAGGAACTATAAGTATTTCCCTGTTCCCAGAGAGCTTATGATCTAAGATTGTACCTGAGGCAATGGAGGGTTAAGTGACTTGCCCAAGGTCACAAGGAAAGTCAGTGTGATTCAAACCATGGTCTTCTGAACCCAGGTTGCTGTCCTAACCACTAAACATAAGATTTATTTAGACAGTTTTGTATACCGCCTTATCTTTCAATCAAAATATGCCATACTGGGTCAGACCAAGGTCCATCAAGCCCAGTATCCTGTTTCCAACAGTGGCCAATCTAGGTCATACGTACCTAGCAGTTTCCCCAAAAGACACAGGTTCCACAATGCTTATATTGGGTCAAGCATTGATATCCTGGGTCCCTTTTAATAATGGTTTATGGACCTTTCCTCCGGGAACTTGTCCAAACCTTTTTTAAACCCAGCTACACTAACAGCCTTTACTACATCCTCCGGTAACAAATTCCAGAATTTGATTACACATTGAGTGAAAAAATATTTTCTCTTATTAGTCTTAAATAGTTTACCCTGTAGCTTCATTGCATGTCCCCTAGTCTTTCTATATTCTGATAAGGTAAACAATCAATCTACGTTTACCCGTTCCACTCCGTTCATTAATTTATAGACCTCTATCATATCTCCCCTCAGCCGTCTCTTTTCCAGGTTGAAGAGCCCTAACCTTTGTAGCCTCTCTTCATAGGGGTATCCTTCCATCCTCTTTACCATTTTGGTGACTCTTCTCTGTACCTTTTCTAATAACGCTATCCCTTTTTAAGATAGGGCGACCAGAATTGCACACAATATTCAGGGTGCGGTTGCACTATGGAACGATACAGAGGCATTATAATATCCTTTGTTTTATTTTCCATTCCTTTCCTTATGATACCCAGTATTCTACTTGCTCTCTTGGCTGCTACCGCACACTGGGCAGAGGGTTTTAACATGTTATCCACGATGATGACTAAATCTTTTTCCTGGGTGGTGGCTCCTAATGTGGAACCTTGCATTGTGTAACCATAGTTTGGGTTTTCCTTTCCTAGGTGCATAACTTTGCACTTGTCCGCATTAAATTTCATCTGCCATTTGGATACCCAGTCTTCCAATTTATCAAGATCCTCCTGCAATTTTCCACAATCCTCATAGGTTTTAACAACTTTGAATAGTTTTGTGTCGTCTGCACATTTGATAACCTACTTGTTGTTCCTATTTCCAGGTCGTTTATGAATAGGTTAAAAAGCAGCGGACCCAGCACAGATCCTTGGGCTATTCCACTATTCACCTTTCTCCATTGGGAAAATTGGCTATTTAGCCCTACCCTCTGCTTTCAATCTTTTAACCAGTTCCTGATCCACAATAGTACACTGCCTCCTATCCCATGACTTTTTAATTTTGCCAAATGTCTCCCATGAGGTACCTTGTCAAAGGCTTTCTGAAAGTCCAGATATACTATATCAACCGACTCTACCTGTATATTTACACCTTCAAAAAAAACATAACAGATTAGTAAGACAAGACTTTCCTTGGGTAAAGCCATGTTGGCTGTCTCCCATTAAGCCATCTACATGTTCAGTAATTTTGTTCTTTATGATGGTTTCCACCATTTTGCTGGTACTGACGTCAAGCTCACCGGTCTGTAGTTTCCCAGATCACCCCTGGAACCGTTTTTAAAAATTGGCGTCACATTGGCCATCCTCCAATCTTCAGATATTACAGATGATTTTAATGATAGTTCACAGATTACTAATAGTAGGTAAGCAATCTCATATTTCAGTTCTTTCAACACCCTTTTTCTCCCTCTGCATTTCGTATAGTAGTAAGTTAATTCGTTTACATAGAGAGTGTGCTGAGTGAATTTATTGTGATACTTGTGGAATATTTCAGTTATTCTAAGGGATTTTTTGGCTGATGTGCTATTTGCTTTTCCTTAGTGCAGTATTGTGAGCCCACCATATGGTACCCCATAGAGGTAGGTGTTCTATCTTCCGAGGGGGGTGGCAGTCCACATAGGGAGCCCATGCTTCCCCATGGAGAGAGCTATGGTGGAACCCCACAGGACAATCCCCAGCCTGAACCCCTCAGCTGTCAAGGAACTAAAGGCCCACAGCATCTTGGAAGCCCACAAGAGCTCCTCAGGTCAGTGTATCCCCCTCATTCCCAAGGCAAGGGGACTGAGGTTGGGATGGGGGACAGGGGATACTAATCAGTGAGCTTCAACATAGCAAGCCCATGTTCAGTGTCCTATGATGCAGGCACTGTTATTAGAATCGCACAATTCCACTCCTCTGAACAGGAGTCCTAGGTAGTCACCTCGGTCTTCTGCTAACATTGCCTAGCTGTGTGTTTGCCTTGTTTCTGCCCTTCATACCATCATCTACCATCTAGTGGGCCAGGGTGTTGCTTCTGGACACCTTGACTGTCATGTGGTGGAGTTGCTGGCTGGCAGGGTGCCCTGACCCCTAAAATATCCTTGTGTTAACTTTGTTTAAGCAGCATATCTGCTGCCTCTAGTGCTCCCCTACTCCCTCCTGGGGGATGCACTCCCCAATGGCCAAGGTGCTGTCCCAAACATGTAAGGGAAGTGTCAGAGAGGGGTCTCCCAACCCCCACAACAGAGGACTTGTACTATATATTCACTGCAGCCCAGGTGAACAGGCACTTTTGGTAATTCAGGGTGAGAGGGGATCATATGGCCTTTGCATACGGTGGATATTGCGTGCACCCTGCCTGATTCCATGCAAGGCGCCCTGCTCCCTCAGATGCTGCATTTGAATCCTATCCCCCACTTTTCGAGCCGCAGCATGGTCTCTGCATCTGTTTGCTTTCCTAATTTGCATGCTTTGCCTCCTCGTACTTTGTTCCATTGCTCTTCATTGTGCAGCCAGCTGTGCCATTCCCGCTCATTCCTCTGTATCCAGTACTGACCTTTTCTCCAGGACCAAGCAGGAAGTCAGTCCTCACATATGGGTGTCATCGACGCCGATGAAGCCCCAGCGGAGCATTTCCCCAGCTTTCTATGAAAGCCTTTGGAAATGCAGGCACGCATGCGTGGTTCCCTTCCCGCCTAAAGGTGCCATCTTACCTCAGTCTCTTTTTTTCCGAGAAGCCCACCGGACGTGTGTCCTGTCATCCCGGATAAAAGTTGATTTTTCTTCGGCGATCCTCTCTGTTTTTTCTCCCGGTTCGACGCCGGTTCCCCTCCTGCTGGGTTCGGTACACCGGTATCGAGCCCGATCCTTCTTTTCGGTTTTTGCCCTTCGTGGCTGGTGTTCGTGCCCTTTTTTGATTTTTCCCTGGAAGGCCGGTCCTTTGACCTCGCGGGGACTCTTTTTTCCCCGATGGCTTCCAGCGGTTTCAAGAAGTGTGATCGGTGTAAGAAATTAATGTCTCTCACCGACACACACGACTGCTGCCTTCGGTGCCTCGGTCCTGATCATGACCCTAAGTCGTGTGGACCATGTGGGAAGATGTCTTCCAAGGCACGCCGAAGTCGCCAGCAGCAGAAAGAAAGGCTTTTCTTGGACTCAGCCTCCGGCCGGGCCCGGACCTCGTCTGAGGCCTCGACATCTTGGGATTCGGATCCCGAGCACCGTCAGAGCTCCTCGGACAGGGGGTGCCCCGACCGGGAATGCAAGAGGAAGAAGCGGCTCACGAGGGCGTCATCGGAGGAGGTCCCTGGCTCCTCGGGGGCCAGGTCTAAGACCCCCGACCGTCGCCCCGGGCCCGTGGAACAAGAGAAGCCTGCCAAAGTTCCTCGTGTGGAGCCAGAGTCTGCTGGACATGTAAGTCCCGTAGTCCTCGGACTCTCCTCCCAGAGAGCCGACGTCAGGCCCGGCGCCGCAGGGGCCCGAGTCGGTGACTGCTGCGTCTCCTGAGCTGAGTCTCAGGATGACAGCCTTGGAGAGCAGATTGTCTGCCTTCATGGAGCAGCAGCGGGCACTGAGGGCGCATCTGCCCCGACCACCAGGACATCGACTTCGAAGTTGACCCCGGAGACCGAGCCGATACTCGAGTCCATCATGGCTCGAAGTCGACCTCGGTTGCGGTCTCCCTCGACCTCCCGCTCGGGACCGAGGGCATCGACGTCAGGGCGGGTGCTCCAGGGCCCCGCGGGGTCAGACCCTGACTCCTCGTCAGACGAGTCCGCCTGGGAGACGGAGGATGAGGAGTCCCCCGATACGTTCATGACTCAGTGCGTCCCGTTGGACTCACTGCAGTCTGAGCCCCAGAGTAGATCCCCTCCGGAGGATACTCAGTTCTCGGAGTTCGTCCGGAATATGGCCACTGCCTTGGCTATTCTGGCGGACCCTGAGGAAGAGCCTCGAGCTGAAGAGCTCGAGGCCCTGCAGTTTGACTCTTCTCCGAAGGAGGCCTTTACTGTCCCAGTTCCTCCGATGCTGGAACGGCTCCTCTTCCGGATGTGGGAGGCACCGGCCTCGGCGCCGGTTCTAAGCAAGCAAGTCGACTCGATCTATCGACTCAAGAAGAGCCCTGGCTTTCAAAAGGCACAGCTACCACACCATTCCATGGTTGTGGAATCGGCCATGCATCGTCTGAAGAGCCAGAAGATGCACTCCGCGGAGCCCTCCAGCAGGGAGGCCCGGAACCTCGATGGCGTCGGTAGAAAGTGCTTTCAGGGCTCGATGCTTGCTTGCCGTGTCCAGTCTTACCAGCTGTACATGGGCATGTACTTGCGAGACTTGGCCAAGGAGTTGGCCGGGTTCTCTGCTGGACTCTCCGGGGAACCCTTGCAGAGATTCAAGTCCTTGTCCTCGGGGATTTGGGACTGCTCAGAAGTTCATGTCCCGCGCCGCCTACGATGGCTTTGAGGCCTCAGCCCGAGAAGCGGCAGCCGGCATCGTGGCTCGACGCCAGGCATGGCTGCAGTCATCGGACCTCGAGCCATGGGTTCAGGACAAGTTGGTCGATGTCCCTTGCCGAGGTGAAAACCTTTTTGGCAAGCCCATGACCGAGAAGGCAACCCAGCTCGAAACAGAGCACCTTACAAGGACAAGGCTGTCTAGGAAGACCTCTGCCCCTTCTCATAAAAAGAAGGGCCCGGGTAAAAATCCCTTTTACCCGAGGAAGGGCACTGCCTACAAACAGTACCCTCAATATCAGGCTACCCAAGCTGCAACCCAGGGTCAGCAAGCCAAGGGGCAGGGTAATGGGCTGTGTAGGCAGAGGACCCCCAAGCCTCCGGCCCCTGCTCTCACTCAGCAGGGTGGGGGTTTTTGACTCCTTGAACATAGCCTCTCCATCCCTGCTCTCCCAACCCTGCACAGGAGGTCACCTCGCCCTCTTTGCCCACCAGTGGCCCCTCATCACCGGGGACAGTTGGGTGTTGGACATAGTCCACAGGGGCTATGCACTGCATTTTCACCAACTGCCTCCTCCATACTTTCCAGGGGAGCCTCCAAGGCCTCCCCTGCATACCAACCTTCTTCTTCAAGAGCTTCATGGTCTGTTGGTGGACAGGGCGGTGGAGCCTGTGCCTCCCCACTTGCAAGGTCACGGATTCTACTCCAGGTATTTCCTGGTGCCCAAAAGAACCGGTGGCCTTCGACCCATTCTGGACCTCAGGAACCTCAAGTTCCTAGAGAAAGAAAAGTTCAAGATGCTTACTCTTGGAACACTTCTGCCCTACCTCCAGCAGGGAGATTAACTATGCTCCTTAGATCTAAAGGATGCATATACTGTGGTGGCGAAGCAGGTTTAGAGTGTAAAGAAAAGGGGGAAAAACAGTCCTTTTTCCCTGAGCCCAAGAGAACTGCAGGCATAGCAGGGGTTAAAACTCTAAACAAAGAAAAAAACTCCCTACACAGAAGTGTAGAACCGGAGACACACCCAATCTCCAAGGAAACCGAGGGAGGTGATGGGAGAGGTTTGAGGGCGGAGTCTAGAGCTATAAGACAGCCCCAAACATTTAAGCAGGGAGAAGCTATAGCAAAAGGGTGTGGGAGTGAGGAGAGTGAAGGAAGGAGCGAAGAGACTGAGTGGAGGAGCCCTAGTTCCAAAGGGAAGGAAAGCTCCAGGAAGAGGTCTGAGAGAAGGTCCCAGCCAGAGTCCCAGCAAAGCACTCAGCAGAGATCCGGGGAGAGATCAAGGAAGAGGTCTGAGAGAGGGCTGGAAAGAAAGTCAGAGGCAAGCCCTGGAGAGGAATCTTCTGAAGAGGAGATATTCTCTAGGAGGTGGTGGACTGGCCAAGAGACTCCTGAAAGTACTAGAAGTAAGGAGACTCTAAGGACAGGGCTGAGGGACAAATATCTCATGGAAGCCTCAAGGGGGAATCCTATTGCAAGCAGTATAGAGACAGCTCGAGCCCAGAACGCAGTTCAGCTGGCAGAAAGTCTGCAGCTAATGTGGAGCCCTGGAAAGCCTGTTCTAAGCAAGGTACTGTTGAGAAGCAGGAGAGAGGAATATCCCTGGGAGGACCAGAAAGCAAGCCTACACCTGTGGCAGGGTCTGAAAGGAGACACGCTGCCGCTAGAAAGGTGAGCCCATTGCAAGCTGTTAAAAGGTTATTGAACAAGAAAGCTTTTTCATGCCCTTCCCCCACAGCCTCAAGTAGCGAGGAGTCTCAGTGGGAACAGCTGTTGAGAGTGTTGAAGCAGCTGAAGCCTTCCCATGCAGACGCTGTGGATAGCACGTTACTGAGGGAACCCAGTGAAGAGAAAATGGAAATAGAAAACAATGGTGTAGAGAATGATTATTCTGATATGGAGATGGAATGCTCTTTCTGTTCTAGTCAGAAGTAAGAAACTGAGGGGTTTTAAAAGTAATTAGGAAAACCCAGAAGTTTTTAAATGAAGTACATTCTCTGCTGAAACTCATGCCTTTACATATGCATTAATGAGAGCTGATCTGATAGGCTCAAAGAAGTTAATGAATGTTTGTGAAAACTAAAGAGTGGAAGTACATTTGGAAAGGAATATCAGAAGGTTTTAACAGTTGGTGACCAGGAAGTTAAGGTGCTGCAAAAACATGTGAGAGAAACAGTTGAGTGCTGTGCTGCATAACCTGGAGACCTGGGAACAGAACCTGTTTGTAAAAGAATGATTTTGAGACACGTTGTTTAAGTTAAGCCGCAGAAGCAAAGTCAGGGCATGGACTATGTATCAAGGCTTATGTCCTTTTTGAATGGAGAAGTATCCTGAGTTTTTGTTTTGTAGTAGCTGAACTTCTAGCCAAAGAGTTCAATTGGTTATGTAGAGCTTTATTTTCAAATAAAGAAATTTTCCTGTGACCTTCAAATCTCGGCTATAATCTTTGTGACACAACTACATTGCGAAGAAGCCATAGTACTGGTTCCAGTTTACTAAGAAGGACGTTCAGGGTACCCCTCATTACACCTAGGCAATTGCCTAGCCACCAGGGGGCGCCCTGACAATACTCACATCCTCATTCATCCAGACCACAGAAAGTACCTCAGGTTCATTGTGGGAGGAAACCATTATCAGTACAGAGTACTGCCTTTTGGCCTCACCTCCGCTCCCAGGGTCTTTACCAAATGCCTGGCAGTGGTAGCGGCCTACCTGAGAAATCAAGGAATCTTTGTCTTCCCCTATCTGGATGACTGGCTCATCAGGGGTCAGACGTGCCAGGAGGCCAGACAAGCCACCCTCAGAACTATTGCTCTTCTTCAAAGCCTGGGGTTTGTAATAAACTTCGCAAAGTCCACTTTGCTCCCCTCCCAGAACTTGGAGTTCATAGGAGCGAGGCTGGACTCCCTGCTGGCAAAGGCTTTCTTGCCAGCAGACAAAGCCCAAAGACTGATAAACTTAGCAAACCAGTTTCTCAGCAGGTCACTGGTCTCCGCCAGACTCTGCCTGAGGCTGCTTGGCCACATGGCTTCGACATTGCATGTGACCCCCAATACCAGGCTCCATATGAGGTCTGCACAGTGGTGCCTTCGGACTCAGTGGTCACAGGGCACAGGCAGTCTCAGAGACAGGATAAGGGTGTCCAGACAATTTCTGAACTCCCTCAACTGGTGGCTGCACCCGCCCAATCTACTGAAGGGGGTGCCTTTTCAGATTCCTGGGTACACGGTGGTACTGACCACACACGCCTCCCTGCAGGGCTGGGGAGCTCATTGTCTAGGCAAGTGCACCCAGGGCCTGTGGTCTCCTTGGGAAGCTGCAAAGCAGATCAATCTCCTCAAACTCAGAGCTATTCGATTAGCACTCAAAGCTTTCTCTCCTACCCTGGCTCATCATTCTGTCCTGGTTCAGACAGACAACCAAGTAGCCATGTTTTATGTGAACAAACAGGGCGGGATTGGGTCCAGAATCCTTTGTCGGGAGGCTCAGGACCTTTGTTCATTTGCCCCCAAGCACAACATGCTCCTCAAGGCTGTGTACCTTCCAGGCCAGGACAACTACCTGGCTGACAGATTAAGCAGAATTCTGCAGCCCCACGAGTGGCAGCTGCATCCTTCAGTAGTTCAGAAGATCTTCCTCAAATGGGGTCTCTCCCTTTCGTAGATCTCTTTTCCAGCCCAATGAACAAGCAACTACCAAAGTTCTGCTCCAGGCAACCGCATCCTCTGAGAATAGCAGCGGATGCTTTTCTGATTCCATGGTCTCAGGGCCTCCTGTATGCATTTCCTCCCACGCCCTTGGTGGCCCGAACTCTCTTCAAATTTCTTCAGGACAAGGCCTCGGTCCTGCTGGTGGCTCCCAGGTGGCCGAGACAGCCTTGGTTTCCTCTTCTGCTTCAACTGGCGTTGGATCCCCCACTGCCTCTGGGGTTGCAACCCGACCTTCTCTCACAGGAGCAGGGTTCCCTTCTGCACCCCAATCTCAAAGCTCTCAATTTGATGGCCTGGAGGCTGCAAGGGTAGTTTTGGCTCCCTGGGGCCTACCTCGGGAAGTTGAGGAGGTTGTCCTAGCCTCTAGGAAACAGTCCACTAGGAAAACCTATGCGCTGAAATGGAAAAGGTTTTCTGTGTGGTGTCAGCTGCGTACAGAGGATCCTTTCTCCTGTACTGTGCCAGTAGTGCTTCAGTACTTACTGCACTTATCCAATCAGGGACTTAAGTCCAATTCTGTTCGGGTCCACCTCTCAGCTCTAGCAGCTCACCACTCACTGGTGGAGGGACATTCTTTGTCAGGTCACCCCTTGGTGTCCCGCTTTCTCAGGGGCTTGCTTTTGCTCAAGCCTCCAATCCGTCCTCCTGCCCCAGAGTTGGAGTTGAATGTGGTCTTGCAGCAACTGACTCGCCCACCTTTTGGGCCGATGGCTACTTGTCCACTACGCTTCCTATCCTAGAAGACACTCTTCCTGATAGCCCTTACCTCGGCTAGGCGAGTGAGTGAGCTTCAGACCCTGGTCTGTGATAGGCCTTACACCAGGATTTGTAGGAACAGGGTAGTCCTCAGGACTCATCCAAAGTTCTTCCCAAAGGTTGTCTCCTCTTTCCACCTCAATCAGGAGGTGGTTCTTCCAACATTCTTCCCTAGGCCTCATGCAAGCCAGTCTGAAGCAGTCCTGCATACCCTGGACTGTAGGAGGGCCGTATCCTTCTACCTTGACCGTACGCAGGGGCATAGGAGGGCTACTCAGCTCTTCGTATCCTTTGACCCTAATAAGTTGGGGTTGGCTGTGTCCAAGCGTACCTTGTCCATCTGGGTGGCTGACTGTATCACCTGGGCTTACAAGGCGGCTGACCTTCCTTTGCAGGGTCGGGTCACGGCCCATCGTGTCAGGGCAATGGCTGCCTCAGTGGCTCATCTCCGCTCTGTGCCCTTGGTAGACATCTGCAGGGCTGCAACTTGGTCTTCAAGCCAGACCTTTGCGGCCCATTACTGTCTGGAGAGGGAGTCCTGTAGGGACAGTGCTTTTGGCCAAGCAGTACTCCGGAATCTCTGAGGTTTAGGCAACTCCTGCCCTCCTGCCCTCTGTTGGGCTACCGGTGGAGATTGTGTCCTTGAAAAGCCTTTCTTTGCTGCTGAGACTAGAGGGAGTTCTCTTGTTCAGCCTGGGTTCCTCGGTAGCCCAGAGCTTGGGAGTCACCCATATGTGAGGACTGACTTCCTGCTTGGTCCTGGAGAAAGAGTAGTTACTCACCTGTAACAGGTGTTCTCCAGGAGCAGCAGGAATCAGTCCTCACAACCCTCCCTCCTCCCCTGGGAGTTGCAGTTGTACATAGTTTATTTTTTCATTTTTTGTGTGCTGTTCTTAGCTATGTCATTTGACTGAGGTAAGATGGCACCTTTAGGCGGGAAGGGAACCGCGCATGCGTGCCTGCATTCCCAAAGGCTTTCATAGAAAGCTGGGGAAATGCTCCGCTGGGGCTTCATCGGCGTCGATGACACCCATATGTGAGGACTGATTCCTGCTGCTCCTGGAGAACGCCTGTTACAGGTGAGTAACTACTCTTTCCAGCTGCTCTTTTGGTAGGGTGGAGCTCCACGTATTACTGTTTGCTGTGCTTTTGTAGCCTATAGGTACCCTAACAGTGCATTGCGAGTGCGTTCACTGTGCACATGTGCTCTGGCCGCTGTGGTAGTGGCACGACTAGCGCTGTAGTATTTCTCTATTGCGGCTGCGCCCCTGATTTTATCACACCCACTATACCCCCAGCATGGTAAAAACGCATGCTAAACATGTGTTTTTCCCATACTACCTGCTATGCTTTAGTAAACATGCACCATCATGCAGTAAGTGCACAGCATTAGTGAAAGGGCCTCTTTATTTCTTATCTTTTTCTATAGGTATGTGATTTTTATTTTATTTTCTCTGGATTTTTTCTAATGATTCATATGTTCTTTACAGTGAGCACTATGCAGGATTATGCAACTTATAGTAATAACAATAATAGAATAATGTCCTTTTGTCTACTGGAAACTGGTTGAAAAAAGGAAAAAAGTAGCATTAATTCTTTTTTCCAAATGGAAAGGAATAAATAGTGGTGTGTCCAGGGATCTGAGCTTTTCAATATATTCATTAATAATCTGGAATTTCTATGGGACACAGTTAATTCAAAGCTGATTGTAAAGAATTACTGGAGCACCTTGCAAGACTGGTAAGCTGGGTATTTAAATGGCAGATGGTAGAATGTTAGGAATTACTAAGAAAGGGCTAGAAAACAAAAAAGAGTGGGTACAAATTAGATCCATAGTGACTGCACGTGTGCGCGCACACACACACACACACAGTACTGGGTGCAGCTTCATCTCAAAAAGATCTTGCAGAACTTGAAAAGATGCACTGAAGGGCGAGAAAAATGAATGAGGGATGGAATGGTTGCCACAGGGACAAAAGAACAGTTCCTTAGTGTCCCTCCAGTCTAGTCTTGAACCTTTGGGGTCTTGCTCCTCCTCCAGCAGCTTGGAGACTGAGAAACGTCATCCTTTTGACACCGGTATAAAGACGCAGGATCCGCCTCCTGACTCCAGTTATCTCAGTCTCCAAGCAGCTGGAGGGCCTGTGAGCCCAGAGATAGGAGCTCACTAGAGGATCAATTAAGCAAAAGAGTTAGATTTATATAGTTAAAAGGTTTTTTTTGGGAAGCTTAGTGCTAGAGGAGTTGAATATTTAAGGCAAGCTGTGCTGAGCTGCTTATTCCCCCCCCCCAATACCCCCCTTCCTCTCTCTCTTTTAAGTCATAATTCCCGTTGAGGACTTGCTAAATTGTGGGGGAGAGGTGAGGCCGTTTCCCGAACCCACTGTTATGGGTGAGGAGCCAGCAGAATAAACAGCAGCAGTAGTACCTGGCATTTAGGGATTGCCGTTCAAACACAAAGTGTGATTCCGGTGGATCGCGGCAGTTTTTGCTGTGCAGTCCCGGCTCTCCCCCAACGCTGAAGCCGCGATCCCGGCTGAACGCGGTGAGAGTGAGCTTCACCATCAGCAAGGCTCTGCGGCAAGGTAAGGGGGCCCCGATCGTCGAGAGTACTGTGGAGACAGTCGGGTGTTTAGGAACCGCGTGTGGAGAACGGGGTAGGCCGCGCTGTTTGGCGGGCACACGTGCACGGGAAACTCCATTGCTTCTGAGGGGCATTTTTAACGGCTTTGTTTTTATCGGGGAAGCTTCGTTTTGCAAATTTGGGTGCTGAAGAAGGTTGGGGATTGTCCTGGGAGTATCCTCACTGTATTTAAAAAAACAAAACAAAACAAAAAAACCTTGGGTTCTTGGTTATTTAAGTTATTTAAGGAAGCAGGGCACTCGAAGCTTATCCGTGACTGCGGGAGGTTACTCAGCTGGTCAACGCAGGAAAAGTGCCCTAAGTGACCGTTCAGGCAGTATGCCTTCTAGACCACTCTGTTTACTCTGTGGTTCCAGAAGAGTAGCGGTGTCTGAAACCGGGGTCTGTAGAGGCTGTTTTCAGGAATCAGTCTCAATGGAGCAGGGGCTTGAAGAGGGGGTTGAGGAACACAAAGGGGTCACTTCCGACCTATCAGAGCCAAAGTCTCCCGCTGAACCTCTCCTGGAACCGGTGGCAGGGCCGTCCGCGCTGGGTGGTCCTGCTTCGCAAGTACAAGTATCGGGGGGATTGGCGGCAATTTTTTCGCCACAATTCGTATCTTTGATCCAACAGGCATTCGGGGGAACACAAAGGAAGGGCATATCAGGTTCCACGGAGGGGAGAACTGGTGAAAAGCGGCTGGGGACACCTCTGAGCACTGGGGGGATAGTAATCCCAGCAAAGAGAGGAAGGACCTAGAAGGAACGGTCGGAGCAGTCCGTTGCATCAGAGGGTGTTCATTCGGAGGACCTAGAGCAGGTTTTGGAGTTGGAAGAGGACTTAGAAGAAGGAGAGATTACAGAACAGGAAGATCAGGCTCGAGTGGTTCGAATTTTCAGGAGAGATGAGTTACCAGCACTTATATCTGAAACGCTTAAGGCGCTTAATATGCCAGCAATGGGGCCGGCAGAAGATGCCACATTGGAGGACCCATTGTTACAGGCTTTTCATAAGTCTCAGAAGGCCTTTCCTGTGCACAGAGTGATTAAAGAAATGATACAAGGAGAATGGGATATGCCGGAGGCTGGTCTGAAGGGGTCCAGAGTTATGTCTTGGCTCTACCCATTAGTGGAGCTTGGGTAGCCAGAGCTTGCCTTCATTGGGCTCAGCGCCTTCAGGGAGAACAGACAGTGGAGACGGCCATGGAGGCTGCCAGGATAGAGACGGGGGTGGCTTATTTGGCCGACATTCATTATGATCTGGTTCGCAGGTTGTCAAATAGTATGGCATCTGCAATAGCGGCCAGGCGGTATCTTTGGCTACGCAATTGGGCAGCTGATGGTTCTTCCAAGTCAAGGTTAAGTAAGCTTCCGTTCAGGGGGAAGTTACTTTTTGGAGAAGATCTGGATAAGCTGGTGAAGGATTTAGGAGAATCCAAGAGCGGTAGGCTGACGGAGGACAAACAGAAGCAGGGTCGGTCGATTCCGACAAGTAAGGGACAACAGAGATTTTCGTCATTTTCGTCCCCCAAGGTTTGGTCAAGTGCAAAGGAGGACGTTTTCCCTATTGTAGCCAGGGATTTCGAGGTTTCAGAGGGGCGGGCAGAGGATTTGCTGCCCCCTCTTCCTCCAATCTTCGAAAGTCGCAATGAAGCCAGAGAGGCCCAGGCAGGACAGGTGCCAATAGGAGGTCGCCTGCAGTAGTTTTATCCTGCCTGGGTCAAGATCACATCCGATCAGTGGGTGCTGGAAGTTATCCACGAGGGTTATGCCTTGGAGCTTCAGCGTCCAGTGACTGATTCTTTCGTACAATCCCCGTGCAAAGCACAATCCAAGTACACAGCGGTGCAAGAGACCTTAGAAAGGCTGCTGTCCCTCAAGGCGGTGGTACCGGTACCTCCAGACCAATGCGGCTGCGGTCGGTACTCCATTTATTTCGTTGTGCCAAAGAAAGAAGGGACCTATCGACCAATTTTGGATCTCAAACGGGTAAATCACTGTCTAAGAGTGTCTCATTTTCGGATGGAGACTTTACGATCAGTCATAGTAGCAGTAAGGAAGGACGAGTTTCTTATGTCCCTCAATTTGTTGGAAGCTTATCTACACATTCCCATTCGTCAGGAACATCAGAAGTTTTTAAGATTCGCGGTACCGATGGGACATTTTCAATTCCAAGTGTTACCTTTTGGTCTAGCTACGGCTCCACGAACCTTCACCAAGGTAATGGTGGTAGTGGTGGCAGCGTTAAGAAAGGACGGTGTCCTAGTACATCCTTATCTAGACGATTGGTTGATTTGAGCGAAGTCCAAAGCGGAGAGCGAGGTGGCCACAGTCAAAGTGGTTGCGTACTTGCAGAGGCTCGGTTGGGTAGTCAATGTATCCAAGAGCAGATTGAGTCCGTCGCAGACGCTGGAGTACCTGGGGGCTCGGTTCGATACGAGTGTTGGGAAAGTGTTTCTGCCACAGAAATGGGCACAAGGTTTGAGAAAGTTAGTCCGCAGGTTTCTACACAACAGACATCCCATGGTCTGGCACTATCTGCAGTTACTACGTACCATGGCAGCAACACTCAAGTTAGTACTGTGGGCGAGAGCCCACATAAGACCCTTACAGAGAGCATTGCTCAGACGGTGGTCGCACCAGGAGGACAATCTGACTCACATATGGCCCTGTCTGCAGGAGACGCGTCACACTCTCCTATGGTGGTTGAGGCCAGAAAATCTGGAGAAGGGAATGTCCTTAGAGGCACCGGATTTGATTCCCCTAACGACGGATGCCAGCCTCTCAGGTTGGGGCACTCGTGTCCAAGGAAGGTTCACGCAAGGTCGTTGGACCGATCAAGAAAAGGCCTGGTCAATCAACAGGTTAGAATTGCAAGCGGTAGTCCTGGCACTAAGAGTGTTTCGGTGGTGTCTTCACGGGAAGGCTGTTCGGGTATTTTCCAACAATGCGACGACTGTAGCCTATATCAACCGGCAGGGGGGCACCAGCAGTGTACCACTGGAAACTGAGGCTGATCAGTTGTTCGAGTGGGCCAAGATACATCTGCTAGCATTGTCAGCGGCGGATGTTGCTGGGGTGGAAAACGTAGAGGCCGATTTTCTGAGTCGGGTAAGAGTAGACCCAGGAGAGTGGGTTCTTCATCCGCAAGTGTTCGAAATGGTGGTGCGTCGATGGGGCCCTTCAGTAATGGATCTTCTGGCGACTTTTCAATCCACGAAGGCCAGTCAATTCTTCAGCAGAAGACGGGAAAGAATGTTGGAAGGCCTGGATGCATTAATTCAGCCCTGGCCGGTGGAGCGACTCCTGTACGTGTTTCCACCGTGGGTGTTAATAGGTCGGGTGCTGCAGCGCACAGAACATCAGAGGACAGGTGATCCTAATTGCGCCGGATTGGCCAAGACGTCCTTGGTAGACAAGCCATGGCAGCTGCCGGTTCAAAGGGACCTGTTATTCCAGGGACCTCTGCTTATGCCTCAGGTGGATTGGTTCTCGCTTACGACTTGGCTATTGAAAGGGCAAGGTTGATAGCGAAAGGTTATTCGGCGGCAGTGGTGGCCACTTTGTTGAAAGCTCGGAAAAGATCAACTTCCTTAGTGTATATTCGTATTTGGCGTGTCTTCGAAGCATGGTGTGTGGACAAGAAGGTTACAGCCTTAAAAGCTACGATACCTCAGGTACTGGCATTTTTGCAGGATGGATATGAGAAGGGGTTGGCGGCTGCATCCCTAAGGGTGCAGTTGGCAGCTCTATCCTGTTAGAGATAAGATAAATGGTGAGGCGCTGGGGGGACATCCAGCTGTCAAACGGTTTTTGAGGGCGGTTTCGCTGTTGCGGCCACCGTGTAGGCAAGTTGTTCCGACGTGGGACCTACATTTAGTTATGGAAGCTTTGGTGCAAGCACCTTTCGAACCATTGTCGAGGGCATCGCTGAAAGATCTTACACTAAAGGTGGTGTTTCTGGTGGCTATTTTGTCAGCCAGAAGAATATCTGAGTTACAAGCGTTGTCCTGTAGGGAACCTTTTCTGGTTTTTAGTGATACAAAAGTGGTATTAAGGACAGTGCCATCCTTTTTGCCCAAAGTGGTATTGCCTTATCTCCAGGAACAAGCAGGAATGTAGTCATCACATATGGGTATCATCGGTACCGACGGAGCCTGCGCGGGAATGCTCCCCAGCATCCAATTAGAAAGCCTTTGGGAGCATCCCACAGCGCCTGCGTGCTGCCTTCCCACCTTTCCCAACTGCCTCTCTCCAGTTCTTCATTTTCTGCGGAGCCAGCAGGTCGTGTTCCTGTCACCGCAGAAAATTTTCCTTCTTTTTTGTGGTCGCGTCTGCCTTCCTCAATGCTTTACCAGTACCGCCGTCTTTTCTTTCTTTCTTTCTTTTCTTTAAAAATAAAAAAAATTTCTTAGTACGTTTTTCCCATTTTTTCCAGGTGCACGCGCCATTTTGGGCCTTAGGCCCAAGATTTTTTCCACAATGGAAAAACCCTCTTCGGGTTTTAAAAAGTGCACCAAGTGTGGTGGTACCATCTCTGTCACCGACACCCATGAGTGGTGTCTTAAATGTTTAGGTCCTGACCATTCCATCTTGGAATGTATGGCCTGTGCCATGTCCAAGAGAGGACGACAGAACCGAGCTGCCAAGCTCAGTAACCTGTTTCCCTCTGATGCAGCTTCGGTGGCATCAACGTCTTCCAGGGCTTCGTCTTCCTCCCATGGATCTCAGGTAACTAAACATAAGTCTAGCTGGTCCTCAAAGGGTAGATCTCCCTCTAAGCATCAAGATGCCTCTGGCGTTGCCCTTGAGGATTCTGCACCGGCAAAATTGCCCCAGCAGGAGGCTTCGGCTTCCAAAGCATTATCGGTGCTCCTGGACGTTCTCGAGGCCTCGACATTGGCAGAACTACTGGTGTCATGCTCTGGGGTACCGGCGATCTTCTCCGGTACCGACATCCAGGCATCGGCAGCGTCGATAGACCAGAGGGTCCTGACTATTGAACGCAGTCTGGCGGTTCTTGTTGCGGCATCGACACCCTCGGAACCACGTCAGACAGTTCAACCGGTACCGGCACCGACTCTGGCACCGGTACTGGTACCGACAGCATTGGCATCAACATCGGCGTCCGCATTGCTGGCACCCAGTCATGCGATGCCTTCCGGTACCGTTACACCGGTACCGATTCCCCTCGGTACCGACTTCGATCGGTACGGGTATCGGGCTCTTCAAGAGCATCCCGACAGAAGGTACTTCGAGTCCTCAGAGTTCTGTCGATGCGGGAATACTTCTCCCGGAGGAGCCTTCCTCCCCTAAATGCAGGATGTCTCCTCCAGAGGACATTTCCTTTCAGGATTTCATCAGGGAGGTGGCTCGGGGTCTGTCCATTACTGTGGCCCCTGAAACAGAGCCCAGAGCAAAGTAGTTGGAAATTTTACAATATCCTAAAACTCCTAAGGAGGCAGCTACCATGCCCATCCATGAGATCTTGCATGATCTCATGCTAAGAATGTGGGAGACACCTCTTACCACCTCTCCTCACTCTCGTAGATTGGATACTCTGTATTGAGTCCCTCCTTGTCCTGGTTTCCAGAAATCTCAGCTTCCTCACCACTCTAATGTAGTGGAATCAGCTATGAGAAGGATCAAGAGTGCAAAGAGACATGCCTCTAATCCTCCAGGACGTGAGTGCAGAACTTTGGATGCTTTTGGACGTCGTGTCTTCCAAGCTTCCATGCTTTCTGCCAGGATTAGTTCCTATAGTCTATATATGGGAATGTTCCTGAAGGAAGTCATAGGAGATTTAGAGGCTTTGAGCCCTCTTCTTCCTGAGGATAGAAGGCAGGATTTTCTCACATTGGTCAAACATGCCCAGGATGTTTCTAAATTTGTCAACCATGCAGCTTTTGACTGTTTTGAGTGCATAAGCAGAACCTCTGCCATTGCCATAGGTGCACGTAGAATTGCTTGGCTCCAGGCATCTGATCTGGAGCTCTGGTACAAGACAAACTGGGAAATATTCCTTGTACTGGTGAGAACCTGTTTGGTAAAGATTGGCAGGAAAAGGCCAATGAGTTGGATGCTGACAATTCCACCTTGGATAGATTATCCAAGTCCACAGCTGATCCTGCAAGAAAGAAATCTTTCAAGAAACCATTCTTTTCTAAAAAGAAAAGATTTTATCCTGCTTATTCTCAGCAGGGACGTTCTGCAGGTCAACCTGTCCAGAAGGATCAGCAACCACCCAAACAAAGGAAAGCAAAGACTGCTAAGCCTCAACCATCTCAGCAGTCTCAGCCTCCACAAGGCCTTTGACTTTCAGCTAAAGAACTTAGCCTTCCTGGCTCTCAATGGACCAGAGCCTTCCACCATTCCAGGAAGGTTGTGTCATTTTGCCTCCAGATGGGGACAGATAACAGCAGAGCATTGGACACTCTCCATCATAAAAGAGGGGTACAAGCTTCATTTTTTGAGCATGCCCCCTCCCACAATGGTAGGACAGTTCAATTCTCAAACCTCTCTCATCACCCTGTTAGATCAAGAGGTCACTATGCTTCTTGCCCAATGGGCAATAGAAGAAGTACCCATTCATCAACAAGGTATGGGGTTTTACTCCCCCTATTTCCTTATCCCAAAGAAGACAGGGGGACACAGACCTATTTTAGACCTCAGAGAATTGAACAAATTCCTGTTCAAAGAGAAATTCAAGATGATTTCTCTAGGAACTCTGCTGCCATACCTTCAGAGTCAGGATTGGCTTTGTTCTCTAGATCTCAAGGATGTGTACACTCATGTTCTCATCCATCCAACTCACAGAAGGTTCCTTCGGTTCCTTTTTCAAGGAAAGCACTATCAATACAGGGTGCTTCCTTTTGGCCTGGCCTCAGCACCAAGAGTGTTCAAGAAATGCATGGCTGTGGTAGCAGCATTTCTCTGCACTCTAGGGATATTCGTCTTCCCCTACTTAGACGAGTGGCTCATTCGAACCCCATCAGAGTCAGAGGCCAGGACTTCCCTATCTTGCACAATGCTTATCCTTCAGTATTTGGGTCTGGTCATAAACATCCCAAAATCCAGTCTAACTCCCACTCAGTCTCTAGAGTTCATAGGAGCTTTGCTGGATACCAAAAAAGCAAGGGCCTTTCTGCCCCAGGCCTGTTGCCTTCGCATGGTGCAGTTAGCTTCTCAAGCAGTGCTAAAACCTCATCTCACTGCCCGAGAAATTTTACAACTATTAGGCCACATGGCATCTACAGTGCATGTGGTTCCTTATGCTCGCCTCCATATGAGAGCAGTCCAGTGGACTTTATCCACTCAATGGACCCAGGCATCAAGGTGCATGTCAGACAAAATAGCAAACACAAATCACCTTATCTTGTCTCTCCAATGGTGGCAGTCCATTCAGAACCTGTTGCTGGGGGTCCCCATTTCAACAACCTTTGCCCCAGGCAACTCTCACAACAGATGCTTCACCAATGGGTTGGGGAGCTCATCTGCAAGACCTCTCCACCCAAGGCACTTGGACTCCACAGGAGACTCATCTACATATCAATCTCTTAGAGCTCAGAGCAATCTTCCTGGCTCTTCGAGTGTTCCACACCCTGCTCAGCTACAAGACAGTCCTCATTCATACGGACAATCAAGTAGCCATGTTCAACGTGAACAAGCAGGGGGGAACAGGCTCTCTGTCACTTTGCAACAAAGCCTTGCGACTATGGGCCCTCGCCAGAGAGCATCAGATTCATCTCCTGGCAGTGTATCTTCCAGGCATACAAAACTCTTGGGCAGACAGACTCAGTCGAGTTCTGCTTCCACACGAATGGTCTCTACATGCAGACCAAGTGGCCAAGGTTTTTCAAATTTGGGGAACCCCGGACATAGACCTCTTTGCAAGTCCGGTGAATGCCAAAATTCCCCGGTTCTGTTCCAGAATTCCGGCTCAGGGCTCTCAGGCCAGGGATGCTTTCCTCCTTCACTGGGGGCAAGACTTCCTTTATGCCTTTCCACCCATTCCCCTAATTCCCAAAACCCTGTTCAAGCTTCAGAGAGACAGAGAGCGTATGATTCTCATAGCTCCACATTGGCCGCGGCCAGTGTGGTACCTTCTGCTTCTACATCTCTCTCAAGCTCCCTCCCTGGAGTTAGGATCTACTCCAGATCTCCTGTCACAGGAGGACGGAATGTTATGGCATCCCAATCCCCAGTCTCTGCATCTCAGAGCTTGGTTGCTGAAGGCCTAGATCTTCATGATCTTAACCTCTCTCAGCAAGTAAAGGATGTCCTTTATGCTTCCAGGAAGCCTTCCACAAGACGCTCTTATGCTTTTAAGTGGAAGAGGTTTACCATATGGTGTTCGCAGAAGGGTCTTAACCCCCTTGCGATACCTCTGGAATCATTACTGGAGTATCTCCTTCATTTATCCAATGCAGGACTTAAGACTAACTCCGTAAGAGTCCATTTGAGTGCTATTGCAGCTTCCTTCAAGCCTCTAAATGGACAACCTATCTCCTCTCATCCTCTTATAGAAAGATTTATGAGAGGCCTTCTTTTAACTAAGCCTCCCTTTAGGCCACCACCGGTGGCATGGGACTTAAACCTGATTCTTGGGCAGCTCATGAAGCCACCTTTTGAACCCTTAGCTACTACCTCCTTGAAATTCCTTTCTTGGAAGGTTATCTTTCTCATTGCAATCACATCAGCACGTCGCATTAGTGAGTTGCAAGCACTAGTAGCTGATCCACCTTATACAAGGTTCCATCATGACAAGGACTCATCCACACTTTATGCCAAAGGTGGTCTCGCCTTTTCATCTAAACCAAGCGGTCAATCTACCTGTGTTCTTTCCAAGGCCTCATGCATCAAATGCAGAGAGGAATCTTCATATCTTGGACTGTAAAAGAGCTTTAGCCTTTTACTTACAAAGAACACAGCAACATAGAAAGTCCTCTCAACTCTTTGTTGCCTTTGATCCTTCTCATTTGGGACTTCCAGCCTCCAAGAGAACACTGTCTAACTGGATTGCTCAGTGTATTTCCTTCGCCTATCAGAGTAAGAATCTTCCTCTGGAGGGCCATGTCACAGCTCACAATGTGAGAGCCATGGCAACTTCAACACTCTGTGTCTATTGACATCTGTCTAGCAGCCACCTGGGCCTCGGTTCATACCTTCACAGCCCATTACTGCTTGGACTAGGACTCCCACCGGGATGCCTTGTTTGGTCAGGCTGTTCTCCAACACCTGTTCCATACCTAATCAACTCCTACCCGCCATCCCTGGTTGGATGCCAGAGATCCATGGGGGGAAGTGGAGCCCTTCTCAGGGATGCACAACTTCTGGGGTCTCTCCCTGGCATCTAAAGCTAGGGAGTCCCCATATGTGATGACTACATTCCTGCTTGTTCCTGGAGTTAGCATAGTTACTCACTTGTAACAGGTGATTTCCGGGAACAGCAGGAATTTAGTCCTCACAACCCACCCACCTCCCCTAGGAGTTGTATCTCTCTATCTATCTCTTTCTCTTTCCCTCTCTCTCTCTTTGTCTCAGCTTTAAACTCAACTGGAGAGAGGCAGTTGGGAAAGGCGGGAAGGCAGCACGCAGGCGCTGTGGGATGCTCCCAAAGGCTTTCTAATTGGACGCTGGGGAGCGTTCCCACGCAGGCTCCGTCGGTACTGACGATGCCCATATGTGAGGACTAAATTCCTGCTGTTCCCGGAGATCACCTGTTACAGGTGAGTAACTATGCTTTCATGTGAATCAGGTGGTTTCACTGCCGGTATTTGAGGAAGGCAGTGCGGGTACATCTTTATTTTTTATTTATTTAATTCACATTTATATACCGCATCTTCCAAAGTTCAGTTGCGGTTTACAGGTAACAATAATTTACAAATCAAGTTTGTTTTACATGGAACAATGAAATATAATAGAACTTATTTACAAGGAACATCATATGAAATATAGAACAAATAATGTGGTATAATACCGAACAGTGTGAAAAACTATATACAAGTTATATATGAATATATATATATGGAATACTTGAGGGGAGGTCAAAGGATCATCATTGGAGAGTGCTAACTGTGTAGGTTAAAGGTTTGTTGCATGGAGTAACCGATTGTCTGTTTAACCTTTGTCTAGTGCAGTTACATAGGTTGGATGTTCGAAGGGCACTAAAGAGGTATTTAAGAGGTACAGCTTCTTTCTGTAGTTCGGATAGATTGTTTGTTTTATTTCGGGGTCCAAAGAAAGGACAAGCAGCGTCAAAAGCTTCCATTGCCAGATGGCTTAACGAAGCGATTGCATCTGCGTATATTTTGAAAGGTAAAGCAGTTCCAATAGGGCGAAGGGCTCATTCAACTAGGGCGCAAGCAACATCATGGGCAGAGTGCAGTTTGGTGCCCGCGGTGGAAATTTTTAAGGCGGCTACTTGGCTACTTTGTCAGACATTATCGTCTGGACTTGCAGGCAGAAAGGGATACCTGTTTTGGATCAGCAGTGCTTCAGGCTGGTCTAGCAAGTCCCTCCCGTTGACTTTATGCACTGCTCTGTTACATCCCCAAAGGTTCAGGACTAGACTGGAGGGACGCTATGGAAGGTGAAATTAGACTTACCTGCTAATTGTTGTTCCTTAAGGAACTCCAGTCTAGTCCTGTATCCCTCCCTAGTTCTTATGTGGACTATAGCCTGAAGCAAATGTTGTATAACAGGTAAGCCGGACGAGTGACAGTGAAGGTTGTAGCCCTTAATGGGAGGGATTCATTTGAGGGGAGTTTTAGATTCAGCCTATATCCTTAATGACAGGAAATAGGGATCTCAGCATGTCAAAGAAGTTAAGTAAGGTTTACGTGGAACACGAAACACTTCAAAATGTGTTCTACTAATTTATAGTTACCAGTTAAGTTATGTGGAAATTGTTAGTAGAGTTTACTACTTAATTGTTGCTCCGGTGAGTCTGCTTTGTCAACAGGTTACTGGAGTCAGGAGGCGGATCCTGCGTCTTTATACCGGTGTCATCCAAAGGATGACGTTTTTCAGTCTTCAAGCTGCTGGAGGAGGAGCAAGACCCCAAAGGTTCAGGACTAGACTGGAGTTCCTTAAGGAACAACAATTAGCAGGTAAGTCTAATTTCATCTTTTTTGGTTGGAGAAGTCAAACCATTCTCCGTCCTTACTCCCAACCTCTCTAGTTGCTGATGCTGTACTAGGAAAATACTTGTTGGGCCAAGGCTGGGACGGGCAGGGACTGTCTCTTGTTTGTTAGCCACCTCTTGTAGGTTAACTGTGCAGCGCTGCTTGCGTGGCACTCTATAAGTGCTAAATAGTAGTAGTAGTAGTAGTAAGGCTCCAGTGGCCCATTTCATTCCACTGCCTATGGTGACTTATGAAGAACACTTCGACAGGTCAGGGGTCTTTAGCTTGAAGGAGAAATGATAGAAGATTACAAAACCTTGACTGATATAGAACAAGTTGATAGGGAAGAGTTAGTTACTTTTTTCAACTGTGCTACGACTAGGGGACAGTTCATGAAACTAACTAGTAGCAAATTTAAAATGAAAAGATTTTTCAGCCAATGCATAATTAAGCTATGAGATATGCTGCTACAGAATTTAGTTAAGGCTAGTAATTTAGTGTAAAAACATTTGGCTAAGTTTCTAAGAGCAGATCCATTACCAGAATTCAGGTGTTTCTGTCTCCTGCTTCTGGGACTGAGTAATATATAAAAAAAACCATAGAAACATGATGAAAGAAAGACCACATGGCTTATCTAGTCTGTCCTTCCATATCAACCACCACAACATTCCCCTTTTTTCCTTTAGAGATACTCTGTGTTTGTCCCATGCTTCTTTGAATTCAGATACTGTCCTCATCTCTACCACCTCCACTGGAAGACTATTCCACGGATCCACTACTCTTTCCATAAAGAAATATTTCCGCATATTACTCCTGAGTCTAACCCCTTTCACCCTCGTACCATGTCCCCTCGTAGCAGAGCTTGCTTTCAATCGAAAGAGGCTCTCCTCCAGTGCATTTATGCCATGGAGGTACTTAAACGTCGCAATCATATCACCTCTATCCCGCCTTTCATCTAAGGTGTGCATATTAAGATCCTTACATCTGTCCTCATATGCTTTATAATGAAGACCACTAACCATTTTAGTAGTCACCCTCTGTATGGACTCCAGCCTGTTTATATCCTTTTGAAGGTATGGTCTCCAGAATCGCATACAATACTCCAAATGAGGTTGCACCAAAGACATACAGAGGCACTATCACCACCTTTCTTCTGCTGGCCACTCCTCTCCCTATACAAGAGGGGAAGCTATTTTGGACCTAGTCCTTAGTGGAACATGGGATCTAGTGTAAAAGATAAAGGTGTTGGGGTCACCTGGCAATAGTAATCATAGTATGATCACATTTGATTTAATAAAAGGAAGCAAGATGGCAAGAAAATCCACAGTACTACCTTTTAACTTTCAAAAGGGAGACTATGAAAAAATGAGGAAAATAATTAAGAAAAAACAAAAAGAGCAGCTATAAAGGTTAAAGATTTACATCAAGCAAGGGCGTTGTTTAAAAATACTACCTTGGAAGCCCAGATCAGATGTATTCCATGCTTTAAGAAAAGTGGAAGACAGTCCAAAAAACTGACAGTGTGGTGTAAAGGTGAGGTCAAAGAGGCTGTTGTAGGCAAAAAAAGCATCTTTCAGGAAACGGAAAAAGGAGCCAAATGATGAGAATCGTAAACAACTTAAGAACTGGCAAGTTAGATGCAAGGCAGGCAAAGCCAGAATTTGAAAAAAAGCTTGCCGTGGAAGCAAAAATGCATAATAAAAACTTTTTCAAGTACATTCATAGCAAAAAACCTGTGAGAGAGTCAATTGGACCATTGGATGATAGAGGGGTAAAAGTGACACTAAGCGAGGATAAGGTCATAGTGGACAGACTGAATAAATTCTTTGCTATGGCCTTTACTGAAGATGTAGGGAATTTACCCATGCCTGAAATGGTATTTAAAGGTGATGTATCGGAAGAAATGAAATTCATTTTCAACAAACTAGTACGAAGTATTACAGCTGTTTGATAAGAGTAGCAAATTACTTGGACAGGATGGTATATATCCGAGCATGTTGAAAGAATTGAAATATGAGATTGCAGACCTATTAGTAATCTGTGAACAATCATTAAAATCATCTGTAGTACATGATGATTGGAGAATGGCCAATGTAATGCCAATTTTTAAAAAGGGTTCCAGGGGTGATCTGGAAAACTACAGACCATTGAGCATTATGTCGGTACCAGGCAAAATGGTAGAAACTCTTATAAAGAATAAAATTACTGAACATGTAGATAGTCATGGTTTAATGGGAGAAAGCCAACATGGATTTAGCCAAGGAAAGTCTTGACTTACTAATCAGTTATATTTTTTTGAAGGTGTGAATAAACAGGTAGACCAAGGTAAACAGGTTGATATAGTGTATCTGGAATTTCAGAAACCTCTTTGACAAGGACCCTCATGAGAGACTCCTGGCGAAATTAAAAAATAATGGGAAAGGAGGCAATCTACTATTGTGGATCAGGAACTGGTTAAAAGATAGATAGCAAAGGGTAGGGCTAAATGGCCAATTTTCTCAATGGAGAAAGTTGAATAGTGGAGTACCCCACTGCTTTTTAACATACTCATAATTAACCTGGAAATGAATATAATGAGTGAGGTGATCAAATTTGCAGATGACACAAAATTATTCAAAGTTTTTAAATCACAAGAGGATTGTGAAAAATTGAAAGAGGACCTTGTTAAATTGCAAGACTGGATGTCCAAATTGCAGTTAATATTTAATGTGGACAACTGCAAAGTTATGCACTTTGGAGAGAACAACCCAAACTAGGGTAACACAAAGCAAGGTTCCACGTTAGGAACCATCACCCAGAAAAATATTTAGGTGTCATCTTGGATATGACATTGAAACCCTCTGCCCAATGTGCAGCAGAAGCCAAGAAAACAAATAGAATGCTAGGAATCATAAGGCAAGGAATGGAGAATAAAACCAAGGATATTATAATTCCAATGTATCAGTCCATGGTTAGGGGTTTTCAGCTTGGAAAAGATACAGCTGAGGGAAGATATGATAGAGGTCAATAAATCAATAAATGGAATGGAACGGGTAAAAGTAGAAAGACTAGAGGACACACAAAGAAACTACAATGTAACCCATTTAAGACTAATAAGGGTAAATATTTTTTTACTCAACGCGTAATCAAACTCTGGAATTCATTACCAGAGGATGTAGTGAAGGGGGGGGGGGGGAGTGGTCTAGTGGTTAGGACAAGGTACTTCAGGCCGGAGGACCGGGGGTTCAAGTCCCACCTGGGGACAGCAATCTCAGGCCAGAGGGACTGGGATTTCTAGTCCTATATGCACCCCTTGTGGTCTTGGGCAAGCCACTTAACCCTCCATTGCCCATGTTCCCTGTAAGTATTAGCGTATGTGTCTCATATCCCCTCGTGTTAAATGTATCCCCCAATTGACCGCTTTGACCCGGTGAAAAGCGGGATATAAATACAGCAAAATAAATAAATAAATAAAATAAATAGTGAAGGCTATTAGTGTAGCTGGGTTTATAAAAGGCTTGGACAAGTTCCTGGATTAAAGGTCCATGAACCATTATTAAAGAGGACCTGGGAAATCCACTGCCTGCCCTGGGAAAGCATTGTGGAACCTGTGTACCTTTTTGGGAACCTGCCAGGTACTTGTGACCTGGATTGGACACTGTTGGAAACAAGCTATTGGGCTTGATGGACCTTAGTCTGACCCAGTATGGCATTTCTTATTTTTTTATGTTCATGGATAAGGCTGTTGTAACGAAAAAAGCATCTTTCAGAAAATGGAAAAAAGGAGCCAGATGATGAGAATGAGAAACAACATAAGCACTGGCAATGTAGATGCAAGACATTGATAAGGCAGGCAAAGAGAATTTGAAAAGAAACTTGGCAATGAAGCAAGGTGATCAAATTTGCAGATGACACAGAATTATTCAAAGTTATTAAAACATTAGAGGATTGTGAAAAATTGTAGGAGAACATTGATAAATTGGAAGACTGGACGTCCAAATGGCAGATGAAATTTAATGTGGACGAGTGCTAAGGTATGCACTTAGGGAAGAACAACCCACACTAAGGTTACATGATGCAAGGTTCCACATTTGTAACCACCACCCAGGAAAAGGATTTAGGTGTCATCATGGATAATACATTGAAACCCTCCGCCCAGTATTTCAATGGTGGCCAAGAAAGCAAATAGAATGCTAGGAATCATAAGGAAAGGAATGGGGCCACTTGGCAATAGTGATCATGGCATGATTTAATAAATGGAGGAGAGAGGGTAAGGAAATCCACAGTACTTTTAACTTTCAAAAGGGAGACTATGATAAAATGAGTAAAATAGTTAAGAAAAAAACTAAAAGGAAGCCAAGACCAGCTGTATTCCACGCTTTAAGAAAAGTGGAAGGAAGTCCAAAAAACTGCCAGCATGGTTTAGAGGTGAAGTCAGAGAGGCTGTTGCCAAAAAAGAATCTTTCAGGAAATGGGAAAAAGCCAAATGACGAAAACTGGAAACAGCACAAACACTGGCAAGTTAGATGCAAGGCACTGATAAGGCAGGCAAAGAGAGAATTTGAAAAGAAGCTTGCTGTGGAAGCAAAAATGCATAATAAAGACTTTTTCATGTACATTCGTAGCAAAAAACCTGTGAGAGAGTCAGTTGGACCATTAGATGATAGTGGGGTAAAAGGCACTAAGAGGGGAAAAGGCCATAGCGGAGAGACTGAATGAATTCTTTGCTTTGGTCTTTACTGAGGAAAATGTAAGGATGTTACCCATGACTGAAGTGGTATTTAACACTAGAAGCCCCAAAAGGAATTTTACCTAGAAACCCCAAAGTGCGTCAATTGACACATTATCACGATGACTGCATTTAGCATGAAATGCAGATGTGAATTAATGTGAAGTTACTTATTTGTTAAATATGTGCAGTATGTAACGTAATTACATGACGTCATTGTGTGTTTATTATTTGTAATGTCGGAGTAAAACTGTAAACAGTGATTGAGATGCGCTACTTAGTGGGAACATGAATATATACCTAGAAGCCCCTTGGTTTGCAGCTTGTCGTGCTATGAGGGCTTGTGTGCATCAGTGATGCTGAGAGCTAAACTATCGGTAGTTTAACTACTGGCAGGGTCTCCCAAGATGGACAGGTCTGAGCTGAGGTGCCAGACCAAGACAAACCACCCATCTGGGCAGCAGCAGAATGGGATAGTGTTGACGGCGGAGGATCACATTTCTGTGACAACGGCAACAACACCAAACTTAAACTGCGCGGAAGGAAGGCCCGGCAATCTACTTCTGTATCTTGCCATGAAAACCCAATGGATAGTTACAACAAATTGTGCTATAGTGCTGGAAGATGAGACCCCCAGGTCAGAAGGCACTCAACTAGCTACTGGGGAAGAGCTGTTCAGAGTAAAGCCAGCATTTATGATGTGGTTGGATCAAAGCCTTCGGGAAGTCTGACTGCTGATGTAGCTGCGCATGAAATGAGAGTCAGAAGCTGTAAAGATGTCTTACACATTGGAACATGGAACGTACGAAGCATGAACCAAGGGAAGTTGGAAGTGGTCAAGAATGAAATGGAACGTGTACAACTTGATCTGTTGGGTGTCAGCGAACTGAAATGGACTGGCATCGGGCACTTTGCATCAGATGATCACATGGTCTACTATGCTGGAAATGAAAGACAAAGAAGAAATGGTGTTGCATTTATAATAAAGAAGAAACTTGCAAGAACTGTAATGAAATACAATGCAGTCAGCGAACGCTTAATCTCTATTCGTCTACGAGGATTGCCTATCAACACAACTATAATTCAAGTATATGCCCCAACAACAGCTGCAGAAGAGAATGAAATTGAAGAGTTCTATGAACAAGTACAAGCTGAAATTGACAGAACATGCAAACAGGATATCCTGATAGTCATGGGTGACTGGAACGCAAAAGTTGGCAACAAAGAAGAAGGCAAAGTAGTTGGAAAATATGGACTTGGCAACAGAAATGAAGCTGGAGAAAGATTGATAGAATTCTGCAAGACCAATGATCTATTCATCTCAAACACCTTCTTTCAGCAACACAAGCGACGACTGTACACATGGACTTCACCCAATGGATTGTATAAAAATCAAATTGACTACATCTGTGGAAGTCAACGATGGAAAAGCTCTGTAACATCAACAAAGACAAAACCTGGAGCTGACTGTGGTACAGATCATCAACTACTAGTATGCAAACTCAAGCTAAAGTTGAAAAAGAGCAAACCACTCATGAATGCACCAAAATATGACCTTGAGAATATACCACTGGAATTTAAAGACTGCCTGCAAAATCGATTTGCTGCCTTAGATACAAATGACAGAGCTCTGGAAGAGTTATGGAATGACATCAAGAAGGTTGTGCTGGAAGAAAGCGAGAAGTCTCTACAAAAGGTGAAAAAGCAAAAACGGCCAAAATGGATGACGGAAGAAACTCTGAAAATTGCCCAGAAACGCAGAGAAGCTAAAGCCAAAGGAGAAAGAAAGACAATCGCAGAACTCAACAGAGATTTCCAACGTGCAGCAAGACAGGACAAGGAAAAGTACTACAATGACACTTGCAAGGAAATAGAAGCAGAAACTATTAGAGGAAGAACAAGATCGGCTTTCCTAAAGCTGCGAGAGTTAAAGAAAAAGTTCCAGCCTCGAATTGGAATGTTACAAGATGCTCAAGGTTCTATGTTGAATGATGCTGAGAAGATCAAGAAAAGGTGGAAGGAATATACAGAGTTTTTATATGATAAAGATCAAGTGGACCAACAGCCGTTTCAACCTATACCTTATGATCAGGAACCATTGGTGATGAAAGAAGAAGTTGAAGTAGCATTGAAAGCCTTATCAAAGAACAAAGCACCAGGCATTGATAGCATTCCCATAGAAGTATTGCAGCAATCTGATGCAGCTGTTACCGTACTTACAAGGCTCTGCCAAGAAATATGGAAGACAACATCATGGCCAACTGACTGGAAAAGATCTGTGTTTATACCAATACTAAAGAAAGGTGATCCAACTGACTGTGGAAATTATCGCACAATCGCTCTGATCCCACATGCCAGCAAGATTCTACTGAAGATTATTCAAAAGAGACTACAGCCATACCTAGAACAAGAACTACCTGAAGTGCAAGCAGGGTTCAGGAAAGGGCGAGGAACGAGAGACATCATTGCGGATGTGAGATGGATCCTTGAAAAGACTAAAGAATACCAAAAGGATATCTATTTGTGCTTTATCGACTATAGCAAGGCTTTTGACTGTGTAAACCATGAGAAACTCTGGGCCACATTAAGAAGCATGGGTATACCAGAACACCTGATCGTTCTCTTGCGTAATCTGTACATTGATCAAGAAGCAACAGTTCGAACAGAACAAGGAGAAACAGAATGGTTTAAAATAAGCAAAGGTGTAAGACAAGGCTGCATACTTTCCCCCTACCTGTTTAATTTATATGCAGAACAAATCATCAGAGAAGCAGGACTGTATGAAGACAACAGAGGTGTGAAGATTGGTGGAAGACTCATCAACAACCTTCGCTATGCTGATGATACCACATTACTGGCTGAAAGTGAAGATGATCTGAAACATTTGCTTCTCACAATCAAAGAACATAGTCTCAAAATGGGCCTGCACCTTAATGTAAAGAAGACAAAGATCATGACAACTGGCATAATCAACAGGTTCATCGTTGAAGGAGAAGAAATTGAAATCGTGAACAACTTTAACAACTTTAACCTACTTGGATCAACTATCAATAAAGAAGCAACAAGCAGTCAAGAAATCAGACGATGCAGTGCTCTTGGCAGAATGGCTATGAAAGACCTAGATAAGATTCTCAAGAGCAGAGATGTCTCTCTCCATACAAAGATTCGACTTGTTCAAGCCATGGTATTTTCAATAACATCATATGGATGTGAAAGCTGGACAGTGAAAAAGACAGACAGCATAGTTCATATGACTGCTAGCTTCTCCAACAGTCAGTTCCATCTCCTGCATAATACTCTCTGCAATTCTTCAGAGAAGCTTTTCACTATTGGCCCTTGCTAGAGAGCATGGGTTTTTTTCTCTAATGCCTATCTTACATGGTTGAAAAAGGCTCCTCGGTCATGCCCCCCATGACTGTAAAGGGGTTTTTTTTATACCCTGCTATCTCCTTTTTAAACAAAGGACATAAGCCTTCTTCACGTGAAAGCCTAAAGAGTTGTTCAATTCCTATAGGGAATATGCTCTTTTTTCCCTGCAGCTAATCCTTCATGGACAGCACATAGTTAACCAAGGAACGCATGATTCCCCTTGTCCCTTCAGAGGGTCAACCTGGTATCTCATTCTATGCGTTCTCTGTCCATTCACCATGCTAGAGTTTTACAAGACTCAAGACTGGCTGCTACAGATTGATATTATCCTCTGTTTGTTCACGTAACCATCCTGGTTATTCTGCTGGATACCATCCTGCATCAACATAACCAGGAGGGATAGATTCTCTATATATCTTTTCAAGTAGGTTCCACCTTCTTGTTATCAGATGAATCTTTCCCTTCACATCTCCCATGTGAATCTATTCATAGGCATATCTCTGTCTGCTTACCGACATTTATTTTAGAACTATATATTCATATATATATATATATATATATATATATATATTTCTATATACATCTTTACAGCTGTATAGGTCTGTCAGCTGGGTGTGCATATGTTATGCCCTTCTAGATCTCGCTATAGATATATATATTCTTGTATGTTCATCTATATATCTATCTGTATATATATATCCATATATATATATCCATATATATCTCTATCTGGCGAGTTTCTTCTTATAGGTAGATATGTATTTACATACTTATCTCTCTGTCTATACTCATATAGGTTTCACTTCCTATGTGTTACAGTGGGCTTACACATGTTTATGCTGTTCCACAGCATGTTTGGGGTACTACGCACACAACCACTCCTGTGGTACTGACAGCTTCTACCATATCCCTAAGGGTTAGGTGTCCCTGAAGCTCCATGCTCCAATATCTTTCCTACCTCTCACCAGTTAGGAATGACATGGCGGATCTTCAGTAGATCTGAGGTTCCAACTCCTCAGACACCTGTCCTTTCTTGGGAATACAGGGTTTTTCCTATACCCCTTCTTCCCTCAAGGACTTCACCAGTTTGTTCAAATTCGGTCAGTCTTCCTCTTTTGCTCCTAACTGTAAATAACTCTGTAGCTAAAAGAGTTTTCAGCTTTTTCCATAAAGCTTCCCACTGAAGGCCTGCCATTTTTGTACTACCCCAGTTCAATCCTGGGGTCACCTTCACTCCATGGTATGACCTTCACTGTTGTCCTATAGGTTATCACCTTCACTTCAGTGAGGTCACTTTGAAGTTCCTCTACTGGATCCCCAGTAGATGTCATGAACCTATCTACCTCCTGCAATCCAGTAGGTAAGCTCTATATTGCAATTTTTTTATTTCAATATATATATTCATGATAATTATCATACATATAAGGACTCTTTGCCTGTAGTCCTATCTTAGGTTAGCTGTTTCCTACAGCTCCTTTCTATTCAACTCCTACCCTCCATCCTCAGGATGCCTGGCCATATGAGGTGCAGCATGTTTCACTCTCCAGCATGCTAGGGCTCCAGGCATCTCAGCTTGGGAGTCCCCATATGTGAAGACTCATTCCTGCTTGTTCCTGGAGATAGCACAGTTACTTACCTGTAACAGGTGATCTCTGGGAACAGCAGGAATAAGTCTTCACAACCCACCCACCTCCCCTAGGAGTTGTATCTTTCTATCTATCTTTCCTTTCCTCTCTCTCTCTTTGTCTCAGCTTTAAAAACTAACTGAGGAGAGACAGTTGGGAAAGGCGGGAAGGCAGCACGCAGGCGTGGTGGGATGCTTCCAAAAGCTCTTTGATTGGACGCTGGGAAGCGTTCCCGCGCAGGCTCCGTCGGTACCGACGTACCCATATGTGAAGACTTATTCCTGCTGTTCCCAGAGATCACCTGTTACAGGTAAGTAACTGTGCTTTACACTCTAAACATGGCAGAACTTTAGGGCTGTATACACATAGAATGGGGTGGGGGATGAGGAGAAGCCAAATTACCAGAAGAAACCATATAAAACTCCAGGACAGCAGTGCCATAGGAACTTTACTTTCTAAATGAAACCCATTCTCACCATTCTTTCACCCTGCCCTTTGCAGCATGGGTAAATGTACTCTTCACTGTGAAATGTGATTGAATGATGAGATGACCAGACTAGGCTAGATAAAGGGTGCTGCAGATGAGACCTATCCAGATTTAAGTAAGGCCTTTAACACTGTTTCACAAGGAAGAATAGTGAACATAGCCAATCAGAGAAAAAATTGTAAACTGGGTGACAGGTTTGTTAAGTAACAGGACGACAACAGCAGAGATCAATGGGATCTCCTTTGTGAAAGGCAAAATGACCAATGAAGTGCCTCAAAGTGTGGTGCTAGACAGAGTCCTCTTCAATGTGTGGAAGGACTAGAATGAAAAGTGCCAATTTGTAGATGATATGAAAATCTGCAAAGGAGAAGACAAGCTGGGGGGATAGATGAATTGCATTAAAGATCAAGGCTTTGACAGTTGCACATTAAAAATAGAAAATCATGCTTTTGGGATGCAGTAGCCCAAGGACCATACACTCTTTAGGAGGGAAGAACTTACAGTCCTCAAACAGGATGTTCATGCTCTTTGACGATATCCAAGGGCTTTTACTCAATCCTCATCCTTCTTGACCTTTCTGCTGCTTTTGACACTATGATCACCACCTTCTCCTTGTCTTTCCTTGGATTTAGGGGCTCTGTTCTCTTTTCTCTCCCATCACACTTTTAGGGCCCAATTCTGTGCTGCGAATAGCGGGCATGGATGTCCCAATGGAACATCCATCCCCGCTATTTGTGTCTTCTCTGCCCGTGTCTAACTTCCCTGCCGGTTGTATGGGGAAGTTAGACGGGGGCTGGGAAGGGGAGGATCAGAGGTGGAGGCAGGGTGGGCAGTTGCCGGCCCTGGATATGCAGGGCCGATTCTAATGTCGGCTCTGTTCGTCCAGGGCCAGCGACTTGTACAGGAAAGTTATTCCACCTCTGAGGTGGAATAACTTCCCCGTACATAAAGGATCAGCTTGGATTGGGCAGGTGGGGGGGGGGGGCCCAAAGGCACTCCCTGCAACCTGATTGGCCTTAGGAGGCCGGATCAGGGGTCAGGCTGCAGGGAATGGGTCCCTGAAGTCCAGTGGCCAGCATTGCGGCTCTTCAATAGAGCCATAGAAGCGCCTTGACTGAGTTAGCTGGAGACAGTCCTGTATGTGCAGGCCAGACTGAATCACAGTCCTGCCCTGCACGTATAGGACTGTTCGCAATTCTGATCCCGTGGGGCTAAATGTGCCCCTCTGGATCAGAATCGCGATCCCCTCTGTACATCCCTGTACGTCTGGCTCAGACCGGACGTACAGAGGGTATCTACATCCGGGACAGAATAAGCCTGTTAGTGTATATTCTGCAGGATCTTTCTCTACTGCCATTCCGCATTCAGTTGGTTCCATCTTGGGGTCTCTCCCTCTACACTCGGCCTTGGCGCACTTATCTCCTGCCATGGTTTTTACTACCATCTTTACGCTGATGGCTCTCAGATCTACCTCTCTGCACCTGAATCTCACCTGGAGTGGAGGAGTGGCCTAGTGGTTGGGGCAAGGTACTTCAGGCCGGAAGGTCGGGGGTTCAAATCCCACTAGAGAACAGCAACCTTGGGCCGGAAGGACTGGGGTTTCTAGTCCCACAGGTGCTCCTTGTGGTCTTGGGCAAGCCACTTAACCCTCCATAGCCCATGTTCCCTGTAAAATAGTTATCTCCAAGTTATAATGCCCTGTTCAATGTAATTTCAGTTTGTTCAATGTAAACCGCACTGATGCAGAATAGCACGGTATATAAGAGAATGTAAATAAATAAATAAAATAAATCTTTCCAGGAATCCTGCACCCTATTCTCTGCCTGCTTATCCAACATTGCTGCCTGGATATCTCACAGTCATCTGAAATTGAACATTGAGCTCCTTAACTTTCTGCCTAAACCCACCTGCCCCCTTCCTTCCTTCCTTCTCTATTTCTGTGAATAACATTACACTCTTTCCAATTTCCTCAGCTCACAACCTTGGGGTTATTTTTGACTCTTTTTCTCTGCACATATCCAACAGATAGCTAAAACCTGTCACTTCTTTCTCTATATCATCAGCAAAATGCATCCCTTCCTTTCTGAACACATCACTAAGACCCTCATCCACTTACTAGCCACCTCCTGCCTTGACTATTGTAACCTCCTCCTTGCTGATCTTCCTCTGAATCATCTCTCTCCCCTTTAATCTGTTCAAAACTCAGCTGCATGGCTTATTTTCCACCTGTGTGCTCTGCTCATGTAACCCCTTCTTATCAAGTCACTTCACTGGCCCCCTATCATTTTCCGCATCCAGTTCAAACTTCTCCTACTGACCTACAAGTGCATTCATTCTGCGGCTCCTCATTACCTTTCCTCTCTTGTCTCACACTACAGTCCTCCTTGGGAACTTTGCTCCTATGGCAGATCCCTTTTATCTGTGCCCTTCTCTGCCATTGCCAACTCCAAATTTTGTTCATTCCATCTTGCTGCCCCATATGCCTGGAACCAACTACCTGAATCTGTGCGTTGGGCTCCTTCTCTAGCCCTATTCAAGTCCAGGCTAAAGACCCACCTCTTTGAAGCTGCTTTTGGATCCTGATGCTCCTCACTCTCTTGTCCACTTATGTGTATCTTACCAGACTCTAGTCCCCAGTTTCACCATGGAGATCATTCTATACAGCGATTAGTGCATGCATATATGTGGGCTGGACGTGAAAGCTGTGATCAGCTCCTGAAGCGTATTCCACAGCCTATGTGCCCTGCACGTACACAGCAGTTGTGTGGAGAATGCTATACATGGGCAGGAGGGGGCAGAGAAGGGGCAGAGCGAGGGAGTGGCCAAATGCCGGAACATATACAGGGTAATGCAGGAATGGCCTGTGTATTTTCCCTGGCTCCCCCATGGACACCCAGCCTATTCCACCCTGATAGTTTGCATGCTGCAGCCCCCCGACCCCCATGGTGATGGCCAACAGAGTACCTGCAGCCACGATCCGGACCATAGGAGCCTCCAGAGCCACCCGGACAGTGGTCTGCAGGGGCCGATGTGGGGCATACCTCTCTGCGCTGCCAGGTAGACAACTCGTCCCCATGGTGCTAGGACACTACTGCTCGCTCTCACCAGTAGTGGCGTTTTAGTATCGAATGGGAAGGGCAGGTTAGGATACGTGTGCCTCATCGGAATGTGTTGTGCGCCAGGCCATCTATCTCCCCGATTCCACCATCGCAGGAGCATCTATACCCCGCGGTGGCAGAATTGGGTCTATCTCGGTCCCGTCTGGGATTTAGGTGGGCCCAGGGCACAGACACACGGGGTATAGAATTGGCTTCCACGTGTTTTGTCTTGATTATATTGTAAGTTCTGATGAGTAAGGGACTGTGTCTTACATCTATATGTACAGTGTTGCATATGCCTTGTAGTGCTATTCAAATGATTGATTGTAGTAGTAGTATGAAAGTAGAGGCAAATGAAAGGAATGCAGACAAACACGGCAAGTCCTGCACAGGCTAATGGAAGGTATGGAAGATGTGCTCTCTCGAAGATGCACAGTATCAGAAGGATGCTCAAGGACAACAACATAAGCTGGGTCATAACAATGGAATCCAGAAAATCATAAACCTATCAGAATTGCATAATAATCCATATACCAGAGATTCCAACACCTATTTGTTCCTATTGATTTTTATTTTTTGTCGGAGCTAGTCGTCAAAGTGACTAGAACTCATCCATGCACCACTGTGACTTCTCCCTTTTATTTTTTAATAGAAGTTCAAAATAAAACTTCACACTTAGCTTTGTTGATTATTTGAAGACAAGTATCGCAAACTTGAACAGACATCGCCAGAAAAACAGAAATGACGACGTGCCACATGTTTCGGGTTTGTTTCAAAAGTTCTTTCAAACCTGCTTCAGGTCCATCTAATACTGGCAAATCCAAAGCTTCTTAATGAAACAAAATCAGGGGCATGTCTTGCCTTATTTGCTTCGGCATCTGATGTCAATCTTACCAGATGACTGCTAGCTACCAATCAAATTCAAAATCATTACATCCAATAGGGAGATCCCACTGACAAGGGAAACTCCCTTTGGAAGAGCAATGTAGATATTAAAAACTTTGCTTAGATGATGGTATACCAATCAATTTGTGCGTTTAAACCTCTAGGGGGTGACTGTGTTTAATAGATAGATCCATCTCTGCTCACGTAATTGCAATCGTTGCTCACGATCCCCTCCTCTCGGGTCAACAGGCACAAAGCCCAAAACACGCCAACGCAGCGAATTGAAATTGTGAAAATATTGTAAACAATGCTCAACCATAGGAGCTGAAAGGGTTTTTGTCCGCAATCTCGAAGCATGTTCTAAAAGCCGTGTTCTAACTGATCGCTTAGTGCGTCCCACATAATACAGCAAACATGGGCATACTATTAGGTATACCACATAAGTAGAAGAACAATCCGTATACCATATGGATGAATATGTCTTAGATGTATGAACATCAATCCATTCCGTGCCTGGTATCACCAAAGTACAGTAAGCACAGTTTTCACAAGGAAAGTGTCCCCTAACATTATTATCACAGGCATAGACAACATCCACCAAGGTTTTGTTCTCATCTTTTTAGACATCGCTGCTGCGTTTGATTCGGTGAGTCACGAAATTCTCCTTGGAAGGCTGAAAGAGAAGGGCATCTGCAACACTGCGCTAGGATGGTGTGAATCCTATCTGGAAGAAAGATGGCAATACGTGAAGTCTGGATCAGAGGAATCAAAACACTTCCATCAAAAACAAGGTGTACCTCAAGGCTCCTCGTTGTCCTCCCTTCTGTTCAATATTTACATGCAGCCCATCTGCAACATCATAAGATCATTTAACGTGAGCTGTTTGATATATGCAGATGACATTCTTTTATACATGCCGTTCTCCACAGCCCAAATGGACCTAGCTCCACTAATAGACTGTTTCAATGCTGTCTCAGCGTGGCTTCAATCACAGAATCTACGCATTCAACATAAAAAGACGGAGGTTCTTTTCATCTCCAGAGACCCCAACTTTACTCCTCCATCCCATGTCAGTGTCAAGGAAGCTGACCTACTAACCAAAGAAACAATAAGGTACCTTGGAGTTACGTTGGACCAACGTCTAGATATGAAACACCACATAAGCAACATTGTCAAAGCTGTATATTTTAAAATCCGCACACTCAGACATCTGCGCTCCCTGCTGGACCAAGATGACTTCCGGACCATATACCAAGCGCTAATTCTGCCTCACTTCGACTTTGCAAACGCCATCTTTCAAGGGCTCCCTCAATCCACATTGGCCCCATTACAGCTGGCCATGAATGCTGCAGCAAGGGTCCTACATGAAGCCGCCAGAAGTGACCACGTGACTCCCATTCTCAAACAACTTCACTGGTTACCTATCCATGGGAGGATCATTTTTAAAACCTTACTCCTTGCTTTCAAGGCGATCAAGGGTATTTCCTCCGCCTCACTCACAGACCTTGTTCACATAGTGCCCCCCAACAGAGCCAGAAGATCAATAGCCATAAACCTACTAGTAACACCTAAGGCATCGTCGAAGTGCAACATATCAACCACAAACAGGGCGTTCAGTTTCTATGTACCTAAATGCTGGAATGCCCTACCCCCTGACATTAGGGCTATCACTGACCTTGTGCAGTTCAGGAAGGCACTCAAATTCCATCTTTTCCTCCAATGCTACCCAACCACCAATGCCACCTAGACATCCCCTCTGAAGAATTGCCACAGTTATGAAATAACCCTTACTCCTATTATGATATCATTACTTATTGCCATATAATTATTTCATGTATGCATATAGTTGTATATAGTTGACCCTGTTATCCATGTTTGTACCCCTGTTCGATGTAAAACCTAACAGCTTGTTGTTATGGTCGTTGTGTTATAATGTAAACCGCGCTGATGCCGAATAGTGCGGTATATAAAAAATTGTAATAAATAATAAAAATAAATAAATAAAAACAGGCACAAAGCCCAAAACACGCCAACGCAGCGAATTGAAATTGTGAAAATATTGTAAACAATGCTCAACCATAGGAGCTGAAAGGGTTTTTGTCCGCAATCTCGAAGCATGTTCTAAAAGCCGTGTTCTAACTGATCGCTTAGTGCGTCCCACATAATACAGCAAACATGGGCATACTATTAGGTATACCACATAAGTAGAAGAACAATCCGTATACCATATGGATGAATATGTCTTAGATGTATGAACATCAATCCATTCCGTGCCTGGTATCACCAAAGTACAGTAAGCACAGTTTTCACAAGGAAAGTGTCCCCTAACCTCATGATTATGAATAGGACGATCTAGCCTGTGAGTTGTCTTCATTATTAAATCTCTAAGATTTGCTTTACGTGAATATGCTATTTGCAAAGATTTATTATAAAAACAGGGGTGAAGCCCCAGTATGGGCCAGAATTGATGTAATAATTTTACCACCTTTGTGATATCTCGAGTATGCGGAAACCCCCCGTAATAGTATCCTCAACTGTCCGAGATCCCGCAGGAATAAGGAGCAATTCTGTTGAATCAGCTGATGATATGCACAGATGTGGTTTCATATAACTATCTAGTGTCCCTTGATGTCCAATCGCTTTATACGAACATAAACCAGGGTGAGGCAATTATCTGTCTTACAGATTACCCTTTGGATCTACCGGATCGCATCCCAAGAACTTTTTTGCTTGATTTGTTGGATTTAGTTTTAAATAACAATTTCTTTTTGTACCAACAACAATTTTATCAGCAAAAATTGGGGATAGCGATGGGGACAACAGTGGCCCCATCGATAGCAACGATTTACATGGCAATTTTTGAAACTGCCTATTGTCCCCCGCAGCCCCCTCTGGTGGCGGCGTAGTGTTTCCACCGAAGAGCTGGGGAGCGCTCAAGATTAGGGGTATTGGGGTTGGCCAAGTGCGAGGGTCAAAGGTAGCGGTCCTTTGTGCCGACCTCGTTACCAACTTCCCAAAAGAGTAACTTCACACTAAAGTGGAGGGAAAAAGAAAAAGGCTTTATTTCTCCTTTACGCAAAAATGGTTCAAAACATACGGCTTTGGAAAGCCACAGGATTGTATCAGTCCTTACATCAGGATCAACGCATACAAAAACGGTCAAAGTAACAACTGTTAACTTCACAGTAACTTAAAGTAAGATGAATCCTGCATTCACTTTATGCATTCATTAAACTTCCCAAACAGGCTATAGCTTCACTGCTGTACAATATGTACATTCCATAGGTTCCTCAGCCTCCTCACCCCCAGATTCCACTGGCATCCATTCCATATCAGATAGCTCTGAGTCTGAAGCTTCGGTAGGGCTGAGTTCTGGCTTTTTAAAAACATGCCATACAGTTTTCCAGTGTTTGTTTGTTAGCTTAGGGTGTCGACTTCTGGCTACAGGATGGAACAATGGCTGTTCATCCGCAATAGTTTTAAAAACTCTATTGTCACAACATTTAATACTGGCAGTTTTCTTCTTAGGGAAATTATCTGTTAATCTCTGCTTATAAGTATCATTGTTATACAGATAAACTTCTTTCCTCTGGCTTTCTTCTGTGCTAGGCCTAAGCAAACAATCACAAGAAATGGCTGCTTTACCTTTGAGCTTTCTTCTGTCTTTTCCAGGGAAGGCTTGAGGCCTAGTCTGGTTATCCTCCAACTCTTGCTGGCCCAAGTATTCCCACCGTGTCTCTCTTTCCTTAGTGTGTGGAGAAACCCCTCTGAGCCAAGGCTGCAGCTGTTGCCATCGGCCTTTGCTTCCACTCCTGTGGCTGTTGTCTGGTGGCCGCGCCCTTGCAGCTTCTCCCTGCTCACCAGGCCTCTGAGTTCTCCACTTTTCTCTCCAGTTACTTCTATAGATATCTCTCTGGGTACCTTTCTCTCCTTGGATATCTTTTACAGCTGGATATCTTTCTCCTGGATATCTTTTCACTGGAGGCCTTTCCTCCACGTCATTCCTCGCATGTCTTTCTCTCAGGCTGTGTCTTAGCCCTTCTCCCTGGATAGGGCTTTCTCTCAAGCTGGATGTTGGAACATCTCTCTCCTTGAGTGCTCTCTGGGCTTGTCTTTCCTTGACTGCTCCCACTTCAACTGCTCTCTGGGCTTGTCTTTCCTTGACTGCCCCTTCCTTGACTGCCTTCTTTGATTCAGGCCTGCCTCTCCTTAAATCGGAACTGACTGGGCCTAAGTCCTGCCCATAGAGGCGTGGTTCTTCTGAATCTATGCTGGCTCTCCTGCTCCCTCTATGTGGACCTTCAGGATATTGCATCTGAAACCTGTTTTTTTCTAAATTTAAAACTTTTTTTCCTTCTGCAAGAGGGTCCGCTGCATCACACTATGTGTATTCAGATCCAGCATTTTGATTTGTCCCCTTCTGGAAAAGATTTATTGATGATGTCTTTTTCCTTTGGACGGGTACAAGAACAGAATTAGATCTTTTCATACAAAGACTTAATACTCACAAGACTAGTATTCAGTTTACCAAACAGGTGGATCCTTTCAGTTTACAATTTTTGGATATCACAGTTTACTTGACATCCTCAGGTTTTGAGACGACACTATATCGAAAACCTGTGCAGCGTAACACACTACTCCGTTATGACAGCTTTCACCCAAGGGCGTTAAAATGGGGGTTGCCGTTTGGACAATTTTTACGGCTTCACCGCAACTGCTCAACGCTGCAGGAGTTTCGTTTGAATGCTGAGGATTTGAAGTCACGGCTAGTTCAGAGGGGTTATCCCCTTCCAGTGGTTAAGAAGGCTTACAAACGGGCCAGATATGTGCATCGAGAATGGCTCCTTATTCCTGCGGGATCTCGGACAGTTGAGGATACTATTACAGGGGGTTTCCGCATACTCGAAATATGACGAAGGTGGTAAAATTATTACATCAATTCTGGCCCATACTGGGGCTTCACCCCTGTTTTTGTAATAAATCTTTGCAAATAGCATATTCACGTAAAGCAAATCTTAGAGATTTAATAATGAAGACAACTCACAGGCTAGATCGTCCTATTCATAATCATGAGGTTAGGGGACACTTTCCTTGTGAAAACTGTGCTTACTGTACTTTGGTGATACCAGGCACGGAATGGATTGATGTTCATACATCTAAGACATATTCATCCATATGGTATACGGATTGTTCTTCTACTTATGTGGTATACCTAATAGTATGCCCATGTTTGCTGTATTATGTGGGACGCACTAAGCGATCAGTTAGAACACGGCTTTTAGAACATGCTTCGAGATTGCGGACAAAAACCCTTTCAGCTCCTATGGTTGAGCATTGTTTACAATATTTTCACAATTTCAATTCGCTGCGTTGGCGTGTTTTGGGCTTTGTGCCTGTTGACCCGAGAGGAGGGGATCGTGAGCAACGATTGCAGTTATGTGAGCAGAGATGGTTCTATCTGTTAAACACAGTCACCCCTAGAGGTTTAAACGCACAAAATGATTGGTATACCATCATCTAAGCAAAGTTTTCAATATCTACATTGCTCTCCCAAAGGGAATTTCCCTTGTCAGTGGGATCTCCCTATTGGATGCAATGATTTTGAATTTGATTGGTAGCTAGCAGTCATCTGGTAAGATTGACGTCAGACGCCGAAGCAAATAAGGCAAGACATGCCCCTGATTTTATTTCATTAAGAAGCTTTGTATTTGCCAGTATTAGATGGACCTGAAGCAGGTTTGAAAGAACTTTTGAAACAAACCCGAAACGTGTGGCACGTCGTCATTTCTGTTTTTCTGGCGATGTCTGTTCAAGTTTGCGATACTTGTCTTCAAATAATCAACAAAGCTAAGTGCGAAGTTTTATTTTGAACTTCTATTAAAAAATAAAAGGGAGAAGTCGCAGTGGTGTATGGATGAGTTCTAGTCACTTTGACGACTAGCTCCGACAAAAAATAAAAATCAATAGGGACAAATAGGTGTCGGAATCTCTGGTATATGGGTCATAACAATGGCCATCAAATCCTGTCAGTGGCTATAGTCTAGTTTGCTTGGAAGCATCTGTCAGAACCCATTCCATGACATCATCATATGAAGCTGAAGGAGGATCAGAAAGAATGTCCGAAGATACAGTTTACTGAGTGTAGTGGTTGGAGCCAAAGCAGCAGCACAATTCAAATATGATTGAGTCAGACACACAGGGCTCAGAGCTGACAGATTAAGTAAGATTTGCAGCGGCACAAATGAGCCAACTGAGGGGAACGAGTGATCCTTATTTACACTGTTCGTGTGGCTCAGTCACAACTTAGCCAGGTATCATGGGGCACTGTTTCCTGCACTCTCATACAATGTGAAAGCATTTATCTTTAGGGTAAGGGGAGGGGACCCTAAAAGTACTATTCCTCTTTTTCTCTCATCCAGTGTGAGAGCACTTACCTCCAGAGTGAGGTGGGGGACCACAGAGCAGCACCATTCCCTGCCCCTCTCGTACCAACACAGTGTTCCTTGTTTTCGTTTTAAAGCTTTCAAGAACTGTGAGGAGAAAAGAAAAATAGTCAAAATTTAAATCAGAAGAATTTCTTTGATTGTATGTGTTTGAGAGAGGTAGGCAGAGTGTTTTTATGGAGACTAGGGTAGTGGAGGCAGTCCCACATGAATAAATGCGTAAAAGTGTATTGTGCCAAATTCTGGAAGTTGTACCTCTTAAAGCATATAGACAGGGTAGAAGTGGTCCTGTAGGGTCTGCACTAAAAGTCCTGGGAGAGGAGACAGTGGGATAGGACAGTGATATGCAGCTACCTCGGAGGTCTATACCGTGCATGGGAAGGAATTTTTTTTAGTGCAAAGTAAGTTCTAGAAGAAATTACACTAGGCGGCCCAAAGGGGGCAGACACAAGAGCAACAGTAGAAAATATTTCTTCATAGAAAGTGTGGTGGATGCATGGAACGGACTCCCAGGGGAGGACAGACATGGTAAAAGAATTCAAGAAAACCTAAGATAAGCACAAAGGATCACTAATTGTAAAGAAAAAAGGTAAAGGGGAAAAACAGAGATCAGTCAGGGTCTAGTGCATGGTACTAGAAATCAGATTGGATGCAAACTAGATGGATGTTATGGACTTTATCTGTCAACATAATCTATGTTTCTATGAGTGCAAACTTGTGGCACATATGTATTGGGTTGGGATAGGAGGGTAGAGGTTATATGTTAGCACGTGAAAGGGTTTTCTCAATTTCTTATATAAGAAAATTAACTTTGTCCAGGAAAATAGATGTCATAGGTCATTCAGTTTGCTTGTGGAAGGAGGGAATGCTGCAGGACAAGAGCAAGGTGCATAAGCGGGGGGAGGGGGGGGGCACAGGTATGTCCTTAATAACAGAATAACAGGGGCTGCTCAAGGGAGGAATGAGGTGAATTGAAAGGGCTGTGTATGCAAGAGTCTCCGTGCTAAAACAGCCATGGGGGGAGGGGATGCTTCAGGAGAGGCGTGAGGTGCTTTGGTAAAAATGTATTTGGAGAGGTCACATAGAAGAGGATGCCGCAGGCAGGAGTGAGGTGCATTGCAGAGCTGTCTGTGTGTGTGCTGGGAGAAGTATGTGAGCGAGTCTCAGTATTAGGGTTGCTGTAGGGCAGGCATCAAGTGCATCAGCAAAATTGTGTGTTTCATGCCTGCATCATCGTTGACAGCCCAGGGTAACGTTATTAGTCTCTCAGCTGTAGAAACTCTAACATCAATATATTTTAAGCAGGTAGTTTATTTCATGGCACATAATTTAATTCTGCCTTTTTACAATCTTAGTGTCCCACTGATGTCATCTTCAGTGAGACAGTTCCCAGGTGAACTGCCTGCGCTCATTATTCCTCCTCTTACACCGTGAATCTCTCGGATTCTCCTTCAGGTGACATCTCCATCACTCCCATTTTCACATTAGCAGCACTAATTTATTTAGGGGATAATCTTCTAACTGCCCAAATTAATGGAAAATATACACATGCCCTAGGAAAACTATATACACCTGTTTCCACCTGCTGTTTGGAATGTACTAATTTTTCTGATCTCTCACACACATGCTTTTAAAAATCCAAAACTATACACATAAGTACAATCTCCACCCTTAGGAACGTCTCCTAAACCTACTGGTAAAATTAAACGCATATAAACTATATACACTTAACTTCACCCACATACAGTCTGGGCAATTTTATAAAACCCCATAGCGCTTTTCTCATGGAAATGGCTTTGAATATTACCCTTTGTGAAGGTAATTTTATTACAGGGCACTGTCTAATAAGACAATGGAGGAGGCATCTGTTTTACAAAGACATATAGATATTTAGGGCCATGATTACTAAACTGCGTTAGTTGTTAATGCAACAACCCATGTTATCATGCCGCGCTGACAGTTAACGCAGATGAAATGCAGATAGTGCAGTGATTTTCCACGCTATCTGCATTTCCTGTGCTTGATGAGGGGTGAGGTGGAATCGGGACAGAGAGAAGGCGTTGCAACAGGAGGCAGCCAGCACATGAGAAACTTGTGCGCCGGCCGCCTTAATTGCCAACAGTGTGGCTGCAGATAATGCGGCACCTGAAGAAGTGGCATTAAGTGCAGCCAAGTCATGGGGATTGCCACTGTATAAATGTCAGTGCACACAATATACACACAGTAAAGTCATGGGGATTGCCACTATATAAATGTCAGTGCACACAATATACACACAGTAAAGTCATGGGGATTGCCACTGTATAAATGTCAGTGCACACAATATACACACAGTAAAGTCATGGGGATTGCCACTATATAAATGTCAGTGCACACAATATACACACAGTAAAGTCATGGGGATTGCCACTATATAAATGTCAGTGCACACAATATACACACAGTCAAGTCATGGGGATCTCCACTGTATAAATGTCAGTGCACACCATATACACACAGTCAAGTCATGGGGATTGCCACTGTATTAATGTCAGTGCACACCATATACACACAGACAAGTCACGTGCACATCATATATACACAGACAAGTCACGGTGATCTCCACTGTATAAATGTCAGTGCACACCATATACACACAGACATATTTTACACACGAAAAACTCCATCCCTGTGCATGGCTGTTGTAAAAGTACAGTCTGGCTTGCACATACGTACCTTATTTTTATAAAAGCCCTTTTACATACTTAAAAGTAATGTCATAGGCACAAAAGTGGTTTCTAAAATTACCCTCTAAATGCTGAGGTTAACATGTTTTATAGACTTGGGGGTCTGTTTGCTAAGTGGCGATAACAAACCCTTGGTTCAGGCTGCTGGTTGTGTAATATTCCCTCTGTTTTAATCGAGAGAGATAAAATACACTTGGTATCCATTATTGAGTTCTGCAATGCTGATGAAATGTTTTACTTACCCCACATTTATTTTATTTGCTTGTTCAACTTTTTTACCTACCAAATCACTGAAACGCTTTTGATGAGGAACAATAAAAAACAGCCACACACATTAAAATTCAAAAAGACAGACAGCACAAAACAATCATTTCAGAGAACATCAAACAAGCTTCAGGAGGTGAAAATAGGATAATTTTTAAGAGCCATTTAAAATTCATGGGTTTCAGATTTCCTTATTTACGTCTATATTTAGATTTTATATGTATGTTTTTGTCTTATGTATGTATATTGATTTTCAATCCACTTTGAGCACTTGCATTTGGTTAGTCATAGTATAAATATCTGAAATAAAAGAAAGAGGAAAAAAACTCAGGCTTTCAAGAACTGTGAAGAGAAAAATTAAGTCTATTTTAGTTTATTTCATTTGATATACTACCTCTCGGGCTAATCAAAGTCCATTACAGCGGTCCACGGTCAAGACAACTCATGGATATAAATACAATGCTCAGTGTTGATTAATATATAGTATTAGCATAGCACTAATGTTAGTAAAATGTATACATTAGTATAAAAGTATTAAAGAGGAGATATTTAATACTAATTACTATGCAATACAATAATTAATATAAATTAATGCTCAGAGACCATTTTACTAATGTCCATTAGCTAGTTAATAGGCATTTTAACCTGTGACAACAGTGCATTGGGAGCACTAATACATGAAGGGGTCCACAGCCACAAGCCAAAATGCTGGTTAACCAGCGATCACGGGATGGGGCAGAGAGTGGGTGTAGACAGTGCATTACCACTGGAGCTGAGCAGGAACACGGCTCTTAACATGGGCTCACTTAACGATTCATCTATAGGAATCATTAAGTAAACCAACGGTGGTGGGATGCATGTTAGGCGAACCAGTCATGCATTAGCTGGCAGGAACATGCTGGTCACACCCCCGAAAGAGGCTTTGCAATTAACATGTACTTATTTGGTTTGTTAATTGCAAATCCTTAGCAGCCTCTAGTAAAAGGAGTCCTTAAAATTAGTCCAGTACTTAATATTAGTAAAGGTTACATATTAGTATAAAATTAATAAAACATAAAAATTGGAAATTGGAAATTTAGCATAATATAAAAGAGAAAGTAATACAGACTTTTTTATGAAAAAGATTCATTAAGAAATACAAGGTAGCATAAAACTAGAATACATATATAGAAAGAAAACAGAAAAAAACTGTAAAATTAGGAATAGTAACTGTGCTTATGCTCTAATTCACATGCTCACTGCTTAGTGCATCATAGCAAATAGACCCCCATATATATATTCAGCACTACCTATATAGGCCCTTTATATATTCAGCATCAACAAATAGGGGTGACCTACACAGAGCAGTGGGTGCACACATAAACAAAGGTATGGGGAAGGGTGACCTGAACGGAGCGGCAGGTGCACCTACTTTTACCGCCTTGCTGGGCAGACGGGATGGACCATGCTGGTCTTTATCTGCCATCATTTACTATGTTACCTATTCGTGAGCGGGTATACAATTCATATATAGCAGTACTTTTAAACAGCACAGATTTTCAAACTTAATTTCCACCTTTGTTTCAGAAACATTATCACACTGCCATGAGCTAACTCACAGGCTAACTGCAAAGCCTCTTACGGGATTGCGTATTACAGTGAGCGCATGGTGCTGTCACTTATGCACTTACCACCTCTAAATAGGCGTTGCAGTTATTGCATGTTCATTTTTGCATTTACAGTAATATGCAGTAAGTGCGAAACTTTATTCTTCTTTACTAAACAGTCCTCATAATGGGGTGATCACTAATAAACATATGGATAGTGACTATATACTACACATATACACTGCCTCCTTTATTTGTATATTGATGTCCATATATATCTTATTTATTTATTTGGTGACATTTATAAGCCACCCTATCAAACACATGTATGTTTGAATGATTTTTGTATCTAAATATTTTCTCTGTTTTCTCCTTTTTTTTGCCTATATTTATGATTTTTGTAGTATGATTTCTAATGTAGTGTGCTGCTACGGAATTCATATTGTTGTGAATTTTTGAACTTCTATACTCTCAATACAGGTGTCTGCTGAAACACGGTCGTGTCAGGGTTTATAATGTTAAATAATCTCTATTTCTAATAAAGTATGATTTGGAATTTTTGTTGTACTTCATATCTGGGTCTGCTCCTCTTTATCTGTAGACAATGCTGACTAAAAAAAGGGGACTCTGGTCTGTTCTTCCACAGTGCTATCTGCTGTAAGCCTCTCTTAAGGTCCCTTTTATTAAAGTGTGCTATGTGGGTAAAGTGGGTTTTGGCATGCTGAAACCCTCAGCACCTGTTAGCGTGGTTAAAGTGGTCTGATTTCTGCACTAACTGTGAATCATGCATTAGGGTGGTAAGGAGGCAGGTTAGGGGCGGAGAGTGGGTGTGGTGAGCAAAAGATGGCATTGAGTGCATCCGTGGGAATTGTGCATACTGCTGCTGCACTTTAGGGTCCCATTCAGTGCGGTAATTGCCAGGAACATATTAGACACAACCCTGGTCATTAGCACATAGCGGCTGTTGCAGCTACTGTGCCTAGTGGGAGGAGTAGCCTAGTGGTTGGGGTAAGGTACTTCAGGCCGGAAGGTCGGGGGTTCAAATCCCACTAGAGGACAGCAACCTTGGGCCGGAAGGACTGGGGTTTCTAGTCCCACAGGTGCTCCTTGTGGTCTTGGGCAAGCCACTTAACCCTCCATTGCCCATGTTCCCTGTAAGTATTAGTGTGTGTGTCTCATATCCCTGTGTGTTAAATGTATCCCCCAATTGTGTTGTGACCGCTTTGATTGAAGGATAAGGCGGTATACAAAACTGTATAAATAAATAAATAAATAAATAAATTAATTAATTAGTTTTGCCCTAAACATGCGTAGGTTGCAAAAGCCCAGCATACTTCAGTAGAAAGGCCCCCTAGGCTTAGGGAAAGCAGGTACTCCCTTCTCCTTCAACTTCTGCCTCCAAAAAGGCAGGAAATTTAATATTCCGTACAGTCAGCCTTTGCCTTGATGCTCTAACAGCCTTTCTGCAAACTTTTCTGAGGTATGAAGGAAGCAGCTGCAGGCTCCAGCTCCAAATCTCACCCTTGGAGTTCCCAGCTTCTAGGATTTCAAACTAATATCTATTTCTTTCTTTAAAACAATTTGTACACTTCCTTGTCTACAGCCAACTCAAGGTGATTTACAGAAAGACGATAAAAACAAGACTAAGTGAAGACACCTGCAATGCCCTTAGTCTAAAGCATCCTCTTCCTTTCCGCACATAGATCTATAAATCCTTTTGGTGCAGACTCTGCCACAGCTACCGAACCACCTGTGCAGTTGGGCACTGAGCTGTGTTCTCTCCTGTCTTGCAGCAAGCAGCCGCTTTCTCTTGCTGTTCCTAAGTGGCAATATGACACTGTTTTGTTAACAGTTTTATTTTATACTTTCTGAATGGTTTGCAGATTTGCAAATACTGTGGAAATAATTCACCACTGAACTCCATGTTTGCTCTCCCAGAGGAGAGAGCCTATCACTGGCCATCACAGCTCTTGATACTTTCAGAAAGGGAAGATTCTCCTTTGCCAGCCTCTTCTCTAAACCTGTTTTTTTAATGTCTTTACTCTTTTCTATAGCTAGCTACAATTATGCTTTAATCCCCCAACCCCTGCACATTCTAGTTTCCTTGTTCAGCAGAACTATTATTAACCCTGATACCACCCTAGACTAATAATACACACACACATACCTCCTTACCCCCCCCCAGACTTCCCCTCCTGTCCCCCATCCTTCCTCAAATAGCCTATGACAATTTAGTATTCTGTTTTTTATGTAAATTAACCATGTAATTAAATCATATTGTTTTGCTGACCCTGTTAACATCCCAGTTTAGCTCCCCTGTTCTATGTAAGGTTCTGTTTTGTTTGTTCACTGTAAATCGCTTTGAATACAAAATAAGGCGGTATAGAAAACATGTTAAATAAATAAATAAAACCCTTTCTATATTTTCACAATATTTTCTAAAAATATAACAGACTTAAAGATCTTAATATATATACATTACAGGAGAGGCAGGATAGAGGTGACATGATTGAGACGTTTAAATACCTACGTGGCATAAATGCACAGGAGGAGAGCCTCTTTTGATTGAAAGCAAGCTCTGCTACGAGGGACATAGGATAAGTGTGAAAGCGGCAGATATGTAGAAATAGTTCTTTACAGGAAGAATGGTAGATGCATGGAATAGTCTCCCAGTGGAGGTGGTAGAGAAAAGGACAGTATCTGAATTCAAAGAAGCATGGGACAAACACAGAAGATCTCTAAAGGAAAAAAGTGGACTGTTGTAGTTGTTGATATGGAAGGGCAGACTAGATAGGCCATGTGGTCTTTTTCTGCCGTCATGTTTCTATGTTCCTATATTTCTAAGTAGTGGATGGTTATCACCAGTGTACAGGAATAACATGATTTACGTCCCCAGCTTTATTTTTCACTGAATTATTTAAAACATTGGGGGGGGGGGGGGTTTTGCATAAGTGTGATTGATATTCCCTTTCCTGTATGTCTGTTTGCAGTGATATTGTCCCTCAATTTATGGGCTTGTGCTTTATTTGGGTAACTTGCTTCCCCTTTGATTCTTTCTTTCTTTTTTCTATATCACCAATTTCAAACTTCTGTGTACAAGTATTTTCTTGTTTGTTGTTATTAAGTGCCGTCGAGTCGGTCTTCAGTCAGGCGGCTCATTGTTGATAGAGTGACACCCATAGCTGCTATTATTGTATCGATCCTGCTCATTGCTAGCCTTCCTCTTTTGCATTGACTTTCTACCTTGCCAAACATGATGTCTTTATTTATTTAGTCAGTTTTTATATACCACCCCTTCCAAAGATCAGGGGCGGTTTACATTGAACGAACCAGTTATAGAGAACAATTAATACATTCCATAAAACCTTACAACTATGTACAAAGTAACTGTCCATCACGTGGAATCCGATTCAGCAAGGGACACGTCTGGGCCGTCTGGATGGCCTTGAGCAGGATGGGCCCGTTAGGACCCAATTCTGCACCCTGGGAGCAAGACGCTCCCGCAGATGCAGGATCGGGACCGGAGATGGCCCGGCATGCCCAAGCAATTGGCCAGGGGATATCCTCACCACTCCCATCCAGTCTACCACATTGCTGTCTCTATTTGCCCTGACACCCGACCCCCAACTGGGACAGCCAGGGCTTGTATCGAGCAGTGGGGACTCACCGTGCCTGCCACTGATGCTGCCGGGGGACTGGCTGACTGATCCGGGGTGGAATAATCTGGCCATCACCCCACTGCCCCAAGGACATATAGGGCCGTGACCAGAATCGGCCCTGTATGTCCGGGTGCCGGTCTCGCCCATGCTCTGCCACTCTCCACCCCCATGCTGCTCCTGTCCTCCACAGCACGCACAGCAGCTCTCTGCATGCAGGGGAGACAAGAGGCAGAATAGGGCAAAGGTGCAGCCCTGCTATCCGCCTTATAGAATTGGGGCATTGATGTGTCCACAGTATGAAAATCAAAGTCTTGTCCATATTCGTCTCTCCAGGCCAGTCCAGGAAAGGTAGGGTTGTCAGCCCCCTCCAGTAGCTGAGGACTGAAACACACAGAGTCTTGCTGACACCCTATCCAGCTCCCCCTGGTGCCAGAGACCCAGTCTTTCAGTCCTCAGCAGCTGGATAGGACTGTTTTCTGTTTTCTCAGGCTCCCTACCATTAAAAAAAAGGAGATTGAAGGTTTACAGATGTAGAGTGGAGATTACTGGGGGAAGAAGACCTTCTGGCTGGCTCTAGCAGGGCTGTAAGTCCGGGGCAGGATTTTTGTCTTTAAATCCCCACAGGCTCGGGGGGAGAAAGGGCAGCAGAGGCAGAGCCTGCCTCGTTTAACTCTGAGCCTACCTGGTCTGCCTAAGAGGAAGTGCCTGGGTGCCCCAGTAGCACTTTCCTCCCCCTCTGAAGAACCTGATCGTTGACCGTGGGCTGCGGGAAATAGCCGATCAGCTGATTGCTGGCATCAATGAGGTAAAAAGGCCTTGGGGGGGGAGGGGGTGCGATCTCGGGTGGCAGCGGCTTCAGAGGCAGTCAGAGTTGCTGAAAATGCATGCTGCCGGTTTCAGCGGCGTGCATTCAGTGCGTAGGGATCAGAGGTCTTTCGGGGTTGGGGCTCTGCAGATCATGCATTCGTTGGGGCAATTTGTTGGAGCATTGGTTTTTGGCTATGGATAAAGAGTCGGCGTCGGGGGAGCTGTCTGGTCGGCCACAGGAAAAGGCGGGAATGGCGGCCATTTTAGGTGAGACAGTTCTGTCTCCCGCGCTAGCAGAGAAGCCAGTAAAAAAGAAAACAAAGGCTAAGAGAACTGCTTTGCCTACTGTTTCTGCTGTTCAGGCTCAGTCACCCTTGTTGGGGCTGCAAGAAGGGTTGGAGACATTATTTTCGCCTGATTTCATTCTCTCTTTGCATAAGGCTTATTGCCTTAAGAGAGAGCAGGCGCAAGGCAAAGCTGGGTCCATGGGGGGAAGGCTTCTCCTAAAGCGGATGTGTGTGTGGTAGAGGACCTGGGAGAGGGTCCTTCTCATAGAGAACTGGAAGTGGCCCCGGACTTCAAGGGCTGGGGTCAGCAGGCCTCGGGTACTCAGAGTTCGGAGGATGGAGAGCTGTTGTCCGATTTGGGTTTTGCTCCGTGGGCAGGAAAGATGGAGGAAGGAGAAATTGGCCCAGGAGATTATCTGAATGTATTCCGGGTGTTTCATAGGGAGGAGCTAGGAGCTCTCATTGCTCATTCCCTTTTTGCTTTGAATTTGAGCCTTCCGGCGGTGCAAGAGGAGCTGCTGGAAGATCCGTTGCTCTAGGGTTTTAAATCAGAGCAGAAGTGTTTTCCGGTTCATAGCGTTATCAAGCAGATGGTGGAATCGGAGTGGGAATGCCCAGAGGCTTCTCTGAGGGGTAGCCAGCCCATTGGCCGTTTGTATCCGATTCTGAAAGAGGAGAAAGAATTACTGCGAATGCCGAAGGTGGATGCTTTGGTGTCGGCCATGACAAAGAAGACTACAATTCCAGTAGAGGGGGGAGCGGCCCTTAAGGATCTCCAGGATCGCAAATTGGAGTCTATTCTCAAACAGACTTTTGAGTCTAGTGCTCTGGTGCTGCAGGCTTCGGTGTGTGGAGTGTATGTGTCTAGGGCCTCCATTCACTGGCTCCAAGGAGAAGTAGCTCCGATAGAGGAGGGATCTTCCTCGGAAGGGGCTAAGTTGGAATCAGCAGCGGCATATTTAGCGGATGCCTTTTATGATCTACTGAAAATCGCGGCTAAGACTATGGCGTCGCTTATTGCAGTTTCTCTGGCTGAGAAATTGGGCGGCGGACGCATCTTCGAAGGCTCATCTTAGTAAGCTCCCCTATAAGGGTAAGCTGCTTTTTGGGGAGGCGTTGGAGAAGACTGTTAAGGATTTGGGAGATTCCAAGGGAGGCAGGCTTCCTGAGGATTGTCCAAAGGGACAGAGGCCTGGAGGACTACTGAGAGGTCAGGGAAGAGAGTTTCGTAGGTTTCGTCTGGCAAGATATGCTCCTTATCAGAGATGGCGCTTTGTAGCCAGAGGGCAGTCCTTTTGAGGAGCCCGTGGTTTCGGCAGAGGTTATCTCCCTCCCCAACAAGGTCAATCCAAGAAACCGCAATGAAGGCGCGCAGGCTCAGGTGGAAGTGCCGGTCAGGGGACGTTTGAAGGACTTCTATTCCGCCTGGGCCGCCATCATCCGCGAAGGTTATGTGTTGGAGTTCAACGGGTCTCTAGCAGATTCCTTTGTGGTGTCCCCGTGCAAGGCACGAGTAAAGTTGGAAGCAGTGCACAGCACGCTTCAAAGGTTGCTGCTTCTTCAAGCGGTGGTTCCAGTACCTCGAGACCAGTGCGGGTTAGGTCGCTACTCGATTTACTTTGTAGTTCCAAAGAAAGAGGGCTCTTTTCAGCCCATACTCGATCTCAAGAATGTGAACCGATGTTTAAGGGTTCCGCATTTCCAGATGGAAACGCTGAGATCTGTCATTCTGGCGGTGAAGCGGGGCGAAGTCCTTTCGTCCATAGACCTTACAGAGGCCTACTTGCACATTCCGATCAGACCGGATCACCACAAGTTCTTGCGGTTCACCGTGCCTATGGGTCACTTTCAGTTTCAGGCTCTACCTTTTGGGTTGGCAACAGCACCGCGCACTTTTATAAAGGTAATGGTGGTGGTAGCGGCTGCATTACGACAGGAAGGTATTCGAGTGCATCCCTATCTGGACGACTGGTTGATTCGGGCAGACTCCGAGGAGGAGTCGGTCATAGTGACTGGGCGAGTGGTTCAGTTTCTCGAGGGGCTTGGTTGGGTAGTCAGCCGGGCCAAGAGTCATCTGCAACCGGTACAGTGGCTAGTGTATCTTGGAGCTTTGTTAAACATGGTGTCCGGGTCAGTGTTTCTGGGACAGGTGAGGAGATTCTTGGGTATGAAGGTTCCAATGGCATGGAGGTACACTCAGCTTTTGGGATCCATGGCAGAAGCCTTGGATCTCGTGCCTTGGGCCAGGGCCCACATGCGGCCGCTGCAGAGAGCTGTGCTATCGCGGTGGTCCCCACAACAGCATCAATTGTCCCAAAAGTTGGTGTGTCCAGAGGACGTGCGTGCAAGTCTGGGCTGGTGGCTGGAGTCCAGCCATCTTCGAGTGGGAATGCCCATGGAACAGCCGAACTGGGTGTTGGTCACGACGGATGCCAGTTTTTCGGGCTGGGGGGGTGCACTGTCAGGCGCGGGTGACACAGGGTTGTTGGACCTCGGAGGAAGCGCAGTGGTCTATCAACTGGTTGGAGATGAGGGCAGTGCACCTAGCACTTGTAGAGTTCAGGAACCTCGTGGAGGCCAAAGCGGTTCGGGTGTTCTCCGACAATGCGGTGATGGTTTCCTATATCAACCGGCAGGGAGGTACGGGCAGCGTTTCCCTGCTGGAAGAGTCAGCTGTTGATGCAGTGGGCGGAGATCCATCTGATAGCTTTGTCGGCCGCCCATGTAGCAGGAAAGAACAACATACAAGCCGATTATCTCAGCTGGAATGTCCTGGAACCAGGAGAGTGGGAATTGAATGCGGCAGTCTTTCACAACATTATGGTAAGGTGGGGACAGCTGAGCATGGACCTAATGGCCACTCTAAACAATGCCAAAGCGCCAAGGTTTTTCAGCAGGCGCAGGGAGCACATGTCGGAAGGTCTCGATGCGTTGGTACAGCCGTGGCCGACGAACAAACTTCTGTATATCTTCCCGCCATGGCCAATGATTGGGCGGGTCGTGCGGAGGATAGGAGTTCATGAGGGACAGGTGATTCTCATTGCGCCCGACTGGCCAAGGAGGCCGTGGTATGCAGATCTGATGCATTGTTGGGTGGATCATCCGTGGAGGCTACCCCGATCGAGTCAACCTGTTGAGCCAGGGACCAGTTCTGATGCCACAGGTGGATCGATTCTCACTTACGGCTTGGCTCTTGAGAGGGAGCGATTGCGGCGCCGGGGGTACTCGGCGACGGTAATCGCTACTATGTTGAAGTCGAGGAAGAGGTCTACGTCCTTGTCTTATATTCGGATTTGGCAAATTTTTGAGGATTGGTGCGAAAAACAGGGCTTTAAGCCATTTGTCTCGAGGTTGCCGGATATTTTGTGGTTTCTAAAGGAGGGGCTGGATAAAGGTCTAGCGCTTAGCTCTCTTAAGGTTTAATTAGTGGCCCTGGCTTATTTTAGAGGCCGAGTGCAAGGTAGCGCGCTGGCGACTCATCCGGATGTGTTACGTTTCTTCAGGGCAGTGAAGAATGTTAGACCGCCGGCCAGTGCGACAGATTGTGTTCTGTCCTGGGATTTGAACTTGGTTCTGGAGGCACTGACGGAGTCTCCGTTCGAGCCCATGGGGACAGTGTCTTTGCGCCATTTGGCTTGGAAGACCGCGTTTCTGGTGGCGTCGTGTTCAGCAAGGCAAATTTCGGATCTTCAGGCGCTCTCGTGTAGAGCACCCTTTCTTCAATTTTCGGTGGAGAAAGTAGTACTACGGCCAGTACCATCTTTCCTGCCAAAAGTGGTTTCAACTTTTCATGTAAACCAAGCAATTTCGCTTCCAACTTTTCCAAAGCTGGGAAAGGAGGAGGAGGATCGGGCTCTGCATTGGCTGGATCTCGGAAGGGTTCTCCGTCGCTATCTGAAGAGGACGGAAGGGTTTCGTAGGTCTGACCGCTTATTTGTGCTTTTTGCCGGTCCTCGAAAGGGGGAGGCAGCTTCCAAGGCCTTCATAGCCCGATGGGTAAAGCAGGCTATCGGGGCAGCGTACGAGGCACGTGGTGCAGTGTCTCCGAAGGGGCTCAGAGCTCACTCTACTCGGGGACAGGCGGCATCTTGGGCAGAGTTCGCCTTAGTTCCTCCGGTGGATATTTGCAGAGCGGCGACTTGGTCATCGCTGCACACCTTTGCAAGACATTACAGGTTGGATGTTCAGGCTAGGGGGGACGCAAATGTTGGAGCTTCAGCCATTTTAGCAGGTCGGGGGGTACCTCCCGGTTTTAGGTACTGCTCTGGTACAACCCTACCTTTCCTGGACTGGCCTGGAGAGACGAATAGGAAGGAGAAATTAGACCTTACCTGCTAATTGTCTTTCCTTGAGTTCTCTCCAGGCCAGTCCAGGACCCTCCCGGTTCATTTGCGAGATGAGTGACTCTGGCAGGATTCTTCCTGCATTCCTCCTCGGAGGGTCGCTGTTAATGATCATGCTGAACTTAAATGATTATAGAGGAAGGCGAAGGGCAGGTTGGACTTCCGGTGGTGCGGGGAGGCTCTGCTCTCTGTTTTTTCTCTCCCTAGATGGGGGAGGAACTGGGGGTTTGGAGATTTTGCAAAAGAAAAACAAAACAAAACAAAGTTTTGTTTAGATTCTTACATGAGGGAAGAGCAACTATACTAGCTGGGGGGTTCCTTAGTGCAAATAGTTTGGTTTATTAATCAGTTCTACGGTTCTTTGAAGAAAATATAGTGAATAGGGAGCTGCTTTGTCAATAGAAGACTGAGTCTCTGGCACCAGGGGGAGCTGAATAGGGTGTCAGCAAGACTCTGTGTGTTTCAGTCCTCAGCTGCTGGAGGGGGCTGACAACCCTACCTTTCCTGGACTGGCCTGGAGAGAACAAGGACAGACAATTAGCAGGTAAGGTCTAATTTCTCCTTATCTGAGCTTCTACGAAAGCTTAGATTTGAACTCCTCTAGTACTGACTGGTTTGTTCGTTGGGCAGTCCATGGTATACACAGTATTCATCACCAGCAGCATAATTCAAAGTCATTGATTTTCTTCCTGTCTATCTTTTTCACTGTCCAACTTTCGCATCCATATGATGTCTTGGCTTGGACAAGTCAAATATTTGTAAGGAGAGAGACTTCTCTGCTCTTGAGAATCTTGTCTAGGTCCTTCATAGCTATTCTGCCAAAAGCAATGCATCATCAGATTTCTTGTCTGCTTGTTGTTTCTTTATTGATTGTTGGTCCAAGTAGGTTAAAGTTGTCAACTATTTAAACTTCTTCTCCATCAATGATGAACTCATTGATTTTGCCAGTTGTCAGGATCTGTCTCTTCTTTACGTTAAGGTGCAGGCCCATTTTAAGACTATGTTCCTTGATCTTGAGAAGCAAATGTCTCAGATCATCTTCACTTTCAACCAGTAATGTGGTATCATCAGCATAGGGAAGGTTGTTGCTGGGTCTTCCACCAATCTTCACACCTCTTCATACAGTCCTGCTTCTCTAGGGAGAAAATATTTGTATTTTTATTTATTTATACATTACTTCTATACCGCCCCTTCCAGAGATCAAGGGCGGTTTACAGTTAACAATTGATCAACTTTTACATGGAACAGTGGTATTAACTATTTACAAGGAACATATTGAACAAAGAAACTTGTGTGTCATCTTTCTATTTACATATATACAGGAGTCAGCTTATTCTTAACTTACTTCCTTCTTTAGATGGGTGGGGCAAGACTCTGGGGCTGTTTAGGTAGGGGGAAGGGGGGAGGTTAGTGGGTTGGTTCTGTATTTGCTGGGTGGATGTTTGTGGGAGGAGAAGGGTTTCAGTTCGGTTTTCAAAGTGTTCAGTGAAAAGGAGTGTTTTGAGTCCTTTTCTGAATAGTTGGAGATCTTTTGTCATACGGAGTGTTAGTGGAAGTTCATTCCAGAGTGTGGGGGCAGCAAATGAAAAGGCTCTGGAACTTGTGTTTTTCTTTATCCTACAGATGGTTTTGGGTATGACAAGTGAATGACTTGCATTTTGTCTGCGTGATTCTGGTGGGGAGTGAAGGAAGGTGGTTAGGAGAGAGGGGGAGATATTATTGAGCAGTTTGAATGTTGTAAGGATATTTTGTATTTTACCCGACTGTTTATTGGGAGCCAGTGTAATTCATGTAGAATTGGGGTTACGTGATCAGCTAGGTGGGCTTTAGCAACCACCCTGGCAGTGACGTTCTGGGCTCTTTGTAGTATATTTGTGTTTTTAAGTGGTAGGCTGTTCAGTAGACTATTACAATAGTCAAAGTGGGGGGTAATATGAAGCCTTTTCAAACATCTTTGCTCATTTTTATTTTATTTATTTTATTTGCAAGTATTTCTATACTGCCCCTTCCTGAGATCAAGGGCGGTTTACAATATAACAATCCAAACCATAGTACATAGAACTCACGATTACAGTGCAACGTTAACTTCCAGTAACTATTTCCAAGAACTATTTCCATGAACTATTTACATAAACACTATTTACAAATCAAGTCAGACAGCTGAAGAGATGAGCAGTTTGTATGCAGCGTTTTTACAGTGTAGTTAGTTATAATGGGTAGGATTGTAATTCATGAACATAACATAGGAACATAAGATATGCCATACTGGGTCAGACCAAGGTCCATCAAGCCCAGTATCCTGTTTCCAACAGTGGCCAATCTAGGTCATACGTACCTAGCAGTTTCCCCAAAAGACGCAGTTCCACAATGCTTGTATTGGGTCAAGCATTGATATACTGGGTCCCTTTTTAATAATGGTTTATGGACTTTTCCTCCAGGAACTTGTCCAAACCTTTTTTAAACCCAGATACACTAACAGCCTTTACTACATCCTCCGGTAACAAATTCCAGAGTTTGATTACACGTTGAGTGAAAAAATATTTTCTATTCTTTGTCTTAAATAGTTTAGCCTGTAGCTTCATTGCATGTCCCCTAATCTTTCTATATTCTGATAATGTAAACAATTGATCTACGTTTACCCGTTCCACGCCATTGATTAATTTATAGACCTCTATCACATCTCCCCTCAGCCGTCTCTTTTCCAGGTTGAAGAGCCCTAACCTTTTTAGCCTCTCTTCATAGGAGTAGCCTTCCATCTCCTTTACCATTTTGGTGGCTCTTCTCTGTACCTTTTCTAATAATGCTATATCCGTTTTAAGATATGGCGACCAGAACTGCACACATGTAACAATACAGAGGCATTATAATATCCTTAGTTTTATTTTCCATTCCTTTCCTTATGATACCTAGCATTCTATTGGAACATCATTACTATTGAATTAAGTGGTGAATTTGGATTAGATGTTGAGTAGAGTACAGAGTATGATATTGTGGTACGTGTGTTAGTGTTAGGTTGGGTCATCTTCATTACCACTAGTTATATCACCATAGTACTCAACAAATAGTTGGGTATTCATTTTTTCCGGATTGTTTGTAGGTCCTTAATTGCTCTTAATACATTCCAAAGGATAGGTGCTACATAGGTGATAGCTCTGCTACTTGTTGCTTTGTTTGTTTTACGATAGTCAGTGGGTACTGATATTGTGTTTTATGTACAGCCTGGTCCTATCAGTGTTTGGTAAAATGATTAGTGAGAATAGGTAAGAAGGTGCAATATTGTTGATAAGTTTAAAGGTTATAATTAGTATTTATATTGGATCCTACTTGCAATTGTCAGCCAGTGGAGATTATATAGAATGTGTGTGACAAGATCTGTTCTATGGGAATTGCATATTATACAAGCAGCGACGTTTTGTGCAATTTGGAGTTGTGCTATGACCTTCTTTGGTAAGCCTTGCAGTATACTGTTGCAGTAATGGAAATGTGGCATGATCAACGCTTGGAGCACAGATTGGAAATCGTGGCTGTCACGTAATGGCTTTAGGTATCATTCTTAACTTGTAAAATATTAAGAATATAATATATGCCATACTGGGTCAGACCAAGGTCCATCAAGCCCAGTATCCTGTTTCCAAAAGTGGCCAATCTAGGTGACAAGTACCTTACAGTTTCCCCAAAAGACACAAGTTCCACAATGCTTGTATTGGGTCAAGCAGTAGATATTCTGGGTCCCCTTCAATAATGATTTATGAACCTCTCCTCCAGGAACTTGTCCAAACCTTTTTTAAAACTAGCTATGATAACAGCTTTTATTACATCCTCCGGTAGCAAATTCCAGAGTTTGATTACACGTTGAGTAAAAAAATATTTTCTCTTATAAGTCTTAAATAGGTTATCCTGTAGCTTCATTACATGCCCCCTAGTCTTTCTATAGTTTGATGGTGTAAACAATCAATCTACATTCACCTGTTCCACTCCATTCATTAATTTATAGACCTCTATCATATCTCCCCTCAGCCGTCTCTTTTCCAGGTTGAAGAGCCCTACCCTTTTTAGCCTCTCTTCATAGGGGCGTCCTTCCATCCCTTTTACCATTTTGGTGGCTCTTCTCTGTACCATTTCTAATAACACTATATCCTTTTTAAGATATGGTGACCAGAATTGCAAACAATATTCAAGGTGCAGTCGCACCATGGAAAGATATAGAGGCATTATATCATCTTTTGTTTTATTCTCCATTCCTTTCCTTATGATAGCTAGCATTCAGTTTGCTCTCTCTAGGCCGCCGCTGCACACTGGGTGGAGGGTTTTAACATATTCTCCAGGACCAAGCAGGAAGTCAGTCCTCACTTATGGGTGTCATCGGCGCCGATGAAGCTCCAGCGGAGCATTTCCCCAGCTTTCCATGAAAGCCTTTGAGAATGCAGGCACGCATGCGCGGTTCCCTTCCCGCCTAAAGGTGCCATCTTACCTCAGTCTCTTTTTTTCCGTGAAGCCCATCGGACGTATGTCCTGTTTTTCCCGGAAAAGAGAAGTTTTTTCTTGGCGTTATTTCGCTTTTTTCCTCAGATTCGACGTTGATTCCCCTCCCGCCGGGTTCGGTACGCCGGTATCGAATCCCTTCTTTATTTTTCGGTTTTTGCCCTTAGTGGCTAGGCGTTCGCGCCAAAACTTTTTCTTTTTCCCTGGAAGGCCGGTCCTTTGACCTTGCGGGGTCCCTTTTTTCCCCGATGGCTTCCAGTGGTTTCAAAAAGTGTGATCGGTGCAAGAAGATAATGTCTCTCACCGACACACACGACTGCTGCCTTCGGTGCCTCGACCCGGACCACGATTCTAAAACGTGCGGGCCATGTGGGAAGATGTCTTCCAAGGCACTTCGAAGTTGTCAGCAGCAAAGTGAAAGGCTTTTCTCAGACTCGGCCTCTGCCCGGGCCCGGACCTCGTCTGAGGCTTCGACATCTCGGGATTCCGATCCCGAGAGGCGTCGGAGTTCCTCGGACAGGGGGTTCCCCGACCGGGAACGTAAGAGGAAGAAGCGGCACGTGAGGGCGGCATTGGAGGAGGTCCCTGAGGCCTCGAGGGCCAGGTCTAAGACCCCCGACAGTCGTCCCGGGCCCGTGGACCAGGAGAAGCCGACCAAAGTTCCTCACATCGAGCCAGAGTCTGCTGGACACGTAAGTCCTGTTGTCCACGTGGACTCGCCTCCCCGAGACCCAACGTTGGGCCCGGTGCCGCTGGGGCCCGAGTCGGGGGCTGCTGCATCACCCGAGCTGAGTCTCAGGTTGACAGCCTTGGAGAGCAGAATGTCTGCCTTCATGAATCAGCAGCGGGCGCTGATGGCCAGCCTGTCTGGCGCATCTGCCCCGACCACCAGGACATCGACTTCGAAGTCGACCCTGGAGACCGAGCCGATACTTGAGTCCCTTGCGGCTCGAAGTCGTCCTCGGTCGCGGTCTCCCTCGACCTCCCGCTCGGGACCGAGGGTCTCGACGCCGGTACCTCCGGCGTCGGGGCAGGTGCCCAGAGGCCCCGCGGTGTCGGACCCAGACTCAATATCGGACGAGTCTGCTTGGGAGACCGAAGACGAGGAGTCTCCTGACACCTTCAAGACTCGGTGTGTCCCTTCGGACTCACCTGAGTCTGAGCCCCGGAGTAGATCACCTCCGGAGGATACCAGGTTCTCGGAATTTGTCCGGGATATGGCCGCTGCCCTGGCTATTCAGGCTGACCCCGAGGAAGAGCCTCGAGCCGAGGAGTTCGATGCTCTGCAGTATGACTCTCCTCCGAAGGAGGCCTTTACTGTCCCGGTTCCTCCGATGCTGGAACGACTCCTCTTCCGGATGTGGGAGGCCCCGGCCTCGGCGCCGTTTTTGAGCAAGCGAGTTGATTCCATCTATCGGCTCCGGAAGAGTCCTGTCTTCCAAAAAGCACAGCTACCACACCATTCCATGGTTGTGGAATCGGCCATGCATCGTCTGAAAAGTCAGAAGATGCACTCCGCGGTGCCTCCCAGCAGGGAGGCCCAAAGCCTTGATGGCGTCGGTAGAAAGTGCTTTCAGGGCTCGATGCTTGCTTGCCGTGTCCAGACTTACCAGCTGTACATGGGCATGTATTTGCGAGACCTGGCCAAGGAGTTGGCCGGATTCTCTGCTGGTCTCTCCGGAGAACCCTTGCAGAGTTTTAAGTCCTTGTCTTCGAGGATCCGGGAATGCTCTAAGTTCATTTTCCGCGCCGCCTACAATGGCTTCGAGGCTTCGGCCCGAGTAGGGGCAGCCGGCATCGCGGCTCGACGCCAGGCATGGCTACAGTCATCGGACCTCGAGCCATAGGTTCAGGACAAGTTAGTCGATGTCCCTTGCCGAGGTGAAAACCTTTTTGGCAAGCCTGTGGCCGAGAAGGCCGCCCAGCTCGAGACTGAGCACCTCACGAGGACTAGGCTGTCGAGGAAGACCTCTGCCCCTTCTCAGAAAAAGAAGGGCTCGGGTAAAAAGTCCTTTTACCCGAGGAAGGGCACTGCCTACAAACAGTACCCTCAATTTCAGGCTGCCGAAGCTGCCCCACAGGGTCAGCAAGCCAAGGGCCAGGGTAATGGGCCCCGTAGGCAGAGAGCCCCCAAGCCTTCAGCCTCTGCTACCACTCAGCAGGGTGGGGGTTTTTGACTCCTTGAGTATAGCCATGGCTCCCTTGCTGACCCCGTCCTGCACAGGAGGCTGCCTAGCCCTCTTCGCCCACCTGTGGCCCTTGATAACCCAGGACAGTTGGGTGCTGGACATAGTACGTCGAGGCTATGCCCTCCATTTTCACCAACTGCCTCCACCATACTTTCCAGGGGAACCTTCAAAGCCTCCCCTGCATACAGACCTTCTCCTCCAAGAGCTAAGGGGTCTGTTGGTGGACAGGGCGGTGGAGCCTGTGCCTCCCCACTTCCAAGGTCACGGTTTTTACTCCAGGTATTTCCTGGTACCAAAAAGAACCGGTGGTCTTCGACCAATTTTGGATCTCAGAAACCTCAACAAGTTTCTGGTAAGAGAAAAGTTCAAAATGCTTACTCTTGGAACACTTCTGCCCTACCTCCAGCAGGGAGATTGGCTATGCTCTTTAGATCTAAAGGATGCTTACACTCACATCCTTATTCATCCAGACCACAGAAAGTACCTCAGGTTCACTGGGGGAGGAAACCATTATCAGTACAGGATACTACCCTTTGGCCTGTCCTCCGCTCCCAGGGTATTTACCAAGTGCCCGGCAGTGGTGGCAGCCTACCTGAGAAATCAAGGCATCTTTGTCTTTCCTTACCTGGACGACTGGCTCATCAGGGGCCAAACGTCCATAGAGGTACAACAGGCCACCTCCAGGACCATAGATTTGCTCCAAAGGGTGGGCTTTGTCATCAACTTCGCAAAGTCCACTTTGCTCCCCTCCCAGAACTTGGAGTTCATAGGGGCAAGATTGGATTCTCAACTGGCCAGAGCATTCTTGCCAGTAGACCGGGCACAAAGGCTCGTAGCCTAGTCAGCAGGTTTCTGAACAGTTCCCTGGTCTCTGCCAGACTCTGTCTCAGGCTTTTGGGCCACATGGCATCGACGGTACAGGTTACCCCAAATGCCAGGCTCCATATGAGGCCTGCACAGTGGTGCCTTTGGACTCAGTGGTCACAAGCCTCAGGCAGTCTCAGGGACAGGATCAGAGTGTCCCAAGGTTTTCTGACCTCCCTCAACTGGTGGTTGCACCCCCCCAATTTGCTGGTAGGGGTGCTCTTTCAGATGCCACCCTATACGGTAGTACTGACCACCGATGCATCACTGCAGGGCTGGGGAGCTCATTGTCTAGACAAGTGCACCCAGGGCCTGTGGTCTCCTTGGGAGGCGTCCCAACAGATCAATCTACTGGAACTCAGAGCTATCCGCTTGGCCCTCAAGGCCTTTACTGCTTCCCTGGCTCAACAGTCTGTCTTGATTCAAACAGACAACCAGGTTGCCATGTTCTATGTGAACAAACAGGGCGGTACGGGTTCCCAGCTCCTTTGTCTGTAGGCCCAGGACCTCTGTTCCTTTGCCCTGAAACACAACATGCTTCTCAAAGCGGTATATCTTCCAGGCCAGGAAAATTGCCTGGCCGACAGATTGAGCAGGATTCTGCAACCACACGAGTGGCAGCTGTATCCTTTAGTGGTTCAGAGGGTTTTCCTGAAATGGGGACTTCCATCCATAGACCTGTTTGCCAGTCCACTAAACTACCAGCTACCCAGGTTCTGCTCCAGGCAGCCACATCCTCTGCGGATAGCAGCAGATGCTTTTCTGATTCCATGGACTCAGGGCCTCCTGTATGCGTTTCCTCCCACCCCTCTGGTGGCCCGAACACTGTTCAAGATTCTCAGGGACAGAGCCTCTGTCCTCCTAATAGCTCCCAGGTGGCCGAGGCAACCTTGGTTCCCACTCCTACTCCAACTAGCAGTGGATCTACCTCTGCCTCTGGGGTTGCAACCCGACCTTCTCTCTCAGGATCAGGGCTCCCTGCTGCACCCCAATCTCAAATCTCTCAATCTGATGGCATGGAGGCTGCAAGGGTAGTCTTGGCTCCCTGGGGCCTCTCTCCAAAAGTTGAGGAGGTTGTCCTGGCCTCCAGGAAACAGTCCACTAGGAAGACCTATGCTCTCAAGTGGAAAAGGTTTTCTGTGTGGTGTCAGCTACATACAGAGGATCCTTTCTCCTGTACTGTACCAGTAGTGCTTCAGTACCTCCTGCACTTATCCAATCAGGGTCTGAAGTCCAATTCTGTTCGGGTCCACCTCTCAGCTTTAGCAGCTCACCACTCCTTAGTAAAGGGACATTCTTTATCTGTGCACCCTTTGGTGTCCAGGTTTCTCAGAGGCTTGCTTCTGCTCAAACCTCCCATACGTCCTCCTGCTCCTGAGTGGGAGCTGAATGTGGTCTTGCAGCAGCTGACTCGTCCACCTTTTGAGCCGTTGGCTACTTGCCCTCTTCGCTTCCTTTCCTGGAAGACTCTCTTTCTCATAGCCCTTACTTCGGCTAGGCGAGTGAGTGAGCTTCAGGCCTTGGTCTGTGATAGGCCTTACACCAGAATCTATAAGAACAAGGTAGTCCTCCGGACTCACCCTAAGTTCCTTCCTAAGGTCGTCTCCTCTTTCCACCTCAACCAGGAGGTGGTTCTTCCAACGTTCTTCCCTAGGCCTCATACAAGTCGGGCTGAAGCAGTTCTGCATACCCTGGACTGTAGGAGGGCCTTATCCTTCTACCTTGAATGTACGCAAGGTCACAGGAGGGCTACTCAGCTCTTTGTTTCTTTTGACCCCAATAACTTGGGGTGGCTGTGTCCAAGCGTACCCTGTCCATCTGGGTGGCTGACTGTATCACCTGGGCTTACAAGGCGGCTGACCTTCCTTTGCAGGCTGACCTTCCTTTGCAGGGCCCACCGTGTGAGGGCAATGGCTGCATCAGTGGCTCACCTCCGCTCTGTTCCATTGCAAGACATCTGCAGGGCTGCTACTTGGTCTTCAAGCCAGACATTTGCGGCCCACTACTGTCTGGAGAGGGAGTCCCGTAGGGACAGTGCTTTTGGCCAAGCAGTACTCCGGAATCTCTTTGAGGTCTAGGCAACTCCTGCCCTCATGCCCTCTGGTTGGGCTACCGGTGGAGGGTGTGTCCTTGGAAAGCCTTTTCTGTGTTGCTGAGACTAGAGGGAGTTCTCTTGTTCAGCCTGGGTTCCTGGTAGCCCAGAGCTGGGGAGTCACCCATAAGTGAGGACTGACTTCCTGCTTGGTCCTGGAGAAAGAGTAGTTACTCACCTGTAACAGGTGTTCTCCAGGAGCAGCAGGAATCAGTCCTCACTACCCTCCCTCCTCCTCTTGGAGTTGCAATTGTACATAGTTTAATTTTTATATTTTTGTGTGCTGTTCTTAGCTATGTCATTTGACTGAGGTAAGATGGCACCTTTAGGCGGGATGAAGTTATGAATTTTTACAACTAGGAAAAGATTGAAAGTTACATGTAAAATATACAATCAAGATGGATAGAAAGTGCGATATTAATGACTTTGTAAAGGGACAAGTTGTCACACTCCATGCTGAAGGATATTCGCAATGTGCTATTGCAAAACATTTGCATATATCAAGGTGTGCAGTTCAGAATGTTCTGAAATCAGGTGGCCATACACGTCGTTCAAAATGTGGGCGCAGACGGATAACTACTGGACGAGATGACCGATTCCTCAAAAGCATTATTACATCTAGTCCACATACTTCATCTCAACGTGTGGCTCAGTTAGCTAATGATCGAGGAATAAAGATAAGTGCCAGATCTGTCTGATGACGGCTTGTGGATGAATTCACACTTGTGGCCAGAAGACCTGCCAAGAAGCTTATGATGAACAGGAAACAAATTGCTGCCCGCATACAGTTTTGTAGCAAGATGAAAGACAAATCTGCTGAATAGTGGGAGAGGGTAATGTTCACAGATGAAAGTACATTTCAACAAGTACGTGGGAGTGGTTACAACTACGTCTGTCGACCAGCAGGCGAGAGACTAAATCCGAAGTACACGATCAAGACTGTTAAACACCCACCATCGGTCATGGTATGGGGTGGTATCTCGGCGAATGGACGATGTGGCCTGCACATTTTTGAGAAAGGTGAAAGAGTAAATGCTGCAAAATAAATATCTGTGCTGAACAGTAAAGTTTAAAATACACATGAATGTTTCTGGCACAACTATATTTCAGCAGGACTCAGCACCGTGCCACACTGCAAAAATAGTCAAAAAATGGTTCGTGGACAAGATCGAACTGCTACCAAGTTGGCCATCAAACTCTCCGGATCTGGAGATCCATTTAAGATCTGTCTGCTGTGGCTTGGAAGTGGGGTTGTCAAGGGCCACTTCCGAGGAGTTCTGAAGTGGGGTTGTGAAGGGCCACTTTCAAGGAGTTCCCATATTAGCCGGCAGAGGGCTCTTCAGGGCAGCCGTCAAGGATGCGGTCACAAGAGTAATGGATAAGCTGTCCAGCTGTCAAGACTAACGTAAGGCGCTTAGGACGGACTGAGGATTGAATGCTAGGGGGTGCCATGGCAGCCGCTTCAATCGCAGTGCATTGGAGATAGTCGACAATCTGTCGACAGGGTCAGGCTCAGAGTTATGTGTTGTCTGTCAGCGCTTTAGGGGAATAAGGGGGAGGGTGTCCAGGACCCTAGAGCCAGATGATTGGGGAAAACACACTGGTGCCGGCCAGTGAGTGATGAGGAAGGCCTCGCGTTATCCCTTTTAACAGTTGCACTTCGTGTGAGCAGATCGATTTGTGGTCAGTCCCACCGATGGAGGGAGGGGGGGTTTGATGCCGAAGGGTGGCGTTCCTACAAGTAGGGTCATCTGACAGTTGATCCTGCCTCCAAGCACTGCCTGTGCTCCCGCAGGAGGGCACCGCCTGGATGATTGGGGGGGGGGGGCCTGCCCCCTTAGTGCGCTGGTGTGAGGCAATGGTTACCTAGTTGACTGTCTGGAACATCTGTCCCTTCACAGACAAAGTGCAGAGGCAGGGCAGCACCGTGGTGATGCGTAGTGTGATAGGGCTGAAGCTAGTGAAGCTGTGAATTTGGGAAAAAACGCTGTCTTTCACAAAGCAGCTGACTTGCAGGAGCTGCAATTGCATAGCAACACAGCTAGAGGGAGCAGGCACGAACCTGCAGAGGCTGAGCGAACACACCCAAGTACTGATTATGCAGGGACTAATCAAATGCACCTGAAGAGCAGGCCAGGAAACTCAAGAGGAGAACGGCTTTATAAGCAGAGGGCTGCAGCCAGAATAAGGGGGGGGGGGGAGAAAGAGGAGAAGAGGCCAGGATCCAAGGGAGAGAGACTCCAGGAGAAGCCAGGATCCAAGGGAGAGAGACTCCATGCCTAGAGGGAGGCCTGAGCTCACCAGAAGGATTGAGAAAGGAACTTAAAGGTACTGGAAGGAAAGGTCCTGACAGTGGAATCCCCCATACTGAGAAGCAGAGAGGCCTGGATTCGTTACCTGGCCGTCTCAAGCTTCAGGGATGACAAGCAGTGCCCAGGAGACTCACAGAAACGGTCTGTAAAGGAGACTGTATCCAAGGAAGGGTACCTGGTAAGGAAAATACCAGCAGCACCGACTTAAGGAAGCCAAGGTACAGTGGTACTTTAATTCTAAAAAGAGACTTAGCTCCTAGAAGGGCTTTTGAATCAGATAACCATTCTGAGAGGAATGAAAGAAGGCAGGAGTGCTGGAAGCCACGCCATAGAGGCTTAAGAACAAGTCATGCTTCCTACTTGAAAAACCTTGAACAGCCCAGCTGGAAGATAGGTGAAGGAAATACTAATTTGCGCACTATTGCAGCCAGGGAGAGCTCAAATATAGGAGAAAGCACAGATGAGCTGGAACCCATGCAAGTGGAGCCTGGGGATTTAGAAGCATTGTCACAGGAGGAATTAATGGACTGGTCTATTTGTGTTACGGGAAGCCTTGAGTCACTCCCAGAACTATAGTTTACAAGAACATGCACTAACAATGATTGTGCTTACATTGAGCTAAAGGAGAGCTGGTTTATTTGTTTCACTCCGAAGTTTAGAAAACCCTTTATATTCTACAAGGAACTGTGAAGCCTGTAACAGTTTTACTTGTTTAATAACACTTTGGCACAAACCTGAAAATAAGGAAAACTTTACTTTTGTTACTTAGCGAACCTCAGTGCTAAAAGGGAAATAAAAGCTTTTTGTTTACCCTCTACTTGGCATCCACAACTCATTTCTATAACGAGAACAAGGTGCACCTGGCCCAAAAGAGTCTTTTACTTCTACAATTGATTTAAATGCACAACCTGCCCCTGCAGGCACCGGGGGGGGGGGGGGGGGGGTGGTGACAGTAGCAATTCCCCAACGTGATCCTCAGTCAGGCCTTGAACCTTCCGGTCAGATATTCCTGCCTTTGTGTGTGTTGAGCCAGAGTGCTACCCTTGGGATGATCATGAGGAAGATCGAAGACTGGTGATTCCCAGGCTGGCCTGGAGCCTGACGCTCTGCCTTCATGCACACAGTGACCCTATGTTCAGAGCCACAGAGCCTGCTAGGGGCCTGTCTAGTGCGGAGTTCTCTCCGCAGGGTCGTTGTGGCAATGCTGGGATGAGAGGGCGACCCACATCCTGAAGATGATGGTGTTTCTTCCAGTTATGGGGGAATTGCCTCAGACACTGTAGTGTTGGTGCCCACTTCAATGGCATCCAGCCAATGTGAGTCTTGAGGTGGAATATCAGATGCCCCAAGGGGGACAAGAAGGTATGCTGGATAGCAGTACAGGCCTCCCAAGATGGCAAGGCCAAGGTGGTCTCCACTACGAGGTGTGGGACGGCCAGTACTGGGTTCGATGCCAGTGGGCTTCACAGCAGCAGGCGCTGGCCTCTGTGACAGAGGCAGGCATCAGGTCCCTCGCAGAAGGTGTGCTGCCACCACATGTTCTTGAGGAGCACCTGTGGGAAGCACAGGTATGCAGCATGAGCCCTGTATTACCGGCTATAATCTAATCCGCCCAGAAGAGGGATCCCATAGGTTCCAACCCCTGTTGAAACTCAGCAGGGTCTGATGAGAGGGATATGTGGCCAAGCGGCCCCAGTCAGCAAGAGAGCAGCTGCCCTTTGGCAGCGCTGCTGAGTCTGTGAAGTGGAACAAACCAGTGGGTGATAAGGGACTTTCTCTGTATGTCCATGCACCGACTAGTAGACCATGAGTATGAAGTTTCAGAAAGCCTTTGACAAGGTCCCTCATCAGAGACTTTTGGCACAACTAAAGAGTCATGGGATAGGAGGCAGTGTACTACTGTGGATCAGGAACTGGTTAAAAGAAAGAAAGCAGAGGGTAGGGCTAAATGGCCAATTTTACCAATGCAGAAAGGTGAATAGTGGTGTACCCCAGGGATCTGTGCTGGGTCCGCTGCTTTTTGACATATTCATAAATGACCTGGAAAGGGGAATAACAAGTGAGGTTATCAAATTTGCAGATGACACAAAACTATTTAAAGTTGTTAAAACCCAAGAGGATTGTGGAAAATTGCAAGAGGATCTTGATAAATTGGAAGACTGGGCATCAAAATGGCAGATGAAATTTAATGTGGACAAGTGCAAAGTTATGCACCTAGGGAAGAACAACCCAAACTATGGTTGCACGATGCAAGGTTCCACATTAGGAACCACCACCCAGGAAAAAGATTTAGGCATCATTGTCGATAAAATGTTAAAACCATCAGCCCAGTGTGCAGTGGCGGCCAAGACAGCAAATAGAATGCTAGGTATCATAAGGAAAGGAATGGAAAATAAAACAAAAGATATTATAATGCCTCTTTATGGTTCCATGGTGAGACCACACCTTGAATATTGTGTGCAATTCTGGTCGCCGTATCTTAAAAAGGATATAGAGTTATTAGAAAAGGTTCAGAGAAGAGCCACCAAAATAGTAAAGGGGATGGAAGGATACTCCAATGAAGAAAGGCTAAAAAGGTTAGGGCTCTTTAACCTGGAAAAGAGACGGCTGAGGCGAGATATGATAGTAAATTAATGAATGGAGTGGAACGGGTAAACGTAGATCGATTGTTTACATTATCAGAAATAGAAAGACTAGGGGACATGCAATGAAGCTACAGGGTAAACTATTTAAGACTAATAAAAGAAAATATTTTTTCACTCAACGTGTAATCAAACTCTGTAATTTGTTACCGGAGGATGTAGTAAAGGCTGTTAGTGTGGCTGGGTTTAAAAAAGGTTTGGACAAGTTCCTGGAGGAAAGGTCCATAAACCATTATTAAGAAGGGACCCAGGATATCAATGCTTGATCCACGCGCCACCTAGATAAGGTCTTAGATAGTGCTGGGGAGGATTCTGCTGTCTTGGTATATGTTGGTACCAATGACATAGGAAAATGTGGTAGGGAGGTTCTGGAGGCTAAATTTAGGCTTTTAGGTAGGAAGTTGAAATCCAGAACTTCCAGGGTAGCATTCTCCGAAATGCTTCCCGTCCCACGAGCAGGACCCAAAAGGCATGCAGAGCTCTGGAGTCTCAATACGTGGATGAGACAATGGTACAGAGATGAAGGGTTTGGATTTGTTAGGAACTGGGGAACATTCTGGGGAAAGGAGGGGCTCTTCCGAAGGGATGAGCTTCACCTTAACCGGGTTGGAACCAGGCTGCTGGCATTAACCTTTAAAAAGGAGACAGAGCAGCTTTTAAACTAGATAATAGGGGAAAGCCAACAGTCACCCAAGAGCGGATGGTTCGGAAGAATGTATCCTTGAAGGATACTACCAAAAGCAGAGAGGTTCAAAAAAAAAAGAGTAAAGTAGCCTAAATGCCCTCGAGTATGGAGGAGATAGAGCTTAAAGATCCCAAATTACCCATGTCTACCAATAGCCAAATTATCATGAATAAAATACAGTCTCTAAAATGCTTGTATGCAAATGCTAGGAGTCTAAAAAATAAGATGGGAGAGTTAGAATATATAGCACTAAATGAGAGGTTAGATATGATTGGAATATCAGAGACATGGTGGAAGGGGGACAACCAGTGGGACACTGATACCTGGGTACAAACTATATCGTAATGATAGAGCTGATCAAATTGGTGGAGGGGTTGCGCTCTATGTTAGAGAGGGCATTGAGTCAGAAAGGATTAAAGTTTTGCAGGAAACAAAATTTGCTGTAGAATTTCTATGGATTGAAATTCCATGTAAAAAGGGGAAGGCGATGGCAGTGGGGGTGTACTATCGACCGCCTAGCCAGAATGAACAAATGGATGATGAAATGCTCAAAGAAATCAAGGAAGCTAACAAAAGTTACAGCGCAGTAATAATAATGGGTGATTTCAATTACCCCAGTATCGACTGGGTCAGAGTCACAGCAGGACATGCTAGGGAGATAAAGTTCCTAGATGACATAAATGACTGCTTCTTGGAGCAGCTGGTTCATGAACCAACCAGAGGGGAAGCCATATTAGACCTAGTCCTTAGTGGAACACCAGATCTAGTGCAAGAGATAAGGGTGTTGGGGCCACTTGGCAATAGTGATCATAGCATGATCACCTTTGATTTAATTAGTGGAGGAGGGATAGTAAGGAAATCCACAGTACTACCTTTTAACTTTCGAAAGGGAGACTATGATAAAATGAGGAAAATAGTTAAGAAAAAACTAAAAGGAGCAGTTGCAAAGGTTAAAGACTTACATCAAGTTTGGGTGTTGTTTAAAAATACTATCTTGGAAGCCCAGACCAGCTGTATTCCACGCTTTAAGAAAAGTGGAAGGAAGTCCAAAAAACTGCCAGCATAGTTTAAAGGTGAGGTCAGAGAGGCTGTTGCCAAAAAAGCATCTTTCAAGAAATGGAAAAAAGAGCCAAACGACGAAACCTGGAAACAGCACAAGCACTGGCAAGTCAAATGCAAGGCATTGATAAGGCAGGCAAAGGAAGAATTTGAGAAGAAGCTTGCTGCGGAAGCAAAAACGCGAAATAAAGACTTTTTCAAGTACATTCGTAGCAAAAAACCTGTGAGAGAGTCAGTTGGTCCATTAGATGTTAGAGGGGTTAAAGGGGCACTAAGAGGCGACAAGGCGATAGCTGAGAGACTGAATTAATTCTTTGCTTCGGTCTTTACTGAGGAAGATGTAGGGATGTTACCAATGACTGAAGTGGTATTTAAAGGTGTGGAAGAATTGAAGGAAATATCGATACATCGGGAAGATGTATTACAACTATTAGATAAAGTGAAGAGTAGCAAATCACCTGAGCCAGATGGTATACATCCAAGGGTGTTGAAAGAACTGAAATATGAGATTGCAGACCTGCTATTAGTAATCCGTGAACTATCATTAAAATCATCTCTAATACCTGAAGATTGGAGGATCGCCACTGTAACGCCAATTTTTAAAAAAGGGTTCCAGGGGTGATCCGGGAAACTACAGACTGGTGAGCCTCACGTCAGTACCGGGAAAAATGGTAGAAACCATCATTAAGAATAAAATTACTCAGCATGTAGATAGTCATGGCCTAATGGGAGACAGCCAACATGGATTTAGACAAGGAAGATCTTGTCTTACTAATCTGTTATGTTTTTTTGAAGGTGTGAATAAACAGGTGGACAAAGGTGAGTTGGTTGATATAGTGTATCTGGACTTTCAGAAAGCCTTTGACAAGGTCCCTCATCAGAGACATTTGGCAAAACTAAAGAGTCATGGGATAGGAGGCAGTGTACTACTGTGGATCAGGAACTGGTTAAAAGATAGAAAGCAGAGGGTAGGGCTAAATGGCCAATTTTCCCAATGGAGAAAGGTGAATAGTGGTGTACCCCAGGGATCTGTGCTGGGTCCGCTGCTTTTTGACATATTCATAAATGACCTGGGAAGTGGAATAACGAGTGAGGTTATCAAATTTGCAGATGACACAAAACTATTTAAAGTTGTTAAAACCCAAGAGGATTGTGGAAAATTGCAAGAGGATCTTGATAAATTGGAAGACTGGGCATCAAAATGGCAGATGAAATTTAATGTGGACAAGTGCAAAGTTATGCACCTAGGATAGAACAACCCAAACTATGGTTACACGATGCAAGGTTCAACATTAGGAACCACCACCCAGGAAAAAGATTTAGGCGTCATTGTGGATAACATGTTAAAACCCTTGGCCCAGTGTGCAGCAGCGGCCAAGAGAGCAAATATAATGCTAGCTATCATAAGGAAAGGAATGGAAAATAAAACAAAAGATATTATAATGCCTCTATATGGTTCCATGGTGAGACCGCACCTTGAATATTGTGTGGAATTCTGGTCGCCGTATCTTAAAAAGGATATAGTGATATTAGAAAAGGTTCAGAGAAGAGTCACCAAAATAGTAAAGGGGATGGAAGGATACTCCTATGAAGAAAGGCTAAAAAGGTTAGGGCTCTTTAACCTGGAAAAGAGACGGCTGAGGGGAGATATGATAGAAGTCTATAAATTAATGAACGGAGTGGAACGGGTAAACGTAGATCGATTGTTTACATTATCAGAATATAGAAACACTAGGGGACATGCAATGAAGCTACAAGGTAAACTATTTAAGACTAATAAAAGAAAATATTTTTTCACTCAATGTGTAATCAAACTCTGGAATTTGTTACCGGAGGATGTAGTAAAGGCTGTTGGTGTAGCTGGGTTTAAAAAAGGTTTGGACAGGTTCCTGGAGGAAAGGTCCATAAACCATTATTAAGAAGGGACCCAGGATATCTATGCTTGACCCAGTACAAGCATTGTGGAACCTATGTCTTTTGGGGAAACTGCTAGGTACGTATGACCTAGATTGGCCACTGTTGGAAACAGGATACTGGGCTTGATGGACCTTTGTCTGACCCAGTATGGCATATCTTATGTTCTTAAGGCGTCCTCTGTGCCTGAGGAGTTGTGAATTTTTATTTATTTATTTTATTTATTTACAGTCTTTTATAACATGCTATTCGACATCAGTGCGGTTTACATGGAACAGAAAACTTACAACAGTGCAGCATGCCGCTTTGTGTTTACAAAGAACGGGTACTAAAACTTGGATAGCAGTGGGGTAACTATTTACACATAGGTATCACGACTGAGTCATATCGAAGGTAATCGTAGTCATGGATGGCTTGCCAGGTATGTTGTTGTGGCTGTACTAGGTGGGGGTGGGGGGGAGGCTGTTAGGGTGCTGTCCTCCAGGTAGTATTTGAGGAAGAGGTGGTGCTTCAATGCCTTCCTAAACTGGGTTAGATCAGGGATTGCCCGGATGGTGGGTGGTAGGGCATTCCAGCATTTGGGTGCACAGAACCTGAAAGCCCTGTTTGTTGTTGCCTGGGTGCATTGGGTTATTGCCTTCGGGATTACCAGTGTGTTGACTGTTGCAGATCTTCTAGATCTGTTTGGGGAGATGGTGTGGATAAGCTCCATGAATGAAGTAGAGGAGAGCCCATTGATGGCCTTGAAAGTCAGCAGTAGGGTTTTGAAGGAGAGTCTGCCATGTATCGGGAGCCAGTGGAGCTGTTTCATGATGGGCGTCACATATTCACTCCTGGAAGGCCCGTGTAGGTCTCTCGCCGCGGTATTCATCGCAAGCTGGAGTGGGTTCAGGGTGGATTGTGGGAGCTTTTGTAGGATTTCATTAGCATAATCAAAGTGTGGTATAATCAACGTTTGATAAATTGTCCGGAAGTCGTCCGGCACTAGCAGGGAACGTATGTGCCTAAGTATTTGGATCTTGTGGTAGACTGCTCTTATTGTGTTGCTTATGTGTACCTTCCTGTCCAGGCATTGGTCTAAAGTGACGCCAAGGTATCGGATTGTGGTTTTGGTTTGTAGTTCTGCTTCCTTAACCTTTAAATGGGGTGGTGGGGTGAAGTTTTGGTTCCTCGTATTGAAAAGGACCTCAGTTTTCTTGTGCTGTATTCTAAGGTTCCGAGTTTGGAACCAGCCGGATACTGCATTAAGAATGTCATCTTTCACATTCTTAGATGCAGTTGGTTCTTCCCCAGTGCATGAGGAGTTGTGAATATCATCTTTCACATTTGTAGATGCTAGTCCTACCCTGCAGTCAATGTGAGTGGCTCCTGATTTTCTTGACTGTGCCATCGGAGGGAGATTGCCAAGCTTTTCCTTGGAGGCCACAAGGAGTGCATCTCATCCTTCGGAGCCCAGAAGGAGTGCATCACATAGAGGTTGGGAGCTTGCCAGGCTTCCTCCGGAGGCCCACAAGGAGTGCGTCTCGTTCACATCTGGTGGAGTGTCCAGCCTTCCTTTGGGGCCACAAAGGGAGCATCTCATCCATGTCAGGTGGATTGGCAAGGATTGCCAGATCTTCCTTTGGAGGCCCACAAGGGGTGCAACTTATTCAAGTGTCTTGGTAAGGAATGCACCTCCTAGTCCTTGGACTACTCTTCTGATGCCTTGGGTTGGCACTCAAGTCCAGACCGAGTGGCCTCTGGATTTCCTTTAGAAGACTGACGTAAACCTCTGCGCTCTTTCTTTTTTTTTTTAAACCTGGGTTTCAACATCCCGTGCGGACTCTGTGATGAGATGAGGTCAATATCACCAGTTCGGGGTCTGACATGGGGTACTGCCGCTGTTGTTTGTTGAGGCTGCAGAGAGCTGATGAGTATGCCTTCTGAAGGTCTGTGTGTGACTGGAAGCAATGCATGCTTTCGAGTCTGTGCCGACTCCTGGTGACCCAGTGGTTCTTGGGTTTCTCGGCAGTGTAACTGGAAGTAAACATAGAAACATAGAAATATGACGACAGAAAAAGACCACATGTCCTATCTAGTCTATCCTTCCATAACAACTACAACAGCCCCTTTTTACCGTTAGAGATCCTCTGTGTTTGTCCCATGCTTTTTTGAATTCAGTTACTGTCCTCATCTCTACCACCTCCACTGGGAGACTATTCTATGGATCCACTACTCTTTCCGTAAAGAAATATTTCCGCATATCACTCCTGAATCTATCTCCCTTCACCCTCATCCCATGTTCCCTCGTAGCAGAACTTGATTTCAATTGAAAGAGGCTCTCTCCCTGAACATTTAGGACTGGGGTTTCTAGTCCCACAGGTGCTCCTTGTGGTCTTGGGCAAGCCACTTAACCCTCCATAGCCCATGTTCCCTGTAAAATAGTTATCTCCAAGTTATAATGCCCTGTTCAATGTAATTTCAGTTTGTTCAATGTAAACCACACTGATACAGAATAGCGCGGTATATAAGAGAATAAAATAAATAAATAAATAAACATTTATGCCACAGAGGTATTTAAACATCTCAATCATATCACCTCTATCCCGACTTTCCTCTAAGGTATACATATTAAGATCCTTCAGTCTGTCCTCATATGCTTTATAATGAAGACCATTAACCATTTTAGTAGCCACCCTCTGTACTGACTTCAGTCTGTTTACATCCTTTTGAAGGTGCGGTCTCCAGAATTGCACACTATACTCCAAATGAGGTCGTACCAAAGACTTATACAGAGGGATTATCACCTCCTTTTTTCTGCTAGCCATTCCTCTCTGTATGCACCCAAGCATCCTTCTAGCTTTTGCCGTCGCCTTTTCTACCTATTTAGCTACTTTAAGATCATCAGACACAACCACGCCTAGGTCCCGCTCTTCTTTAGTGAACAAAAGTACTTCACCCCCTATACTATATTGCTCCCTTGGATTGCTGCAGCCCAAATGCATGACCTTACATTTTTTAACATTAAATCCCACCTGCCAAATTCTAGACCATTCTTCAAGCTTAGCTAGATCCCTCCACATGTTATCTACCCCTTCCTGGCTGTCTACTCTATTGCAGATTTTGGTATCATCCGCAAAGAGGCAAACCTTACCGGAAAGCCCTTCCGCTATATCACTAACAAAGATGTTAAAAAGAATCGGACCAAGGACAGATCCCTGGGGCACACCACTGATAACATCCTTCTCCTCAGAGTGAGCTCCATTTACTTGTACTCTTTGTCGCCTCCCACCCAACCAATTTCTAACCCAAGCAGTAACTTTAGGGTCCATCCCTAGGGTGCTCAGTTTGTTTATAAGTCGCCTGTGAGGAACAGTGTCAAAGGCTTTACTGAAATCTAAATACACCACATCTAGGGCTCTCCCTCGGTCCAACTCCCTGGTCACCGAGTCAAAGAAATCAATCAGATTTGTCTGACAAGACCTGCCTCTGGTGAATCCATGCTGCCTCGGATCCTGTAATCCGCTGGACTCCAGAAACCTCACTATTTTCTCTTTCAGCAGCGTTTCCAATAATTTACTCACCACCGAAGTTAAACTAACCGGCCTGTAGTTTTCAACCACATCCTTACTTCAGCTTTTGTGTAAAGGCACCACATGAGCCTCTCTCCAGTCCTTTGGCACCACTCCCGACTCCAACGAGGCATTGAAAAGGTCATTCAGTGGAGCTGCTAGAACGTCCCCAAGTTCCCTCAGTATTCTCGGGTGTATCCCAAATGGTCCCATCGCTTTGTCTACTTTAAGTTGAGATAGTTTCTCACGAACAGTCTTTTGAAAATTGTTCAAGATGTCCTTTGCTTCTGTTCCTATTTGTGGGTGTTTTCTGAGGTCCTGCTCCTGGTTCTTCATCTGTGAACACAGAACAAAAATATTTGTTAAGCAATTCTGCTTTATCCTTATCAGCTTCTACATATTCCTCCCCTGCACCCTTGAGTCTGACAATACCATTCTTGCCCTTCCTCTTCTCACTAATATATCTGAAAAATATCTTATCCCCCCATTTTATTGCATTGGCTATTTCCTCCTCCTTTTGAATCTTTGCCTTCTTGACTACTTTGCTAGCTTCTCTAAGTTTTTTCCAAATACAGATGCCTGTCTTCCTCTCTCTGTGATCTCTTGTATTTAATGAAGGCCTCCGTCTTTTTCTTCACTTTTTCAGCTACTTCTTTCGAAAACCATAGCGGTCTCCTTTTCCTTTTACCTTTATTTACCATTTTAACAAAAAGGTTGGTTGCCCTTAAAATATCCCCTTTCAGTTTTTCCCACTGTTTTTCTGCATCCCTCAGCTGTTCCCATCCAACTAACGACTCCTTGAGGTATTGGCCCATCTTTGCAAAGTCTTCCTAAAGTCTAAGATCCTCGCCTTTGAATGGATTCTAACAGCCCTAGTCCTAATACTGAACCACACCATCTGGTGATCACTGGATGCAAAATGATCTCCCACTACAACATCAGAAACACTTTCACCGTTGGTAAGCACCAATTCCAGTATGGCCCCTTCTCGTGTGGGGTCTGTAACCAATTGCCTGAATAGTTCTCCCTGTAGAGAATCCAGGATCTCCTTACTTCTAGATGATACTGCAGCAGGAATGTGCTAATCAACATCTGGCATATTGAAATCTCCTATCAGTTGCACTTCCCCTTTCCTAGCAATGCTGCGCATGTCTTCAATTAACTCTGTCCACCTCTTCCTCTTGTGAGGGAGGTCTGTATATCACACCAATGTAAATAGATTTCTCTTTCCCTCTTTCTAGTTTAACCCACAATGCCTCCCCTCTCCCTTTTAAGCTCTGTAATTCCAAAGCTTTAATAGTAGTTTTTACATTTAGTGCCACGTCTCCTCCCCTATTTCCTACCCTGTCCTTTCTGAATAAAGTATAGCCAGGTATAGTTACATCCCAATCATGGTTTTCTGTGAACCATGTTTCTGTAACTGCCACTAAATCCAAGTCAGCCACTCCCACCAAAGCTTCAGCATCAGGGATCTTATTTCCCATGCTACGGGCATTTATACACACTGTTTTGCATATGTTACCCCTGTTACCCATTTCCATAAAGTTATTTAATGTATCACCTACCTGGGGGCTTTCACTTACCTGGGGGTTTTCTTCACCCATCCCCACCGAATCTAGTTTAAAGCCCTCTTCAGTAGATTAGCCAGTCTACTACTGAGGACGCGTTGACCTTTCTTGGACAGATGGATGCCATCTCTGCTCTGCAACCCTTGGAACAGCATCCCATGGTCTAGGAAACCAAAGTAGATTTCCAGGCTGCTCATTATAGGCAATGGAGGGTTAAGTGACTTTGTCCAAGGTCACACTCTTAGGAGGCTGTGTAAGACGCACTGGAAAATGACAGACTTGCGGTTGCTGATTTTTTTTTTTTTTTTAAATGGATGCTTGACCCAGCAGAGACTTGCTCCAGGTCAAATGGAGTGTCCGAAGCAGGAATTGAACCCATGTGTAAAGGTTCCCCATCCCATCCTCTTCTGTTCTCCTCTCCGTCTACTCCCCTGCACCATCTCCATTCGTCCTGTCAGAGAGCTACATGGTATAACTTTTGCTGTGCGTGATCAGGCAGTTATTCTAAGCCTCGGGTGCCGGGGACGGAAGAATGGCGCGCCCCGATGCTTCTTTAGTCAGCGCGGAGAGCAAGTCTGCACCTCGCTACTGCCGGCTGTCCTGTCTTGATGCTTCTTTGATCGGTGCGGAGAGAGAGGGTATGCTAAGGAGAATGGAGCTCCAGATGATTGGCGCCACTGCGGGTACTGGGGGCATCATGCCATCGGCGCCAAAGGGAGCAAGGGCTCACAGTGCTGATCATGTGTACCGGGAGTGATGTCCCCATCGGCACATTGAACGTTGCTGGAGTTTTCCCTGAGCCGGGCGCGGTCAGACCGGCCCCGGCGAAGCAGACAGCTTGTCAAGGAGAACGGAGCATTCAGCCACACTTCAGCTTCAAGAGAATCTGCACCATGCTGCCAGGATGGAGGCTCATAGCCTCGGGGTTTTCAGCCAGGGAGGGGCATTGCTTCGGGCTTCCCTTGTTGTCATGGCATAAGCCTATGGTGGCATAGGGGGCGGAGCTGGACGTGCTGATCTCAGCTCTTCAATCAGGATGGCGACCAGGAGCTCTGGAGGCTGCGGCCACAGAAATGGTGCCCTGGGAGTTCCGGAGGGCAGAGTCCAAGTAACGAGGATCTGCATCGACCACTGGGAGTCAGCAACAGGGGATGGGGCCCTGAGGCACATCCTGAGGGGCGGCGGCTGCTGGCAGCGGTGTCCCTCGAATGCACGTGGCTGGCTGAAAGTAAGTAGCGTCTGCCCAATTGACATTAGGAGCTGCGTCAGCCATTTGGAGCCTGGGCTGGGGATGGAGGCCCTGAGGCACATCCTGAGTGGCAGCGGATCTGCCCCAGATCTCTGTGCAGCGGCATCCGTTTGGGAGAATCTGGTGCAGGCTGAGAGCACATGGCTGGTAAGCGTAGGGGCTCTAAGCCTCAGTCCCTTAGTCAGAAGAAGTGCTGAACGCCACTGGAACTGATCTGAAAAAAAGAAGCTTTAATGGCAATTTTTAAAACTAACATATACATACGCAACGAAAGATGAGAATTTTTCTTCTTAATTTTATTTATTTTAAACAGGTTTGTATAGGTAGATTTCAGTAGGAGAGTAGAAAAATCTGTCTTGCTGGCAAGGCGGAAGAACTGAAATTGGCTAGCTAGGGGTGGGTCGGGGGGTGAGGCCAGTTGGCTCATGCTCAGAAGGGCAAAAGCTCTTCTGAGCTATGGAGAGTACTTCCATCTCGGCGCTGTCAGATGATGTCACCAAGTGTGGCTGACTCATCCTGCTTGTCCTAGGAGAAAATCCAGTACTAAGCCCCTAACTTCTTTTCCCTGCCCAAACTTGACCCTTTATTTAGTTATTTATTTATTTAGGAGTTCAGTGAAATTTTATGTATAAATGTAGGTATTCAACTCTAGTGCATTTTTAAAGAGGCCAATTTAGGAGCCTACGTAACTCACAGATAGGAACATAAATCCTTTGAATATCAGGAATATCAGGCATAGTACAAAATAATTGAATGTTTGTGCAAAATAAGTTTCAGCTGCTACAAATCCTTTTTTTTTTGAAAGGCAGATAACCTCTTTCAGTAAGATTTCTGTTGTAATCTCTGTTGGTTCTATACCTGGCATCTCCTCTGGAGACAGCCGACTTCTGGTTTCTTTAAGGCATTTGGATGGGGATTTTGGGGACCCTGCAGACAAGGGCAGCTAGGCAATCAGCTGCCTGAGGCAATGGATGAGATGATGCCCCCCCCCCCCCTCAGAGTGGTGGAGGGAGGCTTCCTCAAAATTCCAGTCAGGGACTGAACCAAACCAAAAAGCCAATGAAATGCAAGATGTTTGCACACCAAGGAACTAAAAGAAAGAGCAGGAACCACAGCACAGTTTATAATAACAAATTATTGCTCATTTTTATTTTGTTGTTAAAAACTGCGTTATGGTGCTTGCTTTTTCTTTTTGAACATATGTTTTGCATTCACAGAACCCTCTCCCTCAACAACAGGTGCAGTGCAGAACCAGGACATTCACCCACAGAACTCAATATCTTTAAAAAAAATCTGATTCTGGGCATCTCACTAACAACAAACATTCTCCACTACCAGGCATATTGTGAACTAGTACAAAATCCTACAACAAAGTAACTGAGGATCTATAGAGCAAATCTACCATTCCATATCAGTACCAACTTTCAAACCTAAGCTTTCTTTAGAAGCTCAGATGACAAGACTTTGACTTTCATACTTTGGACACATCATGCGAAGAGAGAGATCATTAGAGAAAGACATTATGCTTGGCAAGATAGAAGGTCAACGCAAAAGAGGAAGGCCAGCAATGAGATGGATCGATACAATAACAGCAGCTACGGGTACCAGTCTGTCAACAATGAGCCGCCTGACTCAAGACCGAACACAGTTTAGGATAGCTATCCAGAGGGTCATGAAAATGAAATGAGAGTCAGAAGCTGTAAAGATGTCTTACACATTGGAACATGGAACGTACAAAACATGAACCAAGGGAAGTTGGAGGTGGTCAAGAATGAAATGGAACGTGTACAACTTGATCTGTTGGGTGTCAGCGAACTGAAATGGACTGGCATTGGGCACTTTGCATCAGATGATCACATGGTCTACTATGCTGGAAATGAAAGACGAAGAAGAAATGGTGTTGCATTTATAATAAAGAAGAAACTTGCAAGAACTGTAATGAAATACAATGCAGTCAGCGAATGCTTAATCTCTATTCGTCTACGAGGATTGCCTATCAACACAACTATAATTCAAGTATATGCCCCAACAACAGCTGCAGAAGAGAATGAAATTGAAGAGTTCTATGAACAAGTACAAGCTGAAATTGACAGAACATGCAAACAGGATATCCTGATAGTCATGGGTGACTGGAACGCAAAAGTTGGCAACAAAGAAGAAGGCAAAGTAGTTGGAAAATATGGACTTGGCAACAGAAATGAAGCTGGAGAAAGGCTGATAGAATTCTGCAAGACCAATGATCCATTCATCTCAAACACCTTCTTCCAGCAACACAAGCGGCGACTGTACACATGGACTTCACCCAATGGATTGTATAAAAATCAAATTGACTACATCTGTGGAAGTCAACGATGGAAAAGCTCTGTAACATCAACAAAGACAAAACCAAGGGAAGTTGGAGGTGGTCAAGAATGAAATGGAACGTGTACAACTTGATCTGTTGGGTGTCAGCAAACTGAAATGGACTGGCATCGGGCTGGAAAGCAATGAGCACAAATGCTCGAAGCTTAGCGAAAAAAATTCCAGACCTGGAAGCCCTAATGTTGGAAACGGATTTGGACATCGTGGCCATTACAGAAACATGGTTTAATGAATCGCATGATTGGGATATAGCCATAGCTGGCTATAATCTATTCAGAAGAGACAGAGAAAATGGAAAAGGAGGAGGAATAGCCTTGTATGTCAAAAGCAGCATTAAAGCTACTGAAATGCAGGGAACATGGGGAAAAGAAGAAGCGCTTTGGATTGCATTGGAAAGAGGAGATGGCACTGTCATCCATATTGCCGTAGTCTACAGACCTCCGACTCAAATTGAAGAGAGAGATAACGAATTGATTATAGATATTGCCAAGATAGCAACAAAGGGGGAAGCAATCATATTGGGTGACTTTAATCTACCTGATGTGGATTGGATTACTCTTTCTGCACATCTGGAAACAAGCAAAAAAATTGTGGATGCTCTCCAAGGTGCATTACTTAGACAAATGGTGATGGAACCAACCAGGGAAAGCTCAACGCTGGATTAGTGCTCACCAACAGTGATAACATGTCGAATGTCTGCATGAGTGCCCCTGTGAGCAACAGCGACCATCACACGGTGTGGTTTGAGATAAAAGCCATGGTACAGGCCAATCATAGCAAGCTCAAAGTCCTAAACTTCAAAAACACTGACTTCAATAAAATGGCCGAGTACTTAAAGGAGGAGATGACGGGGTGGAAGGAGATAAGGGAAGTGGAATTGCAATGGACTAAACTAAAGGCGGCAATAAAAGGGGCAACAGATAAATATGTAAGAAAAATAAATAAAAACAAGAGGAGAAGGAAACCTATTTGGTTTTCCAAAGAGGTAGCTGCTCAAATAAAGGCAAAAAATACAGCTTTCGCAAAATTCAAAAGCTTGCAAACAGAAGAACCCAGAAAGAATACAGGATCAAGCTCAAAAAGTCAAAAAGAGAAATAAGGATAGCAAAATCAAAGGCAGAGGTAAAGATGGCTAAAGATGTTAAAGGTGGCAACAAAACCTTCTTCAGGTATATTCAGGAAAGGAAGAAGATCAGAGTTGGAATTGCAGGACTCAGAAGTGCTGGGAAAGGACTCGTGGAAAGTGACACTGAAAAAGCAAAATTGCTAAACAAATACTTCTGCTCTGTTTTTACTAAACAAGATCCTGGAGATGGACCAGCTGTGACTCCCAAATATAAAAATAGGAATGAAGTAGATACCACACCATTCACAGAAGATGAGATGTTGGAACAACTTGCTAAACTGAAAGTGGACAAAGCCATGGGACCAGATGGGATAAATCCCGGGATACTGAAAGAGCTCAGAGAGGTTCTTGCAGGACTGTTAAAGGATGTCTTCAACAGATCCTTGGAAACAGGAGTCGTTCCTCAGGACTGGAGAATGGCTAATGTTGTACCTCTACACAAAAGTGGTGACAGGGAAGAAGTGTCAAATTACAGGCCCGTGAGCCTTACCTCGGTGGCAGGAAAAGTAACGGAGGCGCTCCCGAAAGAGCGAATAGTGAACTTTCTCAAAACCAACAGGTTGCAAGATCCAAGGCAACATGGTTTTACCGAAGGACGGTCTTGCCAAACAAATCTGATTGAGTTCTTTGATTGGGTGACCAAGGAACTAGATCTGGGGCATGCAATGGATGTCATCTATCTGGATTTCAGCAAAGCCTTTGATACTGTTCCTCATAGGAGGCTTGTCAATAAACTCAGGAGCTTGGGGATGGGTCCCAAGATAGTAAACTGGATTAGAAATTGGTTGACTGACAGACAACAGAAGGTGATGGTACATGGAGCTCACTCGGGTGAGAGGAAGGTGATTAGCGGGGTGCCTCAGGCTTCGGTCCTGGGCCCGGCACTGTTCAATATATTTGTGAGTGATATTGCTGAAGGACTGAATGGAAAAGTCTGTCTTTTTGCAGATGACACAAAAATTTGCAACAGAGTGGACTCCCCCAAGGGAGTGGTTAACATGAGGAAAGATCTGCAAAAGCTGGAAGACTGGTCTAATGCTTGGCAACTACGATTTAATGTGAAAAAGTGCAGTGTCATGCACTTGGGTAGCAGAAATCCAAGGGAAAAGTACACGATAGGGGATGAGAGGTTGGTATGCACGGTTCAGGAGAAAGACCTTGGTGTGATTATCTCTGATGATCTCAAGGTGGCAAAACAGTGCGACAAGGCGGTGGCAAAAGCCAGGAGGATGTTGGGCTGCATACAAAGAGGGATTACCAGCAGAAAGGAAGAGGTACTTATGCCACTGTAAAAGTCACTGGTGAGGCCTCACTTGGAATACTGTGTTCAATTTTGGAGACCATATCTTGCAAAAGATGTAAAAAGACTGGAAACTGTTCAGAGAAAGGCGACCAAAATGATTTGGAGCCTGCGTCAGAGGTCTTATGAGAAGAGACTTGAAGACCTAAATATGTACACTTTGGAGGAGAGGAGGGACAGGGGAGATATGATTCAGACCTTTAAATACTTAAAGAGAAATGATGAACAAACAAAGCTCTTCCAAAGACGGGGAAGCTGTAAAACTAGAGGGCATAACATGAAGCTGCAAGGTGGTAAATTGAAAGGAAATGTCAGGAAATATTTCTTCACTGAAAGGGTGGTGGATGCTTGGAATGCCCTCCCGATGGAAGTGGTGGGGGCAAACACGGTGATGGAATTCAAAACGGCATGGGACAAACACAGTGGATCCCTTTACAGCAACAGGATAAAAGCAAAATAAACGGTACCATCTAACTTCTGAACTATCTAGCATCTCAACAAATAAGGGTGTCCTACATGGAGAGGTGGGTTCACCCCTAAACAAAAACAAAAACATGGGGAGGGGTGGCCTGCACAGAGCGACAGGTGCACCTACTCTTGCCATCTTGCTGGGCAGACTAGATGGACCATGCTGGTCTTTATCTACCGTCACTTACTATGTTACTATGTTACCTGGAGTTGACTGTGGTACAGATCATCAACTACTAGTATGCAAACTCAAGCTAAAAGTTGAAAAAGAGCAAACCACTCATGAATGCAGTAAAATATGACCTTGAGAATATACCACTGGAATTTAAAGACTGCCTGCAAAATCAATTTGCTGCTTTAGATACAAATGACAGAGCTCCGGAAGAGTTATGGAATGACATCAAGAAGGTTGTGTTGGAAGAAAGCGAGAAGTCTCTACAAAAGGTGAAAAAGCAAAAACGGCCAAAATGGATGACGGAGGAAACTCTGAAAATTGCCCAGAAACGCAGAGAAGCTAAAGCCAGAGGAGAAAGAAAGACAATCACAGAACTCAGAGATTTCCAACGTGCAGCAAGACAGGACAAGGAAAAGTACTACAATGACACTTGCAAGGAAATAGAAGCAGAAACTATTAGAGGAAGAACAAGATCGGCTTTCCTAAAGCTACGAGAGTTAAAGAAAAAGTTCCAGCCTCGAATTGGAATGTTACAAGATGCTCAAGGTTCTATGTTGAATGATGCTGAGAAGATCAAGAAAAGGTGGAAGGAATATACAGAGTTTTTATATGATAAAGATCAAGTGGACCAACAGCCATTTCAACCTGTACCTTATAATCGGGAACCATTGGTGATGAAAGAAGAAGTTGAAGCAGCATTGAAAGCCTTATCAAAGAACAAAGCACCAGGCATTGATAACATTCCCATAGAAGTATTGCAGCAATCTGATGCAGCTGTTACCATACTTACAAGGCTCTGCCAAGAAATATGGAAGACAACATCATGGCCAATTGACTGGAAAAGATCTGTGTTTATACCAATACTAAAGAAAGGTGATCCAACTGACTGTGGAAATTATCGCACAATAACTCTGATCCGACATGCCAGCAAGATTCTACTGAAGATTATTCAAAAGAGACTACAACCATACCTGGAACAAGAACTACCTGAAGTGCAAGCAGGGTTCAGGAAAGGGCGAGGAACGAGAGACATCATTGCGGATGTGAGATGGATTCTTGAAAAGACTAAAGAATACCAAAAGGATATCTATTTGTGCTTTATCGACTATAGCAAGGCTTTTGACTGTGTAAACCATGAGAAACTCTGGGCTACATTAAGAAGCATGGGTATACCAGAACACCTGATCGTTCTCTTGCACAATCTGTACATTGATCAAGAATCAACAGTTGAACAGTACAAGGAGAAACAGAATGGTTTAAAAAAAGCAAAGGTGTAAGACAAGGCTGCATACTTTCTCCCTACCTGTTTAATTTATATGCAGAACAAATCATCAGAGAAGCAGGATTGTATGAAGACAACAGAGGTGTGAAGATTGGTGGAAGACTCATCAACAACCTTCGCTATGCTGATGATACTACATTACTGGCTGAAAGTGAAGATGATCTGAAACATTTGCTTCTCACAATCAAAGAACATAGTCTCAAAATGGGCCTGCACCTTAATGTAAAGAAGACAAAGATCATGACAACTGGCATAATCAACAGGTTCATCATTGAAGGAGAAGAAATTGAAATTGTGAACAACTTTAACCTACTTGGATCAACTATCAATAAAGAACCAACAAGCAGTCAAGAAATCAGACGACGCATTGCTCTTGGCAGAATGGCTATGAAAGACCTAGATAAGATTCTCAAGAGCAGAGATGTCTCTCTCCATACAAAGATTCAACTTGTTTAGGCCATGGTATTTTCAATAACATCATATGGATGTGAAAGCTGGAGAGTGAAAAAGACAGACAGGAAGAAAATTGATGCCTTTCAATTATGGTGCTGGCGGCGAATACTGTGTATACCATGGACTGCCCGAAATACAAACCAGTCGGTACTAGAGGAGATCAAACCTAAGCTTTCTTTAGAAGCTCAGATGACAAGACTTCGACTTTCATACTTTGGACACATCATGCGAAGAGAGAGATAATTAGAGAAAGACATCATGCTTGGCAAGATAGAAGGTCAATGCAAAAGAGGAAGGCCAGCAATGAGATGGATCGATACAATAACAGCAGCTACCGGTACCAGTCTGTCAACAATGAGCCGCCTGACTGAAGACTGAACACAATTTAGGATAGCTATCCACAGGGTCGCCATGAGTCGACTCCGACTCGACGGCACTTAACAACAACAACCAACTTTCAAAACTCGCATAAGAAGTCTACCCAAAAAAGCATCACTATAAATACTGCAGCAGGCCGTGGAACATCTAACACCTATTTGAAAAGCTGAACAATTCAGATTACTACAGTACAAACTCCACGTAACAGAACACTTGACCTTGGCCACAAACTCAGAACACAGACCTTTACCAAGTACAGAATAAGTGACCATAACCTAAAAATAGATAAAAATTAAACTGCAACCCCAAGAAGCCAGATTCTGCATACAATTCAACACCAGAGAAATAAGAAGAGATGAATTTCCCTGTACTGTATAAAACATAAAGATAGCACCAAGTCTGATCACTAAATTGAAAATAAAATTCTATTCTTCCTTTGTTGTCTGACCATTTTATTCTCTGATCATTGATGGTCCTAATCTGTGGTTTCTGCTTTCCTCCATCTCCAAATGCCCCTTCTGTCTACTTCCCCCCAGGGGCGGTCTGAGGATGATGGGGCCATGTGCGGAGACTTATTGCAGCATCATTTGCATAACTTTAGTATACTTTCTTTTAAAATGTATATGCCACCTATCTAAAATCCTAGGTGGTTTCCAAACACACACACAAAATTTAGTAAAACAGTTGTTACAATAAAACAAACATAATAATAAACATTAAATTTGATTTGAAAAGCTGCTTACACAGCCTCCCCCCCCAGTCAAACCATTATAAGCATCTGCATGTCCGATTTATTTTACTATGACCAGATTATTGATGAGGAGGAAAGATATAAAATGAGAAACTAATCCTGGTAACCATGAATTCAAAGGCTGGATTGGATTGTACTATAGCTGGAAAAGTTCAGAAATCAACAGCGGTGAAGCTATTAGGCTACTAAACAAAATTAAACTGAGAGGTTCCCTTAAAATTTGTAATTTCCTTAAGTCTGAACTAACAAAATATTTTAAAATTCAGTCTGGCAGCACAAAGAACCAAAACTGCAAATCTCAAAAGTCCATATTCCAGTAGCTCCCCAACCAACATCGTATAGTTGACTACACCAAGAACCCAGGGTACAGGACCTAAAGAGCAAATCTACTGTTCCATAACAGCACTAACTTCTGAAACTCACACAATATGGAGCATATTCAGAAAAAGGCAGAACCATAAATATTGCAGTGGGCCCTAGAACATCCATATTCCTATTCAGAAAACTGAACAAGCTGCATTACTACAGATCCCTATACAGAAACTCCAAGCTAACAGAACATGTAGCCTCAGTCACACATGCAGAACAGAGATAGATTTTCACCAAGTAGGAAATATATTAATACAAACTAAAATCAGCCATATATATACTAAAAATGCTTTTACCCATTACTCTTAGGTTTACAGTATTTCTTTCCCAAACATATACTTTACTCCAAAGTGAGGCGAGAGAAAGAACTCTCACATGCAGGTATCTGCATTGTCAGCAGAAACTAACATAATGGTTCAGCACAAGAAGCGTGAGTGCAACTAATGCCACCTCAGTGGGTGGCCTTAGTTGCAGTGGCAGACGTTTTCCCAGTAACTGCAAGGGGATGTAACTGCCTCCCTGCAGTTAGCCTATGGTCCTGTGTAATCAAACTCTGGAATTCGTTACCAGAGGTTATAATAGATATCTCTGCGGCGTTCGACTCAGTAGATCATGAACAACTCCTCATGAGACTCCATGCAAAAGGAATCCATGACCATGCATGGGACTGGTGCAAGTCTTACCTTCAAGGCAGATGGCAGCAAGTTCGGATCGGCAACAAAATATCAGAACCCTTCCGACAAAGACAGGGAGTACCACAAGGATCGTTATTATCCGCACTATTTTTCAATATTTATATGCAGCCAATCTGCGACATAACCCGCTCCTTCGGCATATCCTGCCTCATGTATGCAGACGATGTTCTGTTATTCACACCTATAACGGTCGCATGCCCAGATCTCACAATGTTAATTAAGTGCTTCGATGCAATAACAGATTGGCTCTTCAGTCAGAATCTACGTATAAATTTCAAGAAGACAGAAGTGCTATTGGTCACACGGAACAAAGACTTCTCCCCACCATCAACACTTAAAGTTAGAGACGCAGAACTTCCGGTCAAATCCAACATACGCTATCTAGGAGTAATATTAGACCAACACTTGGACTTCAAAGACCACATCAAATGAACAGTAAAATCTATCTACTTCAAAATCAAAACCCTCCGCCACATGAGACCCATGATGGAAACCGACGACTTTCGAACAATTTTCCAAGCCCTAGTAACACCTCACTTTGATTACGCTAATATAATACTACATGGACTCCCAAAGAATACACTCAACCCACTGCAGTTAGCCATGAATGCAGCGGTCCGTGTTCTGTGCGGAGCATCCAGGAAGGACCATATCTCACCTATATTAAAAGAGCTTCATTGGCTCCCAATAAACTTCAGAATCTTATACAAAACCCTCCTCATTACCTTTAAAGCATTCAATAAGACATCACCCTCCTCAATTGTTCATCTACTCATTCATACCCCCAATAACAGATCCAGAAGAGCACCTGCGGAAAACACTCTAGTCATACCAAGCGAATCTATAAAACTTAACCAATCAACCATCAATAGGGCATTTACAAGCTATGCCCCCAGATGTTGGAACAAACTCCCTTCTAACATAAGAGCAGTCAAAGACCTCACGCAGTTTAGAAAAGCCATCAAACATCATCTGTTCCTCATGCACTTTATTCAGCTCGGGGATCCCCCCCCCACCCACACACTCACTCATATGTGGCAATTGAAACCACATCCACAATAAAACTACAACCTAACTCTACCCCATACGACAATACAGCTCTCTAACTCTTCGTTACCAACAGAGTACAAACACGCTGTAAGCTAAACTTGGCAGCAAAACCTTGTTATGAGCCCAACCTGTTAATTACCTGTAGCTAAATCTCAAATGTATATAGTTTCCCCAGTTAATCCTTGTTGAAATCCCTGTTTTCTGTAAACGTAGGACTATTTGTATGTCCAAGTGTTTATTGTTTCAATGTAAACCGCACTGATGAGAAATAGCGCAGTATATAAGAATTGTTAAATAAAAATAAATAAAAAATAAATAATAAAAGCTGTTAGTGCAGCTAGGTTTTAAAAAGGTTTGGACAAGTTCCTGGAGGAAAGGTTCATAAACCATTATTAAAAAGGGTCTGGGAAATCCACTGCCTGCCCTGGGATAAGCATTATGGAATGTGTGTGCCTTTTTGGGAACCTGCCAGGTACTTGTGACCTGGATTGCCACTATTGGAAAAAGGATAGTGGGCTTGATGGACCTTGATGACCCAGTATGGCATTTCTTATGTTCTTACAGTATGTTCATATGTTTCCAGCACAGAGCTTAGGAAACATGCTGCTAAATATGCCAAACAAGAGGGGCTCAACAGCACCCATGCAGCATCTCCCACAAAAATAAGTGATTTGGTGCCCCAACACAGCATTTTCCACCTTCACAAAAAAACAAGAGAGACTCAGTGGCCTCTACACAGCACTTCCCACCCTCTGAAAAACAAGAGGGACTTTGTGACCCTACACAACATCTCCCACTCCAGCATAAACACCAAGAAGAGCTTGGCAACCCCAACATAACTCCTGAAACTGCGCACTGGACCACACATTTTTGCTTTCCTTTTTTTTCACTGCTTGCCCTCTGATCTTGGGCAGCAGCGGGAGAGGGCATGATTCTGCCGCTGCCGACCTGAGAGAAGCAGAGGTGGCAGCGGCAGCAGCTGGTCCACTCAATTTTTTACAATATATCTTTATCTTTATTAGCAGAGTTTGATAAACCGCCCATGCCGGGGCGTCAGGGCAGTGTACAATACAAAATGGATAGAGGCTACTGAAAATAAAGTCAGAAAGGAACGCCATCAATAGACAGGACAGGGATAGACAAAGCCGAAAAAGGTAGAGAACAGAGACTGGTCCAGAGAAAGAACATGGTGACAAGGGACAGGGAAGGGAAAGGGGAAGAGGAGCAAATGAGAATATGAGGGGAGGATATTATGAAAAGTGTGGGGGGGGGGGGCGCGGCTGGGGGACGAGGCACCATCGGTGGAAGAGGGGAGATCGAAGGCCTGGCAGAAAAGATGAGTTTTAAGGAGAGCTTTGAAATGGGGGAGGGATAATTCAGTGCGAAGCGATAGTGGGAGCGAATTCCATAAGGCGGGGCCTAGAAAGAAAAATGCAGAGTGACGGGCGAGTTCAAGGTGGGCCTGAGATGGGGAGGGGAGGAAGAGGCGGTTGCCGTAAGCCGAGCGAAGAAGACGTGGGGAAGGTTGAAGATGGATAATATCAGCTAGATACTGAGGGGTGCTGACATGAAGAGCCCTATGTGTAATGATGAGCAATTTATAAATGAACCTGACCTTAACCGGGAGCCAGTGGAGGGTGAAAAGGCAGGGAGTGACGTGAGAGCGAGCAGGGGAACAAATGATGAGACAAGCGGCTGCATTTTGGACTAGTTGGAGACGGCGAAGCTGGAAGGAGGGAAGGCCTGCAAAGATAGCATTACAGTAATCTAAACGTGTGACCACAAGTGACAGAACAAGGGTGACAACAGAGGACGAAGGAAGAAACGACCGAACAGCCCTTATCCGACGAAGGTGAAAAAAAGTAGTACGCACCACAGAGGAAATATGTTGATGGAAAGCGAGAGCAGAGTCCAGGGTGACGCCCAGGTATCGAAGAGTCGATACGAGGGGGATGGGGCGGGAGGACATAACAGGAGATAGATCCGGAGGGGAGAGCCTGAAGGAAAACCAGATTGCAGAGGATTTAGCGGGATTGGCATGGAGAAAGTTTTGATCAAACCAGGAAGCAACTGAAATAAGACAGGAATTGAGTGGAGCGAGATCAGGGGAGGAAGGGGAGGTGTGATGAACCAGAAGAATGTCATCAGCGTAGATGTAGGCAGAGATTCCAACTTGTTGAATAAGCAAGGCAAGGGGGGCGAGAAAGACATTGAAGAGCAGGGGGGGGGGGGCAAGGATAGAGCCCTGAGGAACACCACAGTTTGAGGGGACGAGGGAGAAGCAGAGGAGCCAGAGTGAACAGCGAAAGAATGGGAAGAAAGAAAGGAATGGAACCACTGTAAAACTGTGCCATGAACGCCGAAGTCCGATAGACGTGTGAGAAGAATGCGGTGATCGACAACATCAAAGGCGGAGGAGAGATCCAAAGAAACCATGAGAGAAAGGCCACCGCGGTCGTGAGCGCGGTGAAGTTCTGAGAGCAGTGCTACAAGGATAGTCTCTGTGCTGTGGCCGGCACGAAAGCCCGATTGGTGTGGGTGGAGGGGAAAGGTAGAGTCAAGATGGGTGGCAAGTTGGGAGAAAACAAGCTTCTCGAGGATTTTTGAAAGAAATGGGAGGTTGGCAACTGGCCGCCAGTTGGCGGGAATGGCGGGGTTGAGGGCGGGCTTTTTCAAAAGGGGGCGTACTATGGCATGCTTCCAGCTGGAAGGAAAGTGACCGGAAGTGAGACTGGAGTTAAAAATGGAGAGACTATAAGGGATAAGTGCGAGTGCTGGATGGAGCAACCAAGAGGAAGGTAGGGGATTGAGAGGGCAAGTGGTCTGATGGGCGGATGAAATAGCTTTGATGAGCTCAGGAGAAATAATAGGCCTGAAAGAGTGCCAGACATGAGGGAAGGTACAGGAAGGGGGCGAGGAGACAGCAGCAGGGGAGATGGGGGAGTCAGGAGGGGGGGAGAGGAGGAGGGCAGGCAGGGAAGGAGGAGCGAAGGGAGAGGACTTTGTCGGTGAAAAAGGAAGCGAGGTTAGAAGGACTAGGGGAGCAGTGGGGTGGTGGGGGTGGAAGGGTGGAGGCAGAGGAGAGGGATTTAAGAATAGAAGCCAGAGTGAGGTGATGGCCACTTGGCTGTTTTGGGAGCATTTTTTGACGCTCCCAAAGCTTTGCCGCCTCACTCTGCCTTATTATAGAGCCTTCGCTGCCTGCAAAGCTCACACTGCCCAGGATTCATCTCAGCAGGCGGCTCTGTGACCTTTGTAAAATATCTTTCTTTACCCAGGACAGTTCTATCATCTTTTCTCCTTGCAGAGATGCCAAGGGTGGACTATCCCAAAGAAAAATCCTTCAGATAATATGTTCGGGGTATAAATCTGGGTTTAAGTGTCATATTGCTTTGCAAATGAAAACTATTTAGATACAGAATCTTCTTCCTTAGGGTCAAAGAAACCAATTAATATAAAATAATACCAAATCTAATAATGCTGTTTTCTGAAATTCTTAAATAAGATTTCATATGATGTACTTCTATTTGAACCGATTTTTTTGTTGAAATTTCATTTTTAGAATTTTTTGTGGGAGTGATATTAAACTACTGAAGGGACATACATTGCCCAACAGTACAGAAATTGTGTCCACTTTATTGAATAATATTATAAGTAAAAATTGTCTCTGTTCTAAGTCCAGCAGTCAACAAACATCCAAGAGTGTTTTCCGTACAATAATAGCTGTCCACTTATCTTAATTTATGCATGCCTAATTGATGTGGTCTTTATCTATAGTTTGACACAGGGCTATTTTTTGAAAACCTACTTCAGAGACTAATATTGGCAAATTCTGATTTCTGTCACAGTCCCACAAATAATCCAGCCGTAGCATTGAATTTGATATCGGTGCACAGCATTTATGATCCCAAAATGGCACTATCCTGATGTTCAAACTTTCTGCTTCACATTCTGAGCACGCGCTGCTTCACCTTCATGTTCATACAGCACTAGTTAAATGCTCAGATTCCATCATGCTCGGATTCTATGACCACTATGCTATGGATGAATTATATGTGGGGATGTGAAAGAAACCAGAATTTGTCAATATGTATTAGTCCCTGAAGCAGGTTTTCGAAACATAAAGCTGCATTGGATGATGGATGGAAAATGGATGTGTAAGCGGTCGTATTTATATGTGTCAATCACAGATAAGGCTTCTAAAATATCCCCATTTATGGATATACCTTTTACTATGTATGTTTCATTGTAATCTGCTTAGATTTTAGATAATGTCAACTATAAATACATGTAAATAAAGACTATATGAATTATACATTGTCACCACTCCTCCCTGGTGGCCAGTGGATGCCAGAGCAGGTGGGACACAAAAATATAATGTAAAGATAGGAGAGTCTTCTAAAGGCCCAAATGGCTGTTGGTCCTTGTAGTTTCTTTAGCTCCAATCTTCAATGAAACAATCAAGCTGAGTGGTGGGAATTAATAAGGCTTTTATTCCCCGTTTTCACAGTGGTTCCAATTAGTGGGTTACAACTTTAAAGCAAATATCCTTAATTCAGGTAGAAAACAAACTCAGGGTTTAAAGCAAAAACTGTTATACGTCACAGGAATGGTGGTGCTTAAACAAATAAAGAATGCTCTACTGGCAAGTCACACAATCACAAGTCTGGCAGAGACTCTAGACTTCCAGAAATACAAAGTGTACAGTCCATCTCCTGGTCTGCTACTTCTCCTGCCAGTTCCACTTGCATTGGCTCATAATCAGATAACTCTGATTCTGAATCCCTGGTTTCTTGCAAAACACATTCAGCGGTTTTGTATATTTTCTGTAGCAGTTCCCAATGTCCTTGGCTTAGCCTAGGGCATTGGCCACGTGCTGTATTAGACTTCAAAGTATCCTCTTTCCTTAGATGTTTTCTAGCAGCTTTATCATAGCTTTTAACATTCATAGCTTTCTTTATAGGCATACATTTCTCATACCTTGTATTGCAGCAGTCATCAAGTAAACGGCTTTCTTCAACTGCTTGCCTTTCCCAGGCAACAGCTTGGTGAAATCCTTTTTTATTAAAGTTAGCTTCTCCCTGTAGCCTCTGAATCCCTTCTCCTGGTAAAGGCCTGCCTCTGTACAAGCCCAGCTTCTGGCTTTCTGGTTCAGCGTGGCTTGGCTTCTCCAGCTGATTCTTGTTTGGCTTAGGGTTGCAATTAAGGCAATGCTTTTGCCTCTGAGGGCAAACAGCTCTCTGTTTGGCTTGAGCTGACACCTCCTTAGGTCCCTCCTCAGCTCCTGGGAAATCACCTCTCACTCGTGGTGGTCCTCTAGCACTGGAGTAGTCAGGTTTCCACTTCAACCTCTCTCTCTCGGTGCTGCCTTTACTTCCAGTGGAGATTCCGCTTCTCCCCGTGCTGCCTGTACTACCTCTGCAGTCTTCCACTCTCCCCTTATAAAGCACTCCTGCCTTTGAGGATTGGGAGCTGCTTGGCATTTCCTCGTGACCAGCTGGGCGTGGCTCTTCAGTCTCCCTGAAGACACTCTTGCTCCCTCTAGCTGGTTCCTGGGAATATTGCAGATCTTTTTCTCTGTGAAAAAGACCTTCTTTTCTCTCAACTGGGCTCTCATCAGCCCTCGCTGCATGACAACATGCATGGATTAAGATAAGATAGCAATTATCAGGACTTTTTATGAGGGGGTACATGGTGGTATAGAGTACCAGCATATTTTTCATTGTCTGCTAAAATTGACCCATGGTCCTCATGTGTTAATGTAAAAGCCCTGCATATGAGGACTGGCAGCTTTTTTTCTAGGAAATATACTCTATGGTGGTCATTCTGAACTGCGGAGATGTGCGAGGAGTTTTGGACGGGGGCAGGAGGGTGGGGCCAAGGGAGGAGTGAGGGTGGGCAGTGTATGGTGCCATGTCCCTAGACGTACAGGACTGATTCCGAGGTCAGCCCTATATGTCCATGGTTTGCCATTTAAACAGGGATGCCGGCAGTACAGGTGAGAGGATGCAGGGGGTTCCCCGCAGCCTTACCCTGGCTATGGAAGGCCCGATTGGGGATTGGGCTGCAGGGAACGAAGGATTCACTGCTGCCAGCGGCGATACCATGGCACCGCGGCTCCATGCAGGGCCAGCCGGGCAATGGATTGGATGTCTGGGGTGCCTGAATCGGGGCACAGCCTGGACATCCAATCCCTATGCTGCGATTTTGCTCCCGCGGGCAAGTCTAGCCACCACAGGAGCAGAATCAGGTACACCTCCGGGCTGTCCAGATATCTGGACGTCTGGACGGCCCAGACGTGCACTTTCTGAATAAACCTCTGTCTGTTATTATATGGAAAACACTCTTGAGTGTTTTGCTGAATACTGGATTTAGAACAGGGACAATTTTACTTTTATTGTTATTGGGTAATATATGTCCCTTCAGTTGTTTAATATTGGTCCCATAAAAATATAAAAAAGAATAAAGAAATTTCAAAGAAAAAAATCTGCTTAAATATTATAAGTTCATTATATGAAATCTTACATTTATGGATATAGGAGAAACAGCAACTGTATGCCCATGACATACACAGAACAGTGCGCAAGCAACTAGGGCCTAGCTTCCCGGCCCCAGCAGACTACACCTCTAGTTACTCCGCCTGCTCTCACCTGCATCTCCACCTGGACAAGCAGGGGCTCAAGCCATATCAGGGGCGCTCACAGGACGCACGCCGCTCCAAAGGGTATTCCCCAGCGTTCTATCCACCTAGACCTTGCCACAGGGTCAGATCCTTAAGACCGGCCTTCCCACCAGTACTTTCCCTCACTTGTCTCTTTCCCACTTTTGCCTTTTCTGCTTCTTTCTGTCCTGTCCAAATAATGGCGTTCTTTTTCCTTTTCTTGCTTTTATTGGTTGATTATATTGTACACCGCCCTGACGCACCTGCCTGGGCGGTATATCAAGTAACGAATAAAGATAAAGGGACTAACACATCCCCCAGCCACCCTGACAATGGTACACACCGTCCAAGAACACCTGTGGCAACACTTGTGCACCCCACACAGAACCGTACTCCTAGACCTCGCAACATGGTACATCCTACAGCCAAGCAGTCTCAACAATCCAGACTGCCACCTCCCTCTTGAGCACACCTGGCCAGGCCCAGAATTGACTTATGGCCACTACGGGATTAAGGCTCTATATCACCACCATTTCAGCGCAGTTGGTGCTACTGTTACTACCCTTGCTCGCAGCAACCACCTCACTGCTGACATAACAACTTAAGATATACCATACTGGTTCAGAGCAAGGCCCATCAAGCCCAGTAGTCTGCTTCCAATAGGGTCCCAAACAGACACAGGTCCCTATTCTTGTACTGGGCCCTTTAAACCCTGCTACACTTACAGCTTTTACTACAGCCTCCGGTAACAAATTCCGGAGTTTGACTACACGTTAAAACAAAGAAAAAAATGTATATATATATATACATACACATATATATATTTTCTCTTGTTCATTGCTGTATTAATGCCTCAATTCTGCAGCACCTTCGCAGCCAGTCGTTATTGAGACTGATGCTATTTGTGCTTGCAGCGACTAGCTCACTGCTGTTGCTGCATTCGTGTCCAAAATTTACACCACTCTCGTGGCCAGCCGATATTGATACCGTTGCTGCCGTTGCCATTCTTGATCGCTGTGACTACCTCACTACTACTGCTCGATGGGACTGCTTCCCTGTTACCGCGCAGGTGTGCCTTGTAACTGCATACTTCACAACCGCCACTGGGGCGCGTCTGTGCATTGTGACTGCCTGCCGGTTCTTGTTACAGCATACTATACCACATGGGCACATGCTAGCCCTGGGGAAGTATCTTATTTATTTATTCATTATTATTATTTATTTTTCTTATATACCGCACTTTTTAGCATCAGCGCGGTTTACATGGAACCATAATTAACAAAACAAATATCAGTTTTACATCTGACCTGATCTTTGGCCTTCCCCTATCCACCACAGCTCATGGCAGCTTGGGAGGCACCAAGTGTAGCTGACTCATCCTGCTTGTCCTAGGAGAAAGCGTAGTTACTTACCTGTAACAGGGGTTCTCCGTGGACAGCAGGTAAGTCAGCCACACATACAAGCCCACCTCCCCTGTGAAGGGGGTCGGCCTCCGGCCTGGCGCCCACCTCCTAGCAGCAAAGGCTCAGCTAGTGACGTACTGGCTAGCTAGGGGTGGGACGGGAGGGGGGGCCAGTTGGCTCATGCTCAGAAGGGCAAAAGCCCTTCTGAGCTATGGAGAGTACTTCCGTTGGCACCGTCGGATGACATCACCAAGTGTGGCTGACTTATCCTGCTGTCCACGGAGAACCCCTGTTACAGGTAAGTAACTACGCTTCCATTACTAGGCTCAAATGTAAGCAAATGAATGGCAGACCTAAATGTATAAGCATAACTTTTAAGGTCATAAATGGAGATGAATTTTCAGTGGAAAACTTAGGCTCCTCAGTTTGCCTGAAAATAGAGCATAAATTTAGGCATCAAATTTAGGAGATCAGCTTTTTTTGAATATCAGGCTCAGTGTTCTGAAAGATTTGCAGTAAAGATGGTTTTTTTTTCATATTTTCAGTTTTTATTATAAACAGACTTTAAACATAGCCAAACACACATGTCCATAACATAATAATGCTACTACAACTTTGCACCCAAAACCCCCCATCATGTTTTAATCCCTCATAGACCCTTTACAGAATGTACCACCCTCCTCCCTCCAGAACCCACCCCACATAGGCCTTATACATCCGCCATCTCTTGATACTCAGAAGCGTTAAGGCCCCTTACTGTCCTCCCAACCTCCCCTAGGCCCCCCCCTCCCTCCCTTTTAGTCAGTGAGGATCTACTCCCTTACCACCCAGTACCCAAGATCGCTCCCCTAGTCCCAACCCCCCCTTCCCCCCCCCTTCTTATCCCAGCCCCAATGCACGACACAACCTCCCCACACCACCATGAACCGCTCCCCCTTTTGCTTTCTGATCGCCGTAAGTTTTTCCATAAGAACTATTGCCTTCAGTCTGGTCTCATACTGTTCCAGACCCGGCATCTCTTTTTGCTTCCACGCCCTTGCCGCCACCACCCCCCGTGCTGCACATAGACATGCCACCACCATTTTACCCCCTCGTTGCTCCCGACCCTCCCCCCACCAAGATAATAAGCAAATATGTGGCACTAGGTCTACCTCCACCCCTAATTTCCCCTTGATCCACCCCAACACCGTCCTCCAGTATTCCTGAGCCTTACTACAACTCCACCATATATGCCAAAAAGTCCCCCTTTCCCCACACTCCCGCCAACACAAGGAAGAGGCCCCAGGGTAAATCTGACTTAATCTCTCAGGTGTGTAGTACCATCTCATCATCACTTTGTAACAGTTCTCTTTGATTCGACTCGCACTGGGACCCTGTTTTATTTGATCCCATATCTTTTTCCATTCTGTATCTGCCAGGGTCCTCCCCAGATCCTTTTCCCACTCAACCATGTACCTATGCTTCCCTGCCTCCTCCCTCCTAACCCCCTTATATAAGCCAGAGATCAACCCCCTCGTGCTCAACTTTCCATACCAAACAGCCTCCAGACTAGAGACCTCCTGTCCCAACCCCTCCTTCCCCAACTCTTTCAGTAGAAAGGATCGCACCTGCGCATAAGCATACCTATCCCCTTCCCCCAACCCAAATTCCATTCGCACCTCCTCAAAGCTCTTTAACGCTCCCTCCTTAATAAGTTGCAAACTACATTCCAGCCCTTTCTCCCGCCAGCTATCAAACCGACCCCCCTCCCACCCTGGTTGAAAGGCTCTCCACCCCCTCCACGGGGTCATAACCGAAAGCCCCGTTCCCCTAGCGGCAATCTCCGGCTCCCTCACCTTATCCCAAATCTTCACCACCTGTCGCATTGCTGGAGTCCCTCCCCCTAGCCCACCCCTCGCAACCTTCGACGCCCATACCCAAGCATCTAACCTCCCCCCTCTGACCTGAAGTTTCTCTAAGCTGGCCCATGATTTCTCCTCCCTGCCATCCCTCCATCCCAAAATGTGCGTCAATTGTGCCGCTCTTTAATAATCTCTCAAATTGGGAACCCCCAACCCGCCTTCCTCTTTGGCCGCATACATCACTGCTCTCGCGATTCTTGGAGGCCTTCTCTTCCAAATGTAGCTAAACAGCCTCCTTTGTAAAGTCCGCATCGTTGCTTCCGGCACCTCCACTGGCAATACTTGAAACATGTATAGTAGCCGAGGTAAGACATTCATTTTTAACACCGCTATTCTGCCCACCCAGGAGGTTTCCAATCGCATCCAACCCTCAATATCCTTGCAAATGTGCCCAGTTAACCACGGGTAGTTCGCCTGAAACAGCTCCTCATATCTTTTGGTTAATCTCACCCCCAAGTACTCTATCGAATGACTAACCCACTTCAGTGGGAACAACCTCCTCAACTTCTCCTCCCTCCCACTACTCAGCTTCACCTTCATCACTTCGGTTTTATCAATATTCATTTTAAATCCTGATACTGCCCCGTATCTCTCCACTTCTCCCATCACCTCTGGCAGAGTCTCCAAAGGATTGCTTAAGTACAGGAGAATATCATCAGCATATAATGAAATTTTATGGTGCTGACCTCCTCTAACCAATCCAACTATCTTTTCATTCATCCGAATACATTCCGTAAACGGCTCTACCACCAATGCAAATAGTAGCGGGGAGAGTGGGCACCCCTGCTGGGTCCCACGCCCCAGCTCAAAATCTCTTGAGTACCTACCATTGATTTTGATCCTCGCTCTAGGGCCCTCATACAATCCCTGTACCCACTTCAAAAAAATTAGCCCTACACCCCACCTTCTCCAACACTTTTATTAGAAACCCCCAATGCACCCTATCGAAGGCCTTTTCAGCATCTATGGACATCACTAAGAAATTCTCTGGATCCTGTCTGGCCTCCCATATCACCGCTATAGCCCTCTTAATGTTGTCCCCCGCCTGCCTCCCCATAATAAACCCGGCTTGATCCACATTGACTATCCCCGGCAACCACCGCGCCAATCGCTCCGCTAGGATCTTAGCCAAAATATTTACATCAACATTAAGGAGAGAAGTAGGCCTGTATGAACTACAATTGCTTACGCTGGTACATCGGGCTTTTCATACTAACACCCCGCAATATCTGGCAGACCTTATCACTTATCACACCTCCAGGCACACACCTCGCTCATGTCACTTTAACCGTCTCACTCTCCCTTCCTCCTCTCTTGCACATCTTCAGTCCACCCGCTCCTCAGCTTTCTTCTTCGCAGCTCCCGCCCTCTGGAATTCTCTTCCCCCCCTCCCTCCGGCTTGAGCCCCACTATCCCACTTTTAAATGTAATTTGAAAACCCACCTCTTTTCCCTCGCCTTTGACCTTCCCTCCCCTTTTGTGTAAGCTCTCTCTATTGAGTTTTGTGCTGTGCTCTTTCCTCCTCCCGCTTTCCTATTTTGAGATTGTAACTTCCTTTTCCTTTCTTCTGGCTTATTGTTTTTATGATTGTTTTATGATTGTTTTTATATTGTGAACCGCTCTGGTCCCCTTGAAGGGCGGTATATCAAGTTTAATAAACATAAACATAACAACTCGTGGGGTTCTTCACCGGTTTCAACAAGACCGTTATCCCTGCCGTCAGCATTCCCTGTGATAACTCCCCCCCCTTGACACAATACCCCATTAAATACCCTCCCTAAAAGATCCCCTATCTCTTCTACAAAAACCTTATAAAACAGTCCCAACAAACTGTCTAACCCCGGAGCCTTCCCTCCAACCAACCCCTTAACTACCCTCCCAATTTCTTCCCTTGAAATTAGAGCCTCCAAGTCCCCATGAGCCTCCTCCGGGAGACCTCGTAACTCCATCCCCTCCAGGTAGCCCATAATCTCCCCTTCCCCCACCCCTTCTCCCCTTTATATAACGTCCTATAAAATTCCGTAAACTGCTCCCTAATCTCTTCCTCCCCCCGACACATAGTACCCTCCCTCCCCTTAATTTGATATATTACTGCTGCCCCTTTTTGTTGCTTTAACCTACGGGCTAATAATCTTCTCGCCTTATCCCCGTGCTCATAAATCACTTGCCTAGCCCTCTGTAGTGCGAAATCTACCCATGTCATTTGCAAAGCTCTGAGCTCTTCCCTCACTCTCTCCATCACTTCCCTACCGTGCCCCCGATGCCCGACATTTCACCTCCGCTGCTTTCAACGCTGTCTCCAACTCCCCCTCCCTCCTTACCCATTCCCTCTTTCTCCTGGCCCCCCACATCACAAACCTCCCTCTTACCACAGCTTTCAGCCCCTCCCACACCGTAACCTCTGCCACCTCCCCCATATCATTAAAGCGCAGATACTCCTTTATGACCCCTTTCACATCTTCCACAACCCTCACATCCTTAAGTAAGCTCTCATTCATCTTCCAAAACACCATTCCACCCTTCCCCTGTCTGTGACAACGTATCTCAACCGCGCTATGATCCGTCCACCCTACCACCTTGATATCCCCCTCCTCCACCTCCAGCATCCACTCCCTATCCATGAGAAGCATATCTATCCTACTCCAACTTCCATGCGGAGTCGAGAAGAAGGTGTACTCCCGCTCCTTAGGGTTGAGCGCTCTCCACGCATCTACCAGGTTAAATTGTTTCATCAAAATCCGCAAACCTTGTCTATTCCTGCTCTCCCCTCTATCCCCCTTGGGGGCTCTATCCACTCGGGGTCCAAAACCACGTTGAAGTCCCCCACCACCACCAGCTTCCCCCCTCCCGCCCCTTCAATTAACCTCCCTACCTCCTTCCAAAAGCCCCTCTGATTCCCTTTAGGACCATACACCACCACTATCACTATATCCTCTCCCCCCATTTTCCCTCTGATTCCCACCACCCGCCCTTCTCCGTCCTTGAAACTACCCTCCACCTGAATCCCACTTCCCTGCCGCACCCATAAGGCTCCCCCCCCCCTTCTTTACCCCCTCCTTATTACACGAATAATATTGATCCGGATAATGCCTGTTTCTTAGCCTACCCACATCCCTTCTTCGCAGATGAGTCTTCTGCAGCATCACCACATCCCACTGGTACTTCCACACCTCCCTTACCAGCAGACTGCGCTTCGCTGGGGAGTTCAGACCTTTGACATTAACTGTACCTATGCGCAGCATTTTCCCTGCTCTCCCCCCGTTCTGTTGTGCCTTTATTCCTATCCCCCCTCTCCTTCCCCTCCCCACCCCCCTCCTCCCCCCCCCCCATCATTGCCATCCCGAGACATCTTGTCCTCTCCCGGCACCTCGTACCCTGGTCCACATGACCCCCTGGTACTCTGGCCCCAACCTTCTTTATCCCAACCACCTCCATTCCCCCCGTCTGAATGCCTCCTCCATATCCAAAAACACCCGAGCCCCACCAACCCCCCTCCCTTACTTCCATCTCCCACCCCCATCTCTCCCTTTACTCCCCTCCAAGTCCCCAGTCTCTCACTCGGATGGTTAGGGCTTCATCACCCCAGACACCGAAGCTCACATCCAGTCCTGGCTTTCACTCTCCCCTCCTCAGGTATCATGCTCATGTGTTGCTCCTTGCCGCTCCTTGGACAGCCGTTGCAGCCTCTTCCCCTTTTCCCCAGCTCTCTGCCACTGCGAGCTCATGTGCAGTTTCCCCAGTCCAGACCTGCTTGGCTTCTGCTGATCGCTCACCACCACCTGGGGAAGGCTGTCATATCCCAACTCCCGCAACATTTTCCACGCTTCTTCCGCTGTCTTTATCCTCCTGGTCACCCCGTTCGCCGACACCAGCAGTCCAAAGGGGAACATCCATCGATAGCAAAATTCCTTCCCCCTCAAGTAAGCAGTGACCTCCTTCATTGCCCTCCTCCTCTCCAGAGTGCCTTTGGACAGATCGTTAAACACCTCCACTTCTCCTCCTTCCCAAGCAATCCACCCGAACTTTCTCGCTACCGTCAATATCTGCTCCTTAAGGGGGAAGCTGCTCATACAGGCAATGATATCTCTCGTCTGCTTCTCCCGCCTGGGCCCCAGGCTTCTGTGAGCTCTCTCCACTCCAATTGTGGCGGCCTTTGCACCCGATGCTTCCCCCAGTTGTAAAATATGACTGCACAGTTTTTGCACTACCAAGACACAGTCTTTATGGGCATCCTCCTCAAGAACCCCCCGAATACGCAAGTTATTCCGTCGAGCTCTATCTTCAAGCTCCTCCATTTTCTCTTGCATCTCCTCTTGCTGCTCCCGCAGTTTACTGTGCTGCAACATGGCTTCACACACCTCCTCTTCACAAGCCTCCACGTGGCTCTCGAGGTCTTCCACTCTCTGGCCCAGGCATCCCACTTCTTTTTGAATCACAATCAGTGTCTCCTTCACTTCCTTCCTCATGGCTTTGATTTCGCCCTGCATTTCACTTTTAAAGGTGTTCAGCCATTTCTTTAACAACAGCTCTCCTCGGCTCTCCGCTCCCTCCTCCTTCGAGCTCCCCGCGTTGGCCTCCTCTTCGGAGCCAGCCGTCTCCGCGGCCTCTTTCCGTTCTCTCCGCACATATGGGGATTGGAAGCTGGTCAGTTTTTTCTTCGCTGCCATCGCCAGGGTGTTCTCTCTCTTCCCTTCCACTTTGTTATCGTTTGAGGCACCACTTTGTCTCCTCAATCTCGGGATTCGGACGGAGCTAGGCTTCTATGCTGCCATCAGCTCCGTGACGTCACCGGAAGTTTTCAGTAAAGATGTTTTTAGTCCAACGACATCGTCTCTCCCTCTTTTAGCCAGAGAGAAGTGGGTAGAGCAGAGTGTGAAGAAACTCAATAAAGCAAAACCTTGAGGATGTGTGGCACCCCCCCCCCCCCCCACAACTAGCAGGACTCTGGGATAGAAGCTGGAGTCTTCTCCTGCCCCACTCATAACACTGAGGAGTGGCCCAGATCCACCACACTTAGAGTCCCATAATATTAGGAATAACTGGACAGACTGGATGAGTCAGTTGGCATTCTTTTGCTATCATCTGCTATGTTTCTATGAAAAGAGGAGAGATTTTTCAAACCATGCAAGCTTTGGAGTCTACATTATCCCATGTCTATCTTTTTCTGACTTACTGTGCACACATCTGTACAATATAGTCCTGCATCAGGGGTAGCCTAATATTGAGCCATGCTATCAAAATAGGGTACACCAGGTAAGATAAATTTCAGTCCTCAGGCTTTCAGGATTGCTGAAATATACAAATGAATCTCCGCTCTTCTGGCAAATTGCTTCTATCTGTGCCCTTCTCTTCTATTGCTAACTCCAGACTTCGCTCCTTTCACCTTGCTGCACCTTACGCCTGGAACAAACTACATGAGTCTGCATGTCAGGCGCCTTCTCTGACCCTTTTCAAATCCAGGCTGAAAACCCACCTCTTCGCTGCCACTTTTGGATCTTGACTCACCTTATCTCCTTGTGTTTCCTTGTGTTGTCTGTCTTTACTAGATTGTAAGCTTTGATGAGCAGGGACTGTCTCTTACATGTCTGTGCAGCACTGCGTACATCTTGTAGCGCTATACAAATGCTCAGTAGTAGCAGTAGTAGTAGTAGAATCTGGTTCTTTGATCAAATGCGTGCAAGTATATCTCATGACTATTCACTGTGGAAACCAAAAGCCAGACTTATCTGTGGCACTCAAGGATGTGATTTCATCATTTCTGGAGTTGGTAAATTGCTCTTATAAATATTTTGGAACAAGCCTGTTGGCTCAGTGGGATTGTTGTGTGCTACCATGTAGAGCAGAGATACTCAAATCCAGTCCTGGAGGGCCGCTAACAAGTCAGGGTTTTGGGATATCTCTAATGAATATGCATGAGATATATTTGCATGCACTGCCTCCATTGTATTTGAATGTATCTCATGCATATTCATTAGGGATATCCCGAAAACCTGACTGGTTTGTGGCCCTCCAGGACTGGATTTGAGTACCCCTGATGTAGAGTGTCCCCATTTGATTCCTGGATTGGATCTTCTTCATGTTGGGTCAGATGGAGATGCAGTGGAGACAACATTCACAGCCTTGGGTGGGGATAAGTGTTGTGTTCATCTGAAGGCTAGCTCTTTAAAGTCACTGCACTGCTAAGGTGTTGGTGTTCTTAATTAGCTTGCTTTGGAGCCAGGTAGTTGAGTGTTATGCTGTATATAGTCCTGCACTGCCTTATAAGTACTACCATTCCTAGAGGGCTTCCACTGCAAGCAAAGTAATTCCGTGACTCTTAAGACAAATTCTCTGCCTGAGAGTTCTTAAGAAAGGCGTCTATTTTTATTTTTATTAGATAATATTTTCTGTTGCTTTGGCTACTGATTTTTTTGTTGCTGTTTACAGAAGGAGATTTTTGCTTAGGCAAAGCTTTTCGGCTATTTTTTTCTCCTCTAGTCTTCGTGTTCAAAGAGAAGCCAAGTCTTTGAAGTCACTGCACTCCCTTCTCACCCAAGCTCCCATCCATCCTCTGTGAGAAATCTTGCTATAGAGGACAACTCACCAATTAGCATGTTGATAGAGATAAAAGATTTTGGTATTGATTGGAAGGAAAATCTAGGAAGTAAATGGTCCCACTTTCGGGTATCTACTAAAAGTAAACAATTTGTTAGGAAATTTACAAACGGAATACATTAAACTATATAGGCGAAAGCCAGAAGGATGCTTAGGTGCACAGGGAGAGGAATGGCTAGCAGAAAAAAGGAGGTGATAGTGCCTCTGTATAAGTCTTTGGTGAGACCTCATTTGGGGTATTGTGTGCAATTCTGGAGACCACATCTTCAAAAGGATGGAGTCAGTGCAGAGGGTAGTGCAAAATGGTCAGTGGGCTTTATCACAAGGCATACTGTATGGGTAACAGACCTAAAGATCTCAATATGTACACTTTGGAAGAAAGGCAGGGAGATGGGTGATATGAGAGAGATGTTTAAATACCTCTATGGCATAAACACACAGGAGGAGAGCCTCTTTCAATTAAAAGTAAGTTCTGCAAGGAGGGGGACATAGGATGAAGAAGATAGCAATGCAATGTGTGCCTTCGAGTCAGTCCTGACTCCTGGCGACCCAGAAGCTCCTGGGTTTTCTTGGCAGTGTCACCGGAAGTAGATAGACTCAGGAGTAAATTGCAGCAATATTCCTTTGTGGAAAGAGTGATAAATGCACAGAATAGTCTCCCAGTGGAGGTGGTAGCGACTAAATCTGAATTCAAGAAAGCATGGGACAAACACAGAAGATATGGAGGAGCAGCCTGGTGGTTACAACAGCAACCTAGTGACCAGCAAGACCAGGGTTCAAATCCCACAGCAACACCTTGTGGCCTTTGACAAGTCACTTAACCCTTCATTGCCTCAGGTAAAAACTTAGATTGCACTGGTCAACATTGAAATCGTTACTGACTTTAACAGGCCCTAATTTGTTGTATCTTAGTGAGCTGAACACGAATATAACATTAAAAAACATTTATTGGCTCTCGTTTTGAAGATATTGCATGCAGTTCATTTTTGACGTTTCACCGTGTAAATTTATCCAGTAGGACATCAACAACATCCCAAATAAGCCTTGAATGATGTAATATTGCATCACATTGCATAATACCAGCTTGCACACATCATCCAGAGTTGATTGCATCATTTTCTGATGCAATGCAATACTACTGCCAGATGGCTGCTGAAGCCATCTGACGTCAGCAGTGTACTATACGCAGTCAGAAAGGAAAGTAATCTGGTATTCTGTTCCAATATTGAAAGCCTCATGAATGCCTTAAAAATCACTCCTGACCCACAAGACTGGAGACTATTTATAGACTCTTCGAAAATGAGTCTGAAGGCTGTGCTTTTGAACAATGGAAACCGTCTTCCATCTATTCCAGTAGCGAATGCCGTCCACATGAAAGAGACATACGATAATTTAAAGTATAGCTGGCACCTCTGTGGTGACTTGAAGGTAGTTGCCCTTTTAATGGGACTGCAGCAGGGATATATAAAATGCATGTGTTTCTTATGTGAGTGGGATAGCCGAGCAAGGGATTGGCACTACTTACGGAAGGAATGGAATCGCAGACAAAATGTAACAGTTGGAGAGAAGAATATCCAGCACCCAGCTCTGGTTGAGGCTCACAAAATCCTGCTGCTACCCCTTGAAAAACGTTGTGAAAGCCAGCTTTCCGATACCTGCATGAAAAATTCCCTCGACTCAGCGAAGCAAAGGTTAAAGAGGGATTTTTTGTGGGTCCTCAGATTCAAGAGCTCTTCAACAACTTGCTGCAGGGTGATGCGGAACAAGCATGGAATGCTTTTCACCTAGTGTCAACAAATTTTCTCGGGAATGTTAGGGCAGAAAACTACAAGGAACTAGTAGAAAACATGCTGATGCAGTATCAGAAACTTGGCTGCAATATGTCTCTAAAGATCCATTTCCTTGAATCCCATCTCGATTTCTTTCCTGACAACTGTGATATGGTTAGTGATGAGCAGGGCAAACGTTTTCACCAGGATATCGCAATGATGGAGCAAAGATACCAGGGAAAATGGTCCACTACAATGCTGGCTGACTACTGCTGGACACTCCCCAGAGAAGCTCCCTAACAGCTGTACAAGAGACAGGAGAAAAAATCTAAGAAGTAGTCTATGACTTGGTTTTTTACAGGAATTAACCAAAGTCCTATTATATTTACTATTGACATGCATTTCGTGATGTAAACATTCATTCTTGTAGATTACAAAAAAACTAGAGCCAACTTTGCAATTTCACGGTCATATTCGTGTTCAGCATATAAAAATTGATAAGAAATGACTTTTTATTTCAGTAACATGACTTTTGTAAAAATTTGTTGACCAGTGTTGTAAGCCCTCTGGGGACAGGGAAATACCTAGGTATTTGAATGTACAGTAACTTGTCTTGAACTTCCACTGGAAAAGGTGTGAGCTAAATACTAATAAATAAATAAAATATAGTTAAAAAGGGGACTGTAGAAGCTGGTAAGGAAGGATAGGCTGTATTTACTGTCATGTTTCTAAGATTCCTGAAGAAGCTCCAGTGTGTGGTTTTTGGCCTCGGACTTGTAATGTGGTAGGCTATGGCCTGTAAACTAGGCCTAGACCCCAACCCCCACCTGAGGCTAGTGTTGAAGAGAACCAGAGTTTGAGAAACTGCTTTAAACTGCTTTTGAAAAGTTTGTATAATTCCTTTATGCTGATGATAGACATGTTCCTGCATTCCCTGAGCTAGAAATGGCCTTGAAGTAGAAATGTATCAATGTCTAAGACTATGCCTTTGTTAGAATAGCCTGAGAAGGGGGAACAGGGAGCTAGACCCAGAGAGGGTCCCCGATTGGACAGGTGCAAGGGGCGTTGGGACCAATAGAAAGTTTGCCTGTATCAAACTGTAAAAATTGTATATAAGGAATTTGCTCCTGTACTCCATTGCTCAGTCACTTTTGGACACACTCCTGTCTGAGCCTGTGCACAATAAATTGGCTTGGAACCTGCAATTGACTCCTGTTTTATACATTGCGTGCACTTCGCTGCTACATATTCTTGGTGCGTTGGCTGGGAATGTGCGAGTAGTGGATGGTACTCAAGTGAGTATACCATGTTTTACCGCCTCAAGGTTTGGCCCTGTTGGAACCGTGTCTGTCCGACCACAGGGGAAACCTCAGGCGCCACTGGTCCTCCTGTATCGGAGAGGGTTCCGCCTTGCCTTGACGGGTTACTTGATCCGGCCGGCCAACACCTCCGAACCCGAGGGGAGTCCAGGATTCAACCCAAGAACTGCTTTTGCATCGGGTACCGGATCCGGTGAGTAGCAATCTCCTTACTCCTCAGTCAGTTCGTTTTGGGTACGTCTTGCATGAGTATATGCGAGACTGAATTGGTATGGGAATAAGGTACCGAGAGCCTGATCACCTCTCAGGGCACATCCGAGTAAGCCTTGCATGAGAATGCGCGAGGACGAAACTACTGCCCTTGGTTAGTAAGGTAGGCCTGGGAATTTGGGAAAACGTTGCTAGCATATTTGGTTGTGTGTATGAATGAGAGGTCTTGAAACACAGACCAAGTGAGTGCGGACTCCTGAGTAGCGCAGTTCCTGGCCGGGCGACCGCACCCAGGTCATGAAAAGGAGGAAGCGTTCGGTGTTTGTCTACCTATTTGTTTCTAGGGCTATACGGACCCCTTACCTGCAGCCCGACCACCCGCCCCTACTGTCTGTTGTTGTCTACGTCATTATGGGAGGGTCGGATCCACGCAAACTCCGCTGAAGTGTATGATCAAGAATTTCAAGAAGGGATTTGACGGCGACTATGGAGTAAAAATGTCTCCGTCCCGATTAGGAATACTTTGTAGCAGGGAGTGGCTGGTGCTGGTCACTGCGGGGCCCCCTGGTGGTACTTTTGATGTTAGAATCATATCCCGAGTACATCAGATTGTACGTAGAGAACACCCTGACCAGTTCCCCTATATAGATTCCTGGTTAAATATTTGTGCAAAAGAGCCCTCCTGGATGAAGCGTTGCCACGAGGAACAGTGTAGGATAATGGTAGCGACCACAAGGGGGGCCCGGAAGTCTGGAGAGGAGAAGCTGCCCGTATATTCTTCCCCAGAATCTCCAGATATTCTGACCCATTCGCCCCAGTTCCTCTATAGGCCAGTCCCCTCAGCTCCGTCACTACCCCGGGCAGAGCCTGGCGCAGGAGGACCCCCTCCTGTCGACTCATCCCTAGTCCTCCAACCGCCTCCACAACAGGAGGAGGCGCACCCCCTCCTGCCCGCGAGCCCCAGCTCTGTCCAGAGTGCCCCGGAAGGACCGCAGTCTACCGATGACACGGCAAGCAGGGATTCATTTGCTAGTTCAGGGTCACTTACTGCCAAAGACCAAAGCAGGGGAGCTGAATTCCAGCAAGCCAGACTACATTACGCTCTCAGGAGTACAACGGCAAGTCAGAGGGATGGTCACGTCATGCCATTGCGCCAGGTCCCGGGGCTACCTATCCTTAATGAACAGGACCAGGTTGTGGTGGGGCCAGCCAGTCTCGTTTATGTGCCCTTCTCTACCACAGATTTATTAAACTGGAAGACGCATTATGCATCCTATACTGAAAAGCCCCAAGAACTGACCGAATTAATGTCCAGTATTATGCAGACCCATCAGCCTACCTGGTCTGATTGTCACCAGCTCCTGTCTACCCTCTTCACTACTGAAGAACGAGCACGAATCATACAGGCTGGTTAGAAGAAAATCCCGTGGAAGAAGCAGGCCTAGATCCCCGACAAGCGGCCGCCGCAGATTTTCCAAATGACGATCCCAAGTGGGACTAAAACAGTACAAATGGGGCGATGGCCCTCACTTGGTTCCGCCAGGCCCTACTGCAAGGCCTGAAGAGAGGAGGCCAGAAGGCCATGAATATTGGAAAGGTAGCGGAAGTCATCCAGCATCCAGACGAGAGCCCAGCAGCCTTTTATGAACGCTTATCTGAAGCTTACAGACTTTATACCCCATATGATCCAGTGGCCCAGGAAAATTTGCGCATGGTGAATGCAGCCTTTGTGAGTCAGTCCCAGGGAGACATAAAACGGAAACTGCAGAAGTTGGAAGGATTTGCGGGCATGAATGCGGCCCAGTTAATGGAAGTTGCTCAGAAAGTGTTTGTGAATCGTGATCAAGAACGTCAGAAGGAAAGTGAACGTAAAATGAAGAAGAAAGCTGATTTCCTTGCTGCAGCTTTAGTTGAACGACGTGGAGGAAGTTTCTCTAACCGAAGAACTTGGGGACGTGGAAAGGGGCCGAGGAGATGGTCGGTCCCTATTGAGCGCAAATCAGTGTACCCACTGTAGAGAAGAAGGACATTGGAAGAATGAATGCCTGAACTTTGACTCTGCCTCCCGGAGGGAGCATGCGGAGAGCAGGGGGAAGATTCCAGCATCGGGGAGGAATGTATCGCACACAGTTCCAACAAGGAGAAGCAGCTGTAGAGGGAGTGGCAGCCGAAGAGGGCTACAACATGGATGAAGACTAGGCCAGACCGGGCTCCAAGTTTCCTCTAGGTCCCCAGGAGCCTATGGTCAGTTTGAAGATTGGGGACCAATATATGGACTTTATGGTGGATACGGGGCCGACCATTCAGTAGTAGCAAAACCAGTGGCCCCTCTGTCTTCTCGATCTATCACCATTGTTGGAGCTACTGGAACTAGGGCCACAAAGCCTTTCTTGCAGAACCGCACTTGTGAACTAGGGGGACGGAAGATAACGCACCAGTTCCTATACATGCCCGAATGCCCATTTCCCCTTTTGGGCCGAGATATGCTTGCTAAGCTCCAGGCGCAGATATCCTTTGTTGAAGGAGGACAGATGGAAATGACTGTGAACTCGAAATCTGCTGGCCTGATAGTGCTGACTGTCCCCCGGGAAGAAGAATGGCGGTTCTACAGTGCATCTCCGACCAAGGCAGCCAGCCCCCGTATACCCATCAGAATCTCAGCTCCACCCGAGGTATGGGCGGAGGATAATCCTCCAGGCCTAGCAAAGAATATAGCCCCTGTGCTTGTCACCCTCAAACCAGGAGTGGAACCAGTGCACGTGAGACAATATCCTCTCCCGCGACCGGCGATTGAAGGAATTCACTGTCATTTAATGAAATTACTGAAGTACGGACTTCTCAGAGAGTGCCAATCGCCCTGGAATACCCCCCTCCTCCCATTCAAGAAGCCTGGGACAGGTGACTACCGCCCAGTGCAGGACTTGAGACGAGTAAATAATGCAGTTGAAACCATACATCCAGTAGTACCAAACCCTTATACTCTCCTGGGACTGATCCCCTCTGAGGCTACTCACTTCACCGTCTTGGATTTGAAGGATGCCTTTTTCTGCATACGTTTAGCACCAACCTGTTCGCGTGTGAATGGGAAGACCCTACCACGGGAAGGCGAGGCCAACTCACCTGGACTCGATTACCACAAGGATTCAAGAACTCGCCTACTCTCTTCAGTGCTGCCCTAAATCAGGATCTTTCAAATTATTCTGTGACTCCAGGGAAGAGAGTCCTTCTTCAGTATGTGGATGACCTGCTAGTAGCCACCAACTCCAAAAACGAATGCGTGCATGCCACCGGTGATCTCTTGCACCTCCTGAACGAAGCCGGATACAAGGTCTCAAGAGCCAAGGCGCAGTTGTGCTAAACTGAGGTAAAATATCTGGGATTCCATCTGTCCCGAGGGATCCGGAGATTGGGACCAGAGCGAAAGGAAGCAGTGTGCCGCATCCCTATTTCCACCACCAGAAAGCAGGTGAGAGCCATCCTGGGAGCTGCAGGCTATTGTTGAATATGGATACCCAATTTTGCGCTATTGGCAAAGCCATTGTATCAGGCCACCAAAGGAATGGAGCGATCTCCCCTAGAATGGGGCCCAGAACAGGATACAGCATTCCGATCGTTGAAAGCAGCCTTGATGTCATCACCAGCCTTGGGCCTGCCAGATGTACAGAAACCATTTTGCCTCTATGTCCATGAGTCAAGTGGAAATGCTTTGGGAGTATTGACCCAATCCCTCGGATCTTGGCAGCGACCTGTGGCTTACCTATCAAAGCAGCTGGATACCGTCGCTAAAGGATGGCCACCTTGCCTGAGAGCCGTTGCAGCTACAGCTCTCTTGGTGAGTGAAGCTGACAAGCTCACCCTGGGTCAGAGTCTCCAAGTTACAGTACCACACTCTGTCCTAACCCTCATGGAGCACAAAGGAAACTGTTGGTTCACGAATTCACGAATGCTGAAGTACCAGAGCATGTTATGTGAAAACCCCCGATTGCAGTTGATCATCAGTCAAGCTTTGAACCCTGCTACGCTGTTGCCAATTGGTCCAGGCCCACCCGATCATGATTGCTTGGAAGTTATGGACACTGTATTCTCAAGTTGCCCTGATCTAACTGATGTTCCATTAGATGACCCTGAACGAACTTTCTTCATGGATGGAAGCAGCCTCGTCATCAACGGACGACGATGTGCTGGTTATGCAGTGGTGACCCTGGACATGGTAATAGAATCCTCAGCTTTGGCCCCGGGGACTTCAGCACAGAAAGCTGAACCGATAGCCCTCACCAGGGCACTGATAATAGGGACAGGGCTCTGTTTAAATGTGTACACAGATTCTAAGTATGCCTTCACAACATTGCACGCACATGGAGCCCTGTATAAAGAACGAGGGTTAATAACCTCGGGAGGCAAGTCCATCAAGTACGGTCCTGAGATATTGACATTGCTAGATTCTGTATGGGCCCCCAAACAAGTTGCAGTAATGCACTGCCGAGGTCATCAGGTAGGGGAAGGAGAAGTTTCATGAGGAAATAGATTTGCTGATGCTTCGGCTCGAGAAGCATCCACCACTGGGCAAGTTCCTGCCTTTAGTACTACGGTCCAGGCAGCCATATTTCCAGTACCCCTCAGTGCATGGACTCCTCGATACACTTCCAAAGAGTTAGACTATTATTGTCAAGAGGAAGGGGGAGTGTTATCAGAGACCGGATGGATAGTGCTACCGCTGCCAGCAGGTGGCCTTCCTCCCGGTCCAACTGTGATACCTGAAACATTGGGTCCAGCCTTTGTCCAAGCTTTCCACCAAGCCACACATTATGGGAAAACTGCAATGGAGAAAGCTCTCAAACCTCATTTTTGCATCTCGTTATTAGGATCCCTGACCGCCTCAGTAGCCCGCAGATGTTTAACCTGTGCAAAGAACAATGCCCGGCAGGGTCCTAACCTACCCCAAAGAGTTCAGTCAGTAGGAGTCACCCCCATGGAAAATATCCAGGTGGACTTTGCAGAAATGCCACGAGCTAATGGATATCATTACCTGTTAGTCCTGGTTTGTACATTCTCTGGGTGGGTGGAGGCTTTCCCCACCAGAACTGAGAAAGCCAGGGAGGTTACCAAAATTCTGCTCCATGAGATCATTCCCCGGTTTGGAATACCATTAGTTATAGGATCAGATAATGGGCCCTCATTTGTGTCCCAGGTAACTTAACAGTTGGCCCAGGCCCTACAGGTGCAGTGGAAGTTACATACAGCTTACAGACCCCAAAGTTCAGGAAAAGTAGAGCAAATGAATCGGACCCTAAAGTCCTAGCTGTCCAAACTCTGTCAGGAAGCTCACCTGAAGTGGCCCCAGGCTCTCCCTATAGCCCTCCTCAGGATACGTTCAGCCCCCACCAAGTCATTAGGAGTTTCCCCTTTTGAGGTCTTGTATGGGTGACCTCCGCCCATTGTCCAAGGGATAAAAGGGGATATGAGTCAGATTGGGTCTGAAATCACCAGACAAGAATTATTGGCTCTAGGTTCTGTTTTGCAGAACCTCCATACATGGGTACAAGATCAGCTGCCCATCAATCTGACCGAACCACTGCATCTCTATAAGCCTGGAGCTTCAGTGTGGATCAAGGAGTGGAGAAAGACACCGTTAGCACCTCACTGGAAAGGACCCTATGTCGTCATATTGTCGACACCTACAGCAGTCAAAGTTGCGGAGTTAGAACCTTGGATCCATCACAGTTGGGTAAAGCCAGCGGCAACTACCGAACTTTGTCCCTGGACTTCAACCACCAATCCAGCATCACCATTGCGACTCACACTGCGACGACAACCACTGCTGTGAGACTATACAGCCCTACTCCTGCCACCTACCGGACGCTGGCAGGTCTACGTATGGCAGAAGCTTGAGGAATCTGCAACCCTACTCCTGTCACCAACCGAAGTGGCCTAGTGGTTGGGGCAAGGTACTTCAGGCTGGGGGTTCAAATCCCACTAGAGGACAGCAACCTTGGGTCGGAAGGACTGGGGTTTCTAGTCCCACAGGTGCTCCTTGTGGTCTTGGGCAAGCCACTTAACCCTCCATAGCCCATGTTCCCTGTAAAATAGTTATCTCCAAGTTATAATGTCCTGTTCAATGTAATTTCAGTTTGTTCAATGTAAACCACACTGATGCAGAATAGCGCGGTATATAAAAGAATGTAAATAAATAAATAAATAAAAATAAATAACCGGAAGCTGACAGGTCTACGTACGGTGGAAGCTGTGGAAAGAGAGAACTTCAGTAAAGACTTTGCAATTTCTAGACAAACTCATTGAAAGGTTAAAAAGGTTAGGGCTCTTTAACCTGGAAAAGAGATGGCTGAGGGGAGATATGATAGAAGTCTATAAATTAATGAACGGAGTAGAACGGGTAAACATAGATCGATTGTTTACGTTATCAGAATATAGAAAGACTAGGGGACATGCAATGAAGATACAGGGTAAACTATTTAAGACTAATAAAAGAAAATATTTTTTCACTCAACATGTAATCAAACTCTGGAATTTGTTACCGGAGGATGTAGTAAAGGCTGTTAGTGTAGCTGGGTTTAAAAAAGGTTTGGACAAGTTCCTGGAGGAAAGGTCCATAAACCATTATTAAGAAGTGACCGAAGATATCAATGCTTGACCCAGTACAAGCATTGTGGATCTTGTGTCTCTTGGGGAAACTGCATATGACCTAGATTGGCCACTGTTGGAAACAGAATACTGGGCTTGATGGACCTTGGTCTGACCCAGTATGGCATATCTTATGTTCTTATGTAAATATTGTAATCATGTTGCATCTATGTGTTTATATTGTACTTGCGGTAGCCCTGGGGCCCCTTGGAATGACTTTTGCCGTACCTCCCTGTGTGGCCTGTATAACTACTACCCGAATCGGGACAAAGATTACCCAAACTTTACTTTATCACTCCTACACCTGTACTGGTGTAATTAGCCGATGTGTATATAATGGTACGGAATTAAGTATCTGTACTAGAGGGAAGGTGAGAACTTGTTTTAACTCCCGACAGAACCCCTCATATCATGTTCTAGAGTTGCGATGGAACAACGAGGATGGGGCCCTCCTAAATGCCACACGTCAGCTCGCAGATCCCACTAAATCAGCCCCTCTACTTTGATGCTTGTGATGCCATCAACAGAAATGGCTACTATAGCTGTGGGTCTGTTGACCAAGAGCGAAGTGATTATTATGATGATAAATACATGTGCCCCGAAGGAGCATACAAGTGGGGAAAATGCACCGGGACACATACCTCGACTAGTTATGTCAAAGCATCAGAAGACGCCTACTTTTGCCCCAAGTGGGAGTGTGTATATTATGCCACCTGGTCTGATGGTCCTCAGGGGCAAGATGGGGATCATCGCAGAGTTAATTTAGAGAGACTGCCATTGCTGGAACCCCTTAAGTGTCCAAAAGGTACTTGTAACCCCTTAAAGCTCCTTGTGCTTGACCCTAGCCAGTGGAGGCAAGGATATAGATTTGGCTTATGAATAGCGGGTAGGGGAATAGACCCTGGAACCTATGTATACATACAGCTTAACACCAAGACCCGCATTTCCTCACCTTATCAAATACACCATACCGTCTATGAAGCCATGCAGACAGAGATAGAGCTTCCCCAGACTACGCAGAATCTATTCATTGAACTAGCTGCAGCTGTAGCTTCTAGTCTCCACATTTCTAATTGTTTCTTCTGTGGGGGAACTAAGATGGGAGACCAATGGCCCTGGGAGGCAAGAGAATTGAACTACTCCATCCCATATAACCAGACTGCTTTGAATAAAACCGCTAATGAATGGGTATTGGCCAACACCATTGTCGGCTGTCTCTGTTTTGTCCGCACTGGACCACAGTTCACCATACAGGTGGGACAACTGGTCTGTCTCAGCCAACGGATTTATAATGCCACCACAAAGAGAACATCCTGGTGGTCAGGTGTTAATGCTACTGAACCCTCCAACCCTTTAATCGCCTTCCCTCATCTTGCTAAGCTATGGACTGACCTCACCTTCTCCAATACCTGGGAAGCCCCTCCTGGGCTTTATTGGATTTGTGGCACTCGGGCATATGCTCGACTCCCTAATAAATGGGGAGGGGCATGTGTCTTGGGAACAATACGACCTTCTTTCTTCCTTATTCCCATCTCTGAAGGGGAGCAGCTAGGCTTCCCCATCTACAATGGTCGACAAAAGCGAAGCACTTTGAAGATAGGTCAATGGGATAAGTGGGATGGTAATGAGTGGCCGCCTGAGAGAATTATTGCCTATTATGGGCCAGCTACTTGGACACAAGATGGGACCTGGGGATATCGCACTCCTGTTTATATGCTAAATCGTATTATACGCTTACAAGCTGTTGTAGAAATTATAACTAATGAAACAAGTAAAGCACTAACTCTTTTAGCCAAGCAAAGTACCCAAATGCGTACAGCTATTTACCAGAACCACTTAGCACTTGATTATTTATTAGCATCTGAGGGTGGGGTGTGTGGAAAGTTTAACTAACTGTTGTTTACAGATTGATGACCAAGGTCAGGTTGTTGAAGAAATAGCTGACAATACGCGTAGGCTAGCATATGTACCAGTTCAGACTTGGAATGGACTGTACCTCAATGGATGGTCTGGAACTCTATTTTCAGGGCTCGGAGGATTGAAGACTATTATGTTTGCAGTACTAGTCATGGCAGCTATGTGTTTACTCCTTCCATGTTTTCTGCCTCTTTGCTTACGTATGTTTACCTCCATCATTGACAATACAGTTGAACGTAAGACAGCAGCTCGGGTACTAGCCATGTGGAAGTATCAGGCCATACCCCAAGAAGAAGCATCAATTTGACAGGCGTTCGATATGTGATTATTTTCTCACCCTCTTTTATTCGGGCTGAGAATAATCAAAGGGGGGAATGTGGTAGACTATGGCCTGTAAACTAGGCCTAGACCCCAACCCCCACCTGAGACTAGTGTTGAAGAGAACCAGAGTTTGAGAAACTGCTTTAAACTGCTTTTGAAAAGTTTGTATAATTCCTTTATGCTGATGATAGACATGTTCCTGCATTCCCTGAGCTAGAAATGGCCTTGAAGTAGAAATGTATCAATGTCTAAGACTATGCCTTTGTTAGAATAGCCTGAGAAGGGGGAACAGGGTGCTAGGCCCAGAGAGGGTCCCCGATTGGACAGGTGCAAGGGGCGTTGGGACCAATAGAAAGTTTGCCTGTATCAAACTGTAAAAATTGTATATAAGGAATTTGCTCCTGTTCTCCATTACTCAGTCACTTTTGGACACGCTCCTGTCTGAGCCTGTGCACAATAAATTGGCTTGGAACCTGCAATTGACTCCTGGTTTTAATCATTGCGTGCACTTCGCTGCTACAGTTACTGCAGTGACCAGCGCAGAACAGAAAGAGTGAAGGTATATTAAAATGGGAGAGAAATAGCTGTGAATGAAGGCTCATGGCACCAGGATTCTAGTCCAGGTTTCAATTGATTTGGAAGAAAATGGAAAAAGGAGGAACTACTGATCCAACCCCCCCACCACCACTAATTAAAAGAAATGCATTTTGTCCCAGAGATAATAGAGGCGGATCATTTTGTCTGTTGCATGTGGAGATGGATATACCTTGCAGTGAGAGCAAATCTGTTTTTTTTGCAGGAGGTAAGCCGACAAATTTGTTTCTGTAGATCGGATAAAAAGTTCCCCACCACGCGACTGCTCACAGCATATTTGGGAAATTGCTCCGAAGTTCTGGCTGTGGTAATAGATTCTGTAGGCGGCTCTGTTCTCTTCCCTGGACACATACACACTTCTTTTGCTGATGATTGCTGACCTTACATGACCTCCATAGTGGAGACTGTGAATGATGCTTGCAATAGGAAACACACAAAGCCCATAATAGACCCCCTGCACATTGTAATAATGAGTACATCTTCTAGGACATTCTCTGAAAATGCAGGCTGTGCACAGAAAAATGTTATTAAACTGATAGATAACAGATACCTCTGACTGCTCAAAACACTGTTTCCATAAAACTACCGCCTGCCCTCCACTGCCTGTACAAACACTGAGACAAAAGTTTCAGCTCAAGGAACTTGCTGAGGTGAACAACATGCAGCAAGGAATAAACTGTGCCTTTCGTACAAGTACACGACAGTAATGAAGGATTCATGGCCCTGCTGACTGAAGAAGTAGTTTACAAGTCATAGGATGAAGGCTTTTCTAACTTGACCTTCTGAAACACGTTTCATTGTGATTGCTATTTAATTGGCAAAAGTGGTTTCTCTAGATGAAAGAAGCAGCATCTCAGAAAGACTGAAAATGAAGGAAATCATTCCACTCTTGTGCCCAATCACAGCCTTCTTTCTCCAAGCAGCAAAATGGATTTATCTGAGGCAGAGTCTCAACAGCATTTTGCAGATATAAACAAACAAGTGGATAATGGTGAGCTGGTTGATATAGTATATTTGGATTTTAGGAAGGTGTTTGACAGAGTCCATCATGAGACACTGACCTATGCTGTTTAACATATTCATAAATGATCTGGAGTTGACCATTTGTTAAACTGTGTGCAAATGGCAGCACTAACTGGGAGAGCAAGCCAAACACATGCGCACAGTAGTCGGCTATCCCAGAGCAACAGGGGCACTACATGGATAATTTGTATATAAGCCCCAATAGTATTTTGATGGCATCAGAGGCTCTCTCCAATGCCGATGATCCAGGCATCAGGGAAAGCCCCAATGCTATCAAAATATTGTTGGGGGCCTGTGCCCCCAGTAGAAAGTAAATCATTGGTGGCCCAGTGGCCTCAATCCCCCCACTCCCTCCCAAATAAAAATAATCCTGGTGGTCCAGCGACCCCTCAACACCCCACCCCCCTCCTGGTACCTTTACAAATGCACGGGAGCACTGCCCACACGCTCCCATTCCTGCACTGCCATCTTGAAAATTGGTAACACCTGGCCCCATCCCAGGATGCACCACCACGCGGAAAGGAAGCAAAGTGATCTTAAACAAAATATTCTTCAATTTGAGCAGCATTGTGTCTGTGATGTCCATGCCTCTGTGCACCCAATCGGAATCGGATGCACAGGGGCAGATGCGATTCTGATCCCGCGGGGCACGTCTAGCCCCATAGGATCAGAATCATGACTAGGCCTGTGCGTGCAGGCCTGGGACCCAATCTGGTTGGCCTGCACATACAAGCTTCTATCCGGCTAACTCAGTCAGAGCTCCTGAATGGAGCCATAGCACCCAATTGCCATCGCGCTGCTGCTCCATTCAGGAGCCGTGATCCACGACTGCCGACCTGTGCTGCGATTCCCCGCAGCCTGACCCCCTATCTAGCCTCCCAGGGTTTGGCTGCGGGGTATCACCTGCACCCCCTCCGAACACTTCTGCCATCCCGGCCAGCCATCCCCTGCCGTCTGGGGAATTTATTCCACCTCAGACGTGGAATAAGTTCTCCGTTCAGTCCGCTGGTCTTGGACGTACAGGGCTGACATCAGAATCGGCTCTATATGTCCAGGGCTGCGGACCGCCGATTGCCCACTGCCTGCCCTAATTCTGCCCACTTCCCGCCCCTGTCTAGTCTTCCTGTACAAACAGCTTGTTCATATGGGGAGGTTAGCAGGGGATGCAGAGGGGGCCGAATAGCGGGGATGGATGTCCCAACGACTCGGAATGATCCCCTTTATGTTTTTTCAGGTGAAGAACAGACTGAAACATTGTTGCATTTTCCACTTTCATTTCAAGTGACATTTTGACCTTGTGCTTGGGGGGGGGGGGGGGGGAAAGCACCCACTTCTCCCTGGAGTGGAGGAGTAGCCTAATGGTTAGAGCAGTGTGCTGAGAACTATGGAAGCCAGGTTCAAATCCCACCATCGCTGCTTGTGATCTTGGGCAGGTCACTTAACCTTCTATTGCTTGAGGTACAAACCTAGATTGTAAGCTCTCTGAGAAAAGGATAACATAGAAACATGATGGCAGATAAAGGCCATACAGCCTATCCAGTCTGCCCTTCCATACTTTTTTTTTCCTTTAGAGATCTTCTGTGTTTGTCCCATGCTTTCTTGAATTCAGATATAGGTCTTGTCTCTACCACCTCCACTAGGAGGCTATTCCATGCTTCTACCACTCTTTCCATAAAGAAATATTTCCACATATTACTCCTGAGTCTATCCCCTTTCAACTTCAACTTATGACTCCTCATTGCAGAGCTCTCTTTCAATTGAAAAATGCTCTCCCCCCCCCCTGTGCATTTATACCACAGAGGTTTTTAAATGTCTCTATCATATCACTCTTCTCCCACCTTCTCTCCAAAGTGCAGTATAATTATTGAGATCTTTAAGTCTGTCCCCATATGCCTTACGACGGAGTCCACTGACCATTTTGGAAGCCACCCTCTGCATAGACTCCATTCTGTTATATCCTTTAGAAGATGTGGTCTCCAGAATTACACTCCAAATGAGGTGTCACCAAAAATTCATACACAGAGGCACTATCACCTCCTTCTTCCTGCTGACCATTCATCTCCCTATGCACCCAAGCATCCTTCTGGCTTTCGCAGTCGCCTTTTCTACCTGTTTAACCATCTTAAGATCATCACAAACAATCATGCTCAGGTCTCGCTCTTCTTTTGTGGACAGAAGCAAACTTTACCCAACAGCCTGCAACATCACCAAAAATATGTTAAAAAGAATCTATTGAACCTGAATGTAACTTGCCTTGAACTTCTGAGAAAGCGTAGTCACTCACCTGTAACAGGGAGGTGCAGTAGGGCCAGTCTGATTTGACCCATTTTTGAACAATGCATCTTTTTACCAGTTTTTCTTACATACCAGGTTTCATCCCATTCTGTTAAATTTTCAGAGAATTATTTTGCCCCCAGACAGACAGACATTTTCTATAATTCCTTTCTAACTTTCACTGAGTTGGAGAGAATAAAAAGTCAACAGTCACATTTGTAAATATAAGATGAACGCTCAGCTCATATCCTAAAGGAGCACAGTATGTAAATAGTTACTGGCACAGTAATTTCATGTATACTGGGAAGTTACTGGGAGAAGGTTCTCACTCCCTTTCCTTATCACATTAGCAAGAGGTTAACACACAGATAACACCCCCCCCCCCCCCTCCTCCCCATGATGGTCTAACCCTGAACCTCTGCTACTTAGGTAGCTGTAAGTGCGACACCCTTGCCAGTTTATCCAAAGATGAGCACAGTGAGTAATGAATTTTTGATAAGTATCAGATACTCAGAGGCTATCAGATATGTCCTGAAAACCATGAAAAGATTCCCTGGATTCTGAGCCATGCAAAGCCACTTCTTAGAATTCAGAGCAGATGAGTCGCCTTTAAATGACTATCAGTCCAGAGCCTTGGCAGAGAAAGGTTTGCAGGCATTTCAGTGAAATCCACTTAGTTTGTAATAACATAAGAGAGACACCCAAATGGGCTGTGAATTGGAACTAACTTGGCAATAATAGGTTGTAGAAGCTTCAGGAATGAGATGAGAGAAAGGAGGATATTTTGCTGATAATAGCCTGAGGAACTTGCTAGGACAAGTGTGTTAGGAAAGATCTGCAGCAGTTGGAAATGTGCGATCTTTTCTCCTTTCCAGAAACAGAGCAGACAAAGATGGAATAATGGTGATATTTTCATAGTAAGGTTCATACTTTAACCAACTTATAACATGTTTTATAACCATAGATTGGGGGTGGGGGTTTAGAAAAAAGAAAGATTAGATTAATTCTTCAGCAATACTTTTCTTGGTTTTTTTTTTCATTTTGAATATGTTTTGGTGAATCATGAAATGTGATGGATTTTAGAATGTGGGATAACACATGTGAAAAACAATTTTGCATAAGGTGCTCAAGTAGGAATTGGGGCGCACAGGTTGAAACATGCACAGTTTCACGTGTATTTTAATTTAGTTGAAAATTTGATATACTGCGTTTTGGCCTAAAAAGGATCATCAAAGCAGTTTACAATAATAAATAAGGAAGAAGAAACTTAGAAGGGAGAAAGGGAGGTAGAAATGTCGGGGACAAAGATAAGTAGAACCAGAAAGAGGAAAGAAAATTAGGCTGCGGCTGACCCATGTATTACTGTTGAGATGGATCTGGAGACTCGCCGAATGCCGATACTTTATATAAGGCTTGTTCATCACAGAACTTTTATAAAACATCTGTAAAAAGATGGGAAACACACATGGACTGCCGTTCAAAATACAAGCAGCTCGCTTGCTAATACTTACACTTGGAGGTGACAATTTGACATCCTACGCATGCAAGTGTTGGCACTTGCCCATCTCTGTACCAGATTTTACAACACAGTGTAGCAGCGAAGTGCACGCAATAAATAATCCCAGGAGTCAGTTGCAGGATCCAAGCCAATTTATTGTGCACAGGCTCAGACAGGAGCATGTCCAAAAGAGACTGAGCAACGAAGTACAGAAGCAAATTCCTTATATACAATTTTTACAATTTGATAGGGGCAACCTTTCTATTGGTCCCAACGCCCCTTGCACCTGTCCAATCGGGGACCCTCTCTGGGCCTAGCTCCCTGTTCCCCCTTCTCAGACTATTCTAACAAAGGCACAGTTTTTAGGTATAGTTACACTAAGGAAAATAATAGAACCTGGTGATTTTCGGTCGGTAGCGCAAGCTCTCATTATACCGCACCTAGATTACTGTAATGCCATCTTACAAGGTCTGCCTAAAAGATCACTAAATATCCTTCAGATGGCCCAAAACGTAACAGCCAGGATCATAATGGGAACAAGCATTGCTGAACACATTACCCCCATTTTAATAGAGCTACACTGGCTTCCAATTGCAGCCAGGATACAATACAAGATATTAGTGACCACCTTCAAACTAATAAACAACGTATCCCCATCATTCCTATCCTCACTGATCAGCATGCAACCTACAAATAGGGACAGAAGAACCATCAACTCGGGAACCATGCAAGTCCCCACCAACATCAGAACAGTGAAAACAAGTACGAGTCGTAGAGCATTCTCATTCTCTGCGCCAACTCTCTGGAATCAACTCCCCTGCGAGCTGCGTCTGACCAAGGACATCACCAAATTCAGGAAAGAGCTAAAAACTCACTTATTCCGAAATCATTACAATCAACTATGACCATCAACTGCGAGGGAATTGTAAAACTGCTATATGTTTAAATATGTAAATATGTATATATAAATGTAAGAACGTTTGATTCATCCCCGAAAACGCTAATCATGTGTGCTGTGACCTTAGATCTATGTATATACCACCCCCCCCCCCAAGTCTTGATTGGCTATCCCCAAAGATGAATCAAGCTGCTGCTGATCGCTGGAAGTAGCGGTATATAAGTGTGTAGTAAATAAATAAAAATAAATAAATAAATAAATTTCTACTTCAAGGCCATTTCTAGCTCAGAGAATGCAGGAACATTTCCATCATCAGCATAAAGGAATTATACAAACTTCTCAAAAGCAGTTTAAAGCAGATTCTGAAACTCTGATTCTTTTCAGCACTAATCCCAGGTGGGGGTTGGGGTCTAGGCCTAGTTTACAGGCCATAGCCTACCACAACAGGAAGAGGCAATTAAGGAACTCAGCAAAAAAAAAAACCTTGTTTGGAATTTTTGAGGTGGATTTAAACAAAAAAGAAGGTCAATAGCATTATTTCCTCAATCATTAGTGCAAACCCCAGGTCTGAACAAGCAGTTAGTTGGCACTTGCAGCTGCCTTGGTGAAGGTGTAAATGCCGACATCTACAGTAGCAATGTGTGTACTGTTGCTGCAGAACTGGAAATTCATACTTTTCTGGCCCACCCAAGCTGCATGCTTCGGATCTAAATGTATAAATAGCAGTTTTCTGAAATTACTATTTATGTACGAAGGGCATTTACACATGTAAGTAAAATACAATCCAAAAGGACCTGTTACTATTTCATAACAACATTTCAATAAGGTCAGCAGCAAATAAGCTGTAGATGATTTTTTTTTTATTGGACAAGCTTTTGAGAATTATAGTCTCTTCATCGGGTCTCAGAAGAGATAATGCAGTTACATGGTAACATAGCAGATAAAGACCAGTATGGTCCATCTAGTCTGCCCAGCAAGGTGGCAAGAATATGTGACCCTGCAGCTCCATGCAGGTCACCCCCCTTTATGCCTGTATTTAGGGTTGTACCTGCCATTTTTATTGAGGTCTAAAAGATATTTAAGTTTGTTTTGATTTCATCCTCTTGCTTTAAAAGGATTCACTGTGTCTGTCCCATGCCATTTTGAATTCCGTCACTGTATTTGCCCCACCACTTCCATCAGGAGGGCATTCCAACCAATTACACTGGTTTTACTGTAAGTAGTACATACTCGTCTAGCATCTGGGTTGTCTGAATATGTCATTATATGTCAAAGCCAAGTGTGGGATGCAATGACAATTTAGATCACACAGGCGCTGTCTGATCCCAGGCAGTCTGCATCTGTCATTAAATTACAATGCAAGGAATAGGCGAGGAGACAGTAACTCTTTGTATTTCAGTGTTTTATGTCTGGTAATGAGTAAGAAAAACGATGTTTCTATTCAGTCCTTTATCATCAATGTTGAAATATTTGATCATTTTCATTTCACATGTTTTCCTTTCATGTTGTTATTTGTCATAAGACCTAATTCCTCAGTCAGTGAATTCCATAGCTTTGGAACTGCCATAGAAATACAAGAACGTGGTTATCATATTTAAACTGATTCCTAACATATCACCATCTTACCTTACTACTCCAATATCCAAAGCCCCAGACACCAGACAGAGAAAGGAATGCACACAAAATTCCCTTTCTCCCAGGACAAGCACCTCCCTTCTCTCGTCCTTTGGCTTTTTAGTGAACCACCTGAAGTCTCACCTCAACCCGGTTCAGAGATTGGAGTTCATAGGAGCTTGGATAGACACAACTCTGGCCAAAGCCTTCCTTCCACGGAACAGGATGAAAGCCATCATCACCCTTGCCCTCGGGGTACTCAGCTCCACGCACTCGACGGCAAGAACCCTTCTGCACCTCCTAGGTCATATGGCAGCAGCAACCCACATGCTCCCCCTCGTGAGGCTGCACATGAGGATTTTGCAGTGGCACCTTCGCTTTCCCTGGTGCCAGCACTCCCAATCCCTGTCTGAATTGATCCCCATCGGCTCGTCAGTGACCAAGGCCGTTTGCTGGTGGACCCACTCAGCGAGTCTCACACAGGGCAGGCACCTTCAAATGCCAGCCCACCAAATCACCATCCACACTGGGGTGGGGAGCCCACTGCGACGGGATCCGCACACAGGGCCCCTGGTCAGCCGCAGAGAAGGCCCTGTCCGCTACACACTTCTGGCCTTCCAAGATCAAATAACGGGCAAGACCATCAGAATTCAAACTGACAACCAAGTAGCCATGTTCTACATAAACAAATGGGGGGGATAGGGTCACACCCCCTGTGCAGAGAGGCACTTCAAACTTGGCACCTGGCACTCTCTCACCAGTGCAGCCTCCAAGCCTGCTATCTGCGAGGAGTAGAAAACATACTAACGGATCGCCTCAGCAGAAACTAAATCCCCATGAGTGGGTGCTCCACGAGGAAGTGTCATCATCCCTCTTCACGAGATGGGGCTGACCGCTAATCGATCTCTTTGCAACCGAGGAGAATACCAAATGCCGCCTGTTTTGCTCCAAAAGACCCACGCTCAACAGAGTAGCAGCAGACGCCTTTGACGTGACCTTGGGACAGTGGCCCCTGATCTATGCCTTCCCCCCCACCACGCTCATATCGCGGACCATACAGTGCCTGATCAGAGACAGGGCGCTTGCCATTCTGGTGGTCCCATACTGGCCCAGGCAGGTATGGTTCCCCTACCTGCATCGCCTGGCCCTGGAACCCCCTGTTCGCCTGCCCCTGAGGCCGGACCTACTCTCCCAAGACAACGGCACAACCCTTCACCCCAACCTGAAAATGCCAGCGCTAACGGCGTGGAAGCTGAAAGGATGACTCTCGCATCCCTCAGCCTGTCAGCCGAAGTCCAGCAAGTCATATTGACGGCTCGCCACCCATCTACTAGGAAATCATACAATCTAAAATGGCGACGCTTCAGCATTTGGTGCGAGTCATATCATCTGGATCCGTTCTCCTGCCCTTTACCTCAGCTACTCCAATACCTCGCCTCACTCTCGGTGCTTGGATTAAAAACCCAGACCATCAGGGTCCACCTGTCCGCCATAGCGGCCTTCCACCACCGTCCCAGAGACACGTCGATAGCAGCACTGCCACTGGTGGTTAGCTTCATGAAAGGCCTGGCCAACCTCCATCCCCCTGTCCGAGAACCAGTCCCGGTATGGGACCTGAACATCGTTCTCAACCAGCTCACAGGGGAGTCCTTCGAACCACTGCAGTCAGCGGAGCTTAAGTTCGTCTCCTGGAAAACACTCTTCCTCACAGCCATCATATCTGCCAGGCGTATCAGCGAGCTACACGCCCTGGTGGCTTACCCGCCTTATACCATACTCCACCACGACCACGCCTGCCTGCGGACACACCCCAGGTTTGTTCCCAAGGTGGCAACTGCCTTCCACATTAATCAGACCATTTAAAATTACCCTGTTTCTAACCCAAGCCACATTCCAACCGGGAGCAGGAGAGGTTCCACACTCTGGACTGTGTCAGGGCCTTACGATGCTACCTACACCGGACCTCCTCCCTGCGGAAAGGATCACAACTCTTTGTCTCTTATGACTCCAACAAACCGGGGCGCCTGGTGTCCAAACGAACACTTTCCATCTGGATCTCCTCCTATATCTCCCTTTGCTTATCGCAAGCGGGATCCCAGCCCAGCACAGGAGTCAGGACGCATCACCTGCGAGCGTTGGCCGCCACTATTGCCGACCTATGCTCCATTCCGGTGCCCGACATCTGCAGGGCCGCCACGTGGGCCTCCATCCAAACCTTCCAGAGACACTACTGCTTGGATCAAGCGGATCAGGGTGGCTCTGCCTTCGGCAGGGCGGTGTTATCCACAGCCGCCCCCTCCCCACCCGGCACCAGATCACGGTACATATACACCAATCCTACACCTAAAGTAGCTGCCCCACTTTGAACATCCAAAATGCCCTCTTCCTTATCCTTATTCCTCTTCCTCCTCACCGCTTGGGCCCCCAACCTGTTACTGGCCCTCAATCCTGATATCAAGCATATCCCAATCCTCTTTAACTATAGCAGAAGATGGTCTGAGAATCCTCGTCAACACTCAACAAAAGCCAGTGCCCTTCATCCCCACCTTCTACACATCCCCTTACAAGATTTCAAAAGGATCCAAACTGAGAAATGTAATTACCAACAATTACTAAAATGTGCACTTATCAATTCCAGATCAACACGCTCAAAATGGCCAGCTGTCAACGACCTTATAACTCTACATGATCTCGATATTCTAATGATAACAGAATCTTGGTTATCCGATCATGATAATGCTCTAATCAACCTGATGTTACCACCTGGTTATTCAACCTTTGCCTGCCATAGGTCCCACCAGAGAGGAGGTGGAACACTCATTTTTGCCAAATCCGACCTTCAATTTACTATAAAGAATTCTATCAGCTCAACCTACCTGGATATAATATCCATATCGAATGAACACTGTTCAATAAATCTCTTATACCGAGCACCAACTGCATCACCAGATGACCTCCCGTCAATAATCGACTTAGCTTGCAACTCCGCTAACCCACGCACCCTAAATGTCCTGATGGGAGATTTCAACCTGCCATCCCTACATGATACACATTCGACAGAATTCCTCGACGCAATGAATGAACTGGGCTACACCCAACTTATCAACTCCCCTACTCATAACAAAGGTGGCATACTTGACTTGATCTTCATACCACAGACCGCTATCAACACCTCCCAGAGTTTGTTACTCTCCATAACTCCGGTACCCTGGTCCGACCATCATTTACTCCTATTTCACATACCCACCAACAATCTTGGCATTTCCAGCACCAAAACACACGCTCCCACTAGAACCGTGACAACACGCTTTCGACCACTTGTTAAGGTTACAGCTCTCGAGAAGATCCTACCTCTACTCACCAACAATTCTCTTGATCCAGATGAATTGGTTTCCAATTGGGACGACACCCTCAGAGCTGCCTCCTGCCTATCATCCGTCAACAAACACCAAGTGAAACGTGATCACGCACCATGGTACTCTCTGGATCTATGAACATCGCTCATCCAGCTACGTAAACTAGAAAGACAGTGGCGCCACAATCGGACTCCTGAGGCACTTGGTGCATACTCTACACACCTGCAAGACCACCGAAGAAAAACCATGGAAAAAAGAAAGTTGTATTACTCAGAACTACTAAAGCGATCACTTAACAAACCTCATGACCTATTTAACATAGTGAAGTCACTAACTGGCGATCCAGCACTAGCCCAAACAACCTTGCCCCAGCCGCAAGACTATTCTACCTACCTTCAATCTAAGATGATACAAACCAAGGACAACACGAAGACATCCATATTTCATACCTCCCACGGACTTCCACAACCAACCCCATTACTATCATTCTCCAAGGTATCCAACAAAGAAATTGCAGATATCATCACATCTATCAACCTCACCACTGCCCCCAATGATCCCTGTCCTGCTAGTTGGATTAAAGAATTACGCCATGACCTCAGTCCATTTATATGCAGAATTTTGAATCAATCATTCATAACAGGATCCTTCCCTCAAAGCTTAAAAAACACTTCAATCCGCCCCCTGCTAAAGAATAGTAAACTTGACCCATCTAAAGTTGAGTCATTCCGGCCAATCTCGAGCATCCCACTACTTGCCAAAATCATGGAGAAGGTAGTCCAACGGCAAATCCAACACCATGTTGATACAGTCGCACCACTGGACCCATCCCAACACGGCTTCAGGGAAGCTCACGGAGTGGACACCATCCTCACAACCCTCTTCAACAACCTAATCACAGGAACTGACAATACCAACCATGGATTCGTCCTCATTTTTTTAGACATAGCAGCTGCATTTGATTCAGTGAACCATGAAACACTTCTAGATCGCCTCAAAGATAAAGGTCTGCAAGGCTCAGCGCTAGCATGGTGCGAATCCTATTTATGTAACAGATCACAACAAGTCAGAGCAGGTTCCAAAACCTCCGAACCATTCTCACTAAAGCAAGGTGTACCCCAGGGTTCCTCCCTCTCGGCATTAATGTTTAATATATACATGCAGCCCATTTGCGCCTTAATTCGCTCCTTCAATGTCCAATGCCTTGCATATGCAGACGACATCTTAATGTACCTTCAATTTAAAATCGATCAACCAGATTTCAATCCAATTATAAGATGTTTTGAAGCTGTAGCAGATTGGCTCCTCTCTCAAAATCTCCGCATTAACCATAGCAAAACAGATGTACTATTCATCTCACGGAACCAGAAGTTCACGCCACCTCCCTCTCTTCTAGTCAATAACATTGAACTAAAGTCCAAAGCTACAATTCGCTACCTGGGCATCACCCTCGACCAGCGACTTGACATGTCAGCACATGTTACAAACACAGCTAAAGCAATCTATCACAAGATCCGATCACTACGCCATCTCCGCCCACTGCTTGACTTCCCTGACTACCGCTCAATTTTCCAAGCCTTAGTCATCCCACACCTTGACTTCGCCAACATTATCCTACTGGGACTTCCACAATCGACTCTTAACCCGTTACGCCTTGCCATGAACTCAGCTGCAAGGGCACTGTCCGGGCTTTCAAGGTCTGACCACATAACGCCAGTTCTAAAGAACCTACACTGGCTCCCGCTACGGGCCAGAGTCCAATTCAAGGTTCTTGTCATGACGTTCAAGTCATGTAAGAATCTTACTCATACACCCATCAGCGATCTCCTCAACAGCACACCAGATAACAGAACTAGGAGATCTACTTCGTTGAATAAACTTGAAGTCCCAAAAGTGTTGGTAAAATGTAAGAAATCAACAGCAAGTAGAGCCTTCTCCATTGCTGCACCTATGGCATGGAACGCCCTCCCAGCAGAAATCCGGGCCATCCCAAATTTGGCACTATTCCGTAAAGCCCTCAAACATCACCTGTTCCTACAATATTACCCTGACAGCATTCCCGACATTTACAATGCCCCCACCTCACCTCCCTGCCTAACCCGTCCCTCAGATCATCTTCCTGTAGATAATGGTTAACCACTATCTCTCCCACTGACCTCCTCGACCATCTAGCCAACCCTCTAGACAAAGGTCATATTTTTATTTACCGTAAGAGCATTATATTTGTTTACAATATGTACATAGTTCCTCCCTCGTTTTTACTCCATGTTTTACATTCCCTGTTCAATGTAAAAAACTTGATGTAACTTGCTTACATTCTTGTATGTTCTGTTTCAAATGTAAACCGCACTGATTATAATAGCGCGGTATATAAGAAATATAAATAAATAAATAAATATACGGACCCTTGTGACTCGTAATGCTGTGTTCGTGCTGCTGTGTTTCCTCATGATGCTGTGTTTTATATTGTGCTCTCCGGTTCAGGCTCAAGTGACCCTGACCGTCTGACTATGTGATGCTGTATTGTCACTATGTTTCTGTGCTGCTGCCTGTTGCCACATGTTTGCATGACTATTGCTTGTTCTTGCTCGTTACAAATTTTTGCTCGTTTGCACCATTTGCTCGGTTTGCACTGTTCGCACTGTATTGCTCAGTTGTTTACATGCTATGTTGCACAGTCCATGCCCCACACCCATGTTGGGTTGCGCATGTTGCCTTATATACCTCTTTGTTCGCACCCAATGTTGGGATGCGCTGATATGCCTCATTAAATCTGGCTTGTTGCACCTGAATGAACCTGCCTCCATCCTTAATTACCAGCCTCTAACCACCCCCCCCCCCCCAGCCACTGAAATGTGTAGCTGGGGAGGCACCACTTGTGGCTGACTCATCCTGCTTGTCCTGAGAGAAAGCCGAGTTACTTTACCTGTAACGTGAGTTCTCCAGGGACAGCAGGATAAGTCAGTCACACTTTCCCACCCTCCTTCCCGGCAGGGGGGAGCCGTTCCACGGCACTGCCGCCTCCTAGCTCGTGGCAGTGCCTCAGCTGGGGAAGATCTGGCTAGCTAGGGGCGGGCCTAGAGGTTTATTTTATTTTATTTAGCTGCATGTATATCCCGCTTTTCACCAGGTCAAAGCGGTTGGGGGATACATTTAACACGAGGGTATATGAGACACATACACTAATAATTACAGGGAACATGGGCAATGGAGGGTTAAGTGGCTTGCCCAAGACCACAAGGAACACCTGTGGGACTAGAAACCCCAGTCCTTCCGGCCCAAGGTTGCTGTCCTCTAGTGGGATTTGAACCACCGACCTTCCAGCCTGTAGTACCTTGCCCCAACCACTAGGCCACTCTTCCCTCCTAGAGGTGGGGCTACTAGCCATGCCCAGAAGGCAAAAAGCCTTCTGGGCTACTTCCGTCTATGGCGCCGTCGGATGACGTCACCACTTGTGGCTGACTTATCCTGCTGTCCCTGGAGAACTCACGTTACAGGTAACTCACTCAGCTTTCCTTTCCACACCAGCTGATTTCCAAAGAACAAACAAAACAAAGAGTAACAGAGCATTTTCATATTATGCCCCAATTCTATGGAATTCCCTCCGCTCAACAATAAGAGAGATAAAAGACCTCATGGAATTCAGAAAAAGAATAAAAACACTACTATTTACAGAACACTATGGGTAACTCCACTCAATCACCTGCCAACACTGACCCCATTAATAACCGTGTTGTAAATACTCTTGGATGATGATTCAAATTACTTGCATCATAATTGCCCAACTACTCTGTAATTCATTCACTGACTGATGGACACCACTAACAGCCCATCACAGTTACCACCAAGCTACTATAATTCCATAACCAGCTATATTGTAAATAGTTAACTCTGTTGTTTTTACTATTATTTGTACATATGTACTGTTCTATTGTACAAAGTTAACTATGTCAGATGTAAATGTTCAAGTTCTGTTCATTGTAAACCGCCTTGCTTGCCAGATAAGGCAGCATAAAAGTCTTTGAAATAAACTAACAAATAAATAAAATATATTGCCGTAACTCACAAAAATGCACACTACCGAATGAAGGTACATTCAAATATAATGTAGTCTGAGAGCGCAAAGCACATGGAGGTTGATAAATCCGCAGCGCTGCCAGCAGGAATGATGTAGCCTCATAATTAAGAAACTTATAAATAAATAAAAGCATTTTGTAAATTATATGCTATTTGATGGGCAACCAATCAAACTTTGCAGGACTGGCGTAATATGTTCAGTACATCCTGTGCTAGTAATGACATGTGCAGTGATGTTCTGAACTAACTGAAGAAGATTAATAGTGTATTCAGGAAGGTTAAGATATAGACTATTGCAATAATCCAAAGATGATAAACAAGAGTTTTAACAACTGTTCAGAAATTATATTTGGACAAAAGGGGTTTTAATCTATGAATGATGTGTGAGCTCAATTTTTGGCTTTTTTTTACCCATTTTAGCAGCCCTCCTGACATCTTTTATACTGTATCACATCTTTTATTTATTTAGGAATGCTTATATACCCCTTTTCACCGGATCAAAGCGGTGCAGTTCATGTACAGTATATATTTCCCTTATCCCCGAAGGGCTCACAATCTACGCTTTTTGTACGTGAGACAACGGGAGGGTTAACTGCTTTGCCCAAGGCCACAAGGAGCACCCGTGGGACTAGAAACCCCAGTCCTTCTGGTCCAAGGTTGCTGTCCTCCAGTGGGATTTGAAACTCCAGCCTGAGGCAACTTACCCCAACCACTGTGATATGTGTTGAGGTAATTTGCACTGTGCATTTTTGCAGAGTTTTGTGCCATTTTCTTTCATTTGGGATTCTCTTTGGAATTTACTCCTTACAAGTTTTTGTTTCAGGTTAGGTGGTTGGCAGAAGGTTAGAATCTGAAGGGTAGGAAAGATTTTTTTTAGTAAGTCATGCTCCAGAAATACGGCTTAGAGACTTTTGATAATTTTCCTTTGGTTTTCTAATTCTGGATTATAAGTTATGTTCCATGTTTTTTCTTTCCTTGTATTGCAATAGGTTCTCCCTCGCTGTTTTGAATGAGGATTCAATTTTCTTGGAGATAATTTTGGGGTGATGGCCCTTTTCATTTGAAGGATTCTGTTAGGCCTTGGGGGTCAGACTAAATGTGGTAGTATCTTGTAGCCTATCTGTGTATAATGGATTTTTTTTATTTATGGAGGATGTAAATGAGCTGTAAAGATAGCTGCATCTGTCAGTTGGTTTTCTGTATACTGATGTTTGTAAGTTACTACTGCGGATCGAGACTGTAGTGTCTAAAAAGTAAATGATTTCCATGATGTAGTCCATTTTTAATCTGATTGTGGGGTTGTAAGTATTCAGGGAGTAGTAGAAATGTTTAAGGTTCTTTTCTCCTTCAGTCCAAATTATGAATATATCATTTATGTACTGGGAAAAATGGTAGAAACCATCATAAAGAACAAAATTGCTGAACATGTAGATAGTCATGGCTTAATGGGAGACGGCCAACATGGCTTTAGACAAGGAAGATCTTGTCTTACTAATCTGTTATGGTTTTTTTGAAGGTGTGAATAAACAGGTAGACAAAGGTGAGTCAGTTGATATAGTATATCTGGACTTTCAGAAAGCCTTTGACAAGGTCCCTCATCAGAGACTTTTGGCAAAACTAGAGTCATGGGATAGGAGGCAGTGTACTATTGTGGATCAGGAACTGGTTAAAAGACAGAAAGCAGAGGGTAGGGCTAAATGGCCAATTTTCCCATTGGAGAAAGGTGAATAGTGGAGTACCCCAGGGATCTGTGCTGGGTCCGCTGCTTTTTGACATATTCATAAATGACCTGGAAAAGGGAATAACGAGTGAGGTTATCAAATTTTCAGATGACACAAAACTATTTAAAGTTGTTAAAACCCATTGTGGAAAATTGCAAGAGGATCTTGATAAATTGGAAGACTGGGCATCAAAATGGCAGATGAAATTTAATGTGGACAAGTGCAAAGTTATGCACCTAGGGAAGAACAACCCAAACTATGGTTACACGATGCAAGGTTCCACATTAGGAATCACCACCCAGGAAAAAGATTTAGGCGTCATTGTGGATAACATGTTAAAACCCTCGGCCCAGTGTGCAGCGGCAGCCAAGAGAGCAAATAGAATGCCAGTTATCATAAGGAAAGGAATGGAAAATAAAACAAAGGATATTATAATGCCTCTGTATCGTTCCATGGTGCGACCGCACCTTGAATATTGTGTGCAATTCTGATAGCCGTATCTTAAAAAGGATATAGTGTTATTAGAAAAGGTTCAGAGAAGAGCCACCAAAATGGTAAAGGGGATGGAAGGACACCCCTATGAAGAAAGGCTAAAAAGGTTAGGGCTCTTTAACCTGGAAAACAGACAGCTGAGGGGAGATATGATAGAAGTCTGTAAATTAATGAACGGAGTGGAATGGGTAAATGTAGATCGATTGTTTACGTTATCAAAATATAGAAAGACTAGGGGACATGCAATGAAGCTACAGGGTAAACTATTTAAGACTAATAAAAGAAAATATTTTTTCACTCAACGTGTAATCAAACTCTGGAATTTGTTACCAGAGGATGTAGTAAAGGCTGTTAGTGTAGCTGGGTTTAAAAAAGGTTTGGACAAGTTCCTGGAGGAAAGGTCCATAAACCATTATTAAGAAGGGACCCAGGATATCAATGCTTGACCCAGTACAAGCATTGTGGAACCTGTGTCTTTTGGGGAAACTGCTAGGTACGTATGACCTAGATTGGCCACTGTTGGAAACAGAATACTGGGCTTGATGGACCTTGGTCTGACCCAGTATGGCATATCTTATGTTCTTATGTAATATCTGAAAGGTTTGTTGGAATAACCATTCAGGAATGTCTCCTCCAGTTCTGGCATGAAAAGGTTGGCATATTGTGGTGCCATCCTGGTGCCCATGGCTGTTCCCATAATTTGTAGACAGAAGTCATTATTGAAGCTGAAGTAGTTGTGGGTTAAGATGAATTCAATCAGCTATAAAACAGTTTTCTAAAAAAATCACTCCTTTTCATTTTACTTACAACCAGGTAAAAGAAGTAGCTTTCCCAATTAAAAACTGACCAATATAGCATACATGTTAAAACAAAAAATGAGTTTAATAACAAATAAAAATAAAATTTAGAGAATAAAAGAACAACTATTGAAATGATGTTAAAGCCACATCTTCTGGCAACAAATTCCCTATTATTATTTTTAAAAGGGCTACCTATTAGCTAAATGTAGTGCTCTGCAGTCGTAGTACAGTTGAAAGGTTGAATAAGCTGTTCCTTGTTTACCTGCTTCATCCTATTCACATATAAGGGAGCCCCCTCTGCTCATGGGGTTGTCCATAATCCCAAGGGACCTCAAATAGTAATTTACTTCTTGATCCTGTCCCTCTTTTGGTATCAGCCAGTGTGCACACACTCTTATCTACAGGAACGGGAGGTGGAGGAGCACAAGTCCACAAAACACTCTCGGTACTGACTTGTTCAAATGCAACTTATATCATAGTCCAAGTTATAGTCCTTATCTCCAGGAACAAGCAGGAATGTAGTCTTCACATATGGGTATCGTCGGTTCCGACGGAGCCTGCGCGGGAACGCTCCCCAGCGTCCAATAGGAAAGCTTTTCGGAGCATCCCACAGCGCCTGCGTGTTGCCTTCCCGCCTTTCCCAACTGTCCCTCTCCAGTTCTTCATTTTCTGCGGAGCCGACAGGTCGCACATCCTGTCACCGCAGAAAATAATTCCCTTTTATTCTTCTTTTTTGTCGTCGCGTCTGCCTTCCTTTGACGCTACACCGGTACCGCCGGTTCTTCTTTCTTTTTTTCCAACCCCCCCCCCCCCACACACATTTCTTCTGGAGTCTTTTCCAGGTATTTTCTCCTCAGGTGCCACGCGCCATTTTGGGCACTAGGCCCAACTTTTTCCTTTAAAATGGAAAAACCCACTTCGGGTTTTAAAATGTGTTCCAAGTGTGGCGGTACCATCTACGTCACCGACACCCATGAGTGGTGCCTCAAATATTTAGGTCCTGACCACTCTATTTCAGAGTTTGTTGCCTGTGGGATGATGTCATAGAGGGGCCGGCAGAACCGAGCTGCTAAACTTAGCACCCTTTTTCTCTCCAATGCAGCCTGTGTGGAATCAACGTCTTCCAGGGCTTTGTCTTCCTCCCATGTATCTCAGGTAACTAAACATAAATCTAGCCGGTCCTCAAAGGGTAGATCTCCCTCTAAGCATCAAGACGCCTCTGGCGTTGCCCTTGAGGGACTTTCACTGGCAAAATTGCCACGGCGGGGGGCTTCGGCTTCCAAAGCACTAACGGGGCTCCAGGATGTTCTCGAGGCCTCAACCTCGGCAGAACTACTGGTGCCATGCTCTGGGGTACCGGCTGCTTCATCTGGTACCGATACCCAAGCATTGTCAGCATCAATAGACCAGATATTCTTGGCTATTGAACGCAGTCTGGTGGCTCTTCTCACGGCCTCAATGCCCTTGAAACCGCTTCAGACAATTAAACCGGTACCGGCACCGACTCCGGTACCGGTATCGACTGCATCGACATCGGCAGGTATTCTGCCAGGACCGAGTCATGCTTATCCATCCGGTATCGACAAGTCGGTACCGGACTCCTCCGATGCCAACTTCCATCGGTACCAGTACTGTGCCTTGCACGATCACCTGGATCGGAGGTACTTTGAATCCTCGGATGAGTCTGAAGACTCTGAAAGCTCTGCCGATACCAGAGTACTTCTTCCTGAGGATTCATCTTCTCCTCAGCGTAGGATGTCTCCACCAGAGGATATGTCCTTTCAGGATTTTATCCGAGATGTGGCTCGAGGTCTTTCCATCACAGTGGCTCCTGAAAAAGAGCCTAGGACAAAGGAATTAGAAATCCTACAATACCCTAAAGCTCCCAAGGAGGCAGCTACCTTGCCTGTTCATGAGATCTTGAATGATCTCATGTTAAGGATGTGGGAAACACCTCTAACCACATCTCCTCACTTTCGAAGACTCGACACTATGTATCGAGTTCCTCCTTGTCCTGGGTTTCAGAAGACTCAGCTACCACACCATTCCATGGTGATGGAATCAGCTATGAGAAGGATCAAGAGTGCAAAAAGGCATGCATCTAATCCTCCAGGACGTGAGTGTAGGACTCTTGACGCCTTTGGACGTCGAACCTTCCAGGCTTCCATGCTTTCTGCTAGGATCAGTTCCTATATATTATATATGGGAATGTTCCTTAAGGAGGTCACAGAAGATTTAGAGCTTATGAGCCCTCTCCTTCCTGATGATAAGAGGCAGGATTACCTCGCCCTTGTCAAACATGCTCAGGATGTTTCCAAGTTTGTGAATCGTGCAGCCTTTGACTGCTTTGAGTGCATAAGCAGAACCTCTGCTATTGCCATAGGTGCACGTAGGATTGCCTGGCTCCAGGCATCTGACTTGGAATTTTGGGTACAGGATAAACTAGGGAATATTCCTTGCACAGGAGAGAATCTCTTTGGCAAGAACTGGCAGGAAAAAGCTAATGAGATAGATGCTGACAATATCACGTTGGATAAATTGTCTTCAGAAAAAAGATAAATGGTCTTCAGAAAAATGGTCTTCAGAAAAAAACTGAAGACATACTTATTTCAACAAGCCTACAATGTGTCGTGAACATCAATACTTTCTTAGCATCAGCTGCTTCATCAAAATGTAGCCAATACAAAAAAATGTATTTCTACCACAAAAATGAAACAAGTGTAAAATTGTACATATGTAAATTCTCTCTCTCTCTCCCCCCCCCTAACTGTGTGTTGTGCTTATCCTATTGAATCTAACTATATACATTATTGAAAATGAATGGCTTTGTACTGATATCTTATAACCTTGTAAATCACACTGTAATTTCTTGAAATTTTGTCTATGATCAGACACTCCTTGTAAATCTCACTGTAACTTCTTGAAATTTGTCACTGATCAGACACTCCTTTTTTACTTAATCAAACCGCTCCTGATCGCTGGAAGTAGCGGTATACAAATATATGCTAAATAAAAATAAAAAAAAAATAAATCTATAGCTGACCCTGCAAGGAAAAAATCCTACAAGAAACCATTCTTCAGTAAGAAGAAGAGGTTTTATCCCTCCTATACCCAGCAGGGGCATCGTTTGGGTCAGTCTGCCCAAAAGGGACAGCAGCAACAACCTAGACCAGCGATGGCGAACCTATGGCACGCGTGCCAGCTGTGGCACGCGAAGGCCTTGCAGCTGGCACGCGTGAAGGTCCGCAAAAAAAGAAAAAGCGGGCTCTGGCTGCTGCCGCGGACGCGGCAGCATGCAGTGTCCCGCGGGGCCCCCTCCGCCCGCTAAGCCCCTCTGCAAGGGCTTTCAGATTCGCGAGGGAGACAGCGTCTCCCTCGCGTCTCTGTTAAGCCCGCAGGGGTTAATGGGAAATTTCCCATCAGCCCCTTTAGACGCGAGGGACTGATGGGAAATTTCCCATTAGCCCCTGCGGGCTTAACAGAGACGCGAGGGCGACGCTGTCTCCCTCGCGTATCTGAAAGCCCTTGCAGAGGGGCTTGTCGGGCGGAGGGGGCCCCGCGGGACACTGCATGCTGCCGCGTCCGCGGCAGCAGCCAGTGCCCGCTTTTTCTGTTTTTAAATTTGCCGGGGGGGGGGGTTTAGGACTGCTAATGGGCTAGGGGGGGGGGGTTAGGACTGCTAATGGGCAGGGGGGGGTTTGGACTGCTAATGGGCTGGGGGGGGTTAGGACTGCTAATGGGCTGGGGGGGGTTAGGACTGCTAATGGGCTAGGAGGGGGGGGGTTAGGACTGCTAATGGGCTAGGGGGGGTTAGGACTGCTAATGGGCTGTGGGCTGATGGGGGCTGTCTGGAAATGGGGTGATAGGGGGTTAGGACTGCTAATGGGCAGGGGGGGGGTTAGGACTGCTAATGGGCTGGGGGGGGTTTGGACTGCTAATGGGCTGGGGGGGGTTAGGACTGCTAATGGGCTAGGGGGGGGGGTTAGGACTGCTAATGGGCTGTGGGCTGATGGGGGCTGTCTGGAAATGGGGTGTGATGGGGGGTTAGGACTGGTAATGGGCTATGGGGGGGGGGTTAGGACTGCTAATGGGCTAGAGAGGGGGGGTTAGGACTGCTAATGGGCTAGGGGGGGGTTAGGACTGCTAATGGGCTGGGGGGTTAGGACTGCTAATGGGCTAGGGGGGGGGTTAGGACTGCTAATGGGCTGGGGGGGGGTTAGGACTGCTAATGGGCTAGGAGGGGGGGGGGGGGTTAGGACTGCTAATGGGCTAGGAGGGGGGGTTAGGACTGCTAATGGGCTAGGGGGGGGTTAGGACTGCTAATGGGCTAGGGGGGGGTTAGGACTGCTAATGGGCTAGGAGGGGGGGTTTTGACTTCTAATGGGCTAGGGGGGGTTAGGACTGCTAATGGGCTGTGGGCTGATGGGGGCTGTCTGGAAATGGGGTGATGGGGGTTAGGACTGCTAATGGGCTATGGGGGGGGGGTTAGGACTGCTAATGGGCTAGAGAGGGGGGTTAGGACTGCTAATGGGCTAGGGGGGGTTGGGACTGCTAATGGGCTGATGGGGAGGGGTTAGGACTTGAGGTGGGCTGTTGGGTGGGGTTAGGACTGGAAATGGGCTGATGGGGGGTTAACACTGGAGGTGGTCTGATGGGGTTAGGACTGGTAATGGGCTATGGGGGGGTTTAGGACTGATAATGGGCTATGGGGGGGGCTGGGACAAGAAATGGGCTGATGGGGAGGGGTTAGGACTTGAGGTGGGCTGATGGGGTTAGGACTGGTAATGGACTGTGGGCTGATGGGGGGGTTAGGACTGGCAATGGGCTATGGGGGGCTGACTGGAAGTGGGGGGTTAGGACTGGTAATGGGTTATAGGGGGGGGGCTTAAACTGAAAATGGGGTGATGGGGGGTTAGGACTGGAAGTGGGTTGATGAGGGGGGGATAGGACTGGTATTGGGTTGGGGGGCTGCTAGGACTGGAAATGGGCTGATGCAGGGACTAGAAGGGAATGGATGCTGGGTGAGGCTGGAACTAGAAGGGAGCTGGTGTTGGGGGAGGATTAGAATGGGATGGGGCTGGGAGAGTAAAATGGAGAGGGGAAAAATATTTTGTGTGGGAGGGATAAAAAATCTACAATTGGCCGGGTATTGGGAGAGTAAGTGGGGATTGAGGATGGAGGGGTAAATTTTGAGTAGATGAAATAGGAATGAGGAAAGAGCCAAAGGAGAAAGATTAGTATGTTAAAGCAGATGTAGAGAGAGAATGGAAAAAAAAAAACCAAGAAGACAGAAGAAAGGACAAATGGACAGCAGATGGAGAGTTAGCAGAAGACACGAAGAAACCAGAAGAAAGTGGCTGGAACAATTGCAACTGAAAAAAAATGCACAAAAGGTAGAAAAATATCTCTTTATTTTGAATTTATTAACTGGAATATGTCAGCTCTGGGAAATGTGCATCATTAATTTTTGCGCTTTGTTTAGTACAAGAGGAAATTAATATATAGTTTTATTTCTACAGTGTTGTTGTATATTCCAAGTTTGGCTTTTGGGGTTCCCAGTTTAATTATTGTCTTCCTGTTTCTAAATTGTGATTCCTTGTTTGGTGATGGTCTGTTCTGCATGTGTAACTGAGCTGAGGTATTCTGTTTATATAATTCCTATTTGACATTGCCACTTGTTCTTTCCCCAGTAGGTCATGTATTGTTGTTCTCTGAGATGTATTGGTTTAATATTTGCAGTGTTGCCTTTTGATAGGTAGAGTATGGTGCTTTGTGAGTCCTGGTAGTGCTGTTAGGATACGGCGGGTTTGCTATGGGTTCTAAATGGGCAGCGTTTGTAGTAGTTCCTAATGTGCCTGGCGGTTGGTACTGGATTATAGTAATGTAGAAACCTTTTAGTCTTTCTTTATCCATATACTCATTAAGAGGCATGTTTACTAAAAGTTAGTGTATGGTAACATTATGCAAATATTTATGCAAATGAAGCACCTTATGCAAATGGGGCTTTAATTGACGTGCTGGCACTTTGAGGAAATTCTTTGGTTTTGTGCGGCAGTTTGGGCACTCGGGCTCAAAAAGGTTAGCCATCACTGACCTAGACAAAGAAAAGCAAAAGCTGCTAAGCCTCAACCGGCTCAGCAGAATCAGCCTCCACAGGGACTTTGACTCCTATCTAGAGAACTTTATCTTCCTGGCCCTGAACGGTCCAGAACTCTCCACCACTCCAGGAAGGTTATGTCATTTTGCCCCCAGATGGGGTCAGATAACAGCAGAAAATTGGACTCTGTCTATTGTAAGAGAGGGGTACAAGCTTCATTTCCTCAGCATGCCCCCCTCCTACAATGGTAAGACAGTTCAATTCTCAGACCTCTCTCAACAACCAGTTAGGTCAAGAGGTCACTGTGCTTCTTGCCCAAGGGGCAATAGACGAGGTACCCATTCTACAACAGGGTACAGGGTTCTACTCCCCCTATTTCCTTATTCCAAAGAAAACAGGAGGACACAGATCCATTTTAGACCTCAGAGAATTGAACAAATTCCTTTTCAAAGAGAAGTTCAAAATGATTTCTCTAGGAACTCTGCTGCCATACCTTCAGAGTCAGGATTGGCTTTGTTCTCTAGATCTCAAGGATGCGTACACTCATGTTCTGATCCATCCAACTCATCGAAAGTTCCTTTGCTTCCTATTTCAAGGGAAGCACTACCAATACAGGGTTCTTCCTTTTGGCCTGGCCTCGGCACCAAGGGTGTTCACAAAATGCATGGCTGTGGTGGCAGCATTTCTTCGCACCCTAGGAATATTCGTCTTCCCTTACCTAGATGACTGGCTCATTCAAGCCCCTTCAGAGCCAGAGGCCAGGGTTGCTCTCTCTCGCACAATGCGCTTCCTTCAGTATTTGGGACTTCTCATAAACTTCCCAAAATCCAAACTTGCTCCCACTCAATCTCTAGAGTTTATAGGAGCTCTGCTGGATACAAGACAGACAAGGACCTACCTTCCACAGGCCCGCTGCCTTTGCATTGTGCAGTTAGTTTCCCAAGCAGTGCTAAAACCTCACCTCACTGCTCGAGAAATGTTACAGTTGCTAGGCCACATGGCATCCACCATGCATATGGTTCCTTATGCTCGCCTCCATATGAGGGCAGCCCAGTGGACTTTATCCACTCAGTGGGCTCAGGCATCAGATTGCCTGTTAGACAAAATAGCAAACTCAGATCGCCTTATTTTGTCCCTCCAATTGTGGCAGTCACCCCAGAACCTTTTGGTGGGGTCTCCTTTTCAGCAACCCCCCACCCCAGGCCACTCTAACAGATGCTTCAGAGGTGGGTTGGGGAGCCCACCTGCAAGCCCTCTCTACCCAGGGTACCTGGACTCCACAGGAGGCCTATCTACATATCAATCTCCTGGAACTCAGAGCAATCTTCCCTGCTCTTCGAGTATTCCACACCCAGCTCAGCTACAAGACAATCCTAGTTCAAATGGACAATAAAGTAGACATGTTCTATGTGAACAGGCTCTCTGTCGCTATGCAATGAAGCTTTGCGACTATCGGCCCTCGCCAGAGAGCATCAGATTCATCTCCTTGCGGTGTATCTTCCAGGCATTCAAAATTCTTGGGCAGACAGACTCAGTCGTGTTCTGCTTCCACATGAATGGTCTCTCCATGCAGACCAGGTGGCCAAAATTTTTCAAATATGGGGAACCCCGGACATAGACCTCTTTGCAAGTCCGCTGAATGCCAAACTTCCCTGGTTCTGTTCCAGAATTCCGGCTCAGGGTTGTCAGGCCAGGGATGCTTTCCTCCTCCATTGGGGCCAGGACTTCCTGTATGCTTTTCCACCCATTCCCCTAATTCCCAAAACCCTGTTCAAGCTTCAGAGAGACGGAGGTCATATGATTCTTATAGCTCCACATTGGCCATGGCAAATGTGGTACCCTCTGCTCCTACATCTCTCTCAAGCTCCACCTCTGGAGTTAGGATCTGCTCCAGATCTCCTTTCTCAGGAGGACGGGATGCTGTGGCATCCCAATCCCCAGTCTCTGCATCTCCAAGTTATTACTCCTGTTCTATGTAAAGCATAAACATGTTATCCAAGTTGTTTTCTCCTGTTCTATGTGAAGCCAAACAGTTTGTTATGGTCATTTTGTTGTATGTAAACCGCGCTGACAATAGTGCGGTATATAAGAAATTGTAATAAATAAATAAATAAATAAATAAATAAATCTCAGGGCCTGGTTGCTGAAAGCCTAGAACTTCACGGTCTTAACCTTTCTCAGCAGGTAAAGGATATCCTTCATGCTTCCAGGAAGCCTTCCACAAGACACTCTTATGCTTTCAAGTGGAAAAGGTTTACCATATGGTGCTCGCAGAAGGGTCTTGACCCTCTTGCGATACCTCTGGAATCATTACTGGAGTATCTCCTTCATTTGTCTAATGCAGGGCTTAAGACCAATTCAGTGAGAGTTCATTTGAGTGCTATTGCAGCTTCTTTCAAGCCTCTAAATGGGCAACCTACTTCCTCTCATCTTCTCATAGCGAGATTTATGAGAGGCCTTCTTTTAACGAAGCCTCCCATTAAGCCACCACCGGTGGCATGGGACTTAAATTTGGTTCTTGGGCAGCTTATGAAACCGCCTTTTGAACCATTAGCCACTACCTCCTTGAAATTCCTTTCCTGGAAGGTCATCTTTCTTATTGCAATCACATCAGCACGTCGCATCAGTGAATTGCAAGCATTGGTAGCTGATCCTCCTTATACAAGGTTCCATCATGATAAGGTAGTCCTTAGGACTCATCCACATTTTATACCAAAGGTGGTGTCACCTTTTCATTTAAACCAAGCGGTTTACCTTCCTGTATACTTCCCAAGGCCTCACTCCTCAAATGCAGAAAGGAATCTTCATACTTTGGACTGTAAAAGGGCGCTGGCCTGTTACTTACAAAGGACACAGCAACATAGGAAGAACTCTCAACTCTTTGTTGCTTTTGATCCTAGCCATTTGGGACTTCCAGTCTCCAAAAGAACACTGTCCAACTGGATTGCACAGTGTATATCTTTTGCCTATGAGAGTAAAAACCTTCCTCTGGAAGGCCATGTCACAGCTCACAATGTGAGAGCCATGGCAGATTCAATGGCTCATCTTCACTCTGTGTCTATCGACGACATCTGCCGAGCAGCTACTTGGGCTTCGTTTCATACCTTCACAGCCCATTACTGCTTAGACAAGGTCTCCTGCTGGGATGCCTTGTTTGGTCAGGCTGTTCTTCAACACCTGTTCCATACTTATTCAACTCCTACCCACCATCCGTAATAGGATGCCAGAGATCCATGGGGGGAAGTGGAGCCCTTTCACAAGGTCACACAACTTCTGGGGTTTTCTTCCTGGCATCTGCAGCTAGGGAGTCCCCATATGTGAAGACTACATTCCTGCTTGTTCCTGGAGATAGCATAGTTACTCACCTGTAACAGGTGATCTCCGAGAACAGAAGGAATTTAGTCTTCACAACCCACCCACCTCCCCTAGGAGTTGTATCTCTCTATCTCTCTCTTTCTCTCTTTCCCTCTCTCTTTTGTCTCAGCTTTAAACTCATCTGGAAAGGGACAGTTGGGAAAGGCGGGAAGGCAGCACGCAGGCGCTGTGGGATGCTCCCAAAAGCTTTCCTATTGGACGCTGGGGAGCGTTCCCGCACAGGCTCCGTTGGTACCGATGATACCCATATGTGAAGACTAAATTCCTGCTGTTCCCGGAGATCACCTGTTACAGGTGAGTAACTATGCTCTCTCTGAAGTCCACACAAAACTGGGTAAAAGGTTGTATCCCCTTTGATATTTCTGTTTGTGAGCCTACTGATTCTCTAGTAAAATCCTAAGATGGATCAAGATTTCTGATATAGGGTCACCTATTTTCTCTCTTGGCAGGATATTACCACCTCTTTCCTCCTCAGTGGGATATGGTTTATCACTTACACATACTTCTTGTTTGGACAGGAGAGTCCCACCAAATACCTTCTCCTGTAATTGAGTTCCAATCTAGGGATGTACCTCGTATAATAAACTTGGGCCCCAGGGAAATTAAATAACATAGAAACATAGGCCGTATGGTTGTATAGCTCTTATGGATGGGCAGATAAAGTTCTATGATCCCTTCTTCTCCCTCAGAGATCCTTTTTTAAACTCAGATATGGGTCTCGTCTCCACTATCTCTACTGGGGGTTGTTCTACACATCTACCACCCTTTCCATAAAGAAATATTTCTTCAGATTACTCCCGAGTCTATCTCCTTTCATCTTCATTTTATGACCACTCATTCCAGAGCTCCCTTTCAATTGAAAGAAGGCCACCTCTTATACATTTATTCCATAGAAATATTTAAATTCCTCTAGCATATCTTCCTCTCCTGCCTTTCCTCCAAAGTACGCATATTTAGATCTTTAAGCCTATCCCCATATGCTTTATGGTGAAGACCACTAACTAGTTTAGTAGCTGCCCTCTGGACATATTCCATCCTGTATATGAAGGGATGGTCTCCAGAATTGTACACAGTACTCCAAATGAGGTCTCACAAGAGACTAATACAAAGGCACTAACACCTCCTTTTTCCTGCTGGCCATTCCTCTTCCTATGCACCCAAGCATTCTTCTAGCTTTCCCCATTGCCCTTTCTACCTATTAAGCCACTTTAAGATCATCCAATAGCATCATCCCTAGGTCCTGCTATTCTCCAGGACCAAGCAGGAAGTCAGTCCTCACATATGGGTATCATCGGCGCTGATGAAGCCCCAGCGGAGCATTTCCCCAGATTTCTATGAAAACCTTTGGGAATGCAGGCACGTATGCGCGGTTCCCTTCCTGCATAAAAGGTGCCATCTTACCTCAGTCTCTTTTTTTCCGTGAAGCCCACCGGACGTGTGTCCAGTTTTCCCGGTTAAAATTAGATTTTTCAGCGATTTTTTTTTTGCTCTTTTTCTACCGGTTCGACGCCGGTTCCCCTCCCGCCAGATTCGGTACACCGGTATTGAGCCCGATTCCTCTTTTTCGGTTTTTGCCCTTCGTGGCTGGCGTTCGCGCCCTTTTTTCTCTTTTCCCCTGGAAGGCCGGTCTTTTGACCTCGCGGGGACTCTTTTTTCCCCGATGGCTTCCAGTGGTTTTAAGAAGTGTGATCGGTGTAAGAAACTAATGTCTCTCACCGACACACACGACTGCTGCCTTCGGTGCCTGGGCCCCGACCACGATCCTAAGTCGTACGGGGCCTGTGGAAAAATGTCTTCCAAGGCACTACGAAGTCGCCAGCAGCAAAAGGAAAGGCTTTTCTTGGACTCATCCTCCGGCCGGGCCCGGACCTCGTCTGAGGCCTCGACATCTTGGGATTCCGATCTCAAGTGCCGTCGAAGCTCCTCGGACAGGGGGTCCCCCGACCGGGAACGCAAGAGGAAGAAACGGCTCGTGAGGGCGTCGTCGGAAGAGGCCCCTGGCTCCTCGAGGGCCAGGTCTAAGACCCCTGACCGTCGCCCTGGGCCTGTGGAACCGGAGAAGCCTGCCAAAGTTCCTCGTGTGGAGCCGAAGTCTGCTGGACATGTAAGCCCTGTAGTCCTCGTGGACTCTCCTCCCAGGGAGCCGACGTCGGGCCCGGCGCCGCCGGGGCCCGAGTCAGTGGCTGCTGCGTCTCCCGAGCTGAGTCTCAGGATGACAGCCTTAGAGAGCAGAATGTCTGCCTTCATGGAGCAGCAGCGGGCACTGATGGCCAGCCTGTCTGGCGCATCTGCCCCGACCACCAGGACATCGACGTCCAAGTCGACCCCAGAGACCGAGCCGATACTCGAATCCATCGTGGCTCGGAGTCGACCTCGGTCGCGGTCCCAATCGACCTCCCATTCGGGACCGAGGGCGTCGACACCGGTGCTTCTGGCGTCGGGGCGGGTGCTCCAGGGCCCCGCAGGGTCAGACCCCGACTCTTCCTCGGACGAGTCGGCTTGGGAGACGGAGGACGAGGAGTCTCCTCACAACTTTAAGACTCGGTGTGTCCCTTCGGACTCACCGCAGTCTGAGCCCCGGAGTAGGTCCCCCCCAGAGGACACCTGGTTCTCGGAGTTTGTCCGGGATATGGCCACTGCCTTGGCTATTCCGGTGGATCCCGAGGAAGAGCCTCGAGCTGAAGAGCTCGAGGCACTGCAGTATGACTCTCCTCCGAAGGAGGCCTATACTGTCCTGGTTCCTCTGATGCTGGAATGGCTCCTCTTCCGTATGTGGGAGGCACTGGCCTCAGCGCCGGTTCTTAGCAAGCGAGTCGATTCAATCTATCGGCTCCGTAAGAGCCCTGGTTTTCAGAAGGCACAGCTACCACACCATTCCATGGTTGTGGAATCGGCCATGCATCGTCTGAAGAGTCAGAAGATGCACTCTGCGGTGCCTCCTGGCAGGGAGGCCCAAAACCTAGATGGCGTCAGTAGAAAGTGTTTTCCGGGCTCGATGCTTGCTTGCCGTGTCCAGTCTTACCAGCTGTACATGGGCATGCACTTGCGGGATCTGGCCAAGGAGTTGGCCGGATTCTCTGCTGGTCTCTCCAGGGAACCCTTGCAGAGATTTAAGTCCTTGTCCTCAGGGATTCGTGACTGCTCAAAGTTCATGTCCCGCGCCACCTACGATGGCTTCGAGGCTTCGGCCCGAGTTGCGGCAGCCGGCATCGCGGCTCGACGCCAGGCATGGCTGCAGTCATCGGACCTCGAGCCATGGGTTCAGGACAAGTTGGTCGATGTCCCTTGCCGAGGTGAAAACCTTTTTGGCAAGCCCATGACCAAGAAGGCCGCTCAGCTCGAGACCGAGCACCTCACACGGACAAGGCTGTCAAGGAAGACGTCTGCCCCTTCTCATAAAAAGAAGGGCTCGGGTAAAAAGCCCTTTTACCCGAGGAAGGGCACTGCCTACAAACAGTACCCGCAATATCAGGCTGCCCAAGTTGCCCCCCAGGGTCAGCAAGCCAAGGGCCAGGGTAATGGGCCCCGTAGGCAGAGGACCCCCAAGCCTCAGGCCCCTGCTGCCACTCAGCAGGGTGGGGGTTTTTGACTCCTTGAGCTCTCCCAACCCTGCACAGGAGGTCGCCTAGCCCTCTTTGCCCACCAGTGGCCCCTTATCACTGGGGACAGTTGGGTGCTGGAGATAATCCACAAAGGATATGCCCTCCATTTCCACCAACTGCCACCCCCATACTTTCCAGGGGAGCCTCCAAGGCCTCCTCTGCACACAGACCTTCTCCGTCAGGAGCTTCAGGGTCTGTTGGTGGACAGGGCGGTGGAGCCTGTGCCTCCCCACTTGCAAGGTCATGGATTCTACTCCAGGTATTTAGTGGTGCCCAAAAGGACCGGTGGCCTTCGTCCCATTCTGGACCTCAGGAACCTCAACAAGTTCCTAGTGAAAGAAAAGTTCAAGATGCTTACTCTTGGAACCCTTCTGCCCTACCTCCAGCAGGGAGATTGGCTATGCTCCTTAGATCTAAAGGATGCGTACACTCACATCCTCATTCATCCAGACCACAGGAAGTATCTGAGGTTCATCGTGGGAGGAAACCATTATCAGTACAGAGTGCTGCCTTTTGGCCTCACCTCCGCTCCCAGAGTCTTCACAAGGTGCCTAGCAGTGGTGGCGGCCTACCTGAGAAATCAGGGTATCTTTGTCTTCCCCTGTCTGGACGACTGGCTCATCAGGGGTCAGACAGGTCAGGAGGCCAATCAAGCCACCCTCAGGACCATTGCTCTTCTACAATGCCTGGGGTTTGTCATAAACTTCGCAAAGTCCACTTTGCTCCCTTCCCAGAACTTGGAGTTCATAGGTGCAAGGTTGGACTCTCTCCTGGCAAAGGCATTCTTGCCAGAAAACAGAGCCCACAGGTTGATGGCCTTAGCAAGTCAGTTTCTCAGCAGCTCCCTGGTCTCCGCCAGACTCTGCCTGAGGCTGCTTGGCCACATGGCTTCGACAGTACATGTCACCCCCAATTCCAGGCTCCATATGAGGCCTGCACAGTGGTGCCTTCGGACTCAGTGGTCTCAGGCCACAGGCAGCCTCAGAGACAGCATAAGAGTGTCCAGACCATTTCTGCAGTCCCTCAACTGGTGGCTGCACCCACCCAACCTACTGAAAGGGGTGCCTTTTCAGATTCCGGGGTACACAGTAGTGGTGACAACAGATGCCTCCCTGGGGAGCTCATTGTCTGGGCAAGTGCACCCAGGGCCTCTGGTCTCCCTGGGAAGCTGCACAGCAGATCAATCTCCTCGAACTCAGAGCTATTCGATTAGCACTCAAAGCTTTCACTCCTACCCTGGCTCAACAGTCTGTCCTGATTCAGACAGACAACCAAGTTGCCATTTTTTATGTGAACAAACAGGGCGGAACTGGGTCCAGGATCCTTTGTTGGGAAGCTCAGGACCTTTGTTCTTTTGCCCTCAAGCACAACATGCTCCTCAGGGCTGTGTACCTTCCAGGCCAGGACAACTACCTGGCAGACAGGTTAAGCAGAACACTGCAGCCCCACGAGTGGCAGCTGCATCCTTCAGTAGTTCAGAAGATCTTCCTCAAATGGGGTCTCCCTTTGATAGATCTCTTTGCCAGCTTCCTTGAACAAGCAGCTGCCAAAGTTCTGCTCCAGGCAACCACATCCTCTGCGGATAGCAGCGGATGCTTTTCTGATATCTTGGTCTCAGGGCCTCCTCTATGCGTTTCCTCCCACGCCCTTGGTGGCCCGAACCCTATTCAAGATTTTCCAGGACAAGGCCTCGGTCCTGCTGGTAGCTCCGAGGTGGCCGAGACAGCCTTGGTTTCCTCTTCTGCTTCAACTGGCGGTGGATCCTCCACTGCCTCTGAGGTTGCAACCCGACCTTCTCACACAGGACCAGGGTTCCCTTCTGCACCCCAATCTCCGGTCTCTCAATTTGATGGCCTGGAGGCTGCAAGGGTAGTTTTGGCTCCCTGGGGCCTACCTCAGGAAGTTGAGGAGGTTGTCCTAGCCTCTAGGAAACAGTCCACTAGGAAAACCTATGCTCTCAAGTGGAAGAGGTTTTCTGTGTGGTGTCACCTATGTACAGAGGAGCCTTTCTCCTGTACTGTGCCAGTAGTGCTTCAGTACTTACTGCACTTATCCAATCAGGGCCTTAAGTCCAAATCAGTTCGGGTCCACCTCTCAGCTCTAGCAGCTCACCACTCATTGGTAGAGGGGCAATCTCTATCTGGTCACCCCTTGGTGTCCCGCTTTCTCAGGGGCTTGCTTTTGCTCAAGCCTCCCATCCGTCCTCCTGCCCCTGAGTGGGAGCTGAATGTGGTCTTGCAGCAACTGACTCGCCCACCTTTTGAGCCGATGGCTACTTGTCCACTACGCTTCCTCTCCTGGAAGACACTCTTCCTAATAGCCCTTACCTCGGCTAGGCGAGTAAGAGAGCTTCAAGCCCTGGTCTGTGACAGGCCTTACACCAGGATTTACAGGAACAGGGTAGTCCTCAGGACTCATCCAAAGTTCCTCCCTAAAGTTGTCTCCTCTTTCCACCTCAACCAGGAGGTGGTTCTTCCAACATTCTTTCCTAGGCCTCATGCTAACCAGGCTGAAGCAGTCCTGCATACCCTGGACTGTAGGAGGGCCTTATCCTTCTACCTTCACCGTACGCAGGGGCATAGAAGGGCTACTCAGCTCTTCGTATCCTTTGACCCCAATAAGTTGGGGTTGGCTGTGTCCAAGCGTACCTTGTCCATCTGGGTGGCTGACTGTATCACCTGGGCTTACAAGGCGGCTGACCTTCCTTTGCAGGGTAGGGTCACGGCCCATCGTGTCAGGGCAATAGATGCCTCAGTGGCTTATCTCCGCTCTGTGCCCTTGGTAGACATCTGCAGGGCTGCAACTTGGTCTTCAAGCCAGACTTTTGCAGCCCATTACTGCCTGGAGAGGGAGTCCCGTAGGGACAGTGCTTTTGGCCAGGCAGTACTCCGGAATCTCTTTGAGGTTTAGGCAACTCCTGCCTCCTGCCCTCTGTTGGGCTACCAGTGGAGGTTGTGTCCTTGAAAAGCCTTTCTTTGCTGCTGAGACTAGAGGGAGTTCTCTTGTTTAGCCTGGGTTCCTCGGTAGCCCAGAGCTAGGGAGTCATCCATATGTGAGGACTGACTTCCTGCTTGGTCCTGGAGAAAGAGTAGTTACTCACCTGTAACAGGTGCTCTCCAGGAGCAGCAGGAATCAGTCCTCACAACCCTCCCTCCTCCCCTTGGAGTTGCAGTTGTGCATAGTTTATTTATTCATTTTTGTGTGCTGTTCTTAGCTATGTCATTTGACTGAGGTAAGATGGCACCTTTAGGCGGGAAGGGAACCATGCATGCGTGCCTGCATTCCCAAAGGCTTTCATAGAAAGCTGGGGAAATGCTCCACTGGGGCTTCATCGGCGCCGATGACACCCATATGTGAGGACTGTTTCCTGCTGCTCCTGGAGAACACCTGTTACAGGTGAGTAACTACTCTTTCTTTTGTGCATTGAAGTACCACTCTCTTGGGTTTGGGTTTTTGCAGCTCAAAAGCATGGTCTTGCATTTTTTAGCATTAACTTTTAGCTGCCAAATTCTTGACCATTCTTCAAGCCTCATTATATCCCTCCTCCTGTTATTCACACCTTCCAGGGTGTTCACCCTGTTGAAGATTGTGGTATCATCCTCAAAGAGACATGTCCGAATATCACTCTACGCTCACTAAATATCAAGCTACCACCACCATGCACTCCAGAATCCCAGGGGGTTATAAATATAGGCAAGACCAATGCAGTCATCCCTCAAGGGGAATGTTACAACACAATAACATGCACCTAATGAATATGCTAAGATGGAAGGGTCCTAATTCAAAGGTAAGCTGAACTGATGAGGGTCTTGAAAGGATCCTTAAACATGATTTTACAAGTCCTATCACAGCAGTTTATAAACAATAAAACGGGGGGTAAAAGTACAACAAGAAAGAGAGGAAAAAGTAAAAGAAAAAAAAAAGAGAACAGAAATTATAAATCATATACAGGGAGGAAAAGTTGAGAGGCAAAAGGAAAGAAAGCAGGCAGTTCTCTGGGGGGAAAAGTTAAGGAGCAGGGGATTCAGGAAAAGCTTGCGTATCTCCCCCTCAATCGTGGTTTCTCCAAGCGGAAAAGCCCTGACCTCATTAGCCTTTCCTCATAGGGGAGTCATTCCATTCCCATTATCATGATGGTCATTCTTCAGGTATATTTGTTTTTTTAGATAAATCAACTAGAACTGCTTATAGTACTTGAGGTACAGTCACACCATAGATCGATAGAGGCATTATAAAATTCTCTGTTTCATTCTTCATTCTTTTCTTAAGACTGCCTAGCATTCTATTTGCTTTTTGACAGCTATGGAACAATGAATTCATTGATTTACTCTTATATTTATTTATAAAACATTTATATGTTGCCTTCTTGACAAAATCATACAAAATACACAACATAAGCACTGCCAAGTTCAATGTAAGGGATTGATAAGGAAGGCAAATAGAAAATTTGAAAAGAAGCTTGCCATGGAAACAAAAATGCATAATAAAACCTTTTTCAACTAATCTGTAGCAAAAAACCTCTGAGAGTGTCAGTTGGATCATTAGTTTATAAGGGATAAAAGGGGCGCTAAGGAAGAACAAAGCCAAGCAGAGAGATTGAATGAATTCTTTGCTTTAGTCTTTACTGAAGAAGATGTAGGGAAATTACTCATGCTGGTATGTATCGGAGGAATTGAAACAAATCTTGATAAACTAGGAAGATGTAATAGATCAATTTGATAAACTAAAGGGTAGTAAACCACCTGCACCGGATGGTATATAGTACCTAAAGACAGAAGAGTGAAGAGTAATGCCAATTTTTAAAAAGTGTTCCAAGGGTGATCCAGGAAAATACAGACTGGTGAGCCTGACCTCAGTACTGGGCAAAATTGTAGAAACAATTATAAAAAACAAAATTACTGACCATACCAAGGGTTACGGTTTAATGGGACAAAGCCAACATCGGTTTAGCCAAGTAAAGTCTTATCTCATTAATCTGATATATTCGTTTGAAGATGTGAATAAACAGGTAGGTAAAGGGAGCCTGTTGATGTGGAGCCCCATGCAGAAAGGGGCATGTCTGGCCCGTTTGGATGTCCAAAATCTGGACAGGCCAGATCTGCACCCACGGGTGCTAGAATCGGGTACAGAGAGCATGGACGGACAGGATGTGCCCCGAATCTGGTCTGTTGCATGCCTAGAAAAACCCCATCTAGGCCGTCCTATGCTGCATGGAGCCTGGTGCCGTGGCATCCCAACACCATGCAGGAGCCCCGATCCACTGCACTCAGTTTAACATACCTGTTCCCTGCCATGTGACCCGCAACTGAGCCTGCTCCCTCTGCATCGGCCCTCCTGTGCCAATCACCAACCCCAGGGACACGTATTCCACTTCCAAGGTGGAATAAGTTCCCCAGCCTTCTGTGTCCCCCCAGATGTATAGGGCCGAGTCCAGGGTTGTAGAGCCACCCCTGCTCTGCCCCCTCCCACCCCCCTCCAGAGCTGCCCGCAGAGCGGCATCATACGTGGGGGGAGCTCTGGACTCAGAATTGGGTCCTGGTGAATAGCAGGGGTTGGACGTCCACCCCAGATATCCGGACTTGCTATTCGTGTCTCTGCATGCCAGCCATAGTGTATCTGGATTTTCAGAAAGCCTTTGATAAGGTCCCTTCATGAGAAACTCTGGGGAAATGAAAAAGTCATGGGATAGGAGGCAGTGTACTATTGTGGATCAGGAACTGGTTAAAAGATAGAAAGCAGAGAGTAGGGCTAAATGGCCAATTTTCTCAATAAGAAAGGTGAATAGTGGAGTACCCCAGGGATCTGTACCGGGTTCCCTGCTTTTTAACTTATTCATAAATGACCTGGAAATGGGAACAATGAGTGAGGTGATCAAATTTGCAGATGACACAAATTATTTGAAGTTGTTAAATCACAAGAGGACTGTGAAAACTGGAAGAGGACCTTAAATTGAGAGATTGGGCTTCCAAATGGCAGATGAAATTTAATTTGGACAAGTGCAAAGATATGCACTTAGGGGGTCATTCTGAACTCTGTTTAGCAGGTCTGGACGTTTGATCCAGATGTCCAGACTTGCTAAATGGCCGGGCAGCTTGCCAGGGACAGAGCTCCACATATGAACAGGCAATTTGTATGGGGTGCTCTGTTCGTGGGAGGGAGGGGGCGGGACAGAGGCGGAGTGAGGGTGGGTAGTGGGCAGAGATTGACCCCGGACATACAGGACGGATTCTGTGGTCAGCTCTGTACATCTGGGGTCAGCCATGGAGATAGGGAACTTATTGTACCTCAAAGGTGGAATAAGGCCCCCGTGACATTGGGGGACCGCGGTGCCGGGCAGAGACAGAAGATGAGGGAGTGCAGGGGGATCCCCGCAGCCCGACCCTGGCCATGGGAGGTCAGATCGCAGGTCATGCTGAAGGGAAAGAATGGTGTTGCTGTTGGCTGGGGATCGTTGCTCCTGAATGGAGCCGCGGTGTCATGGCGAAGGGACGCTGTGGCACTGCGGCTCCATCCAGAAGCCTGGCTGAGTTAGCTGGGTATGTGGGCTGGGCATGCAGCCTATCAGAATCGAGGCCCGACCTGCATGTCCAGGCTGCAGACCTGATTCTGATCCCACAGGCACTTCTAGCCCCTGTGGGATTAGAATCGGGGCTACCTCTGTACACCCAGATTCTGATCAGACGTACAGGGGCTGGACGGACAGTACGGAATCAGCCTCTTAGGAAAGAGCAACCTGAACTACAGTTCTGGACATCATTGTGGATAATATGTTGAAACCTTCTGCTTAGTGTGCAGTAGAGGCCAAGGCAGCAAATAGAATGTTAGGAATCATAAGGAAAGGAATGGAGAATAAAAGCAAGGATATTATAATGCTTCTGTATTGTTCCATGGTGCAACCTCACCTTAAATATTGTGTGCAGTTCTGGTCACCATATCTAAAAAAGGATATAGAGGAATTAGAAAAGGTACAGAAAAGAGTGACCAGAATGATAAAGGGAATGGAAGGATACCCCTTGAGGAAAAGCTTAAAAGGTTAGGGCTCTTCAGCTTGGAAAAGAAGCAGCTGAGGGGAGTATGACAGGGGTCTACAAAATAATGAGTGGAGTGGAACGGGCAAAAGTAGATTGGTTGTTTATTGGTTGCAAAAAGCAGAAAGACTAGGGGGACACACAATGAAGCTACAATGTATCATGTTTAAGACTAAATGGAGAAAATATTTTTTCACTGAGCACATAATCAAACTCTGGAATTCTTTGCCAGAGAATACAGTAAAAGCTGTGAGTGTAGCTGGGCTTAAGTGAGGTTTGGACAAGTTCCTGGAAGAAAAGTCCATAAACCATTATTAAAGAGGATTATGGAAATCCGCCGCTTGCCCCTGGATTAAGTGGCGTGGAATCTGTGTACTTTTTGGGATCCTGCCAGATACTAGTGACCTGGATTGGCCATTTTGGGAAACAGTATAATGAGCTTGCTGGACCTTCTGTCTGAACCAGTATGGCAATTTTTATGTTCCTGGTGCCACACCTCCACCAATTTGATCCATCCTTATTATTTCAACATAATTTGTAACCTGGTATCACAGTGTCCCTCTTTTTTGACTTCCTTCCACCAGGTCTCTGAGATCCTTATTATATCAACATTTTCATTTGCAGCACTCATTCTAGCGCTTCAATATTATTTGTTAAGCTTCCAGCATTCACAATTAGACAGTTTTAAGTATGTTTAACTGAAGATATATTACTGTGACTTATGCACTCATGAGCAACTATTTGCTTTACCCCGTGATCTAGTTTAAAAGATGCTCTATTTTTTTTTTTTTTTTGCAAAGGTTAGCACTAGCAGCCTGGTTCCATCCTAGTTCAGTTGCAGCCTATCCATTTTGGAAGGGCTTCCCCTCCTTCTCAGAATGCAGCCCAGTTCTTAAAAAATCAAAAGCTGTCTTCCCTGCACCATCATTTCTACCATCTATCCTGTGACACTTTGGAATTCTGGTTATCTCTAGGATCCTGTATGTGGAAGGGGAACATTTCTGAAAAAGATATCCTGGATTTCAAATTTCTATCTAAAATCCTAAATTTAACTACCAAAACCTCTCTTCTATGTCATTGGTACCCAATGAACTATAATATTCGGCTCATACTCAGCACTGTTTAAAATCCTATCTAGGTGACTCATGAGCTCTTCCACTTTTGCAGCAGGCAGACAAGTTACAAAGCAATCTTCATGCCCACCAGCCACTCAGCTGTCTACATTTCTAATGACTGCATTATCAACCACAACAGCTTGAATGATCTAGTCATCCTAGGGTTGAAAATCCAACTTTTTGTAATCAGCTGGGCAGCATTGATTTCCATGAAGGGTACAGTTTGGAACCCCAGTTGACATTTTGGATAAATTATGATAAATATTTCATTTGCAAGCTACTGTCATACACATTAGAGATTGCTGATGAGAGGACTGTGAAAAATTACAAGAGGACCTTGAAAAATTGGGAGACTGGGCATCCAAATGGCAGATGAAATTTAATGTTGATAAATGCAAAATTATGCACTTAGGGAAGAAAAACCCAAACTAGGGTTGCACGATGCAAGGTTACACATTAGGAATCAACACCCAGGAAAAGGATCTGGACATCATCATGGTTAATATGTTAAAACCCTCTGCCCAGTGTGTGGCCATGGCCAAGAAAGCAAATAAAATGCTAGGAATCATAAGGAAAGGAATGGAGAATAAAAGCAAAGATGTTATAATGCCTCTGTATCGTTTCATGGTGCAACCGCACCTTGAATATTCTGTGCAGTTCTGGTCACCATATCTTAAAAAGGATATAGCAGAACTAGAAAAGGTACAGAGAAGAGCGACCAAAATGGTAAAGGGGATGGAAGGATATCCCTTTGAGGGAAGACTTAAAAGGTTAGGGCTCTTCAACTTGGAAAAGAGATGGCTGAGCGGAGATATGAAAAGAGGTCTATAAAATAACACAGGTACACTACCAAAAAACTGCCTCCAGTTTTACAACTGATTCCTATAGATTTTGGGGTGCTGAATCCAGGAAAAATAGCCAAAATGTTCCATCACGTCACGTTTTCTTGCAAAATTAGATTTCTTACCCATATAAGGAATGTTCACATAATTTCTTTTTAGCCGACTGCAGTTTATTTTCTTGGCCCAAAATAGAGGTTGTAATGGTTAACTAACTAGAAACACTCCCTCATGATATTTTAGAGTGTTTTGTATTCATTTTATACATTAACAGGACAATTGGGAGGCGGGGGGCTAAATCCAGTACTCGCGCTGGCGCATGTTCTTTCCTGTTCGCCTCGCCTCGTTCGCTCGCTCAAACACGGTGGTTGCGACATGAACGTTCCTGTCAAATTTCAGTTTCTTGCAAGTTCATTATTACCTTTTGTTTGCTCAGTCGTAATCCAGCTTTATTCCGAAGTGGTTCACTACAGTTGTAGTTTGCAGTGCTGTGTATTTGTGATGGCTCACAGAGCCAGAGGTTGCGTCAACTCTCTGGACAGTTTTTGTTTTATTTGTGGGGAATTGCACTCTCAGAGACATGATGGAAGGAGGATAACCAGTGGGACACTGTGATACCTGGATACAAACTATATCGTAATGATAGAGCTGATCAAATTGGTGGAGGGGTTGCGCTCTATGTTAGAGAGGGCATTGAGTCAGAAAGGATTAAAGTTTTGCAGGGAACAAGATTTGCTGTAGAATCTCTATGGATTGAAATCCCATTTATGAAGGTGAAGGCGATGGCAGTGGGAGTATACTATCGACCGCCTGGCCAGAATGAACAAATGGATGATGAAATGCTCAAAGAAATCAAGGAAGCTAACAAAAGTCACAACAGAGTAGTAATAATGGGTGATTTCAATTACCCCGGTATCGACTGGGTCAGTGTCATGGCAGGACAAGCTAAAGAGATAAAGTTTCTAGATGGAATAAATGACTGCTTCTTGGAGCAGCTGGTTCATGAACCGACCAGAGGGGAAGCCATACTGGACCTAATCCTTAGTGGAACGCCAGATCTGGTGCAAGAAATAAGGGTGTTGGGACCACTTGGCAATAGTGATCATAGTATGATCATGTTTGATTTAATTAGTGGAGGACAGATAGTAAAGGAATCCACAGTATTACCTTTTAACTTTCAAAAGGGAGACTATGATAGAATGAGGAATATAGTTAGGAAAAAACTAAAAGGAGCGGTTCCAAAGGTTAAAGACTTACAGCAAGCTTGGGTGTTATTTAAAAATACTATCCTCGAAGCCCAGACCAGCTGTATTCCACGCATTAAGAAGAGTGGAAGAAAGTCCAAAAAACTGCCAGCATGGTTTAAAGGTGAGGTCAGAGAGGCTGTTGCTGCCAAAAAAGCAACCTTCAGGAAATGGAAAAAAGAGACAAATGATGAAAACTGGAAACAACACAAGCACTGGCAAGTTAAATGCAAAGCATTGATAAGGCAGGCAAAGCGGGAATTTGAGAAGAAACTTGCTACGGAAGCAAAAACACGAAATAAAGACTTTTTCAAGTACATTCATAGCAAAAGGCCTGTGAGAGAGTCAATTGGACCGTTAGATGATAGAGGGGTAAAAGGGGCAGTAAGAGGAGACAAGGCTATAGCAGAGAGACTGAATGAATTCTTTGCTTCGGTCTTTACTGAGGAAGATGTAGGGATGTTACCCATGACTGAAGTGGTATTTAAAGGTGATACTGCAGAGGAATTGAGAGAAATATCACTACACCAGGAAGATATATTTATTATTACAAGTTCTTATATACCGCACTATTCGGCATCAGCGCGGTTTACATTATAACATAAAGACCATAACAACAAGCTGTTTGGTTTACATCGAACAGGAGTACAAACTTGGAGAACCGGGGTAAACTATATACAAGAGATAATTACATAGAACAGAATAGAGTCTTAATAATATCAAGAACGGCATGGTGTGTTCATGAGTTATATATTACAACTATTTGATAAACTGAATAGTAGCAAATCACCTGGACCGGATGGTATACATCCCAGAGTGTTGAAAGAACTGAAATATGAGATTGCAGACCTGCTATTGGTAATCTGTGAACTTTCATTAAAATCATCTGCAATACCTGAAGATTGGAGGGTCGCCAACGTAACACCAATTTTTAAAAAAGGTTCCAGGGGTGACCCGGGAAATTACAGACCGGTGAGCCTGACATCAGTACCAGGGAAAATGGTAGAAACCATCATAAAGAACAAAATTACACAACATGTAGATAGTCATGGCCTAATGGGAGACAGCCAACATGGCTTTAGACAAGGAAGATCTTGTCTTACTAATCTGATATGTTTCTTTGAAGGTGTGCATAAACAGGTAGACAAAGGTGAGTCGGTTGATATAGTGTATCTGGACTTCCAGAAAGCTTTTGACAAGGTCCCCCATCAGAGACTTTTGGCAAAGCTAAAAAGTCATGGGATAGGAGGCAGTGTACTATTGTGGATCGGGAACTGGTTAAAAGATAGAAAGCAGAGGGTAGGGCTAAATGGCCAATATTCCCAATGGAAAAAAGTGAATAGTGGAGTACCCCAGGGATCTGTACTGGGTCCGCTACTTTTTGACATATTCATAAATGACCTGGAAAAGGGAATAACTAGTCAGGTTATCAAATTTGCAGATGACACAAAACTGTTTAAAGTTGTTAAAACCCAAGAGGATTGTGGAAAACTGCAGGAGGATCTGGATAACTTGGAAGACTGGGCATCCAAATGGCAGATGAAATTTAATGTGGACAAATGCAAAGTTATGCACCTAGGAAAGAACAACCCACACTATAGTTACACGATGCAAGGCTCCACATTAGAAACCACCACCCAGGAAAAGGACTTAGGAGTCATCGTGGATAACATGTTAAAACCCTCCGCCCAGTGTGCAGCGGCGGCCAAGAAAGCAAATAGAATGCTAGGTATCATAAAGAAAGGGATGGAGAATAAAACAAAGGATATTATAATGCCTCTGTATCGCTCCATGGTACGACCGCACCTTGAATATTGTGTGCAATTCTGGTCACCGTATCTTAAAAAGGACATAGCGTTATTAGAAAAAGTACAGAGAAGAGCCACCAAATTGGTGAAGGGGATGGAAGGCTACTCCTATGAAGAGAGGCTAAAAAGGTTAGGGCTCTTTAACCTGGAAAAGAGACGGCTGAGGGGAGATATGATAGAGGTCTATAAATTAGTGAATGGAGTGGAACGGATAAACGTGGATCAATTGTTTACGCTATCAGAATATAGAAAGACTAGGGGACATGTAATGAAGCTACAGGGTAAACTATTTACGACAAATATGAGAAAATATTTTTTCACTCAACGTGTAATCAAACTCTGGAATCTGTTACCAGAGGATGTAGTAAGGGCTGTTAGTATAGCTGGGTTTAAAAAAGGTTTGGACAAGTTCCTGGAGGAAAGGTCCATAAACCACTATTAAAAAGGGACCCAGGATATCAATGCTTGACCCAGTACAAGCATTGTGGAACCTGTGGTCTTTTGGGGATATTGCTAGGTGCGTAGGACCTAGATTGGCCACTGTTGGAAACAGGATACTGGGCTTGATGGACCTCGGTCTGACCCAGTATGTCATGTCTTATGTTCTTATGTTCTTATGAATATACCGTGAAAAAGCAGCAGAGGAACATTTCTGCATTTATTAAAAAAGTATATTTCGCCTATTTCGGTTTGAAGTTAGGCGATCAAGACAAACCGTGGGCTCCTCACAAAGTGTGCAAGACATGTGAGGAAGATCTACGCTTATGGATGAAAGGTAAAAAACAAGCATTTCGTTTCGGAATACCTATGATGTGGCGTGAACAAAGAGACCACAGCAGTGACTGCTATTTTTGCTCTTGCATTGTGAAGGGATACAACTTAAAAAATAAGAACGTAATAAGTTACCCCAACCTTCCCTCAGCAATTAGGCCTATGCCTCATAGCAACGAAGTACCTGTGCCTGAACCACCAAAATCTTTGGATCATATTTGTGTGGACGGTTCTGATCATGATGAGACTCATCAGATGGCTTTTCCCGATGAGTCCAGTACTTCCGAGTTTGAAACTGAACCAGATCCGAAACCTGAACTTTTCTCTCAAGCTGAATTGAATGATTTAGTCCGGGATTTAGGACTCCCAAAAGATGCTGCCCAACTGCTAGGTTCTCGGCTTAAACAGAAAAATCTATTCTCACCAGGAACAACTTTTTATTGGTACCGCAACCGCGAGACACAATTTTTGAAGTATTTCAGCAAAGAGGAAGATTTGGTATTTTGCAACGATACATACGGAGTGATGGAAAAGTTTAAACTCAAGTATGATCCTGCTGAATGGTGGCTGTTCATTGATTCGTCAAAAGACAGCATAAAAGGTGTTCTTCTTCATAATGGCAACACATTCGCTTCAGTTCCTATTGCTCACTCTGTTATTCTCCAAGAAAAATACGAGAATTTGGCCCTGATTCTTCAGAAGATTCGTTATGATGAGCATAAGTGGATGATTTGTGGAGACTTTAAAATTCTATCCATGCTATTAGGGCAGCAATCCGGTTTCACCAAATATCCCTGCTTCCTTTGCTTGTGGGATAGCCGGGCCCGCGACCTACACTGGGGGAAAAAAGACTGGCCAATTCGGGAGTATTTGAGACCCGGTGAGAAAAATGTTCTTCATGAGAGCTTGGTACCTCGTGATAAAATTCTATTACCACCTCTCCACATTAAGTTGGGTCTCATTAAGCAATTCATCAAGTCCCTTCCAAAAGATGGTGAGTGCTTTCGGTACCTTTGCTCAAAGTTCCCCCGACTTTCTGAAGCAAAGCTAAAGGAAGGAGTGTTTGTTGGCCCTGATATAAGGAAACTCATTTCAGATGGAGCATTCGCTGAAACGATGTCTGAGAAGGAAAAAGAAGCCTGGGATTCCTTCAAGGATGTTGTTCTCAAATTCTTGGGGAACAGGCGGGATGAGAACTATAAGGATATTGTTGCCAGGATGCTCAATGCCTTCAAAGAACAAGGCTGTAACATGAGCCTGAAAGTCCATTTCTTGCACTCCCATGTGAACTACTTTCCCGAAAACTTGGGGGCGTACAGTGAAGAACAAGGTGAAAGGTTTCACCAGGACATCAAGGACGCAGAGAGAAGGTACCAAGGAAGATGGAACACCACTATGATGGCTGATTTCTGCTGGTTGCTGCTGCGGGAAACCCCAGATGAAAAATACGCCAAGCAGCGCACCAAGAGAAGCATTCGGGGGAAGAAGAAACGGGCCCACCAGGAGATTGATTGACCCAAGAATGACTTTAAAATCTAAACTGTGTTGACAGATATCGTGTTTTTACTAAACTTTGAAATAAAAATTTGCTAGTTATTACCACAGTGTCGGATCTCATTTATTAGAATTTTATTTTCACACCATCGGGTGTTTGTCTTCATGTATTGCAATGGTGCGGTTTGCGTTTTCTATTCTTACATACATACCTGTACAACATTTTTTGCACATTTCTTTGCTTTGCTTTGTGTCTAACCTCGCTCTTATATGCTCAATGTTTGTGCACATGTATGTGGCTGTTTTAAGTGCAGACAATTTTGTTACCATCACAGTGTGTTTTGTTGACATTACTCTATTCTTATGTGCTGCCTTGCTACAATTTTCTTTATTCTTATTTGAATAACTACTAAACAATTAGTATAAAGAATTCATCCAAGAAACTTTTATCTCGATCGCACTCAATCTGAAACGTTCACCTCAAACTGCTAACCCAATGTAGCAAAAAATCTGTACGTGATGGAGCAAATTGGTTACCAGATTTGGATTCAGCGCACCAAAAAACATAAAAATCAATCAAAACATTAGAGGCAATTTAAAAAAAAATCTTTTTAGTGTACCTGTGTAATGAATCGAGTGGAAACCTACAGTACATCATTTGTTTACTCCTCTTAAAAGTAGAAAGACTGGGGGACATGCAATGAAACTACAAAGTAGCACATTTAAGACTGATCGGAGAACATCTTTTTTTCACTCAACACGTAATCAAATGCTAGAATTTGTTACCAGAGGATGTAGTAAAAGCGGTTAGTGTAGCTGTGTTTAAAAGAGGTTTGGACAAGATCCTGGAGGAAAAATCCATTAATCATTATTAAAGTGGACTGGGAATATTCATTTCTTACCCTTGGGTCTAGCAGCATGGAATCTCTTTACCTTTTAGAAACCTGTCAGGTACTTGTGACCTGGATTGGCAACTGCTGGAAACAGGATATTGGACCTGATGGACCCTTGCTATGACCCAGTATGGCATATCTTATTCCTATTCCTTATTGGAGCCTTGAGTTGTGACAATGTGACCTTTCACACTGATGTCTTTCAGAAGATAAGAACCTGCCATACTGGGTCATAGCAAAGGTCCATCAAGCCCATTGTTTTGCTTCCAACAGTGGCCAATCCAGGTCACAAGCACCTGACATATCCCAAAAGTAACCAACTTAGTTGCATGTTACTTATCCCTAGGGATAAGCAATGTTTTCCTTTTATTTATTTATTTATTTACAGAACATTTGTATACCGCTGCTTCCAGCGATCAGCAGTGGTTGACTATACATATCAGGAGGGGTAATCAACAGTTAATACAGAATGATTGCATGCCAAGATTCACACTGGGTTCACACTGCACAAAAATCTGATACAATATTTACAAGTGCAATTACATATATACATATTGTTACAATATTTATAACTTGCAGTTATATATATACAATCTGTTACACTAATTACAACTAAACTGGGGGGAGATGCACTAACCTAGATGCATTACATGGTGTTCAAATCCCTTAAAGTCATATTGTAAAGTCACTCTAGTGTCATGGACACGGTTGACCCTTTGTGTTCTAGTTATTATTTACTCTGTTAGATTATAGTGAGTTATAAACAGGTGGGTTTTGAGCTTTTTCCTAAAGTCAGTTAGGTTGTTGATTGCACGCATGCCATGTGGCAGTTGATTCCATAGCATGGACTTTAGACTTCTTAATATGGTTTATGGACTTTTCCTGCAGGAATTTTTCCAAAACCTTTTTTAAACCCGGCTACACTAACTGCTTTTACCACATCATCCAGCAATGAATTCCAAAGACTAAGTTATATGTTGAGAGAAAAAAAATGTCCAGTATTTTAAATATACTACTTTTTAGCTTCATGGCGTGCTCCTAGTCCTTGTATTTTTGAAAAGAGTAAACAATGTATTTATGTCTACCCAATTCCACTCCATTCATCATTTTATAGACCTCTATCATATTTCTCCTCAGCCATCTCATTTCCAAACTCAAGAGCCCTAACCTCTTTAGTCTTTACTTATTGGAGAGTTGCTCATCCGCTACCCTTCTCTGTACCTTTAATAATGCCTATATATCTTTTTTGAGATGTGGAGACCACAATTGCACACACACTCAAGGTGTAGTTGCACCATGCAAAGATACAGAGGCATTAGAATAGCCTTTGTTTTATTTTCTATTCCTTTCCTAATGATTCCTAACATTCCATTTGCTCTTATTGGCTGCCACCACTCATTAAACAGAAGATTTCATTGTATTGTCTTCAATCAATATATCTTCAAACTAATTTGTCAGCCCATGTTACTAATGATAGTTATGAAAAACTCTTCTCCTTGCCTCTATCATTGGTACAATGTAAATGTGAGAAGGTTGGAGGCTGCAAGGGGCATGTTAGAGAAAACATGGCCATGGTGTCCTCATCATTTTTGATGAAATTAGCTACTGCAATATTAACGAAAGTTGATTTTGTTTTTGAAAAGATTTGTTATTAGTAGATAAATGGGACTGCCACAGGAACAACCATGGCTGCTGATAACATTACCAATCTAGGTCACGTGATGTGGTGAGCGCGGGTGAGTGCTGCTTGAGCTCCGGGCCCCAACCCCCCTTCTTGCCAGTAAGATCGCCGTTCGGCAGTAGTGAACTGGCTGCATAGCCGCCGCATAGCAGAGAGGAGGTGAGAAACTGCAAGCGTAGTCGAAACGCATGGCGGTGGCGGTGAAAGCGGGACGGTGTGAGAAAGAAAAGCCCTCTGTGCAGCCGAAAATGGCGGAGACGCCGCTGACGTCCAGATCGCTGGCCGCACCGGAGTTAGTGGAGGAAATCTTGGTGGTGGTAGCGGGTGCACTCTCCTCCCAATTTGATGCCCTGAACGGGAATATGGACCTGTTGCAGACTTCGATGAGAGCGTTGGGTAGCCGGGTATTGGAGACGGAGACACGGATTGAAAAGGCGGAGGAAAGTTTGACGATGCTGCCGCAGGAGGTAGGCCACATGAAAACAGCACTGCAGGCCCAGGAAGCCAAGCTAGATGAACTAGAGAATAGATCTCGCCGTAACAACTTGCGTTTCTTGGGCATCCCGGATAATATCTTGGACCGGGAGTTAAAGTCCTACTTGGAGACCCTGGTGACGTGGATTTTGGAGGGCGGAGAGGACGGGAGCCCTGTTCAAATTGAACGTGCGCACAGAGTGGGGCCCAGGCAGTCAAAGGATGGCCACCCATGGGTGGTTCTGGCACGGTTCCTAAGATTTCCACAGAAGGAAGGTGTACTTCTAGCCGCACGAAAAAAAGGAACTATTGTACAACACCAAACTGCGCATTGTGCAGGATTATTAGGCGGCCCTGGGCCAACGCAGGCGGGCATATGGTCCTATATGTCAAAAGTTGGTTGACAAAAACATTCACTTTGTGGTGCAATATCCTGCCCGTCTGATTGTGACTCACGAGGGAATGTGTAGGGCCTTTGAATCAGCCACAGATGTGGCCCCCTATGTGGAGGAACTCACGAGGCAAGGGACATTAGCGCCAGAAGATAGCCCCAGCACTCAGGGAATAAGACCTGAAGGGGCAGAGTCGGAGAACAAAAGCGGAGGAGTTTCAGCGTGAAGAGTTAATAAAAAAAACAAAAACAAAGCCACATTCCAGGGCTTAGACTGTCCCGATGTCCTGGCCGACGAAAGGTTTGTTAAGAATTTTAGGCATGTACTTATTTACAACGTGCTTGTTCTATTGAATAATGTTTATAGTGCTTTATGTATCTTGGAGCAGTTGACAGGGGTAAGCAAGGCCGGTAGGAGGGCTGGGGGCTGGGCGGTTGGGCCATTGAGGGTGAGAGAAGGGGGGGGGGGGCTACCGTACACATTTCAGTGACTTCTAGGAATAGGTGAGGAATGGAGGGTAAGGTAGAAAGGTTTGAGAGGAGGAAGTGGTTGGGGGGGGGAGGATTGGGGAGGGAGGAGGAGAGGGGGGGCGGGAGGAGAGGAATGGGGCGGGAGGAGGGAAGGGGGGCAGAGCCACAAAACGGGGGTTTAGATATGAGTATAGCCTACCAAGGGAAGGACTCCAAGGTCAATCAGGATGAGCGGGAGGTACGGGGGGGGGGGGCTTCAGGCTGGGGAGGCCCTTCTTGGGGTAATGTTAAGCACTGCGAGATTAGAGCCTGAATTGGATCTATTAACCTGAAAATTTTTTCTTGGAATGGATGCGGAATAGGGAACCCGATCAAGAGATATAAGTTGTTGAAGGGCTTAGCTAGAAAGGACTGTGATATTGCCATGCTGCAGGAAACTCACCAGACTGCGGCAGAACACCAGAAATTGCAAAGAGAATGGGTGGGACAAGAGTGGGGAGCACTGGCCCAAGGGAAAAAGGGGGGGTGGGTGGTGATTTTGATGCACCGACGGGTGCGATTTGTGATGGAGCAGGCATATCAGGACCCAGATAGGAGATTTCTGTTGGTATATGGGTTGCTAGAGGGAAGCCCATTGTGTTGGGTAATCTCTATAGCCCTAATAACCTGGATAGAATATTGTATAAGCGATTGGTATCTCACATAGAACAGCTCCCAGACGCCCCATTGATCCTGGGCGGAGATTTTAATGGGGTGCTGGATGTGGAGTTAGATACGATGAAAGGAGGGGATAGAGGACGTTCGCAAACCGCCAAGGCACTACAAGGGTTGCGTCGTCGATTAGGGGCGATAGATCCGTGGCGTCTGCTACACCCGACGGATAGGGATTTTACCCATCAATCACGAGCGCATGGCTAGAGTGCACGAATAGACTATATTTTAACTTCTGAAAGACTTTTCGCCCATATCTTAGATGCCCAAATTGGCCCAATAGAAATTTCAGACCACGCTCTGATCTGGATAGACCTTGACTGGCAAAATAGTAGTACGCGGGTGAGATGGTGGAGATTTCCCTTGGAGCTGTACAAGGACTCGGCATTTCACCTTTCTCCAGGACCAAGCAGGAAGTCAGTCCTCGCATATGGGTGACATCGGCAGAGCCCTCGTGTGGAGCATTTCCCCAGCTTTCAAAGAAAGCCTTTGGGAATGCAGCGTGCATGCGCGGTCCCCTTCCCGCCCAAGGGTGTCATCTTGCTCAGTCTTCTTTTTTCTCTGGAGCCCGACGGACGTGTGTCCTAGTCACCCGGTTAAAAGTTGATTTATCCTTCGAAGATTCGTGGTTTTTCGCCGGTTCGACGCAGGTTCCCCTTCCCGCCTGGGCACGGTACACCGGTATCGAGCCCAGAGCTGTTTTTTGGGTTTTTGTCCTTTGAGACTAGCGTTCGCGCTCTTTTTCTTTTTCACTGGCAGCCCGGTCTTTTGACCTTGCAGGGGCCCTTTTTCCCCCGATGGCTGCCAGCGGGTTCAAGAAGTGTGATCGGTGTAAGAAACTGATGTCTCTCATCGACACACACGACTGCTGCCTCCGGGGCTCCTCTGAGCGGGGGTCTCCCTTACGGGAACACAAAAGAAGAAAGAAACCCGCAAGGGCGGCGTTGGTGGATGCTCTTGGTCCCTCGAGGGCCAGGTCGCATAGCCCCAACCGCCATCCCGGGTCCTCGGAGCCAGAGAGGCCTGCAAAATTGCCTCGTGTGGAGCCGGAGTCCCCAAGTCACGTGAGTGCTGTAGTCCTTGTGGACTCTCCTCCGGGGGAGCCGACATGCTGAGTCTCCTGAGCTTGGACTCAGGTTGACGGCCTTGGAGAGCAGTTTGGCTGCCTTCATGGAACAGCAGCGGGTGCTGATCGCTGGTCTGACTGGTGCATCTGCCCCGACCACCAGGACCTCAATGTCCAAGTCGACCCCAGAGGCCGAGCCGATCCTCGAGTCCATGCGGTCTCGAGTCGATCCTCGGCCAAGGTCTCCCTCGGCCTCCCATATGGGGCCGAGGTCGTCGATGCCGGTACCCTCGGTGTCGGGGCGGATGGCATCGGTGCCTGCCAGGCCGGAGCCACTCGATTCCTCTTTGGAGGGGTCGGGTGGGAGACGGAGGACGAGGAGTCCCCAGACACTTTTCGGACCCGGTGCGTCCCATCGGACTCACCGGAGTCTGAGCCTCGGAGAAGGTCCCCCCCAGAGGATACCTGGTTCTCGGACTTCGTGAGGGATATGGCCAAGGCCATGGCCTTCCCCGCAGATCCCGAGGAGGAGCCTCGAGCCGAAGAGCTCGAGGCCCTCCAGTATGACTCTCCCCCGAAGGAGGCCTTTACTGTACCTGTTCCTCCGATGCTGGAAGGGCTGCTCTTCCGCATGTTGGAGGCACCGGCTTCGGCACTGGTTCTCAGCAAACGGGTCAGTTCCATTTATCGAGTCTGTAAGAGCCCTGTGTTCCAGAAGGCACAGCTACCGCACCACTCCATGGTTGTGGAATCGGCCATGCATCGTCTGAAGAGTCAGAAGATGCACTCCTTGGTGCCCCCCAGCCGGGAGGCCTGGAACCTGGATGCCCTCAGTAGAAAGTGCTTCCAGGGCTCTATGCTGGCGTGCCGTGTCCAGACTTACCAGCTGTACATGGGCATGTACCTCCGAGACCTGGCAAAGGAGATTGCCGGGTTCTCTGTTGGCCTCTCTGAGGAAACTTTGCAGAGGTTCAAGGCTTTGTCATCCGGGATTTGAGAATGCTCGAAGTTTATATCTCGAGCAGCCTATGATGGCTTCGAGGCTTCGGCCCGAGTAGCAGCGGCTGGCATCGGTGCACGCCGTCAGGCCTGGCTACAGTCATCGGACCTCGAGCCATGGGTCCAGGACAAGTTGGTCGATGCCCCTTGCCGGGGTGAGAACCTCTTTGGCAAACCCATTGTTGAAAAGGCTGCAGAAATCGAGACTGAGACTCTCACCAGGACAAGGCTGTCCAGAAAGACTTCTGCCCCTTCTCAGAAGAAGAAGGGCTCGGGGAAAAAGCCCTATTACCCGAGGAAGGCCTCTGCCTACAAATCCTACCCTCAATTCCAGGCCTCTACAGCTCCCCAACAGGGTCAGCAGGCCAAGGGGCAGGGACATGGGCCCCGTAGGCAGAAAACCCCCAAGCCGCCAGCTCCGGCTCCTGCACAACAGGGAGCTGGGTTTTGACTCCCACTGCACAGCCTCTCCCCCACAGCTGGCTCCACTCAGCACAGGAGGCCGGCTGACACTGTACGCCCACAGATGGTCAGCTATAACAGGGGATACCTGGGTACTGAGCATAGTCCAAAAGGGCTACTTGCTCCACTTCAACCAGTTACCTCCCTCCGATTTTCCAGGGGAGCCTCCAAGACTCCCTCTGCACAGGAACCTCCTCCTTCAGGAGTTGGCAAGTCTTCTACAGGAGCAGGCGGTGGAACCGGTGCCTCACCACCTGATAGGAAGAGGCTTCTATTCCAGGTACTTTCTGGTACCAAAAAGGACAGGAGGCCTCAGGCCCATCCTAGACTTGCGAAATCTCAACAAGTTCCTGGAGAGGGAAAAGTTCAAGATGCTTGCCCTTGGAATACTGCTGCCCTACCTCCAGCAGGGAGATTGGCTATGCTCCTTAGACCTAAAGGATGCTTATACTCACATCCTCATTCATCCAGACCACAGACAATATCTCAGATTTGTAGTGGGAGGAAATAATTTTCAGTACAGGGTACTTCCATTTGGCCTAACCTCCGCACCCAGGGTTTTCACCAAATGCCTGGCGGTGGTGGCGGCCTATCTCAGAAACCAGGGCATCTTTGTCTTTCCATACCTGGACGACTGGCTCATCAGGGGTCAGTCTCCACAGGAGGCCAGACAAGCCACTCTTCGCACTGTCTCTCTTCTGCAGCAGCTGGGCTTCGTCATAAACTTTGCAAAGTCCACTTTGCTCCCCTCACAGGACATAGAGTTCATAGGGGCAAGGTTGGATACCTTACAAGCAATGGCTTATTTGCCCCAGAACAGGGCTCACAGACTGATGGCTCTGGCCCAGCAGTTTCGCAGTGGATCTCTGGTCTCTGCCAGACATTTCCTGAGGCTTTTGGGCCACATGGCATCCACAGTCCATGTAACTCCAAATGCTCGTCTGCATATGCGGCCTGCTCAATGGTGCCTCAGAGCTCAGTGGATACAGGCCACAGGAGACTTAAGAGACAGAGTAAGTGTGTCCAAACTACTAGCGGTCTCCCTGCAGTGGTGGCTGCATCTCCCAAACCTGATAAAGGGGTGCCTTTCCAGGCACCACCACACACACAGGTGCTGACGACCGATGCTTCTCTTCAAGGTTGGGGTGCATATTGCCAGAGGGCATGTACTCGGGGCCTCTGGTCCCCTTGGGAGGCCACACAGCAGATCAATCTGTTGGAGTTGCGAGCTATTCGATTAGCTCTGCAAACTTTCTCTCATGTCCTCTCTCACCAGTCTGTCTTGATTCAGACAGACAACCAAGTAGCAATGTTCTATGTGAACAAACAAGGGGGCACTGGATCCAGACTTCTGTGTCAGGAAGCACAGGCCCTGTGCACCTTTGCAGTCAAACAAGGCATGTTTCTCAAAGCAGTTTATCTACGTGGCCAAGAGAATTACCTGGCAGACAGGTTGAGCAGGATTCTACAGCCTCACGAATGGCATTTGAATCCGCTAGTGGTCCAGCAGATCTTCCTAAAATGGGGTCTTCTAACCATTGATCTCTTTGCCAGTCCACTGAACCATCAGCTGCCCAGGTTCTGTTCCAGACAACTGCATCCTCTGCGAATTGCAGCAGATGCCTTCCTAATCTCTTGGTCTACGGGCCTGCTGTAGGCGTTTCCTCCAACGCCTCTAGTTTATTTATTTACATTCTCTTATATACCGCGCTATTCTGCATCAGTGCGGTTTACATTGAACAAACTGAAATTACATTGAACAGGGCATTATAACTTGGAGATAACTATTTTACAGGGAACATGGCCTATGGAGGGTTAAGTGGCTTGCCCAAGACCACAAGGAGCACCTGTGGGACTAGAAACCCCAGTCCTTCCGGTCCAAGGTTGCTGTCCTCTAGTGGGATTTGAACCCCCGACCTTCCGACCTGAAGTACCTTACCCCAACCACTAGGCCACTCCTCCACTCTAGTGGCCCGAACCCTATTCAAGGTTCTACGGGACAGGGCCTCACTGATCCTGGTAGCCCCCAGATGGCCGAGGCAACCATGGTTTCCACTCCTTCTGCAGTTGGCGGTGGACACCCCACTCCCTCTGGGGGTGCAACCTGATCTCCTGTCTCAGGATCAGGGATCTCTCCTGCACCCCAACCTCCAGTCCCTACATTTGATGGCCTGGCTGCTGAAAGGGTAGTTCTAGCCCCCTTACTTCTGCCTAGGGAAGTGGAGGAGGTGGTGTTGGCCTCCAGGAGACAATCCACCCAGAAATCTTATGCCCTCAAGTGGCGTAGGTTCTCCACCTGGTGTGCTTAGCGCCAAAAGGATCCATTTTCATGCCTGCTACCAGTGGTGCTGTGGTATCTGCTTCACCTGTCGGACCTAGGCCTTAAATCCAACTCTGTGATATTATTAAGACTCTATTCTGTTCTATGTAATTATCTCATGTATATAGTTTACTCCGGTTCTCCAAGTTTGTACTCCTGTTCGATGTAAACCAAACAGCTTGTTGTTATGGTCTTTATGTTATAATGTAAACCGCGCTGATGCCGAATAGTGCGGTATATAAGAACTTGTAATAAATAATAAATAAATAAATAAATCCACCTCAGTGCTCTGTCAGCATACCACTTGCTGGTGGAGGGCCAGTCTCTGTCGGTCCACCCCTTAGTGGCCCACTTCTTCAGAGGCCTGCTTTTGCTCAAGCCTCCGATTCGTCCACCAGCCCCTGAGTGGGATTTGAATGTGATCTTGCAACAACCTACTCGCCCACCGTTTGAGCCGATGGCTACCTGTCATTTACACTTCCTTTCCTGGAAGGCGTTGTTCTTGGTGGCTCTTACCTCGGCCAGGCGTGTGAGTGAACTACAGGCTCTGGTTTCTGATAGACCGTACACACGGTTCTATAGGAACAGGGTGGTCTTACGGACTCATCCTAAGTTCCTTCCAAAGGTTGTCTCCTCCTTCCACCTCAATCAGGAGGTGGTTCTTCCGAACTTCTTTCCCAGGCCGCATGCCAGCCGGGCTGAAATGGTCTTGCATACCCTGGACAGTAGGAGGGCGTTGTCTTTCTACATTGACCGTACACAGGGGCATCGAAGGGCTGCTCAGCTCTTCATATCTTTTGACCCTAATAGGCTGGTGTTACCTGTCTCCAAGTGTACCCTGTCCATTTGGGTAGCAGACTGTATTGCCTGGGCATACAGGGCAGCCGGCCTCTCCTTGCAGGGTCGAGTCACGGCCCACCGTCTCAGGGCGAAGGCTGCGTCAGTAGCTCATCTCCGCTCTGTTCTGTTGGCAGACATCTGCCGGGTCGCTACTTGGTCTTCAAGCCAGACTTTTGCGGCCCATTACTGCCTCGAGAGGGAGTCCCGCAGGGACAGTGCTTTTGGACAGGCGGTACTCCGTAATCTCTTTGAGGTTTAGGCAACTCCTACCCTCCGGCCCTTGTGTTGGGCTACCGTTTGGGGGCATTCTCAGAGAAGATTCTTATCACGCATGCTGAAGCTGTGGAGGGAGCTTATTTTTCAGTTTTGGGTTCTCGGTAACCTAGAGCTGGGGAGTCCCATATGTGAGGACTGACTTCCTGCTTGGTCCTGGAGAAAGCGTAGTTACTCACCTGTAACAGGTGTTCTCCAGGAGCAGCAGGAATCAGTCCTCACGACTCTCCCTCCTCCCCTTGGAGTTGCAGTCCCATATATTTCATTTAATTTTTTGCTGTCTTTTAGCTATGTCATCAGACTGAGCAAGATGGCACCCTTGGGCGGGAAGGGGACCGTGCATGCGTGCTGCATTCCCAAAGGCTTTCTTTGAAAGCTGGGGAAATGCTCTGCAAGAGGACTCTGTCGACGCCAACGTCACCCATATGTGAGGACTGATTCCTGCTGCTCCTGGAGAACACCTGTTACAGGTGAGTAACTACGCTTTATTTGAAACAGAAATGGCAGGATTTTGCGTTTTATAACCAGGAGCACCAGAGTGATCCGGAGTTATACTGGGAGACGGCTAAAGTGGTGTTGAGAGGGGACATCATTGGTTATGCGGCACGGAAACGCGGATTGGCTTCAGAGCAGATAATTCGCTTAGAGCAGCAATTGGTAAAAGAAAGGAGGAAATACACGAGTTGCCCTAGGGCAGGAAATAAGAAAGGGTTGTGGGAGACACAAATGGCTCTTAATGAGTTGCTTCATAAAAGAGCAAAGAAGTCCTTTCTATACTATCGTTATCAGCTTTATTGTTATGGGGATAGGCCAGGAAAGCTTTTAGCGAGGTGCCTCCAGGGGAGTAGAGGCAATAGGGCGGTTTGCACAAGGACTGCAGAGCGATAGCCCAAATTTTTCGAGCCTTCTACCAGACGTTATATTCGGCAGAGGAAGGACTGAGATCCAACATGGAGGATTATTGTCAGGCGCTGAATCTGCCGCAGCTTGGAGAGGAGCAGAAGGCCCAGTTGGACAGGCCCATAATGCTCAGTGAAATACAGCAAGTTATTCAGGCAGCTAACTGCTGTAAGTCACCTGGACCTGATGGGTATGGGGCGGAGGTTTATAAGCAGTTGAGCGATCTGGTGGTGCCTGCCATGCTGGCGGTGTTTCACAAGCTGGTTGAACAAGGCAATGTTAGGTGGGAGAGAACCACGCACATATCATCTTGATACCTAAGCCAGGCAAAGACCCGCTCCAGGCAGCTTCCCATAGGCCCATATCATTGCTAAATTATGATTGGAAGGTTTTATCCAAGATATTGGCGGAGCGGTTGGCATCAGTTTTGGATGACTTGATACATGGAGCGCAAGTGGGGTTTGTGAAAAGAAGATATGCAGTGCGGAATTTGCGAAAGATTCTAGCATCGTTGGAATGTGTTTGCGAAAAAAGGTTCAAGTCACTGTTGGCGAGCTTTGACGCAGAGAAAGCTTTTGATCGGGTGAGCTGGCGATATCTGAAATTCCTTCTGCCACAGTATGGCCTGGGTGACTCCTTTTGTAGAATGGTGGATCTGCTATACATGGGTCCCACAGCTGGGGTGGTCTTCAATGGAGTACTGTCCGACACCTTCGCCTTGGAAAGAGGTACTAGACAGGGATGCCCGATTCCCCCCCTGCTGTTTGTGTTGACTTTGGATCCACTGGTGCGGGAGATAGAGGCGTCGCAAGTGATGCACGGGGTGCAGATTGGGAAACAGGGGTTTACGAGGGCAGCGTTTGCGGATGATATGCTATTGCACTTGCCCTCCCCGCAACAATCATTGCCTAGGTTGATGGAGGAGTTTGCGCGATTTGGAAGCTTTGCAGGTTTGTGTATTAATAGGGACAAATCAGAAGCCACAGACGTGTCGGGTAAGCTTCAAGGGACCTGGAGTGGCGCATTACCGCTTAAATGGGCGACTGATTCTTTTCTTTATTTAGGAATTATTCTGACCCGGAACCCGGTGGAGATGTATAGGTGGAACTTCGAGAGAGTGTTTCCTAAACTCCGCGGGCAGCTAAAGGCATGGAACCCTCTTCTGCTGTCTTTACTGGGTAGGGCAGCGGCAATGGGGATGGTAGTATTGCCGCGGGTGTTGTATTGGCTGCAAACCCTCCCAGTTTGGTTACTGCGGAAAGATTTGAATAGAATAGAGAGGGAGATTCGGGTTTTCTTGTGGAGAGGGGCTCGGGCACGGATCCCTTTGGGTCATCTGCAAGGGAGTAGAGAAAGGGGAGCATAGGTGTTCCGGATTTACGTTTATATTTTATTTATTTATTTATATTCTCTTATATACCGCGCTATTCTGCATCAGTGTGGTTTACATTGAACAAACTGAAATTACATTGAACAGGGCATTAAAACTTGGAGATAACTATTTTACAGGGAACATGGGCTATGGAGGGTTAAGTGGCTTGCCCAAGACCACAAGGAGCACCTGTGGGACTAGAAACCCCAGTCCTTCCGGCCCAAGGTTGCTGTCCTCTAGTGGGATTTGAACCCCCGACCTTCCGGCCTGAAGTACCTTGCCCCAACCACTAGGCCACTCCTCCACTCCAGGCGCGCCATATCGAAAATTGGTTAGGCGTGTCACGCCACCACCACTCGCCTCTAGGTTAGGGGGGCGTGGATTTTGAAGAAACTTTCTGCTGTATGCTTTTTTAGCTTTTTTTAAAACTATTTCCCTGCAATGCCCTCTGGGAAATGTAGTCCTTATTCAGCTGTATGAGTGCACCATGCAGAAAGCTGTAGTCGGGCTCAAGTAGGTAAGGCAAATGACAGAAATGTATTATTTTTATATACACAATGGTTCGATCATACCACACATAGGATTGTTGGTTCAGGACTCTGAAGTAAAAATTGTCCAAAACATATCCAACCACAAAATTCAGTTTTAAAGGTTCTCTCTATTGCAGGATACACAGTCTTTACCAGCAAGCCTATTGTATTCCCTTCTTGGCCTTGCTGGCTAAAGCACCAAACAAAAAGCACATTTAAAGTCTGTGGTAAACTTCCCCTTTATAAACACATGGGATCTCAGCCACCCTGCTTGTGGTATAAAGGTACCTTTTTCCTGGGAGACCTTCTTTCAGGACTGGCTTGCTTTTTCTATGTTCCCAGGTTTATTGCTTGGCACAAAGAACAGTCCATGGGAGTGTCCTCCTCAATCAGCTTCACCTCAGGCTCTCCCAGCTGCATAGGCTCTGACTCCCCGTCCTGCTGAGCATGCTCAGGTAACAGCCTCCCGGGGGATCTTGGAGTCTCTCTTGTTCCTGGCTCCAAACTCTCCTGCAGCCGTGCTACATGCCAAATAGCACTCTCTCCAGCTGGAAGCTCCATTCCTCTGCTCTGCTCAGCCTGGCTTCCTGCTTCTCCTCTCCTCCTTTCTACTAAATCGTACTCTGCTCTGGGTTTATACTTCCAGGGCTCTAGCTCCAACCCCACCCTACTCAGGTGACGGCAATCAGCCTGACTCCGGGCACCTGAGTGCTTGAAGCATTCACTGCTTAAAGGGTTCTGAGCCTTGTATCCTATCCCCTTCCTTCCTCTAGGGGGAGCCTGAAATGTTTTCCACGTGGAAGTTTTCTGATCCCTGGAGGTGTTTATGGCTTTCCTACCCTGACTTGAGTAAAGGGGGCCCTTTACTAGGGTGAATTCCCTGTCTCTTTTTCCTCCTCTGGACTCTGGATAGGCCTCCTTGCCACAGGCGGCACGGAGATATACACTCCTAGGGCGTTGGAGGAAGCGATGGTAGCACCTCAGACATTGTTGGCCGTCTTACATTTGGAGACCTCGCTACTGCCTAAAGGAACGAGTGGGAGTGGATTACTGATGTCAGTGCGGAACACCTGGCGGCAACTGAATAGATATTGGGGCAGATCCCCAACAGTCTCGAGCTGGTTGCCTCTGCAGGGAAATGTAACTTTCACACCCGGTTTGGAAACGGCTGTCTTTCGGTCGTGGTATAGATTGGGTATTCGAACTATTGAACATGTAGTGGACCTAGAGGGGAAGTGCAAATCCTTTGGGATGTTATGTAGGGAGTATGAGGTGAGTAGCAGCTAGTTCTTTGCATATGCACAACTTTCTCATTATGTGGCATCTCTCCCGATGGGTGAGTTATCTGGGGAGCGTTCCGCCCACCTGCTGGAATTTTTTTCATTGGGGGGAGATTCTCCGCCAACAGTTTCAGGCTTGAAGAAGAGACTGGATCAATATAGGGCGCTCCCAGACTACTCCAGAGAGGAAGTCAGGTGGGCAGAGGAATTGAATCAGGGGTGGCCTTAGGGTCATTCGGCAAGGCCCTAGTCCGGATTACAGGTTTGGTAGAGGGGGCAAGATGGAGAGAAATACATTTTAAGTGCATTCTACATGCACATTTTTCTCTGAAGAGGGCTCTGCGGAGCCGTCTTACCGCAGATGGTAGTTGTCCAAAATGCTCCGGTTCCCTCGCAGATTTGGGTCATATGTGGTGGCGATGTCCAAAGATTTGACGGTACTGGACACGAATAAGTACTTATATGGGTAGCCTGCTCCATCAACAGATTGCCTGGTCAGGGACCCTTGTAGTTTTGGATCAACTTGGACCACTTTGCCCCAAGGGGAGATGGGAGCGTATCTTGGTGAGGAAGGCATGTCTGGTGGATAAAGGGCCGATATTGCATAGATGGCGAGAGCCAGTACCCCCTACTTTTTGAGAATGGCAAAATAGCTTCCATCAACTGATGCTCTTTGAGAGGCGGGGGGCGAGGGGAAGTGTTTCCCATTGAGCTTCCTATTGGTTGATATGGGAACCTTATATTCAAAAGTTGCAACCACGTATATGTTGCAACCACGTATACGTAATCATGCTTGGCAAGATAGAAGGTCAACGCAAAAGAGGAAGGCCAGCAATGAGATGGATCGATACAATAACAGCAGCTACGGGTACCAGTCTGTCAACAATGAGCCGCCTGACTGAAGACCGAACACAATTTAGGATAGCTATCCATAGGGTCGCCATGAGTCGACTCCGACTCGACGGCACTTAACAACAACAACATACTGTCGTGGGGAGCGCCCCCTATGCCATTAGAAATTATGACCCTAATTCAGTAGAATTGATCATCCAATTACTTCAATTGATAAAGCTAGATTCAGGTCTCAGACTTTAACTGCACTTTAATCAGGACTCGCGTCCTTTCATTCAGTGCTGTTATTTTTGCATCAACGACCTTTCATTAATTTTTATCATTTTAAACTTATGTATTATACATCCAACTTTGTCATTCACTGCTGTTTTTGTTAAAAGTGCATAAGTTTATACACTTTTAACAAAAACAGCAGTGAATGACAAAGTTGGATGTATAATACATAAGTTTAAAATGATAAAAATTAATGAAAGGTCGTTGATGCAAAAATAACAGCACTGAATGAAAGGACACGAGTCCTGATTAAAGTGCAGTTAAAGTCTGAGACCTGAATCTAGCTTTATCAATTGAAGTAATTGGATGATCAATTCTACTGAATTAGGGTTTGAATGAACGTGCTTTCAATTAAGAATCGGTAGTAACGCGTTCAAGAAGAGACCATAACCACAACGATTAGAAATTATGGGCAATCCACGGCAAAGATTATTCTTAGGGAGCCACAGGGAATGTAAGGTTCATTGACGTAGTAAAATGTTCTTACCTATTCCAGCTGCCTAAGAGAACTCAGTAACAAGACCAAGTGGAGGGAATTAAGGCTTTTATTCCCCGTCAGTGCAAGGGTTCAAAATAAGAGATTGATAATGAAACAGAAAGTCCTTTGTTTCAAAACGTACCAGCATTCAAATCATTTGCTTAATTGTTACACTTCACAATTAATGCAGGGCTTGATTAAAGGAATTCAGTTCATTCCAAAAGCATAAGAATTCTATACAACTTTTTCTATGTTACACAGAGACTACAGACTCTTGGCATGAGGCTGTGCACAAATCACACTCCATCTGTTCAGGTTGAGACATGGGAACAGTATTTATGCATTCTATCTCCATGGATTCTTCATCACTATAATCATCAGGGGAATAAACACTGTCCCTGTCTGACACAGGTCTGTGTGCTATAACTCTAGTGTCTTGTCTCCAAAAGCAATGTGTTCTCAGAGCTTTAGGGATTTTATGAAACCAGTTTGGTTTCTCCTTCTTTGTAGAGTGAGGACTTGTTTTAACAGGGCTTTTAGGACTCAAGCATTCAACATCATCAATAAAGGTTTCATACCTGGAGTTTTGCTGGTTTGAATCCACAGAGTTTTCCCTTTCAGAAACTTTCCTCCTGTAGCAGTTTCTCTGCCTGTCAGCATTAGGCAGGGCTGTGCTTCTTGGCAGTTTGGTGAAACCTGGTATGGATTCCCTTTTCTCCCTTGGTAAGAACTCAGGTTTATTATAAAGTGCTTTTCCTTTCTTGCCTGGTAAAACTTGGTAATTATTTCTCAGAGACTGCAAGCTTCTCTCCAAACCATTCCCTCTGGTTCCTTGCTTATGTCTCTCTGCTCTTGAGTCAGGAACGCTGTGAGAACAGGGCGTGGCACACACTCTAACTTCAGAGCTGCTTCTAACCAACTTCCCTTGGACAGCTGCACGGTCAGCCTGGCACTTCTGAATTTCACCCTTGTGAACCTTGTTCCTGTGGGCTTGCTCACATAGGATTTCTTCCCTTACTCCTTCTCTTGGAGCTGATCCTCTTAATAGAGCTGTCCCTCCTTGTGAAGATGTTCCTCTGTCTCTGTTCCTTCTCAGGTCCTTTTCTGCTTTCTCCTTCCCTGCCTTCTCTGCTTTGCTAGCACTCAGTTCTGGCTTATAAAGGAATCTTTCCTGCATGACTTCCGGGGTCACTCCCAGGTGCAAGTCATTAGGCTTCTTAAGCTCATTAGCTCCTGAATGTTCATTCCTGCTCCCTCTAGCTGTGCCTGGAGGTAATTACACATCTAGATTCTTAAAAGAAACAGGATTTCTTTTCAAGTTTTCAACTTTATCAATACCCACATCATGACAATACGTAATGAATTATTGCAGGATGGTTAGGAGGGGACCAATGTAGAGTTCCAAGGGGAGAGGGAGGGCCCCAAAGGTTTTTTTTTTATTGTCTTGGGATAGGACGGGGGTTGGTAGGGGAATGTAGAGGGCCTATTTCACTCCTGGGGGTGGGAACAGCGTGATGGAGGTGAGATGGGAAGGGAGGGAGGGAGGGAAAGGGGGGGAAGAGGGAGGAAGAAGGGGGTAGTTGTGTTTTATCACTGAAAACAGAGCTATCTCTGAGGCGGTGGATGAGAGTACACCCCGCCGGGAGATGTAGTGCAATGGTTGCTTGCTGTGTTATGTAATGTGATGCGTGTGGATTAATAAACAGAGTTTTCAAAAAAATATTACCAATCTATTTGGGGATTAATTGGAAACTTGGCAGACAGAAATTTGCCCATTTCAGTCACAGATAATCATTTGGAAGAGATTAATTGATGGTATCTTTTTGGCCTGGAGAGATGAGAAAGACGCTTTGAAGGAATGCCATGGCTATTTAAATAGCTGAGAGTCAAATTTGTATTTTTATGTCATATGGACTTTGTGCATTCTTTTTCTTGATATATTAATTTTTTAAACTGCCATGGTTTTTGAGGTATTGTCGCGAGCACCGCCCTGGCGTATAAGCAGCGCTCGGACATAAAAATTATGGGGAGAAGATTAGCCAGTAATCCTGCGGCTTACTTCACTTTTGGCCTTATTTGTTTCCTGGTCCTAATCTTCAAAGAAACATATGCACGAGTGGTGGGAAAGTAAAGGCGTTTATTTCCCTTTACGCTAGGGTCCAAAGGATTGGTTAACAACAAACGCAAAAGTCCTTCATTCAGGTAAGAAAAGTGAAACAAAAAGCTTAAAGAAACACTGTTATCTTCACATTAGCGCTGGGCTTCATTCAAACAATATCCTAGGCAATAACTCATGCAGCATACAAGTCTGGCACAGACTCCAGGCTTCCACTAGTACAATATGTGCAATCCATTTCGTTATCCGAAGCCTCACTGGCCAGGTCCACTTGCATTTGCTCGTAGGTGGACACCTCGGACTCTGAGTCCCTGGGTTCAGGTATCCTATACTCAGGCTCTCTGTATATCTTTTCCAGCACAGCCCAATGTTCTGGATTATTCTTAGGGTGTGGGCTTCGTGCCATTCTACATGGAGAAAAGTTCTCTCTCCTTGGAGCTTTCGTGGCAGTCTTATACAAACATCTATTATCCAAGCCTTTCTTATCATACAAGCTTTTTCTATATCTTGATTCAATAAAAGCTTTACCTTGGGAGCTTGGCCTCTTGGACTCCAGCGAAGGTTGAGGCCTATACCAGTCTCTCCTTTGGCTGGCCTGTTTAGCACGTCTTAGGGCTTCCTGCTGTGACCCTGTGGATTCTGGACAACAACTGCAGTAATGCCTTGACCACTCTGGACAAACAGTTTTTACCTCTCTAGGAGCTGAAACCTCCTGCGGTTCCTCCTTAGCTCTCAGACCATCACCTTTCCCTTTAGGTAATCTTTTGGCAAGGGAATATTCAGGTTTGCATTCCAACCTTCCCTCTGTCTTGCCTTGCTTCCAGCTGTACACAGTCCTGCTGCATTTACTCTTGCTGTTTCCTCTCCAGCCGTCACTCCAACTGTCTTCACAGCTGCCTTTCCATCTGCTGCCACTTCCTCTCTTGCCACTACCGGTCTTGTCACCGCCGCTCTTGCTGCCCTTGCCACCTCTGCTCCCTCTGCTCCCCTTCCTGTCTTCTAGAGCCTCCTTAAGAAGTTCCTCTGTGCACCTGGATTGGAAGCTGGCTGGCATTACATCATGCTCAGTGGGGCATGGTTCTATAGTGGCTCTGGAGTCTCTCTGGCTCCCTCTACCTGGTTCCTCCAGATATTGCGGCTTATATGCACTTTTTCCTTCATTTAAAACACTTTCCCTTCTCTCAACCAGGTCTGCTGGGTGATAGTATTTCTGATTTGCAAACAAAGTGACCATATGCTTTTATGTTTCAAAGGTTGTTACCCAGATAGTGTAAGAGAGAATTTGCCAGTGGTAAATGTTATGATTATTAAAGAGAAGTAGTGATATTTCTGCCATATGGGGGGGGGGGGCAATTTTTTTTAACAGGATGCAAAGATGAAAAGCCCAAAAATGAACCTATTTGAAGCCTGTGTGCCCTTATGAAATAGCCTCCTGGGACCAGCAGCTGTAGTGCAAACGTTCACAGATAAATGTGCCCTAGAAATGCCTATGCACACATCACATGAAGGTGTTTTTTGTGTGCCTCTTGTGTGTGAACATAAAAACATCAGATATGCCGTAGTAGGTCAGACCAAGGTCCATCAAGCTCAGTATCCTGTTTCCAACAGTGGCCAATAGAGGTCACAAGTACCTGGCAGGTTCCCAAAGAGGCACACAGGTTCCACAGTGCTTGTCCCAGGGTAAGCAGTGGATTTCCTGGGTCCTCTTTAATAATAGACCTTTCCTCCAAGAACTTGTCCAAACCTTTTTTAAATCCAGCTATACTAACAGCTTTTACTACATCCTCTGGTAATAAATTCTAGAGTTTGATTACGTGTTGAATAAAAGAATATTTTCTCTTATTAGTCTTAAACGGGTTACACTGTAGCTTCATTGTGTGTCCTCTAGTCTTTCTACTTTTTGATGGCATAAACAACCAATCTATGTTTCTTATTCTACTCCATTTATTAATTTATAGACCTCTATCATATCCCCCCTCAGCCGTCTCTTTTCCAAGTTGAAGAGTCCCAATCTTTTAAGCCTCTCCTCATAGGGGTATCCTTCCATTCCCTTTACCATTTTGTCGCTGTTCTTTGTACCTTTTCTAATTCAGCTATATCCCTTTTAAGATACGGAGACCAGATTTGCACACAATATTCAAGGTGCAGTCACACCATGGGATGATACAGAGGCATTATAATATCCTTTGTTTTAGTCACCATTCCTTTCCTTATGATTCCTAGCATTCTATTTGCTTTCTTGATCACCACAGCACACTGGGTGGAGGGTTTCAACGTGTTATCCACGATGATGCCTAAATCTTTTTCCTGGGTGGTAGTTTCTAAGGTGGTAGCTTGCATCGTGTAACCGCAGTTTGGGTTGTTCTTTCCTAGGTGCATAACTTTGCACTTGTCCACATTAAATTTCATCTGCCATTTGGACATTCAGTTGTCCAATTTTTCAAGGTCCTCTTGCAATTTTCCACAATCCTCTTGCGTTTTAACAACTTTGAATATTTTTATGTCATCTACAAATTTGATTACCTCCCTCATTATTCCTATTTCCAGGTCATTTATGAATATGTTAAAAAGCAGCAGGCACACCCGCATACAATATTATAAGACCCCTTTTCTATGTGTAAAACAGGCTATAAACTTATCCTTTACATGGTAGGTCAATGGACAGTTTCTGGATAGAGAGCTTTAAAAACCCATCTTTTATGCAAAGAAAGACCTTATAAAGCAACCAGCAGCGAGGAGTCATACAAGAACTGGTGAGTACATTACTTTTCCCCATAATGGTTAATGAGCTGAGAAGCATTATTAGAAGGCGCTGATATGTTTTTCATTCCCATAAGGTGTTTGAAGACCCTGCTGTTATTGCTCTCATGAGGGGTAACAATAGCAAGGAAACGGTGGTAACCTCCACATTAAGGGAGACAGAAAGAATGCAAATAATACAGGATCAGTGGTATGAGGTCATGCAGCTTGTGTCCCCAGTCACCTAGTTTGGAGACCTCATGGCTCTGTCATATTGGTGGATGATCAGAATGAAACATTTATCAAACTGTCCCTCTTCATTGTGGTTAATGCGACCATTTGCCCTTTTGATCCAATTAATGTGGGAAAGACGAGAAGAAGTTTAAAACTAGTCTAGTGAGCACAAGAGCTGCATTACGAACTTCTGCATGGGCGTCCCTTTCATGCCACATTGCTTTACGCTTCAGCACATTGTGCAGTAGATGGGGACAAACACAGAACTGGTGAAATATGAACAGAAAAGGATTTGCCGATGGACACAACAGAGGCCGGATTTTTATTTAATGTGTTTTACTGTTTTGCCATGCTTCAGATGTGAGTTATAATTTGCTGAGAATGTTTAAGATGAATAAGGTTTTTAAATAAATAAATACTGAAATGGACCAGATAGGCTTTTTGTAAACCTGGCTGGATAGGTGTGATAAGGATCTGTCAGTAACCACACACGTGTGTCGCATTCACACTGTACAAATGATAGCTGCAAGGAGAGCAGTTTTTCATAACTATCTCTAGTAATCTGGGTTCGTAAACTAGTTTGAAGGTATATTGGGAAACTTTTGACATACTGAAGTTTAGCTATAAAACTGCTAATATTTCTTTAGCAATACTGTTTACATTGAGATTCAGGCTGCAAAAGGAGCAGATTTCTTTCCCTTTGGAAGATCCAACTTAGCCACACCTTGTCTGGACAGACCATAATCCTGTAGTGGAAGACTGTGGGTTGTGGAGTTTTCAGTTGTTGATTTATGAACAGAGAAAGAGCAAAGTTTGAAATGTTATAGGCAGGAGATTTTTTAATGTTGAAAATTAAGATTACCAACCAGTACACATACTGGACAGGGGTGAAAATAAGATATGCCATGCTATACTGGATCAGATCAAAGGTCCATCAAGTCCATTATCTTGTGGCCAATCCAGGTTCCCAGGTGGGTGGTCTTAGCCTGTGTTCTTTTAATGAGGGTTGTGAATAAAGGCTGAATTTATGTTGAGCAACCACTCATGCAAAGGGTAAGGAGCGTATGTGCGGACAGCTGCGAGAGTGTTCAGTCTTATTTCAAATTTTTGGAACTGGACTATGTGCTTATTTGATTTCTTTACCCTGTGCAAGCATGACTAAGAGCAGATTAAAAGCAAATGGGCCTTCTGGATGGGGAGTTTGAGAGTTTGTGAACTGCAAGGGACATAGGCAGCATAATGGGTTAGGCCACCAGAGTCCGTTCAACCATTTACCCCACATGGCATCAGCAATTGGAGGGATGGGGGGTGCAGGGACAGGTTGATTTGTTTAGAACACGTTCACAAACAAGCAAAAATATATTTCATGGCTCCCAGCAGCACAAATGCTAGGACACTTGGCACCAGTTATTCCACTTAGAGCCCATCTGGTGAAAGAGAATCAGTTTCCTATAGAATCTTAAGCCAGAACCTTGCAGATTTCTTGGAAAAAAAGCTGATGGAGTTGTACTGAACTCTGCTGATATTTATGTTTGCATGTGTGGTGGGAGGTGCAGCGGTCACTGTAATAGATCCACAAACCCCAGAAGTTTAGATCTCTGAGATACCCAGACTGCACATCCGGGGATTGCAATGTGGACATTGTAGAGAGACAGTCCTTAGGAATAGAGGATGCACATACAAATCAGTCTGACTCAAGATAGATTGCCTCTAGCTGGATTCTTGGGCTTAGAGAGAAGAGTATCCCTTAACGTGATTCTGGAGCACTGTGTCAGACCTGGCTCCCTGGAAGTGTGTCCGTAGCACCATACTGGAGTTGTTGGATCAGACTTGGCTCAGAGGGCCAATACTGCATGTTGCGGCATTAGATCAGCATGGGGTCAGAGGGAAGAAAGCTAGCTACCACAGATCTACCAGCATCACTTCTTACAGCTCCCTGTGGCCAAAGTTGTCCTGAGATCTTACAGGATTAAAGCCCAGGATGGCATTTCTATTTGTTTATTAGCATGTCCTTGTTCTAGTGGTGAAAGGTTTTTCTTATGAAGGATGTGCTTCTACAAGACAGAGCACAAGGGAACTTTGTTTAGAGAATACTGGATGATGGTATCTACTGGTCACATGGCTACTGCCTAAGGGGATTTTTAAATGAAAATTGGTCATTGGTGATTAATACTAATCTATCCTATATTTTGGGGAAGAATCGTTATTTTATGACACTTTATTCTTAGAGAGACTTCACTGTGCATGTTCTTATTGGCTTTTTTCTGAGTTAAGGTTTAAGATTTATTAAAATTTGATTAACTACTCTTAATAGAAAACAGCAATAATGAATAAATGTTAAGGTAGTTCTATGCAGCCTCCAGTACCCCTCAATGGCTCTTTTTAATCTTATTTTTCAGATCAACTAATACAAAGCCCAATTTATTGCTCCAGATATATTGTGGTTATTGATCGCCCTAGTAGCAAAGTCCTTTGGCTTGATTGTAAGAAACGGAAAGCCGTAGAGCACAAGTCACCAGTTCCTGAAGCTACACAAAAGAGAAGAGGAGCAAGGGCAGCAGGTCGGCATACATTATTGATCTGAGGTTTCTCTGCTGACCATCTCTGAGAATAATTGCATCCAAAACGATGAGGCCACTATTAAAGTTAATGATTAGGACTCATAATTAGATGCAGGAAAGAAAGGCATGCAAGAATAATCAGGGGCTGCATAACATCCACTGGGACTTCAGTTCAGAAGGACCTTTTCTGTTCAATCATTGTATATTTTTGCTGTATATAAAAGCTATCCCGAACTGCTTTAACCAGGGCTGATGAAACTGTGCGAAGGTTCAATGCACAGTTTAATGGCACAAATCAGTTGGCCTGAAAGACACATAAATAATAGCTGTAACAGAAATGATGTTATAAGATGCTGATAGTACTTCCTTTGCAAGTGATCTAATGCAACCTTTTCTAAAATAATTCATTTTAAAATCCAAAAAGGTCAGATCCAGAAATGTTAATATCTTAGGCTACCAGGGCCAGCCATGCAGGGGGGCTGATTTTATAAAAAGCTTGCTAGGAGTTGTAGTGCTGTCTTTCCTAATAGTATTATACTACACATATTGCTCAATGTGGGGCATCAGGTTATTCTCTTATTTAACTAGTGAGTCTTACTAGGGGCAAATACCAGGCAATATCTGAATCTGTTTTACTGTGCAGTAACTGAACCAGTGCTACAGTGACTCTCAGTACCAGTAAAGGTCCTGAGGCTGATAGCTTATTTATTTATTTATTTAGTTATTGAACGGTTTTATATACCGCCTTTCAGAAAAATCAAAGCGGTTTACAAAGAACATAACTTGAACATTACATTGAAACTTATTCAAACAATTGAAATTACAGTGAACATTAAATTGTATATAATAAAAATGGTAATTTGAGGGTTACAATGCTGAGTAAATGCTGATTAGGTATATAGATAGTTTAAAAATATATACAGATTTAAATATTTACAAATTTCAAAAATCAATATCAGTAATATTTACAATCAATATCAGTAATATTTACCTCAAGTCTAGAGGCCTCTCCACTGCCTTATACAATTAACTTGCCCTAAAGACCAAAGTGCGCTAGGTGGATCAGCCTTGCCCTTAGAAATACAACTGGAAATTCTTAACTTGGATCAAAAGTATAGAGGACAATCAAAGTGGTCTTTTTCCTCTGGTGTATTAAGCCACTATATTTTTGTTTTAAATTAAGAATTTCCATGAATGTAAGCCACTTGTTTGGAATGGTCTAGCAGGATGAATTGGAAATAGCTCCTGTAAAATTGCTAACACACAGAAAAGACTATCTAAGAGCCTAATTAATCCAACCAACACAATCTCTTAGCAAGGATATATTTGCCCAGAAATATCTTTCAATAAATACAAAAAATCTCCCAAACGATGGTTAACAACCTACACACTATCAAGGGGTAAATTAGATCTCAGGATGGCTGTATGCCCTACATTTGGCGAAATAATCACCATAGGGACTAGCAGACGCTCACATAGGCAGCTCTATAATGAGGCCAAGTGAGGCGGTGGCCTCAGGCGGCAGCTTTTTGAGGGCGGCAAAATTGCCCCCAAAAAGACTGCCGTCACCGCCTCACTTGGCCTTCAAAATAAAAAAAACCCAGAACTCCGGCGTAAGAAGCAGCTGCTGCTGCTGCTCCAGCGGCGGCAGCAGCTTAATGAGGAGCCCCGCAGCCGCCCGCCCACCCCCCCAGAGAGCCTGCTCGTTTCCCTTGGTTTCGCCGGCTCCGTTTTGCAGAAATCCTGTTTCCCATCAGCACCTCGGGCTCAGTTTTAACAGCGCTGCGCAAAAAGGAAACACTGTCCCTTTGCCGCGGCTCTGCAAAACAGGAAAGGAGGGGGACTGGAAGGGAATGGACACAAGTGGCAGTCATGGGAATGCAAGGTGGTTGACATTGGAAGGTACTGGGAGGGGAGGACTGGAAAGGGGACTGATACTGGGGAGGGTTACTGAAACTGGAAATGGGCTGATGGAAGGAAGTGAAGAAAACGAAAGATAAAAAATGGCAGATGGACCATGGACCACAGAAAGAGAGCTAAGAGAAGACAGGAAAGCAGAAGCCTCAGATCTTGACCAGCATGATCAGAGACTAAAATTGTCAGACAACAAAGGTAGAAAAAATAATTGTATTTAATTTTGGTAATTGGACTTTGTGCTATTTTTATATTTTACACAGTATTGGGGAACTGCATCTCTTATTTATCTGATGTTGCACTGAATGTGGACTCTGGCTTCTTGGGGTTTCAGTTTAAATTTTGTCTACATATTTTTATTTTTACTTTAGATTGTGGTTACTTATTCTGTACTTCGTGAGAGTCGATGTTGTGCGTGTGTGACTGAGGTCAGGTGTTCTGTTAACATGCAGTTTGTATATAAAGATCTATACTATACTGTAGTAATTTGACTTGTTCAGCATTTCAAATAGGTGTATGGATGTTCCAGGGCCCACTGTAGTATTTACAGTGACGCTTTTTTTCGATGGGCTCCTTATGTGACTTTTGGAAGTTTGTGCTGATATGGTATGGTATGGTAGGTTTGCTTTTTGTTGTAGGGTTTTTTATTAGTTCACAATATGCCTGGTACTGGAGAATAGTGGTTGTTGTTGTTGTTGTTAGTGAGATGATCAGAATCAGATTTTTTTTTAAATATTGAGTTCTGTGGGTGAATGTCCTGGTTCTACTCTGCACCTACTGTGGATGCAAAATATATGTTGAAAAAGAAAAAGGGAGAACTATAACGCAGTTTATAACAAAATAAAACTGGGTTATAATTTAGTTTTATAAACTGTGCTATTGATTCTTGCTGTCTTTTAGTTCCTTGGTGTGCAAAGAAGACCGTACCTAGCCCTGTGCAAGCAGTGCAGCCGCACAGGGCGCAAAGGATTGGGGGGTGCATTTCAGTTCTCTGCTGTTGCCCGGCTGCCGCTGTCAGGACAATAGCAGGCAGTTAAAATGTGCCCAAAGCCTTTTCGCAGCACTTTAAGCAGGTTTGGTCCCTCCCTCCTCCGACATGATGTCAGAGCAGGGTGGGACAGATCTGCTTAGAGTGCCGGCGCCTTTCAGATTGGGTGCATGCCCCCCTCCTGCTCCCCATACCTCTGTCCAGCGCTGCCTGCTCTTTCCCTGCTGCCGGCGCTGCCATGAAAAAAACAGAGGGCGGCAGCAGCAGGGAAAGAGCAGGCAGCGCTGGATGGAGGTATGGGGGGGAGAGGGGGGCGTGCACCCGAGTTGCAAGTCGCACAAGGCGCGATTGCAGTTCGATACAGCCCTGTGTGCAAACATCTTGCATTTCCTCCATATAATCTAATCGGCTTTTTGATTTGGTTCAGTCTCTGATTGGATTTCTGAAAAAGCCCTGCCCCCTCTAAGGTGGTGGTGGGGGGGGGGGCGCCATCTCATTCTTCGCCTCAGGCAGCAGACTGCCTTGAGCCGCCCCTGGACGCTCACATCACTGATCTCCAACCTCCCCCGTTCTTTATTCATTTATTCTGCTAGTCCCTATGGTGAGATATATACATGTGGGTGTATCTAAAACCTAATCCCACTAAATCAACAATCATTAGTAGATTCAATCCTGATAAGTACTTTTCAGAATTCTTATTATCATAGGAATTCTCCTTCTTAATAAAGTCTCAGCGTCTTAAACCTTATCAGAAATACCAGAAAAGACCCGTTCTGAAACTGCACTGCACTGCACCAAGTGTAAGAGTATGAGTGATGGCATGCGCAGTCTGTGCACGATTTATGCTGGTATTTTATAAAGACACATAGGAGTAAAATAGGTGCCTTCCAGCCCAATGAACCTAGATGCAAAATGATAATGGGGATGGAAGAATACCCCTACGAGGAAATGCTTAAAAGGTTAGATCTTGGAGCAAGATGGCAGCAAGGAGATTCTGCGGCTGAAACGTTCCACACACATTTCTCTTGCTCCGGTGTTTCTGCGGCTCCTTGAAGGCGATGGGGCGGCGGAAACGCAAACAAGCCAGCCTACCCTTGGGCTTGGCTACAAGTAACACTCCCGAGCAGTTGACTTTGGCGGCGTGTGGGTTTTCGTCGGCTGCAGTTCGAGCGGTGTCTTCAGCAGAGCCGGTAGAGGAGACTTCGGCGGCTCTGAGCACATCTGGGATTTGGTTGTCCCTTGAGCAGCAAGCCCCAATACCTCCCTATTGACTGTCGTGGGTACTGTGAATGCTGATTTACGTTCTCTAAAAAATACTGTTTCTGAGGCGAAAATAATCCAGGAGGAACAGGCTGGACGTTTGGCCAGTGTTGAAGCGGAGCTGGATCATCTTCGAGGGCTGTGTACTGCCTAGGTTAAAGACAAAACTTTGCTATCCAGGAAAGCTGAATATCTGGAGAATCAAGTTCGTAGAAATAGCTTGAGATTGTTGAATTTTCCTAAATCTCCTATTATGTCCGCTTTGGAAATGGTTTGCAAATATTTCCAGGAGGTGCTTAAACGTCCTGGGGGATAATTTGCCTCCCATTGTGAGAGCACAGTATTTGTCTATGGGCCCCAGTCCTAGTAGCTCTGCTTCTGAGAATCTATTTCGGGGCACCGGAGACCTTACTACGTTTCTGGAAGACTCTTTGGAAGTGGTTACTGTGCGGACAACCTTGCTTGTGACTTTGGCTCTGGAGCCGGATAAGTCTTAGTTTTTTGGGCATTTTTCAGAAATTTCAATGTAACTTTTCTGGGCTCTAAAGTTTACATTTTTCCTGACCTTTCACGTATAACCCAGCTGAGCAGGAAGGAATTCGTGGGCCTTAGACCTAGGGTCCTTTCCCTCGGGGGGACTTTCGTTTTACGGTTTCCTTCTCGGTGTGTAATTACTTATAAAGATAAGGTTTTTCTGTTTTTTGAGCCTAATCAATTACTGGACTTTCTGGTAGCTAGGGAAGAAATTGTTGTTAGTACTGCACCCAACATGGCGGATGCATAAGTCTCATCCTTGCTTTATATTTTCTTTTTCCTTAATGAGGGTTTTTCCTGGAGCCCCTGGTGATTTCCTAATATTGTGGTCTAAATATGATGATCAAGTTTTTCTTTACTGTTGTTTTCTTTCTTTTTCGCCTATTTGATGTATCATCTTGTTTCTGTCATTCTTGTTTTATTTGAATGAGATGTATAAAAATTACGAAATAGATAAATTTAAAAAAAGGTTAGATCTCTTCAGCTTGGAAAAGAGATGGCTGAGGGAGATATAATAAAGGTCTATAAAATAATTAATGGACTGGAACAAGTAAACATTGATCGGTTGTTTATTCCTTCGAAAACTAGAAAGATGGGGGACGTACAATGATGCTATAAAGTAGAACATTTACGACTAAGCAAAGAAAATGTTTTTTTTCACTCAACATGTAATCAAACTCTGGAATTCATTATTGGAGGATATAGTAAGAGCTATTAGTGTAGCTGGGTTTAAGAGGTTTAGAGAAGTTCCTGGAGGAAAAGTCGATAAACTATTATTAAAGTGGACTGGGGAAATCCACTGCTTACCCCTGGAATCTGATCTACCTTTGGCCACTGTTAGAAACTGAATCAGGCTGCTGGCATTAACCTTTAAAAAGGAGACAGAGCAGCTTTTAAACTAGATAATAAGGAAAGCTGACAGTCGCCCAAGATTGCATGGTTTGGAAGAATGTATCCTTGAAGGATACTAGCAAAAGATTGAAGTTAGGGCATATCAACAGAGAAGTTCCAATAAAGAAAAAAGTAACCCAAATTCCCTTAAGTACAGAGCAGACAGGGCTCAAAGATTCCAAATTCCCTGTGCCTACCGATAACCAGATTAATATAAGTGAAATAAAACCATGGCACTATCTTGAGGAATATTAGTGTAGAGGCTGGTAATACCACAAGTGTTTTTTCGCCAGCTAGCAGAATTGGTATTGCATAAAAATTATTTTTGGTATAATGGAGTTTACTATCAAAAAGTGGCTATGAGGGTCCTTTTTATCTTCAGGCAACGTATTCCAAAGTGCAGGAGCTGTTAAAGAAAATACTCTATTTGATGTGGTATGCTTGGACTTTGAGTAGACCCTGGGTGTAAGAATCATTTTCTTGCTTAGGCCTATTGTCTTGTACTGTAGTAATCAGCTCCTGTAAAATGTTGGGTGAGTTGTTTGTTATTATTTTGAATATAATGAGGGAAGTCTTAAACCTGGTGCAGTAATGCACAGGAAGTCAATGCAATTGGTTCAGTATTGGTGTAATATGTTTGTATTTTGCTGTACTAGTGATAATGTGTGCCACAATGTTCTGCGCCATCTGAAGCATGTTGATTGTTTAGGTGCAGGACCCTAAAGGCAGGCAGAGCTCCAGAGTCTCAATGCGTGGATGAGATGATGGTGCAAGGAAGAGGGGTTTGGATTTGTTTGGAACTGGGGAACATTCTGGGGAAAGGAGGGGGCTTTTCCGAATGGATGGGCTCCACCTTAACCGGGATGGAACCAGGTTGCTGGCATTAACCTTTAAAAAGGAGATACAGCAGTTTTTAAACTAGATAAAAGGGGAAAGCTGACAGTCTCCCAAGAGCACATGGTTCGAAACAATGTATTCCTGAAGGATACTAGCAGAAGAATGAAGTTAGGGCATATCAGCAGAGAGGTTTCAATAAAGACAAAAGTAACTCAAATGCCCTTGAGTACAGAGCAGACACAGCTTAAAGATTTCAAATTACCCCTGCCTACCGATAGCCAGATTAATATGAATAAAATACAGTCTCTAAAATGCTTGTATGCAAATGCTTAGAAGTCTAAAAAATAAGAAGGGAGAGTTAGAATATATAGCACTAAATGAGAGGTTAGAAATGATTGGTATCTCGGAGACATGGTGGAAGGAGGACAACCAGTGGGACACTGTAATACCTGGGTACAAACTATATTGCAATAATAGAGTAGATCAAATTGGTGGAGGGATTGCGCACTATGTTAGAGAGGACATTGAATCGCACAGGACTAAAATTTTGCAGGAAGCAAAAATACACTGTAGAATCTCTATGGATTGAAATTCCATGTAAAAGGGGAAGGTGAATGCAGTGGGGGTGTACTACCAATCGCCTGGCCAGAACGAACAAATGGATGATGAAATGCTCAAAGAAATCAGGGAATCTAACATAAGTTACAACACAATAATAACAATGGGTGATTTCAATTACCCCAGTATCGACTGGGTCAGTGTCACGGCAGGCTATGCTAGGGAGATAAAGTTTCTAGATGAAATAAATGACTGCTTCTTGGAGCAGCTTGATCATGAACTGACAAGAGGGGAAGCTAGTTTGGACCTAGTCTTTAGTGGAACATAAGATCTGGTGCCAGAGATAATGGTGTTGGAACCACTTGGCAATAGTGATCATAGCAAGATCAGATTTGATTTAATAAATGGAGGGAAGATGGCAAGGAAATCCACAGTACTACATTTTAACTTTCAAAAGGGAGACTATGATAAAATGAGGAAAATAGTTAAGAAAAAACTAAAAGGAGCAGCTGCAAAGGTTAAAGATTTATATCAAGCATGCAAAGCCCAGATCTGCTGTATTCCACGCTTTAAGAAAAGTGGAAGGAAGTCCAAAAAACTGCCATTATGGTTTAAAGGTGAGATCAGAGAGGCTGTTCTGGCCAAAAGAGAATTTTTCAGGAAATGGAAAAAGGAGCCAAATGACGAAAACTGGAAACAACATAAGCAATGGCAAGCTAGATGCAAGGCATTGATAAGACAGGCAAAGAGAGAATTTGAAAAAAAGCTTGCCGTGGGAGCAAAAATGCATTATAAAACCTTTTTCAAGTACATTTGTATCAAGAAACCTGTGAGAGAGTCAGTTGGATCATTAGATAATAGAGGGGCTAAAGGGGCACAGAGAGGGGACAAGGCCATAGCAGAGAGGCTGAATGAATTCTTTGCTTCCGTCTTTACTGAAATGGTATTTAAAGGTGATGCATCAGAAGAATTGAAAGAAATATTGATAAACTGGGAAGATGTAGTGCAACTATTTGATAAACTGAAGAGTAGCAAATCACCCAAACTAGATGGTATAAATCTGAGGGTGTTGAAAGAACTGAAATATAAGATTGCAGACCTACTATTAGTAATCTGTGAACTATCATTAAAATCATCTGTAATACCTGAAGACTGGCAAATCACCAATGTAATGCCAATTTTTTAAAAAGGGTTCCAGGGGTGATCCGGGAAACTACAGACCAGTGAGCCTGAACAAATGGATGATGAAATGCTCAAAGAAATCAAGGAAGCTAACAAAAGCCACAACAGAGTAGTAATAATGGGTGATTTCAATTACCCCGGTATCGACTGGGACAGTGTCACAGCAGGACAAGCTAAAGAGATAAAGTTTCTAGATGAAATAAATGACTGCTTCTTGGAGCAGCTGGTTCATGAACCGACCAGAGGGGAAGCCATACTGGACCTAGTCCTTAGCGGAACGCCAGATCTGGTGCAAGAAATAAGGGTGTTGGGACCACTTGGCAATAGTGATCATAGTATGCTCATGTTTGATTTAATCAGTGGAGGACAGATAGTAAAGGAATCCACAGTACTACCTTTTAACTTTCAAAAGGGTGACTATGATAGAATGAGGAATATAGTTCGGAAAAAACTAAAAGGAGCGGTTCCAAAGGTTAAAGACTTACAGCAAGCTTGGGTGTTATTTAAAAATACTATCCTCGAAGCCCAGACCAGCTGTATTCCACGCATTAAGAAAAGTGGAAGAAAGTCCAAAAAACTGCCAGCATGGTTTAAAGGTGAGGTCAGAGAGGCTGTTGCTGCCAAAAGAGCAACCTTCAGAAAATGGAAAAAAGAGCCAAATGATGAAAACTGGAAACAGCACAAGCACTGGCAAGTTAAATGCAAAGCATTGATAAGGCAGGCAAAGCGGGAATTTGAGAAGAAACTTGCTACGGAAGCAAAAACACGAAATAAAGACTTTTTCAAGTACATTCGTAGCAAAAGGCCTGTGAGAGAGTCAATTGGACCATTAGATGATAGAGGGGTAAAAGGGGCAGTAAGAGGAGACAAGGCTATAGCAGAGAGACTGAATGAATTCTTTGCTTCGGTCTTTACTGAGGAAGATGTAGGGGTGTTACCCAAGACTGAAGTGGTATTTAAAGGTGATACTGCAGAGGAATTGAGAGAAATATCGCTACACCGGGAAGATATATTACAACTATTTGATAAACTGAATAGTAGCAAATCACCTGGACCGGATGGTATACATCCCAGAGTGTTGAAAGAACTGAAATATGAGATTGCAGACCTGTTATTGGTAATCTGTGAACTTTCATTAAAATCATCTGTAATACCTGAAGATTGGAGGGTCGCCAACGTAACACCAATTTTTAAAAAGGGTTCCAGGGGTGACCCGGGAAATTACAGACCGGTGAGCCTGACGTCAGTACCAGGGAAAATGGTAGAAGCCATCATAAAGAACAAAATTACACAGCATGTAGATAGTCATGGCCTAATGGGAGACAGCCAACATGGCTTTAGACAAGGCAGATCTTGTCTTACTAATCTGATCTGTTTTTTTTGAAGGTGTGCATAAACAGGTAGACAAAGGTGAGTCGGTTGATATAGTGTATCTGGACTTTCAGAAAGCTTTGACAAGGTCCCCCATCAGAGACTTTTGGCGAAGCTAAAAAGTCATGGGATAGGAGGCAGTGTACTATTGTGGATCGGGAACTGGTTAAAAGATAGAGAGCAGAGGGTAGGGCTAAATGGCCAATATTCCCAATGGAAAAAGGTGAATAGTGGAGTACCCCAGGGATCTGTACTGGGTCCGCTACTTTTTGACATATTCATAAATGACCTGGAAAAGGGAATAACTAGTGAGGTAATCAAATTTGCAGATGACACAAAACTGTTTAAAGTTGTTAAAACCCAAGAGGATTGTGGAAAACTGCAGGAGGATCTGGATAAATTGGAAGACTGGGCATCCAAATGGCAGATGAAATTTAATGTGGACAAGTGCAAAGTTATGCACCTAGGAAAGAACAACCCACACTATAGTTACAAGATGCAAGGCTCCACATTAGAAACCACCACCCAGGAAAAAGATTTAGGAGTCATCGTGGATAACATGTTAAAACCCTCCGCCCAGTGTGCAGCGGCGGCCAAGAAAGCAAATAGAATGCTAGGTATCCTAAGGAAAGGGATGGAGAATAAAACAAAGGATATTATAATGCCTCTGTATCGCTCCATGGTACGACCGCACCTTGAATATTGTGTGCAATTCTGGTCACTGTATCTTAAAAAGGACATAGAGTTATTAGAAAAAGTACAGAGAAGAGCCACCAAATTGGTGAAGGGGATGGAAGGCTACTCCTATGAAGAGAGGCTAAAAAGGTTAGGGCTCTTTAACCTAGAAAAGAGGCGGCTGAGGGGAGATATGATAGAGGTGTATAAATTAATGAATGGAGTGGAACGGATAAACGTGGATAAATTGTTTACGCTATCAGAATATAGAAGGACTAGGGGGCATGTAATGAAGCTACAGGGTAAACTATTTAAGACAAATAGGAGAAAATATTTCTTCTCTCAACGTGTAATCAAACTCTGGAATCTGTTACCGGAGGATGTAGTAAGGGCTGTTAGTATAGCTGGGTTTAAAAAAGGTTTGGACAAGTTCCTGGAGGAAAGGTCCATAAACCACTATTAAAAAGGGACCCAGGATATCAATGCTTGGCCTAGTACAAGCACTGCAGAACCTGTGTCTTTTGGGGAAACTGCTAGGTACGTATGACCTAGATTGGCCACTGTTGGAAACAGGATACTGGGCTTGATGGACCTCGGTCTGACCCAGTATGGCATTTCTTATGTTCTTATGTTCTTATGTTCTTATGTTCTTATGATGTCAGTACTGCGCAAAATGGTAGAAACCATTATAAAGAACAAAATTACTGAACCTGTAGATAGTCATGGTTTAATGGGAGAATGCCAACATGGCTTTAGCCAAGGAAGGTCTTGTCTTATTAATCTGTTATATTTTTTTGAAGGTGTGAATAAACAGGTAGACAAATGTGGGCCGGTTGATATAGTATATCTGGATTTTCAGAAAGGCTTTGACAAGGTCTCTCATGGGAGACTCATGGTGAAATTAAAAAATCATGTGATAGGAGGCAGTCTACTATTGTGGAGAGGAACTATTAAAAGATAGAAAGCAGAAGGTAGAGCTAAATGGCCAATTTTCCCAATGGAGAAATATATTTATTTGTTTAACTGGGCTTATATAATGCTTTTCTACCAGTCAAAGCTGTGTACATTCAGGTACTGTATATTTATTTTTCCCTTGTCCTCAAAGAGCTCACAATCTGTTTTTGTACCTGAGGCAATGGAGGGTTAAGTGGCTTGTCCAAACCCACAAGGAGCATCTGTGGGGCTAGAAACCCAAATCCCTCTGGCCCAAGGTTCTTTAGCAGGATTCAAATCCCTGGCCTTCTGGCCCAAGGTAACATGCTCAAACCAATAGGCCACAGTACCCCAGGGATCTGTGCTAGATCTGCTGTTTTTTAACATATTCATAAATGACCTGGAAATGGGAATAACGAGTTAGGTGATCAAATTTGCAAATGACATAAAATTATTCAAAGTTGCTAAAACACAAGAGGATTGTGAAATATTGCAAAAGGACTTTGATAAATTGGAATTCTCCAGGACGTCAGTCCTCACATATGGGTGACATCGACGTCGATGGAGCCCCTGTGGAGCATTTCCCCAGCTTTCTATGAAAGCCTTTGGGAATACTGCACGCATGCACGGTCCCCTTCCCGCCTAAGGGTGCCATCTTGCCCAGTCTCTCTTTTTCCGTGGAGCCTGTCGGACATTTGTCCTAGTTCACCCGGAAAACAGTTAGATTTTTCTCACTATTTCCTGCGATTCCATCGCGGTTTTTTGCCCGGTTCGATGCCGGTTCCCCTTCCCGCTGGGTTCGGTACACCGGTATCGAGCCCATTCTCATTTTTTTTCATTTTTTGCCCTTCGTGGCTGGCGTTCGCACCCTTTTTTTCTTTTTCCCTGGAAGGCCGGTCCTTTGACCTCGCGGGGGCTCTTTTTTCCCCCGATGGCTTCCAGTGGTTTTAAAAAGTGTGATCGGTGCAAGAAACTAATGTCTCTCACCGACACACACGACTGCTGCCTTCAGTGCCTCGGTCTGGATCATGATCCTAAGATCTGTGTACCGTGTGGAAAAATGTCCACTAAGGTACTTCGAAGTCGCCAGCATCAAAAGGAAAGGCTTTTCTCTGATTCGGCCTCCAGCTGGGCCTGGACCTCGTCTGAGGCCTCGACGTCTCGGGAGTCTGACTCTGAGCATCGTCGGGGTTCCTTGGACAGGGGGTCCCCCGAGTGGGAGCGAAAGAGGAAGAAGCGGCTCACGAGGGCGGCGTCGGAGGAGGTCCCTGGCACCTCGAGGGCCAGGTCTCGGACCCCTGACCGCTGTCCCGGGCCCGTGGAACAGGAGAAGCTGTCAAAAGTGCCTCGTGTTGAGCCGGAGTCTGCTTCGGGGCCCGAGTCGGTGGCTGCTGAGTCTCCTGAGCTGGGTCTCAGGCTGACAGCCTTGGAGTGCAGACTGTCTGCCTTCATGGATCAGCAGCGGGTGCTGATGGCCAGCCTTGCTGGCGCATCTGCCCCGACCAGCGGGACATCGACGTCGAAGTCGACCCCAGAGACTGAGCCGATACTCAAGACCATGAAGGCTCGAGGTCGTCCTCAGTCGTGGTCACCCTCGACCTCCCGGTCGGGACCGAGTGCGTCGATGCCGGTGCCTTCGGCGTCGGGGCGGGTGCTGCCGGGCCCCATGCGGTCGGAGCCCGACTCCTCTTCGGACAAGTCCGCCTGGGAGATGGAGGACAAGGAGTCCCCTGATACCTTCAAGACTCGGTGCGTCCCGTCGGAATCACCGTAGTCTGAACCCCGGAGTAAATCCCCTCCGGAGGATACCCGGATCTCTGAGTTCGTTCGGGATATGGCCACTGCTTTGGCGATCCCCGTGGACCCCGAGGAGGAGCCTCAAGCCGAAGAGCTCGAGGCCCTCCAGTATGACTCTACTCCGAAGGAGGCCTTTACTGTGCCGGTTCCTCCGATGCTGGAACGGCTCCTCTTCCGGATGTGGGAGGCACCGGTCTCGGCGCCGGTTCTGAGCAAGCGGGTCGATTCCATTTATCGACTCCGTAAGAGCCCTGGTTTTCAAAAGGCACAGCTACCACACCATTCCATGGTGGTGGAATTGGCCATGCATCGTCTGAAAAGTCAGTAGATGCACTCCACGGTGCCCCCTGGAAGGGAGGCCCGGAACCTGGATGCGTTTGGTAGAAAGTGCTTCCAGGGCTCGATGCTTGCTTGCCGTGTCCAGTCTTACCAGCTGTACATGGGCATGTACTTGCGGGACCTGGCAAAGGAGCTTGCCGGGTTCTCTGCTGGTCTCTCCGGGGAACCTTTGCAGAGGTTCAAATCCTTGTCCTCGGGGATCCGGGAATGCTCTAAGTTCATGTCCCGCGCAGCCTACGATGGCTTCGAGGCCTTGGCCCATGTTGCGGCAGCCGGCATCGCTGCTTGACGCCAGGCATGGCTGCAGTCATCGGATCTCGAGCCATGGGTTCAAGACAAGTTGGTCGATGTCCCTTGCCGAGGTGAGAACCTTTTTGGCAAGCCCATGGCCGAGAAGGCTGCACAGCTCGAGACCGAGCACCTCACCAGGACAAGGCTGTCTAGAAAGACTTCTGCCCCTTCTCATAAAAAGAGGGGCTCGGGTAAGAAATCCTTTTACCTGAGGAAGGTGACTGCCTACAAACAGTTCCCACCTTACCAGGCCTCCCCAGCTCCACCACAGGGTCAGCAGGCCAAGGGGCAGGGACATGGGCCCCGTAGGCAGAAGGCCCCCAAGCCTCAGGCCCCTGCTCCCACTCAGCAGGGTGGGGGTTTTTGACTCCCAAGGCATAGCCTCTCCGTCTCTGCTGTCCCATCCCTGCACAGGAGGTCGACTAACCCTGTTTGCTCACAGGTGGCCACCCATTACAGGAGACAGTTGGGTCTTGAGCATAGTCTACTCGGGCTATATGCTTCATTTCCATCAGCTGCCTCCTCCTCTCTTCCCTGGAGAGCCTCCAATGCCTCCTCTCCACACAGATCTCCTCCTTCAAGAGCTTCAGGGTCTGTTGCGAAACAAGGCGGTGGAGCCTGTGCCTCCCCACCTCCAAGGTTACGGGTTCTACTCCAGGTACTTCCTAGTACCAAAGAGAACCGGCGGCCTCAGGCCTATTCTCGACCTCAGAAACCTCAACAAGTTCCTAGAGAAAGAAAAGTTCAAGATGCTTACTCTTGGAACATTTCTGCCCTACCTCCAGCAGGGAGATTGGCTATGCTCCTTAGATCTAAAGGATGCGTACACTCACATCCTCATGCATCCAGACCACAGAAAGTACCTCAGGTTCATTGTGGGAGGAAAACATTATCAGTACAGAGTGCTGCCTTTCGGCCTCACCTCCGCCCCCAGGGTTTTTACCAAATGTCTGGCGGTGGTGGCAGCCTACCTGAGAAATCAGGGTATCTTTGTCTTCCCCTAACTGGACGACTGGTTCATCAGGGGTCAGACGTGCCAGGTGGCCAGGCAAGCCACCCTCCGCAATATTTCTCTACTTCAACACCTGGGTTTTGTCATAAACTTCGCAAAGTCCACTTTGCTCCCCTCCCACAACTTGGAGTTCATAGGGGCAAGGCTGGACTCTCTGCAGGCAAAGGCTTTCTTGCCAGAGGACAGAGCCCAAAGACTGATAGACTTGGCAAACCGGTTTCTAAGCAGGTCACTGGTTTCCGCCAGGCTCTGGCTGAGGCTTCTCGGCCACATGGCTTCGACAGTACATGTGACTCCCAATGCCTGGCTCCATATGAGGCCTGCACAGTGGTGCCTCAGAACTCAGTGGACACAGGCCACAGGGAGCCTCAGAGACAGAGTAAGGGTGTCCAGACCATTCCTGAACTCCCTACGCTGGTGGCTGCACCCCCCCATCTTACTGCAAGGGGTGCCTTTTCAGATTCCTGGGTTCACAGTGGTGTTGACCACCGATGCCTCCCTGCAGGGCTGGGAAGCACATTGTCTGGGCAGGTGTACCCAGGGCCTGTGGTCTTCCTGGGAGGCCACGCAATAGATCAACCTACTGGAACTCCGGGCTATTCGCTTAGCCCTCAAGACTTAGAAACATAGAAACATAATGGCAGAAAAAGACCACATGGCCTATCTAGTCTGTCCTTCCATATCAACAACTACAACAGTCCACTTTTTACCTTTAGAGATCCTCTGTGTTGGTCCCATGCTTTTTTGAATTCAGTTACTGTCCTCATCTCTACCACCTCCACTGGGAGACTATTCCATGGATCCACTACTCTTTCTGTAAAGAAATATTTCCGCATATCACTCCTGAATCTATCTCCCTTCACCTCATCCCATGTCCCCGCGTAGCAGAACTTGCTTTCAATTGAAAGAAGCTCTCTCCCTGAACATTTATGCCATGGAGGTATTTAAACATCTCAATCATATCACCTCTATCCCGCCTTTCCTCTAAGGTGTACATATTAAGATCCTTAAGTCTGTCCTCATATGCTTTATAATGAAGCCCACTAATCATTTTAGTAGCCACCCTCTGCACCGACTCCATCCTGTTCACATCCTTTTGAAGGTGCAGTCTCCAGAATTGCACACTATACTCCAAATGAGGTCGCACCAAAGACTTATACAGAGGCATTATCACCTCCTTTTTTTCTCCTAGCCATTCCTCTCCGTATGCACCCAAGCATCCTTCTAGCTTTTGCCGTCGCCTTTTCTACCTGTTTAGCTACTTTAAGATCATCAGACACAACCACGCCTAGGTCCCGCTCTTCTTTAGTGGACAAAAGTACTTCACCTCCTATACTGTATTGCTCCCTTGGATTGCTGCAGCCCAAATGCATGACCTTACATTTTTTAACATTAAAAGCAGCAAAAAAAGAGATCAACCAGCAAATATCCCACATCGTAAACCAGTCACTAAATCAAGGAATAATGCCTGACCAACTGAAGCAATCTATAATAAGACCAATCCTAAAGAACAACTCGCTCAATAAGGAAGATCCGACATCATAATACCGCCCCCATCTCCAGCATTTCATTCCTCGCAAAGATCATCGAAAAAGCTGTGCTCATACAGCTTCAAGAGCATCTAGATGACTGTGATACCCTAGATAAACAGCAATACGGGTTCAGAAGAAACCATGGAGTGGAGACGCTTTTGATAGCACTAATGAACAACCTCCTCCAAGGCCTAGAAGACAGAAAGAAAATGTTTATACTCATTTTCATTGACGTCTCCGCCGCCTTTGACACAGTACACCATGGGATCCTCCTCAACAAACTAGAATCTATAGGAATTGTGGGAACCCTCCTCAAATGGTTCTCCTCATACATAACAAACAGAAGGCCACAAGTACAATTCAATGGTGAAAATGCTGAACCTTTCTCGCAAACGCAAGGCATACCCCAGGGTTCTGCCCTCTCGGCACTTCTGTTCAACATTTACATGCGACCCCTCTGCGACATCTTCAAAAGGCATAATATTAAATACCACATCTATGCAAACGATATTATGCTTTATACACAACTAGATACTGCCGATCCTCAACATATACAGCTCGAAAATTGCCTGGATGAGATGTTAGGCTGGCTACAGAAAAACATCATGACAATCAACCATAAGAAAACTGAAGTCATGTACATATCCAGTAAACCAAACTTCAACCCCCCCCCTACAATCACACTGTGCAATAACACATACATCACGAAGAATGAAATCAAATATCTAGGAGTCACACTCGACTGCAACCTAAAAATGGAGACACACCTACGCAAAACGAATAAAGCCATCTTCCATAAACTAAGAGTGTTACAACCACTAAGGAAAATAATAGAACCTGGTGATTTTCGGTCGGTAGCGCAAGCTCTCATTATACCGCACCTAGATTACTGTAATGCCATCTTACAAGGTCTGCCTAAAAGATCACTAAATATCCTTCAGATGGCCCAAAACGTAACAGCCAGGATCATAATGGGAACAAGCATTGCTGAACACATTACCCCCATTTTAATAGAGCTACACTGGCTTCCAATTGCAGCCAGGATACAATACAAGATATTAGTGACCACCTTCAAACTAATAAACAACGTATCCCCATCATTCCTATCCTCACTTATCAGCATGCAACCTACAAATAGGTACAGAAGAACCATCAACTCGGGAACCATGCAAGTCCCCACCAACATCAGAACAGTGAAAACAAGTACGAGTCGTAGAGCATTCTCATTCTCTGCGCCAACTCTCTGGAATCAACTCCCCTGCGAGCTGCGTCTGACTAAGGACATCACCAAATTCAGGAAAGAGCTAAAAACTCACTTATTCCGAAATCATTACAATCAACTATGACCATCAACTGCGAGGGAATTGTAAAACTGCTATATGTTTAATATGTAAATATGTATATAAATGTAAGAACGTATGATTCATCCCCGAAAACGCTAATCATGTGTGCTGTGACCTCAGATCTATGTATATACCACCCCCCCCAAGTCTTGATTGGCTATCCCCAAAGATGAATCAAACCGCTGCTGATCGCTGGAAGTAGTGGTATATAAGTGTGTAGTAAATAAATAAAATAAATAAATCCCAGCTGCCAAATTCTAGACCATTCTTCAAGCTTAGCTAGATCCCTCCTCATGTTATCTACACCTTCCTGGGTGTCTACTCTATTGCAGATTTTGGTATCATCTGCAAAGAGGCAAACCTTACCCGACAGCCCTTCCGCTATATCACTAACAAAGATGTTAAAAAGAATCGGACCAAGGACAGATCCCTGGGGCACACCACTGGTAACATCCTTCTCCTCAGAGTGAGCTCCATTTACTTGTACTCTTTGTTGCCTCCCGCCCAACCAATTTCTAACCCAAGCAGTAACTTTAGGGTCCATCCCTAGGGTGCTCAGTTTGTTTATAAGTCGCCTGTAAGGAACAGTGTCAAAGGCTTTACTGAAATCTAAATACACCACATCTAGAGCTCTCCCTCGGTCCAACTCCCTGGTCACCCAGTCAAAGAAATCAATCAGATTTGTCTGACAAGACCTGCCTCTGGTGAATCCATGCTGCCTCGGATCCTGTAATCCGCTGGACTCCAGAAACCTCACTATTTTCTCTTTCAGCAGCGTTTCCAATAATTTACTCACCACCGAAGTTAAACTAACCGGCCTGTAGTTTTCAACCACATCCTTACTTCCGCTTTTGTGTAAAGGCACCACATGAGCCTCTCTCCAGTTCTTTGGCACCACTCCCGACTCCAACGAGGCATTGAAAAGGTCAGTCAGTGGAGTTGCTAGAATGTCCCAAAGTTCCCTCAGTATTCTAGGGTGTATCCCATCCGGTCCCATCGCTTTGTCTACTTTAAGTTGAACTAGTTTCTCACGAACACAGTCTTCTGAAAATTGTTCAAGATGTCCCTCGCTTCTGTTCCTATTTGTGGGTGTTTTCTGAGGTCCTGCTCCTGGTTCTCCATCTGTGAACACAGAACAAAAATATTTGTTAAGCAATTCCGCTTTATCCTTATCAGCTTCTACATATTCCCCCCCTGCACCCTTGAGTCTGACAATACCACTTTTGCCCTTCCTCTTCTCACTAATATATCTGAAAAATGTCTTATCCCCCCATTTTCTTGCATTGGCTATTTCCTCCTCCTTTTGAATCTTTGCCTTCTTGACTACTTTGCTAGCTTCTCTAAGTTTTTCCAAATACAGATGCCTGTCTTCCTCTCTCTGTGATCTCTTGTATTTCATGAAGGCCTCCCTCTTTTTCTTCACTTTTTCAGCTACTTCCTTCGAAAACCATAGCGGTCTCCTTTTCCTTTTGCCTTTATTTACCATTTTAACAAAAAGGTTGGTTGCCCTTAAAATACCCCCTTTCAGTTTTGCCCACTGTTTTTCTACATCCCCCAGCTGTTCTCATCCCACTAACGACTCCCTGAGGTATTGGCCCATCTTCGCAAAGTTAGTCTTCCTAAAGTCTAAGATCCGCACCTTGGAATGGATTCTAACAGCCCTAGTCCTAATACTGAACCACACCATCTGGTGATCACTGGATGCAAAATGATCTCCCACTTCAACATCAGAAACACGTTCACCATTGGTAAGCACCAAGTCCAGTATAGCCCCTTCACGTGTGGGGTCTGTTACCAATTGCCTGAATAGTTCTCCCTGTAGAGAATCCAGGATCTTCTTACTTCTAGATGATACTGCAGCAGGAATGTGCCAATCAACATCTGGCATATTGAAATCTCCTATCAGTTGCACTTCCCCTTTCCTAGCAATGCTGCGTATGTCTTCAATTAACTCTCTGTCCACCTCTTCCTCTTGTGAGGGAGGTCTGTATATCACACCAATGCAAATAGATTTCTCTTTCCCTCTTTCTAGTTTAACCCACAATGCCTCCTCTCTCCCTTTTAAGCTCTGTAATTCCAAAGCTTTAATAGTAGTTTTTACATATAGTGCCACTCCTCCTCCCCTTCTTCCTACCGTGTCCTTTCTGAATAAAGTATAGCCAGGTATAGTTACATCCCAGTCATGGTTTTCTGTGAACCATGTTTCTGTAACTGCCACTAAATCCAAGTCAGTCACTCCCACCAAAGCTTCAACATCAGGGATCTTATTTCCCATGCTACGGGCATTTATACACACTGCTTTCCATATGTTACCCCTGTTACCCATTTCATAAAGGTATTTAATGTATCACCTACCTGGGGGCTTTCTTCACCTATCCCCAACGAATCTAGTTTAAAGCCCTCTTCAGTAGATTAGCCAGTCTACTACCGAAGATGCGTTGACCTTTCTTGGATAGGTGGATGCCATCTCTGCTCTGCAACCCTTGGAACAGCATCCCATGGTCTAGGAAACCAAAACGCTCTCGATGACACCATCCACGCAGCCATGCATTCATCTCCAGGATGCGAACCTCTCTGCCTTGGCCTTTACCCTCAACAGGGAGGATTGAAGAGAACACCACCTGTGCACCTAACTGCTTCACCCTCTGTCCCAGAGCCATGAAGTCACTTTTGATACGTTCCGAGGTATACCTGGCAGTATCATTTGTTCCAACATGGATTAGCAACATTGGGTAATAGTCATTGGGTAATAGACTTTCTCTCACAACCTGGCTCACCAGTCTGTCTTAGTACAGATGGACAACCAAGTAGCCATGTTTTATGTGAACAAGCAGGGGGGCACTGGGTCCAAGCTCCTTTGTCAGGAGGCACAGGACCTTTGCTTGTTTGCGCTCAAGCACAAGATGTTTCTCAAAGCTGTTTACCTCCCAGGCCAGGAGAACTGCCTGGCAGACCGGTTGAGCAGAGTTCTGCAGCCCCACGAATGGCAACTCCACCCATTAGTGGTTGAGAAGATTTTCCTGAAATGGGGACTTCCATCCATAGATCTCTTTGCCAGTCCCCTGAACAGGCAACTGCCCAAGTTCTGCTCCAGGCACCCGCATCCCATGAGGTGGGCAGCGGATGCTTTTCTGATTTCCTGGTCTCAGGGCCTCCTATATGTGTTTCCTCCCACGCCTCTGGTGGCCCGAACCCTGTTCAAGATTCTCAAGGACAAGGCCTCGGTACTACTAGTAGCTCCCAGGTGGCCGAGGCAACCTTGGTTTCCACTTCTGCTTCAACTGGCAGTGGACCCCCCACTGCCTCTAGGGTTACAGCCCAACCTTCTCTCTCAGGATCAGGGTTCTCTTCTGCACCCAAATCTCAAATCTCTCAATTTGATGGCCTGGAGGCTGCAAGGGTAGTTTTGGCTTCTTGGGGCCTACCTCCAGAAGTTGAAGAGGTCATCCTGGCCTTTAGGAAGCAGTCCACTAGCAAAACCTATGCCCTGAAATGGAAAAGATTTTCTGTGTGGTGTCAGCTGCGTACAGAAGATCCTTTCTCCTGTTCTGTACCAGTAGTGCTTCAGTACCTGCTGCACTTGTCCAATCAGGGCCTTAAGTCCAATTCTGTTCGGGTCCACCTCTCAGCTCTGGCAGCTCACCACTCTCTGGTGGAAGAACACTCTGTCGGTTCACCCCTTGGTGTCCCGGTTCCTCAGGGGTTTGCTCTTGCTCAAGCCTCCTGTCCGTCCTCCAGCCCCTGAGTGGGAGTTGAATGTGGTCTTGCAACAATTGACTCGCCCACCTTTTGAGCCGATGGCTACTTGTCCTCTCCGCTTCCTTTCCTGGAAGACACTCTTCCTGGTAGCCTTAATCTCGGCCAGACGAGTGAGTGAGCTTCAGGCCCTGGTCTGTGACAGGCCTTACACCCGATTCTATAGGAACAGGGTAGTCCTTAGGACTCATCCAAAGTTCCTCCCAAAAGTTGTCTCCTCTTTCCACCTCAACTAGGAGGTGGTTCTTCCAAAATTCTTCCCTAGGCCTCATGCAAGCCAGGCTGAAGCGGTCCTGCATACCCTGGACTGTAGGAGGGCCTTATCCTTCTACCTTGACCGTACGCAGGGACATAGAAGGGCTACTCGGCTCTTCATCTCTTTTGACCCTAATAATTTGGGGTTAGCTGTGTCCAAGCATACCTTGTCCATATGGGTGGCTGACTCTATCACCTGGGCTTACAGGGCGGCTGACCTTCCCTTGCAGGATCGGGTCACGGCCCACCGTGTAAGGGCTATGGCTGCCTCAGTAGCTCATCTCCGCTCTGTACCGTTGGTGGACATCTGCAGGGCTGCAACTTGGTCCTCAAGCCAGACTTTTGCAGCCCATTATTGCTTGGAGAGGGAGTTCCGTAGGGACAGTGCTTTTGGCCAGGCAATACTCCGGAATCTCTTTGAGGTTTAGGCAACTCCTGCCCTCCAGCCCTCCGTTGGGCTACCGGTGGAGGTTCTTTCAGTGCAAAGCCTTTCTTTGATGCTGGGACTAGAGGGCGATCTCTTGTTCAGCCTGGGTTCCTGGTAGCCCAGAGCTAGGGAGTCACCCATATGTGAGGACTGACTTCCTGCTTGGTCCTGGAGAAAGAGTAGTTACTCACCTGTAACAGGTGTTCTCCAGGAGCAGCAGGAATCAGTCCTCACAAACCCTCCCTCCTCCCCTGGGAGTTGCAGTTGTACATAGTTTATTTTTACATTTTTTTTGTGTGCTGTTTTTAGCTATGTCATTTGACTGAGCAAGATGGCACCTTTAGGCGGGAAGGGGACCACACATGCGTGCAGTATTCCCAAAGGCTTTCATAGAAAGCTGGGGAAATGCTCCGCAGGGGCTCCATCGACGTCGATGTCACCCATATGTGATGACTGATTCCTGCTGCTCCTGGAGAACACCTGTTACAGGTGAGTAACTACTCTGACTAGACGTCCAAATAGCAGATGAAATCTAATGTGGATAAGTGAAAAGTTATGCACCTATGAAAGAATAGCCCAAATTACAGTTACATGATGGAAAGTTCCACATTAAGAACCACCATATGGAAAAAGGATTTAGGCATCATCGTGGATAATACGTTGAAACCCTCTGCACAGTGTGCAGTGGTGGCCAAGAAAGCAAATAGAATGCTAGGAATCATAAGGTAAGGGATGGAGAATAAAACAAAGGATATCATAATGCCTCTGTATCGTTCCATGGTGCAACCACACCTTGAATATTGTGTGCCATTCCGGTCGCCATATCTTAAAAAAGATATAGCAGAATTAGAAAAGGTACAGAGAAGATCTACCAAAAAGGTAAGAGGGATGGAAGGATACACTTATGAGGAAATGTTTAAAAAGTTAGGACTCTTCACCTTGGAAAAGAGATGGCTGAAGGGAGATATAATAGAGGTCTATAAATTAATGAAGGGAGTGGAATGGGTAAGAACATAAGATATGCCATACTGGGTCAGATCAAGGTCCATCAAGCCCAGTATCCTGTTTCCAACAGTGGCCAATCTAGGTCACAAGTACCAAGCAGTTTCTCTAAAAGACACAGGTTCCACAATGCTTGTATTGAGGCAAGCAGTGGATATTCCGGATCCCGTTTAATAATGGTTTATGGACCTTTCCTCCAGGAGCTTGTCCAAACCTTTTTTAAACCCGGCTACACTAACAGCTTTCACTACATTCTCCAGTAATTAATTCCAGAGTTTGATTACACATTGAGTGAAAAAATATTTTCTCTTATTAGCCTTAAATAGGTTACCCTGTAGCTTCCTTCATGTCCCCTAGTCTTTCTATATTTTGATGGCGCAAACAGTCAACCTACATTTATCCGTTCCACTCCATTCATTAATTTATAGACCTCTATCATATCTTCCCTCAGCCGTCTCTTTTCCAGGTTGAAGAGCCCTAATCTTTTTAGCCTCTATTCATAGGGTATCCTTCCATCCATTTTACCATTCTGGTGGCTCTTCTCTGAACCTTTTCTAATAATGCTACATCCTTTTTAAGATATGGCGACCAGAATTGCACAGAATATTCAAGGTGCAGTCACACCATGGAACGATACAGAGGCATAATACTATCCTTTGTTTTATTCTGTGTTCCTTTCCTGATGATGGGTAAACGTAGATTGGTTGTTTACTGCATCAAAATATAGAAAGACTAGGGAATTCACAATGAAGCTACTATGTAACTCACTTACTAATAAGAGAAAATATCTTTTCACTCAATAGGTAATCAAACTCTGGAATTCATTACCGGAGATTGTAGTAAAAGTTGTTTGTGTAGCTGGGTTTGAAAAGGTTTTGGACACTTTCCTGTAGGAAAGGTCCATAAACCATTATTAAAGAGGACCCGGGAAATCCACTGCTTACCCCAGGACAAGCATTGTGAAACCTATGTACCTTTTTGGGAACCTGTCATGTAGTTGTGTCATGGAATGGCCACTGCTGGAAACAGGATACTGGGCTTGATGGACGTCAGTCTGACCCAATATGGCATTTCTTATGTTCTTTTGTTATGTTCTTAGGATCGAAAGAGAGGAGGAGTATTGCAAAAAAGAGGAAAAGGGAAAGATGGGTGGGTAGGAGAAGATAATTTAAATCTGATGGATGTGTTGTTTATTTTTCATTAAACAATATGTATGTTGCAACACAGATCCACTGGATCATGTTTTTATCCACAGACAGAACGAGGTCCACTACCTTGAAAGGAGACAATCTAGGCAGTGTTGCCCAGCAAATCAAAAAAAGAGAAAAAAATGTTGAACAGCAGTAGCTCCAATGCAGAGCTCCAGCAGATATCTGAATTTCCACTGGATCTTTTTGATCCACTCCTGCAATGAGGTCCTCCACCTGTAAATGAGGGAAGAGAGGTAGTGGCAGTGTGCAGGCAATGCCTACTCTTTGTCCCAAAACACCCAGTCTTGCCCAATCCTGCACTAAGCAGTTAGTATGGGATTTTTACCATGCTGGCATTTCTAGCACATGGTAACCACGTGACCCTACTCTAAACTCTATGCTGTTAGCATACTTTATAAAGATGCCCCTTAATATTTTTATGAGCTTTTTATAGAAAGTATCTACACTCATGAAGTATATTATTTCCTTATCGTTCCTCCAGTTCAGTCTCTACTACTACTGGGTTGTGCTCCTCCTCCTGCAGCTTGGAGACTGGGCATGACAAATTAATGACATCACTGGATGTAGCCTGCTGACGACTCCCATAATTCCCAGTGTGTCCAGTCTTCACGCAGCAGGAGGACTTAGTGAGCCCAGTATCCTGGACTCACTTGAGGAACAGATAAGGCACTATAGGATAGTTTAGTGTAGTTTAATTTCCTTTAATTCTCTATTTCAATTTATTTCAATTATTTCCATTGGTTCACTTTAGTTGACCGGAGCAGTTCTGTTTCTTTAAGAGAGCACTACTGTATTTAGTAGGCTGAGCTCCAGTGCCGGTTCCTGCCTGTCTTCCTTGAACGGGGCTTAGGTGCTCGGGCTGTAATTTCTTCAGATCTCTCCTCCTGGATGGGACGGAGGAGAGCTCTGGCCAGGCACGGAAGCAGTTTCCCCGGCCGTTGAGACATCGGGGGATCTTCCCGGCGGCAGTGACACGTTGACGGGGGCTCGCCTAGCGGTTTTACCTCGCAGCTAGAGGAACGAGGGTACCGCATAGGCTGGAGCCCCGTCGAAGAGGGGTGAGTCTTCTTTTGTTATTTTGGGTCTTTTTGGTTCCTTGATGCCACGAATTTCGAGGGCTGGATTCGGGCTGTAGCCCCACTGTCCTCGGCGTGCTTATTTTGGCACCCTTTTTTGTAGCTGAGTGATCAGTAGCGGCGGCCATCTTTGTTGCACGGAGGCTGCGTGGCACGCGTTTTAGATTACTCTCGGGCTGCTGATCCATTGCAGTAGGTGGCTCCCGGGCTCGCAGGAGGCGGTAAGGGGCAGCCCTGCTCTTACAGATAGCATTTTAAACGCCTCTGTATTGTAATTTCCCTCAGGTTCCCTAAGATACTTGTGGGGAGATCCGGGGGAAAAGGGGTTTGGTTTCTTCAGCCCTATAGGTACATGAGGTCCAAAGAGAGGCAGAACTTGCTGGGAGTTATTAGTTCTGTGGTTCAGAAAAAAAAAAAAAAGAAAAGAGGCAAGAAAGTTCTCGGGATGGCTTCGCGCCCGCAGTGCGTAGTCTGCAGCACGCGAAGGGGCACTGTAGCAGATTCAGGTATTTGTAGAGGCTGCGCAGTGGTGTCCACTGATGTGGAGCAACAGATAGAGGCGAAGGCTAGCCCAGAGCGGTCGCTGGCGGCGGTAGCCTCTGAGGAAGTGAACCTGCGGCCTCTACTTCATGAGATGACCAGGACAGTGGAGCCCTTCCGGTGGCGAGGCCAGTTTTGGGACCTGGGTCACCTCTAGATGATTTCTGCCCAGATTTCGTGTTGCTCATGCATCAGGCCTTCTGCATGAGGAGGCAGGGCAAGATGCCGGACTCCGATCCTCTTATGGCGCTTCCCCGGCCTTGTGAGGTGCCCTTGTCCGATCTGGAAGGAAATGGGTCGCATGTCGATCCGGAGCTGGAAAGACACGGTGGAACTCGAAGAAGGGGAGATCCCAGAGCCGGAGGACCAGGCAAGGATCATTCGGGTGTTCCGGAGGGAAGAGCTCACAGCCCTTATCACGGAATCCCTTCAGACATTGAATTTGGCAGCGCCGGCTGAAGAGGAAGAAAGTGTGGAAGACCCTGTCATCCAGGCAGTACGACAGATGCAAATAGTGTTTCCCATTCACCGAGTGGTGGAAAAGATGATTCAGGATGAGTGGGATCAGCCTGAGTTGGGACTAAGAGGGGTTTGAACCATGAATAGGTTATATCCCCTGGCGGATAAGGACAAGGAGCGTTTCTGCTCTCCCCGCATTGACGCAGTGGTGTCGGCGGTCACCAAGAAGACCACTATCCCGGTGGAAGGCAGCGCGGTGCTGAAGGATGCGCAAGATAGGAAGATGGACGGATTGCTGAAACAATCTTTTGAGGCAGACGCGTTGTCTCTGCAGGCCTCCATTTGTGGGGCCTGGGTTGCAAGGGCATGCCTCAGATGGTCTCAACGCTTGCGGCAGGTCTCTCAAGTGGATCCTGAATGGGCGGCGGAGCTGGACAGATTGGAGTCCGGCACTGCCTACCTGGCAGATGTGCATTATGACTTGATTCGCGCACTAGCCAACAGTATGGCGTCCTTGGTGGCTGTGCGCCGATCCCTAGGGTTACGGAATTGGGCGGCTGACGGGTCGTCCAAGTCGCGGCTCAGGAAGCTTCCTTTTAAGGGCAAGTTATTGTTTGGAGACGACCTGGATAAGTAATTAAAGACTTAGGGGAGTCTAAAGGTGGTAGACTTCCGGAGGATAAGCCCAAGGCAGGAAAGTCATCGCCAGCCTTTTGTGGACCCTATAGGGATGCTAGAAAGTTCTGAGGTTCCCAGCTTGGCGGGTTTCAGAGGGGCAGGCCTGCATCCAGGACGCAGGGGTTTCGCGGTTTCCGGGGAGCAGATAGAGGTTTCTCGACCCCTTCCTCCCAACCTTTCCGCAAATCCCAATGAAGGTCGGGGGGGGGGGGGGGGCCGGGCGGAAAGGCAATCAACAGGGGGGAGACTCTCGGGGTTTCTTTCAGCCTGGACCCAAATTACCACCGACCAGTGGGTTTTGGAAATCGTTCAGGACGGCTACGCTCTGGAATTGGCAAGACCCATCCGGGACTCCTTTGTGATATCTCCCTGCCGAAATCTGACGAAGGCCCTGGCGCTCCGCAGTACCCTCGACCAACTCCTGGCCTTAGGGGCGGTCATACCTGTCCCGTTGCCAGATTACGGATTGGGTCGATACTCAATATATTTCGTTGTGCCAAAGAAGGATGGTGCGCTGCGCCCCATCTTAGATCTCAAGGGGGTGAATCGCTGTTTAAGGGTTCCCCATTTCCAGATGGAGACGCTGAGGTCCGTGATTGTGGCGGTTCGGAAAGGGGAGTTCCTGACCTCCCAGGATCTTACGGAAGCATACCTGCATATTCCGATCAGGGCGGCCCACCAAAGGTGGCTGCGATTCGCTCTACCTTGGGGACATTATCAGTTCCAGGCATTGCCCTTCGGGCTCGCAACGGCGCTGCGTGTCTTCACCAAGGTGATGGTGATGGTGGCAGTGGCATTAAGAAAGGAAGGAGTGTTAGTTCATCCCTATCTCGATGATTGGCTCATTCGGGCGAAATCGGAGGTCGAAAGTGTTCAGGCGACCACCAAGGTAATAAAGTTTTTGGAAAGTCTCGGCTGGGTGATCAATCGGGTCAAGAGCCGTTTGATTCCTTCGCAGGATCTCGAGTACCTGGGAGTACGGTTCAGTACATGGAGGGGACTAGTGTCTCTTCCGCAGCGCCGTGTGCTGGGCCTGCAGAATTTGATCCGCAAATTCTGCGCCGCTGCGGCCCCAACGGCGTGGGAGTACCTACGGGTGTTAGGCATGATGGCGGCGACTCTGGAGGCCATTCCCTGGGCCAGGTTTCATATGCGGCCCCTCCAGCGGGTGCTACTCCGGTGCTGGTCCCATCAGAACGACTCGTTGAGCAGGTGGCTCGCCTGTCCAGCTCAGGTCAGGCACTCTCTACAGTGGTGGCTCCGGCCCGAGTCCCTCCAGGTGGGACTTCCCCTGGAACAGCCGGAGTGGGTTCCCCTCCTGACAGATGCGAGCCTGTTGGGGTGGGGAGCCCACTGCGGAGCCCAATTTGCGCAGGGCGCTTGGTCACTAAAGGAAAGCAGTTGGTCGATCAACCGGTTAGAACTGAGAGTGGTATGTCTGGCATTGCGAGCGTTCGAGGCAATGGTGACAGGTCGAGTGGTGAGAGTTCTGTTGGACAATTCAGCGATGGTGGCCTACATCAACCGGCAGGGCGGTACCGGCAGTGCGGCCATGGAAGAGGAGGCCGAGTTGCTGTTCTCCTGGGTGGAGAAACGTCTGCCAGCATTGTCGGCGGCGCACATTGCCGGAAAGGACAATGTGGCAGCGGATTTCCTCAGCAGAGTGCAGGTGGATACCAGAGAATGGAAGCTTCACCCGGACGTCTTTGCTCAAATAGTGTGCAAATGGGGGCAGCCGATCATGGATCTCATGGCAACCTTCCGGTCAGCAAAGGTGGATCGGTTTTACAGCAGACGGCGGGAAAGGATGTTGGAGGGGCTCAATGCCCTGTTGCAGCCATGGCCGGCGAAAGGCCTTCTCTACGTCTTTCCCCCGTGGGTGCTGATAGGATGCGTAGTGCAGTGAATAGAGGCTCACCACGGCAGGGTGCTTCTGACTGCTCCGGACTGGCCGAGGCGGCCGTGATATGCCGACCTCTTTCAGCTCCTAGACGGGGATCCGTGGCTTCTGCCGATCTCAGACGATCTTCTCCTTCAAGGTCCGCTTCGCATGCCTCAGGTGCATCGATTCTCGCTTACAGCTTGGCCATTGAAAGGGCGCGGCTGAAGAGAATTGGTTATTCCACGGCGGTAGTGGCTACGCTGTTGCGAGTGTGGAAGCGGTCAACCTCGTTAGCTTATGTTCGAGTTTGGCGTATTTTTGAAGATTGGTGTTCCTGGCATCAAATCCGTGCTGTCACTGCTTCGGTTCCAGTCGTGCTGAGTTTCTTGCAGGATGGTTTTGATAAGGGACTGGCAGCCAGTTCTTTGAGAGTGCACTTAGTGGCTCTGGCCTGTTACAGGGGTAAGGTTCAGGGTAACGCCCTTGGGTCCCACCCAGATGTCGTGCGCTTTTTAAGAGTGATTTCCAGACTTAGGCCAGCTCGGCTTGTGGTCGTGCCACCGTGGGATCTTAATGTGGTTTTAAGGGCCCTGGTCAAAGAGCCTTTCGAACCATTGCGCCATGCTATGGTTAAGGACTTGACATTGAAAACGGTGTTTTTGGTAGCCATTTGCTCGGCAAGGAGGATTTCGGAGCTGCAGGCGTTATCTTGTAGAGAGCCCTTTCTCCAGTTTCCTGATGAAAAGGTGGTTTTGAGGCCAGTGCCGTCCTTTCTTCCAAAGGTCGTGTCTCCTTTTCATTTGAATCAGATGGTGTTGCTTCCGGTGCTGAGTTCTGGCGAAGGGTCATCGTCGGATTCCACTTTGCACCTTTTGGACGTCAAGCGGACGCTTCGCCGGTACTTGAAGGTCTCTGAATCGTTTCGCAAGTCTGATCGTCTCTTCATTTTGTTCGGAGGGCCTCGCAAGTGTCCATTTCCAGATGGGTAAGAGAAGCTATTGCGTCAGCGTATTTATTACAAGGACGGGTGGTCCCAGTTGGTTTGCGAGCGCATTCTACCAGAGCGCAGGCTGCGTCCTGGGCGGAGCACAGCTTGACTCCACCAGGGGACATTTGTAGAGCGGCTACTTGGTCGTCGCTCCATACTTTCAGTAAGCACTACCGGTTGGATGTGCTGGCAGTGAGAGATGCCTGTTTTGGTTCGGCTGTTTTACGTGCCGGATTTAAGGGTCCCTCCCTATGAGCACTGCTCTTTTACATCCCAGTAGTAGAGGACTGAACTGGAGGAACGATAAGGAAATGATAATTACAGTTACCTGGTAATTGTAGTTCCTTTAGTGACGACAGTTCAGTCCTCAATCCCGCCCGGGGTGGTTTTGTTTCTGGGCATCATTCTTGGCATAGTTATAGCAATTACAGGTAAGCATAACTGTTTAAATGCTACTGTCTATTTTCTCTTCCCTACTCATTTCTCACTTGTTTTTAGGGAAGGCAGTGGGAAGCGGTGGGGAGCACAGTTTACTGGTTTCAGGTTAACGTTTAGTAATGTTTTGTATTGCTCTGTTGGCTACTTATTTGTTCCTCTTTTGAGTATGCTTTGTCAATAGTTCATTGGGAATTGTGGGAGTCGTCAGCAGGCTACATCCAGTGATGTCATTAATTTGTCATGCCCAGTCTCCAAGCTGCAGGAGGAGGAGCACAACCCAGTAGTAGTAGAGGACTGAACTGTCGTCACTAAAGGAACTACAATTACCAGGTAAGTGTATTTTATTCATATACCAGTCATATAGTGATCCTAATTCCTGTTTTAGAAATTTGGAGCAAACCTATGCCCTCTTAAACAAATGTTTTGAATTATTTATTCATTTTGTTTTATTAATTTCCAGCATTTCCTATACTACCTGGGAACACAAAAAGGCTATCTAGGCAGTTTACAATATGATCCACACCATCTCCCCAAATAGATCCAGAAGATCTGCAGCAGTCAATACCCTAGTAATCCCGAAGGCATTAACCCAATGTACCCAGGCAACAGCAAACAGGGCCTTCAGATTCTGCGCACCGAGATGCTGGAATGCCCTCCCACCTGGTATCCGGGCTATCCCTGAGCTAACCCAGTTTAGGAAGGCACTTAAGCACCACCTCTTCTTCAAATATTACCAGGATGACAGTATGTCAAGCAGCCACCCCCAGCGAGTACAGCCACAGCAACACTCCCAGCAAGCTACCCATGACAAATGATTACTGACTAACATGTCTTGACGTGATGCCTGTATGTAAATAGTTACCCCAACGTTCTCCAAGTTTCTAGTACCTGTTCTGTGTAAACACAGTACAGCTTGCTGCACTTTGTACTTCTCTGTTTCATGCAAACCGCAGTGATGTTGAATAGCACGGTATAAAAGAGAATGTAAATAAATAAATAAATAAAATAAATAAATGATAATATTAGGTAGAAAAGGACCAAAAAGACAGAGGGAAAAAGAAGGGGGCTAACAATCAAATAGAGGTCAGCCGGGGAGGGGAAAAGAAAAAGAACAGGAATCATTCAAGGGTTAGACAAGAACCAGGGAAGACACAACACAACAGCCAGGTCTTGAGCTTCTTCTTAAAATTAGATAAGGAGAAGGCGAGTTTAAGGTCCCAGGGGAGGGAGTTCCAGAGATGGAGGCTTAAATAATAAAAGAAATGGTGGCGCAAAACTTCAAGAAGAAGAAAAGGAGGAGAAGGGAAAGAGAGGAGCCTGAGAAGAGTAGAGCTGACGAAGGGACATGTAGGGAGGAGAGGAGGCAAAGCATGCACGATGAACTAGAATCAGGATCTTATTTTGCAAGCGGAAGGAAGCGACTGTAGACTGAACTAATTGACGGCGTTGTGATCACCAAAGACAGTACCAGGAGTGTAAGTTCAAGAACATTAAGAGCAGAGCGAGCAGCTCGAATACGACAAAGTATGAAAAATGACTTAGCTACTGTAGATTTAATTTGATCATGGAATGAAAGAGCCGAGTTAAGGATGATGCCTGGAGGATCTTGATAGTGTAATGGGACTGAGGCAAGAAATGGAGATGGACATGTTGGACTGAACCCTGAAGATGGGAAGAGAATAAATTCAAATTTAGTGACATTGAGAAAAAGATGGTGATTGCAGAGCTAGTTGCCGACAGACTGAAGACACTTTTGACGGGGAGAGATATCATAAAGAGGAATATGAGCTGTGAACAAAATTTGCACGTCATCTTCTTAAAGATATGGACTACAACCCAACAGGGTGAATCAATAGTGGAAGAGGGGTCAGAAATATGTTAAAAGAATGGGGGCTAGCAAGGAGCCCTGTGAAAAGGCAGACTGAATTGGAAAAGAGGAGGAAAAAGCTGAACCTGAGCTAACTTGGAAAGAATGTTGACGTAGATAAGAGGAAAACCAGTTGAACACAGTGTCGTGGATGCCAATATCAGAGAGGCTGCAGAGTAATAATTGGAGACCAAAATTGCTGAATAACCATAGTCTAGACTCTAGAGCAATATCAATCTCATTTAGTAGAGCAGTAAGAAGGGTTTTAGTGCTGTGACTTGCATAGAATCCCACTTGATGAGGGTGAAGGGTAAGTATATTGTTCAGAAAGATAGCAAGATGCTGATGGACAAAACGTTCTAGAATCTTAGAAAGGGTAGATTAGCAATAGAATGATAGCTGGAGAGAGTAGAAGGGTCCAAGAAGGGCTATTTCTTTGGGATTGGGGTGAGGAAGAGAAATGACAGCATGCTTACAGGAAGAGGGAATATAACACTGGTCAACAAATTTTTACAAAAGTCATGTTACTGAAATAAAAATAGTCATTTCCTAATCAATTTTTATATGCTGAACACGAATATGACAGTGAAATTGCAACGCTGGCTCTAGTTTTTTTCTAATCTACAAGAATTAATGTTTACATCACGAAATGCATGTCAATAGTAAATATATAATAGGCCTTTGGTTAATACCTTAAAATACCAAGTCATAGACTAGGTCTTAGATTTTTTTGCTTGTCTCTTGTACAGCTGTTCGGGAGCTTCTCTGGGGAGTGTCTAGCAGTAGTCAGCCAGCATTGTAGTGGACCATTTTCCCTGGTATCTTTGCTCCATCGTTGCGATATCCTGGTGAAAACGTTCGCCCTGCTCATCACTAACCATATCACAGTTGTCAGGAAAGAAATTGAGATCAGAATCAAGGAAATGGATCTTTAGAGACATATTGCAGTCAAGTTTTTGATACTGCATCAGCATTCTTCTACTAGTTCCTTGTAGTTTTCTGCCCTAACATTCCCGAGAAAGTTTGTTGACACTAGGTGAAAAGCATTCCATGCTTGTTTCGCATCACCCTGCAGCAAGTTGTTGAACCGGTCATCTTTGAAAAGCTCTCGAATCTAAGGATCCACAAAAACTCTCTCTTTAATTTTTGCTTCACTGAGTCGAGGGAATTTTTCATGCAGGTATCGGAAAGCTGGCGAAGTGCGGTCCATGGCTTTCACAAAGTTTTTCATCAAACCTAGTTTGATGTGAAGGGGTGGTAGCAGGATTTTGTGAGCCTCAACCAGAGCTGAGTGCTGGATATTCTTCTCTCCAACTGTTGCATTTTGTCTGCGATTCCATTCCTTCCGCAAGTAGTGCCAATCCCTTGCTTGGCTATCCCACCAACATAAGAAACACATGTATTTTATATATCCCTGCTGCAGTCCCATTAAAAGGGCAACTACCTTCAAGTCACCACAGAGGTGCCAGCTGTATTTGTTATAGTTAATGGAAGTCAGTAGATGCTTTAAGTTATCGTATGTCTCTTTCATGTGGACGGCATGCGCTACTGGAATAGATGGAAGACGGTTTCCATTGTTCAAAAGCACAGCCTTCAGACTCAGTTTCGAAGAATCTATAAATAGTCTCCAGTTTTGTGGGTCATGAGTGATTTTTAAGGCATTCATGAGGCTTTCAATATCGGAACAGAATACCAGATTACTTTCCTTTCCTTTCCGACTGCGTATAGTACACTGCTGACGTCAGATGGCTTCAGCAGCCGTCTGGCAGTAGTATTGCATTGTATCAGAAAATGATGCAATCAACTCTGGATGATGTGTGCATGCTGGTATTAGGCAATGTGATGCAATACTACATCATTAAAGGCTTATTTGGGATGTTGTTGATGTCCTACTGGATAAATTTACACGGTGAAACGTCAAAAATGAACTACATGCAATATCTTCAAAACGAGAGCCAATAAAATTTGTTTAATGTTATATTCGTGTTCAGCTCACCAAGATACTACAGATTAGGGCCTTTTAAAGTCAGTAACGATTTCAATGTTGACCATGAGATGGGTGGGTCCAGGGGAAAAGAAGCGGGACAAAAAGAGATCAAAGCTTGAGTCAAAGCAAAGGCAGGAAGATCAGGAGAAGTAGACCAGCAAGATACAGGGAGGAGGGAGGCGTAGGGAAGAACGAGAAGCTGATATGAAGGGAACACTACAGGTGGAGGGCGGAGAGCTACAATTGGAAGTAGCTCTGTAAGACAAGGAGGATTAAGGAGGAGAAATTGGAGAGAGAAGGGAGGTACGCAAGGAGATAATTTTGTTGTCCAGAAAAATGGCAAAGGTCTCTGCCAAGGGGAGTGAGCTGCCCAGGGCAGAAGGAGTAAATGAAGGTGCCAAAATTTTCAGAATTCGGAAATGTTTGTGTGGCTTATTAGATGCTATAGAAAGCTGAAGCTGGACATCAGAGGTTCTGGCAGTGTGAAGAACAGCATGATGTTTCCAAAGGGACAGAGAGGTGGGGGAATCAGACTTGTGCCAGGGATCTCCATGACTCTTCTGGCAACATGGAAAAAAGAGATCAGAGTTAAACCATGGCTTGTGAGAGGGGGAGTTGGTACTCTGCCACTGAGTCATCTATCTCCCCTTCAATCCATTCAAAATTCAGCTGCATGACTAATCGTCCGCTAGTGTCACCAGGCCCATATAACCCCTCTTCTAAAGTCACTTCATTGGTTCCCTAGCTATTTCTGCATCCAATTCAAACTTATCCTCCTAACCTACAAGTACAATCATTGTACAGCTCCTCATTACCTCTCATCTCTCCCTACACCCTTTCTCAGGAACTCCACTCATCAGGTAAATTGCATTTAACTGTGTCCCTCTGTTCCACTGCAATCCAGACTATGTTCATTCCATTTTGTTGCACCATATTGTCTGGAATAGACTATCTGAGACACTACACCAGGCTCCATCCCTGGTTCTGGTCAAATCCAGACTAAAAATCCACCTCTTCAAGGCTGCCTTTGGATCCTGATGTCCTTATTCTCCTGTTTATCACCCTTGTGTATTATAACAATTTCCTTTTAGTTTACTGGGATCGCCTGTTTGTTGTGTTTGTCTTAAATAGGTTGCAAGCTCGGTTGAAAAGAGACTGTCTCTTATGGGTATATGTACAATGTTCGGTATGCTTTGTAGCGCTATAGGAATGCTAAATAGTAGCAGTAGTTAACTGAGCGACATCGAATAATTTTGTCCAAAGAAGAAGAAAGCACAAAGGACCAAACTTGACATAGGAAACTGAGAGGTGCAGAAGCAGGAGCAAAAGACGCATCAGCCACACATTGAAAGAGCATGTCAATTTTTGCCAATGAAGGGGGCGATAGAGAGTATGAGAAGGGACTGTACAGGAAAGAGGGGAGGGGGTGGAGAAAGAAAAGGAGGCCAGGTATAGTCTGATCAAGAGATAGGGAGTACAATGGAAGAGGAGGCATGAAATGGAAATTGAGGACAAAGAAAAATCAGGTCTAATGCATGACTGCAATATAGAAACATAGAAACATGACGACAGAAAAAGACCACATGGCCTATCTAGTCTGTCCTTCCATATCAACAACTACAACAGTCCCCTTTTTACCTTTAGAGATCCTCTGTGTTTGTCCCATGTTTCTTTGAATTCAGATACTGTCCTCATCTCTACCTCCTCCACTGGGAGACTATTCCATAGATTCAGCACTCTTTCCATAAAGAAATATTTCCACATATCACTCCTGAATCTAGCCCCTTTCACCCTCATCCCATGTCCCCTCGTAGTAGGGGGGCATAAAGATGATTTGTTGGAAGCCCAGATGAAAAATAGAATCCAAAAAAATCTATGTTGGTGGGAGTGGTAGAGGGGCAGTTAAAGTCATCTAACACTATGAGAGGACAATAAGACGAGGACAATTCTGCCAAGAAAGTGGTCAGCTCATCTAGAGAAGCCGATGAGGAAAAAGGTGGCCTGTAGGCTAACAGGAGGAAGAATTGACACAACTATATACAGCCCTCACACTATTTGATACTGGTTAGAATTATCATCTTATGCATTTCTCTCCCACAATGTGACTTGTCTGTGTTATTATATCTATTTGGCTGTTTTAAACACCCCCCTCCCCCACTGTTAACTGATCTTATCGTAAACCACTTAGATGCCTCCATGGGGTGCTCATAGTGGTATAATAAATAAATAGACATTCGGGAAGAGAAGTGCAGATGAGTAAGCAGAACTTCTGAGCGAGCAACAGGGAAGCTTAGTAGCAGACCAAATTGAGGAAAAAAGTAAAGCAAGTTGTCCACCGCGAAATGAAGTACTGTTGCGGTGAAGGAACCTGAAGCTAGGAGGACAGGAAGCCCGAAGATGGGCAAAATCTCCAGGGCATTACCACATTTCTGTCACTGCACAGAGTGAGAGAGACTAGGAGACAAATCAGAAAAAAGAGCAGCTTTATAGCTCAAGGAGCAGAAACACACAAGAAAAATATTCCTATGACACTTCTATGAGGAGAGGCTTAAAATGTTAGGGCTCTTCAACTTGGAAAAGAGATGGCTGAAAGGAGATATGATAGAGATCTATAAATTAATGAATGGAGTGGAATGGGTAAATGTAGATCGATTGTTTACATCATCAGAATATAGAAAAACTAGGGGACATGCAATGAAGCTACAGTGTAGCTCTTTTAGGACTAATAAGAGAATTTTTTTTCACTCAACAAGTAATCAAACTCTGGAATTCGTTACTGGAGGATATAGTAAAAGCTCTTAGTGTAGCTGGGTTTAAAAGACGTTTGAACAAGGTCCTGGAAGAAAAGTTCATAAACGTTTACTAAAGAGGACTAGGGAAATCCACTGCTTATTCTGGGATAAGCATTGTGGAATCTGTGTGCCTTTTTGGGAACCTGACAGGTATTTGTGACCTGAATTGGCCACTGTTGGAAACAGGATACTAGACTTGTTGAAGCTTGGTCTGAGCCAGTACGGCAAATCTTATGTTCTTATGTAAGAAAAGCTACAAGAAACTGGATGAAGGGAGTTCAGTAACAGAGTGAATGGGAATCAGATGACTCACCAGGGCAGAGGTAGGCGGAGGCATCCAGAGATGGCAGACATCTGAAATAACGAAAAATCAAAGGAGCACCTGGAAGTAACAGCCAAGAGAAAACAGAATTTGAGAAGTGAAAGAGAAGGGGGCGCCTCAAGGAGCACGACCTAGTTATTTCATAGATGAGTAATAATCTCTTAAAATTAAATAATGGAGAGACAAAACTACTTTGCATCGGCTCACGCAAGACAGACCCATTGTTAGCAGGATATAATGTTCCATCACTGTCATCTTTAAAGCTACATGGAATAAATCTCGATTCTGAATTAACAATGGAACCTCAGATTTCAAGTTTTTTAAGGAAAGCATGCTACAAACTTCCACATCTAAAATTGGTAAGATTACATTTAACTAAAATCTCACTTTAGAATTGTAGTTCAAGCTTTTATTCTTTCTCAAATTGATTAACATCTTATATCTTGGGACTTCATTAAAGCAATATTCAGAATTGCAGCTGCTACAAAACATAGCAGCGAAATTAATATTTAAAGGAAAAATCAAAGGAAGGGCAACTCCTTTTTTAATCCATCTGCACTGGTTACGAGTACAAGTGAGGATTGTTTTCCAATTACTATGTCTCATCTTCAAGATGGTAATCCGAAGTTCGTTACCTGGGAATAACACTAGATCAAGGCTTAACCCTCACTCCTCACATCAGCAACATCACAAAAGCCATATAGCACAAGCTCAATACAGTACAACACCTCAAACACTTAAATACCCATGACTTTCGCACAATGTTCCAGGCACTCATATTCCCCCAGACTACTATAACCTCCTCTTCCAAAGCCTGCCGAAATGCGCGCTTCATCCACCTCAACTAGCACAAAATACAGCCGCACGGATTCTCTGCAGTGCCACAAGAGCTGAACACATTACCCCGCTGCTCAAACAACGACATTGGCTATTCATCACAGAATGGATAAGGTACAAATCCTTGCTCACAATCTTCAAAATCACTCATGGCCTATCATCAATCCACCTCCAATAGCTCATGCAGAAGACACCTAGCAACAGATCCAAAAGATCAAACGCCCTCATCACACTATACACTCCCAACTCATCACTAAGACAACCACACAATATTCAAAAGGACTTTCTCCCTATTTGCCCCAACACTCTAGAACACAATCCCAGACGACCTTCCTGCTACAGACGACTTAACAACCTTCAGAAAAAAAACTGAAAATATACCTATTTCTTCAACGCTTTGCTGATTGAACATAGCAGCATCTCTCAAAAAACTATGTAACATCAACTTATTCCCACCTCTCCCCCCACCCTACCCTCCCCCTCCTCACCCACATAGACCCTCCCAATCCTCCTCCTGTTTTTATGTTAAATGATGAAACCCTTGCAAGGGTATTACTAACCTAGTTAACATCTTCCTGTTATTACCTTGTGTACCATGAAAACCACTTAGACTCAGATTTAGCAGTATAGAAAAATAGCTAAATAAATAACTGGATTTGCTTTCTCTTATCGATACATCGGGAAGATGTATTACAACTATTAGATAAACTGAAGAGTAGCAAATCACCTGGGCCGGATGGTATACATCCAAGGGTGTTGAAAGAACTGAAATATGAGATTGCAGACCTGCTATTAGTATTCTGTGAACTATCATTAAAATCATCTCTAATACCTGAAGATTGGAGGATCGCCAATGTAACACCAGTTTTTAAAAAGGGTTCCAGGGGTGATCCGGAAAACTACAAACCGGTGAGCCTGACATCAGTACCAGGAAAAATGGTAGAAATCATCATAAAGAATAAAATTACTCAGCATGTAGATAGTCATGACCTAATGGGAGACAGCCAACATGGCTTTAGACAAGGAAGATCTTGTCTTACTAATCTGTTATGTTTTTTTGAAGGAGTGAATAATCAGGTGGACAAAGGTGAGTCAGTTGATATTGTGTATCTGGACTTTCAGAAAGCCTTTGACAAGGTCCCTCATGAGAGACTTTTGGCAAAACTAAAGAGTCATGGGATAGGAGGCAGTGTACTATTGTGGATCAGGAACTGGTTAAAAGATAGAAAGCAGAGGGTAGGGCTAAATGGCCAATTTTCCCAATGGAGAAAGGTGAATAGTGGTGTACCCCAGGGATCTGTGCTAGGTCCACTGCTTTTTGACATATTCATAAATGACCTGGAAAGTGGAATAACGAGTGAGGTTATCAAATTTGCAGATGACACAAAACTATTTAAAGTTGTTAAAACCCAAGAGGATTGTGGAAAATTGCAAGAGGATCTTGATAAATTGGAAGACTGGGCATCAAAATGGCAGATGAAATTTAATGTGGACAAGTGCAAGGTTATGCACCTAGGGAAGAACAACCCAAACTATGGTTACACGATGCAAGGTTCTACATTAGGAACCACCACCCAGGAAAAAGATTTAGGCGTCATTGTGGATACTATGTTAAAATCCTCGGCCCAGTGTGCAGCGGCGGCCAAGAGAGCAAATAGAATGCTAGGTATGATAAGGAAAGGAATGGAAAATAAAACAAAAGATATTATAATGCCTCTATATTGTTCCATGGTGAGACCGCACCTTGAATATTGTGTGCAATTCTGGTCGCCGTATCTTAAAAAGGATATAGCGATTTTAGAAAAGGTTCAGAGAAGAGCCACCAAAATGGTAAAGGGGATGGAAGGATTCTCCTATGAAGAAAGGCTAAAAAGGTTAGGGCTCCTTAACCTGGAAAAGAGACGGCTGAGGGGAGATATGATAGAAGTCTATAAATTAATGAACGGAGTGGAACGGGTAAACGTAGATCGATTGTTTACCTTATCAGAATATAGAAAGACTAGGGGACATGCAATGAAGCTGCAGGGTAAACTATTTAAGACTAATAAAAGAAAATATTTTTTCACTCAACGTGTAATCAAACTCTGGAATTTGTTACCGGAGGATGTAGTAAAGGCTGTTAGTGTAGCTGGGTTTAAAAAAGTTTGGACAAGTTCCTGGAGGAAAGGTCCATAAACCATCATTAAGAAGGGACCCAGGATATCAATGCTTGAACCAATACAAGCATTGTGGAACCTGTGTCCCTTGGGGAAACTGCTAGGTACGTATGACCTAGATTGGCCACTGTTGGAAACAGAATACTGGGATTGATGGACCTTGGTCTGACCCAGTATGGCATATCTTATGTTCTTACATGGCTAAATTAGGGAACTCCGTTCTAATGAATGTAATAATTTAGATCATCCCTCAGTAAAATAAAAATTTTGACTGAAACATACCGTGGATAAACTATTCAGTTTCAATGCAGCAATGGAACGGAATTCTTTATCTAGTTTTTTAAGGAGAGGGCAATATCAGTAATTTAGGAAAGAGTGAGATTTCAGAGATTCTATCCTCCAGAATAAGAAACTTAAAGAAAGGTGATGGACAAGGCATATACAAATAATTTTATTAAGCTATTTTTAATTTGTTTAACTACTAGTGTCATGAAGCTGAAGCTACTGAGAGTGCAGACATAGAAAAAAACCCTGTCCTTAACAGAGCTGTTGATGTGCAGAGGATGCAATTATCTTGCAGCCCAGCTAGAGGGAGCAGGAGCAAAACTACTGAGGCTGAGTTAACACACCCAGCCGCTGATTATGTAAGAGCTAATCAGCTGTACCTGACGACAAGCCCGGGGAACTCAAAGGTAGAATGCCTTTATAAGAGAAAGGCAGTCCAGAGGAAAGCAGGCCCGCAGAAGGAACCAGTCCAGAGGAAAGCAGGCCAGCAGAAGGAACCACTCCCGAGGGAAGCAGTCTGGAGGAAAGCAGTCCAGAGAGGAACAGTCCAGAGAGAGACTGCCAGGAGAAGCACTTCAGACGGAAGGAGTGACACCTCCAGCCCAAGCAGCGTAGCTGTATCAAGCAGAACACCCAGAATAGTAAGTCCTGGAAAAGGAGCAGAGAAAGTCAGAAAGAAAGACAGCTCGAGGAGAGTCAGTCTGGAGAGAGACTCGGTAACAAAGGACCACAGAGGCAAAAGCCATGCTTTGAGGAGAAAGCCATGCTTGTGAGGAGAAAGCCATGCTTTGAGAGAAGCCTACGCTCACTGGAGGAGTCTGAATCAGGATTAAGAGGTACAAGAAGGAGAGGTTCTGATAACAGAGCTACCTTTACCCAGAAGCAAGGAAATCCAGATTCCTCACCAGGTTTTCCTGAACTACAGAAAGGTAAAGCACTGCTCAGAAGGTTCCAAGAGAAAGCCTGTCTCCAGAGAGAGGTGCCTCAGAGAGAAAGCTCCAGTTATACCGGCTACAGGAGGAAGCCCAGGTATGGTGCCACTTCATTTATAAAAGAAAGTTTATCTCCTAGAAGCTCTGGTGAAACAGATGCTCAGTGCAGGAGAAAAGGAAACAAGTCAGAGCTTTGCAAACCAGTATTTTAGGGCAGAAGAACAGGCCATGTTCGTTTGGGAGCCCTAGAACAGCCCTATTGGAAAAAAGCAAAGAGACAGAGTCTGGGAAAGTATAGCAGCAAGGGAGACATCCAATTCAGAGGGAGAGGCCAGTGACCCAGAGTCCATGGAAATAGACCTAGAGAACCCTATTCCCATGCCTCCAGATGAATTTATGGATTGTACCTTGTGTATTGCTAGCAGCCTTGAGTCATTAGCAGAACTGTGAATTGAACAGACCTTTTTGCTTTGAGAATGCTCATGTTTTGTGCTAAATGCCAGAGAACTGTTTTGCTTATTTAAGTTGCTCTGACGTAAGAGAATCTTTCAGTTAATCTCCCCAATCAACTGTGAAATTTGTAACAGTTTTTCTTCTTGCTTATGTTTGGTGAAACCCTGAAAGAAAGAACTTTCTTTATTTCTGTGCCTTATTGAGCCTTTACGTTAAAGGGGAAATAAAAGCCTTAATACCCTCTATTTGGCTTATACAATTGGTTCATACAAGGAGCTGGACTACAAAGACCAACTTGCACGTGGCCTTAAAGAGCCCTTTCCTCCTTGAAACAATTAAAATGCTCAGCCTACCCTTAGAGCCACTGGCCACTAGGGAGTGCTGACGACACTAGTACAATACCCCACATTTTGTAAATTGTATATTTGATTTGGGTATTTTGTATTTTTTGTAATTGTATATTTACATGAGCATATTTATTGATTGTAATCCGTTCTGAACCAGATCGGTAAAAGTGGAATAGAAATATTTGAAATTAAATTAGATATAGTCTGTTTATTGTTTCTCCATCAACTTTAATTTAAGGATTTTTAGATTTAGCGTGCATTTTTTTCAGTAGTTTAAGGCAAGTTACATTCAGGTACAGTTGGTATTTTCCTGCCCTCAGAGGGCACACAGTCTAAGAGGCATGTTTACGAAAAGTTAATGTGTGTTAATTAATTTAACGTATGTAAAGTGTGCAGTGGCACTTAACAGCATGTTAACTTTCATTAATACGTATCAAAATCCAAGTTACCATGTCCTGTTCGATGTAAACACAAGGCATCTCCCCTGCCCTGTACAAAATTGTTAATTGTAAACCGCACTGATGTCAAATAGCGCGGTATAGAAATGCTATAAATAAATAAATAAATAAAACCTTTAGTAGACATGTTCCTAAATTTGTACTTGGGGCAATGGAGTGTTAAGTAACTTGGGCAAGATCACAAGGAGAGGCAGTGCATTCGAACCAGATTTCCACGGTTCTCAGCTCACTGCTCTAAACACGAGGTCCTCCTCTACTGTAGCACTTGGCAAACATTTCCAGCCAGCACTGTATTTGCCACATGATGCTTTATTTGTTAAGTGACTGTCTAAGATTAGCCAAAGAGCTTGGCCGTAGTGCAGAGCAGCAGACTCAGTTTTAGATCTATCATCCGATGTGGCTTATATAGTCCAGATGAACAATAGGAAGCCCCGGATTTGCATATACTTGTTTTGATCTGAGTCATACATCCACATAGTAATTGAGATGCTCACACATTTAATAGGGGAAGCAGAATGAAGAGCTATAGGATCTTGGGTTATCTGGTGTGGTTTGCATAGCCAAAGAGGGAAGCAAACAATGAAAACGTAAACTGGCTACACATATCATATCCTATGACCACCAGAAGGAAGCTCTCTTCAGCATGGTGCAAATACAGTGATCATTTGCAGTAAGTTTGAGAAATTGAGATCATACGTCACATACCCTGGCTTAGAACTTAGTTTTAATCTAAAATGACAGTACAGAAATTAACTGACACAACAGTGTATTCATCTTCGTCTCTCCAGGCCAGTCCAGGAACCATAGGGTTGTCAGCCTCCTTCAGCAGCTCAGGACTGAAATCTGAAAGTTTTTGCTGACAGGCTATGCGGCTTCCCCTGGTGTCATAACTCAGTCTTTCAGTCCTCAGCAGCTGAACAGGACGTGGGGCTGACAGGCTCCCTGGTGAGACGAAGAGGAATAGCGCAGTTAGGCTGGATCCATCGCAATTAAAACTGTTAAAGGGTTTGTCCTAGCAGGGCAGTCGTACCTGAGCAGTTCTGAGGCAACGAAAAAAATAAAATAAAAAAAACAAAAACAAAAAAGGTAAGAGGAGAACCGGTCCTCTTCGGCCTGCAGTCTATTCAGGCATTAGTGCGGGTAGAGCCTGCTCGCAGGGTTAAGGACCGGTCTCTTGGACTGTTGAGGGAGAACCTAGGGGCCCCAGAATCCACTCTTCTGCCTCCGGCACTTGATCTCTGCTCCCGCTAGCAGCCGGAGACGGGAGATCGGGCGTTCTAACGGACTTACCGCTGGTAGGTGTTTTAAAGGCGCTACGCGTCTGAGTGGAGCTGGAGAGCTGCCGTTTGTCCCTCGGTGCTTCAGGTTAGTTAGACAGTCGCGGAGAAGTGTTTTTCTGATAAGCGCATGTTACCAGCGTCGGCGGCGTGCTTTCACTGTGGGAATCGCCGCGGGCTGTCGGGGCCGGGTTTCTGCTGCTCGTGTGTTAGAGGCAGCGGTTGTTTAGAGAGGCTTTTTGAGAGTGTTATGGAGCCGCATGCAGCATCGGGTGATCTGGACAGGCCTCAGAGCATGGATTTAAAGGCGGGAACGGCAGCCATTTTGTCAGGAGCAACTGTTTCTCCCGCGCCTCAGAGCAGAGCGGGAAAGAAAAAGGCTATGTCAAAGAGGCCTTCCCTGGTGGAAATTCAGGGCCAGGAGCAGGCTTCCATGGTGCCTGGAGGCGTGGAGTCCTTGTTTTCGCCGGACTTTATATTAGCTCTGCATAGAGCATATTGTTTAAAGGTGGAACAGTCTGGCAACAGTTCAGCTTCTCCCAGCCTGTTGGGGCCTCAGTTGGGGGAGGTCAAGGTCCCAGATCCGGGGAAAGGAACCTCTCAGAAAAGCAGAGGTCCAGAGGCAGGCTCCGATGGCTTCGGGATACTCCTCTCAGCGCCTCAGGAAGGTGAGATCCTCTCGGAGGCAGGTGTGGGCTCCTGGACAGGTGAACTGGACAAAGGTGAGATTTCACCAGGCGAAGACCCAAATGTGTTTCAGGTGTTTCGCAAGGAGAATCTAGGGGCGCTTATTGCGCAGTCTCTAGCAGCTCTGAATATTGTCCTTCCAGAGGTTCAGCAAGAATCATTAGAAGATCCCTTGCTACAGGACTTTAAAGCGGAACAGTGCTGTTTTCCAGTTCATCGGGTAATTGAGCAGATGAGTGAGTCGGAATGGGAATGTCCGGAGGCTACTCTGAGGGGTGGCTGCGCCATTGGGCATCTTTACCTGGTTCCGCAGGAGGAGAAGGAGTTGTTGTGTATGCCTAAAGTGACAAAGCAGTGACAAAGAAGACTACTATTCCAGTGGAAGGTGGTACAGCCCTCAAGGATCTGCAGGATCATAAGTTGTAAGCACTGCTGATGCAAGCTTTTGATTCGAGAGCTCTTTCGCTGCAGGCCTCCATTTGTGGAGCGTATGTCTCGAGGGCCTCTATCCGCTGGCTCCAGGGGGAGTCGGGGCTGGAAAAGGAAGAAGGGTCTGCTTCGGAGGGAGCGAAGCTGGAATCGGCAGCAGCCTATTTGGCAGATGCCTTTTATGACTTAGTTAGGATTTCAGCTAAGTCCATGGTGGCAGTAATTTCTGCTGGGAAGTTTCTCTGGCTCAGGAATTTGAACGCAGACATTTCTTCTAAGACTCGTCTCAGTAAATTACCCTATAAGAGCAAGCTGCTCTTTGGGGAAGCCTTGGAAAAGATAGTGAAGGATTTAGGAGATTCCAAGGGAGGTCGCCTACCGGAGGATCGTCCTAAGGCGACAAGACCGGGGACGATGCTCAGAGGACAAGGTAGGGATTTTTGCAAATTTCAAGGTCCAAGGTTTGCTCCATATCAGAGGGGTCAGTTCCTGGCTCGGGGGCAGTCCTTTCGGGGAGCTAGAGGGTTCGGCAGGGGATATTTCAATGCCCCGCAGAACTCATCCAAAAAGCCGCAATGAAGTGCGACTGGCCCAGGCGGAAATTCCGGTGGGAGGACGTTTGCAGGGATTTCTCTCCATCTGGGCCTCCATAACTATGGACAGGTGGGTGCTGGAGATCATCCGCGAGGGGTATGCGCTGGAGTTCGCTCAACTGCTGGCGGAGTCATTCGTGATGTCTGTGTGGGCCTCTGGCAACACGCTTCACCGTTTATTGCGGCTCAAGGCGGTGGTTCCAGTGCCTCGAGACCAGTGCGGCTTAGGTCGATACTCAATTTATTTTGTGGTCCCCAAGAAAGAGGGTTCTTTTCGCCAATTTTAGATCTCAAACATGTCAATCGGTGTTTGCGAGTGCCGCATTTTCGAATGGAAACCCTTCGCTCAGTAATTCAGGCGGTAAAGCCGGGGGAAGTGCTCTTGTCCATAAATCTGACAGAGGCCTATCTACGCATTCCAATCAGGGCGGAGCATCAACGTTTTTTGCGCTTTGCCGTGCCCATAGGTCACTTTCAGTTCTGATCATTGCCCTTCGGGTTGGCTACGGTGCCGCGGACTTTCACAAAGGTGATGGTGGTAGTAGTGGCAGCGTTGCGAAAGGAAGGTATTCAGGTGCATCCCTATCTAGACGATTGGTTGATACGAGCAGGATCTCTTGTGGAGTCAGTCTCCTCAACCGCTTCGGTAGTGCAGTTCCTGGAACACCTCGGTTGGGTAATCAACCGAGCAAAGAGTCAGTTGCAGCCGGTGATGTGGCTGACTTACCTCGGAGCCTTGTTGTTCGATACAGAGATAGGGTTGGTGTTTCTCCCCGACGACAGGGTGCAAAAGATTTTGAAGCAGGTGTAGACCTTCTTGCGCTGGCAGGCTCCGACGGCGTGGCGCTACTTGCAACTGTTGGATTCCATGGCGGCTGCCTTGGACCTGGTTCCATGGGCAAGAGCTCACATGCGTCCGCTTCAGCAGTCCTTAATGACCAGATGGTCTCCTCAGCATCATCCTCTGTCCCGGCGGCTAGCCTGTCCGGAGGAAGTGCGCGACAGTCTCCAGTGGTGGTTGGTACCTGAGCATCTTCGAGCGGGGGTATCTCTGGTAGATCCGGAATGGGTGTTGGTCACCATAGATGCCAGCCTTTCGGGCTGGGGGGCTCATTGTCTGGCGCAAATGGCGCAGGGGGTCTGGTCCGCAGAAGAGAGTACATGGTCGATCAATCAGTTGGAGCTCAGAGCAGTCCATTGGGCGCTACTAGGGTTCAGCGCTTTGCTAGAAGGCAGAGCGGTGCGCGTTTTCGCAGACAATTTGGTAACAGTGTCGTATATCAACCGGTAAGGGGGCACGGGCAGTGCGGCCTTACTGGAGGAGAGTCTGCTTTTGATGCGATGGGTGGAAGACCACCTGCTAGCCTTGTCGGCGGCGCATGTAGCAGGGAAAGAAAATGTGCAGGCCGACTATCTCAGTCGACATCGGTTGGACCCCGGAGAGTGGGAGTTGAACGCAGCTGTCTTTCATGACATTACGGTAAGGTGTGGACAGCCAGTCATGGATCTCATGGCTACTTTTAACAATGCCAAAGCATCCAGGTTTTACAGCAGGTGCAGAGAGCACATGTCGGAAGGGCTTGACAGCCTGGTGCAGCCCTGGCCGGTGAGCGGCTTTCTTTATGTGTTCCCGCCATGGCCAATGATCAGTCGAGTAGTTCGGAGGATTGCGGGGCATGTCAGAAAGATGATTCTCATTGCTCCGGATTGGCCCAGAAGGCCCTAGTATGCAGATCTGGTGCGGCTCTTAGTGGATTGTCCATGGAGGTTGCCCAGCCGGATCAATCTGTTGAGTCAGGGACCAGTGTTAATGCCACAAGTGGATTGATTCTTGCTTACGGCTTGGCTCTTGAAAGGGAACGCTTAAGGCGGCGAGGATACTCGGCGTCTCTGATCACTACTATGTTGAAATCTAAAAAGAGGTCTACTTCATCAGCTTCTGCTCCCTGATTGGGGTTACACAGCCCAGCAGAAATCCATCTATCCTGCTTATTGAACTCCAGCCTAATTGGGGCTGTCTGAGAGGGGGTGGAGTCAGCTCCATTTGAAAAGCAGCTGCCTTCAGGCAAGTAAAGAGCTAACTGTCATCAGCTTCTGCTCCCTGATTGGGGTTACACAGCCCAGCAGAAATCCATCTGTCCTGCTTATTGAACTCCAGCCTAATTGGGGCTGTCTGAGAGGGGGAGGAGTCAGCTCCATTTGAAAAGCAGCTGCCTTCAGGCAAGTAAAGAGCTAACTGTCATCAGCTTCTGCTCCCTGATTGGGGTTACACAGCCCAGCAGAAATCCATCTGTCCTGCTTATTGAACTCCAGCCTAATTGGGGCTGTCTGAGAGGGGGAGGAGTCAGCTCCATTTGAAAAGCAGCTGCCTTCAGGCAAGTAAAGAGCTAACTGTCATCAGCTTCTGCTCCCTGATTGGGGTTACACAGCCCAGCAGAAATCCATCTGTCCTGCTTATTGAACTCCAGCCTAATTGGGGCTGTCTGAGAGGGGGAGGAGTCAGCTCCATTTGAAAAGCAGCTGCCTTCAGGCAAGTAAAGAGCTAACTGTCATCAGCTTCTGCTCCCTGATTGGGGTTACACAGCCCAGCAGAAATCCATCTGCCCTGCTTATTGAACTCCAGCCTAATTGGGGCTGTCTGAGAGGGGGTGGAGTCAGCTCCATTTGAAAAGCAGCTGCCTTCAGGCAAGTAAAGAGCTAACTGTCATCAGCTTCTGCTCCCTGATTGGGGTTACACAGCCCAGCAGAAATCCATCTGTCCTGCTTATTGAACTCCAGCCTAATTGGGGCTGTCTGAGAGGGGGTGGAGTCAGCTCCATTTGAAAAGCAGCTGCCTTTAGGCAAGTAAAGAGCTAACTGTCATCAGCTTCTGCTCCCTGATTGGGGTTACACAGCCCAGCAGAAATCCATCTGTCCTGCTTATTGAACTCCAGCCTAATTGGGGCTGTCTGAGAGGGGGAGGAGTCAGCTCCATTTCAAAAGCAGCTGCCTTCAGGTGGGCCCACGCCTGGTGGGCCCGCGCCAGAAGGCCTCGCCAGAGGGCCCTTTGGCGTGGCCCTTAGGCTGTGGTCCGTGGCCACTTTGGTTCCACCTCCGTCACTTTGTCTTCAGTGAAAAGAGAAGAGCTCCAGTTCCCTAAATACCATGAGAAGGAATGAACCACCATCAGTCTACACATCTCCATCAATCAAGTTGGTAACATAACTCCACAGCGTCTTGCTACCCTTCCACATGACTCTCACCCCAACGATTTAGTTATACAACGTATATATTAATCTATGCTCTTCTTCAACCAATTGCTTGCAAACTACTTGCCATCTGGCCTTTGGGCCTATCTTATTGAATTACTCTGATGTTCATATTACCTACCACACAGTTGCCTAGCAGATATCCGTACATACCACACTGTGCATATTTCATTACCTTATTGTGAATTACTCTGATGTGAATATTGCCTAACCACACAGTTCTTAACAGATATCCTTTACCTCCACTCTGTGCAGATACCACTACCTTATTGTGAATTACTCTGAGTACATATTGCCTCAGTACACAGATGCTTAACAGATTTCCAGTACCACCACACTGTGCACATTTCACTAGCTAACAACATTCCTGGATCTACTATATACATTAGTCATCATGTTATCTCACTGGGTATTCCCATACCCCCTTACCCTTGCTATGTGCTACATTTTAATAGCCCTGACCTTTTACACCCTAGCCCTTACTTCACCTCAGAACACTATACCAGTCCTCCATAGATCTTGTTGGAGATTTCCTGACTCCCCCAACCATCAATACGAAACACTTTGGCACACACCAGGCCCACATGTTATCTATATGGACCTTCAGCAGCAAAATCTATCTAGACGATTACAGTCCCACCATCCCCCTGACCTTAAATGTGCACTAATAAATGCACGATCAATAAGGAAAAAATGGCCAGCACTAACTGATATGCTCTCAGCTCATAACCTTGATATCCTATGTGTCACCGAGACATGGCTTTCAGCCGCTGACGCCGTGATCCTTCACCAGTGTGTCCCGCCTAATTTCTCAGTCCACTCTTGTCACAGAGCTGACCGTCGTGGCGGAGGAGTACTTATCCTAACGAAAGCCGACCTCAAATTTCGGCTTGCCGCCTCAAGCAGCACCTCTACCCTTGACTCTGTTACCATTACAAATAAGCAAATCACTATTAACTTGCTCTATAGAACTCCATCTTCATCTCCAGATGACTTAGCAACAATAATTGATCTTGATTGCAACACCACGAATTCGCATACTCTAAACTGGATATTAGGTGACCTCAACCTCCCAGTCATTCAGGACAGCCACACCAATGCCTTTATTGATGCTCTCAGTGATCTAGGCTATGTTCAACTTGTTGATACCCCTACCCATATAAAAGGCAACTCACTTGATCTTATCTTTGCACCACAAACAGCCCTCACACATTTGCACCAGTCTCACCTAAACGTAAGTGCGGTTCCCTGGTCGGATCACTTCCTGATAAGATTCCAGATTCCAATTTGCACCAACTCCTCCAAATCCATACCTGAAGATAAACCCATATCAGAACATTTAAAGCGCTTCCACCCTTTTAACAGAGAAGATATTCTAAAGAGGACACAGAATCTATTTGACCCTCCTCTTCAAAGCCTCGATGACATGGTCGCCGCTTGGAACTCAAGCCTAGATGCCGTGATCCACTCACCTACCACGAACAAAGCACCACATAAGAAAAAGAATGCCCCATGGTACTCCCAAGAACTACGTAATTCGCTCCTTCAACTCAGACGACTTGAGAGACGCTGGCGACGATCAAGAACAGCTGAGAGTCATGAGGCATTCACAGCACAATTAGGAAAACATTGGTTATCTGTAGCATCAAGTATGAAACAATATCATGCAAAAAGACTACAACGCTCCTTGAACAAACCCCACGAGCTTTTCCAAATTGTGAAATCTCTAGCAAAGGAGCCATCTCAAGAGAACTTACCCTAGCCAGACTCACAAGAATATGCTTATTACTTGCGTAAGAAAAGTAATCAGCTTGCCCACACTGCTAAGCCCCCCATACCAGCCAGCCTACCTTTCTCCATCCATTTCTTGAGTGGGTCCCAACACACTATCACATCATTTTCTACTCCATCTGACAGAGTCATTCAAGACACTATCCTAAACATAAACACTACAACAGCACCCTCCGATCCGTGTCCAGCTCCCTGGATAAAGGCCCTGCATGCCGAGCTCAGCCCATTCCTATCCAAATTGATTGATGTATCGTTCTCTACTGGAACATTTCCTCGAAGCCTGAAACAGACGGCTATCAGACCACTCCTAAAAAACAGTAAGTTGGACCCTTCGATGATGGAATCCTACAGGCCTATCTCCAGCATACCTCTCCTATCGAAAATCATTGAAAAGATTACCCAACGCCAATTACAAGATCACATAGATACTAATGCACCCCTGCATCCCTGCCAGCATGGATTTCGCGAAGCACATGGTGTTGAAACATTACTCACAACCTTATTCAACACCATAACCTTAGGTCTCGATAACATCAGACAAGGCTTTGCACTGATCTTCATGGACATTGCTGCCGCATTCGACACCGTAGACCACGAAGTTCTCCTGCTACGCCTCAGAGAGAAGGGAGTTCAAGCTTCAGCTTTGTCATGGTGCGCTTCATACCTCACTGATCGCTGGCAACATGTCCGTTCTGGCCCCTCCAACTCCGATTCCTTCCCCCAAACTAAAGGTGTTCCACAGGGCTCATCTCTATCCGCCTTGCTATTCAATGTCTATATGCAACCCATTTGTGATCTCATCCAATCATTTAATATCAACTGCCTGGTCTATGCTGACGACGTCTTGATGTACATGCCAATTTCGACAGAACATCTTGAACTATCCCCACTTATCAGGTGCTTTGACGCTGTCACAGACTGGCTAAATGCACAAATGCTTAAGTTAAATTTCAAAAAGACAGAAGCCCTCTTCGTAACCAGGAATCCGGCTTTTACTCCACCCCTGTCTATCAAGGTTCGCGACGCAGAGATCATATGCAAGACTACAGTAAGATACCTAGGTGTAACGCTTGATCAGCAACTTAATATGAAGGCTCATATCAAAAACATAACAAAGTCGGTGTACCATAAAATCCGGACCCTCCGCAATCTGCGTCAACTGTTAGAACCTGATGACTTCCGAACTGTCTTTCAGGCCCTAATAATGCCTCACTTTGACTATGCCAATGCGATCTTGTATGGTCTACCTAAGTGCACGACTAACCCCTTACAACTTGCAATGAATTCAGCTGCAAGAATCCTTCATGGAGCCTCAAGAAGTTCTCATATTACCCCAATACTAAAACAATTGCACTGGCTACCCATACAAGCCAGGATCTCATTCAAGATCCTAATTATGACCCATAAAGCCATCAATAAATACCCTGCTACTGCCATTACTGATCTAATTTTAATCACACCTCCCAATCGAGCAAGCAAGCACGAAGTGTTCTCAATTCACTAGATCCAGAGTCTTCTCCTTCTTTGCTCCATCCTGCTGGAACGCACTACCAGCAACTATCAGAACCTTCAGTGAACTCTTCCAATTTAGGAAGGCACTGAAACGGCACCTCTTTCTTCATCACTACGATGATGCAGTCTTCTCCCCACACTCACCCACTCTCACATCTCAATGCAGCACCTCAAACTCATGCACGTCACATTCCCAGACTGATCACTCGCAATCACACCTTCCACTCGAACCATCATGAGAAACTTATGCAGTGCCGCATAACTCATTATATTGTTGCATAAAGTAGACTGTATTTATTCATCGTGTCTCCTTGTTAAGGGACTGGTTATTTATACCCTATTTTACCTGTTATATACCTGCTTAATGCATACCCAAGTTTAATTTTCCTGTTTAATGTATACCCAAGTTATTATACCTGTTTCACTGTAAGCACAAATCACGAAATTGAGATGTGCAACTCTTATGTTCATTGTAAACCGCACTGATGTTGAATAGCGCGGTATAAAAGAGACTGCAAATAAATAAATAAATAAATACTTCCCTAGCATATGTTCGGGTGTGGCATATTTATGAGGCTTGGTGTGGAGCGTAACATAAAGCCATTTTCCGCGTCATTATCCGATATCTTGGCTTTTCTCCAAGGAGGGCTAGGAAAAGGGTTAGCTCTCAGCACTCTCAAAGTGAAGCTTGCTGCGCTGGCATGTTATCGGGGAAGAGTGCAGGGGGGCATTTTGTCATCTCTTTCAGATGTGCAACGTTTCCTTAGGGCAGCGAGGAATATTAGGCCGCCGGTACGTCAGGTAGTTCCCGCGTGGGATTTGAACTTAGTGTTAGAGGCTTTGACGGAACCTTCCTTTGAGGCGTCAGCGGCAGGAAGTTTGAAACTGATGTCTTGGAAGACCGCCTTCCTGGTGGTGCTCTGTTCTGCTAGAAGGGCCTCGGACCTGCAGGCGCTTTCCTGTAGGGAGCCTTATATTCAGCTTTCGGTGGAGAAAGTGGTCTTACGGCCGGTGCCGTCCTTTCTCCCTAAGGTGGTTTCCAGTTTTCACTTGAACCAGCCGGTGTCGCTTCCAACCTTCCCAATTCGGGAAGGGGGGAGGGGGGGGGAAATTGGATCAGTCGCTTCGGAGGTTAGATCTGGGATGGGTGCTTCGTAAGTACCTGAAGAAAATGAAGCCTTTTCGATGGTCAGACAGGTTTTTTGTCCTGTTTGGAGGACGTGTAGAGGGGAGGCGGCTTCCAAGGCCTCAATAGCTCATTGGGTGAAGCAGGCCATAGCAGCAGCGAATGCAGCGATTGCCTCCCGAAGGGCTCAAGCAGCTTCCTGGGCGGTAGATATCTGTCGAGCATCTACCTGGTTGTCGCTTCACACCTTCACATAGCACTACCGCTTGGATGTTCAGGCAAGGGGAGATGCTAAGGTAGGGGCCTCGGCCATTGTCGCAGGACTCACAGGACCCTCCCAGGTTTAGGTACTGCTTTGGTACTTCCCTATGGTTCCTGGACTGGCCCGGAGAGACGAAGAGGAAGGAGAAATTAGGCCTTACCTGCTAATTGTCTTTCCTTGAGTTCTCTCCGGGCCAGTCCAGGGCCCTCCCAGTTTGTCTGCGAGTTGTGTGGCAAGGCTAGGAGCTAGGTCTGTGGTCAAGACGGGGAACATTGTTAGTCCTCGGTTGAGGGGAGACGGAGTCCAGTAATTTGCCGGTGGTAGTAGAGGTCTGGGGGTGTCCTAGGACTGAGTGGATTTTGGGGTCCTCTACGTCAGGGGGATCTTGTAGAACACATGCAAAGAGGGTAACAAATGGCTTTTAGGTATGCATAATCACTATCCTTAAGTAAGAGTTTCATAGTTTCAATAGTGTGATAGTTTAATAGTTTGTGTTGGTTGGTTCATGAGCTGCTTTGTTATCAAAAGACTGAGTTCTGACACCAGGGGGAGCCGCATAGCCTGTCAGCAAAAACTTTCAGATTTCAGTCCTGAGCTGCTGAAGGAGGTTGACCAACCCTATGGTTCCTGGACTGGCCCGGAGAGAACTCAAGGAAAGACAATTAGCAGGTAAGGTCTAGTTTCTTCATTCTAATCAACACATCTATTAATATCTGTTATTGCTGGAGAAAAAAGATCTCAGAATATATAGAAACATAGAAACATGATGACAGAAAAAGACCACATGGCCTATCTAGTCTGTCCTTCCATAACAACAACTACAACAGTCCACTTTTTACCTTTAGAGATCCTCTGTGTTGGTCCCATGCTTTTTTGAATTCTGTTACTGTCCTCATCTCTACCACCTCCACTGGGAGACTATTCCATGGATCCACTACTCTTTCCGTAAAGAAATATTTCCGCATATCACTCCTGAATCTATCTCCCTTCACCCTCATCCCATGTCCCCTCGTAGCAGAACTTGCTTTCAATTGAAAGAGGCTCTCTCCCTGAACATTTATGCCACGGAGGTATTTAAACATCTCAATCATATCACCTCTATCCCGCCTTTCCTCTAAGGTGTACATATTAAGATCATTAAGTCTGTCCTCATATGCTTTATAATGAAGCCCACTAATCATTTTAGTAGCCACCCTCTGCACCGACTCCATTCTGTTCACATCCTTTTGAAGGTGCGGTCTCCAGAATTGCACACCATACTCCAAATGAGGTCGCACCAAAGACTTATACAGAGGCATTATCACCTCCTTTTTTCTGCTAGCCATTCCTCTCCGTATGCACCCAAGCATCCTTCTAGCTTTTGCTGTCGCCTTTTCTACCTGTTTAGCTACTTTAAGATCATGAGACACAACCACGCCTAGGTCCCGCTCTTCTTTAGTGGACAAAAGTACTTCACCTCCTATACTGTATTGCTCCCTTGGATTGCTGCAGCCCAAATGCATGACCTTACATTTTTTAACATTAAATCCCAGCTGCCAAATTCTAGACCATTCTTCAAGCTTAGCTAGATCCCTCCTCATGTTATCTACACCTTCCTGGGTGTCTACTCTATTGCAGATTTTGGTATCATCTGCAAAGAGGCAAACCTTACCCGACAGCCCTTCCGCTATATCACTAACAAAGATGTTAAAAAGAATCGGACCAAGGACAGATCCCTGGGGCACACCACTGGTAACATCCTTCTCCTCAGAGTGAGCTCCATTTACTTGTACTCTCTGTCGCCTCCCACCCAACCAATTTCTAACCCAAGCAGTAACGTTAGGGTCCATAACTTGTAAAATCCTCTCTTATACCATCAAAAATTATCTTTAGAAACTGTTTTGATGGAAACCAGGATTAATCTTCATGGCTCATAAAAACCTCCAGAAGAACTTTCGATGTTAATGATATTTCTCCAGGACCAAGCAGGAAGTCAGTCCTCACATATGGGTGACATCGACGTCGATGGAGCCCTTGCGGAGCATCTCCCCAGCTTTCCAAGAAAGCCTTTGGGAATGCAGGCACGCATGCGCGGTTCCCTTCCCGCCTAAAGGTGCCATCTTGCTCAGTCTCTCTTTGTCCGTGAAGCCCGTCGGACGTGTGTCCTAGTCCTCCCGGAAAATAGTTCGATTTTTTCGCAATTCCTTCGCTATTTTTTCTCTAAGGCAGGACTCCGGGACCCTCTACCTAGTCACGGCTGTAGTGCGCTACCACCTGTGGCAAGCGCGCTGTCATGTCTCGACCCGGGGGTTGGTCCTGCCCCTCGACGAGGTGGTGCGGGACATTCTGGAGGAAGTGTCCAGCATGGCGCAACGTGAAAGGAGGGTGGTGGAGGCTCATCGTTGGGAGCGTCTGTGGCGTCACCTCACCCTTCGCCCCCCGTGAGGGGGAGGGGTTCCCTGGGGTTCTCGTCCCTGTAGGACTGTGAGGTTTTTGTTTTTGCTTTGTTGTTCCCTGGGGGGAGGGGTGTGATAGGAGGGGTTAGTTTTCCCTTCCCTGGGGTTTACTTCTCATTATGATTTTGGGGTGTTTTCCTCTCGGGAGGGAAGGGGGGGGGGGTGAGCTAGTGCTCCATCAGGGGTTTGACCGGTTGTCCGCTTTCCCTTTCTCCTTAGAGGGTGACCGTCCCAATATTTTTGTTTTCCGTGTTTGTTTGTTCTTTTTGTGTTCTGGGCATCCCGCTCCGTTGTCTGGAGTGCAGGGCAGTACAAGGGTTCTGTATTTCCTTTGTATTTAGCTATTTGATTTGTATGATTACTTATGATTTGTTTTGATGGGATTGTGTTGGGGATGGGCTAAGGGGGCCCTTATGTTTTCATTTGGTTTGGGGGGAGGGGGTGGGGAGGTTTGTTTTTGAAGTGTTTGTTTGGATGGGATGGGTATAAAGGGGGAGGGAGGGGGATAGGGGGCTTTGTTTATGGATGGGTGGGGAGAGGGAGTCTGAGAGTCAGACAGACAGGACACTTGGACATTTGGACTGGTGGGGGTGTTGTGCGGGGCAGGGGTTCAGGGTTTGCAAGATGCAATGTGTGGACTATGCTGGGGTGGTCTTGCAGGGGGAGGTTGGGTCGGGCATGGACATTGGACTGAGGGGGGGGAGGGGACACGGACATTGACAAGGACTTTTTGGGGGTTGTTGTTGGGAGGAGGGCACGTGTGTTGATTGCTGGGTTTGGTGTGGGGGTTTGGGGAGGTGGGTCACGGGGGGGTTGTGATATTTGTTTTGTGATATGTCGGGGGGGTGGGGGTTTTGGGGGGGTGTGGGACTTGGTTGGGGTGATTGTTTCTACTTTTTGTATGTATTTTGTTGCTTGTTTAATAAACTCAAAATTTCCATCCTTTGGTGGTTCAGAAGATTTTCCTGAAATGGGGGCTTCCATCCATAGATCTGTTTGCCAGTCCTCTGAACAAACAGCTGTCAAAGTTCTGCTCCAGGTAACTGCATCCTCTGCGGATAGCAACAGATGCTTTTCTGATTCCCTGGTCTCAGGACCTCCTGTATGCGTTTCCTCCCACGCCCTTGGTGGCCTGATCTATCTTCAAAATTCTTCAGGACAAGGCCTCGGTCCTGCTGGTGGCTCCCAGGTGGCCGAGACAGCCTTGGTTTCCACTTCTGCTTCAGCTGGCAGTGGATCCCCCACTGCCTCTGGGGTTGCAACCCGACCTTCTCTCTCAGGATCAGGGTTCCCTTCTGCACCCCAATCTCAAAGTTCTCAATTTGATGGCCTGGAAGCTGCAAGGGTAGTTTTGGCTCCCTGGGGCCTACCCCAGGAAGTTGAGGATGTTGTCCTAGCCTCTAGGAAACAGTCCACTAGGAAAACCTATGCTCTGAAATGGAAAAGGTTTTCTGTGTGGTGTCAGCTACGTACAGAAGATCCTTTCTCCTGTACTGTACCAGTAGTGCTTCAGTACTTACTGCACTTGGCAAATCAGGGACTTAAGTCCAATTCTGTTCGGGTCCACCTCTCAGCTCTAGCAGCTCACCACTCACTGGTGGAAGGACATTCTTTGTCGGTTCACCCCTTGGTGTCCCGGTTTCTCAGAGGCTTGCTCTTGCTCAAGCCTCCAATCCGTCCTCCTGCTCCTGAGTGGGAGTTGAATGTGGTCTTGCAGCAACTGACTTGCCCACCTTTTGAGCCGATGGCTACTTGCCCGCTACGCTTCCTGTCCTGGAAGACACTCTTCCTGATAGCCCTAACCTCGGCCAGGTGAGTGAGTGAGCAGTTTGGGGAAACTGCTAGGTATGTATGACCTAGATTGGCCACTGTTGGAAACGGGATACTGGGCTTGATGGACCTTAGTCTGACCCAGTATGGCATATCTTATGTTCTTATGAGCTTCAAGCCCTGGTCTGTGACAGGCCTTACACCCGCTTCTATAGGAACAGGGTAGTCCTTAGGACTCATCCAAAGTTCCTCCCAAAGGTTGTCTCCTCCTTCCACCTTAACCAAGAGATGGTTCTTCCAACATTCTTCCCTAGGCCTCATGCAAGCCAGGATGAAGCAGTTCTGCATACCTTGGACTGTAGGAGGGCCTTATCCTTCTACCTTGACCTTACACAGGGACATAGAAGGGCTACTCAGCTCTTCATATCTTTTGACCCTAATAATTTGGGGTTAGCTGTGTCCAAGCGTACCTTGTCCACCTGGGTAGCTGACTATCACCTGGGCTTACAGGGCGGCTGATCTTCCTTTGCAGGGTCGGGTCACGGCCCATCGTGTCAGGGCAATGGCTGCCTCAGTGGCTCACCTCCGCTCTGTACCGTTGGTGGACATCTGCAGGGCTGCAACTTGGTCCTCAAGCCAGACTTTTGCGGCCCATTACTGTCTGGAGAGGGAGTCCAGTAGGGACAGTGCTTTTGGCCAGGCAGTACTCCGGAATCTCTTTGAGGTTTAGGCAACTCCTGCCCTCCAGCCCTCCGTTGGGCTACCGGTGGAGGTTCTGTCAGTGAAAAGCCTTTCTTTGATGCTGGAACTAGAGGGAGTTCTCTTGTTCAGCCTGGGTTCCCTGGTAGCTCAGAGTTAGGGAGTCACCCATATGTGAGGACTGACTTCCTGCTTGGTCCTGGAGAAAGAGTACTTACTCACCTGTAACAGGTGTTCTCCAGGAGCAGCAGGAATCAGTCCTCACAACCCTCTCTCCTCCCCTGGGAGCTGCAGTTGTACATAATTTATTTTTACATTTTTGTGTGCTGTTTTTTAGCTATGTCATTTGACTGAGCAAGATGGCACCTTTAGGCAGGAAGGGAACCGCGCATGCGTGCCTGCATTCCCAAAGGGTTTCTTGGAAAGCTGGGGAGATGCTCCGCAAGGGCTCCATCAACGTTGATGTCACCCATATGTGAGGACTGATTCCTGCTGCTCCTGGAGAACACCTGTTACAGGTGAGTAACTACTCTTAATGTGGATGGAAGCTTCTGAAGCAAATGCACCCCTGAGGGTGCTCGTATGCTCAGGCAGGTGATCCAATTTCTCACTTAAGCCAATGCACCCCTGGTGAAGCAAGCAACGTGTTAGCATAGGCCACCAGAGGGTACTCGTGTGCTCAACCTGGTGATCCGATTTCTCACAAGCCAATACACCAAATACATCAAAAGATTTCTGTAATTAATCCTGGTTTCTTTATCTTTGTTTAAAACTTAATATACCGCCCACTCCCAAGGTACCAGAGCGGTTTACAATTAGAAAATTCAAATATTGCTAGGAAGAGGAAACAGAACGCCAGCATTCAGATAGGAAAGAGACAGCAGGTTAAAGAGAGGGACAGTAGAAAAAGGAAAGACTACAACAGGGACGATGAGACATGGATTTGTCATCAACGAGGAACAGGAGACAAGGGGGAGGGGGAAGGTCAAAAGCTGTACAGAAAAGGTGGGTCTTTAATCTTGCTTTGAAATTATTGAAGGAGTGTTCCAGGTGGAGGGCTGACGGGAGCGAGTTCTAGAGCTGGGGACCAAGGAAAAAGAAGGCAGAGGACGGAGTGGATTCCAAGTTGGCCTGAGTCTGGGACGGGAGGGACATGCTTTCATTGGCATTAGACCGGCTTAGCAGCAGCACGCTTTTTGATGAATTGACAGTATAGTGGACTGCGGCTTTCAGTCTTATGCACAAAACTAACCCACTAGAAGTGTCAGTGCCAAGTGACTATTCCGTACAGCAAATGGAGAGACAAACGTTCCTCGAATGCCCAGATATGTAATCAATGTGGCAAAAAGACACAGGAATATTGGGTGTGGCAGGCCAGATTAAAAAGAACTTTTAACTGCATCTTGATATGTTTTCTGCACATATTACAACATTATGAATGCTGGAAGAACAATCTCTTTGGCATAATACAAATATTAACATGACCACTAACAATAAATTTGAGAAACGAGTTCATACTCCATATATCCTGACTTAGGAGTGAGGTTCATTACTGTCTTGGTTACCATAAAACAAACTTACTTGGAAGCAGTGCCTCAGAAAAATATACTAAAATATGCATTTCCACTTATAACACCACTGTGTATTGGTCTGGTGGGGTATGTAGAAATTGATTCACTGAATATATGTAGACGTCATCTTCCTACAGATAAACAATGGTGAGCTCAATAAATTGCTTGTCCCCACAATCTGACACCACATCTACCCAGAGGAAAAGCAGAAGTTTGTGCAATTGTGCTTTTGACAAGAGATCTTCAAAGAAAGTATGGAGTATGTAAGTGGAGAGCTGTGAGCTACTGGACAGTACAGATGAAGATGATTAATCTTAGCAGAGGCTGTGTTTATCTTCAGAGACAAACAGTGTGACTTGGAGAAAGATATGTATTTGAAGTGTTAATGATGGAATCTAAGGGCAGACAGCCCAATCGTGCATGAATCAAAATTAGTTTCTAACCCAAATACATATTTCAGGACTAAATGGTTGCTTGTTGAGTATACAGAAAGCCTCTCTAGAATCTCATCTCCTGGCAAGTACTACAGAAGAGTAATTCAGCCCCTTCTCCATACTGCACCTACCTCTTAACCTTTATGTGAATGTCAGCACTTAGGCAGCTGGAACTAATATATCACAATAAAACAAAACCATAAAACTGCACTGTTCATGACATGAATCTAAGGCAGCACTGGGGAGAAGATGACTCCTCCAAAATATTATAGCAAATGGGGTTCCATCACTTCCAGGACCTAGCTAATCTAAACCACCTTTTAAGAGAAATGCCCCCAGGCAGTGCAGTATGTGGCATGAGAGCAGGGAATACCCATTCTTATGTTCTGGAACAGCCAAAACTCCCACAAGAGCCTTATCTTCCATATCCCTGCCCTGCAGAGTGAAACATAGAAATATGATGACAGAAAAAGACCACATGGCCTATCTAGTCTGTCCTTCCATATCAACAACTACAACAGTCTTAAAGGAATAGAAAAAGGGACTGTTACTTCTGGAGAGAGATCTGCAACTGTGAGTATATACCTCTGGTAATTTTCTAAAAGGAATTCTTTGTATTAAAGCTAATTAATCTGTGAACCCACTATTTTTTGTTAAATCAGTCAGGGCCTAGTAGCAGCAGTTTAAGTTTAAATTTAAAACACAGAGGAGAACTTTCTGGTTACATTTCATACCCAACAGAGAGCTTGTAGTTTAAATTTAATAGTCACTCAGGGCCTAGTAACAGCAAAGTACTTTTAGTTTAAATTTAAAACACAGAAGAGAGCTTTCTGGTTACATTTGGAACCCAGCAGAGAGCTTGTAGTTTACATTTAATAGTCACTCAGGGCCTAGCATCAGAAAAGTACTTTTAGTTTTAAAACACAGAGGAGAACTTTCTGGTTACATTTCATACCCAGCAGAGAGCTTGTAGTTTAAATTTCATAAGAAGTTAGAGCCTAGCAGCAGCTAAGAGCTATAATTTAAATCAAATCAGAATATAGCTTACCTCAGAAGCACAAGACAGGGTACTGTGTAGCAGCCCTCTTTAAATAAGTGTTATTTCCCTCCCTCCCTCCCCACACCCACCCACCCCTGGGATAATCGTAGCTTTATAGGTACTTACACATCTTAAAAGGCAGGAGGTCCTCTCAGGTGAAGCTCATTACCCAAATCAGTCATACACTAAGGATCTGAGATTAGTTAGGCTTCAGGTGAACAAGGTATATTACACGTATTAGGTACAGTTTTATTAGTATAAATATCCATAGCAACCCTTAGTAAGTAAAGAACTTAGATCTAAACACAAACTTAAAACTAAGATGCAGACAGCAGTCCAGCAGTGGGATGGGGGCTTTCCAGTCTTTTGCATTGAGTGTCACATGTATGATTTTCTCCCAGTTGGTGAGAGGTCTTACGTGTGCACTAGGTGCAAGGAGCTCTTTGCTCTCAGGGAACGAGTCCATTCTCTAGAGGCTAAAGTAGCAGACTTGGAAAGCATAAGACAGACAGAGGTACATAGACGAGACCTACAGGGATATAGTCCTGAAGTCCCACCTCCAGTCTGGCAGCATCCCTGTTGCCATGGAGGAGAGAGGTCTCGTGACAGGAGAGCATCACCCTGGTGTGGCAGGAAGTGATCCTGTAACTAGGACCTGTCCTCCAGGTGATGTAAAACCCTCTCGCACCGAGGAAGTTTCTCCAGGGCCATGTGCCCATGAGGGAAGGGTTAGGATAGCCGTTATAGTTGGTGATTTGATCATTAGGCATGTAGATAGCTGGGTGGCTGGTGGACGTGAGGATCGCCTGGTAACATGCCTGCCTGGTGCGAAGGTAGCGGACCTCACGCGCCACCTAGATAAGGTCTTAGATAGTGCTGGGGAGGAGTCTGCTGTCTTGGTACATGTCGGTACCAATGACATAGGAAAATGTGGTCGGGAGGTTCTGGAGGCTAAATTTAGGCTTTTAGGTAGGAAGTTGAAATCCAGAACTTCCAGGGTAGCATTCTCCGAAATACTTCCTGTTCCACGCGCAGGACCCAAAAGGCAGGCAGAGCTCCGGAGTCTCACTGCGTGGATGAGACAATGGTGCAGAGATGAGGGGTTTGGATTTGTTAGGAACTGGGGAATATTTTGGGGAAAGGAGGGGCTCTTCCGAAGGGATGGGCTTCACCTTAACTGGGATGGAACCAGGCTGCTGGCATTAACCTTTAAAAAGGAGATAGAGCAGCTTTTAAACTAGATATTAGGGGAAAGTCGACAGTTGCCCAAGAGCGGATGGTTCGGAAGAATGTATCTTTGAAGGATACTACCAAAAGCAGAGAGGTTCCACAAAAGAGTAAAGTAGCCCAAATGACCTCAAGTATGGAGCAGACAGAGCTTAAAGATCCCAAATTACCCATGTCTAACAATAGCCAAATTAATATGAATAAAATACATTCTCTAAAATGCTTGTATTCAAATGCTAGAAGTCTAAAAAATAAGATGGGAGAGTTAGAATATATAGCACTAAATGAAAGGTTAAATATGATTGGAATATCAGAGACATGATGGAAGGAGGACAACCAGTGGGACACTGATACCTGGGTACAAACTATATCGTAATGATAGAGCTGATCAAATTGGTGTAGGGGTTGCCCTCTATGTTAGAGAGGGCATTGAGTCAGAAAGGATTAAAGTTTTGCAGGAAACAAAATCTGCTGTAGAATCTATATGGATTGAAATTCCATGTAAAAGGGGGAAGGCAATGGCAGTGGGAGTGTACTATCGAGCGCCTGGCCAGAATGACCAAATGGATGATGAAATGCTCAAAGAAATCAAGGAAGCTAACAAAAGTTACAGAGCAGTAATAATAATGGGTGATTTCAACTACCCCGGTATCGACTGGGTCAGTGTCACGTCAGGACATGCTAGGGAGATAAAGTTCCTAGATGAAATAAATGACTGCTTCTTGGAGCAACTGGTTCATGAACCGACCAGAGGGGAAGCCATATTAGACCTAGTCCTTAGTGGAACACCAGATCTAGTGCAAGAGATAAGGTTGTTGGGGCCACTTGGCAATAGTGATCATGGCATGATCGCCTTTGATTTAATTAGTGGAGGAGGGATAGTAAGGAAATCCACAGTACTACCTTTTAACTTTTGAAAGGGAGACTATGATAAAATGAGGAAAACAGTTAAGAAAAAACTAAAAGGAGCAGTTGCAAAGGTTAAAGACGTACATCAGGCTTGGCTGTTGTTGAAAAATACTATCTTGGAAGCCCAGACCAGCTGTATTCCACACTTTAAGAAAAGTGGAAGGAAGTCCAAAAAACTGCCAGCATGGTTTAAAGGTGAGGTCAGACAGGCTGTTGTTGCCAAAAAAGCATCTTTCAGGAAATGGAAAAAAGAGCCAAACGACGAAACCTGGAAACAGCACAAGCACTGGCAAGTCAAATGCAAGGCATTAATAAGGCAGGCAAAGGAGAATTTGAGAAGAAGCTTGCTGCAGAAGCAAAAACGCGAAGTAAAGACCTTTTCAAGTACATTCATAGCAAAAAACCTGTGAGAGAGTCAGTTGGTCCATTAGATGATAAAGGGGTTAAAAGAGCACTAAGAGGCGACAAGGCGATAGCGGAGAGACTGAATGAATTCTTTGCTTCGGTCTTTACTGAGGAAGATGTAGGGATGTTACCCATGACTGAAGTGGTATTTAAAGGTGTGGAAGAATTGAAGCAAATATCGATATATCAGGAAGATGTATTACAACTATTAGATAAACTGAAGAGTAGCAAATCACCTGGGACGGATGGTATACATCCAAGGGTGTTGAAAGAACTGAAATATGAGATAGCAGACCTGCTATTAGTAATCTGTGAACTATCATTAAAATCATCTCTAATGCCTGAAGATTGGAGGATCGTCAATGTAACACCAATTTTTAAAAAGGGTTCCAGGGGTGATCCGGGAAACTACAGACCAGTGAGCCTGACATCAGTACCGGGGAAAATGGTAGAAACCATCATAAAGAATAAAATTACTCAGCATGTAGATAGTCATGACCTAATGAGAGACAGCCAACATGGCTTTAGACAAGGAAGATCTTGTCTTACTAATCTGTTATGTTTTTTTGAAGGAGTGAATAATCAGGTGGACAAAGGTGAGTCGGTTGATATTGTGTATCTGGACTTTCAGAAAGCCTTTGACAAGGTCCCTCATGAGAGACTTTTGGCAAAACTAAAGAGTCATGGGATAGGAGGCAGTGTACTATTGTGGATCAGGAACTGGCTAAAAGATAGAAAGCAGAGGGTAGGGCTAAATGGCCAATTTTCCCAATGGAGAAAGGTGAATAGTGGTGTACCCCAGGGATCTGTGCTGGGTCCGCTGCTTTTTGACATATTCATAAATGACCTGGAAAGTGGAATAACGAGTGAGGTTATCAAATTTGCAGATGACACAAAACTATTTAACATTGTTAAAACCCAAGAGGATTGTGGAAAATTGCAAGAGGATCTTGATAAATTGGAAGACTGGGCATCAAAATGGCAGATGAAATTTAATGTGGACAAGTGCAAGGTTATGCACCTATGGAAGAACAACCCAAACTATGGTTACACGATGCAAAGTTCCACATTAGGAACCACCACCCAGGAAAAAGATTTAGGCGTCATTGTGGATACCATGTTAAAACCCTCGGCCCAGTGTGCAGCGGCGGCCAAGAGAGCAAATAGAATGCTAGGTATGATAAGGAAAGGAATGGAAAATAAAACAAAAGATATTATAATGCCTCTATATTGTTTCATGGTGAGACCGCACCTTGAATATTGTGTGCAATTCTGGTCGCCGTATCTTAAAAAGGATATAGCGATTTTAGAAAAGGTTCAGAGAAGAGCCACCAAAATGGTAAAGGGGATGGAAGGATACTCCTATGAAGAAAGGCTAAAAAGGTTAGAAACATAGAAACATGATGACAGAAAAAGACCACATGGCCTATCTAGTCTGTCCTTCCATAACAACAAGGGCTCTTTAACCTGGAAAAGAGACGGCTGAGGGGAGATAAGATAGAAGTCTATAAATTAATGAACGGAGTGGAACGGGTAAACGTAGATCGATTGTTTACCTTATCAGAATATAGAAAGACTAGGGGACATGCAATGAAGCTACATGGTAAACTATTTACGACTAATAAAAGAAAATATTTTTTCACTCAATGTGTAATCAAACTCTGGAATTTGTTACCGGAGGATGTAGTAAAGGCTGTTAGTGTAGCTGGGTTTAAAAAAGGTTTGGACAAATTCCTGGAGGAAAGGTCCATAAACCATTATTAAGAAGGGACCCAGGATATCAATGTTTGAACCAATACAAGCATTGTGGAACCTGTGTCCCTTGGGGAAACTGCTAGGTACATATGACCTAGATTGGCCACTGTTGGAAACAGAATACTGGGCTTGATGGACCTTGGTCTGACCCAGTATAGCATATCTTATGTTCTTTTGTTCTTATGTACCTTTAGAGATCCTCTGTGTTGGTCCCATGCTTATTTGAATTCAGTTACTGTCCTCATCTCTACCACCTCCACTGGGAGACTATTCCATCGATCCACTACTCTTTCCGTAAAGAAATATTTCCGCATATCACTCCTGAATCTATCTCCCTTCACCCTCGTAGCAGAACTTGCTTTCAATTGAAAGAGGCTCTCTCCCTGAACATTTATGCCATGGAGTTATTTAAACATCTCAATTATATCACCTCTATCCCGCCTTTCCTCTAAGGTGTACATATTAAGATCCTTAAGTCTGTCCTCATATGCTTTATAATGAAGCCCACTAATCATTTTAGTAGCCACCCTCTGCACCGACTCCATGCTGTTCACATCCTTTGGAAGGTGCGGTCTCCAGAATTGCACACTATACTCCAAATGAGGTCGCACCAAAGACTTACACAGAGGCATTATCACCTCCTTTTTTCTGCTAGCCATTCCTCTCCGTATTCACCCAAGCATCCTTCTAGCTTTTGCCGTCGCCTTTTCTACCTGTTTAGCTACTTTAAGATCATCACACACAACCACGCCTAGGACAGATCCCTGGGGCACACCAACCAATTTCTAACCCAATCAGTAACTTTAGGGTCCATCCCTAGTTTGCTCAGTTTGTTTATAAGTCGCCTGTGAGGAACAGTGTTCTGTTTCCAACAGTGGCCAATCTAGGTCATATGTACCTAGCAGTTTTCCCAAGGGACACTTCCTAAACTTTACGAAAGTGAAAAGGTTATAGCAGCAGATATATACCTCTTTCTTTTATCTATTTGCAAAACTTTGTATTTAGATTTCAGTAAAGCCTTTGACACTGTTCCTCACAGGCGACTTATAAACAAACTGAGCAACCTAGGGATGGACCCTAAAGTTACTGCTTGGGTTAGAAATTGGTTGGGTGGGAGGCGACAAAGAGTTCAAGTAAATGGAGCTCACTCTGAGGAGAAGGATGTTACCAGTGGTGTGCCCCAGGGATCTGTCCTTGGTCCGATTCTTTTTAACATCTTTCTTAGTGATATAGCGGAAGGGCTGTCGGGTAAGGTTTGCCTCTTTGCAGATGATACCAAAATCTGCAATAGAGTAGACACCCAGGAAGGTGTAGATAACATGAGGAGGGATCTAGCTAAGCTTGAAGAATGGTCTAGAATTTGGCAGCTGGGATTTAATGTTAAAAAATGTAAGGTCATGCATTTGGGCTGCAGCAATCCAAGGGAGCAATATAGTATAGGGGGTGAAGTACTTTTGTCCACTAAAGAAGAGCGGGACCTAGGCTAGCAGAAAAAAGGAGGTGATAATGCCTCTGTATAAGTCTTTGGTGCGACCTCATTTGGAGTATAGTGTGCAATTCTGGAGACCGCATCTTCAAAAGGATGTGAACAGGATGGTGTCGGTGCAGAGGGTGGCTACTAAAATGATTAGTGGTCTTCATTATAAAGCATATGAGGACAGACTGAAGGATCTTAATATGTACACCTTAGAGGAAACGCGGGATAGAGGTGATATGACTGAGATGTTTAAATACCTCCATGGCATAAATGTTCAGGGAGAGAGCCTCCTTCAATTGAAAGCAAGTTCTGCTACGAGGGGACATGGCATGAGGGTGAAGGGAGATAGATTCAGGAGTGATATGCGGAAATATTTCATTACGGTAAGAGTAGTGGATCTGTGGAATAGTCTCCCAGTGGAGGTGGTAGAGATGAGGACAGTAACTGAATTCAAAAAAGCATGGGGCAAACACAGAGGATCTCTAAAGGTAAAAAGGGGACTGTTGTAGTTGTTATGGAAGGACAGACTAGATAGGCCATGTGATCTTTTTCTGTCGTCATATTTCTATGTTTCTATGTTTCCTGATTGCAATCACCTCTGCCCGCCGCATTAGTGAATTGCAAGCTTTAGTGGCTGATCGTCCTTATACTAGATTTCATCATGATAAGGTTGTTCTTCGAACTCACCCACACTTTATGCCAAAGGTGGTTTCACCTTTTCATTTAAACCAATCAATTTATCTTCCTGTATTTTTTCCGAGGCCTCACGCCTCTAATGCAGAAAGAAACCTTCATACTTTGGATTGTAAGAGGGCCTTAGCCTTTTACATTCAAAGAACACAGCAACATAGAAAGTCCTCACAACTTTTTGTAGCTTTTGACCCTAGTCATTTGGGACTTCCAGTCTCCAAAAGAACTTTATCTAAATGGATTGCCCAATGCATATCCTTTACTTATGAGAGTAAGGGTCTTCCTCTTCAGGACCATGTCACAGCTCACAATGTGAGAGCCATGGCAGCTTCTATGGCTAATCTCCACTCTGTGTCTATTGATGACATTTGTCGAGCAGCCATCTGGGCTTCGGTGCACACCTTCACAGCCTACTACTGCCTAGATAAAGCCTCCCGTCAGGATGCCTTCTTTGGCCAAGCTGTTCTTCAAAATCTCTTTCAAACCTAAACCAACTCCTACCCACCAACCCTGGTGGGATGCCAGAGATCCATGGGAGGAAGGATTCTCACCTTCGACGGTGGCACCTTCCTGGGGATATCTCCCTGGCATCTTCAGCTAGGGAGTCCCCATATGTGAGGACTACATTCCTGCTTGTTCCTGGAGATAGCGTAGTTACTCACCTGTAACAGGTGATCTCTGGGAACAGCAGGAATTTAGTCCTCACAACCCATCCACCTCCCCTAGGAGTTGTCTCTCTCTCTCTCTTTGTCTCTTTCCTCTTTCCTCTCTCCCTCTATCCTTTCACTCAACTACAAACTTAACTGAAGAGGGACATTTGGAAAGGCGGGAAGGCAGCGCGCATGTGCTGAGGGATGCTCCCAAAAGCGTTCCTATTGGACGCTGGGGAGCGTTCCCGCGCAGGCTCCGTCGGTACTGACGATACCCATATGTGAGGACTAAATTCCTGCTGTTCCCGGAGATCACCTGTTACAGGTGAGTAACTACGCTATACTTTAATATAATTTAACTTGAATTAATATAATTTAGTTTGAGATGATTTCTTTTGAGGAACGGCCTCTTTAAAAAAAAAAATCTCCCGCCTGACTTATCGGTCCTTAGGTTCGCTTCATGCACTCATTGCCCGTTGAAGACTGTACGGGGGAGAGCTCTGCGACCCGTACCTGCACACTGAGTGTGTGCGCGATGGCAGCTATCCTTTCTGGCGAGAGCATCTTCATATTGGAATTTCTTCAGCCGACAGGGCAGTGCTCGCCACGACCGCTGCTCGCTGCAGTACGGGGCAGCATCGCAGCTTGAGAGGCTGTTCTCTCCGAGGTAACAGTAGGGTGCTTTCTAAATTTCAGCATCTCAGGTAAGCCCTCGGGTTCAGAATGACTATTTGTATCTGCTTTGGCAGCAGAGGTTATTGGCGCCAAGTGAGCCTATCGAGGACAATGCCATTTTCTCTACAACGGCTGACACCTCAAGGCGGGAGTTGCAGCGGCCCGCGTTTTGGCAGAAACCGCCGTGCCGCACATATAAGGCATTGTTTAATTCCTCATTTAATTTCTTTAATGTTATCTCCTTCCTCTTTGTGTGATTTGTGGGGATTCACGCGCTGTCGCAAGACTGACTTAGGGTTTTTTTTCTCTTTCGTTTACCACAGATGCAGTATTGGCTCTTTTTGTTTGAGAACTGCCTAGCCTAGCGGTTTACATTATTTTCCATAGGGTACTTTAATTTCCTGTATTGCATCTCATTCATTTAGTTGTTAAAAAAAAAGAAAAGAAAAAGAAAAACAGGGTTTTTTTTCGAACTTACTTCATGGGAAGGCAGGTTTCAAACGTCCTGAAAGAGTTTGGGTTTGTTTTTAAAAAAACAAAAAACAAAAAAACAAAAAACTAAGTCAGCTTAACAAGCTACTATACATTTAGATAACTGTATAAATGTGTAATGCTAACCTCAATTCTATAAATTTTGCAAGCAGCGCATGGGGTTAACATATTGCTGGTTTTGGTTTACTAAGCCTAGTGCAACAATGGGGTGCTCTCAATCTGAGAAAGTACTATTTAGGACCACACAAATGGTTCAGAATGGAAAACTGCGGCTGTCGGCACATGTGAGGTGTCAGACCCTGGGGGAGCTGCGAGGGGAGCCATATTACAAGTTCTGCATCTCAAGAGGGGCAGTTGCTTTCTAGGTCTCCGTATGCAGGCATCCCAACTTAACATTGCAGCGGCAAGGGATCCCGGGGATGAAAGCTTCAGATTCCAGTATGCTGTTTTCAAAGTATCTCTCTTGGAGAAATGCAAGTAATCTCATTGATCATCCTCATGCTTTAAGGGTTGATGCTGTTTTTTTTTGTTCAAAGTGGAGGAAAGTTCCTCTAACAACCGTCAGAAGAGGAGGAGATGGAAAGCGGTCTGCAGCCACATGTTGGAGAATCTGCTGTGTTTGGGGTGCCAGGGAGCGACAGCCTCCGGAGAATAAAGCAGGACACAGCAACATCTTCCTAGAGGGACATGTGCAGTTTCTTAATTATATTTTTAATTCACTTGACCTGTGGGGGTATACTGTGTTAGGGATCGTGTTTCATACACGGATACAGATTGAGAGAGTTCCTCGGACGTGTCCCCAGCCCTTGCCCACGAGGCTGGCCAGACCTTAGGGCCTGATATGGGATGGGGTGAAGGGATGTAAATCCCACTTGATCCTTAAACCTTCCTAGGGTTACACAGCACTAAGCATACTCAGTGCACAAGGACTTGGTGTAGACATGTGGGTCAGGCCTAATCAGTTAGGAGATAGTTCTGGCTGCGCAAATGTCAGAGTGCTGGCTGCCTGGTCAGGGTACCGAAAAGATTGATGCATGGTTACTTGCTTCTTTGAAGGATATGGTAAAATTAAAAAAAAAAAAAAAAAGAAAATTTTGCTTAGAGGTTTATAGCAGCTACAGCTCTTTGGAGAACAGGAGGTGCCTGCTACAAGAAAGGTGTCTAGTTTGAAAGATAGGGGATGGGCAGCAAATTAAACTTCCCATCTGCATATGGTCGCTGAGTAACGCACATTGGGAGTGTCCCAGCAAGGTACATTGGCTGCCAGAGCTCAAGGGTGTTGGGGCTTTCTCAGTGCACAAAGGGGAGCCTCGGTTAATTCTTCTGCGACTGCCTGCCAACCCCAATGAAGCAAGGTTGGGGGGCCATAGTCGGGGCCGTAAATTGAATCCAACCCTACAAGACACCTTGAACTACGATTAGTGAGATACGACTTCCCATGACGCCTAGATGTAAATTTAACCCAGTTATCCAAGTTTTAATACCTGTTCCTTGTAAGCACAGATCCGCCAAGGCAATGTGTAAGTTTTATGTTTCATGTAAACCGCAATGATGTTGAATAGCGCGGTATAAAAGAAAATGTAAATAAATAAAAATAAATAAATAAATAAGGTGAGCCCAGGGGACAGTTCAGTCGGCAGGAGGAATTCTTTGGGAGTTTCTTCCAGCCGGGGTCCGGATGCGGCAGAGCATTGGGTGGTAGAGATAATACAAAAAGGGTATGCCCTAGAATTTGATCGCCCGATGCTAGTATTGTTGATATTGTCTTCTTGCGAAGGACAGCGGAGATCGTCCGCAATTCGGCGAGCTTGGATCGTATCGATCCAAAAGTAGTAAATCGCTGGCCCCGAGTGCCTTTCTTTCGCACAGCAACGTTGCGATCAGTAGTGTTGGCGGCTCCGCTGGAGGACTTCTTATCCTCCCCCCGCCTTTTAGGGGCATACTTACACATTTCAATACGGGCAACACATCAAAGGTTTCTAAGGTTTGTCTTCCCCTGGATACATTTGCAGTTTCTAGTTTTGCCCTTCGGTCGGGTATAGGCCCCGCACACCTGCACCAAGATTAAGGTGGTGGTCGTGGCAGCTCTGCGAAAAGAGGGACTCTTAGTTCACCTTGAAATCGAAGAGTAGCGGATTCGTCCAATGTCCAGGGCCGAGAGTGTCCGGCTTACGAACATAGTAGTAAACTTTCTTCAGGTTCTAGGCTGGGTAGTCACGGCGGTCAAAAGTCACTTAGTCCTTCTCAAGCCTTAGAGTACTTGAGGGTATGGCCCTGCTACCAATTGGGAACAGTGTTTCAGTCAGAGCAGAGAGATCAGGCCCTTCAGCAGCTGGTGTGCAGGTTGCTGACGGATCCGGTGCCATCGGCTTGAGGCTATCATTGGATATTCGGGACATTGTCGGCAGCTCTGCAGGTAGTTCCACAGGCCGGGGCTCACATGCACCCTCCACAAAGGTCTCTGTTACGCCCATGTCCCGCGTAGGTCAGGGATCCCTTTTCGGGGGGTTCGCCCAGGAGAGCATGCGGGAGGCATGCCGCTGGGACTTCCGCAGTGGCTCCCGATGTTGACAGTTGCGAGTCTCGCAGGTGGGGGAGGTTCTTGCACGGATCTTGTCGCCCGTGAGGTTTGGAGCAATCGGTAGGCACGTTGGTGGATCAACCATTTGGAGCTGACGGCATTGCTCGGGTTTTTTCAAGCGTTTGATAGTGACCTGAAGGATTGGGCAGGGTGAATGCTCAGCGACAATTCCGCAATAGTGCTTTACCTGAAACCGGCACGGCAGTTCAGGTAGGGCGGACATGCAAGGGGAATCAGAGGCTCTGTTAGCTTCGGTGGAGCCTTGACGGCAGGCACTCTGCGGCACACATTGCAGAAGCAGATAATGGGGTAGCGTCAACCAGAAGTGTTACCACAGATTGTCACCAGTTGGGGTTCTCCGATCATGGATCGAACCACAACATTTCTTCGGCCAAGGCGAAACGTTTTTACGGCAGAAGATGAGAAAGGATATCGGAGGGTGTTGATGTTCTGATGCAACCAGGGCTGTCGTTTGGCTTGCTCTAGGTTGTCCTCCCGGGGTGCTCATAGGGCGTGTGGTGCAGCGCTTAGGAGCCCTTCGAGGAAGAGTGCTGTTAGTGTCTCTGGACTGGCCAAGGTGTCCGTGCTGTGCCGGTCTGTCTAGTTGGCTTGACGGGGATCCTCGGAGATTGCCGGTGTCGGAGGATCTTTTGCTTCAGAGTCCACGGCGAGTGTCTCAGGTGAATCGTTTTTTTTTTTTTTGAAAACTTTATTTAGCATTTTCAAAACATTACATTCACACCAAACAGTACATTTGAAGAAGTGGATTAGACAGAAATAACAGGCAGATCCAGACAGGTTCATGTCTATTCTCCCGTACCGGCGCATCGGAGTGATAGTGGAAAGGGAGGGAGGGGGGGGGTTGACCGTTCATGTCCCACCACCTAACACCAATATATAGTGTCTACAGTAATTATTGCGTATCAGGACTGTCCCATTTATTTAGCAATCTTTTGAAGGCGGGATTCTGCTGAACATAGGCTATCTCACAGGATCGATGGTAGCACACCAGATTCCACCAGTATTCCACACTCAAGGCACTGAAAGACTTCCAGTGACTCATAATGGCCTTCAGTGCTAAACTCAGTAGGAGATCAAACAAGGCATGATGGTGCTTCTGGAGACAAGGTACCTCCGCCATAGATTTGTAGATGATTATCCGATAGGTTAAGGGCGTCGTTATCCCAAGCAGTCTTTGTATTCGTTGCCATACTCATCGCCAGTACAGGAGTAAGTGTGGACAATAATACAGCATGTGTGATAGGGTCCCTACTTCGTGTCCACAGGACCAACAGCGATCATCCTTCTGTTCTTGCCACTTGGAGATCTTGACTGGGGTCAGATATGCGTGATGTGCTAGAAAAAATAGCATCTGCGTGAGGGAGGCCGATCGAGATATCCGGGTCTGAGATCCCCAAAAGGAAGCCCACATTTCTGAGGTCGCGAGGGGTCCAGCTTCAGTCTCCCATACCAATCGTGGCCCGCTTGGGCTAAGCCCGTCCGCGGATCTAAGGAGCTCCACCAACTGCGATACTTGCCCGGACCCTGTCCGGAGTTCTTGGATCCGAAGATAAGACGAGCGTCCACTAACAACATGAAGGGGTGTAACTCCTGCCTTGCTCAAACAATGCCTCAGTTGGCCCCATTGGAAGAAGCATTTGTAGGGGAGTAGGAATTCATGTTGTAATTCCGCAAAGGTTTTGTATCTCTGTCCCCTAAGTAGATGACCCAGACTTAGAATACCGTGACGTATCCAAGTGGTCCAGGCGAAACAAGTCCCACCTATTTTAAATCGCTGGTTAAGCCAAAGCGGAGTGGCCTCCGTGAAGGTTTGCTCCTCTCCCAATAGTGGTAACACCAAATGGAAGGCTCGTTGAGTTGCTTGATGGATCATGTCCTTCGTCTGCGTATACGGATACGCTGGCGCGGCTCCAATCCGGTGACGTAATGGGAGAGGATCACTCACCGCCGATTCCACTGAGAGCCAACTAGGGACACCTGGAGTATCTGGCTCCTCCGCCCACCAGGAACCTTGTTTAGCTATGGCTGCAATATGGTACCAGTAGAAGTCCGGGAAACTAACCCCCCCTTGTTTCTTGGGAAGCTTTAGTTTCCAGGCTGCAATACGTGGTGTTTTCTTCGCCCATAAGAAAACCAGCAACTTTCTCTCTAGTTCCTGGTAGAATTTCTTGTCAAAGAGTACTGGGATCATGCTGAGGATGTACGTGATCTTGGGCACTATAACCATTTTGATGGTTTCTAAGCGGCCCCACCACGTCAGGTTCAGTGGTGTCCATGTAGCCACACAGTCTTGCAAGATCTGGGTACATCGATCCACATTAAGCGAGATGGTGTCTGTCAGGGTAGTGCCATACGCGACTCCCAAATACTTAAAGGTTGATTTTTCCACCTGAAAGGAGTACCTCCGTAGCTCCTCTTCAGAGACTGCAGATGTGAGAGGTATAATTGTGGTCTTGTCCAAATTTAGCTTGTATCCCGAAATACGAGCGTATTCCTCTATTATCTTCAAGGCGGCATCCACCGAATTTACATCCAGAAATAGTAGAAGGTCATCGGCGTAGGCTGACAATTTGCAGTGATAGCTTTCCAGCGGCATTCCCAAAACATTAGATGCCTGACGAATTTTAAGGATCAAAGGCTCCAGGGCTATATTAAATAGCAGAGGCGATAGAGGACAGCCCTGTCTAGTGCCTCTGGTGAGAAGGAATTCCCGGGAAGTAGTATTGTTCGCTGCTACCCGAGCCACCGGTTTAGTGTATAGCAGCTGTATATTTTTCAAGAAGTTGTCAGGGACCACCATCCAGCGCATGGTTCGAAATAAATAGGAGAATTCGACCCTGTCGAATGCCTTTTCCGCGTCTAGTGCAAGGCCTACCAGGGGCTGATCTACTTGCTGTGCCTTACGGAGAACGTGGGCCAACATACGGCCGTTATCTGTCGTGGATCTTCCGGGCATAAAGCCACATTGGTCCGGGTGAATAAGGGACTCCAAAACCTTGGACAATCGGTTGGCTAGTATCTTGGCATAAATTTTGTAGTCTGAATTTAATAGCGAGATAGGTCTGTAGTTCTCCACCTTCTCCGGGTCTCTCCCTGGTTTAGGGTGTATTACTATCGTAGCGGCTGCCAGAGTACCTACAGCAGGACACTCCTCTCTCACCCCCGTGTAATAAAGTAGTAGTTCCGGTGTCAGCTGATCAATGAAGGCTTCATAAAATTCCACTGGCAGACCATCCGGACCACTTGCTTTCCCTTTAGCCAGCTGATGAAGTGCCTTATGAAGCTCCTTACAAGTGATGTCTGCTGCAAGAAACTGTTGCTGCGTTTCCGTTAGTTGGGGACCATCTATTGAAGAGACAAAATTTGAAAAAGCCGATTCATCGCAGGAGACTTCGGATTGATATAATTTGGTGTAGAAGGTTTCACAAAGTGCTAGAATCTCCTCATCAGAGACTTTCAATCTTCCACTCGAGTCTTGCAATCCCGCAATCCTGGTCACAGCTCGTTTCGTCTTCAACATATTCGCTAGCAGCGAACTCGCCCGATTGCTGTCATGGTAACATCTCCCTTGCTGGACTTTAATTGAATCACTGACTTCTGCTTGCAAAAGCGTATTGTACTGGAACCTAAGCTTCTGTAACCGCATAAGGACTGTCGAGTCTGCCCATCGGGCCAGGAGTCGTTCGCCTGCTCGAATTTCAACTTCTAGCTCCTTCCTCCTCTGCGCCTTTGCAAGCCGCTTACGAATTTTGTAAGCAGTCATATGTCCTCGCATAGTGGCTTTGTAAGCTTCCCACCAGGCCCATGTGGAAGTTTCCCCAAAATGGTTAACTTCAAAGTATTCAGCAGTAGCCGCCTTCATAGTAGTACGAAATTCATCATCCGCTAACCAGTGCTTCTCAAAGAAGAACCGTTTCGAGGCACTCCTTTCTGGGCCCACGCTAAGATCTAAGAGAACCGCGGAATGGTCTGAGACTGTTATGGGGAGTATACTTATACCCAGGATCTTAGGCAGTAACGTTTTCGAGGTTAGGAAATAATCAATGCGAGTTTGAGAGTTGTGCGGTAGTGAGTAGAAAGAATATTCCCTACCATTGGGGAAGAGCAGCCTCCAGGGATCAAGTAGTCCAAGCAGTTCTTCCATGTTCTGCAACTCCGTTGACGAGCGTGGCTTATGTTGCGGCTTATAGGGAGTCCTGTCCAGGAGTGGATCCTGTATGAGGTTAAAGTCTCCCCCCAGGATAATTCTCGAGGACCCGCTATTTAAGAGCTCCTGAGCTATCTGAACAAAGAATTGCGGATCATCTATAGTGGGACCATATATTGTCATAAAAGTGTAAGGATCTCCACTTAGCGTGGCTGTCATCTTAGCCCAATGGCCAGCGGGGTCAGTTTTTGTCTCCTTGACTTCTACCTGGGGGGTCTTCCGAGCTAGAATAATGACCCCGCCCTTCCTCCTCAGGGCTGGTGCGGAAAGTATATTCGTATAGGTCCTGTCTGCTACTTTATAGGACTCTGTGAGTGATAGGTGGGTCTCTTGCAAATATATAACATCTGCATTTTGATGATTACAGTAAGTCAGGATTTTCTTCCTTTTGGCAGGATTGGAAATACCTTTAACATTCAGGGACAGTACCCGCACCCGGCTATTAGCCATATTTGACCTTATCGTGGGACAGGAGGGGGACATTCACGGTCAACAACCCCATGAACAGGGAATGCACTCTTAAAACATTAACATACTCATAACCAGGCTGTAACCCGCCATAAACTACTTTAGCTTGAATGGTGGAATCCCAACCGCCCAACCAGGCCCAACTTACCCCCTCCCAACATTTAGAAGCTAATAACATGTCATTTTCTGTAATCAAATAGTGAGGCAGACAGGGAAATCTACGCAATTGGAAACTACAGCCCCTATGCATTAATAGATAAGTAGGTATGTGTAGACAACCACAGGCAAACCTATTGTCCCACAAATATCCTTGCCGGGCTTAAGGAGCTGGAGGTGTCCGCACGGTTCTCCTTCTGAGTCGCAATGCCCCAAAAGTTGCGTGATGACTTTACTGTGAGAACACATAGTCTTATCCGCTCTAGGATCCGACCTCCATCCGGGCCCGTTCTCGGAGAAAAGCGCGGAGAGTATGACCCTCCGTGAAGGTTTGGGTGTGGTTGTCCAGAGTCACCCGCATATTTGCGGGGTAAAAGAGACCAAATCGCGCTTGCGATTGTAGCAGGAGAGGCCGGCAGGCCAGGAGATCTTTACGTCGCTGGGCCGTCTGTTTATTAAGATCGGGGAAAAAGGTAATTTTGTGACCTTCTAATTGCACGTTCTGCCGCTGCTTTGCCGCTTGCATTATCTGTAATACGTGCTGGTAGCGAAGTGCTTTAGCTACCAAAGGCCGAGGTCGTGGGGTCTGTGCTGAGGGGTGCGATGGCACGCGATGGGCCCGCTCCAGTTCCAGGGGCCTCTCAAAGGTTAGTCCCAATACCTCTGGTATACGCTTCTCAAGGTAACTTATAGGGTCAGAGCCTTCCCGGCCTTCAGGGACTCCCAGGATTCGTATGTTACTTCTCCTAGCCCTATTGGATTGATCTTCCAAAAGCGTTTCTAGGGCTGTTACCCTCTTTGCCAGCGGGCCGACCTGCGCAATCACTGCAGAATGCTTCTCCACCTTCGCTTCTACCTCTGTCAAGCGCTTAGCCATATCACTTAGATGGTCTTTAACTTCCCTCAGGTCTTCTTGTACCAATGTTAGGGCCCCGGAGTTAGTGGTGACAAGCGCTTTCACTTCCCGGAGCTCCTGTAGGATTTCTCGCACCCCGTCTGCTGCGATTTTGTCAGGCGCCATTTTCTGTGGAGACGTGAGCTCCTGTTTTGCCCTCTTGTTAGACTGCCCCGCCGTCTGCTGGAAATCTAATCTGGCCGGTTTCAAGGCAGTCATGTTCACCGATTCCTTTACCACACTAGGCTGGTTTCAAGGGCGCCCGTTGCCTTTTTCTGCTTAGGATTCTGTAATGCTGGGAGGGAGCAAACGATCTATGCGGCCATCTTCTACCGTGGCAGACTCCGCCCCTCCTAGGTGAATCGGTTTTGCTTGCGGTTTGGATGTTGAAAGAGCGAGGTTAGGGAGAATGGTTATTCTGGAGTGGTCATCTCAGCTTTACTTCGGGTCAGGAAGAGGTCCACGTCCCTGGCTTGGGTGCGTATGGGCGTATCTTTGAGGACTGGTGTTCGATGCCAGATTCGAGCGGCTATGATTCCCATGCCTTTAGGGTTAAGCTTCCCTCTTAGTGGGTTGGAAAGGGGCTGGCGGTCAGTCCTTTAACTGCCCTGGCTTGTTATTGAATAATGGTGTCTCCGTGGAATCTCAACTTGGTTTAGGGGCGTTAGCTAAGGAACCCTTTGAGCCCTCCCTACAGATGTCAGGTTTATTTTAAAAAGCAGTGCTTTTGGTTGCTCTTTGCTCGGCAAGGCACTTATCGGAGTTGCAGGCGTTGTCCTGTAGAGAATCATTTTTGTCTGTCTTCTTGCGACCCGTACCATTCTTTTTGCCGAAAGTAGTTTCTCCGTTTCACCTAATTCAATCGCGGGTTTTTTCCAGGTCTAGGTGCGGCGGTGGAGATCGTCTCAGATTGTAGCTTCGACGCTTGGACATCAGAGAGGGCTGCGGCAGGAGTAAAAGGTCTCAGAAATGGTCCTCCAGTCGGAACGGCTATGCCTGCTGTTCAGTGTTTTCCATAACGGGGAAGCAGCGGCGAGAGTGCCAACTTTCCAGATGGATTAGAGAGGCAATTGCATCAGCATATGTGTTGCAAGGTCATCCAGTACCAGTGGGTTTGCAGGGCCACTTGACTAGAGCGCAAGCGATTCCGGGGAGGAGCTCTGTTCAGTTCTGCCAGTAGAAATTGGCAGAGCGGTCATCTGGTCATCCGGTCTTCCTTTCTTGCCTTCAGTAGACACTGCCGTCTGGACGTTATGGCAACAAATGATGCTGGTTTCGAGTCGGCGGTGTTGCGATCCGGATGGAAAGGTCCCTCCCAATAATTACTGCTCTGATACATCCCAGAGGTGGAGGGCTAAACTGGAGGAATGATAAGGAAATAGAAATTACACTTACCTGGTAATTGTTGTTCCTTGAGGGACTCCAGTTTAGTCCTCATTCCTGGCTGATGAGGTGATCTTTCAGAGTTTATTTTCAGATGGGGAGGTCCATCAGTTTTTGAAGAGCGGACTAATCCTGTCGGTTGCAAAATCGCAGTATTACGGTCTGGCCCATTTTACTTTCTTTCTAAATGGCTTTAGGGGGTGGAGCAGGGAAAGTGAAAGAATTAAAAAAAAATGAGAACATAAAAACTTTGTTCTTGAAGAATTGTTAGTGCAGTTATTTACGGTTATGGAAGCCATTGAATTTATTTTATAGCTACTTACTTGTTGCTCTTTTGAGTCTGCTTTGTCATTAGGTCACTGGGGCTGATTGGGAGATACCAGCAGGCTACATCCAGTGATGTCATGATTTTGACATGCCCAGTCTCCAAGCTGCAGGAGGAGGAGCACAACCCAGAGGTGGAGGACTAAACTGGAGTTCCTCAAGGAACAACAATTACCAGGTAAGTATAATTTCTATTTACTGAACATGGCTGGTGGAGGGGGGGCAACAGATTCTTTAGTCACATAGGGGGCATTTCATAGGACAATTGTAACTGCTTAGTGTAGAACAGCTATAATAACCAGTCTCTATCAGATGCGAGAGCGAACATGACTAACAAAGTGGAAACTTTAATATCAGATGGCTCAGGGGATTCCAACAGATCTGAGATATTTAGAACATCCATTTTAGGAATCCCTCAGCTCTCTTACCAGATGGTAAATAGTAAGCCTTCACAATAAGTTACATTAATTCTGCCAATATGGCCAAGTTCTGACCCAAATACTGCTTAAATAACTCTATAGCAGAAACATCTTTAATTCTTGGAAAGTTCAATATACACAAATTAGTTGCCAGGACAGAATTTTCCAAAGCTTCCACCTTAGCCTGAAGTAGTAAATTGTCATTGATCAACGTCGCACTAGTGTCCACTGCAGAATTCAAAATCCTCTCATTTACTTCTACTTTACGCTGAACAGAGCCTGTTATAATCATATAGCTATCCAACTTCTGATTAATTGCACCAGCCCAAGCAAACCTCCCAGTGGTCTGTCACGCAATCTCATCCAAAAGTGAAGAAGTGGCCTCCCATATATTTTCAAGAGTTATTTTCATTGGACGAGACAGGGGAAATGATTCCAATAAAGCCTCAGGAATGGCCGACGTTGCTCCGTGCGCTTCTATCTCCCCTCTGAGCAAAGTCGGGGCCACTACAAACACTCCTTTAGCCACAGAAGGCTGTTGTCAAAGAAAGATCTGCTCCACTGCTCTCTGCCAGCACTCCTCCCACCGACAGAGCCTGGGTGCTGCATTCCAATACCAAAGGAAGGCCAACTGGCAGTGCAGCAGCAGAAGAAGCAGGAATCGAAGGCAAAAAGTCATATCAGGAGCAAGGTGACTTCCAATGCAGTCAGCAGAGCAGTTTCCTCTGGCGGCTCCCCTTGTGTAAGAACATAAGATATGGCATACTGGGTCAGACCAAGGTCCATCAAGCCCAGTATCCTGTTTCCAACAGTGGCCAATCTAGGTCATACGTACCTAGCAGTTTCCCCAAAAGACACAGGTTCCTCAATGCTTGTACTGGGTCAAGCATTGATATCCTGGGTCCATTCTTAATAATGGTTTATGGACCTTTCCCCCAGGAACTTGTCCAAACCTTTTTTAAACCCAGCTACACTAACAGCCTTTACTACATCATCTGGTAACAAATTCCAGAGTTTGATTACACGTTGAGTGAAGAAATATTTTCTTTTATTAGTCTTAAATAGTTTACCCTGTAGCTTCATTGCATGTCCCCTAGTCTTTCTATATTCTGATAACGTAAACAATCAATCTACGTTTACCTGTTCCACTCCATTCATTAATTTATAGACTTCTATCATATCTCCCCTCAGCCGTCTCTTTTCCAGGTTAAAGAGCCCTAACCTTTTTAGCCTTTCTTCATAGGAGTATCCTTCCATCCCCTTTACCATTTTGGTGGCTCTTCTTTTAACCTTTTCTAATAACGCTATATCCTTTTTAAGATACGGCGACCAGAATTGCACACAATATTCAAGGTGCGGTCTACCATGGAACGATATAGAGGCATTATAATATCTTTTGTTTTATTTTCCATTCCTTTCCTTATGATACCTAGCATTCTATTTGCTCTCTTGGCTGCCGCTGCACACTGGGCCAAGGGTTTTAACATGCTATCCACAATGACGCCTAAATCTTTTTCCTGGGTGGTGGTTCCTATTGTGGAACCTTGCATTGTGTAACCATAGTTTGGGTTGTTCTTCCCTAGGTGCATAACTTTGCACTTGTCCACATTAAATTTCATCTGCCATTTTGATGCCCAGTCTTCCAGTTTATCAAGATCCTCTTGCAATTTTCCACAATCTTCTTGGGTTTTAACAACTTTAAATAGTTTTGTGTCATCTGCAAATTTGATAACCTCACGCGTTATTCCACTTTCCAGGTCATTTATGAATATGTCAAAAAGCAGCAGACCCAGCACAGATCCCTGGGGTACACCACTATTCACCTTTCTCCATTGGGAAAATTGGCCATTTAGCCCAACCCTCTGCTTTCTATCTGTTAACCAGTTCTTGATCCACAGTAGTACACTGCCTCCTATCCCATGACTCTTTAGTTTTGCCAAAAGTCTCTGATGAGGGACCTTGTCAAAGGCTTTCTGAAAGTCCAGATACACTATATCAACCGACTCACCTTTGTCCACCTGTTTATTCACACTTTCAAAAAAACATAATAGATTAGTAAGACAAGATCTTCCTTGTTTAAAGCCATGTTGGCTGTTTCACATTAGGCCATGACTATCTACATGCTGAGTAATTTTATTCTTTATGATGGTTTCTACCATTTTTCACGATACTGACGTGAGGCTCACCGGTCTGTAGTTTCCCGGATCACCCCTGGAACCCTTTTTAAAAATTGGTGTTACACTGGTGATCCTCCAATCTTCAGGTATTAGAGATTATTTTAATGATAGTTCACAAATTACTAATAGCAGGTCTGCAATCTCATATTTCAGTTCTTTCAAAACCCTTGGATGTATACCATCTGGCCCAGGTGATTTGCTACTCTTCAGTTTATCTAATAGTTGTAATACATCTTCCCGATGTATCGATATTTCCTTCAATTCTTCCGCACCTTTAAATACCACATCAGTCATGGGTAACATCCCTACATCTTCCTCAGTAAAGACCAAAGCAAAGAATTCATTCAGTCTCTCCGCTATCGCCGTGTCGCCTCTTAGTGCCCCTTTAACTCCTCTGTCATCTAATGGACCAACTCTCACAGGTTTTATGCTACGACAGCAAGCTTCTTCTCAAATTCTCCCTTTGCCTGCCTTATCAATGCCTTGCATTTGACTTGCCAGTGCTTGTGCTGTTTCCAGGATTCGTCGTTTGGCTCTTTTTTCCATTTCCTGAAAGATGCTTTTTGGCAACAACAGCCTCTCTGATCTCCCCTTTAAACCATGCTGGCAGTTTTTTGGACTTCCTTCCACTTTTCTTAAAGCGTGGAATACAGCTGGTCTGGGCTTCCAAGATAGTATTTTTCAACAACACCCAAGCTTGATGTAAGTCTTTAACCTTTTAGTTTTTTCTTAACTATTTTCCTCATTTTATCATAGTCTCCCTTTCGAAATTTAAAAGGTAGTACTGTGGATTTCCTTACTATCCCTCCTCCACTAATTAAATCAAATGCGATCATGCTATGATCACTATTGCCAAGTGGCCCCAACACCCTTATCTCTTGCACTAGATCTGGTGTTCCACTAAGGACTAGGTCTAATATGGCTTCCCCTCTGGTCAGTTCATGAACCAGCTGCTCCAAGAAGCAGTCATTTATATCATCTAGGAACTTTATCTCCCTAACATGTCCTGCCGTGACACTGACCCAGTCGATACCGGGGTAATTGAAATCACCCATTATTATTACTGTGCTGTAACTTTTGTTAGCTTCCTTGATTTCTTTGAGCATTTCATCATCCATTTGTTCATTCTGGCCAGGCGGTCGATAGTGCACCCCCACTGCCATCGCCTTCCCCTTTTCACATGGAATTTCAATCCATAGAGATTCTACAGCAAATTTTATTTCCTGCAAAACTTTAATTCTTTCTGACTCAATGCCCTCTCTAACATAGAGCGCAACCCCTCCACCAATTTGATCAGCTCTATCATTACGATACAGTTTGTACCCAGGTATCACAGTGTCCCACTGGTTGTCCTTCCACCATGTCTCTGATAGTCCAATCATATCTAACCTCTCATTTAGTGCTATATATTCTAACTCTCCCATCTTATTTTTTAGACTTCTAGCATTTGCATACAAGCATTTTAGAGACTGTATTTTATTCATATTAATTTGGCTATTGGTAGACATTTGTAATTTGGGATCTTTAAGCTCTGTCTGCTCCATACTCAAGGGCATTTGGGCTACTTTACTCTTTTTTGGAACCTCTCTGCTTTTGGTAGTATCCTTCAAGGATACATTCTTATGAACCCTGCTCTTGGGCGACTGTCGGCTTTCCCCTATTATCTAGTTTAAAAGCTCTCCTTTTTAAAGGTTAATGCCAGCAGCCTGGTTCCATCCCGGTTAAGGTGAAGCCCATCCCTTCGGAAGAGCCCCTCCTTTCCCCAGAATGTTCCCCAGTTCCTAACAAATCCAAAACCCTCATCTCTGCACCATTGTCTCATCCACGCATTGAGACTCCGGAGCTCTGCCTGCCTTTTGGGTCCTGCACGTGGAACGGGAAGCATTTCGGAGAACACTACCTTGGAAGTTCTGGATTTCAACTTCCTACCTAAAAGCCTAAATTTAGCCTCCAGAACTTCCCTACCACATTTTCCTATGTCATTGGTACAGACATGTACCAAGGCAGCAAACTCCTCCCCAGCACTATCTAAGACCTTATTTATTTATTTATTTATTTTATTTACATTCTCTTATATACCGCGCTATTCTGCATCAGTGCAGTTTACATTGAACAAACTGAAATTACATTGAACAGGGCTTTATAACTTGGAGATAACTATTTTACAGGGAACATGGGCTATGGAGGGTTAAGTGGCTTGCCCAAGACTACAAGGAGCTCCTGTGGGACTAGAAACCCCAGTCCTTCCGGCACAAGGTTGCTGTCCTCTAGTGGGATTTGAACCCCCGACCTTCTGGCCTGAAGTACCTTGCCCCAACCACTCCTCCACTCCATCTAGGTGGCGCGTGAGGTCCTCTACATTCGCAACAGGCAGGCATGTTACCAGGCGATCCTCACATCCACCAGCCACCCAGGTATCTACATGCCTAATGATCGAATCACCAACTATAACGGCTGTCCTAACCCTTCCCTCATGGGCACATGGCCCTGGAGAGGGTTTTACATCACCTGGAGGAAAGGTCCGAGTTACAAGATCACTTCCTACCACACCAGGGTGATGCTCTCCTGTCACGTGGCCTCTCTCCTCCATGGCAACAGGGATGCTGCCAGACTGGAGGTGAGACTTCAGGACTATATCCCTGTAGGTCTCGTCTATGTATCTCTGTCTTTCTTATGTTTTCCAAGTCTGCTACTCTAGCCTCTAGAGAAATAGCACTTATTAAAAGAGGGCTGCTACACAGTACCCTGTCCTGTGCTGCTGAGGTAAGCTATATTCTAATTTGATTTAAATTATAGCTCTTTGCTGCTGCTAGGCTCTAACTTATTATGAAATTTAAACTACAAGCTCTCTGCTGGGTTCTAAATTTAACCAGAAAGCTCTCTTCTGTGTTTTAAATTTAAACTAAAAGTACTTTGCTGATGCTAGGCCCTAAGTGACTATTAAATTTAAGCTACAGCTCTCTGCTGGGTTCCAAATTTAACCAGAAAGCTCTTTTCTGTGTTTTAAATTTAAACTAAAAGTACTTTGCTGATACCTGGCCCTGAGTGACTATTAAATTAAAACTACAAGGTCTCTGCTGGGTATGAAATGTAACCAGAAAGTTCTCTTCTGTGTTTTAAATTTAAACTTAAACTGCTGCTACTAGGTCCTGACTGATTTAACAAAAAATAGTGGGTTCACAGATTAATTAGCTTTAATACAAAGAATTCCTTTCAGAAAATTCCCAGAAGTATATACTCACAATTGCAGATCTCTAAGTAAATACTCACAATTGCAGATCTCTCTGTATCTCCCATCTTTCAGCTTCGGAGAGTGTAAGCCCTTGTCTTCCCTTTTCTCTTAGGCATACAAGGCACATACAGCAAACTCCTCATGCGGACATCTTTGATGATGGCCATGCCCCCAACTACTAACTTAAACTTGGTAATGTACATTACATAGGGACATTGATAACCTGGATTTTTTTCTGAGGCAATGAAGGGTTAAGTGATTTGCCCAAAGCCACAAGGGGTGCTAGTAGGAATTGAACCCTGGTCTCTTGGTTCCTAAGTCAGTGCTGTAACCATTCAGGCTACTCCTCCACTCCTAGTTCCTTGTTGTGTTGTCTGTCTTTGATGAAACTGTAGGCTCTTACGAATAGGGCCGTCTTTTACATGTCTCTGTACAGTGCTGCATAAGCTTTGTAGTACTACACAAATGATAAGTAGTAGTATGTACATCAAATTTTCTTATTCCTTTGCACACCGCTGACATTAAATAAATAGGTTTCAGTTTCCCCTTGTGGCACTGTACTACATCTGCTCTTCTTCAGCCCTTTGGAAGCTTTCCTTTTTCAGGTGAGAAGCTGAGTAGAACTCTGAAGCTTACCGTTGCCAGCTCTTTGGCTCTTTTCATATTTGGAGATGTACCTCATCAGGCCCCATAACTTTGTTGCTTATCATTTATCATTTCTACTTTCACCTGTGGCAGATTCTTGAATGTTACCTCCTCAGCTAACGGCAATGTGTTCATCCTACAGTTCTTTATATGGCTGCTTTTTGTCTTTGCTCTATCACCTTACCTTGTTGTTGTAACATGAATACAAACAAAAACGTCTTTGTTTAAGTTCTTTGATTTCTTCTGATTCTCCACAAAACCATCCTCTTTATTAGCTCTCTCTCTTTTTACATATATCTCTCAAGATAAACAAAGTAAGACAGCAGAAACTGGACAAGAAGACTATCGAGAGCTGCTTAGAATGGGGTAATTCTATAAAGCATTTTCTGTGTGCTAAGCAAGTTCTACAGGCAGGAACTGCCTGGGATATAAATGCATTGAAAAGAGTGTAGCTACTTGTATGCAATATCCTCGCAGGAGCTTTTGTAGAGTTCTGATCTACCCAGTATACAAAGGTGTACATTTGTGCATTGCTGAAAGTTTTTATAGACATGTGGGTGCCTGTGCTGCCTCTGTTCATAGTATTTGCCATCATGATAAAAGTAATTTCTCTCCCAAGCAATTTCTGCCAGGTCACATAGAAAATAGTAAGATATTTGATGAGTGTGCTATTTCTCTTTCTATCAAAGTTAAAGCATCATTTTGTTGAATACAAGTGTATAACAAAGTGATCTCCATCAGAACTAAAATTGATTCATCTGTCATATCATCCTATTTTATAAAATAAGCATCAAATAGGCTGTTCTATGTATTGAGTTGTTATACTGTAAACCGCGCGGTACATAAAATTAAATAAATAAATGTCACATAGTTGTCCCATTAAGAAATTACCCTATTATGGGCAAACATCTGACAAAAAACTAGTAGAGAAAATGTCAAGTGACCTGGCTTACTTTTATTTACTTCTTTTGTTCTTTTCCTGCCAGATGTAAAAGCCATCACATTTAATGTCAAATTAAAATTCTCATAAAAGACAACCAATCTTTTTCTAATTTCCCTGTTGCTGCCTGTAATCAGCCTGGAAGCCCAACACCTTGGGCTATCGACAATTCTAAAAACCTTCTTTGGACAGCTGCAAAACTTGATTTGCCTCTGGCCACACAAGTTTCTTTAGCACAAGCCAGAGAATATCTGTGTCAGGTCCACATTAGTTTCTAGAGCAATTGAGGGTCCATCTGGTTTCACCAAAGGGCAATATTTGATGTATGATTATGTTCTTAACTTGATTAAAATTTAATTGATCTAAATTTTAACAATTTATTCAAATAGCCATCCATCAACCTCTTATTGCCACAAAATAAATTTTGCTTACTACAGCAGCCTTGTTAATTAAAACTCGGTCAAGCCAATCTTGTTTCTGGATATCTATCAAGAATCCTGCTAGAAGCTAGATTTATTGCATCTTTCAATGGCCAACACAGCTAAACCAAATAATTACAGAGGCTAAATATTTTCAGATTGTGAGCAACACACTATTTCTTTCCACTTTTATTCTACTCCTCAAACAGGTTGCTGAGGACATGGACTGCAGTAGATATAAGGCAGGGGTCTTGCACTTGAACCTTGAGTATCAAGATATACCTGGTTTCAAACATGTACTGCAGTGGGTATTAACCAGGGGTCTAATGCCCACATCAGGATATCCCTTGCTGGTCACTGGTTGTGTTAACATAAAAATAGCAGTGCGATATTTGGTACTGGCACCTTTCTTCTCCCTGAATCAGCTGCCGAGAATTGAAGGAGGGGAGGGTGGACCATAGTAACATAACATAGTTACAAAGGGGTATGTTTACTAAGCAGCGGTACTGGCTTCCATGCGATATCATAGCTGCAGTCTCATTGAATTCAATTGGGCCACGGCGCAGATATCGCATGGTAGCTGCTACCGCTGCTTAGTAAACATACCCCATAGTATATGACAGCAGATAAAGACCAGTATGGTCCATCTAGTCTGCCCAGTAAGACGGCTAGAGTGGTTGTAAATGCAGCTCCGTGCAGGTCACCCCCGCCCTTAAAAGATATCTAAGTTTACTTTGATTTTATCCTCTTGCTATAAAGAGATCCAATGTGCCTGTCCCATGCTATTTTGAATTCCATCATTGTTTTTGCCCCACCACCTCCGTCAGGAGGGCATTCCAAGCATCCATCACCCTTTCAGTGAAGAAGTATTTTCTGATGTTGCTTTTAAGTTTACCACCTTGAAGCTTCATCGTAGTTTTGCAGCTTCCCCTTCTTTGAAAAAGGTTTGCTTGTTCATTGATACCCTTTAAGTATTTAAAGGTTTGTATTATATCCCCCCATCCCTCCTCTTCTCTAGGGTATACATATTTAGGTCTTCAATTCTCTTCTCATATGTCTTATGGCGCATGCTCTAAATCATTTTGGTTGCCTTCCTCTGAACCATTTCAAATCTTTTTATATCCTTTGTGAGATATGGTCTCCAAAACTGAACACAATATTTCAAGTGAGGCCTCACCAACGACTTCTACAGGGGCTTTAATACTTGCTCCTTTCTGCTGGTTATTCCTCTCTACCAGCCCAGCATCCTTCTGGCTTTGGCTATCACCTTGTCGCATTGTTTCACCACATTGAGATCCTCAGACACTAGCACTCTGAGTTCCCTCTCCTGGTCCGTGCACACCAACCTCTCTCCTCTTATCACATACAATTCTTTCAGATTTCTGCATCCCAAGTGCATGACTCTGCACTTCTTCACATTAAATCTTAACTGCCAAATATTAGACCATTCTTCCAGTGTTTTTAGATCTTCCCTCATGTTGTCCATACCCTCAGAATTGTCCACTCTGTTGCAAATTTTCGTGTCATCTGCAAAAAGGCAGACTTTTCCATTTAGTCCTTCAACAATATCACTCACAAATATGTTAAACAGTACTGGTCCCAGAACTGATCTCTTTGACACGCCACTATGCACTTTCCTTTCTTCTGAGTGAGTTCCGTTTACCACCAGTCAACCAATTTCTGATCCAGTTTACCACCTTGGGACCCATCCACAGATTGCTCAGTTTATTGATAAGCATCCTATGAGGAACAGTATCAAAGACTTTGCTGAAATCCAGGTAGATCACATCCATCACATGTCCTTGATCTAGTTCTCTGGTCATCCAGTCAAAGAACTCAATAAAATTTGTTTAGCATGATCTTCCACTGGTAAAACCATGTTGCCTCAGATCCTGCAATCCATTGGTTTCCAGAAAGTCCACTATTCTTTCTTTCAAGAGCGCCTCCAGTACTTTTCCCACCACAGTGATAAGGCTTACATGACCTATAGTTTGTCACCTCTTCTTTATTACCACTTTTGTGAAGAGGTACCACATCAGCCCTTCTCCAGTCCTATGGAACTTCTCAAGTCTCCAAGGATCTATTAAAAACATCCTTTAAAGGCCCTGCCAGAACCTCTCTGAGCCCCTTCAGTATCCTGGGATGTATCCTATCTGGTCCCATGGCCTTCTCCACTTTCAGTTTTGCAAACTGCTCAAAAACATGATCTTCTTTGAGTGGTGTGGTATCTACTCCATTCCCATTTGTATCCATTTGTATGTTTGTCAATATTACAAGGTCCTTCTCTAGGATTTTCTTTCGTAAATACAGAACGGAACAGAAGGGTTTGTTTAGCATTTTTGCTTTTTCAATGTCACGTTCACAAATCTGTCCTCAGCACTTTTGAGTCTGGCAATCCCACCTTTTTATTTGTGTAGTGTCGGAGCTACCCCGTGTGGCCAGGCAGTTGCCTAGTGGTACGAGAGGGCTCCGATTGTCCTTTGTGTAGAATGTTAGCCCAATAGCATGTAGTTGTGTCTTTCTTAAAAGATTAGAGCCAAGTTCTAAGGTCGCAGGAAATTTCTTTTATTCAAGAAATAAGGATTCCCAACCAAATTAAATTCTTTGGTAAGAATTGTTGAAGACTACAAAACATAAAGTTCAGGATACTTCTCCAATGACAAATGCAAGCCTAGTTAAACAGTCCTTGGCTTGGATTAATTTAAACACCTTTTTCCACAAGTAAAAAATATCTTCTACAACAGCAGCAGTCTGTTCTCCGGTCCCCAGGAGGCACTATAAATCTCCACTGTTCCTTTCACAGCAAGTATAACAATATTCCCTGGTCCACCAACAGACTTAAAAATGCATTAGTATTTCTTCCAGTTACAATTGGAACTTTTAGCTTCTTCCTGGCTTTCTTAATCATGCAGCTTTTCCACTAAGCTGTCATTAAATAGCCTAGCTAAAAGTTATGGGCTTTCCATAAAATGTCCTTGTTAAGAACTTCTGGGTTTTCTCCAGCTTACTAAAACCCTATTCAGTTCTTGTTCTTCTAGCACAGATAGCACATTCAATTATTAAGAACACCTGGGTTTTCCTCCAGCTTACTAAAACCCCATTCAGTTCTTCAGTCTTCCTTGGCACAGATAGCACAATCAATTTCCATATCTGAAACACTGCTACCATCAAAAGTGTCCCCCAGGTCCATTCCTTCCTCACTGGGCTCCTTCTGATATCTACTCTCCTCAGCGTCTGCCTGAGAAGCCTTTGCAGATTGTAAAGCTTTCAACACTTGCTCCCAATGTACAGAACGTGAGCTTGTGGGGGAAGGGCAGGAAAAGGTTTCCCTGTTTAACAGCTTTTTCAAAGCTTGTAAAGGGCTCACCTTGCTAGCAGGGCTTTTCCTTCCTGTAGGCTCCTTAGAATGAGAAGGGCCAGACCATGAGCTCCTGGCAAATGTCTCCTCCTCAGAGGAATCCTCCTCTGAGCTCTCAACTGGCCTTCTCACCTCTCTGTTCCTGTCCTGGGTCAGCTTCCTTCGTTCCCTTGGATCTGCAGCAATTCTGCTTGTCCCAGAGCCTCTGTGTCTGCTTTCAAACTGCGTCTGTGCAATCTCTTCAATCTCCTTCTGTGCCTGCCGTGTCTGTATCTCCTTCATCTGTTTGTGAGTGCAACTTCCCTGCCTAAATGTTTGGGGCTGTCCTATGGCCCTTGACTCCGCCCCCAAACCACTCCCATCTCCTCCCTCGGTCTCCATGGGAACAGGGCATGTCTCTAGCTCTGCACTCCTCTGCAGGGAACCTTTGTCTTTAGTTTTGGTGTTAACCCTTCCCGTGCCTGCAGTTTCTTTGGGAAAAGAAAAAAAAGGCTGCTTTCCCTTTCCTTTCCTGCCTTCTGAGCCTGCTTCTCCACCACAGTAGTCACTTCATTGGTGAACCATATAGGTTTCCTTTTCCTCTTGTTTTTATTTATTTTCCTAACATATATATCCATTGCTCCATTTATTGCTTCTTAGCCCACTGCAATTCCACATCCCTTACCTCCTCCCACTCTGCCAACTCCTCCTTCAGATGCTTTCCCATTTTACTGAAGTCAGCATTTATGAAGTCTATGACATTCAGTTTGCTGTGATTGGACTCTGCCTTGGCTTTTACTTCAAACCATAGTGTTCGAATTTGAATATTTTATTTATAATATTTTCTTGAATACACTGTAAATACAAAAAAAAGGAGATAAAGCATTACAATAAATCCAAAAAAGCTAAATCCACATAAAAAGAAACACATCAAGGAAGAGGAGCCGACCAATAATAATCATAAAAACAATAAACATAGAAAATAGGAGTTACATAGACTCCACAATAGGGAGCAAAATTTATATATCCATACCCCCCACTAATTCCCAACAACTTCCCTTTCACTTAGAAACGTTAACAACGATGATACATCAGTATATATAAAGGTCTGTCCCCCTAACGTTATAATACAACGACATGGAAACTTCAAAAAGAAAGAAGCCCCCAAGGCCACTACCCGAGCTTTCAAACCCAGAAACTGCTTACGCCGAATCTGGGTAGTACGGCCAACGTCTGGAAATACCTGGAGTTTGAAACCACAAAAGAGAGCCTCTCTATATTTAAAGTAGGTCCTCAATACACGCATTTTAGTAGACTCAGAACCAAACTGCACCACCATGTTTGGAAATGACATCCGCTGAATCCTCCACGAAAGCTGTAAGGTTCTGACCAACTGACCCAGCCAAGGGAACAGAGACCCCTTTAGCCGGCAGTGGGAGACCAGAACCACCAGACAAGTAATACATATGGTGAATATCCGAAATCCCATTTAAGTGCAGTACCTCAGAAAAATACTTTTCAAGCAAAATATTTGAAGACAAAAGGTGCGTAATAGGAAAATTAAGGAAACATAAGTTGCACGCTTGATACTGATTCTCCAGCACTTCTAATCGATAGGATAATGTTAAGGAATCACAAATTAAAGCAACATTACTATCTCGAGAAGACTGAAACTGGGAGTCAGTTCGAGCAACCAACTTAGCAAGGAACGTAATTGTTGATCTACACTTTTCAATTTACAAACAGCGTCTTGAGAAAATTTACAGAGAGATGAGACAGTGGAAGTCAAATGAATATCAATACTTTGAATGGCAGACCATATCTCTATTAAAGTCACTTCCCCCAAAGGGGGGGCAACAGTCAAAACTTCAGAAGTTGCCGGATAAACCGGGAGTGGTAACGGCGGAGAAACATCAGGGGGGCTTTCCAATAATGTAGATGAAAAGGGAGCCTGCGGGCGAGGAGGAGGGGACCGGGATTCAGGGCTCAATGAGACCCCTTCTGGTGACAGAATGCCAGGCAGCGAGGGAGTCAGATGCTTGTCCATACGTTATCTCCTTTAACACTCTCACCCGGCTTAACACCGACTTTTCCTTTCTGCTTGCCCATTTCACACGAACAGACATCCAGACTCATGGCTCCGATATACACTACTCACGTGCGCCGAAGGGGCGCAAAAGGGGCGTGTCCTGCCCCTTGGTTCACGCCCCTTAGACCACGCCATGCAGGCTGCGACACGCGGCCGCATGTAGGTACTGCTGGGCTTTGTAGAGCAGGGGGGGGGTCCTCCAGCCCTGGGATCATCCTCTAGAGTGCCTGCTAGCTGTTCCATGGCTCCAGACCACCCGCTGCACAACTCTGCAAGATAGACAAATGCGGCAGCTCCCTCGTGCAACGGCTCACTCTCCACCTCTGACCAGGTACTGCTGGGATTTGTAGAGCAGGTGGGGGGGGGTCCTCCAGCCCTGGGATCGTCCTCCAGCGTGCCTACTAGCTGTTCCACAGCTCCAGACCACCCGCTGCACAGCTCCGCGAGATAGACATACACAGCAGCTCCCTCGTGCAATGGCTCACTCTCCCATACCATACTGTTTGATGATCAATGCTGTTCAAATGGGCTCCCACCTGGACATTCAACATGCTATCTCCATTGGTGAGTACTAAATCCAGCGTCAAACTTTCCCTGGTGGGTCCTATCACCAGTTGTATGAGTGATGTTTCTTGGAAGGCATCTACAATCTTTTTACCTTTTCCAGATTTCCAGAAGGAACACTCCAAGCCACATCTGGTAGGTTACAATCACCCAATATGATCACTTCTCCCTTCATAGCTACCTTTGCAATATCACTGATCAAGTCTCTGTCTATTTCTTATTTTGAGTTGGAAGCCTGTAGACAACACCAGTGTGAATAATAGTGCCTTCTCCTATTTCTAACACAATCCACAGCGCTTCTTCTTTTCCCCACATCCCCTGCATTTCCGTGGCTTTAATGCTGCTTTTGACATATAGAGTCCCTCTTCCTCCTTTTCTGCTTTCTCCATCTCTGCTCTATTCATCACCATTTAAACTTTAATCTTCATCACCCGCTGCCTCAACCTCATCCTGTCTCCTCCAACCTATTTAGAAATCTTCATTCAATTGATCCCTTGGTTCTCTCTTCCACTATTTCTTCATCTCTTTCTTCCACTATGTCATCTAAGTCTGTTGACGAGGCAGTAACTTCTCTGCTCTGGATGCTCTCGCTCCACCCATGCCATGTCCTGTGAGATGTTCTGCACCCCAGCCATGGCTTTCATCCACTACCCGCTATCTGTGTTCCTGTGCCCGTTCTGCTGAGCGTGCTTGGCTCAAATCCTGCTGCCTTGCAGACTTTCTACACTTCAAATTCATGCTTGTCTCTTTCCAGTCAGCAATAGCTCTTGCCAAACAAGACTATTATGTCCATCTGACTAACTCTCTTGCCTCTGATCCTTGCTATCTCTTTACTACTCTCAGCTCTCTCCTCAAAGTGTCTCCACCTCTGATCCCTCCCTCCCTTTCTGCCCAAACCCTGGCTAGTTCCATGACAAAATCCATAAGATCACCCTTCAATTCCCCACAAAGTAAGCTGCTTCCCCTCCTCCCCCTCTTCACTCCCAACTTTCCCCCCTACTTCTGCTACCCTCTCTTCCTTTCCTGTGATCTCTGAAGAGGAAACTGCACACCTTCTTTCTTCCTCCAAACTCACCACCTGCTCCTCTGATCCTATCCCCACCCATCTCCTCCACCATTGTCCCTTCCATCTCTCATATTCTCAACCTATCGCTCTCTACTGCAACAGTCCCTGCAGATTTCAAGCATGCTGTGGTCACACCTCTCCTCAAGAAACCCTCACTTGATCCCACCTGTCCTTCTAATTATCGACCCATCTCCCTCCTTCCCTTCATTTCTAAACTATTTGTATGTGTGGTTCACCGCTGCTGCCTTTACTTCCTCTCCTGGATCTTTTACAGTCTGGCTGTCATCCTTTACACTCTACTGAAACGGCTCTTGCCAAAGTCTCCAGTGACTTGTTCCTGGCAAAATCCAAGGGCCTTTACTCTGTCCTCATCCTTCTTGACCTCTCTGCTGCTTTTTGACACTATTGACCACAACCTTCTCCTCGATACCCTGTCCTCGCTTGGTTTTAAGGGCTCTGTACTATCCTGGTTCTCCTCCTATCTGTCTCATCGCTCTTTCAGTGTGTGTTCAGGTGGCTCCTCCTCTGCTATCCCACTCCCAGTTGGTGTACCCCAAGGATCTGTCTTGGGTTCACTTCTTTTCTCTCTATATACCCAGTTCCTTGGTGCGCTTATCTCTTTCCATGGCTTTCAGTACCATCTGTATGCTGATGACTCCCAGATCTACCTCTCTATGCCTGAAATCTCTCCGGCAATCCAGACTCGGATCTCTGCCTGCCTTTCTGACATTGCTGCCTGGATGTCTCACCGCCGCTTGAAATTGAACATGGCCATGACTGAACTTCTTATCTTTCCCCCTAAAACCTCCCCTCCTCTTCTTCCTTTCTCATTCTCTGTGGATAACTCTGTACTCCTTCCTGTTTCCTCGGCCCGCAATCTTGGGGTTGTCTTTAACTCCTCTCTCTCTTTCTCCATCTCCACATTCAGCTGATAGCTAAGACCTGCCGTTTCTTTCTCTATAACATCAGCAAAATCCGCCTTTTCCTTACTAAACACACTACTAAGATGCTTATCCACTCCTTAATCACCTCCCATCTTGACTACTGTAACCTACTCCTTGCTGGTCTCTCTTTGAATCATCTCTCTCCCCTTCAATCTGTTCAACACTCTGCTGTGCGGCTAATCTTCCGCCAGCCTCGTCATGCCCATATTATTCCTAACATAAGAACATAACATAAGATAAGATATGCCATACTGGGTCAGACCAAGGTCCATCAAGTCCAGTATCCTGTTTCCAACAGTGGCCAATCTAGGTCATACGTACCTAGCAGTTTCCCCAAAAGACACGGGTTCCACAATGCTTGTACTGGGTCAAGCATTGATATCCTGGGTCCCTTATTAATAATGGTTTATGGACCTTTCCTCCAGGAACTTGTCCAAACCTTTTTTAAATCCAGCTACACTAACAGCCTTTACTACATCTTCCGGTAACAAATTCCAGAGTTTGATTACACGTTGAGTGAAAAAATATTTTCTTTTATTAGTCTTAAATAGTTTACCCTCTAGCTTCATTGCATGTCCCCTAGTATTTCTATATTCTGATAGCGTAAACAATTGATCTACGTTTACCCGTTCCACTCCATTCATTAATTTATAGACTTCTATCATATCTCTCCTCAGCCGTCTCTTTTCCAGGTTAAAGAGCCCTAACCTTCTTAGCCTTTCTTCATAGGAGTATCCTTCCATCCCCTTTACCATTTTGCTGGCTCTTTTCTGAACCTTTTCTAATAACGCTATATCCTTTTTAAGATACGGCGACCAGAATTGCACAAATATTCAAGGTATGGTCTCACCATGGAACAATATAGAGGCATTATAATATCTTTTGTTTTATTTTCCATTCCTTTCCTTATGATACCTAGCATTCTATTTGCTCTCTTGGCTGCCGCTGCACACTGGGCCAAGGGTTTTAACATGGTATCCACAATGACGCCTAAATCTTTTTCCTGGGTGGTGGTTCCTAATGTGGAACCTTGCATCGTATAACCATAGTTTGGGTTGTTCTTTCCTAGGTGCATAACTTTGCACATAAGTCCTCTTCTCAAGTCACTTCATTGGCTCTCTATCCATTTCCGCATCCAATTCAAACTTCTCCTGCTCCTATAAATGCATTCACTCTGCGGCTCCTCACTACCTTTCTTCTCTTATCTCTCCTTACAACCCCCCTCGGGAACTCCTGGTTCTTCATCTGTGAACACAGAAAAGAAATATTTGTTAAGCAATTCCGCTTTATCCTTATCAGTTTCTACATATTCCTCCCCTGCACTCTTGAGTCTGACAATACCATTTTTGCCCTTCCTCTTCTCACTAACATATCTGAAAAATGTCTTATCCCCCATTTTATTGCATTGGTTATTTCCTACTCCTTTTGAATCTTTGCCTTCCTGACTACTTTGCTAGCTTCTCTAAGTTTTTCCAAATACAGATGCCTGTCTTCCTCTCTCTGTGATCTCTTGTATTTCATGAAGGCCTCCCTCTTTTTCTTCACTTTTTCAGCTACTTCTTTCAAAAGCCATAGCGGTCTCCTTTTCCTTTTACCTTTATTTACCATTTTAACAAAAAGGTTGGTTGCCCTTAAAATATCCCCTTTCAGTTTTGCCCACTGTTTTTCTACATCCCCCAGCTGTTCCCATGCCACTAACGACTCCCTGAGGTATTGGCCCATCTTGGGAAAGTTAGTCTCCCTAAAGTCTAAGATCCTCACCTCTGAATGGATTCTAACAGCCCTAGTCCTAATACTGAACCACACCATCTGGTGATCACTGGATGCAAAATGATCTCCCACTACAACATCAGAAACACTTTCACCATTGGTAAGCACCAAGTCCAGTATGGCCCCTTCATGTATGGGGTCTGTTACCAATTGCCTGAATAGTTCTCCCTGTAGAGAATCCAGGATCTCCTTACTTCTAGATGATACTGCAGCAGGAATGTGCCAATCAACATCTGGCATATTGAAATCTCCTATCAGTAGCACTTCCCCTTTCCTAGCAATGGAGGAGTGGCCTAGTGGTTGGGGCAAGGTACTTCAGGCCGGAAGGTCAGGGGTTCAAATCCCACTACAGGACAGCAACCTTGGGCCGGAAGGACTGGGGTTTCTAGTCCCACAGGTGCTCCTTGTGGTTTTGGGCAAGCCACTTAACCTTCCATAGCCCATGTTCTCTGTAAAATAGTTATCTCCAAGTTATAATGCCCTGTTCAATGTAATTTCAGTTTGTTCAAAGTAAACCGCACTGATGCAGAATAGCGCAGTATATAAGAGAATGCAAATAAATAAATAATGCTGCGTATGTCTTCAATTAACTCTCTGTCCAACTCTTCCTCTTGTGAGGGAGGTCTGTATATCACACCAATGCGAATAGATTTCTCTTTCCCTCTTTCTAGTTTAACCCACAATGCCTCCTCTCTCCCTTTTAAGCTCTGTAATTCCAAAGCTTTAATAGTAATTTTTACATATAATGCCACTCCTCCTCCCCTTCTTCCTACCCTGTCTTTTCTGAATAAGGTATAGCCAGATATAGTTACATCCCAATCATGGTTTTCTGTGAACCATGTTTCTGTAACTGCCACTAAATCCAAGTCAGCCACTCCCACCAAAGCTTCAACATCAAGGATCTTATTTCCCATGCTATGGGCATTTATACACACTGCTTTCCATATGTTACCCCTATTACCCATTTCCATAAAGGTATTTAATGTATCACCTACCTGGGGGCTTTCTTCACCCATCCCCAATGAATCTAGTTTAAAACCCTCTTCAGTAGATTAGCCAGTCTACTACCGAAGACGCGTTGACCTTTCTTGGACAGATGGATGCCATCTCTGCTCTGCAACCCTTGGAACTGCGTCCCATGGTTTAGGAAACCAAAACGCTCTTGATGACACCATCCACGCAGCCATGCATTCATCTCCAGGATGCGAGCCTCTCTGCTTTGGCCTTTACCCTCAATAAGGAGGATTGAAGAGAACATCACCTGTGCACCTAACTGCTTCACTCTCTGTCCCAGAGCCATGAAGTCACTTTTGATACGTTCCGAGGTATACCTGGCAGTATCCTTTGTTCCAACCTGGATTAGCAACATTGGGTAATAGTCAGTGGGCTTGATGAGTCTCAGCAAACTCTCCATAACATCTTGGATTTTGGCACCAAGCAGACAGCATACCTCTCTGGACATCAAGTCTGGTTGGCAGATGGATGCCTCAGTACCCCTCAGAAGAGAGTCTCCAACCACCACTACCCTTCGTTTCCTTGTGGTCACTGATTCTGCAACTTTGGGGTACTTGAGCTCTGGTTCTTCCCTTTCCAGGGATGCTTTCACCTCCTCCACTTCCAGGGCTGCATAATGGTTCTTCAATTCAAGGGCTGGAGAAGTTGGATTGGTGATTTTTCAGGCCCTGGTGACTTGTGTCCAACCATCGACATTCTGTTGGCACCCATCTTCTCCTCTGCTGGAGAGCTTGGTTGCTGCAAGAAGCATCTCATCAATGCACTTCTCACTGTCTTGAATGCTTCTCAGCCTCACCACCTCCTCTCTGAGTTCCTCCACTTGTTTCCTCAGAGCTTCAGCATGCAGGTACCCTGCACATGGAACTGGTCCTTCATATGGCATTAGGACCTCTGTCTGGACAGAGGCAGAAGCTGTAATGGGGGCAACAGCTTTAGCAATATGATTTTTCCCAGCCATTGTTCTGTTCGTGGAGCTTAGGTATTGTTGGTTGATCTGTAGAGCCCCTGTTAGGAAAGTCTCAATGTAGGAACATCCTGTGCTGGTCCAAAAAGGAGCTTCTGGAGACAAGTCTATCTTCTTTGGGTTCATTGAACAACTACTTCCAGAATCCTTCGTGGATAAGAAACCGCTATAGCAGTGATGCAGATCTGCGTGATTCAAACACTCCCTCCTTCGCCCATGGACAGTCCTATACTGGCACCTATCTTTCTAAAATGCAAGCTCTGGCCCCTGTATGATGCTACAATGTCAGGAAAAAGAAAAGGAAGAGCGAGTTTTATTGCTATTTTTTATGGCTGGTATTTTACAATGTATGTGCCATTACTATTAGTCATTGTACAGCACGTTATGCATTTGTAACAAGCAATAAATAAAGAGAATAGAAGCAAAGGCATAATTTTATCCCAGTGCTTTCTGGTAGAGTGTCTACTTTAAAGATTTTCATTCTGCCTTCTCATAGTGCATATGGGGTCATTTCACAACAGGGCGCCTAGTTTTCAGGATATCCCTGGTTTTAAAATAGTCTATGATACCTGAAGATTGGAGGGGACTAATGTAAACACAGTTTTTAACAGAGGATCCAGGGGTGATCCAGAAAGCTACAGACTGGTGAGCCTGACATCAGTGCCAGAGAAAATTGTAGAAGCTATTATAAAGAACAAGATTACTGAACTCAGTTGTGATATTAATAGGACAGAGTCAACATGGATTTAGCTAAGGGAATTCTTATTTGAAGGCGTGGATAAAGGTTGTACAATGTATTTGGATTTGAAAAAGTACCTCATGAAAGACTCTGGAAAAAATTAAAAAAACCATGGGATAGAGGGCGGAGCCTGATGTCCAGCGGGTTAGACGCTTCGCACTGAAGCTCCCGAGAGGCCTACTCAGAATCCTGACTTAATACCTACATAAACTCAATTTTTTGCTCCGAACTTACCAGGGTACCTCGGGGGGGATGGCGACCCATAAACCAGCGCGCTTGGACTTCAGGTCTCCTTCTTCTTCACACGGAAAACGCTCCAAAACAGAGGTGTCTTCCCCACAGAAGATGGTTCCACTTCGGGAAAACCCCGAAATGCATCAGGAGCTCTTAGAGGAAATACGCGGAGTAAAGGAACTGGTGCAGTCCAACGGAGAAGCGCTTCGAGCCATGCGAGAAGACTTCGGTGTGCTCCAGGACCGACTTGAAAGCCTTTCATTACGGCAGGACAACATGGCGGGGGTCCTCGACTCGCACGCGGTGCGCTTGGTCAAACTGGACAAGGCTGAGCGCCAGATACAGAATCTTCAAAAAGAGTTAGAAGATAGCAATAATCGCGCCCGTCGCAACAATGTGAGGCTCCTTGGAATACCGGAGGGGGCGGAAGCAGGAGATATCAGAGAATTCTTGCTCAAAACTCTTCCCTCCTTGTTGAAGATCACATTTCATAGAGACCTGGAAATTGATCGAGCACATCGTGTTCCTACCCATATGGCGCTCAACCGCACGACCCCCCGGCCTATTATCTTTCGATTACTACGATATCAACAAGTGGAACAAATTCTAAATGCTGCCCGGGCGAATCGTCATCTGGAGTTTGAAAGTCATAAAGTCTCCTTCTTCCCTGATTTGGCAAAGCCCACAGTTGACCGTCGGAAGAGGCTCCTTGCTTTTCGCCCTCGACTTCAACAGCTACAGGCTCGCTTTGGCCTGTTGTATCCAGCGAAGCTCCGAGTGACTCTCCACAACCAAACTAGGACATTCGAAGATCCTGATCTACTATCAACATTTTTAGACTCCAAAGAAGCAGAGCAGATGCGTTAACCCAACAACTTGGACTTATTATCTGCCGGCTCTGTCCGCCATTTTGAAGGGCCCGACGTGGTGGTCATTGCCAAGCACAGAGACTGCCTGGACTTTTCTTTCTGTCTTTATATGACTTACTTGGTCTTCTATCCCTCCATGATGTGTGCCTCGGTTGGATTCGGAGCACGCACAGTTATACAGGTTATATGTTTTCAATTTCGGCCTTCTCTGGGGTTTCTCCCCGCAGACACATGGTCGCCAGTAATTTCTGGGGTTCTGCTTCTTCTCTACCGCGCTGCGGTTCTTATTTTTTAATGTGGGGCGCTTCATTGTATTACATTAGCTTATTTTCTATCATGTCATGTGTACAGCCAGATACAGTTACTATGAGCGACATTGTGAACTTATGTGCGCTATCATGTTCTCTTTCAGAATTTTTAACCTTGCTCAATGGCCTTATGTAAGATCTTATCACTTAATGTAAAAGGCATCAATAGTCCAATCAAAAGAAAGAAAATTCTTAGCTATCTTAATCATGAGCATGCTGATTTAGTGTTTCTTCAGGAAACGCATCTAAATTCCGCTGAAACACTGAAACTCAATGCTAAACCTTATCTGGTGGCTGCCTATTCTCCCGCCGTTTCCAAACGGTGTGGGGTGGCCATTCTGGTTAAGAGGTCTTTGCAAGCTACTGTAATAGATACTAGCTCTGATAAGGAGGGTAGATGGACCCGTGCACATTTTAAGGTTGGAGATAGTGAATTCACGTGTATTTGTATTTATGCTCCGAATGTGGATAACCCTGCTTACTATGCAAGTATTGCGCAGTTGGCACAGGCCTCTGCCAATACTCCATTAATACTTGGTGGCGATTTTAATCAAGTGCTAGACCCTTTGATAGATAGACAACCGCCCAGAACGAGTAGTCCACCCAAGAGTCTTGCTACCCTTACAGCTCTAATGCAAGACCTTGCGCTAGTAGATATATGGAGGCTGCTTCACCCCTCAGACTTAGAGTACACCTTTTTTTCTGCCCCCCATCACTCACAATCTAGAATAGATTTTTTTCTTATTTCCAAAGCACTGATTTCTCAAGTGGACACGGCTAGGACTCATCCTCTTCATATTTCTGACCATGCTGCCATATCTTTTTCATTGCATGTCACTACGCGAGATGATCATCCCCGTGCTTGGTTTTTTGATAGATCCCTACTGGATCAAAAGGATTTTCAGGTTGACATAAAGGCCGCTATCCAAGATTATTTTCATTTTAACTCACCCCATGACACAGCGAGCTGGGCTTGGTGGGAGGGTTTTAAGGCATCTATCCGTGCTACTATCACCAGCTACCAAATTCGACAGGGGAAACAAAGAAAGCAGCACTTACTGATTCTAGAGCAACAGATACAAGCTGGGGAGCGTCTCCTTACGTCCCGTACTGACCCATGTATTTTACTCCGTTTACAACGCCTTCGCTTTCAATACAATCAGCTTTTATATACTGCTGCTGCTAAAAATATTGAATCACAACAAGGGTTGTATTACCGGGAAAATAACCGTGCTGGCAAACTATTAGCGAATGCCCTGAAAGGTCAAAAAGAAGCCAAGCGTGTTACCGCTCTCCGTAATCCGTCGGGGGGGGGGCCTGGTCACTAACGATACAGAAATTTTAGAACTCTTTTGTGATTTTTATACTCGGCTTTATCAATCTGAATGTGATTTTGAGCCAGAAGTATTTGAACGATTGCTCTCAGGGGTACAACGACCGACCCTATCTGACGAAGATAGAGAGGCCATGGACAAACCATTCACTTTATCAGAAATTCACTCTGCTCTCAAGAGATGTGCCACAGGTCGAGCTGCCGGCCCGGACGGTCTCCCTGCTGAATTCTACAAAACCTTTAACGCTGACTTAGCTCCAGTTTTGAAACTTTATTTTTCTGCTCTGGCCGAGGAGGGATCTCCTGCTGGGTCCTTTTCTATGGCAAATGTAGTAGTTTTTGATAAAGAGGGGAGAGATCCGCAACTAACAGCCAATTATCGTCCAATTTCCCTCCTAAATGCGGACTATAAAATATTTGCCACCATTCTCTCCACCCGGCTCTCTGATAGGATGTCTACTTTGATACACCCAGATCAATGCGGTTTCATTCCCGGTAGATCAACCGCTGACAATGCTCGGACTCTATGTCATGTACTGACTACCGCAGTTAATCTTGACCGACCATTTGTCGGCCTCTCACTTGATGCTGAGAAGGCCTTTGATCGCTTAGAATGGCCTTTCCTGTTTGCAACTCTCCGCTGGTACGGATTCGGAGAAGGTTTTCTCCGTTGTCTCCACACCATGTACGCACAGCCTACAGCCAGTATCTGTGCTAATGCCTTAAAGTCTCAGCCATTTCCCCTTCAACGCGGTACTCGTCAGGGATGCCCACTGTCTCCACTTCTTTTCGATCTTGCACTCGAACCCTTAGCTTTACTAATCCGGCAATCGGAGGAGATTCATGGAGTCCCCTTCTCTCATAGGGAAATTAAAATTTCAGCATATGCTGATGACCTTATGCTCTTTGTCTCTTTAGACTCGGTGCCGGCTGTCCTAGAGCAAATCGGTAAATATTCACAACTCTCGGGGTATAAGATAAATTGGACCAAATCGGTAGCCTTCCCATTAAACTCTCTAATTCACCAAGCAGATATGCAATCCTTTCCCTTTCTATGGCAACCTCGCATGGTCAAATACCTTGGGGTCCACTATTGCTCTCCTTTGGAAGATGCTATCTCCTTTAATGCCAAAGACTTAACCTCTAAAGTCCGGGCGCTTACTCACCGTTGGACTCCTTTAACACTTACCTGGTGGGGTCGCCTAGAAACCATAAAAATGATGATTGTTCCTAAAGTGAATTACATTTTAGAAATGTTGCCCTGTCTCCTACCTCGACGTACATATAAAGATTTAGAGGGCCTTCTGACTAGATACTTATGGCAAAACAAGACACCTAGGATAGCGAAGCATAAGTTGCAAGCTGATAAGGACAGTGGGGGTGTCCGATTCCCTGATTTCCTGAAATATCACCACTCTTTTCTTCTCAAACAAGGCGCTCGTTGGCTGGAAGATCTAGCACCGAGTAGACCTGTGTGGCTAGATATAGAGGAGAACCTTTGCAAACCGTTTCCCCTTACTTCTCTCCCTGGTATGACTCTCCCATCAGACTCCCACTATCCACCAATGCTTTTAGACACTTTAGGTGCCTTTAATACTCTTATTCAATCTCTAGACTCCCGATTCTGTCCGTCAGACAGACTCCCGCTCTGGTACAATACTCGATTTCAAATACAAAATAAACCGATGGTGTGGAGCCCCTGGTACACTAGGGGCATTTGGACCCCTACCCAGTTGTTCCATGATGGTCGCTGGAAAACTTTTAGTGAATTGCAAATTGAATTTGGTCTCCCAGCGAAACACTACTTTCAGTTGGTGCAACTACAGCATTGTCTTCGGAGTGCTAAGGTGCTCCCGCCATCGGAATCCCCTACCCAAGACTTATCGGAGACTATCCGATCTATCGGGAGCTCATCGGGTGTAGCATCTAATTTTTACAAAACCTTAAGTGCTGCTGTAAATAGAGGTACCCCTATTGCACAGAAAGCGTGGGAGCGGGAACTGCATGTAACTTTGACCCCGGAGCAATGGAGCCTTGTCTGGAGTAGAGTGACACGGGTCTCCAGATCCGCCTCACTCACTCAGACACTCTTCTTTCTAGCCCACCGGTGTTTCTATACTCCTGACAGATTAGCCAAATGGAACACCTCCCAGGGCAATAAATGCTGGACATGCCATGCGGCCATTGGTTCACTAACTCATGTTATGTATGAATGTCCCGCACTACAGTATTACTGGCGTCGGGTCTGGGGTCGTATCCAATCTATTTTGCACTTTCAAGAGCCCCTGTCTTGGAGGATAGTGGGACTCCGCTCAGCTGCGGGGATCCCCTCTCTTCCAAAATCGGCTTACTTCCTTTTAGACTTTATGTTGGGCATTGCTATTTCCCTAATTACGAAATACTGGAAAAATAGCTCCCATCTGAGCCCCAATGAATGGTGGAATCATGTCTGTCTTTACAGTAAATATGAACAAATACCTCGTATGTTTGCTTCTTCCGCTCAGACCCCCCATCATCTGTCTAAATGGAAGATGCTCAATGACTATGTTCACACACCGCTAAATGCTCTCATCTGACTGTATAAATCTGTATAAATCTCTGTCACATGATTATTCTGTATCGCAGATGCTATTTCTGTTCGTTTTGATGTACAATCACTGTTGTTTGGAAGCGCTCACATGCTGATACTGTCGACTTAGAGAAGAAGCAGGGGGGGTGGGGGGTAATAGGGTTTGTTTTTCCTTATTGTATACTTGTTTTGTCTCCTTTGGTGTGTTTTTTTTTTTTTTTTTGTTTGTTGCAAAATGAAAATAAAAGTTAAAAAAAACAAAACAAAACCATGGGATAGGAGGAAATGTCCTATTGCAGATAAGGAGTTGGTTAAAACAGAGAAAACAGTTTTCTCCAAGCAGGAAGGTGAATAATGGATCACCCTGGAGATCTGTACTGGGACTGATGCTTTCTAACATATTTATATGGGATCTGGAAATGGGAAAAATGGGAGAGGTAATTAAATTTGCAGATGACACCAAATTATTCAGTTGTTAAATCACATACACATTGTGTGAAATTGAAGTAAGACCTGCAAGACCCCTGGGAGATTGGGCATCTAAATGGCAAATGGAATTTAAAGTTGACAATTGCAAAATGATGCACATGGAGCAGAATAACTCAAATTATAGCTACATGCTGCAAAATGTCACTATAGGAGTCACCACTCAGGAGCGTCTAGGCATCATTGTGAACAATGTGTTGAAATCTTCTGTCCAGTGCAGTGGCAGCCAAAAAATGCAAACAGAATGTTAGGAATTCTTAGGAAAGGGATAGAGAATAATACCAAGGATATTATAATGCCTTTGTATCACTCTATGGTGTGGCCGCACATTGAGTATTTTGTGCATTTCTGATCATTGCATCTCAAAAAAAGATATAACAGAATTAGAACAGGTACAAAGAAGGCAGGCCAAAATCTAAAGGAGATGGAATGACTCTCCTATGAGGAAAGGCTAAAGAGGTTAGGGCTCTTCAGTTTGAAGAAGAGATAGCTGAGGAGAGATATAATAGAGATCTATAAAATTCTGTGGAAGGCACCTGCTGTATTTCCTGCTAGCATCAGGAGACATAACAGTAGAGATCGATAACATCTTACACTTGACGGGACTATTGCTTCTCCCTCCTGCTGTGACCGGGGATAAAGCACAGTTACTTACCTGTAACAGGTGATCTCTGGGAACAGCAGGAATTAGTCATCACATATGGGTACGTCGGTACCGACGGAGCCCGCGCGGGAAAGCTCCCCAGCTTTTCAGATTAAAAGCTTTTGGGGCCTCCCACTGCACATGCGCGCTGCCTTCCCGCCTTCCTGAGCAGCTCTCGTCAGTTCGAGTTTAAAGCTGAGACAATAGAGAGAGAGGACAGGAAGATAGATAGACATACAACTCCAAGGGGAGGTGGGTGGGTTGTGATGACTAATTCCTGCTGTTCCCAGAGATCACCTGTTACAGGTAAGTAACTGTGCTATCTCCAGGAACAAGCAGGAATACGTCATCACATATGGGGACTCCCTAGCTAAGATGCCTGGGAGATCCCCCTCCAAGGGTAAACCATCTTCGCATGGATCTCAGGCATCCATCCAGGGAAGGTGGGCAGGAGTTGTTTAAGTATGGAACAGGTGTTTGAGGACAGCCTGACCAAACAAGGCATCCCGGCGGGAGTCCTTGTCCAAGCAGTAATGGGCTGTGAAGGTATGAACCGAGGCCCAAGTGGCTGCTCGACAGATCTGATCTATGGACACAGAGTGAAGATGAGCCATAGAAGTGGCCATGGCCCTCACATTGTGAGCTGTGACATGGCCCTCCATAGAAATGTTCTTACTCTGGTAAGCAAAAGAAATACACTGAGCGATCCAATTGGAAAGTGTACGCTTGGTGACTGGAAGTCCCAAATGAGAAGGATCAAAAGCCACGAAAAGTTGGGAAGACTTTCGATGTGGTTGAGTCCTGTTGAGGTAAAAGGCAAGAGCTCTTTTACAATCCAGAGTATGAAGGTTCCTCTCTGCACTGGATGCATGAGGAGCCGGGAAAAAGACAGGTAGATATACCTCTTGATTAAGATGAAAGGGCGAGACCACTTTGGGCATAAAGTGGGGATTCGTCCTAAGGACCACCTTATCATGATGAAACCTAGTATAAGGTGGATGAGCCACTAAAGCCTGCAGTTCACTGATGCGGCGAGCCGAAGTGACTGCAATAAGGAAAACAACCTTCCAGGAAAGAAATTTGAAGGAGGTAGAGTCCAAAGGCTCAAAAGGTGGCTTCATAAGCTGACCTAGAACTAGGTTCAAATCCCATGCTACCGGAGGAGGTCGGATGGGAGGTTTAGTTAGAGTCAGGCCTCTCATGAAACGTGAAACAAGAGGATGAGAGGAGACAGGTTGTCCATTTATAGGTTTTAAGGATGCTGCAATAGCACTCAAATGGACCCTTACTGAATTTGTCTTAAGGCCTGCATTTGAAAGATGCAGGAGATAGTCCAAGAGGGAATTCAAAGGAAGTGCTAGAGGGTCAAGACCCTGCTGAGCACACCAAATGGAAAAACGTTTCCATTTGAAAGCATAAGAACGCCTCGTGGAAGGTTTCCTAGAGGCATGAAGGATATCTGTCACAGGTTGAGAAAGATTAAAGTCTTGAAGACTTAGGCCTTCAGTAACCAAGCTCTGAGATGTAGGGATTTGGGGTTTGGGTGCCACAAAGTCCCCTCCTCCTGAGACAGAAGGTCTGGCGCAGCTCCCAGGTCCAGGGAGGATCCCTGGGAGAGATGCAGAAGTAGAGGGAACCACACCTGGCGTGGCCAGCGGGGAGCTATGAGGATCATAGTCCCGTGATCCCTCTGGAGCTTGAACAGAGTCTTGGATATTAGAGGAATGGGTGGAAAGGCATAGAGGAATTCCTGACCCCAATGCAGGAGGAAGGCATCGTGGGCCTGAGCTCCCTGACACTGAGTTCTGGAACAGAACCGGGGAAGTTTGGCATTCCACGGACTTGCAAAGAGGTCTATGTCCGGGGTCCCCCATTCCTGAAAGATTCTGCGTATCTGGTCCATATGTAGGGACCATTCGTGTGGAAGCAGAACTCGACTGAGTCTGTCTGCACGAGAGTTTTGAACTCCTGGAAGATACACTGCAAGAAGGTGAATTTCATGCTCTCTGGCGAAGGCCCATATTCTGAGAGCTTCGTTGCAAAGCGACAGAGAGCCTGTCCCTCCTTGTTTGTTTATATAGAACATGGCTACCTGATTGTCTGTCTGAACTAGGACAGTCAGATTGACAAGGAGGGTATAGAAGACCTTGAGGGCAAGGTAAATTGCTCGCAGTTCCAGGAGGTTGATATGAAGGGTGGCCTCCTGCGGAGACCAAGTGCCCTGAGTGGAGAGGTTCTGAAGATGAGCTCCCCACCCTGTCTGGGAGGCATCTGTTGTGAGGGTTGCTTGGGACAACAAAGGTTGGAAGGGGGCCCCCAACAACAGATTCTTGGTGGATGTCCACCATTGGAGGGACCAAAATAGACGGCTTGAGGTGAGTATTTGGTCGGAGAGCGCTCCAGATGCTTGAGTCCACTGGGTGGCCAAGGTCCATTGAGCTGCTCTCATATGCAGACGAGCGTAGGGCACCACATGTACCGTGGAGGCCATGTGGCCCAGAAGTCGCAGCATTTCCCGGGCTGTCAAATGACTGCTGGACTGAGCTTGGAAGGCCAAACTCAGCAGGCGTTGGGCCCTGACCTGAGGCAGGTAGGCCCTTGCAGTGATGGTGTCTAACTGGGCCCCTATGAACTCGGGAGACTGAGTAGGGATTAGTTGAGACTTGGGAAGGTTTACTACCAGTCCTAGATACTGCAGAAGACGCCTTGTGCGGTCCAGGGAAATTTGGGCCTGGGACTGAGAGGGAGCTCGGATGAGCCAGTCGTCCAGGTATGGGAATATGAAAATTCCCAGGCCTCTTAGAAAGGCAGCTACGACTGCCATGCATTTGGTGAACACTCTTGGAGCAGAGGCTAGACCGAAGGGGAGTACTCTGTACTGGAAATGTTTTCCCTGAAACAGAAATCGAAGGTATTTTCTGTGGGATGGGTGGATGAGTATGTGTGTATACGCATCCTTTAGATCTAGAGAACAAAGCCAATCCTGACTCTGAAGGTATGGAAGGAGAATGCCCAGAGAAAGCATTTTGAATTTCTCCTTGAAAAGAAATTTGTTCAATTCTCTCAGATCCAGAATTGGTCTGAAGCCCTCTGTCTTCTTTGGTATTAGAAAATAAGGGGAGTAGAATCCCGTCCCCTGTTGAAGAAGAGGGACCTCCTCTATTGCCCCCTGGGCAAGGAGGGAGGAGACTTCCTGACCCAAGAGGGCCAGGAGAGATGGGGGAGAATTGAACTGCCTCACCATAGTATAAGGAGGAAGGTCGGAAAAATGGAGTTTGTAACCCTCTCTGATGATAGAGAGGGTCCATTGCTCTGATGTAATTTGCTCCCATCTGGGAGCAAAGTGAGCTAACCTTCCGGGTATGGTGAGGGGCTCTGGTTGTTCTAGAGCCAGAAAAGTTAAGTTCTCTAGGGGCAAGTCAAAACCCCTGAGGGGGTGGAGCCTGCTGAGGCGTAGCAGACGCCGCCGGCTTTGACCTTGCCTGTTTAGGTTGCTGACGTTTAGCAGCAAAACGAGGCTGAGAGGATTGTTGGCCAGTATTTGTAGAAAATCTGGACTTCTTGTAATAAGGCCTCTTAAAAGACTTCTTCCTGGCAGGAGTGGAGGTAGACTTAGAAAGTCTATCTAAGGTGGCATTTTCTGCATCCATTTGAGTGGCCTTAATTTGCCACTCCTCACCAAATAAGTTCTCACCTGTACAGGGCAGATTTCTTAAGCCATCTAGGACCCAAGGTTCTAGATCAGAAGCCTGGAGCCAAGCAAGACGTCGGGCTGCTATAGCAATGCCCGAAGCCCTACCAGCACCCTCAAAGGAATCAAAAGCTGCCCTGTTGGAGAACTTTGAAATATCCAAAAGGAAATGAACTGCTCCCTCTTATCCTCAGGGAGAAAGGGGGCAAAATGCCGAACTTTTAGAGCGATTTCACTGAGAAACATGCCCATGTAAAGACTATAGGAATTAATCCTGGCTATAAGCATAGTAGCCTGGAAAATGTTCCTGCCAAAAGAGTCTAGAGTCTTACATTCTCGCCCTGGAGGAGTAGAAGAGTGCCTTTTGGTACTCTTTATCTTCTTCATTGCAGACTTCACCACAATAGAATGGTGAGGCAACTGGGTTTTTTGGAAACCAGGAGAAGGGGGACACGGTACATGGTGTCCAACCTGCGAGAAGAAGGAGACAATGTTAGAGGAGCCTCCCATAAGTCCATCAAGTGTTCTTGAAGGATTTCATGGATAGGCAGGGTGACTGCCTCTTTAGGAGACTTAGAGTATCCTAAAATATCCAGTTTCTTTGATCTGGGTTCCTTTTCAGAGGATGAAGCAATAGAAAGACCTTTAGCCATTTCTATGATGAAGTCCTGAAAGGACAAATCCTCTGGTGGAGACATTCTCCTGTTAGGAGAAGAAGGCTCCTCAGGAAGATCAAGGGAGAACTCATCAGAATCATCAGAGGAGTTAAAATCCTCTGAAGAAGCAGAGTATCCTCTATGTGCTTCCAACGCACGATACGCATACCGTTCGGTATCGACATCGGGCGTACCGGGTATGGGATCGGTACCGGGCAAAAGCCCGGATCCGGCATGCGGAACCGATCTGCGTTTGGAAGACGATGGCCTCGGTTCCGGTATGGAAGCCATTACCGGAACCGGACCCGGTACCGCTGGCTGCGGTACCGAGGGCATAGCAGCATTAATAAAAGCCAGAATGGCCTGCTGCATGACTTGGACAGTATTGCCCATAGACGCCACTGCTGCCTGGATGTCGGTACCGGTATGGGCCGGTACCCCAGAGCAGTACAACAGGTGATCTGTCGAGGCCGCGCCATCGATGTCAACCTGTGACCCCATGATTGCTTTGGAGGCCGGAGCCTCCCGCCGGGGTTTTTTGGCCTGGGCAGAATCCTCGAACTCAGAATTGAGAGCCTCTCGATCTTTAGAAAGAGATTTGCTTTTAGAGGATTTGCCCACTGGAGTTTTGGTTACCTGAGATCCATCCGGAGAGGAAGACCTGGATGACTGTGATGCTTCTGAAGGAAACAGCACATGGAACTTGTTGGCCCGGTTCTGCAATCCACGTTTCGACATCTGGGAGCAGGATGGGCAGTCCGGTATGGAATGGTCAGGTCCTAAACATTTAAGACACCATTCATGGGTGTCTGTAAGAGGAATGACAGCACTGCACTTGGTACACTTTTTAAAACCAGGAACTGGCTTCTCCATGAGGAGAAATTGTGTTGGCCTGAAGGCCTAACAAAGTACCAAGCTGTGCTGAAGAAAAGAAAAATATATATATTTTTTTTTTTTAAAAGAAAGAAAGAGAGACCGGCAGTACCGGTTTCAGAATGGGGAAGGCAGGTACGCGGTCTAAAGAAAACAATAAAATTAACAATTTCTTCAGCGGTGACAGGAACACGACCTGCTGGCTCCGCGGAAAAAAGAAACTGACGAGAGCTGCTCAGGAAGGCGGGAAGGCAGCGCGCATGTGCAGTGGGAGGCCCCAAAAGCTTTTAATCTGAAAAGCTGGGGAGCTTTCCCGCGCGGGCTCCGTCGGTACCGACGTACCCATATGTGATGACGTATTCCTGCTTGTTCCTGGAGATAAGTGAGCGTATATCGCGGACCTGCAGAGGCACATGCTGGACTTCCTACTAGCATCAGGAGACATAGCAGTAGATGTCGATAACATCTTACACCTGATAGGACTATTGCTCCTCCCTCCTGCTGCGACCGGGGATAAAAGTGTGTACCATGGAATGTGGCCACAGGCACATGCCCTAAGGGGCATGTATAGTCCCTTGGTAGCTCCTTTGAAGTGCCTATGGATGCCTGAAGATGCTGGTGGATAACCTTACTCTTGTGTATTTCTCGATGGGCAAGCAGAAGGTTAAAAGTAAGGGTCTTACCACCGCAAAGTAGCTCAGAGAGAAAAGCATAGCAGCATGGCGTGTTAAGGTAACCAAATTTGACTTTGTATGGATTGGCAGGCAATTCCTTAAACATTAATAAGTACCTCGGGAACTGAACTGATGAGTGGCATGCAACAGAGTTAATTGTAACCGTTTTATTAGCAGTGCTGCAATCTTGGATCCTAAAATTTAGATGATACTAACAGACTAGAGATGACATCGGATTGAGTGCTTGAGATATTTAATTCCCCCTGAAGAAACCCACATCTGTGAAACGCACGCACGGACCCGGATGGTGGCGTCGGGGCATTTCCAATGCTAAGATAAGCATAAAATTTGAATATAAAAAAAGCACAAAATTTGAGTATAAAAATGTTAAGATGAGTACAATTTGAGCATAAAGAAAAATAGAACAAAAGATTGTATGCATTGATACACTACTGGATAGAGGTCGTTGATGCAATATAGTGCTGAGACTAAGGACTTTGTCCGTTGTAGCCAGCGCTGGTTATAGTCTGAGACCTCAAGAAGATAAATAGTTAAGAACCAGAAGGGGCAATAATAGAAGTGCATATTTATTTATTTATTATTTATTTAACAACTTTTATATACCGCACTATTTACAGTCAGCGCGGTTTACATAGAACAATGAAACATCAGATAAGATACATATTATCCGTATTATTTTTACATAGAACAGGAACAAAAAACTTGGGTAACCAGGGTAATTATTTACAAAGAAAACTAAACACTGACTAATTACATATGAACAGAATATAGCCTGAAAAGAATCTTGTTAGTATGAGAGAGGGGTATGAAGAATTACTGAGTTAACAGAGGTTACGTGTTAAGAGCATGATTGGTGCTGTTTGAGTGAGCTTGTGTTATTATGTTTTCTGGAAAATATTTGACGAAAAGGTGATGCTTCAAGGCCTTTTTAAACTGGGATAGATCAGCAATGGCCCTAATGTGTGGTGGGAGGGTGTTCCACAGTTTTGGAGCGCATAAACTGAAGGAACGGTTTACAGTTGCGGAAATGCATCTTAAAGACTCTTTTGGAACTTTTAGCAAGTTTAATTCCGTGGTTCTTCTAAGCCTGTTGGAAGGGATTGGTTGGATCAACTCCGATAGTGAGGGGGGAGCAAGTCCTTTGTGAGCTTTGAAGGCTAGTAGCAGAGTTTTGAATGTAATTCTAGCTTGGATAGGCAGCCAGTGTAATTGTTTCAGGAGAGGTGTTACATGTTCTCTTTTTGGTGCCCCGAAAAGCACTCTTGCTGCACTGTTTAATGCTAGTTGAAGCGGGATAAGAGTAGATTGGGGGAGACCCTGTAAAATACAGTTTGCGAAGTCAAAGTGTGGGATAATTAGAGCTTGGTAGACTGTGCGGAAATCATCTGGATCAATCAGTTGGCGGAGGTGTCTGAGGGAGCGAATTTTAAAATAAATTGCCCTTACAGTGTTGGCTATGTGGATCTTCATATCTAGATTCTGATCAAGTGTAACTCCAAGGTAACGGATGTGAGATTTTACTTGCAGCTTGGCATCTTGAACTTCAAGGAATGTGGGTGGTGTGAACTTAGAGTCCCTTGAGATAAAAAGAACCTCTGTTTTTTTGTTCTGGATTCTGAGATTTTGAATTAGTAGCCAATCTGAGATGGCGTTAAAACAGTTGGTTATGGGGGTGAGGTTGATCTTGTCTATGCAGAACGGCATATATAATAACACGTCATCGGCATATATCATATAGTTGACATTGAAGGACCTGATAATGTTGCATAAGGGTTGCATGTAGATGTTGAATAATAGTGAAGACAAAGAGGAACCTTGCGGGACTCCTTGTTCTTGGTGAAACGGATCTGATGTTTCACCATTTGAGCGGACCTGTTGCCATCTATCTGAGAGGTATGAGATACACCATTCGAGAGCATTTCCACAAAGGCCCTTCTCTTTTAGGCGGAAAATGAGAAGATCGTGACATACCGAGTCAAAAGCAGCCGCAATATCTAAAAAGATGAGAACAAAGCCTTGTTTGATGTTGTCGATACCAGAATTTAGGCTGTTGAGGAGTGAGGTAAGGAGCGTTTCGACCCCGTGGTATTCCCTGAATCCATGTTGACAGGTATCCAAAGGCGCTTCAGTATCGATATGGTCTTGCAGTTGTCTGTAGGCTATTTTTTCGATTATTTTAGCAAGAGTAGGTATGCTGGAGATAGGTCGGTAAGAGTCTGTTTTGTGTGGATCTAACTTGAGATTTTTTAGTAGAGGTCTGATGGAAGTCTGTTTGAGGGCAGCAGGGAATGAGCCGGTATCAAATGATAGGCTTATGATCTTGGATATTATTGGAGCAAGCTCTTTGCGAAGGTCCTTTATCCAAAAGGCTGGACACGGATCAGTGTGTGCTGTGGATAAGTTGAGAGATGAGATTATATCTTCAATTAGCTTCAAAGAGGGGGTTGAGAATGAAGTTAAAGGAGCTGGGAGCCCATGAGTATTGAGGATAGGGGGTATTGTAATTTTATTTGTACAACACATCTTAGATTGTATGTAAAGGGCATATTCTTGTGGGTTGATTTCACATTGTTGTTCCTGTGAAGGTTCTTTGGCTAATTTCTTGACAAGTGTAAATAGATCATGGGGTTTGTTTATAGCACGTTTAAGGGTGTCTGTATGATATAGTTTCATTTTTTCTGAAATAGCTTTACGGTGGGCTTCAAGATGTTGCATGTATGCAGTCTGATTGGTATTGGTGCGTGACCTCCTCCAGATAATCCACTGGAGGGATATTTGTATTACTTTGCTTACCCCTTAATGCAGCATCTTCAGCGCCGCCGAGTATTGCTTCAAAGGATATTTCCTTAAAGGATGTCTTGGCTGCGGTTTACAGGATTAAAGGGGTTCTTACTGGTACCCTTGTGCAGCTCTGTGATTTTTATTTATTTATTTATTTAACAGAGTTTTTTTTATACCATGTTATCATTTCAATCATTGTAACTTAAACTTGGTAATGTACATTAAACAGGGACATTGATAACTTGGATTTTTCTGAGCAATGGAGGGTTAAGTGACTTGCCCAAGGCCACAAGGAGTGCTGGTGGGAATTGAACCCTGGTCTCTTGGTTCCCAAGCCAGTGCTCTAACCATTAGGCTACTCCTCCATGCCACATTTTTCCCATTATACTGCCACTATGTTGCAGAGTCATGGGGAATCACTTCAGGCTTTTGGTGAGCAAGTTTGTAAAATGGAGGGGGGATGGGGGAGTCGTTCAGGCATCAGGAGGCAACTCCTTTATCAAGGATAGTTTTCTTTTACACACTAAATTGGAAATCTTGGAGAATCATGCCTGTGTGTGCAACCTTAATTTTTGAATTTTCCTGTTGTCCAGCTTCTTTCTCGTTTGGAGCTCTTTAAGATGTATGTAAAAGATGTTTTGCTGTATGATTCCTTTTTGGAATCATCTGTCTCTTTAATCTACTATTTACTGCAGAGTTTTATAATAAAGACTCCACAGGGTATAGCAGATGAACAACTTGATATTGATGAATTAAACTTGACTCAGTTCTTGGAAACCTCTTTAGATAAGGTATCTAAGAGAGCAACTTTACTAGTGACGTTCTCCTCGGAGAGGGAGAAGGCCACTATTATGAAGCTTTATTTTTTTAAGAAAGATGCCCCCTTTTGTGGGCAGATTCTTCAAATATTTCTGGATGTAGCCAAAGCTATTCAGCTTCGTTGGAAGTCTTTTTTATAATTAAAATCTAAGGTTCTCGCAAAGAGTCGGTACATTCTATCTAAAATTTCCCTTTAGATGTATTGTTAACTATTCTGGTAACAAGTTCATTTTTACTGAGGTTCCTCAGCTTCGGTGCTTTCTGGTGGACAAAGGTTCTGATATATTGTGATTTATAGTTGCTTGTGCTTGTCTGGATGGTTAAATTAGGGGTTTTCCATTTTTGCCGATGGCCTCAGCCAGCCAGTGTTTCTCTTAATGTGGATTTTAGTAACTCTTCCTTTTTTCTTTTTTTTCTGGATTGTATTATTTTTATGTGAAAACTTTTTTTATTAGTATAACCAGCAACACCGTACACAACCAACATCACATTGCAATAGTACAATAACAGTGATCCAGTAGTAAAGCACAGGGAAAACAGACAAGTGCATACCCCCCACCAAACCATAAATAAACATACCCAGAGAAAATTGTAACGAAAGAAAGAGACAGCAGATGTGGCGTAGGAAATTCACTCCAAACCAACAGCTGTACTCACACACACATCTTCATAGCCTAAGAGGTAGGCACCCTCAAAGCAGCAGACAGACATCCCCAGCCAAGCCGCGCCCCCCCCCCCCCCGAGAGCACCCACAGATCAGTGTTGCCCGGGACCCCCGACAGGGAAGAGCACGGAGAACTCGGACAAGCCCAGGGTGGTTCCTGCTCCCGAGCCTATCCCCATCCAAGCAACAGTCCCCCCGGGGTCCCCCTACGGTACCCCCCCTCCCCAACACCCATCCCATACCGCCCGCCCTACCCCCCCCCCGGTAGCGTCTAACCAACCCCAACAGCCCCCCCCCAACCCAACTAACAAAGGTGCGGTGCGGCCAAGCCAATAATAAGCAGGCACACCCATCCCAGAGATAAGAATAAGGGATAGAGGAGGCCCAACGGACACCAGCCGTAAAGTCATGAAAAGGCAAGGGACAAAGTGGAGAGACTAAAACAACAAAACAAAACAAAAACCAGGAGCAGAACCCTCAAGGCATGCTCAGGACCCTGCTGCGCTCCCTCCATGGTAAGGAATGTAGGTGGGGTCCCCAACTATCCAAAAAACACTGCCAATGGCGTGCCGCCCCACGGGCCCGCAACATCTCCAAAAGCAAGAGTCTATGGAGCTGTATCCGCCACAGGCCATATGTGGGTCCCTTAGCCTCAAGCCACCACTGCAGGAGAACTTGACGGGCAGACACCAGTACCAAACGGAGCCAGCGCAGAATCCCGGGACCGAGTTCTTCCCCCAGGAGCTCTCCCAAATGTCCAAGACAACGTTCCCTGCGGACAGAACCACCGGACGCTGGAGACAAATCGCCAAGTAGCCAAATATGCGCCCCCAATAGGCCCGGATCAGCGGGCAGCTCCAAAACATATGCCCCAGTGATGCCTTGGGTGTTGCACATCGGGGGCAACAGTGTGTAGTCCCCACCCCTGCGCGCCAAGCCCTCAAGGGGGCAAAATGCAAGCGACGTATAATTTTGTATTGGATATCCCTATGCGGAACGGACACGTTTAATAAGGCAATACTAGCCAAACTACTAAGCAACCCCTCCTCCCCAACCTCCTCACCCAACTCCTCAGTCCAGGCGGCCGCTAGAGCAGCCACCCCAATCGGCGAGGCCCCCTCCCACAACATTTTATGTAACCACGACACCCGTGTCCCAGTCTCACCCCCCATTAATGCCACTTCAACCGCCGAAGAGATCTCCGTCCTCAGAGCGACCGCAGGTATCGAACGGACAAAGCTACGGAGTTGGGCATATAAGAAGAGGTCGCGCTGCCCTAAGGGAAAGAGTTGACAGAGTACGGGAAAACCCATCATCTCACCTGCGGGGGTGACCACGTGCTCAAGATTCAGAATCCCCAGGAGCTCCCACCGTGCGAACTGCGAACCCCCCATACCTGGAGCAAAATCCGGGTTTCCCCGAATAGGAAGATAAGGAGAAGAGCTCGCGCATATCCCCTTCCCTTGACAAAATATCCGCCACGCCTTCCGCACCGGAGTGAGGATCAACTTCGAGAAATTGCCATCAAGCCCTTTAGCTGGAGCCGCGTGCAAGAGGTACCTCAAATGAAAGGGATGTGCTGCGCCTCGTAGCATCGCCATAGGGGAATAGTCCTCCAAATCCCACAACCAATCACGGGCGAAGTGTAACAAACAAGCAAGATTGTATTTCTGTATATTAGGAAAGCCCATCCCGCCCAAATTGCGAGGCTGACTAAGGATCTCAAGACGGACCTGTGGCCGGCGCCCCTGCCAGAGAAACCTGTTCAGCAACCGTTCCAAGCGTCGAAGATCGAGGCGTTGCAAGAGTAACGGGAGAGTTTGGAGCAGATATAAAATCTTAGGGAAAATGACCATTTTACATAGAGCTACCCGCCCGCCCAGAGACAACGGTAGATCACGCCACTTGTCCACACAGGTCTCCACCGCCTGTAGCACCTTAGAAACATTCAAACGATATAGGTCCCCGGTATTCCCCGGTAGATATATACCTAGGTATTTGAAATGACCACTCGCCCACTTTAAGGGGAATGTGCCCATCCATCCCTGCCGGCCGCCCTCCCCTATCAACATGGCTTCGGATTTGTCAAGGTTAAGGCGGAACCCTGAGGGAACCCCATAATCCCGAATAAGCTGTAACAAGTGCGGAAGTCCAGTGTGGGGGTCACCTAGATGTACCAATAAGTCATCCGCAAATGCCGCTACGCAGAACTCCTCCCTCCCCACCGGGACACCATGAAAGTGTGTAGCGGAACGAATCTGCAGTAAAAGCGGCTCCAGAGTTAAAACAAACAGGAGGGGTGACAATGGGCAACCCTGGCGCGTCCCCTTCTGGATCTCAAAGTCTGCAGTCAGTCCTCCATTAATCATCAGAGCTCCAAGCGGATTGGCATACAGGAGTCGAATTACATCCACAAACATTCCCGTGAAGCCCATCGCGTCCAAGACTTGATACATAAACCCCCAATTTACTCTGTCGAACGCTTTTTCAGCGTCGAAACTGATGAGCAGGGAGCTCTGTCCTGCCCGTCGGCTAGCACAGAGAGCAAGATCCGCTGGAGGCTATACGCGGCATGACGACCACGAACAAAACCCACCTGATCCCGGTGTATCAGCGTCGGCAAAAAGTTGGCTAACCGATCCGCCATAATTTTTGCGAGAATCTTGATATCAACATTTAAAAGCAAGATAGGGCGGTAAGAACCCGGAAGAAGAGGATCCCGTCCCGGCTTGGTTAAAATAGTAACCACCGCTTTATTTGGCTCATATGGGAAGACCCCTCTCCGAATCAAATCCTCAAAGTAGCCTACCAGGGGGACAACCACCGCATCCCCCAAAGTTTTATAAAATTCGCCCCTGTAACCGTCCACGCCCGGGGCCTTTCCATTTTTGAGATTCTTAATCCCTACCTGCACCTCCCTCCCCGAGATAGGCTGATTGAGAGCTTGTAAGTGCTCTTCACGAAGGCGCGGCAGAGCACAACCCGCCAAAAACGATCGCCCCTCCTGCTCGCCGCTCCCCTCCTTGGCGTACAGATCCCGAAAAAAATCCCAAAAGACCCGCTCAATATCGGCCGTGTTGCGGCGGATAGTACCATCCGCATGCCGGACTGCCCCAACACGCTGGGGCCCCCCCGCGGGCCGCACCAGGGAGGACAACAGCTTCCCCGCTTTATTACCATACTGATACAACTGATAGCGGTAGTATAGCATTGATTTTTGGGCTCTGCTATGGAGAAGCATCTCCAATTCAGTCTGAATGTCCCGCATATGGCAGTAAGTCGCATCCGTCCTATGCCCAGCTACCACCCGCCGTGCCTTACCCAGTTCACGCTCGAGTAACAAAATCCGTCGGTGCAACCTCTTGCGTTTTTGGCAGTGATAGCTGATAATCTCCCCGCGCAGAACCGCCTTCCCTGCCTCCCAAAGAAGAGCAGGAGAGATATCCGGCTGCTCGTTGACATCCAGGTATTCCTTCCACCGTGCGCGAAGGTGTGCCTCAAAGAACGCATCCCCACAAAGATCTAACGGATATCTCCAAAGACGATTACGACGAGGACCGGCTTCCCGGAGCTCTAGGAGTACCATCGCATGGTCAGACAAGACGGAGGACCCAATCTCGGCCCTGGAGACCAAATTGAATAGCGAGTCCGAAACCAGAAAGAAGTCGATACGAGACCACGTGCCATGTGCCCGGGACATATGAGTGTAGTCCCGCTCACCCGGGTGTAAGACCCGCCAAATGTCCACAAGGTGGTGCGCTTCGCAAAGTCCCCATAATCGTCGTCGAGCCCTCCGATCACCCCCTCCCACCGCGCCGGAGCGGTCCATCGCAGCCTCCAACACTTCGTTGAAATCCCCTCCCAATATTACCTGATAACCACCGGTATCAGCGAGGAAGCGAGTAAGCCCCAAGTAAAACCGAGAGTCATAAACATTCGGCCCATAGGCGGAACACATAGCCACTTTAGCTCCATTTAGCAGGCCCCACACACAGACATACCGGCCCTCGGGATCCACTACCACCCGCTCCTCCACCCAGTTTGCGGATTTGGTGAGTAGGATTGCTACCCCCCTCTTCCTCCCCACCGCCTGAGCCCCATATAAATGCGTGATTGGACCCTTGCACAACTTCGCGTGCTCCGCTTCTGACTGATGCGTCTCCTGCAACATGATGGCATGCAAGCGTTGGCGTTTAAGATACTGGAAAACTTTATAGCGCTTTATAGGGGAACCCAACCCACAGACATTCCAAGAGGCTATTCTGGTAGTATCACCCAGGATCATAAACCCAACAGATCACCCAGAAAAAACTAGTCCCACCTACAGCAAAGCAGAAGCCCCCCCAGCCTGGGGCCCCCACCCTCCAGAACACCACAGCCCCTCTAGACAGCCATGCCCACACAATCATCAACCAACATCCATCCAGCACCGCACTTACACCTCTCTGGTAACCATTCACCCCCCCTCCCCCTACCCACCATCCCCTTGAACAATAACCCCATAACCATACTAGCCTCCCACAGCCCCCCCACCCCACCCTCAGACCCCCCCCCCTCCCCACTACCCCACTAGCATCCACCCCCAGCCAGGCAAACGGCACTGGCACCACCATGACTTCCTGAGCATGAGGAGCCCTCCTCCCCCCACCCCAACCCAAGTGCAAACTCCCCGTCCCTGATTCCACCCCCCCCATCACAAACAGGGCCTAATCCATACAGCTACCAATATTCAAATAGCTAGCATAAGCCTACTCCCTCACCGGAAACCCCGAAAGGGGGGGAACATTATCTTGACCCAGGGCCCTAAGACAAAACCGCGAGGGAGGTCCCAAAAGATGGTCCCCCTCCCCCCCCCCCCGGGCCCCAGCCCACGGTTCCGTGCACAGCAGGCAAACACAATGGAAAGACACCAACACAGCAGCGCATGCTATCCATGGTCACAATCCACCCTGGATTTAATAGCAGGGCCCCTCTGTGCACAAAACGGCCCACCCTCGGGCACCACCAGCAAGCTCACCGCGGGGGGCCCCCTCCCCACGCCCCGGTGGGCAGCGCCGAGGGGACACCCCGCCGCAAACACCCACCCGGTATCATTCAGGGAAAGAACCACCCCCCCAAGCCGCAAGTCTTAAGAAACAGTGAACGCTAGGGCATGGGCAGTAAACCATTATTGCTCAGTAGCGTAACACCAGGGGGGTGGGGGGTAGAAAGCAACAAGGGACGGAAAACCAGAATTAAAGAGGAAAAGCTAGTAGAAAGAAAGAAATATATTGCAGCCAAATGATAGCTAATGAGAAAAAACAAAAACAGAAAGGGAGGGACGAAAAAAATGGAAGTAAGAGAAAAGAATGTAAAAAGGGGGAGATGTGAAAAGCGCCCAGACACAAACAAGGAGAAGAGAGAAAAACCCGTATACCCCTTCCCGCCCAAAGTCACTTTCCCGCAATCCAAGTACAACACTCCCCGCATACAGGTACCAAACGCGCCTAGCGTGGAGCGTATGTAAAGAGAATTTAACAAAGTAAAACATTATTAAACATAGTTAAGGGGGACCCAACAGCACTTACAACAGAGAAAGGGGGAAAGACTCCAATATAGCCAGGCATCCCCCATGGGAAGGGTCAAAACGTCCAGCACTGCAATGCTATTAAACACATAACAAAGGTGCTTCAAGTCCCCTCAAATGTCCCGGCAAAAAACCAGTCTGCACGCAGGGCCCAGCAGCCAGTAATCGAGGTAAAGTCATCAGGCCCCGATCGCCTTGTATTCCCAGCTAGATCCAGAATCCGGCATACCCAGTACTAGGGGACCAAGGCGGCATCGGTAGGGCCTGCCACCGCGTTCCAAGCAATCTACGTGTTGCAAAGTGGAAAGAGGAGCGCGGCTGAAGAAGTACAGCGCTCTCTCCCTCCACAGCACTCCATCCATCAACCCAGGGCGTTACAGTATACCAGCGCTTCCTCCGGGGATGAGAAGGCACGACGGCCGCTGGCAGTGTCCACCCGCAAGATCGCCGGATAGGCTAACGTGAAACGGATGCCCTTCTCCACAAGGCGCCCACATATCTCCTTGAAGGCCTTCCGCCTAAGGGAAACCCCAGCAGAGTAATCCTGAAAAATCAGGATCCGGGGAGCAGTAGCATTGGATCTTCGCGCCTGTCGCGAAGCCCGCAGGACCCCCTCCTTTTGCGCTTCGTTCAAGAAACGTGCTATAACTGCACGGGGCCGATTATCTCCCGCTCGGAGGGGTCCTAGCCGGTGTGCTCTCTCCAAAACAATGCCCCCAGTACCCTCCTCCAAAGGCAGGTGGGCCGGCAGCCATCGCTCCAGATATGCCCGCAGCTCCCTATCAGGCACAGTCTCCTCAACGCCAATAAAGCGAAGATTATTCCTTCTACTCCGATTTTCCAGGTCCTCCAGTTTTTCTTGCTGTTTAACAAGGGCCTCTTCCAGCTTTTTGACCCGGGCCGCTTCCTGCACCCGCGTATCTTCTAGGGCGCCAACGCGGTGCTCAACTAGCTCGACCCGATTAGCAAAGTCAGTCACTGCTTGCCCCACGGCGGCCAGTTGTGTTGCCAGGCCCCCGAGACGGTCCTCCAGCGCCTCCACTACCGCTCGGGATACCTCTGTCACCATCGCTGCGGTGTCTACGGGCCCCGGGCTCTCCGGTGCCCCCTCCGCCGTCTTGGCATCTCCTCCACGGGGCCTCTCACGCCGGATCGTCTTTGCCGCCATGCAGCGTGTGCGCTCGGCCGGGCAGGCACTTCGGGCTGGCTCCAGCGAGAAAGAAGTAGCTCTTCCTCCCCGGCGCAGTAGGTAGGCTGAAAAAGCAAGAAATCTGGGTATGGGGAGAAAGAGGGCTCCGGAGCTAAGAGAGGTGCGTCTCTCCTAGTTCACCATGCCACCGGAAGTCTCGATTGTATTATTTTTATTTGATGTGTTTGGAAGTTTTGCTATACCTATGTATAGTTTTGTATTTTGCTAAATTCTCAAATTAAAAAAAAAAATCCTAGGACCTGTCCTCCAGGTGATGTAAAACCCTCTCGCACCGAGGAAGTTTCTCCAGGGCCATATGCCCATGAGGGAAGGGCTAGGACAGCCGTCATACTTGGTGATTCGATCATTAGGCATGTAGATAGCTGGGTGGCTGGTGGACGTGACGATCGCCTGGTAACATGTCTGCATGGTGCGAAGGTAGTGGACCTCATGCATCACCTAGATAAGGTCTTAGATAGTGCTGGGGAGGAGTCTGCTGTCTTGGTACATGTCAGTACCAATGACATAGGAAATGTGGTACAGAGGTTCTGGATGCTAAATTTAGGCTTTTAGGTAGGAAGTTGAAATCCAGAACTTCCAGGGTAGCGTTCTCCGAAATGCTTCCAGTTCCACGCGCAGGACCCAAAAGGCAGGCAGAGCTCCGGAGTCGTAATGCGTGGATGAGACGATGGTGCAAGGATAAGGGTTTTGGATTTGTTAGGAACTGGGGAATATTCTGGGGAAAGGAGGGGCTTTTCCGAAGGGATGGGCTTCACCTTAACCGAGATGGAACCAGGCTGCTGGCATTAACCTTTAAAAAGGAGAGAGAGCAGCTTTTAAACTAGATAATAGGGGAAAGCCAACAGTCGCCCAAGAGTGCATAGTTCAGGAGAATGTAGCCTTGAAGGATACTACCAAAAGCAGAGAGATTCCAAAAAAGAGAAAAGTAGCCCAAATGCCCTCGAGTATGAAGCAGACAGAGCTTAAAGATCCCAAATTACCCATGCATACCAATAGCCAAATTAATATGAATAAAATACAGTCTCTAAAATGCTTGTATGCAAATGCTAGAAGTCTAAAAAATAAGATGGGAGAGTTAGAATATATAGCACTAAATGAGAGGTTAGATATGATTGGAATCTCAGAGACATGGTGGAAGGAGGACAACCAGTGGGACACTGTGATACCTGGGTACAAACTATATCGTAATGATAGAGCTGATCAAATTGGTGGAGGGTCTACGCTCTATGTTAGAGAGGGCATTGAGTCAGAAAGGATTAAAGTTTTGCAGGAAACAAAATTTGTTGTAGATGGATTGAAATTCCATGTAAAAAGGGGAAGGCGATGGCAGGGGGGTGTACTATCGATCGCCTGGCCAGAATAAACAAATGGATGATGAAATGCTCAAAGAAATCAAGGAAGCTAACAAAAGTTACAGCACAGTAATAATAATGGGTGATTTCAATTACCCCAGTATCGACTGGGTCAGTGTAACAGCAGGACATGCTAGGGAGATAAAGTTCCTTGATGAAATAAATGACTGCTTCTTGGAGCAGCTGTTTCATGAACCGACCAGAGGGGAAGCCATATTGGACCTAATTCTTAGTGGAACACCAGATCTGGTGCAAGAGATCCTAAGGGTGTTGGGGCCACTTGGCAATAGTGATCATAACATGATCGCGTTTGATTTAATTAGTGGAGGAGGGATAGTAAGGAAATCCACAGTACTACCTTTTAACTTTCGAAAGGGAGACTATGATAAAATGAGGAAATTGGTTAAGAAAAAACTAAAAGGAGCAGTTACAAAAGCTAAAGACTTGCATCAAGCTTGGGTGTTGCTGAAAAATACTGTCTTGGAAGCTCAGACCAGCTGTATTCCACGCTTTAAGAAAAGTGGAAGGAAGTCCAAAAAACTGCCAGCATGGTTTAAAGGTGAGGTCAGAGAGGCTGTTGTTGCCAAAAAGGCATCTTTCAGGAAATGGAAAAAAGAGCCAAACGACGAAACCTGGAAACATCACAAGCACTGGCAAGTTAAATGCAAGGCATTGATAAGGCAAGCAAAGGGAGAATTTGAGAAGAAGCTTGCTGCAGAAGCAAAAACACATAATAGACTTTTTCAAGTACATTCGTAGCAAAAAACACATACGTTTATAGTTACCCTGTTGCTCCAAGTTTAAACTCCTGTTCAATGTAAGCACAGAACAGTCTTCTGACTGTGCAACCTTTGTTATATGTAAACCGCACTGATAACAAATAGCACGGTATATAAAAGTTGTTAAATAAATAAATAATAAATAATGAGAGAGTCAAGTGGTCCATTAGATGATAGAAGGGTTAAAGGGGCACTAAGAGGCAACAAGGTGATAGCGGAGAGACTGAATGAATTCTTTGCTTCGGTCTTTACTGAGGAAGATGTAGGGATGTTACCCATGACTGAAGTGGTATTTAAAGGTGCGGAAGAATTGAAGGAAATATCGATACATCAGGAAGATGTAGTACAACTATTAGATAAACTGAAGAGTAGCAAATGACCTGGGCCGGATGATATACATCCACGGGTGTTGAGAGAACTGAAATATGAGATTTCAGACCTGCTATTAGTAATCGGTGAACTATCATTAAAATCATCGGTAATACCTGAAGATTGGAGGATGGCGAACGTAACACCAATTTTTAAAAAGGGTTCCAGGGGTGATCCGGGAAACTACAGACCGGTGAGCCTGACGTCAATACTGGGAAAAATGGTAGAAACCATCATAAAGAAAAAAATTGCTGAACATGTAGATAGTCATGGCTTAATGGGAGACAGCCAACATGGCTTTAGACAAGGAAGATCTTGTCTTACTAATCTGTTATGTTTTTTTGAAGGTGTGAATAAACAGGTAGACAAAGGTGAGTCGGTTGATATAGTGTATTTGGACTTTCAGAAAGCCTTTGACAAGGTCCCTCATCAGAGACATTTGGCAAAACTAAAGAGTCATGGGATAGGAGGCAGTGTACTATTGAGGAGCAGGAACTGGTTAAAAGATAGAAAGCAGAGGGTGGGGCTAAATGGCCAATTTTCCCAATGGATAAAGGTGAATAGTGGTGTACCCCAGGGATCTGTGCTGGGTCCACTGCTTTTTGACATATTCATAAATGACCTGGAAAAGGGAATAACGAGTGAGGTTATTAAATTTGCAGATGACACAAAACTATTTAAAGTTGTTAAAACCCAAGAGGATTGTGGAAAATTGCAAGAGGATCTTGATAAATTGGAAGACTGGGCATCAAAATGGCAGATGAAATTTAATGTGGACAAGTGCAAAGTTATGCACCTAGGGAAGAACAAACCAAACTATAGTTACACGATGCAAGGTTTAACATTAAGAACCACCACCCAGGAAAAAGATTTAGGTGTCATTGTGGATAACATGTTAAAACCCTCGGCCCAGTGTGCAGCGGCGGCCAAGAGAGCAAATAGAATGCTAGGTATCATAAGGAAAGGAATGGAAAATAAAACAAAGGATATTATAATGCCTCTATATCATTCCATGGTGTGACCGCACCTTGAATATTGTGTGCAATTCTGGTCGCCGTATCTTATTAGAAAAGGTTCAGAGAAAAGCCACCAAAATGATAATGGGGATGAAGAAAGGCTAAAAAGGTTAGGGCTCTTTAACCTGGAAAAGAGATGGCTGAGGGGAGATATGATAGAAGTCTATAAATTAATGAACGGAGTGGAACGGGTAAACGTAGATCAATTGTTTACGTTATCGGAATATAGAAAGACTAGGGGACATGCAATGAAGCTACAGGGTAAACTATTTAAGACTAATAAAAGAAAATATTTTTTCACTCAATGTGTAATCAAACTCTGGAATTGGTTACCGGAGGATGTAGTAAAGGCTGTTAGTGTAGCTGGGTTTAAAAAGGGTTTGGATAAGTTCCTGGAGGAAAGGCCCATAAACCATTATTAAGAAGGGACCCAGGATATCAATGCTTGACCCAATACAAGCATTTTGGAACTTGTGTCTTTTGGGGAAACTGCTAGGTACGTATGACCTAGATTGGCCACTGTTGGAAACAGGATACTGGGCTTGATGGACCTTGGTCTGACCCAGTATGGCATATCTTATGTTCTTATGTGGAGTAGATTGGGTAAATGAAAATTGATCGTTTACTCTTTCAAAAAGTACAAAGACTAGCAAGATTCCACAAAATTGCAAAGTAATACATTTAAAACAGATAAAATAGTTGCTTTCTCAAAATAGCCTTTGGAACTCATTGCCGGCAGATGTGGTAAAAGCAGCTAGTGAAGTTGGGTTTAAAAAAGGTTTGCACCAATTCTTAGAGGAAAAGTTCAAAAGGTTCATAGTTTAGTTAATAGCTTGTTGTACTTGATATACTCCTTTTCTAGATAATCAAGATGGTTTACAATCAATAGTAAAAATATGAACAATTAAGAAAGGAACGCCATAATGATAGGAAAGCGAAGTGAGAGCAGAATGAAAGACAGAACTGCACAACTCAGTAGTCCTTGTCATGAGCCCAGCCCGATCACAAAGGCCTGCTTGAAAAGACATCTTTAATAGAACTTTAAACTTTGCATAGCTGAGCTCAAGACAGACATTGGAGGGTAAGCAATTCCATAATGAGGGGGCAATAAAGAGGAAAGCTCAATTCCTATACTTTCATAGTTTGTTTTCGAAGATGGAAAAATGTAGATGTGGAGAAATCTACTGCTTATCCTTGGGGATAAGTAGCATGGAACTGGCTACCTTTGGAATATGCCATGTCCTTGGAAACAGGATACTGGGCTCAATGGACCATTCGCAGTTCTAATGTTTATAAAGAAAACATATGCAGCTCTCGTGTGTTTGTATAAAAGAGGCTCCCAAAACAGTAGCATACAAATCTTCTTGCAGGATATACACCTGCTTCGAGGCAGGTACAGATACTGTACACAAGTACTTTATAAAATAGGCGTGTATCTCACATCCCCATCTCAGCTATGCCCAAACACTACCCCAGGAATGCCCACAGAGAATACATCTGTAAACCGCTCTGATACACACAGTAAAGGGAAGTATATTAAGTATCTAAAATCATAAAATATGGATACCACTTAAAAGCAGGCAGTATGAGGGTCTTGCTCCATCTCAGGTCCAGTCCAGCATTTTCAGGCTCCAGGTCCAGCAGGCAGACATCTGGTAGTCTTTTCAGGTCCCTCTGGTGGTCTGCTCTCTAAAAAAAGAGTCCAGAAACTACCTTTTATGGCCTCCCCTAGCAGGGAGATCTATCTCTGGGGTTCCCCTGTACATTAGGGTGAGTGATCCACTGGTCCCAAAGTCCATGTTTGGTGGCATCCCTTCCCATGCTGGGGTCAGCCCTCCCCCCCCCCTTTTTCTGGGCAACTGTCCCCTCCCGAGGTCCAAAGTAGCCCTCACTAGGGTCCTTTGTATCAACACATAATGTGAATACTATGCAAATTTGGTCAGAAATATGCAAATTAAGTCTTCCCAATATCCTTCAATTTACACAAACATACATAGAAACAGAGAAACATGATGACAGAAAAAGACCACATGGCCTATCTAGCCTGTCCTTCCACATCAACCACAACAGTCCCCTTTTTTCCTTTAGAGATCCTCTGTGTTTGTCCCATGTTTCTTTGAATTCAGATACTGTCCTCATCTCTACCACCTCCACTGGGAGACTATTCCACAGATCCACCACTCTTTCCATAAAGAAATATTTCCACATATCACTCCTGCATCTATCCCCTTTCACCCACATCCTATGTCCCCTCGTAGCAGAGCTTGCATTCAATCGAAAGAGGCTCTTCCCCTGTGCATTTATGCCATGGAGGTATTTAAATGTCTCAATGATATCCCCTTTATCCCGCCTTTCCTCTAAGGTGTACATATTAAGATCCTTAAGTCTGTCCTCATATGCTTTATAATGAAGACCACTAACCATTTTAGTAGCCACCCTCTGTACTGACTTCATTCTGTTTATATCCTTTTGAAGATGCGGTCTCCAGAATTGCACACAATACTCCAAAATGAGGTCTCACCAAAGACATACAGAGGCACTATCACCTCCTTTCTTCTGCTAGCCATTCCTCTCTCTATGCACCCAAGCATCCTTCTAGCTCCTTTCTACCTGTTTAGCTACTTTAAGATCATCAGACACAACCACGCCTAGGTCCCGCTCTTCTTTAGTGGACAAAAGTACTTCACCCTCTATACTGTATCGCTCCCTTGGACTGCAGCTGCCCAAATGTATGACCTTGCATTTTTTAGCATTAAATCTCAGCTGCCAAATTCTAGACCATTCTTCAAGCTTAGCTAGATCCCTCCTCATGTTATCGATACCTTCCTGGGTATCTACTCTAGTGCAGATTTTGGTATCATCCGTAAAGAGGCAAACCTTACCTGACAGTCCTTCCGCTATATCACTAATAAAGATGTTAAAAAGAATTGGACCAAGGATAGATCCCTGGGGCACACCACTGGTAACCTCCATCTCCTCAGAGTGAACTCCATTTACCTGTACCCTTTGTTGCCTCCCATTCAACCAATTTTTAGCCCAAGCAGTAACAATGAATTCCCCTCCTGTAAGTCTCAGATTCAGCCGGGTTGCATGCCAAGTGTGGAATTACCTGGACACTCTGCCATCTTCCATGTAGCTACTTGTTGCTACTACCACCCTGAGTCTGGTGGGTTATTCACTGACTGAATGTCCATGGGGGTCTCTTCAGGGACTAGTTGCTGCTCATTTCCCAGCTCTATCTCTCCCCCCTGCTGGGGGTCCCCTTTATCCTCCCCAAAAGGGTTTATCTCCATGGGATTCTGGGCCAAGTCCTTCATCTGTCTTTCCACCTCCCTCTCATCCCACGTGTTGTCAGGGAGCTGGGCTCTATGTCTGCTGGCCATGGAGGGAGCAGGGGTTCAGGCCCTTCCTTGGCCCCTGGGTATCCTTGTCTGCCGCTCTAGCGAACTCCTCCTAGATCGCCAGAATCACGGTAGCGTGCAACATTTTAAGGGACGCCGCACTTTCAGCAAAATGTATGTAGACAAAGACCTAACAGCGTTAACACTGCACAAAACCGTATATGCTATCTACTGGACATACTTGTGAGAACTATAATACCCAGAATTGTCCTATTAAAATGTTCTACTAATATAGAGCGAGATATATGACAATAGTCAAGGAAGACCGTCACTAGCCCGCATGTAATACCCGGGTAAAAATCCTTCCGCATAGGCCTTTGAACGAGCTACTGACTGTTAACATTGTATTAAAGTAATCAAGTCTATGCATAGTATTCACTGTTACACAAAAGTCATTACTGTAAAATATAGCCATTGCTACATTAATTAGTCCCCGCTATACGGATTATACGGAAGAAACTCTGAAAATTGCCCAGAAACGCAGAGAAGCTAAAGCCAGAGGAGAAAGAAAGACAATCGCAGAACTCAACAGAGATTTCCAACGTGCAGCAAGACAGGACAAGGAAAAGTACTACAACGACACATGCAAGGAAATAGAAGCAGAAACTATTAGAGGAAGAACAAGATCGGCTTTCCTAAAGCTACGAGAGTTAAAGAAAAAGTTCCAGCCTCGAACCGGAATGTTACAAGATGCTCAAGGTTCTATGTTGAATGATGCTGAGAAGATCAAGAAAAGGTGGAAGGAATATACAGAGTTTTTATATGATAAAGATCAAGTGGACCAACAGCCGTTTCAACCTGTACCTTATGATCGGGAACCATTGGTGATGAAAGAAGAAGTAGAAGCAGCATTGAAAGCCTTATCAAAGAACAAAGCACCAGGCATTGATGGCATTCCTATGGAAGTATTGCAGCAATCTGATGCAGCTGTTACCATACTTACAAGGCTCTGCCAAGAAATATGGAAGACAACATCATGGCCAACTGACTGGAAAAGATCTGTGTTTATACCAATACTAAAGAAAGGTGATCCAACTGACTGCGGAAATTATCGAACAATCGCTCTGATCCCACATGCCAGCAAGATTCTACTGAAGATTATTCAAAAGAGACTACAGCCATATCTGGAACAAGAACTACCTGAAGTGCAAGCAGGGTTCAGGAAAGGGCGAGGAACTAGAGACATCATTGCAGATGTGAGATGGATCCTTGAAAAGACTAAAGAATACCAAAAGGATATCTATTTGTGCTTTATCGACTATAGCAAGGCTTTTGACTGTGTAAACCATGAGAAACTCTGGGCCATATTAAGAAGCATGGGTATACCAGAACACCTGATCGTTCTCTTGTGCAATCTGTACATTGATCAAGAAGCAACAGTTCGAACAGAACAAGGAGAAACAGAATGGTTTAAAATAAGCAAAGGTGTAAGACAAGGCTGCATACTTTCCCCCTACCTGTTTAATTTATATGCAGAACAAATCATCAGAGAAGCAGGATTGTATGAAGACAACAGAGGTGTGAAGATTGGTGGAAGACTCATCAACAACCTTCGCTATGCTGATGATACTACATTACTGGCTGAAAGTGAAGATGATCTGAAACATTTGCTTCTCACAGTCAAAGAACATAGTCTCAAAATGGGCCTGCACCTTAATGTAAAGAAGACAAAGATCATGACAACTGGCATAATCAACAGGTTCATCGTTGAAGGAGAAGAAATTTAAATTGTGAACAACTTTAACCTACTTGGATCAACTATCAATAAAGAAGCAACAAGCAGTCAAGAAATCAAACGACGCATTGCTCTTGGCAGAATGGCTATGAAAGACCTAGATAAGATTCTCAAGAGCAGAGATGTCTCTCTCCATACAAAGATTCGACTTGTTCAAGCCATGGTATTTTCAATAACATCATATGGATGTGAAAGCTGGACAGTGAAAAAGACAGACAGGAAGAAAATTGATGCCTTTGAATTATGGTGCTGGCGGCGAATACTGTGTATACCATGGACTGCCCGAAGAACAAACCAGTCGGTACTAGAGGAGATCAAACCTAAGCTTTCTTTAGAAGCTCAGATGACAAGACTTCGACTTTCATACTTTGGACACATCATGCGAAGAGAGAGCTCATTAGAGAAAGACATCATGCTTGGCAAGATAGAAGGTCAACGCAAAAGAGGAAGGCCAGCAATGAGATGGATCGATACAATAACAGCAGCTACGGGTACCAGTCTGTCAACAATGAGCCGCCTGATTGAAGACCGAACACAGTTTAGAATAACTATCCAGAGGGTCGCCATGAGTCGACTCCGATTCGACGGCACTTAACAACAACAACATACGGATTAGTCTCTGCTTTACGAGTTTGTCATTGTTGGACGGGTTAGCCACTATTGTTAAGCTAGCTATTCCTTTACAAGTATTCATTGTTGCTTTACAAAGTACTCATTGAAGTGCAAAGTATTTACTGCTGTACAAGTTAGCCACTATTGATCAAGCTAGCCATTGCTGTACAAGGTAATTATTGCCACACACAGGAATCACTGCCCCCACAACTCAACATGGCCATATCCATCCTAACCCTAACCAGTTTGTACCTCCTCAGCAATGCACTCAATGGCTCCCTCACTTTGGCCTCCAACCACAACCCTATTCCAATCCTACAAGGCCAAGGAAGGAGGTATCACGCCGTACACCAACAGAATCCTTTCAAGACTCTCACCCACACTTAATCAACATACCGCTCCAACACCTTGCAAAGTCCAAAGGGGCGCAGCCCCAAAACCCACGCAACCTGAAGTGTGCCCTCATAAATGCACGGTCAGTCCTCAAGAAATGGCCATCCATCACCAACCTTATAACATACCTTGAGCTAGACATCCTACTGGTCACTGAATCATGGCTCATCAACTCAGATTCAGTCCTTATCAATCAACTCATCCCCCACAACTTTTCAATCCACACCCGCCACAGACCTAACCGCAGAGGAGGGGGCGCATTCATCCTAGTAAAAACAGAGCTCCAATATCAGTTGATCAGCTCCAACAGCACAACACACCTAGATACAATCACCATAACCAACAACTTTATTCTAGTAACAATGGACGTTACGGCGCTGTACACTAGCATACCCCAAGAGCAGGCTTACGAGACGGTGGAACAGGCTCTAAGAGACCGGGGAGATTTGTTAGAAGGACGAATGACTCTTTTGCTAAAATTAGCAAAGCTCACCATTTTCCAAAATTATTTTATTTTTGAGAAAATGCTTTACCATCAAGTATTGGGGGTGGCGATGGGTGCCACTTGTGCCCCATCCATTGCAAATCTTTTTATGGGGTTTTATGAAGAGAGATGGCTCACTTCCTCTCCTTATGAACTCCACATAAAAATGTGGTGCCGTTTTATCGATGATGTCTTTTTACTTTGGAGAGGTTCACAAGATTTGTTGACGTCATTTATAGATTGGGTAAATGGATTGGATAGCAATATCCAGTTCACTTATGTTTCCGATACCCGAGGTATTACTTTTCTAGACGTTGTAATTGAGAAAGGTGAGCAAGGGTGGGTCACGTCAGTGTATAAAAAATCCATTGATCGGAACACTTTTTTACATTATGGCAGTGCACCCCCACCGCGATTGAAAGATAGTTTACCTTTTTCACAATTTTTACGTTTTCAAAGAAATTGCTCGACTGTACAGGACTATAAAAAACAGTCTCAGATTTTGTCAAAAAACTTTTTAGAAAGAGGGTATCCCCTTAAAGTGATTCGACAGGCCTATCATCGAGCATTGTACAATGAAAGATCATGGTTGATGGGAGCTACGAGTAAAAGAAGTGAAAAGAAAGCAACAGATTTTGGACAAATTAATTTAATAACTAAATATTCCCCTTTAAGTTTCAAAATACAAAGAATAATATTGAAGCATCTTAATGTATTGAGTAATGTCCCAGGTCTGGAAGAAAGGACAATCTGATGTGTCTAGGTAAGGGACAGAAATTTAAAGGAGAAATTAAGTCCGGCCGTTTTACGGTCTACATCAGAAGAGAAAGCAATGGATCAAACCAAGGGCCATAAAAAGTGCGGCCACTGCAATATTTGTGAGATTACCACTGAGCTTCAGCAATTCGCCTGTCATGGAAAGAGCTATATCCTAAATACTAAGACGTACTGTCACTCCTCTTTCGTGGTGTATGCAGTGTGCTGCCCTTGCGATTTATTTTACATAGGAAAAACCACCAGACCTTTCAAAATACGTAAAGCAGAACACAAAAGCCGATTGAAATGTAAAACCATTTCGGCACCGATGGTTCAACATTGCTTGGAACAAATTCAGACTTTTGAGGATTTACGATGTTTTTGTGTTGAAAGAGTTGTTTCAGGTATAAATGGCAAATCACAGGAACAAACGCTTCTCATAAAGGAACAACGTTGGATATTTAATTTGCAAACTTTGGCACCTGCAGGTTTGAACACGTATATTGATTGGGGAGCATGCCTTTGAGATTACTACTGAAGCAGGACATGAAGGGGAGTTCGCTACACCAGATAGTGATGTCACTAAATAAGGGAATAATAAGGCAGTCTCAAGGGTAATCCGCATCGCGGCCTCTTTCTGAAGATTTCCTGATCTACTAAACCTCGGTGAGGATAGTGTCTGCAGCACAAGTTTGGAAATTTTTCAGTGGTATGTGGATATAGAGGTAAAGTTCTGAGGAATTTTAAAGACTGTAAACGTGGAGGAACTAGTGGTGAATCTTAAAAACGTTTTTACTGTTTTTACTTCTTTTCAGTTACAAATCCCCCTGAAGAAGCTCATTTAGAGTGAAACGCAAGAAAGGGCACCAAGGGATGGCATTGGGGAGCACTCAAGAGCTAAGCAGCATTTCGTTTATAAATCATTTGAATGCTTCACTTGTGGTATTTTATTCATATTAGTGTATAAAAGTGCCAAAAGGTCGTTGATGCTATTAGGCACCATGATAGATATCTCCATAAACATGTTGTAATGCACGTAATACACAATAAAAAAACAAATTTCCACAAGTAGGAGAACTAATGTCACGTTGACTGAAGTTAGAATGGAGTGATTGCTATTGTCTTTGTACTGATTATACTTTATCACTTCAGGAGCAGACCAAGATTTATTGTAGAATTGAAATCACACGGCAAAAGTACTAGTATGCGATTAATGCTAAATGGAAAGATGAAAAATTTCCTTACTATCGTTTTACTGACAAATTGAAAACGAGGATAAAAATGAAAATCAAATGCAGTTATGATGTATATAATTACATTAAATGTATTTATCAACCAAAAAGTTAAATGTTCATTGACAGTTCAGGAGTTTCACATCGCATTGGCACAAAACAAACTTGTGCCAGCAATATTAGATAAGCGAGGAAATGACATGAATCTTTTTGCCAGCTTTTGTACAAGTCTTTTATATTGTGTATATTCGTAATTCATTCATTCATCTTTATATTCAATTCAAATGTATTGTCCTCCATGAAAACTCTAGCAATATATGCTAACAGATGCTATTGAGACTAGAAAAATGTTTGAAAAAGAATGCTCTTATTAATGCAACAGGACATCATTGCAGCCATCAACTCCACCACTGCTCCGAACGACCCCTGCCCAGCATTCTGGATAAGATCACTGCGCAAGGAACTCAGCCCAATTCTAGCCAAGATCATGGACCTGTCCTTCTCCACAGGACTCTTCCCATCATGCCTCAAACAGATGTCAATCCAGCCCCTTCTGAAGAAAAACAAATTGAACCCCCAGAAGGTAGAATCCTATTGACCAATCTCAAGCATCCCGCTGCTAGCCAAGATAATTGAGAAGGTCGTCCAATGTCAAATCCAGGACCACATCGACTCCACTTCCCCCCTTGACCCATGCCAACATGGCTTCAGGGAATCACATGGCGTCAAACGCTTCTTGCCATGCTTCTCAACACATTAATCACAGGGATTGACAACATCAGACGAGGATATGCCCTGATCTTCTTGGACATTGCCGCGGCTTTCGACTCCGTCAACCACGAACAACTCATGATACGTCTCCAGGAGAAGGGAATCCATGGTTCAGCCTGGAGCTGGTGCAAATCGTATCTAACAGATAGATGACAGCAGGTACGAACAGGCTCTATGACCTCCGAGCCTTTTCAACAAAAACATGGCGTTCCCCAGGGCTCCTCACTCTCTGCCCTCTTATTCAATATATATATGCAGCCCATATGTGCAATCATCCGCTCCTTCAACATCTCCTGCCTGATTTATGCGGATGACATACTACTCTTCACCCCATTCACTATCGACCAACCAGACTTCTCATCACTAGTAAAATGCTTTGATGCCGTCACTGACTGGCTCCACTCACAGAGTCTCAGGATAAACCTCAGCAAGACAAACGTGCTGTTCATCACAAGGAATCAAACCTTCTCCCCACCGGCAACATTAAAGACGAGAGACGCCGAGCTCCCGAGTAGATCTACCATCTGCTACCTAGGCGTCATGCTAGACCAGCACCTCGACTTGAAAGCGCACATAGGCAACACTATCAAGCAAGTATGTGGCAATTCGACATCTTCGACCCTTGCTGCAACCAGATGACTTCCCAACAGTTTTCCAGGCACTTGTAACCCCCCACTTTGACTACGCCAATGTGATCCTGCATGGACTCCCTAAGAACACACTAAACCCACTATAGTTAGCAATGATCGCTGCTGCCCGCTTCCTACACGGGGCCTCTAGAAGAGACCACATCACTCCAATCCTAAAGGACCTGCACTGGCTACCAATCTACTGCCGGCTCACCTACAAAGTAGTACTGATGACCTTCAAAGCCATCAACAAAATATCCTCTACCTCCTTGACAGACCTTCTCCACCCCACTCCTGCAAACAGAGCAAGAAGGACCTTCGCCACCAACACACTAACAACCCGCAGTGAAATAACAAAATGCGCTCAGGCAACAAAGAACAGAGCCTTTATGTTCTACGCACCCACTTGCTGGAACGAGCTCCCAACTAACATCTGAGTGATCACTGACCTTGTCCAATTCAGACAGGCACTAAAGCACCACCTTTTTCTCCTACACTACTCACAGGCCAACAACACAACTTCACCAGCCATACCCCCAACCAGCTAATTGTAAATAACAGACAACCCTGTAAATAAATTACATCCCTGTACATAGTTCTTAGGGTAAGCCATGTCGCTACCACTGCGCAGTGACATCCTGCTTATACTGTATATAGTTACCCCAGTTACCTATATATAGTTACCCCAGTTCTAAATCCAAGTTGCATTACCCATTCAATGTAAGTGCAAAGCTGGCTCTCCCTGCTCTGTACAAAATGTTATCTGTAAACCACACTGATTTTAAAGAGCGCGGTATATAAAAACATTTAATAAATAAATAAATACTATTTATTTATTATATTTAGCTGTGCTTGTGTACTGCTTTTCACTGGGTCAAAGTGGTTTACAAGATATATACTAACAGACACTATTTATTCCCTTGTCCTGGAGGGCTCACAATCTAAGTGTACCTGAGGCAGTGGAGTGGCCATGGGACTAGAGACCCCCAGTCCCTCCAGCCTGAGGTTACTTGTCCCTATGTGGGAATTGAACCCCTGGCCCTCCAGCCTGAGGTAACCTGCCCCAACCACTGAGCCACTCCTCCCTCCCTCCTGTCCTTGCTCTAGATGGGTCCATACATCTAGAGCCGGGACTGGCCTGGGTCCCCTGGGACTACGGCAATGACAGGAAGTACACCATGTCACAGGGGGTCATTTTAAAAGTCTTAGTCATGATTTGGCAAAATCACGGAGATATCGCCAGAGCTATTTTACAAATGACTTTTAAATATGTCTAATGCTGGGGACATCTACTGACATGTCCACATTTAGACCTACTTTTGACACAAATAGGCATCAGGAAAGTGCTTGTTCTTTTTTTTTTAAATTCTTTATTTTCGTTTTATAACAACAAAGGAAAGGAAGACATACAGCTAAAAGACAGATACATAAAATGTGATACATACACCAAAGTAAACCCCTGCCACCCCCCTCCCCCCTGCTTCTTCTCTAGAAAACTAATCATTCCCAAAGCGGGCGTGTACTGACATTATTGTGTTACAAAACCTAACGGTGATCTGAATCATGATGAGTGCACATTAAACAGACATGTCGGAACAATGAGCAGAGTGTACATAATCATTGAGCATCTGCCATTTAGACAAGCGAGAGTGAGTTTGGGTATGGGGAATAGCTCTCCGAGGTATCTGCTCATATTTACTATATAAGCAGACGAGGTTCCACCATTCATTGACAGTAAGTCGAGAGCTATCCTTCCAATTCCTCGTGATTAAACATATGGCTATACCCAGCATGAAATCAAGGAGAAAGCGACCCTTCTTAGGAAGAGAGGGGACCTCCGCCACTGAGCGGAGTCCCACAATCTTCCAAGAGAGAGGCTCGTGAAGATGTAAGATACATTGAATACGACCCCAGACCCGCCCCCAGTAAACCTGTAGTTGCGGACATTCATAAATAACATGAGCGAGGGTTCCCACAGCAGTATGGCAAGACCAACACTGGTCCCTAGCAGTTGTGTTCCATTTTTTCTGGAGTATAAAAGCATCTATGTGCAAAAAAGAAGAGAGTTTGGGTAACTGAGGCAGACCGGGAAACCCGCACTACTTTGCTCCAGAAAACGCTCCATTGCACAGGGGTTAAAGTGGTTTGCAGTTCGCGCTCCCAGGCTTGTTGGGCTCTAAAAGTGGCAGCATCTGTACCCTGACATAATATTTTATAAAAGTTAGAGGCTACCCCATGTGTACTACTAATAGAGTGAACTAGTTCTAAAAGCCCGTCCTCAGTAGGGACAGAGGGCGGCATGATTTGAGCACTTTTGAGGCAGTGTTGAAGCTGCATCAATTGAAAGTAATGTTTCGCTGGGAACGCAAATTCCTTTTGTAACTCAGAAAAGGTTTTCCAACGAGCTGCAGAGAAGAGCTGTTGGGGTGTCCAGATCCCCCTAGAGTACCAGGGTTTCCATGCTATCGTTCTGTTTAGGACTTGAATTCTGGGGTTATTCCACAGCGGGAGTCCGTCCTGAGGACATACGTTTGGGCCCAGTGATAGAATGAGAGTGTTAAAGGCCGCAAGAGTATCGACAATCATTGGGGGATGGCGGGTGTCTACTTGATGGGACATACCGGGGAGATGGGTCAACGGAATTGGGCTACTAAGCTCCTCTTCTATATCAAGCCAAACTGGTCTGCTGTCTGTTGAGGCATCTAGCCATCGGGCACCTTGCTTAAGTAGGAAGGCTTGATGATATCTGAGAAAATCAGGAAATCTGGTGCCCCCTAGTTCCTTCGCAGACTGTAGTTTTTGTTTAGCTATCCTTGGTGGTTTGCCCTGCCAGAGGTAGCGGACGAGAAGGCCCTCAATATCTTTGTAAGTGTGTAGCGGGAGTAAGCATGGCAGCATTTCTAAAATGTAGTTCACTTTGGGGACTATCATCATTTTCACAGTTTCTAGGCGGCCCCACCATGTAAGGGATAAGGGAGACCAACGATTTGTGAGCTCACGGACTTTGGAGACTACCTCTTTGGCATTAAAACTGATAGTGTCTTCTAAAGGAGAACAGTAATGGACCCCAAGATATTTCACCATGCGGGATTGCCAAAGGAAAGGAAAGGCCTGCATGTCAGCCTCATGTATCCAGCGGTTCAGTGGGAATGCTACAGATTTGGTCCAGTTAATTTTATAGCCCGATAATTGCGAGTATCCATCAATCAGATCCAAGACAGCTGGAACCGAATCAAGGGATACGAAAAGCATAAGGTCATCTGCATATGCAGAGAGTTTAATCTCTCTGTGACTGAAGGGGACACCTCGAATACGTGCGGACTGTCTAATAAGGAGGGCGAGGGGTTCAAGAGCTAGATCAAAGAGCATTGGTGATAGGGGGCAACCTTGACGTGTGCCTCTTTGGAGATTAAAAGGCTGAGATTTAATGGCATTTACACAAATACTGGCGACGGGTTGAGTATACATAACTTGGAGGTATCGGAGGAAGCCCTCCCCAAAGCCATACCATCGGAGGACTGCAAATAAGAAGGGCCATTCTAGGCGATCAAAGGCTTTTTCAGCATCTAGGGAAAGACCCACCCATGGGTGATCTAGATTGGCAGCACTGGATAGCACATGGCACAAGGTCCGAGCATTGTCAGCGGTGGATCGGCCGGGTATAAAACCGCATTGGTCGGGATGGATTAGGGTGGCCATCCTGTCAGATAGCCGGGTGGCCAAGATCGTTGCGAAGATCTTATAATCGGCATTAAGTAGGGAAATTGGACGGTAGTTGGCGGTTAGCAGCGGGTCTCTGCCTTCTTTCTCAAATACTACCACATTAGCTGCAGAAAAGGATCCCAAAGAGGATGTATCTACCGCAAGGGCAGTAAAATAGAGTTTTAAGTAGGGAACTAGATCTGCACTGAACGTTCTGTAGAATTCGGTCGGGAGACCATCAGGCCCTGCGGCTCGACCCGAGGCTGTTCGTGTTAGGGCAGATTGGATCTCTGAAGTAGAGAAGGGTTCATCCAGCGCATCCCTATCAGCTTCAGAGAGGGTCGGCCGCTGAATACCAGAAAGCAATCGCTCGAAGGTCTCTGATGAGAACTCACATTCAGATTAATATAGGCGGGTATAGAAATCCCGAAAGAGTTCTACAATATCGGAGTCTTTGGTCAATATGCCCCCTCCCTGTGGGGCTCGAAGGGCCGCTACGCGTTTGGCTTCTTTTTGACCTTTCAAGGCGTTGGCTAAAAGTCGACCGGCTCGGTTGTTTTCACGATAGTATGTTCCTCGTTGAAGCTCAATACTCTTAGAAGCTGCAGTTGAGAGGATTGCATTATATTGAAAACGGAGACGCTGTAAGCGAATTAAGACACATGGATCAGTACGTGAAGTTAAAACTCGTTCGCCTGCTTTGATTTGTTGGTCTAGTATGAGTAGCTGCTGTTTGCGTTGTTTCCGCAGGCGGATTTGATAGCTAGTGATCGTTGCTCGAATGGCCGCTTTGAAACCCTCCCACCAAGCCCAATTCGCAGTATCCTGGGGTATATTAAAATGGAAGTAATCCTGTATGGCTGCTCGAATTTCTAACTGGAACTCTGGCTGAGTTAGCAGGGCTCTATCAAAGAACCAGGCCCCCGAATTCCCTTGGGGTGCAGTAGTGTGTAATTGAAAAGAAATAGCAGCATGATCTGAAATATGTTGGGAGTGAATCTTTGCAGTGTCCACCTGAGGAACTAACAGTTTTGATATTAGAAAGAAATCTATGCGAGACTGGGATTTGTGAGGGGAAGAGAAGAAGGTAAAGTCAAGCTCATTGGGGTGTAGTAACCTCCATAGATCAACTAAAGCAAGATCTTTGATCAAAGCGGTAAGCGTGGTGTGACTCTTGGGGGGACCACTTGTCCTAGGCGGCTGTTTGTCAATCAGGGGATCAAGAACTAAATTGAAATCCCCCCCTATTATCAATGAAGTATTAGCAGAGGCCTGCGCAACCTGAGCAATGGTAGCAAAAAAGGCAGGGTCATCCACATTAGGAGCATAAAGGCATATACATGTAACTTCAAGGCTACCTATCTTGAGGTGAACTCTGGACCATCTACCTGCTGTATCTGAGCTAGTCGCAATAATAGTAGCATGCAGAGATTTCCTAACCAGTATGGCAACCCCACATTTCTTAGAAACGGCTGGGGAATAGGCGGCCACCATGTAAGGTTTAATATTGAGTTTAAGAGTTTCCTTCGAATTTAAATGCGTTTCTTGGAGGAAAATCAGGTCCGCAGCTTCATGACTTAGATAGCTTAGGATTTTCTTCCGTTTTATCGGATTATTGATTCCTTTTACGTTCAATGAGAAAATCTTACATGGTGCCATCAATCGGTAATAGACATTTTAGGTAAGGGCGCTTGAAAACATACAACATAATCAGAATCTGTGCAACAATGACATAATCACCGAGTATGCTGGCTAATACACCCCATATTGAAAAGTATGTACCAAAGTAACTTAGAGAAGAAGCAAAACCCCCAATGAATATGGCGACCATATGTCTGCGGGAGGAGGCCCTAGAGAGGAAGATAGAGACATGGAAAAAAGAAAAGAAACACCAGAGTCCATAATTAACACTGTCTCTGATACTCATCGAGGCTACTGTGGGTAGATGGAGTCGGGTCACAGATATCATCAAAATAAGGCAACAGACCGCCCTCGCCAGACTCCTTGCTGAGCCGCGGCAAATTCAATATGGCAGGTACAGCGGATATGAGAATACTTGCAGGAATATTCTGGAAGTCAGCGCATCAAGTCGGCTTCTTTAGAATCCAAAAACTCCGCTAGTAGATCAGGGTCCTCAAATGTTCTTGTCTGATTGTGAAGCGTGACTCGGAGCTTGGCCGGATACATCAGGCCATAGCGTGCTTGTAGTTGTTGAAGCCTCGGCCGGAATTCCAGAAAGCGCTTTCGGCGGTCGACCGTGGGTTTAGCCAAGTCAGGGTAGAAGGAGATCTTGTGGCTCTCAAACTCCATATGGCCCTTTGCCCGAGAGGCACTGAGAATTTGCTCCACATGTTGATATCTCAAAAGTCGAAAGATGATAGGCCGCGGGGTCTTCCTGTTGAGCGTTATGTTTGTGGGTACACGATGAGCGCGATCGATCTCCAATTCTTTGGTAAAAGTGATTTGGAGCAGGGAAGGGAGGATTTTGCATAAAAACTCTTTCATGTCTCCCGATTCCGCTCCCTCCGGTATGCCCACGAGTCGTAGGTTGTTGCGGCGCGCTCTATTATTGCCATCTTCCACTTCTTTCTGCAAGGCCCGTACCTGACGTTCAACTTTGTCGAGTTTGGACAACCGGGCCGCATGGGAGTCTAATATGCTCTCCATTTTGTCCTGACGCGAAGAGAGCCCCTCTAGCCTGCCTTGCAGTACACCAAGATCTTCCCGCAGCGCTCGGAGCGCTTCACCGTTTGACTGCACGAGATCCTTAACCCCTCTAATCTCTGCGAGGATTTCCTGCTGCATTTCGGGGCCCTCGCGCAAAGCCAGCCCCTTCTGCGGGGACGGGGGTTCAGTTTTGGAGCGTTTGCCGTGAGAAGCCGCTGGAGATCCAAATTCCAGGCGCGTGGGTTTGGTCCCCGCCATCTCACCAATGTGCCCCGGCAAGATCAGAGCAGAAGTTCAAGTATGTCCGGTGTTAATTCAGGATTCTGAGTAGGCCTCTCGGGAGCCTCAGCGTTATGCGACCATCCCGCTGGACATCGGGCTCCGCCCCCTTCCGCTGGACATCGGGCTCCGCCCCCTTCAGGAAAGTGCTTGTTCTGACCTTAAAACATCCAAAGGGTGTAAAGAAAATGGAGAATTAAGTGACTAGCCTAAGTTTACAAGGAGCAGCACTGAGATTTGAACCCTAGCCACCTGGTTCTTAACCTACTACTCCAACCATTAGGCTATTAGATGTTTGCATTTTCAAAGACTATTCTAGAGACATCTGTGTAGACATCCCCATAGACGTCTGATGTGCCCAGTATCTCTGGCATCATATCTCCTTTTATTGTTCCAAGGGTTCCAGATCTTTACCATTTTTTGATATCATTAACCCAGACGTTACAATATCATGAGTTGAAAAGTCTTATTTTCCATTGACGTTTATTCATGATTTATGCTAGTCCATTTGTATGCACCCATTCACAACTATGTATTTGTTACAAACACATATAAGAAACTAATGCTATCAACTAAGATGGTAGAAACATATTAAATCATTACAACACAAAGAAATGAAATGCAGGATGATTTACATTATCCAGGAAATGCTTGATGAAAAAAACAGGCCTTACGTTGTTTCTGGAAATTCAAGAAAAACTCCATTAGCCTCAGCTGGGGCAGAAGAGAATGCTGTAGGACCCGTCAAATGCAGGAAAATGCTTTCTTCCAGATTTCTGCCCATCTCACCTCTTTTGCTGACAGCAGGGTCAGGTCTTCAGAGGACCCACTAACTGGCTAAGTTCTGCTGAGAGGAACAGTCTTGAATATTTCCTCTGGATAGTGCTGGGGTGGAGCCAGCAGCGATTTCCAGCACCACTATTGGGAACTTAGGACAGCAAAGAAAGCCTATCCTAAGTGCTATGCGATTGCCTGTCTGGATAGAAGCTGAACATCACTACAATCTGGGAAGTGCTTGACACTGACTGCTAAATCCAGCTATTCTGTGCCAGCCAACGTACAGATAGCTGTGCTGAATATCTGGATAGTTTTACCTGCGGTAGCATAGCCCCAGTCAACTCTAGGATACAGTCCTCATGGGCAGGGCCGGATTTACCTATACGCCAGTTACGCCGTGGCGTAGGGCCCACAGCTGGCAAGGGCCCACAAAAATTGAATACTGGCGTATAGGTAAATACTAGTATAGTTTAAAAAAAAAGCTGACTGCTGCTGCCGCGGCAGCATGGACCGTCCCGCGGGGCCCCCTCTGAATCCCTCCCTCCCTCCCTCCGCGACGGCTGAGCCCCTCCGTGCCGGCTTTGAGAGGCGCGAAGGAAGAGTGTCTCCCTCGCGTCTCTTTAAGCCCGCAGGGCTCCTGCGGGCTTAACAGAGACGCGAGGGAGACACTCTTCCTTCGCGCCTCTCAAAGCCGGCACGGAGGGGCTCAGCCGTCGCGGAGGGAGGGAGGGAGGGATTCAGAGGGGGCCCCGCGGGACGGTCCATGCTGCCGCGGTAGCAGCAGTCAGCTTTTTTTTTGCTTTTTGAGACTCGAGTGTGTAGCAGTTTTGGAAGCTCAATCTGGTTGTGATTCTGATCCCGTGGGGCTAGAGTTTCCCCATGGGATCAGAACCCCGGCTACATCTGTGCGTCTGCACAGAAGGTCGGGCCATCGATGTCAGAATCGCACCCAAACAGTTTTTAGAGCTTACCCGTGTCATTCTCTGAATGGTGGTGAGTGTTTAAACTGATATATTTATTTTGTAGTTATGATGTTTTTGTGGTTTATTTTACCAATTATGCACTTCTAGTATTCCTTGACACAGGCGCTCTTTGTCATGTCTGTTCTTAATAGATTAACTTTGATTCCTTTTTTTATATATGTCATTTTTTGTATTTTAATTATTTGCTATTTATTGGTTGTATATCATTGAATCCACACTTTTTTAATGTAATTGTTTTATAATAAGTATTTAGATTATCATATGAGTTTGGCTTTTAACACATACATTTATATTTATTTATTTGTCCATATGTGATGATCATCTTTTACATATACTTTTTATATTTATTTATTGTTTTGCTATGGTTTTGTTATGTTTTAATGATAACCCATGTTGTATTATGGGCCCGATTCTGCAAGGCAATTAGCAATGGGGAGTGGGGTGTCTGTGTGTATGCGTGTGTGTGTATGGGGCAGGGGTAGGGCATGCACATGTTTGTGAGTGTGTGTGTGTTTTCGGTGCAAGGGTAGTGTATGTGTATGTGTTCGGGATTGAGGTATTTTTGTACTGGTATGCAGGTAGTGCAGAGGTGGAGTGCCTGTGTGCATGTATATAACTAAAAGTTAGTATATGGTAACATTATGCAAATATTTATGCAAATGAGGCCCCTTATGCAAATGAGGCCCCGCACCCCCCTAGGGCCGCCCCTGTTGGGGGCCCACAATTTTTGTTGGCGTAGGGCCTCACTCAAGGTAAATCCGGCCCTGCTCATGGGCATATTACACCATGCACAAATGGTCAAATCATGAAGGGTATTTACCCTTTATCGTTTTAAAGAATTAAATTGAACACGGGCAGCAAACATAGTACTTGCAAAAGTGAGGAATATGGTCTCACGCCTTCAGGCTCTTTACTACCCTCATATTGTTGTTGTTAAGTGCCATCGAGTCGGTGTCGACTCATGGTGACCCTCTGAATAGTTGTCCTAAATTGTGTTCGGTCTTCAGTCAAGCAGCTTATTGTTGACAGACTGATACCCGAAGCTGCTGTTATTGTATCGATCCATCTCATTGCTGGCCTTCCTCTTTTGCGTTGACCTTCTACCTTGCTAAGCATGATGTCTTTCTCTAATGATCTCTCTCTTCGCACTACCCTCATAGCAGGTCCCATATACAGAGCATTCCAGGAGTCCAGTCTCAGCCCCACCACTGCACAAGTGTCTCTGTTCTAAAGATGCCCTCAGAAGCAGGATCATACTACATTATCTCTTTGCTTCTTGAGCATCGGCTCCTTGGAATTTTGCTTCTGTCTTCACATCAAATAGTACCCCGTCTCTGGTTTACATATCCAGAGAATTTCATTTTTTTTGGAGCATTTAGCTGTAATTTATTCTGACCTAACCAGATATCAAGTGCAGCCAGGTTCACCTCTCTATCCTTTCCTTATCCACAACAAATCTGAAATGACAACCCCCCATTGTTTGCTTTTCAATGTGCACATTGATCTGTGTGGACAGTACTGACCCATATGCGATACCACACGACAAAGGCCATGCATCTGATCTTTCATCTTCACCTGTTGGATTCTATTATTTAAAAATGAGCAAAACTCGTGCAGTGCTGTGCCTCCCAATCCAAGGGCCTGTAAACAATTCAGGAAGATCAGATCTCGCAATACAATTAACGTAATGGCTTTGGCACATATACTGCATCTTAATTCCAGGAGTGGTGGTGGTGGAGGAGGAGGAGTGGGAGTGGCCTAGTGGTTGGGGCAAGGTACCTCAGGCCAGAAGGTCAGGGGTTCAAATCCCACTAGAGGACAGCAACCTTGGGCCAGAAGGACTGGGGTTTCTAGTCCCACAGGTGCTCCTTGGGGTCTTGGGCAAGCCACTTAACCCTCCATAGCCCATGTTCCCTGTAAAATAGTTATCTCCAAGTTATAATGCCCTGTTCAATGTAATTTCAGTTTGTTCAATGTAAACCACACTGATGCAGAATAGCACGGTATATAAGAGAATGTAAATAAATAAATTCCCTCCATGCAGCTGATTTACAAATTTAATCTATGCATCCAAATATTTACTATACTTCATATAAATCTTTGGACTTTACTTACAGGCAAACTGTAGACGAGCTTCTCTGCTGATGATGCTCCCAAAGGAATTGGTTGCGATACACTGATAAGTGCCAGTGTCCTGGCTCATATTGGGGCTACTGATAAGTAGGTTCCCTTCCAACAGGCTGTAGTGAGAATCTGTATCTGTGTCAATATCAGTTTGGTTTAACCGCCACCTGCAGCAGGAAAAGAAAGTCTGAAATGAGTCAGGAGAACACTGGCAGAGGGCCAGCAGCTGTCTCTTGCCCTCGTCCATTCCACAGCTCATCTGAGACATTTCAGATATATATTTTATCAGAATTCCTTCACACTTGACATATTACTGTAGACAGAAGAAAAGCACAGGTTCCATATAAGAAATAAGCTGAAAAATCTCACAAGACACAGTTTAAATGTTTCATACTCTGCAAAACAATGTGGAAGATTTTCAGTGAGATCTAACCATTACTGAAGGCCAGATCATCTCCATGGAAAATATTACTTGCACTAGGCAGCTACATTTAGCTATTCAAATTCTGGTTAGTCCCTAGATGGAGTCAGAGCAAGAGAATGAAATTAGCTGGCACTGATTTTCAATCTTAGGAGGCTAACATAATTGACCAAATCATACCATAACTATTGTAGGTGTAAATCTAGCTAGGAAGATATTACCAGGTTTGAGTTAATTCTAATTTTGGAAGGAGAAATTTAACTTAGAATTGTTTTTCTTACCACTCTGAAAACTAGCTGCAAAGTGCTCAGGAAGCAGTTCTCCAAGTGGGGATTATTCTGTAATGTTGCCACTATCCAGGGCCTCAATCAGTGGTAATTTTCTAAAAGAAATACCAGTCATAAATTGTGGGGAGTTTCCCTTTGCACTCTAATTGCAATGGAAAAAGGAAACAAGTTGAAAAAATTGTAGGTTGATGACCTGGCAGAAAATCACTGTCAGATCCGATGTACTGAGGAAGAACTTTTCTCATGCACTTAAAATGGGAAAAAAGTAGAAATCCCCCAAGAAATAACCTTGAGAATAAAGTGTCAGATGAATAGCCTTGAAAACCTCATTGGGTATCTCGATGATGTTTCACACTACAATGAAAGTCGTAGTGTCATACTGCTGAGCAGGGGGCGGGTACTAGGCAGTCTCATTGCGTAGTAGTGGCAGGACCCCTTAGCCTCTGGCTTCCATTCTGTCTCCAGTGACTTCTTTCCTTACCAATCCAAGGGCCTTTACTCAATCCTCAACCTTCTTCACCTTTCTGCTCATTTTGACATTGTTGACACCACCTTCTCCTCGATACTCTATCCTTACTTGGATTTAGGGGCTCTGTTCTGTCCTGGTTTTCTTCTCACCTCTCCCACTGCACTTATAGTGTATGCTCTAGTGGATCCTCCTCTACTGCCATCTCGCTTTCAGTTGGGTACCTCAGGGATCTATCTTGGGACCTCTCCTTTTCTCTCTCTACACTCAGTCCCTTGATGCACTTATTTCCTCCCATAGTTTTTAGTACCATCTTTATGCTTACAACTCTCAGATTTACCTCTCTGCACCTGAAATCTTTCCAGAAATCCAGGTCTGGATTTCTGCCTTCTCATCCAACATTGCTGCCTGGATGTCTCACCACTATCTGAAATTGAACATGGCCAAAGCTGAGCTTCTTATCTTCCCCCCTAAACTCACTGCGCCCCCTTTTTTCTTTCTCCGTTTCTGTGGATAACACTATACTCCTCCCTGTTTCCTCAGCTTGCAATCTTCTGGTCATCTTTGACTCTAATCTTTCTGTGCACACATCCAACAGATAGCTAAAACCTTTGCTTCTTTCTCTATATCAGCTGTAAAATTTGTCCCTTCCTTTCTACTCGCACTACTAATATCCTTATCCAATCACTATTGTGATCTCCTCCTCGCTGGTCTCCCTCTGAATCATCTCTCTCCCTTTTAATCTGTTCAAAACTCAACTGCATAGCTTATCTTTTGCCAGTGTCACTATGCTCATGTAACCCTCTTCTCAAGTCACTTCACTGACTCCCTATCCGTTTCCGCATCCAGTTCAAACTTCTCCTACTGACCTACAAGTGTATTCATTCTGAGGCTTCTCACTACCTTTCCTCTCTTATCTCACTCTACACCCCTCCTCGGAAACTCTGCTCCTCTGGCAGAACTCTTTTATCTATGCTCTTCTCTGCCACTGCCAACTGCAGACTTCATTCATTCCACCTTGCTATTCCATTGGGCTGATGCAGAAAGACTAACATGCCCTTTGCCTGCAGATAATGCAACTTATACGCACAAGTTCCGACACGCTAAATGAAGAAAAGAGATTGATGCGCACATAAACAGCAAAGCAAAAGCGAGCACACACAGTAATGCCAAACATATTTAAATTATATGTAAATGAGCTACATGTATTAAAATCAACAAACAAAAGTTCACCAGAAATTAAAGACACCTATTTTTGTCGAAGCAGGCCGGAGGAGGGTCACTATGGAAACTCGACCCATACCAGACGGCAAGTTACTTTTATTCAATTAAGGTTCACTACCCCCCAAAAAACGCTTTAAATTCACTTATCTTCCGGTTAAAAAAACATATTGCTCTCAAAAGATCATCATCACATATGTTGCTCCCAAAAGGTCATCTGTGCACGACGTGCACGTTTCGGGCAACAGCCCTGTGTCAAGTGCTTCTCATCTATTCAGAAATACGGCTGAAAACGCCGTCACCGTGGCTCAGGTCACAGGGCTGTTGCCCGAAAAAACCCTGGTGGCCCAGCGACCTTGAACCCCCCACTCCCCTCTTGGTACTTTTAAGATGGACTGGAAGTGTTGCTCATGCACTCCTGCCCCTGCGCCGCCATCTTGAAAAATGTTTTTCACACCTCTAATTTCCTATCGAAATGTTGATTGTATAATTTTCCTTTTTGGTATTCCCTATATTTGAGGGCCAAGGGTTTTAACATGTTATCCACAATGATGCCTAAATCTTTTTCCTGGGTGGTGGTTCCTAATGTAGAACCGTGCATCTTGTAATCATAGTTTGGGTTGTTCTTCCCTAGGTGCATAACTTTGCACTTGTCCACATTAAATTTCAACTGCCATTTTGATGCTCAGTCTTCCAATTTATCAAGATCCTCTTGCAATTTTCCACCATCCTCTTGGGTTTTAAATAGTTTTGTGTCTTCTGCAAATTTGATAACCTCACTCGTTATTCCCTTTTCCAGGTAATTTATGAAAATGTCAAAAAGCAGTGGACCCAGCACAGATCCCTGGGGTACACCACTATTCACCTTTCTCCATTGGGAAAATTGGCCATTTAGCCCTACCCTCTGCTTTCTATCTTTTAACCAGTTCTTGATCCACAGTAGTACACTGTCTCCTATCCCATGACTCTTTAGTTTTGCCAAAAGTCTCTGATGAGGGACCTTGTCAAAGGCTTTCTGAAAGTCCAGATACACTATATCAACCAACTCACCTTTGTCCACCTGTTTATTCACACCTTCAAAAAAACATAACAGATTAGTAAGACAAGATATTCCTTGTCTAAAGCCATGTTGCAGCAAGCCCTAAAACTTCAATAAACCTATTAAGAAAGCTAAACAGAAATTCCATGCTAACTGAATGTCCAGTCTTGGTCACACACACATTACAGATAGACCTTTGCCAATAAAGTGACCACAAAGTGAAAATAGAAATATGTAGAAAACCAGACACTGCATGCAGTGCAACACCAGAGAGACAGAAAGACATACATTTCCCCCTATATTGTACAAAAGAAAGGGCAGCAGATGTCAAGATTGGTATTAGAAGGGAAACAACCAGGGCAATTGCATATCTCCGGCGGACCTGGCACAAGAAAATGCGAGTGCTCCGTGGGCCTGCATTTAGACCAGCCTTGTCATGCTCATATTACCCCTCTTCTCAAGTCACTTCATTGGCTCCCTATCCGTTTCCGCATCCAGTTCAAACTTCTCCTACTGACCTATAAGTGCATTCACTCTGCAGCTCCTCAGTACCTTTCCTCTCTTATCTCTCCCTACACCCCCCCCAAAAACCCCGCTCTTCTGTCAAATCGCATCTATCTGTGCCCTTCTCTTCTATTGCTAACTCCAAACTTCACTCCTTTCACCTTGCTGCTCCTTATGACTGGAACAAACTACCTGAGTCTGTATGTCAGGCGCCTTCCCTGTTACTTTTCAAATCCAGGCTGAAAACTCACCTCTTCACTGCCACTTTCGGATCTTGACTCACCTGATCTCTTTTGTGTTTCCTTACCATTCCCCCTAAATCTATCCCATGTCTATAACTACTGTGTTGTCTGTCTTGGCTAGATTATAAGCTCTAATGAGCAGGGACCATTTTTTACATATGTCTGTGCAGCGCTACATGTGTCTTGTAGCACTATACAAATATTCAGTAGTAGTAGTAGTAGTAGAGACGGCTCTACCACGTCTTGCCCCATCCGATGACGTCTGATGTTCAAAGGGGACGGGATGTGGCAGAGCCGTCTCAGCACACACAGATCGTTCAAACCAGGCCTTGACAAATTTTCTTGGAATCTAGGAGCCAGCCTAAAAATCTAGGAGCCGGCTGCTGAAACCTAGGCCACAATACATGCCCCTCTCCTCCAAAGATGTATTGTAGTTACTGTACTTTTTTAGGTTTTAGGGCCTGATTTACTAAGACTGTTTTCCCATTTTCCATGGAAAAAGCTTAATCAGGCTCTAAATGGGTTACTACACAGTGCCAACAAAAGGCAGTGGCCCCACTCCTCCTCCCTCTCTCACTGACCCATTAGCTTACACCTGTATGTGTATGTGTGCGCGGTGAGGGGAAAGGATGCCTGTATGTGTGTGTGCATGTGGTGCAGAGAGGGAGGTACCTGTGTGTGTGTGTGTGTGGTGCAGAGATGGGGGTGCCTGCTTTTGTGTGTGGCGGGAGAGGGGCGCACCTTTGCACATAGACATTATGCCATTTTCTTACTATACATTCATCTCTTCCCTCCCCACTTCAATCCCTCTCCTTCTGTTCCTCCCCCAATCCCAGACTCTCCCCTTCAACCTATTACCCTTGCACTCACCCCTGCCCTCCATTCCCAGAAGTGTTGAGGCGGTCGGGATAGCCGGTGACTACACAGCCTGCCAAAAAATTAAAAATGTTACCAAGTTTGCTGCACAGCCGGCTGAATAAATTAAGGGCTGTAAACCTACTGCCCCTTTAATTTATTCAACCGTCTGTGCAGCAAACTTGGTAATCTCCTTTTTTTTGTTGGGCAGCCTGTGCAGTCACCGATCACAGCCAGGAGAGTCAGTGACTGACTGTGGGGAATCCCAATCCCCATGGGCAGTCACCGGCTGATTGCGACTGTTTCTGCAGGTCTGCCTGCAGGGGTTGGGATCCCCATGGGCAAGATATAAGAATGACTGGCGGTCAGCAGAAAACTGGCCCTTCATTGACTGGTTTTACTGTTCTGCCAATTGCCAGCCTCCAACATGTAAAATCAGCTGGTTGGCAACCCTACGTGTAAGTGCTGCTGAGTGCTTCTACGTATGTGTGCATTGCCATTTTATGTGCTATTGTGGTTGGTTTTAGGAAGCTATTTTATTATTATTTTATTATAACACTCTATCCGAATGCATGGCGGAAACCTCATCCTGGATGGAAACCAACTTCCTCAGCATCAATCTCAAAAAAACTGAGGCAATGTTTGTATCAAGAGCACCTATAACTGAAGATACCTACCCAACAACTATCACCATCAATAACACAATGATACCTGTTAAAACAGAGGTAAAATACCTAGGCGTTATAATCGATCACACACTCACCATGCTACCACACATAAAGCAGACGGTAAAAACTATATTCTACAAACTTAAAACTATTCAACACTTAAGGCTCCTTCTTGACACGCAAGACTTTAGATCAGTCGTAAGTGCACTCATAACCCCTCACTTTGACTATTGTAATAGTCTCCTAACCGGCCTCCCACAAAAGAATATCTACCTATTACAAAGAGCACAAAACATTTGTGCAAAAGTAGTCACTAAAGCCCACCTAGCAGACCATGTAACTCCTATACTGCTAGAACTACACTGGCTCCCCATAAATAACCGAATCAAATACAAAATACTACTAACAACCTTCAAACTACTAAACGATATTGCCCCCTCCCATCTATCTACACTCCTCCACGCCCCAAATGATTCAAGAGCCCGCAGACTAAATGCAACCCTCTCTCTAGAGCTGCCAAAAACATTCACGAGGACTAAAAAATCCACCAGTGCCAGAGCCTTCACATTCACCGCTCCCACACTCTGGAATGACCTCCCAATAGACATCCGAATCATAAAAGACCTCTCCCAATTCAGGAAAGAACTCAAGACATACCTATTCTCTGAGCATTTCGGAATCCCCTACCCTCCAAGTCCAGCCACACAGCGTCCACAGGCACACAAACAAAAAAACCTGCAGACACACAATTAACACACACAACCCCTCCTTCAAACAGCCCCCAAAGACACCCCAAACAACCCACGAAAAAATGGAAATAAATTCCATCACACACACACACACACACACACCCACACACCCACACCCACACCCACACACACACATACACACACACTCACACACACACACTTGAATACTAAATCATACATCCTAACCTTTTTGTAAATAACATCTATAATAGCAATGTCAGCTCGCTGACATTCCCCTGTAAACAAAAGCATACACCCTGTAAATAGTTTTAACAACTTACTGTACTGTTTTATGTAAAAAGTTAAAAAGTTATATGTAAAAAGTTATATGTAAAAAGTTTAAAAGTTCTTGTTCTATGTAATGTTATACGAATGTATAAAATTGTTCCATGTAAACCGCCCCTGATCTCTGGAAGGGGCGGTATAGAAGAAATAGATAAATAAATAAATAAATAAAATAAATTAAAGGCACATAGGTGCCTGATGCTGCCTTTAGAAAATAGGCTTAAATTAAGCACATTTTTGACTTTACATAGGCACCCTGTCAAAATATCAAGCCCTGTAGGTTTAAATGGTACCAATGTCAAGTGGCATTTTAGAAGAGATGACTAGGAAAAATCTGGTTAAATTAATTATCAAATGCCTAAAAGCAACACATAACCAAAAATCCATACATAAACCTCTAAAGATATTTTTACAAGGATCTCAAATATTGACAGCAACAGAGACTAAAAACGTCTTCTAGTACGAATGAAGGCCATTACTAGTTTATTTATTTATTTACATTCTCTTATATACCGCGCTATTTTCCATCAGTGCGGTTTACATAGAACCATTTAAAGTACACATTTCAAAACAGTTGATCTGTGTTTACAATGAACAGGAAACAGAACTTGGAGAAAAAACATGGGTAACTATTTACAACTATACAAAGCTTGCTGGCTGAACATTCATTTGACTTGGCTAGTTTGCTGCTGAAGCATTTGAGGTTATGCTCAATGTCATCATAGGTCCAGTTAAATCAAACTCCTGACAAACTTAACTTATCTAATCCCATATAAAGTTTTATCAGTTAACCCGACACAATATTTTGTTAAGATAAGACAAATTTATCAGCATCAGGGGAACAAAAATCAATTCATGAGATCCCAAGAGCGACACTCCATCTGGCTGAGTGCTCACGTACAAACAAATAGCATCCATAGAATTTAAAAGGCAAGCTGGTAGTGACACGATGACTCACAAAAGGGCTGCCCAATCAACGGCTTGATTAAGGCCAGATGGCTCAACTGATTCAAGGCGGAACATCCAGGCATGCTCCCGTAAATTCAATTGCATTGCCGTCCTGCCACATAATCGGTATATGGTCAAGCACACCCACTTATAGATCTGATACTTGATGATTAAACTTTAGCCAGTGTGAAACCAGAGGCGCTGATTCAGAGCAAGTAGTTAACCAACTTTTATGTTCTGTTAATCATAGGCGTACCTTTTTCGTTGTGCGTCCCACATTACCAAAAGGCAAGGACAGACAATCATGTAAACCACCCAATCAGAATTACAAGTTGTATTATGTTTAGAGTGATAGTTTTTCCCATCAGAATGAGTCCAGCTACAACCTGTAATTGCAGATTGACATCAACCACAATTCCCACAGGTTTGATGACTTTTCAATTGCTGTACAGAGGAATCAATAAAAGTAGGTGAAACATAACTTGTAAGCATTTCTCCCAAATTCTTACCCCATTTATAGGCTATCCACAAAGGAGCCATCAATACGGGATATAAGTTCAAAACATTCCAATGTTCATAAATACATTTTACAACTGGTGAACAACCACTGTATATGGGAGAATGCAAACCAATGCATCCTCTTCTTCAGAATGACAATACTGTAACAGGTAATCACATTGAGCATACTTGGCCTGCAAAAAAGCTTTTCGGACAACTGAAGAGGGATACCCATGGGGTTAAAAAACATGAATTAAGAAGGTGAGCCTCTTCCTTAAATTGAGCATCAGTTGAGCAAATTCTCCTGGCACACAGAAATTGGCTTATAGGTAAACTAGACCTTATGTTTATGTTTATTACATTTGATATACTGCTCAAGCCAAAGCATCAGAGCGGTTTACAATATTACATAAAAGTTACAGAAAATATGAAAAGAACGCCATTAATTAGATAGGACAGAATAAGAGATACAGTGATAGTTAAAGGAATAGAGGAGACAAGAAGAAATGCTCCACATAGCATCTGAAGAGGTAGATATCATACCACCAGGTGTTTAAGCTCCCACTCACAACCTCCGCTGTCGACATCACCCCTCCACCTCTCCGATCTACACAGCAAGCAGAACCAATGTAGCATGATATGGGTGTCAGCTATTGAATCACAAATAAGCATTGCGATCCACTAGTTTGCGAAATATAGAAGTACTAAAACCATTATTATTCCTTTCAATTCTGACATCCAAAAAGCCAAATCTCAGAAGAATGAAAATTCAGGGAAAATTTTAGATGATCATCCAACGTGTTAAGCCAAGTATGAAACATCATTAATACTGCTTCTGTACCCATCCAAAGTATAAAGATGTCATCCAAGTATTTCTTCCAAAAAGTACATGATCTTTGAAGACAAAATCCATCAGGTGATCAAGTTCAAACTTCGCAACATCAAGGGAAGCCACTAAAGGAGCTAAAGTGACCTCCATAGCCACCCCATGGTCTTGTTGACTATAAACTCCATTATACCAAAAATAGTTTTTATGCAAAAACAATTCCACTAGCTGGCAAAAAAACACTTGTGGTGTCCGAGCTGCCGACGAGCTAAGGGAGAAAGCATCCATGATCACTTCCATGGCACTATCTTGAGGAATATTAGTGTAGAGACTGGTAATACCACAAGTGTTTTATCGCCAGCTAGCAGAATTAGTATTGCATACAAATTATTTTTGGTATAATGGAGTTTACTATCAAAAAGTGGCTATGGGGGTCCTTTATATCTTCAGGCAATGTGTTCCAAAGTGCAGGAGCTGTTAAAGAAAATACTCTATTTGATGTGGTATGCTTGGACTTTGAGTAGACGCTGGGTGTAAGAATCGTGTTCTTGCTATTAGTCCTCTTAGGTTTATTGTCTTGTATTGTAGTAATCAGCTCCTGTAGAATGTTGGCTGAGTTGTTTGTTATTATTTTGAATATAATGAGGGAAGTCTTAAACCTGGTGCAGTAATGCACAAGAAGTCAATGCAATTGGTTCAGTATTGGTATGATATGTTTGTATTTTGCTGTACTAGTGATAATGTGTGCCACCGTGTTCTGCGCCATCTGAAGCATGTTGATTTTTTGTTAAGGTGCAGGACCCAAAAGGCAGGCAGTGCTCCAGAGTCTCAATGCGTGGATGAGATGATGGTGCAAGGAAGAGGGGTTTGGATTTGTTTGGAACTGGGGAACATTCTGGGGAAAGGAGGGGGCTTTTCCGAATGGATGGGCTCCACCTTAACCGGGATGGAACCAGGTTGCTAGCATTAACCTTTAAAAAGGAGATACGGCAGTTTTTAAACTAGATAAAAGGGGAAAGTTGACTATCTCCCAAGAGCACATGGTTCGAAACAATGTATCCCTGAAGGATACTAGCAAAAGATTAAAGTTAGGGCATATCAGCAGAGAGGTTTCAATAAAGACAAAAGTAACTCAAATGCTCTTGAGTACAGAGCAGACAGAACTTAAAGATTCCAAATTACCCCTGCCTACCGATAGCCAGATTAATATGAATAAAATACAGTCTCTAAAATGCTTGTATGCAAATCAAAGATGTCTAAAAATTAAGATGGGAGAGTTAGAATACGTAGCACTAAATGAGAGGTTAGATATGATTGGTATCTCGGAGACATGGTGGAAGGAAGACAGCCAGTGGGATACTGATACCTGGATACACACTATATTGTAATGAGAGAACAGATCAAATTGGTGGAGGGGTTGCACTCTATGTTAAAGAGGGCATTGAGTCACAAAGGATTAAAGTTTTGCAGGAAATAAAATTCACTGTAGAATCCCTATGAATTGAAATTCCATGTAAAAAGGGGAAGGGGAAGGCGATGGCAGTGGGGGTGTATTATCGACCATCTGGCCAGAATGAACAAATGGATGATAAAATGCTGAAAGAAATCAGAGAACCTAACAAACGTTACAGCACAGTAATAATAATGGGTGATTTCAATTACCCTGATATTGACTGGGTCAGTGTCACAGCAGGATATGCTAGGGAGATAATGTTTCTAGATGAAATAAATGACTGATTCTTGGAGCAGCTGGTTCATGAACTGAAAAGAGGGGAAGCCATTTTGAACCTAGTCCTTAGTGGAACACAAGATCTGGTGCAAGAGAGATAAGGATGTTGGAGCCACTTAGCAATAGCGATCATAGCATGATCGCATTTGATTTAATAAATGGAGGAAGGACAGTATGGAAATCCACAGTACTAAATTTTAACTTTCAAAAGGGAGACTATGATAAAATGAGGAAAATAGTTAAGAAAAAATAAAAGGAGCAGTTGCAAAGGTTGAAGATTTAAATCAAGCATGGGTGCTGTTTAAAAATACTATCTTGGAAGCCCAAACCAGCTGTATTCCATACTTTAAGAAAAGTCGAAGGAAGTCCAAAAAACTGACAGCCTGGTTTAAAGGTGAGGTCAGAGAGGCTGCTGTTGCCAAAAATGCATCTTTCAAGAAATTGAAAAAGGAGCCAAATGACGAAAACTGGAAACAACATAAGCACTGGCAAGTTAGATGCAAGTCATTGATAAGGCAGGCAAAGAGAGAATTTGAGAAGAAGCTTGCTGTGGAAATAAAAATGCGTGAGAAAGACTTTTTCAAGTACATTCGTAGCAAAAGACCTGTGAGAGAGTCAGTTGGACCATTAGATGATAGAGGGGTAAAAAGGGGCACTAAGAGGGGACAAGGCCATAGTAGAGAGACTTGAATGAATTCTTTGCTTCGGTCTTTACTGAGGAAGATGTAGGGATGTTACCCTTGACTGAAATGTTATTTAAAGGTGGTGCCGCAGAAGAATTGAAAGAAATATAGATACACCAGGGAAATGTATTACAACTATTTGATAAACTGAAGAGTAGCAAATCACCTAGACTGGATGGTATACATCCAAGGATGTTGAAAGAACTGAAAGTCCCAAGTGCAAATGAAGAGGAACTCTCAAACATTCTGAAACAAGTCTGCTCCCATTCCATTCAGAATAAACCTCTCATCATACTAGGGGACCCTAACATCCCATCCATGCCTGCCCAGGCAGGAGAAACCTTTTTAGATGCAATGAAAGACCTCCAATACAATGAATTAATAAATACCCCAACCCATAAGAGGGGGGGAACCCTAGACCTGATATTTGCACCAATTCAACACCCCATCAAAGACCTCGTGGGACACAGCATTCACTCTAATCCCATGATCCGACCATCACATGATCAACTCTGCCTTATCCAACCCTGCAACCATACGAACTGTATATAGACCTGTACATAGCTTGCTTGTATATAGCTCAAATTAATCTCACACCCCTCCCACACCATTCATGTCGATGTTCCACTGCATGTTTTCACACTATAACACCTCCTCATGATTGTTTGATGTGCTAACCGCTTTGATTTAATGATAAAGCGGTATATTAAATATGACTAAATAAATAAATAACTTTTCCATAACACTGCTGGTAATGAAGGACACATCCGAACCGACCCTCAAGGAAAAAAGAAGATTCCGCACCTTCAACAAAGATAATTTCCTAGCAGACGTGCTACCTGGACTAGAGCAATGTACATTAGACCAGGACACAGCCATCACAAAATGGCACAACACCCTCCATAATGCTGCAGCAGCACCAGAGATACTATTCTATAACATAAGGAAGCACAACACCCCCTGGTACTCAAGTGAAAACAATAAATTGAAGAAGCAGCTAAGGAAAATGGAAAGAATATGATGACGAACTAAAAGCCAAGACCACTTAGCAAAATACAAGGAAATGCAAGACATATACAACAACACAATAAATAACTGCAAAAAGGAATACCACTCAAACCTATAATAAGGAACTCCATCAACAAACCAAGGGAACTCGTCGCTATTGTAAATGGCCTAACAAAAGATACAGTGCAACCGGATGACTCAAACACTGTATCCTCACAAGAATGGCGGACTTCATACAAAGGAAGTGTACACAAGAACCACTTAAAAACCAAACAAATCCAACTCACAACACAACACAGACGAAGCCTGGGACACATTCCAAATCCCAACAAGAAAACAGATTGACTCCATCATAGCTAATATCAACACAACAACTTCGTCCATAGACCCATATCCAGTTATTTGGATTAAGCAAACAAGAGAATATCTAATACCTACCTACAAAAGAACATTGAATCCTCACTCACTAAGGATACCTCCCCCTGCAACTTAAGCAAGCTTTTATTAGACCAATCATCAAGAACAATAACCTCAATAAAAGAGACCCAAGCTCCTTCCACCTTATATCTAGTCTCACATTCATAACCACAATTATTGAGAAAATAGTACAGCATCAGCTTCAGGACCACAAAAACACATATGCCCCAACAGACCTCCACCAGTATGGATTCAAACAAGATCACAGTGTAGAAACACTGATTACATCTCTTATTGGCACCCTGGTTACAGGCATAGACAACATACTCCATGGATTTGTCTTATGCTTCATAGATACCACTGCGACTTTTGACTCCGTTATCCACAATACTCTGCGACAAAGACTCCAAGATACATGAATAAATGGTACAGTATTAGACTGGTTTATCTCTTGCCTGTCCCAAGCAAGTCAGAATCAAAAACAACCAGTCTAAACCTTTCACACAATACCAGGGTGTCCCAGAAGGCTCAGAAACACTAAATTCTCCCCCCTCCCACCCCCCCGGACTCAATAAAAATCCTAGATCACACCCTAATCAACACGCAAGAAATCCTAATCAACAAGTAAGAAGTCAAATACCACGGAGTAACCTTCGATCAGCATCTCAGCTTCCAACCTCACATAAAGAGAACAACCAGATCAGCCTACCACAAGCTGCGAACCTTACACAAACTCAAGTCACTTCTATCTAGCAGCGACTTCAGAACAGTATGTCAAGCCATTGTAACACCCATAACAGACTATTGCAATGTCATCTACCATGGATTACCCATGGTGAGTCGGTTGATATAGTGTATCTAGACATTCAGAAAACCTTTGACAAGGTCCTTCATCAGAGACTTTTGGCAAAACTAAAAAAGTCATGGGATAGGAGGCAGTGTACTATTGTGGATCAGGAACTGGTTAAAAGATAGAAAGCAGAGGGTAGGGCTGAATGGCCAATTTTCCCAATGGAGAAAGGTGAATAGTGGAGTACCCCAGGGATCTGTTCTGGGTCTGCTGCTTTTTAACATATTCATAAATGACCTGGAAATGGGAATAACAAGCGAGTTTATTAAATTTGCAGATGACACAAAACTATTTAAAGTTGTTACAACAAATGAGGATTGTGGAAAATTGCAAGAGGATCTTAATAAATTGGAAGACTGGGCATCCAAATGGCAGATGAAATTTAATGTAGACAAGTGCAAAGTTATACACCTAGGAAAGAATAACCCAAACTATGGTTACACGATGCAAGGTTCCACATTAGGAACCACTACCCAGGAAAAAGATTTAGGCATCATCATGGATAACATGTTAAAACCCTCCACCCAGTGTGAAGCAGCGGCCAAGGGAACAAATAGAATGCTAGGTATCATAAGTAAAGGAATGGAAAATAAAACAAAGGATATTATAATGCCTCTGTATCGTTCCATGGTGCAACCACACCTTGAATATTTGTGCGATTCTGGTTGCCGTATCTTAAAAAGGATATAGCGTTATTAGAAAAGGTACAGAGAAGAGCCTCCAAAATGGTAAAGGGGATGGAAGGATCCCTCTATGATGAGAGGCTAAAAAGGTTAGGGCTCTTCAACCTGGAGAAGAGACGACTGAGGGGAGATATGATAGAGGTTTATAAATTAATGAATGAAGTGGAAAGGGTAAACGTAGATCGATTGTTTACGTCATCAGAATATAGAAAGACTTGGGGACATGCAATGAAGCTACAGGGTAACCTATTTAAGACTAATAACAGAAAATATGTTTTCACTCAATCTGTAATCAAACTCTAGAATTTGTTTCCAGAGGATGTAGTAAAAGCTGTTAGTGTAGCCGGGTTTAAAAAATGTTTGGACAAGTTCCTGGAGGAAAGGTCCATAAGCCATTATTAAAGGGGACTGGGGATATCCACTGCATGCCCTAATACAAGCATTGTGGAACCTGTGTCTTTTGGGGAAACTGCCTGGTATTTGTGACCTAGATTGGCCACTATTAGAAACAGAATACTGGGCTTGATGGACTTTGGTCTGACCCAGTATAGCATATCTTATGTTCTTATATTGCCCAACAGTAATATAATTACTGCTTGGACTACTGTGCAGAAGTTATCCTGATGGAGTAGTGGTTTCAACCTCCGGAATATCTTCATTTTATGGTCTGCATTGTGTGTGATCTTATTTATGTGTGTAGGTTTAAGGACTCCTTGATATCTTACTTCTTTTTTCTTCTATACTGCAGTTTGCCAGCTGAATTGATCTCGGTGGTGTAAATGCTTGGTTTCTTGTTATTAAGAGAGCATCTGTTTTCTTATGTTACGATTATATATGCTGAGCCATGTGATCATTTCTTCAAGGCAATTAGTTAATTTTTTGGTATCCGGGTTATCAGTTTCAATTGTTGTATATATCATTATGTCACCAGTAAATAGTCGATATTGCATATTGTGCTGGTTTATGGCGTTGCAGATAGGCTGGATATATAAAGAGTAGCGATGACATTGCTGTTCCTTGTGTGAGCTCCTGATGTATTCCGAATGGTGTGAATTTGTCCGATCTACTCTTTACTTGCTGTTGTCTATCAGCCAGGTATGATCTGAACCATCTATATGTGATGATGTGAGGGCCAATTTCTTGTAGCCTTTGCAGGAGTAATTTGTGAGATACAGTTTTAAAGGCTGATGATATGTCCAGGAATATGATCAGGAATCCCTTCTTGATGTTGCCTATGCCTAGGAGTAGGTTGTCTAGTAGTGATGTTAGAAGGGTTTCTATACCGTGATTGGTTCTGAACCCATGTTGGTGTGGGTCTAATGGGGAGTGTTGGCTGATATGGTCTTGCAGCTATAATTGAACAGCTCTTTCTATAATTTTGATGAGTAGGGTCTAGTTTATTAAGTGTTGTGTTTTTGATAATTGGTCTTATGGTTGCTTTTTTGAGCAGTTTTGGCATATACCTTTGGATAAGGGAAGCTTGTGTGATTTTATGCGTATGAGGTTATAAGCTCTTCTTTGGTTAGCTTGATCCATGAAACTGGACATGGGTCAGAGGGTGATTTTGTGGTTTTCAAGTAAATTATTATATTGTTTATTTGCTTGTCTGAGGGAATGGTGAATTCTCCCCATATTCCAGTTGATGGTTCCTTTTCTTCTTTTTCTATCTGGGTTGGTATGTTTTTATGGAAGGTTCTTATTAGGTGGCCTGCTACCTGTTGTGGGTGTATTTTGGTTAGAGTTTTTATTATATCAAACAGTTCTCTTGGCTTGTGGATTTCATGATGAGATTTGTATGATATTCTTGTTTACATGTGTTTATTAGTATGTTATATTCATTATGTATGGTTTTGTATTTTTGTAGTGTGTTTGGGTCATTGTTTCGTCACCATCGCCTTTCAGTCTTCCTTAAGGTTCTATTTACTTGTCTGATCTCATTGGAATACCAAGGAGCATTCCGTGTTCTCTGTGTGTTTTTTGGTTCTGCTGCTCTTTTCTTCTTTTTGGGTGCTTCCGTAACTGAAGTGATAATGTGGTTCCAGTTTTCAGTGTATTTGTCTAAGTCAATGTAATCCTGATTTAGCGTTGGTAGAATATCCTGTAAGAACTGTTCCTTGTTGTAACTTTTGAATCTTCTACTACTGTATTACATTGTGTTTTTGAGTATTGTGGTTAGTGAGTACTGTTTTGAATGTGATTATCTGATGGTCAGACCAGGGCGTTGGGGTGACAATGAGGGGACATATGGTATTTTGTTCCAGCATTGACCTGGGGGTGAAAATAAGATCTGGAGTTGTGCCCTGTTGATGTGTAAGTGTTTGCAGCAAGAGTTCGTAGCCCAACAACTCCAAGGCTCTGTGGAATGATTTTGCTTCTGAACTGGTGGCTGAGTTAAGGTTGAAATCCCCAAGAGTTATCAGAGATTTGTTAGTGTCCGTGGATGTGCATACCACTTCAAGCACAGAAGAGAGTTTGTCTGATTTAGTGTTGAGTTCTCTGTATATGTGACAGATTGTAATGTGCTTGTTTGCTATACTGATAATGTTATACTCAGCTGTGCTGGTTGCTGAGATAATATTAAATTTGTACTGACGTTTTGCCAGTACTAGTACTGCACCTCCTCTTCTCTGGTTTCGTAGACATTTAAACGCAGTGTATGTGGATAGGGTGATCTCGTTCAATAGGACCTGGTCTGTGTCTGCCAGCCATGTTTCTGTAATGCACATTATGTCTATTTGGTGGTCTTGTAAATAGTCTATGATGATGCTGGTTTTATTTCTGACTGACTTTGCATTGATAAGTGTACAGCTTACTGGTGTGGTCAGTATAGGGTTGATATGGCTGGTATTTACATTTAGTGGGATGTGAAAGAGTCTTTGCACTTTTATGTTTGAAGTCTTGAGTTTAGGCATATGTGTCCATGGAGCTTGTTGTTTTATATTAGTTAGAATGGGTATTCTTAGGTTGGAGGTTTGTATAAGATGAAAAGCAGTAATATTGTCAGTAGGGTACTGGTAGTTTTTGGATTCATTTTGCTCTTCCCTTTTGAACCCGCACTCTGTAATTATTTTGTTTTAGTGCCTGTGTCCATGGTTAGGTTTCTGTTGCCTAGGTGAGCGGTAAAGGTCACAGGGCAGCAATTCAACATATTCCTCTCTTGTTTTTTTGCTTACCTTGGTGGAGCAGGCTTTTTGTTGTGCGGTTAAACATCAGGTAATAGGTGCTCCTCTCCTTGATTTATCTTTGGAAATTTTTGGCGTTGTTCTAGGTAGTAGTAACAGTACTGGTTTGGGAAACACTACTAGGTATGTACTTAAGTCCTCCAGGTTCCTTTAGGTGCCGTGGTTCTAGATGCAGCGAACAATTTGCTCCATCCCTGTTTGTCCTTTGTGTTCTGTTGTCTTTCATTGTTCTCAATGCGGTTTGTGGTCACTACTTCGAGTGCTCCTACTGGGTCCCCGCCAAAGGGCCCTCTAGTGAGACCCTCAGGTATGGGCCCACCAGGTGGGGGCACACCCATTGGCACTCCTGCTTTAAAGTTGCAGCATCTGTCCCTGGTTGAGGCCCAATTGGCCTTGTGATATAGGAGCAGGGGTGATGGGAGACCCCGTTCCTTGTTCTGATGTTGATCGGGTGCTCTGTCGGGTCTGAAGCGGTGCCCGATGGTGCTCCTGCTTTAAAGTTGCAGCATCTGTCCCTGGTTGAGGCCCAACTGGCCTTGTGATAAGAAGTAGGGGTGATGGGAGGCCCCATTCCTTGTATGTGAGCACTTAGCCGGCTGGCGGGTCACTCTTAGGTTCTATTGAATTGATTTTTGTTCTTCTGATGCAGATACGTTTTTGTTATCTTAACACAATATTGTGTCAGGTTAACTGATGACACTTTATATGGGTTTAGATAAGTTCAGATTGTCATGAGTTTATGATTTAACTGGACCTATGACGACAGTCAGCATAACTAGTAATGGCCTTCATTTGGTTGTCATACTAGAAGGCTTTTTTAGCCTCTGTTGCTCTCAATATTTGAGGCCCTTGTAAAAACATCTTTAGAGGTTTATGAATGGATTTTTGGTTATGTGTAGGAAACATCTGGGACATCTAGAGCAGAATGTTCAAAAATCTGGGGGAGTGGCAGCAGTGAAGGGAGGCATGTTTTAGAGCCTCCTGAAACGTTCCATTTCCACCCTGTAAAATCAAGGTCCCTGTAACTGGTTATTGAGGTGGACCCCATGCAGGTTGCAAGGCCAAGTACATACATGGGGGTCGGTCATTTCATAAATGTGGACATTCCTGATTTGCATGACCTCAGAACCAAGTACTTGGACTTGCCAGCACAGATATCCCAGAAAGGGACGTCTATGCTATGGGACTTGTACATCCCAGCCTGCCATTTTATATACTCAGACATGCGGCGAAAGGGCAGTAAAATATGTGGGGAATGTGTTTACGCTTAGATTTCATAACTGTGGGGATGCAAGCACATTTTGCACTTCCCCCTGGAAGCGGTTCATCCATGAAACAAGCACTTTTTTCCCTTTATTCGTGTTCAGGAGCAGGTATAAGCATGGCTGTCTCACCAACCAGGGCCAGGCGTGCTTCTGTCGTTTTGAAATTGCACCATGCTGTTCATCTCCCTTGCTCCGCTCAGGCTTTGCCTCCATCACACATTCTTGCACATCTATCTACCTGGCTTCTAAAATGGACCTGGGATGTCTCTATGCTTTGCACATCTAAGTGCCTGTTTTCAGACGTCCATCTCATGAGAAGGGTTTCTAAAATGACCCACTTTGTAAGCATCTCTTCCTTGTTTTTCATCATAATCTGTTCTTGCTCTTCCTACAATTGTGGACTGGTATGAGAAGATAATTATTTGGTTTTTCCTGTTTGTTATTCAGGTTATGATTTGTAATAGCCCTGTATACCTCTTCCTTTCTTCTCTGTTTCTGTTACAAGAGCATTTCCTGGATTGCTTTTGTAATAGAAATGTACAAAAAAAAATACATAAAATGACCCACTTAATGTATAAGTGATGAACTTTATAAATCTAACATCCATGAGGAGATGATTAAGAAATCATCCTCCAAAATTCAAACTTTCAACAAAGGAAGGTAGTTTTGAATGCTTGGGAAGAATTGAGTAAGCACAGTTCTTTCCAAGCACTCTTGCAATCCGCAAGATTCTGAACACCACGGCTCAGAGATCTCCACATATCACTGCTATCCAGCTGAGTTGAAACCCCATCCCTGTCTACCCATGGCTTTTTCTTAATTTATCTGGATAAGTTTTGGCCGAATTTCAATTTGACTTTCCACTGGCTGATAACTTCTGTAAGGTTCCTTAAATGCAATACCTCCAAAATGCTGATGTTTCTCCTAGCATACAATATTGATCATGAATTATCTTCCTCCACCTTCTACCTATTCCTGGGCTCACTTCTCACTCATTTCCTTTATTCCCAGACGTGCATTTTACTCCTTCCCACGCAGGCGCTTTCCCGCTTCTCAGTATCCTAACAGTGAGATCTGTGGATGCACCACTCCTTCCTTGTCCCTCTTTGCAATTTAAAACGTACTTATTCCATCCCACCTGATCTGGAATTTTTCTGCTGCACTTCTTAGCCTATTAATTTGCTCTGTATTCTAATATCTGTTGTGTGATGTACTGTATAAAAACAATAGGAAATGAGCATTCAGATGGGCAGAAACAGATAAGATATTTATTTATTTGGTTTTATATACCGCGCTATTTAGAATCAGTACGGTTTACATATGAACAAACAAGACAGTCCCTGCTCTTACGAGCTCACAATCTAAATTAGGACAACCCTGGCGGGTACAGACATGGGAAGAACAGGGCAGACATAGGTAGAACAGGGGTGAGACAGGGTGGAACAGGGTGGTAAGGGGTTACAGTCTTATTTGATGGCACATGCCTACGGTCATGTGCTGTCGGCAGTTTTCATTTGTATGACTGATCTAGGGTGGGTGATCATACGTAAGTTGGAAGAGGTGAGTCTTCAAAGCCTTCCTAAAAGTTGTGAGATCTAGGATTGCACATATCGTTGCAGGTAGGGCATTCCATTGTGTTGGTACAAATAGGGAGAAAACTCGGTTCTTGGTTGATTGGGTACAGGTCCTTACTGTTGAGGGGGTTGTGAGAGAGTTCACCGAGTATGTTCTCCTGGACCTAGTCTCCGGCGTTCTTTGTATTAGTTCTGAGAGTGAGGTCACTGACATTGCATTCCTGGCCTTGAAAGTGAGTAACATTGCTTTGTAGGTCAGGCGACTTGCTATGGGGAGCCAATGGAGCTGAATTAGGATGGGAGTAATGTGATCGTATCTGGATGCAGCTAAGTTTGTACGGGCAGCTGTGTTCATGGCAAGCTGTAGTGGCTGCAGGGTGTGCTTTGGCATACCATGAAGGATGATGTTGGAATAGTCTAGATGAGGGAGGATGAGAGCTTGGGCCACCGAGCGGAAGTCCGAGGTTTTGAGGAGAGGACGTAGGTGTCGGAGGGTTCTTAGTTTATGGTATACAGATTTAGTGATATTTTGAGTGCGGGTCTCCCATGATAGACTTTGGTCGATTGTTACTCCCAGATAGCAGACCTCTTGCTTGGTAATAAGGTCGAAATCTTTCACTTTGGGGGAAGGCGGTGGTGTAAATGTGGAGTCCTTTGATATGAATAAAACCTCTGTCTTATTGGTGTTTGCCTTCAGGTTGCATGTCATGAGCCAGTCTGAGACTGTGTTGAAGCACTCAACTATGGAGGCGTAATCTGGGTTTGTCAGTGATGAACGGAGTGTATAGTAAGACGTCGTCCGTGTAGATGTGGAAGTAGATGTAGAAGTTATCTGTTTAAAGTTATACCCAGTCTAGAACCACTTAGATGGCTAACCTTTTCATCAGCCCCTGAATGCCCCCTAGTTAAATGGATGATTTTGGCCATTTAATGATTTAAATAGCCGAAGTTATCTGTCCAAGCAATCTGGATTTAAAGAAATAAAAAGCACTTATGTGGTTCATGCCATCAGTGCTTTTATATATCAGCCAGCATATGTCTGGAAGATGATTATCTGTTGTGACCTTCATTTTGTTGTAATCAAAATGCATAAACCCTTATGAGGGTGAGCCCCCATGCACACTGTATTAGCAGATTCATTAAGCTGTTTCCATCTATACACTCCTACCTGATGGTAGGCAAGGGATTGGCGTCCACCTCACAACTCAGCTGCATCTTCTCCTCTGAATCCAGGGGCAAGATCATGCTGCTGGGCTCCTGGGTGAACACTGGGCCACGCAGACTCTTATCATCTGTGATGGGAAAGAGAGTCAGGTAATCACAATTTTCTGTAAACTTCCAAAATGCTGATGACATAACCTGTAAACAGCATGGCCACATCTATAGAGAGAACAATCAATGTCTTGAGCTCGAACAGTCCAACCAATGACTTAGAAATGCAGGGATATGGAGAGACCAGAACACCTTCATATGTATTACCATGTCTGGCTTTATATAGCATATGAAAGGCGTCAGACGGATAACTCTTGCAACTGATGTCTTGCTTTTATCCACAGCTTCAATCCAGCATAGGCTGTTGCAGTGCAAGTATCCCTCTCCCCCCCCCACTACACATTACTCCAGCACAGCACAGATAGGCAGAAGCAGTGCAAGCATTCCCCCCTCCCCCCCCCCACACACACATTGATCCAATTCAGCACAGCACAGGTACAGCATAGGCAGAAACAGTGCAAACATCTCCCCTCCCCATATACACATTGCTCCAGCAGAGCACAGTTAAAGAAAAAGTAGAAAAGGTACAGAGAAGAGCCACCAAAATGGTAAAGAGGATAGAAGGATACCCCTTTAAAGAGGTTAGGGCTCTTCAACCTGGAAAAGAGACGGCTGAGGGGAGATATGATAGAGGTCTATAAATTAAGGAATGGAGTGGAACGCGTAAACGTAGATCGATTGCTTACGTCATCAAAATATAGAAAGACTAGGGGACATGCAATGAAGCTACAGAGTAACCTCTTTAAGACTAATAAGAGAAAATATTTTTTCTCTCAATGTGTAATCAAACTCTGGAATTCGGTATTTATTTATTTTATTTTATTTATTTATTTATTTTTCTTATATACCGCGCTATTCATCACCAGCGCGGTTTACATGTAACAATAACTGTGCAGTGAAGACAATCTAGAAATGTACCGGAGAATGTAGTAAAAGTTGTTAGTGTAGCTGGGTTTAAAAAAGGTTTGGACAAGTTCCTGGAGGAAAGGTCCATAAACCATTATTAAAGGGGATCCGGGAAATCCACTGCTTGCCCCAATACAAGCATTGTGGAACCTGTGTCTTTTGGGGAAACTGCTAGGTACTTGTGACCTCGATTGGCCACTGTTGGAAACAGGATACTGGGCTTGATGGACCTTGGTCGGACCCAGTATAGCATATCTTATGTTCTTATAGGCTGTAGCAGTGCAAGCATCCCCCCTACCCCCCCACACACATACATTGCCCCAGCACAGCACAGGTACAGCATAGGCAGAAGCAGTGAAAGCAACCCAGACACACACACACACACACGCACACAGAAAGTACAGCCTCTACAGCAATGCAGTCTTGCCCCTCATGACATCTGTCCATTTCTGGAGAGTGCACCTTAAGCAAAGAGTTGGGGAAAGTGTGTGGCTTCTCCATGTCCCCATGCCCCGAGCTGTGTGGTTGCTGTGTTAGTCCACATTAAATTTTTGAATCTGTAGACGGTGATACTGACCCTTGTGATACAAATGCCTACATTTCTAGATTAACTCACTTCCTTTTTGGATTAAATGGTACTTTGATTCTGAGTTGCTACTATGGCTCTCTCTCTCTTCTGAAGGTCACTAATTGCTCTCCTTCAAAAGCCAAATGGAAAAAAATGCTATTGATGTACAGATTTACAATAGAAAAATGTAAAGCAAACTTGCTAAATAAAACTGCTCAGCCAGAAAATTCAAACAAGAGTGGATCATAAAAATACTATTTTATTGCTATTTCTTAAAGAACATTAAAATGCCAGAGAAAAAGAGTAAAAGCTGCGTGAAAAAAATGCACAAGGTCACAAATCAGTGTCAGTGCTCACATTGTAGATCTCAGCAAGAAAACCTTCTGTCTCCCTATTATCCAGCCATCTTTAATCCCAGGCAGCTTGAAGACCCTCACAGAGATGAGGGCTAAAGGACCGCCTCCTCCAAGGTATGCTTTTCCTAGGCTACTTCGGGCCACTGTGTCTACCTTGAATGTATAACATGTTTGTGGTATATAAGTGATTTTAAATAAATAAATAAAATAAAATTGTGTAGCTGCCAGAGTTCAGCATAAACTCATGCTGCATTCAAAATGTTCCAACCAGTGATATAAGCTATTTAGAAACATAGAAACATGATGACAGAAAAAGACCACATGGCCTATCTAGTCTGTCCTTCCATAACAACAACTACAACAGTCCGCTTTTTACCTTTAGAGATCCTCTGTGTTGGTCCCATTTAGAGGTGTTCTGCATTTGTATGCTCCAAGGAGCTTCCATTAGAGCTTTCCAATCAAGTCTCAGTCACTCGCATACACCTGTCCTCCAGCCTGGTGAAGTCACTTGTTCTGGTATGTGAGTGTGGTTTCAGGCAAGAATGCGGGTTACATGCCAGAGCAGGGACTATCTTTACCTGTATCTGTGCAGCGCTGTGTACATCTTGTAGTGTTATAAAATGGAGATGTGCCCGGTATGACCCCATGAAGATAATGTGGATTTCACGCCGGAGCAGGGACTGTCTTTACCTGTATCTGTGCAGTGCTGTGTACATCTTGTAGTGTTATAAAATGGAGATGTGCCCGGTATGATCCCAAGTAGATAATTCGGGTTTCACGCCAGAGCAGGGACTGTCTTTACCTGTATCTGTGCAGCGCTGTGTACATCTTGTAGTGTTATAAAATGGAGATGTGCCCGGTATGACCCCATGAAGATAATGTGGATTTCACGCCGGAGCAGGGACTGTCTTTACCTGTATCTGTGCAGTGCTGTGTACATCTTGTAGTGTTATAAAATGGAGATGTGCCCGGTATGATCCCATGTAGATAGTGCAGGTTTCTTGCCAGAGCAGGGACTGTCTTTACCTGTATCTGTGCAGTGCTGTGTACATCTTTTAGTGTTATAAAATGGAGATGTGCCCGGTATGATCCCATGTAGATAATTCGGGTTTCACGCCAGAGCAGGGACTGTCTTTACCTGTATCTGTGCAGCGCTGTGTACATCTTGTAGTGTTATAAAATGGACATGTGCCCAGTATGATCCCATGTAGATAGTGCAGGTTTGATGCCAGAGCAGGGACTGTCTTTACCTGTATCTGTGCAGCGCTGTGTACATCTTGTAGTGTTATAAAATGGACATGTGCCCAGTATGATCCCATGTAGATAGTGCGGGTTACATGCCAGAGCAGGGACTGTCTTTACCTGTATCTGTGCAGCGCTGTGTACATCTTGTAGTGTTATAAAATGGACATGTGCCCAGTATGATCCCATGTAGATAGTGCGGGTTACATGCCAGAGCAGGGACTGTCTTTACCTGTATCTGTGCAGCGCTGTGTACATCTTGTAGTGTTATAAAATGGAGATGTGCCCGGTATGATCCCATGTAGATAATGCGGGTTACATGCCAGAGCAGGGACTGTCTTTACCTGTATCTGTGCAGCGCTGTGTACATCTTGTACTCTTATAAAATGGACATGTGCCCGGTATGATCCCATGTAGATAATGCGGGTTACATGCCAGAGCAGGGACTGTCTTTACCTGTATCTGTGCAGTGCTGTGTACATCTTGTAGTGTTATAAAATGGAGATGTGCCCGGTATGATCCCATGTAGATAATGCGGGTTTCAGGCCAGAGCAGGGACTGTCTTTACCTGTATCTGTGCAGCGCTGTGTACATCTTGTACTCTTATAAAATGGACATGTGCCCGGTATGATCCCATGTAGATAATGCGGGTTTCACGCCAGAGCAGGGACTGTCTTTACCTGTATCTGTGCAGTGCTGTGTACATCTTGTAGTGTTATAAAATGGAGATGTGCCCGGTATGATCCCATGTAGATAATGCGGGTTACATGCCAGAGCAGGGACTGTCTTTACCTGTATTTGTGCAGTGCTGTGTACATCTTGTAGTGTTATAAAATGGAGATGTGCCCGGTATGATCCCATGTAGATAATGCGGGTTTCATGCCAGAGCAGGGACTGTCTTTACCTGTATCTGTGCAGCACTGTGTACATCTTGTAGTGTTATAAAATGGAGATGTGCCCGGTATGATCCCATGTAGATAATGCGGGTTTCATGCCAGAGCAGGGTCTGTCTTTACCTGTATCTGTGCAGTGCTGTGTACATCTTGTAGTGTTATAAAATGGAGATGTGCCCGGTATGATCCCATGTAGATAATGCGGGTTCCATGCCAGAGCAGGGACTGTCTTTACCTGTATCTGTGCAGCGCTGTGTACATCTTGTAGTGTTATAAAATGGAGATGTGCCTGGTATGACCCATGTAGATAATGCGGGTTACATACCAGAGCAGGGACTGTCTTTACCTGTATCTGTACAGTGCTGTGTACATCTTGTACTGTTATAAAATGGAGATGTGCCCGGTATGATCCCATGTAGATAATGCGGGTTACATGCCAGAGCAGGGACTGTCTTTACCTGTATCTGTGCAGTGCTGTGTACATCTTGTAGTGTTATAAAATGGAGATGTGCCCGGTATGACCCATGTAGATAATCCGGGTTTCATGCCAGAGCAGGGACTGTCTTTACCTGAATCTGTGCAGTGCTGTGTACATCTTGTACTCTTATAAAATGGAGATGTGCCTGTATGATCCCATGTAGATAATGCGGGTTTCATGCCAGAGCAGGGACTGTCTTTACCTGTATCTGTGCAGTGCTGTGTACATCTTGTAGTGTTATAAAATGGAGATGTGCCCGGTATGATCCCATGTAGATAATGCGGGTTCCATGCCAGAGCAGGGACTGTCTTTACCTGCATCTGTGCAGCGCTGTGTACATCTTGTAGTGTTATAAAATGGAGATGTGCCTGGTATGACCCATGTAGATAATGCGGGTTACATGCCAGAGCAGGGACTGTCTTTACCTGTATCTGTACAGTGCTGTGTACATCTTGTACTGTTATAAAATGGAGATGTGCCCGGTATGATCCCATGTAGATAATGCGGGTTACATGCCAGAGCAGGGACTGTCTTTACCTGTATCTGTGCAGCGCTGTGTACATCTTGTACTCTTATAAAATGGACATGTGCCCGGTATGATCCCATGTAGATAATGCGGGTTACATGCCAGAGCAGGGACTGTCTTTACCTGTATCTGTGCAGTGCTGTGTACATCTTGTAGTGTTATAAAATGGAGATGTGCCCGGTATGATCCCATGTAGATAATGCGGGTTTCAGGCCAGAGCAGGGACTGTCTTTACCTGTATCTGTGCAGCGCTGTGTACATCTTGTACTCTTATCAAATGGACATGTGCCCGGTATGATCCCATGTAGATAATGCGGGTTTCACGCCAGAGCAGGGACTGTCTTTACCTGTATCTGTGCAGTGCTGTGTACATCTTGTAGTGTTATAAAATGGAGATGTGCCCGGTATGATCCCATGTAGATAATGCGGGTTACATGCCAGAGCAGGGACTGTCTTTACCTGTATTTGTGCAGTGCTGTGTACATCTTGTAGTGTTATAAAATGGAGATGTGCCCGGTATGATCCCATGTAGATAATGCGGGTTTCATGCCAGAGCAGGGACTGTCTTTACCTGTATCTGTGCAGCACTGTGTACATCTTGTAGTGTTATAAAATGGAGATGTGCCCGGTATGATCCCATGTAGATAATGCGGGTTTCATGCCAGAGCAGGGTCTGTCTTTACCTGTATCTGTGCAGTGCTGTGTACATCTTGTAGTGTTATAAAATGGAGATGTGCCCGGTATGATCCCATGTAGATAATGCGGGTTCCATGCCAGAGCAGGGACTGTCTTTACCTGTATCTGTGCAGCGCTGTGTACATCTTGTAGTGTTATAAAATGGAGATGTGCCTGGTATGACCCATGTAGATAATGCGGGTTACATGCCAGAGCAGGGACTGTCTTTACCTGTATCTGTACAGTGCTGTGTACATCTTGTACTGTTATAAAATGGAGATGTGCCCGGTATGATCCCATGTAGATAATGCGGGTTACATGCCAGAGCAGGGACTGTCTTTACCTGTATCTGTGCAGTGCTGTGTACATCTTGTAGTGTTATAAAATGGAGATGTGCCCGGTATGACCCATGTAGATAATCCGGGTTTCATGCCAGAGCAGGGACTGTCTTTACCTGAATCTGTGCAGTGCTGTGTACATCTTGTACTCTTATAAAATGGAGATGTGCCTGTATGATCCCATGTAGATAATGCGGGTTTCATGCCAGAGCAGGGACTGTCTTTACCTGTATCTGTGCAGTGCTGTGCACATCTTGTAGTGTTATAAAATGGAGATGTGCCCGGTATGATCCAATGTAGATAATGCGGGTTTCATGCCAGAGCAGGGACTGTCTTTACCTGTATCTGTGCAGTGCTGTGTACATCTTGTAGTGTTATAAAATGCAGATGTGCCCGGTATGATCCCATGTAGATAATGCGGGTTACATGCCAGAGCAGGGACTGTCTTTACCTGTATCTGTGCAGTGCTGTGTACATCTTGTAGTGTTATAAAATGGAGTTATGCCCAGTATGATCCCATGTAGATAGTGCGGGTTACATGCCAGAGCAGGGACTGTCTTTACCTGTAACTGTGCAGTGCTGTGTACATCTTGTAGTGTTATAAAATGGCGATGTCCCGGTATGATCCCATGTAGATAATTCGGGTTTCACGCCAGAGCAGGGACTGTCTTTACCTGTATCTGTGCAGCGCTGTGTACATCTTGTAGTGTTATAAAATGGAGATGTGCCCGGCTTGATCCCATGTAGATAGTGCAGGTTTCATGCCAGAGCTGGGACTGTCTTTACCTGTATCTGTGCAGTGCTGTGTACATCTTGTAGTGTTATAAAATGGAGATGTGCCTGTATGATCCCATGTAGATAGTGCGGGTTTCATATCACAGCAGGGACTGTCTTTACCTGTATCTGTGCAGTGCTGTGTACATCTTGTAGTGTTATAAAATGGAGATGTCCTGACATGATCCCATGTAGATAATGCGGGTTTCATACCAGAGCAGGGACTGTCTTTACCTGTATCTGTGCAGTGCTGTGTACATCTTGTAGTGTTATAAAATGGAGATGTGCCCGGTATGATCCCATGTAGATAGTGCAGGTTTCATGCCAGAGCAGGGACTGTCTTTACCTGTATCTGTGCAGTGCTGCGTACATCTTGTAGTGTTATAAAATGGAAATGTGCCTGGTTTGACCCATGTAGATAATGCGGGTTTCATGCCAGAGCAGGGACTATCTTTACCTGTATCTGTGCAGTGCTGTGTACATCTTGTACTGTTATAAAATGGAGATGTGCCCAGTATGATCCCATGTAGATAATGCGGGTTACATGCCAGAGCAGGGACTGTCTTTACCTGTATCTGTGCAGTGCTGTGTACATCTTGTAGTGTTATAAAATGGAGATGTGCCCGGTATGATCCCATGTAGATAATGAGGGTTTCATGCCAGAGCAGGGACTGTCTTTACCTGTATCTATGCAGCGTTGTGTACATCTTGTACTGTTATAAAATGGAGATGTGCCCAGTATGATCCCATGTAGATAATGCGGGTTACATGCCAGAGCAGGGACTGTCTACCTGTATCTGTGCAGTGCTGTGTACATCTTGTAGTGTTATAAAATGGAGATGTGCCCGGTATGACCCGTGTAGATAATGCGGGTTGCATGCCAGAGCAGGGACTATCTTTACCTGTATCTGTGCAGTGCTGTGTACATCTTGTAGTGTTATAAAATGGAGATGTGCCTGGTATGATCCCATGTAGATAATGTGGGTTACATGCCAGAGCAGGGACTGTCTTTACCTGTATCTGTGCAGTGCTGTGTACATCTTGTAGTGTTATAAAATGGAGATGTGCCCGGTATGACCCATGTAGATAATGCGGGTTTCATGCCAGAGCAGGGACTGTCTTTACCTGAATCTGTGCAGTGCTGTGTACATCTTGTACTCTTATAAAATGGAGATGTGCCTGTATGATCCCATGTAGATAATGCGGGTTTCATGCCAGAGCAGGGACTGTCTTTACCTGTATCTGTGCAGTGCTGTGTACATCTTGTAGTGTTATAAAATGGAGAGGTGCCCAGTATGATCCCATGTAGATAATGCGGGTTACATGCCAGAGCAGGGACTGTCTTTACCTGTATCTGTGCAGTGCTGTGTACATCTTGTAGTGTTATAAAATGGAGATGTGCCCGGTATGACCCATGTAGATAATGCGGGTTTCACGCCAGAGCAGGGACTGTCTTTACCTGTATCTGTGCAGTGCTGTGTACATCTTGTAGTGTTATAAAATGGAGATGTGCCCGGTATGACCCCATGTAGACAATGAGGGTTTCATGCCAGAGCAGGGACTGTCTTTACCTGTATCTGTGCAGCGCTGTGTACATCTTGTAGTGTTATAAAATGGCGATGCCCCGGTATGATCCCATGTAGATAATTCGGGTTTCACGCCAGAGCAGGGACTGTCTTTACCTGTATCTGTGCAGTGCTGTGTACATCTTGTAGTGTTATAAAATGGAGATGTCCTGACATGATCCCATGTAGATAATGCGGGTTTCATGCCAGAGCAGTGACTGTCTTTACCTGTATCTGTGCAGTGCTGTGTACATCTTGTAGTGTTATAAAATGCAGATGTGCCCGGTATGATCCCATGTAGATAATTCGGGTTTCACGCCAGAGCAGGGACTGTCTTTACCTGTATCTGTGCAGCGCTGTGTACATCTTGTAGTGTTATAAAATGCAGATGTGCCCGGTATGATCCCATGTAGATAATTCGGGTTTCACGCCAGAGCAGGGACTGTCTTTACCTGTATCTGTGCAGTGCTGTGTACATCTTGTAGTGTTATAAAATGGAGATGTCCTGACATGATCCCATGTAGATAATGCGGGTTTCATGCCAGAGCAGTGACTGTCTTTACCTGTATCTGTGCAGTGCTGTGTACATCTTGTAGTGTTATAAAATGGAGATGTGCCCGGTATGATCCCATGTAGATAGTGCAGGTTTCATGCCAGAGCAGTGACTGTCTTTACCTGTATCTGTGCAGTGCTGTGTACATCTTGTAGTGTTATAAAATGCAGATGTGCCCGGTATGATCCCATGTAGATAATTCGGGTTTCACGCCAGAGCAGGGACTGTCTTTACCTGTATCTGTGCAGCGCTGTGTACATCTTGTAGTGTTATAAAATGGAGATGTGCCCGGCTTGATCCCATGTAGATAGTGCAGGTTTCATGCCAGAGCAGGGACTGTCTTTACCTGTATCTGTGCAGTGCTGTGTACATCTTGTAGTGTTATAAAATGGAGATGTGCCCGGTATGATCCCATGTAGATAATGCGGGTTTCATGTCACAGCAGGGACTGTCTTTACCTGTATCTGTGCAGTGCTGTGTACATCTTGTAGTGTTATAAAATGGAGATGTCCTGACATGATCCCATGTTGATAATGCGGGTTTCATACCAGAGCAGGGACTGTCTTTACCTGTATCTGTGCAGTGCTGTGTACATCTTGTAGTGTTATAAAATGGAGATGTGCCCGGTATGATCCCATGTAGATAGTGCAGGTTTCATGCCAGAGCAGGGACTGTCTTTACCTGTATCTGTGCAGTGCTGCGTACATCTTGTAGTGTTATAAAATGGAGATGTGCCCGGTATGATCCCATGTAGATAATGCGGATTTGATGCCAGAGCTGGGACTGTCTTTACCTGTAACTGTGCAGTGCTGTGTACATCTTGTAGTGTTATAAAATGGCGATGTCCCGGTATGATCACATGTAGATAATTCGGGTTTCACGCCAGAGCAGGGACTGTCTTTACCTGTATCTGTGTAGTGCTGTGTACATCTTGTAGTGTTATAAAATGGAGATGTGCCCAGTATGACCCCATGTAGACAATGAGGGTTTCATGCCAGAGCAGGGACTGTCTTTACCTGTATCTGTGCAGCGCTGTGTACATCTTGTAGTGTTATAAAATGCAGATGTGCCCGGTATGATCCCATGTAGATAATTCGGGTTTCACGCCAGAGCAGGGACTGTCTTTACCTGTATCTGTGCAGTGCTGTGTACATCTTGTAGTGTTATAAAATGGAGATGTCCTGACATGATCCCATGTAGATAATGCGGGTTTCATGCCAGAGCAGTGACTGTCTTTACCTGTATCTGTGCAGTGCTGTGTACATCTTGTAGTGTTATAAAATGCAGATGTGCCCGGTATGATCCCATGTAGATAATTCGGGTTTCACGCCAGAGCAGGGACTGTCTTTACCTGTATCTGTGCAGTGCTGTGTACATTTTGTAGTGTTATAAAATGGAGATGTCCTGACATGATCCCATGTAGATAATGCGGGTTTCATGCCAGAGCAGTGACTGTCTTTATCTGTATCTGTGCAGTGCTGTGTACATCTTGTAGTGTTATAAAATGGAGATGTGCCCGGTATGATCCCATGTAGATAGTGCAGGTTTCATGCCAGAGCAGTGACTGTCTTTACCTGTATCTGTGCAGTGCTGTGTACATCTTGTAGTGTTATAAAATGCAGATGTGCCCGGTATGATCCCATGTAGATAATTCGGGTTTCACGCCAGAGCAGGGACTGTCTTTACCTGTATCTGTGCAGCGCTGTGTACATCTTGTAGTGTTATAAAATGGAGATGTGCCCGGCTTGATCCCATGTAGATAGTGCGGGTTACATGCCAGAGCAGGGACTGTCTTTACCTGTATCTGTGCAGTGCTGTGTACATCTTGTACTGTTATAAAATGGAGATGTGCCCGGCTTGATCCCATGTAGATAATGCGGGTTTCATGCCAGAGCAGGGACTGTCTTTACCTGTATCTGTGCAGTGCTGTGTACATCTTGTACTGTTATAAAATGGAGATGTGCCCGGTATGATCCCATGTAGATAATGCGGGTTTCATGCCAGAGCTGGGACTGTCTTTACCTGTAACTGTGCAGTGCTGCGTACATCTTGTAGTGTTATAAAATGGAGATGTGCCCGGTATGACTCCATTTAGATAATGCGGGTTTCAGGCCAGAGCAGGGACTGTCTTTACCTGTATCTGTGCAGCGCTGTGTACATCTTGTAGTGTTATAAAATGGAGATGTGCCCGGCTTGATCCCATGTAGATAGTGCGGGTTACATGCCAGAGCAGGGACTGTCTTTACCTGTATCTGTGCAGTGCTGTGTACATCTTGTACTGTTATAAAATGGAGATGTGCCCGGCTTGATCCCATGTAGATAATGCGGGTTTCATGCCAGAGCAGGGACTGTCTTTACCTGTATCTGTGCAGTGCTGTGTACATCTTGTAGTGTTATAAAATGGAGATGTGCCCGATATGACCCCATGTAGATAATGCGGGTTTCATGCCAGAGCAGGGACTGTCTTTACCTGTATCTGTGCAGTGCTGCGTACATCTTGTAGTGTTATAAAATGGAGATGTGCCCGGTATGATCCCATGTAGATAATGCGGGTTACATGCCAGAGCAGGGACTGTCTTTACCTGTATCTGTGCAGTGCTGTGTACATCTTGTAGTGTTATAAAATGGAGATGTGCCCGGCTTGATCCCATGTAGATAATGCGGGTTTCATGCCAGAGCAGGGACTGTCTTTACCTGTATCTGTGCAGTGCTGCGTACATCTTGTAGTGTTATAAAATGGAGATGTGCCCGGTATGATCCCATGTACATAATGCGGGTTTCATGCCAGAGCAGGGACTGTCTTTACCTGTATCTGTGCAGCGCTGTGTACATCTTGTAGTGTTATAAAATGGAGATGTGCCCGGTATGACCCCATGTAGATAATGCGGGTTTCACGCCAGAGCAGGGACTGTCTTTACCTGTATCTGTGCAGTGCTGTGTACATCTTGTAGTGTTATAAAATGGAGATGTGCCCGGTATGATCCCATGTAGATAATGCGGGTTTCATGCCAGAGCAGGGACTGTCTTTACCTGTATCTGTGCAGTGCTGCGTACATCTTGTAGTGTTATAAAATGGAGATGTGCCCGGCTTGATCCCATGTAGATAATGCGGGTTTCATGCCAGAGCAGGGACTGTCTTTACCTGTATCTGTGCAGTGCTGTGTACATCTTGTAGTGTTATAAAATGGAGATGTGCCCGGTATGATCCCATGTACATAATGCGGGTTTCATGCCAGAGCAGGGACTGTCTTTACCTGTATCTGTGCAGTGCTGTGTACATCTTGTAGTGTTATAAAATGCAGATGTGCCCGGTATGATCCCATGTAGATAGTGCGGGTTACATGCCAGAGCAGTGACTGTCTTTACCTGTATCTGTGCAGTGCTGTGTACATCTTGTACTGTTATAAAATGCAGATGTGCCCGGTATGATCCCATGTACATAATGCGGGTTTCATGCCAGAGCAGGGACTGTCTTTACCTGTATCTGTGCAGTGCTGTGTACATCTTGTAGTGTTATAAAATGGAGATGTCCCGGTATGATCCCATGTAGATAATTCGGGTTTCACGCCAGAGCAGGGACTGTCTTTACCTGTATCTGTGCAGTGCTGTGTACATCTTGTACTGTTATAAAATGGAGATGTGCCCGGTATGATCCCATGTAGATAATGCGGGTTTCATGCCAGAGCTGGGACTGTCTTTACCTGTAACTGTGCAGTGCTGCGTACATCTTGTAGTGTTATAAAATGGAGATGTGCCCGGTATGATCCCATGTAGATAGTGCAGGTTTCATGTCACAGCAGGGACTGTCTTTACCTGTATCTGTGCAGTGCTGTGAACATCTTGTAGTGTTATAAAATGGAGATGTCCTGACATGATCCCATGTAGATAATGCGGGTTTCATACCAGAGCAGGGACTGTCTTTACCTGTATCTGTGCAGTGCTGTGTACATCTTGTAGTGTTATAAAATGGAGATGTGCCCGGTATGATCCCATGTAGATAATGCGGATTTGATGCCAGAGCTGGGACTGTCTTTACCTGTATCTGTGCAGTGCTGTGTACATCTTGTAGTGTTATAAAATGGAGATGTGCCCGGTAAGACCCCATATAGATAATGTGGATTTCACGCCGGAGCAGGGTCTGTCTTTACCTGTATCTGTGCAGTGCTGTGTACATCTTGTAGTGTTATAAAATGGAGATGTGCCCGGTATGATCCCATGTAGATAATGCGGGTTTCATGCCAGAGCAGGGACTGTCTTTACCTGTATCTGTGCAGCGCTGTGTACATCTTGTAGTGTTATAAAATGGAGATGTGCCCAGTATGATCCCATGTAGATAGTGCAGGTTTGATGCCAGAGCAGGGACTGTCTTTACCTGTAACTGTGCAGTGCTGTGTACATCATGTAGTGTTATAAAATGGCGATGTCCCGGTATGATCACATGTAGATAATTCGGGTTTCACGCCAGAGCAGGGACTGTCTTTACCTGTATCTGTGCAGTGCTGTGTACATCTTGTAGTGTTATAAAATGGAGATGTGCCCAGTATGACCCCATGTAGACAATGAGGGTTTCATGCCAGAGCAGGGACTGTCTTTACCTGTATCTGTGCAGCGTTGTGTACATCTTGTAGTGTTATAAAATGCAGATGTGCCCGGTATGATCCCATGTAGATAATTCGGGTTTCACGCCAGAGCAGGGACTGTCTTTACCTGTATCTGTGCAGTGCTGTGTACATCTTGTAGTGTTATAAAATGGAGATGTCCTGACATGATCCCATGTAGATAATGCGGGTTTCATGCCAGAGCAGTGACTGTCTTTACCTGTATCTGTGCAGTGCTGTGTACATCTTGTAGTGTTATAAAATGCAGATGTGCCCGGTATGATCCCATGTAGATAATTCGGGTTTCACGCCAGAGCAGGGACTGTCTTTACCTGTATCTGTGCAGTGCTGTGTACATCTTGTAGTGTTATAAAATGGAGATGTCCTGACATGATCCCATGTAGATAATGCGGGTTTCATGCCAGAGCAGTGACTGTCTTTATCTGTATCTGTGCAGTGCTGTGTACATCTTGTAGTGTTATAAAATGCAGATGTGCCCGGTATGATCCCATGTAGATAATTCGGGTTTCACGCCAGAGCAGGGACTGTCTTTACCTGTATCTGTGCAGCGCTGTGTACATCTTGTAGTGTTATAAAATGGAGATGTGCCCGGCTTGATCCCATGTAGATAGTGCGGGTTACATGCCAGAGCAGGGACTGTCTTTACCTGTATCTGTGCAGTGCTGTGTACATCTTGTACTGTTATAAAATGGAGATGTGCCCGGCTTGATCCCATGTAGATAATGCGGGTTTCATGCCAGAGCAGGGACTGTCTTTACCTGTATCTGTGCAGTGCTGTGTATATCTTGTACTGTTATAAAATGGAGATGTGCCCGGTATGATCCCATGTAGATAATGCGGGTTTCATGCCAGAGCTGGGACTGTCTTTACCTGTAACTGTGCAGTGCTGCGTACATCTTGTAGTGTTATAAAATGGAGATGTGCCCGGTATGACTCCATTTAGATAATGCGGGTTTCAGGCCAGAGCAGGGACTGTCTTTACCTGTATCTGTGCAGTGCTGCGTACATCTTGTACTGTTATAAAATGGAGATGTGCCCGGTATGATCCCATGTAGATAATGCGGGTTTCATGCCAGAGCTGGGACTGTCTTTACCTGTATCTGTGCAGTGCTGTGCACATCTTGTAGTGTTATAAAATGGAGATGTGCCCGGTATGATCCCATGTAGATAATGCGGGTTACATGCCAGAGCAGGGTCTGTCTTTACCTGTATCTGTGCAGTGCTGTGTACATCTTGTAGTGTTATAAAATGGAGATGTGCCCGGTATGATCCCATGTAGATAGTGCAGGTTTCATGTCACAGCAGGGACTGTCTTTACCTGTATCTGTGCAGTGCTGTGTACATCTTGTAGTGTTATAAAATGGAGATGTGCCCGATATGACCCCATGTAGATAATGCGGGTTTCATGCCAGAGCAGGGACTGTCTTTACCTGTATCTGTGCAGCGCTGTGTACATCTTGTAGTGTTATAAAATGGAGATGTGCCCGGTATGATCCCATGTAGATAGTGCAGGTTTCATGTCACAGCAGGGACTGTCTTTACCTGTATCTGTGCAGTGCTGTGTACATCTTGTAGTGTTATAAAATGGAGATGTGCCCGGTATGATCCCATGTAGATAATGCGGGTTTCATGTCACAGCAGGGACTGTCTTTACCTGTATTTGTGCAGTGCTGTGAACATCTTGTAGTGTTATAAAATGGAGATGTCCTGACATGATCCCATGTAGATAATGCTGGTTTCATACCAGAGCAGGGACTGTCTTTACCTGTATCTGTGCAGTGCTGTGTACATCTTGTAGTGTTATAAAATGGAGATGTCCTGACATGATCCCATGTAGATAATGCGGGTTACATGCCAGAGCAGGGACTGTCTTTACCTGTATCTGTGCAGTGCTGTGTACATCTTGTAGTGTTATAAAATGGAGATGTGCCCGGTATGATCCCATGTAGATAGTGCAGGTTTCATGCCAGAGCAGGGACTGTCTTTACCTGTATCTGTGCAGCGCTGTGTACATCTTGTAGTGTTATAAAATGGAGATGTGCCTGGTATGATCCCATGTAGATAATTCGGGTTTCATGCCAGAGCAGGGACTGTCTTTACCTGTATCTGTGCAGTGCTTCGTGCGTCTTGTAGTGTTATAAAATGGAGATGTGCCCGGTATGACCCATCTAGATAATGCGGGTTACATGCCAGAGCAGGGACTGTCTTTACCTGTATCTGTGCAGTGCTGCGTACATCTTGTACTGTTATAAAATGGAGATGTGCCCGGTATGATACCATGTAGATAGTGCGGGTTTCATGCCAGAGCAGGAACTGTCTTTACCTGTATTTGTGCAGTGCTGTGAACATCTTGTAGTGTTATAAAATGGAGATGTGCCCGGTATGATCCCATGTAGATAGTGCGGGTTACATGCCAGAGCTGGGACTGTCTTTACCTGTATCTGTGCAGTGCTGTGTACATCTTGTAGTGTTATAAAATGGAGATGTGCCCGGTATGATCCCATTTAGATAGTGCGGGTTTCATGCCAGAGCAGGGACTGTCTTTACCTGTATCTGTGCAGTGCTGTGAACATCTTGTAGTGTTATAAAATGCAGATGTGCCCGGTATGATCCCATGTAGATAATGCGGGTTACATGCCAGAGCAGGGACTGTCTTTACCTGTATCTGTGCAGTGCTGTGTACATCTTGTAGTGTTATAAAATGGAGATGTGCCCGGTATGATCCCATGTAGATAGTGCGGGTTTCATGCCAGAGCAGGGACTGTCTTTACCTGTATCTGTGCAGTGCTGTGAACATCTTGTAGTGTTATAAAATGCAGATGTGCCCGGTATGATCCCATGTAGATAATGCGGGTTACATGCCAGAGCAGGGACTGTCTTTACCTGTATCTGTGCAGTGCTGTGTACATCTTGTAGTGTTATAAAATGGAGATGTGCCCAGTATGATCCCATGTAGATAGTGCAGGTTTGATGCCAGAGCAGGGACTGTCTTTACCTGTAACTGTGCAGTGCTGTGTACATCTTGTAGTGTTATAAAATGGAGATGTGCCCAGTATGATCCCATGTAGATAGTGCAGGTTTGATGCCAGAGCAGGGACTGTCTTTACCTGTATCTGTGCAGTGCTGTGTACATCTTGTAGTGTTATAAAATGGAGATGTGCCTGTATGATCCCATGTAGATAATGCGGGTTTCATGCCAGAGCAGGGTCTGTCTTTACCTGTATCTGTGCAGTGCTGTGTACATCTTGTAGTGTTATAAAATGCAGATGTGCCCAGTATGATCCCATGTAGATAATTCGGGTTTCACGCCAGAGCAGTGACTGTCTTTACCTGTATCTGTGCAGTGCTGTGTACATCTTGTAGTGTTATAAAATGGAGATGTGCCCGGTATGATCCCATGTAGATAGTGCAGGTTTGATGCCAGAGCAGGGACTGTCTTTACCTGTAACTGTGCAGTGCTGTGTACATCTTGTAGTGTTATAAAATGGAGATGTGCCCAGTATGATCCCATGTAGATAGTGCGGGTTACATGCCAGAGCAGGGACTGTCTTTACCTGTAACTGTGCAGTGCTGTGTACATCTTGTAGTGTTATAAAATGGAGATGTGCCCAGTATGATCCCATGTAGATAATGCGGGTTACATGCCAGAGCAGGGACTGTCTTTACCTGTATCTGTGCAGTGCTGTGTACATCTTGTAGTGTTATAAAATGGAGATGTGCCCAGTATGATCCCATGTAGATAGTGCAGGTTTGATGCCAGAGCAGGGACTGTCTTTACCTGTAACTGTGCAGTGCTGTGTACATCTTGTAGTGTTATAAAATGGAGATGTTCTATGTAAAGTATACTGAAGTATACAAAATTGTTAACTGTTCCATGTAAACCGCCCTTTATCTCTGGAAGGGGCGGTATAGAAGAAATTTATAAATAAATAAAATAAATAAATAGACAGCCCGAGTCAGTATATCAGGCTACATTTCCGGTTTAAAAAATCACCTCTTCGAGGCTGCTTTTGGATTCTGACCCCCTTATTCTCCTGTGTATTTGAATCATTTCTCTTAAGAATTACCTTAGTCATTCTGTTTTTCTCTCTTGAATAGATTGTAAGCTCTGTGGAGCAGGGACTGTCTTATTTGTATGTGTATAGTGCCCTAAATGCTTAGCAGCACTATACTAATGATTAGTAGTAGTACTAGTCACAAAAACGTCATTCAGGAGTATCTTCCCAGCCCACCCAAAACCCTCACTGTCAAGCAAGTTCTTCATAGTGCAGTAATGATGATCCTGTCCCACCAATACTGTACAACACATAGTGATACCAAATCGAAGGCTGGTGCCATTTTGGGCATCTTCCATACAAAATAAGAATATAAGAGTTGCCCTACTGACTCAAGCCTAAGGTCCATGAAGTCCAGTATCCTGTTTCCAACAATGTCACAAGGCAGGAACTCAAAAAGTAGCAAGATCCCATGTGGTTTATCCTTATTAATAAATAGTGGCCTTTCCCAGGTGTACCTTAATAATGTTTTATGGACTTTTCCTCCAGGAACTTGTCCAAACATTTTTTTCTAAGCCCAGCTATGCTAACTGCTTTTACCACATCCTCCTGCAATGATTCCAGAGTTTGACTATGCTTTGAGTGAAAAAAGATGTTCTCCTATTTGTTTTAAATGTACCACTTTCTAACTTCATGGCATGTCTCCTAGTCTTTGTATTTTTTAAAAGTGCAAACAATCAATTCATGTTTACCCATTCCATTCCACTCAGAATTTTATAGACCTCTTTCATATTTCCCCTCAGTGGTCCCTTCTCCAATTTGAAGAGCCCTAACCTCTTTAGCCTTCCTCATAGGGGAGTCATTCTATTCCCATTATCATTTTGGTTGCCTCTCAGGGTTTTTTTTTTTTGTTGGTTTTTTTTTAGGTGCTGTCAAGTCAATGCTGACTCCTGGTAACCCAGCAGCCCCTGGGTTTCTTAGCAAGGTATTGACCGGAAGTAGATTGCCAGGCCTTTTCTTCCAAGGCAATAGAGGGTAAAGTGACTTGTCCAAGATCACAAGGAGTGCCAGTGGGAATCAGACCCTGATCTCTTAGGTGGTAGGCTGTTGCTCTAACCACTATGCTATTCCTTCACTCTCTGTACCATTTCTAATTCAACTATATCTTTTTTGAGATGAAAAAACCAGAATTGCATACAATACTCAAGGTGCCTTTGCACCACAGAGTGATAGATTATAGAGGCATTATGATATTCTTTGTTTTATTCTCTATTCCTTTCCTAATAATTCTTAACATTCTTTTTGCTTTTTTGGCTTCCACAAGACACTGAAAGAAGATTTCAATGTATTGTCACAATGACACATAGATCCTTCTCTTTTTCTTGGCCAGATTGGCAGTGACGATCCCAGCCCCCTTGTGCTCAGGACGGAAGCCCCCTCCCGTGGCACAACACACCACGGTGAGGTGTACCCTCCAGGCTCACACTTCAGAGGCAGCGTGGCAAATTAATTTTAAAGCCAGGTGGCTTGACGTGTTGCCTCCAATCCAGGCCCGGCAGCTCTTCTCTCTTGGTCAAAATCTTATGATTTCTGAGGCTTCAACCGGGAGAAAAGAGCCACTAGACCTGGAATGAAGGCACTGTGGCAAGCCACCCGGCTTTAAGATAAATTTGCTATACTGCCTCTGAAGTGTGAGTCCAGCAGGAGTACACCTGCCTTTCGACTGGCTCCCGGGCGGGCCGCACCCACCGCCCCACCCTTGGTACACCACTGCAGATTGGAATGTTCCATAGAGCAGTAAAAGTTTCATGCTTGTGTACAGAGCACTGCATACATCTCTGAATGACTGAGATGGATCTGCTACCACTGCTTCTGACAAGTTGTTCTGCTCAGATTTGCTAAGCACAGATTTAGAGCAGGTGAAGCTCCATTGTGTGAGCTCAGAAGATATTGCAGCCCTGAAGTAACATGGAATCATGGGGTATCAGCCATTATCTACATGGGATCATACTGGGCACATCTGCATTTTATAACACTACAAGATGTACACAGCGCTGCACAGATACAGGTAAAGACAGTCCCTGCTCTGGCATGAAACCCGCATTATCTACATGGGATCATACAGGCACATCTCCATTTTATAACACTACAAGATGTACACAGCACTGCACAGATACAGGTAAAGACAGTCCCAGCTCTGGCATGAAACCCGAATTATCTACATGGGATCATACCGGGCACATCTCCATTTTATAACACTACAAGATGTACACAGCACTGCACAGATACAGGTAAAGACAGTCCCTGCTCTGGCATGAAACCTGCACTATCTACATGGGATCATACTGGGCACATGTCCATTTTATAACACTACAAGATGTACACAGCGCTGCACAGATACAGGTAAAGACAGTCCCTGCTCTGGCAAGAAACCTGCACTATCTACATGGGATCATACCGGGCACATCTCCATTTTATAACACTACAAGATGTACACAGCACTGCACAGATACAGGTAAAGACAGTCCCTGCTCTGGCATGTAACCCGCATTATCTACATGGGATCATACCGGGCACATCTCCATTTTATAACACTACAAGATGTACGCAGCACTGCACAGATACAGGTAAAGACAGTCCCTGCTCTGGCATGTAACCCGCATTATCTACATGGGATCATACCGGGCACATCTGCATTTTATAACACTACAAGATGTACACAGCACTGCACAGATACAGGTAAAGACAGTCCCTGCTCTGGCAAGAAACCTGCACTATCTACATGGGATCATACCGGGCACATCTGCATTTTATAACACTACAAGATGTACACAGCGCTGCACAGATACAGGTAAAGACAGTCCCTGCTGTGACATGAAACCCGCATTATCTACATGGGATCATGTCAGGACATCTCCATTTTATAACAGTACAAGATGTACACAGCGCTGCACAGATACAGGTAAAGACAGTCCCTGCTGTGACATGAAACCTGCACTATCTACATGGGATCATACCGGGCACATCTCCATTTTATAGCACTACAAGATGTACACAGCACTGCACAGATACAGGTAAAGATAGTCCCTGCTCTGGCATCAAACCTGCACTATCTACATGGGATCATACAGGCACATCTCCATTTTATAACACTACAAGATGTACGCAGCACTGCACAGATACAGGTAAAGACAGTCACTGCTCTGGCGTGAAACCCGAATTATCTACATGGGATCATACTGGGCACATCTCCATTTTATAACACTACAAGATGTACACAGCACTGCACAGATACAGGTAAAGACAGACCCTGCTCTGGCATGAAACCCGAATTATCTACATGGGATCATACTGGGCACATCTCCATTTTATAACACTACAAGATGTACACAGCACTGCACAGATACAGGTAAAGACAGTCCCAGCTCTGGCATGAAACCCGAATTATCTACATGGGATCATACCGGGCACATCTCCATTTTATAACACTACAAGATGTACACAGCACTGCACAGATACAGGTAAAGACAGTCCCTGCTCTGGCATGAAACCTGCACTATCTACATGGGATCATACTGGGCACATGTCCATTTTATAACACTACAAGATGTACACAGCGCTGCACAGATACAGGTAAAGACAGTCCCTGCTCTGGCAAGAAACCTGCACTATCTACATGGGATCATACCGGGCACATCTCCATTTTATAACACTACAAGATGTACACAGCACTGCACAGATACAGGTAAAGACAGTCCCTGCTCTGGCATGTAACCCGCATTATCTACATGGGATCATACCGGGCACATCTCCATTTTATAACACTACAAGATGTACGCAGCACTGCACAGATACAGGTAAAGACAGTCCCTGCTCTGGCATGTAACCCGCATTATCTACATGGGATCATACCGGGCACATCTGCATTTTATAACACTACAAGATGTACACAGCACTGCACAGATACAGGTAAAGACAGTCCCAGCTCTGGCATGTAACCCGCACTATCTACATGGGATCATACTGGGCACATCTCCATTTTATAACACTACAAGATGTACACAGCACTGCACAGATACAGGTAAAGACAGACCCTGCTCTGGCATGAAACCCGAATTATCTACATGGGATCATACTGGGCACATCTCCATTTTATAACACTACAAGATGTACACAGCACTGCACAGATACAGGTAAAGACAGTCCCAGCTCCGGCGTGAAACCCGCATTATCTACATGGGATCATACCGGGCACATCTGCATTTCATTTTTGTTTTATCATTAAATCTTTTTTATTGAAAAAGTAAAGAAGAAAATAGAACTTTTCAAATAAATAAACATTAAAGAAAATAAGATAGTCCACATCTAGGGGAGCGACCATTATAAACAAAGAAAAATAATAAAAATAATACGATACAAACATTAAGTCCAAAAAATGGAAGGAACTACAAGCCCACAAAATATACAAAACTCTAATTACATTGCTTACTGAAATACATGGGAATCAAACACTAAAGAGAAGGAACCTGCTTTGTAATAAATGATTCTAGGGAGGAGGTTTCAGAAAAAACATACTTGGTGCCCCCAAATATAACAACACATTTACAAGGAAATTTAAGAAAGAAGGTTGCACCAAGTGCCAAGACGCGTGGCTTTAACAACAGAAAAGCCCTTTGTCGAAGCTGCGTTTGCCTAGATACATCAGGAAAAATGTTGACCTTCCCACCACAAAATACTGCATTCTTATTAGCAAAATATAAATGATTAACAGCTTGCTTGTCAGCCTCAGACACAAAAGAAACAAGCAACGTAGCACGAGAAAGCACAGTTACTTACCTGTAACAGATGATCTCTGGGAACAGCAGGAATAAGTCTTCACATATGGGTATGTCGGTACCAACGGAGTCTGCACGGGAACGCTTCCCAGCGTCCAATCAAGAGCTTTTGGAAGCATCCCACCACGCCTGCGTGCTGCCTTCCCACCTTTCCCAATTGCCTCTCCTCAGTTAAGTTTTAAAGCTGAGCCAAAGAGAGAGAGAGAGGAAAGGAAAGATAGATAGAAAGATACAACTCCTGGGGAGGTGGGTGGGTTGTGAAGACTTATTCCTGCTGTTCCCAGAGATCACCTGTTACAGGTAAGTAACTGTGCTATCTCCAGGAACAAGCAGGAATGAGTCTTCACATATGGGGACTCCCAAGCTAAGATGCCTGGAGTCCTAGCATGTTGAAGATTGAAACATGCTACACCTCATATAGCCAGGCATCCTGAGGATGGAGGGTAGGAGTTGAAATAGAAAGGAGCTGTAAAAACAGCTAACCTAACATAGGACTACAGGCAAGGAGTCCTTGTGTGGATGATAATTATCATGAAATATATTGAAATGAAAAATTGCAATATGGACCTCACCTACTGGATTGCAGGAAGTAGAGAGGCTCATGGAATCTACTGGGGATCCAGTAGAGGAACCTTCAGGGGGACCTCACTGAAGTGAAGGTGATAACCTGTAGGACAACAGTGAAGGTCAAAATCTGGAAGTGAGAGGTAACCCCAGGATTCAACTGGGGTAGTACAAAAATGGTAGGCCTTCAGTGGGAAGCTTTATGGAAAAAGCTGAAAACTCTTTTGGCTGCAGAGTTATTCACAATTAGGAGCAAAAGAGGAAGACTGACCGATTTGGACAAACTGGCCTAGTCCTTGAGGGAAGAAGGGGTATGGAAAAAACCCCGTATTCCCAAAGAAAGGACAGGTGTCTGAGGAGTTGGAACCTCAGATCTACTGAAGATCCGCCATGTCTTTCCTAACTGGTGAGAGCTAGGAAAGATATTGGAGCATGGAGCTTCAGGGGTACCTAACCCTTAGGGTTATGGTAGGAGCTGTCAGTACCACAGGAGTGGTTGTGTGTTGCGGCGCTCCTGCCCCGCCTTAGAGCTAAAGACAGGAGCGGGGCCTATTGCCTCGTGAGGAAGGAGTTTAAAACCTATTCCCCTGGAATGCTGGGTACTGTAGTTTTTCTGCTCCTTTCACTCCGAAATAAAGTGTAGTTGTGCGCCAGAGACGGTAAGGCTTATTTGCAAGTATTTTTATTATGGTTAAGGTTATTCTTCCATCGCATGACAATTTCAGAAATATGAACAAAACAGGTGCTTTAACACGAACAGAAAGAACTCAGGTATAAAGTCAACTTAAAGTAGAAATTCAGCTTTACTTCTAAGCAGTTTACTCAGCTCTGCCCCAAGAGGTCATTCACTTTAAATGCAGCCTCTTTTCACACACTGTTACGTTCACAGTGCTGGGTCACTTCAGGTGCAGGTAATTAAAGCTTTCCTAGCATGGCAGCAAAACAGCTCCGTAGTATTCAACTCATACACGGCATAACCAGTTTTCTTCAGTTTGGTATTTCCACACAACAAATAGTACAGTCCATGCTCTCACAGTCAGGTAAGTCAGAATTAACTTGCATTAATTCCTCAGACTGTATAGAATTATTAGCTTCCTGCAATACTGGCTGTCTGTTTGCTTTTAGCTTTAAAAACTCTTTAAAATCCTGGAGAAGCAATTCAGCCTGTTGTCTGCTAGATAAGGAATTGTTATCAGTTATTAAACTTCCCTCTTGATTAAGGCTGTTTCCCTTTTCCTCTCTCAGGTTAAGTGAATCAGAGTAACTCTTAGGCTCTTTTGTTAAGGTTTCAAATGTAGGAAACTTGAGTTTACCTTCAGTCGGGAAACTCCTAGGCAAATCGCTTATTTGTTGCCAAGCCCCTCTTATCCTAGGTGGCTCAGACGTCCTCCAGTTGTGAGAGTTCCCGTGCCTCTCTGTGCCAAACTGTAATTCCAAGAATGAGTTCTTTTTCTCTCTTGCCTGCCGTGAAGGCTTCCTCTCCCAGGGCTCTGCCTTCCTCCAGGTGTCTATTCCAGGGCTAGGTCCACTTTCCTCGGGACTTCCATTTATTGCCTCTGAACAGATTCTTGCAGGTCTTCTTCTACTGCCAGGCTCACACGTAATACCATACTGCTTCCTGGTCTTCCAGCTGCTCTCGCTGCTCTCCTCCTTCTTCCCTTTCTGGTTAGCAAAGCCATACTCCGGTTTAAAACCAGGTTCTCTTCTGGACACGCCTCTTCCAAGCACTGGGTGTGCCCAATCAGGACTGCATGACTCCTCCCCTGGGCTGGTATCCATGCTCAGCTCAGCAGAACGGAGTCTCTCTTTCTTTCCAGCATTGACACTCTGGCGTAAATCCTGTTGCCCTTCAGGATTTTCATCTGTCTCCATAGCCACAGGACGGCGCTCTTCACCACAGTGTGTAGTACCCCAAACATGCTGTGGAACAGCATGAACATGGGTAAAGCCCACTGTCTGGACCATATAGGAAGGTAAAAACCTATATGAGCATAGACAGTTAGAGAGATAAGTATGTGAATACATATCTACCTATAATAAAATATCTCGACAGATACACATATATATATATGGGTGTATATATATATATATATATATATATGTATATACATATAGATATATAGATGGACATACAGAAATATATATATCTATAGTGAGATCTAAAAGGGCATAACATATGCACACACAGCTGACAGACATATATATCTATAGAGATGTATATATATATATATATATATGAATCTATAGGTCTACAGATAAATGTCTGCAATTAAGCAGACAGAGATATGCCTATAAGTACATTCACATAGGAGATGTGAAGAGGAAAGATTCATCTAATAACAAGAAGGTGGAACCTACTTGAGAAGATATATAGAGAATCTATTGCCCCTGGTTATGATGGTGCAGAAATGCTATCCAGTGAAATAACCAGGATGGTTACGTGAAAAGCAGAGGATAATATCAGTCTGTAAGCAGCAAGTCCTGAGTCCTGTAGAACTCTAGCATGGTAAATGGACAGAGAACGCATAAGAATGAGATACCAGGTTGACCTACTTGAGGGACAAAGGGGGTATCATGCGTTCTTTAGCTAAATATGCGCTGTCCATGAAGGATTAGGATACCATGAGGACAAGCTGCAAGGAAAAAAGAGCATATTCCCAGTAGGAATTGAACAACTCTTTAGGCTTTCACGTAGAGAAGGCTTATGTCCTTTGATTTAAAATAAGATAGTAGGGTATGAAGAACCCTTACAGTCATGGGGGGCATGACTGAGGAAGCCTTTTTCAAAAATCTAGGATAGCTATTAGAGAAAAAAAACCCATGCTCTCTAGCAAGGGCCCATAGTGGAAAGCTTCTCTGTAAAATTGCAGAGAGCATTATGCAGGAGAATTGGGAGATAGAACTGGCTGTTGGAAAAGTCAGCAGCTACGTCAACTATGCTGCCAAACCCAAAGGAATTGGAGATGGCAAGAATAGAAGATAGTGTGATAAGCCTGTAGTGATAGGGATTTCCCAAGAAAGATGTAAGCACTGTCTTGGAATCACTACTAAGGCCAGACAGAAAGTAGTGGAGGACAACTCTGGATACTTGTGGAGAAGAACCAGTGGTCCAATCACTAGGGCTCCTGCATGGGCAGCTGCTGGTAAGACAGCAGAAAGAATCTTTCTGTGTAAAACAGAAAGAACAGACAGAACAAGAGTAAGAAAAACTCTGTACCTGTCTGATGAGCTGCCCAAAGCAAAGAAAAAAGAAGGGAGTTTACTCAAAGAGAAAAAACTCCACACTAGAATAGAAAGAAAGACTAGAAGGGCTGAAGAAGAAGCCCTCCAGTGTAATAGTACCACTCTTACAGGGGAAAAACTTGATAAGAGGGTAGAGAAAAAAGAGCTGAAAGGAGACTTACCATGTGGTAAGTCTGTAGAAGGGAAAAAATTTCATGTTGGTACAGAAAATTATCATTTGATAGTTGTTAAACCTCTTTTCCTAGCAGGAAGAAGAGGAGAAACCTGTGACCTATAGGCATGAATATCCTGACAGCTCATATATATATAGAAGAAACTGGATGTCTTGTGAAAAGAGATCCATGTGTAGAGTTTAGGATGAAAACAGTGAAAAGCTTCTGCTGAGAAGAAGCCAACTGTAGGTTCTAAACCCCAAGAGGCACAAAAATGATTAATCAGAAACCCTATGGTTGCTGGGTTTGCTGAGCCTGGTGAGAGTTTGGATTCTTCAGACCAGGGCGATACCTCCTCTGCTTGGGAACATCTGTATGATGGGCAGGAGAAGAATAAAACCTTCTCCCCCTAGGGGAAGAAAGTTTGGTAGGACATTTCCTACCCACTGGGGAAGGAGAAGGCGTAGAGCAGCCTTTAGAAACAGGTAAGTCAGTGAACCACTGGGAAACCTGATGTAGAGACTCCTTATTGAAGAGATTTTCTCCAGTGCAAGGAGTATTACCCAGTCTTTGTTGTGCCCATTTGCCTAAGTCTGAAGCTTGGAGGCAGACTCTACGTCGTGCCCCTATGGCTATAGCAGAAGTTCTGCTAACAGACTCAAATGAGTCCAGGGAAGCACGAGTAAGAAACCAAGAGATATTTTGAATATGACTAAGTAATGAGGAATAGTCTGCACTCTTGGGCTCTGAAAGAAAAGGAGTCAAAAGATATAATTTCCTTGTGACCTCCTGGAGAGATAAACTCATATAAAAAATATATGAAAGAATTCTTGCTGACAGCATGGATATCTGGAAGGTTTGACGTCCAAAGGCATCTAGTGTCCTAGACTCATGACCTGGTGGGTAAGAAGAGTGCTTTTTCTTACTCTTCACCCTCCTCATTGCTGATTCCACTACAATGGAATGATGAGGAAGTTGAGTCTTGAAACCCTGGAGAGGGGGGCACCTGATACAAGAGATCAGTTGCTCTGGAAGGTGGGGGTACCTGTAAAGGTGCTTCCCACATTCCTAGAAGAAGATCCTGCAAGGAATGATGCAAAGGAAGCATTATGTACTCCTTTGCTCCAGAAGAAACAGAGCCTTGTGTAGGATCATGGCCAGGGATAGGAATGGCAAGAGATCTTGCCATATCCCAGAGGAAACTCTGAAAAGAAGGATCTCCAAAGAGAACTTCTCCTGGGCAGGCTAGATCTAAAGAACTAGCCTGTGCACCGAAGGATTTATCTGCACGGTGCAAAATAGGATCCTTAAGGGATGGATACTGGTACTGGAGGTCAGGACCTGTGACAGTCAGTACTACATCGTCCATGCCAGGTATCGACTCCAGACTTGGTATGGAAAGGAGCGATCCTGATGAAAAAAGCCTGGAAGGAGCTGGTCCTGATGCTATTGTGGATACCGGTACCGATACCGATACCGGTAGCACTGTCGGAATCGAAACCGACACCGACATCGGAACAGGCATCAGTGGCAGCTCAATCGGTACCGAGGTGACCGAAAGCTTTCGGCAATTACCCTCGGTACCGAGCATTCGGTACCGAAGGTGTCGGTACCGAGACGTGTGGGTACCCAGTCTTCCAGACTAGAGATCGATTCCAGACTCGGCATCGAAGGAAATGAGTCTATCGATGCACGTCTGGAGGGTACCGACATCGGTGGTGGTATCGGTGTCGATGCCAATACTGGAAAGTCAATCTGGAGCGTATCCACCGGTCCCGTAGGTACCGAGGAAGCCAGATGACGATCCCTGGTGAGGAGTGTTACGTCCAACACCAGTGCCGATGCCGGGGTATCGGTACCGCTCGAAGCGGATGCCACCACCGAGCATGGCTCAGGTATGTTCTGTGAGGGGTGAGCCCCAGGAACAACCTGAAACCCCAATTGGGCTTTGGAGGCCGAAGACTCCCGCCGGGGTTTTGAAGCCAAAAGACCCTCAAGGGCAAGGCCGGAGCCGTCTACATGCTGTGCATGAGACCTACCACTCGAGGGCTGGCTAGTCTTAACAGACTGTTTGTGGATTACCTGATCCTAAGAAGAAAGGGACGGTGCCCCGAAGTTAGAGGGGAACCGGGTATCGAGAGGTTCTCGATGTAGAAACTGTCTTCTCACTAGATTGTTGCCGAAAGGCTCCGGAGGAAAAGGGTCAGGCCCCAAACAGGTTAGACACCGACTTTGAGGGTCTAAAAATAGTGTTGTACCACCATAGTCTGAACATTTCCTGGAGAAAAGGTTCGGCGGTTCCATGAAGGAAAAAGAGGAGGCCTAAGGCCTGAGAACCGTGAGACACTATGAAGAAAAGATGGTCCCTGAAAAAGGAAAAATTTTACAAGAAGAAAAAAGAAAACACCGGCGGTACCGGCGGTACCGGCGGTACCGGTGGCGTCGGGGAGACAGCCGCGACCACAAGAAAACTAAAAAATAAAGAAGAATTTTCTGCGGTGACAGGAGGACGTCCTGCCGGCTCCGCGGAAAAACGAAAACTGAGGAGAGGCAGTTGGGAAAGGCAGGAAGGCAGCACGCAGGCGTGGTGGGATGCTTCCAAATGCTCTTGATTGGATGCTGGGAAGCGTTCTCGCGCAGACTCCGTCGGTACTGACGTACCCATATGTGAAGACTCATTCCTGCTTGTTCCTGGAGATGAAATAATATCACGAGATGATTCTATAAACTCAGAAATATTTAAGGAATCTACTGGTCCTTTAGAGGAATCAAGCCCAGGAGATGCCCCGGATACAGGAAGATAGTATAACTTTTTTATAACTGGTTTCACGTTATCAGCATACCCCAGCACTTCAGTCAAATACTTATCAAATAAAATCTGGGGAGATAATAGACGGGTATAAGGAAAATTTAAACATCGAATATTCGTTGCCCTTAGGGAATTCTCCAACAATTCTTGCTGAGCATGCAAAGTTATGATGTCAAATAGCGCGGTATATAAGAGCTGTTAAATAAATAAATAAATACTATCTTTAATAAAGGAGACAGATGATTTTTGCAAAGACACAAACTGGCCTTCCAGTTTCTGACATTTAACATCCAAAGCTGCAATTTGAGAATCATGTTGAGCTAACTTGGCAACAGAGCCTCTCGAAAACTCAGAGAATTGAGAGGCTACAGATGCCAAGGAGGCAATAGAAGACTTTATGCGTGAGAGGACAGACCAAACATCAGCCAATGAAACATTTTGAATATCCACAGTACCAGGAGGACCTTCCGAATGCACCATAACACAGTCCAACGGGAGCTGAAGAGCCTGCGGCAGCGGAACTACCAATGGCTCACAGTCACTCTGGAATGGTACAAGACAAGATAAAGAGTCTCCATCCCGCACCTCAGCTTCCCCTGTCGGAGAAGATGTTAAAGGGTTGATGCAATCCAATTCAGTAAGCAGGGCAGAGTTTGAAAGCCCCAAAGAGGAACGGTCTAGGATGGGAGAAGAATTAGTAGCACAGCTAGAGAAGACTTTCTCCAGGTTTACCGAGACCACATGTTCATCCATAGGTCCCACGATTTTAAGAACCTTAGAGGGATTCACAGTACTTACATTGAGATGACGTCTTCTACTTTTGCCCATACCCAGGCCACCATCTCTAGACCGCCTCGAGCGCCGAAGGAGCACATAAGGAGCAAAACATGCCCCTTTAAACGCGCCCCTTCAAAGCTCGACCGCTACCGCGTGACCGCGGAGCAGACTAGATCTTATACCCCGTAGATGACGTCGGGGCAAGGCACCGGGTGAATGCAAGTCCTACAGGTGCCTGGAAGGACCACAAAGCACTCGGAGCACAGATCGGGCAGAAATTCCTTCTCTCACACTCCCCCACATCTCCATTTTATAAAACTACAATATGAACACAGTGTTGCACAGATACAGGTAAAGACAGTCCCTGCTCTGGCATGAAACCCGCATTATCTACATGGGATCATACTGGGCACATCTCCATTTTATAACACTACAAGATGAACACAGTATTGCACAGATACAGGTAAAGACAGTCCCTGCTCTGGCATGAAACCCGCACTATCTACATGGGATCATACCGGGCACATCTCCATTTTATAACACTACAAGATGTACACAGCACTGCACAGTTACAGGTAAAGACAGTCCCTGCTCTGGCATCAAACCTGCACTATCTACATGGGATCATACCGGGCACATCTCCATTTTATAACACTACAAGATGTACACAGCACTGCATAGATACAGGTAAAGACAGTCCCAGCTCTGGCATGAAACCCGCATTATCTACATGGGATCATACCGGGCACATCTCCATTTTATAACACTACAAGATGTACACAGCACTGCACAGATACAGGTAAAGACAGTCCCAGCTCTGGCATCAAATCCGCATTATCTACATGGGATCATACTGGGCACATCTCCATTTTATAACACTACAAGATGTACACAGCACTGCACAGATACAGGTAAAGACAGTCCCTGCTCTGGCATGAAACCCGCATTATCTACATGGGATCATACCGGGCACATCTCCATTTTATAACACTACAAGATGTACACAGCACTGCACAGATACAGGTAAAGACAGTCCCTGCTCTGGCATGAAGCCCGCATTATCTACATGGGTCATACCGGGCACATCTCCATTTTATAACACTACAAGATGAACACAGTATTGCACAGATACAGGTAAAGACAGTCCCTGCTCTGGCATGTAACCTGCACTATCTACATGGGATCATACCGGGCACATCTCCATTTTATAACACTACAAGATGTACACAGCACTGCACAGATACAGGTAAAGACAGTCCCTGCTCTGGCGTGAAACCCGAATTATCTACATGGGGTCATACCGGGCACATCTCCATTTTATAACACTACAAGATGTACACAGCACTGCACAGATACAGGTAAAGACAGTCCCTGCTCTGGCAAGAAACCTGCACTATCTACATGGGATCATACCGGGCACATCTCCATTTTATAACACTACAAGATGTACACAGCACTGCACAGATACAGGTAAAGATAGTCCCTGCTCTGGCATCAAACCTGCACTATCTACATGGGATCATACCGGGCACATCTCCATTTTATAACACTACAAGATGTACACAGCACTGCACAGATACAGGTAAAGACAGTCCCTGCTCTGGCATGAAACCCGCATTATCTACATGGGATCATACTGGGCACATCTCCATTTTATAACACTACAAGATGTACACAGCGCTGCACAGATACAGGTAAAGACAGTCCCTGCTCTGGCATGAAACCCGCATTATCTACATGGGATCATACCGGGCACATCTCCATTTTATAACACTACAAGATGTTCACAGCACTGCACAGATACAGGTAAAGACAGTCCCTGCTCTGGCATGTAACCTGCACTATCTACATGGGATCATACCGGGCACATCTCCATTTTATAACACTACAAGATGTACACAGCACTGCACAGATACAGGTAAAGACAGTCCCTGCTCTGGCGTGAAACCCGAATTATCTACATGGGATCATACTGGGCACATCTCCATTTTATAACACTACAAGATGTACGCAGCACTGCACAGATACAGGTAAAGACAGTCCCTGCTCTGGCCTGAAACCCGCATTATCTACATGGGATCATACCGGGCACATCTCCATTTTATAACACTACAAGATGTACGCAGCACTGCACAGATACAGGTAAAGACAGTCCCTGCTCTGGCATGTAACCCGAATTATCTACATGGGATCATACCGGGCACATCTCCATTTTATAACACTACAAGATGTACGCAGCACTGCACAGATACAGGTAAAGACAGTCCCTGCTCTGGCATGTAACCCGAATTATCTACATGGGATCAAGCCGGGCACATCTCCATTTTATAACACTACAAGATGTTCACAGCACTGCACAAATACAGGTAAAGACAGACCCTGCTCTGGCATGAAACCCGCATTATCTACATGGGATCATACTGGGCACATCTCCATTTTATAACACTACAAGATGTTCACAGCACTGCACAAATACAGGTAAAGACAGACCCTGCTCTGGCATGAAACCCGCATTATCTACATGGGATCATACTGGGCACATCTCCATTTTATAACACTACAAGATGTACACAGGGCTGCACAGATACAGGTAAAGTCAGTCCATGCTGTTGCATGAAATCCACAATACAGAATTTTAAGACCTAAACACAAGCTTTAAACTAAGATGCAGACAACAGTCCAGCAGCAAGATGGGGGCTTTCCAGTCTTTTGCACAGACTGTCACATGTATGATTTTCTCCCGGTTGGTGAGAGGTCTTTCGTATGCACTAAGTGCAAGGAGCTCTTTGCTCTCAGGGAACAAGTCCGTTCTCTAGAGGCTAGAGTGGCAGACCTGGAAGACATAAGAAAGACAGGGAAGTACATGGACAAGACCTACAGGGATATAGTCCTGAAGTCCCACCTCCAATCTGGCAGCATCCCTGTTGCCATGGATGAGAGAGGTCACGTGACAGGAGAGCATCACCCTGGTGTGGCAGGACGTGATCCTGTAATTAGGACCTGTCCTCCAGGTGATGTAAAACCCTCTCGCACCAAGGACATTTCTCCAGGGCCATGTGCCCATGAGGGGAGGGTTAGGACAGCAGTTATAGTTGGTGATTCAATCATTAGGAATGTAGATAGCTGGGTGGCTGGTGGACGTGAGGATCGCTTGGTAACATGCCTGCCTGGTGTGAAGGTAGCGGACCTCACGCACCGCCTAGATAGGATCGTAGATAGTGCTGGGGAGGAGTCTGCTGTCTTGGTACATGTTGGTACCAATGACATAGGAAAATGTGGTAGGGAAGTTCTGGTGGCTAAATTTAAGCTTTTAGGTAGGAAGTTGAAATCCAGAACATCCAGAGTAGCATAATCTGAAATGCTTCCTGTTCCACGTGCAGGACCCAAAAGGCAGGCAGAGCTCCGGAGTCTCAATGCGTGGATGAGACAATGGTGCAATGATCAAAAATACTCAACCACTCCTAGCACCCTACATTCTAAATATAGCAAATTTTTCTCTCACACATGGTACTATCCCAACCATCCTAAAGAGAGCCTCGATTAGACCTATTCTGAAAAACAAAAAACTGGACAATCTTGATCCCTCTTCATATAGACCTATCTCTAGCCTTCCATTTATGGCAAAGATTATAGAAAAAATAGTATATAATCAACTTCAGGATCACATTGAACTTCATGCCCCCTTAGATTCACACCAATAGGGCTTTAGACCATACCATAGTGTAGAAACACATCTTGCAGTTATCTTTGATGATATTCTAAAATACATTGACAAATCAAAACAAGCAGTATTACTTATATTTTTGGATATATCGACTGCCTTTGATTCAATTAACCATTGTATCCTTTTTGAAAGACTCAAACAGATTGGTATACATGGCACTATTCTTGCATGGTTCCAATCATATCTAACTGATCGATCGCAACAGGTAAAAATAGGAAACCATACATCTAAAACCTATACGCAAAAACAAGGAATCCCACAAGGGTCTGCATTGTCAGCTCTACTCTTTAACATATATTTACAACCTATATGCCACATCATTCAACAGTGCAAATTAAAATATGCAATTTATGCTGATGTTATGATTTATCTCCCTATGGACATAGACTCCCTGGACTTCTCCAATATCAAATCATGTTTCACTAAAATGACGCAATGGCTAAATGAACATAATCTACACATTAACTTCAAGAAAACAGAAGCATTATTTGTTTCTAGAAATCAAAAATTTACCCCCCCAACAGAAATAAAAATTGAAAACATAAGCATCCCCATAAAAGATGAAATAAGATACCTTGGCGTTATCATAGACAGAACGTTAAGTCTAACAACACACAGCAGGAATACAACAAACACAATATATAATAAATTAAGATATCTTAAAAATCTAAAACCATTATTATCAAATCTGGACTTCAGATCAGTCCTTCAAGCCCTGATCCTGCCTCACTTAGATTTTAGTAACATAATTCTTCAAGGTATTCCAAAACATGCTTTACACCAACTAAAAGTAGCACAACATGTTGCTGCAAGAATGCTTATAAATGCAGGTCCAACTGAACACATAACCCCTATACTGTACAAACTTCACTGGTTACCTATACAAAGTAGGATAAAATATAAAGTTATCATAACAACTTTCAAACTGATAAGAGATATAGCCCCATCACATCTAACTGATCTACTGACAATTCATTCAAGGACCAGAACAGTGAGACAAAGGAACATGAACACTACTTGTTCCAAACAACTTTTCAAAACTCAATAAAACTACAACAAATAGGGCATTCAGCTTCAATGCCCCTTTAATATGGAACGCTCTGCCGGATAAACTCAGAGATATCACAGATCTTTCAGCATTTCGAAAAGATCTTAAAACTCACCTATTTATAGAGTACTTTGGAGACTCATTCCCAATAGATGAAATATTTCCCACTTAAACTCATGTATACTCATATTCATCAATTCACAACTTACTTTTTCCTTTTTCTTACTCTATCTTACAATACCCAATTCTCCACATTATCACATTTACTCTTTACACTAATAATTCTAGTGAACTACAATAAATTTTTCCTTGCTCAGATAAGATGATAACATTTTTGAAATTTGTAAATATTTAAATCTGTATATATGTTTAAACTATCTATATACCTAATCAGCATTTACTCAGCATTGTAACCCTCAAATTACCATTTTTATTGTAATTTCAATTGTTTGAATAAGTTTCAATGTAATGTTCAAGTTTTGTTCTATGTAAACCGCTTTGATTTTTCTGAAAGGCGGTATATAAAACCGTTCAATAAATAAATAAATAAATAAATAAATAAGATGAGGGTTTTGGATTTGTTAGGAACTGGGGAACATTCTGGGGAAAGGAGGGGCTCTTCCGAAGGGATGGGCTTCACCTTAACCGGGATGGAACCAGGCTGCTGGCATTAACCTTTAAAAAGGAGACAGAGAAGCTTTTAAACTAGAAAATAGGGGAAAGCCGACAGTCGCCCAAGAGCGCATGGTTCGGAAGACGGTATCCTTGAAGGATACTACCGAAAGCAGTGAGGTTCCAAAAAAGAGTAAAGTAGCCCAAATGCCCTTGAGTATGGTGCAGACAGAGCGTAAAGATTCCAAATTACCCATGCCTACCAATAGCCAGATTAATATTAATAAAATACAGTCTCTAAAATGCTTGTATGCAAATGCTAGAAGTCTAAACAATAAGATGAGAGAGTTAGAATATATAGCACTAAATGAGAGGTTAGATATGATTGCAATCTCAGAGACATGGTGGAGGGAGAACAACCAGTGGGACACTGTGATACCTGGATACAAACTATATCGTAATGATAGAACTGATCAAATTGGAGGAGGGGTTGCTCTCTATGTTAGAGAGGGCATTGAGTCAGAAACGTTTAAAGTTTTGCAGGAAACAAAATTTGCTGTGGAATCTCTATGGATTGAAATTCCATGTATGAAGGGGAAGGTGATGGCAGTGGGGGTGTACTATCAACCGCCTGGCCAGAATGAACAAATGGATGATGAAATGCTTAAAGAGATCAAGGAAGCTAACAAAAGTTACAGCAGAGTAGTGATAATGGGCGATTTCAATTACCCCAGTTATCAACTGGCTCAGTGTCACGGCAGGACATGCTAGGGAGATAAAGTTTCAAGATAAAATAAATGACTGCTTCTTGGAGCAGCTGGTTCATGAACCGACCAGAGGGGAATCCATACTGGATCTAGTCCTTAGTGGAACACCAGATCTGGTGCAAGAAATAAGGGTGTTGGGACAACTTGGCAATAGTGATCATAGCATGATCGTGTTTGATTTAATTAGTGGAGGAGGGATAGTAAAGAAATCCACAGTACTACCTTTTAACTTTCGAAAGGGAGACTATGATAAAATGAGGAATATAGTTAAGAAAAAACTAAAAGGAGCAGTTGCAAAGGTTAAAGACTTGCATCAGGCTTGGGCGTTGTTTAAAAATACTATCCTGGAAGCCCAGACCAGCTGTATTCCACGGATTAAGAAGAGTGGAAGAAAGTCCAAAAAACTGCCAGCATGGTTTAAAGGTGAGGTCAGAGAGTCTGTTGCTGCCAAAAAAGCATCTTTCAGGAAATGGAAAAAAGAGCCAAACGAAGAAAACTGGAAACAGCACAAGCACTGGCAAGTTAAATGCAAAACATTGATAAGGCAGGCAAAGCGAGAATTTGAGAAGGAACTTGCTACAGAAGCAAAAACACGAAACAAAGACTTTTTCAAGTACATTCGTAGCAAAAGGCCTGTGAGAGAGTCAATTGGACCATTAGATGACAGAGGGGTAAAAGGGGCAGTAAAAGAAGACAAGGCTATAGCAGAGAGACTGAATGAATTCTTTGCTTCGGTCTTTACTGAGGAAGATGTAGGGATGTTACTCAAGACTGAAGTGGTATTTAAAAGTGATACTGCAGAGGAATTGAGAGAAATATCGCTACACCGGGAAGATGTATTACAACTATTTGATAAACTGAATAGTAGCAAATCACCTGGACTGGATGGTATACATCCAAGAGTGTTGAAAGAACTGAAATATGAGATTTCAGACCTGCTATTAGTAATCTGTGAACTTTCATTAAAATCATCTGTAATAACTGAAGATTGGAAGATCGCTAATGTAACGCCAATTTTTAAAAAGGGTTCCATGGGAAATCCAGGAAATTACAGACCGGTGAGCCTGACATAAGTACCGGGGAAAATGGTAGAAACCATCATAAAGAACAAAATTACACAGCATGTGGATAGTCATGGCCTAATGGGAGACAGCCAACATGGCTTTAGACAAGGAAGATCTTGTCTCACTAATCTGATATGTTTTTTTGAAGGTGTGAATAAACAGGTAGACAAAGGTGAGTCGGTTGATATAGTGTATCTGGACTTTCAGAAAGCCTTTGACAAGGTCCCTCATCAGAGACTTTTGGCAAAACTAAAAAGTCATGGGGTAGGAGGCAGTGTACTATTGTGGCTCTGGAACTGGTTAAAAGATAGAAAGCAGAGGGTAGGGCTAAATGGCCAATTTTCCCAATGGAAAAAGGTGACTAGTGGAGTATCCCAGGGATCTGTACTGGGTCTGCTACCTTTTAACATATTCATAAATGACGTGGAAAAAGGAATAACGAGTGAGGTTATCAAATTTGCAGATGACACAAAACTGTTTAAAGTTGTTAAAACCCAAGAGGACTGTGGAAACTGCAGGAGGATCTGGATAAATTGGAAGACTGGGCATCCAAATGGCAGATGAAATTTAATGTGGACAAGTGCAAAGTTATGAACCTAGGAAAGAACAACCCACACTATGGTTACACAATGCAAGGTTCCACATTGGGAACCACCACCCAGGAAAAAGATTTAGGAGTCATCGTGGATAACATGTTAAAACCCTCTGCCCAGTGTGCAGCGGCGGCCAAGAAAGCAAATAGAATGCTAGGTATCATAAGGAAAGGAATGGAAAATAAAACAAAGGATATTATAATGCCTCTGTATCGTTCCATGGTACGACCGCACCTTGAATATTGTGTGCAATTCTGGTCCCCGTATCTAAAAAAGGATATAGCATTATTAGAAAAGGTACAGAAAAGAGCCACCAAAATGGTAAAGGGGATGGAAGGCTACTCCTATGAAGAGAGGCTACAAAGGTTAGGGCTGAGGGGAGATATGATAGAGGTCTATAAATTAATGAATGGAGTGGAACGGGTAAACGTAGATCAATTGTTTACGCTATCAGAATATAGAAAGACTAGGGGACATGCAATGAAGCTACAGGGTAAATTATTTAAGACAAATAAGAGAAAATATTTTTTCAGTCAACGTGTAATCAAACTCTGGAATTTGTTACCGGAGGATGTAGTAAGAGCTGTTAGTGTAGCTGGGTTTAAAAAAGGTTTGGACAAGTTCCTGGAGGAAAGGTCCATAAACCATTATTTAAAAGGGACCCAGGATATCAATGCTTGACCCAATACAAGCATTGTGGAACCTTTGTCTTTTGGGGATACTGCTAGGTACGTATGACCTAGATTGGCCACTGTTGGAAACTGGATACTGGGCTTGATGGACCTTGGTCTGACCAAGTATGGCATATCTTATGTTCTTATGTTCTTATTATCTACATGGGATCATGCCGGGACATCTCTATTTTATAACACTACAAGATGTACACAGCGCTGCACAGATACAGGTAAAGACAGTCCCTGCTCTGGCATGAAACCCGCATTATCTACATGGGATCATACCGGGCACATCTCCATTTTATAACGACCAATCATTGACCTTCCTCGAAGCTCTCGAGATCCTAGGTTACAAACAATTAGTTAATGAACCTACCCATGTGAAGGGAAATACACTAGACATGGTATTTGCGCCACTGACAGTTTGCGACCAACCCCACGGCATTGTGTTGTCAATAACGTCTGTACCATGGTCAGACCACAAACTCATCATGTTCAAGATTCCTACTCAAGACAGACAACCGAAGATCAACAGAGTTCCAAGCGAGACCACTAGACTTCCGGCTAGAAGTTTCCATCCATTCAATAGAGATCTTATCCTGGCTGAAACGCGCTCGCTCCTTGATGACACCACCCTGGACCTGGAAGAACTTATCACTTGCTGGAACAGTAGGCTTAGTTCAATCTCCTTACGACCGCTACCTAACAGGTCACCAAGGAAAAGAGCAACAGCTCCATGGTACACAGTTGAGCTGAAATCATCACTCACCTTATTACGGAGGCTTGAGAAATGTTGACGGAGGTCACACTCCATTGGAGACCAGACAGCTTACGTCTTTCAGCTAACTGCCCACCGCAAAGCGATCAGAGTGGATGAAACAATACCACACAGACACCCTGAGGTGCTCGTTAAACAAACCTCACGATCTGTTCAACCTAGTCAAAACTCTATCCAAGGAACCAACCCCTGAACACCAATGTGAAATCCATCTACAGGAGTTCGCCACTTACCTGCAATCCAAGTTATGTCAGACTGATAGCCTTCAATATTGGTTGCATCCACAGACCAAGTGTGTCCAACATCTCTAACATCTTTCTCTACCCCTTCCAAGAGGTGCATTGAAGACACTATCATGTCCCTCAACACTACTACTGCGCAAACAGATCCTTGTCCAGCGTTCTGGATAAAGGAACTGTGCAGTGACTTCAGTCCGATAATAACCAGGATAATGAACCTATCATTCACAGCTGGTGCCTTCCCTCCTGCCCTCAAGCACACATCCATCAGACCACTGCTAAAAAATAGCAAGTTAGACCCCCAAAAGGTTGACTCTTACAGACCCATTTCAAGTATACCTTTACTTGCAAAGCTAATCGAAAAAGAGGTGCAAAGACAATTACAAGAACACATTGACTCTGCTGCTCCTCTGGACCCATGCCAACATGGATTCAGGGAGGCACACGGAGTGGAAACACTCCTTACCACCCTCTTCAATAATATAATTACTTGCGTTGACAACATCCGTCAGGGGTGTGCACTCATTTTCTTAGACACTGCCGCAGCCTTCGACTCGGTAAGCCATGAGCTTCTCCTAGGTCGTCTAAAAGAGAAAGGCATCCGCGGAACAGCACTTGAATGGTGCCGATCATACTTGTCTGGAAGATGGCAGCATGTATGATCTGGTGAAGCAACTTCAGAACCATTTCATCAAGGTCAAGGAGTCCCTCAGGGATCCTCTCTATCCGCCTTGATGTTCAACATATACATGCAACCCATCTGTAAAATCATCTGGTCTTTCAATGTCAGTTGCATGATATACGCTGATGATGTCCTGCTCCATATGCCATTCGCCATAGATAAATTGGATCTCTCCCCGTTGATCAACTGCTTCAATGCCATATCGGAATGGCTCCTGTCACAAAACCTTCGAATTCAACATAAGAAGACTGAGGTGCTCTTCATCATGAGGAACCCAAATTTCGTCCCACCCCAATATTTGAAGGTGAAAGAAGCTGAGCTACTTGCAAAACCCACAATACGGTACCTGGGTGTTACATTGGATCAAAACCTTGACATGAAAGCACACATAGCTAACACTGTAAGAGCAATCTATTACAAGATCCGTTCACTCAGACATTTACGCCCATTGCTTGAACCAGAGGATTTCAGGACAATTTACCAGGCCCTGATCATACCGCATTTTGATTACGCCAATGCCATTTTGCAAGGGCTCCCTCAATCCACCCTGAACCCCCTACAGCTTGCTATGAATAGTGCAGCGAGGGTTCTCCACGGTGCATCTAGGAGAGATCATATGACGCCCATTCTGAAACAGCTACACTGGCTGCCCATACAAGCCAGGATCATCTTCAAGACAGTGCTGCTGACTTTCAAAGTGGTCAATAGTCTCTCCTCCTCCTCACTAACCGACCTCATCCAAACCATAGCCCCTAATAGATCAAGAAGATCTACAGCAATAAATATGCTAAAAATGCCGAGGGAATTAACAAGTTGTACCTCAACAACAGCAAATAGGGCCTTCAGTCTTTGTGCCCCTAGAATCTGGAATGCATTACCACCAAACATCAGGGCAATCACTAACATATCCCAGTTCAGGAAGGCCCTTAAACACTACCTCTTCCTCAAATACGTCCCTGAGGTCACCGTTCCACATCCCCACTCAAATATGTACAACGACACCAACACACCTAGTCAGCCAGGCGAACACCCAAATATTTACAATAACACCAACACACCTAGTCAGCTAGGCGAACACTCCCAACAAGTGGTCCTTGGCCTATGAATATGAAACTCATGCTATGCTGTTCTATGACACTAATGTGTAAATAGTTACCTTTTTGTTATCCAAGTTTTGTTACCCTGTTAATTGTAAACTAAGACTTATTTACCCTGTCTGATCTTTTGTTCCATGTAAACCGCGCTGATGCCGAATAGTGCGGTATAGAAAAATTGTAAAATAAATAAATAAAAATAACACTACAAGATGTACACAGCGCTGCATATATACAAGTAAAGACAGTCCCTGCTCTGGCATGAAACCCGCATTATCTATATGGGATTATGCCAGGACATCTCCATTTTATAACACTACAAGATGTAGGCAGAGCTGCACAGATACAGGTAAAGACAGCCCCTGTTCTGGCATGAAACCCGCATTATCTACATGGTATGCACCGTAATATTCTTCAAAGAGGAATGTCTTAAGGTGTTTTTTGAATAGGTTGTGGGATTGAATGCAATGTAATGTGGGGGGTAGCTGGTTCCAGATGGTGGGAGATTAAAATCCAAAGGCTCTTGTGCACGTACTTTGTGAACTCCTGCATATCTGTCTGGGTGGGAGAAGATTTGATGCTTTCAGTCTACGAAGTCTGTTGTTGTCAGGATATCTGTTAAGTGATTGGAGTTGTTCTGAGGAGGTGTTGATGAGTGCTCTATGGGTAATGGCGAGTACCTTGAACTTGATCCTGGATGCAACAGGGAGCCAGTGAAGAGACTTCAATAAGGGGGTGATGTGGGAGTATCTGGAGACTGACAATGGTGCGTGCTACAGTGTTTTGGGCAAGTTGAAGAGGGGCAATGGTAGCCTTGGGAATCCCTTGGAGGACGGAGTTGCAGTAGTCAAGTAGAGGTGAGATGGAGACTTGGCATACTGCACGGAAACAGTCAGGAGAGAAGAGGGGGCATACGTTCTGGAGAATTCGGAGTTTAAAGTAAATATTTTTGGTGGTGTTCATTATGTGCGGTTGGAAATTTAGATGGTGATCCAGGGTAACTCCAATGTATTTGATTTGAGACTTAACTTGTATTTCTGTGTCCTTGAATTTGATGATTGGAGGTGGTATGAATTTGGGGTCTCTGGTCAGGTGAAGGATTTCGGTCTTGCTAAAGTTGACCGAAAGATTACGAAGCTGCAGCCAGAAGACAATCTCTTTGAAACAGGCGGATAGGCTGGAGTAGTCAGGGATGGTGGTGTGGAATGGAGTGGATATCATTATATCATTTGCGTAGAGTTGGTAGCCAACGTCATATCTCTGTATGATGTAGAAAAGGGGCCTAATATAAAATGTTAAAAAGGAGGGAGGAGAGGGCAGAACCCTGTGGGACTCCTTGAGGAAGGGTATAAGATGTTGAGGATTGGTGTCCTATTCTTATCAGTTGGATGCATTGAGAAAGGTAGGAGTGGATCTATTTGACTGGCTTGTCATGAATACCAATATTACTGAGTTGGCAGAGCAAAATCTGGTGGGACACAGTGTCGAATGCTGCAGAGATGTCAAGAAAGAGCAGCACGAAACCAGGGGTGGGCTTTTCAGTTCCAGCAATGAGTGTGTTTAAGAGGGAGGTGAGTAATGTCTCAGCACTATGGTAGGGGCAGAAACTATGTTGATTGTGATCAAGTGGAGCATATCTATCAACATGCTCATGAAGCTGGATTTGCACTGCTTTTTTGATGATTTTAGCAAGGAAGGGTATGCTGGCTATAGGTCTGTAGGAGGCAGGTGAATTGGGATCGAGGTTGGATTTCTTTAGGAGGGGTCTCACGGAGGCTTGTTTGAGAGCAGGTGAGAGGTAGGCTTGGATAAGTGAAGTGTATAAGATGGTAGATATGAATGGTAACATCTGTGTCTTTGTTAACTTGATCCAAGAAACCCGTCAGGTGTCAAGAGGAAATATGCTGGCATTGATGTGAGAGATGATCTTCAGCAGCTCTTCGTGTCTGAAGGTAGTCCAGGGTTCTGTGGAGGAAGCTATGCTGGTAGGAGGAGTTTTGATGAGGGTGGAAGGACCGGGTTGCTTATGTTTGGCTATCAGGAAGTCCGCCATTACCTGGAGGTGGAGGATATGGCTCTGATGGAGTTAAGATGCATCACTTGTAAGGGTTCTGTTGAGGCTGAATAGTTGTCTTGGTTTGTTGATGGCATGGAGGAGGATGTTATTGTGGTGTTTGCACTTGGTGTTGAGGTTGTTGGTGAAGTATGCTGCATGTTGGTCTAGGTAGGTGGCTAGAAGCAGCATGTCCATGTCTCCATGATGCAAAGAAGGTCTATTTCATCATCGGTGATGTGGTCAGCAAAAGTCTGTATTTTATTGCGGGCAGAGCGTGCATTGACCAGACTGCATTTGATTGAGTGATCCAGGAGAGGGGGGGGAGGGTAGTATGGGAGGTAGGTATTTTGGTAGGAGAACCAGTAGCGATATGGAGGAGACGGGACTGTCTCCTTTATTGGTGGGTATGTTGTGGGAGCAAAGAGGAGGGTATGAGAGGCCTTGGGAGGTGGAAGATTGGAATGGCGGAGGGGAGGTTCATGTGGGTCAAAAGGCAGCGTATGAATAGGGAATTAAGGTATATGAGTGCCAGCCAATTACATGAGGCATGCGTGTGTGATATTTCTGGTGGGGGTAATGGGGGTGGGGGTTGTAGTATAGTGTTGAATCTGTCAAGGAGGAGACAGAAGGTTGGTGCAGGGTAAGGTGGTGTGTAGAAAAAGAGCAATGAGGGTTGGACGGAAAGGGATGTATGAAACAGTTATAAAGGCAGTCAACAGGGTATTGAGATACATGTAATCAATAGTGCATGAGATACAATGTAGTCAGCAGTGCCTTGAAATACATAAGACAGCTAGTGTGAAAGCATTGTTACACTGAGGTAGAGTGTTGCTAATGGTATAGCTAATAAATAGCAATGCAGGGTAGTGGCATAGATAAGATTAAATAAATAATCAAGCTGTGGACATGCACAGAAAATTTACGTGCAGCGGGAGACAGTACTGCAAGTGTCTTACAAGTAATTGGTGGAAACTTGGTTGATTCACCTCAGGTCCATGCCTAAGGGCCACATCAAAGGGCCCTCTGGTGAGGCCCTCAGGCGTGGGTCCACCAGGCACAGGTGCGCCTTCGAGCCCTTGGATTTAAACTGGAGGAACGGCGCCTAATAGGCCTTGGTGGTGGGGATCGGGTTGGCGCTCACCTGTCCGCTCCCTTCTGCTGTGGCCGATCAGGTGGCTGGAGGCTGGCTGCTGAAGTCTTCGCACCCATGGATTTAAACTGGAGGAGCAGTGCCTGATAGACCCAGTGGTGGGAAACAGGGAGGAGCTCACCTGCCCGCTCCCTTCTGCTGCGGCCGATTGGGTGGCTGGAGGCTGGCATTATATAATGCTACAAGACATACGCAGTGCTGCACAGATACATGTAAAAACAGTCCCTGCTCTGGCATGAAACCTGCAATCTCCAGGAACAAGCAGGAATGTAGTCATCACATATGCCTCTCTCCAGTTCTTCTTTTTCCGCGGAGCCAGCAGGTCGTGTTCCTGTCACCGCAGAAGAATTTCTTTATTTCTTTTTGTGGTCGCGTCTGCCTTCTTCGACGCTCTACCGGTACCGCCGGTCTTTCTTTTCCTATTTCTAAAAAAAAAAATCTCTTTTTTTCTATTTTCTTCAGGTGCACCCGCCTTTTTGGGCCTTAGGCCCAAAAGCTTCCTTAACATGGAAAAACCTGCCTCAGGTTTTAAAAAGTGCACCAAGTGTGGCGGTACCATTTCCGTCACCGACATCCATGAATGGTGTTTAAAATGTTTAGATCCTCACCACTCCATCACGGATTGTGTGTCCTGTGCCATGATGTCTAAAAGAGGTCGGCAGAACCGAGCTGCCAAGCTCAGTACCCTGTTTCCCTCTGATGCAGCTTCGGTGGCATCGACGTCTTCCAGGGCTTCTTCTTCCTCCCGTGGATCTCAGGTAACTAAACATAAATCCAGCCAGTCCTCGAAGGGTAGATCTCCTTCTAAGCATCGAGATGCCTCTGGCGTTGCCCTCGAGGATTCTGCACCGGCAAAATTACCCCGGCGGGAGGCTTCGGCTTCCAAAGCATTATCGGGGTTCTAGGATGTTCTAGATGGCTCGGACTCGACAGAACTCCTGGGGCCATGCTCTGGGGTACCAGTGGCTTCCACCGGTACCGACCTGCAGGCATTGGCGGCGTCCATGGACCAGAGAATTCTGACAATGGAACGCAGTCTGGCGGCTTTCCTTGCGGCATCGATGCCCTTGGTACCGCGACAGACAACTCCACCGGTACCGGCACTAGCACCGGCATCGATATCGACACCAGTACCGATAGCATCGACATCGGCATCGGTGTCTGCTATGCCGTTACTCTGTCCTACGATGCCCTCAGGTACCGATTCTCCGGTACCGGTTATTCCCGGTACCGACCTTGGTCGGTACGGGTATCGGGCTCTGCAGGAGCATCCGGACAGACGATAATTTGAGTCCTCAGAAGAATCTGAGGATTCTGAAAGTTCTGTCGATGCAGCGATACTTCTTCCAGAGGAGTCCTCCTCCCCTAAACGCAGGATGTCTCCTCCAGAGGACATGTCTTTCCAAGACTTCATCAGAGAGGTGGCTCGGGGCCTGTCTATCACTGTGGCCCCTGAAACAGAGCAAAGGGCCAAGGAGTTGGAAATTTTACAATATCCCAAAACTCCTAAGGAGGCAGCTACCTTACCCATTCATGAGATTTTATATGATCTCATGTTGAGGATGTGGGAAACACCTCTTACCACCTCTCCTCATTCTCGTAGGTTAGATACTATGTATCGTGTCCCTCCTTGTCCTGGGTTCCATAAGACTCAGCTTCCTCACCACTCTATTGTGGTGGAGTCAGCTATGAGAAGGCTTAGAAGTGCAAAAAGACATGCTTCTAATCCTCCAGGACGTGAGTGCAGAACCCTGGATGCTTTTGGACGTAGAGTCTTTCAAGCTTTCATGCTTGCTGCAAGAATCAGTTCCTATAGTCTCTACATGGGAATGTTCCTAAAGGAGGTCACAGATAATTTACAGACTTTAAGTCCTTTCATTTCTGAGGATAAAAGACAGGACTTTCTCACTTGGGTCAAACATGCCCAAGATGTCTCTAAATTCTCCAACCGTGCAGCCTTTGACTGCTTTGAATGTATAAGCAGAACCTCGGCTATTGCCATAGGTGCACGTAGAATTGCTTGGCTCCAGCCATCTGATTTAGAGCTCTGGGTACAAGATAAATTGGGAAATATCCCTTGTACTGGTGAGAACCTGTTTGATAAAGATTGGCAGGAAAAAGCCAATGAAATGGATGCTGAAATTCCACCTTGGATAGATTATCCAAGTCCACTGCTGATCCTGTTAGAAAGAAAATGTTCAAGAAAACATCTTTTTCTAAAAAGAAAAGATTTTATCCTGCTTATGGTCAGCAGGCATCTTCTGCAGGTCAGTTTTCAACCAAACGTCAGCAACCACCCAAAAAGAAGAAAGCAAAGACTGCTAGGCCTCCACTGGCCCAGCAGCCTCAACCTCCTCAGGGCCTTTGACTTTCAGCTAGAGAACTTAGCCTTTCTGGTTCTGGAGGGACCAGAACGGTACACCATTCCAGGAAGGATATGTCATTTTGCCCCCAGATGGGGGCAAATAACAGCAGAGCATTGGACACTCTCCATCATAAAGGAGGGGTACAAACTTCATTTTTCAAGCATGCCCCCTCACACAATAGTGAAGCAGTTCAATTCTCCGACACCTCTCATCAACCTCTTAGGTCAGGAGGTTGCCATCCTTCTTGCCCAAGGGGCAATAGAAGAAGTGCCTCTTCATCAACAGGGCACAGGGTTCTATTCCCCTTATTTTCTTATCCCAAAGAAAACAGGGGGATACAGACCTATCTTAGATCTCAGAGAACTGAACAAATTCCTTGTCAAGGAGAAATTCAAGATGATTTCTCTCGGTGCTCTGCTTCCATACCTTCAGAGTCAGGATTGGCTTTGTTCTCTAGATCTCAAGGATGCGTACACCCATGTACTCATCCATCCAACCCACAGAAGGTTCCTTCGGTTCCTTTTTCAAGGAAAGCACTACCAGTACAGGGTGCTTCCTTTTGGTCTGCCCTCTGCTCCAAGGGTGTTCACGAAATGCATGGCTGTGGTAGCAGCATTTCTCCGTACTTTGGGAATATTCGTCTTCCCTTAATTGGACAACTGGCTCATTCGAGCTCCAACACAGTCAGAGGCCGAGACTTCTCTATCCTGCACAATGCGTATCCTCCAGTATTTAGGGCTGGTAATAAACATCCCAAAATCCAGTCTGACTCCTACTCAATCTTTAGAGTTCATAGGAGCTCTTCTGGATACCACAAGAGCAAGGGTCTATCTTTCCCAGGCCCGTTGCCTTCGCTTGGTGCAGTTAGCTTCTTAAGCAGTGCTAAAGCCTCATCTAACTGCTCGAAAAATGTTGCAACTACTAGGCCACATGGCATCCACTGTGCAGGTGGTTCCATATGCTCGCCTCCACATGAGGGCAGCTCAGTGGACTTTATCCACCCAATGAACCCAGGCATCAGGGTGCCTATCAGACAAAATAGCAAACACAAGTCACCTCATTTTGTCCCTCCAGTGGTGGAAGTCCACTCAAAACCTGTTGCTGGGGTCCCCCGTTCAGCAACACTTACCCCAAGCAACTCTCACAGCAGATGCTTCTCCAATGGGTTGGGGAGCTCATCCGCAAGACCTCTCCACCCAGGGCACCTGGTCTCCACAAGAGAGTTGTCTACATATCAATCTCTTGGAACTCAGAGCAATCTTTCTTGCTCTGCGAGTGTTCCACTCCCTGCTCAGCTACAAGACCATCCTCATTCATACGGACAATCAAGTAGCCATGTTCTATGTGAACAAGCAAGGGGGAACGGGCTCTCTGTTGCTTTGCAATGAAGCTTTGCGACTGTGGGCCCTCACCAGAGAGCATCAGATTCATCTTCTGGCAGTGTATCTTCCAGGCATTCAAAACTCTTGGGCGGACAGACTCAGTCGAGTTCTGCTTCCACACGAGTGGTCTCTGCATGCAGACCAGGTAACCAGGATATTTCAACTTTGGGGAACCCCGACATAGACCTCTTTGCAAGTCTGTGGAATGCCAAACTTCCCCAGTTCTGTTCCAGAACTCTGGCTCAGGGGGCTCAGGCCAGGGATGCTTTCCTCCTTTACTGGGGTCAAGACTTCCTGTATGCCTTTCCACCCATTCCCCTAATTCCGAAAACCCTGTTCAAGCTTCAGAGAGACAGAGGCCATATGATTCTCATAGCACCACATTGGCCACGGCAAGTGTGGTACCCTCTGCTTCTACATCTCTCTCAAGCTCCCTCCCTGGAGTTAGGGTCTGCTCCAGATCTCCTGTCTGAGGAGAACGGAATATTATGTCATCCCAATCCCCAGTCTCTGCATCTCAGGGCTTGGTTGCTGAAGGCCTAGATCTCCAAGTTCTTAATCTTTCCCAACAAGTGAAAGATGTTCTTTATGCTTCCAGAAAAACTTCCACTAGACGCTCTTATGCTTTCAAGTGGAAAAGGTTTACCGTTTGGTGTTCGGAATAGGGTCTTAACCCTCTTGCGATACCTCTGGAATCTTTGCTGGAGTATCTCCTTCATTTATCTAATGCAGGCCTTAAGACAAATTCAGTAAGAGTCCATTTGAGTGCTATTGCAGCTTCCCTTAAGCCTCTAAATGGACAGCCTATTTCCTCTCATCCTCTTATAGCAAGATTTACGAGAGGCCTTCTTCTAACTAAGCCTCCCATTAGGCCACCACCGGTGGCATGGGACTTAAACCTGGTTCTCGGGCAGCTCATGAAGCCACCTTTCGTACCTTTAGCTACCACCTCCTTGAAATTTCTTTCTTGGAAGGTTATCTTTCTCATTGCAATCACATCAGCACGCCGCATTAGTGAGTTACAAGCGCTAGTAGCTAATCCACCTTATACAAGGTTCCATCATGACAAGGTAGTCCTTAGGACTCATCCACACTTTATGCCTAAGGTGGTCTTGCCTTTTCATCTTAACCAAGAGGTCTACCTAACTGTCTTTTTTCCAGGACCTCATGCATCAAATGCAGAGAGGAATCTTCATACCTTGGACTGTAAAAGAGCTTTAGCTTTAAACTTACAAAGAACACAGCAACATAGAAAGTCCTCTCAACTTTTTGTTGCTTCTGATCCTTCTCATTTGGGACTTCCAGTCTCCAAGAGAACACTATCTAACTGGATTGCTCAGTGTATTTCTTTCGCATATCAGAGTAAGAACCTTTCTCTGGAGGGCCATGTCACAGCTCACAATGTGAGAGCCATGCAGCCTCAATGGCTCATCTGAACTCTGTGTCTATTGATGACATCTGTCGAGCAGCCACTTGGGCCTTGGTTCATACCTTCACAGCCCATTACTGCTTGGACAAGGACTCCCGCCGGAATGCGTTGTTTGGTCAGGCTGTTCTCAAACACCTGTTCCATACCTAATCAACTCCTACCCACCATCCCTGGTAGGATGCCAGAGATCCATGGGGGGAAGTGGAGCCCTTCTCAGGGACACACAACTTCTGGGGTCTCTCCCTGGCACCTAAAGCTAGGGAGTCCCCATATGTGATGACTACATTCCTGCTTGTTCCTGGAGATAGCATAGTTACTCACCTGTAACAGGTGATCTCCGGGAACAGCAGGAATTTAGTCCTCACAACCCACCCACCTCCCCTAGGAGTTGTATCTCTCTATCTCTCTCTTTTCCTTTCCCTCCCTCTCTCTCTTTGTCTCAGCTCTAAAACTCAACTGGAGAGAGGCAGTTGGGAAAGGCGGGAAGGCAGCATGCAGGCGCTGTGGGATGCTCCCAAAAGCATTCTAATTGGACGCTGGGGAGCGTTCCTGCGTAGGATCCGTCGGTACCGACGATACCCATATGTGAGGACTAAATTCCTGCTGTTCCCGGAGATCACCTGTTACAGGTGAGTAACTATGCTTTATCTACATGGAGACATACTGGGACATCTCCATTTTATAGCGCTACAAGGTGTATGCAGCACTGCACAGATACATTGAAAGACTACAAAACCTGCATTATCTACACGGGGACATGCCGGGCACATCTTCATTTTATAGTGCTACAAGGCATGCGCAGCACTGCACAGATACATGTAAAGACGGTCTCTACTCTGGTTTGAAACCCACATTATCTACGTGGGGATATGCTGGGCACATCTCCATTTTATAGCGCGGGTCAATTGCTATCCCTGTGCTCATCTCTGGGACTGGACGTGTGATAAGCTAACACATTTTAACTCTCGGGATCATGCTGGTCACTCCCCCGATATTAATTGTGGAGGCTTTGCATGTAACATATTAGTTTTTGTGATAAATTTGAGTTATGTGCAAAAACCTAATGCACTTTAGTACAAGGACCCCATATATACACGTTACTAAGACCCCTAGCAGCTGTAGACACTTCTGTACAACCCTATTCCTGTTCCTTAGGACTGCGACATGTATTCCAATCCAGCCTGTTTCTCTTCCAGTAATGTAGAAAATTCATGTCCTGTCCTCTTAAACCATCTGGGTGACCTGTAGTGCAGAGACAACTGGTAGAGGTAGAATCTGATCATATGTGATCAGGAAGATGGGGCATATCTCATTACACTAATGTGTTTTGTTTTCCACTATGAGAGACAGCAGCACTTATAGGGAGCTGTTTGCTTATCGAACAGAGGAAAGTCAGTTCAGTCTGACTCTCGTAGGGGGGCTTCTTTCTGCCATCTACTAATACAACATGCTATTGTGAGATGCTAAACATTTACATTTTTATTCCTCCCCAGGCTTTAATATTTGCAATAAAGAGGAGGGGCCCCAATGTTGCAAGTGATCTACAGACATTTTATAGTCTGAGGTTGATCAGACATAAATGAAAGGTTGAAAAAAACCAAGATTCTCCATATGAGAGTTTTCCAGGAATTCAGGGAATCAGTAAAATTGGAGAGTGATTCCTGTCTCTGCTAAAAAAAATGAAAGCAGCACTTACCGCGCATCTGGCAGCGCTTCCAGAGGCCACGTGCTGAGAGGTACAATCCTGTATAAATTGAAAATTTGACTTTTGAGTTACCATGTCTTTGATTTATGACACCGTTTCCCTCTCATTCCCTGGGGCTCTAGGAATGGTCCTGTTGGCTTTTATCTGCTCATTGCCAGGATGCCCAGGTCTGAACATTTTTTTTTAACTCATCTTTAATCCTTTTCAAGTTCAGAGAGCCAGTCACTGAAACACTATGAAAATGTATATTAAATGTGTCTACAGGCTGAACCCATGACTCAGCGGATCCCGTCTTGAAGATATTCCATCTGCAATTGGGTCTGTGAGGATTTACAGAACTGCTTGAGCATATAGTCTGGAAAGGGGATCAAAGACAGTAGGTGATAAAAAGGGCAGATCAACCCCTCTCCTAATATAATAGCTTATTCTAAATGTGCCCTTAGAACCTGTGCCAGGTCCAGTTCATTTAAATCACACCCCCACTGCAGGAACGTGTATACAGGAATCAGTGATTAAGATTACCATAGTATAAGCCCTAATAAGGCACTAGAACAAGGCACCCACATAAGAACATAAGAACATAAGATGTGCTGTGTATCTCACTGGTTGATTGTCACAGAATGTCTCAGCAGAAGAGGAGAGAGGAGATTAGAAAGAGTGCATTTCAGCACTGACTGTCAGCATCTGGGAAGTTCAGAGTATGTCTGAGCACTGACAGTCAGTAATGGTTGCAGTACAAGCTGTGTCTTAGCACTCAATGTAAGCTTACCAGATTTTTTGCAGACAAATCTGGGGCACTTATCTGAAGTGTAGAGAGGGGGGGGGGGGGGAGGAAGGACCCACAATGCGTGAAGGAGGCAAGTGGAGTCATTACCTTGCCTCACCCCATCCATCCCATGATGGGAACAATATCACTTTCAAGCAAAAAAATCGACAGAGAAATAGAAACAGTGATGCATTCTCTCTGTACGGTGCAAAATATAAAGGTAACGGACATATTCAAATCACCAAATTGAAAACAACATTTTTTTCTACCCCCTATCACCATTGCTGGAATTAGGGACAGGAGGCTGACAAATAGTTGGGAGTCGGGGACACAGCTCTAAAATTGGGGACATCCGGTAACCAGAAGTCAATGACTGCGCTTTCTATCTGTGATGTTTAGATCTTTGTCATAACTGACTCCGCCCCCCTTTGGGAAGTTCTGCCAAACTGGTTATGCACAAAAATTGAGTTTCTGTGACCAGAAAGAGGAAAAGCAAAAGCTCTCCTGGTGTTTCAGACTGTTATTACACCTATACAGTAAGTGACAAGTCATTTGTTCTCTTCTTCTTATACTGTTTGAATAAGTCTGGCTGGTGAATACAAATGAAGCGGGATTCACAAGTGAAGAATCCACAATGCCCATGTGTTCTGCCTGCATTTCCTGAGCAGTGTACAGTATAAAAGTATTTGTGCTGATTCTAGTTCTCTTTATTACTGTTAATATTTAATCACTGACCATTACCAGTTTTTATTAAGGGTAATTGCTTCCCACGTCCAGGAACTTCTCCTCCCCCACAGACCTATGATTCAGCAGAGGTGGCAGCAGACACAGGCTGTAAAAGCACATGAGCTGGGACTGACCACTGCCCTCCCTGCTTCCAGGTATCACCTTCGTTAGAGGAGACAGGAGGCAGTGGGGCCACGGTGGCGCCTGGGAGCAGCATGCACACTGGTACGGTCATGGCCTGCGTGTCTTCATAACCTTTCTTTTTGCTGCTGCCAGTGTCAAGCTTGGGATTGACCCCTGATTAGAAGATAAGATTGGCAGGGGAGAGAACATTGTCTGGGCAAAGTGGGTCTGGGCAAAGTGGCCTTTCTTTTTTTTTACAGTCAACAACCTTAATTATATAGGGCTGACACCACAGGCAAGAAAATAATTCAGGTTCCAGCTCTACCTTTGCTATTCACATAAGAACATAAGAAATGCCATAGTGGGTCAGAACAAGGTCCTTCAAGCCCAGTATCCTGATTCCAACTGTGGCCCGTCCAGATCACAAATACTAGCCAATGTGACCAGGTTCCCAAAAAGATACACAGGTTCCACAATGCTTGTCCCGAGTAAGCAGTGGATTTCCTGGGCCCTCTTTAATAATGGTTTATAGACCTTTCCTCCAGGAACTTGTTCAAACCTTTCTAAAATCCAGCTACAACAGCTTTTATTCCGGCTTTTATTCCGGTAACGAATTCCAGAGTTTGATTCCGCGTTGAGTGAAAATTTTTTTTCTCTTATTAGTCTTAAATGGGTTGCATTGTAGCTTCATTGCATGTTCCCTATTCTTTCTACTTTTTGTTGGCATGAACAAATGATCAATGTTTACCCATTCCACTCCATTCATTAATTTATAGACCTCTATCATATCTCTCCTCAGCAGTCTCTTTCCAAGTTGAAGATCCCTAACCTTTTAAACCTTTTCTCGTAGGGGTATCCTTCCATTCCCTTTACCATTTTGGTGACTCTTCTCTGTAACTTTTTAAATTCTGCTATATCCTTTTTAAGACATGGTGACCAGAATTGCACACAATATTCAAGATGCGATTGCACCAAAGAACAATACAGAGGCATTATAATATCCTTTATTTTATTCTCCATTCCTTTCCTTATGATTCCTAGCATTCTATTTGCTTTCTTGGCCACTGCTGCACCCTGGGTGGAGGGATTCAATGTAATCTCCAGGAACAAGCAGGAATGTAGTCATCACATATGGGTATCGTCGGTACCGACGGAGCCTGCGCGGGAACGCTCCCCAGCATCCAATCAGAAAGCTTTTGGGAGCATCCCACAGCGCCTGTGTGCTGCCTTCCCGCCTTTCCAAACTGCCTCTCTCCAGTTCTTCTTTTTCCGTGGAGCCAGCAGGTCGTGTTCCTGTCACCGCAGAATTCCTTTTTTCTTTCTTTCTTTTTGTGGTTGCGTCTGCCTTCTTCGACGCTCTACCGGTACCGCCGGTCTTTCTTTTCTTATTTCTGTAAAAAAAAAAAAAATCTTCTTTTTTCTTCTTCTTCAGGTGCACGCGCCTTTTTGGGCCTGAGGCCCAAACATTTTCCTTAATATGGAAAAACCTGCCTCAGGTTTTAAAAAGTGCACCAAGTGTGGCGGTACCATCTCCGTCACCGACACCCATGAATGGTGTTTAAAATGTTTAGGTCCTGACCACCCCATCACAGATTGTGTGTCCTGTGCCATGATGTCTAAAAGAGGTTGGCAGAACCGAGCTGCCAAGCTCAGTACCCTGTTTCCCTCTGATGCAGCTTCGGTGGCATCGACGTCTTCCAGGGCTGCTTCTTCCTCCCGTGGATCTCGGGTAACTAAACATAAATCCAGCCAGTCCTCGAAGGGTAGATCTCCTTCTAAGCATCGAGATGCCTCTGACGTTGCCCTCGAGGATTCTGCACTGGCAAAATTACCCCGGCGGGAGGCTTCGGCTTCCAAAGCATTATCGGGGTTCCAGGATGTTCTCGATGGCTTGGCCTCAACAGATCTCCTGGTGCCATGCTCTGGGGTACCGGCGGTCTCCTCCGGTACCGACATCCAGGCATTGGCAGCGTCGATAGACCAGAGAGTTCTGGCTATGGAACGCAGTCTGGCGGCTCTCCTTGTGGCATCGATGCCCTTGGTACCGCGACAGACAACTCCACCGGTACCGGCACTGGCACTGGCATCGGTATCGGCACCGGTACCGATAGCATCGACATTGGCATCGGTGTCTGCTCTGCCGGTACCCTGTCCTCCGATGCCCTCTGGTACCGATTCTCCGGTACCGGTTATTCCCGGTACTGACCTTGGTCGGTACGGGTATCGGGCTTTGCGAAAGCATCCGTACAGACGATACTTTGAGTCCTCAGAAGAATCTGAGGATTCTGAAAGTTCTGTCGATGCAGCGATGCTTCTTCCAGAGGAGTCCTCCTCCCCTAAACACAGGATGTCTCCTCAAGAGGATATGTCCTTCCAAGACTTCATCAGGGAGGTGGCTCGGGGCCTGTCCATTACTGTGGCCCCTGAAACAGAGCCAAAGGCCAAGGAGTTGGAAATTCTACAATATCCTAAAACTCCTAAGGAGGCAGCTACATTACCCATTCATGAGATTTTATATGATCTCATGTTGAGGATGTGGGAAACACCTCTTACCACCTCTCCTCATTCTCGTAGATTGGATACTATGTATCGAGTCCCTCCCTCCTCCTGGATTCCATAAGACTCAGCTTCCTCACCACTCTATTGTGGTGGAGTCAGCTATGAGAAGGATCAGAAGTGCAAATAGGCATGCCTCTAATCCTCCAGGACGTGAGTGCAGAACCCTGGATGCTTTTGGACGTAGAGTCTTCCAAGCTTCCATGCTTTCTGCCAGGATCAGTTCCTATAGTCTCTACATGGGAATGTTCCTAAAGGAGGTCATAGATAATTTACAGACTTTAAGTCCTTTCATTTCTGAGGATAAAAGACAGGACTTTCTCACTTGGGTCAAACATGCCCAAGATGTTTCAAAATTTTCCAACTGTGCAGCCTTTGACTGCTTTGAGTGTATAAGCAGAACCTCGGCTATCGCCATAGGTGCACGTAGAATTGCTTGGCTCCAGGCATCTGATTTAGAGCTCTGGGTACAAGACAAATTGGGAAATATCCCTTGTACTGGTGAGAACCTGTTTGGTAAAAATTGGCAGGAAAAAGCCAATGAAATGGATGCTGAAAATTCCACCTTGTATAGACTGTCCAAGTCCACTGCTGATCCTGTTAGAAAGAAATTGTTCAAGAAACCATCTTTTTCTAAAAAGAAAAGATTTTATCCTGCTTATGTTCAGCAGGCATCTTCTGCAGGTCAGCTTTCAAGGAAAGGTCAGCAACCACCCAAACAGAAGAAAGCAAAGGCTGCTAGGCCTCCACCGGCTCAGCAGCCTCAGCCTCCTCAGGGCCTTTGACTTTCAGCTAGAGAACGTAGCCTTTCTGGTTCTGGAGGGACAAGAACCTTCCACCATTCCAGGAAGGTTATGTCATTTTGCCCCCAGATGGGGGCAAATAACAGCAGAGCATTGGACACTCTCCATCATAAAGGAGGGGTACAAACTTCATTTTTCAAGCATGCCCCCTCACACAATAGTGAAGCAGTTCAATTCTCTGACCTCTCTCATCAACCTGTTAGGTCAGGAGGTGGCTATCCTTCTTGCCCAAGGGGCAATAGAAGAAGTACCTCTTCATCAATAGGGCACAGGGTTCTACTCCCCTTATTTTCTTATTCCAAACAAAACAGGGGGTTACAGGCCTATTTTAGATCTCAGAGAATTAAACAAATTCCTTGTCAAGGAGAAATTCAAGATGATTTCTCTCGGAGCTCTGCTACCATACCTTCAGAGTCAGGATTGGCTTTGTTCTCTAGATCTCAAGGATGCGTACACCCATGTCCTCATCCATCAAACCTACAGAAGGTTCCTTCGGTACCTTTTTCAAGGAAAGCACTACCAATACAGGGTGCTTCCTTTTGGTCTGGCCTCGGCACCAAGGGTGTTCACGAAATGCATGGCTGTTGTAGCAGCATTTCTCCACACTCTAGGGATATCTGTCTTCCCTTACTTGGACGACTGCCTCATTTGAGCTCCAACACAGTCAGAGGCCAGGACTTCTCTATCCTGCACAATGCGTATCCTTCAGTATTTAGGGCTGGTAATAAACATCCCAAAATCCAGTCTAACTCCCACTCAGTCTTTAGAGTTCATAGGAGCTTTCCTGGATACCACAAGGGCAAGGGCCTATCTCCCCCAGGCCCGTTGCCTTCGCTTGGTGCAGTTAGCTTCTCAAGCAGTGCTAAAGCCTCATCTAACTGCTCGAGAAATGTTGCAACTACTAGGCCACATGGCATCCACCGTGCAGGTGGTTCCATATGCTCGCCTCCACATGAGGGCAGCTCAGTGGACTTTATCCACCCAATGGACCCAGGCATGAGGGTGCCTGTCAGACAAAATAGCAAACACAAGTCGCCTCATTTTGTCCCTCCAGTGGTGGAAGTCCACTCAAAACCTGTTGCTGGGGTCCACCTTTCAGCAACCCTTACCCCAAGCAATTCTCACAGCAGATGCTTCTCCAATAGGTTGGGGAACTCATCTGCAAGACCTCTCCACCCAGGGTACCTGGTCTCCACAAGAGAGTTGTCTACATATCAATCTCTTGGAACTCAGAGCAATCTTTCTTGCTCTGCGAGTGTTCCACTCCCTGCTCAGCTACTAGACCGTCCTCATTCATACGGACAATCAAGTAGCCATGTTCTATGTGAACAAGCAAGGGGGAACGGGCTCTCTGTCACTTTGCAACGAAGCTTTGCGACTGTGGGCCCTCGCCAGAGAGCATCAGATTCATCTTCTGGCATTCAAAACAGAACCAGGGTGTACCACAGGGCTCGTCACTATCTGCATTGATGTTTAACATCTACATGCAGCCCATATGTGCCCTAGCACGTTCATTCAAGGTCAACTGTCTAGCCTACGCAGATGACATCCTACTATACATCCCATTCAGGACCAACCAACCAGACCTCTCCCCTCTAACAAGATGTTTTGAGGCAACAGCAGAATGGTTCAGCACACAAAACATGAGAATCAACTACAGTAAAACAGATGTCCTTTTCATCTCAAGAAACCAGGACTTCACCCCTCCACTCTCTTTAAAGGTCGGCAACACAGAGCTGAAAACCAAACCCACAATCCGCTACCTTGGCGTTACACTGGATCAACAACTGGATCTGAAAACCCACATAAGAAACACAGTAAAAACAGTATACATGAAAATAAGGACCCTAAAACATCTCCGACCGCTGCTTGACTTCAGCGACTACCGTTCGATCTATCAGGCATTAATATTACCACATTTCGACTATGCCAACGTAATTCTACACGGTCTCCCTCAAGCAACACTGGCTCCTCTCCAGCTTGCAATGAACACTGCGGCAAGAGTACTAACAGGGGCTTCACGGAGAGAGCACATAACGCCAGTACTGATGAACCTCCATTGGCTACCAGTTCAAGCAAGAATCCGCCACAAAGTTCTAACCTTAACTTTCAAAGCCGCAAACACCCTGACCCCCACAGCCCTCAGCAAGATGATACATAAAGTACCACAGAACAGAAACAGAAGACCCATGATGCAAAACACACTAGAGGTCCCAAAAGTAATAACAAAATGCACAAAAGCAACGACAAATAGGGCCTTTACGATTTACGCACCCAGAGCATGGAACGCTCTCCCCACCTCTATTCGAAACATCACTTACCTAATTGACTTCAGGAAGGCATTAAAGCAACACCTATTCACCACATACTACCCTGAATCCAGCACTAGTAATCATACATATGCCCCCTCAGACAATCACTCATTGCAATTAAACAATCAGACTCAGCATGAAAAAGGATAATCAACTGATCGCTCAGAAGATACCCACTGAAATGGAATCAGGACCCCCAGTGTAAATAAGATGTAGATATGTTATACAATGTACATAGTTCCCCCCAGTTACTTCCAAGTTGATCTCCTGTTTATTGTAAATACAACTCAGGGTTCCTGTGTTGTATGGTTGATGTTGAATGTAAACCGCTCTGATCTAAAATAGAGCGGTATAGAAGAACTGTTAAATAAAACTCTTGGGCGGACAGACTCAGTCAAGTTCTGCTTCCACACGAGTGGTCTCTGTATGCAGACCAGGTAACCAGGATATTTCAACTTTGGGGAACCCCAGACATAGACCTCTTTGCAAGTCCGTGGAATGCCAAACTTCCCCAGTTCTGTTCCAGAACTCTGGCTCAGGGGGCTCAGGCCAGGGATGCTTTCCTCCTTTACTGGGGTCAAGACTTCCTGTATGCCTTCCACCCATTCCCCTAATTCCCAAAACCCTGTTCAAGCTTCAGAGAGACAGAGGCCATATGATTCTCATAGCACCACATTGGCCACGGCAAGTGTGGTACCCTCTGCTTCTACATCTCTCTCAAGCTCCCTCCCTGGAGTTAGGGTCTGCTCCAGATCTCCTATCTCAGGAGAACGGAATGTTATGGCATCCCAAACCCCAGTCTCTGCATCGCAGGGCTTGGTTGCTGAAGGCCTAGATCTCCAAGTTCTTAATCTTTCTCAACAAGTGAAAGATGTTCTTTATGCTTCCAGAAAACCTTCCACTAGATGCTCTTATGCTTTCAAGTGGAAAAGGTTTACCGTTTGGTGTTCGGAAAAGGGTCTTAACCCTCTTGCGATACCTCTGGAATCTTTGCTGGAGTATCTCCTTCATTTATCTAATGCAGGCCTTAAGACAAATTCAGTAAGAGTCCATTTGAGTGCTATTGCAGCTTCCCTTAAGCCTCTAAATGGACAGCCTATTTCCTCTCATCCTCTTATAGCAAGATTTACGAGAGGCCTTCTTCTAACTAAGCCTCCCATTAGGCCACCACCGGTGGCATGGGACTTAAACCTGGTTCTCGGGCAGCTCATGAAGCCACCGTTCGTACCTTTAGCTACCACCTCCTTGAAATTCCTCTCTTGGAAGGTTATCTTTCTTATTGCAATCACATCAGCACGCCGCATTAGTGAGTTGCAAGCGCTAGTAGCTAATCCACCTTATACAAGGTTCCATCATGACAAGGTAGTCCTTAGGACTCATCCACACTTTATGCCTAAGGTGGTGTCGCCTTTTCATCTGAACCAAGCGGTCTACCTACCTGTGTTTTTTCCAGGGCCTCATGCATCAAATGCAGAGAGGAATCTTCATACCTTGGACTGTAAAAGAGCTCTAGCTTTTTACTTACAAAGAACACAGCAACATAGAAAGTCCTCTCTACTCTTTGTTGCTTTTGATCCTTCTCATTTGGGACTTCCAGTCTCCAAGAGAACACTTTCTAACTGGATTGCTCAGTATATTTCCTTTGCCTATCAGAGTAAGAACCTTTCTCTGGAGGGCCATGTCACAGCTCACAATGTAAGAGCCATGGCAGCCTCAATGGCTCATCTGCACTCTGTGTCTATCGACGACATCTGTCGAGCAGCCACTTGGGCCTCGGTTCATACCTTTACAGCCCATTACTGCTTGGACAAGGACTCCCGCCGGGATGCCTTGTTTGGTCAGGCTGTTCTCAAACACCTGTTGCATACCTAATCAACTCCTACCCACCATCCCTAGTAGGATGCCAGAGATCCATGGGGGGAAGTGGAGCCCTCTTCAGGGACACACAACTTCTGGGGTCTCTCCCTGGCACCTAAAGCTAGGGAGTCCCCATATGTGATGACTACATTCCTGCTTGTTCCTGGAGATAGCATAGTTACTCACCTGTAACAGGTGATCTCCGGGAACAGCAGGAATTTAGTCCTCACAACCCACCCACCTCCCCTAGGAGTTGTATCTCTCTATCTCTTTCCTTTCCCTCTCTCTCTCTTTGTCTCAGCTTTAAAACTCAACTGGAGAGAGGCAGTTGGGAAAGGCGGGAAGGCAGCACGCAGGCGCTGTGGGATGCTCCCAAAAGCTTTCTGATTGGATGCTGGGGAGCGTTCCCGCGCAGGCTCCGTCGGTACCAACGATACCCACATGTGAGGACTAAATTCCTGCTGTTCCCGGAGATCACCTGTTACAGGTGAGTAACTATGCTTTATCCATGATGAGCCTAAATCTTTTTCCTGAGTGGTGGTTCCTAATGTGGAACCTTGCATCGTGTAACCGTAGTTTTGGTTGTTCTTTCTTAGGTGCATAACTTTGCACTTGTTCACATTAAATGTCATCTGCTATTTCAACGTTCAGTCTTACAATTTATCAAGGCCTTCTTGAAAATTTTCACAATCTTCTTGTGTTTTAACAACTTTGAATAATTTTGTGTCATCTGCAAATTTGATCACCTTACTTGGTATTATCATTTCCAGGTCATTTATGAATATGCTAAAAAGCAGCAAGCCCAGCACAGATCCCTGAGGTACTCCACTATTCCACTTTCTGCACTGAGAAAATTGGTCATTTAGTCCTATTCTCTGCTTTTTATCTTTTAACCAGTTCTTAATCCACAATAGTACACTGCCTCCTATCCCATGCCTTTTTAATTTCACCAAGACTCTCTCATGAAGGACCATGTCAAAGGCTTTCTGAAAATCCAGATACATTATATGAACTGGCTACCCGTTTACTCACACCTTCAAAATAATATAACAGATTAGTAATTCAAGACTTTCCTTGGCTAAATCCATGTTGGTTTTCTCCCATTAAACCACGACTGTCTCCTTCCTGCTCACCTCCCCAATCAATGTCAGGGAGGTGAGCAGGAAGGACAGCCATCCCCGATCACCTCTGCAAGGCCAATTGGGCCAATCAGCATGCCTCAAGGTACACTTTAAAATCTGAAGTGCCTCAAGGCATGCTTTCGCCAGGAAGGGCCTGCGCCTGAAGGCCTCTCCAGAGGGCCCTTTGGTGTGGCCCTTAGGTGGAGATCAACGCATAGCACCCTATAAGAGCCACTACCTGCTATGATCTGCAGCGGTCTGAGACAAACAATGACCCCCCACTCAACCATCCCCAACTAAAACGCCGATACGGAACAGAGCTCAGCCCATTCAACTGCAGATCTCCTGCAATTAAATAACTCTTACAGATCCCAGATGTACTCAAGACCCCTGCAAACTGATATTAACTAGGAGAAAAAGAACGAGAACTGGGACATCATACCAAATACAGCCTGCTCTGTAAGTACTACTAATCTGATCAATAAGACGGCTTAGAATATTAATTCCAATGTTTATATTTACTCTAATCTGTTTCTTACATATCCTGAACAACTAACAATGAACACCAAAACCTATACTATGGTCCTCTTCCTAACTGCCATCTTCCTCAATACATTGCTTACCCATGCAGTGAAGGGAACACAAGCCTTAATATAACACCACATACCGATCCAATGTCAAGACAGCAACATACCAAACAGCACTTTCAACATTCAACATGCAGGAGGCCAAAAAGACTAAAAAAAAAATCACACCCTCCCCTACTCTGTACTAACAACACCCAAACAAACAACATAATAACATCCTGAGAGGTACTCTTGTCAACACACGATCCATCAGAAACAAATTCCTTATCATCAATGACTACTTTGAGGAAAACAACATAGACATAATGTGTGTTACTAAGACTTGGCTGGAAGACACAGACCAAGTTATCATCAACCAAATCGAATCTCACTCTTACACCACACACAACTGCAGAAGAACCACAAGAACGGCTAAGGAAACTACTGGGCTTTAAAACAATACTGTCACACTCCACAAATGGTTGCAATCTGATAATAATATCCAACAGACATATTTATCTGCTTAGTACACAGAGCTTCAAACAGCCTAGACAAAGGCCTCTCGCTCATCCTAGAGCACATTTGCAAATACTCAGGGAGCAAAAAGCCCCTTGTACTGCTTGGAGATCTCAACATCCCATCTATACCAAGTAAAGATGCGAAGGCATTTCGGAAGGCAATGGAAGACCTACAATACATTCAAATAATCCATAGCCCAACACATAGCAAAGGAGCAACACTGGACCTCATCTATAGCCCTGATGCTCTATTTAACCATAATCCCCCACTCCAACACCAATACCAATATCTTGTCTGAAAAAAATGACAGACTGGCTTCAACAACAAAACTTCCACATAAACTCTGCCAAATCGGAAACACTCATCATAACCTGTAATAGCTAATTCACCCCCCCCCCCCCCCGAAAATCTTAAAATCCATCAGAAAGACAGAGATCAAACTGGAAGCAATAGGAATTTTGGGAACCCCCCTTAAATGGTTCTCCTCTTACATAACGAACAGAATGCCACAGGTCCAATTCAATGGCGAAAAAGCAGAAGCATTCTCTCAAACTCAAGGCATACCTCAGGGTTCGGCTCTCTCGGCACTACTTTTCAACATTTACATGCAGCCCCTCTGTGACATTTTCAAAAAACATAACATCAATTACCACATTTACGCAGATGACATTATGCTATATACACAATTAGATACCACCGACCCTAAATATACGCAGCTCGAAACTTGCCTGGACGAGATGTTAAAATGGTTACAGCAAAACAATATGACGATTAACCATAAGAAAACTGAAGTGATGTATATATTCAGTAAACCAAACTTTGAACCTCCTCCAACAATCACCCTGTGTAACAACACGTACAACACAAAGAATGAGATCAAATATCTGGGAGTCACACTCGACAGCAAGCTAAAGATGGAAAACCACCTGCGCAAAACCAACAAGGCCATTTTCCACAAACTCAGAGTGCTACAACCCTTGCGGAATATAATCGAACCCTGTGATTTCCGGACTGTTGCGCAAGCACTCATTATGCCTCACTTAGACTACTGTAACGCCATCTTACAGGGTCTGCCAAAGAAAACGATACATATCCTGCAATTGGCCCAAAATGTGGCGGCGAGGATCATCATGCGAACAAGCATTACTGAACACATTACACCTGTATTGATCGAGCTACATTGGCTACCCATTGCTGCCAGGATACAATATAAAACATTGGTAACCACGTTTAAACTCATACACAACCTAGCCCCATCATTCCTCTCCACCCTTATCAGCATGCAACCAACCAACAGAGACAGGAGAACTATCAACTCAGACACACTACAAGTTCCAACCAACATCAGATCTGTAAAAGCCAGTACTAGCCGCAGAGCATTCTCATTCTCTGCCCCAACCATATGGAACCAACTACCATACGAGCTGCGAGCAATCAAAGACATTGGTGCTTTCAGGAAGAAACTAAAAACTCATCTATTCCAATGTCACTACAACCAGATGTAAATCACAGGGGGATACAAGATGAAGCAAATAAATCATGTATCATGCTCTGTAGAAATGTTATATGTAAAAATGTAAATATGTAAAGTCCAATCGTTATTTGCAAAATATGTAAATATGTAAAGTCCAATCTTCAAGACTCTAATTCTGTGTGCTGTGCCTTACCCTCAAACCTATGTGTGTATACCCCAACTGTTCTGTCATGATTTTGACAACTCCCAAAGATGCAATCAAACCGCTACTGATCGCTGGAAGTAGCGGTATAATACAAATAAATAAATAAATAAATATCTCGAAGTCATACTGGACCGAAACTTAACTTTCCAAACACACATATCCAAAGCATCAAGATCAGCATACCACAATCTTTGAACAATACAAAGACTCCAATGACTTCTAGATAATTATGCCGATACTGGACTTCTGCAACTCCATCTATCAAGGCCTGCCAAACATAGTATACAACCACTACAACTAATACAAAACCTGGCTACAAGAATAATATCTGGGATACCCAGGGACACCCACATCACCACAACTTTAAAACAATTACACTGTCTCCTAATCCTTCAAAGATCCAAATTCAAATCGCTCACCATCAACTTTAAGATAATTCACCAACTGGCACCAATCACCCTCCAACCAATGACAAAAAGAGATCCAGAAACAAGAAACCAACGAGTGTCCATATTGTTCATACCAAAAGCAAAAACTAAAGCAAAACAGCTAACCTGCAACACAGCGCCCTCCTTCTATGCATCATCACTTCGGAACTCATTACCAGATACTATAAGAGCCACCATGGACCTCCAGGATTTTCACAAAGTCATAAAAAAGTTCCTATTCTTGGAGCACTTAGTAAACCTTACTTGATGAATACCTTCTAGCCCTACCTTATACCCTTAGTCCCTACCACATACCGTCCCATTACCTCTCAGATCTAACCTTAAAGGCCTAATGTTCCACTGTATAATGCTAATGTATAATAGTTCATCCAAGTTCATATATGTTATATGTATACCTCTCCAAGTTAATAGCCCTGTTTATTGTAAAGTTGTTGTTGAAGTTGTAATGTAAACCACCCTGAATGGAAGATAAAGCAGTATAAAAGACCTGTTAAATAAATAAAACAAATAAAAATGTTCAGTAATTTTATTCTTTATAGTGGTTTCTAACATTTTGCTCGGTATTGACATCATGCTCACCTGTCTGTAGTTTCCTGGATCATCCCTGGAACCCTTTTTAAAAATCGGCATTACACTGGCCATTCTCGAATCTTCAGGTACTACAGATGATTTTAATGATAGTTCACAGATTACTAATAGTAGGCCTGCAATCTCATATTACAGTTCTTTCAACACCCTTGGATGTATACCATCCAGGTCAGTTTATCAAATAGTTTTAATATATCTTCCAGGATTCTTGATATTTTTTTCAATTCTTTAGATACATCACCTTTATATACCATTTCAGGCATGGGTAACTTCCCTACATTTTCTTCAGTAAAGACCAAAGCAAAGCATTCATTCAGTCTCTCTGCTATAGCCTTGTCCTCCCTTAGCACCCCTTTTACCCCTTGATCATCTAATGATCCAATTGACTCTTTCTCAGGATTTTTGCTACAGATGTACTTGAAAAGTTTTATTATGCATTTTTGCTTGCATGGCAAACTTTTTTTCAAATTCTCTCTTTTTCTACCTTATCAATGCCTTGCATCTAACTTGCCAGTGCTTATGTTGTTTCTCATTTTTCGTCATTTGGCTTCTTATCCCATTTCCTGAAAGATGTTTTTTTGCCTACAACAGCCCCTATGACCTCACCTTTAAACCATGCTGGCAATTTTTTTGGCCTTCCTTCCACTTTTCTTAAAATGTGGAATACATCTGGTCTGGGCTTCCAAGATAGTAGTTTAAACAATGCCCATGCTTGATGTAAATCTTTAACCTAGGCAGCTGTTCCTTTTAGTTTTTTCTTAATTATTTTACTCAGTTTATCTTAGAATTTCTTTTGAAAGTTAAAGATTGTACTTTGGATTTCTCCAGGACCAAGCAGGAAGTCAGTCCTCACATATGGGTGACGTCGGTGCCGATGGAGCCCTCGTGCGGAGCATTTCCCCAGCTTTCAAAGAAAGCCTTTGGGAATGCAGCGCGCATGCGTGGTCCCCTTCCCGCCCAAGGGTGCAATCTTGCTCAGTCTTTCTTTTTCCGCAGAGCCCAATGGACGTAGCTCATGTCACCTGGTAAAAAGTTGATTTTTCTGTGATTTTTTCGCGTCCCTTTATCCGGTTCGATGTCGGTTCCCCATCCCGCCTCAGCTCGGTACACCGGTATCGAGCCCGGAATTTCTTTTATGGTTTTTGTCCTTTGTGACTAGCGTTCGCGCCTTTTCTGTTCTTTTCAATCGCAGCCCTGTCTTTTGACCTTGCAGGGGCCCTTTTTCCCCCCGATGGCTGCCAGCGGGTTTAAGAAGTGTGATCGGTGTAAGAAACTTATGTCTCTCACCGACACACACAACTGCTGCCTCTGATGCCTCGAGCCTGACCATGACCCACTAGTCTGTGGCCCGTGTGGCAAGATGTCGTAGAAGGCGCTTCGGAGCAATCAGCATCAACGTGAAAGAATAGTTTCAGAGTCTGCGTCCGGCCGGGCCCGGACTTCGTCAGAGGCCTCGACATCTCGGGAGTCTGATCCAAGCACCGTCGAGGGTCCTCTGAAAGGGGGTCTCCCTCCCGGGAGCACAAAAGGAAAAAGAAGCTTGTGAGGGTGGCGTCAGTGGAGGCACCTGGATCCTCGACGGCCAGGTCGTGCAGCCCTGACCTCTGTCCCGGGCTCTTGGAGTCGGAGCGGCCGACTAAACTGCCTCGCCTGGAGCTGGAGTCCCCAAGTCAGGTAACATCTGTTGTCCTTGTGGACTCTCCTCCGGGAGAACTGACGTTGGGCCCGATGCCATCGGGGCCTGAGTCGGGGGCTGCGGAGTCTCCTGAGCTTGGTCTCAGGTTGACGGCCCTGGAGAGCAGCCTGGCTGCCTTCATGGAGCAGCAGCGGGTACTGATCGCCGGTCTGACCGGTGATCTGCCCCAACCACCGGGACCTCGACATCTAAGTCGACCCCGGAGGCCGAACCGATCCTCGAGTCCATCAAGTCTCAAGTCAATCCTCGGCCAAGTTCTCTCTCGACCTCCCGTGCGTGGCCGAGGTCATCGACACCGGTGCCGTCGGCATCAGGGCGAGTGGCATCGAGGCCCACATGGCCGGAAAGCTTGACTCCTCCTCGGAGAAGTCGGCGTGGGAGATGGAGGACGAAGAGTCTCCTGACACCTTCCGGACCTGGTGCGTCCTGTCGGACTCCCCGGAGTCCGAGCATCGGAGAAGGTCCCCCCCCACCCCCCGGAGGATACCCGGTTCTTCGACTTCGTCAGGGACATGGCCAAGGCTTTGGCATTCCCGGTGGAGGTCAAGGAGGAGCCTCGAGCCGAAGAGCTCGATGCCCTCCAGTATGACTTTCCTCTGAAGGAGGCCTTTACTGTTCCAGTTCCTCCGATGCTGGAACAGCTGATGTTCCGTATGTGGGAAGCACCGGCCTCAGCGTCAGTTCTTAACAAATGGGTCGATTCCATTTATCGAGTCCATAAGAGCCCTGGGTTCCAAAAGGCGCAGCTACCACACAACTCCACGGTTGTGGAATCGGCATGCACAAGCTGAAAAGTCAAAACATGCACTTCTTGGTGCCTCCCGGCCGGGAGGCCCAGAACCTGGATGCCCTCGGTAGAAAGTGCTTCCAGGACCAATGTTCCCTCTAATTTTCTGTAGGCTGTATGCGCATAAAATATCAGCTGTGTGCAGCTTTTGAAGGAAGGTTAAATTTTTGTGCGCCACATAATGACACTCGGAGTTATAAACTTTAAAATTTGACTACACGTCAGAATACAGTATGTACACCACATTGATTTTAATCTAATTAAATGAAAATAGATGATTACTAAATAAAGCGGGAAATTTCTAGTAATTACAATCATAACTTTAAAATTTTAAGATGTCTGTGTTGTTTTCTATCAGAATCAGAGCTGTAATTTTTGTGCGCTGTGTTTTAATGTATGTGCGCTTGCTCGGCGAGGTGTGTGCGCGCACACATGCGCACAGCTTAGAGGGAACAGTGTCCAGGACTCTATGCTATCTTGCCATGTCCAGACTTACCAGCTGTACATGGGCATGTACCTACAGGACCTGGCAAAGGAGATTGCCGGGTTCTCGGCTGGTCTCTCTGAGGATCCCTTGCAGAGGTTCAAAGCCCTGTCTACAGGGATCCGAGAGTGCTCAAAGTTTATCTCTCGAGCAGCCTATGATGGCTTCGAGGCTTCAGCCCGGGTAGCCGCGGCCGGCATCGGTGCATGCTGTCAGACCTAGCTACAGTCATCGTACCTGGAGTCATGGGTGCAGGACAAGTTGGTCGATGTCCCGTGCCAAGGTGACAACCTGTTCGGCAAGCCCATGACTGAAAAGGCTGCAGAAATCGAGACTGAGACTCTCACCAGGACAAGGCTTTTATCCATAGAGATTCTACAGTGTATTTTGTTTCCTGTAAAACTTTAATCCCTGGCAGGTTATAGTGGTAAAAGACACTAGTGCTATTTCTGAGCAGTCACCAGATGGCATCACATTAGCAAAAGTGTTCACTGATTTTTTTACTACAGCAAGTTAAATGTATAGTGCAACGATTTTCAGTCTTTTTCATCTTATGGCACTCTGACAAGTGACAAGGTGCTAAAATTGTCAAGGCACAGGATATATTTTATCATTTAAAAATGAGCATTAAGATTGTGTTTAAAGTTCAACGACTAAAAGTTTAATCATTGCATTATTTAAAAAAAAAAAAATCTGTGGGAAATCTGTGCTTGGTAATGTTTCATGGTGTCCCTTGTCAGAGGGCGGGTGATTGACAAGCATACATGATAAGATTTTTGAAATTTGTAAATATTTAAATCTGTATATATGTTTAAACTATCTATATACCTAATCAGCATTTACTCAGCATTGTAACCCTCAAATTACCATTTTTATTATATACAATTTAATGTTCACTGTAATTTCAATTGTTTGAATAAGTTTCAATGTAATGTTCAAGTTTTGTTCTATGTAAACCGCTTTGATTTTTCTGAAAGGCGGTATATAAAACCATTCAATAAATAAAAATAAATAAATAAACAATAAATAAATACTCTCAAGTCCTCCTCCAGTGTTTGAAGCCGCAACCTGTTCTTGCTCTTCATTGTTGGTTAAGTTATTGTTCCTTGTAAACCGTCTTGATGCCCACATAAGGCGGTATAGAAAAACAAACAGAGAAACCAGCTCACACAGTTAGGATGTTGAGAAAGGAAGAAGTGCTTTAATTGCCATCTTTGTGAAGGCATATCTGTTGATGAGTGTTTCAGTTTCAGTTCTCTTTTATTCTGATTTTCGTCAGCTCATCTTTTTCTGCAGCAGTTAATTCTGCTGACTCGCACACCTGATTCAAACAACAGCTGACTAAAGAATGACACTGGTTCCACCCTCCCTCAAACTCCCCCAATGGCCCTACTAATAAGTGATCCTCTCCCAAACTCCCATGTCACACCTGTGAACCATTCACAGCACAACAATGTGCTACGGCATAGCAGTTGAAAATTGTTGACACAGTGGAATTAAAACAAGTAATAAGCCCTTCAGAAACTGTTCCTACAAAGATTGTATCTCTTATATTTGCAGTGGGAAAAGTACTTCAAAATAATCAAAAGGTTCAAAAGGAAAACCACGGGCCCAATATTCAGTAGCAATGGCTAGCACTCCTAAAGCCATTGCTAAACATTAGACCGCTAAACATTAGTCCCAGATATTCAATGCCAAGGCCATATCAGGGTTGCCTGGATAGTGATGATAATCAGCTGCTGCCTAGTTAGTTCAGTGGTGAGAATTAGGCCAGCCTTTGCTGCACCTGACTTTCACTGCTTTGTGATAACCAGGCAGTAGCGATATTGAGCCACTACCCGGTTATCACTGGCTGCCACTCCCACTCCACCCTCGGAATTAGCCAGTTAAAATTGGGGTGTTTAGCGGCGACACCCAGGGCTAGCCGTGTTAGTGCTACTGAATATCCTGGAACAGGGTATTAACACGGTTAACTAACCATCTTAATCCCTTTAAATATTGCGCCCCACATTTATAAGAGGTGAAAGACTTTTTCAGGAAAACTGCCAGTACCTAGTGGGGTAGATGATCATGAAAACTAGAAGGAGCAAGAATGAGATTGCTCTGCCATGGAAAAAGAAGACAATTAGTTGAGAGCCTAAGGGGTTCTGGCCTGGAGATTTTTGGAGCCTTGAAAGCTGAAAGACCCCAAGCCATACCTGAGGAGTGCCTTGAAGCACTAGAAGGTACATTTAGCACTAATGAAAGTGGGTCTGATGTATATTTTCACTTGGAGAAATGCTTGTCAAAAGGAAGGAGAGAAGCCTTCAGATTTTCTGCAGAGGCTAGAAGCTTTACTAAGGAAGGAAGTAAGGATGGTCCAGCTCCATCTCAAAAGGACTCATTCATGCAGTAAGAGGTGCCCCACATGCTGACAGAACGATTGTGCATCTGAGGCTTGGAGTGAGAAAGTTAAACATCCCAAGATTTCAACAGCTGTTGAAAGAGATCCATGATGAGGAGGAACAGGAAGCTTCAAGTCTGGCCCTAGTAGATGCAAGGAAGACCTCTGAACTACCAGTAAAAGGCATAGCTAAGGTAAATGAAGCTGCTTGTTGAAAAGAATCACTTAAAACATTTGCAGAGGGAGATAGCCTCCCTGAGAGCCTCAAGTGGTACTGCACTTACCTTGAGAGCCGAGCAAGTAGTAATGTCTACTCTAGTGGCTAAGCACCAGGAGGAAGATTTGCAGACCATAGTACCCGGGATGTGTTGGGAGAACACCGCGCAAAAGGAGGCATAGGCGCAGGTGCACTGTGATTTAATGGCACCCGAAAAGTCAAGTTCCTGGAAACCCAGACAGGACAAGGGAGCTCAGTTGCCCTGTACAAATGGCTCTAAAGCTGAGAAGGAGATGAGCAGGCCTAACCACTGCTACTGGTGTTAGAGAGGAAGATGCCCTTAGGGAGATCTTCCCACCCTCGGTGACTGGTGAAGAGAGGCACCACAAAGAAATATACCTCTTAAGCTGCTGGAAACTTCAGAGGGACCCAGTAAAGAAGCACTATGAGTCTCGTATCATAAAAAGCTCCAGTACCAAACAGATTGCAACACATGCTTCTGCCCCACCTATTTTGAAGGGATTAATTGGACCAGCACTTGTGGTATCAGTGAAAGTGGAAGAACATCCAGTGTAAGCACTACTTGACAGTGGATCACAGATCACCCTTATTTTTGACTACTGGTATGAAGCCTACCTAAGGTATCTGCCTTGGCATCCTGTAGAGGGACTGGCCATATGGGACCTCAATGAAACTTGCTAGCCATATTAAGGCTATGCAATAGTAGAAGTCGACTTCCCCGAGAAGGTCACAGGATTTGAGAGACAGTACTAGTGATGGCACTGGTTTGCCCTGAAGCAAAAGGATGGGACAACACCCCAGTCATCATACTTACCAACTCCAGCTTCTTTGGATGTTTGGCCCAAAAATGCCAGGAGGTGGTGGGCGATGACTATGCTAACATCTTATCCATCCATCATCTGTGCCAGGATACATATGCAAGAGCAAAACAGTGCCACTTCCTGGACTTTGAAGATGACTTGGGTCCCTTATGGTATATTTCCCAGGAGCCTGTGACATCGCCTGACAGTGAACCGCAGTTACTGGCTTTGTAGAGCTTGCTTCTGGAATGCAGAAACAACCCCTGATGACAGAGGCTCCTCCAGCCTCTGCCATGAAGAAAAATGAGATCCAGGTCTAGATCCAAAATGATCCAAGAAGGAGGTTACGCTACATAAGGAAGTGAAGATCACCCATGTTTGCAAAGTAGAATCTGTTACTATAGAATACTACCGCAGGAGGCGCATGGTGGGAAAATTCATCCAGCACTGTTCAATTTTAGAGATTCACCCATTCCACCTCCCTGGAAAGACAGATGTATTTATTTATTTATTTACAGTCTCTTTTATACCGCGCTATTCAACATCAGTGCGGTTTACATGACAACAAAAACTTATATGGTGCAGGAATCTGCTCCGCATTACAAAAAACAGGTGCTTAAACTTGGGTAAAACTGGGTAAAACTGTATATATCAGCTGTCAAGTGGAGATAACATATTTTGAAATGATGAATGGGATGTCGGCCTGGCTAAAGGAGTAGAGCATCCCATACCCCTTCAGATGCCACTTCTGCATGTCACCTGCTGATAGCGAAGGTTTCTTCTATAAGAGTTTGATCAATGCTTTTCTAAAGATAAAGGAAACTGATCCTCAGTAAATGAAACATCAACCCACACCCCAAATAAATTCTTTGCTACTCTCAGCATCCCTGATGGCCATGGATCTAAGGTACAGTATGTCTTCGTCTTGATTAAGAGACACAGTACTTCTAAACAAAACTTTCACAATACAACACTGGGTATGGCTTCTAACTACATTAACATTAGGATAAAATCTTCAACAATTCATTATCAAAACTCATGACTTTACACCATGATTGCAGCTTGTCGTGCTGTGAGGGCTTGGATGCATCAGTGATGCTGAGAGATAAACTATCGGTAGCTTAACTACTGGCAGGGTCTCCCAAGATAGACAGGTCTCAGCTGAGGTGCCAGACCAAGACAGACTACCCATTTGGGCAGCAGCAGAATGGGTCACTGTTGGCGATGGAGGATCACATTTCTGTGCCAATGGCAACAACACTAGAATTACCTGCGCAGAATTAAGGCTTGGCAATCTACTTCCATATCTTGCCACAAAAACCCAATGGATAGTGCTGGCAGATGAGACCCCCAGTTCAGAAGGCACTCAACTGGCTACTGGGGAGGAGCTGAAGTAATTTCAGAGTAAAGCTAGCATTTATTATGTGGCTGAATCAAAGCCCTCGGGATGTCTGACTACTGATGTAGCTGCACTGAAATGAGAGTCAGAAGCTGCAAAGATGTCTTACATACTGGGACATGGAACATACAAAGCATGAACCAAGGGAAGTTGGAGGTGGTCAAGAATGAAATGGAACGTGTAGAACAGTCTCTTGGGTGTCAGCGAACTGAAATGGACTGGCATTGGGCACTTTGAATCTGATGATTGCATGGTCTACTATGCTGGAAATGAAAGACAAAAAAGAAATGGTGTTGCAATTATAATCAAAAAGAAACTTTCAAGAACTGTAATGAAATAGAATGCAATCAGTGAACTATTGTAGTTGATATGGAAGGGCAGACTGGATAGGCCATGTGATCTTTTTCTGCCATCATGTTTCTACGTTTCAATGCTTAATTTCTATTTGTCTATGAGGAATGCCCATCAATACAACTATAATTCAGGTATATGACCCAACAACAGCTGCAGAAGAGGATGAAATTGATGAGTTCTATGAACAAGTACAAGCTGAAATTGACAGAACATGCAAACAGGATATCTTGATAGTCATGGGTGACTGGAACACAAAAGTTGGAAACAAAGAAGAAGTTAAAGTGGTTGGAAAATATGGACTTGGCAGTGAAGCTGATTGAGATGAATAGATTGTTGGTCTTGCAGAATTCTAATACCTTCATCCAGCAACACAAGCAGCAGCTGTACACATGGGCTTCACCCAAAAGATTGTACAAAAATCAAATTGACTACATCTGTGGAAGTCAATGAAGGAAAAGCTCTATAACATCAACAAAGACAAAACCTGGAACTGACTGTGGTACAGATCACTGACTACTAGTAGGCAAACTCAAACTAAAGTTGAAAAAGAGCAAGCCACTCATGAATGTAGCAAAATATGACCTTGAGAATATACCACCAGAATTTAAAGACTGCCAGCAAAATCAATTTGTTGCTTTAGATACAAATGACAGAGCTCCAGAAGAGTTATGGGATGTAATCAAGAAGGTTGTATTGGAAGAAAGTGAGAAGTCTCTACAAAAGATGAAAAAGGAAGAACGGCCAAAATAGATTACTGAAGAAATGTTGAAAATTGCCCAGAAATGCAGAGAAGCTAAAGCCAGAGGAGAAAGAGAGGCACTCGTGGAGCTCAACAGAGATTTCCAATGTGCAGCAAAACAAGACAAGGAGAAGTACTATAATGACACATGCAAGGAAATTGAATCAGAAACTGTAGAGAAAAAATAAGATCAGATTTTCTAAAGCTACAAGAGTTAAAGAAAAAATTTCAGCCTCAAAATGGAATGCTACAAGATGCTCAAGGATCCATGTTGAATGATGCTGAGAAGATCAAGAAAAGGTGGAAAGAATATACAGAGTAATTATACCAAAAAGATCAAGTGGACCAACAGCCATTTCAAACTGTACCTTATGATCTGGAACCATTGGTAATGATAGAAGAAGTCGAAGCAGCATTGAAAGCCTTATCAAAGAACCGGGCATTGATTATATTCCCACTGAAGTTTTACAGCAATCTGATGAAGCTGTTACATACTTATAAGGCTCTGCCAGGAAATTTGGAAGTCAACATCATGGCCAACTGACTGGAAAAGATCTGTGTTTATACCAATACTAAAGGTGATCCAACTGACTGTGAAAATTATCGCACAATCACTTTGATCCCTCATGTCAGCAAGATTCTACTGAAGATTATTCAGTAGAGACTACAACCATACCTGGAATGAGAACTGCCTGAAATGCAATCAGGGTTCAGGAAAGGGCGAGGAATGAGAGACATCATTGCAGATGTGAGATGGATCCTTGAAAAGACAAAAGAATACCAAAAAAGATATCTGTATGTGTTTTATCGACTACAGCAAGGCTTTTGACTGTGTAAACTATGTGAAACTGTACTACATTAAGAAGCATGGGTATACCAAAGACCTGATAGTTCTCTTGCACAACTTTTACATTGATTAAGAAGCAACAGTTCGAATGGAACAAGGAGAAAAATAATGGTTTAAAATCAGCAAATGTAGCTCGGGGCCAGACATCACGTCGCTGGTACAGTGGCGTCCGCCTAAGGCCGAGGCAGTTGGGGATTCATCAGCGGGCTTAGCAACGGCAACAGGAGGTCGAGGAGGTCTTTTCCAGTTGCTGGAGGGTTGCCTGCGGTGTGTACAGAACAGTGTGAGAGCGTATTTGCTCCTCTGGACCAACTCCAAGTTACTCGGTCTTCACAATCAACTGCTGGAACAGTCAACTGCTGGAACAGCGGCTGGATCTATGTCCACTACAGGAGAACTACCTGCAGTTCTTCAGGCTCCAGGAGACAGAGCAGGAGTGGTTGAGACTCCAGGTACTTTTGTCCTTGCTCGCCTGGCAGTTTTTAATTTGGAGGCAATTTGGACAGCCATTGCCAGCCTTGGGGAAACGTTGTTCTCTCAGGTACAGGCTTTGTCTGGGCAAGTGCAAGAACATAAGCAACAATTGCAGCAACATTCTGAAATGCTTTCTTCCTTACAACGTTTAACAACCAAAACTCAAACCAAGACAGCTGTTGTGTGGGTTTCTGTTAATGCTCTGTGTAAAGATGCTCTTACTTTGCAAGCTAGGATTGAGACATTGGAGAATTATGCTAGATATTCTAATTTTCGTATTATTAATTTTCCATGTTCTACTCTTATAAGTGCTAGAGAGCTCTTTAAGCAGTATTTACTTGAAGTACTTCATATATGTCGGTGGAATCCCATCCTCCTATAGCAAAAATGTATTGCCACTGGGAAGAAGGTCTCCCGGTGGTGGAGAGACTCCTGGTATTCAACCGGTAGATTCATTGGATGTTTCTGCGCTTTTGGAATCATCAGGGTCCTCTTCCTCCCCCCCCCCCACTTCCCTCGCATGTGGGGTCCCCCAGGGTTCTGTCCTTGCTCCTCTTCTCTTTAACGTTTTCTTAGCTCCTCTCACCCTCTTAATTCAGCAGTTTGGCATCTCCGCGTACTATTACGCGGATGACATCTTTCTCCTGTTTCATACTGACTCTCTCTCCCCCGACATAACCCCTCTCAATCACTGTCTCACCGCTATCGCCTCCTGGTTCTCTTCTAACTTCCTTCACGCGAACCCCGCTAAGTCTTTTGCTATCTGGTTCACATTTGGGAGCCCCCCCCCCCCCCCACTTGTGCCCCTTCCTTCTCTTCACAGCCCATTCCCCTTGTCTCCTCACTCCGCTATTTGGGTGTTATTCTTGACTCCTCTCTTTCCTTTAAGGCGCATATTTCCTCTGTCATTCAGCGTTCTTTTTTCTCCCTTAGGCAGCTTCGTGCTATCCGCCCTTTTCTTTCTTCCTCTGCCCTGGCTACTCTTCTCCTCTCCCTTGTGATGTCTCGTCTGGATTATTGTAATGTTTCCCTAGCTGGTCTCCCCCAATCCCAATTGTCTCGTCTTCAACGTGTTCAAAATACTGCCATTCGTCTCCTTACTTACGCTTCCCGTTTTGATCACGTCACTCCTCTTCTTCTTCATCACCATTGGCTACCTGTCTCTTTTCGTGTTCAGTATAAAATTCTTATTCTTGCACACAAGGCTGTTCGCACTGGTACCCCTTTCTATCTTGCCGACCAGATACACTTTCGTACCCCCCACCGTCTGCTTCGTTCCATTCACACAAACCGTATGTCTCTTCCCTCCCCCTCCCAGGCCCACCTTGCTTCTACCTGCTCCTCTGCCTTCTACTTTCTGGCCCCAAGCCTGTGGAACTCTTTCCCCCCCTCGCTCCGTGCAGAAGAGTCCTACCAATCCTTTAAGACCCAACTCAAAACCCACCTTTTTCAATTAGCATTTAACCTCCCTTCCTGGCCCCCCCCCCTCCCTCCCCGCCCCATGATATCACATTGTAATTGTTACTGGTTTTGCTTTCTTTCTCCATTTCCTTTCTCTTCTTTTCTATTAATTTAATTGGCGTTCCTTTTCTTTTTCTGCAGCCCTATTTTTAAATAGTTTTAAGTTTTTATTGTAAACCGCTCAGGTACCTGTGGTGTTGGGCGATATAACAAGTTTTAAATAAACATAAACATAAACATAAACATCAGATGTGGAGTCATTTCACTCTGCTACTTTGTTAGTTAAGTTTTCACTCCCATCAGACCGGAACTGGTTTCTTAGGGTCTATTTCCATAAGAGAAGTATAGTCTTTAAAGAGTTTAATGTCCGGATTTATCCGGACTTTTCTAGGGCTACATAAAGACGAAGAAAGAAATTTCTCTTTCTTCACCCTGGTGTCCAACAGCTGGGAGGACAATTTTTCCTAAAGTTTCCTGGCAAATGCTTGGTTAAATTTCAGTCTAACGCTTATATTTTTTATGATCCATCCCAGTTGTTGGTGCTCTTGGATCCACATAGAGCTGCTGTGAGTAGTGACCCTCCCACTGTATGATTTTGTGTTGTCTTCTGGTATATTCCCGCCTTTTTCCTGAATTATTGGTGTTTGTGCTCTCCCTTTTTGTGGGCTGGGGTTGGGGTCAAACTTATGCCAGTTTTGGCATTGCTTGTGAATTGTTTTCTTACTGTTGCTTCATTTATTATCCTGTTTGGCCTCATATTTCTTTGAGTATTCTTGAATGCTTAATTTATTTTGTTAAACTAATAAATATAAAATAAAATAAAAGTAAAAAATCAGCAAAGGTGTATGAAAAGGCTGCATACTTTCTCCTTACCTGTTTAATTTATATGCAGAACAAATTATTAAGAGAAGCAGGACTTTATGAAGACAACAGAGGTGTAAAGATTGGTGGAAGACTCATCAACAACCTTCGCTATGCTGATGATATCACATTACTGGCTGAAAGTGAAGACAATCTGAAACATTTGCTTCTAAAGATCAAGGAACATAGTCTTAAAATGGGCCTGCACCTTAATGTAAAGAAGACAAAGATCCTGACAACTGGCAAAATTAATAAGTTCATCATTGATGGAGATGAAATTGAAATAGTTGACAACTTTAACCTACTTGGATCAACTGTCAATAAAGAAACTACAAGCAGTCAAGAAATCCAATGATGCATTGCTCTTGGCAGAATAGCTATGAAGGAGCTAGACAAGATTCTCAAGAGCAGAAATGTCTCTCTCCATACAAAGATTTGACTTGTTCAAGTTATGGTATTTTCAATAACATCATCATATGGATGCAAATGTTGGACAGTGAAAAAGATAGATAGGAAGAAAATCAATGCCTTTGAATTATGGTGCTGGTGACAAATACTGTGCATACCATGGGCTGCTCGAAGAAGAAATCATTCAGTACTAGAGTAGATCAAACCTAAGCTTTCTTTAGAAGCTCAGATGACAAGACTTCAACTTTCATACTTTGGACACATCATGCGAAGAGAGAGATCGTTAGAGAAAGACATCATGCTTGGCAAGGTAGAAGGTCAATGCAAAAGAGGAAGGCCAGCAATGAGATGGATCGATACAATAACAGCAGCTATGGGTGTCACTCTATCAACCTTAAGCCGTCTGACTGAAGACCAAAAACAATTTAGGACAACTATCCACAGGGTCACCATGAGTCAACACAGACTCAACGACACTTAACAACAACAACATACAAGGCAGTTTCATTTCCTAGTTGTCAAAATGCTGGGAATGTCTTCTGAATCTCTGAAAACCAATTCAGATCCTCAGGAGTGGGCCAAATCCAAGCTATTCACTGTCTGGCCCTATATGTTATCTAAACCATGCTGTGGTTTGGCACATAAATCAGAGGTTGAAGATGACCACAAGTCTAGCAGCTGAAGGGATTGGGATAGCATTATTCACAAACAGTGAAAAAAAAGGAAGCCCCCAAGTGTATTTGGGAGGAAACGAGTGCCTTGTGTGTACAATAGAACTGTCACCTAATCTTCTTTGTTACATATAGTCATTAAGGAACCATTATTTGGTGGAAAGGAATTGCTGGTTCCTTAATGATTATATGCAGCAAATAAGATTAGATGAGAAGTGTTGTACCTGGTCTGCTCTACACACAGGTGTACCTTAGGGATCAGTCTTATCAGTGGTGCTGTTTAACATCCACATAGCCCTAGTTTGTCATTTATTAGCAGGACTAGGCGTAAATTATCATTTGTGTGCTAATGGCTTCTAATTTTTTTGTTCCTATAAAAGAGCCAGTGGAGGCAACTTTGCAATTGATACCATTAAATATAAAGACAGTTAAGCAATAGATGACAAATAAGCTAGTACTGAAGGTGAGCAAAATAGAGGTGGTGATATTAAATAGATATTTCATCCAAAATTTACCACCTAATTTTGTAGTTGATGGCAGGATTATTCCCACTTCCATACATACAACAAATTTAGGAGTCTGCATTGATTCCATCTTGTTTATGAAACCGCAAATTAAAGCAGTAGCACAAAAATGTTTGCCATGCGTGTCTGCTTCCCAAGAAGAGGCCCTCAAGGATTTCTTCTTTTTCTTATGCTCTCGCTCTGGGGAACCCTTGTCGGTGTGTCTGTGCGCCCGCTCGGGTACTGCAGGGGCTTTATGCGACTCCGAGGATCTGTGCAGGGACTTAGAGCATCCGGCTACCAGGGATACTGGGGCTGAATCTGACCTATGAAAGATGTCATCCTGCTTCTGCCAGTGACTCTGGATGGCCTCAGCAGACATCTTTTTGCACAGGGAGCACACCTCTGGGTCATGGTTGGCACTAGACACCTGAGGCAAGTCATGTATGATGATAAGGGACATGTTCTTAGAGCACTGATCACACTTTTTAAACCCAGTGGCCATTGGGGTAAAAAGGGCTCCAGTGAGGTCGAAGACCTTCGACGCAGCCAGCAGTTAGAAAAGACACAAAACCGTGCTGGGTGAAAAAACCTAACTAAATAGGTTCTGAGTCCTGAGGCCGAGGCGACGGGCTCGGTGGCGGGAAAGGGACCGGTGCTGACAGGATGATACACAGAAGTGCACGAGGAAATAAACTTTTTTTCTGTGGAAGAGAGATGAACATCTATAGGGCTCTGTGGAAAAAGGGAAACTGAGTAAGATGGCAGCCTTGGGCGGGAAGGGGACCAGACATGCATGGTGGAATCTCCCAAAGGCTTTCTTTGAAAGCTGGGGATGCTCCCGCGAGGGCTCCATCCAATGTTCCCTCTAATTTTCTGTAGGCTGTGTGTGCATAAAATATCAGCTGTGTGCAGCTTTTGAAGGAAGGTTAAATTTTTGTGCGCCACATAATGACACTCTGAGTTATATACTTTAAAATTTGACGTCACGTCACTACAGTATGTACACCACATTGATTTTAATCAAATTAAATGAAAATAGACGATTACTAAATGAAGCGTGAAATTTCTAGTAATTAATATCATAAACTTTTAAATTTTAAGACGTCTGTGTTGTTTTCTATCAGAATCAGAGCTGTAATTTTTGTGCGCTCTGTTGTAAAGTATGTGCGCTCGCTCGGCGAGGTGTGTGCGCACGCACACGCGCACAGCTTAGAGGGAACAGTGGCTCCATCATTGTCGTCACCCCTGTGAGGACTGACTTCCTGCTTGTTTCTGGAGAATGGGGGGTGTGTAAGGGAAACCTGGGTACTAGAATGGAGAAACAAAGGACGAGTCATAATAGCACAATGAAATGATGCACAGTGCATATACACTTTGAAGTAAGCATATCCAGCTAGGGTGAATGAGCTTATCCAATCAGACCTCCTGGATAAACTGTGAAGTCTTTAGCCTCTTGACAAATGCATTTTTGTACAAACCAATCATCATATTCCAGTTAAAGAATGTTTGAAGTCCAAAATCTCAAAATATTTGTGTGTTTTAATATTATCAGAGAAGGTTATGGTATCAGGACTGGAGAAGAACTGATGTGATACCTCTTCACAAAAGTGGTAACAAGGAAGAAGTGACAAACTACAGGGCAGTAAGCCTCACCTCTGTGGTGGGAAAAGTAATGGAGGCGCTCCTGAAAGAGTGAATAGTGGACTTTCTCAAAACCAACAGATTGCATGATCCGAGGCAACATAGTTTTACCAAAGGAGGATCTTGCCAAACAAATTTGATTGAGTTCTTTGACTGGGTGACCAAAGAACTTGATCAAGGGCATGCGATGGATGTCATCTATATGGATTTCAGCAAAGCCTTTGATACTGTTTCTCATAGGAGGCTGTCGCCCCCTCCTGGCCAGGTAGGTAACTGGCTGCAGGTGAGGTCGCCTTTTAGCCTTAAGACAAGACTCCCTGTAATGGCTGCCAGAAGGGCTGATGGGAATTGTAGTTTATCCTAAAGCAAAGGAGTTGTGATCCGAGGGTTTAGGCACAAGACAGAGAATATTTCTTTTAATGTAATCAGGGTTTCTTCATACACAGGAGGCGTGAGGCATAAAGTATGGAAAGGATTTTTAATCCACGGTACTGCTTCAAAACAACAGGAACAAATTATGCTTTGCAATATAACTTCCAACAGAAATAGGCATCACTTTGCTTGAGAAATCAAATTGGCACTTTCAGAACTTTAAACAGATAAATGCTTTCTTCTTAGACAGGAACAACTTCTCGTTGTCCAAAACAAAACTTTTAAATGTTCCTTAAACATGTAACTTAGCTTTTCACTTTTCAGCACAGTCAGCTGTTTCTTGCAGTTTGTGACGTCTTCACAAATTAACGTGCTTCCTGAGCATGGCACAGCTATAATGGCTTTTCTAGGATTCTTCACCGTCAGAGGTAAAACACATAGTACACTGACAATCCAAAATGCTATTATCCACATTCGTTGTGTCCATTTCTTCCTCTCTATCACCCTCACTTATGGCATAAGGTATCTGCACAGAGAGCTGAGTATTTTCCTTCTTTATTAAATCACTTAGCCTTCTCAGTAAAGTCTGCTTCTGCAGCAACTCGTCTGTTAGCTGAGCTACGTGCTGATTAGACCAGCGGTCTCTCTTTTCCCTGGGACTCTGGCTATGCTTAAACTTAGCTTTCTCTCCTATGGGTAATTCTCTGGGGCTTTTCCTCTGTAGGCATTGAGAAGGACAGACTTGCCTTGGTTCTGAGGTATTTAGGGATTCCCTCCGTCCTGCAAACCAGTCATGCTTTTCTTCAAGTGCAGACCTTCCGTTTGCTGACACCAGCCTCTCATTCCCAGCTGTGTCTGGCAATCTCTCATCAATCTCCTCTTCACAGCAAATAGTATTTCTCACACTCTGTCTCTCAGGCTCTGCAAACACTCTCTTACTTGCTCTGCCTCCTGGACTCCGTGTTGGCCCCTCTTCTGAACTCTTTGAACCTCGTGAACCTCGTGAACTCCCTAAATCTCGTGAACTAACTTCTGTTCTGTGAATCAGCTTTTTAAACTTTCCTTCTCTTTGAGGCACACCCTGCTCCCAGCACATGTGACTAGGGACAAGCTTCTCTCTGACGTGCTGCTGTGGGCGGGGCTTAGGGATGACTAGCTTCTGAGTCACGGACTCCTGGTTACCGGGGAAACCTTTGATACAACCTGAATTAAAGTGACAGGACCTTTTTTCCTGTGCATTTCTATAATCAGCCGTGGTTTCCTCACCACAAGGCTTATCAATAAACTCAACAGCTTGGGGATGGGTCCCAAGGTGATGAACTGGATCAGAAATTGGTTGACTGACAGATGACAGAAGGTGATGGTAAACGGAACTCACTTGGATGAAAGGAAGGCGATTAGCGGTGGGGCGACCAAAATGATTTGGAGCCTGAGGCAGAAGACTTACGAGAAGAGACCTGAAGACCTAAATAGGTACACTTTGGAGGAGGGGAGGGACAGGGGAGATATGATTCAGACCTTTAAGTACTTAAAAAATATTAATGAGCAAACAATCCTCTTCCAAAGACGGGGAAACTGTAAAGGGCATAACATGAAGCTGCAAGGGGGTGCATTGAAAGGCAATGTCAGGAAATACTTTTTCACTGAAAGGGTGGTGGATGCTTAGAATGCACTCCTGATGGAAGTTGTGGGGGCAAATACAGTGACAGAATTCAAAATGGCATGGGACAGACACAGTGGATCCTTTTATGGCAACAGGATAAAATCAAAATAAGCATAACATATCTCAAGAAATAGGGGTGACCTACACGGAGTGGTGGGTACACCCCTAAACAAAGGCATTGAGAGGGGTGACCTGCATGGAGCAGCAGGTGCACCTACTCTTGCCACCTTGTTGGTTAGACTAGATGGACCATGCTGGTCTTTATCTGCTGTCATATACTATGTTACTATGCAATGCCAGAACAGCCTTCCCGTTAATGTCATGAATGATCTGGGTGTCCTATCATAGAAACATGACAGCAGAAAAGACCAGATGGCTTATCCAGTCTGCCTTTCCATATCAACTATACAATAGTCCCCTTTTTTCCTTTAGAGATCCTCTGTTTGTCCCATGTTTTTTTTGAATTCAGATACTGGCAAGGTCTGCTATAAGGGGACATAGGATGAGGTGAAAGGGGATAGACTCAGGAGTAATATGTGGAAATATTCCTTTATGGAAAGAGTGGTAGATACGAGGGATACTCCCAGCGGAGGTGGTAGAGATTTATTTATTTAACAGGTTTTTCTATACTGCTTTCAACTACAAAACAGATAACTGCTGACTATTCCAGTATACCATAAGCCGCAATTACAATTATGTATATAGTTATCAAATGTTTGATGCATTATTAACCCCTATAATCACCAAAGTTTTAATTCCCTGTTATATGTAAAAGCTTCTTGCTGTATTTTGTTCCATGTAAACCGCTTTGAATCTATGATAAAGTGGTAAAGAAAACTTGTTAAATAAATAAATAAAGCTCTACCACCTCCACTGGTAGACTATTCCATGTATCTACCACTCTTTCCGTAAAGAAGTATTTCCACATATTGAGTCTATCCCCTTTCACCCTCATCTATGTCCCCTCAAAGCAGACCTTGCTTTCAGTCGAAAGAAGCTCTCCTCCTGTGCATTTATGCCATGGATGTATTTAAACATCTCTATCATATCTCCTTTATCCCACCTGTCCTTTAAAGTATACATATTAAGATCCTTAAGTCTGTCCTCATATGCTTTATAACAAAGACTACTAACCATTTTAATAGCCACTCTCTGCAGGGACTCCAACCTGTTTATATCCTTTTTAAGGTGTGGTCTCCAGAATTGCACAGAATACTCCAAATGAGGTTGCACCAAAGACTTATACAGAGGCACTATCACCTCCTTTTTTCTGCTGGCCATTCTTCTCCTTATGCACCCAAGCAGCCTTTTAGCTTTCACCGTCACCTTTTCTACCTACTACTTTAACATATTCAGATACAATCACGCCCAGGTCCTGCTCTTCTTTTGTGGACAGAAATACTTCACCCCTTACACTGTACTGCTCCCTTGGATTTTTGCAGCCCAAATGCATGACACTGTAGAATCTGTATGGATTGAAATTCCATGTAAAAAAGGTGAAGGCAACGGCAGTGGGGGTGCATTACCGACCGCCTGGCCAGAATGAACAAATGGATGATGAAATGCTCAAAGAAATCAGGGAAGCTAACAAAAGTTACAGCACAGTAATAATAATGGGTGATTTTAATTAACCCGGTATCGACTGGGTCAGTCTTATAGCATGACATGCAAGGCAGATAAAGTTTATAGATGAAATAAATGACTGCTTCTTGAAGAAGCTGGTTCATGAACCAACAAGAAGGGAAACCATTTTGGACCTACTCCTTAGTGGAACACAAGATCTGGTGCAAGAGATAAAGGAATTGGGGCCAATTGGCAATAGTGACCATAGCATTATCGCATTTGATTTAATAAATAGATGATGGCCAGCAAAGAAATCCACAGTACTATCTTTTAACTTTGAAAAGGGAGACTATGATAAAATGAGGAAAATAGTTAAGAAAAAATTAAAAGGAGAAGCTGCAAAGATTAAAGATTTACATCTTGCATAGGTGTTGTTTAAAAATACTGTCTTGGATGCCCAGACCAGCTGTATTCCATGCTTTAAGAAGCAGCAATTTGCTGTGGAAGCAAAAATGCATAATAAAGACTTTTTCAAGTACATTCGTAGCAAAAGAACCTGTGAGAGAGTCAGTTGGACTATTAGATGATAGACGGGTAAAAGGGGCATTAAGAGGGAACAAGGCCATAACGAAGAGACTGAATGAATTCTTTGCTTCGGTCTTTACTGAAGAAGATGTGGGGAAGTTACCCATGACTGAAATAGTATTTAAAGCTGATGCAGCTGAAGAATTGAAAGAAATATTGATAAACTGGGAAGATGTATTACAACTATTTGATATACTAAAGAGTAGCAAATCACCTGGAGGGTGTTGAAAGATTGAAGTATGAGACTGCAGACCCACTATTAGTAATCTATGAACTATCATTAAAATCATCTGTAATACAGTGCCTTGTGAAAGTACTTGTGAAAGTATTCATCCCCTCGGTGTTAGTCCTGTTTTGTTGCATTACTATGCACTATGTGATTTACGCAACTTGCCTACCCACTTTGAAGGTGCAAAATAACCTTACTTTGACACAAACAATAATTAAGACAAAAAAATACCAGACATCAAGAGTGTGCATATGTATTCCCCCCCCCCCCCACCAAGTCAATATTTTGTAGAGCCACCTTTCGCTGCAATTACAGCTGCAAGTCTCTTGAGGTATGTCTCTATTAGCTTAGCACATCTAGCCACTAGAATTTTCACCCGTTCCTCATGGTAAAACTGCTCCAACTCCTTCAAGTTAGATGGCTTGCGTTGGTGTACAGCAATCTTCAAGTCATGCCACAGATTCTCAATTGGATTGAGGTCTGGGCTTTGACTAGGCCATTCCAAGACATTTAAATGTTTCCCTTTAAACCACTCCAATGTAGCTTTAGCAGTATGTTTAGGGTCATTGTCCTGCTGGAAGGTAAACCTTCGTCCCAGTCTCAAATCTCTGGCAGACAAACAGGTTTTCCTCAAGAATCACTCTGAATTCAGTGCCTTCCTTCAATCCTGACCAGTTTTCCTGTCCCTGCTGATGAAAAACATTCCCACAGCATGATGCTGCTACCACTATGTTTCACTGTGGGAATGGTGTTCTCAGAGTGATGGGAAGGTTTGGGTTTGCACCACACATGGAGTTTCCCATGATGGCCAAAAGGTTCAATTTTCGTGTCATCTGACCAGAGAACTTTCTTCCATGTGTTTGGGGGGTCCACCACATTCTATTGTGCAAACTCCAAACGTGGTTTCTTATTTCTTTCTTTAAGCAATAGCTTTTTTTCTAGCCACTGTTCCATAAAGCCCTGCTCTGTGGAGTTTATGGCTTAAAGTGATCCTATGGATAGATACTCCCATCTCCGCTGTGGATTTTGCACCTCCTTCACTGTTATCCTTGGTGTCTTATGGATATTATAATGCCTCTGTATCATTCCATGGTGCGACTGCACCTTGAATATTGTGTGCAATTCTGGTCGCCGTATCTTAAAAAGGATATAGCGTTATTAGAAAAGGTACAGAGGAGAGCCATCAAAATGGTAAAAGGGATGGAGGGATACCCCCTATGAAGAGAGGCTAAAAAGGTTAGGGCTCTTCAACCTGGAAAAGAGGTGGCTGAGGGGATATATGATAGAGGTCTATAAATTAATGAATGGAGTGGAACGGGTAAATGTAGATCGATTGTTTATGCCACTAAAAAGTAGAAAGACTAGGGGACATGCAATAAAGCTACAGTGTAACCCATTTAGGACTAATAAGAGAAAATATTTTTTCACTCAACGCGTAATCAAACTCTGGAATTTGTTACCAGACGATAAAGTAATAGCTGTTAGTGAAGCTGGGTTTAAAAAAGGGTTGGAAAAGTTCCTGGAGGAAAGGTCTATAAACCATTATTAAAATCGTTCAAGATCATCTTCACTTCTGTTCCTAGTTGTGGATGCTTTACAAGGACCTGCTCCTGGCCCTTCATCTGTGAACACAGAACAAAAATATTTGTTAAGCAATTTCACTTTATCCTCATCAGCTTCTACATATTCCTACCCTTCACCCTTGAGTATGACATTACCACTTTTGCTCTTCCTCCTCTCGCTAACATATCTGAAAAATGTCTTGCCCCCCCATTTTACTTAAGTGGCTATTTCTTATTTAATTATTTTATTAATTTAGACAGTTTTGTATACTACCTTATCCTTCAAGCAAAGTGGTCACAACACAATTGGAGGTCTACATTTAACAGGAGGGGATACGACTCACAAACGTAAATACTGTGTGCTTATAAGTCTAAATGGGGATGGTAGTCAGGGCCAAGTGGTGTAGGTAGATGTTGGGCCACTTGGGTGGTATCTGGCGTTGGTGACTTAAGGTGGTTCCTCATAGGCCTCGGTAAAGAGCAGGGTCTTAAGTGCCTTGCGGAAGTCTTTGGTGTTGTTCAGGGTCCTTAAGTCCATAGGGAGGGAGTTCCACAATGCAGGCGCCAGTAACGAGGGTGCTCTCTTAGATGTTGCTTGCTTAGTCTTGTGATAACCTGAGGGTGTGCTGATCCTGTTGCCATTGTTGGTTCTTCTTGGTTTGTTGCTAGCATCTCTGGTTATTATATCCTGGAGCGCATCTGCCGAGCGGTGGTGGAAGATTTTGAAGATGTTCAGGATTGTTTTGAATTTTGCCCTTGCCATTATTGGGAGCCAGTGTAGCTGTTGTAAGACGGGAGTGATGTGTTCTGATCTTGCAGTGCCCGTGATGATGTGTGTTGCAGTGTTCTGCACCATTTGAAGTGGGTGAATAGTCTGCTGGGGGAGGCCTTGGTATAATGAGTTTCCATAGTGAAGCAGTGGAGTAATGACTGCTTGGCAAACTGTGCGGAAGTGGTCTTGGTTAAGGATTAGTTTGAGTTTTCTGATGATCCTCAAATGGTGGTAGGCTTTTGCTGCAGTTTTAGTAATGTGAGATTTTAGGTTCAGAGCCCTGTCCAGGGTAATGCCCAGGTATCTCACTTCATCTTTGACTGTTATGGCTTTGTTTAGAATGCTGATTGTTTGTGGCGGAATGAAAGTGGAGTCTCTAGTGATGAACAAATCCTCTGTTTTATCAGTTGACCGCCAGGTTGTTCGTGGAGAGCCAGGTGCTCATGTCTTCAAGGCATCTTGTCATCGTTGTCATGTCAGGTGATTGTAGGTTGATTGGGGCATATACCATGATATTGTCAGCATAGAGGTGGTAATGTAGCTCATGGCATTTGATGACATTACATATGACACCTATATGTACATATATGTATATACTCCCCCTGTTAGCCAAGTTTTAGTACCCATTCTCTGTAAACACAGAGCGGCTTGCCGCCTTGCTGTAAGTTTTGTTCTATGTAAACCGCACTGATGCCGAATAGCACGGTATATAAGAAACTGAAAATAAATAAAATAAATAAAATATGGGTTGAATGTATACCTTAAAGAGTAAAGATAGTGCTAAACCTTGTGGTATCCCTTGCATGACGGTGAACTGCAGTGATTTCTTTTGAGCATATTTGACTTGCTGCATCCGGTCTTTCAAGTAGGAGGTAAACCATTTTAGGGTTAAAATGGTAAATAAAGGTAAAAGGAAAAGGATGCAGCTATGGCTTTTGAAAGAAGAAGCTGAAAAGGTGAAGAAAAAGAGGGAGGCCTTCATGAAATACAAGAGATCACAGAGAGAGGAAGACCGGCATCTATATTTGGAAAAGCTTAGAGAAGCTAGTAAAGTAGTCAGGAAAGCAAAGATTAAAAAAGAGGAGGAAATAGCCAATGCAATAAAATGGGGGGATAAGACATTTTTCAGATATGTTAGTGAGAAGAGGAAGGGCAAAAGTGGTATTGTCAGACTCAAGGGTGAAGGGGAGGAATATGTAGAAGCTAATGAGGATAAAGCGGAATTGCTTAACATAAATTTCTGTTCTGTGTTCACAGATGAAGAACCAGGAGCAAGACCTCAGAACACAACCTCAAACTGGAACAGAAGTGAGGGACATCTTGAACAATTTTCAGAAGACTGTGTTCGTGAGAAACTAGCTCAACTTAAAGTAGACAAAGCGATGGGACCGTTCTAGCAGCTCCACTGACTGACCTTTTCAATGCCTCATTGGAGTCGGGAGTGGTGCCAAAGGACTGGAGAGAGGCTCATGTGATGCCTTTACACAAAAGTGGAAGTAAGGATGTGGTTGAAAACTACAGGCCGGTTAGTTTAACTTCGGTGGTGAGTAAATTATTGGAAACGCTGCTGAAAGAGAAAATAGTGAGGTTTCTGGAGTCCAGTGGATTACAGGATCCGAGGCAGCATGGATTCACCAGAGGCAGGTCTTGTCAGACAAATCTGATAGATTTCTTTGACTGGGTGACCAGGGAGTTGGACCGAGGGAGAGCCCTAGATGTGGTATATTTAGATTTCAGTAAAGCCTTTGACACTGTTCCTCACAGGCGACTTATAAACAAACTGAGCACCCTAGGGATGCAGCCTAAAGTTACTGCTTGGGTTAGAAACTGGTTGGGTGGGAGGCGACAAAGAGTACAGGTAAATGGAGCTCACTCTGAGGAGAAGGATGTTACCAGTGGTGTGCCCCAGGGATCTGTCCTTGGTATGATTCTTTTTAACATCTTTGTTAGTGATATAGCGGAGGGGCTGTCGGGTAAGGTTTGCCTCTTTGCGGAAGATATCAAAATCTGCAATAGAATAGACACCCAGAAAGGTGTAGATAACATGAGGGATCTAGCTAAGCTTGAAGAATGGTCTAGAATTTGGCAACTGGGATTTAATGTTAAAAAATGTAAGGTCATGCATTTGGACTGCAGCAATCCAAGGGAGCAATATAGTATAGGGGGTGAAGTACTTTTGTCCACTAAAGAAGAGCGGGACCTAGGCGTGGTTGTGTCTGATGATCTTAAAGTAGCTAAACAGGTAGAAAAGGCGACGGCAAAAGCTAGAAGGATGCTTGGGTGCATACGGAGAGGAATGGCTAGCAGAAAAAAGGAGGTGATAATGCCTCTGTATAAGTCTGTGGTGCAACCTCATTTGGAGTATAGTGTGCAATTCTAGAGACCGCACCTTCAAAAGGATATAAACAGGATGGAGTCAGTACAGTGGGTGGCTACTAAAATTGTTAGTGGTCTTCATTATAAAGCATATGAGGACAGACTTAAGGATCTTAATATGTACACCTTAGATTAAAGGCAGGATAGAGGTGATATGATTGAGATGTTTAAATATCTCCGTGGCATAAATGTACAGGGGGAGAGCCTCTTTCAATTGAAAGCAAGTTCTGCTACGAGGGAACATGGGATGAGGGTGAAAGGGGATAGCTTCAGGAGTGATATGCAGAAATATTTCTTTACGGAAAGAGTGGTGGATCTGTGGAATAGTCTTCCAGTGGAGGTGGTAGAGATGAGGACAGTCTCTGAATTGAAAAAAGCATGGGACAAACATAGAGGATCTCTAAAGGAAAAAAGGGGACTGTTGTAGTTGTTGATATGGAAGGACAGATTAGATAGGCCATGTGGTCTTTTTCTGTCATCATGTTTCTATGTTCTTACTTATTCCGATCTGCTGTAGGTGTTGCAGCATTATGGTATGTGACACTGTGTCAAAAACCACTGAGATGTCCATGAAGACTAGTAGGAATATGTTATCTATGCCTTTTAGGAAATTGTCGAAGAGGGAGGTGAGCAGAGTTTCCACATTGTGCTGCGGTTTAAAGCCACGCTGGTTGGTGTCTAGTGGGGCATTCAAATCTATGTGGTCCTGCAATTGTCTTTGCACTGTCTTTTCAATGTCTTTGCAAGGAATGGCAGGCTGGAGATGGGGCAGTAGGATTTTGGATCAGAGGGGCTTAGCATGGCGCTCTTGAGGATTGGCCGTATCATGGTTTGCTTCAGGGATTGCGGCATATGTCCTTGCTGGAGGGATTCCTTAACGATTTTGTGGAGGTAGTGGGTCTGTTGGCTTCCAGTGGCTTTGATCCATGCCACTTAGCATGGGTGAGATGGCAAGGTCATTGTGTTAAGGTCATTCACTATGTCTTCTATTTGCTGTGCTGATGATATGCTAAAGTCCTCCCAGGTTTGCTGAGGTTCTGTCATTCTTAGGTTGTATGTCTGGGGAAGAGAGGTGCTCGTTTGGTTGGTGTTCTTTGATTTTATGTAGTTTGCAAAGTCTTGTGGGTCCAGGTGGTGGGTGCAGTGCTGGGTGGTGTCTTTGGTGAACTTCTGCACAATGTTATTCTCTCGGTTTGTTGGCTGATCTAATGTTTAAGTTGGTATGGTGCTGTTGCTTGCGCTCATTGATCAGGTTGTTGTATTCCAATTGCTTGGATCTGTATTGGGCCATAGAGCCCTGTGACTTGTCTCGCCTCCATTTCCTCTCCAGTCTTCTGAGTATGCGTTTTGCATCCCTGATATCATTTGAATACCAGGGGGCATTGGATCTCCTGTACATGTGTGGTCCTTCTCTGCTGGGAGCTGATGCTGCCTCAGCTATTATGTGGTTCCATTCCTCTATGGTTATGTTGAGGGTGTCGCACTCCTGATGGAGCTTTGGAATTATTTCCTTTAGAAAAGCATCTTTGTTGAATGCTCTGAATCGTCTGGCTTTGTTCTCTTCCTCCATGAGTGGCGGGGATTATCCAAGATCAAGGAAAAGGTAAATTACATGATGGTTTGACCATGGGACCGAAGTGATTGCTGGGGCTGTGACTTTGCCCTGTTTTACCAGTTGTTTTGGAATAAAGACCAGGTCTAGAGTCGTTCCATGCTGGTGTGTTGGTGCGTCGATTGTCTGGCGGTAATTTAGTGATTCCATGGCCTTAAGGAATGCTGTAGCTTCTTTGGTAGGTGTGGAGGTTAAGTTGTAGTCTCCTAGTGCAATGAGAGGCTTGTGCTGTCTGCTATGTGCACATATTGCTTCTAGCACCATGGAGAGATGTTCAGCTGTGGCACTAGGGGGCCTGTAGGTGAGGCAGATGCTGAGGTAATTATTAGAGATGTTGATTGTGCTGGACTCGGTTGAGTTACTGATAGAGATCACTTTGAATCTGTAGTCTTTTCTGGCTAATATCAAGGTTCCTCCTCCTCTCTTGTGTGCTCTGATGCAGTTGAATGCTGAGAAGTCTGATGGAGTGACTTGGTTTAGAATAACCTGGTCAGAGTCATCAAGCCAGGTCTTGGTGATGAAGATTATGTCCAGTTTATGGTCCAGAATAAGGTTGTGGATAGCATTCGGTTTGTTTCTGATTGATCTAACATTCAGTAATGCACATTTGATAGCGGACGTTATGATTGGGTTGGTGCGTGCGCTGTGTGTGGAATGAGTGGGTGTTGTACGTGAGGTATTGTACATCTTGCATGCTATTAGCTTAGTGTGCTGGAGCCCTTGAGGGAGGGACAAACAGGGCATTTGTGTAGGTTGGATAGGCAGGAGGTGGAGCAGTGGAGTCTGTGTGTTAGGTCTGGTGCCATGTGTATGGGTTGCTATAGTGTGCAGGAGTGTGAGGTAGGTCATGAGGTACCAGTAGTTGGGATGCATGTTTGTGGCTTAACTGACCTGGGTTTAGTTTGTGTACTAGTCTAGACGTGGAGAGGCAGTGGTCACTTGCTTCCTCCCCTTTTTTCCTTGTATTTGAGCCCTTCCTTGAGTGGTAGTTATGCTGCTGGCCCTCGTTGCTGTTGGTGACTCGCTCCTGATGTTCGGGCCTCGCAGGCTGTTTGTTTTGAGGTCTGGGATCTTGATGTTTTGTTGGCTTCAGTGTACCCGCCTTTGTGCCCTAAGGGGGCGCGCCCGACAGAGGAGCTGATTATGTTGCCCCTCCCACTGCCCCGATTGGGCAGGAGCCTCTGAGCAGGAGATGGCTGCTCCTGCTCCCCCTCAGGTGCTCTACCCCAATCGGGGGAGCTGCTGGTCGATGGCCGCTGTAGCAAGGGATTTCCTCCCGACGGAGGAGCTGATTATGTAGTCCCTCCCACTGCCCCGACTGGGCAGGAGCCTCTGAGCGGGAGATGGCTGTTCCTGCTCCCGCTCAGGCAATCTACCCCGATCGGGGGAGCTGCCGGTCGATGGCCGCTTCTTCTTTTTGCATCTTTGCTTTCCTGACTACTTTCCCAGCTTCTCTAAGTTTTTCCAAATATTAATGCTTGTATTCCTCTTTCTGTTATCTCTTATATTTTATGAAGGCCACCCTCTTTTTCTTCACCTTTTTAGAATAATAGTGGCCTCCTTTTCCTTTTACATTTATTTACCTTTTGAACAAAAAGGTTAGTTGCCCTTAAAAATATCCCCTTTCAGTTTTTCTCATTGCTTTTCTGCATCCCCCAGCTGTTCCTATCCTGCTCACGACTCCTTGAGGTATTGTCCCATCTTGGCAAAGTTCGTTTTCCTAAGATCTAAGATCCTCACTTTTGAGTGGACTTTATCAGCCATAGTCATAATACTGAACCACACCATCTGGTGATCACTGGAGGCGAGATGATCTCCCTCTGTAACATCAGAAACACTTTCACCATTGGTAAGCACCAGGTCTAGTATGGCTCCTTCTTGTGTGAGTTCTGTTACCATTTGCCAGAATACTTCTCCCTGTAGAGAATCTAGGATCTCCATACTTCTAAATGACACTGCAGCAGGGATGTGCCAATCAACATTCGATAAATTGAAATCACCTATCAGTATCACACAAGGCAATACTGCGTATGTCCTCCATTAAATCTCTGTCCACTTCTTCTCCCTGTGAAGGAGATCTGTACATACCAATGCAAATGGATTTCCCTTTCCCTCTTTCTAGTTTAACCCACAGTGCCTTCTCGCTCCCTTGCAAGCCCTGTAATTCTATAGCTTCAATATTGCTTACATATAGTGCGCCACTCCTGCTCCCGTTCTTCCTACCTTGGCTATACCTGGGCTGTACTTCCTGAATAAAGTATAGCCTGTTATAATTACATCCCAGTCATGGCTGTCCGTGAACCATGTCTCTGTAATTGTCACCAAATCCAAGTCAGCCTCTTCCATTAAAGCTCCAACATCTGGGATATTATTTCCCATAGTACGAACATTTATGTACACTGCTTTCCAGATGCTGCCTCTTTTACTCATTTCTACAGAGGTATTTAATATTTTACTTATCTGAAGGATTTTACTTACTTGGGGGCTTTCTTCACCCATCCCCAGTGAATCTAGTTTAAAGCCCTCTTCAGTAGGTTGGCCAGTCTGCTCGGAAGACACTTTGACCCTTCATGGATAGGTGGATACCATTTCTTCTCTGCAGTCTTTGGGAACTCATCCCATGGTCCAGGAAACTAAAATGCTCTCAATGTCACCATCTATGCAGCCATTCATTCATCTCCAGGATGTGAGCTTCTCTGCCTCAACCTTTATCCACAACAGAAAAGTACATCATTTGTGCACTTATCTGCTTCATCCTTTGTCCCAGAGCCATGAAGTCACTCTTGATACGGTCGGAGAGATATCTAGCAGTATAATTTGTGCCGACATGAATGAGCAACATCAGATAATAGTCAGTTGACTTGATAAGTCTCAGCAAACTCTCCGTAACATTTTGGATTTTGGCAGCACACCTCCCTGGACATCAAGTCTGGTTGGCCTCAGTACTGTTACAATAGGTATGTGGGTAGGGATTTCTCAGATTCAAGTTATAAAATACTATTTGTTGAAGAATTATTTAGTTGTTTATCAGACTCAAATTTGTTCAGGAGCCAAGCAGAAGGAGATTTTCCTTTGCTAAAACATTTTTATGAGTGATGGTTTATGAATATATTTATTATGGATTTAATCAAATGTATTCAGTGCATGCATTATGCAAACAGCCACTGAAATGAATCTCTCTGGAATTTCATCAGCTTTTAAGAGGGGAAGACTGAGAAGAGCCCAATCATTTTACATTCTGCCTCTTGTAGCTTCTGAGTTCAAATTCCAACTGTTGCATCTGCCTTTTCCTACCCCAAAAAAATACGAGAGAAGGCATCAGGAACAGATCTCTCAGGATTGCCAGCAGAAAGTCTCTCTGTATCTCCATCAAGCACTCGCAATCCCAATGAAGTGAATACCTAAAAAGCAATTAGTGACTAGTAAATTGGATCAGGTAATTTGGGCAATCTATAGACTTCTTGTATCCACTTCACTTGGTCTCTCCATATTTGGCGCTTAATTCTTCATGTTTCAGTTCAGGTTTTACAGGGGAGAAGACGGGGCTATGCTGCTCTTCCACGACTTGGACTAGACTTCTACCAATATACAAAAACAAAAAAAAGACAAAACGGAGATTGTCCACATAATAAATTGACCCATAATAAATATCATTTGAAGAATATCTGTGTATCTATGGTTGTGGTAAATCTCTGTTTAGCCTTTTTTGCTTTTGTACATTGACTGACTACGGAGATTTCCTGCCCCCTCCCCTCTTTTTTATATTCTCTAGATTTCTATCAGCCTACTCTGCTCACTGAAAAAATTACGCGAGTCTGTCACTGTAGGCAACAGATATTATTTGGTTTTTCATAATATAGCTGTTTAGTGTTTGCTGTTATTTCAATGAAAACAAATGCCTAAAATAAAATTGTTCTGCAAATAAGCAGCAGTGAGCCCACAACAGATCTGTCAACTTAATGTGTCACTAGAGGGATAAAATGGACTATGGAAATCCAGCCAATCACACCCTGCTCTGCCTTTCCCAACCATCATCGATAGATGACAAGAAACAGAAGATATCTAAGATTAACTATTGATAGCACAGATAAAATGAGACAGCAATCTTATTTTATCTGTGATGGAAAATACAGTGATGGAATTCAAAATGGCATGGGATTCCTTTATAATAAGAGGATGCCTTTATAGCAAGAGGATAAAATTAAAACAAACAAATATATCCTTTATACTTCAACAAATAGAGGGGATGACCTGCACGAAGCAGCAGGTTCAACCCTAAACAAAGGCATGGGGGGTGACCTGCACGGAGCAGCAGGTACAACTACTCTAGCCACTTTACTGGGCAGACTAGATGGACCATACTGGTCTTTATCTGCCATCATTTACTATGTTACTATGATCTCAGTCTGATCTCTAATAGATCAGTGGTCAAGGCATCTAGCACTTTGGGGTTTAAAAGGATTTTAGACAAGCTCCTAGAAAAAAAAAATCTATAAATTATTATTGGTCAGGCAGACAAAAGAAAGCCACTACTTATCCCTACGAGTGAGCTATGAGAGATTTGATTTACCTTTTGGGATATTCCAGGTACTCGTAACCCAGACTGGCCACTTTTGGAGAGATGATGCTGGGCTTGATGGATCTTAGGTCTGACCGAGGGCCAGATTTAAGATTTTGTTACACACAGAAACAAGACCAAAGGGCAGATAATCAGAGTACTAGAGACAGAGGGAGAGGAGCAAAAGAATATAAAGACGAACAGAGGAAAGCAATAGTGTCACACTGGTGAACTTGCACTTGTCCATATTAAGTGTCAGATGAAATTTAATTTGGACAAGTGCAAAGTGAGGCACCAAAGAAAGAACAATCCAAACTATAGCTTCACGATGCAGAATTCTACATTAGGAGTCACCACCCACAAAAAAAGGATCTAGGCGTAATAATGGATAATGTTGAAATCTTCTGCTCATTGTGCAGCAATGGCCAAGAAACCAAATAGAATGCTAGGAATTATAAAAAATGGAATAGTGAATAACAATCTATCATAATACCTTGCTATTGTTCCAGAAAAACCTTGGACAAGGTCCCTCATGAGACTCTTGGCGAAATTAAAAAGTCATGGGATTGGAGGCAGTGTAGTATTGTGGATCAAGAACTGGTTTAAAGATAGAAAGCAGACAGTAGGACTGAATGGCCAATTTTCTCAATGGGGAAAGGTGAAGAATGGAGTACCCCAGGGATCTGTGCTGCGGCCACTGCTTTTTAACACAGACACATGATGACAGAGAAAGACCACATGGCCTGTCTAGTCTGCCCTTCCATATCAACTACAATAGTTCTCTTTTTTACCTTTAGAGATCCTCTGTGTTTGTCCCATGCTTTTTTGAAATTAGATACTGCCTTTGTGTCCACCCACCTCCACTGGGAGACTATGCCAATCATCAACCACTCTTTCCTTAAAGAAATATTTCCACATATTACTCCTGAGTCTATCTCCTTTCACACTCATGCTATGTCCCCTCGTAGCAGACCTTGCCTTCAATTGAGAGACCCTCCTGTGCATTTATGCCATGGAAGTATTTAAATGTCTCTATCATATTGCTCCTATTCCTCCTTTTCTCTAAAGTATAGATATTAAGATCTTTAAATCTGTATTCATATGCTTCATAATGAAGACCATTAACCATTTTAGTAGCTACTCTCTGCACTGACTCCATCCTGTTTATATACTTTTAAAGGTGCGGTCTCCAGAATTGCACACAATACTCCAAATGAGGTTGTATCAGAGACTTATACAAAGGCATTATCACCTCCTTTTTTTCTGCTGGCCATTCCTCTCCCTATACACCCGAGCATCCTTCTGGCTTTCGCAGTTGCCTTTTCTACCTGCTTAGCTACTTTAAGATCGTCAGACACAATTACGCCCAGGTCCCGTTCCTCTTTTGTGGACAGAAGTACCTCACCCCCTACTCTGTACCGCTCTTTTGGATTTTTTTGCAGCCCAAATGCATGACCCTGCATTTTTTAGCATTAAATTTCAGCTGTCAAATTCTAGACCATTCCTCAAGCTTAGTTAGATCTCTCCTCATGTTATCTACTCCTTCCTGGGTGTCTACTTTATTGCAGATTTTGGTATCATCTGAAAAGAGGCAAACCTTACCTGATAGCCCTTCCACAATATCACTAACAAAGATGTTACAAGGAATCGGACCAAGGAGAGATCCCTGCAATACACCGCTGGTAACCTCCTTCTCCTGAGAGTGAGCTCCATTTACCTGTACCCTTTGTCGCCTCCCACTCAATCAATTTCTAACCCAAGCAGTAACTTTAGGGTCCATCCCTAGCGTGCTCAGCTTGTTTATAAGTCGGCTATGTGGGACAGTGTCAAAGGCTTTACTGAAATCTAAATACACCACAGCTAGGAATAACAAGTGAGATAATCAAATCTGCAGATGACACAAAATGATTCAAAGTTGTTAAAAAGCATAAGGATTGTAAATAATTGCAAGAGGACTTTAATAAATTGGAAGACTGGATGTCCAAAAGGCAGATGAAATCTAATATGGAATAGTGCAAAGTTCTGCCCCTAGGAAAGAATAACCCAAACTATGGTTATGTTTACATGATGTAAGGTACCACCTTAAAAACCACCACCCAGGAAAAACATTTAGGCGTCATCAAGGATGATACATCAAAACACTCTGCCCAGTGTGCAGCGGCAGCCAAGAAAACAAATAGAATGCTAGGAATCATAAGGAAAGGAATGGAGAATAAAACCAAGGATATTATAATACCTCTGTATCATTCCTTGGTGCAACCGCACCTTGAGTATTGTGTGCAATTCTGGTCACCATATCTTAAGAAAGATATAGCATAATTAGAAAATGTACAGAGAAGGGCAACAAAAATGGTAAGGGGGATGTAATGATACCCAGGAGAGGCTTAAAAGGTTGGGACTCTTCAACTTGGAAAAGAGACGGCTGAGGGGGGATATGATAGAGGTCTATAAATTAATGAATGGAGTGGAATGGGTAAACATAGATTTGCTGTTTACGCCATCAAAAAGTAGAAAAATTAGAGGGCATGCAATGAAGCTACAATGTAACCCATTTAAGACTAATAAGAAAAATATTTTTTTACTCAATGCATAATCAAACTCTGGAATTTGTTACCAGAGGATGTAGTAAAAGCTGTTAGCATAGCTTGGTTTAAAAAATATTTGGAAAAGATCCCGGAGGAAATATCCATAAACTATCTTAAAGAAGACCCAGGAAATCCACTGCTTACCCCGAGACGAGCATTGTGGAACCTGTATGCCTTTTAGGGAACCTGACAGGTACTTGTGACCTGGACTGACCACTATTTGAAACAGGATACTGGGCTTGATGGACCTTGGTCTGATCCAGTATGGCATTTCTTATGTTCTTCTTATGTTCCACAGTGCGATTTTATCTTGAGTATTGTATGCAATTCTGGTTGCCTCATCTCAAAAAAGATATAGCAGAATTAGAAAAGGTACAGAAAAGGGCAACCAAAATGATAAGGGGAATAGAATGATAGTCCCATGAAGAAAGGCTAAAGAGGTTAGGATAAGAAATGGCTGAGGGGAGATATGATGGGGGTCTATAAAATCTTGAGTGAAGCAAATGTGAATCGATAGTTTATGTTTCAAAGAATACAAAGATTAGAGAACATACTATGAAGTTGTAAAGTACATTTAAAGCAAGTAGAAGAAAATATTTTTTCTCTCAACACAGAATTAAGCTTTGGAACTTGTTGCTGGAGGATGTGGTAAAAACAGTTAGTGTGGCTGGGTTTAAAAAAGATTTGGAAGAATTCCTAGAGGAAAAGTCCAAATACCATTATTGAGATAGACCAGGGGAAAAAACACTGCTTATCCTTGGGGAAACGTGGAGCCTGATTCAGAAAGGGCAAGTCCGAGCCCCATGTACGTCTCCAGAGAGGACGTGCACAAAGAGCACCGATTCCACAACCCCACACTGCCAACACTATCTGCTGTATATGGGGTACCCTCTGTATATTACTCCAGATGGTACCAGCATAGGTTCCCATGTGGCTACCTGTACAGAACTATCACTGTCATTACTAGTGTCCCTCAGATTAAGGGCATTCAGGTGTGCATGCAGCACTACTACATGCTCAATAGCACACTGTGCATCATGGGCATGCATTAGTGCTGTTTGCACTTTGGGTGTACCTACTATGGGGGTCCCTTATCTTTAATGGCCATATGTTTGCACTTCACCAAGTCAGGCTCTGCACACTAAAGAATCTACGCAAGCTCCTATCCCCCATGGACTTTCACACAGTTTGTCAGGTGGTAGTCTCACTAATCTTTGATTACTGCAACTCCATCTACCACAGTCTCCCAAAGAGCACATTATACCCCCTGCAGCTAATGCAGAACACTGTAGCAAGAATCATACTGGCGAAATCCCAACAAACTTGCATCACACCTCTCCTTAAGCAGCTGCATTGGCTACCCATTACAAGAAGGATCAAGTACAAAATCCTATTCAACACTCATAAAATATTTTCTCCAGGACCAAGCAGGAAGTCAGTCCTCACATATGGGTGACATCAGCGCCGACGGAGCTCTCATGCAGAGAATTTCCCCAGCTTTCAAAGAAAGCCTTTGGGAATGCAGCGCGCATGCACGGTCCCCTTCCTGCCCAAGGGTGCCATCTTGCTCAGTCTTTCTTTTTCCGTGGAGCCCAACGGACGTAGGTCATGTCACTCGGTAAACAGTTGATTTTTCTGCGATTTTTTCACGCCCCTTTATCCAGTTCGACACCGGTTCCCCATCCCGCCTCGGCTCGGTATGCCGGTATCAAGCCCGGATCTTCTTTTTCGGTTTTTGTCCTTTGTGACTAGCGTTCACGCTTTTTCTGTTCTTTTCACAGGCAGCCCTGTCTTTTGACCATGCAGGGGCCCTTTTTCCCCCGATAGCTGCCAGCGGGTTTAAGAAGTGTGATCGGTGTAAGAAACCTATGTCTCTCACCGACACACACGACTGCTGCCTCCGATGCCTCGGGCCCGACCATGACCCGCTGGTCTGTGGCCCGTGTGGCAAGATGTCGTCGAAGGTGCTTCGGAGCCGTCAGCATCAACGTGAAAGAATTTTTTCGGAGTCTGCGTCCGGCCGGACCCGGACTTCATCAGAGGCCTCGACATCTCGTGAGTCTGACCCCGAGCACCGTCGTGGGTCCTCGGAAAGGGGTTCTCCCGCCAGGGAGCACAAAAGGAAGAAGCATCTTGTGAGGGCAGCGTCAGTGGAGGCACCTGGATCCTCAAGGGCCATGTCGCGCAGCCCTGACCGCTGTTCTGGGCTCTCGGAGTCGGAGCGGCTGACCAAACTGCTTCGCCTGGAGCCGGAGTCCCCGAGTCAGGTAACATCTGTTGTCCTCGTGGACTCTCCTCTGGGAGAACCGACATCAGGCCCGACGCCGTCGGGGCCCGAGTTGGGGGCTGCGGAGTCTCCTGAGCTCGGTCTCAGGTTGACGGCCCTGGAGAGCAGCCTGGCTGCCTTCATGGAGCAGCAGCGGGTAATGATCGCTGGTCTGACCGGTGCATCTGCCCCGACCACCGGGACCTCGACGTCTAAGTCGACCCTGGAGGCCGAGCCGATCCTCGAGTCCATCAAGTCGAGTCGATCCTCGGCCAAGGTCTCCCTCGACCTCCCGTGTGGGGCCGAGGTCATCGACACCGGTGCCCTTGACATTGGGGTGGGTGGCATCGAGGCCCACACAGCAGGAGCCGCTCGACTCCTCCTCAGAGGAGTCGGCGTGGGAGACGGAGGACGAGGAGTCCCTTGACACCTTCCGGACCCTATGCGTCCCGTTAGCCTCGGAGAAGGTCACCCCCCCGGAGGATACCCTGTTCTCGGACTTCATCAGGGACATGGCCAAGGCTTTGGCATTCTCGGTGGAGGCCGAGGAAGAGCCTCGAGCCGAAGAGCTCTATGCCCTCCAGTATGACTTTCCTCCGAAGGAAACCTTTACTGTTCCGGTTCCTCCGATGCTGAAACGGCTGCTCTTCCATATGTGGGAAGCACCGGCCTCGGCGCCGGTTCTTAGCAAATGGGTCAATTCCATTTATCGAGTCCGTAAGAGCCCTGGGTTCCAAAAGGCGCAGTTACCACACAACTCCATGGTTCTGGAATCGGACATGTACAGGCTGAAAAGTCAAAAGATGCACTCCTCGGTGCCTCCCGGTCAGGAGGCCAGAAACCTGGATGCCCTCGGTAGAAAGTGCTTCCAGGGCTCTATGCTATCTTGCCGTGTCCAGACTTACCAGCTGTACATGGGCATGTACCTACGAGACCTGGCAAAGGAGATTGCCAGGTTCTCGGCTGGTCTCTCTGAGGATCCCTTGCAGAGATTCAAAGCCTTGTCTACAGGGATCCGAGAGTGCTCAAAGTTTATCTCTCGAGCAGCCTATGATGGCTTTGAGGCTTCTGCCCGGGTAACCGTGACCGGCATCGGTGCACGCCGTCAGGCCTGGCTACAGTCATCGGACCTGGAGTCATGGGTGCAGGACAAGTTGGTCGATGTCCCCTGCCGAGATGTCAACCTGTTCGGCAAGCCCATGACTGAAAAGGCTGCAGAAATCGAGACTGAGACTCTCACCAGGACAAGGCTGTCCAGAAAGACTTCTGCCCCTTCTCAGAAAAAGAAGGGCTTGGGGAAGAAGCCCTTTTTCCCGAGGAAGGGTGCTGCCCACAAAACCTACCCTCAGTATCAGGCCTCTCCAGCTCCCCAACAGGGCCAGCAGGCCAAAGGGCAGGGGCATAGGCCCTGTAGGCAGAAAACCCCCAAGCTGCCAGCCCCGGCTCCTGCACAGCAGGGAGGGGGTTTTTGACTCCCACAGCATTGCCTCTCCTCCGCCGGTGGCTCCACTCAGCACAGGAGGTCGGCTGACCCTGTACGCCTACAGGTGGCCAGCCATCACAGGGGATACCTGGGTACTGAGCATAGTCCAGAAGGGCTATATGCTCCATTTCCATCAGCTACCCCCCTCCTACTATCCACGGGAGCCTCCAAGACTTCCTCTGCACAGGGACCTCCTCCTACAGGAGTTGGCAAGTCTTCTAAAGGAACAGGCGGTGGAACCGGTGCCACACCACCTTGAAGGGCAAGGCTTCTATTCCAGGTACTTCCTGGTACCAAAGAGGACAGGAGGCCTCAGGCCTATCCTAGACTAGCGAAATCTGATCAAGTTTCTGGAGAGGGAAAACTTCAAGATGCTTACCCTTGGAATACTGCTGCCCTACCTCCAGCAGGGAGACTGGCTATGCTCCTTAGATCTAAAAGATGCTTACACTCACATTCTCATCCATCCAGACCACAGACAATATCTCCGATTTGTGGTGGGAGGAAACCATTTTCAGTATAGAGTGCTTCCCTTTGGTCTGACCTCTGCCCCCAGGGTTTTCACCAAATGTCTGGCGGTGGTGGCGGTTTTTCTCAGAAATCAGGGGATTTTTGTCTTCCCCTATCTGGATGACTGGCTAATCAGGGGCCATTCACTACAGGAGGCCTGAGAGGCCACTCTCCGCACTGTCTCTCTTCTTCAGCATCTGGGTTTTGTCATAAACTATGCAAAGTCCACTTTGCTCCCCTCTCAGAACCTGGAGTTCATAGGGGCCAGGTTGGACACTCTTCAGGCAAGAGCTTACTTGCCCGAGGACAGGGCCCACAGACTTATGGACTTGGCCAACCAGTTCCAAAGCAATTCTCGTGTTTCTGCCAGGCACTACCTGCAGCTCCAGGGACACATGGCTTCTATGGTACATGTGACCCCGAATGCCTGTCTGCACATGTGGGCTGCTCAATGGTGCCTCAGAGATCAGTGGGCACAAGCCACCGGCGACCTCCGACACAAAGTAAAGGTGTCCATATGACTTCTGAACTCCTTACAGTGGTGGCTACATCTGCCAAACCTTCTCAGGGGTGTACCTTTTCAGGCTCCATCACACACAAGGGTGCTGATGACAGATGCCTCCTTAAAGGGCTGGGGTGCACATTGCCAGAGCACGTGCACTCAAGGCCTGTGGTTCCGGGAGGCCACACAGCAGATCAACCTTTTAGAGCTGTGAGCAATCTGCTTAGCTCTGCAAACCTTCTGCCATGCTCTCTCTCAACAGTCTGTCCTAGTTCAGAGGGACAATCAGCTAGCAATGTTCTACATGAACAAACAAGGAGGCACAGGCTCCAGGCTCCTATGTCCGGAGGCACTGGACCTTTGCTCCTTTGCGGTCAAACAAGGCATGTTTCTCAAAGCAGTTTATCTACCTGGTCAGGAAAACTTCCTAGCAGACAAGCTAAGCAGGATTCTCCAGCCCCACAAATGGCAGTTGAATCCATTGGTGGTACAGCAGATTTCCTCTGCTTGGGACTTCCATCCATCGATCTCTTTGCAAGTCCACTAAACCGTCAGCTGCCCAGGTTTTGCTCCAGACAGCCGCATCCTCTGAGGATGTCAGCAGATGCATTTCTGATCACTTGGTCTACGGGCCTCCTGTATGCGTTTCCTCCCACGCCCCTGGTGGCCCGAACTCTGTTCAAGATCCTCTGGGACAAGGCCTCGGTGATTCTGGTAGCCCCCAGATGGCCGAGGCAACCGTGGTTTCCACTTCTCCTACAGATGGCGGTGGAAGCCCTGTTTCTTCTGGGGCTGCAACACGATCTCCTGTCTCAAGAGCAGGGTTCCCTTCTGCACCCGAATCTCAGGTCCCTCAATCTGATGGCCTGGCTGCTGAAAGGATAGTGCTAGCTCCCTTACCTCTACCTAAGGAGGTTGAGGAAGTGGTCTTGGCCTGTAGGAGGCAGTCCACCAGAACATCCTATGCCCTCAAGTGGTGTAGGTTTATGGTATGGTGTGCTCAGCGCAATGAAGATCCTTTCTCGTGCCTTGTGCCAGTAGTACTGCAGTATCTACTTCACCTCTCAGACCTAGGCCTTAAGTCTGACTCTGTTCGGGTCCACCTCAGTGCTCTGTCAGCGCACCACTCACCGGTGGAGGGACGTCTCTGTCAGTTCACCCCTTGGTGTCCAGATTTCTCAGAGGTCTGCTTCTGCTCAAGTCTCCGGTTCATCCACCGGCGACTGAGTGGGATTTGAACATGGTCTTGCAGCAACTGACTCGCCCACCGTTTGAGCCGATGGCTACTTGCCATTTGCACTTCCTCTTGTGGAAAGCGCTCTTCCTGGTAGCTCTTACCTCGGCCAGACGTGTGAGTGAACTACAAACTCTGGTTTCTGATAGACCGTACACGCGGTTCTATAGGAACAGGGTGGTCCTACGGACCCATCCCAAGTTCCTCTCAAACGTGGTCTCCTCTTTCCACCTCAATCAGGAGGTGGTTCTTCCTACCTTTTTTCCCCGGCCGCATGCCAGTCGAGCTGAAACAGTCTTGCATACCCTGGACTGTAAGAGGGTGTTGTCCTTTTACATAGAAAGTACACGGGAGCATCGAAGAACTACTCAGCTCTTCGTCTCGTTTGACCCTAATAGGATGGGGTTACCTGTCTCCAAGCGTACATTGTGCACTTGGGTGACAGATTGCATCGCCTGGGCATACAGGGCAGCCAACCTCCCCTTGCAGGGTCAGGTCACGGCCCACCGTGTCAGGGCGAAGGCCGCGTCAGTAGCTCATCTCTGCTCTGTTCTGTTGGCAGACATCTGCCGGGCCGCAATTTGGTCTCCAAGCCAGACTTTTGCAGCCCTTTACTGCCTGGAGAGAGAGTCCCGGTGGGACAGTGTTTTCGGCCAGATGGTACTCCGTAATCTCTTTGGGGTTTAGGCAACAACTACCCTCTGGCCCTTGTGTTGGGCTACCGTACGGGGTGCATTCTCAGAGAAAATTCTTATCACGGATGGTGAGACTCTTGAGAGGGAGCCATTTTTTCAGCTCTGGGTTCACGGTAGCCTAGAGCTGAGGAGTCCCATATGTAAGGACTGACTTCCTGCTTGGTCCTGGAGAAAGTGTAATTACTCACCTGTAACAGGTGTTCTCCAGGAGCAGCAGGAATCAGTCCTCATGACCCTCCCTCCTCCCCTGGAGTTGCAGTCCTATCCTTTATTTTGATTTTTTGCTGTCTTTAGCTATGTCATCAGACTGAGCAAGATGTCACCCTTGGGTGGGAAGGGGACCACGCATGTGCGCTGCATTCCCAAAGGCTTTCTTTGAAAGCTGGGGAAATGCTCCGCATGAGGGCTCCGTCGGCGCCGACGTCACCCATATGTGAGGACTGATTCCTGCTGCTCCTGGAGAACACCTGTTACAGGTGAGTAACTATGCTAACCCGCCAATCAGCAGTCAGTCTTCCTCCCTTATTAGCGAATAACAGCTCTGTCAGACCTAGAAGAAGCACTACAGTAAACATGCTAGAAATACCAGCAGACAAACCCTCAGGCAGCCAAAGAGCCAACAAGAGTAAATTAGACTTACCTGCTAATTGTTGTTCCTTAAGGAACTCTAGTCCAGTCCCGGAACCATAGAGTTGTGAACCTCCACCAGCAGCTTTGGAGACTGAAAGATGTCATCGCTTTGATGTCACTGGTACTAATAGGCAAGAACCACCCACTTCCACCAGTACCCTTTGAGAAAGCAGACTCAGCAGAGCAACAAATAAGTAGATAAGAATGGTCATTGACTCAACCACTGAAATAAAAACAGAGGGCAAACTTGAACCCCACAGAAAAAACCGAAGCAAGCTCTGGGAACCGTGCAAAGTACGAATCCCCGAGAAGACGAGGCACTGCTGCGCTAAAGAAAAAAAGGGGGCTCCCCTGAGAAAACCCCAAAGAACCCGAAGCTCCTATCCACTTGCCAGTCTTCGTACATGGATATTGAAAAACTTCAGGCTGAAGATCCGCGCAACACATTGGGAGGGATCCGGGACTGGACTAGAGTTCCTTAAGGAACAACAATTAGCAGGTAAGTCTAATTTACTCTTCCTTTGCATCCCTCTAGTCCTGTCCCGGAACCATAGAGCATGTAACAGAGCAGTGAATATCAACGGGAGGGACCCGCGAGGCCAGCCTGAAGTACCGCTGCCCCAAAACGCCCGTCCTCCTGCGCCTGTACATCTAGCCTGTAATGCCTGGCAAAGGAATGCAGCAAAGACCACGTGGCCGCCCTACAAATGTCCGCCACCGGTACCAAACTGATCTCCGCCCAAGACGCCGCCTGCGCTCTTGTCGAATGCGCTCGAAGACCTAGGGGAACTGTCTTACCTCTAAGAAGGTAGGCGGAACCGATCGCTTCCTTCAACCACCGCGAAAGCGAAGCCTTAGCCGCCGCCTCCCCTTTGCGCGGCCCGCCGAACAAGACAAACAACCTGTCGGACTTGCGGAATGAAGCTGTTTCACGGAGATACCTCTTGAGGACCCTACGAACGTCCAGGAGATGCAACCTGCCGCCCGACTCCTCGCGCTGCTGCTCCAAAAACACCGGAAGCGATACCACCTGATTAAGATGAAACACGGAAACCACCTTTGGCAAGAAGGCTGGAACTGTACGCAATTGCACTGTGTGACGAGAAAAGGACAAATAGGGCTCCCGACAAGAAAGCGCTTGCAACTCCGAAATTCTTCTAGCGGAGCAAATAGCCACCAGAAACACCGTCTTCAAGGTCAAATCCTTCAGAGAGGCTTTACTCAGAGGCTCAAACGGCGCCGCCACCAAAGCCTCCAAAACCAAATTCAAATCCCACGGAGGAACCACACACCGTCTTGGCGGCCGTAAGAGCAGCACCGCCCGCAGAAAACGCCGAATATCACCATGAGAACCCAACGGCTGACCCTGAATCTTCCCCCGGAAACACGAGATAGCCGCTAACTGCACTCTCAAAGAACTGGCTGCCAGACCCTTCTCCACACCATCTTGCAAAAAGAAAGGACTTGCGGCACCGAGACTCCCAAGGGACGCAGACAGCGCTCCGCGCACCAAGCCTCGAACACTCGCCACACACGAATGTACGCCAACGAAGTAGAGCGCCGTCGCGCCTTCAATAAGGTAGAAATAACCGCCGCCGAATAACCCCTGGCAGTCAACCTAGCCCTCTCAAGGGCCATGCCGTAAGCGAGAATCGATCCATCTGAGGCATGCGCAACGGTCCCTGCAGCAAGAGATCCGTCCGCCGAGGAAGTCTCCACGGCCTGTCCACCAGCAGTCGTACCAAATCCGCATACCACGGCCTTCGGGGCCAGTCGGGCGCCACCAGTATCACGCGACCCTGGTGCTGCTCTATGCGCTGCACTACCTTGCCTATGAGAGCCCAAGGCGGAAACACATAGAGAAGCCCCTCCACAGGCCATCGCTGTGCCAACGCATCGAGACCCTCTGGCATATGTTCCCTGCGCCTGCTGAAGAAGCGGGCTACTTTTGCCGACTCGAAACTCGCCATGAGATCCATGACCGGAATCCCCCATCGCCGAACCAACATGGCGAAGACGTCCGGGTGGAGAGCCCACTCTCCCGGATCCACTCTGCGACGACTTAAAAAATCCGCCTCGACATTGTCCACGCCTGCCAGGTGCTGTGCCGACAACGCCTGTAAATTCTGCTCGGCCCAATACAACAGCAGAGTCGCCTCCGCCTCCAGCGACGCACTTCCTGTGCCGCACTGGCGATTGATATAGGCCACCGTCGTCGCATGGTCGGAGAGCACCCTTACCGGCTCCTGACGAAGGCACTCGAGAAACTCCTGCAACGGCAGAAACACTGCTCGCATCTCTAACCGGTTTATGGACCATTGCTTCTCTTCACTCGACCATAACCCCTGGGCAAAGCGTCCGTCGTAATGCGCTCCCCAACCCACGAGACTGGCATCCGTCGTAATGAGTCTCCAGGCCGGAGGACACAGCGACACCCCTGCGGACAGATTCGCGGGCTCCAACCACCAGCCGAGTTCCCGACTCACGTCCGGAGGACACACCAATCGGCGGGACAACGCATCGCTCTGATGAGACCAACGCCTGAGAAGCGCACTCTGCAGCGACCGCATATGAGAGCGGGCCCACTGAACTACATCGATCGTGGCTGCCATGGTACCGAGCAATTGCAAGTACTGCCAGGCCGTCGGCGCCCTGCACCTGAGAAACTGGCGCACGAGCGTCCTCAAATTCAGCGCTCTCTGCTCCGGGAGAAACACCATCCCTTGCCCGGTTTCGAAGCGCACTCCTAAGTATTCCAAAACCTGAGACGGAACCAAATTGCTCTTCGCCAAGTTGACCACCCAGCCGAGACTTTCCAGCATCCGTATCACCCGAGCCGTGGCCACCTCGCTTTCCTCGCTGGATTTCGCTCGAATCAACCAATCGTCTAAGTAGGGGTGCACTAGAATTCCCTCTTTGCGGAGCGCCGCCACCACAACTACCATGATCTTGGTAAAGGTCCGAGGCGCCGTCGCCAGACCGAAAGGCATCGCCTGAAACTGAAAATGCCCCATCGGTACCGCAAACCGTAGGAACCTTTGATGCTCTTGGCACACCGGGATATGGAGGTACGCTTCCGTAAGGTCCAAAGACATCAGAAATTCGCCTGCTCTGACGGCTGCCATGACGGAGCGTAAAGATTCCATCCGAAAGTGGGTCACGCGAAGACACCGATTTACCCTTTTTAAGTCCAGAATCGGACGAAAAGTGCCTTCCTTCTTGGGGACCACGAAATAGATAGAGTATCGACCCCACCCGTACTGGTCTACCGGGACGGGCACCACCGCTTTGAGCTGTAGCAGCCGCTGAAGCGTCTCCGCGACTGCCTGCCTCTTTGCCGGCGCCCGGCACGGGGAAAGGACAAAGGAATCTAACACGAGCCGATGGAGCTCTAGAGCATAGCCCTCTCGAATGACCTCCAACACCCACTGATCTGGGGTAATCTGGACCCAGGCAGGGTAAAAATCCTGCAACCTTCCTCCCATGGGCACCACTGCCACCTGAGTCCGCCGCATCTCATTGTGATTTCTTATTGGCAGAGGTTTGAAAGGGAGTAAAACCCCGACCGGCCCCCCGGAAACCTCGAAACCCTTGACCACGATAGGGGAACCGTCCCCTCTGCGTCTGGCTAAAATGGGAGGAACGAAATCTCCGAAAGTCTCTGGAAAGCCCTCTAGACGCTACCGCTCCCCGGCTCTGCTTAGGCTTATCTTCTGGGAGCCGACCCCCCTTGGTCTCCCCCAGATCCTTGACTAACCTTTCCAAATCTTCACCAAACAGCAGCTTACCTCTAAAGGGAAGCTTACTAAGCCATGCCTTTGACGATCCGTCCGCCGACCAGTTACGCAACCACAGATACCTGCGGGCCGCCACCACGGACGCCATACTCTTAGCCAAACCGCGGATAAGATCGTAATGTATATCGGACAAATAAGCCGTGCCCGACTCCAGCCGTGCCAGATCCTCAGCGTGGCCATCCAACTGCTCCCCCTGCAACCGCTGGGACCATTGCAAGCAGCCGCGCGCCACCCATGCCCCCGCGATCGAGGCCTGTAGGGAAAGGGCAGACACATCAAAGACCTGCTTCAATAAGGTATCTAGCTTTCTATCTTGCACATCCTTCAAAGCCGCGGCACCCTCAACCGGAATAGTGGTCTTCTTAGTGACCGCCGACACTGCCGCATCCACCTTAGGAGAGCGGAAAATCTCCCTGTCCTGCTCCGAAAGCGGATAAAGCCGGGCCAAGGTCCTAGTACCGCGAAGCGCGGACTCCGGCAAGTCCCATTCTTCCTGAATCATGTCCTGAAAGACTCTATGAACCGGGAATACCTTTTGGGAAGTTCGCACGGCCTGCAACAGAGGATCCTCCAAAGATTCCTCCGTCGTCGGCGCCACACAGGGCATATTTAACGCCTTAAGAGTCTCCGCAATCAAAGCCGGCAACTCTTCCCGACGAAACACCTGGACTACTCTACTCTGTTGCTCCAAATCCGGGAACTCCCCCTCCTCCAAGTCCGCATCGGAGGCCTCCTCCACATCCAGATCGGCCGCCTCCATCTCTTCGTCCAGGCGAGATGGCGGGCTGTCATCCCGGACCTCCCCGTGCTTTTTGAGAGGCACCTCGTCCTCCCTGGGGAGGAGTCCCGAACCTGCCCTCTTAAGCCCCGTAGAGCTACGAGCCGGAGCTACTATACCAGGTTGCAGCAAGGCAAACGCCTGCTGCATCAACGAGAAAAAATCCGGCGGAATCCCTGGAACAGCTCCCCCCTGGATTCCTCCGGTCGCCAAAAAACCACTCTCCGCCGAGGAAGGACCCGCCACCGGTTCCGCAGGGGCCAAAGAAGGCGGGCCGGACTTTCTGGCTTCCGAGGGGTCCGCTATCTGCTCCTCAGCGGATCCCCCCACAGCCCTCTCCGTCACCACCGCTTCAAGGGAACACGGTTTACAAACCCCGGACTCCAGGATCTCGCTACGGCGTACCCCGCAGACGAGGCAGCGAGATTTTGCCGGCATCGTATCCAGAGCCACACAAACTGATCAATCACGCAGCCACTAAGCTCCAGGCCCCGAGATTGCAAAAAACTGCACAGGTCATGGGGTTTTTTTTTGTTTTTTTTTTGGTAACCACACAGTCAGAGGATAACTAAGACAAAGGAGCCAACCCGACCTGAAAACGAAGCTCTGAAAACCGTTGAGAGCACAGAGAAAATCGGGCCGATAAAAACCTGGCTCCCAAAATGGCTGCCAGCAGAACTCCCGCGCAAAGTACACGCGGCTGGCCGGCAAGACCCTGAGGCCCTCTGAATTAGCCGCGGGGATTCCCCGACACCCCCCTCTGCTCTGCGCTCAAAGCGCCAACCCAGGAACCCCCTCCGACTCACCCGATGCACCAGAGATGAAGGAGGGAGAGAGAGAGAGAGGTGTCAGCACATCTCTACGCCGGAGCACAGCCTACACGAGGCTTCAGTTCTGGCGGATGTCAGGGAAGAGAGCAAGGCCTGCAATCGCGCCGCCCCGCAGCGATCTCCTGAGGCTGTCCCCCGGCCTTTTAGTGCTGCGGCCTGCAGAAGCACGCTCTCTGCCTTCTACCTGCTCCTCACCCTTCTTTACTGCGGGTTCGGGAGCAGGGAGGCACCACACAATACTCCCCCCCCTCCCCCGTGCTCGTTTAAACGCTGGGGAGAATAACACCACAGAGAGAAAGGAGAGACCAGAGAGAGAGAGGGAAGATGGAGAGAGAGAAAAAGCCACAGGATCAGCAGGTAAGACCCCTTTAGCAGCAGCAGCAGACCTGAAACAAAACCAAAAAGCACCCAATCATATACAAAAATAAACTACCAAGAGAAATAAAACCTGACACAGGAATTTTTCAAAATAAAGCTCTGCTTATTTGTACCCTCCTGAGCCCAGTCCTGGGCTCAGAACCTCCTAGCTGCTTGGAGACTGAAAGTACTGGTGGAAGTGGGCGGTTCTTGCCTATTAGTACCAGTGACATCAAAGCGATGACATCTTTCAGTCTCCAAAGCTGCTGGTGGAGGTTCACAACTCTATGGTTCCAGGACTGGACTAGAGGGACGCAAAGGAACAGAGCCTTTCCTCTATACACTCCCACCCTCAGAGCTTTCTACCACCTCAAATTAGATCCATTCAATTCATCAGAGATTTCTTCAAAAACTTAAAGACTCTGTTGTTCCTAGAACACTATGGACCAAACATAGAATAAGGAGCAATGTTCTCAGTTACATATGCAACTCACTGACACATTGAGGAACACTGCAATGAGTGCGTGCAGGCCCCTGTGCATCCAATCGGAATTGGGACACACAGAGGCTGACCCAATTCTGATCCCGCTGGGGCTAGAATGCCCTGCAGGATCAGAATTGGATCTGGGCCTGTACGTGCAGGTCTGGGCCCAATTCAGATCGGTCTACACATACAGACCCCTGCCTGGCTAAATCAGTCAGGCTCCTGAATGGAGCCGCAGTGCCATGGTGTCCCATTGCCATGGCACCGCGACTCCATTCAGGATCTGCGATCTCCAGCCGCCGACCACAATCTTCATTCCCCGCAGCCCAACCCCTGATCTGGTCTTTCATGGCCAGGGATGGGCTGCAGGGAACCCCATGCACCCCTACACCTCCCTGCTGCTGCCTGGGCCTGCCATCCCCCAGCTAGATCCGAGGCCCCGCATGTACAGGGCCGAGTTCAGAATTAGCCCTGTACATCCGAGGCCTCGGACCGCCCACTGCCTGCCCTTACTCCGCCTCTGCAATGCCCCCTCCCGCCCCCATCTAACCCTCCCCGTACAAACTCCTTGTTCGTATGGGGAGGCTTTTGGCGGGGATGGAAGGGGATGAAATAACAGGGATGGATGTCCCAATATATTCGCGGTATAAAATGGACCCTATTGTAAATAGCTTCAAATTGTTGACGTTGAATCCTGTATTACCGTACGTTCCTTGTAATGTGCACCTTTACCGTTCAAGTTATAGCGTTACTGCACTGAGTTTTCTGTAAACCATCTTGACTGGTAGAAAGACGGTATAAAAATATGTTAAATCAATCAATCAGAGCTTATAATCTAGTCAAGACAGACAATACAGTAGCTGTAGATATGGGATACAGCTAAGGGGAATGGTAAGGAAACACAAAGGAGATAAGGTGAATTAGGATCCGAAAGCGGCAGCGAAGAGGTGAGTTTTCAACCTTGATTTGAAAAGGGTCAGAGAAGGCGCCTAGTTCTCTTTATACACTTTGAAAGAAGGAAAAAAAGAAAGGCATTGTAAACTTTGAATGGGGTGATTGTTATAACAGGTATTGATACTGAAATATAATGACACTTTGTACATATATTTATTATCGATTAGATGAAAATAAACATTTATATTGTACCAGTTACTACTGGTGCTCAGTGGATTCCATCATAAGATATGGCACATGTCATTTTACTATATCATACAAAACCATGGAGAAAACCTTTTGGGAATTAAAGACAGCAGGCAATTTACTTTTTAAATTGTGGATTCAGTTTTAAAATGTGGAATCCTTTCATCACTTTATTTATTTATTTATTTATTTATTTAACAGTTATTTATATACCGCTCTTTCCCTAGTATCAAGTGCGGTTTACATGGAACAGTAGGTTAATTGGTATGTAATATACCAAGTCAGTTTACATAGAACAGATAATTATAATTTACAAGGAATGTTGTAACATTAAAGGTATAACATATTAGAACATATATACATTGTTAGTTTAAATCTATAATCATCATGTGAATGAGAGTGTGGTATGGTTAATAGTGTATTAGTGATATTTATTTTGAAAATAGAGTATGTAATAATAATGTATAAATGTTAGCCTGTATCTATTTGAGTATTCTGTTCTGAGGGTGTATTGTAGTGTAATATGAATAAGTGAGTTTTTAATTTTTTTCTAAATTCCTTTATATCAGATAGCAGGCGAATGTTGTCAGGTAGATTGTTCCAAAGAATTGGAGCAGAGTGTGAGAAAGCTCTCTTATTTGTTTGTTTTCTGGCTTTTGTGAAATCTTTTGGTATTGTTAAGGTATTTAAGTTTCTGCTTCTTTGGGATCGTTTATCGATGTCTATATTAATCAGTGTATTGAGTGCCGATGGTGCAAGATTATTTATAAGTTTAAATGTAGTGACAAGAATTTTATATTTGATTCGGGAGTAAATAGGTAGCCAATGAAGTTCAGCCAAAATTGGTGTAACATGTTCAAGTGGGCTTATATTCATAATCATCCTGGCAGCTATGTTCTGAATTATTTGTATCTTTTTAATATTTTGTTTTGAAATGCCATTAAGTATTGTGTTTGCATAATCAAAATGTGGGGTGATGATAGCATGAATTATATTAATAAAGTCTTGTAGATGAATCAATGGTCTTAATTGTTTTAGTGTTTTGAGTTTGTAATGTATTTTTTTAGTTAGATATTTTATATGTGAATCCATATTTAGATTATTGTCAAGTATTACACCTAAATATTTTATTTCTTTTTTTGTATTTATTTCATGAGTATCTAGTGTGATCGTGTTTGGGGGTATGTATGTTTGATTTTTAGTGATGAATAATATATCAGTTTTAGTAAAGTTGATAAGTAGATTTTGTTCTTTGAGCCATTCAGTTAGTTCATTGAAACATTCTGTTATTTTTTGAAGAGGTGGGTGTGGGATTTCAAATGGGAGGTAGAACATTATATCATCAGCGTAGATATGATAATAAACATTGTGACGTTTAAAGATGTTACAAACTGGTTGTAAGTAAATATTAAATAATAGCGCAGATAATGCAGAACCCTGCGGGAGACCCTGAGTTTGTTTGAAGGTGTTAGAAATTTGGGTGTGGATTCTTACTGTTTGAGTTCTGTTTGATAGATATGATTTGAACCAATTTGAACCAACTTAAGTGAAGTTGCCCCTTTCTCAGTGAAGCCCAACTAGAACAAACTTGGTCTAACTGCCCAATCACTTCCACTACTTTTCATTTAAAGCCACTAATTTATTTTCTGCCGGTATATCCTTATCATTCTGTTCTGAATAGTAAGGAACTGGATCTGTGAACATTAAGTAAGTATTCTACAAATCATGCAACAGCGGACATTCCGCACCGATCTCTCTCGCATTCCCAGGCCCTTGAATAGGACCCAGATTAATAGCGCTAAAACCAGTCAACCTTAGCTGTGATTTGCTGCACATGAAGACATCATTATAATAATAATAGATTGAAAAAAGACCAAATGCCCAAAGATGTTCCTTTTGGTTCCCCAACAGCTTTTTCTGTGGCATTCTAGGGGAAATTGTATCTGTGGCCAAATTTGTATGAAAAAGTATGAAAAATATTCTTTAAAGCACTAAATCTGGCAAACAACTCAGATTTGCCAAATTCACCTTTTTTGCTATCATCCTTACTCTCACAAAACACACCAGAAGTCTTCCTTCTTAGCAACTACTTCTAACACCTTCCTGGATTAGTCTCTAGAATTCACTGTATACTGGACAAGCTCATGTCTCATCCCAGCATATCATATTGTTTTTCTCTTAGCTACAGTAATGGATTTAACTAGCAATAAGGCAAAGAGGCCTTAGACATACACATATTCACGCATATATTTGCAAGCAGTCAACAAGACAGAACAGATTTACTTGCAAGAGGCCTATTGTAGATAAGACCATTGACTTGTGTTCTGTAAAGAGAAACTTGCTGTGGTTAAAGAGAGTGATAAATTCATAGCACATCTGCAGCAAGAACAATAGGAGAGCAAGAAAAATCATTCCAACAACATACAATTAAAATTCTTTTGAACTGCTTATTTCTCTTCTGTGTTAATTGCTGTTTGTGTAATGTTAAGATAAGGGAGTACAGAAACTCATCCTACAGTCTCTGCTACCACCTAATGCCTTATTTATAACAGTCAGAGAGAAGAGTACTGGTGAATAATATTAGAGGCTTCTTGGGCAACTGCTAAGTGGAATATTTCAGGTTGAACATCAACCAACTTTGATTCAGAATATCAAAATACCAAAAGCACAAGGAAAGACAGAGGCTTAAAGATGGAGGGCCACATAGTGGCAGTAGTTTTGGAGCTGCCATTTTCAAGCAACATAGCTAAGTTTGTGTGTGTCCACAATCTGAAAGAAAAAATTATGCCTCACTAATACATTCCATGCTGACTTCTTGCCTGGGCTAAAGGAACATGCTGTATCTTATATTACCCAAAAAGGTTATGGAAAAGCTTCGGAGAATTCAAAATTCAGTCATTTTGTTATTTACCAACCCTGGCTGGTCTTCACTGACTCCCAGTTGATTGTAGGATTTCGTTTGAGGATTTGACATTGACCAATAAAGTCATTCATAAGATGGTTTCTCAATATTTGAAACAAAATTGAAGGCATATGTACTATGGCTTTGCCACCCTGAATGAGGCTGCTCTCAGCTGATTGCACAAGCTAAGCAGGGTTGGACCTGGCTAGTACTTAGATGGGAGACCACATTGGAATATCAGATTCTGTAGACTTATAGTACAGAACAGGCATGTCCAACAGGTAGATTGCAATCTACCTGTAGATCACGGAGGGGTCAGAGGTAGATCACCAGCCCCACTTGACTCCATCTCTCCAGCAGCTCGCCCCATCACTAGGAGAGAGCTCGTGCCAGAGGGCTTGCCACCGCTGCTGATCCTTTGCCTGTCTTTTTTCCCTGCCTGTGGGAATCTTGCCTGCGGGTGTAGTGGGGCGTTTGTTATTTTCGTGCCAACAGTTTGTGGGTACCCCAGGGGGCCACCGCCCACGCCCACAGGCCCGGTGTCATACCTGGTCTCCTGCCTCTCAGAATCACCCATTCCTGCCCCCGCCCCAACACCCCTTAGAATTGTGTTATATATTGGGTGATATCCCTTCGCCTAGGCTTTACCTGAATACATTTACCGTATTAGTTGTGTCGTGTGCTGGTCGTTGGTCGCTTTATAGTTCGCTTTCATTAAACGTTTTCTGGCAGACACAACAAAGTGTCAAGAATTTGGTGATTTTGGCGGGCTTTTCCAATTTTGTTCTAACTTGCCTATGCCTTGCCTTCAAATTGGTTCAAACCACTGTGACTTTTGCTTGCCTCTGCAATTTTATTTTGCCTAGCCTTTGCGTTGATTCTACACTGCAATTTTATTTCACCTTGCCTTTGCGTTGATTCTACACTGTGTGCAGAATTTATTAAATCGCATGTGGTGGTATTTGAACTTGTTTGGTCGTATTTGATTTTATCTGGTTTGCTGGACAGGTGTTTGAGTTTTTTTGATGATTGGTGGTATTTGATTATTGGTGCCAGTATGATGAATTCTTATTTTTACTTTTAGAACTGCATGTGTGGTTTTGGCATCTCCAGTCCTTGTATTGCACATCATCCAGAGATCTTCAGTTCCTGTTGAGCTTTAATACTTTGGGACAGTGACCGTTTTGGACCAGATTCAGCCGGTGTTTATACTAACTTAGCAGATTTGGCCTTCTTACATCCAGCCACCCCAGTATAACGAAGATGAGTGTTCCAAAGAAGAGCAAAACCTATCACTTTCATGATGAATGGGAAATGGACTACTTCATCATGGTGAAAGACAAGTGTTGTTGTCTAATTTGTAACGCCCCAGTATCCTTGCCCAAAAAAGGTAATCTGGAACGTCATTATAAGGCTCTGCATAGCAATAAGTTTGTTGCTGATTTTCCACCCAAAAGTGAAATTCGTAAACTGAAGCTCAAAGAACTTAAATCTAAATTGGCTACTCAGCAACAGTTGATGGCGAAGCCAAGGTCACATTTGGTCAATGCAACCATAGCATCCTTCAAGGTCAGCAACCTGATCGCAAAGAAATGCAAACCTTTCACCGAAGGGGACTTTGTAAAAGATTGTTTTCTTGAAGCAGCTGACAATCTTTTTGAAGGATTTAAAACTAAGAAAGAGATCATAGCTGCCATCACCCGAAACTCTGACTTTATCCCTCCTCCCAACATCAAGATAGACACCACTACCATACCCATACAACCAGAAGTTAAATACCTCGGAGTGACGCTGGACAAAGAACTGAACCTTCAGTCCCACATCAGCAGAACCACCAAATATGCATACCACAGGATGAGAATAGTCCGACATCTCAGACCCCTCCTCCCTCAAGAACACTCTGCACAGTATGTCAGGCTTTAATAACCTCAATCCTAGACTTTAGCAACCCAATATATCTTGGACTAACAAAACAAACTCTCAGGCCATTGCAATTGGCACAAAACACAGCTGCACGCATAATAACAGGCACCAAAAGACAAGAACACATCACCCCCACCCTGAAAGAACTCCACTGGCTACCAATCAGCTCCCGCATCAAGTATAAGACAGTCATAAACATCTTCAAAATCAAACAACGCTCATCAGCTCTCAGCCTACACCCACTCATACAACCCGACAGCAGCACAAGACCGAGGAGGAGAGGCACAGCCAACCGTGTCAACACCCCCGAAGACTTCAACAAAATACGCAAGGACACCGAAAAACGAGCCCTCTCAAAAGCGGCTCCAACAATCTGGAATGTACTCCCTGACGAACTAAGGGCTGCATCAGACATTAAGGACTTCAGGAAACTGCTAAAGACGACACTCTTCATTGAGCACTACGGTGCAGGCACATAAACCATAAACTATAAAACAGACAATACCCCAACTCATCAAACACCTCCTCGAGACCAGATCTCAGCCGAGACGCAAAGCTCCGATATATATAGTATTGTAGATAGCTCATGTTTAGCTCATGTATTTAGCTCACCACGAATCAACAACCAACCACACTCACACGCACACACTGCTCACTGCATGCGAACACTAAACACAAGACTTTGTTTGCTGTGCAAACCGCTTTGATTGAAGGAAAAGGCGGTATAGAAATCAGTTTAAATAAATAAATAAATATTCAAGATGTACAATTGTCAAGAAGCACTGTCGTGCGGCAAATAGAAAAGATGTGTGGAGACACAACTGAACAATTGTTGGAGGATGTTTCAAACTGTGTTGCTTTCTCACTCCAACTAGATGAATCTACAGACATAAGAGACATAGCCCAATTACTAGTCTTTATCCGGATGGTTTTTGAAGACTTCAGTGTTAAAGAAGAACAACTTGGAACAATTTCTTTCCAGTCAGGAAATATTCAGTTCTTTCCATTCTTTTGTGACAAAGTGTAATCTTCTATTGCATAGACTTGTTTCCATCATTACTGATGGAGCAAGAGCAATGACAGGTGAGGCTAACGGTTTCATAGCCCTCTGTAGACAGCATGACGACTTCCCAGATTTCCTTTCTTACCACTGCATCATTCACCAGCAAGGTTTGGCAAGCAAGAGGCTCAATACAAAGACTGTCATGGACATCACTTTCAAAATTGTAAATTCATTTCGTGGAAGATCACTTCAAAGATGGCTTTTCAATCTTACTCTTGATGAAGGGGCAGCAGAAATCATTTTGCACACAGATGTAAGGTGGCTAAGTAGGCAAAAATTTCTGCAAAGATTTTGTGATTTGCTGAATGAAATAAGAAGTTTTTTGAAAGAGAGGGGAGATGACCAAGCAGAGTTGGAAGATGAGGAGTGGTTATGTGATCTGGCATTTCTCACTGACTTTACAGGCAAACTAAGTGATATGAACCTTGAACTACAAGGTAAAAACAAATGCATTGGCGAGATGATGAGTACCGTTTCATCCTACAAGAGCAAATTTGAGCTAATGATGACTGACCTTGCAAACAACACTTTTGATCATTTTCCTAATACGCAGGATCATCTGGGACAATATCCAAATTTTGTTTTTCAAAACGAGAAGTATGTGACAGAAATCTGTTCTATTATCCAGGAATTCGAAAATAGATTCTGTGACTTCGAAAAAATTGGAACAGTTGTGGAGTACTTGTCATACCCATTCAAAGTAGATATGGACATTAAAGAAACTGCAGCTGCTATCAGTAAAAATTACTCATTGAACAAGCCATCTCTTGAAAACGAAATATTAACCCTTAAAAAAGACATTTTTCTCAAGACCCATGCTGAACAAGAATTGTTTTAGAAGCTAGTGCCTAGAGACAAATTTCCCAACTTGAAAAGATGCAGTGAAGCTGTATACTCCTGTTCGGTTCAACTTATTTGTGTGAATTTGCATTTTCCCATCTGAAAATGACAAAGAATACACAACGTTCCAACATGACAGATGAACATCTCCAGGATTCCCTGAGACTGACCCTCACGCAATATTCACCCAACTTCAAAAAGCTGGTGGATGAAATGCAGGCTCAGAAGTCTCACTAATGAGCAAGAGCGAAATATTAAAGATTGTGCAAGATCAGTCTGGATCAATACTCGACCTAAATTTAACACAAATTACTCAATAAAAGTTAAAGAAAGTTATTACTCAATAAAACTTTAAGAAAAAATGTACTTTCCATTTCCCCTCGCAGTTCTTACTGGATCTTCGTCTCTCTGTTTTGTTTTTGCTTAATTTGCTTAACAGCTGATCACATCCAAGTAAATGACAGAAGGTTCATTAAAAATGGGGGGGGGGGAATCCTCCAACTTTATTGGGTTAAAATTTAATTTGAAAGTAATTAGTTGGACATGCCTGGTATAGAAGAAAGGCTTGGCAATCTACTTTTTATCGCACCTTGCCAAACAGCACATGCACTCACACACATTTCAAATGAGGCCTTATGCTCACTGGAAATAGTAAATGCCTTGAACTCTTAGCCATAAAACAGAAAAATTCACAGGGTTATGAAGACAATATTAAATTATTCCATATCATATGAATAGAATAGATTGGCACTTACACTGACGAGCTTTAGACATGATTTAAAGACTTGTCTTTTCAAGGGACATGTTAAAGAATTTTAGAAGAAAGATTACTGATATTTGTTCTGCAAGCAGTTGGGTGAGTACAGAATGCTTAATCCTTGGGGTAAAGAGTTTTTAATTTTGTTTGCTCTTCTTTATTTTATGATATCAATTGTATTTGGTTGAAATGTTTGTTGATGTCTCCTGTTACTATTGTTACAAAGTTACATTGGGAGCGTCATTAGCTCTAGTGAGAAAGGTGTCATATAAATTTTTTTAAATAAATACAATGCACTCAGACTTATTTTTTTTAAATTGAAGTGATTTGAAAACAATGCTTCAAAAAGGTTCTTTGGATCAGTTTAATGGAAGTTGGAACATTTCCCAGGTTCCATAAACTTTGGCAGAGCTAGACCTGATTCACTAAGCTTTTTATCCCGATACAGAGAATGAGAAAGAAGCCTTACAGGCTTATTCCATCCCGGACGCACAGCCCCTCTCTGTATGTCCGGTTTGAACTGGATGTACAGAGGGGGTTGCGATTCTGATCCCATGGGGCACATCTAGCCCCGCGGGACCAGAATCGCGAACAGCCCTGTACATGCAGACCAGGACTGCGATTCAGCCCTGCATGCATATACACAGCACCATGGTGTCCGGTTGCCATGGCACCATGGCTCCATTGTAAAGCCATGGTCCTAGCTGCCAGCTGAACAAAGGCTTTCCTCATAGCCCAACCCCCAATCCGGCCTCCTATGGCCAGGGTTGGACTGCAGAGAACGTCCTCGGGACCCCCTGCCCCATCCGCACCCCAGGCCTGCCGAAAAACGACATGCAGGGAAGTTATTCCACTTCGGAGGTGGAATAACCTCCCTGCACAAGTCGCCAGCCCTGGACGTACAGGACAGACATTAAAATCAGCCCTGTACGTCCAGGGCCGGCGACCGCCCACTGCCCATCCCAACTCCACCCCGATCCCCGCCATTTTTTAGAATTAAATCTCAGCTGCCAAATTCTTGACCATTCTTCAAGTTTAGCTAGACTCCCCCTCATATTATATACTCCTTCCTGGGTGTCTACTCTATTGCAGATTTTGGTATCAACCGCAAAGAGGCAAACCTTATCCAACAGCCCTTCCACAATATCACTAACAAAAATGTTAAAAAGAATCGGACCAAGGACAGATCCCTGCAGCACACCACTGGTAACCTTCTTCTTCTCAGAGTGAGCTCCATTTACCTGTAAACTTTGTCACCTCCCACTCAATGAATTTCTAACCCAGTCAGTCACTTTAGACTCCATCCCTAGGGTGCCCAATTTATTTATAAGTCACCTGTGCAGAAAGGTGTCAAAGGCTTTACAGAAATCTAAGTACACCACATCTAGGGCTCTTCCTCGGTCCAACTTTATGGTCACCCAGTCAAAGAAATGAATCAAATTTGTCTGACAAGAGCTGTCTCTGGTAAATCCATGCTGCTTCAGATCCTAGAAACATGATGGCAGAAAAAGACCACATGGACTATCTAGTCTGCCCTTCCATATCAACTACAATAGTCCCCTTTTTACTTTTCGAGTCTTCTGTGTTTGTTCCATGCTTTTTTGAATTCAGATACTGTCCTAGGCTCTACCACCTCCACCGGGAGACTATTCCATGCATCTACCACTCTTTCCATAAAGAAATATTTCCGCATATTACTCCTAAGTCTATCCCCTTTTACCTTCATCCTATGTCCCCTCGTAGCAGAGCTTGCTTTCAATTGAAAGAAACTCTCCTCCTGTGCATTTATGAGACAGCGGTATTTAAACATCTCTTGTTGTTAAGTGCCGTTGAGTCGGAGTTGACTCATGGCGACCCTCTGGATAGCTATCCTAAATTGTGTTTGGTCTTCAGTCATGCGGCTCATTGTTGACAGACTGGTATCCGTAGCTGCTGTTATTGTATCGATCCATCTTATTGCTGGCCTTCCTCTTTTGCGTTGATCTTCTATCTTGCCAAGCATGATGTCTTTCTTTAACGATCTCTCTCTTCGCATGATGTGTCCAAAGTATGAAAGTCAAAGTCTTGTCATCTGAGCGTTGTGATGAAGCTGACACTACTGAAGCTATGGAGTTAGGAGAAAACTCCGTTTCTTTTAAAGAAACTGATTTACAGAGAATGCAGTTACCAAGAAGTGCAGCTAGAGGGAGTAGGCATGAGGCTGCAGAAGGTAGGCTGATACACCCAGATTGTAATGATGCAATAGCTAATCAAACACACCTGAGTAGAGGGCCAGAAAGCTCACTAGAGAAACGGCTTTATAAGAAGTGCTCGGTCAGGAGAATAGAGAGAGGACCACCAATACAGAGAGGACCACGAATAGAGAGACGACCACAGGAGCAGAGAGGACCACAAATACAGAGAGCAACAGAAACCCCTGCTACTAAGGAGAGAGAAAGGGGAAAGCTCCAACTACGGAAGGAAAGGCAGTTAAGCTTGCAGTCCTTACAAGGAAGGGACAACTTCCAGGAAGGACAAGCCCATGCTGAAAAGCTCCAGAAAGAAATCTCCAGGGAAGACAGTGTAAGCAGGAGAGTGCCTGGTAGAGGGAATACCAGCAACGCACGTCTCAGAGAACAAAGGTACATTCACACCTCCTTTCTTGAATGTGTGCCAGGTCCTAGAAGGGCTTGTAAACCAGAGAGCCATAGATATGAGAAACAAAGCTGGGGAAAGCTTTGGAAACCTGTGCAGAAGGTCCTAGATAAAAGCCATATTAATTGTTTGCCAGACCAGGTCCAGCCAGGCTGGAAAGTCTTGGAGAGAACTACTGAAGTACATCCAGTTTTGCCTAGGGAAAGCTCAGGCTTAGCAGACACCATATCTGAGCAAGAGGATATGCAAACAGACCTTGTAGAACCAGAACCATTGCTACCTGAATATCCTATGGACTGTACTCCCTGTGTAGCTGAGAGTATAGAATCTCTCACAGAGTCATAGCATAAGACACGCTTTAAAAAATGTCATTGCTTTGTTGAGCTGAAAAGAAGAAGCTTTTTGTGTTTATTTAACCTGTTTATATTGAAAAATCCTGCTTGAATGGAAAAGACTGTGAAGCTCTTATAACAGTTTTGGACTTTGTAAATACTTTGGTAGAAACCCTGAATCAAGGTGAATTCTGTTGTCTTCTTGGAGAACCTTAGCGCATCAAGGGAATAAAACCTTATATTTAACCCAGCACAAGGCTCACACAACTATTCTTTATAAAGAAGGGAACTACAAGGACCATATTGCACCTGGTCTAAGTTAGAGTTCCCAGCTTCAACAAATAATAAATGTCCGCCCTGACCCGTCAGCACACTGCCACCGGGAGGGGCTGTGACAGCGTCTAAAGAAAGCTTAGGTTTGATCTCCTCTAATACCGACTGGTTTGTTCTTCGGGCGGTCCATGGTATACACAGTATTCGCCGCCAGCACCATAATTCAAAGGCATCAATTTTCTTCCTGTCTATCTTTTTCACTGCCCAGCTTTCACATCCATATGATGTTATTGAAAATAACATGGCTTGAACAAGTCAAATCTTTGTATAGAGAGAGACATCTCTGCTCTTGAGAATCTTATCTAGGTCTTTCATAGCCATTCTGCCAAGAGCAATGCGTCGTCTGATTTCTTGACTGCTTATTGCTTCTTTATTGATAGTTGATCCAAGTAGGTTAAAGTTGTTCACGATTTCAATTTCTTCTCCTTCAACAATGAACCTGTTGATTATGCCAGTTGTCATGATCTTTGTCTTCTTTACATTAAGGTCCAGGCCCATTTTGAGACTATGTTCTTTGATTGTGATAAGCAAATGTTTCAGATCATCTTCAATTTCAGCCAGTAATGTGGTATCATCAGCATAGCGAAGGTTGTTGATGAGTCTTCCACCAATCTTCACACCTCTTTTGTCTTCATACAATCCTGCCTCTCTGATGATTTGTTCTGCATATAAATTAAACAGGTAGGGGGAACGTATGCAGTCTTGTCTTACACCTTTGCTTATTTTAAAGCATTCTGTTTCTCCTTATTGATTTATTTATTTTTTATACCGCGCTCTTTAGAATCAGTGCGGTTTACATGTGTGCTAACAGGTACTTTTTATTCCCTTGTCCCCAAAGGGCTCACAATCTAAGTGTACCTGATGGAGGGTTAAGTGGCTTGCCCAAGTCCACAAAGAGTGGCCATGGGACTAGAGATCCCAGTCCCTCCGGCCTGAAGTTGCTTGTCCCCCATGTGGGACTTGAACCCCCTGGCCTTCTGGCCTGAGGTAACCTGTCCCAACCACTGAGCCACTCCTCCCTCCTTGTTCTGTTCAAACTGTTGCTTCTTGATCAATGTACAGATTGTGCAAGAGAATTATCAGGTGTTCTGGTATACCCATGCTTCTTAATGTGGCCCAGAGTTTCTCATGGTTTACACAGTCAAAAGCCTTGCTATAGTCGATAAATCACAAATAGATATCCTTTTGGTATTCTTTAGTCTTTTCAAGGATCCATCTCACATCCGCAATGATGTCTCTCGTTCCTCGCCCTTTCCTGAACCCTGCTTGCATTTCAGGTAGTCCTTGTTCCAGGTATGGCTGTAGTCTCTTTTGATTAATCTTCAGTAGAATCCCGCTGGCATGTGGGATCAGAGTAATTGTGCGATAATTTCCACAGTCAGTTGGATCACCTTTCTTTAGTATTGGTATAAACACAGATCTTTTCCAGTCAGTTGGCCATGATGTTGTCTTCCATATTTCTTGGCAGAGCCTTGTAAGTATGGTAACAGGTGCATCAGATTGCTGTAATACTTCTATGGGAATGCTATCAATGCCTGGTGCTTTGTTCTTTGATAGGGCTTTCAATGCTGCTTCAACTTCTTCTTTCATCACCAATGGTTCCCGATCATAAGGTATAGGTTGAAACAGCTGTTGGTCCACTTGATCTTTATCATATAAAAACTCTGTATATTGTGGCCTACCACTCCGTGCGCCTACGCCCCCTAGGGCCGGCAAGGCAGATTGTTTCTGCTTTTGGACGCTTACTGTGGTATTTGTGCAGGCGCCCGCCTAATAGGACACGAAGATCACCTCTTTTAATGTAGTTGTGGTTTGCTTTTATTTAGCAGTCCGAATGGAAGAGGCACAGGGCAATTTGTAACATAAATTGCTTTTTATTTGTTTTTCTTCAAGTAAATCATTTGTGGCAAAAAGCTCAAGAAAAAGGCAAAATCACATTAACCAAAATAGGATTCTTCTCCAAAGAATGTCCAAGGTGAATTCTACAAATAAACTTCTTCACTCTTGGTAGTAGTACTTCTATTATTTACAGATACAGCAAAGATACCATTTGTGCATCATTCACAAACTTAGAAATAGTGGAGCTTTACTTTCTCTGCTGGCATAAGTTCAAGACATCAATCAGAGTGCCACCTCTCAGTTTAAAACCGTTAGCTTATTTAGCTGAGGTTACAGCAGCAATAGAACCAGCTACTTTTACACATGAGGGTTTGGTTATCTTCCTGTCTGTTTTTCAAGCATACAGTGATTCTAGCACTTCTGTTGCCTTCTTACTTCTTTCACACAGCATTTAGTAAAAGCATTATATATTAGTCACACACAGACTGCAATCCATTGATTCGGCTGAGGACACTGAATTATTAGAAAAACAGTCCACATCCATTTCTGCTGGGGAATTATATGGCTCTGTGCTTGGGGTAACCTTTAGCTCAGGGGTCTCAAACTCAAATTGCTTTGAGGGCCAAATGAGGACTTGTAAAGTAACCCGGGGGCCGCATAAGACGTGGGGCCTCATTTGCATAAGGGGGCCTCATTTGCATAAATATTTGCATAATGTTACCATACACTAACTTTTAGTAAACATGCCTCTTAATGAGTATGGATAAAGAAAGACTAAAAGATTTAGAAATAGGAAGACAATAATTAAACTGGGAACCCCAAAAGCCAAACTTGGAATGTACAACAACACTGTAGAAATAAAACTATAAATTAATTTCCTCTTGTACTAAACAAAGTGCAAACATTAATGATGCACATTTCCCAGAGCTGACATATTCCAGTTAATAAATTCAAAATAAAGAGATATTTTTCTACCTTTTGTGCATTTTTTTTCAGTTGCAATTGCTCCAGCCACTTCTGGTTTCTTCGTGTCTTCTGCTATCTCCATCGTCTGCTGTCCATTTGTCCTTTCTTCTCTCTTCTAGTTTTTTTCCATTCTCTCTCTCTACATCTGCTTTAACATACTAATCTTTCTCCTTTTGCTCTTTCCTCATTCCTATTTCATCCACTCAAATTTTACCCCTCCATCCTCAATCCCCACTTACTCTCCCAATACCTGGCCAATTGTAGATTTGTCTTCTCTTCCAGACAAAATATTTTTCCCCTCTCCATTTCACTTTCCCAGCTCCATCCCATTCTAATCCTCCCCCAACATCAGCTCCCTTCTAGTTCCAGCCCCACCCAGCATCTGCTCCTTTCTAGTCCCTGCATCAGTCCATTTCCAGTCCTATCCTAGCCTCACCATCAGCCCATTTCCAATCCTAGCCCCCCATCAGCCCATTTCCAATCCTAGCTCCCTCCCCTCTCAGCCCATTTCCATTCCAAGCCCCCCTCCCCATCAGCCATTTGCAGTTCAAGCCCCCCTTCCACTCAGCCCATTTCCAGTCCTAGCAACCCCCCCAGCCCATTACCAGTCCTAGACCCCCCATAGCCCATTACCAGTCCTAACCTCCCCATAGCGCACTTCCAGTCTTACCCCCCCATCACCCCATTTTCAGTCTTACCCCCCCATAGCCCATTACCAGTCCTAGTCCCCCCCATAGCCCACTTGCAGTCGTATCCCCCATCACCCCATTTTCAGTCTTACCTCCCCTCATAGGCCATTACCAGTCCTAACCCCCCAATCAGTCCACCTCCAGTCCTAACCCCCATCACCCCATTTTCAGTCCTAGCCCCCACCATAGCCCATTACCAGTTATAACCCCCCAGCCCATTACCAGTCATAACCCCCCCCTGCCAATAGCCCACTTCCAGTCCTAACCCCCATCTGCCCATTTCCAGTCCTAGCCCCCACCATAGCCCATTACCAGTCATAACCCCCCCCCTGCCAATAGCCCACTTCCAGTCCTAACCCCCATCTGCCCATTTCCAGTCCTAGCCCCCACCATAGCCCATTACCAGTCATAACCCCCCCCCTGCCAAGAGCCCACATCCAGTCCTAACCCCCATCTCCCCATTTACAGTCCTAGCCCCCACCATAGCCCATTACCAGTTATAACCCCCCCCCTGCCCATAGCCCACTTCCCGGCCTAACCCCCAGGACCCCATTTCAGTCAGCCCCGCCATAGCTCATTACCGGCCAGCGAAGGAGGGAAACCCAAAAACCCCCAAACCCAGGGGTCTGCCGTTGCCGCCGTGGCAGCGGCAGAATCAATTGTCAAATTAAAAAAAAAAAGACTTCTGCTGCTGCTCAAGCAGCAAAATCAGCTGTCCTGCGGCCCCTTCCCCTGTGCCCGGAGATCCGAGTCTGCTCTATCAGCGGCGTGCTTTTCAAGCCGCGAGGAGAGTATTCCCCTCTCGCGCGGCTTGAAACCGCGCGAGAGGGGAATACTCTCCTCGCGGCTTGAAAATCACGCCGCTGATAGAGCAGACTCGGATCTCCGCGCACCAGCGAAGTGGCCTCAGGACAGCAGATTTTGCTGCTTGAGCAGCAGAAGTCTTTTTTTTTTAAATTTGACAATTGATTCTGCCGCTGCCACGGCGGCAACGGCAGAAGCCAGGGTTTTGGGTTTTTTTTGTTTTCCTCTGTCGCGGGCCGCACAAAGTTGTCTCGCGGGCCGCGTGTTTGAGACCCCTGCTTTAGCTCAACCTGTTGTACGTTCTTCAACAGCTTTAAAAGTTTTCCCCACTTTAGCTTCTGGTTCCCCTTTATAACCGGGTTGGAGCCTCTTGCCTTTCTCCCTCTTAATAAATCCTCTTCAGGAAATGCATAAGCTTTTGGGCTGGCAGTGACTCTCCTTCTAACAGACTTTTTACATTGTCTGTATAGAGGCTCAGGGCTAGAGCTGCTATATTCTGACTCAGAAGTAAAGTCCTGAATTCTCTCCCAGCTCCTTCTATGCCCACACCCTTTACACTTGCCTTGTAAGTGTTGACCAGTCCTCCTGGACCCACCAGAAGACACAGCTTTGAAGTGCTGCTTCCTCTCCCGGTCTCTTGGCCTTCTCACTTGGCTCCTAGCCTGCAGCCTGTCCTGCCTTTGAGCAGTCCTTCTCTGCAGTCTCTCTGGTGTATGAGCAGATCCTGTTTGATCAGTGTCTGAGTCCTCTGTTAGCTCAGCTGATCTTCTAGAGAGACTCCGTCCTCGGGAGTCTGCCAGTTTCTCCTTAGTATTGCACTTGCCTCTGCACTGTCCTGTGCATGGTCCTCGTGTGTGCTGAACTCTAGAATCAACTCCCAGCTGATCCTCCAGTTTCCCCTCACTTCCTGTGTGACGCAGTTTATATGTTCTGTGAATTGTTTGCTTCCCTGGCCCCACCCTCTCTCTGCTTGCAGCTGCCCTAGAGGCTGGGTGTGGCTTCAAGGTAACCCTGCTTCTGTGTGCCTTAGTTTCACTCTCTATGTGGGAATTGTGTTTCAGTGAGCCCATCCCCCGCTTATGGGAACAAATTTCAGTGTTTTTTCTAGTTTTAAAGGGCTCTGCAGCATGCACATCATCACAATATTCCTTCCACCTTTTCTTGATCCTCTCAGCGTCATTCAACATAGAACCTTAAGCATCTTGTAACATTCCAATTCGAGGCTGGAACTTTTTCTTTAACTCTCGTAGCTCTAGGAAAGCCGATCTTGTTCTTCCTCTAATAGTTTCTGCTTCTATTTCCTTGCATGCGTCATTGTAGTACTTTTCCTTGTCCTGTCTTGCTGCAAGTTGGAAATCTCTGTTGAGTTCTGTGATTGTCTTTCTTTCTCCTCTGGCTTTAGCTTCTCTGCGTTTCTGGGCAATTTTCAGAGTATCTTCCGTCATCCATTTTGGCCGTTTTTGCTTTTTCACCTTTTGTAAAGACTTCTCACTATCTTCCAATGCAACCTTCTTGATGTCATTCCATAACTCTTCTGGAGCTCTGTCATTTGTATCTAAAGCAGCAAATCGATTTTGCAAGCAGTCTTTAAATTTAAATTAAACTAAAGAGTCATGGGATAAGAGGCAGTGTACTATTGTGGATCAGGAACTGGTTAAAAGATAGAAAGCAGAGGGTAGGGCTAAATGGCCAATTTTCCGAATGGAGAAAGGTGAATAGTGGTGTACCCCAGGGATCTGTGCTGGGTCCGCTGCTTTTTGACATATTCATAAATGACCTGGAAAAGGGAATAACGAGTGAGGTTATTACATTTGCAGATGACACAAAACTATTTAAAGTTGTTAAAACCCAAGAGGATGTGGAAAATTGCAAGAGGATCTTGATAAATTGGAAGACTGGGCATCAAAATGGCAGATGAACTTTAATGTGGACAAGTGCAAAGTTATGCACCTAGGGAAGAACAACCCAAACTATGGTTACACAATGCAAAGTTCCACATTAGGAACTACCACCCAGGAAAAAGATTTAGGCGTCATTGTGGATAACATGTTAAAACCCTCAGCCCAGTATGCAGCGGCGGCCAAGAGAGCAAATAGAATTTATTTATTTATTTATTTAACAGTTTCTTATATACCGCCCCTTCCAGAGATCAGGGGCGGTTCACATCGAACAAAAATCAATATACTTCTGTATATTTTACATGGAACTTGTGTTAACTATGTACACGTTTAGGTATCATAAGGAAAGGAATGGAAAATAAAACAAAAGATATTATAATGCCTCTATATTATTCGATGGTGAGACCGCACCTTGAATATTGTGTGCAATTCTGGTCGCCGTATCTTAAAAAGCATATAGCGTTATTAGAAAAGGTTCAGAGAAGAGCCACCAAAATGGTAAAGGGGATGGAACATAAGAACATAAGATATGCCATACTGGGTCAGACCAAGGTCCATCAAGCCCAGTATTCTGTTTCCAACAGTGGCCAATCTAGGTCATACGTACCTAGGAAGGATACTCCTATGAAGAAAGGCTAAAAAGGTTAGGGCTCTTTAACCTGGAAAAGAGATGGCTGAGGGGAGATATGATAGAAGTCTATAAATTAATGAATGGAGTGGAACGGGTAAACGTAGATCGATTGTTTACATTATCAGAATATAGAAAGACTAGGGGACATGCAATGAAGCTACAGGGTAAACTATTTAAGACTAATAAAAGAAAATATTTTTTCACTCAACATGTAATCAAACTCTGGAATTTGTTACCGGAGGATGTAGTAAAGGCTGTTCCTGATCGTCCCTCCAGTCTAGTCCCGGAATCTCTGGGTTGTCATCCTCTTCCATCAGCTTGGAGACTGAGAACTGTCATTCTTATGTCCTCACTGGTATATAAGCCCCGGAACCGCCTCCTTTCACCAGTTATCTCAGTCTCCAAGCAGCTGGAGGTTGGGTGAGCCCAGGGATTGCGGCTCACTTGAGGACTATTAAGGAGAGTCTAGGTTTAGTGAATTGATATTAAGAAGAAAGAAAAGAAAAGGCACTGCAGTTTACTGGATCGGGTGTTAGGAATCCTGGTGCCAGACTGCTCTGGAGCTGTTCTGCCTTCACTGTGCCTTCGAGGTCTCTGCCCTCCCCCCCCCCCTCTACCTCTTCCCCTCTCGTTCATATTTTTACTCCATGGAATGAGGTTTGGGGGAGGATGAAGAGGCAGAGCACAGTCTCCGGTGTCCGTTCCCGTCAGCGGTGGAAAGGTCCCGGCTCACTGCAAGGCTCAGCGCGTGCAGAAGCATTGCCTGCAATCACGGCTGAAACTGGCGGTCCAAATGGTGGGGCGGCAGAGAAGTTTCCTGCTGCGGTCCTTGACTGCCGTGCCTGCAGCTCCCAGGACACGGTAGAGCGCAGGGAAGACAGCGAAGCACTCTGTTCTGGTGGCGGATAAGGTCATAAGGTAGGATACTATTTTTGATAGCAGTGCACAGTGAAGCGTGGCCCGTGGCTGGGCAGGCCAGACTGAGTGGCTCTCGCGCGGGAAGCGCGCTGTGTTTTACAAGTTTTTTTCTAAGCGCTGTATTTTGCTCGGGGAGCCTCATTTTGGGGAACTTTCCTCATACTTTCAGTGGGGGAACGTTTCTGAAGAGTGCACAGTATTTAAATTTAAAAAAAAAAAAGGAATTTTTTCATATTGGGCCTGATCAGGGACTAGGCTCTGCTTCAGGGTCTGGTGTATTTGTTGAGAGGCTCAGTTAAGCGGGATGCCTTCTAGGCCGCTTTGTTTATTGTGTGGTGCTAGAAGGGGGTCCGTGTCTCCGGAGGGGGTTTATAGAGGTTGCCGTCAGGAGTCGGCGACTTTGGAGCAGGATGCAGCCGGGGCGGGGGTTCAGGAGGGGATAGCGTCGAGTCCTATGGAACCCCTATTGGACAAAGGAGCCGAGCGGGAACCTGTGCCTAGCACGTCTGCGGCTTCGGACCCTGGGAATGCACAACTGCCATTACTGGGAGGCCTAGCGGTGATTTTCGCGCCTGATTTCGTAGCCCTACTTCAGCGGCTCTCTAAGTAAACCTGCTGGCAGCACGCCCGAAGCAGGGCTTGGGGATAAGAGGCTGGCTACCCCTTTGTCAACAGCTGTGTCCGGCATAGCTGCGAAGAGATCCAGAGGTGACGGGGACCGAGTAGACGGGTTGGTCATGTCGGAGGGTCTAAGGTCGGAGGATCTGGATCCTGACGTGGGCCTAGATGAAGATCTCGAGGAAGGCGAGATTGCAGAACAAGAGGACCAAGCGAGGGTGGTCCGTGTGTTTCATAGAGAGGAGTTGTCGGCTCTCATTGCGGAGTCACTTAAGGCGCTTAATATGCCGCCTGAAGGGCCACCCGAGGACACTGTTCTGGAGGATCCTCTGTTGCAAGCTTTTTGGAAGACTCAAAGGGCTTTTCCCATTCATAGAGTGTTTAAAGAAATGATACAGGAAGAGTGGGACATGCCAGAGGCCACGCTTAAGGGTTCTAGAGTTATGGCGCGTCTTTACCCTCTGGTGGACCAGGAGAAGGAGTTGTTTAGGTCGCCTAGGGTAGATGCAGCAGTGTCGGCAGTTACTAAAAAGACCACAATTCCAATAGAAGGTGGTGCGGCGCTCAAAGATGCGCAGGATCACAAATTGGAGACCTTGTTGAAACAAGTCTTTGAGGTAAATGCCCTCTCTTTACAGGCGTCGATTTGCGGAGCCTGGGTGGCGAGGGCTTGCCTACACTGGGTGCAGTGGATTCAGGGGGGGGGGCCATACGGAGGGTGCTGACAAGGAGGCCTCCAGACTAGAATCCAGGGCAGCTTATCTGGCCGACATTCATTATGACCTTATTAGGGGGTTAGCAAAGAATACAGCTTCGGTGATAGCAGGGCGGTGATGTCTTTGGCTGCGTAATTGGGCAGCTTACGGCCCCTCTAAGGCACGGTTAAGTAAGCTTCCCTCCAGGGGGAAACTGTTGTTTGGTGAAGATTTAGATAAATTGGTGAAGGACTTGGGAGAGTCCAAAGGCGGGAGATTGCCGGAGGACAAGCAGAAGCTGGGACGGCCCACTCCCATGTTGCGAGGCCAGCAACGGGACTTTCAATGTTTCCGTTCCCCTAGTTTTGCCCCAAATCAGCGGGGCCGGTTTCCCGGTAGGAACCAGGGGATTTAGAAGAGCAGGCAGTGGGTTTGCGGCCTCTTCCGCTTCCTCAAATTTCAAAAAAGCACTATGAAGTGAGGGGTGCCCAGTTGGGGTTGGCTCCCATAGGGGGTCGATTACGGGAGTTTTACCCTGCCTGGGGCCGAGTCACATCAGATTAGTGGGTATTGGAGGTGGTCCGAGAAGGTTATGCGTTAGAATTTCAGAGGCCGGTAACCGACTCGTTTGTTCAGTCCCCGTGTAGATTGGATGCAAAATGCAAAGTAGTTGGGGAGACAGTTCAGGGACTGCTCTCTCTCAAAGCAATCGTGCCGGTTCCCCACGCCCAGTTAGGGTTCGGTCAATCATTTATTTCATAGTCCCGAAAAAGGAAGGAACGTTTCGGCCTATTTTGGATCTCAAGCGAGTGAATCGGTGTCTCAGGGTGTCTCATTTTCGCATGGAGACCCTCAGATCCGTTATAACAGCGGTACAAAAGGGGGAATTTGTAACATCTTTAGACCTTTCGGAGGCGTATCTTCATATTCCGATTCGAAAGGAGCATCAGACGTTTCTCAGGTTTGCCGTACCGATGGGACATTTCCAGTTCCGGGCTCTTCCCTTTGGCCTGGCTATGGCACCACGTACGTTCACCAAGGTGATGGTAGTAGTGGCAGCAGCCTTGCAAAAGGAAGGAGTGTTAGTACACCCTTATCTGGACAATTGGTTGATCAGAGTGAAGTCCCGAGAAGAGAGTGTGTTAGCTACAGCCAAGGTGCTAGCGTTTTTGCAGAGTCTCGGCTGGGTAATGAACATGTCAAAGAGCAGGTTGGAACCGTCTCAGGCTTTAGAGTACCTGGGGGTGTGGTTCGATATGAGAGCGGGATGGATTTTTCTTCCACAGCAGCGGGTGCTGGGACTCAGGAGGTTGGTCACGCAGTTTCTCGCCAAGCAGGGCCCCTCGACCTGAGATTATCTGCAGTTGCTAGGGACCATGGTGGCGATGCTCGAGTTGGTTCCATGGGCGAGAGCCCACATGAGACCGTTGCAGAGGGCGCTGTTGAGAAGGTGGTCACATCAGAAGGATCAACTGTCGCAACGGCTTCCGTGTCCGCCGCTGACACGCGAGGTGCTTCAGTGGCGATTGCGTCCAGGGGTTCTGGAGAAAGGGATGCCCTTGAACTCGCCGGCATGGATGTCTCTGATGACAGATGCCAGCCTTTTGGGCTGGGGGGCTCATTTTCAGGGACAATTTGCGCAGGGGCAGTGGTCTGGACTGGAGAGGAGTTGGTCGATCAACAGGCTGGAGTTGAGAGCGGTGGCTCTGGCATTGCAAGAGTTTCATCTGGCACTTCGAGGGAAGACCATTCGGGTGTTTTCGGACAATGCGACCGCAGTGGCTTACATTAACCGTCAGGGAGGCACCAGCAGCGTGGCACTGGAAGCTGAGGCCGAGAGCTTGTTGCTATGGGCCGAGGACAATCTGGTAGCCTTGTTGGCAGCTCATGTGGCAGGGGTAGACAATGTGGAGGCCAACTTCTTGAGTCGGGTACGGGTAGACCCGGAAGAGTGGGTTCTACATCCCGACGTATTCGCGATGCTAGTGCGTCAATGGGGGACTCCGGTGATGGATCTCATGGCGACTTTCCAGTCGGCAAAGGTAGAACGCTTCTTCAGCAGAAGACGGGAGAGAATGGCCGAAGGCTTGGATGCTCTTATACAGGAGTGGCCGGAGGAACAGCTCCTTTACGTGTTTCCACCTTGAGTGCTGATTGGACGGGTGCTTCAGCGCATAGAACGCCACAGGGGTCTGGTGATTTTAATAGCGCCAGATTGGCCCATGAGGCCATGGTACGCGGACCTAGTAAGGCTGTTGGTAGAACAACCGTGGAAGCTCCCGGCTCAAAGGGATCTTCTAACGCAAGGGCCCCTGTGCATGCCTCAGGTAGATCGATTCTCGCTTACGGCTTGGCTCTTGAGAGGGCTAGGATGAGGGTGAGGGGTTATTCGGCGGGAGTGATTTCCATCTTGCTGAAAGCCCGGCAGCGGTCCACTTCATTGGCTTATGTTAGAGTCTGGCGTGTGTTTGAGGCTTGGTGTGAGGATAAAGGTTTCGTTCCCTTAAAGGTGTCGGTTCCGCAAGTCCTATTGTTCCTGCAGGATGGTTTTCAGAAGGGCTTGGCGGCTGCTACATTAAAGGTGCAGCTCGCGGCATTGTCCTGTTTTCGGGACAAAGTGCAGGGCGAATCGCTCGGGGTACATGCAGATGTTAAACGCTTTTTATGAATGGTAACCCTGTTGCAGCCGCCGAGGAAGCAAATAGTTCCGACGTGGGATCTCCCTTTGGTGTTAGGGGCGTTAGGGAGGGCCCCTTTTGAACCATTGGTGAAAGCGACTCTAAAGGATCTCACTCTGAAGGTGGTGTTCTTGGTGGCGATTGCTTCAGCGAGACGGATCTCAGAATTGCAAGCGCTATCCTGCCAAGAGCCCTTTCTGGTCTTCCTTGATAATAAGGTGGTGTTGAGGATGGTGCCCTCTTTTTTGCCAAAGGTGGTTTCGGTTTTTCATGTGAATCAGGCAGTGTCATTGCCGGTGTTTGCGGCACAGCGCGAGGGTCAGACTGCGAGGCAGTTGCATCTCTTGGATATTCGGCGAGCGTTGAAGAGGTATATCCACAGGACGGCCTGTTTCCGTAGGTCGGATAGGCTGTTTGTGTTGTATGAAGGAGCAAGAAAGGGCGAGGCGGCGTCTAAAGCTTCGTTGGCTCATTGTTTGAAGGAGACAATCGCATCGGCGTACCTGTTGAAAGGCCGGGTGGTTCCAGATGGGCTGAGAGCTCATTCCACGGGGGCACAGGCAGCCTCTTGGGCGGCATAAAGTCTGGTGCCAGTGGCAGAGATATGTAAGGCGGCAACCTGGTCGTCTTTACATTCTTTTGTGAGGCATTACTGTCTGGATGTTCAGGCAGAGAAGGACATCTGTTTTGGATCGGCGGTGCTTCAGGCTGGTCTAGCAGGGCCCTCCCGTTGAATCCATTCACTGCTCTGTTACATCCCCAGAGATTCCGGGACTAGACTGGAGGGATGATCAGGAAGATTAAATTAGACTTACCTGCTAATTGTAGTTCCTGGAGGAACTCCAGTCTAGTCCCGTATCCCGCCCGGATCTGTGAGTAAACTGCGGCCTGAAGCAGAACCAAGGTGACAGGTAAGCGTCGCAGGTGGCTGTGCTGCGCTGCGTTCTCAGTATTTTGGTAGGCAGGTAGTTTAGGGGAGTGTTTTGGGGGAGGGCTCGACATCCCTGGCAGGGTAGGGAAGGTGGACCTCAGCGAGCACGGCACGTTTCAAAGTTTATGTACATAGTTGGCATGGCGCCCTTCAGGGGTCAACTGGCCGGTTAGGTTGTTGATTATGATTTAGTTTGCTACTTAATGGTTGCTCCGGTGCGTCTGCTTTGTCAATAGGTAACTGGTGAAAGGAGGCGGTTCCGGGGCTTATATACCAGTGAGGCCATAAGAATGACAGTTCTCAGTCCCCAAGCTGCTGGAAGAGGATGACAACCCAGAGATTCCGGGACTAGACTGGGGTTCCTCCAGGAACTACAATTAGCAGGTAAGTCTAATTTAATCTTAGTGTAGCTGGGTTTAAAAAAGGTTTGGACAAGTTCCTGGAGGAAAGGTCCATAAAGCATTATTAAGAAGGGACCCAGGATATCAATGCTTGACCCAGTACAAGCATTGTGGAACCTGTGTCTTTTGGGGAAACTGCTAGGTACGTATGACCTAGATTGCTGGGCTTGATGGACCTTGGTCTGACCCAGTATGGCATATCTTCTGTTCTTATACTTGTGAGCACAGCTGAAAGATGGTGAGTTTTAAAACAGTGCAGAGGCCTTTAAGATTAGTTGCTGTGTTAAATCTTCCATAGCAGGAAAGGAAAATTTACTGCAGTCTAATTTACACAGCGTTGATGGTAACATCATGTCATCCTTCTCAAAAACACAGGTGCTTCATAAACATTTTACTACTAGAAATTAAACTTAGCAGGTTTCAAAGCATATCTTGACATCCTGCAAAATTAATATATTCTAATAAATTCAGGAGCATCATAGATTTACAAAACATTATAGAGGCTGTCTGTGCAAAGTTATGAGAAGTGTGCGCATATGGGATTAATACATAGAAACAGAAAAAATGACGGCAGATAAAGACTGATTAGGTACCTGCTCTACTCTTAATATGGTTTTAGTTCTTCAGGTGTGCTGACTTTGTAAGGATTAGGTGATGTATATAATGGGTAGGGCCTGTGGAACTTTAATACGTATATGTGGCATTGATTGATCATCAGTGGAGAAGACTGAGTTGGAGAAGTGATGATGGATGTTATTCAATTTCTAGTCTCCTGGTGAGATTCGGTATAATTTTGATTGAGCTGGATAAGTAAGTAGAAAGTGTCCTGTTTCTGTTTGGATAAAAGGGTTCTTTTGTGATTTGTGGTATGTAATATTAAGCAATATTTTCTTGTTTTTCAGTCTGATCCCCTTGAAACAGCTGACGCAAAATGCAAGAAAAGATGTCTGAGTGGGCGTCGGGATTTTTTTTTGGCCTGCTTTTTTAGGACGGAGGTCATGTGCCATTTGTGAATCATTTATGAATTATAGTATATGAATTCTGAGTAATGCTGTAAGAATGTGTTTGTGTAATGTATTATGGCCATTGAACTCTGTTTATGGACAGACCGTTGATGTATTTAACTCTTTGCTTCATCTCAGCTCGCCGGAAGGTGATAACTGAGAATTTGCTGAGTTTTCTGAGGTTTGCTTTCCACCTTGCTATTTGATTGCTGTGCAAAAGATTACTGCAATATGGTTAATTAAGTAAAGCCAATTATCTTATTGCATGAAGTATCATTGCTTGGCTTTGATAGGGACCCATAATTATATTGTTTGGCACCGATGATTGAACATTGTCTTCACTATGGACATAATTTTGATCAATTGCGATGGCACATATTGGACCATGTCCCAGCTGATCCAAGAGGAGGCAATCGTACTTTCAGATTGCAAAAATTGGAACAAAGGTGGATCTTCATGCTGAACACTGTTCATCCGGCAGGTTTAAATGCTCAGATGGAATGGTATACGATTATGTGATTGTCATTTTTGTCCTATTAGAACTTTGGACATGAGCACTCAGCCAATCAGATTTGGAGGTTCCCTTGACAGTAGGGCATTCCCCTTTCTGATAGGCTGCTTCATGAATTTGATTCATTTTTGATTGGCTTTAAGTTTTGGTTACGTCAGTATCAATGTCAGACGCCGTTTCTTTATATCTTGGATGGTTTTTCTGTTTGGATTTATTGAAGCTTCTACAACTACTGGAATTCCATTAACCTGATGCAGGGTCGGCGTGTTGAGACCTGAAACGTGACACGTCGTTATTCTGAATTCCCTGGCAGTTTTGAAAGCTCGGTGAAAAAAGCTAAGTGTTTAAAGTTGCTCACTTATTTATAATCTTATTAAAAAGGAGAGGCCACAGCGAGGGGACGGATTCCATTCTGCCCACTTTTGCGGGGCAGCTCCAACAAAAAGATAAAAAGTTAAAAAGAGAAATTCATCAGTAAAAGTCAGAATTTTCCTTTGATTCGTTATAGTATTCTGACTGTGGGATTTGTTTTTTGACTGTGTCTTACAGTGGCTTTGGAGTACAGAGTCAATTGGAGACTTTCAAGGCCAAAGTTTGCACACTGCGACATCTGAGGTCACAAATGGTACAGCATAACAAAGAAGAGCTTGCAGGCGTCAGAGGTAAGATTCTGTCCACACTGGGGGAGGGATGGGGGGTCTCTCTCTTCCCTAAGGTCCTGATATCCTTTAAGCATATTGTAGTAATGTCTCCATGAGTCACATGTTGATGATACTGCCTGTGCAATGTACCAACCCTTCATAGTGTAATGCCTGTATACCTACTGTTGCTATATGACAGATATCACCAAGGTCTCCAATGTGGTCAGATGCAATCAACCAATATATATAGGTGTATTTTCCACTTGGACCAAGACCTCTTACTTTGGCGTGTGGTCCCCAGTGGTCCAGGTTAGAACCAACTCAGCACTACCAAGGTGCAACAACTAACTTTTCCATGCCTCCTGTCATAGAGGCCAGGAATACTGTGGCCTGTGTGTATTATCATTGGTTGCCTGGAAAAGGGAGCCCTTCCATGTAAGAGCACCTACATCATGTAGGTGGTAGTAAAACAGCTCTGCGCAAAAGATCCACTGTTAACTGAGCACAAGCTATACCATTGAGAGAAATGAGCAGCTATTAGCATGGCAGCAATATCCAAAGACCGAACTGTCTGTGAGGGTGTAGTTTCTGGGAACTCGACTCCTACCTAGCTACCTATCACAACTGACCATCACTGGCCACAGTTCTGAGCAATGTTCATTTCTCTGGCAACAGGTGCCACACACAAGCCCACTCTCTTATGTTGGGTGTAGAATATTTTTATTTATTTTTTATAGGATTCATTAACCATGTTTATGAAGATATTCACCCAAGGCAGTGTACAACAGACAACTTACAATAACAAAATGACCCCATATCAACATAACAGACAGTTTAAAAAGTGAGATAAACTTGAAGGAAGGCATTAATAGATAGCAATATCCAGTAATATCCACCTTAAAACAGCATAATAGATGATGGGATTCTGGGGGCATGTCAAGATGGCAGCTGCTTGAGTGGAACACTGAGCTTTTGTTTTCCATTGGCAAGAGGAAGGCAAAGTCTAAATCGGGGAAACAGCCCTTGAGCACCTCTACACATCTATCCAAGGGTCCAATGGATCAATTTGTGCAGAGTTAGCCAGTAACGGCAAGCTCCGGTGCAGTTCCAGCTAGGTCTATGCCGCGGTCAGTGGACCCAATGTTTTCAGTGGATTTGGAGGTCACTCTTTCCCTGGACAGTGCTTCCCCACTCAATCTCCTGCTTCAACAGCCCCACTGCTGTCTAGCCTGGTGGGCCTTCTCCTGGAAGTCGGTGTACTGGGACCTTCTCTTCAAGGATGGCAACAGCAGTAGCTTCCGAGAATCCTGTATCACCGGTGTCTCCAGTGACTGCTTCAGTAGAGGTTGCGAGTGGGAGTGAGCCTAGCACTCAAGAAGGTGTCTTGGATGGAGTTTCTCCTGTTGCTCACTTGGTTCTTCCATTTCCGGTGCAGATACTGGCAAGACCCGTGGTTTTTACTTTGAAGTCTCTTTGGGACGCAATAGTCAATTTGACTAGTGTGATGTCAAGCCAGACTCAGCCGTTATCTCTTTTTTTTTTTCCCCCTCGGCCCCCTCCTTTGGAACTCTCTTTCACCTGAATTCCGCCTGGAACTTTCTTTCCCCCCATTTCAAATCTCTATTAAAAACCCATCTATTTTCTATTGCTTTTGACCTTCCACCCACCATCCTCTAGGTATTTTCTGCCTGGCTTTTCTTACCTCTCCCTCTTCTCTGTCAGACGTTCTGTCCTTTCCTCTTTTAGTCTATCCATTCCTGTCAATTAATGGCGTTCTTTTTCCTTTCCATCTCTCATAGTATACAACATTTATTATAAACCGCCAGATACTTCAGTCCAGCGCGGTATATCAAGAACCTTAACAAAAATAAAGATAAAGATACAAGACCAAGCTACTACTGTCTCTGTCTTCCATAGCCGATCATGCGGTGAGAATTTCCTCTGTGACTCCCAAGCTGCTTTAATGAAAGACCTTTCCATGGCTCAGGCCAAGTTGGAAGCATTGGCGAACCATTCCAGATCTTCCAACCCTTGATTTATAAATTTTTCTAAATCTCCTGTCATCTCTGCTAAGGAGATGTTCAGGAGATATGTTATGAAGTCTTGGGAGTGTCCAAGGACATGGTGCCTCCCCTAGCCCGTGTTTATTATCTTCCAGTTGGAAGGGCCGTTTCGACTGTGCCACTGGTATCAATGGACTCCCTAAATGTTTAGACACTATTAGAAAAGTCACAAGTGGAGGTGGTTTCACCTGCAACTCTTTTGGTCACCTGCGCTTTGAAACCTGATAGAGACTGGCTTCTTCAACTCTTCTTTAAAAAACAGAATATCCCTTTCCTCGGTTGTACTGTACGAGTTTTCCCTGATGGCCCGGGACATTCAGAAATGGTGAAGAGAATTTCTATTGTTAAAACCAGGTTTTCTTCAAATGGGAGGACTTTTTTTTTAAATACCCATATAAATGCTTGGTTAGGTATGATTCTGCTAATTATATGTTCTATCAACCGTCGGCATTATCCACATTCATACTGGCTAAGCAGGTTCCCATTTTAACGTTTATGTAATGTTGGCATGTCACTTTAGGTTTAGGTCTGTTAGGAGCACTCAGGCAGCTTATTTTTCCTTTTGCCCTAGGCTAGGTTTAAGTTTCTTTGTATCGTGTATAATGACTAGCCTTCCTCAATTAGTGGGCTAGTGGGAACTAATACTTTGGTTATTTCCTTTGTAATTATTTTCAGACATTGGATAAAATTGTATCTGTGTTATATTTCCTTATCTCAAACAAATATATACTTGAATGTAATTTATTTATTTAGGAATGCTTATTTGCAAATGCAATGTGTGCCTTCAAGTCAGTCCTGACCCCTGGCGACCCAGAAGCTCCTGGGCTTTCTTGGCAGTGTGACTGGAAGTAGATTGCCAGGCCTTTCTTCCGAGGCAGTGGAGGGTTAAGTGACTTGCCCAAGGCCACAAGGAGTGCTAGTGGGAATCGAACCCTGGTTGCTTGGTTACCAAGCCAGTGCTCTCACCACTAGGCTGCTCCTCCACTCCACTCTACTTTAATTAGTATAAATTCAATAAAGATTAAATTTAAAAAATACACCACATAGTAGAACATTAAAATAATAGAAATATGATATAATGTCAGCAGAATATAAATGATATATAGATTTGGAGTCTTTATCCGGATATGTGCTGCCTAAAGGTTTGAATATTAACCCCTGACGTTTAGGGAATGAGGACTGGATATTAAGTGGAGGCAGCTAGAGCAGTTTAGGGAATAAGGACTGGATATTAAGTGGAGGCAGCTAGAGCAGTTTAGGGAATAAGGACTGGATATTAAGTGGAGGCAGCTAGAGCAGTTTAGGGAATAAGGACTGGATATTAAGTGGAGGCAGCTAGAGGAGTTTAGGGAATAAGGACTGGATATTAAGTGGAGGCAGCTAGAGCCATTGCTGCTGAAAGCTGAATATTCAATGTCAGCTCCAGATCAGGCCACCGGCACTGAATATCCAGGTCTGCTGCCGAAGCAGGAAGCTAACTGCACAATGACAATATTCAGCTTCAGCGGTGAAAGTTAGAACTGCCTTTACTGTGCTTAACTTTCGCTGCCAAGGGATAACCGGGCAGCATCTGAATATCACTTTTGAGCAGTTATCCCCGGGTACTGCCCATGTAATGCCCCAGAACACCCAATGCAAACTGCTTAGCTTTGGGGCGCCGAGCAGCGGCACACGCAGATATTCAGCGGCACCACTAACTATCCCCCTTAGTGGCATTTACAAGGTTTGCAGGTATGTAACCATCTAAACGCCTCTCAATAGAAACACAGAAACATGGCTAAGAGGAAGGTAAAGTCTAAATCAGAGAAGCAGCCCTCAACCACAAGGCCTATCTAGTCTGCCCTTCCATATCACCCACTACAACAGTCCCCTTCTTTCCTTTAGAGATCCTCTGTGTTTGCAGGTATGTAACCATCTAAAAGCCTCTCAATAGAAACACAGAAACATGGCTAAGAGGAAGGAAAAGTCTAAATCAGAGAAGCAGCCCTCAACCACAAGGCCTATCTAGTCTGCCCTTCCATATCACCCACTACAACAGTCCCCTTCTTTCCTTTAGAGATCCTCTGTGTTTGCAGGTATGTAACCATCTAAACGCCTCTCAATAGAAACACAGAAACATGGCTAAGAGGAATGAAAAGTCTAAATCAGAGAAGCAGCCCTCAACCACAAGGCCTATCTAGTCTGCCCTTCCATATCACCCACTACAACAGTCCCCTTTTTGCCTTTAGAGATCCTCTGTGTTTGCAGGTATGTAACCATCTAAACGCCTCTCAACAGAGACACAGAAACATGGCTAAGAGGAAGGAAAAGTCTAAATCAGAGAAGCAGCCCTCAACCACAAGGCCTATCTAGTCTAGTCTGCCCTTCCATATCACCCACTACAACAGTCCCCTTTTTGCCTTTAGAGATTCTCTGTGTTTGCAGGTATGTAACCATCTAAACGCCTCTCAACAGAGACACAGAAACATGGCTAAGAGGAAGGAAAAGTCTAAATCAGAGAAGCAGCCCTCAACCACAAGGCCTATCTAGTCTGCCCTTCCATATCACCCACTACAACAGTCCCCTTTTTGCCTTTAGAGATCCTCTGTGTTTGCAGGTATGTAACCATCTAAACGCCTCTCAACAGAGACACAGAAACATGGCTAAGAGGAAGGAAAAGTCTAAATCAGAGAAGCAGCCCTCAACCACAAGGCCTATCTAGTCTGCCCTTCCATATCACCCACTACAACAGTCCCCTTTTTACCTTTAGAGATCCTCTGTGTTGGTCCCATGCTTTTTTGAATTTAGATACTGTCCTCATCTCTACCACCTCCACTGGGAGACTATTCCACGGATCCACCACTCTTTCCATAAAGAAATATTTCCACATATTACTCCTGAATCTATCCCCCTTCACCCTCATCCCATGTCCCCTCGTAGCAGAGCTTGCTTTCAATTAAGAGGCTTTCTTCCTGTGCATTTTTGCCACGGAGGTATTTAAATGTCTCAATCATATCACCTCTATCCCGCCTTTCCTCTAAAGTATACATATTAAGATCCTTAAGTCTGTCCTCATATGCTTTATAACGAAGACTACTAATTTATTTAACTGTATCTATATCCCGCTTTTCACCGGGTCAAAGCGGTGGGATAAAACTACTTGGTCCGATTCTCTTTAACATCTTTGTTAGTGATATAGCGGAAGGGCTGTCGGGTAAGGTTTGCCTTTTTGCGGATGATACCAAAATCTGCAATAGAGTAGACACCCAGGAAGGTGTAGATAACATGAGAAGGGATCTAGCTAAGCTTGAAGAATGGTCTAGAATTTGGCAGCTGGGATTTAATGTTAAAAAATGTAAGGTCATGCATTTGGGCTGCAGCAATCCAAGGGAGCAATACAGTATAGGAGGTGAAGTACTTTTGTCCACTAAAGAAGAGCGGGACTTAGGCGTGGTTGTGTCTGATGATCTTAAAGTAGCTAAACAGGTAGAAAAGGCAACGGCAAAAGCTAGAAGGATGCTTGGGTGCATACGGAGAGGAATGGCTAGCAGAAAAAAGGAGGTGATAATGCCTCTGTATAAGTCTTTGGTGCGACCTCATTTGGAGTATGGTGTGCAATTCTGGAGACCGCACCTTCAAAAGGATGTGAACAGGATGGAGTCGGTGCAGAGGGTTGCTACTAAAATGATTAATGGGCTTCATTATAAAACATATGAGGACAGACTTAAGGATCTTAATATGTACACCTTAGAAGAAAGGCGGGATAGAGGTGATATGATTGAAATGTTTAAATACCTCTGTGGCATAAATGTTCAGGGAGAGAGCCTCTTTCAATTGAAAGCAAGTTCTGCTACGAGGGGACATGGGATGAGGGTGAAGGGAGATAGATTAAGGAGTGATATGCGGAAATATTTCTTTACAGAAAGAGTAGTGGATCCATGGAATAGTCTCCCTGTGGAGGTGGTAGAAATGAGGACAGTAACTGAATTCAAAAAAGCATGGGACCAACACAGAGGATCTCTAAAGGTAAAAAGTGGACTGTTGTAGTTGTTGTTATGGAAGGACAGACTAGATAGGCCATGTGGTCTTTTTCTGTCATCATGTTTCTATGTTTCTACTAACCATTTTAGTAGCCACCTCTGTACAGACTCCAACCTGTTCATATCCTTTTGAAGGTGCGGTCTCCAGAAATGCACACTATACTCCAAATAAGGTCACACCAGAAACTTATACAGAGGCATTATCACCTCCTTTCTTCTGCTGGCCATTCCTCTCCTATCAGGCCCTAAGAGCATAAGGATAATTGAGAGTGAATTTTAAATAATAATTTTTGAATTTTTAGCCTACCTTTTCAAATGATACTCAAGGCACTTCCTGTACTAATTTTGGGGACTTACTGTGCACTACCAGTGCAGTAAAACATACCCCTAATTGCACTATAGGTAACAATACATTAAGTTATACCTATTCAGGTGGCATTAACTGCAAGGCACAGTCCCCTCCTATTCTCCGCCCTGTTCTATATTAGCATGCATTAACTGCGTGGCACCACGTTAACAGCTAATGAACCTTAGTGAAAAGGCTCACAGGGAGTATCAGTGAAAGATATAGAATATGGCCTTTCTCTAGTCACTGGTGGATTAGCAGACATTTCACAGCTGTTCTAGAGAACACATCCTTCAGTGAATGACTGAAATAAGGAAGAACATTCCATGTTACTGTTTAGCAATTTCTCCTTTGCACTCTGAAGCATTATGTATTCTACCCACTTAGTCACAAATGGACACAAAGCTCTTTCCCCTGTCTTGGCCTAATTGAATGCTATTCTGGGCTTTTACAGAGAGGAGCAGAAAACTCGCTGCCCTTTTCTGCAGCCTCTGTCTCATCACAGCTTGTCACCAAAGCCAGACTAGATGCTAGAAACATCAAATGCAGCACTTTCAGTAGCCGTAATTAAATCAAACTTGTACTGCAATATTTAGAGTCCTTGGCTTTGGGTTATAATCTTGTCTTATTGACAGTCACTTGGAATGAAAACAAAACAAAATATTATTTCCTCTTTTTGAGTTACAAAAGAGGCGCTTTGGAATTTTACATTAGCCTAGTTAAGATTTTGTTTCTTTCTTAAAGACATCTGATTTCCTTCTTTGTTTTTTTAAGCTCTTCCAAAGACGTGCTCTCACCAGGCAGGTTTATATAATCAAACAGCTCTTTTGTTCTGGTAATAGATGGAAATCTCTAATTTAGGTCCTGATTTTCTCATTCTTTGTCTATGGGCAAAATGAATGAAGCGCTGACTATGTTATGCGATCCGAGTAGGAATATATGATGAGGGTGAAGGGAGATAGATTCAGGAGTGATATGCGGAAATATTTCTTTACGGAAAGAGTAGTGGATCCATGGAATAGTCTCCCAGTGGAGGTGGTAGAGATGAGGACAGTAACTGAATTCAAAAAAGCATGGGACAAACACAGAGGATCTCTAAAGGTAAAAAGTGGACTGTTGTAATTGTTGAAATGGAAGGACAGACTAGATAGGCCATGTGGTCTTTTTCTGTCATCATGTTTCTATATATGAGTAGTGCAAAAAGTTGAATTTATTGTATACTCAGCTTTCTGCATTGACATGGTGTCTTCCCATGATCACTGTCCTTTATTTCATTAGGGCCGCCTCCTTTATTTATTTATTTACTTGATATACCACTTTTTCCATAATTTAATAAAGTGGTTTACAATTAATTAATAATACAAAATATAAAAGGGGCTTATTACAGATGTGACAGAAGACAAAATCCAGGGCATGTGGAGGACAATTTTACAACAGGGCACTTGGGTTAAGTGGGTGGGTAGATAGGCATCCAATTATTTTATAAAATAATAGCATGAATCCTGCATAAATTGCAGCTACATTCAGGTGCTGACATCATGCCTGCTTGAGAGCAGGTGTAATGTCTGTGCCTAGATTATTGAAGCACACGTGTAAATTAAGGCTCTGTCATCCTTTCATCCTTTTCTAAGATCACTAAGGAAGAAACCACTCATCTTCTGTCTTCCTCAAAATTTACTATCTGCTACTCTGATCCCATTTCCAAACATCTACACCACTCCATCTCCTCCACTGTTGTACCTTCCATCTGTCATATCCTCAATCTATTGCTTTCTGCAACTGTTCCTGCAGCTTTCAAGCATGTTGTGGTTACACCTTTCTTCAAGAAACCATCCCTTCATTGTACCTGTCCTGATTATCAACCTCTCTCTCCTCCCCTTTATTTCTAAATTACTTGAATGTCTGGTTCATTGCTGCTGTCTTGACTTTCTTTCCTATGGATCCTACATTCTACTGAGACAGCTCTTGCCAAAGCCTCCAATGACTTGTTTCTCGCCAAATCCAAGGGCCTTTACACGATCCTCATCCTTCTTTCTGTTGCTTTTGACATTGTTGATCACCAACTTCTACTTGATACCCTGTCATTGCTTGGATTTAGGGGTTCTGCCCTCTCCTGGTTTTCTTCCTCGCGCTCTCTCACTACACTTTTATTGTATGTTCTGGTGGATCCTCTTCTACTGCTATCCCGCTGTGTCGGTGTACCCCCATGGCTTTGTCTTAGGACATCTCCTTCTATCTCTCTACACTCAGCCCCTTGGTACAGTCATCTCTTCCCACAGTTTTCAGTAACATCTCTAAGCTGATGACTCCCAGATCTACCTCTCTACACCTGAAATCTCTCTGGGTATCCAGGTCCGGATCTCTGCCTGCTTATCTGACATTAGTGCCTGGATATCTCACCGCCATCTGAAATTGAACATGGTAAAGACTGAGTTCCTCATCTTTCCCTCCAAGCTCACATCCCCCCTTCCTCCTTTCTCTATTTCTGTATATAACACTCTACTCCTCCCTGTTTACTTGGTTTGCAATCTTGGGGTCATCTTGGACTCCTCTTCCTCTCCTCCAGATACATCCAATAGATAGCTAAAACCGGCAGTTTCTTTCTTTACAGTATTGGCAAAATTAGTCCCTTCCTTTCTGAACACACTACTAAGACCTTTATCTATTCTTCAGTAACTTCCCATCTAGACTATTACAATCCCTTCTTTGCTGGTCTTCCGCTGAATCGTCTCTCCCCATTTCAATCTGTTCAAGCCTCAGCTGCACGACTAATCTTCTGCCAGTGTTGCTATGCTCATGTTACCCCTCTTCTCAAGTCATTTCATTGGCTTCCTATCCATTTCCACATCCAGTTCAAACTTCTACTACTGACCTATAAGTGCCTTCATTCGACTGCTCCTCACTACCTTTCCTCTCTCCTCTCTCCCTACACTCATCCTCGGGAATTCTACTCTTCAGGGAGATCCCTTCTGTCTGTGCCTTCTCTTCCACTGCCATCTCCAGACTTCGGTCTTTCTACCTTGCTGCTACCTTAGTTGGTATGTGAGGATCCATCTGTGGCCCTGTTCAAATCCAGGCTAAAAACTCACTTCTTTGAGACTGCTTTTGAATCCTGATCCCCCAAATCTCCTTGTCACCTCTTATGTGTTTCCTTACCATTGCGCTAGATATCTCCTGCTGTCTGTCTTGATTAGACTATAAGCTCTTAGAAGCAGGGACTGTCTCTTACCTGTCTCTGTACAGTGCTGCATATGTTGTTGTTGTCAAGAGCCGTCAAATTGGTGTCGACTCATGGCGATCCTTTGGATAGCTGTCCTAAATTGTGTTCAGTCTTCAGTCAGGTGGCTCATTGTTGACAGACTAGAACCAGTAGCTGCTGTTATTGTATCAATCCACCTCATTGCCGGCCTTCCTCTTTTGTGTTGACCTTCTACCTTGCCAAGCATTATGTCTTTCTCTAATGATCTCTCTCTTCACACGATGTATCCAAAGTAGGAAAGTTGAAATCATGTCATCTGAGCTTCCAAGGAAAGTGTAGGTTTGATCTCCTTTAGTACTGACTGGTTTGTTCTTTGGGCAGTCTACAGTATTCGTTGCCAGCATCATAATTCAAAGGCATCAATTTTCTTCCTGTCTCTGTTTTTCACTGTCCAAGTTTCACATCCATATGACATTATTGAAAATGCTATGGCTTGAACAAGTCAAATCTTTGTATGGAGAGAGACATCTCTGCTCTTGAGAATCTTGTCTAGACCCTTCATAGCCATTCTACCAAGAGCAATATGTCATCGGATTTCTTGTCTGCTAGTCCTTTCTTTATTGATTGCTGATCCAAGTAAGTTAAAGTTGTCAACTAGCTCAATTTCTTCTCCATCAGTGATGAATTTATTGATTTTACCAGTTGTCATGATCTCTGTCTTCTTTGCATTAAGGTGCAGGCCCATTTTAAGACTATGTTCCTTGATCTTGAGAAGCAAATCTTTCAGATCGTCTTCACTTTCAGCCAGTAATGTGGTATCATCAGCATAGCGAAGGTTGTTGATGAGTCTTCCACCAATCTTCACACCTCAGTTGTCTTAATACAATCCTGCTTCTCTGATGATTTGTTCTGCATATAAATTAAACAGGTAGGGGGAAAGTATGCAGCCTTGTCGCACACTTTTGTTGATTTTAAACCATTCTGTTTCTCCTTGTTCCATTCAAACGGTTGCTTCTTAATCAATGTAAAGGTTGTGCAAGAGAACAATCAGGTGTTCTGGTATACCATTGCTTCTTAATGTGGCCCAGAGTTTCACATGGTTTACACAGGAGTTGGAGGAAATGCAAGTGGACTGTAATGAGAATGATTCATTATCATCTGAAGTACCTATGGATTGTATGTTGTGTTTAGCTGATGACACTGAATCCCTTTGCTAGTGTATATTGGAGAGCTGAGGGAAGACAAAGGAAAAGAGAATATTTTTCTTTGTTGAAGGAAGCTGCTATGTTTTTCTTTATCTGTTAAGCAGTTGCACTTTTGAGTAAAGAGTGTGAAGCTCAGCCAGCATACTTGTGTAAACAACCTTGAGCGAACAACTGAAGAATTATCCTGATGCTACCTGCATAGAACCTTTTGTTTGGGGAATAAATTTTGTTATCTTTGCCTTTACCTCTGGTTTCACGACTATTTCTTCTTAGAAGGCAAAAGAACTACCACTCCCAGCAGTCTTAGCTGGAGCAAAAATAGTTTATCCCACCTTCTATAAGGAGAACATAATGGCAACCCTAACCCTCTTAGCCTGAGGCGGAGGGCTAGGGCATGACAATATCTATGACCTTTGTTGTAAAGAACAATGCAAAAGACTCTTTGTGGGGTGTGTGGAACTGGACAATTTAGTTACTAATGGAAAAAACTGATGATCTGGGAATAATGCTCTCTTAGCCTTGCTAACAGCCTCCTGCATGTCTGGCCCGATGCCCTCCTGAAGAAACCACACTTAGACCCTAACCTACCTGCTTCATATAGGCCCATAGCCAGCATACCTTTTCTCGCAAAGATCATAGAGAAGGCTGTCCAAATCCAACTGCAGGAACACATTGATCAACATACACGCCTTGACATACATCATCGGTTTCACCCGCACCATAGTGCCGAAACCCTGTTAATCTCCCTACTGTCAACTCTCATCACTGAAATGGAAGGACCCAACACTGGCTTCATTCTACTCTTCCTAGACATTTCCGCAGTCTTCGACACAGTCTCCACTAGATGCTACTCAACCAACTCCACAGCATTGGAATAAAGGGCACACCCCTCGCTTGGTTCCATTCATACTTCTCTCAGCATACCTAGCAGATAAAAATTGGTCAGCTCACATCAGCCCCCTTCACTCTTCCTCAAAGAGTACCTCAGGGATCTGCTCTCTCCTCCTTACTCTTCAATATCTACATACAGCCCCTGTGCACAGCCATCCATAGACAACATCAAGGAAGGCTTTGCATTGATCTTCCTAGATATCTCCGCGGCGTTCGACTCAGTAGATCATGAACAACTCCTGATGAGACTCCATGCAAAGGGAATCCATGACCGCTCATGGGATTGGTGCAAGTCGTACCTTCAAGGCAGATGGCAGCAAGTTCAGATCGGCAACAAAACATCAGAACTCTTCCAACAAAGACAGGGAGTACCACAAGGATCGTCATTATCCGCACTATTTTTCAATATTTATATGCAGCCAATCTGCGACATAACCCGCTCCTTCGGCATATCCTGACTCATGTACGCAGACGATGTTCTGTTATTCACACCTATAACGGTCGCATGCCCAGATCTCAGAATGTTAATTAAGTGCTTCAATGCAATAACAGATTGGATCTTCAGTCAGAATCTATGTATAAATTTCAAGAAGACAGAAGTGCTATTTGTCACACGGAACAAAGACTTCTCCCCGCCATCAACACTAAAAGTTAGAGACGCAGAACGTCCGGTCAAATCCAACATACGCTATCTAGGAGTAATATTAGACTAACACTTGGACTTCAAAGACCACATCAAACGAACAGTAAAATCTATATACTTCAAAATCAAAACCCTCTGCCACCTGAGACCCATGATGGAAATCGACGGCTTTCGAACAGTTTTCCAAGCCCTAGTAACAACTCACTTTGACTACGCTAATATAATACTACATGGCCTCCCAAAGAATACCCTCAACACACTTCAGTTAGCCATGAATGCAGCGGCTCGTGTTCTGTGCGGAACATCCAGGAAGGACCACATCTCACCTATACTAAAAGAGCTTCATTGGCTCCCAATAAACTGTAGAATCTTATACAAAACCCTCCTCATTACCTTTAAAGCATTCAATAAGACATCACCCTCTTCAACCCTCTTCAATTGTTGATCTACTCATTCATACCCCCAATAACAGATCCAGAAGAGCTCTTGCAGAAAACACTCTAGTCATACCAAGCAATTCTATAAAACTTAACCAATCAACCATCAATAGGGCATTTACAAGTTATGCCCCCGGATGTTGGAACAAACTCCCTTCTAACATAAGAGTAATCAAAGACCTCACACAGTTTAGAAAAGCCATTAAACATCACCTGTTCCTCATGCACTTTACACAGCCTGGTGATCCCCCACCCCCCCACCCACACACTCACTCATATATGGCAATTGAAACTACATTCACAATAAAACTACAATCTAATTCTACCCCACACGATATTACAGCTCTCTAACTTTTCTTTACCAACAGAGTACAAACACGCTGTAAGCTAAACTTGACAGCAAAACCTTCTTACGAGCCCAACCTGTTAGCTACCTGTAGCTAAATCTCTCAAATGTATATAGTTTCCCCAGTTAATCCATGTTCAAATTCCTGTTTTATGTAAACGTAGGACTATTTGTATGTCCAAGTGTTTATTGTTTCGATGTAAACTGCACTGATGAGAAATAGCGCGGTATATAAGAATTGTTAAATAAATAAAAATAAATAAATAAAATCCAGAGCTTCTATTATTAGTTATCAAATCTATGCTGACAACATAATGATCTTCACTCCGTTCTCCACAACCGCCCCCATCTACTTCCAACTCATCGCCTGCTTCAAAGAAATAGTTCAAAAATCAAAAAAAACCCCACTCTACCCAAATAATACCAAAAACAAAAATAGAGTGAAAAAGTAAGAGCAAATAGTGTGTAATTGTTTTTTTGTCGGAAGGTAGCCAGGAGAATAGAATTACCCTCTTGAGGCTGTAACTTCCATTTTATTTGTTTTGTACTAAACCCTGTATAAAATTGCTAAAGGGTTAAAAGGAGGTAAAACCACCACAAGATGTCACCTCTTGCCAAAAACTTCATATATTTTAAAATGCAATCCAAAATTAAATGAAAAAACGTGGTACTTATCAAAGCCGCCGCTCCCACCAATGCGTATGTGGTTGTCAAGAGGGAACTTGCAGCGTCCACAGAAAAGTTTCAAGTCTCTCTCTCAAAGATCTTCTATGACCGAAGTCGAAGTCGCAGTAACTATCAAAGGGACACAGTACTGCGTTTCGGGCGAATATCCAAATTCTTACGCCCTGTATCAACGCTTTAAAGACGAAGACGCTGAAGTTTCAGTTTCACGGCAGTTCTTTAAAGCGTTGATACAGGGTGTAAGAATTTGGATATTCCCCTGAAACGCAGTACTGTGTCCCTTTGATAGTTACTGCGACTTCGACTTCGGTCATAGAAGATCTTTGAGAGAGAGACTTGAAACTTTTCTGTGGACGCTGCAAGTTCCCTCTTGACAACCACATACGCATTGGTGGGAGCGGCGGCTTTGATAAGTACCACGTTTTTTCATTTAATTTTGGATTGCATTTTAAAATATATGAAGTTTTTGGCAAGAGGTGACATCTTGTGGTGGTTTTACCTCCTTTTAACCCTTTAGCAATTTTATACAGGGTTTAGTACAAAACGAATAAAATGGAAGTTACAGCCTCAAGAGGGTAATTCTATTCTCCTGGCTACCTTCCGAAAAAAAAACAATTACACACTAATTATTTGCTCTTACTTTTTCACTCTATTTTTGTTTTTGGTCAAAGAAATAGTTAGCTGGCTCTAGCTCTACAACCTGGTAGTCAATTTCGGCAAGACTGAGATCCTACATGTCACAAGGGACCCCACCTTCACACCCCCATCATCCATCAAATTTGATAGCTTCAACCTACAAGTCAGGACACGTCAGATATCTTGGCATCACCCGGACCAGCATCTGGACTTCAAGGCCCACATCCGGAATATCATCAAGTCTGTTTATTTCAAACTCAGATCTCTATGCAACCTGCGCCCCCTCCTGTCCTCAGAACACTTCCGCTTGTTATGCCAAATCTCCATCATCCCCATCTTTGACTACTGCAACACAGTTTACCAGGGACTCCCCAAATCCACCATCTTCCACTCCAGCTTGCTCAAAACACCACCGTATGGACCATTTTCAGAGCCTCCAGACACACCCACATCACACTCATTCTAAAATCCCTTTGCTGGCTGCCAATTGCGTCTCGAATAAAATACAAAACTCTCATCATCATCCATAAAACTCGCCAACAGCTTACCTCCATGCACCCTTATCTGCAATCCCATGACCAACAGACCACAAAGACAAAGCACTCAGAACCAACTCAGCCTGCCATCACAAATCTGCAAGAGCACCCAGCACGCTCGCCGAAGAACCTATACACCCCTTCCCTTTGGAACTCACTACGACATTGAATTCAATCCCATCATATCTTCAGAAAGAAACTGAAGACATACCTCTTTCAGGAACACTTTGGTGCAGATCAGCCTACAGACCAACAACAGGTCAATCTAGCACACAACATCCCTTCCTTCCCATCTTTGCAAGTGCCCACCCTCTAACAATTCCCCCTCTGGCCCCTCCCTCTCAGGTAAATCCAAAGGCAATAACTCTACTGCCGCTGGAGACCACCCGACTATGCAATATATGACCACCTGATGTTCACCCCTTCACTTTTGCTGTTTATCACTACCCGTTTGCGCCACCGCTGTTAAACTGTACAAGGTGTCTTGTCCACTTTATAAGTTAACCTGCCCCCACCCCACTGTTAATCCCACCGTTAAAATGTTTAAGTTGTTTTGCTCACATGGCTTTATATATTGCCTACACGCTATTAACCCCACTGTTGCTTTTTGTTTTGACTGGTAGAAAAATGGTGTAACAAATCCAGTTAAATAAATAAATGCCTGAGCAAGTGCAGTTCATCCTGATACCATAGGGTATTCAGGTGAGCAGTAATAGCAATGGATTTTTCTGGTGTGAATCTATCTAATGCCAATAGTGGGGGCATTATATTCCTCACTGATGCTCCCTTTCATGACCAAACACTTTTCTCCAATGATAAAGAAGATGGTCTGTAAGTCTAAAATGAAATGATGTTAATAAAATGAAACATCTCTCTGCTGCTGCTCAGTATTTTGATCCACTAAGCAAAGACTTCCTGCGAAATGCCTCCTTCGATGAGTACCATCTCCTCCACTGAGGTATTCTTCCATAATCCTATGTCCGTTTCCAGTGAGGGATCCACTTTTGATCAATAATTAATTGCCAGTGCTTCCTCACATGATCAATTCTCTTCCATTGTGTCTTCCTTTCATAAACCATCGCTCCAGCCACCAAGACCCTGATCGGCATCGGGGAGGCGAGCAGGAAGGAAAATCCCTCCCCAATCGCATCCACAAGGCCAATCAGGCTCACTGGAACCCCTGGACACCAGCAATTTAAAAAAGAAGTGCCTCCAGGTGTTCCCATGCTTGGCGGGCCCATTCCTGAGGGCCTCACCAGAGGGCCCTTTGGTGTTGCCCTTAGAAGCGGGCAGAGGGAGAAATTGAGAGGACATGACCCAACCAACAAGGTGACTTCACCCTGAACCACACTCCCCAGCATGAAACTCTCCTAATTGTTGCCACCAAAGCCTCCCTCTTTGATACTTGAGGACTGCAGACACCAATCCAGCAAAAGCAGCACTTCCAGGTAAGCTGCCAACTTCACAGCTCAACATGCTGCTACACAATCTCCAACCTTACTTTATCATGTTACTACTGCTGCTTTTCCTTCTAACAACAACACACGTGCTTGCCTCTCAAAGTAATAACATTCCAATCCATCACAAACCTCGGCTTCCCATTTCAAATCCCTTCCTCAAAGCGCAACATGCAAAATCACCACCAGATTACTCAAAATCAATGCCACTAAGCAACAGAAACCAGACATCAAGCAGAAGCACTTACCAGATCCAATCAAATGTTCCCTCATCAACACACAATTCGCAACAACATCCACATGATTACCGACGTTATACATCTCAACAACACCAACCTTATGTGCATCACAGAAAGCTGGATCTCAGACTCGGACAATGTCCTACTCAATCAGTTAGTACCCCTGCACTACAAGCTTTTCAACTGCCCCAGACCATGAAAAGAGGTGGAGGAGTCCTAATATTAGCCAAAGAACCCCTGAACTTCACCACGATTAATTCACAATCTCTGCAAATTATAGATTTCCTCACTATTGCCAACAGTGAACATGCCATCTGCTTAGCATATCATGCATCCTCTTCTAACACAGAAGACCTATCAGACTTGTTTGAAGAAGCCTGCACTCACATATCATCTAACAAACTCTTCTTCCTCCTTGGTGATCTAAACCTCCCATCCACCTCTAAGAAACAAGCAAGTGCATTCATCAATGCAATTGAAGCTCTCCAACAATAACAGATAATTAATGCACCCACTCACTCTAGAGGATCAACTCTAGACCTCAATTTTGCACCTAATCATCTCCCCAAAGCTGACTTCCGCACCCAGATAGACCAAGTGCCATGGTCAGACCACTCAATAATATCACTTATTCTCCTGACCAGTATCCTAGATACATTACTCCCTGGTCTACAGCCACAAACTTGCCATTTCAAAGCATTCAGTGTGAAAACCTTCCTAGATGATGACCCTCCAATCCTAGTATCTGACCTTGTCGATTTGACAGCCTCATCCACTCCTGGAACTCAGAGATTAACAAAGCTGCCTCCTTCACCACAAGACACCACTTGACCCCATCTAACACAGCTCACCCGCCTTGATTCTCTCCTAAACTCAGAACCACCAGAAGAGAACTCAGACAAATTGAGAGAAGATGGAAACGCACTCAAGAAGCATCCACAAAACAGCAATACATGATCAAACAACGAGAATACACCAATCTGGTTATCAGCAGCAGAAAAGAATACTACACAAACAATTATGAAATCCCTCAACCGTCCAAGAGAATTCTTCTCCATTGTATTTACCCTCATCAAAGACCCCCTCAGCAACACTTCCCTCAAGCTCAAAAGATAAACTACACCCACAGATTATGGCCGACTACCTTCACAACAAGCTAATCTCTATGCTTCCTCAGTCCAAAAAGTTCTACATAAGCAGGATAAACCACCGCAAATTCACATTTGGGACTCCTTTAGATTAATTAATCAAAGAGAGCTCACTGACATTATTGAAAGCATCAATACCACTACCTCCCCTCTGGACCCCTGCCCAGTCTCCTGGATAAAATCCCTCCAGTCTGAATTCGCACCAATTATTCTGAAGATAGTCCACTCCTCCCTATCAGAGGGACACTTACCTTCTACCCTGAAACAGGCATCAATACGACCCATCCTAAAGAAATCATCAATGGATCAGACCAACCCTAGCTCATATTGATCAATTGCCAGTATTCCATTCCTCTCCAAGATAGTTGAAAAAGCTGTATAAAATCAAACTCAAGAACACATCAATACCCATGTTCCCCCTTGATCCATAATAACACGGTTTCCATCCTCAACATGGTATAGACACCCTATTCACAGCTCTTTTTGACACATTAATCAAGGGTCTAGACAAGCCACATTAAGGATTTATTATGATCTTTCTGGACATCAGTGCTGTATTTGATTCATTATCACACAACCTACTATTTACAAGGCTCAGCAACATAGGTCTCCATAAGAATACAAGAAATTAGTTCACTTCTTACCTCACTAACAGAATGCTCCAGGTAAACGTCAGTCATGACAAATCCAACCACTTCAGGCTAAAACAGGGCATATCACAGAGTTCAGCATTATCAGCCCTCCTATTTAACATCTACATTCAGCCTATTTGCAATATACTGAGGAAACTCAAAATGCATTTTCATCTCTATGCATCATGTTCTACATGCCCTTCCACACTTTCACCCCAAACTTCTCGATCATCTTTGATTACCTTACAGCCACCACAGACCGCCTCACAGAACTTAACCTAGCAGTAAATAACAGCAAGAGAGAGGCACTTCTGGTCACAAGAGAGTCCTCCTTCAAACCGCCTGAGAAACTCATGCTCCAAAATGCAGAGATCACGATAAAAAGCAAAGTCAAATACCTTGGCATAATGCTGGACCATAACCTCCACATGCTTTCTCATATCAAGAAATCAGTCAATTTAGCCTACATGAAATGCAAATCTCTCCAGCATTTACAACCTTTACTCCAAAACAATGACTTCAGAACAGTTTTTCAGACCATCATAACGTTCCATCTTGACAACGGCAACATATAATATCAAGGACTGCCAAAACAAGCACTATACCCACTTCAACTAATACAGAACACAACTGCCAAAATCTTAACGAGAACTTCAGGAAGGCAACACATCACACCAACTCTAAAGAGCTTTCACTGGCTACGGACAGCCAAAAGGACAAAATACAAGGTCATAACCACCATCTATAAAATCATCCATAACACATCCGCTCCCTGCCTGTAAGACATAATCAATAGAGCACCCTCAACAAGATCAGCAAATCAGAACCTTCTAGTCACCCCCCCTCCCCCTTCAAGACCAGGACCATGCAGCAAACAAGCAATAGAGCCTTTTCCCTGCTTGCTCCAATAATTTGGAACTCACTTCTGGAAGCTATCAGATCAGCACAGTCAACTCAAGACTTTAAGAAAATTAAAAACACATCTGTTTACTGAACATTTCGGTCCAAATGATATCACATAACTATACACACCATAACCCTAATCTCGCCCTAAGAACATCTGTAAATAAATGTTTTGTTAAATCCAAGGTACTTGTGAAGTAGATTGGCCACTGTTGGAAACAGGATACTGGGCTTGATGGATCTTGGTCTGACCCAGTATGGCATATCTTATATTCTTATGTTCTTAGGCGTAGGCCAGAGGGCATCAGGTGGGGATTTTGTGGTCACGGCAGGACATCCCTGTGGAGAGGTGTTTGGTCTTGAGAGGAAGTGTCAGTGAATGGGGTAGTGACCATGGGAGGATACCTTAGTGGTCAGGCCTGGACATGGGAAAAGTTCACATTATAGCAATTGCTTATTTTTTTAACAGTTTTTTTTTATATCACCTATATGCCAAGGATACATGGAACAACAAACACAATCTATTTGTGATTACATATAACTAAGAGAAGCAACTAACAGTTTCCCCAAAAGACACAGAGTCCACAATACAAGTACTGGAGCAAGCAGTGGATATACTGGGTCCACTTTAATAATGGTTTATGGACCTTTCCTCCAGGGACTTGTCCAAACCTTTTTTAAACCATGTTACACTAACAGATTTACTGCATCCTCTAGTAGCAAATTCCAGAGTTCGATTACACGTTGAGTGAAAATATAATTTCTCTTATTAACATAAGAACATAAGATATGCCATACTGGGTCAGACCAAGGTCCATCAAGCCCAGTATCCTGTTTCCAACAGTGGCCAATCTAGGTCATACGTACCTAGCAGTTTCCCCAAAAGACACAGGTTCCACAATGCTTGTACTGGGTTAAGCATTGATATCCTGGGTCCCTTTTTAATAATGGTTTATGGACCAGCTACACTAACAGCCTTTACAACATCCTCCGGTAACAAATTCCAGAGTTTGATTACACGTTGAGTGAAAAAATATTTTCTTTTATTAGTCTTAAATAGTTTACCCTATAGCTTCATTGCATGTCCCCTAGTCTTTCTATATTCTGATAATGTAAACAATCGATCTACGTTTACCCGTTCCACTCCGTTCATTAATTTATAGACTTCTATCATATCTCCCCTCAGCCGTCTCAGCCCTAACCTTTTAGCCTTTCTTCATAGGAGTATCCTTCCATCCCCTTTACCATTTTGGTGACTCTTCTCTGAACCTTTTCTAATAACGCTATATCCTTTTTAAGATACGGCGACCAGAATTGCACACAATATTCAAGATGCGATCTCACCATGGAACGATATAGAGGCATTATAATATCTTTTTTGTTTTATTTTCCATTCCTTTCCTTATGATACCTAGCATTCTATTTGCTCTCTTGGCTGCCGCTGCACACTGGGCCGAGGGTTTTAACATGTTATCCACAATGACGCCTAAATCTTTTTCCTGGGTGGTGGTTCCTAATGTGGAACCTTGCATTGTGTAACCATAGTTTGGGTTGTTCTTCCCTAGGTGCATAACTTTGCACTTGTCCACATTAAATTTCATCTGCCATTTTGATGCCCAGTCTTCCAATTTATCAAGATCCTCTTGCAATTTTCCACAATACTCTTGGGTTTTAACAACTTTAAATAGTTTTGTGTCATCTGCAAATTTGATAACCTCACTCGTTATTCCACTTTCCAGGTCATTTATGAATATGTCAAAAAGCAGCGGACACAGCACAGATCCCTGGGGTACACTACTGTTCACCTTTCTCCATTGGGAAAATTGCCATTTAGCCCAACCCTCTGCTTTCTGTCTTTTAACCAGTTACTGATCCACAGTAGTACACTGCCTTTTATCCCATGACTCTTTAGTTTTGCCAAAAGTCTCTGATGAGGGACCATGTCAAAGGCTTTATGAAAGTCCAGATACACTATATCAACCGACTCACCTTTGTCCACCTGTTTATTTACACTTTCAAAAAAACATAACAGATTAGTAAGACAAGATCTTCCTTCTCTAAAGTCATGTTGGCTGTCTCCCATTAGGCCATGACTATCTACATGCTGAGTAATTTTATTCTTTATGATGGTTTCTACCATCTTTCCCATTACTGATTTGAGGCTCAACGGTCTGTAGTTTCCCGGATCACCCCTGGAACCCTTTTTAAAAATTGGTGTTACATTGGCGATCCTCCAATCTTCAGGTATTAGAGATGATTTTAATGATAGTTCACAGATTACTAATATCAGGTCTGCAAGCTCATATTTCAGTTCTTTCAACACCCTTGGATGTATACCATCTGGCCCAGGTGATTTGCTACTGTTCAGTTTATCTAATAGTTGTAATACATCTTCCCGATGTATCGATATTTCCTTCAATTCTTCCGCACCTTTAAATACCACTTCAGTCATGGGTAACATCCCTACATCTTCCTCAGTAAAGACCAAAGCAAAGAATTCATTCAGTCTCTCCGCTATCGCCTTGTCGCCTCTTAGTGCCCCTTTAACTCCTCTATCATCTAATGGACCAACTGACTCTCTCACAGGTTTTTTTACTACGAATGTACTTGACAAAATCTTTATTTCACGTTTTTGCTTCCGCAGCAAGTTTCTTTTCAAATTCTCCCTTTGCCTGCTTTATCAGTGCCTTGCATTTGACCTGCCAGTGCTTGTGCTGTTTCCAAGTTTCGTCGTTTGGCTCTTTTTTCCATTTCCTGAAAGATGCTTTTTTGGCAACAACAGCCTGTCTGACCTCACCTTTAAACCATGCTGGCAGTTTTTTGGACTTCCTTCCACGTTTCTTAAAGCGTGGAATACAGCTGGTCTGGGCTTCCAAGATGGTAGTTTTCAACAACACCCAAGCTTGATGTAAGTTTTTAACCTTTGCAACTGCTCCTTTTAGTTTTTTCTTAACTATTTTCCTCATTTTATCATAGTCTCCCTTTCAAAAGTTAAAAGGTAGTACTGTGGATTTCCTTACTATCCCTCCTCCACTAATTAAATCAAAGGCAATCATGCTATGATCACTATTGCCAAGTGGCCCCAACACCCTTATCTCTTGCACTAGATCTGGTGTTCCACTAAGGACTAGGTCTAATATGGCTTCCCCTCTGGTCAGTTCATGAACGAGCTGCTCCAAGAATTTCATCTAGGAACTTTATCTCCCTAGCATGTCCTGCCGTGACACTGACCGAGTCGATACCGGGGTACTTGAAATCACCCATTACCGCTCTGTAACTTTTGTTAGCTTCCTTGATTTCTTTGAGCATTTCATCATCCATTTGTTCATTTTGGCCAGGCGGTCGATAGCACCCCCCCACTACCATCGCCTTCCCCTTTTTACATGGAATTTCAATCCATAGAGATTCTACAGCAAATTTTGTTTCCTGCAAAAATTTAATCCTTTCTGACTCAATGCCCTCTCTAACATAGAGCGCAACCCCTCCACCAATTTGATTTGCTCTATCATTACGATATAGTTTGTACCCAGGTATCACAGTGTCCCACTGGTTGTCCTCCTTCCACCATGTCTCTGATATTCCAATCATATCTAACCTCTCATTTAGTGCTATATATTCTAACTCTCCCATCTTATTTTTTAGACTTCTAGCATTTGCATACAAGCATTTTAGAGACTGTATTTTATTCATATTAATTTGGCTATTGGTAGACATGGGTAATTTGGGATCTTTAAGCTCTGTATGCTCCATATTTGAGGGCATTTGGGCTACTTTACTCTTTTTTGGAACCTCTCTGCTTTTGGTAGTATCCTTAAAGGATACATTCTTCCGAACCATCCGCTCTTGGGCGACTGTCGTCTTTCCCCTATTATCTAGTTTAAAAGCTGCTCTGTCTCCTTTTTAAAGTTTAATGCCAGCAGCCTGGTTCCATCCCGGTTAAGGTTTATTCTTAAATAGGTTATCCTGTAGTTTCATTGCATGCCCTCTAGCTTTTCTATATCTTGATAGCGTAAACAATCGATCTATGTTTACCCGTTCCACTCCATTCATTAATTTATAGACCTCTATCATATCTCCCCTTAGCCGTCCATTTTCAAGGTTGAAGAGCCCTAACCTTTTTAACCTCTCTTCATAGGGATACCCTTCCATCCCCTTTATCATTTTGGTGGCTCTTCTCTGTATCTTTTCTAATAACAGTATATCCTTATTAAGAGATGGTGTCCATAACTGCACACAATATTCAAGGCGCGATTGCAGCATGAAACGATACAGAGGCATTATAATATCCTTTGTTTTATTCTCCATTCCTTTCCTTATGATATCTAGCATTCTATTTGCTTTCTAGGCCGCTGCTGCACACTGGGCGGAGGGTTATAACATGTTATCCACGATGACCCCTAAATCTTTTTCCTGGGTGGTGGTTCCTAATGTGGAACCTTGCATCGTGTAACCATAATTTGAGTTTTTCTTTCCTAGGTGCATAACTTTGCAGTTGTCCACATTAAATTTTGTCTGCCATTTGGATGCTCAGTCTTCCAATTTACCAAGATCCTCTTGCAATTTTCCACAATCCTCATGGGTTTTAACAACTATGAATAGTTTTGTGTCATTTGCAAATCTGATAACCTCACTCGTTTTTCCCATTTCCGGGTCATTTATGAATATGTTAAAAAGCAGCGGACCAAGAACAGATCCCTGGGGTACTCCGCTATTCACCTTTCTCCATTGGGAAAATTGGCCATTTAGCACTACCCTCTGCTTTCTATCTTTTAACCAGTTCCTGATCCACAGTAGTACACTGCCTCCTGTCCCATGACTTTTTAATTTTGCCAAACGTCTCTCATGAGGGACCTTGTCAAAGGCTTTCTAAAAGTTCAGATACACTATATCAACTGACTCACCTTTGTCTACCTGTTTATTCACACCTTCAAAAAAACGTAACAGATTAGTAAGGCAAGACCTTCCTTGGCTAAAGCCATGTTGGCTGTCTCCCATTAAGCCATGACTATCTGCATGTTTAGTAATTTTGTACTTTATGATGGTTTCCACCATTTTTTCAGGTACTGACGTCAGGCTCACCGGTCTATATTTTCCCGGATCACCCCTGGAATTGTCATTACAGTGGCCATCCTTCAATCTTCAGGTATTACAGATGATTTTAATGATAGTTCACAGATTACTAATAGTAGTTCTGTAATCTCATATTTCAGCTCTTTCAACAGCCTTGGATGTATACCATCTGGTCCAGGTGATTTTCTATTCTTCAATTTATCAAATAGTTGCAATACATCTTCCAGGTGTATTGATATTTTTTTCAATTCTTCCGCACTATCACCTTTAAATACCACTTCCCTCATGGGTAACATCCCTACATTTTCCTCAGTAAAGACAGAAATAAAGAACTTATTCAGTCTCTCCGCTATGACCTTGTCCCCTCTAAGTGCCCCTTTTAACATAAGATATGCCATACTGGGTCAGACCAAGGTCCATCAAGCCCAGTATCCTGTTTCCAACAGTGGCCAATCTAGGTCATACGTACCTAGCCGTTTCTCCAAAAGACACAGGTTCCACAATGCTTGTACTGGGTCAAGCACTGATATCCTGGGTCCCTTCTTAGTAATGGTTTATGGACCTTTCGTCCAAGAACTTGTCCAAACCTTTTTTAAACCCAGCTACACTAACAACCTTTTACCCCTCTATCATCTAATGGTCCAACTGACTCTCTTACAGGTTGTTTTTTACGAATGTACTTGAAAAAGTCTTTATTATGTATTTTTGCTTCCACAGCAAGCTTCTTCTCAAATTCTCTTTGCCTGCCTTATCAATGTCTCACATCTAACTTGCCAATGGTTGTGTTGTTTCCAGTTTTCATCATTTGGCTCATTTCTCCATTTCTTGAAAGATGCTTTTTTGGCAACAGCAGCCTCTCTTGACCTTACCTTTAAACCATGCTGGTAGTTTTTTGGACTTTCTTCCACTTTTCATTTTCTTATTTATTTATTTATTTATTTATATTTATAGAGTATACATAATATTACAAGGTTACAATCACTCGCACAGGAAATCGAGATATCAGGGAATACAAACTATATAACAATAAATTCAGAGGAAACAGATAACCTGAAACTCTCGCTCTAGCCCTCAAAAAAAGAGATCCAAAGAAAATAGGAAAAATAAACTACAATGAACTCTAATAGGAAATATGCAGAGAAAAATCAGCCAGCATTATTAAATCGGTGTAGAACAGGCGACAGTCCCACCACTATCAACCCCACGGGCATTCAAAAAGGAAATTAACTGAGAAGGAAAAAGAAAAATATAGGAATTACCCTCTAGTTTTACAAGACACTTAAAAGGGATATTTCAAAAAGAAGATCCCACCCAACTGGGAAACTCTCGGACGCAGGATTAAAAATTCTTTCCTGCGTCTTTGTGTTTCCCTAGCTAAATCAGGAAACATTTGTATCAAGCAGCCCTTGAAAATAACATTTCTCTTTTTAAAAAGATTTTTAGAAGCCATTCCCTATCTGATGCTAAGACAAAAGTTGCCAAACAAGTAGCCGGGGTAGCTATATCCGTGTCCGAAGACACTAACATAGAGGTAACATTCAAAACATCTACAACTAATAAACCAGGTAGTTCAATATCTGAGGGAGCTTTTTTACCAGTAGGAATATAATATATCTTCACCAGCGGTGGACAAAGCTCAGGAGAGACCCCAAAAACGTCTGAAAAATAAGACTTGAACATTTCTTTAGCAGAAGTATCAACAACCTTAGGAAAATTAATTATGCATATATTAGTCAATTAGTGAATGATTATCAAGAGCTTCCATCCGATTCCTCATGTTACCACCTTGCTGGGCAGACTAGATGGACCATGCTGGTCTTTATCTGCCGTCATTTACTATGTTACCAAAGTCCTTCATCAATGCCTCAACCTGAGAATCCACACGTTCAACTCGAGCAGAAGACTCTGTCACAGTTAGTTTAAGAGATTCAGTAGATTCAGGGTTCACCTAACAGTTCCTCTCAGTCTGTAGTACCTGAGTTTGCAAAGTTTGAACTTGTGGAATAATAGCCTCACCAAGCTGCTTGATTGCTGACCATATGGCTTCCAAAGTGAACTGCACTGGTCTCTGCAATTCAAAAGCAAAGGGCATCGGCTCCACTGTAACGAGTGCCATCTCCGGGGTTGAACCTGGTGAAGAAGCAACTCCCGTTGCTTCAGACACCGACCGCTGCACTCCCAACATCTAAAGATGATCGCGAGGGCACTACTCCACTCGAAATGATGTTCGGCGATAGTCCCAGCAGTACAGGAGGCTCACCTATGCAAGGTACCTCCACTTCCTCATTCACCGAACGGGCCACAGCACACGCCTATTTGGGAGGCCTCTTCACTTCCGGGGGTATAAGGTCACTGCCCAAAGGGGACGTTGAGCTCACTGGCTCCAATGTCCTCTCAGCCTGGCTATACACCCCCGACTGCGACGGATGTTGCTGACGGAGATACTGATCCAAAGGTCCAACAACGGGTAAGTTGGTGGAGGCTGGGAGGGACGTCTGGGAACGTAACCCCCACCGAACTTTCCTCCGACGCGGCATAAGGAAACAACGTCAGTAACATCTGCCTCTGGGAACCGCTGTCTTGGATCCCTTCCACTTTTCTTAAACATGGTTTTACCAAAGGACAATCTTGCCAAATAAATCTGATTGAGCTCTTTAACTGGGTGACCAGAGAACTAGATCAGAGGCATGCAATGGATGTCATCTACCTGGATTTCAGCAAAGCCTTTGATACTGATTCTCACAGGAGGCTTATCAATAAACTGAACAGCCTGGGGATGGTTCCCAAAGTGGTGAACTGGATCAGAAATTGTTTGACTGACAGACGTTAGAAGGTGATGGTAAATGGAGGTCACTCGGATGAAAGAAGGGTGTTTAGCGTGCTGCCCCAGGGTTCGGTCCTGAGACCGGCACTGTATAATGTAATTGTGAGTGATACTGCTGAAGGACTGAAAGGAAAAGTCTGTCTTTTTGCAGATGACACGAAAATCTGCAACAGAGTAGACTACCCTGAGGGAGTGGATAACATGAGGAAAGATCTACAAAAGCTGGAAGAATGGTCTAATGCTTGGCAGTTAATGCAAAGAAGTGCAGTGTCATGCACTTGGGAAGCAGAAATCCAAGGGAAATGTATGCGAAAGGGGCAAGAGGTTGGTGTGCACAGACAAGGAGAAGGACCTTAGTGTGATTATTTCTGAGGATCACGAGGTGGCAAAACAGTGCGACAAGGCGGTGGCAAAAGCCAGGAGGATGTTGGGTTGCAAACAAAGAGGAACTACCAGTGGAAAGGAAGAGGTACTAATTCCACTATATAAGTCACTGGTGAGGCCTCACTTGGAATACTGTGTTCAGTTTTGGAGATCATATCTCGCAAAGGATGTAAAAAGAATGGAAACGGTTCAGAGGAGGGCGACCAAAATGATTTGGAGCCTGCGCCAGAAGCCTTATGAGAAGAGAGTTGAAGACCTAAATATGTACACTCTGGAGGAGAGGAGGGATAGGGGAGATATGATTCAGACCTTTAAATACTTAAAGAGAAATAATGAACAAACAAACCTCTTCCAAAGACGGGGAAGCTGTAAAACTAGAGGGCATAACATGAAGCTACAAGGGGGAAAATTAAAAGGCAATGTCAGGAAATACTTTTGCACTGAAAGGGTGGCGGATGCTTGGAATGCCCTCCCGATGGAAGGGGGGGGGGGGAGGAAAATACAGTGACAGAATTCAAAATGGCATGGGACAGACAGTGGATCCCTTTATAGCAACATGATAAAATCAAAATAATCTTATGTATATGTAAAAAATAATATTACAGAGCTTAAAAGGGAGAGAGGAGGCATTGTGGGTTAAACTACAAAGAGGGAAAGAGAAATCTATTTGCATTGTTATGATATACAGACCTCCCTAACAAGAGGAAGAGGTGGACGAAGAGTTACTTGAAGACATATGCAGCATTGCTAGGAAAGGAGAAGTGCTACTGATAGTGGATTTCAATATGTCAGATGTTGATTGGCACATTCCTGCTGCAGTATCATCTAGAAGTAAGGAGATCCTGGATTCTCTACAGGGAGAACTATTCAGGCAATTGGTAACAGACCCCACACGTGAAGGGGCCATACTGGACTTGGTGCTTACCAATGGTGAAAGTGTTTCTGATGTTATAGTAGGAGATCATTTTGCATCCAGTGATCACCAGATGATGTAGTTCAGTATTAGGACTAGGGCTGTTAGAATCCATTCAAAAGTGAGGGTCTTAGACTTTAGGAAGACTAATTTTGCCAAGATGGGCCAATACCTCAGGGAGTCGTTAGCGGGATGGGAACAGCTGGGGGATGTAGAAAAACAGTGGCCAAAACTGAAAGGGGATATTTTAAGGGCAACCAACCTTTTTGTTAAAATGGTAAATAAAGGTAAAAGGAAAAGGAGACTGCTATGGTGAGAGAAGTAGCTGAAAAGGTGAAGAAAAAGAGGGAGGCCTTCATGAAATACAAGAGATCACAGAGAGAGGAAGACAGGCATCTATATTTGGAAAAAAACTTAGAGAAGCTAGCAAAGTAGTTAGGAAAGCAAAGATTCAAAAAGAGGACAAAATAGCCAATGCAATAAAATGGGGGGATGAGACATATTTCAGATATGTTAGCGAGAAGAGGAAGGGCAAAAGTGGTATTGTCAGACTCAAGGGTGAAGGGGAGGAATATTTAGAAGCTGATAAGGATAAAGCGGAATTGCTTAACAAATATTTCTGTTCTGTGTTCACAGATGAAGAACCAGGAACAGGACCTCAGAAAACAACCTCAAACAGGAACAGAAGCGAGGGACATCTTGAACAATTTTCAGAAGACTGTGTTCATGAGAAACTAGCTCAACTTAAAGTAAACAAAGCGATGGGACCGGATTTGATACACCCTAGAATACTGAGTGAACTAGGGGACATTCTAGCAGCTCCACTGACTGATCTTTTCAATGTCTCGTTGAAGTCGGGAGTGGTGCCAAAGGACTGGAGAGAGGCTCATGTGGTGCCTTTACACAAAAGTGGAAGTAAGGATGTGGTTGAAAGCTACAGGCCGCTTAGTTTAACTTTGGTGGTAAATTATTGGAAACGCTGCTGAAAGAGAAAATAGTGAGGTTTCTGGAGTTCAGGATCCGAGGCAGCATGGATTCACCAGAGGCAGGCCTTGTCAGACAAATCTGATTGATTTCTTTGACTGGGTGACCAGGGAGTTGGACCAAGGGAGAGCCCTAGATGTGGTGTATTTGGATTTCAGTAAAGCCTTTGACACCGTCCCTCACAGGCGACTTATAAACAAACTGAGCACCCCAGGGATTGACCGTAAAATTACTGCTTGGATTAGAAATTGGTTGAGTGGGAGGCGACAAAGAGTACAGGTAAATGGAGCTCACTCTGAGGAGAAGGAAGTTATCAGTGCTGTGCCCCAGGGATCTGTCCTTGGTCCAATTCTTTTTAACATCTTTGTTAGTGATATAGTGGAAGGGCTGTCGGGTAAGGTTTGCCTCTTTGTGGATGATGCAAAAAACTGCAATAGAGTAGACACCCAGGAAGGTGTAGATAACATGAGGAGGGATCTAGCTAAGCTTGAAGAATGGTCTAGAATTTGGCAGATGTGATTTAATGTTAAAAAATGTAAGGTCATGCATTTGGGCTGCAGCAATCCAAGGGAGCAATATAGTATAGGGGGTGAAGTACTTTTGTCCACTTAAGAAGTGCGGGACCTAGGCGTGGTTGTGTCTGATGATCTTAAAGTAGCTAAACAGGTAGAAAAGGCGACAGCAAAAGCTAGAAGGATCCTTGGGTGCATATGGAGAGGAATGGCTAGCAGAAAAAAGGAGGTGATAGTGCCTCTGAATAAGTCTTTGGTGCGACTTCATTTGGAGTATACTGTGCAATTCTGGAGACCGTGCCTTCTAAAGGATATAAACAGGATGGAGCTAGTACAGAGGGTGGCTACTAAAATGGTTAGTGGTATTCATTATAAAGCATATGAGGACAGACTTAAGGATCTTAATATGTACACCTTAGAGGAAAGGCGGGATAGAGGTGATATGATTGAGATGTTTAAATACCTCCGTGGCATAAATGCACAGGGGGAGAGTCTCTTTCGATTGAAAGCAAGTTCTGCTATGAGGGGACATGGGGTGAGGGTGAAAGGGGATAGATTCAGGAGTGATATGCGGAAATATTTCTTAACGGAAAGAGTGGTGGATCCATGAAATAGCCTCCCAGTGGAGGTGGTAGAGATGAGGACCGTATCTGAATTCAAAAAAGCATGGGACAACACAAAGGATCTCTAAAGGAAAAAAGGGGACTGTTGTAGTTGTCGATATGGAAGGATAGACTAGATAGGCCATGTGGTCTTTTTCTGTCGTCATTTTTCTATGTTTCATTTTCCTAATTTCTCAACAAACAGGAGTGCCCTACACGGAGCGGTGAGTACACCCCTAAACAAAGACATGGGGAGGGGTGACCTGCATGGAGCGGCAGCTGTATCTACTCCTGCCACCTTGCTGGGCAGACTAGATGGACCATACTGATCTTTATCTACCGTCATTTACAATGTTACTATGTTAAAGCGTGGAATACAGCTGGTCTGGGCTTCCAATATAGTATTTTTAAACAACACTCAAGCTTGATGTAAATCTTTAACCTTTGCAACTGCTCCTTTTAGTTTTTTCTTAACTATTTTCCTCATTTTATCATAGTCTCCCTTTCGAAAGTTAAAAGGTAGTACTGTGGATTTTCTTACTGTCCTTCCTTCATTTATTAAATCAAAAGTGATCATGTTATGATCACTATTACCAAGTGGCCCCAACAACCTTATCTCTTGCACCAGATCTGATGTTCCACTAAGGACTAGGTCCAAAATGGCTTCCCCTCTGGTCTGTTCATGAACCAGCTACTCCAAGAAGCAGTTATTTATTTCATCTAGAAACCTTATCTGCCTAGCATGTCCTGCCGTGACACTGATCCAGTTGATACTGGGGCAATTGAAATCACCCTTTATTATTACTATGTTGTAAGTTATGTTAGCTTCCCTGATTTCTTTGAGCATTTCATGATCCATTTGTTCATTCTTGCCAGGTGGTCGAAAGTACACCCCCATTGCCATCAACTTCCCCTTTTTACATGCAATTGCAATCCATAGAGATTCTACAGTGAATTTTTTTCCTGCAAAACTTTAATCCTTTGTGACTCAATGCCCTCTCTAACATAGGATGCAACCCCCTCCACCATTTGATCTTCTCTATCATTACAATATAGTTTTTAATCAGGTATCACAATGTCCCACTGGTTGTCCTCATTCCAACATGTCTCTGAGATACCAATCATATCTAACTTCTCATTTAATGCTATATATTCTAACTCTCCCATCTTATTTTTTAGACTTCTAGCATTTGGATACAAGCATTTTAGAGGCTGCATTTTATTCATATTAATCTGGCTATCGGTTGGCAGTGGTAATTTGGGAATCTTTAAGCTCTGTTTGCTCTGTACTCAAGAGAATTTGGGTTACTTTTGTCTTTATTGGTATCTCTCTACTGATATTTATTTATTTAACCAGTTTTCTATACCGCCTTATTCTTTAATCAAAGCAGTTTACATTATGTATATCACTACACACAGGTACTGGATACATTCCCTTGTCCCCAAAGGGCTCACAGTCTATGTGTACCTGAGGCAATGCAGGGTTAAGTGGCTTGCCTAAGGCCACAAGGAGTGCCTATAGGACTAGAAACACAAGTCCCTCCGGCCTGAGATTGCTGCCCCCAGGTGAGACTTGAACCCCTGGCCCTCCGGACTGAGGTACTTGTCCTAACCACTAGGTCACTCCTCCCTCAAATGCCCTAACTTCAATCATTTGCTAGTATCCTTCAAGGATACATTGTTCTGAACCATGTACTCTTGGGCGACTGTCGGCTTTCCCCTATTATCTAGTTTAAAAGCTGCTCTATCTCCTTTTTAAAGGTTAATGCCAGCAGCCTGGTTCCATTCCGGTTAAGGTGGAGCCCATCCCTTTGGAAGAGCCCCTCCTTTCTCCAGAGTGTTCCCCAGTTCCTAACAAATCCAAAACCCTCATCCTTGTACTATTGTCTCATCCACACATTGAGACTCCAGAGCTCTGCCTGCCTTTTGAGTCCTGCGCGTGGAACGGGAAGCATTTCGGAGAATGCTACCCTGGAAGCTCTGTATTTCAACTTCCTACCTAAAAGCCTAAATTGAACCTCCAGAACATCCCTACCACACTTTCCTATGTCACTGGTACCAACATGTACCAAGACAGCAGACTCCTCCAAAGCAGTATCTAAGACCTTGTCAAGGTGGCGCGGGAGGTCCGCTACCTTCGCACCAGGCAGGCATGTTACCAGGCGATCATCATGTCCACCATCCACCCAGCTATCTACATGCCTAATGATTGAATCATCAACTATAACGACTGTCCTAACCCTTCCCTCGTGGGCACATGGCCCTGGAGAAATATCCTCGGTGCGAGAGTGTTTTACACCACCTGGAGGACAGGTCCTAGCTATAGGATCACTTCCTGCTGCATCAGGGTGACCCCTCTCCTCCATGACAACAGGGATGCTGCCAGACTGGAGGTGGGACTTCAGTACTATATCCCTGTAGGTCTCATCTATGTACCTCTCTGTCTTATTTATTATTTATTTATTTATTACAAGTTCTTATATACCGCACTATTCGGCATCAGCGCGGTTTACATTATAACATAAAGACCATAACAACAAGCTGTTTGGTTTACATCGAACAGGAGTACAAACTTGGAGAACCGGGTAAACTATATACAAGAGATAATTACATAGAACAGAATAGAGTCTTAATAATATCAAGAACGGCATGGTGTGTTCATGAGTGGGTCACTTCCTCTGGTTCAATTGCTGGTAGGGTAGTATTGAAGGAAGAGGTGGTATTTGAGTGCCTTCCTGAACTGGAGTAGGTCAGTAATGGCCCTTATGTCGGAGGGTAGAGCGTTCCAGCATTTGGGTACATAGAAACTGCTACTCTAGTCTCCAGAGATCGGACTCGTTCCCTGAGAGCAAAGACCTCCTTGCACCTAGTGCACATAAAAGACCCCTCACCAACTGGAAGAAAATCATACATGTGACACTCGATGCAAGACTGGAAAACCCCCATCTCGCTGCTGGACTGCTGTCTGCATCTTAGTTTTAAGGTTGTGTTTAGGTATTTAAGTTCTTTACTTACTAAGGGTTGCAGGGATACTTATACAAATAAAACTATACCTAACAACAACAACAATATGTTTAATGTACTTTGTTCACCTGAAGCTTAATTAATCTCATATCCTTATTGTATGTCTGATGAGGATAAACAGCTGTACCTGAGTGTGAATATGGAACCTCCTTTAAGAGAGTTAAGCACCTATAAAGCTATGATTATCTCAGGGGTGGGTGGGTGTCTGGGAGGGAGGGAAAGACAACTTATTAAAACTGGCTGCTACACAGTACCCTGTCCTGTGCTTCTAAGGTAATCTGTGACCAATTTCCTGGGCGATTCACACAGCCCTTGCTTGGATTGAAGGAGTCTTGGGATCTAAATTTAACAAGAAAGCTCTCTGCTGTGTTTTAAATTTAAACTCAAAGCTCTTTGCTGCTACTAGGCCCTGACTGAGTATTAAATTTAAACTAAAAGCTCTTTGCTGGGTTTTAAACTTAAACTGAAAGCTACCTGTTGAGTTTTTAATTTAACTAAAAGCTATTTTCTGCTACTAGGCCCTGACCAAGATTTAGAAAAATTACCAGAAGTAAATACTTACAATTGCAGATCTCTCTCCAGAGGTAGCAGTCCCTTTTTGAAGTCCTTCAAAACTGAGAATTACAGAGCTCTTGTTGAACTATTTATGCCTGTACTTCTGAGGTAATCTGTGACCAATTTCCTGGGTGATTCATACAGCCCTTGCTTAGATAGATGGAGCCTCAAAATGGTCCTTTGATCTGTCACTTGGCTTTAACACCTATTTAAAATAATTTCACAGATCTCTTGCCTTCTATCTAGAAGGCCTCTTTGTAAAGGTCTCTAGAAAAAATTTATTGCTCAAAGAATACTGAAAATTAGGGGATGCTGCTAAGTTATACTCTGATTTGATTTAAATTTAAACTCTTTGCTGATGCCAGGCCCTAACTGAGTATTAAATTTAAACTAGAAGCTCTCTGCTGTGTTTTAAACTGATAGCTCTTTGCTGCTACTAGCCCATGGATTCACAGATGAATTAGCTTTAATCTAAAGAATTCCTTTTTCACCAAGATTTAGAAAAATTCCCAGAAGTAAATACTTACAATTGCAGATCTCCCTCCAGAAGTAGCAGTCCCTTTTTGTAGTCCTTCAAGACTACTTTTCATTCTCATGATTACCTCCCTCCACATAGTTTTCCTCCTTTCTCCATGAAGGCTTTTATCGAAGTTCAAGGCTTCTATTGAAGCCACATAATGAAAATCAAAACACACGCAACGCTTATCAAGAAGCCAGATAACCCACTTATTAGGGGATGCTGCTAACTGCCAAAACAAAATGTGTTAGTTTTTGCTGCCAAGCAGCAGAGTTGAACATTCTGTTACTGATGGTTCTATGAAATAATTTCCTGCTCAGTATTGGAATCACTTTCACCTGTTTTTTTGTGTAATTTAAGCACCTTTGTTTATACGATTGCACATTTGTTTTTTTATTATTAGATATGTAGATCACTTATATTTTTGTTAGGCAATTAAATTAAAATAAATCCATATGATTCCGCTATCTGCAAGAGCTGCAGAAAATGGGATTATGTGTCATGACAGAGTATCTGAACCCAGCCCTCAAAGAATGATGCAAAGAAAAAGAAAGGAATATTTACTGCAGGGAGACAGGTGCAGGGGCTGCTCTTCACTGTTGGGATGGAGAATTTTCTATCTAATCCTCCTTAGGGCAGGAGGGATAAACAAAATAATTAACCTCCTGAGACAAAATACAGTTAAGTCCCTCTGGGTAAGGTGCCTGTTTTGATGTTATAAGGAACAAAGTTGCATTCTTACAAATTTAAAACATGATGTTTTACTGCCTGGATCAGATACAGGAAAAGGGCATGGTAAAGCAACAAATGCTCTTCTGCTTAAGGGTAATGAAGGTTCAGGGTTGTAGCTGTAAAACCTCAAGATGTAAAGTGTACCATCAATGTGTTTCGTTGCCCATTGCGAATAAGAAATTTCTTTCAGAGTATCCTAGAAGCAAGGAAAGCAAGGCTAGGAGGCCTAGTAATTAGTGCACAGAGCTAGGATTTATGGGTTCTAATCCTAGCTCTGCCACTGACCTGCTTGAACTTTTCCTTCTGCCTTGGTTCTATGCTTAGCTTTGCCATTGATTCCGTATGATATTTATCATTCTGTGTGTCTATTCTTCCAGTGGTTTACTTCCTCATTGTAGCTGCTTAAGGATAACAATATATCCTTCATGTCTGCATCACATTGCTGGGATATGCACATGAAAGTTCATGTAAACAATGACTTTCATAGAGAGGACAATGTTCAAAGCCCCTTCCATGGCTAAAATAACATTTTACTTGCAGAAACGGAAACATTGACTGTTGTTCAATTTGCTTGAAGCTAAAAGTAAGTTCACCAATGCTTTATGCATGGACTCCAGAGGCATTCTCAGGAGGCAAGAGATGGCAGAAAGACGAACAATACATGCTGGCTCGATTACTCAACACTACACATGTTTTTCTAATTGAAAAACTATCTATAGAGAAAGCACGCATAAATCTCCCTGGGTAGTATTTTTTGGGTAATAAAGCACAAATACTTGAGTTGGTCTTGCCCCTCCCTGATCTAGGGAAACCTTTCTGACCATTCTTATGTTGCACCATATTTGCTTCTTCTGAGTTCCAGGACAGCTGATAGTTTCTACTCGATATGTTGGCCTTGCTCCTTTCCTGCTGATATCACTGGGGCAAAACTTATAGGCAACCTCCACAGTGGGAAAGGTGTTGCCCTCTGGGAATGATTGGGGGATCAATGAGTTGGAAACTGCTGGTAATCTCCTAGAGATGGGGGTGAGATTAATGTGTTTTAATATATTTTCTGTGATGTTGCCCATTGTTCTACAACACACTTAATATCATGCCTTCCATTTATTGTCATGAAATTGGGAGAGGGTGTTATTTTGCAGTTGTGTGGTATACCCTCTCTCTTTCCTTGTGAGAGCAGAGAATGGTTTAGATTGTTTAATTTTTTTTTTGTTATATGTATTGATGTAATTTATTTTATATGATATATGGGTCCTCTTGTGGGGGAATAAGGTGATATGAAGACAACAGAATAATTAAATAATAACAATAATTTAATTTAAAATGGCATCTACAGTATATTCTACTTCCCCCAGGTTGAGTTTGAGGCAGATTACAGTACACAATATGCAACTTTACAATTTATAGATTACATCAGTGCAATTTATAATCAATATGCACACATAAATATCCAATGAATCTTCATGATAAAATTCAGAAATATTAACCAACCACAGCATGCTTTGCTTAGGACACAAAGTCCTCAAATTATAAATATGTAAGCCCCACATTAAACTCAAAGAGTTTAGTAGTTTGAACTCAGATTAATGCCCTTCTTCTATAAAAACTGAGAAAATAGCCAAGTCTTCATTTCTTTCCTGAAACTCATATAGTCTGACTCCAACTTTAAAGAGACTGACAGAGAATTCCAAAGTAAGGGCAGTCTGCCTTGAATAGAAACATAGAAACATGTCAGCAGAAAACAACCATATGGCCTATCTTGTCTGCCCTTCCATTTCAAATACTATAGTGCCAAATACGTACAGTATTGCATGCACTTGAACTTAAGCCAATAATCAGTGACAGAATTTAAATGTTTTAGGACATAAACCTCAAGATATTGAGTAGAATTAGAAAGTGAGTTTCACTGTAAGGGAGTAAGAGAGACAGCAGAATCAGCTCTCATGCTTGCATTACACACCATAAACAACTTCTATAGCTGACCCAAAAAAGCAGTTGACTTCCGAGGCTTTAAAAGTGGTTTACTGGCAAAAGCTACTTAGCCTCCCATCTCAATGCCCTTACTTGCAGTCATTAAGGTCCGCGGTCCTGACTGGGTACTAGAATCTCTCTTTTAGTATGAAGCACAGTGCCTCATATCTCAGCAGTAGCAGCTCTTCTGGATGCAAGGTAGATGAGTATTCTTGCTCCGTTCCCCTTAGGAGCGCCTCAGTCCCCCTGGTGCTCTAGACAATGTTAAGAAGCATGCAGACTCTACAACTCATGCAACATCTAATAAACACAGTCTGCAAGTCTTCTACAATCAGAAGGAAAAGTAGCCATTTACATCTTTGCCACACAAACCACCGTTTCTGGCCTGTGTTCTGACGACATGTTTTCCTATTGTTTTTGGCATTTTTAAGAACCCTTCCTACAACTTCTATTTGTTTTCCTGTGAAAGTTGTAAAACTTTAATTTCTATTAATATCATGAACATCAATGCAGGAAAATGTTCCCGTTTATGACAAATACACTTCATGCTACAGTATAATGTTCAATCACTATACCATTTAACAAGCCATGGGGATCCCTTCCAGACTTGAAGGGAAAATCTTATATGCTTCAATCAAAGAAATGAAACGAGAGAAACATGAACTACAAAAATCTAAGGAGTCTATTTTGAGCTGGCAAGATTACTGGATTAAGCTAAAAGTGAAATGTGGTGTTCTTCAACCCAGCTGCCTGTACAGGTACAGTAGTAGTGCTGAATGTACAGATGGTGCAGTCATGGAATCAGCTCGATTCTGCTGCCTGTACAGGTACAGTAGTAGTGCTGAATGTACAGATGGTGCAGTCACGGAGTCAGCTCGATTCAGCTGCCTGTACAGGTACAGTGGTAGTGCTGAATGTACAGATGGTGCAGTCACGGAATCAGCTTGATTCAGCTGTCTGTACAGGTACAGTAGTAGTGCTGAATGTACAGATGGTGCAGTCATGGAATCAGCTCGATTCAGCAGACTGTACAGGTACAATAGTAGTGCTGAATGTACAGATGGTGCAGTCATGGAGTCAGCTCGATTCAGCTGCCTGTGCAAGTACGATAGTAGTGCTGAATGTACAGATGGTGCATTCATGGAGTCAGCTCGATTCAGCTGGCTGTACAGGTACTGTACTAGTGCTGAATGTACAGATGGTGCAGTCACGGAATCAGCTCGATTCAGCTGTCTGTACAGGTACAGTAGTAGTGCTGAATGTACAGATGGTGCAGTCATGGAATCAGCTCGATTCAACGGTCTGTACAGGTACAGTAGTAGTGCTGAATGTACAGATGGTGCAGTCATGGAATCAGCTCGATTCAGCTGTCTGTACAGGTACAGTAGTAGTGCTGAATGTACAGATGGTGCAGTCATGGAGTCAGCTCGATTCAGCTGCCTGTACAGGTACAATAGTAGTGCTGAATGTACAGATGGTTCAGTCATGAAGTCAGCTTGATTCAGCTGCCTGTACAGGTACAATAGTAGTGCTGAATGTACAGATGGTGCAGTCACGGAATCAGCTTGATTCAGCAGACTGTACAGGTACAGTAGTAGTGCTGAATGTACAGATGGTGCATTCATGGAGTCAGCTCGATTCAGCTGCCTGTACAGGTATAGTAGTAGTGCTGAATGTACAGATGGTGCAGTCATGGAATCAGCTCGATTCAGCTGCCTGTACAGGTACAGTAGTAGTGCTGAATGTACAGATGGTGCAGTCATGGAATCAGCTTGATTCAGTTGCCTGTACAGGTACAGTAGTAGTGCTGAATGTACAGATGGTGCAGTCATTGAGTCAGCTCGATTCAGTTGCCTGTACAGGTACAGTAGTAGTGCTGAATGTACAGATGGTGCAGTCATGGAGTCAGCTCGATTCAGCTGCCTGTACAGGTACAGTAGTAGTGCTGAATGTACAGATGGTGCAGTCACGGAATCAGCTCGATTCAGTTGCCTGTACAGGTACAGTAGTAGTGCTGAATGTACAGATGGTGCAGTCATTGAGTCAGCTCGATTCAGCTGCCTGTGCAGGTACAATAGTAGTGCTGAATGTACAGATGGTGCAGTCATGGAGTCAGCTCGATTCAGTTGCCTGTACAGGTACAATAGTAGTGCTGAATGTACAGATGGTGCAGTCATGGAGTCAACTTGATTGCTTTAGTGTAGGTCTGCTATATATTATCAGGACAGCGGAAGAATATTGCTGCTTTCCAGATAATTTTTCATCTGCTCTCACACAACCCTTTTTTATACGGATATACTGGGCCATTTGAATTGCTAAAATACCCAACATGATGTACATATTTTTTACAGATAAGGAAGTACATTAACTGGTGAATATCAGTCTTTAAGTAATTAAACTAACCAGTGTTAGTATGATAGAAACATAGAAACATGATGACAGAAAAAGACCACATGGCCTATCTAGTCTGTCCTTCCATATCAACAACTACAACAGTCTACTTTTTACCTTTAGAGATCCTCTGTGTTGGTCCCATGCTTTTTTGAATTCAGTTACTGTCCTCATCTCTACCACCTCCACTGGGAGACTATTCCATGGATCCACTACTCTTTCCGTAAAGAAATATTTCCGCATATCACTCCTGAATCTATCTCCCTTCACCCTCATCCCATGTCCCCTCGTAGCAGAACTTGCTTTCAATTGAAAGAGGCTCACTCCCTGAACATTTATGCCACGGAGGTATTTAAACATCTCAATCATATCACCTCTATCCCGCCTTTCCTCTAAGGTGTACATATTAAGATCCTTAAGTCTGTCCTCATATGCTTTATAATGAAGCCCACTAATCATTTTAGTAGCCACCCTCTGCACCGACTCCATCCTGTTCACATCCTTTTGAAGGTGCGGTCTCCAGAATTGCGCACTATACTCCAAATGAGGTCGCACCAAAGACTTATACAGAGGCATTATTACCTCCTTTTTTCTGCTAGCCATTCCTCTCCGTATGCACCCAAGCATCCTTCTAGCTTTTGCCGTTGCCTTTTCTACCTGTTTAGCTACTTTAAGATCATCAGACACAACCACGCCTAGGTCCTGCTCTTCTTTAGTGGACAAAAGTACTTCACCTCCTATACTGTATTGCTCCCTTGGATTGCTGCAGCCCAAATGCATGACCTTACATTTTTTAACATTAAATGATGTATTACAAATTGCCTCTGAAAAAATGTTTCAGCTAATTGGCAGATATTTGTTCTTAAATAAATATATGTTGACGTTTTAGGTATAGTGACACTTTATGGGGACCTTTTTTTAGCCTGTCTTCATTCATACTGGATTACCAATGCAACCGATCCGACTTCCAATTAATAAAACCTGCTTATCATGAAAATAAATAGTAATCAGAAAGAGAATGTTCCCTGACTGCATATCCGTCCTCTGTGCTTTCTTTAGCATGAGAGAGGCCAGGAGGAGTCTCCTCAGTCAGAAGATATTTACCGGTTCTATTACACACTGGGGAAATTGATGTAATAACTTTGCAACTAATCATCCTGTGCCATGGATTTCTCTAATGTTTCTTATCAAAGAGCTCATATTGTCTCTCCTTGTCTAGTCAAGTTAAAATAGGTTTTCAATAAGTGTGGGGAGTTGGAGGTCACTGTGCCGCCCTGCTGCAAAGTGCAGCTTTGTTTACAGACTCTAAATGTTCTGTCTTGAAAATCTGTACCTGATCACTGACTCCTAACACTTTCTTTTCAGATGCTGCAAAGCCATTATGTTTGCTGGCCCCATTAAGTGATTTATTTTCATTACTAGTGCAAGACTGAGTCGAAGTGAGTCAGAGTGCCTGGACTCTCAGCTTATACATGCGGGATATAGCAATGAGTTTGGCTCTACTATGACATAGTATGTAACATGCTCAGTCAGTGAGTAGGGTATACATACAGATTACTGCAGTATCAAGAACTTGTGGGAGGGGCTCGTTGCAATAGAAAAGAATATATGAGATGCTGCCCTTTGTATCAGGGCAGTTGGTACACAGAAACCTTAGCAGTGTCAACGCTTCCCATCAAAAGGCCGACTTAATTACCAGCTATGTTTGGCAAACTGGGTAATCTAGATAATGCCGAGTTAGTTGTTGAAGGTATAAAAAAACATGTGAATAAGATGAGCTGGTTTATACAGTAGATCTGGATTTTTAGAAGGCATTTGACAGTTGTTAATAAGAAACACCTCAGAAAATTAAAAAAGATAATCATGGAATAAAAAGCAATATCCTACTGTGGATTGGGAATTGGATAAAAGATAAGAAAGTGTATGACCATGTGGTCAACTTTCCAGTGGAGAAAGGAAAATTGTGGCATGCTCCAAGGATCTCTATTAGGATCAGTGATATTTAACATATTCATAAGTGATCTGGAAAAGGGAGCAGTAAGTAAAGTTGTCAAAGCTGCAGTTGATACAAAATTATTGTTAAATCATGAGAAGACTGTGAGGGCTTGCAAGAGGACCTTTTGAGACTGAGGGACTGGACATCCATATGCAATGCTGGGTTCCATATTAGGAGTCATTGCCAAAGAAAAGAGATCTTGGAGTCAATGGAGTATAATACATTGAAAAACCTTCAGCTCAGTGTGCAGTAGCAGTCAAAGTATATAGAATTTTAGGAATTATTGAGGCGGATCCTGAAGCGTAGCAAGATGGCCGCTTGATTTTCTTCTGCTAAATCCTGGTATAAATCTTGCCTTCCCCGTGTAAGATTGAGTTCCTGACATCCCCAAGGTGTACAGAGCTGTGAAATGTCAGCCGGTAAGCCCACCTGGTTAGAATTCAATGCAGCCACAGAGCGAAGAGACCGAAGCCTGACCCCTCTTTTCCACAAAAGACAGCGAATACACGTCAGAACGTGGAGGGCATGCAGGAGATACTCGCCGAGATACGGGCGGTAAGAGAGATGGTTGCAGCGAATGGCGAGACTTTAAATGGGGTGCAGGCAGACATTTTAGAGCTGAAAGAGCTAAAAGAACAACTGAGTGGGTTAACGGATGGAATGAATGGGATCGAAGCCAAAGTTGAAGTTCATGAAGAGCATATAAAACTGACCTTGGTAAATAGCAGACGCATCTCCAACTTGGAGCGAAACTTGGAGGAGCTCAACAATAGAACGCGCAGGAACAATATTCGCATGGTCGGTGTGCCGGAGGGCTCAGAAGGAGTGAATATGGTGGCATTCTTAGAAAAAAATCTCCCAAAACTGCTACATCTGGAATTTGCACAGTCGTTTGAGATTGAACGGGCACATTTGCGTTCCGGCGCAGGTAGGCCCTCAAATGCGTCACCCGAGGCCAATCATCATGCATATGCTGAGGCATCCACAGGTGGTCATGATAATGGCCATGGCAAAAGCTTTGGCGCCAGTGAAGTTCGAGGGTCATAATATTGCCTTTTTTCTGGACTTCAAGAAGGCAACCATGGAGAGACGGAAACAATTTCTGTCTTTTAGACTGTGTCTCCAGCGTCTGCAGGCCCGGTATGGGCTATTTTTCCCCGTAAGGCTAAGGGTTACTTTGCATAACCAGACGAGAACATTTGATGACCCTCAGGTTCTTCAGTCATTTGTAGAGGAGCAAGAAGTCCTGATGATGCGCTAGAAGATCAGCTTGGGATTCTGAAGTGTGGGAACAGTCGCTGGAAGGAGCGCTTCATGAACGCAATGCGGCTGTGGAAACTTGGTGGAGCAGAAGATGATACTCAGCTAAGTTGGACTTATTCATACATGTTGTACACACTGGCTTTACAGAGACTTGGAAGGGAATGAAGAAAGAGAATAGTTGGGAGGGGGAATTACAAGTCCCCCCCCCTTCTTGTGCCCACCTTCAATCCACACGCTCCTCTGCTTTCTTCTTTATTGGTCCCGCCCTTTGGAATTCCCTACCTTCTTCCCTCCGTTTAGAGCCCCACCATCCCACCTTCAAACAACATCTGAAAACCCACTTTTTTTCCCTTGCTTTCGATGTGCCCTCCCCTTTTGTGTAACCTCCACTCCCCTTGCCCTTTACTCACCTTCTTGTTTCCTCCCTATCCCTTTTCTGTTTCTCCTGTCTACACTATTTTTTTTATAAAGAAATTGTAACTTCCTTTTTCCTTTTCCTTTCCATGGCTTCGACCTTATTTAACTTTGATTTTAATTGTACACCGCTCTGATTATTGGAGAAGGGCGGTTTTATCAAGAAACAATAAACATAAACATAAACATAAAAGAAATAAAAATGGAGGGGGGGGAAACGTTTAAAGTTGTTTATTTGAAACAGTGGGGGAGGGATATAAAGGGTTGCAGAAGGGGGGAAATTAAGTGGTAGTCTGGCAACTGATGGCTCACCCAGGGTCTGAAGGGGAGGAAAATGAAGCAGCTTTTCAGGAGTTGCTGGGACACCTAACATCCTTCTCTTTCGGTACAACAAACCTTGGAGTTAGATGAGCAGATCACGGTGAGCGAACTCTGTGCTGTCCTTAAAGATTTGAAAAAGGGGAAAGCGGCAGGTCCTGATGGTATTCCTATTGAGTTTTACCAAGTATTCAAGGAAGATTTGGTTCCCTATTTATCAAGATATTTTCAACTTCTCTATGAGCAATCTCCGTCGGTAGGTGCTTTTAATGCAGCAACAATTGTAGTATTAGAGAAGGCTGGTAGGGATCCGCTTAAAGTAGAGAATTATAGACCGATCTCGCTTTTAAATGCAGATTACAAGTTATTCACTTCTGTCTTGGCACGCAGGCTGGCAAAGGTAACACCTGATCTAATTCATCCAGATTAATGTGGCTTCATGGCAGGGCGGTCGATGTCGGATAATGCCCATCTCTTCATGGATCTTATGTCTATAACTGAACAGTCAGACTTCCCAGTGGTAGGGCTCTCTTTAGACGCAGAAAAGGCCTTTGACTAGCTGGAATGGGCCTTCTTTATTCAGGCTTTACACTGGTCTGGTTTTGGTGATACCATTATCTGACTGATTCAAGTGCTATACTCCAATCCTTTGGCTCGCATTCTGGTTAATGGGCAGTTGTCAGATTCTTTCTCGCTCCATCGTGGAACCAGGCAGGGATGTCCACTTTCTTCGATACTGTTTAACTTAGCACTGGAACCCTTAGTGTTATCACTCTGGTACTCGGAAAAGATCCAGGGCATCACTCTCGGTGACCTACAGATAAAATTGTCAGCATATGCAGATGATGTTCTGTTATTTATTCAACCTAGTTCAGTGGCAGAGGTGTTAGAGATAATTGCAAAATATTCAAAAGTGTCAGTATATAAGATAAACTGGACTAAGTCTGTGGCATTCCCAATGAATAAGGTAACCTTTTCAGAGTCGGTTGCTGAGTTTCCTTTTGTGTGGGAAGCAAAGGCCATTAAATATTTAGGGGTCAAGTATTGCTCTTCCTTGGAAGAGACTATACAATTAAATTGTAAAAACATTGACGAGTTGATTCAGTCCTACACTATAAAGTGGTGTCCACTACACTTGTCATGGTGGGGGAGGTTAGACTCAGTAAAAATGGTCTTGACCCCTAAGGTAAATTACATTTTGGAAATGTTACCAGTCTCCTTACCCTCCAAAATTTATAAAGCTTGGGAGCGTTTGCTTACCGTTTTTCTCTGGCAAGGGAAACCCCCCAGGATTGCAATCAACAAATTTAAAGCGAGTAAGAGCAATGGAGGGGTGCAATTTCCGGATTTTAGATGGTACCACCAGGCTTTTCTGCTTAAGCAAGGAGAATTGTGGTGCTCTAAGGAGGCTAAAGGATGGAGACCGATATGGGTGGAGTTAGAAGAACGTCTGGTCTCGCCGATACCGCAGCCCCTATTGATTGGAATGAGACTCCCTGACTCTTTTATAGCTGCTAGAACGATAATCTCAATGCAAGATGCTTAGAACATTTTGGCAGGATATTTGGGGGATGAAAACCTGCCTTCTCTCTTGATTCCTGTATGGTTTAATGTTAGTTTCAAAATCGGTCGTAGGGTAATATCATGGATGAAGTGGCAGAGTAAGGGGATCTAGACACTGGGGCAGCTTGTTAGTTCTCGAAGTTGGAAGTCCTTCGTAGAGCTACAAGCAGAATTTGACTTACCTGATTGCTGTCAATTCCAGTAGGTACAGTTAAAGCATTGCCTAGTAAAGTTGAAGATTTATTTTTTATTTAATTTTTTTATTTTTATTTATACATTTGATATACCGCTCAGGCCGAGAGGCATCAGAGCACTTTACAATACTACATTTGTGTTATGGAAAATATGAAAGGAACGACATTTATGAGATAGGACAGAGTAGGAGATACAGTGATCAGCAAAGAAACAAGGAACATTTGAGAGAAGGGAACAGCAGATTACCTTCACAACCTACCGGCGTGACAGTTAGGCTCACAGCTTTTGTAGGATTGAAGCTAGAAACCTGTCGGAGGAGTGGGGCCTAGGGAAGGTGGCGGTTTCTTGCTTAAACAAGGCTGACACGGTCTCTAACTTTTATGCACTATTAAGAGATGGGTCTTTAAACCCGGTACTGGGACCCGGGAAAATGTGGGAGGAAGACTTGGGTCTCCCTATTTCTCCGCGGAAGTGGCCTCTGCTATGGACCAAAGTAAATAGTTTCAAGGGCAGCTGCTTTAGTCTAAACCTTATACTTTATGATGCACCGGGCGTATCTCAGTCCAGTCTAGCTATCCAACTGGGACCCAAAGGTAGGAAGTAAATGTTGGTCTTGTTCATTACATCTGGGCACACTAAGGCATATGATTTTTGATTGCCTTTACGTTCAGTTTCCAGACACAGGTATGGGAGAGGATCCAAAAGGTTTTGTGATTCCGGGCACCTTTGTCATGGCAGATAGTGATTTTGCATTCTACGTTTGGCAACATTTCAGTTGGAAAAGGAAATTATTTCCTGTTTAACTTCATGTTGGCCACTACTTTAAATTTGATAATGGTTTGCTGGAAGGACTCAAGCAGACTGGATGTCCACGATTGGTGGAATCTGGTCTGTCTTTATGCCACCTATGAAAAAGCACAGGACGCAGTGATTGCTCAAAGGTGCCCGAGAAGAAGTTTGGGATCCTCTCAGGGTAATACTGAGAGTAATATCTTGGGTCCAGGTATAGAGGAATGTAAGTGGAAATGTCTTGATGAATATGCCGCAATTGCAAGAACAAGTGAGTGATTACAGTAATTTGTATTTAGGGGATTAAATAAATCAATAGGAAGTAATGTAAAACTGATTTCAGAGAATGGCCCCATGGAGACAGAGAGGGTGGGGGGGGGGGGAAGGAAGGAAGGTTGGAGTTGTTATGTTATTGAAATGTTGGTGTTTGTTGTTGTTGGAAATAATAAATACAAATTAAAAAAAAAAAGAATTTTAGGAATTATTTGGAGAGGAATGGAAAACAAAATGGAGAATGTCATAATACCTCTGTATCGATCCATGATGTGGATCCATATGTTATTGTACTAACTTAGCTGAGAAAAAACAAAATGGCCTATTCAATCTGCCCAGCGGCAATTTGTCCTTTATGGTTAGATGCGCTTACAAATTCCACATGGACTCTAAAACACACTTCCCCTTCCCCTGTGTTTTTCATTTAACCTTTAGGACTGTAACCGATGCATTATGTAGAGTACCCCAAAGCTTTCTTGTAGATCTGATGGTTTTAGGGTTCTACTACTCTGTACAGATGATGACCTCCAGTGATCTCTTCTAGATGTGTACTTTAGGGTTGTAATGCTGTACTGGGCAGGCTACCCCAGACCTTCATTTCCACCTTCGCGTCTCTAGGGCTCAGACCAGCGGGCTCCCTTGATCGATCAGGGTCGAGCCGAGCCGCCGAACACCACTGTCCTCCTACAATCAACTGCCCAATCAGAGGCCTCCATTCAGTTTTAAAAAGGAGCGCCATCAGGCACAGCACAGTAGCGAGCTTAGACCAGTGGGCTCCCTTGATCGATCGGGGTCGAGCCGAGCCGCCGAACACCACCGTCCTCCTACAATCAACTGCCCAATCAGAGGGCTCTATTCGGTAACACTGGCAGGCAGTGACCCGATCGGCGTCGGGGAGGGGAGCAGGCAGGTGAGCTCCTCCCTGCTCCCCACCACGAGGCCTATCAGGCCGAGGAACACCACCACCACCAGCATTCAAATCTTTGGCACCTCCAGGCGCGCCTGCAGTGACCCAATCGGCGTCGGGGAAGGGAGCAGGCAGGTGAGCTCCTCCCTGGTCCCCACCGCGAGGCCTATCAGGCCGAGGAACACCACCACCACCAGCATTCAAATCTTCGGTGCCTCCAGGCACGCCCGCATCTGGTGGGCCCGTGCCTGAGGGCCTTGCTAGAGGGCCCTTTGGCATGGGCCCAGGGTGCAACCTCCGGTACTCCGGTGCTCTGCAGCTGCTGGGGCCGAGCAGGCTTGTCGCTCCTCCATACATCTCACAAACTCCACCCTGGCACCTTCAAGTAACTCTCTTTTGAACTCTCTTTTGTCTTGCTTCCCACTGCTGGCACTGTTCTTCCTCCCACTACCTGCCTAGAACTTGCTACCCACTGCCTGTGCTGTACTGCTACCCAATGTTGGCACTGAACTACTACCCACTGCCTGCACAACACCACTACCCTCTGCTTGCTTAGCATTGCTCCCATTGCCTACAGTGTACTGCTACCCACTGCTGGGCATAGAACTGCATACCCATCGCTACATAGAACCGTTATCCACTGCCTATTCATTGTTTGCATTGTACTGCCACCCATTGTTTTGCATATTGCTGCCACCCATTGGTTTGCATACTGCTGCCACCCATGGTTTTGCATATTGCTGCCACCCATTGTCTTGCATACTGTTGCCACCCATTGTTTTGCATATTGCTGCCACCCATTGTTTTGCATACTGTTGCTACCCATTGTTTGTTTTGCATACTGTTGCCACCCATTGTTTTGCATATTGCTGCCACCCATTGTTTTGCATACTGTTGCTACCCATTGTTTACATAATATTGCTACCCACTGTTGCACTGAATGTTATCCATTGCTTATCCATTGTTGCATAGTACTGCTACCCATTGATTGCATACTGTTGCCACCCATTGTTGCATAGTACCATCACCCATTATTGTCCTGAACTGTTATCCACTGCTTATCCTCTGCTTACTACCCATTGCTTGCATTGAACTGCTACCCACTGCCTGCTTGTCTGCCTATCAAGTACTACCTGTTGTTTGCCTAGAACTTGCTACCCACTGCTTGCTCAGACCTTGCTGCTCACAACCATGGCCCCACATTTCATTGTCCTTCTCTTCATTATCCTTCCCAACTGCCTCCCCTCCTACCAACACCTACCAAAACCCACCAACACCTGCCAACACCCTCCCTCCTCTTCCCCCTACCTTTCCCCTACCTTCCTCATGTCCCCCTCCACTCTGCCCCCTAGCCTAGCACCTGCCCTCGAGCTTCCTCACACCATCTTCCACATTCAACCAGCCCCCCTCTCTACCCTCCTCACTTCTCCCTCCTTCCTGCCCCCTAGCCTTGCACCGGTTCTTGAGCTTCTTCACACCATCCCCCACATTCAACCAGCCCCACTCTCTTTAAGGCAACCCAACCCTCGCTTCCGCCGTACTATCTCCACTATACCTCGCTCTCTAATACTCCTTTTTCTTCTCTCATCTGGTAACATCAATCCCAATCCTGCCCCCCCCCCCATTTCTTTCTCACACTCGAAAAAGTTCCTCATGTACCCTATCTAATCTCATCCACATCCCGCTCCTCCCTCCTTCCACCCTCCCCCATTCATCCCACAATCAATTATCCATAGATATCAACTCCAACCCCCATTCATCCCATAAACAATTATCCATAGATATCAACTCCAACCCTACCCCCAAAAATAATCCCTCACATAACCTACCCAATACCATCAATTTACCCCTCATTTCCCCTCCCTCATGTCCCTCTTGGAGAGCACACTCACCTAGACACCCACACCCACACCCTGCTCCCTCTAAATCTCGTCATTACCCTAGAAATAGACCCCCATGCTACTCTGATAAGGAATCTGCAAGTAACTTATCCAACCTTATCCATATCCCTCTCCTCCCCCCTCCGCTCTCCTGTTTTCATGTGCCCTATGAAACGCATGCTCAGTCATAAAAAAAACAACCTTTTATTCATGACCTTTTCATCTCCAATGCCCTACACCTTCTTGCCTTGACTGAGACCTGGCTCCCCCCAGACGACACTGCATCCATTGCCTCTCTCTGCTATGGGGGCTACCAGTTCTCCCATACACCCCGACTTACTGGTCGCGGTGTTGGTGTTGACCTTCTACTCTCTCCCTCCTGCCAATTCCAACCCCTTCTGCCACCCCATGGAGACTCCTTCAAAGTCCACTCCATTCGCCTCCTCTCACCACTTCCCCTCCGAATAGCTGTTATTTATTGCCCACCGGAGAAATCCAAATCAACCTTCCTCACCGACTTTGACTCCTGGCTTTCGGCCTTTATGGATCCCTCCTCCCCCACTCTTATTCTTCGCGATTTCAACATTCACATCGACAAGCTCTCCGACCACCATGCCTCAAAGTTCCTCGCTCTTACCTCCTCGTTCGACTTTGCTCCACTGCCCCCACACATCTACACGGCCACTGCTTGACCTAATACTATTCTCCAACTCTTCTCCTTCAAACTTCCGCAAATCAATCCTTCCCTCATCTGACCATCACCTCTTAACATTTACTCTTCAACTTCTGCCGTCCCAACCTCGTCCTGTCTCCTCCGTCCTATTTAGAAATCTTCATAATATTGATCCCCTGACTCTCTCCTCCACCATCTCTCCATCTCTTTCTGCCATTTTATCCTCCAAGTCCGTCGACGAGGCATTATTTTCATACAATGCTACATTATCCTCAGCCCTTGACACTCTTGCCCCTCCCACCCCACGTCCTGCCAAACGATCTACTCCCCAACCCTGGCTTTCACCCACAATCCGTTACCTACGCATCTGCGCCCGTTCTGCCAAACGAGCTTGGTCCAAATCCCGCTCCCTGGAAGACCTTCTACACTTCAAATTCATGCTTGGCTCCTTCCAGTCAGCCTTAGCACTTGCCAAACAAGATTACTACATCCATCTGACCAACTCCATTGCCTCTGATCCTCACCATCTCTTTAATACCTTCAGCTCTCTCCTCAAGGTCCCCCCGCCCCCGATCCCACCCTCCCTTTCTGCCCAAACCCTAGCCGACTACTTCCACGACAAAATCCACAAGATTACCCTCCAATTCCCTACCCCCCATCTACCTCCCCTCCTCCCCAATTTTCCTCCCCCATCCATACTCCCTCTGCCACCCTTTCCTCCTTCCCTCCGATCTCTGAGGAAGAAACTTCACTCCTTCTGTCCTCCTCCAAACCCAGCACCTGTTCATCAGACCCTATCCCCACCCATCTCCTACGTTCCATCCCCCTCACCATTGCCCCCTCCATCACTCATATCCTCAACCTCTCACTCTCCACTGCAACTGTCCCCGTTGACTTCAAACATGCTGTTGTCACACCCCTCTTCAAGAAACCCTCACTTTATCCCACATGCCCTTCTAACTATTGACCCATCTCCCTCCTTCCCTTCATATCCAAACTACTAGAACGAGCAGTCCACCGTCGCTGCCTCAACTTCTTCACCTCCCAAGCCCTCCTCGACCCACTTCAATCCGGCTTCCGTCCTCTACACTCCACGGAAATGGCACTCACAAAAGTCACAAACGACCTGTTCCTGGCTAAATCCAAGGGCCTCTATTCTATCCTCATCCTTCTTGACCTTTCTGCTGCCATTGACACTGTTGACCACGACCTTCTCCTCATCACCCTCTCCTCGCTTGGCTTCAAGGACTCTGTACTATCCTGGTTCTCCTCCTACCTCTCCCATCGCTCATTCAACGTATGCTCTGGTGGCTCCCCCTCCTCCCCTACCCCGCTCCATGTAGGTGTACCCCAGGGATCTGTCTTAGGCCCCCTCCTATTCTCTCTCTATACCCAAGGCCTTGGAGTGCTTATCTCCTCCCATGGCTTTCAGTACCATCTCTATGCCGATGACTCACAAATCTACCTCTCTACACCTAATATTTCTCCGACAACCCAGTCCAATATCTGTGCCTGTCTTTCGGACATCGCTGCCTGGATGTCTCATCGACGACTGAAAATGAACATGACCAAGACTGAACTCCTTGCCTTTCCACCTAACTCCTCCCCCTCACTTTCTCCTCTCTCAATCCATGTGGATGGATCTACTATCCTTCCTGTTCCCTCGGCCTGTAATCGAGGGGTTATCTTTGACACCTCTCTCTCCTTCTCCGCTCATAGCCAGTAGCTAAGACCTGCCGCTTCTTTCTCTACAACATCAGCAAAATCCGCCCCTTCCTCTCTGAACACACTACCAAAACGCTTATCCACTCCTTAATCTCCTCCCGCCTCGATTACTGCAACCTACTCCTTGCTGGTCTTCCCGTGAGCCACCTCCTTCCCCTTCAATCTATACAAAATCACGCTGCTTGACTAATCTTCTGCCAGCCTCGCCATGCCCATGTTACTCCTCTTTTCAAATCACTTCACTGGCTCTCTGTCCTGTTCCGCATCCAATTCAAGCTTCTCCTGCTGACCTATAAATGCATTCACTCTATGGCCCCTCAATACCTCTTATCTCTTATCTCTCCCTACGTCCCCTCTCGAAATTTGTGTTCCACTAACAAATTATTTCTATCAATGCCTTTCACCCGCACCGCAAACTCCCAACTACGTTCCTTTCACCTTGCTGCACCTCATGCCTGGAACAACCTACCTGCATCTGTGCACCAGGCACCCTCCCTGGCCCTCTTCAAGTCCAGGCTGAAGACCCACCTCTTCACCGTTGCATTCAGATCCTGACTCCTTCCTCATCCCACCCTAACCCCCATCAACGTTTATGACCAACTTCAGACCAAACTGCACCATACTGTACCTTGCGTAGAACCGATTAACACTCTGCACTGTTTTTAACTAATGTACTACTCTAACTAGATTGTAAGCTCCGATGAGCATGACTCTGACGGGCAGGGACTGTCTCATGTATGCTGACTACCTCTTGTAGGTTAGGTTAGCTGTGCAGCGCTGCGTGCATGGCGCTCTAGAAGTGCTAAATAGTAGTAGTAGTAGTAGTAGGTTTTAAAAAGGAGCGCCAACGGGCGCAGCACCGCAGTGGGCTCAGACCAGCAGGCTCCCTTGATTGATCGGGGTCGAGCCGAGCCGCCGAACACCACCGTCCTCCTACAATCAACTGCCCAATCAGAGGGCTCCATTCAGTTTTAAAAAGGAGCACCATCGGGCGCAGCACAGCGGCAGGCTCAGACCAGCGGGCTCTCCTTATCGATCGGGGTCGAGCTAAGCTGCCAAACACCACCGTCCTCCTACAATCAACTGCCCAATCAGAGGGCTCCATTTGGTTTTAAAAAGGAGCACCATCGGGCGCAGCACAGCAGCAGGCTCAGACCAGCGGGCTCCCCTGATCGATCGGGGTCGAGCTGAGCCGCTGAACACCACCGTCCTCCTACAATCAACTGCTCAATCCGAGGGCTCCATTCGGTTTTAAAAAGGAGCACCATCGGGCACACCCGTGCCTGGTGGGCTCGTGCCTGAGGGCCTCGCCAGAGGGCCCTTTGGCGTGGCCCTTAGGCGCGGGCCCCAATAGCATGAAACAACGCAAGCCACACAAAGATCACAACAGTACAAGATAACTCCACAAGGAAGATATTAGACACCACTTCCCCAGACTAACAACGAAGAACACCTACCAGCCACGAGTAGCTCACCTCACACAGAGAACACTACCATGGAACATTAACCAATTCACGCTCTTCCTGCACACAAAAGCAACAAACACCTTTATGAATAGAAAATGTACAAAAGAACGTTCCTCCAACAAATGTATGATTTTATACTAATTCTTACCCTATGTTCTTACCAAACAAATGCATTTTACTACACTACCTACTTTATAGCCTTATAAGCCCCCCATTTATATATATATATATATACCATTCCTCCCTACCATACACCAACCTATTCACACATCTGTTTACTACATACCTCCCAGCAAGAGACCTACTCGATACATCCCAATAGAGCCATGGTCACGAACACCCATACCTCAATCAAACTCTCCACATACCACACGCATAAACATAGGCCCAATAAATGCAAGATCAATATGCAACAAAACAAATACTATTACCGATTACATCCATGAAAACAAAATTGACGTCTTATGCATTGCTGAATCATGGCTCAAAAATACAGACCAGGTAATACTGAACCAAATAACACCACCAGCATTCACAGCATACAACTGCCCCAGAACCCACAAATGCGGAGGCGGAGTATTAATCCTTGCCCGAACAGACCTAAGGCTCAAGACATCAACCTCCAAAAGCTTAGAACACTGCAAATTCATCAACACTGAAAACAAGCATCTATCCATCTGCCTGATATACCGACCCCCCAACGCCCCAACAGAGGACACATCCAACATCATGGAAATGATATATGCAGCTAACTCCCCACACAAGACGCTCATTGTGGTAGGAGACTTAAACCTCACATCTGCTCCAACAACACTTGAAACCACTTTTCACAAAGCAATGGAATCCATTCAACTCAAGCAAGTCTTATCGGGACCATCCCATCACTCTGGCTCCACACCGGATCATATATTCATGCCAACGAACACCCTAGACAAAGGTCTCATGACACCACCTAAAACTACACCAATACCATGGTCAGATCTCCATGCCATATCATTTGTACTCCAACACAATACCCAACAGACACTTTGGAAAACAGAACAGCCAACCAGACACTTCAAAGCATTTAACAAAGTGCACGTCCTCAAAGATACTGTACAATCCCTACCCCAAGACTTAGCTGACCTGGACGAAGCAATCAACACATGGAATACTACCATCCTTGCTGCAGCTCAACTCACACCTCGAAGAAATGCACATCACAGCAAATCCAAATGCACATCAGGACCAAATCCAAATGCACATCAGGACCAAATGCACATGCACATCAGGATTTGGTCCAAATGCACATGCACATTTGGATTTGGTCCAAATGCACATCAGGACCAAATCCAAATGCACATCAGGACCAAATCCACACCATGGTACTCCAACACAATAAGAGAATCCAAAAGAAAACTACGTCAACTGGAACGTCGCTGTAGACATAACAAATCAGAAACTACATTGAAACAATACCAGGAGATGCAAAGAGATTACAATAACCTAATAAACAAACAACAATACCATACAAACCTCATACTAAAAGCCTGTAATAAAGCTAAAGAACTATTTAACATCATTCAAGCCCTAACAAAGGACCCAACCATGAAAGACAAAAGCAAAATACACCCACAAACCTTTGCTGATTATCTAATAGCCAAGTACAGTACCACCACACCCTATAAGAACATCTCTCTTATGGACACACCAACTACAGATGCCTCCACAACTACCAATCAATGGAAAAACGTTGGCATTTGTGATGCAGCGGACCCTCTGGCAGAAAGAAAAAAAGTTTTAAATTTAGAAAAAAACAAGTTTCAGTTGCAATATCCTGAAGGCCCACATAGAGGGAGCAGGAGAGCCAGCTTGGATGCAGAGGAACCACGCCTCTATGGGCAGGACTTAGAATCAGTCAGTCCCGATTTAAGCAGGGACAGAGCAGTTCAAAGGGGAGATCAAAGAGCAGGCCGAAGAGCAGGCCAAGGAGAAGGCCAAGAAGCAACTTGGAGAGCAGACCAAGTAGTAGGCCGAGGAGTAGGCCGGAGAGCAGGCCAGAGACAACTCCAAGGAGCAGCACTGCAGAGAGCAGTCAAGGAAGAAGGTGCTCTCCCATCCAGCTGGAGAGAAAGCCCTATCCAGGGAGAGGGGCTAAGCCACGATCTGAGAGAAAGATATCCAGCTGAAAAGGATACTCAAGAAGAGAAAGGTACTCTTAAAGATTTCTATAAAAGTAACCAGAGAGAAGGGTGGAAAACTCAGAGGCCTGGTGAACAGGGAAAAGCTGAGAGGGCGCGGCCACTAGCTAACTGCCACGGGAGTGGAAGCAAAGGCTGAGGGCATCAGCTGCAGCCCTACCCCAAAGAAGTTTATCCACACTCTAGAGAAAGAGAGACCCGGGGGGATTACTTGAGCCAGCAAGAATTAGAAGATAATCAGGCTAAGCCTCAAGCCTTCTCTGGAAGAGACTACAGAAAGCTCAAAGGTAAAACAGTTATTGCCTGTGATTGTGTGCCTAAACCCAGCATAGGAGAAAAGCAGAAGAGAGGATTTTATCAGTATAATAATGACACTTTTAAGCAGAAAATAACAGATGATTTCCCCAGGAAGAAAACTGTTAATGCTAAAGGTTGGGACAAGAGAGTTTTTAAAACCATAGCAGATGAACAGCCAGGGTTCTATCCTATAGCCAAGAACCGACGCCCCAAGCTGACAAACAAGCATTGGAACACGGTTTGGCACGCTTTCAAAAAGCCAGAACTCGGCCCCATTGAAGCTTCCGATTCAGAGCTCTCGGACATGGAATGGCTGCCAGTGGAATCTGGGGATGAGGAGGCGGAAGAACCCATGGAATGCGTTTATTGTACAGTAGGAAAACTATAATCTGTTTGGAGTTAAAGAATGTATGAAGTGAATACAGGATACCTTATGTTTTGAGTTACTGTGGAGATTAACAGTTGTTACTTTGACCGTTTTATATATGTGGAACCTGATGTAAGGATTGTTACAGCCCTGTTACTTTCTAAACCGTATATTTTGAACCATATTGCGCAAAGGAGAAATAAAAGCCTTTTTCCTTTTTCCCTACACTTGGCTGTGAAGTCACTTTATTGGGAAGTTGGCAACGAGGTTGGCACGAAGGACCGCTACCTTATGACCCTCGCAACTGGCCAACCCTGATACCCCAAATCTTATGCGCTCCCCAGCCTCCGGTGGAAACACTACGCCGCCACCAGAGGGGGCTGCGGGGGACATATTCCATCAACTAAACAAATAGAACAAACCATCACTGCTCTAAACACCACCACTTCTCCATTGGACCCCTGCCCAGTCACTTGGATTAAATCCATCAAAGAAGAATTCAACACATTCATCCAAAAGATAATAAGCACCTCCCTCACTCAAGGCTACATGCCAAAAGCACTCGAGCAATCTACGATCCGCCCCATTCCCAAAACCACCTCATCCAACAGTACTGACCCCTCAACCTACTACCCAATATCCAGCCTCCCATTCCTTGCCAAAATAACTGAAAAAATTGTACAGAGACAGCTCCAAGATCATATTGACGAATTTGCCCCACTAGATCCCCACCAACATGGATTCCATCCAAAACATAGCACTGAGACACTCCTCATACATCTATTCGATAACATAATCAAAGGAATAGACAAAATAAAGCAGGGCTTCTTATTAATATTTATCGATATATCATCAGTCTTCGACACAGTTTCTTTCCCATCACATCCTATTGAAACGACTAATGGAGATTGGACTACAAGATACCACTATTAAATGGTGTCAAACATACCTCGAAGATAGACAGCAGAAAGTAAAATCTGGGAATCTCACCTCAGCACCCTTCAGGACTACTCAAGGAGTTCCCCAAGGCTCATCGCTATCAGCTCTTCTCTTCAACATCTATATTCAGCCTATATGCAAAGTATTTAACAAATACAAGATACAATAAGCCATATATGTTGACGACATCATGGCATATACCCCCATTCAACTGAACTCCCCTGACTACACCACTATAACAACCTGCATTCAAGAAATGACGATCTGGCTAACTAACAACAACTTAATCATCAACATAAAAAAATCTGAAGCAAAATCATCATTACGAGAGACACCACATTCATTCCTCCTACTTCTATCAACATATCCAATACACCGATTACAATAAATGATGAGGTCCGATACCTTGGAGTGATTCTAGACAAGTAACTCACCCACCAACCACATATCAACAAGATATCCAAAACAGCCTTCTTCAAACTTGCAATGCTCCGGAGACTAAAACCTCTCCTCAATAAAGAACATTTCCGCACAGTATGCCAGGCCATCATTAAACCGGTGCTGGACTACTGTAATATACTATTTCAAGGTCTACCAAAGCAAACCACCCGTCTCCTACAAATAGTCCAAAACACTGCTGCACGCATCATTGCTAGTGCTTCAATACAAAACCATATAACTCCAATACTACATGATCTGCACTGGCTACCAATCTCATCACGTGCAAAATATAAATCAGCACTCACCATCTTCAAAATTAAAAACAATATATCAGCTGGAATACTACAAGAACTCATCAGAACCAAAACAAGCAAAAGACCAGACAGAAACAGCACCAACAACAATATACCAACACCTAATCTATTCACAAAAAGCAACAAATCCACATCCATATGAGCCTTTTCTCTTGCTGCCCCTGCTATCTGGAATGTCCTCTCAAATCAACAACAGAAATAAAAGAATTCCAGAAACAGCTCAAAACTACCCTATTCATTGAACAATTCAATGAAGACCACCAATCACCCTAGTCATTCCACAAACCGATTTTATACATGACACCCACACCATACAAACACCCCTTTATTCTCATTATGTATATAGTTCAGATAATGTTACAAAAGACTATTCAGGTTTTGAAGTTATGTTACTGTTGATATTTACAAGTTCTTTGTATAAGTTGACATTTTGAAAGTTCTTTGTATTTATTTATTTAACAATTTTTATATACCATCTTTTTGCAAATCAAGACGGTTTACATAGAACTTTTCATGGCAGTATGTTTCAACTGTTTACAATGGAACAAAGTAACAAGGATACATAGGTGAAAAATATGAAACTATTTACAATGATCAACTATTTACATAGGTACATACAGGAATACCACATGTATAAGTTGTATAAGTTGAAGTTTATTGTAAACCACCTTGATTAAATGAAAAGGCGGTATAGAAAAACTGTTAAATAAATAAATAGGGATTCTCCGTTTATATCTCACTTTTTTTAAAATTCTGCTATTGTTTTTGTTTCTGCCTCCTCTGATGGAAGGGCATTTCAAGAATCTACCATTGCTTTCCTTAAAAAAATAATTTTTTGATGCTGTTCTCAGAGCTTCCTAATGTGACCCATAATTCTAGAACTTTCTTTCCACTGATAAAGGTTCATTTCTTCAGTATTATTAATGCTTTTTAGGGTTTGGATATTTAGATCTCTGAGCTTTGTGTGATTTCTGATTCAGATCCTGTAAGACTGTCTTTTTCTGGACCACCTCTACCTTTTCTCTATGCCTTCTGAGATACAGCCTCCAGAACTTATCCCGGCACTCTAGGTGATGACTCACTACCATCCTCTTTTATCAATCAAGTAGTTTCTAATCCAATCCTGATGAATGATAAGGCGGTATATAAATAACATTAAATAAATCCTCCACCTTCTGACCCACCCCTAGGTTGTTTAGATTATTCATTGGCCTCCTATGCAGGATAGTATATAAAGCCTTGCTGAAATCCCAGTAAACCATACCCAGCATATACCTATAATCTCTTTCTCTAGTCCCTCTATTAAAGAAATCAATAGTGCAGTCTTCAATCTTTGAAAGGAGGATTTCAGACAACAGGTTGGAGGCAGGTCATTCCACAGGTAAAGCCATGCTGCCTCGGACCCTGTAATCCACTGGACTGCAAATTGTTTGCTGTCCTTCATTAGAGTCTCTATTAAGTTCCCAACCACTGAAGTAAGACAAACCAGTCTGTAGTTTCCAATTTCCTGTCTGTCAGCACTTTTATGAAGAGGGACTACACTTGTGTTTCTCCAGTTTGGGGAAAGCATTCCAGTTTCCAATAGAAAATTGAAAAGGCCCTTCAGTGGACAAAGCAAAACTCTGAGCTTTCTTAAGATACTACGATGCATCCCATCTAGACCCTGTGATTTTTTTCCCTCTTTCCATTTTACCAGTTACGCATACACACGCTTTTCTGTAGATGGTGCTACCTCAGTCCCACATTTATTCTTCCAACAACCATCAGTCCTTGTCTGTGTCTCCAGTGAATACTAAAGAGTTTGCTTAGTATGTCTGTCCGCGTACTGTCTTGGTGCGTTTCTTAAATTGTGTACAAAAAGAAGTGGTGCTGACAGCTGCCTAGCAACGGGGTCCACTAGTGCAAGATGAACTTAAGCTCCACATCTACCACGATTATTCTGTTGCTCTTAGTTAGCAGAGACGGGCCTTTGCTGTGGTCTGCCAGCCCCTGGTCACTGAACGGATTCAATTTATTGCACAATACCCAGTGTGCCTCAGAATCTGGGACACAAAAAGTATTAGACACCACTGAGGCAGCACAGCAATATGTGGATACTATAACAAGAGACAGTCCAGTGGCAGGAGAATTGTCATGATGGACTCAGTGGATTTGAGCCATATGTTCTCATTTAGGCGGTAACGTATTACTGGCTGGAACAATTTGCAGTGGAGAACTTCAGCTGGGATTCCTACTCGGGATGGAGAATCTGGGGTTAACCTGACCTTTTACCCCACTGAGTGCACTGCTGAAGGCTCGCTGGGGGTTGGGTTCAAAGCAATACCCAGATCGGGAACAGGGTGACCCACATGTATCAGCAAAATGGACCGCCGTGGGGGCCTGGGCTCGATCAGCCACTAGTACCTGGACATCATTGGAATACTCATTGTGCATTGTTCAGTTTGTTGATGCTTGTTGCATTAAATAGTTGGGGAGTAGGGTTGAGAGATGCGAGGGGGAGGTGGGCAATCAGGGATGGCTGAGGGGATGAATGGATGGGAGCTTCGGGATAGTGATGGGGAGGTTGGTAAGGATGGGAGGGGGATCAGCTCTGCCTAGGTACTCATAGAGGAGTTGGAAGAAGAAAGGGAGGGGAGAAGAAATGGGGCAAGGGCAGTTGGTCATCCTGCTATTCCACCTGAACTCCGGTGGCCATTAACATGGACACAGTGATGTAGTGCGCGTGACACAACAGGGCCTGTTATGGCCGAGCCTATTCACACAGTGAGAGGGAGGTGGGGGGTGGGCTGCGAGTAGCCACACTGAAGATTAAGGTAATTGCCTCACTCACAGAACAATGTAGTGCGGATCTTTGGAAGGGCGAGTGGCGAGGAGTAGCAGGGAGGGGCCCAGAGGGATGGGAGACAGATAGGGCATGAATGAGTGAGAGCGAGGGTGGGGAGTTTGAGGCTTGGCAGTATGAGTGAAGCTGGAGGGGGTGAATAGGGGGGAAGACCCGACACACGTAGAGTGCCTCTATATGGAGGGAGTTGAAGGATTTGGAGGGGGGAATGGGTGAGGGAGGGGGAAAACTCACTTTGGTTTATCTTGGGCAGATGTCCTCTCAAACACACAGTCCCAAGAGTGATAACCCTAGCAATGGGGAGTCCGTAGGCTGGGGGGGGGGGACGACTTCTCAAGCTTTCCAAACTAGAAACCTTTTTACAGGGCTTTGCTCAGCTGGGAAAGGGTTGAAAATTCTTTCATGGAACGTATGTGGGCTAGGCATACCTATTAAGCATTACAAGATTTTGAGAGCAGTTGCCTGCCAGGACTGTGACATAGCCTTTTTTCAAGAGACTCACCAGTCGGCAGTGGAACATGGGAAACTGTGCCGTGATTGGGTAGGCCAGGAGTTTGGTGCAGCAGTTCATGGTAAGGGTGGAGTAGTCACTCTGTTCCACAAGTGGGTCCGGTTTGATTGTAAATCTGAAATGAGTGACCCCCTGGGCAGGTATGTGATCATGGTGGGGGAATTGGAGGGTTTTGCCGTGGTTCTCTGTAATATTTATGGCCCCAGGATGCTAAATGCTCCATTCTATGCTAGGCTGGCCTCTGCACTGGAACAGCTTCCCGAGGGACAGCTGATAGTGGGTGGGGACCTGAATGGGGTTCTTGATTCCCAGCTGCACACATCGCGCCAGAACCCAAAGGCTCGCGATGAGACCACACAAATTTTACAATGGTTTATCCATCGCCTTTGTCTAGTCAGTCCATGGCTCCTGCAACCCATGGACAGAGATTATACAGACCTCTCCCACGCACATGGGACAAGCGCCTGCATTGATTATATACTTACTTCAGAGAGCCTTTTCTCTCTGGTGGAGGAAGCACAAATAGGATCAGGTGAGATCTCGGATCATACGCCAATTTGGATTAAATTAGACTGCTATCCATTATATAGTGGCTGTGTGAGATTCACAGCAGAATTTTAATTGATTAATTAATTAATTTATTTATTTAACTTTTCGTATATACTGCCTTTCATGATATCAAGGCGGTTTACATTGAACAAACTGAAATTACATCGAACAGGGCATGATTGAAGGAGAAGGAGGTATAGAAATACTTTTAAATAAATAATAACTATTTTATAAAATATTCCATGAATTGGTGGTGGCTGCCATAGTTGGTCTACCAACAATGTACTCAACACAATGGGTTCACCTGGGGGGACAATCATGCCTACATTATTTTGCTTCCGAAACCAGATAAAGACCTGTTACAGGTGGGTTCCTATTGCCCTATTTCATTAATTAATTTTGATTTGAAACTGTTTACAAAAATATTGGCAGACAGGCTGGCCCTCTATTGCCCAAGTTGGTACAGGACTCACAGGTGGGATTTGTAAGGGGCAGATATGTGGTGAGCAACCCTCGCTGGATTATTGTATCCCAGGAATGGGCACATGAACAGCAAATACCTTCGCTGCTAATTAGTTTTGATGCCAAAAAGGCATTTGATAGAGTGGGCTGGGACTATCTTTTTTTCAACTGCTCCCGTATTCTGGGCTAGGTAGTGCCTTTATTCAAACGCTTAAAGTATTATACGTGAATCCCACAGTGGTGATACTGGTCAATGGGCATCTTTCAGAGGCCTTTGATCTAATGCGGGGAACGCATCAGGGGTGCCCCCTCTCTCCTCTGTTGTTTCTGTTATCTTTGGACTCCTTTATTCGGGTCCTGGAGCACTGTCGGGCAGTACCAGGGATACGTATGAGACAGTCTGAATTTAAGATAGCAGCCTTTGCAGATCTCCTTGTTCATATTACGCAACTGTGTATGTCGTTACCCTGCCTACTGCCAGAATTTGACAAGTTTGGTCACATTGCCGACTTTCGGTTAAATAAAGAGAAGTCAGAAGCCTTGAATGTTACGTGGCAACTGAGGGACTGATGGGGGTCCAGTTTCCTACTCCGGTTGGTGGACCAGGCCTTTACTTATATCATGGCATACAGTTGACCAGCGACCCCCAGCAGCTCTACTGAGTGAATTGTTTGCGGACTAAGATGCGCGATTGGTCTTCTCTCCCTCTGTCACTGCTAGGTTGGGCACCAACATACCATATGATTTTATTTCCTAAGCTGCTTTATATTCTGCAAATGCTTCTGCTTTGCCTGTTATGTAAAGACGTAGTTCTTCTTGACCAGGACCTTCATCGATTTCTCTGGCGAGGAGGGCTGGCGAGAATCTTGCTGTCTCGCTTGAGAGGTTCTTGACATCAGGGGGTGGGGGAGGGAGGGAGATAGGAGTCCCAGATGTTTCTAGATATGCACAAGCCTATCAGATACGACACTTGCGAGATTGGCTGGGGATTGTTTTTACTCCCAGGGCCCTGGAGAGTGATTTTGTGTCACCACTGTCTCTGATGGCAGTGCTATATGTGGAGATGTCATTCCTACTGGACAGACTCCACCACAGCTTAGTGGTGGGGTCTGTGTGGGGGGTGTGGCACCAGCTTTGTCTCCATTGGCACCTTTCTCCAACCACCTCTAGCTTCTTGCCCATTGGAGGAAATCCGTAATTGGGGAGAGAGGGGGATATGTAGCCTGGGGCATGTGGTGAATCTGGAGGGTAGTATAAAACCCTATGCATCTCTGTGTCAGGAATATGATTTGCCAAACAGTCATATTTTGCCTATTACCAGCTTAGACACTATATTCAATCACTTCCAAGGGAACGTTTGGTGGCAGAGGCCTCCACATGTATCTTGCAATCTTTTGAACTCGGGGATTGCGACCTTATGTCCATTTCACAATTGTTTCACAAACTGGAGGCTTAGACTCCACCCCAAACCTTCTCAGACGTTGGGCGGTGGAGGAGGGGGCAATACGGTGGACACTTGCCTGAATACATGCCCTGGTCAAATCCGCACAGTTACAGGAGATACAGTATTGGGCAGTATGTCAAGCCCAATTTTCCCCCGGGCGGGCTGTGCTCAGTGGAATTACACCTCATAGTAACTGCGCCTGGTATGGAACACCTAATGCAGATGTGGGGCATATGTGGTGGAAGTGTGGGCAGATACAGTGGTACTGGGATCGAATTCAGCAGTATCTGGTGTCGCTGGTGGGACAACCGATGGCTTGGATGGGGTTTCTGGTGGTGCTTGACTAGCTGGCTCCCTCCCGGCCAAAGAGATGTTGGGAGAGACTATTGGTCTGCAAATATTGTGTGGTGGGCAAGCAGACTCTACTTTGACACTGGCAGGAGGCTCATGCCTCCTTATTTTGGGAGTGGCAGAACAACTTCCACCAGCTGTTGTTGATGGCGCGTCTGGCATACAGGGGTAGTGGTGGTGAAGAGAGTATTTTTGGCCCTATGGGAAGCCTATATTGACACTATGACTCCGCTGACCCACAATGAGCTGCTAACACTATAGGGGGGATTGGAATGGGGGAAGACAACAGGCAATAGACCTGAATAGCAGACTGGGATGTGGCTGGAGAATAATGTTGAGGCAAAGGATGAGCGAGGAATGTGCAAGGAGGTGAGGACAGGGGTAAGGGGGATTCTAGTGAAAGGGGGAACCTTTCGTATATGCAGAGGAAAAATCGAACAGGGAAACGGTACACAGAGCTGTGGAAAGCTTGGTGCAAGAGCAAACACTGGGCCAGAGACTTTTGCTTTGTTGATAATTTTCCACCGCAAACATTGCTTTCGGATGGGGGAGGAGAGGGAAAGGATAGCTGAAAGAAAAATAAAAATACTGGTGCATAAGACCGCTGCTAATGTACGACATATATATCCTTTTGATTACATTTGGGCACCGTCTCTTATGTTTATATTTGTTGTTTGTAAGAATGGTGATGGGTTCTACATAGTTTGTTTTGGACTTTCCTAGTAATTTGGAAAGAAAACTGGTAAAGGTGAGCTGGTTGATTTAGTGTATCTGGATTTTCAGAAAGCCTTTGACAAGGTCCCTCATGAGAGATTTTTGGGGAAATTTAAAAGTCATAGGATAGCAGGCAGTGTACTGTTATGGACTGGGAGCTGGTTAAAAGATAGAAAACAGAGGGTAGGGCTAAATGGCCAATTTTCTCAATGGAGAAAAGTGAATAGTGGAGCACCCCAGGGATCTGGGCTGGGCCCGCAGCTTATAAACATATTCATAAATGACCTGGAAATGGGAACAAGTGAGGTGATCAAATTTGCAGATGATACAAAATGATTCATAATTGTTAAATTGCAAGAGGATTGTGAAAAACCGCAAGAGGAAATTGAGAAATTGGAAGACTGAGCATCCAAATGGCAGATGAAATTAAACATGGATAAAGTACAAAGTTATGCACTTAGGGAAGAACAACCCAAATTATAGTCACCCAATATAAGGTTCAACATTAGGAATCACCATCCAGGAAAAAGATCTAGGGATCATCATGGATAATACCTTGAAACCATCTGCCCAGTGTGCAGCAGCAGCCAAGAAAACAAATAGAATGCTAGGAATCATAAGGAAAGGAATGGAGAATAACACCAAGGATATTATAATGTCTCTGTATTGCTCCATGTTGTGACCGCACCTTGAATATTGTGTGCAATTCTGGTCACCATATCTAAAAAAGGATATATCGGAATTAGAAAAGGTACAGAAAAGAACAACCAAAATGATAAAGGGTATGGATGGATACTTCTACGAGGGAAGGCTTAAAAGGTTACAGCTATTCAGTTTGGAAAAAAGACAGCTAAATGGAGATATGATAGAGGTCTATAAAGTAATGAGTGGAGTGAAATGGATAAATGTTGATCAATTGTTTACTCCTTCAAAAAGTAGAAAGACTAGGGGGCATGCAATAAAGCTACAATGTAGCACATTTAAGGCTAATCATTTAAGACACTGGCATCCACATTTGCCAAGACAGATCAGTTGCTTCTCAGCACAGTCTAGAATCCTAGGGTGGCTACTATTTTTACACTGTTTTCTAATTTTAGTTATTGTATATAAAATTTGGAAATGAATTACTGGTGTAATCTGCATAGAACAAATGGAATAGGTGGATTATAAATTAATAAATAATAATAATATAATAATTACATCTTGTCCATGGCCCAGCAGATACTAAATCAGCAGATGTAAGTGCATCCATGTGGACTGCAAAATTGACAGTGAATGCACATTGCTAATCTCCTGTGTTATGTAGTCACTCCTACTCTCCACCCCTACCTTCTCCATTTCCTTCCCTGTCAAGTGTTAGGCAGAGAGCATGGAACTAAACCCGTGTGCTAGCTGTTAACGCATCCCCACTCATGCTGGTTAGCATGCGCTGAAGCCCACATTAACAGCTTAGTAAACATGCATCTAAAGTTCTGATATATATGTTCTAGAACAATGGTTCTCAAACTACTACTACTACTAAAAGTCATGATCCCAGTGCTTTTCAGGCACAGTGATGTTAGAGTTTCCAATGGATGAGGCACCCTACTTTATTGTGCCTTTCGGTATAGAAATTTTCTGCCATCAGAACTTTACAGCCGGCTACGAGGTGAGTCACTGTTTCCAGCTCTTTCCCATAGAATCAACATATGTCCCTTTTGCCAATTTTTTCAATGCTCACTGTAAACCATCTTGTCTATAAGCCGCTGTCCTGGGGTTGCAACATTCAGCCTCTCATCCTTCCGTTTCAGTTCACCTCTCCTTAACCGTTCATATGTCCATTCTTGATTGACAAAGGGTTCCCACTGTATTTGTGCATTTCCCACTTGTTTTTCCTTGTTTGTTGATCTAATTCTTTGAAGAGGTTTTTTTCCTGTTTTCTAAATTCTGTTACTTCCTTCCCCTATGTATACTTCTGGAGTCTCACTCATTCATTATAGTTGTTGGAATCCTTGTCCAAGTTTAATGATGGAGACAGATTCTGGGTGTTTATTTTCATATTTGAGCGCTTTTTGCATACTTGAATCCGATGATGCAGTTAGGTAGGCCTGGAGGCCTATGATAATAGTTCTGTATGTATCTATGAGGCCTAGCTCTCCTTCAGCTCTAGGGAATATTCATTGTAGATATCCTGAAAACCAGACCTAGTTCTGCATGAGAATCATTGCTCTGCAATGGTATGAGCAGAGCCCTCCTTAGGTTTAGGAAGAAGGGGAGGGGGAGGTAGGCAACCGCCTGGGCCTCATGCTGTTACAGCAAACCTACCTAGATATCATTTAGAAGCCATGGCAAGGAAACAGCAGGACTAGACTCTGGACCTAGCAGATAGTCACTCCACCACTGCTTCCCCATATAGTTCCTCCAACCAGATTCCAGTTTTAAGTGGAGGAAAAGGGATGTTCAAAATCCTGTACTTTCCCTCCATCAGGTCATCTTCGGTTATGACTTTCAAGGAAAGTATTATAGTGCATATGATATAGGACACTCTACAGTAAATCTGTTATTTTATGGCATTCTGTGATCCTTGTAATATTCTTCTGTTAAATTTGCAAGAAGTTTGTTATAGGCCATGACTCTTCCCATCCGAGGCTACATGTAAAGCTTTTATATGCAAATCTTCTGTAGTGGTGAGAGGATAGCAAGCAGTGTAAAACTTCAATTTCCTTGATCCCGATCCCATTCCCATCCCTCAGCATTTCACAGACCTCTCTTTCTTTCTAGTTTTAATTGCTCTGTTTGCTAGTCACTTAACACTTAATCTACCCGATGTGGATTGGAATATGCTTTCTGCAAATCTGGAAAGAAGTAAAAAAATTATGGATGCCTTCCAAGATGCATTATCAGACAAATGGTGATGGAGTTTTGATTTTGCTAGTTTCATAAAGCTGGGGGCAAATTGATGTGCACTGAATGGGGGAATAGAAACAAAGAATGAGGAACCAACTTGCTACTATCACAACATATTGGAGAAATTTTTTGTGAGGATGGCTTCCTCAAACTGACCCACATACTCAGCGTTTCCTCTAAGCTGTGTGTGAATCTACCATATGCAATTTTACTGTTGGGCATGTGTCAGCAATCTCATGGATTCCATCACATGGGCCAGGCATGTTCCCCAGGAGACCCACAGAATCTGCAGCCCTGCGAGACTGCTGCAGCATGTCTAACAGTAAGAATTTGAGTGGCAGACACCTGCATAACTTAGAGGGAATACAGAGCATGGGAGTTATAAAATAATGAGTGGAATGGAGCCAGTAAACATAGAGTAGTTGTTTACTCCTTCAAGAAGTAGAAAGAGTACAGGGCACACAATGAAGCTACAGTGTAGCATGTTTAATTGTAGAAAATATTTTTTCACTCAATGCATAATCAAACTCTGGAATTCATTGCCAAAGGAAGTAGTAAAAGCTGTTAGTATAGATGAATTTAAAAGAGGTTTGGACAAGTTGTTGGAGGAAAAGTCCATAAACTATTATTAAAGTGGACTGGGGACATCCCCTGCTTACACCTGGGATAAGCAGCATAGAATCTGTCTACTTTTTGGGATCATGCCAGGTACCTGTGACTAGAATTGGCCTAGGAATCTAGGCTTGATGGACCTTTTGTCTGACTCAGTATGGCATACGTTATGCTATGTTCTTAAGCCATCCTCATAAAGGATCTCTAAAATGTCAGAAAAGGTACAGAAAAGGACCACAAAGCTAATATTGCGGTCATAATGGCTTATGTGTGCTGAAATTGGCTCAAAATTGGGGACATTTACATCAGGAAAAAGACATTCAAAAGATTTAATTGCACTATACAAATACATCAGAGGACCCTGCAGGGATCTCACAGGGCATCATTCAAACAAAGCAGCTAAAAACATACCAGGGACATCCTTTGAGATTAAGGGACAATAAATTTCATCACCTCCTTAGGAAAGGATTTTTAATCAGAAATGAAATGTTGGAACATTTTGCTAACAAAAGCAGTCAAAGCTGAAGCACTAAATCAATTCACAAGTAAATTGGATTCATTTTACAAGAAAGAAATCTTGGCAAGTATAATGATATGGTTGAAATTACAAGAAAGTTCTAGTGCAGAATAACTCCCCTGGATAACCAATAGCAAATTCTCCCCACCAAAGTCTGTGCTATGAACTGACAGTATATAAAACTTTCCCGAGGGGTGGGTTTGTTAGTTTTTAGTAGTAAAGATGACAGAGACTGATAGCACCCTACAAAGTAACTGATTTGTAGAGGACAGAGTTTACTTCAAAATGTACTTTTGTCTTTGAAAGCTTATGGCTCAGTAAATCTGTTTAGTGACTAGCAGTGGATCTATAATTATAACTTGGAATTGTAAATTGGTGATCAAACAGAGCAGCATAGTATTCAGTGCATGATGGTGATCATAGCATTGATAGTAGTACATGAGAAAAGATGTTTTTGTTATGGCCTTTTCCTCCAGAGCAAGGGTTCTCAACCCAGTCCTCGGGACATACCTAGTTAGTCAGGTTTTCAGGATAACCACAGTGAATTTGCATGAGAGAGATTTGCATTCACTACCTCCACTGACTGCCCTACCACTATTTTCAACACTTCTACCCAAGAAGATACCAAGCTTACACCAAATATCCAGGTCAACTACAACTGATCCAGACCTTTAGACACTGTCAATGACAATGGGTTCTCTCAATAGTCAAGGTTACAGATTAAACTTTGAAGACCTCCCCTGAGAGGAGGACTCACCAGACTACCAACATCCCATAGGAACATCTCGCCATTTTTGTAGAAGCTGCAATACTTCTATGAAACAAAACAATTAGAACATAAGATATGCCATACTGGGTCAGACCAAGGTCCATCAAGCCCAGTATCCTCTTTCCAACAGTGGCCAATCTAGGTCATACGTACCTAGCAGTTTCCCAAAAGACACAGGTTCCACAATGCTTGTACTGGGTCAAGCATTGATATCCTGGGTCCCTTCTTAATAATGTTTTATGTACCTTTCCTCCAGGAACTTGTCCAAACCATTATTAAACCCAGCTACACTAACAGCCTTTACTACATCCTCCGGTAACAAATTCCAGAGTCTGATTACATGTTGAGTGAAAAAATATTTTCTTTTATTAGTCTTAAATAGTTTACCCTGTAGCTTCATTGCATGTCCCCTAGCCTTTCTATATTCTGATAAAATAAACAATCGATCTACGTTTACCCGTTCCACTCCGTTCATTCATTTATAGACTTCTATCATATCTTCCCTCAGCCGTCTCTTTTCCAGGTTAAAGAGCCCTAACCTTTTTAGCCTTTCTTCATAGGAGTATCCTTCCATCCCCTTTACCATTTTGGTGGCTCTTCTCTGAACCTTTTCTAATAATGCTATATCATTTTTAAGATAGGGCGACCAGAATTGCACACAATATTCAAGGTGCGGTCTCACCATGGAACGATATAGAGGCATTATAATATCTTTTGTTTTATTTTCCATTCCTTTCCTTATGATACCTAGCATTCTATTTGCTCTCTTGGCTGCCGCTGCACACTGGGCCGAGGGTTTTAACATGTTATCCACAATGACGCCTAAATCTTTTTCTTGGGTGGTGGTTCCTAATGTGGAACCTTGCATCGTGTAACCATAGTTTGGGTTGTTCTTCCCTAGGTGCATAACTTTGCACTTGTCCACATTAAATTTCATCTGCCATTTTGATGCCCAGTCTTCCAATTTATCAAGATCCTCTTGCAATTTTCCACAATCCTCTTGGGTTTTAACAACTTTAAATAGTTTTGTGTCATCTGCAAATTTGATAACCTCGCTCGTTATTCCACTTTCATTGAATGAATATGTCAAAAAGCAGCGGACCCAGCACACATCCCTGGGGTACACCACTATTCACCTTTCTCCATTGGGAAAATTGACCATTTAGCCCTACCCTCTGCTTTCTATCTTTTAACTGGTTCCTGATCCACAGTAGTACACACTGCCTCCTATCCCATGACTCTTTAGTTTTGCCAAAAGTCTCTGATGAGGGACCTTGTCAAAGGCTTTCTGAAAGTCCAGATACACTATATCAACCGACTCACCTTTGTCCACCTGTTTATTCACACCTTCAAAAAAACATAACAGATTAGTAAGACAAGATCTTCCTCCTTGTCTAAAGCCATGTTGGCTGTCTCCCATTAGGCCATGACTATCTACATGCGGAGTAATTTTATTCTTTATGATGGTTTCTACCATTTTTCCCAGTACTGATGTCAGGCTCACCGATCTGTAGCTTCCCCGATCACCCCTGGAACCCTTTTTAAAAATTGGTGTTACATTGGTGATCCTCCAATCTTCATGTATTAGAGATGATTTTAATGATAGTTCACAGATTACTAATAGCAGGTCTGCAATCTCATATTTCAGTTTTCAACACCCTTGGATGTATACCATCCGGCCCAGGTGATTTGCTACTCTTCAGTTTATCTAATAGTTGTAATATATCTTCCCGATGTATCAATATTTCCTTCAATTCTTCTGCACCTTTAAATACCACTTCAGTCATGGGTAACATCCCTACATCTTCTTCAGTAAAGACCAAAGCAAAGAATTCATTCAGTCTCTCCACTATCGCCTTGTCGCCTCTATCATCTAATGGACCAACTGACTCTCTCACAGGTTTTTTGCTACGAATGTACTTGAAAAAGTCTTTATTTTGCGTTTTTGCTTCTGCAGCAAGCTTCTTCTCAAATTCTCCCTTTGCCTGCCTTATTAATGCCTTGCATTTGACTTGCCAGTGCTTGTGTTGTTTCCAGGTTTCGTCATTTGGCTCTTTTTTTCCAATTCCTGAAAGATGCTTTTTTGGCAACAACAGCCTCTCTGACCTCACCTTTAAGCCATGCTGGCAGTTTTTTGGACTTCCTTCCACTTTTCTTAAAGCGTGGAATACAGCTGGTCTGGGCATCCAAGATAGTATTTTTCAACAACACCCAAGCTTGATGTAAGTCTTTAACCTTTGCAACTTCTCCTTTTAGTTTTTTCTTAATTATTTTCCTCATTTTATCATAGTCTCCCTTTCGAAAGTTAAAAGGTAGTACTGTGGATTTCCTTAATATCCCTCCTCCACTAATTAAATTAAAGGCAATCATGCTATGATCACTATTGCCAACTGAAGAATTCTCACAGTCCCAGAAAGGCAAAGGCTTCTACTCCAAATCTTTCCTCATCCTCCAAAAAATTAGGAGGACTCTAACCAATTGTGGACCTGTGTGACCTCAACCTGGATTCAAAAAAATAAAGTTCAAAATGAACTCACTTGCCAAGATTTTGCCTCTTCTAGATCAGGGTAATTGGCTTGCCTCTCTGGACCTAAAAAGGTGCTAGTCCACAAAAAGCACACAACCTCACTCGCTAAAACCAGAGATCACACAAGGATGAGTAGGTAAAGGTCCTTTATTGAAATTACCCCTACACGTCCATGTTTTGGCATTACCTTCATCAGGGGGTACTTCATGGAGAAAGCAATAAAATAAAATACATAGATAAATACATAAATAATTGATAATAAAAAAATAAATGCAAGTACTAGAGCCAAAATAAAATAATTAAAACTCAATCTTTACATTATCGGATAAATGAATACATAAACATTAAAAACAAGAGATATTATAAATGCAATAACTAGTATCCATAAATAAATAAAGTAAAACATGAATACAACCCACTACCTATGTTCCTGTGCCCGCTCAGCTGAGTGCCTTTGTCTTAAATCATGTACCCTTGCAGACTACCTACATTTTATATTCATGCTAATCTCTTTTCAGTCAGCCATAGCACTCGCCAAGTAAGAGTACTATGTCCATCTGAAAAGCACCACCTCCCCACTAGATCCCTGTCCTGCATCCTGGATCAAGGCAGTGAAACAAGACATAGCACCTCACATAGCACACATAGTTAACCTATCCCTACAACAAGGAATCATGACCTCAGAACTAAAGAAATCAGTCATTAGACCGATCCTAAAAAACACTACACTCAACGGAGAAGACCCAGCCTCCTACCGTCCCATATCAAGTATCTCATTCCTGGCAAAGATCATAGAAAAAACGGTCCTTCTACAACTCCAAGACCATCTGACTGACAGTGCTCCTCTTGATGACCAGCAATATGGCTTCAGGCAACATCATGGAGTTGAAACCCTGTTACTAGTTCTACTTAACAACCTCCTAAAGGGCCTTGAAAACAAAAAGAAAATGTACATTCTTGTATTCATTGACATCTCAGCTGCCTTTGATACAGTTAATCATGGGACCCTCATAAATAGGATAAAATCAATAGGAATAACAGGAACCCCACTAAAATGGTTCTCATCCTACATCTCAAATCGAACACAACAGGTTCAATTCAACGGAGAAAAAGCAGAATCTTTCTCACAAACACAGGGAATCCCCCAAGGCTCTGCTCTCTCAGCACTTCTGTTTAACATATATATGCAGCCACTATGCAAAATTTTCTCACGGCACGAAATTAATTACCACATCTATGCTGATGATATCATGCTATACACACAACTAGACACTAAAAACCCAGACTACAACCCACTGGAGACATGTATCGGAGAGATGCAAGACTGGTTACAACAAAGTAGTATGTCAATTAATCACAAAAAAACCGAAGTAATGTATATCTCCAAAGAACCGAATTTTGACCCTCCCACATCAATAACACTATGTAACAACACTTACCAAACAAAAAAAGAAATAAAGTATCTAGGAGTCACATTTGACTGTGACCTAAAGATGGAAAAACACCTCCGAAAGACCAACAGAGCAGTTTTCCACAAGCTTAGAGTGCTCCAACCCATTCGGAATATTATTGATCCCCAAGACTTCAGAACAGTGGCCCAAGCACTCATCATGCCACATTTTGACTACTGCAACGCCATCCTACAAGGTTTACCTAAAAAAAACCCTAAACATATTACAAATGGCACAAAATGTAGCTGCCAGGGTCATAATGAAGAAAAATCTAAGTGACCACATCACACCAGTACTAATTCAATTACACTGGCTACCCATAACAGCTCGCACAAAATACAAAATACTAACAACCACCTTCAAACTCATCCACAACTTAGCACCTTCCTTCCTCAACAACCTAGTAAGATTGCAACCTCCTACCCGAAACAGAAGAACCCACAATTCCAACATCCTTCACACTCCAACAGATATAAGATCTGCCAAAGCTAACACCAGCCACAGGGCTTTCTCATATGCGGCGCCAACACTGTGGAACCAACTCCCACCAGAACTACGAGCTAGCAATGACCTTCTAGACTTCAGAAAGAAACTCAAAACGCACATTTTCCAATCACATTTCAACCTGAACTAAACCCACAGATGGAGCAGCCCCTGACCACTGTGTCCAAGAAGATTATCCTGTATATATGTATTTATGTATATATGTAAATGAACTCCCCCATAGCTAAGAAGTGTTAACTCTGTATGATGTGCTTTTCTGACAATCTGTATGTAAACAAAATTTGTACCTGCCTTGATTCGGCAGTTTCACAATAGTAATCCTACCCGCTTCTGATCGCTGGAAGGAGCGGGCTACAAATGCTTGCTAAATAAATAAATAATTCTCTTGCCTCTGATCCTTACCGTCTCTTTGCTATGCTTAACTCTCTTCTCAAGGTTCCTCCTCCCCAAATCCCTTCCTTCACTTTCTACCCAGACCTTGGCTGACTATTTCCTTGACAAAGTCCAAAAGATTAACCTTGAATTCGCCACAGGTTCATCTCCACTTCCCCCTCTTCAATCCCAAATCCTTCCCCCACCTTCTGTCACCCTTTCTTCCTTTTCTGAAAAAAAATTTTTTTTTAGTGACATTTTTTGAAATTACTGAGGAGGAAACTGCAAATCTTCTCTCTTCCTTCAAACTGACTACCTGCTCCTCTGATCCCATTCCCACCCATCTAAGCAGCTCTCTCTCTCTTCTACTGTCATCCCTTCCACCTGTCATATCCTTAACCTATTGCTTTCCACTGCAACTGTTTTTTTGGCCTTCAAACATGCTTTGGTCACATCTCTCCTCAAAAAGCCCTCACTAGACCCTATCTGTCCTTCCAGCTATTGGCCTCTCTCTCTCCTCTCCTTTGCTTCAAAACTACTTGAATGAGCAGTTCACCATCGCTATTTTGACTTTCTTAACTCTCAAGCCCTTCTGGATCTACTGCCATCTGGCTTTCGTCCTCTACATTCCAGAGAAACGGCTCTTGGCAAAGTCTCCAGCAAATTGTTCCTTGCCACATCCATGGGCCTTTACTCGATCCTCATACTTCTTGACCTTTCTGCTGCCTTTGACACTGTTGATCACCACATTTTCCTCAATTCCCTGTTCTTGCTTGGATTTAGGGGCTCTGTTCTGCCCTGGTTTTCTTCTTATCTTTCCAATCACACTTTTAGTGTATGCTCTAGTGGATTCTCCTCTATTGCCATCCCACGTTCAGTTGGTGTACCTCAGGGCTCTTTCTTGGGACCTCTACTTTTCTCTCTCTACACTCAGTCCCTTGGTGCAGTTATTTCTTCCCGTGGTTTTCAGTACCATCTTTATGCTGACGACTCTCAGATCTACCTCTCTGTGCCCGAACTCTCTCCAGGAATCCTAGTCTGGAGTTCTGCCCGCTACCAACATTGTTGCCTGGATGTCTTACCTCCATCTGAAATTGAACATGGCCAAAACTGAGCTCCTTATTTTTCCCCCTAAACCCACCTCCACCCTTCCTCCCTTCTCTATTTCTATGGATGACACGGCATTCCTCCCTATTTCCTTAGCTCACAACCTTGGGGTCATCTTTGACTCTACTTTCTCTTTCTCTGCGCATGTCCAACAAATACTTAAAACCTGCCGCTTCTTTCTCTATAACATCAGCAAAATTTGTTCCTTCCTTTCTACTCACACTACTAAGACTTTATCCACTCAATAGTCACCTCCCACCTTGACTGTTGTGATCGGCTCCTTGCTGGTCTCCCTCTGAATCATCTCTCCCCTTCAATCTGTTCAAAACTCAGTTGTATGGCTCATCTTCCCCCAGTGTCTTTATGCTCATGTAACCCCCTCTTCTCAAGTCACTTCACTGGCTCCCAATGAGTTTCCACATCCAGTTCAAACTTCTTCTACTGACCTACAAGTGCATTCATTCTGCAGCTCCTCACTACCTTCCTCTCTTATTGCACTCTACACCCCTCCTCAGAAACGCCACTCCTCTGACAGATCCTTTTTATCTGTGACCTTTTCTACCACTGCCAACTCCAAACTTTGTTCATTCCATCTTGCTGCTCCATATGTCTCAAACTACCTGAGTATGTGCGTCGGGCTCCTCCTCTAGCCTTATTCAAATCCAGGTTAAAAACCACCTCTTTGAATCTGCTTTTGGATTTTGATGCTCCTCACTCTCTTGTCCATTACTTATGTGTATCTTACCATATTCTAGTCCCCAGTTTCACTATGGGCCCAATTCTGAGATGCACCTTGTGGAGCTGCATGTTCTGGTGGGACATGAAACCCCATAAGCTACCCTGCCTCTATTCCCCCTCCAACTCTGCCCACACAGCTAGAGCAGCAGGACGGGAAGAGCCGTCAGGGGAGAGGGAGAGCCGTCGGGGGCAGGAGGTGGCGGAGTCTGGGCAGGTCCAGGCGGCAGGACGTACAGGGCTGATTCCGGTCATGGCCCTGTACATCCTCTGGGTTCAGGGGGGACGTGTTGCTTATTCTACCTCCAAGGTGGAATAAGCAGCACAAATGGGGCAGTCGGGGCCAGAACCCTTCCCCTGGACTAGGGCTGGGTGTGTGCAGGTCCCCGCCACCCGAACCAGGCCCTGGCTGCCCAGCTGTGGGTTGGGCGGTGGGGATGAAGAGGGTCTGCACCACGGGAGCCAGGGGAGTCTGCAGGGAGGACGTCCCTGCAGGCATGCAGGGGCATGATGGACCAGCCTCAGGCCTGATTCTGTATGCTGCAGGAATGTTTTGCTCCCGTGGTACAGAATAGGGTCCTAACAGGCCCATCCTGCTTGGGGCTGTCTGGACGGCCTGGACGTGCCCCTTTCAGAATCAGGCTCTATGTGTTTTGTCTTGATTAGATTGTAAACTCTGATGAACAGGACTGTGTCTTACATCTACACACACAGTGCTGTATACGCCTTGTAGTGCTATACAAATGATTAGTAGTTGCAGTAGTGGTAATAGAAGGTGAAAGGGGATAGACTCAGGAGTAATATGTGGAAATATTTCTTTATGAAAAAAGAGTAGTAGATGCGTGGAATAGTTTCCCAATGGAAGTAGCAGAGACTAGGACAGTATCTGAATTCAAGAAAGCATGGGACCAACACAGAAGATCTCTAAAGGTAAAAAGGGACTATAATAGTTGGTATGGAAGGGCAGATTGGATAGGCCATATGGTCTTTCTCTGCAGTCATGTTTCTATGCTTTAGAGCAGTGGTTCTCAAACCTATCCTGGGGGACCACCAGTCAGTTGGGTTTTTAGGCTATCCACAATGAATAAGCATGAGAGAGATTTGCATGCCTACTACCTCCATTATATTCAAATCTCTCTAGTGCATATTCATTGTGGACAGCCTGAAAACCCGACTGGCTGGTGGTCCTCCAGGACAGGTTTGAGAACCAGTATTAAAGGATCACGAGTGTGGGGAGGGAGGGGGCTTCCCCCGAATGACTAGCCAGGATTTTGCAGGCACAGGAGGTACACCGACCTCCCCCAACAACTCTCGTTGGGGAGCTGTCCAGGGGGGATCGCTGCTGCAGAGGGACGAGCACTATTTTTTTTTCATACTGCCAGTGCCTTGGTACATTAACAAGTTTAAGTTACAATGTAAATCACTAATAAAATTCCTGATGTTTAAATGCCTTTCTTCAAATTTAATTTGTAATTATTGTATTGCTTTGCTTGAAATATGATGAAAAACACTCCCTTTAGCTCTCCTAACAAATGAAAAAATAAGAAATGCATTTTCTCTTTGTTGGAACAAACCTCAGAAGGGCTATTATCGGTTTCTGCATGTACTGTTATTTTGTGTCTTTATGGAAGTTACTTTATAAAGAGCAGCGTAAAGTTACGTGGCATCAATTCTCAAAGACTTGTATTTTCAGTGACTTATGTGCCTACTTCGGCCTGTCCTTGGACAGAGTATGGATAGAACGCACATTTATGCACGTAAGTTATCAAATACTATAACTTACGTGTGTTGTTTAGAACTCTGAGTGCAGGCATTTATGCCAGACCTAAGACTAGTGTAAGTGCTCACACTTAGATTTAATGTGAGTTTTTGGACAGGCTTTAGATAGAGGCCGAGTTATGAAATTACCATCTGTGAATTCAGTCACTTGGTTTGCAGCTTGTTTTTCTGTGAGGGCTTGTGTGCATCAGTGATGTGAGAATTAAGCTATCAGTAGTGTAACTACTGGCAGGGTCTCCCAAGATGCACAGGTCTCAGCTGAGGTGCCAGACCAAGACAAACCACCCATCTGGGCAGCAGTAGAATGGGACGGTGTTGGCAGTGGAGGATCACATTTCTGTGATAATGGCAACAACACTGGAATTACCTGCGCTGAAGAAAGGCCTGGCAGTCTACTTCCATATCTTGCCACGAAAACCCAATGGATGGTCACAAGACTGAAGACCGAACACAGTTTAGGACAAATATCCAGAGTCAACACCAGCTCGACAGCACTTAACAATAACAAGTACATTCAAGTATAACCTGGCCAGACTTGACTGAGCTGCTTATGAACCAAAACCTCCTTCAGACCCCATGGTAGAAGTGGGATGGGAACTTGTAGGAGTATCAGGTTTTATGGCTTGCTAGCAAAGTGAAAGATAAGTAGTAAGAAAATGCTGCACTAGTCAGATTTGTCACAGGAACATGACTGTACCCAATAGATCTGTCAAGCACTGATCTTATAGTGACATTGATCAATCAATTAAACAAAATCAGTCAGATAGTCTGACTCTCAACCAGTGCTAGAAAGTCATTCAGCCTGAAGAGAGTCTGGCATCTACTAGGTACTTGTGATATGGACTGAATGCTGTCAGAGGGAGGAGGATGGGTCTGATTCAGCAGGGCTTATTTTATCCTAGTTGCCGGTTGTGTATATATCCTAGTTGCCGGTTGTGTATATATCCTACTACTACTGCTACTAATAAACACTTACATAGCGCCACGCATGCAGCGCTGTACAGACATCTCCCACAACATCCTCCTACACAGACTCCAAGAAATTGGCATCAACAACGTCGTACTTCAGTGGTTCCACTCCTACCTGACCAATAGACAACAACTGATCCGCACAAGCATAGCAACCTCCCCCCCTTTCAGCAACATCAAGGAATACCCCAAGGATCCACACTATCCACCATGCTCTTTAACATCTACCTGCAATCACTCTGCTCAATCATACGCGTCCATAACATCAACTACCACATCTACGCAGATGACATAATGCTCTATGGACCAATCACAATCACCAACCCAACAAATGATCAACTAACAGACTGCTTCATAGAAGTCTCCAGATGGCTACAAAAGAACAACCTATCCATTAACCTAAAGAAAACAGAAGCCCTCATAGTAACCAAGGATCCAAACTTCACACCACCACCACACCTCAACTTAGGAACCACACAAACACAAATGCAACCACACATAAAATACTTAGGAATCATTATAGACCAAGCGCTCACACTCAAGCAACAGATCAAAAAGACTACCGGAATAATATTCCACAAAGCAAAAACAATACAATGCCTCAGGCCTCTCCTTGTTACCAGTGGTGTGCCCCAGGGATGTGTCCTTGGTCCGATTCTTTTTAACATCTTTGTTAGTGATATAGCGGAAGGGCTGTTGGGTAAGGTTTGCCTCTTTGCGAATGATACCAAAATCTGCAGTAGAGTAGACACCCAGGAAGGTGTAGATAACATGAGGAGGGATCTAGCTAAGCTTGAAGAATGGTCTAGAATTTGGCAGCTGGGATTTAATGTTAAAAAATGTAAGGTCATGCATTTGGGCTGTAGCAATCCAAGGGAGCAATATAGTATAGAGGGTGAAGTAGGGACCTAGGCATGGTTGTGTCTGATGATCAGAGGGTTGGGCTAAATGGCCAATTTTCCCAATGGAGAAAGGTGAATAGTGGTGTACCTCAGGGAACGGTGAAAGTGGAATAACGAGTGAGGTTATCAAATTTGCAGATGACACAAAACTATTTAAAGTTGTTAAAACCCAAGAGGATTATGGAAAATTGCAAGAGGATCTTGATAAATTGGAAGACTGGGCATCAAAATGGCAGATGAAATTTAATGTGGACAAGTGCAAAGTTATGCACCTAGGGAAGAACAACCCAAACTATGGTTACACAATGCAAGGTTCCACATTAGGAACCACCACCCAGGAAAAAGATTTAGGCGTCATTGTGGATAACATGTTAAAACCCTCAGCCCAGTGTGCAGCAGCAGCCAAGAGAGCAAATAGAATGCTAGGTATCATAAGGAAAGGAATGGAAAATAAAACAAAAGATATTATAATGCCTCTATACCGTTCCATGGTGAGACCGCACCTTAAATATTGTGTGCAAGTCAGGTTGCCGTATCTTAAAAAGGATATAGCATTATTAGAAAAGGTTCAGAGAAGAGCCACCAAAATGTTAAAGGGGATGGAAGGATACTCCTATGAAGAAAGGCTAAAAAGGTTAGGGCTCTTTAACCTGGAAAAGAGACAGCTGAGAGGAGATATGATAGAGGCCTATAAATTAATGAACGGAGTGGAACGGGTAAATGTAGATCGATTGTTTACGTTATCAGAATATAGAAAGACTAGGGGACATGCAATGAAGCTACAGGGTAAACTATTTAAGACTAATAAAAGAAAATATTTTTTCACTCAACGTGTAATCAAACTCTGGAATTTGTTATCGGAGGATGTAGTAAAGGCTGTTAGTGTAGCTCGGTTTAAAAAAGGTTTGGACAAGTTCCTGGAGGAAAGGTCCATAAATCATTATGAAGAAGGGACCCAGGATATCAATGCTTGACCCAGTACAAGCATTGCGGAACCTGTGTCTTTTGGGGAAACTGCTAGGTACGTACGACCTAGATTGGCCACTGTTGGACACAGGATACTGGGCTTGATGGACCTTGGTCTCACCCAGTATGGCATATCTTATGATCTTAAAGTAGCTAAACAGGTAGTAAAGGCGACAACAAAAGCTAAAAGGATGCTTGGGTGCATACGGAGAGGAATGGCTAGCAGAAAAAGGAGATGATAATGCCTCTCTATAAGTCTTTGGTGCAACCTCATTTGGAGTATAGTGTGCATTTCTGGAGACTGCACCTTCAAAAGGATGTGAACAGGATGGAGTCAGTGCAGAGGGTGGCTACTAAAATGATAAGTGGTCTTCATTATAAAGCATATGAGGACAGACTGAAGGATCTTAATATGTACACCTTAGAGGAAAGGTGGGATAGAGGTGATATGATTGAGATGTTTAAATACCTCCATGACATAAACATTCAGGGAGAGAGCCTCTTTCAATTGAAAGCAAGTTCTGCTATGAGGTTACATGGGATGAGGGTGAAGGGAGATAGATTCAGGAGTGATATGCGGAAATATTTCTTTACGGAAAGAGTAGTGGATCCGTGGAATAGTCTACCAGTGGAGGTGGGAGAAATGAGGACAGTAACTGAGTTCAAAAAAGCATGGGACAAACACAGAGGATCTCTAAAGGTAAAAAGGGGACTGTTGTAGGTGTTGATATGGAAGGACAGACTAGATAGGCCATGTGGTCTTTTTCTGTCATCATATTTCTATGTTTCTATGTTCCTTGATCCACAGGACTTCAGGACATTCATGCAAGCTATGACGCTCCCCCACCTGGACTACTGCAACATAATCTATCACGGACTACCTGCCACCCACACCAACCCACTATGAACTGCCTTAAATACCACAGCAAGAATTATCCAGAAAGCAAAAAAACAAGATCACATCACCCCAGTCCTGAGAGAACTGCACATACTCCCTCTCAAAGCAAGAATCAAATACAAATCAGCCCTACTTATCCACAGAGCCCTCTATCAAACGCAGACCTCCCAGCTCCGAACTTTACTGCCCCAACCCACCCACAACAGAACAACCAGACAAACCACCAGCAACATCCTCACCATCCCCCATGAACAAACTAAATACAATCAACGGACCTGCAACAGAGCCTTCGAACTATACGCGCCATCCCTCTGGAACTCCCTACCAAGTCAAATCAGAAACAACGGAGATCCTTCAACATTCAGAAAACAACTAAAAATCATCCTGTTCCAGGAATACCTCAGACCAGAAACAAACATCCATCACTGACACCCTTCTCCAGACCCTTTAACATATCCGCAGATCTACCTACTAAGAGACTGATGTCCATTGTTTAAGTCCTTAATGTCTGTCTAGAGATCATTAATGTTGGCCTCCCCGATGACAGCCACCCACCCTAAGAATTGATTACTGCCCCCCCCCCCTTTTTGTTAAACTGCTTTGACCTGGTGAAAAGCGGGATATAAATACAGTTAAATAAATAAATAAACATACAAGAGACAGTCCCTGCTCGTCCGAGCTTACAATCTAGTCAAGACAGTACAAACATTAATCAAATCGATGGGTTTTACAGTTCGGTCATGAAAATGATGGGGTTAGGTTAAGATGAGAGATAGAAGTCAGGATCTGAACGTGACAGTGCAGAGGTGGGTTTTTAACCGGATTTGAAGAGGGCTAGAGAGGGTGCCTGACGTATAGACACAGGTAAGCTATTCCAGGCATAGGGTGCAGCCAAGTGAAAGGAGCGGAGTCGGGAGTTAGCGGTACGAGTGAAAGGCCTAGATAGAAGTAGTTTGTTAGCAGAGCAAAGTTCCCGAGTTGGGATGTGGGGGGGATAAGAGATGAGAGATATTGAGGGGCCGCAGAGTGAATGCACTTATAGGTGAGTAGAAGAAGTTTGAATTGGATGCGGAATTGGATGGGGAGCCAATGAAGCGACTTGAGAAAAGGAGTAATGTGGGCATGGCGAGACTGCCGGAAGATTAGTCGAGCAGCATAATTTTGTACAGATTGAAGGGGGAAAGAGATGGCTCGCGGGGAGACCAGCAAGGAGTATGTTGCAATAGTCGAGACGAGAAGAGATTAGGGAGTGGACAAGCGTTTGGTAGTGTGTTCAGACAGGAAGGGGCGGATTTTGCTGATGTTGTAGAGAAAGAAGTGGCAGGTCTTCGCTACGAGCTGGATATGTGTGGAGAAGGGGAGAGAGGTGTCAAAGATAACTCCCAGATTGCGGGCTGAGGGAACTGGGAGGATCGTGGATCCATCCACGGAGACTGAGAAAGGGGGAAGAGGAGGGGAGGAGTTGGGGGGAAAGATGAGGAGTTCGATCTTGGCCATGTTCAATTTCAGGGTGTGATGAGACATCCAGATGGCGATGTCAGAAAGGCAGGCAGAGATCTTGGTTTGGATTGCTGGAGAGATATGAGATGTAGAGAGGTAGATTTGGGAGTCGTCGGCATAGAGATGGTACTGAAAGCCATGGGAGGAGATAAGCGCGCCAAGGGATTGGGTATAGAGAGAGAAAAGGAGGGGGCCCAAGACGGATTCCTGGGGAACATCAACATGGAGCGGGGTGGGAGAGGAGGAGGAGCCACCAGAGCATACACTAAAGGAGCGATGGGAGAGGTAGGAGGAGAACCAGGATAATACGGAGCCCTTGAAACGCAGCGAGGAGAGGGTGGAGAGTAGAAAATTGTGATCAACAGTGTCAAAGGCAGCGGAGAGGTCAAGAAGGATGAGAACAGAGTAGAGGCCCTTAGATTTAGTGAGGAACAAGTCATTGGAGACTTTTGTAAGAGCTGTTTCGGTGGAGTGTAGGGGACAGAAGCCGGATTGTAGTGGGTCCTGGAGGGCGAGGAAGTCGAGGCAGCTTCAGTGGACTGCTCATTCTAGAAGTTTAGATATGAAGGGAAGGAGGGAGATAGGTCGATAATTAGAAGGACAGGTGGGATCAAGTGAGGGTTTCTTGAGGAGAGGTGTGACAATGGCATGTTTGAAGTCGATGGGGACGGTTGCAGTGGAGAGTGATAGGTTGAGAATATGAGAGATAGAGGGGATAATGGTGGGGGAGATGGGGTGTAGAAGATGGGTGGGGATAGGGTCAGAGGAACAGGTGGTGGGTTTGGAGGAGGAGAGAAGAAGTGTGGTTTCCTCTTCAGAGATCGTGGGGAAGGAGGAGAGGGGAGGAGAGGGTAGCAGAGGAAGTCAGGATGGGGGGAATTTGGGAGGGGGAGGTAGATGAGGGAGTGGGGAATTGTAGGGTAATCTTTTGGATTTTGTCATGGAAATAGTCGGCAAGGGTTTGGGCAGAAAGTGAAGGCGGGACTGGGGGCGGAGGCACCTTGAGGAGAGAACTGAGGGTATTAAAGAGGCGGCAAGGATCAGAGGCTAGGGAGTTAGTCAGATGGATGAAGTAGTTTTGTTTGGCAAGTGCTATAGCTGACTGGAAGGAGTCAAGCATGAAGTTGAAGTGTAGAAGTGTTAGGGAAATCAGAATCCTATATATGTGCCCTTTGTAATAATAATGCTTAGTTTAAGTGCATATACAGGAGGCCTGCACAAGAGAAATTAGAATCCTATAGAAATCAGAATTCTATGTATGTGCCCTTTGTACATTCTGGTGGGTATGGAAAAAGGAATGTGCTGTGTAAGCTAAACTGATTGTTCTACTCAAGGATGACTTGTATTTGCATTAGTTACTGATAAACTATAGTGGGCCCCCAGAAGATGGGTGAATGACGTATGACTATGTTTCTAAGAATGTATAAAATACGGACAATCTCTCCATCCTTTGGAATAAACTTGCATACTTTCCTTCTGTGTGGTCTGTGAGTTTTATTCCCCTGGATTCCAGCAAGCCGGAGCAGCACACCGCAGATGAGGGTTCGGGATTTCCTGGCCTGGAGTGACCAACAAGAAACAGACCCTTTACATTTGGTGTCAGAAGTGTCAGATACTCCCGGTGGCCAGGGATCCCTGTGCTTTGGTAGCACGGGTTAAATTGGAACTGGTATTCTCCCTTTGGTTGGGAGTGTCCCTATTGCTTTGGTAGCATGGTTAAATGGTAATTAAGCATGGTTAAATGGTAATTAAGACTTTCCTGTTCCCTGGGTGGGAATCGGTGGGAAAGCTATATCTCTTTTCTTTCTCATCTGCGGCTGCTGTGAGGGCTGTGTGTGTGTGCTTGTGTGTCTGGCCAGTCGTGCGTTTGTTGTGAATTAATTAGAGGATGGGGGGGTCCCAAGGTGAGGGGGCCGCTCCAGAATCCGTGGGGAGTGCATGTTTTGCTATATGTTGTGATAAGTTTTAAAACTGCAGCTAAAAAAAACCCGGCCATTCTACACAAATTGTCAGTGTAAGTTACAGGAGTCTGTTAGCATGTTTATCTCTGTGCCTATATGACACCCGGGGGGGGGGGGGGGGTCGTTTATGCACAGAGTTAAACATGCGAACAGACGCCGGTAACGTACACTTGTCACTTGCATTCCAGAGTCATCAGTTCTAGAGAGGGGGGGGGGGGCCCTCTCTAGAACTGATGACTCTGGAATGCAAGTGACAAGTGGTGTTTGTTTATTCTTCCACTGATTTGCTCTTCTCTCCCCCTCCCTCCCCCTCCCTTTCTGTTCTTTGTGTTCAAGGGTTACGGACAGGCAGACAGAACAGAAACTTAAAGTTAAACAGCATACTAAAACGTAAATTATTATTTGTTTGCAGAGTGTCTATTTATTGCCATATTGTAAGAAGACAAGCTAAATAGAAAGAAAATTACTTTTGTACTTAACAACGGTATAACTGTCACTGAAATATGTAATAGGGTGTGTCTGTATTTAGACACCCATTGCTATAGCAATGTACTGAATAATGAAATACTAAAACAGCTCTTAATCTGCTTCACAATATCCCTCTCAGAGTCTCATTGGCCAGGTTGGCTAAAGGTGAATTGGCCACAGGTAAAAGTGTAAATAACAGCTGGGGCTCGCCTGGATTTTCCCACAGTGGAGTGACTCCTGCTGAGTGGAGGTGCGAAGACGCGTCCTGTTGATTTCAACAGTCTCACCTCCTTCTCTGCGGAGAGGTCTCTTTACTAGCTGGTAATGGTCCTGGGTGACTAGAGGTATTGTGAATCGGACAGACAGTGAATTAAAAGCAGGCACTGCAGCAACCAAGTGAATTTTGTGCACAGACCGCGGTAAGGAAAAGGGGGAGAATGATAAGAACTGTAAGATGCTAATGATGAAATACTGTTGTTTCCTTTGCACAAAGGAATGTATCTCTCCTCCTGCTGTTTTGGTTGCTTGGATTTGTTAGGTGTTAACCCTTTATGTGACTGGTAAGTCTGAAGGGGAGAAATCAAGGGAGAGGGTCTAGTTCATTATGCAGGGCGAAGTTTTTTAAGAAAGCACTTGTAAGCTTTGATTTGTCTCTTGTTTAAATAAGAACTGAAACAGAAGTTTCCCAAATAAGTAACTCCTTTGTGTCCTTCCCAACAAGCTGAAAAAAAAAATGTTTTGTTTACAGTAAATATTGTTTTTCTTTTACTTGCTGGTTGGTGCAGGATTTAAGGAATCTGAATAAGATTGTCCAGACCTAGCAACGGATACTTTCCTTTGAAAATCTTATTTCAAAAGAAACCCCTTGATTTGTATATTTATGCCTTTGATTAAAAATATTGAGCTAAATTTTGCATGAACACAAATGGTTTAGTATTGTAGATTTGAGGTATATGTTTGAGTTTGCTCTCTAGGCACTATGTAGATGATCTTCAAAGTTTGGGGCAGGAGAAACCAGTTGTGATAGAAGCCATTCACAATCTGCTGCATTTCTTGGGTAAGAAGGGTTTCAGGGTGTCCTGAAGAAAAAAAAAATTTTTAGGTTGGGGCTATCCCTTCCCCCTACAGCACTAGAATCGAAACAATAAACTTAAAAAACACGAACAGAGAACAAAGAGAGAGGGAAAGGGGGCAGCCCCTCCCGTGGGCTACAGAAGGCACAAATGGTTTTGGATTGTTTTTCTTTAACCTTCAAAGTAGGGGTTGGGAACCCTGTCAGGACAATGGGGCATCCTGAGCCAGTAATTAAAAGACTGCAACTTGAAAAAAGGTTATGTTATGTGTCTGGTCTTTGTTTGTGTATGCTATTGAGTAAACTTAAAGAGTTTAAAAAAAACAATGATTTTATATTTTGTGGCAAGCACCTCAGAGGTCATAATTATTGTTCATATATTATAGAAACACAGAGTGTAACTATAGGAATTTAATAGCAATCATAATTAGTGACAATTCTCAAGCAACTTTTTCTTTTTAAACTTTTAGTATTTAGGACTCCTGTCTCTCTTGTTCAGCTATCTGCATTTGCCTGAAGGAATCTGGTCACAAGACAGACCTGCTGTTTACTTTGCTATTTGTGTTTGAGATAACATCAAGGTTGAACTGTTACTCTAAGCAAATTGCTTTAACATAATTTCTTTGTTTCAGATCAGTTTGATACCAGTCTTAAGTATTATGTATTAGGTTTTAATTTAAATGTGACAAAGCATGATTTTGAATTCACCTTTTTGCAGTTTCATGTTATTTGAATGTCTGTTTCCTGAACTGTAAGATTTTAAGTTAACTACTTGGCATTGTTTAGCTCGGTGCTGATGACTGATGAACAGGACAGTAACATCTCAGTTTTATTTGTTACAATATTGGATTTTAGGATAAATTCAACTGTTTTTTTGTATTTGAATTTTACGTGTTAAGTGTCCAGAGAAAAAGTGTACCTTGTTCTAAAAGTTTCTATTTTCAGTTTCAGCACAGTTCCTGAGAAAAAATAGATATATGTTGCAGAGCAAACAGATATATGTTGCAGCACTGTGAGATATTAATTTTCTTTAGTTTACACACTTGCACCTTATCTTACCAAAAATACTTGTAGCAGTACATTATGTAGAGGTTCAGTATACACAGAAATTATAGAATTTTGGAAAGAGGCTGATCTGAAATTGCTCTGTTCCCAAGCATATAGATTTATTATTTATTTATTTATTTAACATTTTTATATACCGCACTATTCATCATCAGCGCGGTTTACATAGAACTACAAAACATCAGATAAGATAAGATACATATATCTGTTTTTACATGGAACAGGAAGAAAAACTTGGAAAACAGGGGTAATAGTAACAAAGGATAATAGAACTTGAACTATATACATATGATAGTAATATTACTTGAAAAAGTATCATGTTAGATAGGGATGGGATTGGAGCTGTTTAGATGAACTTGTGTTATTGTGTTCTCTGGAAAGTATATGATGAAAAGGTGATGCTTCAAGGCCTTTTTGAACTGGGGGATATCAGAGATGGCCCTAATGTGTGGTGGGAGGGTATTCCACAGTTTTGGAGCACATAAGCTGAATGATCGGTTCACAGTTGCAGAGATGTATTTTAAGGATTCTTTTGGAACTTTAAGCATGTTTAGTTCCGAGATTCTTCTAAGCCTGTTGGAGGGGATAGGTTGGATCAACTCTGATAGAGAGGAGGGAGCAGGTCCTTTGTGAGCTTTGAAGACTAGTAGCAGGGTCTTGAAGGTGATTCTCGCTTGGATAGGGAGCCAGTGTAATTGTTTCAGGAGAGGTGTTACATGTTCTCTTTTTGGTGTCCCGAAGAGCACTCTTGCAGCACTGTTTAATGCGAGTTGAAGCGGGTTGAGGGTTGATTGGGGGAGCCCCTGTAGTATACAATTTGCGAAGTCAAAATGTGGGATAATTAAAGCCTGGTAGACAGTACGGAAATCATCTGGATCAATTAGTTGGCGAAGGTTTCTAAGGGAGCGAATCTTGAAATAAATTGCCTTTACAGTGTTGGCTATGTGGGTCTTCAGGTCTAGATTCTGATCCAGGGTAACACCAAGATAACGGATGTGGGGTTTTACTTGCAACTTAGCATCTTGGACTTCAAGGAATGAAGGTGGTGTGAACTTGGGGTTTCTTGAAATGAAAAGTACCTCTGTTTTCTTGTTCTGGATTCTGAGATTTTGAGTCAGTAGCCAGTCTGAGATGGCGTTAAAACAGTTGGTTATGGTGGTGAGATTCATCTTATCAATGCAAAATGGCATATATAATAGGACATCATCAGCATAGATCATATAATTGACTTTGAAGGACCTGATAATGTTGCATAGGGGTTGCATGTAGATGTTGAATAATAATGATGACAAAGAGGAACCTTGTGGGACTCCTTGACCTTGGTGAAATGGCTCTGATGTTTCACCATTTGAGCGAACTTGCTGCCATCTTTCTGAGAGGTAAGAGTTGCACCATTCAAGAGCATTTCCACAGAGGCCCTTCTCTCTTAGGCGGACAATAAGAATGTCGTGACAGACCGAGTCAAAAGCAGCCGCAATATCTAAAAAGATGAGAACAAAGCCTTGTTTGATGTTGTCGATGCCAGAGTTTAAGCTGTTGAGAAGTGAGGTGAGCAGCGTTTCGACCCCGTAAGATTCCCGGAATCCATGTTGACAGGTATCAAGAGGCGCTTCAGTGTCGATATGGTCTTGCAATTGTCTGTAGACTATCTTTTCGATTATTTTCGCAAGGGTGGGTATGCTGGAGATGGGTCGGTAAGAGTCTGTTTTTTGCGGATCTAATTTGAGGTTTTTTAGTAGAGGTCGGATGGAAGTCTGTTTGAGGGCAGAAGGGAATGAGCCAGTGTCAAATGATAGGCTTATGATTTTGGATATTGTTGGAGCAAGTTCTTTGCGGAGGTCCTTTATCCAAAAAGCTGGACACGGATCGGTGTGTGCTGTGGATAAGTTGAGAGATGAGATAATATCTTCAATTAGCTTCAAAGAAGGGGTGGAGAAAGAAGCTAAAGGGGCTGGGAGTGCATGATCATTCAGGATAGTGGGTATTGTAATTTTGTTTGTGCAGCATAACTTAGATTGTATGTAAAGGGCATAAGCTTGTGGGTTGATTTCACACTGGTGCTCCTGTGAGGGTTCTTTGGATAATTTCTTGACAAGGGTAAATAGGTCGTGAGGTTTGTTTATAGCACGTTTAAGGATGTCTGTATGATATAGTCTCATTTTTTCAGAAATAGATCTCATTTAGTGGAAAGATGAAGCTTAGTTCCCAGGAAATATGAGAATATTTGTAAATAATAACATTAACGTGAGTTCATTGAAAAAAAAAAAAGCAGAGAGTGAGAGAGAGAGAGACAGAAGGTGAGGCTACAGCCTTGGGAAAGGCAATAAACGTGCTGCTCCGAGTGTGATTATCTGGGCCACCGGAATTCTAACTGCTCTAAGACTCCTCGAGGACCCACAAGGCCTGAAGAACATGAACCTTGCATATTTATGCCTCTGAAGAGACATGACTAGGCAGGGGGGAATAGGCCAAGAAGAACCCGAGGAAACATCGCCATGAGGCCCAACCACCAATGCCTTGTATCCTCTTAGATCTCTCACCTCAAAAGGATCTTTTTTTGACACCATAATTAATAAGTAGCTTACCCAAATCCTTGTGAACACTGCAATTTTAAAATCAGTCCAACAGCACTCTCGCTGAAAACAGTGTATACGATAGATTCTAGTTATACGAGAGATATGATCCATACTCCTTCCTATTGGGATTGATGTTATAAAATGCCGTGAAGCACTAGTCTATATTGTAAGGACTTTATCTATATTTTGTTTAGGCAGTTGCTAATTAGAATGAGCACTGTTTACTCATATTGTTATGCTTATTGAAAAGGATCTACATTTATATGTATATATACCTTTGTTTACAAAAATACTAAGTTTCTAATAATTGTTTGATGTTCTTAGCAGCCTTGCCAAATAAGGATACACTAGTATGGTATAAAAAAGACAGAAGGACCTATGCATGTAGTTTGATGGAATGATGTAAGTGGAAAAAAAGTGGTGTTGAGAGGAGTGTGATGGAATATTCATGTTGGAAAAGAGAACTCAGATTAACATTATAAAATGGTGAGGGTAAATTGAAATGTGAAATGATGTATCCGATGTATCCACCTAGAAAGAAAACGGACAATGAATACTCTACAATATTTGATTATGCCATCCCCATTAACTCCAATTTTGGAAGTCATCTAGCCCAGAGATATATCCAATAATTGGAAATAGACACTTGGAGATAGGCTGAGTGCACTTTTCAGACGGCGCACTCAAACAGCACACCCATCCAGCCACAAACAGCAATGCCGGTCAGTATTCCTGAACTAGTCCATTCCAATCTGCCAAGATCTCAGTTGAACTGTACTAAGCAACACAACCTTTTCGATGAACTATTGTTAGGCCACTTTAACTCACAAACTCATCTACTAACTTCTTAATTTATGTTGTATCATCTCAGTTTTGCAAGTTGCCAGCTTAAATGTCAACATAATCTGCTAGCCTGTAATGTTTACTGTATCATCTCAATATTGCACATCTCATCAAAGATAGTCAATATCATAGTATGCAAACTGTACTTGCTCAATTTTGCATCCTTGTATAACTGCTCTCACATTCCGAAGAATCTCATCACTGTACTGTGTCTCATATTTGCATTTTACTACCCCAATATTGCACTTCACCACTTCGTAGCCACAGTATATCACACGCAATCCAAAACCTCAGAATGGCACTCCAGGTCGCTGTCATTCTTAGCTTCTACCTTCTCACCCACTGGCTTGGAACCTCCCAGGCCCTCTACACGTCTCATGACAGGATTCCAGTCCTGAATAGCCATGGAAAAAGATGGAATGGTCCTCCATACTTCAACCCAGGAAGCGATGCGCACATGCGCCACTCCCACCTAATACATGTAGCACTCCAGTTAACCAAAACACCCACTCAGGAAAAACCTTTGAGATGCCGACCCCTAAAATGTGCCATCATCAACGCACGCTCCATTCGCAATAAATGGCCTGTTATCCTAGACTCTATCTCCTTTTATGACCTTGAGATTCTTATGATCACGGAAACATGGCTATCATCAGAAGACAACGTCCTCCTCAACCAACTTCTACCCCCCAATTTCTCCGTACATACAAGATATCGGGAAAACAAAAAAGGAGGAGGGGTGCTCATAATCTCCAAATCAGACCTCAATTTCCACATTGTGGACTCCTCAAGCACAAACAGCTTGGACATCCTCTCCGTCACAAACCAACAATGCTCCCTTAACCTGTTGTACAGAACACCATCTTCTTCTCCAGATGACCTTCCAACCATTGTTGACCTTGCAGCTAACACCCTCTCTCCCAAGAAACCAAATTGGATAATGGGTGATTTCAATCTCCCTTCTTTACCCCAAAGCCACGCAATTGCATTCCTTGAAGCAATGGAAGACCTGGGACTCAAACAAATCATTAATGAGCCCACACATACAAAGGGGAACATTCTTGACATGGTATTTGTTCCACAACCAGTCATGGTCCAAAACCACAATCCTCCAGTATCACTCGTAGATGTACCCTGGTCCGACCACAAACTGATCATTATCCAGATACCCATCAACAATGACCAGCTGAACAGAAGCCAATCTACAAACAACACCGCTCGAACTACCTCTAGAAGCTTTCGACCCTTCGATAGGGAACACATCCTTTCGGAGACCCCATCATTCCTCAACAAAATCACACCGGATCTTGATGAACTAATCTCTCATTGGAACTCCAGCCTGCTTGCCATCTCACAACATGCAAACCCTAAGAATACAGCAAGGACAAAAAGAAGCTCCGTCCCATGGTTCTCACCTGAGTTGCGATCTTCTCTCACACAACTACGTAGACTTGAATGCCGATGGCGCCGCTCGCGATCAACGGAGGATCAGACCGCTTACCGAACCCACCTTGCAATACATCGAGAAACAATCACTATTAAAATGAGACAATATCATACCGACACCCTAAAGAGGTCTCTGAATAAACCACATGACCTCTTCAACTTGGTCAAATCCCTCTCAAAAGAACCATCTCCCGAACAACATAGCGAGATTCACCCACAAAAATTTGCTGATTACCTGCAATCCAAGATTGTGCAAACCAACAAGGTTTCAGCAGTCACATTTCATGAACCGACTGGCCTATCACCACTGAACATTCTCTCCACACCATCCACTAAATCTATCGAGGACACCATAGCATCTCTCAACACCTCCACTGCACAGACTGACCCATGTCCAGCTTTCTGGATCAAGGAGCTACGTGATGTGTTCAGCCCTGTCATCGCAAATATAATGAAGATCTCCTTCACAACAGGATACTTTCCCACTTCACTCAAGCAGACCTCCATTAGGCCACTATTGAAAAACCCCAAACTTGACCCCCAAAGAGTTGACTCTTATCGACCAATAGCCAGCATCCCTCTCTTAGCCAAAATAATTGAAAAAGAGGCACAATGGCAAATTCAGGACCACATAGATGCCGCTGCTCCATTAGACAGCTGTCAACATGGGTTCAGAGAACATCATGGGGTCGAGACACTACTCACTGGTCTATTCAACGACATCATCACAGGAATTGACAACATCCGTCAAGGTTTTGTGCTCATCTTCCTAGACATCGCCGCGGCTTTCGACTCCGTGAGTCACGAAATACTCCTCGGAAGATTGAGGGAAAAGGGCGTCTGCAACAGTGCACTAGGATGGTGCAAATCTTATCTGGATGGTAGATGGCAATATGTGAAGTCTGGATTAGAAGAGTCGATACATTTCCATCAAAAGCAAGGGGTACCCCAAGGCTCCTCGTTATCCTCCTTACTCTTCAATATTTACATGCAGCCCATCTGCAATATCATAAGATCATTCAATGTGAACTGCTTGATATATGCAGATGACATTCTCCTATACATGCCTTTCTCCACAACTCACATGGACCTGACCCCACTCACGGATTGCTTCAATGCAGTTTCAACGTGGCTCCAGTCACAGAACCTACGCATTCAACATAAAAAAACAGAGGTGCTATTCATCACCAGAGACCCCAACTTTACTCCGCCATCCCATGTCAGTGTCAAGGAAGCTGACCTGCAAACTAAAGAGGCAATAAAATACCTGGGAGTTACTGTGGATCAACGTCTGGACATGAAACGCCACATAAGCAATATAGTCAAAGCCGTCTATTTTAAAATCCGTTCACTCAAGCACCTTCGCTCCCTGTTGGACCCAGATGATTTCCGAACCATATATCAAGCACTGATCCTGCCACATTTTGACTTTGCAAATGCCATCTTACAAGGGCTCCCCCCAATCCACACTAACCCCATTACAGTTGGCCATGAACGCCGCAGCCAGGGTCATCTACGGAGCAGCCAGAAGCGAACACGTGACTCCCATTCTCAAACAGCTACACTGGCTACCTATTCATGGGAGGATCACTTTCAAAACACTTCTATTAGCCTTCAAGGCAATGAAAGGTATTTCCTCCTCCTCATTTACACATCTTATCCACATTGTACCCCCCAACAGATCCAGAAGAGCAACAGCTGTCAACCTGCTAATTACACCAAAGGCATCGACAACATGCAACAAGACAACCACAAACAGGGCGTGCAATTTCTATATCCCCAAATGCTGGAATGCGCTACCCCCTGACATTAGGGCCATAACCAATCTATATCAGTTCAGGAAGGCACTCAAAACCTACCTCTTCCTCCAATACTTCCCAGCCAGCAATTGATCCTAGATACCCCTCCCACGAATGACCCACTCTAGAAATGCCCTCATATTCATTATCTGATTTTTACCTATCCTTGCTGTGTAAATAGCTTATGTATATAGTTTACCCTGTTATCCAAGTTTGTATCCCTGTTCGATGTAAAACCTGACAACTTGTCGTTATGGTAGTTATGTTATGATGTAAACCGCGCTGATACCGAATAGCGCGGTATATAAGAAACTGTAATAAATAAATAAATAAATAATGAGCTTTGGGGAGACCCACACTGGCCATGTGGTGCTTTTCAGATGCTTTTATCCCTTTTTGCCTCTATGTGTCCTGGCCCGACACATGAAGCTAAAGGAGGAAAGTTACTTACACAAGTTTTTACAAATTGGTATAATTCTAAAATTGTGAAAAAATTTGAGGAAGTGTGGGCATCTTGTCAAAAATGTATCAGCTAAATTGAGTTGCTTAGGATTGGCTGTTGTGTGCAAACAGCAACCCACGAAGGGGGGAACCTCCGAAATCTTTAAAAAAAAACGTTGTAAAGACACTAAACTGTCTTGCCTTTGACTCTGTTCAATAAACAAACAAACAACCAAAAAAAAAAAAAAATTTGCCCTAAGGGAGTAGACCGAACTTTTTCTCCCTCTGAACTGTTATATGGAAGACTGTTTATTTTTTTATACTCCTGAGCCTCACATTTGATCTCTTGTATTTCCTAGCAGCAGAGGCAACTCTCTTCCCTCCACAGGTATGCCCAGCAGGTCCAGTCCTTTCTGCTGGATGACTCAGCTCTTTTCTTTAAATCCGGAGACTGGATTTTGGTAAAGACATACCACCAGCACACAGTACAAGCCCCTTTTCCAGTATGGGACCGTTCCAAGTTCTTCTGATAACATCGATTACAGTGAAGGTGGCGGCTAAAAGATCCTGAAGCCATTGCCCTCGCTGGAAACATTCTCCATATACAGATCAGGCTTCAGGACCAGGATGAGAAGTAGCTGACGCCGGGGCAGCCAAGGCCCTAGCAACTGGAGAGGAGAGGAGAAGACTCCTGAAGAAAAGCAGCTTTCGGCCTAGAGGTACCGAACCAATATATCCCTTCAAGGTTGGTGACAGGTCAGAGCACCTCAAAAGCACGGTACCTTAGACCCGCTCTACGGACCTTCAAACTACAGTGATCGCCATTACATGGACAGCCATCCTGTGTGACTCCTCCCCTTCATGGATCCATGCGTCAAGAATCAAGCGTGTATCGTCTCCACTGACATCTTCAGTTCCAGCCTCCTGACCATCACGCACAAGACTGTGTTGACTCCTCCTACCACTCATGTGGTGCCTCCTTTAGTCCATTTTGGGAACTGTTAATACGGCAATACTACTTGCCCAGACTGCCTTACTTTTTGTGTGCGCAGCTCGCTACAAGCTGGAGCTTTTCTCTCAACATGTTTCATTACTGTACCTTCTAATCTGTGTGAAATGCAGAAGTTTACAATTTAAACTGCACCCAGCCCCATGTTTCTTTTTCTACTTTTTGTATAACATTGGTGTTACTCGCCTCTCTTTGGGATATGACTAGGTCCCTTGTTCATTGCAAACTGTCTCTAGTTTTAATGCTACGGATTGTTTTATTGTTTCTGCTTTTAGCCTGTCTAATACTGCTCTATACTGTTCTTCAACTACAGGGAAGTTTCTATGTATCTTTCTTTGGGGTGGTCTCAAAGGACTGCTTATTGCCCTATTGAGCGGTTTTATAATTCTTGTTCTTTTTTGTTGTATATTTTCATTTGTTCTTGACTGTTGTTGAAAGGCCCTACAAAGCTCTACCACTTTTATGTATTCCTATACTCCTGCTTTTACGGTGGCTGATGTACCTGAGCTGCCACATACAGATGTTCCATTAATAACACAGGTACACTAAAAAAAATTTTTTTTAAACTGCCTCTAATGTTTCAATTGATTTTTACGTTTTTTGGTGCGCTGAATCCAAATCTGGTAACCAATTTGCTCCATCACGTACAGATTTTTTGCTACATTGGGTTAGCAGTTTGAGGTGAACGTTTCAGATTGAGTGCGATCGAGATAAAAGTTTCTTGGATGAATTCTTTATACTAATTGTTTAGTAGTTATTCAAATAAGAATAAAGAAAATTGTAACAAGGCAGCACATAAGAATAGAGTAATGTCAACAAAACACACTGTGATGGTAGCAAAATTGTCTGCACTTAAAACAGCCACATACATGTGCACAAACATTGAGCATATAAGAGCGAGGTTAGACACAAAGCAAAGCAATGTGCAAAAAATGTTGTACAGGTATGTATGTAAGAATAGAAAACGCAAACCGCACCATTGCAATACATGAAGACAAACACCCGATGGTGTGAAAATAAAATTCTAATAAATGAGATGCGACACTGTGGTAATAACTAGCAAATTTTTATTTCAAAGTTTAGTAAAAACACGATATTTGTCAACACAGTTTAGATTTTAAAGTCATTCTTGGGTCAATCAATCTCCTGGTGGGCCCGTTTCTTCTTCCCCCGAATGCTTCTCTTAGTGCGCTGCTTGGCGTATTTTTCATCTGGGGTTTCCCGCAGCAGCAACCAGCAGAAATCAGCCATCATAGTGGTGTTCCATCTTCCTTGGTACCTTCTCTCTGCGTCCTTGATGTCCTGGTGAAACCTTTCACCTTGTTCTTCACTGTACGCCCCCATGTTTTCGGGAAAGTAGTTCACATGGGAGTGCAAGAAATGGACTTTCAGGCTCATGTTACAGCCTTGTTCTTTGAAGGCATTGAGCATCCTGGCAACAATATCCTTATAGTTCTCATCCCGCCTGTTCCCCAAGAATTTGAGAACAACATCCTTGAAGGAATCCCAGGCTTCTTTTTCCTTCTCAGACATCGTTTCAGCGAATGCTCCATCTGAAATGAGTTTCCTTATATCAGGGCCAACAAACACTCCTTCCTTTAGCTTTGCTTCAGAAAGTCGGGGGAACTTTGAGCAAAGGTACCGAAAGCACTCACCATCTTTTGGAAGGGACTTGATGAATTGCTTAATGAGACCCAACTTAATGTGGAGAGGTGGTAATAGAATTTTATCACGAGGTACCAAGCTCTCATGAAGAACATTTTTCTCACCGGGTCTCAAATACTCCCGAATTGGCCAGTCTTTTTTCCCCCAGTGTAGGTCGCGGGCCCGGCTATCCCACAAGCAAAGGAAGCAGGGATATTTGGTGAAACCGGATTGCTGCCCTAATAGCATGGATAGAATTTTAAAGTCTCCACAAATCATCCACTTATGCTCATCATAACAAATCTTCTGAAGAATCAGGGCCAAATTCTCGTATTTTTCTTGGAGAATAACAGAGTGAGCAATAGGAACTGAAGCGAATGTGTTGCATTATGAAGAAGAACACCTTTTATGCTGTCTTTTGACGAATCAATGAACAGCCGCCATTCAGCAGGATCATACTTGAGTTTAAACTTTTCCATCACTCCATATATATCGTTGCAAAATACCAAATCTTCCTCTTTGCTGAAATACTTCAAAAATTGTGTCTCGCGGTTGCGGTACCAATAAAAAGTTGTTCCTGGTGACAATAGATTTTTCTGTTTTAGCCGAGAACCTAGCAGTTGGGCAGCATCTTTTGGGAGTCCTAAATCCCGGACTAAATCATTCAATTCAGCTTGAGAGAAAAGTTCAGGTTTCGGATCTGGTTCAGTTTCAAACTCGGAAGTACTGGACTCATCGGGAAAAGCCATCTGATGAGTCTCATCATGATCAGAACCGTCCACGCAAATATGATCCAAAGATTTTGGTGGTTCAGGCACAGGTACTTCGTTGCTATGAGGCATAGGCCTAATTGCTGAGGGAAGGTTGGGGTAACTTATTACGTTCTTATTTTTTAAGTTGTATCCCTTCACAATGCAAGAGCAAAAATAGCAGTCACTGCTGTGGTCTCTTTGTTCACGCCACATCATAGGTATTCCGAAACGAAAGGCTTGTTTTTTACCTTTCATCCATAAGCGTAGATCTTCCTCACATGTCTTGCACACTTTGTGAGGAGCCCACGGTTGTCTTGATCGCCTAACTTCAAACCGAAATAGGCAAAATATACTTTTTTAATAAATGCAGAAATGTTCCTCTGCCGCTTTTTTACGGTATATTCCCCACAAATAAAACAAAAACTGTCCGGAGAGTTGACGCAACCTCTGGCTCTGTGAGCCATCACAAATACACAGCACTGCAAACTACAACTGTAGTGAACCACTTCGAAATAAAGCTGGATTACGACTGAGCAAACAAAAGGTAATAATGAACTTGCAAGAAACTGAAATTTGACAGGAACGTTCATGTCGCAACCACCGTGTTTGAGCGAGCGAACGAGGCGAGGCGAACAGGAAAGAACATGCGCCAGCGCGAGTACTGGATTTAGCCCCCGCCTCCCAATTGTCCTGTTAATGTATAAAATGAATACAAAACACTCTAAAATATCATGAGGGAGTGTTTCTAGTTAGTTAACCATTACAACCTCTATTTTGGGCCAAGAAAATAAACTGCAGTCGGCTAAAAAGAAATTATGTGAACATTCCTTATATGGGTAAGAAATCTAATTTTGCAAGAAAACGTGACGTGATGGAACATTTTGGCTATTTTTCCTGGATTCAGCACCCCAAAATCTATAGGAATCAGTTGCAAAACTGGAGGCAGTTTTTTGGTAGTGTACCTGTGTAATGTTTGTTTAGTTATTTTGTAGTAGATTGTTAGGCTGTTCTTATAGTGGGCCTATGCAGGCCCAAAGGGGGGATTGTTAGGGAAATCAGAATCCTATATATGTGCCCTTTGTAATAATAATGCTTAGTTTAAGTGCATATACAGGAGGCCTGCACAAGAGAAATTAGAATCCTATAGAAATCAGAATTCTATGTGTGTACCCTTTGTACATTCTGGTGGGTATGGAAAAAGGAATGTGCTGTGTAAGCTAAACTGATTGTTCTACTCAAGGATGACTTGTATTTGCATTAGTTACTGATAAACTATAGTGGGCCCCAGAAGATGGGTGAATGACGTATGACTATGTTTCTAAGAATGTATAAAATACGGACAATCTCTCCACCCTTTGGAATAAACTTGCATACTTTCCTTCTGTGTGGTCTGTGAGTTTTATTCCCCTGGATTCCAGCCAGCCGGAGCAGCACACCGCAGATGAGGGTTCGGGATTTCCTGGCCTGGAGTGACCAACAAGAAACAGACCCTTTACAAGAAGGTCTTCAGGGGAGCGGGATTTGGTCCAGGCACGTTCAGCAGAACGGATACAGATGCGTAAAGAGCGAGTTGTAGATGAAAGCCAGGGTTGAGGAGTAGAAGTCTAACGGGATGAGGGGTGGGCGGGGCAAGATTGTCAAGAGCTTCATCGACAGATTTGGAGGACAAAATGGAGGAAAGAGATGGAGAGATGGTGGAGGAGAGTGTCAAGGGATCAATATTATGAAGGTTTCGAAATAGGTTGGAGGAGACGGGACGGAGTTGAGACAGCGGAAGCTGAAGATTGAAGGTTAAACAGTGATGGTCAGATGAGGGAATGATTGAGTTGTGGAAGTTTAAGGGAGAAGAGTTAGAGACGAGTATCAGGTCAAGGCAGTGGCCGTGCAGGTGGGTGGGGGCAGTGGAGCAAAGTTGGAGGTTAAACGAGGAAGTGAGGGCGAGGAGCTTTAAAATATGGGGATCGGAGGGGTTGTCGACGTGAATGTTGAAGTCACCAAGAATAAGAGTGGGGGAAGAGGGGTCTAGAAAGATGGAAAGCCAGGAGTCGAAGTCGGTAAGGAAGGTCGATTTTAATTTGTCAGGTGGGCGATAGATAACAGCTACACGGAGGAGGAGTGGTGTGAAGAGGCAAATGGAGTGGACTTCAAAGGAGAGGGAGGAGTGTAATTGAGGCAGAAGGAGGGGTTGGAAGTGGCAAGAGGGAGAAAGTAGGAGCCGAACACCACCACCACGGCCAGTGGAACGAGGTGTATGGGAGAACTGGTAGCCCCCGTGGCAGAGAGCAGCAGCGGATGTGGTATCGTCTGGGAGGAGCCAGGTCTCAGTCAGGGCAAGAAGGTGTGGTGCATTAGAGATGAAGAGATCATGAGTATAAGGAAGTTTGTTAGCGAGTGAGCATGAATTCCATAGGGTGCATGAGAACGGGAGAGCAGAGGGGGAAAGGAGAGGGATATGGATAAGGCTGGATAAGTTACGTGAGGATTTCTTTTCACAGTGAGGCAGCGGTCTAGGGGGGCTGTTACTTGAAGCTCTATTGCCAGAGTAATAGAGAGGTCTGGAGGGACCAGGGTAGGGGTGGGTGTCTCTGGATGCGTGTGCCCTCCAGGAGGGGCATGAGGGAGGGGAAGTGAAAGGGAAATGAAGGGGAATATTGATGATATCAGATAGGGCATGTGAGGATTTCTTTTTAGGGTGAGACAGAACTCTAGAGGGGATAGGGTTGGGTTTGGGGTCGATATATCTGGTTGAGAGACTGGCGCATGAGTGAGGGAGGGCAGAAGGGGGGAGGAGAGGGATATGGATGAGATTAGATAAGGTGCATGAGGAGCTCTTCTTAGAATGAGAAAGAAATCGAGGGGGGCCGGGGTTGGGGTTGATATTACCTGACGAGAGAAGGAGAAGGAGTAGTAGAGAGCATGGTAAGGAGGAGGCAGTACAGCGGAAGCGAGGGTGGGGTTGCCTTAACGAGAGAGGGGCTGTTTGAATAAGGGGGAGGGTGAGATGTAGCTCAAGGGCAGATTTAAGGATTTTAAACACTATGCAGCATATGTAGGGTTACAAGTGGGGATTGCACACTATGCACTTGGGTTGCCGTAAGGGTAGGGTAAGGTAAGGTAAGGGTAGTGGAGGGACTGAGGCCAGTGCAGCAAGGTTTTAGTGGTAGCAGTGGGTAGCAGTACAGTGCAAGCAATGGGGTAACCAGTTCGGGGCTAGTGATGGATAACCAAATCAGTGCAAGCAATGGGTAATCAGTTCAGTGCAAGCAATGGGTAGGCAGATCAGTAACCAGTTCGGTGCAAGCAATGGGTAGGCAGTTCAGTGCAGCAATGGGTAACCAGTTCAGTGCAAGCAATGGGTAGGCAGTTCAGTGCAGCAATGGGTAACCAGTTCAGTGCAAGCAGTGGGTAGGCAGTTCAGTGCAAGCAATGGGTAGGCAGTTCAGTAACCAGTTCGGTGCAAGCAATGGGTAGGCAGTTCAGTGCAGCAATGGGTAACCAGTTCAGTGCAAGCAATGGGTAGGCAGTTCAGTGCAGCAATGGGTAACCAGTACAGTGCAAGCAATGGGTAGGCAGTTCAGTAACCAGTTCGGTGCAAGCAATGGGTAGGCAGTTCAGTGCAGCAATGGGTAACCAGTTCAGTGCAAGCAATGAGTAACCAGTTCAGTAACCAGTTCAGTGCAAGCAATGGGTAGGCAGTTTGGAGCTAGCAATGGGTAATCAGTTCAGTGCAAGCAAAGGGTAACCAGATCAGTGCGATGCAGGGTTAGTTGCAGGTACAAGGGTAGAGGTAATGAGGGAGCAGTGGGTAGCAGTGGAAACATTTGGCTGCGGGTAGCAGTACCAGTGGGGTGCTTACTTCGTAAGGAAGTTGGTTAGGGTCAGGCAGCAAGGTGTATAGGAGCATCGCGCTAAAGCGCCTAGGTCACCGCCGAATGGCCACTCCAAAGGGCCCTCTGGCGAGGCCCTACAAGCAAGGAGGCAGCAAGGGAATGTTCAGGCAAAGCAATAATGTTGACCTGCAAGCAATGAGATGGGAGTGAGGTGGAGGTGGGTCCTGTAGGCTATGCTGTGCAGAATTTGTTGAGCTGCTTACCCGTGGTGCTTACTGGTGGTGACACAGTCTGGGCAGCTTGTCCTGAGGTGGAAGGTGGATGGTTATTGTTGGGGCGCTGTGTCAGGTCCCCGATGTTGGGTTTGGGTGCTGGCTGATTGGTCTTGTGGGGCTGATCGGGGAGGAGCGATTCTTCCGCTCGATTCCCAGACGCTGTATCAGGCCCCCGATGTCCTCCGGTGCTTGAGATTCGCGCCAAGGGGCGCAGTGCAGTGTGAGTGCTGGCGTTGGGCCTGATTGGCCTTGTGAGGCTGATTGGGGAGGAGTGATCCTCTCGCTCGACTCCCTGACGCTGTATCAAGCCCCCGATGTCCTCCGGTGCTTGAGTTTCGTGCCAAGAGGCACAGTGGAGTTTGTGTGCTGGCATTGGGCCTGATTGGCCTTGTGGGGCTGATCGGGGAGGAGTGATCCTCCCGCTTGACTCCCTAACACTGTATCAGGCCCCCGATGTCCTCTGGTGCTTGAGTTTCGCGCCAAGGGGCAAGTGGAGTTTGTGTGCTGGCATTGGGCCTGATTGGCCTTGTGGGGCTGATTGGGAGGGAGCGATCCTCCCACTCGATTCCCCGACACTGTGTCAGGCCCCCAATGTCCTACGGTGCTTGAGTTTCACGCCAATGGGCACAGTGGAGAGTGGGTGCTGGCTTTGGGCCTGATTGGCCTTGTGGGGCTGATCGGGGAGGAGCGATCCTCCCGCTCAACTCCCCGACGCTGTATCAGGCCCCTGATGTCCTACGGTGCTTGAGTTTTGTGCCAAGGGGCGCAGTGGAGTTTGTGTGCTGGCATTGGGCCTGATTGGCCTTGTGGGGCTGATCGGGGAGGAGCGATCCTCCTGCTAGACTCCCCGACGCTGTATCAGGCCCCCAATGTCCTCCGGTGCTTGAGTTTCGTGCCAAGTTGTGTATATATCCTAGTAGCAGCTTATGTATTGTTGTCACCCTAGCCTGGGCCAAAGGCCTAAAGGCGCAGGGCTGCCAATGTTAGTCCTTAAATAAAGAATTATACTATTCTTGTCCACAGCTTGGACTTCTGGGACTTGTAGTTGTGTCTCCTTATTTAAAGACAGTAGTGTGAAACCGATAGTTTTCTTTAAAGGCAAACAAGAAATTTATTTATCTTCCCCAAAAGCACTAGGGCTCAACACAAACATTAGGATTCTTCTCCAAGCAATAACATCAGGAAATTATACACAAACTAGAACTGAAACTGCTTCATAAGCCTTTTAACATGTGTAGCTGTTTTCATCAAATGTTCAGCAAACAAAACATAGCTTCTTCCTTCAAGCAAAGCAAAATGTCCATTTTTTTTATCTTCTGCTTCTTTAGTAATTCAAATACCAATTATGCAAGTATCCTTTCTTATTAGAAGCAGTTCCTAGCATTAACCAAGATAGGTTAACTCACCCTGTTTCTTCAGTGCTTTCTTGGTTAAAGACTTTTTATCAGAAAGCTTTCAGTCTGCCTTCTGGCACAATGAACAGTCCATTGCTAATTCCTCAGTTATAGAATCCTGCTCAGGACAGTCTACCTGCATCTCTTCCTGCTCTACAGCATGTACGTCTGACTCTGAGCTTTCAGGAACTGTTTCTGGCTTAATGTTCTGTAAGAGCTCCTGGACTTCTCTCCACAGGTGCTCTCCACAATAAGCAACGTTTGTACCTGGAATGTGAGGATTCCTTCTCTGGATCAACTGCCTCAGTTCTTCTAACTTGTTCAGCACTGGTTCTTTCCAACAAGCTGGGTTCTGGTCATTTCTAGCTGTGAGTTTGTCCACCCACCTTTTGGCAGCCTGAACTCTTTGAGCTGGGCCACGTACTGTTTGAACTGCAGCCTGACCCTCATCAGCAATTCTCCTAGCCACACCTCGGCTGGCTTCAGGACTAACAGCCCTCCTCCTGTAAGCTTGGCTTTCTTTATGGCTGCTACTTTCACTGCTGAGCTCCTCACTGAAATCTTCACCGTTCTCCTCCCTGGTGATCTCCTTTCTGCTCCCAGGTGCTGGCTCCTTTCCTTTTCTTCCCTTGGGTTTATAAGGCTGTTTCTTAACTAGCATACACTGCTTCCTACTCGGGGGTTTTTCATCACTCCCCAAGCCTGCACTTAGGTTAGCAGAGCTTGGGTGTGGCCTGACATCAGTGACTGCGTGTTTTCTTCCTTTACCTGCACTCTGAAAGCTGTGAATTCCCTGCCTGTCTCTCTCCTTAAAGGTATATTTACAATTTTCCTCTATTTCCATGGGCTCAGCAGAGCTCTCCTCATCACAGTATATATCCTAGTCACCGGTTGTGTATATATCCTAGTCGCCGGTTGTGAATATATCCTAGTCCCCAGTTGTGTATATATCCTAGTCGCCGTTTCTGAATATATTCTAGTCGCCGGTTGTGTATATATCCTAGTCGCCGGTTGTGAATATATCCTAGTCGCCGTTTGTGAATATATTCTAATCGCCGGTTGTGTATATATTCTAGTCGCCAGGTGTGAATATATCCTAGTCGATGGTTGTGTATATATCCTAGTCGCCGACTGTGTATATATCCTAGTCGCCGATTGTGAATATATCCTAGTCGCCAGTTATGTATATATCCTAGTCGCCGGTTGTGTATATATCCTAATCGCCGGTTGTGTATATATCGTAGTCAAAAAAACAAAACACCCACGACCAGGTCAAAATTTACAATTACAAAGACAAAACCCGGTGTTAATAAACCAGTTTTCCAAAATCATTCTATGTAACTACTTTTTTTGTCAGAAAGGCCAACCAAGCCAAGAGGAGTGTACCTCTCACCGTTGTGGCCCGTCCATTTTATTAAATCAGAAACAATCTTATTCCCTTTTTTTAGAGACAGCTTCAATTGTGTTACTTAGCTGAATCACAATCTTGAAAAGGCTGCACAATAACGCCACAGTCAGCAGTAATACGACGTGTCACGTTTCGGGGTGTTCAAGATAATCCCCCTGCTTCAAGTCAAAGCTGCTGTGTAGTAAGCTCTCAGCCATCAAACTTGTTCTTTTGGAGAACGGCGTTTTTATGTACACCAGTCCCGCCAACGTTCACCCAGCTGTAACGAAGCGCTCCAATCAAAATCAGTACTAAAAAGAGCCAATCAAAATGGCAGAGGGGAGGGATCACTGAGCAGAAGCCTCCCCCAAACATGAATGAATGATACTACTATCATTAAAAGGCAGCATTATTAGACCGTATGCCAGTCCACTTGCATATTCATACCATGTGGATGTACGGTGTTTAAATGAAAGATCCATCCCTGTTCTAAATTCTGTAAAAGTTGAAGTCGATCGCCACCTCTTGGATTTCCCGGCACAAAGTCCAACACACGCCAACGAAGTTCTTCAAAGTTATGTGACAACTTCATACAGTGTTCAACCATTGGAGCTGATGCCATTCTTGTTCTTAGTCAGGAAGCATGTTCTCCCAGCCGTATTTTAAATGAACGTGATGTACGGCCAATATAGTAAAAGGTACAGGGGCATATAATCAAATACACCACATAAGATGATGTGCAATCTGTATGCCAACGGGCCAAGTATGTAATTTGAGTATGGCCATCAACCCAAGTAAGACCAGAGATGGTATTAAGGCAATATGAACAAGAACCACAAGGGAAATGACCCGCAGGATCATGAGAGGTCAAAGGACGATCAACCACTGTGTAGTATGAACCAGTAGATCCCTTAAATTTGCCTTACGAGAATAAGCTATCTGAAGTTGTCCTCTGAAGCAGGCATGTAAGCCCAATATTGGCCAGAATTTATGTACCAATTTTCTTAACAGCTGCTGACCCCTTCATATAAGGGAAAATACCTGTGATCTTATCTGGAAATTGTTGAGGAGCCGGAGCATCCAAAAGCCATTCTCTGTGGAGGTAACGAGCACGTTTGTATGCTCTCTGAATCGCATTACGAGCGGCTTTGACCTGAAGCAGGGGGATTATCTTGAACACCCCGAAACGTGACACATCATATTACTGCTGACTGTGGCGTTATTGTGCAGCCTTTTCAAGATTGTGATTCAGCTAAGTAACACAATTGAAGCTGTCTCTAAAAATAACGGAATACGATTGTTTCTTATTTAATAAAATGGATGGGCCACAACGGTGAGAGGTACACTGCTCTTGGCTTGGTTGGCCATTCCGACAGAAAAAGTAGTTACATAGAATGATTTTGGAAAACTGGTTTATTAACACCGGGTTTTGTCTTTGTAATTATATATCGTAGTCGCCAGTTGTGTATATATCCTAGACGCCGGTTGTGAATACATCCTAGTCGCCGGTTGTGAATACATCCTAGTCGCCAGTTGTTAATATATCCTAGTCGACGGTTGTGTATATATCCTAGTCACCGGTTGTGTATATATCCTAATCGCCGGTTCTGTATATATCCTAGTTACCAGTTGTGTATATATTGTAGTCGCCAGTTGTAAATATATCCTAGTCGCCGGATGTGAATACATCCTAGTCGCCGGTTGTGAATACATCCTAGTCGCTGGTTGTGAATATATCTCAGTCGCCGGTTGTGTATATATCCTAATTGCCGCTTGTGTATATATCGTAGTCGCCTGTTGTAAATATATCATAGTTGCCTGTTGTAAATATATCGTAGTCGCCAGTTGTGTATATATCCTAGTCGCCGGTTGTGAATACATCCTAGTCGCCGGTTGTGAATACATCCTAGTCGCCAGTTGTGTATATATCCTAGTTGCTAGTTGTAAATATATCCTGGTCATCAGTAGTGTTGTCTGTGTTGACTAGATTGTAAACACTTATGAACCGGGACTGTCTCGTACATGTCTCTGTACAGCGCTATGTATGCTGGGTAGTGCTACACAAATGACAAGTAGTAGTAGTAGTTTTATGTTTATGTTTCTTGTTCTCTCTCACATATGGAAAAACAACTTGCACGATGATTACTCCTAAGAGTCAGATAGGAAAGAGGCAAAGTGTGGCAGGATAGCTTCCTGATAGGAGCAGGTTAGAAAACTATAAGGAGAGAAGGTGCATGATTGTTCCCAGATGAAGCTGGTAACAAGTAAGAACAGATGACATAAAAGATACATGGAAGATGAAGGGTGAATAAATAATAATTGGAAGAGAAGCTGCTGGACCAACCATCAGGTAAACTAGGTGGTCACCAAGAGCGGCAACGTCTGGTGAGAGCAGCAAAGAGCAGGGCATTCAATGCTAAACAATACATTTTAACAGTTGGGGGGGGGGGTAGAGGGGGCCTTTAAAGCCTAAGGTCTACCTAGGGTGCTAACACTTTGAACCAACTCTGGGCCCGGTCCTATGTGCATGACGGCTCTCTGATAAGAATCAGATGAACAGGAGTAATGTGAGTAAGGAGAGGGCTTACACAAATAGAGACAGACACATAGCATTAGACTCATCAGAAAGACACTTGACTGCCACACAAGCAGCTGAAGCACATGTCGGGTTAGCTGTTAGGCCACTTCAGATGTTCTATGAGATTGGGAAATCCCAGGACACTACTTTCTGATGTCTATGTTCTCTGTGTCTAAATCTGGCCCTCGGTTTCTTGCATGATGACTGATAGTTACAGCTGTAAATGACATTGGCAATAGCATTCAACATATCTCCTGTGAGATGATGATTTATGAGGCTCCTGAATCCACTTCCATCTCACATAGTGCACCACTCAGAGTCCATTGATCCTTCTGCAGACTTCATGATATATGTGGAAGAGCTCACATGGCTCTTCTTGGGCTTAATATAGGCTTCCTACTCTCAAAGCAACACTCAGCGAGTCATTTCATAACAGGCTGTGTATGTGTGAGGGCCACGTAGGCACCTCTTTTGAGCTTATTTTATAAAGACATATAGGCAATTTAGCAGAAAGCGTGGCTAGCTTGCCATTAAAGGCATTTACACCTGTTCGGGAGAAGGTATAAGGTATGCACAATCATGGATAAAGAGGTGTATGTTGACAGGATATGCAAAAGCTGGTAGCATGCTCATGTTTCCTGGATCCTGACTCCCACACCTGGTGCTCTGTACAAGAGAACCTGCTGCTGTGGGCCGGGGGCAGTTAATGAAACCTTTTCAGCAAATCATTGGCAGGCAAAAGTTGAGTCCTTGATCATTTAAGTGTTATTTTAACTACTAATGTGAATTCAAACCTAGCAAATTAAAACACGAAGAATTAATTGGATATGTAAATTAGATTAGTCAGTATATAAATCTAATTACATACCAATTTGCTTTAACAGCATGAAAAAAAGAACAAATTGTCCTATGCAAATTGTCTTAAAGACACACCTGTAGCACCACAAAGGACTCATACATGTTACATCTTACGAACTCCAGCAGGAGGCTCTCTTTCGCTTGATGCAAGTGTTATGCCAAGCATTAGCAGTAAATCTGAGAGACCCACATACCCTGGCTTAGAAGTAAGGTTCACGACTGCCATAGTATGCGCAAAACTAACCCATTTGGATAAACTTCCCCGGGTGAAAAAAGCCCAGTGCTTGCACTCAGACCACCTTGTCAAAGCACGTCAAAAGTATTTTATTATCATGTCTCAAGTTCCTCTTCCACTCTTACCTTGTCTAATTTTATGGCATATAGTAATGAGAATTGCACACATACATGTATACAATGCAAACAGATATAGAGTGCACACAACACACATATATGCCCTGTGATAAGGAAGCTTATCATAGCTCAGGAAGGAGCTATAGAAATGATGAAGTGACTCTGAACAAGCAACCTGTCCGTTCTGGTAGAAATAAGGAAACACAATTTTTCCATAAAAGACTACCAGTCCCAGAATGCACCAGGTTTCCAACAGCCATTAAAGGAGCTGAAGTGGGGAAACGTGTGTTCAATCAGGAGGGCTATGAGGTAATCCCCAAGCACTCATCTCAAAGGGCAGGGCCTGATTCAGCACAGCTGCGCTGTGCTAGGGTGGAACACTCATCTAAGCAGAATAAAGGTAGAGTTTATTCTACAGAGAATCATCCTCAGAATCAGCTTGGATATCCTCAGCTTGGACAGCTTCATCATCTGGAGGATCATCAGAAGCAGAAGCCAGAGCGGACGGACAGAGAGGGCAAGAAACCTTTTGGAAGAAAGAAGAGAAAAGCATTTGGGAGGTCTAAAGGAGTCCAGAGGAGTACGTATACTGGAAGGCATTCCAAAGGCAAGCTTACACCATTGGACTGGGGAAAGCCAGAGGAATGGTGCTGCAGAGCTAGGAACCTCCAGACGGTACCTGTGAGGGAGACGGCTGCACTTGGAAGGGACCCTAGGACCCGTGCCAGAAGGTATGTGAAGAGAGACCCAGTGTCCAGGGATCTGGATTGGAAGGCTGGACATAAGAACTGGACTACATACTGGCCAGGCTATTTAGAGAGGAACTCTAACAGCAATGGAAGCTCAGGTATGAACACTGATCTATGCCCTAGCTATACCCTTGAAAGACAGCAGGGAAACAAGTATTCTCCTGAGAGTGCTCCATTGAGAAATTCCTCTGTACCAATCCATGATATTGAACCCATGATTGTTGAAGAATGGGGAGGGGTTGCAGATGCAGGCTATGAATACATGGATTGCTCTTTGTCTAAACTCCTTTGGTAATTTACTGTTACAAAGTACAACAACCATCACAAAGAAATACAAACTTGTTCTTTAATCTACTCAGAAAAGCTCCTGAGTAGGATTTGAGCCACGCAGTAGAAAGCAAGCCAGCTAAGGGGTTTCAGCTGGGTAACTGCTAGCAATTGAGCCTTACCTAATTGCTTGTGAGCTCTGAGGAAATCACTTCTGAGTCTATGTGTGAAGATATAAGAAGTTAACCTGAAAAGAACAGTTTTTCCCTACTTTGTGGGTTTTGCTTGTTGTTTGATGCACTGCTAAGAAAATATTAGCTACAGCCTACAGAAAAGACCATTCTGTTACCATCCTGGTCTTTATTCTTTTGCTTTGATTACCTGACAAGTTCAGCTGTTGTTTTCCTGATTTTGTTTTTCTAAGTTTAACACTGAAAGCAAGTATCCTGTTTTATGTGCTACCAAGCATATCTGTGTTGGGAGAAATAACCCCATAAATAAATATCTTATTGGCTTTACACTCAAGCACAACTAATTATTGTGAGCGGCTGTGTCCGGTGTGAATGGACTACATTTCCCACAATCCCTTGCAAATCATATTAATGCATGCCTTTGCCAAGACTGTGAACATTCTCACCCAGGCACCCGTTTGACAGCCCTCCAACCCGAAAAACACACACACAGACCAAACATTCAGATATTAAAATCAATGACTTTTAAAGCAGACTGGTTTTAAAATTCTGGACCAAATTTTATGACGTTCCAAAATGGTCCTGGTAACTGAAAGTAAAGCTGAAACCAGGGCCGGCCCTAGAGTTGGTGCAAGGTATTGGTGCCCTAGGCAAACCTCAAGCTTTACATCCCTCTGGCTGTGAAAATCTATTATTTGGCTTAGAATGTCCCACTTTTGCAGCCCTCTAGAAGTTGCCACCTTGGGCGACTGCCTAGTTTGCCTAGTGGTTGGGCTGGCCCTGGCTGAAATGGAGAGGATTCAGGATGAGGGAGATTCCATGGCATGTTCAGTTGTTCTGTTTGGGTTTTTTTTGGGGGGGGGGGAGGGGGTTATAGCTTTTGATAAAATTACAGATTTTTATGCTATCATTAAATGCCTCCAGCATCTAATTTCCCAAACTACTGAGGGAACACTTTGGGCAATGTACAGTAGATACAAAAGACGGCAGGTCTCATGTGCTGTGAGATCCTTTTCGGAGATCCTGCTCTTTTATTTTTTGTCTCCATGCTCATTGGTTTCTAATTTCCCTGCTGTGTATCATGTACAAACATGTACAGTAAAATACAACACATATTGCAAACTAAAACCTTCTTCCTCATAAATACATTCCACCCTTCATACCCTAGAATATTGGCGATATGTGGAATGTCATGAGGACTGGTTTATTCTGCAGACAAGAAATCCAGTCTATCTCAAGGAAACAGACCTTACAGGGGAAGTGTCACGACCAAGACATCAGGACACCTGTCCATCTCCTGAGGAGTAGAATGAGAACTTTATTGCCACCTACAGAAAGCCATCCTTTCCCTCTCTAACCCCATATCTTCTAAAGAAAGATTTCTCTTACCCTAATGCCAATAAACCAACTGAATGTCCCATTACTGCTTCATATTTTCGAGTGGCAGGGGAGATACTGAGCAATCTTTTAAAGGGGATAATGTGCTTACAGTATTTTGCAGTGAGTATTACACGTAACTTTATTTTAACAACAGTGGTTTCCAGTATGGGTCCTGTCTGTCCCTTTAATCACAATACATAACCTGTTACTTTGTTCCATGTAAACAGTTGAAACATACTGCCACGAAATGTTCTATGTAAACCGTCTTGATTTGTAGAAAGACAGTATATAAAAATTGTTAAATAAATAAATAACCTGCCAATACTGCCTCCCGCCCCTATATCATTTCCCAATAAGGGATTACCACACAGACATTGGAAGAAAGCACTTGGTCACAGATTTATTTATCATTTCAAATTTAATAACTGAAAAACATTCACCCATGCCAATGGAGTGGAGGAGTAGCCTAATGGTTAGAGCACTGGCTAAGGAACCAAAAGACCAGGCTTCAATTTCCACTAGCACTCCTTGTGGCCTTGGGCAAGTCACTTAACCCTCCATTGCCTCAGAAAAATCCAAGTTATCAATGTCCCTATGTATTTATTTATTTATTTAGGTTTCTTATATACCACGCTATTAAGATCAGTGCGGTTTACATAGAACAGGATAATAGTACAATGTAACAAAACACATTGTGCTTACAATGAACAGTGAATAGGGTAATAACATGGGTAAGAACTTGGGTGGGAACTATTTACAGAGCAATGTAATGTACATTACCAAGTTTAAGTTACAATGTAAACCACTTTGACTGAAATGATAAAGTGGTATAAAAAAACTAATAAATGTAAGAGAAAATGGTGGCTGATAAAGAGCAGCATGGTCCATCTAGGAGATTAGAGTTGTAGAGTTGCACCTGCCACTTTGTGCAAGTTACCCATCTCTATTTTGACAGCTTTGATTTCATCCCCTGTGTCTGTCCCTCACCTTTTTGAATTCTGTCACTGTTTTTGCTCCCACCACCTCCTTCGGGAGGGCATTCCAGGCATCCACCACCCTTTCCATGAAAAAGTATTTCTTGATGTTGCTTTTACGTTTACCTCTGTGCAGCTTCATTTCATGTCCTGTAGTTCAACAATTTCCCCGTCTTTGAAAAGGGTTTGCTTGTTCAAAGATGGGGAAACTGTAGAACTAGAGGACATGAAATGAAGCTGCACAGAGGTAAACTTAAAAGCAACATCAAGAAATACTTTTTCACGGAAAGGGTGGTGGATGCCTGGAACGCCCTCCCGAAGGAGGTGGTGGGAGCAAAAACAGTGACAGAATTCAAAAAGGTGAGGGAAAGACACAGGGATCACTATGCAGTATATCAAGACGATGGAATCAAAGCAAACTTAAATAACTTCATAAATAGAGAGGGGTAAGTTGCAAAGAGCTGCAGGTAGAACGTAAATTGATCAAAGAGAAAATTCCCACAACCTTTGCTACCAGATAGGTAAAACCAACCTGCCATGCTATAGCTAGGTGAGTTCCCCACCCCAGTGTCCTAGGCAGAGCCCAGCTTATTCTCAACATATTACTTGCTGAGGACTAACAACACCAGGCTTTGAACCAGACAGTCCTGTGTCCAACTCACCTCCAACCTGCGACTAACCAATAGCAGCCCAATAAATCCAGCACCAGAAGCCAGTAAACCAAGCTCTCCCCCTCTCTCTAGCTGCAACAACCAATACTACAACATACCTGAGAATTAAGAATATGCAGGGCCGGCAGGCAGAAGAGCAAAAACTTCTACTGAGGAACCTTTTCAAGTGATGTCCACACACCAATGGCACCTGTTTAAATTATGAGCCTGAAGAGACCCCAGCTCCCACCTGGCTTATGTCACCAATGACCAAAACAATTTCTCAGAAATTCAAATGAAAACCTGTCCATACGTAAAGTGCATTTGTGGGAGGAAAAAACTTTGCCTTAAGTGTAAAAGTCAAAGGGGCATATGCTTGCATTCATGCTAAAGGGAAATCTGGTTATGAGCACTGGTGATTGTGGAGGAGATGATTATAAGAGCTTGAAAATGGACCTATTGCTTGCTTTTATTGGAAATATGGGACTTTCGTGAACAACTTCCAGTAAGCAAAGAAGAAATTTGTTGACTGCTTTGTTACTTGCTAAGAAAACTATTTTAAAATATTGAGCCAATATTAGGCAGTGATGGTCAGCATTGTTAAAGCGGATGACAGCTGCCACCTTAACTAAGACCCAGATATTCAATATCAGGGTCATATCCTGCCAGCACTGGACATCTGGGTTGGCTGGATAGTGCTACAGCCCCAATATTCAGTCACTGCTCAGTTAGCTAAAGCAGCTAAAGTTAGGACTGACTTGTATTCTGCCTGACTTTAGCTGCTTTAAGATAACCGGGGCAGCTGCCTGCTTATCTTCGGCACCTTTCCCAGAAGGCCCGTGGACCTCTAATGCTAAGCAGTCAGCATGGGCACATCTAGCAGTATTAGAGGGGATTCAGTGCTACAAACCGGCTGAATATCCCACTCAGTGCAATTAAGATGCTTAGCAGGTTTGCTGACCGTGTTAATCATTTTGAATATGCCCTCGCTGGATCTTGGAGGAAATGCTACTTGATAGATAGTGATGCAATTACTAGTTTTTATTTGCAAAGTTACAAACAGTTATTCGCAGAGCGATAATGCAGTATAAATTTTAGTGGTTCACATTTAGAAATGTTTTGGTAAATTGGCCGAACAGTCTCAAAACTGTTAGGAATTTTGAGTGTGGGTTGGGGGTGGGGTGAGTGTATGTGAAAAAAAGGTGTGGGGGGGGGGGAGGTGAATGATGTGGAGGCCAAGTATGACTGTGTGATTGGTGATAGGGATTACATAAAAAAAATGTTGACAGCAGAAAACACAAAATAGTGTTTAGTCTCTGGCTAAGAATTTCACCGGAGACTGACCAACTATGCAATTTGATAGAATATATGGGGTTGCTAAGAATGTTGCTGGTGTTTCAGTGGGGACAGTGGTCTATTTGTTAGCTTACTGAGGATAGAGAAACATAGAAAAATGACAGCAGATAAGACAATATGGTCCTTCCATACCAACTACTAAGCTTTACAGTCCCTTAGAGATCCTCTGTGTTTGTTCCATGATTTCTTGAATTCAGATACTGTCCTTATCTCTGCCACCTCCACTGAGAGACTATTCCATGCATCTACCACTCTTTCCGAAAGAAATATTTCTGCATATTACTCCTAAGTCTATCTGCTTTCACCCTCATCCTATGCCCCCTCATTGCAGAGTTTTCTTTTAACTGAAAGAGGCTCTCTTCCTGTGCATTTATGCTTCGGAGGTATTTAAGCATTTATCACATCCATCATCTCCTGCCTATCTTCTAAAATATACTTTCTGAGATCTTTAAGTCTGTCCTCAAATACTTCAAATGAGGTTGCACCAGAGACTTATACTGAGACACAACCACCTCCTTTCTTCTGCTGGCCATTCCTCTTCCTATGTACACAAGCATCCTTCTGGCTTTTGCCGTCGCCTTTTTGAGCTGTTAAGCCACTTTAAGGTCATCAGAAACAATCACGTCCAGGTCCCGCTCTTCTTTCGTAGACAGAAGTACTTTGCCCCCTATACTGTACCGCTTCCTTGGATCTTTGCAGCCCAAAGGCATGATCTTGCATTTTTAGCTTAAATCTCAGCTGCCAAATTCTCGGCCATTCTTCAAGCTTCACTGGATCCCTCTTCATGTTACTTACACCTTCCTGGTAGTCTACCGTATTGCAGATTTTGGTATCATCCAGATTTTGGTATCATCCACAAAAAGGCAAACTTTACCTGACAGCCCTTCCTCAATATAATTTACAAAAACATTCAAAAGAATCGGACCTAGGGCAGGTCCCTATGGCACACCACTGATAACATCCTTCTTCTCAGTGAGCTCTATTTACCTGTACTCTTTGTTGCCTCTCATTCAACCAGTTTGTAACCCAGTCAGTCACTTTAGGATCCATTCTTAGAGTGCTCAATTTATTTGTATGTCACCTCTGAAATCTACTGAATAAATCTAAGTACACTACATCCAGGGCCAGCATGCCCACTAGGCAAGGTAGGCGGCCGCCTAGGGCATCCAGCCCAGGGGGAGTACAGCAGAGCCACACATGACTGGCCATGCTGCTCCCCCCAGCTGCCACTGATTCCATCTCAGGAGGAGGAGGTGGGCAGCAGCAGTATTTCCAAAAGCGGCTGCTTTTTGCCGCTGCTTTTAGAAATACTGCCACTGCCGATGACCACCTCTCCCTCCCGAGACAGAATCAGCTCTGGCAGCAGCAGCTGGAGGGAGGGGCGGCATGGCCGGAGTTTCTGCCTAGGGCAGCAGAAACCCTTGGGCCAGCTCTGACTACAACTAGGGCTCTCCCTCAGTCCAACTCTCTGGCCGCCCAATTAAAACAATGAATTACATTTGTCTGACAAGACCTGCCTCTAGTAAACCCATGCTGCCTCGGATCCTGCAATCTACTGGAATCCAGAAACCTCATATCTTCTGTTTCAGCAGCTTTTCCATTAATTTACTGATCAGCCTGAAGTTCTCAACCTCATCCTAACTTCTGCTTTTGTGTAAAGGGACCACATGTGCCCTTCTTCAGTCCTCTGGGACCACTCTCAACTCTAAAGAAGCATTGAAAAGGTCAGACAGTGGAGCCACCATAACTTTTCTAAGTTCCTTTAATACTCTCGGATGTATCCTATTTGGGCCATATCGCTTTGTCTACCTTTAGTTTAGTTAGCTCCTCAACAACACAGCCTTCTGAAAATCATTCAAGATCTGCCTTACTTCTGTTCCTATTTGTATGTGTTTTCTGAGGTCCTACTCCCAGTACCCATCTGGAAAAACAGAACAGAAATATTTATTAAACAATTTAGCTTTGTCCTCTTCAGCTATTACATATTCTCCCCTTCGCCCTTCAGACCGACAATACTACTTTTGCACTTCCTCCTGTTGCTAACATATCTGAAAAATGTTTTGACACTCCATTTTATGATATTGGCTATTTTTTCTTTGATTAATATCTTTGCTTTCAGGACTGCTTTCAGGACTACTTTCCTAGCTTCTCTAAGTTTTCCCAAATATACTAGAGGCTTGTCTTCCTTTCTCTGTGATCTCTTATATTTTATGAAGGCCTCACTTTTTTTCCTTACCTTTTCTGCTACTACTTTCAAGAACCAGAGTGGCCGTCAGGAAATAAACAATGCAGTAGAACCTATACTGCGTCAGAGGGGTGGCGGGCATTTATGAAAGCAAGCAGCTGGGATGGATCATTACCCTTCAGCTTGATTTCCTTCATTTATTGTTTTCTTTATTCCTAGTTAGATCCTCCCTCTCATTTGTGGGCTGTAGAAGGAACAGAAGTGTTATATTTTCTTGCTATCTTATTTTCCTTATTGTTGGGCTGGATGTAAGCCCTAATTTTTGTTGTCTGTATCCTTATTGCCATTCAAGTTTTGTATGCTTGGATTTATTGTAAAATTTATAAATAGAAAAAAAAAAGAAAAAAAAGAACCAGAGTGGCCTCTGTGGCAGATACTCCGTTAATTGTTATTGTATCTTTGTTGTTGAATAAATAAAAGGTAATAATAAGAAAACAAGCTCATTCCTTCCCCCCATTAACTGTTGAAGTTCACAAAATAAATTAACCTTGGCCCACTGCCTACCATAAAGCGGTCCTCTCCACCTCCACTCTCACGAAACCCAGTCCTAACTCCTGCTCCAGTCTAGGTGCCAACTGGGAACCTTTTTACTTACAGCCACTTTGACCAGGCCAAGTGACCTCTCAAAATTCTGCAGAATGTTCAGGGAGTGACCCCAGAGTCAGATTTTGGGGTTCATAGCCTCTAGATACTTTCACTTCAAAATATAGAAATTTCAAAGGCCCTATGTACTGTGCCTACAGTGACTAATGGGATATCTGGCATGGAGTAACCTCCTTTCTTTTGACAGAGTATTGCTGCTTGTTACTATAATGCTACTTAAGGAATACAGCAGCTGACAGGTCATGACTTTTAAGCATCCTGGAAAGTACCCATCAAACAGGCCAAAGAAGGACAGCTACTGTGGTCTCAATTGTGATATTTAAAGGCAAGTGCTTAGAGCCACCGAACTCTTCATTATGTTTGCTTCATCAGAGGTTACTAATGGATCATAAGTATTGTAAAGTAGCTGAGAAACCTCTTTTACAGTAGAAAGTCAAACGTGTTACTGAATCCAAATCCTGGAGTGATTTGATTTGGTTTGATCACATTGGTTCTAAGCTGGATGTCTCATCTTTAAATGCACTAACATAGGAACCATTGCTGGATGATGTGGTGAAAGCGGTTGGCATAGCTGAGTTTCAAATAGGTTTCAACAAGTTCCAGGAGAAACAGTCTATAAACCATTGCGGTAAATATGGGGAAAGGCAGAGTTTATTCCTGGGGATAATTAATATGGAATTTAGCTTTTTGGGATCCTGGCAGTTATGATCTGGTTTGACCACTGTTGAAAACAGGATATGGGGCTTGATGGACCTTTGGTCTGACCCAGTATGGCAGTTTCTTATGATCTTATATACTGTGATAAGGAAGCTTATCATAGCTCAGGAAGGAGCTATAGAAAAGGTGAAGTGACTCTAAACAAGCAACCTGTCAGTTCTGGTAGAAATAAGAAAACAGAATTTTGCCATAAATGACTACCAGTCCCAGAATGCACCAGGTTTCCAACAGCCATTAGAGGAGCTGAAGTGGGGAAACGTGTGTTCAATCAGGAGGGCTATGAGGTAATCCCTAAGCACTCATCTCAAAGGGCAGGGCCTGATTCAGCACAGCTGCGCTGTGTTAGGGAGGAGCACTCATCTAGGCAGAATAAAGGTAGAGTTTATTCTACAGAGAATTATCCTCATCCTGAGAATCAGCTTGAGCTTGAGCTTGATCATCAGTTTCATCTGAAGGATCATCAGAAGCAGAAGCCAAACCGGACGGACAGAGAGGGCAGGAAACCCTTTGGAAGAAGGAAGAGAAAAGCCTTTGAGAGGTCTAGAAGAGTCCAGAGCAGTACGTATACTGGGAGGCATTCCAAGGGCCAGCATACACCATTGGACTGGGGAAAGCCAGAGGAATGGTGCTGCAGTGCTAGGAACCTCCAGACGGTACCTGTGAGAGAGACAGCTGCACGTGGAAGGGACCCTAAGACCCGTGCCAGAAGGTATGTGAAGAGAGATCCAGTGTCCAGGGATCTGGATTGGAAGGCTGGACATAAGAACTGGACTACATACTGGCCAGGCTATATAGAGAGGAACTCTAACAGCAATGGAAGCTCAGATATGAACACTGATCTATGCCCTAGCTATAACCTTGAAAGACAGCAGGGAAATAAGTATTCTCCTGAAAGTGCTCCGTTGGGAGATTCATCTGTGCCAATCCATGATATTGAACCCATGCTTGTTGAAGAAGAGGGGGTGATAGCAGATGAAGAATCTGTTTACATGGACTGCTCTCTGTCTAAACTCCTTTGGTGATTTTCTGTTATAAAGTACAGCCACCATCACAAAGAAATACAAACTTGTTCTTTAATCTACTCAGAAAAGCTCCTGTGTAGGTTTTCTAGCCACGCAGTAGAAAGCAAGCCAGCTAAGGGGTTTCAGCTGGATAACTGCTAGCAATTGAGCCTTACCTAATTGCTTGTGAGCTAGGAGAGAATCACTTCTGAATCTATGTGGGAAGATACAAGAAGTTAACCTGAGAAGAACAGTTTTTTTCTTTCTTTGTAGCTTTTGGTTTGTTGTTTGATACATGCTAAGAAACTATTAGCTAAGCCTACAGAAAAGACCAGTTTGTACCAACCAGGTCTTATTTCTTTTGGCTTTGCTTGCCTGACAAGTTAAAAGGTTGTTTCCTGATTTTTTTTTTTTTTTTAAGTTAAACACTGAAAGCAAGTAACCTGATTTATGTGCTACCAAGCATATCTGTGTTGGGAGAAATAACCCCATAAATAAATATCTTATTGGCTTTAACACTTGAGCACAACTAAATTATTGTCAGCAGCTGTGTCTGGTGTGAATGAACTGCATTGCCCACAATCCCTTGCAAATCATATAGATATATGCACTTGCCAAGACTGTGAAGATTCTCACCCAGGCAGCCGTCTGACAATACTCAAATAAGTTTTACAAGAAATTTTGTGGTCACACAAGTCCCTTCTTCAGCTGTTACATCATAGCTTTGGCTACCCTAATTTTTACTACCTTCTCTCTCTTTGCTCTGATTTTTTCTTGAATATTAAGGATATGTAGGATCATTCAGCTCTTTACAAAGTCTCATGGCCAGTAGATTACCAGACAGCCCTCCTTGCTCTAATTTTGGCAGGTGACCAAGCCACTGTTACCAGGCAGGGTTACAGGACTTTGAAGAAGTCTGTCCCTTTCCAAGCAAGGATCAAAGAGAAAGAGTAACACCTAAGAAATCCTTCCATATTCATGAAAACATTTGCAAAGCTTTAATTAAGCTTAAAGTCACCAAATTCTGCTTAATATGCTGCCTGTTTTGCTCATTAATTAGCTGCATTTCTCATTGATTAGCAACTTGAACAATACTTTGTTGGAAATGCTAAGTCTGCTATTTCCTGCCTTTTTCCAGGCCTTCATTAATAAGGCAGAAACCATATAACAATTCTGAGTTTCATTTATTCATCTGCATTTCAGCATTTAGGTGTCAAACAAAACTTTTCCTCAGCATGATAAGCAGGAAGAGGAAAATGCAAGCTGAGACCATTGTAGTATCTTCTATTCGTCAAGCGAGATGCTCTTTCTTTTCTGCTCATAGGTTATGGTACCTCTTATACAGCCAATATAAGATGTATCAACAGTGAGGTACACACGGTTTTAATACCACACAAACCTTTCCTGAAATATTCCTTGGATCTCTGTGAACCTGGCAGATTGTGTTCATGGCTCTCTATACTGTCAATTTCCACTGAACTGCTGTCATTAAATATTGCTCTCAGGGGACGGATTCCAAGTGGCAGGCCAAACACTCCTTTATCAAATAAGGCACTTGTACTGAGCTCATGTTAAAGGGAAAAAAGGCCTCTGTAGCTGAACTGTAGGCCTCCCTTGCTGTCCCCCTTCTGGGGCCTTAGGTTCTGGCTTCCTAAGATGTTCTTGTTGAACTGGTTGACAGGTTCTTAACTGCACTTCTCTGGGTTGTAGCCCTTACGTTCTTATGTTCTAAGAGGCTTCCTCTGTAGTGCTAACTCAGGGAGAAGGTAAAAGAATCAGCAGAACAAAGGACTGGGGGGGGGGGGGGAGTTCGCTATTAGGGGGCGTTAGCATTTGGCAGCATTGGGACACAACATGCATATAAGAAATATCAGCACACCTCTGCTAACTAGGCTAGCAATCACAGCAGACTAATAACGAGGGAGGAGTAGCCTAGTGGTTGGGGCACGGTACTTCAGGCCGGAAGGTCGGGGGTTCAAATCCCACTAGAGGACAGCAACCTTGGGCCGGAAGGACTGGGGTTTCTAGTCCCACAGATGCTCCTTGTGATCTTGGGCAAGCCACTTAACCCTCCATTGCCCATGTTCCCTGTAAGTATTAGTGAATGTGTCTCATATCCCCGCGTGTTAAATGTATCCCCCAATTGTGTTGTGACCGCTTTGATTGAAGGATAAGGTGGTATACAAAACTGTCTAAATAAATAAATAAATAAAACTTGTTAAGAACATAAGCACTACCATACTGGGTCATATCAAAGGTCCGTCAAACCCAGTGTCCCTTATTGGACCATTAAGTATATAGTCTTTGGAGCATGGTCCAACAATGAATATATTGAATATATAGAATTGTTGTATTTTGTTAGTTTTATATTTTCTAATGTTATACCATTATTTATTTATCTCTTATTTGGTTTCCTTGTGGATATCCGAAAAGTAGCCAGGTCCATGCTACTTATCCCAGGGATAAGCAATGGTTTTCTCTTGTACTATTTTAATAACTGTTTATAAACTTTTCCTCCAGGAATTTGTCCAAACATTTTTTAAATCCAGTTTCACTACCTGCTTTTACCACATCCACCAGCAACAGGTTCCAGAGACTAATTATATACTGAGAGAAAAAATATTTTATCTTATCTGTTTTAAATATATTAGTTTTGAGCTTCATGGTGTGTCCCCTAGACCTTGTATTTTTTGAAAGGGTAAACAATTGATTTGTATCTACCGGTTCCCCTTCACTCAAGATTTTAAAAGACCTTTCATATCTCCTCTCAGACATTTGTCCTTCAGTCTTTCCTCATAGAGTCATCCATCCCTTTTATCATTTTGGCCAGCCTCCTCTGTACCAGAATTGCACTCAATGCTCAAAGTGCAGTTGCACCATGGAGCAATAGAGAGGCATTATTATATCCTTTGTTTTATTTTCTATTCCTTTCATAATGATTCTTAACATTCTGTTTGCATTTTTAGCTGCCACTGCACATTGAACAGAAGAGTTCAATATATTAAGAAAATAGAAATGCCATACTGGGTCAGACCAAGGGTCCATCAAGCCAAGTATCCTACTTCCAATAGCGACCAATCCAGCTCAGAAGTACCTGGCAGGTTCCCAAAAATGTACACAGATTCCATGCTGCTTATCCCAGGGACAAGCAGTGGATTTTCCTGGTCCTCTTTAATAATGGTTTATGTACCTTTCTTTCAGGAACTTGTTCAAATCTCTTTTAAACCCAGCTACACTAACAGCTTTTACTACAAATTCTGGTAACAAATTCAAGAGTTTGATTAAGCATTGGCTGAAAAAATATTTTCTCCAATTAATCTTAAATGTGTTACATAGTAGCTTCATTGGGTGTCCTCTAGTCTTTCTACTTTTTGAAGGAGCAAACTACTGATCTATGTTTACCGATTCCACTCTACTCATTATTTTACAGACCTCTATCAAATCTCCTCTCAGCCATCATTTTTCTAAGTTGGAGGAGAAGTCTAATGGTTAGAGCACTGGTTTGGAAATCTAAAAGACCAGGGGTTCAATTCCCACTAGCACTCCTTGTGGCCTTGAACAAGTCATTTAACCCTTTATTACCTCAGAAAAACCCTAGTTATCAATGCCCCTCTTTAATGTACATTACCAATCTTAAGTTATAAGAGGGAGGAGTAGCCTAGTGGTTGGGGCAAGGTACTTCAGGCTGGAAGGTCGGGGGTTCAAATCCCACTAGAGGACAGCAACCCTGGGCCAGAAGGACTGGGGTTTCTAGTCCCACAGATGCTCCTTGTGGTCTTGGGCAAGCCACTTAACCCTCCATAGCCCATGTTCCCTGTAAGTATTAGTGTATGTGTCTCATATCCCCGCGTGTTAAATGGATCCCCCAAATGTGTTGTGACCGCTTTGATTGAAGGATAAGGCGGTATACAAAAACTGTCTAAATAAAATAAAATAAATAAATAAATAATATAAACTGCTTTGACTAAAATGATAAAGCGCTATTAAAAACCTGTTAAATAAATAAATAAGTTAAAGAGCCCTAACCTTTTAATCCTTTCCTCATAGGGGTATCCTTCCAACCCCTTTATTATTTTGGTGGCTCTTCTCTGTACCTTTTCTAATTCTGCTATATCCTTTTTAAGATATGGAGACCAGAACTGCACACAATACTCAAGGTGCGGTCGAACCATGGAACGATAAACATTATAATTTCCTTGGTTTTATTCTCCATTCCTTTCCTTGTGATGCCTACCCATTCTATTTGCTTTCTTGGCCATCGCTGAACACTGGGCAGAGAGTTTCAACGTATGATCCAAAATGACACCTAAATCCTTTTCATGGGTGGTAGTTCCTAATGTAACATTGTGTAACCATAGTTTGGGTTGTTCTACTCTAAGAGGGTCATTTTTAAAAGGTTTAATCATGATTTGGATGTCTAATGATGTGCACGTCTCCATAGCCATTCCACAAATGACATTTACAGACATTTCCAGTACAGGGACATCTAAGTAGGCAAGGGTGTGGTGGAGGCATGTACGGGGATTGGCAATGTACTTACACATGTTTATGTAGGCATGGGGGTGTGGCGGAGGCATGTACGGGGATTGGCAATGTACTTACACATGTTTAAGTAGGCATGGGGGTGTGGCGGAGGCATGTACGGGGATTGGCAATGTACTTACACATGTTTAAGTAGGCATGGGGGTGTGGCGGAGGCATGTACGGGGATTGGCAATGTACTTACACGTCCCCGTATGATCTCAGAAATGTCAAAGATGTCTGCAGCACATCCATGTTTATACCTGCTCCAGGCACAAATAGGCATTAGGAACATGCTTGTTTTCACCTTAAAAAATCCGGAGAGTGTAGAGAAGATGGAGAATTAAGTGACTAGCTGTAGATCACAAAGGCCCACATTGGGATTTGAACCCTGACCACTGTGCTCCTAAGCCACTACTCTAACATAGAAACATGACAGCAGAAAAAGACCACATGGCCCATCTAGTCTGCCCTTCCATATCAACCACTACAACAGTCCCCTTTTTTCTTAAGAGATACTCTGTGTTTGTCCCATGCCTTTTTGAATTCAGACACTGTCCTCATCTCTACCACCTCCACTAGGAGACTATTTCACAGATCTACTACTCTTTCCGTAAAAAAATATTTTTGTTTATTACTCCTGAGTCTATCCCCTTTCACCCTCATCCTATGTCCCCTCATAGCAGAGCTTGCTTTCAATCAAAAGAGGCTCTCCTCCTGTGAATTTATGCCATGGAGGTATTTCGATGTCTTAATTATATCACTTCTATCCCGCCTTTCCTCTAAAGTATAACCATTATGCTACTAGATGTCTTGGTTCAGCTTTGGCCTTGTCTTCCCTGATAGCTGATCATCTAATGCGCCGACTACTTTACTGGATTCTTGCTTTGTTGGTGTTGTTAAGTGCTGTTGAGCTGGTGTTGACTCATGGCAACCCTCTGGATAGTTGACCTAAACTGTGTTCGGTTTTCAGTCAGGCAGCTCATTGTTGATAGAGTGGCACCCATAGCTGCTCTTATTATATCGATACATGTCATTGCTGGCATTCCTCTTTTACAGTGACCTTCTACCTTGTCAAGCATTATGTCTTTCCCTGATGATCTCTCTTTTTGCTTGGTGTCCAAAGTAGGAAAGCTGAAGTCTTGTCATCTGAGCTTCTAAGGAAATGTTAGGTTTGATCTCCTCTAGTACTAACTAGTTTGTTCTTCGGGCAGTCCATGAAATACACAGTATTCATCATAATTTTTTTCCTCTGCTGCCACCGATCGGACCCATCAGCAGGGCACGGGCAGGTAAGCTCCTCCCCACTCCCCACCGACAGACCCAATTGTGCTGCAGTTTTCTTCCCGCCAGAGGACTTTAAATTCAAAGTTCTGCTTGGAGCCGACCTGTCTCCTCTGCTGCTGCCGCCGCTGCTTGGACTCATCAGCAGGGAGCAGGCAGGTAAGCTCCTCCCCGCTCCCCACCGACAGATCCAATCGTGCTGCAGCCTTCTTCCCACAGGAGGACTTTAAATTCAAAGTTCTGCTTGGCGCACCCTGAGGCGGGGACCAGGCGGCAGAGGTAAGGGAAATCACCGAATAAAGTAGTCAACTACCTAAAAGCAAGTCTGACCGACCTCCACATATATGCTGTCTCAACATTCATAAGGATGCCACTGAAGTTGCTAAGCACTGTTACAATGGTAAACCACTCACCCTTTTGTTAATCTCTTTGTTATAAACTACACACTCCATCTATAACCATATTGCATTTGTTCACACAATGTCATCAATGCTCTTTAATTCCTGCTGATCTAGATGTAACCTTATGATCTGTTCCATCATTATTTACCAATGCTAGCTACATAATTCCATACTTTCTTGTGCTTGATACATTGTTCCTCTCCACCCGAATGATTGGCTCATTGTATCTCTCCTTTGTACTACTCTGCTACATTGTACCTTAGCAACTGTTCTGTTCTTCATCAACGCCCCAACAGATCTTACCACCTGTCTTGTAGCTCCACCCCACTTATCTAATTGATATATCTAATCTCTTTATCACACACTCTCTACCTCCTTTAATCCAAGATTATACTCATGCCAACTTTCAAGATGCATTCCCAAATCTTAGCCTCAGTAATAATAGGGGCTATCATTCTGTCCTCACTAACAAGTCCATCAAAAGCCATTTCTCTTCAATCACACAAATTGAACTAATCCCAATTTTTAGCATACACCATCCCATATATAAATCGCATCCCAGACCATCAAATAACATACACCCCCAAAGACTAATCTACATAAATCCTATTCCTCTAACCACCTATACGTCAGAGAATATCATTGATAAAACCTCATTACTTAAATATGCATACATTAACGCACATTCTTTAAAAAAGAAGATTCCCATTATTGTCGATTACACTACTGCAGTCAGTCCAGATATTATATTCATAACAGAAACCTGGCTAAGTGATCTAGACAACGTTCTTCTAAATCAGATATGCCCGCCCAAGTATAAAATATTCCATACCCCTAGAATAAGTAAACCCTTCACTTGGTTTGCAGCTTGTTGTGCTGTGAGGGCTTGCGTGCATCAGTGATGCTGAGAGTTAAACTATCGGTAGTTTAACTACTGGCAGGGTCTCCCAAGATGGACAGGTCTCAGCTGAGGTGCCAGACCAAGACAAACCACCCATCTGGGCAGCATCAGAATGGGATAGTGTTGACGGCGGAGGATCACATTTTTGTGACAACGGCAACAACACCAAACTTAAGGCCCGGCAATCTACTTCTGTATCTTGCCATGAAAACCCAATGGATAGTTACAACAAAACAAATTGTGCTATGGTGCTGGAAGATGAGACCCCCAGGTCGGAAGGCACTCAACTAGCTACTGGGGAAGAGCTGAAGACTTTTCAGAGTAAAGCCAGCATTTATGATGTGGTTGGATCAAAGCCCTCGGGAAGTCTGACTGCTGATGTAGCTGCGCATGAAATGAGAGTCAGAAGCTGTAAAGATGTCTTACTCATTGGAACATGGAACGTACGAAGCATGAACCAAGGGAAGTTGGAGGTGGTCAAGAATGAAATGGAATGTGTACAACTTGATCTGTTGGGTGTCTTGGCAGAATGGCTATGAAAGACCTAGATAAGATTCTCAAGAGCAGAGATGTCTCTCTCCATACAAAGATTCGACTTGTTCAAGCCATGGTATTTTCAATAACATCATATGGATGTGAAAGCTGGACAGTGAAAAAGACAGACAGGAAGAAAATTGATGCCTTTGAATTATGGTGCTGGCGGCGAATACTGTGTACACCATGGACTGCCCGAAGAACAAACCAGTCGGTACTAGAAGAGATCAAACCTAAGCTTTCTTTAGAAGCTCAGATGACAAGACTTCGACTTTCATACTTTGGACACATCATGCGAAGAGAGAGATCGTTAGAGAAAGACATCATGCTTGGCAAGATAGAAGGTCAACGCAAAAGAGGAAGGCCAGCAATGAGATGGATCGATACAATAACAGCAGCTAAGGGTACCAGTCTGTCAACAATGAGCCGCCTGACTGAAGACCGAACACAATTTAGGATAGCTATCCAGAGGGTCGCCATGAGTCGACTCCAACTCGAAGGCACTTAACAACAACAGAATAAGTAAACATGTGCTGGAGTCCTAATTATAATAAAGGACTCATTAGAGCCTCAACTCCTTTACTCTAATACTATATCAGATATAGATCTTCTCATAATCAACTGCTCAAACCTTGCATTCTGCCTCTTATACAGACCACAACATCAGACCCTGATGGCCTCACAATCATTACTAATGAAATAGTCAATCTAACCCCATGTAAAAATACAGTTCTCCTTGGAGTTTTCAATCTCCCATCTCTTCAAACCCCATGAACCTCCTCGTTCACAAGTGCAATGGAGGAATTAAACTTTAAACAAATTATTACATAACCCACTCACAAGAAGGGAAATCTCTTTGACCTTATATTTATACCACAGGAAATACAATAACCACTTAACTCTCCACCTTTGATAACACCAGTTCCCTGGTCCGACCACTACCTTATTGAATTCACACTGGAAACTAGGCAATGGCAAACAAACACAGAACGAAATCAGCCCAAACTATACTCCAAATACAAATATTTTTATAAGGAGAGCTTCGCTGATGAGCTCTTAAAGTCCATTGACTTAAGCACAGATAATCTAGATACAATCATTAACAACTGGAACACATCAATTAATGATTTAGCCTCCAAACCACAGAATTCTTGACGCCAGTCAAAAACCCTTCCAAGCAATGGTTCTCCCATGAGCTGAGACTTATCAAAAGAGAACTAAGAAAGCTAAAACGCACTTGGAGGGCTACAAAAAAGCACTGCTAATAGGGATAATTACATAATCATGCTCTCCAAATACCGTAATCATATTAACCTGACAAAAAAGAGCTATTACTCAAATCTGCTCATGAAATCAATAGATAAACCTAAAGACCTTTTCGCCATAGCTAAATCCATCACATCTCATCCAAACGCCTCCTCTCCTTCACTAGACATCTCTCCACAAATACTAGCAGACTTTTGCAAGTCTAAAATTAACCCCTCAACATATCTCATCAGCACATGTGCAAATAGCACATTACCTCCTCCTGATCTCTGAGGAAATTTTCACCCAATAAATCTACAGTAGAACCCCTTAAAAGGACAATTTCAAATATGAACACTACAGCATCCATATCAGACCCATGTCCAGTCAAATGGATAAAGGATACAATTACCAAAATTGCTCCTGTCATACTAACAATCATCAATAAGTCGCTTTCCCAAGGCTATATTTTATTTATTTTATTTATTTAGTAAACATTTGTATACCGCTGCTTCCTACGATCAACAGCGGTTTACTTTACAGAATCATAATGTATCGTACAATACATTAATTTTTAGGATACAGAATTCGATTGGGCGATGATTTGAATCAAACAGAAAGTAGCAATTTGGTACATTATACATTGGATTGAGGCTTTCAAATCTAAATATACATTTGATTGAGTTGTGTGGGTGGGGCGTAGAATATACATATATACAAGATTACAAGATTACATCAGGTATTCCAAGTGCCGTTGTGGCAGACAGAGCCATCTAGTTGTGGCAAGGCGTCTTACTTAGGTCAGGTTGTAGTGAGCCTGAAATAAATGTGTTTTGAGTTTCTTTCTGAATTCATTCAAAGTATTGGTCAGTCGCAGCTCGTGTGGGAGTTGGTTCCAGTGTATTGGTGCGGTATATGTGAATGCTCTATTGCTTGTTTCTGCTTTGACAGTTCTTATGCTGGTCGGAACACAGAGAGCGTTGAGATTTATGGTTCTTCTGTTCCTGTTGTGTGGTTGGATAGTGATTAGTTTATTGAGGTAGGAGGGTGCAATGTTGTGAATGAGCTTATAAGTTGTTATGAGAAGTTTAAAGATGATGCGAGATAGATTATGCCATCTACACCGATGACATAATGCTGTTCATGTCCTTCAACATAACTATGCCCAACTTCAACAAAATGCTCACTAGCGACATCTAACAGGGCTTTCAGCTTCTATGCCCCTAAGTGCTGGAACACCCTACCACCGGAGATTAGGGCTATCTCCGATCTAACACAGTTCAGAAAAGCGCTCAAATCCCACCTATTCCCCCAATATTACCAGAACAGCCAAACACCGACCTGACCTCCCATCCCCTTTTGAACACCTGTTCCACATGACCCATCTCAATCTAAGAATAATACCGCTGTATATACATGTAATTACATATGTAAATAGTTTCAGTTTAATAATTTCCCCCTTGTTTTATCCAAGTTCTTGTTCCTGTTCTATGTAAAACCAAACAGCTTGTTGTTCTGGTATATTGTTATATTGTAAACCGCGCTGATCTCAAATAGTGCGGTATATAAGAGCCTGTAATAAATAAATAAATAAATAAAACCCTATAATATCCTACTTCAAGGAAATTGCAACCTGGCTCAAGTTTTCCAGATTAAATATTAACTACAAAAAAACTGAGGGGTTAATTATTACCAGAAAACAAACTTACATTCCACCACAACCACAAACTTACACTCCACCACAACCACAATATTTGATGATATTAAACTCAAAATCAAAGATGAGGTTAAATGCCTAGGAGTAACATTAGATAAACATCTCTTTCCAGACCCACATTAAAAACACAACCAAAACAATAATTAACAAGATCCGTCTCCTCCAACACCTAAAACCCCTACTGCAGAGCTCTGACTTTCGAACCCTAATGCAAGCTATGATCATCCCACATATAGACTATTGTAATAGTCTACTGCATGGTCTACCCAAAACGTCCCTCTACCCACTAATAATAGCACAACATACTGCCACACGCATTATACACAACTCACGATGGATCAATCACATAACCCCAATCTTACCTGACTTACATTGGTTACCTATCCAAAGTCGCATAAAATGCAAGCTACTGATGACAACATTCAAGGTCATTAGAAAAATAACCCTCTCAGCTCTCTCCCAATTAGTTAATATCGCACCCAATGATGGGCAAAGAAGAGAGAATAGGAACAACTTTCTCACTACACCACCTGAATTCCGTAAAACCAAACAATGCACAAGCAGTAGAGCATTTGAGTATATTTCTCCAAAGCTACTACTACTACTACTGAGCATTTGTATAGTGCTACCAGTCGTACGCAGTACTGTACAGACATGTAAGAGACAATCCCTGCTCGTCAGAGCTTACAATCTAGTTAAGACAAAACACAGAAGGTGTAAGCAGGGGTAAAACAAAGGAAAGAAAAAGGAGATCAGGTGAATCAGGATCCAAAAGCAGCAGCGAAGAGGTGAGCTTTCAACCTGGATTTGAAGAGGGCTGGAGAAGGTGCCTGGTGCACAGACACAGGTAGCCTGCTCCAGGCGTAAGGCGCAGTAAGGTGAAAGGAGCGAAGTCTGGAGTTAGCAGCAGCGAAGAGGTGAGCTTTCACCTGGATTTGAAGAGCGCTGGAGAAGGTGCCTGGCACACAGACACAGGTAGCCTGCTCCAGGCGTAAGGGGCAGCAAGGTGAAAGGAGCAAAGTCTGGAGTTAGCAGCAGCGAAGAGGTGAGCTTTCAACCTGGATTTGAAGAGGGCTGGAGAAGGTGCCTGGCACACAGACACAGGTAGCCTGCTCCAGGCGTAAGGCGCAGCAAGGTGAAAGGAGCGAAGTCTGGAGTTAGCAGCAGCGAAGAGGTGAGCTTTCAGCCTGGATTTGAAGAGGGCTGGAGAAGGTGCCTGGTACACAGACACAGGTAGCCTGCTCCAGGCATAAGGCGCAGTAAGGTGAAAGGAGCGAAGTCTGGAGTTAGCAGCAGTGAAGAGGTGAGCTTTCAACCTGGATTTGAAGAGCGCTGGAGAAGGTGCCTGGTGCACAAACACAGGTAGTCTGCTCCAGGCGTAAGGTGCAGTAAGGTGAAAGGAGCGAAGTCTGGAGTTAGCAGCAGCAAAGAGGTGAGCTTTCAACCTGGATTTGAAGAGGGCTGGAGAAGGTGCCTGGCGCACAGACACAGGTAGCCTGCTCCAGGCGTAAGGCGCAGCAAGGTGAAAGGAGCAAAGTCTGGAGTTAGCATCAGCGAAGAGGTGAGCTTTCAACCTGGATTTGAAGAGCGCTGGAGAAGGTGCCTGATGCACAGACACAGGTAGCCTGCTCCAGGCGTAAGGCGCAGCAAGGTGAAAGGAGCGAAGTCTGGAGTTAGCATCAGCGAAGAGGTGAGCTTTCAACCTGGATTTGAAGAGGGCTGGAGAAGGTGCCTGGCACACAGACACAGGTAGCCTGCTCCAGGCATAAGGCGCAGCAAGGTGAAAGGAGCGAAGTCTGGAGTTAGCAGCAGCGAAGAGGTGAGCTTTCAACCTGGATTTGAAGAGGGTTGGAGAAGGTGCCTGGTGCACAGACACAGGTAGCCTGCTCCAGGCGTAAGGCGCAGCAAGGTGAAAGGAGCGAAGTCTGGAGTTAGCAGTAGAAGAGAAGGGCATAGATAGAAGCAGTTGGCCAGAAGAGCGGAGTTCCCAAGGGGGGTTGTAAGGAGAGATGAGAGAAGAAAGGTACTGAGGAGCCGCAGAGTGAATGCACTTATAGGTCAGCAGGAGAAGCTTGAACTGGATGCGGAAACGGATAGGGAGCCAGTGAAGTGACTTGAGAAGAGGAGTAATATGGGCATGACAAGGCTGGCGGAAGATTAGCCATGCAGCGGAGTGCTGAACAGATTGAAGGGGAGAGAGATGATTCAAAGGGAGACCAGCAAGGAGTAGGTTACAGTAGTCAAGACGGGAGGTCATTAAGGAGTGGATAAGCGTTTTAGTAGTGTGTTCAGAAAGGAAAGGGCGTATTTTGCTAATGTTATACAGAAAGAAATGGCAGGTCTTAGCTATGAGATGGATATGTGTGGAGAAAGAGAGAGAGGAGTCAAAAACAACCCCCAGGTTGCGGGCCGTGAAAACAGGAAGGAGTACAGAGCTATCCACAGAGATTGAGAAAGGAGGAGGAGGAGGGGAGGTTTTAGGGGGAAAGATAAGAAGTTCAGTCTTGGCCATGTTCAATTTCAAGCTGTGGTGAGACATCCAGGCAGCAATGTCAGAAAGGCAGGCAGAGATCCGGGTCTGGACTGCCGGAGAGAGTTTAGGCGTAGAGAGATAGATCTGGGAGTCGTCAGCATAAAGACAGTGCTGAAAGCCATGGTAAGAGATGTGCACCAAGGGACTGGGTATAGAGAGAGAAAAGGAGCGGACCCAAGACAGATCCTTGGGGTACACCAACTGGGAGCGGGGTAGCAGAAGAGGAGAAGCCATGAGAACACACACTGAAGGAGCGATGGGAGAGATAGGAGGAGAACCAGGATAGTACAGAGCCCCTAAAGCCAAGCAAGGACAGGGTATTGAGAAGAAGGTTGTGTTCAAAGCAGCAGAGAGGTCAAGAAGGATGAGGACAGAGTACAGGCCCTTGAACTTTGCCAGGAACAAGTCACTGGAGACTTTGACAAGAGCCATTTCAGTAGATTGTAAAGGATGAAAGCCAGACTGTAAGGGATCGAGGAGGGCATGAGAGGAGAGGAAGTCGAGGCAGTGGCGGTGAACCGCATGTTCAAGTAGTTTAGAAATGAAGGATAGGAGAGAGATGGGTCGATAATTAGGACAGGTGGGATCAAGTGAGGGTTTCTTGAGGAGAGGTGTGACCACAGCATGCTTGAAGTCAGCAGGGACAGTTGCAGTGGAGAGCGAAAGGTTGAGAATACGAGAGATGGAAGGGACAACGGTGGAGGAGATGGGGCTGAGGAGACGGGTGGGGATAGGATCAGAGGAGCAGGTGGTGAGTTTGGAGTTTCCTCTTCAGAGATCACAGGAAAGGAAGAGAGGGTAGCAAGGGAAGGGGGGGGGGGTGGAGAGTTGGGAGTGGAGAGGCGGAGGAGGGGAAGTAGCTGACTTTGTGGGGAATTGCAGGGTGATCTTGTGGATTTTGTCATTGAAATAGTCAGCCAGGGTTTGGGCAGAAATGGGCGGAGGGATCAAAGGTGGAGGCACTTTGAGGAGAGAGCTGAGAGTAGCAAAGAGTCGGCGAGGATCAGAGGCAAGAGAGTTAGTCAGATGTACATAATAGTCTTGTTTTGCAAGAGCTATGGGTGACTGGAAGGAGACAAGCATGAATTTGAAGTGTAGAAAGTCTTCAGGGGAGCGGGATTTGAGCCAAGCTCACACAGCAGAATGGGCACAGGAACGTAGGTAGCGAGTGGTGGATGAAAGTCAGGGCTGAGGTGCAGAGCGTCTCACAGGACGTGGGGTGGGTGGAGCGAGAGCATCCAGAGCTGAGGAGAGTGCAGCATTATAGGAAGTTACTGCATTGTCAACAGACTTGGATGACATAGTGGAAGTTAGAGATGGAGAAATGGTGGAAGAGAGAGCCAAGGGATCAATAGCATGAAGGTTTCTAAATAGGTTGGAGGAGACAAAACGAGGCTGAGGCAGCGGGAGATGAAGATTAAAGCTTAAAAGGTGATGGTCAGATAAGGGAAGAACTGAGCTATGGAAGTTCGAGGGTAAGGAACTAGAGAAAAATATCAGGTCCAGGCAGTGGCCATGCTGGTGAGTGGGGGCAATGGAACAAAGTTGGAGGTCAAATGAGGAGGTAAGGGAGAGGAGCTTTAAAGCATGAGGATCAGAGGGGTTATCGACATGAATGTTAAAGTCCCCAAGAATAAGAGTGGGGGAGGAGGAATCCAGAAAAAAGGAAAGCCACGAGTCAAATTCAGTGAGAAATGTAGAAGCAGACTTGTCAGGAGGTCGATAGATAACAGCTACCCGGAGAGGAAGTGGAGTGAAGAGGCGGATGGAGTGGACTTCAAAAGAGAGGAAGGAGTGAGACTGAGGCAGCAGGAGGGGTTGGAATTGGCAAGAAGGAGAAAGCTCTGGAACGCTTTACCTTCTAGCCGCCAAAACATTACAGATCTATCTTCTTTCCATTCTCACCTCAAAAACCACCTTTTCATTGAACATTTTGGCCAGAATGAAACCACAACTTATGCAGACCCCACATAAAGAACAATCCTCTAGCCATCTAAGCTCCCAATATCTTAATCCACCTTTTACCACTCTTCCATTCCCCTTGAACTTTCTCCCTCCATCCCCTAGAACTACCCTTCACTCTGAATGACACCCTCTGTTATTTCAATTGTAAATAAGTTAATTATACATAATTATGTAAATCTTTGATTTTTCACCACCAGTTATATTGTTATAATGTTTAATGCATCTGTTGTTAGAAATGTAAACAACTATGATTACCCGAAATAGCAGTATATAAAACACACAAATAAATAAAATAAATAATTGAAAGGCATCAATTTTCTTCCTGTCTATATTTTCACTGTCCAACTTTCGCATCCATATGATGTTATTGAAAATACCATGGATTGGACAAGTTGAATCTTTGTATGGAGAGAGACATCTCACATCTCTGCGTTTGAGAATCTTGTCTAGGTCCTTCATAGCCATTCTGCCAACAGCAATGCGATGTTGGATTTCTTGAGTGCTTGTCCTTTCTTTATTGATTATTGATTCGATGAAAATTGTCAACTATTTCAATTCCTTCTCCATCAATGATGAACTTGTTGCTTTTGACAGTTGTCAGAATCTTTGTATGTAGTGGTTAGGACAAGGTACTTCAGGCCGGAGGGCCGGTGGTTCAAGTCCCACCTGGGGACCGCAATCTCAGGCCAGAGGGACTGGGATTTCTAGTCCTTTAGGCACTCCTTGTGGCCTTGGGCAAGCCACTTAACTCTTCATTGCCCACCGCTTTGACTGAAGGATAAGGCGTTATAGAAAACTGGATAAATAAAATATATCTTGCTTTGTATGTACTTGAAAAAGTTTTTATTGTGAGTTTTTGTCCCTATAGCAAGTTTCTTTTCAAATTCTCTTTTTGTGTTCCTTATCAGTGCTGTGCATTTAAGTTGCCAGTGCTTTTGCTGTTTCCTATTTTCTTCCTTCCTTTTTCCGTTTTTTGAAAGATGTTTTTTTTGGATGTATAGCATCTTTCACCTCCCCTTTTAACCAAGATGGCTATCATTTGGCCTTTCTTCCACCTTTCTTAATGTGTGGGATACATCTGGTCTGGCCTCCCAAGATCGTATTTTTAAATAACATCCATGCCTGATATAAATTTTTGACCTTTGCAGTTCATCCTTTTAGTTTTTTTCCTAACCTTTTCTACATAGTAACATAGTAACATAGTAGTTGACGGCAGATAAAGACCAGCATGGTCCATCCAGTCTGCCCAGCAAGATGGCAAGAGCAGGTGCACCTGTTGCTCCGCGCAGGCCACCCCTCCCCATATCCTTGTTCAGGGGTAAACCTACCACTCCATGTAGGACACCCCTATTTGTTGAGACGTTATATGGTTTAGAAGTTAGATGGTACTGTTTATTTTGTTTTTATCCTATTGCTATAAAGGGATCCTCTGTGTTTGTCCCATGCCTTATTTCTCTTATTTTATCCTAAATTATATACTGACTTATTTTATCCTAAATTTTATATACTGACTTATTTTATCCTAAATTATATACTGACTCAGTAGATTTCCTTTGCATACTCACTCCAGTTGCTACATCAAATGTGATCCTACTATGATCACTAGTGCTGAGTGGTCCCAACACGGTTAGCTCATATACCATGTCCTGTGCTCCATAAAGGACTAAGGGGTATGTTTACTAAAGGGTGCTAAGGGACCAAGTGAGCCGTTAATGCCTGTTATCAGCACCCTTGTGCCCTTAATGCAGCGGAAAAGCTGCATTAATGGGTTTTAAAGGCCCCTACAGCGTTAAGGGCGCAGTAGGCGGAAAGTGGGCGTTAATAGCGTGTGCTCTCTTAACGCCTGTTGTGCAACATGTATAAAAGCCCTTTAACGTTGGGAACCCTAATTCCAAGTAAAACCTCGTTTAAAGGGTGTATTTTGAGAGGAGAGAGCCTATCTCACTGTCAGCAATGTGATCCACACACAGGGGAGTCCCAGACAGTGCTAGTAGTGCTCCATTAGCAGCAACAGCATACTGCCCAAGTATGAAAGGGCATTACACTGAAGGTGCAAATAGGGCAAAGGAGGTGGAACGTGAATCATGCAGTGGGGGCTGCTGGTGCACAAGGAAGACCAGGCAGCTGCCCAGGTGGCACATCTATGATGTCTGTCCTGATCCCACAGTGACAGTGATGGCACACAGACATGCTGCTGCTGCAGAAAGGTGACATGCCACATTGGGCAGACTAAGGGTGCCTGGCACCTTAGGCAGAAATCTTGACCACCCTCCCGCTGCTTCCGAAGCCAGCTCTGGAGGAAAAGGCCGATAGTGCCAGCAGCTGTAGCTCAATAGGTAGCTGCAAAATGCGGCTGCCCGGGCAAATACCACAGCTGTGGCTGTCCTTCACCCCCTGAGGCGTACTGGCGGTAGGCAGGGATGGTGTCCCTGCAGAGGCAGATGGTTGGGGGTGGCAGCGTGGCTGTCCATGTCTGCCTCGGCCCCTCCATCTGGTCAGGCTGGGACTGCACAACACCCCCACTGATAGCATCCTGGCATCTCAGCATGGTGTGGGGGAGTCTGTGGTGGGTGCAGTGGCACCTGCTTGCAGCAGACAAAAGCCATGTCCTTGTCCAGTGTACAGTGCGCACTGGAACATGCGTCACAGTCTGTCTGCTGGAGAACATGTCAGTCCCAGCGACTGCTGTATCCATGTGGGCAGCACTGTGGCTCAACACACACAGTCAGTGTGTATATGAGCTGAGGGTCACAGGTTCAAGACCCAGCTGTGGATTATGTATTGCATGTCCCGTGGGTATATTTTGGCCTACATTGCAGGTATACATCAGCATATGCAACCTCCAATGCATAAGCCAGCAAGGGTACAAACACCCATCAGCCACACAGACAAGCTCCACTATCCACAGCTGGGTGGAAAGGCAGGCTGATAGCACTGGCACACTGAGTGAGCATTAACAATGGACATGAATGTCAGAGCACACTACTAGCACCACCACACTGAGCACATGTTGACAATTCTTGAGCTGATATGGACACCAAAGTGGCAGGCATGAATGCCAACCATCCTCACTTTTGCACAGTGCAGCGATGTGTGTGTGTGTGTATGTGCATGTGTGTCTCTTCATTGTTCTGTGGCTTTCTGCACCTCACTGTGCCTTGCATTGCCTAAGCTGTTCCTAGCGTTAGTCTGCAAATGTGTATGATGAGGTACAGAGGATTGTGGTCATGGTCTGAAACAGAGCAGTATGGTCAGGATGTGTCTGCACCGGAGGTATGGTCAATGGCTGAGAGTTCGTAGTGACCGTCTGCCACGTGCATGGACTGGGTGGCCATAGCATGTCATGCTGAGAGGGCACTCTCACTCTGACCAAGCAGTGACCATGGCACAGCTATGTATCCACATAGTGCTATATAGTGTCTGGCTCCAGTGATGTGGGTGCAATCCTGTCCTGGGAGCACAATCATTCAGCCAATGCTGAGTGTCCATGCCATTTATCTCAAGCCAGGGTGCACATGGTCGCTTTATGCATACGCATTATGACCTACCAGCAGACTGGCCACAATTGGTATGTGTATGCCTGAAATACCCCAGTGGTGGACAGTAGGTGCATCTGACTGTTTGCTGTGGTGGATTGTTAGTCCTAGATGGTTGGGACAGCAGTTGTTCCTGGCTTACTCACTGTGGTCATGAAACCACCATGGCATCAGCTGTTTAACACTAGGCCCTGACATGCACTGTTCTAGGAGAGTCCCTGTCCAACAGGGGCAGGATAAAGGTCCTAGACCGCACCTTCAAAAGGATATAAACAGGATGGAGTCAGTACAGAGGGTGCCTACTAAAATGGTTAGTGGTCTTCATTATAAAGCATATGAGGACAGACTTAAAGATCTTAATATGTACACCTTAGAGGAAAGGCGGAATAGGGGTGATATGATTGAGATGTTTAAATACCTCTGTGGCATAAATGCACAGGGGGAGAGCCTCTTTTGATTGATAAACAAGTTCTGCTACGAGGGGACATGGGATCTCTATCATATCTCCCCCTCAGCTGTCTCTTTTCCAGGTTGAAGAACCCTAACCTTTTTAGCCTCTCTTCATAGAGGTATCCTTCCATCCCCTATACCATTTTGGTGGCTCTTCTCTGTACCTTTTCTAATAATGCTACATCCTTTTTAAGATACTGCAACCAGAACTGCACACAATATTCAAGGTGCGGTCTCACCATGGAACGATATAGAGGCATTATAATATCTTTTGTTTTATTTTCCATTCCTTTCCTTATCATACCTAGCATTCTATTTGCTCTCTTGGCCGCCGCTGCACACTGGGCGGAGGGCTTTAACATGTTATCCACAATGACGCCTAAATCTTTTTCCTGGGTGGTAGTTCCTTATGTGGAACCTTGCATCGTGTAACCATAGTTTGGGTTTTTCTTTCCTAGGTGCCTAACTTTGCACTCGTCCACATTAAATTTAATCTGCCATTTGGATGCCCAGTCTTCCAATTTATCAAGATCCTCTTGGAATTTTCCACAATCCTCATGGGTTTTAACTACTTTGAATAGTTTTGTGTTATCTGCAAATTTGAGAACCTCACTCGTTATTCCCATGTCCAGATCATTTATGAATATGTTAAAAAGCAGCAGACCCAGCACAGATCCCTGGGGTACTCCACTATTCACCTATCTCCATTGGGAAAATTGGTCATTTATCCCTACCCTCTGCTTTCTCTTTTAACCAGTTCCTGATCCACAATAGTAAGTGTGGAAAAGGGCTACTCAACCCAGGCTCCAGAACTAAACTAGAGACTATAAAAGAAACTGATGAGTTGTCATGTACTAAAGTGACTTATACAACTATGGATCACCCTATCTACGGCAATTTGGACAGTGATAGTGAATCTACATATGGAATACTGGATGTAGGTACTGGCAGCGATAGTACAGAAAATCATGAAACAGGACTGTAAAGATAGCTCGCTATAGGCGAAATATATGCTTATTGTAATTCACAAGCTAAACTGCAATATCAAAGAGTTTTTCTCTACTAGATTGTTCTTCTGCAAAGGTTACTGTTAGCAATTGCATCAGATATTAGCTAACAGAGCTGTGTACATAGTTATTGGGTCACAGGCCAACCTCTCTAAAACATTAATGATTTCAGACAGTGCTTCCCCTTATTTCTGCAAGATGATAGGTTGAAAATTAGTAACTAGGTCAGCATGAACTTTCCGAGAATCAGACCTAAGGTCAACATATAACTGGAAATTAAAGAAAGCTTGAATAAATAACAGAAATTCAGCAAATATTATAAGAGTAACTAATCAGCTTTTGTTTGATGGCAGAACTGTAGCGACACCTGTTGTGTATGGCGAATATAGTCGTAACTTCTGCTTTCCCATGTTGCTTGGCAAAGATATCAGCAGATTCTATTTTAGACTTGTAATTTTGTAATATGAATATCACCAGATGTTAATTAAAAATTAACTGTGTCAGCTGGTAATCCTCAATAAAAGCCGGATCTCTGGCTAAGAAATCTTTGAAGGAAATCAGATGGAAAGGCCTACTTTGGTCCCCTGATCCTTCCTTGCAGAGCTCTGGAAAAATAACTAAATAATTGTGTCTCTTGTTGTTTTCCTTCCTGTTAGAAGGTTTCAGATAATTATCTAAAAGAATCCAGGTTCATTGAAGGAGGGCAGGCCCTGAGAGAAGGGTTCAACAGTAAGCTGCCTCCTATCCCATGACTGTTTAATTTTGCTAAAAGTCTGTCATGAGGGACCTTGTCAAAGGCTTTCTGAAAGTCCAGATACACTATATCAACCGACTCACTTTTATCTAGAAACATAGAAACATGATGACAGAAAAAGACCACAAGGCCCATCTAGTCTGTCCTTCCATAACAACAACTACAACAGTCCACTTTTTACCTTTAGAGATCCTCTGTGTTGGTCCCATGCTTTTTTGAATTCAGTTACTGTCCTCATCTCTACCACCTCCACTGGGAGACTATTCCACGGATCCACTACTCTTTCGGTAAAGAAATAGTTCCGCATATCACTCCTGAATCTATCTCCCTTCACCCTCATCCCATGTCCCCTCATCGCAGAACTTGCTTTCAATTGAAAGAGGCTCTCTCCCTGAACATTTATGCCACGGAGGTATTTAAACATCTCAATCATATCACCTCTATCCCGCCTTTCCTCTAAGGTGTACATATTAAGATCCTTAAGTCTGTCCTCATATGCTTTATAATGAAGACCACTAATCATCTTAGTAGCAACCCTCTGCACTGACTCCATCCTGTTCACATCCTTTTGAAGGTGCGGTCTCCAGAATTGCACACCATACTCCAAATGAGGTCGCACCAAAGACTTATACAGAGGCATTATCACCTCCTTTTTTCTGCTAGCCATTCCTCTCCGTATGCACCCGAGCATCCTTCTAGCTTTTGCTGTCGCCTTTTCTACCTGTTTAGCTACTTTAAGATCATCGGACACAACTACGCTTAGGTCCCGCTCTTCTTTAGTGGACAAAAGTACTTCACCTCCTATACTGTATTGCTCCCTTGGATTGCTGCAGCCCAAATGCATGACCTTACATTTTTTAACATTAAATCCCAGTTGCCAAATTCTAGACCATTCTTCAAGCTTAGCTAGCTTACCTGTTTATTCACACCAGCTTACCTGTTTATTCACACCTTAAAAAAACCTAGCAGATTAGTAAAACAAGACCTTCCTTGGCTAAAGCCATGTTGGCTGTCTCCCATTAAGCCATGACTATGTACATGTTCAGTAATTTTGTTCTTTATGATGGTTTCTACCATTTTTCCCGGTACTGATGTCAGCCTCACAGGTCTGTAGTTTCCCAGATCACCACTGGAACCCTTTTTAAAAATTAGCATTACATTGGCCACCCTCCAGTCTTCAGGTATTACAGATGATTTTAATGTTAGTTCACAGATTACTAATAAGGGATACTGGAGGGGCTAACTTAAACTGGATTACACAGCAGACAGTTTAGGCAGAGACCAGCAGGATCTTTGAATCTAGAGAGGTGTAGCCTACTGGTTCCTGTAATGTCTCCATAGGCAGGGGACAAAGGATTGATCCCACTGGTTCAGTTTTGTGCCTGTGTGCTACTCAGGTCATTTCCCTGCCTATAGAAGTCCAGGTTTTGCTGTGACCTGCAGTCACTCATCGTTCTACTTTGTTATGTGTTCTGGCCACATTTTGGGTCAGCAAACATGCTAGTCCCCATCATGCCCTTCTGAGAGCATGGCTTTATTGGCTCTGCTGCAGCACTTTGCAGGGATCAGACATGTTCACCGTGCAGATGCCAGGCCCCTACTTGAAGGCATGGTCTAATGGTCATGGCAATGGCTTGGAGACAAAGATAACTGGGTTTGAGGCCCACTACCACTCCTTATGTGACATTTCACAATGGGTTATTGTCGTATTTTATCTATGCCATGATCTTCATGGACTGACAACACCTCCTTGTGACTTTGAGCAGGTCACTTAACCCACCAATGGCTCAGCTGACTGCAGGTCAATATAGTCCCTGTTTATCATCAGACATTACCAATTTGTTGGTATGTTGTACTGCGACATGACTGCACTGCTACAGCGGTATACTAACAGGCAGTTACATGCATACAGCTGTAACCTACCTGTCAGAAATGCATCATGTATGACATCATGACTGTGACTGTACAGCTTTGGTTCCATCACATCTGTACAGTACAGTACACATCTCTACAGATCCTACCCCTTGGATAGCCACCTGCAGGTATCACCTCATATTCATACGTGCACCATTCGACCAGTTTGGATGACACATTTGTCTGGGGTGTTGTTTAGTAGTTGTGTGGCTGGGACAGGTGTGCGGCCCACATGTCTGGTATCAGGACTTCCATGTGGCACTGACGGACATTTTCCAACACAGTAAAAATATGTTGGAGTTGGCACCTGTGGCACATCTCCTTCATCCATCTGCCTCTGTTGGCTGCGTGAAGTCATGTCTTCTCGTGCAAGCTGCTACAGCATGGCCTACACAGGTACTCTTTCTGCATTTCAGCTCTTCATACATGCCTCTCCTGTGCCTGATCTGCACATCGCCTCTCCTGCTCCATCATCCTTTCGCTGCACACATCCTGCCACTTTTGACTCCGCTGGGGGACACGTCTTCCCCATTCTATGCCACACACTCACATTACGCCCTTTTACATTAGCACCCCCTAGTGCATCGGTACAGCTGCCTCCCACATGCTTGTCCAGATTACTGGCTGCCACGTAGGGTACCCATGGATCTGGCAAGTCCATTAGCTCCCACCTGTCCTTACATCCATCACCTTTACATTGACTTTCCTTGGTGCTCCCGTGTCCAGCAGTAGGGTGACAACCATTTTTGGACATTAAGGTGCATACTTGATACCTTAATGCCTGATGTCCTGTTAACGAATTCAAGTATCCCATAGCGACTTAATGCTGGAATGCCTCCTACATGCCCACAGCTTTTTTCACACCCTTAGTAAACATACCCCTAAGACTAAAATAACTCCTTCTCAAGCTGGTTCCTGAAATAGCTGCTACATGAAACAATCATTTCTTTCATCTGTTAACGTTACCTCCCTAGCATATCCTGATGTGACTTTTATCTAATCCATACTGGGCTATTAAAATCACCTCTTATTATTGTGTGGCCAATTTTGCTAGCTTCCCTAATTTCTGATAACATTTCATCAACATTCTGCTCATTCTGTCCAGATGGATGGTAGTAAACTCTTACTACTATTTTCTTCCCCTTCATGCATGGAATTACTATCTATAAGGATTCAATGGTGCATTTTGTTTCCTGCAAATTTTTTATTGTATTTGACTCGATGCTCTCTTTAACATATGGCGTAACCCCTTTACCAATTTGATCCATCCTATCATTGTGATATAATTTATACACTAGTATCATAGTATCCCATTAGCTATCCTCCTTCATCGGGTCTCTGAGATGCCTATTGTATCTATCTCTTCATTTAGTGCTATATATTCTAATTCTTCCATCTTATTTTTTAGGCTTCTGGAATTTGTATTCAAATATTTCATTGTTATGTTTTCTTGAATTTACAACCTTCACATCAGTTGGCAGGGATAATTTGCAATCTTTTATCTCTTTTTGCTCTTTATTTAAGGCACCTGGCTATTTATAGTCTTTATTGCAACTTCTCTATCAGGATGCCTAAATTTCTTTGCTATGATGGTATCCTTCAAAGATACCTTACTCCAAACCATGCACTCCTGAAAGACTGTTGGCTTTCCCCAAGGTTCTAGTTTAAAACCTGTTCTATTTCCTTTTTGGACATTAGAGCCAGCAGACTGGTACCACCCGGTTAAGGTGAAGTTTGAGTTGGAGAGGGTGAGACTGGGTGGACTTTCAGAGTGGTTAAGGCATTGGAAAGCATTTCTTTACTGTTTTATTACTGTTGTTGCTGCTGCTGTGGTACTAATGACAGGAGTAGGCTGCTCTCCAAAGTTTGGCGCTGTAGGCAACTAGCTAGTTCTTCTAATGGTAGCACTGCCTCTGCTCCTGACCATGTGTGCTGGTAGTATTCTTTACTTATTACAGACTGCTCTAATAACTTTTCTAAAACAGTTTACAAAGAATAGGAGAACACAGAAAATAACCCAAGACGTTAAACAGACAAACTCTAATTTGCTGAGCAGAACCACTCATCCCCATCTTCCCTCATTCTGCCTGTTTTATAAAGCATGTTCCATGTGGAAGGCAAGCATACGTTGCACTATATCAGTACACAAGCATTGAGCCCATGTATAGAATTTACTCTTTTTCTTGGAGCAGGTGTAAATTTGTGTGTGAGGATTTATGTGGCACAAGAGCTAATTATGGGTACCTAGTTTATAAAGACCAATTAAAAACAATGTCTCAAAATAAATCAGGATAATAAAAAAAACCCAACAAAAAATAAACAAACAAGAAAGCTATTTAAAACAAACTTAAAATAGATGCATTTATGGACTTTTCACATAGCAACAATATAACAAGATGCCTATGTCTCTATTAAAATGTATGACTGCCTGCATTGGTTGTAGAATGCACCATAGAGACAAGCCCATTGCTGCTTCAAGAAATTTGATAAAGAAACCTTCCTAAAGGACAATCTACCCAAACTGACGAATAAGACTGACAACCTTGAAGCTTTTATGAAGAACTGGAATACCACTCAAGAGAAGGCCTCCTCCATTCCTAACAAAAAACTCCAAAGAAGCACAGAAACTCACAGCCATGGTACTCCCAGAACCTGAGATCAATAAAGAGAACCTTAAGGAAAATAGAAAGAAAATGGAGAAGTACAAAATCCGAGGTTGAACTGAAGCAATATATGAATACCCTTAAGCTATATTGTCAAACTATTAATGACCTAAAGAAGGAATACTACTCAAAAATGCTCATGAAGTCACTAAATTGCCCCAGGGAGCTCTTCTTCATTGTACAAGATTTAATTTGAAACCCAAGCAAATATGACCCCCATAACAATGAAATGGCCACCCAACAATGTGCCAATTACTACATGAAGAAGTCAAAATGCATAATAGCCAACCCAATAAAAGAAGCAATCAACAAACCAGCTGACACCACTCTTTGGAACTCATTCTCTCCAAGCAGCTCAGAACAGTTTGAGCAATGTATCAAATCCATCAATACAACATCCCACCTTGACCATTGCCCAGTAAGCTGGGTTAAAATAACTAGAGAGGAATTAACACCTTATATTCAAAGAATAGTCAGTCTCTCACTAGCTCAAGGACTCATGCCAAAAGCACTTAATGAAGCAACTATCCATCCAATCCTAAAACACTACTCACTCGATAAGCTCTGCCCAAGCACCTATAGACTGATATAGAGTCTTCCGCTTATGTCAAAAATAATAGAAAAGTCAGTCCAGTGGCAACGTCAAGATCATCTAGATACATACGCTCTGCTCAATCCACATCAATATGGATTCCAACCATACCATGACGTGGAAACACTCCTCATTTCCCTATTTGACAAAATAATTCAAAGAACTGAAAACATGAAACAATCCTGCGTACTTATTTTTCTAGATATAGCATCAGCATTCGATTCTATCAGTCATGACATCCTAATCACTTGACTTCAACAACTTGGCATAGGAGGCACTATACTTCAGTGGTTTATATCCTACCTTTCTGATGCACTCAACAAGTCAAAATTGGTCATACTCTCTCAAGACCATTCCACCAAACACAAAGGGTACCTCAGGGTGCCTTACTCTCCAACATCTACCTCCAGCTCATCTGCGACATAGTCAGAGCACACAATGTTGATTACAGAATTTACGCAGACGACATAATGATTTTCATGACATTCAAAACACTACAGTCAATCTACCAGCAAATAGTCAAATGTTTCAACAATGTTTCACAGTGTTTCAATTCTGTCAACTTATCAATAAATATATTTAAAAAAAAGACCAAAGTCCTTTTGCTCTTCAGAAACAAAGTATTCTCACCACCTCAGCAACTTCAGTTAAATGGGTGTCTCACTAGAGATGAAAAAGGAAATCAAATACCTGTGAATTCTACTGGACCAGAACCTCAACCTGATAAAAAAAATTAACATAACAATGCAAACAATCTACAACAAAACAAGAATGGTACAAAATCTAAGATCTTTCCTATCAACTGATGACTTCTGCTATGTGTCACAAGCAATGTCTGCCCCCTCTTCGACTTTGGCAACAGAATCCTTCAGGGCTTCCCCAAGCAAGCCTTGATCACCCTACAGATGGCACAAAACACTGTTGCATGCTCCATAATGAAGGTAGCCAGGTCAGAACACATTACACCAATCCTACACCACCTACATTGGCTGTTGGTTACACAGATAATTAATTACGAGACATTAATGACCACCTTCAAAACAGTAAAGAACATAGCACCAATGTACCTCAATTCATTAATACTGTTATAACTTACATATCACACGTATCACCCATGATGATACACTTCGTTACACCGTAAGAATCATAATGCAGATCTATCCAATGTACATAGTTAATTGTAAAAAATTGTTCGGCCTAACCTAAAGGCCTGCATGTAATGTTTGAAATATTGTTTTTGAAGATGTTCAATGTATTAGTTCACGGAGTCCCTTGTGAATTGCCCTGCATGGTGATTGTTAATTGAATTCCTTGTAAACTGCCTTGATTACATGGACAAAGCGGTATATAAAAACCATAAATAAAACATAAAACATATTCTCTTCTCCTGAGAATCTGACCTGAACATCTAAAATAGAAAAAAATGATGTCCTGCCTCGCAACCAAAATGTAAACAAGATGTGCGATATAAGAGAATACTGTAAATTCCCTGATTTGTCCTAGTTCAGTCATCTTGAATTATGCATTGGTTTTAGGTAGTGGACATCTGTGCTTCTTTTATGGGCAACAGGAAAGTCCTAATGCTGGATCATCACTGATTTCTGGGCTTAGGATTTGCAGACATCTGGCAAAGAATTCAACTATTCCAACCCCTTTTCAATGTCTCGTTAGAGTCATACCAGAGGACTGGAGAAAGGCACATGCGATCCCTTTACTCAAAAGCTGAAATAAGGATGTGGTTGAAAACTACAGACCAGTTAGTTTAACCTTGGTGGTGAGTTATTGGTAAAGCAGCTGAAAGAAAAAATAGTGAGGTTTCGGGAGTCCAACGGATTACTGGATCCGAGGCAGCATGGATTCACCAGAGGCAGGTCTTGTCAGACAAATCTGATTGATTTCTTTGACTGGGTGACCAGGGAGTTGGACCAAGGAGAGCCCTATATGTGGTAGATTTCAGTAAAGCCTTTGACACCGTTCCACACAGGTAACATATAAACAAACTGAGCACCCTAGGAATGGACCCTAAAGTTACTGCTTGGATTAGAAATTGGTTGAGTGGAAGGCGACAAAGGGTACAGATAAATGGAGCTCACTTTGAGGAGAAGGTTACTAGTGGTGTGCCCCAGGGATCTGTCCTTGGTCAGATTCTTTTTAACATCTTTGTTAGTGATATTGCGGAAGGGCTGTCAGGTAAGGTTTGACTCTTTGCAGATGATACCAAAATCTGCACTAGAGTAGACACCCAGGAAGGAGTAGATAACATGAAGAGGGATCTAGCTAAGCTTGAAGAATGTACCTAACAAGCCACAAAGTAGGTCACTTTTCAGAGCGAATTTTCTGCCAAGTTTTCAAAGTACCACGCTCCAATATTATCTACAAGATTGTGATGTTATATCAATGACTTATAACCATAATAATAATAATAGTTCATATAAGCGACGAGGTCTCAGACTTATATGGGTGCTTTTATTCAGACTTTAACATATCTGAAACATATGCACCCTTTCATTGCATCAATGACCTCTGACATGTCGCTTAATGTTAGAACTTATGACTTCTTAATCCTCCTTAATCAACAGATTTATAAGCAACTATTTCAAAATGCTTAGCTTATTATTATAAGTCATTGATATAACATCACAATCTTGTAGATAATATTGGAGCGTGGTACTTTGAAAACTTGGCAGAAGCTTGAAGAATGGTCAAGAATTTGTCAGCTGAGATTTAATGCTAAAAAATGCAGGGTCATGCATTTGGGCTGCAAAAATCCAAGGGAGCGGTACAATGTAGAAGGTGAAGTACTTCTGTCCACAAAAGAAGAGCAGGATCTGGGCATGATTGTGTCTGAGTATCTTTAGGTGGCTAGAGAGGTAGAAAAAACGACAGCGAAAATCAAAAGGATGCTTGAGTGCATAAGGAGAGGAATGGTCAGCAGAAATAAGGGAGATGATGGTGCCTCATTTGGAGTATTGTGTGCAATTCTGGAGACCACGCCTTCAAAAGGACATAAATAGGATGGAGTCGGTGCAGAATGGTGCTACTAAAATGGTTAGTGGTCTTCATTATAAAGTATGAGGACAGACTTAAAGATCTTAATATGTAGACATTAGAGGAAAGGCGGGATGGAGGTGATATGACTGAGATGTTTAAGTACCTCCATGGCATACATGCACAAGAAAAGAGCCTCTTTTGATTGAAAACAAGCTCTGCTATGAGGGGACATAGGATAAGGGTGAAAGGGGATAGACTCAGAAGTAATATGAGGAAATATTTCTTCACGGAAAGAATGGTAGATGCATGGAATAGTCTCCCAGTGGAGGTAGTAGAGACGAGGACAATATCTGAATTCAAAAAAGCATGGGACAAACACAGAGGATCTCTAAAGGAAAAGAAGGGACTTTAGTATTTGATATGGAAGGACAGACTAGATAGGCCAGGTGATCTTTTTCTGCTGTCATGTTTCTATGTTTCTCTATAAGCTCATATAAAGCGCATTGCAACAGTCAGATTGTGAGACCACAATTGTGGGATCACCTTTCTAATGTATCTGAGCTAAGAAAGGACACATGTGGCATACCAACCTCAACTTCTGAAAGGCCATGTTTGCTACGCACTTTATGTGACTTCCATGGTGAAGGATGGAGCCAAACTAACACATAGCTCTCTGATCTCCATTTGTAGTTTATTCTGTACTTTGTGATGGTCTACCTATGTTCTAAGCTTGTGATTGAGAGCAGGTATTTTGTTAGCATGGCGTTTTTATTTAGGGAGCTGTAGTGAATGCTTGCTCAGTTTTCCCAGTAGGTTCATGGATGTTTTAGGGCCCACTACAATATTTACAGTGGTGCCCTTTTCTCGGTAGGCTTCTTGTATGAGTTTTGTAAGTTAGTGCTGTTATGGAATGGTAGATTTGCTCCAGAGATGCTGTGCTGTGGTTCTCACTTTTTCTTTTTGTTCCTTGTGTGGAATCAGCTGTAGGGTGTTACAGAAGGGTAGTTGCATATCAACTGCACAGGTACACTAAAAAAAATTTTTTTTAAACTGCCTCTAATGTTTCGATTGATTTTTACGTTTTTTGGTGCGCTGAATCCAAATCTGGTAACCAATTTGCTCCATCACGTACAGATTTTTTGCTACATTGGGTTAGCAGTTTGAGGTGAACGTTTCAGATTGAGTGCGATTGAGATAAAAGTTTCTTGGATGAATTCTTTATACTAATTGTTTAGTAGTTATTCAAATAAGAATAAAGAAAATTGTAACAAGGCAGCACATAAGAACAGAGTAATGTCAACAAAACACACTGTGATGGTAGCAAAATTGTCTGCACTTAAAACAGCCACATACATGTGCACAAACATTGAGCATATAAGAGCGAGGTTAGACACAAAGCAAAGCAAAGAAACGTGCAAAAAATGTTGTACAGGTATGTATGTAAGAATAGAAAACGCAAACCGCACCATTGCAATACATGAAGACAAACACCCGATGGTGTGAAAATAAAATTCTAATAAATGAGATCCGACACTGTGGTAATAACTAGCAAATTTTTATTTCAAAGTTTAGTAAAAACACGATATTTGTCAACACAGTTTAGATTTTAAAGTCATTCTTGGGTCAATCAATCTCCTGGTGGGCCCGTTTCTTCTTCCCCCGAATGCTTCTCTTGGTGCGCTGCTTGGCGTATTTTTCATCTGGGGTTTCCCGCAGCAGCAACCAGCAGAAATCAGCCATCATAGTGGTGTTCCATCTTCCTTGGTACCTTCTCTCTGCGTCCTTGATGTCCTGGTGAAACCTTTCACCTTGTTCTTCACTGTACGCCCCCAAGTTTTCGGGAAAGTAGTTCACATGGGAGTGCAAGAAATGGACTTTCAGGCTCATGTTACAGCCTTGTTCTTTGAAGGCATTGAGCATCCTGGCAACAATATCCTTATAGTTCTCATCCCGCCTGTTCCCCAAGAATTTGAGAACAACATCCTTGAAGGAATCCCAGGCTTCTTTTTCCTTCTCAGACATCGTTTCAGCGAATGCTCCATCTGAAATGAGTTTCCTTATATCAGGGCCAACAAACACTCCTTCTTTTAGCTTTGCTTCAGAAAGTCGGGGGAACTTTGAGCAAAGGTACCGAAAGCACTCACCATCTTTTGGAAGGGACTTGATGAATTGCTTAATGAGACCCAACTTAATGTGGAGAGGTGGTAATAGAATTTTATCACGAGGTACCAAGCTCTCATGAAGAACATTTTTCTCACCGGGTCTCAAATACTCCCGAATTGGCCAGTCTTTTTTCCCCCAGTGTAGGTCGCGGGCCCGGCTATCCCACAAGCAAAGGAAGCAGGGATATTTGGTGAAACCGGATTGCTGCCCTAATAGCATGGATATAATTTTAAAGTCTCCACAAATCATCCACTTATGCTCATCATAACGAATCTTCTGAAGAATCAGGGCCAAATTCTCGTATTTTTCTTGGAGAATAACAGAGTGAGCAATAGGAACTGAAGCGAATGTGTTGCCATTATGAAGAAGAATACCTTTTATGCTGTCTTTTGACGAATCAATGAACAGCCGCCATTCAGCAGGATCATACTTGAGTTTAAACTTTTCCATCACTCCGTATATATCGTTGCAAAATACCAAATCTTCCTCTTTGCTGAAATACTTCAAAATATGTGTCTCGCGGTTGCGGTACCAATAAAAAGTTGTTCCTGGTGACAATAGATTTTTCTGTTTAAGTCGAGAACCTAGCAGTTGGGCAGCATCTTTTGGGAGTCCTAAATCCCGGACTAAATCATTCAATTCAGCTTGAGAGAAGTTCAGGTTTCGGATCTGGTTCAGTTTCAAACTCGGAAGTACTGGACTCATCGGGAAAAGCCATCTGATGAGTCTCATCATGATCAGAACCGTCCACACAAATATGATCCAAAGAGTTTGGTGGTTCAGGCACAGGTACTTCGTTGCTATGAGGCATAGGCCTAATTGCTGAGGGAAGGTTGGGGTAACTTATTACGTTCTTATTTTTTAAGTTGTATCCCTTCACAATGCAAGAGCAAAAATAGCAGTCACTGCTGTGGTCTCTTTGTTCACGCCACATCATAGGTATTCCGAAACGAAATGCTTGTTTTTTACCTTTCATCCATAAGCGTAGATCTTCCTCACATGTCTTGCAAACTTTGTGAGGAGCCCACGGTTTGTCTTGATCGCCTAACTTCAAACCGAAATAGGCGAAATATACTTTTTTAATAAATGCAGAAATGTTCCTCTGCCGCTTTTTCACGGTATATTCCCCACAAATAAAACAAAAACTGTCCGGAGAGTTGACGCAACCTCTGGCTCTGTGAGCCATCACAAATACACAGCACTGCAAACTACAACTGTAGTGAACCACTTCGGAATAAATCTGGATTACGACTGAGCAAACAAAAGGTAATAATGAACTTGCAAGAAACTGAAATTTGACAGGAACGTTCATGTCGCAACCACCGTGTTTGAGCGAGCGAACGAGGCGAGGCGAACAGGAAAGAACATGCGCCAGCGCGAGTACTGGATTTAGCCCCCCGCCTCCCAATTGTCCTGTTAATGTATAAAATGAATACAAAACACTCTAAAATATCATGAGGGAGTGTTTCTAGTTAGTTAACCATTACAACCTCTATTTTGGGCCAAAAAAATAAACTGCAGTCGGCTAAAAAGAAATTATGTGAACATTCCTTATATGGGTAAGAAATCTAATTTTGCAAGAAAACGTGACGTGATGGAACATTTTGGCTATTTTTCCTGGATTCAGCACCCCAAAATCTATAGGAATCAGTTGCAAAACTGGAGGCAGTTTTTTGGTAGTGTACCTGTGTTGTCTTTGAGATTTGCAAGTTTGTGTTCCTGATTCTACCAGTCTGAAATGTAAAATATTTTGACAGTTCAGATTTAATGAAATCTCAAATTTTAAGGGAATATCTCAGTTTAATCTTATTTTGTGACCTGATAGCTTTACCGTTGCTGATTTTTGGGCTTTTCCAGTTCTGGCAGTCAATGAAGCTACAGGGTAAACTATTTAAGATTAATAAAAGAAAATATTTTTTCATTCAACGTGTTATCAAACTCTGGAATTTGTTACCGGAGGATGTAGTAAAGGCTGTTAGTGTAGCTGGGTTTAAAAAAGGTTTGGACAAGTTCCTGGAGGAAAGGTCCATAAACCATTATTAAGAAGGGACCCAGGATATCAATGCTTGACCCAGTACAAGCATTGTGGAACCTGTGTCTTTTGGGGAAACTGCTAGGTACGTATGAACTAAACTGGCCACTGTTGGAAATAGGATACTGGGCTTGATGGCCCTTGGTCTGACCCAGTATGGCATATCTTATGTTCTTATGTTCTTAATCCAGCCTATGCACCATGATTTTGAATTCACAGCTACCATTTTCTCATTTTATGTCTTCCCTCCTTATCATTAACCTGGTCATAGCACTGACCAAATAAATCTGGTATGCAAATCTGCATGCAAGTGAGGCCAGGAGATATGTAAATATTTATGCAAATGAAGCCTCACATTGGGTCTCTGCACAGGTTCTTTATCACCCTTGGGCCACTTCTGGATGGTGCTGAACGAGTTCAAAAATATATTAAAAAGAAGCAGTGATAGGGATGAAATTTGGAAAACATTAGAAATGTCATATTGGGTCAGCGATGCTCCCTTTGCGTCTTAAAATCTCAGCTACCCAAGCAAGGATTACAAGAATGTACCATTGAGAAGAGCTACTGTTGCTCTGTTTGCTTGCACTTATTACTTTTTGGCTGCTTTTTTTGATTGGGAGTGAGTGCAGGAAGGTGGGAAGCACAGGAACTGTGTTTGATGGTTACCCCACCCACGCTGCTGACATCATCTTCAGCAACGCACCCTCTGCCTCTCAAAATCTCAGCTACAAAGGCAGGTCCTTCCTGGCAGTCCCGGCTGAGGGGGAATGCCAGTGAGAAGGTTTTGAATTGGGGGATATTGGTGTTATATTTCTTCTAGAGTTTTAATGAAGATTAAGTATGGAGGATGGAAATGTAGAACATTTATTGATAAGGTGAGATTGTTGGTTGAGAGTATTAGATGCTGGAAATATCTTGAGGAGTATGAGTGGATAGAGAGGTAGTGTTGTAGTTAATCAAATTTTTTTATCCAATATTGTGTCCCAGTAGGTTTATAGGTAACCTTTGCTGGTGGATGTGAATGAAAGGGGAGGTTTTGTGCATTTCCTGGGGGCTTATATTGTTGGTTTATGAGAAACAAAGATTGGGCTATTCTTGGTTGTTTTAGGTTTTGTGATGGGCTGGATTTATCTTGTTTTACATCTCCTATATCATCTGGAGAATTTTTTGACTTGGGGGATTTTTAGTTCTTATCGTAATGTTCCAATTGTTTTTAACCTTGGTAACTTGGTTTTTCGTAATCAAAAATTACCAGCAGCCTTGTTACAATTTCATTTTGCTACTCCCATTGATGAATTCATTTCCAGACATAGAAAATCTAAGGCACGTAGAGGCACATTCTGTAATGTGCGTCCCGGCCTCTGTGCGTCTGGTCGGAACTGGACACACAAAGGTAGACACGATTCAGATTCCTCAGGGCACATCTAGGGATCAGAATCACGTTTAGGGTCAGTACGTGCAGAATGGTCCCTATTACGTCGGCCTGCACATACTGAACGAAGCCCGGCTAACTCAGTCAGGTTCCTGAATGGAGCCGCAATGCCATGGCGTCCGGTTGCCATGGCACCTTGGCTCCTGAATGGAGCCGCGATCCCCGGCCGCTGACTACTTTTTCTTCTCCCCACAGCCTAACCCCCGATCTGGCCTCCCATGGCCAGGATCGGGCTGCAGGGAATCTCCTGCACCCCCTCACATCTTTGGTCACATCTGGGCCTCCCGTCCTCCAACGTCTAGGGGGACTTATTCTACCTCCAAGGTGGAATAAGTCCCCTGTCCAATCTGCCAGCCCTAAAAGTACAGGGTCGACTTCAGAATTGGCCCTGTATGTCCAGGGCTGCAGACCGCCCACTGCCCACCCTAATTCCGCCTCCAAACCACCCCTTCCTGCCCCATCTAAGCCTCCCTGTACAAATTCATAGAAACATAGAAACATGATGACAGAAAAAGAACACATGGCCTATCTAGTCTGTCCTTCCATATCAACAACTACAACAGTCCACTTTTTACCTTTAGAGATCCTCTGTGTTGGTCCCATGCTTTTTTGAATTCAGTTACTGTCCTCATCTCTACCACCTCCACTGGGAGACTATTCTATGGATCCACTACTCTTTCCGTAAAGAAATATTTCCGCATATCACTCCTGAATCTATTTCCCTTCACCCTCATCCAATGTCCCCTCGTAGCAGAACTTGCTTTCAATTGAAAGAGGCTCTCTCCCTGAACATTTATGCCATGGAGGTATTTAAACATCTCAATCATATCACCTCTATCCCGCCTTTCCTCTAAGGTGTACATATTAAGATCCTTAAGTCTGTCCTCATATGCTTTATAATGAAGCCCACTAATCATTTTAGTAGCCACCCTCTGCACCGACTCCATCCTGTTCACATCCTTTTGAAGGTGCGGTCTCCAGAATTTCACACTATACTCCAAATGAGGTCGCACCAAAGACTTATACAGAGGCATTATCACCTCCTTTTTTCTGCTAGCCATTCCTCTCCCTATGCACCCAAGCATCCTTCTAGCTTTTGCCATCGCCTTTTCTACCTGTTTAGCTACTTTAAGATCATCAGACACAACCACGCCTAGGTCCCGCTCTTCTTTAGTGGACTAAATTACTTCACCTCCTATACTGTATTGCTCCCTTGGATTGCTGCAGCCCAAATGCATGACCTTACATTTTTTAACATTAAATCCCAGCTGCCAAATTCTAGACCATTCTTCAAGCTTAGCTAGATCCCTCCTCATGTTATCTACACCTTCCTGGGTGTCTGCTCTATTGCAGATTTTGGTATCATCTGCAAAGAGGCAAACCTTATCCGACAGCCCTTCCGCTATATCACTAACAAAGATGTTAAAAAGAATCGGACCAAGGACAGATCCCTGGGGCACACCACTGGTAACATCCTTCTCCTCAGAGTGAGCTCCATTTACTTGTACTCTTTGTCGCCTCCCACCCAACCAATTTCTAACCCAAGCAGTAACTTTAGGGTCCTTCCCTAGGGTGCTCAGTTTGTTTATAAGTCACCTGTGAGGAACAGTGTCAAAGGCTTTACTGAAATCTAAATACACCACATCTAGAGCTCTTCCTCGGTCCATCTCCCTGGTCACCCAGTCAAAGAAATCAATCAGATTTGTCTGACAAGACCTGCCTCTGGTGAATCCATGCTGCCTCGGATCCTGTAATCCGCTGGACTCCAGAAACCTCACTATTTTCTCTTTCAGCAGCGTTTCCAATAATTTACTCACCACCGAAGTTAAACTAACCGGCCTGTAGTTTTCAACCACATCCTTACTTCCGCTTTTGTGTAAAGGCACCACATGAGCCTCTCTCCAGTCCTTTGGCACCACTCCCGACTCCAACGAGGCATTGAAAAGGTCAGTCAGTGGAGTTGCTAGAACGTCCCCAAGTTCCCTTAGTATTCTAGGGTGTATCCCATCCGATCCCATCGCTTTGTCTACTTTAAGTTTAGCTCGTTTCTCACAAACACAGTCTTCTGAAAATTGTTCAAGATGTCCCTCACTTCTGTTCCTATTTGTGGGTGTTTTCTGAGGTTCTGCTCCTGGTTTTTCATCTGTGAACACAGAACAAAAATATTTGTTAAGCAATTCCGCTTTATCCTTATCAGCTTCTACATATCCCCCCCCCCCCTGCACCCTTGAGTCTGACAATACCACTTTTGCCCTTCCTCTTCTCAATAATATATCTGAAAAATGTCTTATCCCCCATTTTATTGCATTGGCTATTTCCTCCTCCTTTTGAATCTTTGCCATCTTGACTACTTTGCTAGCTTCTCTAAGTTTTTCCAAATACAGATGCCTGTCTTCCTCTCTCTGTGATCTCTTGTATTTCATGAAGGCCTCCCTCTTTTTCTTCACTTTTTCAGCTACTTCCTTCGAAAACCATAGTGGTCTCCTTTTCCTTTTGCCTTTATTTACCATTTTAACAAAAAGGTTGGTTGCCCTTAAAATACCCCCTTTCAGTTTTGCCCACTGTTTTTCTACATCCCCCAGCTGTTCCCATCCCACTAACGACTCCCTGAGGTATTGGCCCATCTTCGCAAAGTTAGTCTTCCTAAAGTCTAAGATCCTCACCTTGGAAGGGATTCTAACAGCCCTAGTCCTAATACTGACCCACACCATCTGGTGATCACTGGATGCAAAATGATCTCCCACTACAACATCAGAAACACTTTCACCATTGGTAAGCACCAAGTCCAGTATGGCCCCTTCACGTGTGGGGTCTGTTACCAATTGCCTGAATAGTTCTCCCTGTAAAGAATCCAGGATATCCTTACTTCTAGATGATACTGCAGCAGGAATGTGCCAATCAACATCTGGCATATTGAAATCTCCTATCAGTAGCACTTCCCCTTTCCTAGCAATGCTGCATATGTCTTCAATTAACTCTCTGTCTACCTCTTCCTCTTGTGAGGAAGGTCTGTATATCACACCAATGCAAATAGATTTCTCTTTCCCTCTTTCTAGTTTAACCCACAATGCCTCCTCTTTCCCTTTAAAGCTCTGTAATTCCAAAGCTTTAATAGTAGTTTTTACATATAGTGCCACTCCTCCTCCCCTTCTTCCTACCCTGTCCTTTCTGAATAAAGTATAGCCAGGTATAGTTACATCCCAGTCATGGTTTTCTGTGAACCATGTTTCTGTAACTGCCACTAAATCCAAGTCAGCCACTCCCACCAAAGCTTCAAGATCAGGGATCTTATTTCCCATGCTACGGGCATTTATACACACTGCTTTCCATATGTTACCCCTGTTACCCATTTCCATAAAGGTATTTAATGTATCACCTACCTGGGGGTTTTCTTCACCTACCTGGAGGCTTTCTTCACCTATCCCCAACGAATCTAGTTTAAAGCCCTCTTCAGTAGATTAGCCAGTCTACTACCGAAGATGCGTTGACCTTTCTTGGACAGATGGATGCCATCTCTGCTCTGCAACCCTTGGAACAGCATCCCATGGTCTAGGAAACCAAAACGCTCTCGATGACACCATCCACGCATTCATCTCCAGGATGCGAGCCTCTCTGCCTTGGCCTTTACCCTCAACAGGGAGGATTGAAAAGAACACCACCTGTGCACCTAACTGCTTCACCCTCTGTCCCAGAGCCATGAAGTCACTTTTGATACGTTCCGAGGTATACCTGGCAGTATCATTTGTTCCAACATGGATTAGCAACTTTGGGTAATAGTCAGTGGGCTTGATGAGTCTCGGCAAACTCTCCGTAACATCTTGGATTTTGGCACCAGGCAGACAGCATACCTCTCTGGACATCAAGTCTGGTCAGCAGATGGACGCCTCAGTACCCCTCAGAAGAGAGTCTCCAACCACCACTACCCTTCGTTTCCTTCTGGTCACTGATTCTGCAATTTTGGGGTACTTGAACTCTGTTTCTTCCCTTTCCAGGGATGCTTTCACCTCCTCCACTTCCAGGGCTGCATAATGGTTCTTCAATTCAAGGGCTGAAGAAGTTGGATTGGTGATTTTGCAGGCCCTGGTGACTTGTGTCCAACCATCGACATTCTGTTGGCACCCATCTTCTCCTGTGCTGGAGAGCTTGGTTGCTGCAAGAAGCATCTCATCAATGTACTTCTCACTCTCTTGAATGCTCCTAAGCCTCGCCACCTCTTCTCTGAGTTCCTCCACTTGTTTCCTCAGAGCTTCAGCATGCAGGCACCCTGCACATGGAACTGGTCCTTCAACTGGCATTAGGACCTCTGTCTGGACCGAGGCAGAAGCTGTAACGGGGGCAACAGCTTTAGCAATATGATTTTTCCCAGCCATTGTTCTGTTCGTGGAGCTTAGGTATCTGTTAAAACAAAAGAGAGAGATCTACCAAGTACCAGCCGGTTTCCCAGCTGTCCTTTCAGAGAAAAAGCAGTTAAATCTCTTTAATTATATTCAAAATGTGCTGGTCCAATTCTCTGTGATGTGTTAAAGGGGGAGGTGCCCTATAAAGCAAGACTGCTCACTAGGGGTGGGTGGGAGTCAGGGTGGGTAGGGAGGGAACTAACACCTGATTAGGTGTTAGCAGTTTCCAAACCTGAGGAAGTTACTAGAGTTCAGCAACCTACTGTGCTCAAGGAAAATTCCACTAAAGCACCACAAAGAAAGTAACCTTGATTTCAAAAATATACAAAAAACCCTTTTAAGAGCTCCCAGTCAGAGAGCTAGCAATGTAATATAATTAAAACAAACAAACAAACCCTCAAATCCTTACTGTTTGTTGATCTGTAGAGCCCTGGTTAGGAAAGCCTCAACAGGGCAGGGCATTGGAGCCTTTTATGCAGGCCTCAGCTGCACTCAGGAAATCAGGCCCACTAACTCCTGCTTAGGTGTTAGCAGTTTCTAAAGCAGAGGAGGTTACTAGAGTTCAGCAACCTACTGTGCTCAAGGAAAGTTCCCCTAAAGCACCAAAAAGAAAAGTAACCTTGCTTTAAAAAATATACAAAAAACCCTTTTAAGAGCTCCCAGTCAGAGAGCTAGCAATGTAATATAATAAAAACAAACAAACAAACCCTCAAATCCTTACTGTTTGTTGATCTGTAGAGCCCTGGTTAGGAAAGCCTCAAAAGGGCAGGGCACTGGAGCCTTTTATGCAGGCCTCAGCTGCACTCAGGAAATCAGGCCCACTAACTCCTGATTAGGTGTTAGCAGTTTCTAAACCAGAGGAGGTAACTAGAGTTCAGCAACCTACTGTACTCAAGGAAAGTTCCCCTAAAGCACCAAAAAGAAAAGTAACCTTGCTTTAAAAAATATACAAAAAACCTTTTTAAGAGCTCCCAGTCAGAGAGCTAGCAATGTAATATAATAAAAACAAACAAACAAACCCTCAAATCCTTACTGTTTGTTGATCTGTAGAGCCCTGGTTAGGAAAGCCTCCTTGTTTGTATGGGGAGGCTTAGTCAGGGATGGCAAGGGGGACGAATAGCAGGGATGGACATCCCAATGGGATGTCCATCGTCCTATCCATGGGACGGAATAGACCCCATAATGATTGTAAACCAAAATATAGACAATTATCCTCTTGAATTCCAGCTTGTTCTTATAAGCTTTTTTGGGGGGATATTCCTACCCCTGTTTAATTATAAATGCTCATTCTCTATGCAAAAAGGTATCTCTTATCTATGACTTGCTCCACGTCAAAGACACTGTTTTTTTTTTATTTGTTACTGAAACTTGGTTACGCTCTGAAGATGATCCGTTAGTCTTTGACCTTTGCCCCCTGGTTATAGCTTCATCAATGTCCCTCAGGTGGGGTGGACGGGAGGGGGCTTTGTATTGTGAAATTTCTGCCATTGATTTTGGGAAAAATGTATTTTAACTTAATTTATCGACCCGCAATCACATGGCTTAGAGTGCAAGAGCCCTTTTTGGATTTTATAACTTCTTGGATTACTGCTTCCCCTAACTGCTTACTTTTAGATGACATTAATCTCCATTTGGAAGATCAACAAGATGCTTATGCTCGAGACTATATTGCATCCTTGCAAGCTTTAGATTTCACTGTAGCCCCTTTAGCTTCCACCCATAATTCAGGTCATTATTTGGACCAGCGTGCTTATTTTTTTCCCTCCTTTTCCAATTGCTGTATTTCAGGGGTGACCTAATCTCCTATGATTTGGTAGGATCATTATTTAGTGGAGTTCATTTTTCACCATCCTTCTATTAGGACAGCACCCCAGCACATTTATGTGTGTGGAACCATCACCGTATGGAAGGGTGTTTTTTCCTTATAAGCTTCATTTCTTCACCTGTAAATGTATCAATGGTCTGCATTGACAAAGAGCTCAAGTTTGAATTCATCTGAGCACAGAACATTTCCCAGAAGGATTGTGGTTTCTCAAGATGGGTTTGGGCAAAGATCAGGTGTGTCTTTTTATATCTGTCTTTGAGAAGTGGTTTCCTCCTTGGCCTTTGCCCATGAAGTCCTTCTTTATTTAGTATGCGGTGTATGATGCAGGTTGAAACCACTACTCCAGATTGCTCCAGTTCAGCCTTAAGCTCTTTGGATATTCTATGTGGTGTTTTTCCAACAGTTTGCACGAACCTTCAAAAACGTCTTGGATAAATTTTCCTCTTTCCACCAAGTCCTGGAAGGTTCTCAACAGTTCCATGATCAGAAAACTTCTTAATAGCAGTGCAACCTATAGACACAAGAATCTCAAGGTCTTTGGAGATGGCCTTGTACCCCTTTGAAGTTTGATATATGGTCAACAAAGTTTTACAAAAGTCATGTTACTGAAATAAAAATAGTCATTTCTTATCAATTTTTGAACACGAATATGACAGTGAAATTGCAAAGTTGGCTCTAGTTTTTTTGTAATCTACAAGAATTAATGTTTACATCATGAAATGCATGTCAACAGTAAATATAATAGCCTTCGGTTAATACCTCTAAAAAAACAAGTCATAGACTACGTCTTAGATTTTTTCACCTGTCTCTTGTACAGCTGTTCAGGAGCTTCTCTGGGGAGTGTCCAGCAGTAGTCAGCCAGCATTGTAGTGGACCATTTTCCCTGGTATCTTTGCTCCATCGTTGCGATATCCTGGTGAAAACATTTGTCCTGTTCATCACTAACCATACCACAGTTGTCAGGAAAGAAATCGAGATGGGAATCAAGGAAATGGATCTTTAGAGACATATTGCAGCCAAGTTTCTGATACTGCATCAGCATGTCTTCTACTAGTTCCTTGTAGTTTTCTGCCCTAACGTTCCCGAGAAAGTTTGTTGACACTAGGCGAAAAGCATTCCATGCTGGTTTCACATCATCCTGCAGCAAGTTGTTGAACCGGTCATCTTTGAAGAGCTCTCGAATCTGAGGACCCACAAAAACTCCCTCTTTAATCTTTGCTTCGCTGAGTCAAGGGAATTAAAGTGCGGACCATGGCTTTCACAAAGTTTTTCATCAAACCTAGTTTGATGTGAAGGGGTGGTAGCAGGATTTTGTGAGCCTCAACCAGAGCTGGGTGCTGGTTATTCTTCTCTCCAACTGTTACATTTTGTATGTGATTCCATTCCTTCCGCAAGTAGTGCCAATATATTTTATATATCCCTGCTGCAGTCCCATTAAAAGGGCAACTACCTTCAAGTCACCACAGAGGTGCCAGCTGTACTTGTTATAGCTAATGGAAGTCAGTAGATGCTTTAAGTTATTGTATGTCTCTTTCATGTGGACGGCATGCGCTACTGGAATAGATGGAAGACGGTTTCCATTGTTCAAAAGCACAGCCTTCAGACTCAGTTTCGAAGAGTCTATAAATAGTCTCCAGTCTTGTGGGTCATGAGTGATTTTTAAGGCATTCATGAGGCTTTCAATATCGGAACAGAATACCAGATTACTTTCCTTTCCGACTGCGTATAGTACACTGCTGACGTCAGATGGCTTCAGCAGCCGTCTGGCAGTAGTATTGCATTGCATCAGAAAATGATGCAATCAACTCTAAATGATGTGTGCATGCTGGTATTATGCAATGTGATGCAATATTACATCATTCAAGGCTTATTTGGGATGTTGTTGATGTCCTACTGGATAAATTTACATGGTGAAACGTCAAAAATGAACTACATGCAATATCTTCAAAACAAGAGCCAATAAAATTTTTTAATGTTATATTCGTGTTCAGCTCACCAAGATACTACAGATTAGGGCCTTTTAAAGTCAGTAACGATTTCAATGTTGACCAGTTGGTGATAATGACTTTTCTGATGGTCTCAGGCAGCTCTCTTGTTTTCACCATTGTGAAAATGGAACAGGGAGTGAAAGTGGCTATTTTAAACATTAGAGCCATCTTTCATTGGTTGATTCTAGTCATGTGAGTACTGACAATTGATCACAGCTACGTCTAATTTTACTGCAATAGGAATGTGGTTCTTTTGTTCAAACGGATTTGAATTGTTTATAAGGGTACCAATGTCCTGGCAATGTCCCGGGTTTTATACCATTTCCTACTATTTCCTTTTTTAATTGGTCTTGTTTTATTAGATTCTTTTTTTGTCTCAAATATGTGTGCATATATATTCTGAAGCCATTTCACTGGCCACTTTTTTTAGGAGATATTGGACATTAAAGGGTTGAACTGCCAATAATGTTGACCTCAACTGTATCTCCGGCATTTGACTTAGTAGATCGTGCTGTTCTTTTGGCTATCTTAGATCACTTAGGCATTTCTGGATTGGTTTACAACTGGTTCTTTGGATTCCTAAGAAATAGGACATATAGAGCCCGATTCAGAGACGGGGATGTCCAGGCCATCCAGTTAGGACCCGATTCTGGACCGTGGGAACAAAATATACCCATGATACACAGAATTGGGCCCATGGACGGCCCTCCGTGCCGCTGCTTCAAGGTGGAATAAGCAGCACGTCCTCTTTGACCTGGGAGGACGTTCAGGGCCATGACCTAAATCAGCCCTGTATGTCCTGCCAGGCTGGCCCACCCACTCCCACCGGCTCTCCCATCCTGCTGCTCAGGACGTACGGGGAGAGCTGGAGGTGAATCAGGCCCGAACGGCTTGTGCTGGGACGTGCAGCCCCGCAACCTGCATCCCAGAATTGGGCCCATTGTGTTTGTATTGGTACAGATTATTCGAAAACATGGCATGCGACCTGTAGAGTTCTGCAGAGGTCCTCATTGTCCCCAATTCTTTATAATGTTTTAATGATTTCTTTAGGCTGGTTCTTTGACCTGGAAGACTTTAAAGTTTACTCTTATGCAGACGACATTTCTATATTACTAATCTTTTTCTCCACAACTGTTGATTACTATGCAGTTTTGGATACTGTTTTACAATTACTGGGAAGAAGGGCCAGAACTGTACATTTATAATTCAATGTGGCCTAAACAAATATTCTTTGCCTTCATAATAGCAAACCATGTTCTACTTCTTTATTTGAAGCACTGCAATAGCTGAACCTTCATATGGAGTCAGTTCTTCAAGTATTGGGGTTTTTGTTCGATGAAAAGTTATCTTTTGAAACCCATGTTAGTGCAGTGGTTTCCAAATTGTTTTTTGTATGTGTCAATTACGTTGACTCAAACCGCATTTCTCTTTTTATCACTTTTGGCTCCTAGTGCAAAGATCTGTCTTGGCATACCTAGATTATGGTAATATATTATTTATAAATTGTTCAAAACTACAGCTTCAGTGGTTACAATTATGTTAAAATACCACTGCTCGACTCATTTTTGGAGTCTCTAGGAATGTAGTGGTAACGCCTTTACTTCGTGAGCTGCACTGGTTTAAGATCTCCAAATGGATCTGTTTTAAATTCTATACAGTTCTGTATATATTTTTTTATGATTCTGTTCCCATATGGCTTTCTTTGTTATTACTTCTGCTTCTAGCTGTCAAGTCCTAATGGTTACAGTCGTCCTGCACCTTCTTATTCCCGTTTAGTAGAGGTGTTAGCTCAAGAACAAGATTTGCATATACCATTTCATATAAAGCAGCTGTACTTTGGGCTAAATTACCCCTAAAGATCAAGGGGTCTTCCTCTATTTCTTTTTTTCAGAAGTCATTGGCTTTTTGATTCATGATCTTTTTTAAATTTTTCTTACCAAGTAAACTATACCAAACCACTTTAGTTTTGAGATCATAGCAGTACAAAAGAACATATTAGATTAGACTAAAGATCCATCAAGCCCAGTATTGCATTTTCAGTAGTGGCCAAAGAATTTTCCTAGTTACAGATCTCCAGCTCAAAAAGATTCCAATTGATCTCCAACTTATGAAAAGTGGATAAGAAATACAGGAGGTGCTTCACTGGACAGAAGGGAAATATTGACAGCTCATGCAGATTATTTGTAATATTCTGTGCAGATTTCTTAGCACAGCGTCAGTATAGAGACAGATGCCTGAGAGTCTTTACTGCTCTATCTTCTGATGCATATCTAAATTCTTCTTCCCTGCACTACTTCTTATCCATGTGACACTGATGCACTTCCTGCCTCAGGGCTCCTGTGCATGGAGTAAGAAGCATTCCCAAGATCTCGGTTCGCTGAATTCAGAAAGCTTGCAGCACTTCCTACCTGAGCTCCCTATTCCTGGGTTATTGTGCACGCTGTGTTACTATTCTCTCTCTGCAGTTCTTGTTAGTGTTTCTTTCCATTATCTGCAGGAAATTTCTGTACTGCCCCCCTGAATGTGTAGTGTTCTGAAACATGTTAGAGGTGAGCTTGCTTTCATGCCACGTTAATTTACTGCTAGTGCAGGTGTCAACAGTATTCTGACTTTGATCGGGGCTGCTTCTTTTTCTCGCATTCCCTTTGATAGCTTTGGCTTACTAAAGTATTTAAAAACATAAGAACATTTGCCTCACCTCAGACTGTTGCCTTTCTGTTTACTTGGCTTCCCTTTCTTTCATTGCAGTGCAGAGTCCCTGATTTTCGGTGATTGTGGATCTATAGTAAGGGCAGTGGAATTGAGCAAAAAAAGGAGTGGGCAGCCAGGCATGGGAAAGAGTGTTCTCCAGGACCAACAGGAGTCAGTCCTCACTTATGGGTGACATCGACATCGATGGAGCCCCCGTGCGGAGCAATTCCCCAGCTTTCTAAGAAAGCCTTTGGGAATACTGCGTGCATGCGCGGTCCCCTTCCCGCCTAAAGGTGCCATCTTGCTCAGTCTTTCTTTTTCCGTGGAGCCCACTGGACGTCTGTCCGTGTCATCCGGAAAAATTGACGTTTTTTCTTGCGATTTCATCGTGTTTTTTCTCCGGTTCGACGCCAGTTCCCCTTCCCGCCGGATTCGGTACACCGGTATCAAGCCCGTCTTCGATTTTTCGGTTTTTGCCCTTTGTGGCTGGCGTTTGCGCCCTTTTTGTCTTTTTCCCTGGAAGGCCGGTCCTTTGACCTCGCGGTGGTCCTTTTTTCCCCGATGGCTTCCAGTGGTTTCAAAATGTGTGATCGGTGCAAGAAACTGATTCTCTCACCGACACACACGACTGCTGCCTTCGTTGCCTCGGACCGGATCATGATCCTAAGGTCTGTGTCCCGTGTGGCAAAATGTCCACCAAGGCACTACGAAGCCGCCAGCATCAGAAAGAACGGATTTTTTCTGACTCGCCCACCTTTTGAGCCGATGGCTACCTGTCCTCTTCGCTTCCTTTCTTGGAAGGCTCTATTCCTTGTGGCCCTAACCTCGGCCAGGCAAGTGAGTGAGCTTCAAGCCCTGGTCTGTGACAGGCCTTACACTCGCTTCTATAGGAACAGGGTAGTCCTTAGGACTCATCCTAAGTTCCTCCCAAAGGTTGTCTCCTCTTTCCATCTCAACCAAGAGGTGGTTCTTCCAACTTTCTTCCCTAGGCCCCATGCCAGCCGGGCTGAGACAGTCCTGCATACCCTGGACTGTAGGAGGGTCTTATCCTTCTACATTGAACGTACGCAGGGGCATAGGAGGGCTACTCAGCTCTTCGTATCTTTTGACCCTAATAACTTGGGGTTACCTGTCTCCAAGCGTACCTTGTCTATCTGGGTGGCTGACTGTATCACCTGGGCTTACAGGGCAGCTGACCTTCACTGGAAGGGTCGGGTCACAGCCCACCGTGTCAGGGCAATGGCTGCCTCAGTAGCTCATCTCCACTCTGTACCATTGGCATACATCTGTAGGGCTGCAACTTGGTCCTCAAGCCAGACGTTTGTGGCCCATTACTGCCTGGAGAGGGAGTCCTGTAGGGACACAGTGCTTTCGGTCAGGCAGTGCTCTGGAATCTCTTTGAGGTTTAGGCAACTCTTACCCTCCAGCCCTCTGGTTGGGCTACCGGTGGGGGTATGTTTCAGTGAAATCCTTTCTCTGATGCTGGGGCTAGAGGGAGCTCATTTTTTCAGCTCTGGGTCCCCGGTAGCCTGAAGCTGGGGAGTCCCATAAGTGAGGACTAACTTCCTGCTTGGTCCTGGAGAAAGAGTAGTTACTCACCTGTAACTGATGTTCTCCATGAGCAGCAGGAATCAGTCCTCACATTCCTCCTTCCTCCCCTGGGAGTTGCAGTTGTACATAGTTTATTTTTACATGTTTGTGTGCTGTCTTTTAGCTATGTCATTGGACTGAGCAAGATGGCACCTTTAGGCGGGAAGGGGACTGTGCATGTGCGCAGTATTCCCAAAGGCTTTCTTAGAAAGCTGGGAAATTGCTCCGCACAGGGGCTCCATCGACGTCAATGTCACCCATAAGTGAGGACTGATTCCTGCTGCTCCTGGAGAACACCTGTTACAGGTGAGTAACTACTCTTAAGGGGCATCCCTCCAAAGCCAAGCTGGCAATGGCAGGAGGAAAACAGCAGCTCTTTGGACTACATCCTTCTCTGCCAGCAAGCAAGATTTAAAGTCACAGTCTGAACCGCGTGGCACTGCAGTGTTCCTCACAATTCAAACAAAAGTTTCAGGACAAGGATCTAGGTATCATCATAAACAATGTCTTGAAATCTTCTGCTCAGTTTGTGGTGATAGTGGCCAAAAAAGCAAAGAGAATGTTAGGAATTATTAGGAAAGGAATGGAAATAAAACAAAGAATATCATAACGCCTCTGTATCACTCCATGGTACGATCACACCTTGAATATTATGTGCAATTCTGGTAGCTGCATCTCAAAAACGATATAGCGGAAATAGAAAAGGTATAGAAAAAGGCAAATGATAGAGTGGATGGACAACTCCCCTATGAGGATAGACTAAAGAGGTTAGAGCTCTTCAGCTTGGAAAAGAGATAGCTGAGGGGAGATATGTTAGAAGTCTATAAAATCCTAAATGGAGTGGAATGGGTACACACAAATTAATTGTTTAATCTTTCAAAATTTACAAAGACTTGGGGGCAACAAGAGGGCAATATATGGACCTAAAGAACAGTTAATGCCGAATAAAGCAGAAAGCTAATGCTGAGATAAACAGAAATCTCCGTACAGCATGGATTGAATATAAGAAAGTCTTTCATGGACAAAATCCCCTCTAAATTGATTAAGTATATCAAGTTCATCATTTGAAATATGAAGATGGAAAGTTTATTACTCAGAGAGACTCTTGTTTTGTATAGTAATTAATCCATTGAAAACCCTCATTAACTCTTTAGGCTACAGATTTGGCCTTAATCCTAAAATGGTAATAATCCAGAGATAACATCACACTTGCTGTTTGTAGATGACTTGAAGCTCTGTAATCTCAGCGAGCAACACTTAACGGAACAGTGTGGTTAAAGCTATTCAGATGACCTAACAATGACTTTTGGCCTGGATAAATGTGTTAAGGCAACTTTCCTTAAAGGAAAATTCAGAAAAACTAAAAACATCTCACTGACTGTTTGTAATATAAAGGAACTTGAACAAGGTGTATATAAATATCTAAGAGTAGAGGAAGGAGCAACAATTCAGCATAAATTACTGAGAGATGAGTAAACCATATTACAGGAGATTAAAATTGATACTGAAAAGTTCTTAAACATCACAGAATAAGATAGAAGCTATCAATCAGCTGGCATTCTTGGACTTTCAAACAGTTCTGACAGTGCAGACTGGCTTCTTAAATATTGTGAATATATGCATGTACAAACAAGAAACCCCATGCCCATGAAGTTATTTATAAGAATCAGTGTAATAAGTCTGTCTTTTTGCAGATGACACGAAAATTTGCAACAGAGTGGACTCCCCTGAGTGAGTGGATAGCATGAGGAAAGATCTACAAAAGCTGGAAGAATGGTCTAATGCTTGGAAGTTAAGATTTAATGTGAAGAAGGGCAGTGTCATGCATGCACTTGGGAAGCAGAAATCTTGAAGGACTAGAAAAGGGGACTGTTACTTCTGGAGAGAGATCTGTAATTGTGAGTATATACTTCTGGGAATTTTCTGTAAGGAATTCTTTGTATTAAAGCTAATTAATCTGTGAACCCACTGTTTTTTGTTAAATCAGTCAGGGCCTAGTAGCAGCAGTTTAAGTTTAAATTTAAAACACAGAAGAGAACTTTCTGGTTACATTTCATACCCAGCAGAGAGCTTGTAGTTTAAATTTAACAGTCACTCAGGGCCTAGTATCAGCAAAGTACTTTTAGTTTAAATTTAAAACACAGAAGAGAGCTTTCTGGTTAAATTTGGAACACAGAAGAGAGCTTGTAGTTTAACTTTCATAATAAGTTAGAGCCTAGCAGCAGCAAAGAGCTATGATTTAAATCAAATCAGAATATAGCTTACCTCAGCAGCAAAAGACAGGGTACTGTGTAGCAGCCCTCTTTTAATAAGTGTTATTTCTCTCCACAACACCCACCCACCCCTGGGATAATCGTAGCTTTATAGGTACTTACACATCTTAACAGACAGGAGGTGTTCTCAGGTGAAGCTCGTTACCCAAATCAGTCGTACACTAAGGATCTGAGATTAATTAAGCTTCAGGTGAACAAGGTATATTAAACATATTAGGTACAGTTTTATTAGTATAAATATCCATAACAACCTTTAGTAAGTAAAGAAATTAAAGATCTAAACACAAGCTTAAAACTAAGATGCAGACAGCAGTCCAGCAGCGAGATAGGGGCTTTCCAGTCTTTTGCATTGAGTGTCACATATATGAGTTTCTCCCAGTTGGTGAGAGGTCTTACGTGTGCACTAGGTGCAAGGAGCACTTTGTTCTCAGGGAACGAGTTCATTTCTAGAGGCTAGAGTAGCAGACTTGGAAAACATAAGAAAGACAGAGAGGTACATAGACGAGACCTACAGGGATATAGTCCTGAAGTCCCACCTCCAATCTGGCAGCATCCCTGTTGCCATGGAGGACAGAGGTCATGTGACAGGAGAGCATCACCCTGGTGTAGCAGGAAGTGATCCTGTAACTAGGACCTGTCCTCCAGGTGATGTAAAACTCTCTTGCACCGAGGAAGTTAAAGAGAGAGTCAATTGGACCATTAGATGATAGAGGGGTAAAAGGTGCAATAAGAGGAGACAAGGCTATAGCAGAGAGACTGAATGAATTCTTTGCTTCGGTCTTTACTGAGGAAGATGTAGGGGTGTTACCCAAGACTGAAGTGGTATTTAAAGGTGATACTGCAGAGGAATTGAGAGAAATATCGCTACAACACCGGAAGATATATTACAACTATTTGATAAACTGAATAGTAGCAAATCACCTGGACCGGATGGTATACATCCCAGAGTGTTGAAAGAACTGAAATATGAGATTGCAGACCTGTTATTGGTAATCTGTGAACTTTCATTAAAATCATCTGTAATACCTGAAGATTGGAGGGTCGCCAACGTAACACCAATTTTTAAAAAGGGTTCCAGGGGTGACCCGGGAAATTACAGACCGGTGAGCCTGACGTCAGTACCAGGGAAAATGGTAGAAGCCATCATAAAGAACAAAATTACACAGCATGTAGATAGTCATGGCCTAATGGGAGACAGCCAACATGGCTTTAGACAAGGAAGATCTTGTCTTACTAATCTGATATGTTTTTTTGAAGGTGTGCATAAACAGGTAGACAAAGGTGAGTCGGTTGATATAGTGTATCTGGACTTTCAGAAAGCTTTTGACAAGGTCCCCCATCAGAGACTTTTGGCGAAGCTAAAAAGTCATGGGATAGGAGGCAGTGTACTATTGTGGATCGGGAACTGGTTAAAAGATAGAAAGCAGAGGGTAGGGCTAAATGGCCAATATTCCCAATGGAAAAAGGTGAATAGTGGAGTACCCCAGGGATCTGTACTGGGTCCGCTACTTTTTGACATATTCATAAATGACCTGGAAAAGGGAATAACTAGTGAGGTAATCAAATTTGCAGATGACACAAAGCTGTTTAAAGTTGTTAAAACCCAAGAGGATTGTGGAAAACTGCAGGAGGATCTGGATAAATTGGAAGACTGGGCATCCAAATGGCAGATGAAATTTAATGTGGACAAGTGCAAAGTTATGCACCTAGGAAAGAACAACCCACACTATAGTTACAAGATGCAAGGCTCCACATTAGAAACCACCACCCAGGAAAAAGATTTAGGAGTCATCGTGGATAACATGTTAAAACCCTCCGCCCAGTGTGCAGCGGCGGCCAAGAAAGCAAATAGAATGCTAGGTATCATAAGGAAAGGGATGGAGAATAAAACAAAGGATATTATAATGCCTCTGTATCGCTCCATGGTACGACCGCACCTTGAATATTGTGTGCAATTCTGGTCACCGTATCTTAAAAAGGACATAGAGTTATTAGAAAAAGTACAGAGAAGAGCCACCAAATTGGTGAAGGGGATGGAAGGCTACTCCTATGAAGAGAGGCTAAAAAGGTTAGGGCTCTTTAACCTAGAAAAGAGGCGGCTGAGGGGAGATATGATAGAGGTGTATAAATTAATGAATGGAGTGGAACGGATAAACGTGGATAAATTGTTTACGCTATCAGAATATAGAAGGACTAGGGGGCATGTAATGAAGCTACAGGGTAAACTATTTAAGACAAATAGGAGAAAATATTTCTTCTCTCAACGTGTAATCAAACTCTGGAATCTGTTACCGGAGGATGTAGTAAGGGCTGTTAGTATAGCTGGGTTTAAAAAAGGTTTGGACAAGTTCCTGGAGGAAAGGTCCATAAACCACTATTAAAAAGGGACCCAGGATATCAATGCTTGGCCTAGTACAAGCACTGCAGAACCTGTGTCTTTTGGGGAAACTGCTAGGTACGTATGACCTAGATTGGCCACTGTTGGAAACAGGATACTGGGCTTGATGGACCTCGGTCTGACCCAGTATGGCATTTCTTATGTTCTTATGTTCTTATGTAAGTTTCTCCAGGGCCATGTGTCCATGAGAGAAGGGTTAGGACAGCTGTTATAGTTGGTGATTCCATCATTAGGCATGTAGATAGCTGGGTGGCTGGTGGACGTGAGGATCGCCTGGTAACATGCCTTCCTGGTGCGAAGGTAGCGGACCTCACGCGCCACCTAGATAAGGTCTTAGATAGTGCTGGGGAGGAGTCTGCTGTCTTGGTACATGTCAGTACCAATGACATAGGAAAATGTGGTAGGGAGGTTCTGGAGGCTAAATTTAGGCTTTTAGGTAGGAAGTTGAAATCCAGAACTTCCAGGGTAGCATTCTCCGAAATGCTTCCCATTCCACACGCAGGACCCAAAAGGCAGACAGAGCTCCGGAGTCTCAATGTGTGGATGAGACAATGGTGCAGAGATGAGGGTTTTAGATTTGTTAGGAAATGGGGAACATTCTGGGGAAAGGAGGGGCTCTTCCGAAGGGATGGGCTTCACCTTAACCGGGATGGAGCCAGGCTGCTGGTATTAACCTTTAAAAAGGAGATAGAGCAGCTTTTAAACTAGATAATAGGGGAAAGCCGACAGTCGCTCAAGAGTTGATGGTTCGGAAGAATGTATCCTTGAAGGATACTACCAAAAGCAGAGAGGTTCCAAAAAAGAGTAAAGTAGCCAAAATGCCCTCGAGTATGGAGCAGACAGAGCTTAAAGATCCCAAATTACCCATGTCTACCAATAGCCAAATTAATATGAATAAAATACAGTCTATAAAATGCTTGTATGCAAATGCTAGAATTTTAAAAAATAAGAAGGGAGAGTTAGAATATATAGCACTAAATGAGAGGTTAGATATGATTGGAACACAGGTCTGCAAAAAAAATTTTTTCGAGAGATGTTTTGGTTATTCCACATAATCTTTATGGTTTTTGGTGCGCTGAATCCGAAAATGACCTCCATTTTGTCATAGGACATCACGTTTCCTGACAATTTAGGTAACTATGCTAAATAAGGCAATACCTCAAAATAAATGGAAATAGACTTATAAAATTAAAGTTTTATTACAATATTTTCATGAAAATCCTTTTTTGAACTGAAATGAGCTCACCTACACACACTAAACTCGATTCTTCTTCCTTGTGAGGCTCCTCTTGGTGCATTTACGCTTGTGAGTAGCATCTGGAATGTCTCTCTGAAGCATCCAACAGTAGTCTGCCATCATTGTAATGCTCCATTTTCCCTGGTATCTCCTTTCCATCTCTTTAATGTCTTGGTGGAATCGTTCACCTTGTTCCTCACTCACAGCTCCCAAATTTTCAGGAAAGTAGTCAAGGTGGGTCTGGAGGAAATGCACTTTCAAACTCATCAGGCAACCTAAAGCTTGAAATGCTTTCAGCATTCGTCCGACGATCTTTTTGTAGTGAGGATCTTTGTTATTGCCTAAAACTTTCCTTACGACTTCTTTAAATGCAATCCACCCTTCTTTTTGAGGATCCGTCATGGTATTGACAAACTCTTGATCAACTATAAGCCTTCTAATGTCTGGTCCGACGAACACACCTTCCTTCAATTTTGCCTCCGACAGGCCTGGAAACTTGGTGACCAAGTATTTGAAGCATTCTCCATCTCTTGGAAGTGATTTTACAAATTGCTTCATCAATCCCAATTTTATGTGGAGAGGTGGTAGAAGAACTTTATGGGAAGGTACCAAAGTTTCTCAGAGGACATTTTTTTCACCGACTGTTAGCACCCTCGGCTGCCAACTCTTCTTGGTCCAGTGATTTTGTCGGTCTCGACTATCCCATAGACACAGAAAACAAGGATATATGGTATACCCAGCTTGTTACCCCAGCAGCATGCACAATACCTTCAAATCCCCACACACTTGCCAACCATGGTCTTCATATTTAAGTTTACGAAGAACCAATTCCAAGTTCTCGTAGGTTTCCTTCAAGTGTATGGAATGACCTATAGGTATGGAAGCGTAAAAACCGTTGTGGAGTAAAACTGCTTTGAGACTTCTTTTTGAAGAATCTATAAAAAGACGCCATTGCTCTGAATCATATTGGATTTTAAATTGACCCATCAGACCTTCGACATCGATGCAATAAACCAACTTGTCTTCCTGGGAGAAGTAAGGAATGAACTCCTTTTCACGATGTCTGAACCATGAAGATGACACTCCTGGCAACAATAAATTCCTGCTTTTCAGCCTTGATCCGAGTAACTCAGCGGCATCTTTGGGAAGATTCAAGTCTTTTACCAAATCATTTATCTCCTCCTGAGAAAACAATTTTGGTCTTGTATCATCTTCAAAGTCAGAACTTGATTCGTCATCTGTTTCAGGTATGACTTCACCTTCATCGGAGCTAGGTATCTCTTCCAAGGTAGCAGGGGCTTGGGTACTGGTATATCTGTGCCATGGGGAATGGGATGAATTGCCGAGTGAAGATTGGGGTATGAAATGGAATGCTTCCATTTGGAATTAAACCCTTTCTCATCGCATGAACAAAAGTAACAGTCATCACTATGGTTCTTTTCTCTCGCCATACCATAGGAATCCCATAACGGAAAGATTTTTTCTTATCCTTGAACCAGTTTCGGAGGTCCTCAACACACCGTTAGCACACTTTATGAGGCGCCCAGACTGTATCTTGATCTCCAATTTTTAGTCCAAAGTATGCAAAGTATACTTTTTTCACAAAGTCTGTAATATTCTGCTGTTGCTTCAACACTGTATATTCACCACAGATGAAACAAAAACTGTCTGGCGAATTAATATACTTTCGCAGAGCCATAACATAACGGTTGAAGAATGACGAGCTAACACGAATTGCAATGAAAAAGTGTGAACAGCCTAGAACAGTGATGGCTAACCTTTTTGAGCCCGAGTGCCCAAACTGCCGCACAAAACCAAAGAATTTCCTCAAAGTGCCAGCACGTCAATTTGCATAAATATTTGCATAATGCTAACATACACTAACTTTTAGTAAACATGTCTCTTAATGAGTGTATGGATAAAGACAGACTAAAAGATTTCTACATTACTATAATCCAGTGCCAACCGCCAGGCACATTAGGAACTACTACAAACACTGCCCATTTAGAACCAATAGCAAACCCGCCGTATCCTAACAGCACTACCAGGACTCACAAAGCACCACACCATACCTATCAAAAGGCAACACTGCAAATATTAAACCAATACATTTCAGACAATAACAATACATGACCTACTGGGGAAAGAGAACAAGTGGCAATGTCAAAAAGGAATTACATAAACAGAATACCTCAGCTCAGTTGCAATTGCTCCAGCCACTTTCTTCTGGTTTCTTCATGTTTTCTGCTAACTCTCCATCATCTGCTGTCCATTTGTCCTTTCTTCTCTCTTCTAGTTTTTTTTTCCATTCTCTCTCTCTACATCCGCTTTAACATACTAATCTTTCTCCTTTTGCTCTTTCCTCATTCCTATTTCATCCACTCAAATTTTACCCCTCCATCCTCAATCCCCACTTACTCTCCCAATACCCGGCCAATTGTAGATTTTTTATCCCTCCCACACAAAATATTTTTTCCCCTCTCCATTTTACTCTCCCAGCCCCATCCCATTCTAATCCTCCCCCAACATCAGCTCCCTTCTAGTTCCAGCCTCACCCAGCATCCATTCCCTTCTAGTCCCTGCATCAGCCCGGTTCCAGTCCTAGCCCCCCATCAGCCCATTTCCAGTCCTAGCAACCCCCCAACCCAATACCAGTCCTAGCCCCCCCCATCAACCCACTTCCAGTCCTAAACCCCCATCACCCCATTTTCAGTTTAAGCCCCCCCCTATAACCCATTACCAGTCCTAACCCCCATCACCCCATTTCCAGACAGCCCCCATCAGCCCACAGCCCATTAGCAGTCCTACCCCCCCAGCCCATTAGCAGTCCTACCCCCCCCCCGCCCGCCTGCCCGCCCGCCCGCCCATTAGCAGTCCTAACCCCCCCAGCCCATTAGCAGTCCTACCCCGCCCGCCCGCCCCCCCCTGCCCATTAGCAGTCCTAACCCCCCCTCCCTCCCTGCCCATTAGCAGTCCTAACCCCCCCTCCCTCCCTCCCTCCCTCCCCGCCCATTAGCAGTCCTAACCCCCCCCTCCCTCCCTGCCCATTAGCAGTCCTAACCCCCCCCTCCCTCCCTGCCCATTAGCAGTCCTAACCCCCCCCCTCCCTGCCCATTAGCAGTCCTAACCCCCCCCTCCCTCCCTCCCTCCCTCCCTCCCTGCCCATTAGCAGTCCTAACCCCCCCTCCCTCCCTCCCTCCCTCCCCGCCCATTAGCAGTCCTAACCCCCCCTCCCTCCCTGCCCATTAGCAGTCCTAACCTCCCCCCCTCCCTGCCTGCCCATTAGCAGTCCTACCCCCCCCTCCCTCCCTCCCTCCCTGCCTGCCTGCCCATTAGCAGTCCTAACCCCCCCTCCCTGCCCATTAGCAGTCCTAACCCCCCCTCCCTCCCTCCCTGCCCATTAGCAGTCCTAACCCCCCTCCCTCCCTCCCTCCCTGCCCATTAGCAGTCCTAACCCCCCCTCCCTCCCTCCCTCCCTGCCTGCCCATTAGCAGTCCTAACCCCCCCTCCCTCCCTCCCTATTAGCAGTCCTAACCCCCCCCCTCCTCCCTGCCCATTAGCAGTCCTAACCCCCCCTCCCTCCCTCCCTGCCCTGCCCATTAGCAGTCCTAACCCACCCTCCCTCCCTGCCCATTAGCAGTCCTACCCCCCCCCTCCCTCCCTCCCTGCCCATTAGCAGTCCTAACCCCCCCCTCCCTCCCTCCCTCCCTGCCCATTAGCAGTCCTAACCCCCCCTCCCTCCCTCCCTGTCCATTAGCAGTCCTAACCCCCCTCCCTCCCTGCCCATTAGCAGTCCTAACCCCCCCCTCCTCCTCCCTGCCCATTAGCAGTCCTAACCCCCCCTCCCTGCCCATTAGCAGTCCTAACCCCCCTCCTCCTCCCTGCCCATTAGCAGTCCTAACCCCCCCTCCTCCTCCCTGCCCATTAGCAGTCCTAACCCCCCCCTCCCTGCCCATTAGCAGTCCTAACCCCCCCCCCCCTGCCCATTAGCAGTCCTAACCCCCCTGGCAAATTTTTTTAAAAAAAAAAGCAGGCTCTGGCTGCTGCCGCGGCAGATTGCAATGTCCCGCGGGGCCCCCTCCACCCGCTAAGCCCCTCTGCAAGGGCTTTCAGATTCGCGAGGGAGAGCATCTCCCTCGCGTCTCTGTTAAGCACGCAGGGGCTAATGGGAAATTTCCCATCAGTCCCTCGCGTCTAAAGGGGCTGATGGGAAATTTCCCATTAGCCCCTGCGGGCTTAACAGAGACGCGAGGGAGACGCTCTCCCTCGCGAATCTGAAAGCTCTTGCAGAGGGGCTTAGCGGGCGGAGGGGGCCCCGCGGGACGCTGCATTCTGCCCTTGCCGCGTCCGCGGCAGCAGTCAGAGCCAGCTTTTTATTTTTCTGCGGACCTTCCCGCGTGCCAGCTGCAAGGCCTTCGCGTGCCACAGCTGGCACGCGTGCCATAGGTTCGCCATCGCTGGCCTAGAACCAAGAACCTGATGATGATTCGTGCACAAGTGTGGCATGCAGGAGAGAGCAGCTCTTTGTCTGTACACGAGACGTCACAGTGCTGACCACGCCCCCCTGCACTGACCGGAGCTGCTGCTATTTTCCCCGTGTCTCCCTCCCACTGGATTCTTCAGGAAAGATTAACCCCTTCTACCATTAGAAGCACGGACTTAAAACTTGCTTAGCTTATGTATATATTGCTGACATCAGATTTACAGTGCTATATTTTTTTTTACATAACTTGGACAACCCCTTTAAGGTTTTTCTGGCATTTTATATCTTAAATGCACTTATGTGAATTAATTAATAGTAATTTGAATTAATTAATAGTAATTTGAAAAAATTTGATAAATTTGAAGACAATTTTGCATGTTGTGGCAAATCATGACGTCTAGGAGTTTTTTCAATATTTGATTTGTTTTCAGCACACCAAAATACATGGAAATTAGATGAAAATAATCAAACAGCTTTTTATTTGCAGACCTGTGAAATATCAGAGACATGGTGGAAGGAGGACAACCAGTAGGACACTGTGATACCTGGGTACAAACTATATCGTAATGATAGAGCTGATCAAATTGGTGGAGGGGTTGCGCTCTATGTTAGAGAGGGCATTGAGTCAGAAAGGATTAAAGTTTTGCAGGAAACAAAATTTGCTGTAGAATCTCTATGGATTGAAATTCCATGTAAAAAAGGGAAGGCGATGGCAGTGGGGGTGTACTATCGACCGCCTGGCCAGAATGAACAAATGGATGATGAATTGCTCAAAGAAATCAAGGAAGCTAACAAAAGTTACAGTGCAGTAATAATAATGGGTGATAACAATTACTCCGGTATCGACTGGGTCAGTGCATTGTCAGGACATGCTAGGGAGATAAAGTTCCTAGATGAAATAAATGACTGCTTCTTGGAGCAGCTGGTTCATGAACCGACCAGAGAGGAAGCCATATTAGACCTAGTCCTTAGTGGAACACCAGATCTAGTGCAAGAGATAAGGGTGTTGGGGCACTTGGCAATAGTGATCATAGCATGATCACATTTGATTTAATTAGTGGAGGAGGGATAGTAAGGAAATCCACAGTACTACCTTTTAACTTTTGAAAAGGAGACTATGATAAACTGAAGAAAATAGTTAAGAAAAAACTAAAAGGAGCAGTTGCAAAGGATAAAGACTTACATCAAGCTTGGGTGTTGTTGAAAAATACTATCTTGGAAGCCCAGACCAGCTGTATTCCACGCATTAAGAAAAGTGGAAGGAAGTCCAAAAAACTGCCAGCATGGTTTAAAGGTGAGGTCAGAGAGGCTGTTGTTTCCAAAAAAGCATCTTTCAGGAAATGTAAAAAAGAGCCAAATGACGAAACCTGGAAACAGCACAAGCACTGGCAAGTCAAATGCAAGGCATTGATAAGGCAGGCAAAGGGAGAATTTGAGAAGAAGCTTGCTGCGGAAGCAAAAAAGTGAAATAAAGACTTTTTCAAGTACATTCTTAGCAAAAAACCTGTGAGGGAGTTAGTTGGTCCATTAGATGATAGAGGGGTTAAAGGGGCACTAAGAGGCGACAAGGCGATAGCCGAGAGACTGAATGAATTCTTTTCTTCGGTCTTTACTGAGGAAGATGTAGGGATGTTACCCATGACTGAAGTGGTATTTAAAGGTGCGGAAGAATTGAAGGAAATATCGATACATCGGGAAGATGTACTACCGGGAAGATACATCGGGAAGATGTATTACCGGTTCATCTGCCCCAACCACCAAGCCCTTGATGTCCAAGATGTCCCCGGAGGCCGAGCCGATCCTCGGCCAAGGTTATGATCAGAGTCCCACTCGACGGGACCACGGTCATCCCCGGCAAGTCTTCAGGGCTTCGGGAGCCCCGAGGACCGCGGAGCAGCCCTCCTATGAGTCGTCGACAGACTATTCCGAGTGGGAGACAGAGGATGAGGAGTCCCCTGATACCCGTTGCCACTGTGATGTCCAATCTGACTCACCCATCTCGGAACCTTGATGGAGGTCTCCTCCCGAGGATATGGGCTTCCTTGATTTTGTCAAGGACATGTCCAAGGCCCTGGCATTTCCGACAGAGTCGGAGGAGGATCCTTGGGCAGATGAGTTGGAAATCTTCCAGTACGAGGCCCCTCCACAGGAATCACTCACTGTGGCCATCCCTCCCATCCTGGAATGGCTGATGCGCCAAATGTGGGAGACACCGGCTTCGGTGTCGGTGATGAATAAATGGCTCGACTTGATGTATCTAGTCCGCCGGAGCCCGGGCTTCCAGAAGTCACAGCTGCCACATAACTCCATGGTGGTAGTGTACTACTGTGGTTCAGGAACTGGTTAAAAGATAGAAAGCAGAGGGTTGGGCTAAATGGCCAATTCTCCCAATGGAGAAAGGTGAATAGTGGTGTACCCCAGGGATCTGTGCTGGGTCCACTGCTTTTTGACATATTCGTAAATGACCTGGAAAGTGGAATAATGAGTGAGGTTATCAAATTTGCAGATGACACAAAACTATTTAAAGTTGTTAAAACCCAAGAGGATTGTGGAAAATTGCAAGAGGATCTTGATAAATTGGAAGACTGGGCATCAAAATGCCAGATGAAATTTAATTTGGACAAGTGCAAAGTTATGCACCTAGGGAAGAATAACCCAAACTATGGTTACACGATGCAAGGTTCCACTTTAGGAACCACCACCCAGGAAAAAGATTTAGGCGTCATTGTGGATAACATGTTAAAACCCTTGGCCCAGTGTGCAACGGCGGCCAAGAGAGCAAATAGAATGCTAGGTATCATAAGGAAAGGAATGGAAAATAAAACAAAAGATATTATAATGCCTCTATATCGTTCCATGGTGAGATCGCACCTTGAATATTGTGTGCAATTCTGATCGTCGTATCTTAAAAAGGATATAGCGTTATTAGAAAAGGTTCAGAGAAGAGCCACCAAAATGGTAAAGGGGATGGAAGGATACTCCTATGAAGCAAGGCTAAAAAGGTTAGGGCTCTTTAACCTGGAAAAGAGACGGCTTAGGGGAGATATGATAGAAGTCTATAAATTAATGAACGGAGTGGAACGGGTAAACGTAGATCGATTGTTTACGTTATCAGAATATAAAAAGACTAGGGGACATGCAATGAAGCTACAGGGTAGACTATTTAAGACTAATAAAAGAAAATATTTTTGCACTCAACGTGTAATCAAACTCTGGAATTCGTTACCGGAGGATGTAGTAAAGGCTGTTAGTGTAACTGGATTTAAAAAAGGTGTGGACAAGTTCCTGGAGGAAAGGTCCATAAACCATTATTAAGAAGGGACCCAGGATATCAATGCTTGACCCAGTACAAGCATTGTGGAACCTGTGTCTTTTGGGGAAACTGCTAGGTTCGTATGACCTAGATGGGCCACTGTTGGAAACAGGATACTGGGCTTAATGGACCTTGGTCTGACCCAGTATGGCATATCTTATGTTCTTATGTACCACTATTAGATAAACTGAAGAGTAGCAAATCACCTGGGCTGGATGGTATACATCCAAGGATGTTGAAAGAACTGAAATATGAGATTGCAGACCTGCTATTGGTAATCTGTGAACTATCATTAAAACCATCTCTAATACCTGAAGATTGGAGGAACGCCAATGTAACACCAATTTTTAAAAAGGGTTCCAGGTGTGATCCGGGAAACTACAGGCCGATGAGCCTGACATCAGTACCGGGAAAAATGGTAGAAACCATCATAAAGAATAAAATTACTCAGCATGTAGATAGTCATGGCCTAATGGGAGACAGCCAACATGGCTTTAGACAAGGAAGATCTTATCTTACTAATATGTTATGTTTTTTTGAAGGTGTGTATAAACAGGTGGACAAAGGCGAGTCTGTTGATATATTGTATCTGGACTTTCAGAAAGCCTTTGACAAGGTCCCTCATCAGAGACTTTTGGCAAAACTAAAGAGTCATGGGATAGGAGGCAGTGTACCATTGTGGATCAGGAACTGGTTAAAAGACAGAAAGCAGAGGGTAGGGCTAAATGGCCAATTTTCCCAATGGAGAAAGGTGAATAGTGTTGTACCCTAGGGATCTGTGCTGGGTCCGCTGCTTTTTGACATATTCATAAATGACCTGGAAACTGGAATAATGAGTGAAGTTATCAAATTTGTAGATGACACAAAACTATTTAGTTGTTAAAACCCAAGAGGATTGTGGAAAATTGCAAGAGGATCTTGATAAATTGGAAGACTGGGCATGAAAAGGGCAGATGAAATTTAATGTGGACAAGTGCAAAGTTATGCACCTAGGGAAGAACAACCCAAACTATGGTTACATGATGCAAGGTTCCACATTAGGAATCACCACTCAGGAAAAAGATTTAGGCGTCATTGTGGATAACATGTTAAAACCCTTGGCCCAGTGTGCAGCGGCAGCCAAGAGAGCAAATAGAATGCTAGGTATCATAAGGAAAGGAATGGAAAATAAAGCAAAAGATATTATAATGCCTCTATATCATTCCATGGTGAGACCGCACCTTGAATATTGTGTGCAATTCTGATCGCCGTATCTTAAAAAGGATATAGTGTTATTAGAAAAGGTTCAGAGAAGAGCCACCAAAATGGTAAAGGGGATGGAAGGATACTCCTATGAAGAAAGGCTAAAAAGGTTTAGGCTCTTTAACCTGGAAAAGAGACGGCTGAGGGGAGATATGATAGACGTCTATAAATGAATGAACGGAGTGGAACGGGTAAACGTAGATCGATTGTTTACATTATCAGAATATAGAAAGACTAGGGGACATGCAATGAAGCTACAGGGTAAACTATTTAAGACTAATAAAAGAAAATATTTTTTCACTCAATGTGTAATCAAATTCTGGAATTTGTTACTGGAGGATGTAGTAAATGCTGTTAGTGTAGCTGGGTTTAAAAAAGGTTTGGACACTTTCCTGGAGGAAAGGTCCATAAACCATTATTAAGAAGGGACCCAGGATATCAATGCTTGACCCAGTACAAGCATTGTGGAACCTGTATCTTTTGGGGAAACTGCTAGGTACGTATGACCTAGATTGGGCACTGTTGGAAACAGGATACTGGGCTTGATGGACCTTGGTCTGACCCAGTATGGCATATGTTATGTTCTTATGTTCTTATAAATCCAAGGGGATTGTATGCGATAGGGGGTGAGAGGCTGGTGTACACGGACCAGAAGAAGGACCTTGGAGTGATTGTTTCTGAGGATCTCAAGGTGGAAAAACAGTGTGACAAGGCGGTGGCCAAAGCCAGAAGGATGCTGGGTTGCATACAGAGAGGAATTACCAGCAGAAAGGAAGAGGTACTAATGCCACTGTACAAATCGCTAGTGAGGCCTCACTCAGAATATTGTGTTCAGTTTTGGAGACCATATCTCGCAAAGGATATAAAAAGACTGGAAACGGTTCAGAGGAAGGTGATGAAAATGAATTGCAGCCTGTGTCAGAAGATGTATGAGAAGAGACTTGAAGACCTGAATATGTACACTCTGGAGGAGAGGAGGGACAGGGAAGATATGATTCAGACCTTTAAATATTAAGAGTATTTAATGAACAAACAAACAAACCTCTTCCAAAGATGGGGAAGCTGTAATACTAGAGGGCATAACATGAAGCTGCAAGGGGGTAAACTGAAAGGCAATGTCAGTAAATATTTTTTCACTGAAAGGGTGGTGGATGTTTGGAATGCCCTCCTGATGGAAGTGTGTGTGTGTGTGTGTGGGGGGGGGGGTGCAAATACAATGACAGAATTCAAAATGGCATGGGACAGATACAGTGGTTCCCTTTATAGCAACATGATAAATTCAAAATAAACATAACTCTCTCTTAGATCTTAACAAATAAGGGTGATCTACACGGAGTGGTGGGTGCACCCCTAAACAAAGGCATGGGGAGGTGTGACCTGCACGGAGTGGAAGGTGCGCCTACTCTTGCCGCCTTGCTCGGCAGATTAGAGAATGTACATTTCTAGCCAAAGCAGGAGTGGGTCTCCAAGAAAGTATAATTAGATCTTACCTGCTAATTAACGTTCCTGGAGGAACTCCAGTCCAGTCTGGGTAGCAGGGCCGGCCCGTCCATTGAGCGAGAATGTTTTTTGCACAGGGCCCCGCGTTTCAGGGGGCCCCGCGCAAAAAACATTCTTTTCGAAAAGTAAAATTGAAAAAAACCCCCAAAAACCTGTCTGCTGCCGCGGTCGGGGCCGCCGCGGCAGAATCGAGCGTGCCGCGGGGCCCCCCTGTGCACGGCAGAGCCTGCCCTCCCCTGTAGCAGCTCTCTCTTTGGAGCTGAAGTCAGACGCGCCGGCTTGCAGAGCGCGAGGGAGGAGTTTCTCCCTCGCTGCTCTGTTAAGCCCGCGGGGGCTGATGGGAAGTTCCCATCAGCCCCCGCGGGCTTAACAGAGCAGCGAGGGAGAAACTCTTCTCTCGCGCTCTGCTCTGCAAGCCGGCGCGTCTGACTTCAGCTCCAAAGAGAGAGCTGCTACAGGGGAGGGCAGGCTCTGCCGTGCACAGGGGGGCCCCGCGGCACGCTCGATTCTGCCGCGGCGGCCCCGACCGCGGCAGCGGACAGGTTTTCTTTTTATTTAATTTTCCCTGGGCTGGGCTGGGGGGGGAAGTTGTTAGGACTGCTAATGGGCTGGGCTGGGCTGGGCTGGGCTGGGCTGGGGGGGGGTTGTTAGGACTGCTAATGGGCTGGGCTGGGCTGGGCTGGGGGGGGGGTTGTTAGGACTGCTAATGGGCTGGGCTGGGCTGGGGGGTTGTTAGGACTGCTAATGGGCTGGGGGGGGTTGTTAGGACTGCTAATGGGCTGGGCTGGGCTGGGGGGGGTTGTTAGGACTGCTAATGGGCTGGGGGGGTTGTTAGGACTGCTAATGGGCTGGGCTGGGCTGGGCGGGGGGGGTTGTTAGGACTGCTAATCGGCAGGTGGGGTTGTTAGGACTGCTAATGGAATGGGCTGGGCTGGGGGGGTTGTTAGGACTGCTGCTGGGCTGGGGGGGGTTGTTAGGACTGCTAATGGCCTGGGGGGGGTTGTTAGGACTGCTGCTGGGCTGGGCTGGGGGTTGTTAGGACTGCTAATGGGCTGAGCTGGGGGGGGGGGTGTTAGGACTGCTAATGGGCTGGGCTGGGCTGGGCTGGGCTGGGGGGGGGTTGTTAGGACTGCTGGGGGTGGGGGTGGGGTGTTAGGACCGCGACTGCTCAGGGGGGGGGTGGTTAGAACCGCTAATGGGCTGGGGGGGGGGGGTTGTTAGGACAGCTAATGGGCTGGGGCTGGGGCTGGGGGTGGGTTAGGACTGCTAATGGGCTGGGGGGGTGTTAGGACTGCTAATGGGCTGGGGGGTGGGGGTGGGTTAGGACTGCTAATGGGCTGGGGGGTGGGGTTAGGACGAGGTGGGCTGATGGGGGGGTTTAGGACTGGCAATGGGCTGATGGGGTTAAGACTGGAAGTGGGCTGATGGGGGGGTTAGGACTGGTAATGGGTTATAGGGGGGGCTTAAACTGAAAATGGGGTGATGGGGGGGATAGGACTGGAAGTGGGTTGATGGGGGGCTAGGACTGGTAATGGGTTGGGTGGTTGCTATGACTGGAAATGGGCTGAGTGGAAGGGGAGGCTTGAACTGCAAATAGCTGATGGGGAGGGAGCTTGGAATGGAAATGGGCTGTGAGGGAAGGGAGCTAGGACTGAAAATGGGCTGATGGAGCAGCTAGGATAGGACTGGAAATGGGCTGTTGGGGGGAGCTAAGATTGGAAATGGGCTGTGGTGGGGGCTTGAATTGAAATGGACTCATGGAGGGGCTAGAACTGAAAGTAGGCTCATTGGGGGGGGGGCTTGGACTGGAATTGGACTGAGTGGAGGGGAGCTATGATTTGACATGGGCTGATGATGGGGCTAGGAAATGACTAGAAATGGGCTGATGGGGGGCTAGGATTGGAAATGAGCTGATGAAGGGACTCAGACTGAAAATGGATGGGGGAGCTAGGACTGGAAATGGGTTGATGGTGGGCTAGGACTGGAAATGGGCTGATGCAGGGACTAGAAGGGAATGGATGCTGGGTGAGACTGGAACTAGAAGGGAGCTGATGTTGGGGGAGGATTAGAATGGGATGGGGCTGGGAGAGTAAAATGGAGAGGGGAAAAATATTTTGTGTGGGAGGGATGAAAAATCTACAATTGGCCTGGTATTGGGAGAGTAAGTGGGGATTGAGGATGGAGGGGTAAAATTTGTGTGGATGAAATAGGAATGAGGAAAGAGCAAAAGGAGAAAGATTAGTATGTTAAAGCAGATGTAGAGAGAGAGAATGGAAAAAAAAACTAGAAGAGAGAAGAAAGAACAAATGGACAGCAGACGATGGACAGTTAGCAGAAAACATGAAGAAACCAGAAGAAAGTGGCTGGAGCAATTGCAACTGAAAAAAAATGCACAAAAGGTAGAAATATCTCTTTATTTTGAATTTATTAACTGGAATATGAAACCTCTAGGAAATGTGCATCATTAACGTCTGTGCTTTGTTTGGTACAAGAGGAAATTAATTTATAGTTTTATTTCTACAGTGTTGTTGTACTTCCAAGTTTGGCTTTTGGGGTTCCCAGTTTAATTATTGCCTTCCTGTTTCTAAATTGTGATTCCTTGTTTGGTGATGGTCTATGTTCTGCATGTGTAACTGAGCTGATGTATTCTGTTTATGTAATTCCTATTTGACATTGCCACTTGTTCTCTTTCCCCAGTATTCTCTGAAATGTATTGGTTTAATATTTGCAGTGTTGCCTTTTGATAGGTAGGGTATGGTGCTTTGTGAGTCCTGGTAATGCTGTCAGGATACGGCGGGTTTGCTATGGGTTCTAAATGGGCAGCGTTTGTAGTAGTTCCTAATGTGCCTGGCGGTTGGCACTGGATTATAGTAATGTAGAAATCTTTTAGTCTTTCTTTATCCATACACTCATTAAGAGACATGTTTACTAAAAGTTAGTGTATGGTAACATTATGCAAATATTTATGCAAATAAGGCCCATTATGCAAATGAGACCCCACACTGAGTCTCCGCACATGGCCCCGCACCCCCCTTGGGCCGCCCCTGCTGGGTAGTGCACCTTTTACAACAGCTTGGAGACAGAGCATGACATCTTTTTGATGACCTCTGCATACATATACTGCTAGCACCTCCCACCTGCTCCAGTAACCTATTTACAAAGTAGACTCACAGGAGCAACAAATAAGTAGTTAAACCAGGACTAACTCTAAGACCTATGCTCCCCTCCCCACCCGGAGGGACTTCCCACTCCCCCTCCTGCACACTGAGGAGGCTTACCTGCGAATCTTCCAGCCACAGAGGCCACAGAGGCCGTTCGATCTGCTCCTGGTTCCGCTGCCCTGCCACGCTCCTGAAAGAAGAATCCCCGAGTTGCTCCCAAAAGCCAGTCCTCCTGGCCAGGGTCGCAAGCCTGATACCTTCTATAGTACCCCTGTGGGAGGGATCAGGACTGGACTGGAGTTCCTCCAAGAAAGCTAATTAGCAGGTAAGATCTAATTATACTTTCCTTATCATCTTTCCAATCCAGTGCCGGAATTCTGGGATGTAACACAGCAGTTCAATCAATGGGAGGGACCCACGAGACCGGTCCTGAGGACTGCCCCCCAGAAACAGGCATCTCCCACCGCCCGAACATCCAGGTGATAATGCTTAGCAAAGGTATGCAGGGAGGACCACGTCACTGCCCTACATATCTCCACTGGTGGCACCAGACTAGATTCCACCCAAGAGGCTGCCAGACGTCTCGTAGAATGTGCCCGCAAACCTGCAGGCACTGTCCTGCCTTTCAAAATGTATGCTGATGCAATTGTTTCTCTGATCCAACGGGAAATGGAGGCCTTGGCCGCCGCCTCCCCTTTGCAAGGTCTTCCAAACAAACAACCAATCGGATCTGTGGAACGGCTCTGTCCTCTTCAGATACCGCCTTAGAACCCTACAAATATCCAAGAAGCGGTCTCCTCCCCCATACTAAGCAGTGATGGCAAGGAGACTGGTTCACGTGAAAATCTGATACCACCTTGGGCAAAAAGGATGGAACCGGCTACAGGACCACTTTGTCCTTTGAGAAGTAAAGAAAGGGCAGCTGGCAGGAAAGGGCCTGCAGCTCTGATATCCTTCTTGCTGAGCAAATCTCCACCAGAAACACTATCTTTAGCGTCAAGTCCTTCAGCGAAGCCCGAGCCAATGGCTCAAAAGGCTCCCCCAAAAATGCCTCCAGGACCAAATTAAGGCCCCAGGGTGGAACCACTGCCCTACAACAGAGGCCGAAGATGACGCACTGCTTTCAGAAACCAAACTACGTCTGGATGCATACCCAGTGAGATTCCTTCTATCCTTCCGTGATAGCAGGAAATTGCTGCCAGATGCACCCTCAGAGAGCTGGCAGCTAAGCCCTTTTCAAAACTGGCCTGCAAAAACACCAAAATGTCTGGTAGGGATGCGATGGACGTCAGCATTGATGCACTGTGCACCAGTCCTCAAAGATACACCACACCCTGACATAGGAGGGACAAGTGGACTTCTTCTGGGCCTTCAGCATGATTTCAATCATAGGGCACGAGTAGCCCCTCTTTAGCAATCTTGCCCTTTCAAGAGCCATAAGCGAGAACCGATCCACTTGCAGCATTCGGATCGGTCCCTGCATCAACAGATCCTCCCGCACTGGGAGATGTCATGGTCGGTCCGCAAGGAGCCGCATCAGGTTGGCGTACCACGAGCGTCTTGGCCAATCTGGGGCGATGAGGATGACCAACCCTTGGTCGGCCTCGATTCTCTGGATGACTCTGCCTATCAACGCCCACAGGGGAAACATGTACAGCAGCCACCTCAACCCCCCCCCCCTCCAAGGATCATCTCTGCACCAAGGCGTCCAGAAGAAACGGCTCACCTTGGCTGAGCTCCATCTCGCCATGAGATCCAAAATTGAAGTGCTCCATCTGCTTACTACCTGCGAGAAGACCTCCAGGCATAGCTCCCACTTGCCGTGATCCACTTGAAACCGGCTTAGGTAGTCCGCCATCATGTTCTCAACTCCTGATATGTTCGCTGCTGACAATGCTTGGAGGTGGACCTCTGCCCATTCTATCAGACTTTCTGCCTCTTCCTCCAAAGAGGCACTACCTGTGCTCCCTTGGCGATTGATGTAGGCCACCATGGTCTCGTTATCCAGGAACACCCTGACCACCTTCCCCTGCAACCATGGGATAAAGTTCTGGAGCGCCAGGGCCACCATCCTCATCTCCAGCCTGTTGATGGACCAACAGCTTTCTGTGGATTCCAGCGACCCTGGGCCAAGTGTCCCTCGCAGTGTGCTCCCCAATCGGACAGACTTGCATCGGTAGTCAGAAGGATCCACTGAGAGATCTTGAGGTGCATTCCTTCTGCCAGATTCATTGGACAGAGTCACCACCTAAGCACTCTTCTGGTCGTCTTCAGACAGGGGAGTCTCCTTGACAGAGGATGACTTTGATAGGACCATCGACGGAGCAGGACCCTCTGAAACAGCCTCATGTGGGATCTTACCCAGCTTATCAGGTCGAGAGTCACCGCCATCATCCTGAGAACCAGCAGGTAGTGCCAGGCAGAAGGCTCCCTCATCCGTAAGAACTGCCGCACCAAGCGCCCCAGGTCCTGTGCCTGGCGGTCTGGCAGGTACACCTTTCCCCTGTGACTGCTGAAGCGTGCTCCCAGATACTTGATCTCCTGGGACAGGGTCAAGTTGCTTTTGGCCAGGTTGATGACCCAACTGAGACTGCATAGGAACTCCACTACACTGGTCATTGCCTGCTTGCTCTCTTCCTTGGACTTTGCCCGAATCAACCAGTCGTCGAGGTACGGGTGTACGAATACACCCTCCTTTTGGAGTGCCGCTGCCACCACCACCATGATCTTGGTGAAGGTGCGGGAAGCTGTGGCAAGGCTGAAAGGCAAGGCCCAGAACTGGAAGTGCACCCATGGGACTGCAAAACAGAGATACTGCTGATGAGCCAACTGGATGGGAATGTGTAGATGTGCCTCCGTCAGAACGAGCAACATTAAGAACTCCCCTTTTCGGATCGCCACTAAAACGGACCGCAACGTTTCCATGTGGAATCGAGACACCTGAAGACAACAATTCATGTGCTTGAGATCAAGGATGGACTCCTCCTTTTTTGTGGCACCACGAAGTAAATGGAGTACCAATCACAGTTGTACTGGTCTCTGGGAACAGGGACAATTGTCCCTAACTGCAGGAGCCACAACAGCGTGTCCCTTACTGCCCTGGCCTTGACTTGGGACTGGCAGGGGGACTGAACGAAGGACTGACCTACTGGATGCACCAGGTCGAGGGCATAGCCTTCCTAAACGACCTTCAGTACCCACTGGTCGGACGTGATTTGGGCCAGGCAGGGTAAAACTCTCACAGACGACCTCCCACGGGTAGCACCCCCGCCTGGAGCTCCCTTGTTTCATTGTGTTTTCTTAGGCCCCAAGGAGGTGGAGGCACTAAAGCCTTTCCTGGCCCCTCAAAAGCCACAAAATCCCTGTCCCTTTGAGGGGAAACACCCCTTCTGATAGGGCACCGAGTAGGACGTCCAAAATCTCCTAAACTCCCGTGGTTGCGTCCATGCAGGAGGGGTACTGTGGGTCTGCTTCTGCTTATTTTCCGGAAGGCAACTGCCCTTGGACTCCCCTAGGTCCTTCACCAACTTGTCCAGTTCCTCTTCGAACAGCAACTTTGCCTTAAAGGGCAGCCTGCTGAGCAGGGCCTTAGAGGAACTGTTGGCCACCCAATTTCAGAGCCAGAGATAGCGGCGAGCTGCCAACATCAAGACCATGCTCTTAGAGAGGCCCCTAATAAGATCATAGTGGGCATCTGTGAGGTAGGCTGCTCCTGACTCCAGGCGTGCTGCTTCCCCTGCCAACTCCTCTGCCAGGTCCCCTGGCTGCTGAATCTGTTGAAACCAATGGAGACAGGCCCTAGCCACCCAGGTGCCGCAAACCAATGCCTGAAGAGTGAGGGCGTTGATATCGAAGGCTCGTTTCAGCAAGGTGTCCAACTTTCTATCCTGGGCATCCTTAAGGACCGCCCTGCCTTCCACTGGGATTATCGTCTTTTTGGTCACTGCCGATACCGCCGCATCCACCTTCGGGAACTGCAGTAGTTCTCTCTCTTGATCCAGCAACGGGTAGAGGTGCAATATGGTCCGTAACCCCCGTAACCCAGTCTCCGGTAGTTCCCACTCCTCATGAATCATCTGCTTGACCACTCGATGGACCAGAAACACCTCTGTGTCTTCCGCACTGCCTGAAGTAGGGGGTTCTCTAGTGCCTCTTCCTCTGCTTCGGGACCTGTAGGCTTGTTGAGTGCCTTAAGGACTAATAAATAAGCACTGGCAGTTCCTCCCGGTGAAACATGCAAACAATCCGCGCCTGCTCTTTCTTCCAGCTTTTTCTGACATGTCCGGCTCTGTGTTTAGGTCTGTCTCCTCCAGAACCTCTGACCAAGGCGACTGGTCTCCCCAGACTTCCAAGACTCTCACCTCTTAGGAGCCTCCGCCCCATCCCCAGCTCCCTCGGAGCTGTGGGACGCTTAGTTGCATGACTCCCTCCCAGAGGGGCCGGGTTGGCCCTTTGTTGGCATTGGCAAAATGCCTTATCCAGCAGCAGAACAAACTCTGGTGAGAAAACTCCCCTGTCCCCGCCTTCATCTCAGTCCTGAGAAGTGGAGGACCTGGGAGGGGATTGAGGATCGGCCTAAGGCTCCAGCAAGGGAGATTGAGAGCCCAACACCTCCACCTCCAGCTCTGGGGTGTTCCTGAACTCCTTGGACAAGGCAGAGCCCCTTTCCTGGTCCCCACTGGCATGCAGCTCTTGCTCCACTGAAGCGGCTTCCTGGGCTCAGCCGCGGCACACGCCTGCTTCTGACATTGTTCCCCACTGGCACTGTGGTCACACCGGCATGGTGTTCTCCTCTGGAGCCTTCCTGACAAAACTCCCAGTGGTCCTCAAGGAGAAGGGGAAGGGAGACCATACAACAGGCAAGCTCAAAGGAAAGGGGAAGACAAACACCCCAAGGCAAAGAAACTCCCATACCAAGACTCTAACAGTTGAAGTATTTCATTTTCTCTTTTTTTTATTATTTTTTTGCAATGCATTCAGGGGAAATTCAGGTACAACCTCCCCTCCGAACCAGGGCTGTTAGGCCAGAAAAAACGCCACGAAAATGAGGACCCAACCACTCCCCGGGAAAAAAGGGCGTGCTTTACCTTGCCCCGCCCTTCTTGGCATCTGCGGGCCGCGTCTGGCTGGGTCCTCTACTGCTAGCCGCTAGGCCGCTCCCACCATGCGGTCAGGGCTTGTGCTGTCAATCAAGGAAAGGTGCTGTCTTGTTCTGCCGCTCCCATGCTCAGCCACGCCAGAGGGCTTCAGCAATGGGGCAGGTTCAGCGAGCTGTCTAAGGCTCCTCTCACCCAGTCTACCAATGCTGCTGTCTCTGGAACCCCCGGCTCATGGCTCCTCACCTACTGCACAGGTTCAGGAGCCAGCTGCTTGCACAAGCTCTTGCTGCCTCTCCAGAGCCCTGAGCCTCCAAGTAAGTGGGGAAGGGGGATGGGAGGGGTGGGAAGGAGCTTCCGGCTACCAGCTGCTCAATGGCCCCTTAGACAGGCAGGCTCTGCTCGGGCTCCCACCGGCAGCTAGCTCCTCCTAAATAAGCCTGGAGACTAAAGAAGAAACAAAGTAAAGAAATTCAGAGCAAAATAACTATATAAAAATAAACAACTTTAAAACAACTCCTAATCTCTCCTTAGTTGTCTCTCCAGTGAGCCCAGAATTCTGGCTCACTGCTACCTCCAACTGCTTGGAGACTGAGTATACTGAAGCTGGTGGGAAGTGCCAGCACTATATGTATGCCGAGGTCATCAAAAAGATGACCTGCTCAGTCTCCAAGCTGCTGGAAGAGGTGCACTACCCAGAATTCCTGAACTGGACTGGACTGGACTGGACTGGAGGGATGATAAGGAAATAGATTAAACATACTGTATATAGTTACTATTGTAAGTCTCCAGACCTACTTAACAGCATCAGCAGATCTAAAAGAACAAAATGTGTTGAAGTATGAAATGTGATGAAGCAGCTCCCTGCCCCACTGATCAGATCACAACAGCATACCCAATGAGACCAAGAAGAGCTGCAATTCAGAACCTCCTGAACATTCCCCCACTCAAGACCAAAACCACTCAACAGACAAGTAACAGGGCATTCTCACTCTATGCTCCCTCAATTTGGAACTTCTTACCAGAAGCCATCAGAGCAGCTCAATCCATTACAGATCTAAAAAAACTACTCAAAACACACCTCTTCAAAGAATACTATGGACCCGATGACAATACCTAACTAGAACTGTAACATACTATCCTGATTGGTTGAACAGATCAATCTTACATTTTTCCCCTATCTGGAATATGAAGTTTACTTCACCATGTACATGATCTTCTGTTAAATCACTAGTTCATTCCCTTCGTCATTGTTAACCCCATATTTATCTCCAAGTTATTTCCCCCTGTTTATTGTAAAACAAATCTACTGAGATTATGTTATGTTGTTCTTTGTAAACTGCTTTGGACAAAAGCGGTATAGAAAAACTGTTAAATAAATAAATAAACATCCAGAATCCAGCTCCATCATGGAAGGAATGAGTGAGAATGAAAGGATGCAACAGAATTTGCAAAGTACGAGAAAAGGTTTTTAAAGATTTACAGTAGATCAGCAAACAAGGAAAAACAAATGGCAAATGCACAAATGCACTGGAAAATACAAAGTACTGCTCCAGGAACCATACAGTACATCAATCAAAACCAGACACATGAATGGTTAATGAGAGGTGAACTGAAACCTACGGATGAGGATAGTGGATATAAGATGGTTTACAGCAGGGGTCTCAAACACGCGGCCCGCGAGAGAACGTTGTGCGGCCCGCGGAGGGAAACAAAAAAACCCCCAAAACCCTGGCTTCTGCTTCTGCGCGCGGGATCGGAGACCTGTTGCTGCCCCGCTCCTCTAAGCAGTAGCTGGAACTTCACCCTTGTCATGCACAGTATTCTCTCCTTTTTCTTCCTCCCCCTCTCTCTGCATGCAGCATTTAACTCCCCTTATAGCCCCCCCCAACCTGTTGCCACCGCAGCATCGCCAGAAAAGCCCCCCAACATTCCTTCAAACCTCTTGTTTCCTTTGGGGAATTGGTAAAAAGAAAACTAAAAAGCAAGGCGGCACTAAGCGCGACGCAGAAGCTGGGCAAGGCTCTGCGCCCCCTCTCGTCAGCAGTAGGAACTGTTTCGGAGGGGGCGGGGCCTGTAGAGTCCTGCCCAGTGCTTCAGTGCGAAGCTCACGGTGCCGCGTTGCCTTTTTTTAACGATTCCCCAAAGGAAGCAAGAGGTTCATGGGATGTTGGGGAGGGGTTTGGGTTTTTGTTTTAGCGATACCGAGGTGGCAAGAGGTTTTGGGGGGCCATAAGGGGAGGAAGATTGGGAGACACATAGGAGGGAAGTAAAGCAGAGAGTGTGTGTGTTCAGGGGGTGGGAAGGCCAGAGACAGGGGGTGGAATGGGAGAGATATGAGGGAAGATGGGGAGGGGAGAGATGGAAAAAGCAAGAGGAGGGGGAGAAGAGAAGAGTGGAAAAGGGCAGAAATGAAAGGAAAGAGGTGAAGGAAGAGATGCAGGATATGGAGTGAGGGGCATAAGGGGATGAAAAGCAGATGGTGGATGCAGGGTGGGGGAGTGGGGGATAGATGCTGTACAGGGGGTAAGAGATGGAGGGCAGATACTGGACATAGGGTAAGAGACATGGAGGGTTGAAGGCGCATGTTGGACATGGGGTGGATGCATGGAGGGATGAAGGACAGATGCTGGACACGAGCGAGGGGATAGAGGGCAGAGGATGGATACAGGGTAGGGCTAGACTCGAGGGCAGATGCTGGACGTGGGGTGAGAGAGGGGATGCTAGACATGGGATGGGGAGAGAGAGAACACAGGACACAGTGGGGGAAGATGAGGGGATGCTGGACATAGGTGAGGGAGAGGGAATGTGGGAGTGCTGGACATAGTGGAGGGATAGGATGAGAAAATGAGGGGGAAGCACTGATGGTGCAAGAGAAGGGGCAGATAGGGTAGGAGAGAAGGGGGGAGATGCTGGATGTGGAGAGGGTGAAAGAAAGAAAGGGAAGGGTTAGTTAAAAACTGGAGAATAAGTGGCAGGGGGAGGATAGGACTGGTAATGGGCTGGGGGGGGGTTGCTAGGACTGGAAATGGACTGAGTGGAAGGGGGGCTTGAACTGCAAATGGCTGATGGGGAGGGGGGCTTGGAATGGAAATGAGCTGTGAGGGGAGAGAGCTAGGATTGGAAATGGGCTGATGGGGGGGCTAGGATTGGAAATGGGCTGATGGGGGGCTAGGATTGGAAATGGGCTGATGGTGAGGCTAGGATAGGACTGGAAATGGACTGATGCAGGGACTAGAAAGGAGCAGATGCTGGGTGGGGCTGGAACTAGAAGGGAGCTGATGTTGGGGGAGGATTAGAATGGGATGGAGCTGGGAAAGTGAAATGGAGAGGGGAAAAATATTTTGTCTGGGAGAGAAGACAAATCTACAATTGGCCAGGTATTGGGAGAGTAAGTGGGGATTGAGGATGGAGGGGTAAAATTTGAGTGGATGAAATAGGAATGAGGAAAGAGAAAAAGGAGAAAGATTAGTATGTTAAAGCAGATATAGAGAGAGAATGGAAAAAAAACTAGGAGAGAGAAGAAAGGGTAAATGGACAGCAGATGATGGAGAGTTAGCAGAAGACATGAAGAAACCAGAAGAAAGTGGCTGGAACAATTGCAACTGAAAAAAATGCACAAAAGGTAGAAAAATATCTCTTTATTTTGAATTTATTAACTGGAATATGTCAACTCTGGGAAATGTGCATCATTAATGTTTGCGCTTTGTTTAGTACAAGAGGAAATTAATTTATAGTTTTATTTCTACAGTGTTGTTGTACATTCCAAGTTTGGCTTTTGGGGTTCCCAGTTTAATTATTGTCTTCCTGTTTCTAAATCTTTTAGTCTTTCTTTATCCATACTCATTAAGAGGCATGTTTACTAAAAGTTAGTGTATGGTAACATTATGCAAATATTTATGCAAATGAGGCCCCTTATGCAAATGAGGCCCCGCGTCTTATGCGGCCCCCGGGTTACTTTACAAGTCCTCATTTGGCCCTCAAAGCAATTTGAGTTTGAGACCCCTGGTTTACAGCAAGTATAGGAACAAATGGTAATGCAGAGTCTGTAAGAAAGAACTGGAAATGGTTACTCAACTCGTAGCAGGATGGAAAATTCTGACTGGAGAAAAATTCTATAGAGAATGACATAATAAAATGGCATATTTATTTATTTATATACCGCGCTCTTTACTACCAGTGCGGTTTACATGTAACATATTTGTGCAGTGCAGGAGACCTGCACTGAACTTACAATATAACAGGGGGTTATGTACAGGTTTCAAACAGGGTAACTTTATACAAATAAATCATTAACTTATGTACATGAATAGTTCAACTATTTACATATTGGCTCAGTTGTGTGCGTGCTGTCGGTGGGATGAGTGTAGTACTACTTGTCAGGGGGATCGGTGTTTGGTGGGCATATAAACAAAATGGTATCGCTGGACCAGAACAGTGCTGGCATCACATCTCTAAGAGATTTACAGAGAATGATTATTTGGGAAATTCCCCTTCCCATCAATAAAAAGTTTAATGCAAGAAAACCAGACATAGCGCTAGAGGAGAAACCCAAGAAAGGCTTTGATAACAGAGGTGTCAATGACAAGTGATTATGCTGTGCACTATGTGGCAAGAGAGAAGATCTTCAAGTAGCAAACAATGCAGTCAGAGACCAAGAAAATGTGGCAGAAAGATGCAGAAATATTTCTAGTCATAATGGGTGTCACAAGTTTAATTAAAAGCAATTTCCAAGTGCACCTAGCAAGGGAGTTTATGCATGTTAGACCTTATCAATTCCAGAAGGAAGCTCTCTTTGGCAAAATGTAAGTACTACTACTACTATTAACCATTTATATAGCACTACAAGGCGTACGCTGCTGTGTACAAACATTTACAGATGACAATCCCTGCTTATAGAGCTTACAATGTAGACAGAACAATACAAGAGAAATAAGGGGGTTCAAATAGGGAAGGAGACACAAGGAGAATATGTGCCAGCAGAAAGACCCTTTACCTACTGGTCCATGGTTTATGGTTTATTGAGATTTGATATACCGCCCTTCGTACCGGCAGAGCAGTGTACAATAAAAACAAATTAAATTAAAACACATTAGGAAAAGAGAAAGAACACCCTTTAAAATGATAGGACAACTGAGAGAAAAGAGGAAGGTGGGGTGAGAGGGGGGAAGTCAAGGCTGGGGGTAGAATCCATGCTCCTGATCTATGCAGTTGCTGAAAGTGAAGAATAACGTGAGCAATCACAAAGCTGCCAAGTTTCTGGCCTGGAACGGGCGTTCGTATGGGATGAGATACAATACTTCAGCAACAAACACCTGTAAATTGACTGCTGGCTGGATAAGGGATTGTTGGTGTAGCTGTTGGGAGTTCTACAGAACCAAATTGCCAGTTTTGGCTTTCTAATGACTTTTATAGGTGTTTTAAAGTGTTTACATAGATGTTTGTGTTGGAACACATTAGCGGTGTTTAGTACACTTAAAAAATATTAAAAAGGAGATTTATCATGAGAGGCTTTACGGCCTCACGACAAATATTCCGACATAAGAACTCAGTGGGGAGCTCGTTTTTGTAGGAAGATTCACTTTTTGTTATTGAAGCTAAGTATTATGGCAAGCGTTTGCCATAAATTTGAGAGACCGAGATAATAATCCACATACCTCGACTTTGGAGTGAGATTCATTACTGCCAAGGTGTGCACAAAACTAACCCATTTGGAGACATTGCCCATTTGCCCCCAACAGGAATCTCCCCCCAAACCCCCTTCCTCTTCCTCCCCTCTATCTCTGTCGATAATGCTGTTATCCTCCCTGTTTCCTCGGCCCGCAATCTTAGGGTTATCTTTGACTCCTCTCTCTCCTTCTCCACTCATATCCAACTAGTAGCCAAGCCCTGCCATTTCTTTCTCTATAACATTAGCAAAATTCGTCCCTTCCTCTCCGAACATACTACTAAGATGCTTCTCCACTCTTTAATCACCTCTCATCTTGACTACTGCAATCTGCTCCTTCCTGTTCTCCCCGCGAACAGTCTCTTCCCCCTTCAGTCTATTCAACATTCTGCTGCTCGACTAATCTTCCGCCAGCCTCGCCATTCCCATATTACCACTCTCCTCAAGTTACTCCACTGGCTCCCTATCCGTTTCCGTATCCAATTCAAGCTTCTCTTCCTGACCTTATAAATGTATTCGCTCTGCAGCTCCTCAGTATCTTTCATCCCTTCTCTCCTTACAACCCCTCTCGGGTACTTCGTTCTTCTGACAGACTGCTTCTATCTGTGCCCTTCTCCTCTACTGCTAACTCCAGACTTCGCTCCTTTCACCTTGCTGCACCCTTTGCCTGGAACAAGATGCCTGAGTCTATAAGCCAGGCACCCTCCTTGGCCCTATTCAAGTCCAGGATAAAACCCCATCTCTTCACCATTGATTTTAGATCTTGACCCCTGTCTTGACCCCTTGCTTTTAGATCTTGACCCCTTGACTCTTGGTCCTGTATAGACTACAAGCTCCATATTTTGTGTTTTCACTTTGTCTTATATGTTAACTTTTACTCAGTGTTTTGTCTCGACTTAACTAGATTGTAAGCTCTGATGAGCAGGGACTGTCTCTTTTATGTCTGTACAGTACTGCGTATGAATGGTAGCGCTATATAAATGATAAATAATAGTAGTAGTAGTAGAAGTAGTAGTATTGTGATCCTGCTCCAAGCATGGCTTGTTCTGCAGGGAGGAACATTGACGGAGAGCAGTGTAACAAACTGCAGCTATAACACCTGAATAGTAAGATTCTAGAGGGGGAAGCTGCGAATATTTTGCCAGCAAGTTCTGAAACTCTCTTCAGGGCAGACGGGCCGAGGTTCATTCCATCCTTTGCATTTCTCGGTAACTGCAACATGTCAGCTGAAGACAGTCATAGCAATTTCTCTCCAAATAATGACAGGTTCTGCAGCTCAATCTGGTACTATCTAATACTCCTGGCTTCTTGGACGCTGCCCAGGTAGGAAAAAGATACAGTTCTAATGGGTGAAAATAAATTTCTTTGCAAGCCTAATAGAGCATTTTGCTTTCTTTCCTTTGGGGATGGTTTTTAAAGTGTGTCTTGCTCGCAGATCTTTCTCCCAGCAAATTTTCAGAGGGAAGCTCCATGCCGCCTCTTATCCAGGAATGAAATGTATGCATGGTTTTCAAATCTATATGTGATATTTTGCATGAAACATTTGCTTATGTGTTTTTACTCCATGGACCTGGTAGACAATTGAAAGTAAGAAAAGTACATCTGGCTTTCCAGTTACACAGTTTGTTTGAAAATCATTAGCCAAAAAAGTCTATCTCACTAAAGTGCATCATGATCCACAAACCTCCATGTCAACTGCAGTCAAAAACTTAACTGAAACCTGAAAACCTCAATTTAAAGTTCATAAATCCAGAAGCTAGATCAGGCCAGCTCTGTCACAGAACACAAACATAATATACATCAGTACTAGAACAGCAGGAGGTACTGCAGGGCAGGAGTTAGGTGCACTGGCAGAGTCATGTGTAATCTCAGTACTGGAACAGAAGGAGGTGCTGCAGGGCAGGAGTTAGGTGCACTGGCAGAGTCATGTGTAATCTCAGTACTGGAACAGAAGGAGGTGCTGCAGGGCAGGAGTGAGGTGCACTGGCAGAGTCATGTGTAATCTCAGTACTGGAACAGCAGGAGGCGCTGCAGGGCAGGAGTGAGGTGCACTGGCAGAGTCACGTGTCATTATCTCAGTACTGGAACAGCAGCAGGTGCTGCAGGGCAGGAGTGAGGTGCACTGGGAGAGTCATGTGTAATTATCTCAGTACTGGAACAGCAGGAGGTGCTGCAGGGCAGGAGTGAGGTGCACTGTCAGAGTCATGTGCCATTATCTCAGTACTGGAACAGCAGGAGGTGCTGCAGGGCAGGAGTGAGGTGCACTGGCAGAGTCATGTGTAATTATCTCAGCACTGGAACAGCAGGAGGTGCTGCAGGGCAGGAGTGAGGTGCACTGGCAGAGTCATGTGTAATTATCTCAGTACTGGAACAGCAGGAGGTGCTGCAGGGCAGGAGTGAGGTGCACTGGCAGAGTCATGTGTAATTATCTCAGTACTGGAACAGTGGGAGGTACTGCAGGATACTGGCAGTGTCACATGTACTGTAATTATCTCAGTTCTGGAACAGCAGGAGGTGCTGCAGGGCAGGAGTGAGGTGCACTGGCAGAGTCATGTGTAATCTCAGTACTGGAACAGCAGCAGGTGCTGCAGGGCAGGAGTGAGTTGCACTGGCAGAGTCATGTGTAATTATCTCAGTACTGGAACAGCAGGAGGTGCTGCAGGGCAGGACTGAGATGCACTGGCAGAGTCACGTCTCATTATCTCAGTACTGGAACAGCAGGAGGTGCTGCAGGGCAGGAGTGAGGTGCACTGGGAGAGTCACGTATAATTATCTCAGTACTGGAACAGCAGGAGGTGCTGCAGGGCATGAGTGAGGTGCACTGGCAGAGTCATGTTCAATTATCACAGTACTGGAACAACAGGAGCTGCTGCAGGGCAGGAGTGAGGTGCACTGGGAGAGTCACGTGTCATTATCTCAGTACTGGAACAGCAGGAGGTGTTGCAGGGCAGGAGTGAGGTGCACTGGCAGAGTCATGTGTAATTATCTCAGTACTGGAACAGAAGGAGGTGCTGCAGGGCAGGACTGAAGTTCACTGGCAGAGTCATGTGTAATTATCTGAGTACTGGAACAGCAGGAGGTGCTGCAGGGCAGGAGTGAGGCGAACTGGCAGAGTCATGTGTAATTATCTGAGTACTGGAACAGCAGGAGGTACTGCAGGGTAGGAGTGAGGTGCACTGGCAGAGTCATGTGTAATTATCTCACTACTGGAACAGCAGGAGGTGTTGCAGGGCAGCAGTGAGGTGCACTGGCAGAGTCATGTTTAATTATCTCAGTACTGGAACAGCAGGAGGTGCTGCAGGGCAGGAGTGAGGCACACTGGCAGAGTCACGTGTAATTATCTCAGTACTGGAAGAGCAGGAGGTGTTGCAGGGCAGGAGTGAGGTGAATTGGCAGAGTCACGTGTAATTATCTCAGTACTGGAAGAGCAGGAGGTGTTGCAGGGCAGGAGTGAGGTGCACTGGCAGAGTCACGTGTAATTATCTCAGTACTGGAACAGCAGGAGGTGCTGTAGGGCAGGAGTGAGGTGCACTGGCAGAGTCATGTTTAAGTATCTCAGTACTGGAACAGCAGGAGGTGCTGTAGGGCAGGAGTGAGGTGCACTGGCAGAGCCATGTGTAAGTATCTAAGTACTAGAACAGCAGGTGGTGCGGCAGGGCAGGAGTGAGGTGCACTAGCAGAGTCATGTTCAATTATTGAAGTATTGGAACAGCAGGAGGTGCTGCAGAGCAGGAGTTAAGTGCACTGGCAGAGTTACGTGTAATTATCTCAGTACTGGAACAGCAGGTGGTGCTGCAGGGCAGGAGTGAGTTGCACTGGCAGAGTCATGTTTTATTATCTCAGTACTGCAACAGCAGGGGGTACTGCAGGATACTGGCAGTGTCACATGTACTGTAATTATCTCAGTTCTGGAACAGCAGGAGGTGCTGCAGGGCAGGAGTGAGGTGCACTGGCAGAGTCATGTGTCATTCTCTCAGTACTGGAACAGCAGGAGGTGCTGCAGGGCAGGAGTGAGGTGCACTGGCAGAGTCATGTGTAATTATCTCAGTACTGGAACAGCAGGAGGTGCTGCAGGGCAGGAGTGAGGTGCACTGGCAGAGTCATGTGTAATTATCTCAGTACTGGAACAGCAGGAGGTGCTGCAGGGCAGGAGTGAGGTGCACTGGCAGAGTCATATTTAATTATCTCAGTACTGGAACAGCAGGAGGTGCTGAAGGCAGGAGTGAGGTGCACTGGCAGAGTCATGTGTCGTTATCTGAGTACTGGAACAGCAGGAGGTGCTGCAGGGCAGGAGTGAGGTGCACTGGCAGAGTCATGTGTGATTATCTCAGTACTGGAACAGCAGGAGGTGCTGCAGGGCAGGAGTGAGGTGCACTGGCAGAGTCATGTGTAATTATCTCAGTACTGGAACAGCGGGAGGTGCTGCAGGACACTGGCAGTATCACATGTACTGTAATTATCTCAGTACTGGAACAGCAGGAGGTGCTGCAGGGCAGGAGTGAGGTGCACTGGCAGAGTCACCTGTAATTATCTCATTACTGGAACAGCAGGAGATGCTGTAGGGCAGGAGTGAGGTCCACTGGCAGAGTCATGTGTAATTATCTCAGTACTGGAACAGCAGGAGGTGCTGCAGGACACTGGCAGAGTCACATGTACTGTAATTATCTCAGTTCTGGGACAGTACTGAGTATTGCTCAAATAACCCCTCTTCTCATGTCACTTCACTGGCTCCCTGTCCGTTTCTGTATCCAGTTGAAACTTCTTCTACTGACCTATAAGTGCAGTCATTCTGCTGCTCCTCTCTTATCTCTCCCTACACCCCTCCTCGGAAGCTCCGCTCTTCTGGCAGATTCCTTCTATCTGTGCCCTTCTCTTCTACTGCCAACTCCAGACTTCGATCCTTCCACCTTGCTGCTCCTTATGCCTGGAACAAACTACCTGAGTCTGCGTCAGGCTCCATCTGGCCCTTTTTAAATCCAAGGCCACTTTTGATTCCTGATCTGCTTAGTCTACATTGTGTTTCCTTACCTCTCCCCTAGATGTATCCTTGTCCTCATCTGTTGTGCTGTCTTGATTAGATTGTAAACTCTGATGAGCAGGGGCCGTCTCCTACATGTGGCTGTACAGTGCTGCGAATGACTGGTAGCGCTATACGAATGATTATTAGTAGTAGTAGTCGCAGCAGAGAGTGCTACAGAGTTCAAATAATATGCATTGGCAGAGCTGTGCATAATAATCTCAGTACTGGGGATAGCAGGGGCACTACAGGGCAGAAGTGAGACGCATTGGCAGAGCTGTGCATAATAATCTCAGTAGTGTGGATAGCAAGGGCACTACAGGGCAGAAGTGAGGCGCATTGGCAGAGCTGTGCATAATAATCTCAGTAGTGGGGATAGCAGGGGCACTACAGAGCAGAAGTGAGGTGCATTGGTAGAGCTGTGTATAATAATCTCAGTAGTGGGGATAGCAGGGGCACTACAGAGCAGAAGTGAGGCGCATTGGCAGAGCTGTGCATAATAATCTCAGTACGGGGGATAGCAGGGGCACTACAGGGCAGACGTGAGGCGCATTGGCAGAGCTGTGCATAATAATCTCAGTACTGGGAATAGCAGGGGCACTACAGGGCAGAAGTGAGGTGGCAGAGCTGTGTATAATAATCAGTACTGGGGATAGCAGGGGCACTACAGGGCAGTAGTGAGGTGCATTGGTAGAGCTGTGTATAATAATCTCAGTACTGGGGATAGCAGGGGCACTACAGGGCAGAAGTGAGGCACATTGGCAGAGCTGTGCATAATATTCTCAGTACTGGGGATAGCAGGGGCACTACAGGGCAGAAGTGAGGCGCATTGGCAGAGCTGTGCATAATATTCTCAGTACTGGGGATAGCAGAGGCACTACAGGGCAGAAGTGAGGCGCATTGGCAGAGCTGTGCATAATAATCTCAGTACTGGGGATAGCAGGGGCACTACAGGGCAGACGTGAGGCGCATTGGCAGAGCTGTGCATAATAATCTCAGTACTGGGGATAGCAGGGGCACTACAGGGCAGAAGTGAGGCGCATTGGCAGAGCAGTGCATAATAATCTCAGCAGTGGGGATAGCAGGGGCACTACAGGGCAGAAGTGAGGCGCATTGGCAGAGCTGTGCATAATAATCTCAGTAATGCGGATAGCAGGGGCACTACAAGGCAGTAGTGAGGGGCATTGGCAGAGCTGTGCATAATAATCTCAGTAGTGGGGATAGCAGGGGCACTACAGGGCAGAAGTGAGGCGCATTGGCAGAGCTGTGTATAATAATCTCAGTACTGGGGATAGCAGGGGCACTACAGAGCAGAAGTGAGGCGCATTGGCAGAGTTGTGTATAATAATCTCAGTAGTGGGGATAGCAGGGGCACTACAGGGCAGAAGTGAGGCGCATTGGCAGAGCTGTGTATAATAATCTCAGTAGTGGGGATAGCAGGGGCACTACAGGGCAGAAGTGAGGCGCATTGGCAGAGCTGTGTATAATAATCTCAGTAATGGGGATAGCAGGGGCACTACAGGGCAGAAGTGAGGCGCATTGGCAGAGCTGTGCATAATAATCTCAGTACTGGGGATAGCAGGGGCACTACAGAGCAGAAGTGAGGCGCATTGGCAGAGCTGTGCATAATAATCTCAGTAGGGGGGATAGCAGGGGCACTACAGGGCAGACGTGAGGCGCATTGGCAGAGTTGTGCATAATAATCTCAGTACTGGGGATAGCAGGGGCACTACAGGGCAGAAGTGAGGTGGCAGAGCTGTGTATAATAATCTCAGTACTGGGGATAGCAGGGGCACTACAGGGCAGTAGTGAGGTGCATTGGTAGAGCTGTGTATAATAATCTCAGTACTGGGGATAGCAGGGGCACTACAGGGCAGAAGTGAGGCACATTGGCAGAGCTGTGCATAATATTCTCGGGATAGCAGGGGCACTACAGGGCAGAAGTGAGGCGCATTGGCAGAGCTGTGCATAATAATCACAGTACTGGGGATAGCAGGGGCACTGCAGGGCAGACGGAGGCGCATTGGCAGAGCTGTGCATAATAATCTCAGCAGTGGGGATAGCAGGGGCACTACAGGGCAGAAGTGAGGTGCATTGGCAGAGCTGTGCATAATAATCTCAGTAGTGGGGATAGCAGGGGCACTACAGGGCAGAAGTGAGGCGCATTGGCAGAGCTGTGCATAATAATCTCAGTAGTGGGGATACCTGGGGCACTACAGGGCAGTAGTGAGGGGCATTGGCAGAGCTGTGTATAATAATCTCAGTACTGGGGATAGCAGAGGCACTACAAGGCAGAAGTGAGGCACATTGGCAGAGCTGTACATAATAATCTCAGTACTGGGGATAGCAGGGGCACTACAGGGCAGAAGTGAGGCACATTGGCAGAGCTGTGCATAATAATCTCAGTACTGGGGATAGCAGGGGCACTACAGGGCAGAAGTGAGGGGCATTGGCAGAGCTGTGTATAATAATTTCAGTACTGGGGATAGCAGGGGCACTACAGAGCAGAAGTGAGGCGCATTGGCAGAGCTGTGTATAATAATCTCAGTAGTGGGGATAGCAGGGGCACTACAGGGCAGAAGTGAGGCGCATTGGCAGAGCTGTGCATAATAATCTCAGTACTGGGGATAGCAGGGGCACTACAGGGCAGAAGTGAGGCGCATTGGCAGAGCTGTGCATAATAATCTCAGTACTGGGGATAGCATGGGCACTACAGGGCAGAAGTGAGGCGCATTGGCAGAGCTGTGTATAATAATCTCAGTAGTGGGGATAGCAGGGGCACTACAGGGCATAAGTGAGGCGCATTGGCAGAGCTGTGCATAATAATCTCAGTACTGGGGATAGCAGGGGCACTACAGGGCAGAAGTGAGGCGCATTGGCAGAGCTGTGTATAATAATCTCAGTACTTGGGATAGCAGGGGCACTGCAGGGCAGTAGTGAGGCGCATTGGCAGAGCTGTGTATAATAATCTCAGTACTGGGGATAGCAGGGGCACTACAGGGCAGTAGTGAGGTGCATTGGCAGAGCTGTACATAATAATCTCAGTACTGGGGATAGCAGGGCACTACAGGGCTGAAGTGAGGCGCATTGGCAGAGCTGTGTATAATAATCTCAGTACTGGGGATAGCAGGGGCACTACAGGGCAGTAGTGAGGCGCATTGGCAGAGCTGTGCATAATAATCTCAGTAGTGGGGATAGCAGGGGCACTACAGGGCAGAAGTGAGGCGCATTGGCAGAGCTGTGCATAATAATCTCAGTACTGGGGATAGCAGGGGCACTACAGGGCAGAAGTGAGGCACATTGGCAGAGTTGTGCATAATAATCTCAGTACTGGGGATAGCAGGGGCACTACAGGGCAGTAGTGAGGCGCATTGGCAGAGCTGTGCATAATAATCTCAGTAGTGGGGATAGCAGGGGCACTACAAGGCAGTAGTGAGGCGCATTGGCAGAGCTGTGCATAATAATCTCAGTAGTGGGGATAGCAGGGGCACTACAGGGCAGTAGTGAGGCGCATTGGCAGAGCTGTGCATAATAATCTCAGTACTGGGGATAGCAGGGGCACTACAGGGCAGAAGTGAGACGCATTGGCAGAGCTGTGCATAATAATCTCAGTACGGGGGATAGCAGGGGCACTACAGGGCAGTAGTGAAGCGCATTGGCAGAGCTGTGCATAATAATCTCAGTACTGGGGATAGCAGGGGCACTACAGGGCAGTAGTGAGGCGCATTGGCAGAGCTGTGCATTATAATCTCAGTAGTGGGGATAGCAGCGGCACTACAGGGCAGAAGTGAGACGCATTGGCAGAGCTGTGCATAGTAATCTCAGTACTGGGGATAGCAGGGGCACTACAGGGCAGAAGTGAGGCGCATTGGCAGAGTTGTGCATAATAATCTCAGTACTGGGTATAGCAGGGGCACTACAGGGCAGAAGTGAGACGCATTGGCAGTGCTGTGTATAATAATCTCAGTACTGGGGATAGCAGGGGCACTACAGGGCAGTAGTGAGGCGCATTGGCAGAGCTGTGCATAATAATCTCAGTAGTGGGGATAGCAGGGGCACTACAGGGCAGTAGTGAGGCGCATTGGCAGAGCTCTGCATAATAATCTCAGTACTGGGTATAGCAGGGGCACTACAGGGCAGAAGTGAGGGGCATTGGCAGAGCTGTGTATAATAATCTCAGTACTGGGTATAGCAGGGGCACTACAGGGCAGAAGTGAGGGGCATTGGCAGTGCTGTGTATAATAATCTCAGTACTGGGGATACCAGGGGCACTACAGGGCAGTAGTGAGGCGCATTGGCAGAGCTGTGTATAATAATCTCAGTACTGGGGATAGCAGGGGCACTACAGGGCAGTAGTGAGGCTCATTGGCAGAGCTCTGCATAATAATATCAGTACTGGGTATAGCTGGGGCACTACAGGGCAGAAGTGAGGGGCATTGGCAGAGTAGTGCATAATATTCTCGGGATAGCAGGGGCACTACAGGGCAGAAGTGAGGGGCATTGGCAGAGCTGTGTATAATAATCTCAGTACTGGGGATAGCAGGGGCACTACAGGGCAGAAGTGAGGGGCATTGGCAGTGCTGTGTATAATAATCTCAGTACTGGGGATAGCAGGGGCACTACAGGGCAGTAGTGAGGCGCATTGGCAGAGCTGTGCATAATAATCACAGTACGGGATAGCAGGGGAAGTACAGGGCAGAAGTGAGGCGCATTGGCAGAGCTGTGCATAATAATCTCAGTACTGGGGATAGCAGGGGCACTACAGGGCAGTAGTGAGGTGCATTGGTAGAGCTGTGTATAATAATCTCAGTAGTGGGGATAGCAGGGGCACTACAGGGCAGAGGTGAGGGGCATTGGCAGAGCTGTGCATAATAATCTCAGTACTGGGGATAGCAGGGGTACTACAGGGCAGAAGTTAGGGGCATTGGCAGAGCTGTGCATAATAATCTCAGTACTGGGGATAGCAGGGGCACTACAGGGCAGAAGTGAGGCGCATTGGCAGAGCTGTGCATAATAATCTCAGTACTGGGGATAGCAGGGGTACTACAGGGCAGAAGTTAGGGGCATTGGCAAAGCTGTGCATAATAATCTCAGTAGTGGGGATAGCAGGGGCACTACAGGGCAGAAGTGAGGCGCATTGGCAGAGCTGTGCATAATAATCTCAGTACAGGGGATAGCAGGGGCACTACAGGGCAGTAGTGAGGCGCATTGGCAGAGCTGTGCATAATAATCTCAGTACAGGGGATAGCATGGGCACTACAGGGTAGAAGTGAGGCGCATTGGCAGAGTGGCACATGAGGTTTTCCAAACTGGAATGGCATGAGGCAGGTGAATTGGCAGGGCTGTTTATAGAGAAATTTACATAGTACTGGATTAGAGCATATCTGACTTTATTCAGTCATCCAGTGACTTTCAGAATTCAGGAGTGAAGTAACTCTGTCTTTTGATAGAAGAGAAAGTTGTTTTTCTCAGCTGTGAAGATGATGCTCCTTGTGTGCTGTATTGCATCAGCCACTTCCCCTGGGGAGTGTAACCTCCTTGTTACTAAGACATCTCCCTCTTAAGCATATCATTTAGGCCACTGATGATGCAAAGTGTCCCTCCAGAGCTAAATGTGGTTGTGAGTCCAGCATGTTGCTTCTTCTTAGTCACTTCCCTCTCATGGGTCTCATGCTCTTGGACAATCATTTTTCTCTTCATTAATAGAAAAACTGAAATTAGGCATGAAATTTTCAGTACTCTTTCAGGTTGTGATAGTCTAGTAACAGGTACCAGGAGCCATAAACCACAGTTCCTTCTGGAACCTGATATGCTGGTGCCCTGAGTCCATCCCTCAAATGTCACCTTTGTGTGATGACTGGGTCTCCACCCCCTGACCCAAGCAAGGAATGATGCTTCCTTAATAACCTCAGCCCCAAACAATCCAAGAAAGAGAAGCCTTGCTGGAGAACTGAACTCAGATCTCACACATGTGCAGACCAGCCATCATTACACATTTTTTGTAATGCCAAATATTTAGAAATGTTCTCTTGGGCTTCCACAGCTACAGTAGTATCATGATCTTTGCAGTTTTCCGGGTCATGCCATATCTTGGTAAGTGGAATCGACGTTCTGCCATCATTGTGTGTCTTTCTTCAGAGTGGTTATGCAGTGAATGTCTGCTCTTATATACAATGGTTCGCAAAACCAGATTGGTGGGTTTGAAGCCATAAATTTGAATTGAAGAAAATGCAGGAAATTTAATTTGATTTCAGAGGGAAAGTTCGTAGGAAAAAAGGTGGGAAAAGTGCAAGTAGGAGTCCTGGAATGAGGGAATATGGGTTTTAGTAAGAAGATTGTTGTGACAATGGCAGATTATGGAAGGAATCAAAAAATAAAACATTTCCTCATGCTGAAGCACTTTTTATATCTATGTAACCAGGGCAGTGATATGTGAATCATTATCATAACCTTAACACAGATGAAAGACAGCCTGATCTCTGCCCTATGAATGCATGTTTAGATCACACTTCATATTTAATAATTATTTAATAATTTAATAATAATAATAGTTATTTAATAATTTGCTGAAACTCAATCCACAAAATCAATGGCCATCTGGTTTACAGGATCTCAAGTTCATTCCACCCTATCTTCGTTTTTGCAAGGTATACCACACTGCAGTTGCATGATAGCTTGTGCTATCTCGGAGTACTGCTAGATTCGGAACTATCTTTCTCACCACAGCTTGCAAAAGTTGCAAAAACTATTTTCATGGCAATAAGGTAGTTCCGGTCTATTCCGCCTTTCCTCAATAAACCTGCACAGGTCACTGTTATAGTATATACCGTATTATCAAGACTAGACTACAGTAACATTTCATACCATTCCTCGATAAACCTGCACAGGTCACTGTTATAGTACATACCGTATTATCAAGACTAGACTACTGTAACATTTCATACCATTCCTCGATAAACCTGCACAGGTCACTGTTATAGTATATACCGTATTATCAAGATTAGACTACTGTAACATTTCATACCTTGGGCTTCCACAATACCAGTTAAAGCATCTACAAACACTCCAAAATACAGCGATACATGTTCTTAACAGAACAAAAAAAATTGAAAATGTCACACCACTTTTCATAAAATATCACTGGTTACATGTTACTTCACGCATTCTGTTTAAGGCACCTGTGCTAGCCTATAAGGCTGTGCATGAAATGGCTCCTGTTTACCTGTCTGGATTAGTTACATTATAGACGTCAATAAGAATGTTGCGCTCCATCAATGATTTCAGACTGCATTTTCCATCCTTACCCACGATCAAACATGAATGCACTTGAAAGTTAGCTTTCTCTGCAGCAACCACTCCCCTCTGAAACAATCATTCATATGGAGCATAATTATAAAAATCTCAAAAGAAAATTAAATATGTATCTTTTTGAGGAAGCTTTTGTTACCTCATAATAATGGAGGAATGATATCTTGAACATCGCTGACCTTGAACTGTGGCAAATGCTGTTTTCCATTCACCATTTCCTTTTCTATAGTCCCTTTACTTAATTTTCTTTTCTTTACTGTACAAAAATGGAGTTTTTATCTTTTTTATCTTATTTTATGTATTTTAAAGCTTATAAACCACATAGTTTGTAACTACAGTCATGCGGTATATCAAATAAATGGTAACCATAACCATAACATTCAGAACATGATGGCAGATAAAGATCATATGTTCTAGTCAGTCTGCCCATCCACACCAATCCTTTTCTCTATGCTGAAAGCACAAACAGCCTGGACTCCATTACGATCACAGACACCTAACAATATGCCTGTTATATTGATCATCTTCTGCATCCACTGACGATCTGCCTGCCGTTCTAGATCTAGTTGCAGCCACACAGTTCAAAGGAAACAGCTTTGGGTACAAGATTACTTTAACTCCCATTACTTCCTCTAAAGCAATCAAAAGCTTTGCTCAAAGCTATGCACACACTAGACTTTTAACAAATAATAAGCATGCCTACCCATGACAAAGGAAACACTGTGGACCTTGTCTTTGCTCCTATACCTATTCTCAAACAGAGCTACCAAATTTTGCAATTAACCCGTTTTGGACAGCTCGCATATTCTCTCTCTGTTCTGGATGATTTATTAGATTTGTTACACTCAAACAACTATGAAATACCGGCAACAATAAAAAATATTAAAACTCTGCAGAAAATAGAAGTTTCACATAGTGTATGTTTTTCATACACTGGTCCAATATAGTATATTGTCCATCTTCAGAAAAGATAGGATTCAGTTCCAATATTCATTGACATAAACATACTGTATGATACTATTGAAACTGCAGTTTTCATTTAAAACACTTTATTATGATATGATATAGTTTGTCAACAGTCCATTCTGACAGCGGAATATGATACATGTGAAAACACTTTTGATGCAGTGCGTCGATATTGCACCATTGAAACACCTAGAACAGAAAGCTTGACAGCAATTAGTTTCAACAACATATTAGCCCAGGATATGAAAAACATACAAGGCCGATATACACACCAATAACTCTGACACTAAGTAACTTACAGTTATCTAAACCTATTTTCTAAGGTCTACAAATACTTTTATTTGCAAAATAGCAGGTATTACAGCATTATAAGCTACTTACTATTTTTTGTGATCTTTTTATGTTGAGCCGCCAGTACCGTCAAAATCAGCAAACTTCAAATACCTATTAAACTAACTAGATCTCAGATAAAAAATCTGTATAACGCTTTTTGACATAACGATAATAGCTAAACATAGTTCCATTGAATTTGTTGTTGTTGTTAAGTGCCGTCGAGTCGGAGTCCCTCATGGCGACCCTCTGGATAGCTATCCTAAATTGTGTTCGGTCTTCAGTCAGGCGGCTCATTGTTGACAGACTGGTACTCGTAGCTGCTGTTATTGTATCGATCCATCTCATTGCTGGCCTGCCTCTTTTGCGTTGACCTTCTATCTTGCCAAGCATGATGTCTTTTTCTCATGATCTCTCTCCGCATGATGTGTCCATTGAATTTATAACCATTAATTAGTAAACAGTTGAGTAGTAAGTATGGAAACCTTATGTATGTAAAACATACGCTGGTCCAAAATGGGTTAATGCTCCCTGTACAATGGTCTGAGTGGAGGAGTAGCCTAGTAGTTAGAGCAACTGCCTAGTATCCAAAAGATCAAGGGTTCAATTCCCACTGGCACTCCTTGCAACCTTGGGAAAGTAACTTTACCCTCCATTGCCTCGAAAGAAAAGGCCTGGCAATCTACATCTGGTGATACATTGCCAAAAAAACCCAGAGGCATCTGGGTGGCCAAGAGTCAGCAGTGCATTGACGGCACAAAAAAACAATGGTCTGACCACAATAGGTGTCATTCTGAACAGCTGGGCAGCCTGCAAGGGACAGAGTTCCCCATACAAACAGGTGTTTTGTACGGGAAGCTCTATTCGTGGGAGGGAAGGGGCAGGACGGGGGTAAGTGGCAGGCAGAGAGCGACCCCAGGCAGAGACCATGGCACCGGGTAGAGACAGAAGGTGAGGGGATGCAGGGGGATCCCCACAGCCTGACCCTGGCAATGGGAGGCCAGATTGGGGGTTGGACTGCGAGGAAAGGATGGTGTTGCTGTTGACTGGGGATCACGGCTCATGAATGGAGGTGCAGTGCCATTGCAATGGGACACCATGGCACTGTGGCTCCATTCAGCCTTTGAACTTTATGCTCCGTCCTTATGGAACTCTCTACCGAGCTATCTCAGAAACAATGCCGACCTACTATCTTTCAGAAAACAGCTAAAAACCATCCTTTTCCAGGAATACTTCAACTCGAACCCCACCGAAAAACCCACAAACCTCTGATCTCACCCACAATGAACCTCTAACTCAAAGCTACACTAATCTGTCCATGTCCAACGTCTGTCCTATGTCCAAAGTCTTTCCTATGTCAAAATCATCAATGTTGCTTCCCCGGTGATGGCCCTACCCTTGTACTTAATTCCCCCACCCCTATGTAACACCGCTTTGACCCGGTGAAAAGCAGTATATAAATACAGCTAAATAAATAAATAAATAAAAATAAATAAATAAATTCAGGAGCCTGGCTGAGTTAGCCGGGTATGTGGTCTTTGTGTGCGACCAATCAGAATCAGAGCCTGGCCTGCACGTCCAGTCTGTAGACCCCATTCTGATCCCATGGGCACATCTAGCCCCTGCGGGATCAAAATTGGATATACCTCTGTACGCCCCGATTCTGATTGGCCGTCCAAGGGCTGTATGGCCAGTATGGAATCAGCCTCAATGCCATTATTTTCCATATCCCTCATGAAACAAGTCATAACAAGGACAGTCAAAACAGTCTGAGCAGTCATCACTTCAGTCGCTTTGACAAGCAATAATTCCTGGAGGAAATTCTTCCAAAATTTAACACTGACTCCACCGACTTAGACATTCTGATTAACACATGGAACAAAACCATAAGCAAAGCAGCAAGGGTATCTCAATCTACAAGAAACCCCAGAGACAGCACATAACCATATGGTACACTGCAGACTTAAGGGATTCTAAATTAGAACTCTGGAGGCTAGAACGCTAGTGGCGCCTCACCAGACAACCACACGATCGAGATATATACATGTCTGGTCTTCAGGAACACCGCACCATGACTGATCAAAAACAAAAGGAATTCCATTAAAAAATTGTAATGTCTTTGCTAAATTGGCCTCTAGAGCCGTTTGAATTAGTTAAATCCAGGATCGTACCAAGCTAGAAATGCGCCCTATGTGACTAACGAATCTGGTACCTCCCCCCACCCAAGCCATATGGAGTAATTCATACTTTTTGAGCTTCCTGTAAGCCCAGGGTTGATATCTGTGCCCTTTCTGTACTTGCACCCTGTGTGCCGCACCACTTGCATAGCCCTTGGTACGGCCCTTGTTAAATCCTTGCTAAAAGACCCCACTGAACACCCTGACGCCAATACCCCATTTCTTCAGACGTTTGCAACTCATTTCCAAATCATATACATTGGAAAAAATCTGAAAAAGCAACACCTCCGTTCCTAAGCTTTCATACTTCAATCTAGTCGCAACAGAACATGTAGAAAACATCATCCAAGGCCTCAACACCACCACCTCAGTAATCAACCCATGCCTGACCAGCTGGATCAAACTAGCACAATCCAAATTGAATGCCTTCATTGCCAACATTATACATCTATCCTTAAACCTGGGCATCATGCTACCATCCCTCAAATCGGCATCCATAAGACCACTTTTAAAGAATAAAAAGTTAAATCTGAGCAACACAACCTCCTACAGGCCCATATCCAGCCTTCCTCTCTTAGCAAAAATCATAGAGAAAACAGTTCAACAGCAACTCCAATACCACATAGACACCTATGCACCTTTGGACCCTTAACAGCACAGTGTCAGATAACATAATGAAATAGAAACTCTCTTAAACTCCCTTCTGGATAGGCTTATAAAAGGCATTGAAAAACCAAAGCAAGGATTTATCTTAATATTCAAGGACACTGTCTCAACTTTCAACTCAGTTTGTCATAATACTTTGATAGGTTGCTTACACAACACAGGAATAAAAAATATAACAGTGGAGTGGTTCTGATCTTACCTAAGAGGACGCCAACAACAGGTAAAAATAGGATCTCGCTCATCAAACACATACAAACACAAGGTGTCCTGGGGGGGCGGAGCCTGATGTCCAGCGGGTAAGACGCTTCGCGCTGAAGCTCCCGAGAGGCCTACTCAGAATCCTGACTTAATACCTATACAAACTTACTATTTTGCTCCGAGCTTACCGGGGTACCTCGGGGGGGATGGCGGCCCATAAACCAGCGCGCTTGGACTTCGGGTCTCCTTCTTCTTCACACGGAAAACGCTCCAAAACAGAGGTGTCTTCCCCACAGAAGATGGTTCCACTTCGTGAAAACCCCGAAATGCACCTGGAGATTTTAGAGGAAATACGCGGCGTGAAGGAACTGGTGCAGTCCAATGGAGAAGCGCTTCGAGCCATGCGAGAAGATTTCGGAGTGCTCCAGGACCGACTTGAAAGTCTTTCATTACGGCAGGACAACATGGCGGGGGTCCTCGACTCGCACGCGGTGCGCTTGGGCAAACTGGACAAGGCTGAGCGCCAGATACAGAATCTTCAAAAGGAGTTAGAAGATAGCAATAATCGAGCCCGTCGCAACAATGTGAGGCTCATTGGAATACCGGAGGGGGTGGAAGCAGGAGATATAAGAGAATTCCTGCTCAAAACTCTTCCCTCCTTGCTGAAGATCACTTTTCATAGAGAACTGGAAATCGATCGAGCACACCGTGTTCCTACCCACATGGCGCTCAACCGAACGACCCCCCGGCCTATTATCTTTCGATTACTACGATATCAACAAGTGGAACAAATTTTAAATGCTGCCCGGGCGAATCATCACTTGGAATTTGAAGGTCATAAAGTCTCCTTCTTCCCTGATTTGGCAAAGCCTACCGTTGACCGTCGGAAGAAACTCCTTGCTTTTCGCCCTCGGCTTCAACAACTACAGGCTCGTTTTGGCCTGTTGTATCCAGCGAAGCTCCGAGTGACTCTCCACAACCAAACCAGGACATTCGAAGATCCTGATCTACTATCAACATTTTTAGACTCCAAAGAAGCAGAGCAGATGCGCTAATCCAACAACTTGGACTTATTATCTGCCGGCTCTGTCCGCCATTTTGAAGGGCCCGACGCGGCGGTCATAGCCAAGCACAGAGACTACCTGGACTTTCTTTCTTTCTCTATATGACTTTTTTGTTTTTTGGTCTCCTATCCCTCCATGATGTGTGCCTCGGTCGGATTCGGAGCACGCACAGTTCTACAGGTTATATGTTTTTTCAATTTCGGCCTTCTCTGGGGTTTCTCCCCGCAGACACATGGTCGCCAGTAATTTCTGGGGTTCTGCTTCTTCTCTACCGCACCGCGGTTTTTCTTTTTTAATGTGGGGCGCTTCATTGTATTATATTAGCTTATTTTCTTTCATGTCATGTGTACAGCCAGATACAGTTAATATGAGGGACATTGTGAAATTATGTGCGCTATCATGCTCAGAATTTTTAACCTTTCTGAATGGCCTTATGTAAAATCTTATCACTCAACGTAAAAGGCATCAATAGTCCAATCAAAAGAAAGAAAATCCTTAGCTATCTTAGCCATGAGCATGCTGATTTAGTGTTTCTTCAGGAAACGCATCTAAACTCTGCTGAAACACTGAAACTCAATGCTAAGCCTTACATGGTGGCTGCCTATTCTCCCGCCGTTTCCAAACGGTGTGGGGTAGCCATTCTGGTTAAGAAGTCTTTGCAAGCTACTGTAATGGATACTAGCTCTGACAAGGAGGGTAGATGGGCCCGTGCACACCTTAAGGTTGGAGATAGTGAATTCACGTGTATTTGTATTTATGCCCCGAATGTGGACAACCCTGCTTACTATGCAAGTATTGCGCAGTTGGCACAGGCCTCTGCCAATACTCCATTAATACTTGGTGGTGATTTTAATCAAGTGTTAGACCCTTTGATAGATAGACAACCGCCTAGAACGAGTAGTCCACCCAAGAGTCTTGCTACCCTTACAGCTCTGATGCAAGATCTTGCGCTAGTAGATATATGGAGGCTGCTTCACCCCTCCGACTTAGAGTTCACCTTTTTTTCTGCCCCCCATCACTCACAATCTAGAATAGATTTCTTTCTCATTTCCAAAGCACTGATTTCTCAAGTGGACACGGCTAGGACTCATCCTCTCCATATTTCAGATCATGCTGCCATATCTTTATCATTATATGTCACTGCGCGAGACGATTCTCCCCGAGCTTGGTTTTTTGATAGATCCCTACTAGATCAAAAAGATTTTCAGGTTGATATAAAGGCCGCTATCCAAGATTATTTTCATTTTAACTCACCCCATGACACAGCGAGCTGGGCTCGGTGGGAGGGTTTTAAGGCATCTATCCGCGCAACTATAACTAGCTATCAAATTCGGCAGGGGAAACAAAGAAAGCAGCATTTACTGATTCTAGAGCAGCAGATACAAGCTGGGGAGCGTCTCCTCACGTCCCGTACTGACCCATGTATTCTACTCCGTTTACAACGCTTGCGTTTTCAATACAATCAGCTTTTGTATACTGCTGCTGCTAAAAATATTGAATCACAACAAGGGATATATTACCGGGAAAATAACCGTGCTGGCAAATTGTTAGCAAATGCCCTAAAAGGTCAAAAAGAAGCCAAGCGTGTTACCGCTCTCCGTAATCCGTCGGGGGGGGGGGCTTGGTCACTAAAGATACAGAAATCTTAGAACTCTTTCGTGATTTTTATACTCGGCTTTATCAATCCGATTGTGATTTTGAGCCAGAAGTATTTGAACACTTACTTTCAGGGGTACAAAGACCGACCCTATCTGACGAAGATAGAGTGGCCATGGACAAACCATTCACTTTATCAGAAATTCATTCTGCTATCAAGAAATGTGCCACAGGTCGAGCTGCAGGCCCAGACGGTCTCCCTGCTGAATTCTACAAAACCTTTAACGCTGACTTAGCTCCAGTTTTGAAACTTTATTTTTCTGCTCTGGCCGAGGAGGGATCTCCTTCTGGGTCCTTTTCAAAGGCAAATGTAGTAGTTTTTGAGAAAGAGGGGAGAGACCCGCAACTAACAGCTAATTATCGTCCAATTTCCCTCCTAAACGCGGACTATAAAATATTTGCCACCATTCTCTCCACCCGGCTCTCTGATAGGATGTCTACCTTAATACACCCAGATCAATGCGGTTTCATTCCCGGTAGATCAACTGCTGACAATGCTCGGACTCTATGTCATGTACTGACTGCCGCAGTTAATCTTGATCGCCCATTTGTTGGCCTCTCACTTGATGCTGAGAAGGCCTTTGATCGCTTAGAATGGCCCTTCCTGTTTGCAGCCCTCCGCTGGTACGGATTCGGAGAAGGTTTTCTCTGTTGTCTCCGCACCATGTATGCACAGCCTACAGCCAGTATCTGTGCTAATGCTTTAAAGTCTCAGCCATTTCCCCTTCAACGCGGTACTCGCCAGGGATGCCCACTGTCTCCACTTCTTTTTGATCTTGCACTCGAACCCTTAGCTTTACTAATCCGGCAATCGGAGGAGATTCATGGAATCCCCTTCTCTCATAGGGAAATCAAAATTTCAGCATATGCTGATGACCTTATGCTCTTGTCTCTATAGACTCAGTGCCGGCTGTCCTAGAGCAAATTGGTAAATACTCACAACTCTCCGGTTATAAGATAAATTGGACCAAGTCGGTAGCCTTTCCACTAAATCCTTTGCTTCATCAGGCAGATATGCAACCCTTTCCCTTTTTATGGCAACCTCGCATGGTCAAATACCTTGGGGTTCACTATTGCTCTCCTTTGGAAGACACTATCTCTTTTAATGCCAAAGACTTAACCTCTAAAGTCCGGGCGCTTACTCACCGTTGGACTCCTTTAACACTTACCTGGTGGGGTCGCCTAGAAACCATAAAAATGATGATTGTTCCGAAAGTGAATTATATTTTAGAAATGTTGCCCTGTCTCTTACCTCGACGTACATATAAAGATATAGAGGGCCTTCTGACTAGATACCTATGGCAAAACAAGACACCTAGGATAGCGAAACATAAGCTGCAAGCAGATAAGGAAAATGGGGGTGTCAGATTCCCTGATTTCCTGAAATACCATCAATCTTTTCTTCTTAAACAAGGCGCTCGTTGGCTGGAAGATCTAGTACCGAGTAGACCTGTGTGGCTAGACATAGAGGAGGACCTTTGCAAACCGATTCCTCTTACTTTTCTCCCTGGTATGACTCTCCCATCAGACTCCCACTATCCACCAATGCTTTTAGACACTTTGTTGTTGTTGTCTTATGCAATCTTTAGACTCCCGACTCTGTCCGTTAGACAGGCTCCCGCTTTGGTACAATACTCGATTTCGAATACAAAATAAACCGATGGCGTGGAGCCCCTGGTACACTAGGGGCATTTGGATTCCTAACCAGTTGTTCCATGATGGTCGCTGGAAAACTTTTAGTGAATTGCAAATTGAATTTGGTCTCCCAGCCAAACACTACTTTCAGTTGGTGCAACTTCAGCATTGTCTTCGGAGTGCTAAGGTGCTCCCGCCATCGGCATCCCCTACACAAGGTTGGTCGGAGACTATCCGATCTATCGGTCGTTTCACCGGGTGTAGCATCTAATTTTTACAAAACCTTATGTAATGCTATAATTAGAGGTACCCCTATAGCGCAGAAAGCATGGGAGCGAGAATTGCATGTAACTTTGACCCCGGAGCAATAGAGCCTTGTCTGGAGTAGAGTGACACGGGTTTCTCGATCCGCCTCACTCACTCAGACACTCTTCTTTCTAGCCCACCGGTGTTTCTACACTCCTGACAGATTAGCCAAATGGAACACCACTCAGGGCAATAGCTGTTGGACATGCCATGCGGCCATTGGTTCACTACCTCATGTTATGTATGAATGTCCCGCACTACAGTATTACTGGCGTCGGGTCTGGGGTCGTATCCAGTCTATTTTGCACTTTCAAGAGCCCCTTTCTTGGAGGATAGTGGGACTTCGCTCAGCTGCGGGGATCCCCTCTCTTCCAAAAACGGCTTACTTCCTTTTGGACTTTATGCTAGGCATTGCTATTTCCCTAATTACGAAATACTGGAAAAATAGCTCCCATCTGAGCCCCAATGAATGGTGGAATCATGTCTGTCTCTACAGTAAATATGAACAAATACCTCGTCTGTTTGCTTCTTCCGTTCAGACTCCTCATCATCTGTCTAAATGGAAGATGCTCAATGACTATGTTCACACTGCTAAATGCTCTCATCTGACTGTTTAAATTTGTATAAATCTCTGTCCCATGATCATTCTGTATCGTAGATACTCTTTTGTTCGTTTGGATGTACAATCACTGTTGTTTGGAAGCGCTCACATGCTGATATTATCGGCTAGAGAAGAAGCATGGGGGTGGGGGGTAATAGGGTTTGCTTTTCCTTATTGTATACTTGTTTTGTCTCCTTTGGTGTGTTGTTTCTTTTGTTTTTTGCAAAATGAAAATAAAAGTTTAAAAAAAAAAAAAAAACACAAGGTGTCCTGCAGGTTTCAGCATTATCCTCTCTGCTATTTAATCTCTACATTCAGCCTATATGCCCTGGCATACATTATCATGTTTATGCAGACGACATTATGCTATATACCATTCTCCATGGACAACCCCAAGTACACTAACATAATAGATTGCTTCAATACAGGCTCTCCAGGCAAAATCTAACACTTAACTGCAAAAAGATAGATATGCTATTCATAACCAAAGACTGATCATTCATCCCTCCATCAACCATTAAAGTAAGGAATGCAGAGCTGGATATAAAATAGGAGATTTGCTACCTTGGAATTACCCTAGACCAGCAACTGCACATGCAGTCTCACCAAAGCCATTTATTACAGGATAAGAATGGTTCACTACCTACACCCACTCCTTGATCCACATGACTATCGTACTGTGTTCCAAGTTCTTATCTTCCCTCATTTTGACTTTTTTAAATATCATCTATCAAGGACTACCAAAATACATCCTACAACCACTACAAATGGCTCAGAATACTACTGCCCCTATATGGAGCATCCAAATCAGAACACATCACTCCAATATTGAGACATCTACATTGTTTACCTATTATAATACACATAAAATATAAAGCCTTGTTCATGATCTTTAAAATCCTACACAAGCAATCCACAAAGGCAAAACATGTGCAATACACTCATTACTCATGCAGATTGAATAAAAAGCAATCAAACATCCTGTAACGGAGCATTTTCATTGTATGTTTCAAACCTTTGGAACACACTACCAGTTCTAATCCATGCCAATTCTGACATCTCCAGCTTTCGCAGGACTCTTAAGACACATCTATTCCAGCAGAACTATGAGCACATTCCGTAGGATATGAAAGATCTGTGAAATATCGGTCCGGAGTAAACTGTTGTTTAGGATCCATTTTCAGTATTAGTTATCATTCCTGTTCTATGCAAATTATTTTACTCTCAATGTTCTATGTAAACTGCTCTGGCTGCAAAATAGAGTGGTATATAAAATCAGTTCAGTAAATAAATAAATACTTGAATTCAGCAACTGTCCTCTTCTCCACCACTCCACTGGGAGGCGTTTCATACATCCAGCGCCCTTTCTATAAATAAATATTTCTTTAGATTACTCCTGAATCTACCCCCTTTCACCCTCATCCTACAAACACCCACTTCCAGAGCTCCCGCTTCCTCTGCATTTATACTTCCCTATCATATCTCCCCTATTCTGCCCATTTTCCAAAAAACTCGTGACTCAGCAGCTCCTGGGCTTTCTTGGCTTGACTAGAAGCAAATTGGCAGGCCTTTCTTCAAGGAAATGGAGGATTAAATGCCTTGCCCAAGGACACAGGGAGTGATGAAGGAAACTGAACCCTGGTCTCTTGGTTATTAAGCCAGTGCTCTAACTACTAGGCTACACCTCCATTCCATGGATTGGGAACTGTTTAAAAGAAAATAGAGTAGGGTTATATGGCCAATTATCTCAGATGAGAAAAGTGAACAATGGAATACCCCAGGGATCTGTACTGCGACCAGTGGGATTTTTTTCAGCATATTTAAATATGATCTTGAAATGGTAATGAGTAAAGTGATCACATCTTCAAATGACAAATTATCCAAAGTTGTTAAATCATGCAGACCGTGAGAAATTACAGGAAGTCCTTGTGCTTAGGATTTAGCTCATGACCTTTCTTTTGAGCCTTGGAGACTGGGCATCCAAATGACAAATGACATGTGAAGAGACATTTAAGAAAGGACCTCCAGGTGCAATTTGGGATGTTCAGGTCAAAATAACATAAGAACATAAGATATGCCATACTGGGTCAGACCAAGGTCCATCAAGCCCAGTATCCTGTTTTCAACAGTGGCAAATCTAGGTCATAAATATCTAGCAGTTTCCCCAAAAGACACAATGCTCGTCCCAGGGTAAGCAGTGGATTTTCCAGGTTCTCTTTAATAATAGTTTATATACCTTTTCTCTAGGAACTTGTCCAAACCTTTTTTAAACGCAGCTACATTAACAGCTTTTACTAATCCTCCGGTAAGGACTTGCAGAGTTTGATTACGCGTTGAGTTAAAAAAATATTTTCTCTTATTAATCTTAAAAGGGTTATATTGTAGCTTCACTGCGTGCCCCTTAGTCTTTCTACTTTTTGATGGAGTAAACAGCCAATTTACATTTACCCGTTCCACTCCATTCATTAATTTATAGACCTCTATCATATCCCCCTCAGCTGTCTCTTTTCCATGATAAAGAGCCCCAACCTTTTAAGCCTCTCCTCACAGGGGTATCCTTCCATCCCCTTTACCATTTTTGTTGCTCTTCTCTGTACCTTTTCTAATTCTGCTATATTTTTCTTAAGATATGGCGACCAGAATTGCATACAATATTCAAGGTGCGGTCACACCATGGAACGATGCAGAGGCATTATAATATCCTTAATATTATTCTCCATTCCTTTCCTTATGATTCCTAGCATTCTATTTGCTCTCTTGGCTGCCGCTGCATACTGGGCAGAGGATTTCAACATATTATCCACAATGGCACCTAAATCCTTTTCCTGGGTAGTGGTTCCTAATGTGGAACCTTACATTGTGTAACCGTAGTTTAGGTTGTTCTTTCCTAGGTGCATAACTTTGCACTTGTCCACATTAAATTTCATCTGCCATTTGGATGTCCAGTCTTCCAATTTATCAAGTTCTTATTGCAATTTTTCACAAACCTCTTGTGTTTTAACAACTTTGAATAATTTTGTGTCACCTACAAATTTGATCACTTCACTTGTTATTTCCATTTCCATGTCATTTATGAATATGTTAAAAAGCAGCAGGCCCAGCACAGATCCCTCGGATACTCCACCATTCACCTTTCTCCATTGAAAATATTGGCCATTTAGCCTTACCCCATGCTTTCTATCTTTTAACCAGTTCCTGATCCACAATAGTACACTGCCTCCGATCCCATGACTTCTTAATTTCATCAAGAGTCTCTCATGAGGGACCTTGTCAAAGGATTTCTATTTAACAGGTTTTTTATACTGCTTTATCATTTTAGTCAAAGCAGTTTACATTGTAACTTAAACTTGGTAATGTACATTAAACATGGACATTGATAACTTGGATTCTTTTGAGGCAATGGAGAGTTGAGTAAATTGCCTAAGGCTAGTCACTATACCACTATATCAACCGGCTCACTTTTGGAAAATAAAACAAAGGATATTATAATGCCTCTGTATCGTTCCATTGTGCGACTGCACCTTGAATATTGTGTGCAATTCTGGTCGCTGTATCTTAAAAAGGATATAGCGTTATTAGAAAAGGTACAGAGAAGAGCCACCAAAATGGTAAAGGGGATGGAAGGCTACTCTTATGAAGAGAGGCTAAAAAGGTTAGGGTTCTTCAACCTGGAAAAGAGACGGCTGAGGGGAGATATGATAGAGGTCTATAAATTAATGAATGGAGTAGAACGGGTAAACATAGATCGATTGTTTACATTATCAGAATATAGAAAGACTAGGGGACATGCAATGAAGCTACAGGGTAAACTATTTATGACATATAAGAGAAAATATTTTTTCACTCAACCTGTAATCAAACTCTGGAATTTGTTATTGGATAATGTAGTAAATGCTGTTAGTGTAGCTGGGTTTAAAAAAGGTTTGGACAAGTTCCTGGAGGAAAGGTCCATAAACCATTATTAAAAAGGGACCCAGGATATCAATGCTTGACCCAATACTAGCATTGTGGAACCTGTGTCTTTTGGGGATACTGCTAGGTACGTATGACCTAGATTGTCCACTGTTGGAAACAGGATACTGGGCTTGATGGACCTTGATCTGACCCAGTATGGCATATCTTATGTTCTTATGTTTGTCTACCTGTTTATTCAAACCTTCAAAAAAAATATAACAGATTAATAAGACAAGACTTTCCTTGGCTAAATCCATGTTGGCTTTCCCCCATTAAACCATGACTATCTACATATTCAGTAATTTTATTATTTATAATGGTTTCTACCATTTTGCCCCATAACTGACGTCAGGCTCACCAGTCTGTAGTTTCCCAGATCACCCTTGGAACCCCTTTTAAGAACTGGCATTACATTGGCCATTCTCCAGTCTTCTGTTACTACAGATGATTTTAATGATGGTTCCCAGATTACTAATAGTAGGTCTGCAATCTCATATTTCAGTTCTTTCAACACCCTCGGATGTACATCATCCAGTCCAGGTGATTTGCTACTGTTCAGTTTATCAAATAGTTGTAATACATCTTTCTGGTTTATGTTTATTTCTTTCAATTCTTCTGATACATCCTACTATGCTTGATCATGTATGCTTGATCATGTATGCAAAAACAACACTATCATACCCATATACATATCCGCTATACACTCTCCCAAGTCTCACTCATATACAATACTCAGCTCAATATATACAATGGGCACCGGACAAAAACAATCATCCCAACATATACCACCCAAAGTCAAAAATAAAGAAACCTTACTCAAGATTAATTAAAATTAAAACCACCTCAACCGCACCACCTCATAACACCTGCATGCTAACCCCTCAAAACTGTTTACTAATAAATGCCAGGTCTATTAGGAATAAAACACACATTATACAGGACCTCATTACTGATGAAAAGCCGGATCTACTCTGTATCACGGAAACATGGCTTACGGATACTGACACAGTTCTCCTTAATATACTAAGTACCCCAGGTTACAATCTATTTAACTGTCCCCACACCAATAAAAGAGGAGGAGGAGTTCTAATAATTGCAAGAGACACCTTAAAATTATCCATCTGCTCACATAATTCACTTGAATGAATAGATATCCTCAAGGTAGAGAACAAAACATTTGCAATATCCCTCATATACAGACCACCCTCATCTAAACATGACGTTCTAGCAACAGCACTAGAAGCAGTCTGTGCAACTTCAATAAAAAAATATCAGATGATATTAGGGGGCATAAACTTTGCATCACTTTATACCAAACACACAAATGCATTCCTAGAAGCCATGGACCAAATGGGATATCAACAATTCAAGCACCCACCCACAACAAGGGAAATTTACTTGACATGGTATTCCTGCCTAAAACACACTCCAGCAACACAATAACAAACTTCACACCAAAAATAACACAGGTTCCATTGTCTGACCACCACCTAATCCAATTCACCTTCTACATGCCAATACACCCCCTCCCCCCCAATCTAAATCCAAAGCACATGCACATAGAAGCAAGTTTAAAATTTTGGATAAAGACGCACTAATAAAATCAATTTTCTCCCACACAAACACCAAGACTACAAATCTTGATGTCCTAATAAATCAATGGAATAATGGAATAGAAGCAGTTGCAAAACAACCATCCAAAGTTTCACCTAATGTAAACACCAAATTAAAGAATAAAACTGAAGCATGGTACACTTCTGACTTGGTCAAAACAAAGAAAGACCTCAGAAGAATGGAAAAAAATGGAGAACTAGAAAGTCCTCAGAAATCAAAGCACAATATATGTTACTACTCGCAAGCTACAAAGGAATCAACACTGCAAAAAAGAATTACCATACCAAAAAACTAAATAATGTTTTAAATAGACCCAGAGAATTTTTCGAACTTGTAAAATCCCTTACCAAATCCACTAAGGACACCAATACAAAATATTCTATAAATGCCCAAGCACTTGCTGATCATTATGCTAGCAAACTGAACCCTACAGAAGAAAACACCTCTCATTAACTAACAGCAAACAATGTATCCTGAAGGACACCACCGACAATGGACTCCTCAGAAGTGTGGGAAAATTTCCATAAGATTGATCTAAGACAAATGTTAAACATAATCACAAACATAAACACTACTACATCTCCTCTAGATCCCTGCCCAGTAGCCTGGATCAAGGCAACAAAAACAGAAACTGCACCCATAATACTAAACATAGTAAACCAATAACTCCAGCAAGGAACTTTGCCAGCAGAGCTAAAAAGATCCCTCATAAGACCTATCCTAAAAAACAAAACACTCAACAAAGAAGACCCATATCTGCGTATAGGCCCATTTCAAGTATCCCGTTTATAGCCAAAGCCATTGAAAAAACAGTCCAGTGTCAGTTACAGGACCATATAGATGCCACAAATGCACTTGATGACCAACAATATGGTTTTCGTCAATCCCATGGAGTAGAAACACTCCTACTTGTGTTATTTGATAAACTATATAAAGGTATTGAAAATTGTAAGAAAATGTTCATCTTAATATTAATAAACATAACAGCGGCCTTTGACTTGGTGAATCATAAGACCCTCATCTCAAGACTTGAATCAATAGGAATAAAGGGAACTCCCTTAAAATGGTTCACCTCCTATATATCCAACAGAGTGCAGCAGGTATACTTTGACCAGAACATATCCAATGCCTTCCCACAAACACAAGGTATACCCCAGGGTTCAGCAATATCTGCCATACTATTAAACTTATACCTAAGGCCCATTTGCAAAATATTTCAAAAGCACAAAATTAATTTTCATCTATACCCGGATGATATAATGCTTTATACATAATTGGACATATGTAACCCAAATTATGATCCCATAGAAGCCTACCTTAAAGAAACCCAGTTGTGGCTCCAACAAAACAACATGAACAACCACCATAAGAAAACGGAAGTAATGTTTATCTCTAAAAACCAAGAATTTAAGCCTTCCCCACAATCCATTTAAACAATAATTCCTACAACATCAAGCAAGAAATAAAGTACCTAGGTGTGATGCTCGATAAGGCTCTTAACATGGAAACACATCTAAGACTACTAAACAGAACAATATTCCACAAACTGAGAATCTTACAACCGCTACGCAATACGAACAATCAGATTTTAGAACAATAGTGCAAGCACTCATAACTCCACACCTGGACTATTGAAATGGTATCCTCCATGGACTACCTAAAAAAACAATCAACATACTCCAAATGGCCCAGAACGTCATAGCTCGAATATTAATGAATGTTCGTATCTCGGATCACATCACACCCATTCTAATGGAACTCCACTGGCTCCCTATCCAAGCACGCATAAGATACAAAATAATAATTACAACATTCAAATTAATTCACAATATAGCCCCATCATTCCTCGCTACACTCATTAAAATACAACCCCTCAACAGGAATAGTAGAACACCCAATCTAAACACTCTACAGATACCACACACTATACGCAAGGTAAAAATGAATACCAGCAATAGAACATTCACTTACCTAGCCCCCACACAATGGAATAAACTCCCTGACACACTAAGAGCTAACAAGGACCTCCAATCCTTCTGAAAAAAACCTGAAAACGTACTTATTCCAAGAATATTACAATCCATCAGAAATAACCTAAATCAAATCGCTTTCAGGAATAAACATACCACGAAGGAATCTAACAACTCCTTTGTCATATGACACCCCCGAGTTTAGACATGTGACAATCTCTTTGAACGTCAATGTAAATAGTATGTATATTGTTAACTGAACATACCCGGTTCTCAATGTAAATAGTTTGAGCTTGATTCCTATGCTACCTTTGCATTGTACATAGTTCTAAAAATGTTATATGTAACTGTTGTCCTTGCAGAGTTAAATGTTAAAATGTAAACCGCTCCTGATCACTGGAAGGATCGGTATAAAAATGTAACCAAATAAATAAATAAAATAAATAAATCACCTTTATTTACCATTTCAGGCATGGGTAACTTCCCTACATCTTCTTCAATAAAGATCAAAGGAAAGAATTCATTCAGTCTTTCCGCTTAGTAAAGGCTGGCTTGCTTGGTTTGATAGAGGGAGCCTTTCAGATTGTCCTTTTGATATGTCACTTGGTTTTGACACCTATTTAAAACAAATTTACAGAACTCTTGCCTCCTAACTGGAAGGCCTCTTTGCAAAGGTCTCTAGAAGCAATGTGGGCCCGATTTTTGAAAGGCATTTACACGGTTTACAGCCTAGTAAACCGTGTAAATGCTATAGATCGGGATAGTCAATGGCACTTACATGGTTAGTGCCATTAAATATCCACTTCTAAGTCCCCTATTTATTTAAAGTCTCTTTATTTATTTAAAGTCTCTTTTATACCGCACTATTCAGCATCAGCGCGGTTTACAATAAACAGTGAACATACACATTTCCAATAGTACTTTGTGTTTACATATGAACAGGATAATCAACTTGGCTAACAGGGTAACTATGTACAACCACAAAATATACAATATATACAATTTGTAGGCTGATCATGTGTTTGTATGGTTTTAGACAGTGGTGATTTGGGTGGATTCGGCAAATGGTGCTGAGTTTCTATTAGGTTCAGGGTAATGTATGAGGAAGAGGTAGTGTTTCACGGCCTTCCTGAATTGGAATATGTCTGGGATTGATCTAATGTTGTGAGGGAGGTTATTCCAGATCACTGGTGCATAAAGATTGAAAGTCCTGCTGGATGTTGACTTGGAGCATTGAGTTATAGATCTTGGGACTATCAAGGTGTTTTGAGCTACTGACCTTCTGTCTCTGTTGTGGGGTGTCATCTGGATTAGCTCAGTTAGTGAAGTTGACGAGAGACCTTTGGTGGCTTTGAAGGTGAGCAGCAAGGTCTTGAATGTAATTCTACCTTGAATCGGGAGCCAGTGGAGTTGTTTCATTATAGGTGTGACATGGTCTTTCCTGGATGCTCCGTGCAGTACTCTTGCTGCGGTGTTCATTGCCATTTGCAGTGGGTTTAGGGTGGTTTGGGGGAGACCTTGAAGTATTGCATTTGCATAATCGAAATGCGGGATAATTAGTGCCTGATAGATAGTCCTGAAATCATCTGGCTCCAGCAGAGATCTTAGGTATCTAAGGGATCTAATTTTATGATATACTGCCCTTACAGTGTTACTTATATGAGCTTGCATATTTAGGTTCTGGTCTAGTGTGATGCCGAGGTATCTGATCGCGGATTTGGTCTGGAGGTCTGCTTCCTTCACTTTCAGTACTGTTGGGGCAGTGAAGTTACGGTTCCTTGTAATGAACATCACCTCCGTCTTCTTGTGTTGAATCCGGAGGTTTTGGGATTGTAGCCAATTGGATATTTCGTTTATGCAGCATGTTATTGGTTCGAGGTCTGGGTTATCTGTTGCAAAAGGCGTGTATAATAGCACATCATCTGCGTATATCATGCAGTTAATGTTGAAAGACCGGATCAGGTTGCAGAGAGGTTGCATGTATATATTGAATAGTAAGGCGGAGAGGGAGGATCCTTGTGGGACACCTTGGCTTTGGTGGAATGGTTCTGATGATGTGTTTCTGGATCTCAGCTGCTGCCATCTGTCCGAGAGGTAGGACCTGCACCACTCGAGTGCTTTACCGGAGATTCCTTTTTCTTTGAGGCGTTCTAGGAGGCGCTCATGGCTAACGGAATCAAATGCTGCCGCGATGTCAAGGAAGACAAGGACAAAGCCTTGGCGGGTATTGTCGATGCCTGATATTATGTTGCTGAAGAGTGTGGTGAGAAGGGTCTCGACCCCGTGAGATTCTCTAAATCCATGCTGGCATGGATCCAGTGGTGCATTGGAATCAATGTGATCTTGTATTTGTCTCTGAACTATCTTTTCCATTATTTTTGCAAGCAATGGTATGCTTGCTATGGGTCTGTAGGATTCTGGTTTCTGTTGGTCGAGTTTGTTGTTTTTAGTAGAGGTCTTATTGAAGTTTGTTTGAGGGTGCGTGGGAAATCACCTGTTGTGAACGATTGTTGAATAAGTCTGGATATGATTGGACTGAGGTCAGTCCGGAGTTCCTTGACCCAGAAAGCTGGGCATGGATCAGATTGCGCTGTGGACGTATTGATGGTTGCTATGGTGTCTTCGATGCATCGTTTGGATGGAGTTGAGAAGGTAGTGAGTGGTGTTTGATTGTAGGGCTGAAGGATGATGCTGGACGCTGGGTTGTTGTTTATCTGACAAAGTTTCGTTTGTAGATAATCCGCATATGTTTGAGGATGGATTCCATTTGTTTGTTCTGATGCAGGTTCTGTTGTAAGTTGCTTAACGAGGGCAAACAGGTCACGAGGTTTGTTGAGGGATCTCTTTAAAGTGTCGGCGTGGTAACGTCTCATGGTTTCAGTCACTGCGGTACGGTGCGCTGTGAGTTGTAAATTGTATGCCTTTTGGTCTGCTTCTGAGCGTGAGCGGCATCAGCGTCTCTCAAGTTTTCTTAGTGTCGCGAGTGAGGCTTTCAACTCAGTAGAGTACCATGCTGCTGTGTGTCGTTTCGCTTGAGGTTTGTTTTTTGCTGGGCGAACAGCTATTGAACTGAATATTTCGTTCCAGTTGGAGACTAGTTCATCAGGGTTGTGTGCTGGTGAGTTCATTAGTGGGAATGCTGATTTCAGGATTAGATCTTTGTTGAATGGTTGGAATCTTCTCGGCGGATTGTTGGACTGACCGATTGCTGTGCTTTCATCTTTTTGGACATGGCTTGGCTGAGGAATTTGGAATAGGATTAATGAGTGATCTGACCATGGGACAGCGGTGATTGATATATCAGGGATGGTTGTTTCTCTGAAGGTTGGGTCTGTTGTGAATATTAGATCTAGCATGCCTCCTTTTATATGGGTAGGTTCCTTGATTAATTGGCTATATCCTAGATCTTTCATGGCTTCGAGGAACGCCTTTGAGTGAGAGTCTTGCAGGGAGGGGATGTTGAAGTCTCCTAGTACCCAGCTTGTTGTATGTGGGCTCTGGGAGTTTGCGGCTGCATCTATTATTGTTGTTAGTGCATCTGCATCAGATGATGGTGCTCTGTAGAGTAGATTGATGGAGGAACACTTGTTCTCTATCGAGATTGTGTCTAGGAGCGGTGAGCTGATTGCATCTTTTATGTTGAATTGAAGATCAGATCTGGTGATGGCGAGGACGCCGCCTCCTCTTTTGGCTGCTCTATGACATGTATGGATAGAGAAGTTAGCAGGCAGGAGCTGGTTGAGTATCACGTTGTCATCACAGGAAAGCCATGTCTCGGTGATCAGTAGTAGGTCAAGGTTATGTAGTGATATCATATCTGAGATTACCGGCCATTTTTTACGTACAGATCTTGCATTTACAAGGGCACATTTCATGATTCGAGGGAGGGGGTTCTCTTCTTGTTTCTCCTATGCACCCCGATGCTATCTGGTTAGCATCAGAGTGTGTTGGGGGCATTCCTGGGTGCCGCGGAGGCAGCAACAAACGATAACCAGGCAGCAGCGATATTGCACGCTGTTCGGTTAGCAATCTGTGTCAAAAAGATAGGCAAGGAAAACCCTCGCCTGGCTTTGAGGTATACTTGCTAACCAGGCAGCATGCAATATCAACGCTGCCCAATTAGCTTCGGCAGCTTCCGGTGTGTGCGGCGATCCCCAGATATTCAATGCCATCATCGTGGCACTGACTATCCATGTTAGAGGTCGGTGGGAGGGCTATGTGCTGTTGAGGCGAAAATGAGCCAAGCTCAATATTGGGCCCTATATTTCTTTCTACACAAAGAATATTTATCTTATTCTTCCTTCTATGTTGAATAAAATAAATAAATAAAATCAGAGTATAGCTTAACAAGTTTTATATACCACCTTTAATTTAAATTAAAAGTTCTCTGCAGATACTAGGCCCTGATAGACTTTCAATTTAAATTAAAAGCTCTGTGCTAATACTAGGCTCTGACTGAGTTTTAAATTTTGGGGGGGGGTTTGTAAATTTTTTATTGTGACCAGGTGAATACATCATGAAACTCCTGTACAAACACTTCGTCCAAAATCACAACATAACATCAACAATATTGCTCTTGCAAACAAATGATGGGGAGAGGAACACCTCCCCTCTCGTTCAACATTAATAAACACGCAAAAGTTGCTTGTAATATTATAACAAGAGAGAAAACATCAGTACATGCTGAAGTACAGTGATGTTTACCATCCCATCGCCGGGTCCCCCCTGTTGCCTGTACACTATTACTATAGGGCAGCTCTTCAGCCCCTTCTTGTACACCCGGGAAGGTCCCAGCAATCTTGGCCATTCTTTTCTAGATTATTTCCCTCCTCCTGCTCCCCTCTCCCCCTTCCAGCCAGCATGGATCAGAGACATGTGCACAACATTCTCAAAGGGACCAATGAGCTGTTGCTCAAAGGATCCATTTGCCTCTTTCTCTTGCAGCAATCATTCAGCCATATCTTGCATCGCCCCTACCTATTGTTCAGTGGCTGGGGCTTTTTCTGCATTCCAATGATTTACTAAGACCTTTCTTGCTATCAGAAGTGCCACCTGCACAAATTTGCACTCCGGGGCACCCCTCAGCATGTCATGGTGTGGGTTCTCGTCTCCCAGTAAGAGAGTTCAATATTTCCACTCTATGTGATTTCCCACAGCATCTTGAATCATCCTCAACATCTTCTCCCAGTATTTCTGTAGCTTGGGGCACTCCAAGAATGTGTGCACCCATGTCCGCCTAAAGGCTTGGCAGTGCAAACACTGTGGGTCTTCCCATAAGTGTATTTGGGCCCCTCTGTCGCATGTCAGTTATGCCCTGTGTAGGATTTTATACTGCATCTCCTGTAAGGCAATGTTTGGCGTTTGTTTAGGGACTCCTGCAAAGAGGTTCTCTATGGAATGTGTGTCTCTCTCCTCCCCCAACTCCCAAGTCAAGACAGTCCCCAAATTCCGTTGCCACCTCCGGGATCTTGTGTCTCTGCCCAGCCTATACCAATACTCCACTCTATTATGTTTGGTCTGGATTGTTAGAAATATCTTATTCAAATTAGTAAAACTTGACTGACTTAGCCCCTCCCTCCCTCCTCCAATTTTAGATATGATATAATGGCGGCATTGTTAGTAGGTCATTAGATGCTTCTTAGGGATTTGCCACTCATTCTTAAATTGATCAAAAGTGGGAAGCACGCCCTTACCCAAATCCAGTATCTGCCCAGCATAACGGCATCCCTTTTTGTCCCAGCTGCGGCATGCTGCGTTATCAAGTCCCAGGAGAAACGTAGGGTGCCCCGTGAGTGTTCTAAAAGGAGAATTCCGTCCCTTGGTCCCTCCCACTTTCTTCTGCCACCATTGCCATGCCCTCCACATGGGTTCTATAAAGCACTGAAAGCTTCGTGCCCACTTCCTCCATTGCTGGTTTAATTGTATAAGACTAAAAAACTTGTATGGGCGCATCCCTCATCCAAAACCCCTAGAGGGACATATCGTCCCCCGCCCACGTGTAATTCATATTTCTACCAAAACAACGCTGCTACATTGTATAGGCGGAGGTCTGGTAAGTTTAGTTCCCCACTTCCTGTCCCGCCACTAGCTTAGCATAGCTGATCCACGCTGTGCGTCCCCTGCACAGAAAGGCACCCACTGTGCTGCTATAGAGCCGTTCCTCCATGTTTTTCACCCATGGGGCAGGACCTGCAGTGGGTATAGCACCCATGGCAGGGGCACGATATTGACCAGCGCTACCTGCCCCATTAGCGAAATCGGTACGTTCCGCCATTTCATACACCAGGCCTTCATTTGGGTTAGCTTATCACTCACATTTTTTTGCACACAGATGTATGCCTAAATATTTCATAGTGTCCCCTGCCCACACAAGTGGGAATCCTCCCTCCAGCCAGCTCACGCAGCTAGACTGGACATGTATAGCCTCCAATTTGGACGAATTCACTTTAAGCCCTGTGAATGATCCAAACAGTGTGATTACTTGCATCATCCTATCAATATGTATTCCAGCCCAACTGATAAAGAGCAGCATGTAGTCTGTGAAGAGATTAATTTTGCAGGTAGGTGTTCCAATGCGAATACCTGGCAAATCCTCCGTAACACTTATTTTTATCACCAAGGGCTCCAACGACAGTAAGAAGAGCATCGAGGAGAGCGGGCAGCCCTGCCTCGTGACACTTCATAAGTGGAAACTCTCCGACAGCCCCTCATTAACCATAATTTAGGCCTAGGGTTGGAGATATAGGATGTGCACAAACTCCAGGATGTGGCCCTTAATCTTGAATCTCTCTATCACCCAGAAGAGGTATTTCCAAGAGACATTATCAAAAGCCTTTTCTGTGTCGAGGCCAGCAATAATGTCATCTCCTTCCTGTCCCCTCCCCTGTTGCAATACCAACAGGGCTCTCATCAAGTGGTCAGATGCAAAGCATCCCGGGATGAATCCCACCTGATCAGGGATGACCCTCGCCAAACGCCATGCCAGCATACAGGCAATAAGCTTGACATCCTGATTAATAAGTGAAATGGGCTTGTACAAGCCTTCCAGCATTGCATCTCTGCCTGGTTTGGGAAACATTATGATCGATGCCCAATTTTGTCTGCTCCCCAGATCTCCCCTGAGAAGCGATTCTGTACATTGGGTTTGAAAAGGTCCCACCACCATTTCTCCCAAAATCTTATAAAATTCCCCTCCGAGACCGTACGGGCCTGGGGCTTTCACAAGTTTAAGGGCCCTAATAGTGAGAAATACCGCTACCTGACTAAAGGGAGTATTCAGCATCGCCAACTCAGCTTTGGTTACCTGGGTAACCCATCTCTTGGAAAAAAGCTTCTCTGCTCTCTGTATCCAACGGGCTGTTGTCATAGAGGGAGCTATAAAAATGCTGAAATTGCTGGCAGTTGCATTCATTCCTCTCCTCCAGTATTCCCTGTGGGGTCCTTATCCCTCAGACCACTGCCTTACGCTTTGCGGGGCTGACAAGATGGGCCAGCATTCGGCCACATTTGTTACTGCATTTGTGGAGCTGGCATTTGTACAGTTTGATAGCCCCCTTTGCCCACTGGTCCAGTTTACAGGACTTTTGTCATACATACCGTGTGGAATTCCAGTTGAGTTCTTCAAACTAAGTAGCTGTTTTAATTACAATTTTGCTTATTAAAAGGGTGGTTGCAGCGGGTGGGAGTAATTTGTCTCTTGTTCCTGTGACAGCATACCCGTCAAAAATGTTGGTCAAGGATTGGTATTGTCTATTTGTTGGTGCCTCTTTTGTGTTGGTATTATTAGGTTTCCACTTTTTTAGGGTGTACATTTTGCGTTGGTCCAGTAAGGCATTAATTTCTTTTCACAGGGCTATATAGCGTATCCGATTGTCACTGTTCATGTGCTGAATATGTCACATGCAAAACGTCTGCAGTTGTCTAGACAGGTCTAGCAGTTGTGCATCCCTGGCCTTCCTTTTCTGCACCATGTAGGCAATGATTGCCCCTTGCATGGTAGCTTTCACTGCTTTCCAAAGACCTTGGGGTCTATTTCTTCCATGGTGTTATCCTGCCAGTATAATCTCCAGGCCTCCTGGAGATGCTCCTGGAATTGTCTGTCCTTGTATAAAGTGGGGTTCATACTCCAGGAGATCCCCCCTTTCCTCTTCTTCCCTCAGCCGCATCTCTATCCATACTGGCTCATGATCCGAAATCCCCGCGCTCCCAATCTCTGCATGATTTGGTACTCGGAATAGTGACTCCATTACCAAGAGATAGTCTAGCCGAGCATAGCTGTTATGCAGGTGTGAGTAAAACATGTAGTCTGTCTCCTCTGGGTGCAAAACCCACCAGGTGTCAACCAACTGCAGCTCCTCCAGTAGGAGGTCAACCCTCTTACCCTGCAGACGCTTTGAAGTACCCCTTGGGGGTTTGCAATCTACCGATGCGTCACAGGGCAAATTGAACTCTCCCCCAACGATCATCTGGTAGTCACCAATTTGGAGCAATTTGGAACTAAGAATGACAAAAAAGGTATGGCTATAAACATTAGGCGCATAGAGGTTGAAGAAAACTATCTTCCTCCCCCCCATCTCGTCTCCCATGATATGGTATCACCCTCTGTATCTGTTAGGCTCTTATGGTGGACAAAGGGCAGGCTGCGGTTTACCAGTGTTGCCACCCCTCAATGCCACCCATTATAGGATAAGTATCCCATCTCACCTACCCGCCCTTGTTGCCTCGTCCCATGCCCTCTGTCTATTAAGTGGGTCTCCTGCAAGAAGGCGACATTAGCGCCCTCCTTTCACAGGCAGCTGAGAATTTTAGTGCACTTGACCAGCGAGTGGATCCCCTCAACATTAAGAGTTATGATCTTTACCTTATCCAGCCCCTTTCCGGTAAAAAGGTTGTATGGTCACGAGTGTGTGTTTATGGTCCTTAGGTGTGTCAACCTCCCAACTAAACAGACTCCCCCGCCCTTGTGTCTCTTCTCCCTGTCCGGCTTCCCCTCCCCGGTACCTCACCCTCCCATGCTCCTCCCTCCCCTCCACTTCCATCCCTATCCCATGAATCCCTTCTCTCCATATTCTCCTCTCAGACTGTTCTACACCTGCTCCCACCCCGGCCCCTCACCTCAGTTTGGCAATGTTATTTTCTTTCCCATTAATCCTCTCCTTCTCCATCAAACCTTCCTACTCTTCATTCATTGCACCCTCATCTCCACATTCATCCCCACTCACCCATGCACACCACCAATCGTTCCTCCCTAGATCCCTCCCCTATAGGTACAAGTGGTAAGGGAATACAGTTGGGGGCCCTTTGGAGGCTGGGGATCCCCTGCCTCTTGTCTTGGTGTCTGAGGATGTGGCTTTATCCATGCTAATGTCTCTGCTAGTCCTGTTTGTCCATTTTGTCCAAAATGCAAGCTCCCTGAGGTAATTCCCAAGCTGCAGCTCCCTGTTGGCTTCTAGTGTGAGCCCCCTGCCTCCCCCCAGCCACGCCATGGAGCAGGGGGGCAAGGAGCCCACTTGTTGCATGCTTCAAGTAAGTAGGAGAGTCTCACAGGGTCTATAGTCAGCAAGTCCCCTCCTGCAGCAACCTGTTCATGCACAAACCTTAATTCCAGCAACATAGTGGAAGATCCACCCATTGTTTTAGGCACCTGCAACTGTTTACGTCTTTGCCTCTCTTTGTTTTCTCAGTTCTCCGGGAGGCGATCCACAAATTCCTGTAGTGTTGCGGGAAAATCATTGTGATATGTGTGATTGTCATGTTGGAGGCACACTTGTGCCAGGTATTGTAATGAGAAGTGCATTCCCTGCCTCATCAGCAGAGCGGAGCCATAGCTCTCCGACATTCCACAACTTGCACAGAATCATCATTAAAAAATAACAGCTTGTGTCCTTGGTATTCCAACTGCCTCCGAGAGTGGTACCTCCCTATTAGTTTTTCTTTTTCTGTGTTCAGTATTTGTATAATGATGGGTTGTGGTCTGGATGTATTGTCCTGATGTGGCCCCAATCTGTCAAGATGCTCCACAACATCCTCTCTCTCACCATCTGTAGGCCCAGGTGCTTCAGCAGCCACATCTCCAAAATGTCTCAAAGCTCACTGTCTTTGTAAGATTCTGGCAGCCCGATCAGACGAATGTTGTTTTGTCTGCCACAGTTTTCTTGTTCATCCCGTTTGGTTGAGGAGTTCCTGCTTGCTCTGCTCCAGCTGCCCCACTCATTGTTCCAGGGCTCTGATCAACTCCTTCTACCACAAAACCCAGCCTTCTACTTGTTGCACCCATTGCACCTGGGCCTCCAAGCTTCTCTTTGAGTCTTCAAAAGAGGCATATAAGCGGGAGTGATGCTCATCGAGGATGGCAGTCAGGGTATGGGTGATCTCCCGGGCCGCCTCATCGTGCGTTGTAATGTTTTGTGCTGGTTGCGCGTCAGTCACCATCTTGGAAGCACAGGCATTCTGTGGCCGCTGCTCCCTGCGGTTTGCTCAGACAGAGCTGGTGGGGTCTGCTATTTTTGCCACTTTTCAGCTGTTTTTAGTGCACCAGGAGTGGAACTTGGCTTAGAGGCGCCTGCTCATCTCTCCGTGACCCCCCTAAGTTTTAAATTTGAACCTAAAAGCTCTCTGCTGATACTAGACCCTGACTGAGTTAACAAATACACTGGATTCTAAATTACACAGATTAATCAGCTTTAACCCAAAGAATTCCCTTTTACCCAAGATTTAGAGAATTTCCCAGAAGTAAATACTTAGAAGTGCAGATTTCTTCCCAGCAGTAGCAGTCAAATGTCCCCCAAAATGGCTGGCATATTTAAGGTTGGAGACAACTGCAGAAACGTGGATATGGATTTCCTAGGAGGCGGCTAGATAGACAGCTCTACAATGGTATTCTACACTGGGAACACGTCCCGGCCTGCCATCTGCAAGCTCTGACATTCTGCAGTGCTACGAGCACACAACATGTTTCTGCATTTCCAATCCCTTCCCTTTCTGGTTGCTAACAGTACAGGGGATATTAGGGTACCATATTCTCTACATCCTCCAGTGGTTTTACTGTTAAAATGAGCACCCTACAGATGCCTATTCATGCTCCAAGCAGGTATAGACATCTCCCCTGTTCTCTCCCCCTAGCTTTCTCCTCCTCCTGTGTGATTGGGTTACCTTTCCCATCAGATAACGGAGTTCTTTTCTATTTCTTCTTGCAGCTACTTTCTACATTGTAAACTACCCTACTACTTACGTGAAGGCGCAATATACTGAATTAAGCATGACAATAAAGATAAAGAAAATTGCATCTTCTGGGTTTAAGTGCCCTTGTATGTGGAAGCTGTCAAGTGATGCTGCTGAAATTGCTGCCCTCACTGGAGGTATCAGCAAATATATGAGTGTTTACCAGTGTCCTTATATGGAGCTCCAATGCAAAATGGAGCTTAGAATCTATCACTTTCCACTGCTTTCAAATACTCTATGATCACACCACTCCTCAAAATCTCTCACTGGACCCTATCTGCCCTCCTATATTTTTATCTCCTTCCTCCCTTTTACATCGATACTATTGTAATATGCCACTCATCTCCATTGCCTTAACTTTATTGAGTATCAAGCCATTCCGGTTTCTGCCCTTTACATTCCATGGATGCAACTCTTGCCAAGGTATTCAGTGACTCATTATGACCAACTTTAATAAGAAGCCCTTATTTAATCATCCTCATCCTTCTTAACCAATCCACCTCTTTGGACATCAGTGATCACCATCTACTCACTGACACACTGTCTTCAGCTGGTTTCTGAGATTCCATATTTTCCTGTTTCTTTTCACCTTTAATGAATCCTTTGGTGGATTTTCCTCCATTGCTATCCCGTTATTAGTCAAGCATTCCAGGTTTCTGTGGGAGCATATACATTTCTCAGAACAAAAGACTTTGAATAAATGATATCTAGCAAAACAAACAGAATAGTACAGCCTTAGTTAAGAATATTTGGCATAAGGTCTGCAAAGAATGCAGGCCCTGCATCTGAAATAAGAGAGGAAGGGCAAACAGCATTCAAGATTCTGGATTACTGAGTCAGAACTGTTGATCCCCAAGTTGGCTAGAGCTAGGAATACTGTGAAGGGGATTCACAGCCCCTCTTCCCATGGTCCATAACTATTGCTGGAATGACCAGAGAACAGGGAAATACAATAAAGGGAACAAATCCCTTGGTAGCTGCAAATGAATGCTTATGTGCTTATATCATGATCTTCCTTGACATATCAGCAGCCTTCGACACCATCTCGCACAACATCCTAATACGAAGATTGCAGTCAATTGGGATCAAAGACACCACACTCCAATGGTTTCAATCATACCTAACCAACAGACATCAACTCATCCGTAACAGCACCTCAACCTGACTGAGAAGATCCGCAGCCGCGAATACCCTTGTAGTACCAAAGGAGTACACTAAATGTAACCAAGCAACCAGAGACAGGGCCTTTACCTTATTCGCTCCAACTTGCTGGAACAATCTCCCTCCTCATATCCGATCAATAAAAGACCTCTCTCAATTTAGAAAGGTCCTTAAACACTACCTATTCTGTCATCACCTTTTAGGCCCTAACTCCACACCTCCTCCCCCCATCTCGCAAATCACTCACACAGCCTCTGACATTCCAACAACATAGTCATAACAGAACACGAACTAGACTCCCTGCACACCCAAATTTATGATCCCAACTTGAACTGTAAATTTCCAGAGGTAATATATATCTCTGTATATAGTTTGTATATAGTTTCTCATGTTATCTCCAAGTTACTGACTCTGTTATAATGTAAGCAAAGGATTGTTCTAATGCGAAAATTTGTTACCTGTAAACCGCGCTGATACCAAAGAGCGCGGTATATAAAAACTGTAAAATAAATAAATAAATAAATAAACCTCGCCCCACTTCCAACAACACCAAGGAGTACCCCAAGGATCCACGCTATCAGCCATGCTCTTCAACATCTACCTACAACCACTCTGTTCAGTCATACGTACCCACAACATCAACTTCCATATCTATGCTGACGATATCATGCTCTACGCCCCAATTACAACCGCAAACCCAACAAATCCATGTCTCTCAGCATGCTTCTCCGAAGTGTCCCACTGGCTACAAGAAAACAACCTATCCATAAACATAAAGAAAACTGAAGCCCTCATAGTAACAAAAGACCCAGACTTCACGCCACCTACACACCTCAACATAGGAACCACATGCATCCAAATACAACCACAAATAAGATACCTAGGTATTATCATTGACCAAGCTCTAACCCTCAAGCAACAAATAAAAAAAACCGCAGGAAATATATTCCATAAAGCGAAAACAGCCCAGCAGCTCAGACCTCTCCTCAAACCTCAGGACTTCAGGACAGTGATGCAAGCTATGACTCTCCCACATCTGGACTACTGCAACATAATCTACCATGAACTCCCAACTACACAGACTAACCCCCTCCGAACTGCATTGAACACCACAGCAAGAATTATTCAGAGAGCAAAGAAAAGTGACCACATCACCCCAATCCTAAGAGACCTACACATACTTCCCCTCGAAGCAAGAACTAAATACAAGTCCATCCTACTCACCCACAAAGCCATCCACCAAGCGCAGAACACCCAGCTCTGCACTCTGCTGACCCACCCGACCCACGGAATAACAACTAGACAGACCTCCAACAACTACCTCACCGTCCCTCACAAAAGAACCAAAAGCTCTCAAAAGACATGCAACCGAGCCTTCGAACTCTATGCACCATCCCTATGGAACTCTTTACCAAACCACTCAGAAACAATAACGACCTCCTATCATTCAGAAAACAGCTGAAAACCATCCTATTCCAAGAATATTTCAAGACAACCTCCACCAAAAAATGCAACAACCCCTGAACTCACCATGACCCTCTAAGTGACAACTACACTGTACTGTCCATGTCTAAAATCTGTCTTATGTCGGAATCATCAATGTTGCCAACCTGGTGATGGCCCCCACCCTTCTATTTGATTTCCCCACCCTTATATGTAACGCCGCTTTGACCTGGTGAAAAGCGGGATATAAATACAGTTAAATAAAAATAAAATAAAAAATAAATAAATGTGCCATCTGTTTACACTGGTGTGAAATATAGACCTTCCTCATGGGCAGAAGCAGATAGAGATTTAATTGAAGACATTCACAATATTGTGAATGTTAGTGTTATTCATAGGTGAGATTAGTTTACTGGACATAGATTGGAACACATTCTGGCTGCAGTGTTATCTAGAAGTAGGGAGCTCCTGAATTCCTTATAGGGCAAACTGTTCCGACAACTGGTGATGGAACCCATGTGAGTAGTGGTCAGAAATGGGGAGAGTGCTTCTGATATTGTAGGGGGTGATCACCTGGCATCCAGTGATCGCTGGATGGTGTGGTTTAGTATTAGGACATGGATGGACATGGTTCATTCAAAAGTGAGAGAAAACTAACTTTGTCAAGATAAGGAAATCCTTCAAGGAATCATTTGGCAGGATGGGAACATCTGGGAGAAGTTGAAAAGCAGTGGGCAAGAGGGGGCGGAGCCTGATGTCCAGCGGGTAGGACGCTTTGCGTTGAAGCTCCCGAGAGGCCTACTTAGAATCCTGACTTAATACCTATACAAATTTACTATTTCGCTCCGAGCTGACCGGGGCACCTCGGGGGGGATGGCGGCCCATAAACCAGCGCGCTTGGACTTCGGGTCTCCTTCTTCTCACGGAAAACGCTCCAAAACAGAGGTGTCCTCCCCGCAGAAGATGGTCCCATTTCGTGAAAACCCCGATATGCACCTGGAGATTTTGGAGGAAATACGCGGCGTGAAGGAATTGGTGCAGTCCAATGGAGAAGCGCTTCGAGCCATGCGAGAAGACTTTGGAGTGCTCCAGGACCGACTTGAAAGTCTTTCATTACGGCAGGACAACATGGCGGGGGTCCTCGACTCGCACGAGGTGCGCTTGGGCAAACTGGACAAGGCTGAGCGCCAGATACAGAATCTTCAAAAGGAGTTAGAAGATAGCAATAATCGAGCCCGTCGCAACAATGTGAGGCTCCTCGGAATGCCGGAGGGGGTGGAAGCAGGAGATATAAGAGAATTCTTGCTCAAAACTCTTCCCTCCTTGCTGAAGATCACTTTTCACAGAGAACTGGAAATCGATCGAGCACACCGTGTTCCTGCCCACATGGCGCTCAACCGCACGACCCCCCGGCCTATTATCTTTAGCTTGCTACGATATCAACAAGTGGAACAAATTTTACATGCTGCCCGAGCGAATCATCATTTGGAATTTGAAGGTCGTAAGGTCTCCTTCTTTCCTGATTTGGCAAAGCCTACCGTTGACCGTCGGAAGAAACTCCTTGCTTTTCGCCCTCGACTTCAACAGCTACAGGCTCGCTTTGGCCTGTTGTATCCAGCGAAGCTCCGAGTGACTCTCCACAACCAAACCAGGACGTTCGAAGATCCTGATCTACTATCAACATTTTTAGACTCCCAAGAAGCAGAGCAGATGCGCTAATCCCAAATCTTGGACTCTTATCTGCCGGCTCTATCCGCCATTTTGAAGGGCCCGATGCGGCGGTCATAGCCAAGCACAGAAATAGCCTGGACTTTCTTTCTTTCTCTATATGACTTTTGTTTTTTTGGTCTCCTATCCCTTCATGATGTGTGCCTCGGTCGGATTCGGAGCACGCACAGTCCTACAGGTTATGTGTTTTTTCAATTTCGGCCTTCTCTGGGGTTTCTCCCCGCAGACACATGGTCGCCAGTAATTTTGGGGTTTTGCTTCTCCTCTACCGTACTGCGGTTTTCTTTGTTAATGTGGGGCGCTTCATTGTATTATATTAGCTTATTTTTCCTATGTCATGTGTACAGCCAGATACAGTCAGTTTGAGGGACATAGTGAAATTATGTGTGCTATCATGCTCAGAACTTTAACTTTTCTGAATGGCCTTATGTAAAATCTTATCATTCACCGTCAAAGGCATTAATGGTCCACTCAAAGGAAAGAAAATCCTTAGCTATCTTAGCCATGAGCATGTTGATTTAGTGTTTCTTCAGGAAACGCATTTAAACTCTGCTGAAACACTGAAACTCAATGCTAAGCCTCACATGGTAGCTGCCTATTCTCCCACCGTTTCCAAATGGTACGGGATAACCATTCTGGTTAAGAAGTCTTTGCATGCTACTGTACCTGATATTAGCGCTGACAAGGAGGGTAGATGGGCCCGTGTACACCTTGAGGTTGGAGATAGTGAATTCACGTGTATTTGCATTATGCCCCGAATGTGGACAACCCTGCTTACTATGCAAGTATTGCGCAGTTGGCCTTGGCCTCTGCCAATGCTCCATTAATACTTGGTGGCGATTTTACTCAAGTGTTCCCTCAATCTTTTCTTCTTAAACAAGGTGCTCGTTGGTTGGAAGATCCAGTACCGAGTAGACCTGTGTGGCTAGATATAGAAGCGGGCCTTTGCAAACCGATTCCTCTTACCTTTCTCCCTGGTATGACTCTCCCATCAGACTCCCACTATCTACCAATGCTTTTAGACACTTTAGGTGCCTTTAATACTCTTATGCAATCTTTAGACTCCCGACTCTAGTCAGTGCAACTTCAGCATCGCCTTCGGAGCACTAGAGTACTCCCGCCATCGGCATTCCCTACATAAGGTTGATTGGAGACTTTCCGATCTCTCGGTAGTTCACCGGGTGTAGCATCCAATTTTACTAAACCTTATGTAATGCTATAACTAGAGATACCCCTATAGCGCAGAAAGTATGGGAGAGAGAATTGCATGTGACTTTGACCTCGGAGCAATGGAGCCTTATCTGGAGTAGAGGGACACGGGTTCCCGATCCGCCTCACTCACTCAGACCCTCTTCTTTCTAGCCCACCGGTGTTTTTACACTTCTCACAGATTAGACAAATGGAACACTACTCAGGGCAATGGTTGCTGGACACGTCCTGCGGCCATTGGTTCATTGCCTCATGTTATGCATGAATGTCCCGCACTACAGTATTACTGGCGTCGGGTCTGGGGTCGTATTTAGTCTATCTCGCGCTCTCGGGAGCCCCTTTCTTGGAGGATGGTGGGACTTCGCCCAATTGCGGGGATCCCCTCTCTCCCAAAAATGGCTTATCTCCTTTCGAACTTTATGCTTGGCATTGCTATCTCCCTAATTAAGTAATACTGGAAAGTTAGCTCCCATCTGAGCCCCAATGAATGGTGGAATCATGCCTGTCTTTACAGTAAATATGAACAAATACCTCGTCTGTTCGCTTCCTCCGTTCAGACTCCTTCTCATTGGTCTCAATGGAAGCTGCTCAATGACTATGTACATTTTGCTAAATGCTCTCATCTGACTGTCTAACTTTGTATATATCTTTGTCCCATGATCATGCTGTATTGTAGATACTCTTTTGATCGTTTGATGTATAATCACTGTTAATTGGAAGCGCTCACATGCTGATATAATCGGGTAGAGAAGAAGCATCGGGGTGGGGGGTAATGGGTTTACTTTTCCTTATTGTATACCTGTTTTGTCTCTTTTGGTGTGTTGTTTCTTTTGTTTGTTGCAAAATGAAAATAAAAGTTTAAAAAAAAAGAAAAGCAGTGGGCAAAATGGAAAGGGGATATTTTAAGGGCTATGAAGTTTTTTGTTAGGAAAATGAGAGGGAAAGGTCATCACTTTGGTTTTCAGAAGAAGCAGCTGAAAAGAGGAAAAAGAGATAAACTACAAGAGATTGCAGACAGGGGAAGACACACAACAATATCTGGAGAACCTAAGGAAGCAAATATGCAAATAGAAGAAAAAATTACCAATAACATAAAAATAAAATATGGGGACATGACTTTTTTCAGATATGTCAGTGACAGGAGGAAGTGGAAAGACTCATTGTGAGACTCAAGGATGAAGGGAAGGAACATGTTGAGACTGGCAAGGATAAAGCTGAACTGCTTACCAAATATTTCTGTTCTATGCTCATAAAGGGCTGAAAGTAGGACCTCCAAAAACAAACACAAATAGGAATAGAAGTGAGGTACATTTCAAACAATTTTCAAAATACTGTGTTCACGAGAAGCGGATAAAGCAATGAGGCTTGATGGGATTAATCTGAGGGGAAGTGCTGGCGGCTCTGCTTCCCAACTCTTTCAGTACTTTGCAGAAGACTGGAAACAGGTTAAAAGCAGAAGTAAAGGAGAAGGTTGGGGATTACAAAAATTGGTTAGTCTGACCTTGATGGTAAGTTAACGGAAAGTCTGCTAAACGGAGGATAGTGAAATTCCTGGAATTCAATGGATTACAGGAGCCAAGGCAATATTACTGCAGTTTAACTAGAAGACTGTAGAAAAGTTTTGTCTGATGAACATATTCAACTCATTTGATTGGGCAACCAGAGAGTTGAATCAGAAGAGAATAAAGCCTTTGACAAGGTTCTGCATCATTGGTGACTTCTAAATAAAATGAACACCATTGCTATGGCTCCTAAAGTGACTGACTGAGATAGAAACTGGTTGCATGAGATGCAACAGAGGGTAGCAGTGAATGGGGTTCACTCTGACAGGGGCAATACCAGTAGTGTGTCACAGGGATTGGTCATTGTTCTACTTCTTTTTCACATTTTGTAAGTGATATTGCAAAAGGACCATCAGGAAAAGGTTTTCCCCTTTGTGAAATAATACCCAAATCTGCAATAGGGTAGACATCATAGAAGAACATGAGGAGGAATATAGCAAAGCTTGATGAATGGTTGAGAATTTGGCAGCTAAGATTTGATGCTAAAAATGCAAGGTCGTGTACTTGGGCTGCAAAAACCCAAGGGAGTGGTACAATACACGAGTGAAATACTTCTGTGCACAAATGAAGAGTGGAACCTGTGGGTGATCATAATAGATGATCTTAAAGTGGCCAAACAGATAGAAAAGGTGATAGGAAAAGCCAGAGAGAGGAATGGCCAGAAGGAAAACAGAAGTGATGGTGCCTCTATATAAGTATCTGGTAAGACCTCATTTGGACTACTGGATATAATTCTGTAACTTCATAAGAACATAAGAACATAAGATATGCCATACTGGGTCAGACCGAGGTCCATCAAGCCCAGTATCCTGTTTCCAACAGTGGCCAATCTAGGTTATACGTACCTAGCAATATCCCCAAAAGACACAGGTTCCACAATGCTTGTACTGGGTCAAGCATTGATATCCTGGGTCCCTTTTTAATAGTGGTTTATGGACCTTTCCTCCAGGAACTTGTCCAAACCTTTTTTAAACCCAGCTATACTAACAGCCCTTACTACATCCTCCGGTAACAGATTCCAGAGTTTGATTACACGTTGAGTGAAAAAATATTTTCTCTTATTTGTCTTAAATAGTTTACCCTGTAGCTTCATTGCATGTCCCCTAGTCTTTCTATACTCTGATAGCGTAAACAATTGATCCACGTTTATCCGTTCCACTCCATTCATTAATTTATAGACCTCTATCATATCTCCCCTCAGCCGTCTCTTCTCCAGGCTAAAGAGCCCTAACCTTCTTAGCCTCTCTTCATAGGAGTAGCCTTCCATCCCCTTCACCAATTTGGTGGCTCTTCTCTGTACTTTTTCTAATAACGCTATGTCCTTTTTAAGATACGGTGACCAGAATTGCACACAATATTCAAGGTGCGGTCGTACCATGGAGCGATACAGAGGCATTATAATATCCTTTGTTTTGTTCTCCATCCCTTTCCTTATGATACCTAGCATTCTATTTGCTTTCTTGGCCGCCGCTGCACACTGGGCGGAGGGTTTTAACAAATCATCCACAATGACTCCTAAATCTTTTTCCTGGGTGGTGGTTTCTAATGTGGAGCCTTGCATCGTGTAACTATAGTGTGGGTTGTTCTTTCCTAGGTGCATAACTTTGCACTTGTCCACATTAAATTTCATCTGCCATTTGGATGCCCAGTCTTCCAATTTATCCAGATCCTCCTGCAGTTTTCCACAATCCTCTTGGGTTTTAACAACTTTAAACAGTTTTGTGTCATCTGCAAATTTGATAATCTCACTAGTTATTCCCTTTTCCAGGTCATTTATGAATATGTCAAAAAGCAGCGGACCCAGTACAGATCCCTGGGGCACTCCACTATTCACCTTTTTTCCATTGGGAATATTGGCCATTTAGCCCTACCCTCTGCTTTCTATTTTTTAACCAGTTCCCGATCCACAATAGTACACTGCCTCCTATCCCATGACTTTTTAGCTTCGCCAAACGTCTCTGATGGGGGACTTTGTCAAAAGCTTTCTGAAAGTCCAGATACACTATATCAACCGACTCACCTTTGTCTACCTGTTTATGCACACCTTCAAAAAAACATATCAGATTAGTAAGACAAGATCTTCCTTGTCTAAAGCCATGTTGGCTGTCTCCCATTAGGCCATGACTATCTACATGCTGTGTAATTTTGTTCTTTATGATGGTTTCTACCATTTTCCCTGGTACTGACGTCAGGCTCACCGGTCTGTAATTTCCTGGGTCACCCCTGGAACCCTTTTTAAAAATTGGTGTTACGTTGGCGACCCTCCAATCTTCAGGTATTACAGATGATTTTAATGAAAGTTCACAGATTACCAATAGCAGGTCTGCAGTCTCATATTTCAGTTCTTTCAACACTCTGGGATGTATACCATCCGGTCCAGGTGATTTGCTACTATTCAGTTTATCAAATAGTTGTAATATATCTTCCCGGTGTAGTGATATTTCTCTCAATTCCTCTGCAGTATCACCTTTAAATACCACTTCAGTCTTGGGTAACATCCCTACATCTTCCTCAGTAAAGACCGAAGCAAAGAATTCATTCAGTCTCTCTGCTATAGCCTTGTTTCCTCTTACTGCCCTTTTTACCCCTCTATCATCTAATGGTCCAATTGACTCTCTCACAGGCCTTTTGCTACGAATGTACTTGAAAAAGTCTTTATTTCGTGTTTTTGCTTCCATAGCAAGTTTCTTCTCAAATTCCCGCTTTGCCTGTCTTATCAATGCTTTGCATTTAACTTGCCAGTGCTTGTGCTGTTTCCAGTTTTCATCATTTGGCTCTTTTTTCCATTTCCTGAAGGTTGCTGTTTTGGCAGCAACAGCCTCTCTGACCTCACCTTTAAACCATGCTGGCAGTTTTTTGGACTTTCTTCCACTTTTCTTAATGCGTGGAATACAGCTGGTCTGGGCTTCGAGGATAGTATTTTTAAATAACACCCAAGCTTGATGTAAGTCTTTAACCTTTGGAACCGCTCCTTTTAGTTTTTTCCTAACTATATTCCTCATTCTATCATAGTCTCCCTTTTGAAAGTTAAAAGGTAGTACTGTGGATGCCTTTACTATCTGTCCTCCACTAATTAAATCAAACATGATCATACTATGATCACTATTGCCAAGTGGTTCCAATACCCTTATTTCTTGCACCAGATCTGGCGTTCCACTAAGGACTAGGTCCTGTATGGCTTCCCCTCTGGTCGGTTCATGAACCAGCTGCTCCAAGAAGCAGTCATTTATTCCATCTAGAAACTTTATCTCTTTAGCTTGTCCTGCTGTGACACTGACCCAGTCGATACCAGGGTAGTTGAAATCACCCATTATTACTACTCTGTTGTGACTTTTGTTAGCTTCCTTGATTTCTTTGAGGATTTCATCATCCATTTGTTCATTCTGGCCAGGTGGTCGATAGTATACTCCCACTGCCATGACCTTCCCCTTCATAAATGGAATTTCAATCCATAGAGATTCTACAGCAAATTTTGTTCCCTGCAAAACTTTAATACTTTCTGACTCAATGCCCTCTCTAACATAGAGCGCAACCCCTCCACCAATTTGATCAGCTCTATCATTACGATATAGTTTGTATCCAGGTATCACAGTGTCCCACTGGTTATCCTCCTTCCACCATGTCTCTGAGAGTGCAATCATATCTAACCTCTCATTTAGTGCTATATATTCTAACTCTCCCATCTTATTGTTTAGACTTCTAGCATTGGCATACAAGCATTTTAGAGACTGTATTTTATTCATATTAATCTGGCTATTGGTAGGCAGGGGTAATTTGGAATCTTTATGCTCTGTCTGCTCCTTACTCAAGGGTGTTTGGGATACTATACTCCCTTTTGGAACCTCACTGCTTCTGGTAGTATCCTTCAAGGATACCTTCGTCTGAACCATGCACTCCTGGGTGACTGTCGGCTTTCCCCTATTTTCTAGTTTAAAAGCTTCTCTATCTCTTTTTTAAAGGTTAATGCCAGCAGTCTGGTCCCATAAGAATATAAACAGGATAGAGTAGATCCAGAGGGTGGCTATTAAAATAGTCACTGGTTTTCAACATAAAGCAGATAGTGACACACAAGAACTTAAATATCTGTTAGAGGAAAGGCGAGAGGGGAGATATGATAGAAACATTTAAATACCTCCAAGGTATAAAGGCACAGGAGGCAGGCATCTTTCAGCTCAAAGGAAGCTCTGGAATGATGGCAAAAGCGGGTAGACTTTTTTTTTGTTTTAACAAAAAGTGTGGTGGATGTGTGGAACAGCCTCTCAGTGGAGGTGGTGGAAGGTATCTTATTTCAAGAAAGTATGGGACCAGCACAGAGGATCTCTGAGGGAGAGCAAGAACATAAGAACATAAAATATGCCAAACTGGGTCAGACCCCAAGGTCCATCAAGGCCAGAATCCTGTTTCCAATAGTAGCCAATCTAGGTCACAAGTACCTAGCAGTTTCCCTCGAAGACAGCAGACTCCTCCCCAGCACTATATAAGATCTTGTCTAGGTGACACGTGAGGTCCGCTACCTTTGCATGTTACCAGGTGATCTTCATATCCACAAGCCACTCATCTATCTATATGCCTAATGATTGAATCACCAACTATAACGGCTGTCCTCGCTCTTCCCTCATAGGTACATGGCCTTGGAGAAACCTCCTCTGTGCAAGAGGTTTTTACATTACCTGGAGGACAGGCCCTAGCTACAGGATCACTTTCTGCCACACCATGGTAATGCGCGCCAATCACGTGATCTCTCTCCTCTATGGCAACAGGGATGCTGTCAGACTGGAGTTGGGACTTCAGTACTACATCCCTGTAGGTCTCGTCTATGCACCTCTCTGTCTTCCTTATGTCCTCCAAATCTGCTACTCTAGCCTCCAGAGATCAGACTTGTTCCCTGAGAGCAAAGAGCTCCTCGCACATAGTGCACAAGTATGACCCCTCACAAACTGGGAGAAAATCATATATAAGACACTCAATGTAAAAGACTGGAAAGCCCCCATCTCACTGCTGGGCTGCTGTCTGCGTATTAGTTTTAAGGTTGTGTTTATGTATTTAAATTGTTTATGTACGTAGATTTGCTGGGGATACTTATACTAATAAAACTATATTTAATACATTTAATGGACTTTGATCACCTCAAGATTAATTAATCTCAGGTCCTTAATGAATGTTTGATGAGGATAAACAGCTGTACCTGAGAGTGAATATGGGCACCTCCTTCCTTTAAGAGGTTTAAGAGCCTATAAAGCTATGATTATCCCAGGGGTGCGTGGGAGTGAGGAGGGAGGGAGGGAATGAAGACCTATTAAAAGTTGGCTTGCTTTTATGGTAAAAAGGCTTACCAATTTCCTGGGAAACTCACACAGCCCTTGGTTTGATAGAAGGGGTCTTTTAAATTGCCCCTTTGATTTGTCACTTGCATTTAACCCTATTCAAGACAACTTCACAGATCTTTTGCCTCCTAACTGGAAAGCCTTTTTGTAAAGGTCACTAGAAACAAGTTTATTTTTCCTACTCAGGACTATTCTGCCTGTATGCTAAGCTATGCTCTGATTTGATTTGATTTAGATAAAAAGTTCTCTAGAAACAACTTTATTTCAGTACAAGTGACTTATAAACAAATTGAGCACTCTAGGGATGGGCCCTAAAGTTACTGCTTGGTTGAGTGGGAGGCTACAAAGTGTACAAGTAAATGGAGCTCACTCTGAGGAGTGCCGCAGGGATATGTCCTTGGTCCAATTCTTTTTAACATCTTTGTTAGTGATATTGCAGAAGGGCTGTCGGGTAAGGTTTGCCTCTTTGCAGATGATACTAAAATCTGCAATAGATTAGACACCTCGGAAGTTGTAGAAAGCCTGAAAAATGGTCTAGAATTTGGCAGCTGAGATTTAATGCTAAAAAATGTAAGGTTATGCATTTGGACTGCAGCAATCCAAGGGAGTGATACAGTATAAGGGGTGCCCACAAAAGAAGAGCGGGACCTAGGCGTTATTGTATCTGATGATCTTAAAGTAGCTGAACAGGTAGATAAGGCGATAGTGAAAGGTAGAAGGATACTTGGGTGCATAGGGAGAGGAATCGCCAGCAGAAGAAAGGAGGTGATAGTGCCTCTGTATAAGTCTTTGGTGCGATCTCATTTGACGTATTGTGTGCAATTCTGGAGACCGCACCTTCCAAAAGGATATAAATAGCTTGGAGTCAGTACAGAGAGTGGCTACTAAAAAGGTTGGTGGTCTTCGTTATAAAGCATTTGAGTACAGACTTAAGAATCTTAATATGTATACTTTAGAGCAGTGGTTCCCAACCCTGTCCTTGGGTACCCGCAGGCCAATCAAGTATTCAGGATATCCACAATGAATATGCATGAGATAGATCTACATACAAGGGAAGCAGTGCATGCAGATCTATCTCATGCATATTCATTGTGGATACCCTGAAAACCTGATTGGCCTGGGGGTACCTGAGGACTGGGTTGGGCACCACTCTTTTAGAGGAAAGGCGGGATAGAGGTGATATGATTAAGATATTTAAATGCCTCTGTGGCATAAATGCAGAGGTAGTGTTCTCTTCAATCTTTTGGCAGAGGACCCAAAACTTTGCAACAGAGTGGACTACCCTGAGGGAGTGGATAACATGAGGAAAGATCTACAAAAGCTGGAAGAATGATCTAATGCTTGGCAGTTAAGATTTAATGTGAAGAAGTGCAGTGTCTTGCACTTGGGATGCAGAAATCCAAGGAAATCGTATGCGATAGGGGACGGGAGGTTGGTGTGCATGGACCAGGAGAAAGACCTTGGAGTAATTGTTTCTGAGGATCTTAAGGTGGCAAAACCATATGACATGGTGGTAACCAAAGCCAAAAGGGTGCTGGGTTGCATACAGAGAGGAATTACCAGCAGAAAGGAGGAGGTACTAATGCCACTGTACAAGTCACTGGTGAGGCCTCACTTCGAATATTGTGTTCAGTTTTGGAGACCATATCTCACAAAGAATACAAAAAGACTGGAAATGGTTCAGAGGAAGGCAACCAAAATGATTTGGAGCCTGCACCAGAAACATATAAGAAGAGATTTGAAAACCTAAATATGTATACTCTAGAGGAAAGGAGGGGCAGGGGAGATATGATACAGACTTTTAAATGCTTAAAGAGTATTAATGAACAAACAAACCTCTTCCAAAGACGGGGAAGCTGTAAAACTAGAGGGCATAACATCAAGCTGCAAGGGGGTAAACTTAAAAGCAACATCAGGAAATACTTTTTCACTGAAAGGGTGGTGGATGTTTGCAATGCCCTTCTGATGGAAGTGGTGGGGGCAAATACAGTGACAGAATTCAAAATGGCATGGGACAGACACAGTGGATCCCTTTATAGCAACAGGATAAAATCAAAATAACCTTAACTGTCTCTGCTATCTCAACAAATAGGTGTGACCTGCACGGAGCGGTGGGTACACCCCTAAACAAAATCATGGGGAGGGGTGACCTGCACGGAGTGGTGGATACACCCCTAAACAAAGTCATGGGGAGGGGTGACCTGCACGGAGCGGTGGGTACAGTCCTAACAAAGACATGGGGAGGGGTGAAATGCACAGGGCGGTGGGTACAGCCCTAACAAAGTCATGGGGAGTGGTGACCTGCACGGAGCAGTGAGTACAGCCCTAACAAAGACATGGGGAGGGGTGAACTGCACAGGGCGGTGGGTACAGTCCTAACAAAGACATGGGGAGGGGTGAACTGCACAGGGCGGTGGGTACAGCCCTAACAAAGTCATGGGGAGTGGTGACCTGCACGGAGCGGTGGGTACAGCCCTAACAAAGTCATGGGGAGGAGTGAACTGCACGGAGCGGTGGGTACAGCCCTAACAAAGTCATGGGGAGGAGTGAACTGCACGGAGCGGTGGGTACAGCCCTAACAAAGACATGGGGAGGGGTGACCTGCACGGAGCGGTGGGTACAGCCCTAACAAAGTCATGGGGAGGAGTGAACTGCACAGAGTGGTGGGTACAGCTCTAGCAAAGACATGGGGAGGGGTGACCTGCACGGAGCGGTGGGTACAGCCCTAACAAAGACATGGGGAGGGGTGACCTGCACAGAGCGGTGGGTACTCCCCTAAACAAAGACATGGGGAGGGGTGACCTGCACGGAGCAGTGGGTACAGCCCTAACAAAGACATGGGGAGAGGTGAACTGTACAGAGTGGCAGGTGCACCTGCTCTTGCCATCTTGCTGGGCAGACTAGATGGACCATGATGGTCTTTATCTGCAGTCATAGACTATGTTACTATGTTACAGCAGCTAGCTGCTGGTGCTGAACTTTAAATCTGAATATTCAATGCCGGGGCCATAAGCAGGCTCTAGTATTGAATGTCCGGGTTGCCCAGATTGCCACAAAGCTAACCCGGTTACCTTCTGTGGTGAAAGTTAGGCCAATGTTTCCTGCACCTGACTTCCGTGTGTTGCTAACCATGCAGTGGCTCAATATCGCTGCTGCCTGGTTAGCAATGGATGTCACACCGATGTTAACCAGTTAGCATTGGGGCATGTAGCAGCGACAGCACCCGCCAATATTCAGTGGCACTAACCATGTTAGTGCAGTTCAATATCCCACTGAGCAACATTTAAATGTCCTTGAATATCCCCCCACCCATGTGTGTGTATGTGTATATATAGATATATATATAGAGAGAGAGAGATGAAAAAATATTTTTATCCAAATAATCAAGTGTTAATTTAATATGATATCCAAAATGGACTGTAAAGACGTCAGACCAATATACACAGCCATAAACCACAGGGTGACAAATTGTTTCAATCATAGTTCAGAATAATCTTCCAGGTTTTCTTTTGCTGTTTTTATAATTTTATGCCATAGAAATTTTTATTTTTAAAATATCTTTAAAAACCTAACTTGTTTAGAGTGCAACTTGTAATTTCAGTAAAGCAAGTTTGTAAAACTTAATTCAGCTCAAGGTGCAGTGGCCAGATAACTCCGATCCAGAACAGTCTTTGGAGGACCTCAAATCTGTCTCCTGGGTGTCATAAGTGATGGTTTCTCATCTTCATTTGCTTCGCAGAGCCTCTTTTACTTTCTTTCGCTTACTCAAGTAGCTTTGACCTTCTCTGGACTTATAGCCTTGTCAAAGTAGTCCATGTTTTATTACAACTAGGTTTAACTATTGTAATTTCATTTTTAATGGTCGTCCTAAAAAAATATCTTAGATGCTTGCAACTGACTGCAGTATGTGCAATATACAGAAAACATTTTCCCTATACTTTATTCTTTGCACTGACTTTTCACATTTTTGTTTGCAATTTAAGGTTATTTGTCTTGCTGCTGAATCTCGGGCCAAGATATTTAAAGAATTGTCTGGCTTGTACAGCACGTCCCTTTTCTTCTGTTGTACTAGGCAGCCTGCTAGCTGAACCTTCTCAAAGGCCTTCAATTTAAGAAGTTAGTACAGAATTACTTTATAGTTTTTCTTTGGGTTTATTTTATATGATCTGTAAATTTCAACCATGTTTACTATGAATCTAGTCTATAGTATTTTGTTCCTGTTTAACATGTGGTTAAGGATGTTTAATTTAGCAGCCCTAGAGGACACAGGGTAGATGCTATTGTTGGGTAACCAACTGTAACAAATGTTTTCCCTATTTCCATACAGCTTTAAAAAGCATTTCAGAATTTATCTCAAAATTAGAAGGATGTAACTGGACATGTTTGTATCCTAAGTATGAAACCGTATTGGTGTCAGTAATAAATTGTACAGAAAAACCCATCAACTACCCATGACCATTTACACCCTGGCATGATCTCACAGTCTCATTGGCTTCGCACTGCCTTTGTGTGGAGGGGACTGTATGGGCGTGCTCTATAGCTTTCATGCACCTGCTATGAAGAGTACTCTATCCGATGAGTCCCACCTTATTTTAGGATTCATTCTTACATTCCTAAATATCGCATCCACTTTCAATTCAATCTGTCACAACCACCTACTAGCAAGACAACAGGAGACTGGAATATAGAGGGCATTACATTACTCTGATTTAAATCATACTTAACCGACTGCAAGCAACAGGTAAAAATAGGTCCCAACCTATCTAAGCCATACAAGCAACAGCAAGGAGTCCCACAAGGTTCCGCTCTATCAGCTTTATTCTTTAATCTGTATATCCAACCAATCTGCAACATAATCCAGAAACATAAAGGGCCCAATTTTTGAAAGGCATTTATTTACATGGTTTGCAGCCCGGTGTCATACTCGCATTCATAGGTTTCCTGCCCAGTTGACCACAAAGCATAGATGTTGCTAAGGAGGCTGGCGGGTGGTAATGTGTGGCTGCATTCCCCTATTGTCCATGGAGAATCCCTATTACAGGTAAGCAATGTCGCTTACTGGTCTCTTACATACATTGGGTATTAACATAGAAGAGACACTACTTGTCGTCATTTCACAAACTGACTTAAATATTAACAATATTTTATATTTAATATGATAACTGATTGGTAATCAAACCTAGTTTTGTATGATTAAAACTTGAAACCCTACCAATCAGTAGTAGTGGAATTTTGGACGATTTGTAATGCTTTAATTAGGGAGTCCATTAAACATAATATTAACAATATAATATTAACATAAATAAAACATGAACGTATAAAAGTTTGACAAACAGTCCTGTGTTTGATTTTCACCCTGGGTTCATCTTGTATGCTGTCTCAGGTTACCTCACCCCAGCCTACAGCCCCAAGTCCACAATTCCCCCATCACACGCCATAGCAGTGATGCATTGTAGTGAATCTGTGTTTGTTTGGCACTCAGGAATCAGTGGCCATGGCTATAAATCAAAAACAAAGACAAGAACTTTGAAAAGCAAGATACATATTAGGCTCTTTTTTCACTTCATTAGAAAAGGTGAAGCTTGCAGCAGAGAGAGAGAGCGACTTCGGATGAGTTTCGGCTCCTGTCTTCCATTGCCTTCCCCCAGGATCAATCTATAGCTCCAGCACAGCAGCCTCAAGCAACAATTATACCGCCATAGCATAGAAAGCAGGACATTTGAATTAAGACTATTTTTATATCAAAAAGTTTTAAAATGACACCTTACCTGCAAGGCAGAACAGGAGGGACTGCAGTGCCAGGAGTTTCCATAGCAACCTCATTCTCAGTTCCTGGGGCCAGACGCAGCCCAGGCTTCAGCGCTGCTGAATAACTTTCAAGTTTTCTCCAACTCCTGATCTGTGAAAAGAGTGTGAAGACTGCATTACTACTACACCTTAAGACCTTTTTCAGGTTTTATTTTTTTCACTATTTGATTTCTATGAAAATGTCTGATTCACAAAGTACTGGAAATTGTGCATGCTGAAGATCATTATTCAATTAAGTGCTTTATGAGTTATTTTTCAATTTTACATCCTAAATGCAGAGCTGCCAAATTACCCAGCTGCAGGAGGGAGATATTAGGCCTATTGAGGCATTATGGGACAGGCATCACCGATTTCAGTGGGTAGAATCAGGGTCTAGGACTGGTCTGAAAACATATGCTTCCTAGAACCGAGTGACTTAGCAACGGTGCAAATATAGCAGAAACTGGTCAAAAGAGACTTCACGGGAAGAGACAAATGCTCCCTGAGATATACAGCACAAAGAGCTGAACCAAACAAAGCCTCAGGGAGAAGACAGCAGAATTCCAAAGCACCCAAACAGAAGATGCCCCCAAGTGTGCTGAAAATTAGGGATACACCCCATAACTTTATAGCCAGACCTTCACAAAGCTTCTCCTAGATGTTAATGTTTCTGGTCCCTGATCCTAAATGTTTATCTGCTTAAGATGATAGAGGGTGGACCCTGTGCACATCAAATTGTGCTGGGAATTCCCTAGCTGTATTTTAGGGGGCGCTATCAAAGGTTAAAATAGAGACGCTGCCAGCAGAGCAAAGTGCTGAAGGAACTCAGGAGGGAGTTGCCTCTTGGGATGGCTGGCTAGACATGAAAAAGGAGAGAGAACTCCCCTCAGCCAGAAAGACTGAACAGAAACATAGAAACACAGAAATATGATGACAGAAAAAGACCACATGGCCTATCTAGTCTGTCCTTCCATATCAACAACTACAACAGTCCCCTTTTTACCTTTAGAGATCCTCTGTGTTTGTCCCATGCTTTTTTGAATTCAGATACTGTCCTCATCTCTACCACGTCCACTGGGAGACTATTCCACGGATCCACTACTCTTTCCGTAAAGAAATATTTCCGCATATCACTCCTGAATCTATCTCCCTTCACCCTCATCCCTTGTCCCCTCGTAGCAGAACTTGCTTTCAATTGAAAGAGGCTCTCTCCCTGAACATGTATGCCACGGAGGTATTTAAACATCTCAACCATATCACCTCTATCCCGCCTTTCCTCTAAGGTGTACATATTAAGATCCTTCAGTCTGTCCTCATATGCTTTATAATGAAGACCACTAATCATTTTAGTAGCCACCCTCTGCACCGACTCCATCCTGTTCACATCCTTTTGAAGGTGCGGTCTCCAGAATTGCACACTATACTCCAAATGAGGTCGCACCAAAGACTTATACAGAGGGCACTATCACCTCCTTTTTTCTGCTAGCCATTCCTCTCCGTATGCACCCAAGCATCCTTCTAGCTTTTGCCATCGCCTTTTCTACCTGTTTAGCTACTTTAAGATCATCAGACACAACCATTTATTTATTTAATAGTTTCTTCTATACCGCCCCTTCCAGAGATCAAGGGCGGTTTACATTGAACAGTTAACAAATTTTGTATACTAGTGTATACTTTACATGGAACATTGTATTAACTATATGGAACATGGTTTTAACTATATACAGGTAGTAATGCATAAAACATAACGGAACTTAATTACAAAAGGTTATTTACAAGAGCAGTAATAACAACAGATTGGATAAGACTTTTGTGTGTTGGGTAAAGTATGTAAGTAATGTAATGGAAGGTTTTCTTGTATTAGTCGTTTGTCCTATCTTGGGTGCTGTGGATGTGTTTCTGTGATTGTTGGGGAGAGGTTCTCTGTTGATAAGGGATTTCAAAATGGTTTATGAAAAGGTAGGTTTTAAGTTCTTTTTTGAATTGATAAAGGTCTTTTATCATGCGAATGGTTAGTGGGAGATCATTCCAGAGAGTGGGGGCAGCGAAGGAGAATGCCCTGTCACTTGTAGTTGCTTTAGTTTTTCTGATGGTTGTTTTTATGTTGAGGGAATGAATTGCGTTTTGTCTGCGCATTCTAGTTTCTGATGGGGGGTGTATTAGGGTAGTCAAATGTGAGGGAGAGATGTTATTAAGGAGTTTGAAGGTAGTTAGGAGGATTTTGTATTTTATTTGGCTACTTATAGGGAGCCAATGCAAGTCTAACAGTATTGGGGTGACATGATCTGTTATTTTAGCTTTAGTGATCATCTTGGCGCATATGTTTTGGGCTCTTTGAAGTAGGTAGATGCTTTTTAGCGGTAAACCAACTAGGAGATTATTACAATAGTCGAAGTGGGGGGTGATGAGGGTATTGACTACTGATCTAAAATCTTGTGTGTCAAGTAGGGGTCTTAGGTGTTGTATTGTCTTGAGTTTGTAGAATATCGTTTTTACTGTCTGTTTTATGTGGGGAAGCATGGTGAGGGAGTGATCTAGTATTAGTCCCAGGTACTTTACCTCCTTTTTAACAGGTATAGGTGTGTTGTTGATTGAAATTGTTGCTGGGTAATTGTAATCAGTGTCTGACTTTCTTGTTACGAACATTGCTTCTGTCTTTTTGAGGTTGATGCTTAGATGGTTGTCTTCGAGCCATGTTGTGGTCTCATTCATGCATATGAGTAGGTTGTCATATTTGGGGTTGTTAGAGTTTATGGGGATGGCAAGCATAATGTCATCCGCATATATAAAATGGTTGATTTTATGTTTTTTGAATATGTTTGTAATGGGTTGTAAGTACAGGTTGAAAAGGAGGGCGGAGAGGGCTGAGCCTTGGGGGATACCCTGACCTTGAGGGAAAGTCTCAGATGTTTCTTGACCCATTTGTACCCGTATTAATCTATGAGAGATGTATGATTTGAACCATTCAAGGACAGTTCCTCCTATTTTTAAGTTTTCTAGTCTATTGATGAGTGTGTTGTGATTGATGCTGTCAAATGCGGCAGATAGATCTATGAAGAGGAGTAGGAAACCTTGGTTATTGTCATTAGTGCCTCTGATGAGGAGGTCCATCAGGGCGATTAGGAGAGTTTCAACTCCATGGTAGGGGCGAAATCCAAACTGATGAGAGTCAAGGAGTTTGTGTTCATCAAGATGGTCCTGTAATTGGAGTTGTATGGTTTTTTCTATTATTTTGGCGATGAGTGGTATGCTAGCTATTGGTCTGTATGAGCTTGGGTCTTTTGGGTCTAGTTTGTTGTTTTTTATAATAGGGCGGATCGAGGATAGTTTTAAGGCATTGGGCATAATGCCTTGAGATAGTGATTGGTTCACTATGTATTCTATGTTTTCCGCAAGGAAGTCCTTAGTAGATTTGATCCATGATACCGGGCATGGGTCGAGTGGGGAGGTTGTGGTGTTGATCGTTGTGATAATTTTAAGCAGGTGTTTTCTTTCAACCATGTGGAAGGTTGTCCATTCATAAGTATTTTCGTTGTTTGATTTTATTATGGTTGGGGTATGAGTTTTTTTCTTTAGTTTTTCAGCAAAATGCGATGCTAGGGTTTGTATATTTATCGTGTCCTGGTTAGGTTCTGGGGTGTTTATTTTTGTTAGTGTTTTCACAATTGAGAAGAGTTCTCTTGGTCGGTTTAGAGCGAGATTTATTACTTTGGCATGGTAGTCCCTTTTTGACTTGTTGATTGCATTTTTATAGCTGTTAAGTATGTTTATGTATTTGTTTTTGTTATCATTTGATCTTGTTTTTCTCCAGATTCTTTCCTGTTTTCGTAGTTGCTTTTTTAGTAGGGCAAGGTCCTTTGTAAACCATTTTTCTGATTCTTTGATTCTCTTCTGTGTGATATGTGTAGGGGTGGCTGCTTCGTGGATTGTTTGGTTCCAATTCTCTATAACTGAGTTGATGTCCGTTAGGTTTGTAGTTAACTTGGGTAATACCTTTTCAAGGAATGTCTCGTTATCGAAGCGGGTAAAGCGTGAGTGGTGTGATGTTGTATTTGTAGCTTTTGAGGGTGTTTGTGTAAGAAGGTGTAAGGTTATCAAGTGATGATCAGACCATGGCACTTCTGTTATTATTGGGGGAGAGTATAGCTGGTGGAGGTTAAAAGGGGTGGGGAGAAAGATGAGATCTAGTGGGTTTCCTTTAGTGTGGGTGGGGGAGAGGATTATCTGGTTAAATCCCATATGCATCATGGAGTCTAGAAAGTTGTCCTTTTGAGATTGGTTTAGGGAGGGAAGGTTAAGGTCGCCTAGGATTACAAGGGGTTTGTTCCGCGATGCTGTGCAGGCAAGTTCAAGGATGGGGGAGATATTTTTTTGATCTGCTGATGGGGGTCTGTAGATTAGGGTGAATGCAAGTGTTCTATTTTCAATGTTGATGATGTCCATGCCTTCAACATTGTTTGTGTTCGTTAGAGTGTATTGTAGGTCTTTTTTAGTGAGTATCAGTGCACCACCTCCTCTTCTGATATCACGGTGGCAGTTGAATATATCATATTGTGATATTGGGAGCTGGTTTATTAACACTGTGTCTGTGGGTGTTAGCCAGGTTTCGGTGATGAAAAAGATGTCAGGTTTTTTATCCCTTATGCCATTAACAATTGGTATCTTGTTCCGTATGGAACGGATGTTTACTAGTATGAGTTTTAATTTAGTGGCTGTGTTGGGGAGGTTGATTTTGTTGTTGTGCTGTGTATGGTTTATTTGAATTATTCTGGGAGAGTGTCTGTGGGTATTGTTGTGTGAGGGCTGGTTAAATGGGCGATTGTTTACTGGGGAGCGTATTGAATTTCGGTTTTGGTTATGGATGATGGGTATGCTATGGATTTATATGTGAGTATTTGTTGTAATAGGAGAGCTATCAGTAGAAGGGTGGGGGGCAGTGTTTTTAGTTTTATGGGGGCCATTATGTGTTTTTTGTGTGAGAGTTGGATGTATGGGGGGCCTGTGTGGGGGAGGGATATTTGATGGTAGTGTAAGGTATAGTGTTAAGGCTGCAAGCAGCCGGGAAGTGTGCTGGTACAGCTTTCAGAATGCTTCCGGTCAGGTGGAGCAGGGCTGTATCTTTGAGCAGATGTTGTGCAACAGTTAACTAGAATACTTCCGTAAAGTAGAGCAGAGTGGTGTTTTTAAGCATATTATTTACAACAGTTGTATAAGATACTTAAGAGTACTATTATACTTCAGAGTATAATTTTGCAGCATCTGTATTAGATATTAGATATTTCAGATTACTATTATGCAGCAGTTGTATAGGATACTTCGGTATACTACAGATCAGGTGGAGCAGACTGGTATCTTTGAACAGCTATTTTGCAACAGCTAAATAAGATTGTTGCAATGTATCCCCTACTTTGTAACAGCGGATTATCTACTGTGGAACTGTTACTTTGTAGGTTCTACTTTGCAACATGTAGATTAATTAGGTTGACTTTGTAATAGTAAACAGTGCAGTGATGTGGTGGTGATAACTACATTACATTATATATACTACTATTATATATACTAGCCAGGCTGTTAGCATTTGCTCGGTTAATATGGTGGGAGTCAATACTTAGTCTATGTACTTGCTGTTTACTTCTCTGGTAGCTTCTGTGTTGATGGTTAGCTGTAGCTTCCGATGGTCCCGCTCTTCTTTAGTGGACAAAAGTACTTCACCCCCTATACTATATTGCTTCCTTGGATTGCTGCAGCCCAAATGCATGACCTTACATTTTTTAACATTAAATCCCAGCTGCCAAATTCTAGACCATTCTTCAAGCTTAGCTAGATCCCTCCTCATGTTATCTACACCTTCCTGGGTGTCTACTCTATTGCAGATTTTGGTATCATCCACAAAGAGGCAAACCTTACCCGACAGCCCTTCCGCTGTATCACTAACAAAGATGTTAAAAAGAATCGGACCAAGGACAGATCCCTGGGACACACCAGTGGTAACATCCTTCTCCTCAGAGTGAGCTCCATTTGCTTACTCTTTGTCGCCTCCCACCCAACTAATTTCTAACCCAAGCAGTAACTTTAGGGTCCATCCTAGGGTGCTCAGTTTGTTTATAAGTCGCCTGTGAGGAACAGTGTCAAAGGCTTTACTGAAATCTAAATACACCACATCTAGGGCTCTCCCTCGGTCCAACTCCCTGGTCACCCAGTCAAAGAAATCAATCAGATTTGTCTGACAAGACCTGCCTCTGGTGAATCCATGCTGCCTTGGATCCTGTAATCTGCTGGACTCCAGAAACCTCACTATTTTCTCTTTCAGCAGCGTTTCCAATAATTTACTCACCACCGAAGTTAAACTAACCGGCCTGTAGTTTTCAACCACATCCTTACTTCCGCTTTTGTGTAAAGGCACCACATGAGCCTCTCTCCAGTCCTTTGGCACCACTCCTGACTCCAACGAGGCATTGAAAAGGTCAGTCAGTGGAGCTGCTATGACGTCCCCAAGTTCCCTCAGTATTCTAGGGTGTATCCCATCCGGTCCCATTGCTTTGTCTACTTTAAGTTTAGCTAGTTTCTCACGAACACAGTCTTCTGAAAAGTGTTCAAGATGTCCCTCGCTTCTGTTTCTGTTTTTGTGTGTTTTCTGAGGTCCTGCTCCTGGTTCTTCATCTGTGAACACAGAACAGAAATATTTGCTAAGCAATTCCGCTTTATCCTTATCAGCTTCTACATATTCCTCCCCTGCACCCTTGAGTCTGACAATACCACTTTTGCCCTTCCTCTTCTCACTAATATATCTGAAAAATGTCTTATCCCCCCATTTTATTGCATTGGCTATTTCCTCCTCCTTTTGAATCTTTGCCTTCCTGACTACTTTGCTAGCTTCTCTAAGTTTTTCCAAATACAGATGCCTGTCTTCCTCTCTCTGTGATCTCTTGTATTTCATGAAGGCCTCCCTCTTTTTCTTCACTTTTTCAGCTACTTCTTTCGAAAACCATAGTGGTCTCCTTTTCCTTTTACCTTTATTTACCATTTTAACAAAAAGGTTGGTTGCCCTTAAAATATCCCCTTTCAGTTTTGCCCACTGTTTTTCTACATCCCCCAGCTGCTCCCATCCCACTAACGACTCCCTGAGGTATTGGCCCATCTTGGCAATGTTAGCCTTCCTAAAGTCTAAGATCCTCACCTTTGAATGGATTCTAACAGCCCTAGTCCTAATACTGAACCACACCATCTGGTGATCACTGGATGCAAAATGATCTCCCACCACAACATCAGAAACACTTTCACCATTGGTAAGCACCAAGTCCAGTATGGCTCCTTCACGTGTGGGGTCTGTTATCAATTGCTTGAATAGTTCTCCCTATAGAGAATGCAGGATCTCCTTACTTCTAGATGATACTGCAGCAGGAATGTGCCAATCAACATCTGGCATATTGAAATCCCCTATCAGTAGCACTTCCCCTTTCCTAGCAATGCTGCGTATGTCTTCAATTAACTCTCTGTCCACCTCTTCCTCTTGTGAGGGAGGTCTGTATATCACACCAATGCAAATAGATTTCTCTTTCCCTCTTTCTAGTTTAACCCACAATGCCTCCTCAGAGAAGCGGGAAGTATTAAAGAGTGTCTGAAGTGAAGAGCTACTGAAAACTGCAGGGACCTACCAGTACTTAGCCAATAGGTGTCAGCTGCACGGCTTATCTTCAGCCAGTGTCGCTATGCTCATGTAACCCCTCCTCTCAAGTCACTTCACTGGCTCCCTATCCATTTCCGCATCCATTCACTCTGTAGCTCCTTACTACCTTTCTTCTCTTATCTCACTCTATACCCCTGATCAGGAACTCCACTATCCTGGCAGATCCCTTTTATCTGTGCCCGTCTCTGCCACAGCCAACTCCAGACTTTGTTCATTCCATCTTCCTGCTCCATATGCCTGGAACAAACTTCCTGAGTCAGTGCATCGGGCTCCTTCTCTGGCCCTATTCAAGTCCAGCCTGAAGACCCACCTTTTTAAGGCAGCTTTTGGATCTCATGCTCCTCATTCTCTTGTCCACTACTTACGTGCATCTTGCCATACTCTTGTTCCCAGTTCTGCAATGTTTTTCCATCTTGATTAGATTGTAAGCTCTGATGAGCAGGAACTGTGTCTTATATACAGTGCTGCATACACCTTGTAGCGCTACGTAGTAGTAATGGAAGAGTCCAGCTGCCAGAGATGAGTGGCATCAGTACAGTGCATCCCACCTGACCTGCAGAGTCAGGATCCAAAACTCTAGCACCTAGAGAGGAGTGGCATCAGTACAGTGCATCCCACCTGACCTGCAGTGACAGGATCCAAACCTCTAGCACCTAGAGAGGAGTGGCATCAGTACAGTGCATCCCACCTGACCTGCAGTGTCAGGATCCAAACCTCCAGCACCTAGAGAGGAGTGGCATCAGTACAGTGCATCCCACCTGACCTGCAGCATCAGGATCCAAACCTCTAGCACCTAGAGAGGAGTGGCATCAGTACAGTGCATCCCACCTGACCTGCAGCGTCAGGATCCAAACCTCCAGCACCTAGAGAGGAGTGGCATCAGTACAGTGCATCCCACCTGACCTGCACTGTCAATATCCAAACCTCTAGCACCTAGAGAGGAGTGGCATCAGTACAGTGCATCCCACCTGACCTGCAGTGTCAGGATCCAAACCTCTAGCACCTAGAGAGGAGTGGCATCAGTACAGTGCATCCCACCTGACCTGCAGCATCAGGATGCAAACCTCTAGCACCTAGAGAGGAGTGGCATCAGTACAGTGCATCCCACCTGACCTGCAGCGTCAAGATGCAAACCTCTAGCACCTAGAGAGGAGTGGCATCAGTACAGTGCATCACACCTGACCTGCAGCGTCAGGATCCAAACCTCTAGCACCTAGAGAGGAGTGGCATCAGTACAGTGCATCCCACCTGACCTGCAGTGTCAGGATCCAAACCTCTAGCACCTAGAGAGGAGTGGCATCAGTACAGTGCATCCCACCTGACCTGCAGTGTCAGGATCCAAACCTCTAGCACCTAGAGAGGAGTGGCATCAGTACAGTGCATCCCACCTGACCTGCAGTGTCAGGATCCAAACCTCTAGCACCTAGAGAGGAGTGGCATCAGTACAGTGCATCCCACTTGACCTGCAGCGTCAGGATCCAAACCTCTAGCACCTAGAGAGGAGTGGCATCAGTACAGTGCATCCCACCTGACCTGCAGCATCAGGATCCAAAACTCTAGCACCTAGAGAGGAGTGGCATCAGTACAGTGCATCCCACCTGACCTGCAGTGTCAGGATCCAAACCTCTAGCACCTAGAGAGGAGTGTTAGGAAAACTTCAGATTTCTGCCACTTTCACAAGCAATGCACGTTCCCTGCTAAGAACTTTTATTTATTTTATTTATTTATTTAACTGCATTGATATACCGCTTTTCACTGGGTCAAAGCGGTTTAACAAAAAAAGGGGGGGGGGGATGACAGTAATCAGTTTACAGAGGGGGGGTGCCGTCACCGAGGGGGCCAATATTGATGATCCGAACAGATAGTAATGACTTAGACAATTGACATGAGTCTCTTAGTAGGTAGTTTTGGGGATTTGTCAGAAGGACTGGGGGTTGTCAGTGATGGATGTCTGTTTCTGGTCCAAGGTATTCATGAAACAGGATGGTTTTTAGTTGTTTCTGGAATGTGGATAGGTCACCATTGTTTCTGATTTGGCTCGGTAGGGAGTTCCAGAGGGAGGGTGTGTACAGTTCGAAATCCCTGCTGCAGGTTCGTTGATTGCATTTTGTTCGTTCATGTGGGATAGTAAGGGTGGTGTTGGTGGTCTGTCGGGCTGTTCTGTTGTGGGTGGGCTGGGGTAGTAGGGAGCGGAGGTGGGGAGTCTGCGTTTGATAGAGGGCTTTATGGATAAGCAGGGCAGATTTGTATTTAATCCTTGCTTCGAGTGGTAGTATGTGCAGTTCTCTCAGGACTGGAGTGATGTGATTGTGTTTTTTTGTTTTCTGGATGATTCTTGCAGTGGTGTTCAAGGCAGTCTGTAGTGGGTTGGTGTGGGTGGCGGGTAGTACATGATAGATTATATTGCAGTAGTCCAGGTGGGGGAGCGTCATAGCCTGCATGACTATTCTGAAGTCCTGTGAATCAATGAGTGGTCTGAGCCGTTGTATCATTTTTGCTTTGTGGAATATTGTTCTGGTAGTCTTTTTAAACTGTGGAGTAAATGTGAGTGCATGGTCTATGGTGATTCCCAAATACTTTATGTGGGGTTGAAACTGTATTTGGGTGGTTCCCAAGATGAGATGTGGTGGTGGGGTGAAGTTTGGGTCCTTGGTTACTATGAGGGCTTCAGTTTTTTGATGTTGATGGATAGATTGTTCATTTGTAGCCAGTCAGAGACCTCAATGAAGCAGTCTGACAGGTGGTCGTTTGTTGGGTTGGTGGTTGTGATTGGTCCATAGAGCAATGGAGTGGAGGAGTGGCCTAGTGGTTGGGGCAAGGTACTTCAGGCCGGAAGGTCGGGGGTTCAAATCCCACTAGAGGACAGCAACCTTGGGCCGGAAGGACTGGGGTTTCTAGTCCCACAGGTGCTCCTTGTAGTCTTGGGCAAGCCACTTAACCCTCCATAGCCCATGTTCCCTGTAAAATAGTTATCTCCAAGTTATAATGCCCTGTTCAATGTAATTTCAGTTTGTTCAATGTAAACCGCACTGATGCAGAATAGCGCGGTATATAAGAGAATGTAAATAAATAAATAAAATAAATAGAGCATTATGTCATCTGCATATATATGGTAGTTGATGTTATGATCTCTTATGATCGAGCAGAGTGGTTGCAGGTAGATATTGAAGAGCATGGCGGATAGTGTGGAGTCCTGCGGTACTCCTTGATGCTGTTGAAAGGGGGGGGGGGAATGTTGCCATGTTCGTGCGGTTCAGTTGTTGTCTATTGGTCAGGTAGGAGCGGAACCATTGTAGTACAATGTCCTTAATGCCGATTTCCTGAAGTCTGTGTAGGAGAATGCTGTGGGAGATGGTGTCACAGGCTGCGGATATGTCCAGGAAGAACATGGCATATCCAGAGTGTTTGGTTTGCATGCCTTTGATAAGGGTGTTCAGTAGAGTTGTCATGAGGGTCTCGACTCCATGGTATAGGTGGAATCTGTGTTGTTGCGGGTCCAGTATGCTGTTGCTATCTAGGTGGTCTTGGATTTGCTGTGAATTATCTTCTCTATGATTTTGGTGGTGAATGGGAGACTTGCTATTGGTCTAAAGGAGGCTGGGTCGAGTGGCTCCAGGTTGGGTTTTTCTAGGGTTGGACGGATGATGAGGATGTCTGGTATGTATCCTTGTTTGAGGGATTCATTGTCAATGTGGGTTAGGGGTGCGCTTATGTCCTCTTTGGATTTCTTTATCCACTCTGCAGGGCAGGGTTCTAGTGGAGAGGTGGCAGTGTTTAGGCAGGAGATAGTGGATTCTATTTGCTCTTTTGTGACTGTTTCGAATGTGCTCCAGTCTGTGACTTTGGTGGCATGGTAGGTTGTTGATGTTGCATTCAGTTGTGGGTTGTTTGGTTGTTGGAGCTGTTTATATTGGCGTGCTAGTTCTGGTAGAACTTCCTTCAGCGGTGCTATTTTTGTGATGTATTTTTGGGATTTAGTAAGCCAAGTTCAAATTGTTCAAATGTACATTGGTTTGCATTCCTTTCAATGGTATATAGTTAAATGTTCTCTGTAAACCAGTTCAAATAGTTGATTATAAATTTCTTTGACCAGTTAAAAAGTGGTATAAAAATCTTGCTATATAAAATAAATACATTTCCCCCATATGAGACACATATGATGCAGAATATTTAACTAAAGTACCAGATGTGATCTGTAATATGGTTGGGGGGTTGTCTTTTGTTACTCTAGATGATTTTTTAGATATGAAAAGTGAGGGGGCCCAGATATGGGCCCCGAGGAGATACGGATATGCAGTGAATACCAGAAGAAGTAACAAGAAATCTGTCACTACTTCACTTTCATTAGTCTTCTATCTTTTTGTGCCAACATGTTCAGTTCTACCAGGTTGTTTTTAATTTAATTTTCACTGCTGTGTTGTAAAATCCTTATTTTGAGGGGCATACCTACTAGAGGTGTTTTAATAGAAATGCCCTCCTGGAATGTAGAGAAGCTTTTTGAGTACTTGGAGGACACTTTGGAGTTTTCCTTGAGTCGCCTAGTGAGGCCTCAGGGCATCTTCCTACCCCTGCCTAGTAGAACCCCTTAACAGACTTTTTAATCAGTTCTTTGGATAACTTCTGAACGGTGCAAACCTTAACTCCTCTTCTTAGGAGAGATCTGGGTAACATCCTAACTGAAAAAAAAGACAACAAAAAGAAAAAACAGACAGTCTGATATTTGAATGCCATGGTTGTCATTTCTTTTTAAATGCTGGCTGTGGCATCTAAATATACCCACCTATTCAGCAGCGCTATCCAGATTATGGCAGTGCTAAATAAACGTAAAGATAATACGTTGAAACCTTCTGTCTAGTGGGCAGCAGCAGCCAAGAAAGCAAATAAGATGCTGGGAATCATAAGGAGAGTAACAGCTTTTACTACATCCTCTGGCAACAAATTCCAGAGTTTGATTATGTGTTGAGTGAAAAAATATTTTCTCAGATTAGTCTTAAATGTGCTGCATTGTAGCTTCATTGCATGTCCCCTCATCATTCTACTTTTTGAAGGAATAAACAACCAATCTACGTCTACCTGTTCCACTCCACTCATATAGAAGAACCCTAACATGAGAGACTCTTGGTGAAATTAAAAAGTCATTGGATAGGAGGCAGTGTACTATTGTGGATCACAAACTGGTTGAAAGATAGAAAGCAGAGGGTAAGCCTAAATGGCCAATTTTCCAAATGGAGAAAAGTGAATAGTGGAGTACCCCAGGGGTCTGTGCTGGGTCCGCTGCTTTTTAATATTTTCGTAAATGACCTGGAAATGGGAATAAAGAGTGAAGTAATCAAATTTGCAGATGACACAAAATTATTCAAAGTTGTTAAAACCTATGAGGATTGTGAAAAATTGCAAGAGGACCTTGATAAACTAGAAGACTGGGCATCCAAATGACAGATGAAATTTAATGTGGACAAGTGCAAAGCCATGCACCTAGGAAAGAACAACCCAAACTATGGTTACATGATGCAAGTTTCCACATTAGGAACCACCACCCAGGAAAAAGATTTAGGCATCATCGTGGATAACATGTTGAAACCCTCGGCCCAGTGTGCAGCGGCAGCCAAGAGAGCAAATAGAATGCTATGTATCATAAGGAAAGGAATGGAGAATAAAACAAAGGATATTATAATGCCTCTGTATTATTCCATGGTGTGACCACACCTTGAATATTGTGTGCAATTCTGGTCACTATCTTAAAAAGGATATAACATTATTAGAAAAGGTACAGAGAAGAGCCACCAAAATGGTAAAGGGGATAGAAGGATGTCCCTATGAGGAGAGGTTAAAAAGGTTAGGACTCTTCAACCTGGAAAAGAGACGGCTGAGGGGAGATATGATAGAGGTCTAATAAATTAATGAACGGAGTGGAACGGGTAAACGTAGATAGATTGTTTACGTTATCAGAATATAAAAAGACCAGGGGACATGCAATGAAGCTATAGAGTAACCTATTTAAGACTAATAAAAGAAAATATTTTTCCACTCAATGTATAATCAAACTCTGGAATTTGTTACTGAAGGATGTATTAAAAGCTGCAGTGTAGCTGGATTTAAAAAAGGTTTGGACAAGTTCCTGGAAGAAAGGTCCATAAACCGTTATTAAATGGTGTTAGTGTAACTGGTTTTAAAAGAGGTATGAAAAACTTCATAGAGGAAAAGTCCATTAGCCTTTATTAAAGTGAACTGGGGAAATGCATTGCTTTCCTCTGGGATAAGTAGCGGAGAATCTGTTTACCTTTTAGGAACCTGATACTTGTGATCTGCACTGGCCACTGTTGGAAACAGGACATTGGGCTTCATGGACCAGGATGGCCTATCTTATGTTTTAAGATCAGACATTGCTGTGGCTATCCGGATACCTATCCAAATAAACTTAGGCGAGCCTTTCACCTTGCTAAATGTATCCAGATAGTTATCCATTTGGCAGACTAAATACAGTTGCTGTCTGGATAATTTCTGGGAGCTTCCAGACTATACAGACTGCATTGAGGCCATCAGGAAGGATTGTCAGCATGCTAGCCAGATAGTGCTGGCTAGAGCATATTTCCAGATAATGGCTACTGTTATCGTGATATTTGCTTTTTAATATTGACCTGAGAAACCTTTATGACAAGCTGAAAGCAGATTCAAGAATAAGAGGGCAGAGGGGTGAACAGAGTCGTGCATTACCTGCTACTATTTTATTTTGAGAGGATCTAACCAATAGGCATGTGCTCTTAGGCCGAGTCCCTTCATCTCACGGCACAGAACCAGCAAGGAAGAACAAGGAAAATGAATATGTAGATCTGAAAGTCTAATACTAGTTCCACCATGAAAGGGAGAAAGCAGTGATGAATTAGAAACATGTATAATTTATTTAACATGAAAAATGCTACCCTGAAGCTTATATTGATCTTTTATGTTTGCCAATTACTTCTACATCAATGTATACAAGACAGATAATGGATCCAAGTGTATCAGAAACATGGTTCATGCTCTAGTAAGCACCAGTAATTATTATTTCAGCATTTATATAATGACCTGTACCGGGGAATTTAAAACAATGTGACCCTGCCTGAGAGAACTTACAGTCTAAGTGGGTAACTAAGGCATGGACAGATAAGATGACCTGCCCAAATTCACAACAATAGCTCCTGAAAAAAGCAGGACTTGAACGTAGCTCTCTTGGTGCCCAGTCCATTATACTAAGCATTTGGCCAGTGACTTTCAATAACTTGTATTTTGCAGTGCAAGCTAAGGCACCCAATGCTTACTTTCCGACTTCTTCCTGTCAAGGGAATTGCTGTGCTTCTGAATCCCATCACCATTCTTGCATCCACTGCCTCATCCAGAAGGGCATTATACCTCATGCTTCTGATTTTTCATTATAAGCAGAAAATCCTGATAAAATACCCCAGATAGGAAATTTAGGGTTTCCAGTTTATAACCAAAAGCCCCTGACAAATTGTTCTTCCTTGGATGCTGCAGTGATATTACCTGGCAGCTGGATATCGTCATCAGAAGGTGTTGCCACGGCAGTGAAGCTTTGCGCCTTTGATGCCACTGCTCTGTGTATGAGGAGAGGCTTAAAAGTTTGGGGTTTTTCAACTTGACAAAGAGAAGACTGAGGGGAGATATGATAGAGGTCTAGAAATTAATGAATGGTGTGGAATGAGTAAATGTTGATCGGTTGTTTACGCCATTAAAAAGTAGAAAGACTAGAGGACACACAATGAATCTACAATGCACCCATTTAAGATTAATAAGAGAAAATGGTTTTTTACGCAATGCGTTATAACTCTGGACAAAACAAATTGTGCTGTAGTGCTGGAAAATGAGACCCCCATGTCGGAAGGCACTCAACTAGCTACTGGGGTAGAGCTGAAGACTTTTCAGAGTAAAGCCAGCATTTATGATGTGGTTGGATTAAAGCCCTCGGGACGTCTGACTGCTGATGTAGTTGCACATGAAATGAGAGTCAGAAGCTGTAAAGATGTCTTACACATTCGAACATGGAATGTACGAATCATGAACCAAGGGAAGTTGGAGGTGGTCAAGAATGAAATGGAACGTGTACAACTTGATCTGTTGGGTGTCAGCAAACTGAAATGGACTGGAATCGGGCACTCTGCATCAGATGATCACATGGTCTATTATGCTGGAAATGAAAGACAAAGAAGAAATGGTGTTGCATTTATAATAAAGAAGAAACTTGCAAGAACTGTAATGAAATACAATGCAGTCAGCGAACGCTTAATCTCTATTTGTCTACGAGGAATGCCTATCAACACAACTATAATTCAAGTATATGCCCCAACAACAGTTGCAGAAGAGAATGAAATTGAAGAGTAATATGAAAAAGTACAAGCTGAAATTGACAGAACATGCAAACAGGATATCCTGACAGTCATGGGTGACTGGAACGCAAAAGTTGGCAACAAAAAAGAAGGCAAAGTAGTTGGAAAATATGGACTTGGCAACAGAAATGAAGCTGAAGAAAGACTGATATCATTCTGCAAGACCAACAATCTATTCATCTCAAACACCTTCTTCCAGCAACACAAGCGGTGACTGTACACATGGACTTCACCCAATGGATTGTATAAAAATCAAATTGACTACATCTGTGGAAGTCAACAATGGAAAAGCTCTAAAATATCAACAAAGACAAAACCTGGAGCTGACTGCGGTACAGATCATCAACTACTGGTATGCAAACTCAAGCTAAAGTTGAAAAAAGAGCAAATCACTCATGAATGCAGCAAAATATGACCTTGAGAATATACCACTGGAATTTAAAGACTGCCTGCAAAATTGATTTGCTGCTTTAGATACAAATGAGAGAGCTGCAGAAGAGTTATGGAATGACATAAAAAAGGTTGTGTTGGAAGAAAGCGAGAAGTCTCTACAAAAGGTGAAAAAGAAAAAACGGCCAAAATGGATGACGGAAGAAACTCTGAAAATTGCCCAGAAACGCAGAGAAGCTAAAGCCAAAGGAGAAAGAAAGACAATCGCAGAACTCAACAGAGATTTCCAACGTGCAGCAAGACAGGACAAGGAAAAGTACTACAATGACGCATGCAAGGAAATAGAAGCAGAAAATATTAGAGGAAGAACAAGATCAGCTTTGCTAAATCTACGAGAGTTAAAGAAAAAGTTCCAGCCTCGAATTGGAATGATACAAGATGCTCAAGGTTCTATGTTGAATGATGCTGAGAAGATCAAGAAAAGGTGGAAGGAATATACAGAGTTTTTATATGATAAAGATCAAGTGGACCAACAGCCGTTTCAACCTGTACCTTATGATCAGGAACCATTGGTGATGAAAGAAGAAGTTGAAGCAGCATTGAAAGCCTTATCAAAGAACAAAGCACCAGACATTGATAGCATTCCCATAGAAGTATTACAGCAATCTGATGCAGCTGTTACCGTACTTACAAGGCTCTGCCAAGAAATATGGAAGACAACATCATGGCCAACTGACTGGAAAAGATCTGTGTTTATACCAATACGAAAGAAAGGTGATCCAACTGACTGTGGAAATTATCGCACAATCGCTCTGATCCCACATGCCAGCAAGATTCTACTGAAGATTATTCAAAAGAGACTACAATGGCAGTTGAATCCAGTGGTGGTCCAGCAGATCTTCCTCCGCTGGGGACTTCCATCCATCGATCTCTTTGCAAGTTCACTAAACCATCAGCTGCCCAGGTTTTGCCACAGACAGCCGCATCCCATGAGGATGGCAGCAGATGCTTTTCTAATCTCTTGGTCTACGGGCCTCCTGTATGCGTTTCCTTCCACACACCCGGTGGCCCGAACTCTGTTCAAGATCCTCCGGGACAAGAACATAAGAACATAAGATGTGCCATACTGGGTCAGACCAAGGTCCATCAAGCCCAATATTCTGTTTCCAACAGTGGCCAATCTAGGTCATATGTACCTAGCAGTTTCCCCAAGAGACACAGGTTCCACAATGCTTGTACTGGGTCAAGCATTGATATCCTGGGTCCCTTCTTAATAATGGTTTATGGACCTTTCCTCCAGGAACTTGTCCAAACCTTTTTTAAACCCAACTACACTAACAGCCTTTACTACATCCTCCGGTAACAAATTCCAGAGTTTGATTACACGTTGAGTGAAAAAATATTATCTTTTATTAGTCTTAAATAGTTTACCCTGTAGCTTCATTGCATGTCCCCTAGTCTTTCTATATTCTGATAACGTAAACAATCGATCTACGTTTACACGTTCCACTCCGTTCATTAATTTATAGACTTCTATCATATCTCCCCTCAGCCGTCTCTTTTCCAGGTTAAAGAGCCCTAACCGTTTTAGCCTTTCTTCATAGAAGTAGCCTTCCATCCCCTTTACCATTTTGGTGGCTCTTCTCTGAACCTTTTCTAAAATCGCTATATCCTTTTTAAGATACGGCGACCAGAATTGCACACAATATTCAAGGTGCGGTCTCACCATGGAACGATATAGAGGCATTATAATGTCTTTTGTTTTATTTTCCATTCCTTTCCTTATAATACCTAGCATTCTATTTGCTCTCTTGGCCGCCGCTGCACACTGGGCCGAGGGTTTTAACATGGTATCCACAATGACGCCTAAATCTTTTTCCTGGGTGGTGGTTCCTAATGTGGAACCTTGCATCGTGTAACCATAGTTTGGGTTGTTCTTCCCTAGGTGCATAACCTTGCACTTGTCCACATTAAATTTCATCTGCCATTTTGATGCCCAGTCTTCCAATTTATCAAGATCCTCTTGCAATTTTCCACAATCCTCTTGGGTTTTAACAACTTTAAATAGTTTTGTGTCATCTGCAAATTTTTTAACCTCACTCGTTATTCCACTTTCCAGGTCATTTATGAATATGTCAAGGCCTCAGTGATTCTGGTAGCCCCCAGATGGCCGAGGCAGCCGTGGTTTCCACTTCTTCTACAATTGGCGGTGGGAGCTCAGTTCCCTCTGGGGCTGCAACACGATCTCCTGTCTCAAGAGTAGGGTTCCCTTCTGCACCCCAACCTCAGGTCCCTCAATCTGATGGCCTGGAGGCTGAATGGATAGTGCTAGCTCCCTTTCTTCTACCTAAGGAGGTTGAGGAGGTGGTCTTGGCCTCTAGGAGGCAGTCCACCAGAACATCCTATGCCCTCAAGTGGTGTAGGTTTACAGTATGGTGTGCTCAGCGCAATGAAGATCCTTTCTCGTGCCTTGTGCCAGTAGTACTGCAGTATCTACTTCACCTTTCAGACCTAGGCCTTAAGTCTAACTCTGTTCAGGTCCACCTCAGTGCTTTGTCAGCACACCACTCACCTGTGGAAGGGCAGTCTCTGTCGGTTCACCCCTTGGTTTCCAGATTTCTCAGAGGTCTGCTTCTACTCAAGCCTCCAGTTCGTCCACCGGCGACTGAGTGGGATTTGAACGTGGTCTTGCAGCAACTTACTCACCCACCGTTTGAGCCGATGGCTACTTGCCATTTGCGCTTCCTCTCTTGGAAAGAGCTCTTCCTGGTGTCCCTTACCTCGGCCAGACGTGAGAGTGAACTACAAGCTCTGGTTTCTGATAGACCGTACACGTGGTTCTATAGGAACAGGGTGGTCCTACGGACCCATCTCAAGTTCCTCCCAAAAGTGGTCTCCTCTTTCCACCTCAATCAGGAGGTGGTTCTTCCGACCTTTTTTCCCAGGCCACATACCAACCGGGCTGAAACAGTCTTGCATACCCTGGACTGTAAAAGGGCATTGTCCTTTTACATAGAAAGTACGCGGGAGCATCGAAGGGCTACTCAGCTCTTCGTCTCATTTGACCCTAATAGGATGGGGTTACCTGTCTCCAAGCGTACGTTGTCCACTTGGGTAGCAGATTGCATCGCCTGGGCGTACAGGGCAGCCGACCTCCCCTTGCAGGGTTGGGTTACGGCCCACCGTGTCAGGGCAAAAGCTGCATCAGTAGCTCATCTCCGCTCTGTTCCGTTGGCAGACATCTGCCAGGTCACAACTTGGTCTTCAAGCCAGACTTTTGCAGCCCATTACTGCCTGGAGAGAGAGTCCCGGCGGGACAGTGTTTGCGGCCAGGCGGTACTCCGTAATCTCTTTGAGGTTTAGGCAACTCCTACCCTCCGGCCCTTTGTGTTGGGCTACCATACGGGGTGCGTTCTTAGAGAAAATTCTTATCACGGATGCTGAGGCTCTTGAGAGGGAGTCATTTTCTCAGCTCTGGGTTCACGGTAGCCTAGAGCTGGGGAGTCCCATATGTGAGGACTGACTTCCTGCTTGGTCCTGGAGAAAGTGTTGTTACTCACCTATAACAGGTGTTCTCCAGGTGCAGCAGGAATCAGTCCTCATGACCCACCCTCCTACCCTGGAGTTGCAGTCGTATCCTTCATTTTGATTTTTGCTGTCTTTTAGCTATGGCACCCTTGGGCAGGAAGGGGACTGCGCATGCGCGCTGCATTCCCAAAGGCTTTCTTTGAAAGCTGGGGAAATGGTCCGCACGAGGGCTCCGTTGGCGCCGACGTCACCCATATGTGAGGACTGATTCCTGCTGCTCCTGGAGAAGACCTGTTACAGGTGAGTAACTACGCTTTTTGAGAACTATAGTGGCCTCCTTTTCCTTTTATATTTATTTACCTTTTTAACAAAAAGGTTTGTTGCCCTGAAAATATCCCCTTTCAGTTTTGCCCATTGCTTTTCTTCATTCTCCAGCTGTTCCCACATGCTAACGACTCCTTGAGGTATTGTCCCATCTTGACAAAGTTAGTTTTCCTAAAGTCTAAGACCCTCACTTTGGAATGGATTTTATCAGCCCTAGTCCTAATACTGAATCAACCACACTATCAGGTAATCAATGGATACAAGATGATCTCCCATATGACATCTGTGATGGCGCAGCTGAGAGAAAGCATACAAAAAGAGGGAAAAATCAGTCATTTTCCCCAGAGAAAGGAACCAAATCCAGGAGTTTAGGGGTTAAAACTCCTGGTTCAGAAAAAAACTCCCTGCAGAAAGTTTGTAGTGAAGAGACACGCCCTAGCTCCATAGTTACCAGCCCTGCTCACGAGGGATAGCTGGGGGAGTGGCTAGGAGGCAGCAAGGGAAATCACAGATATAAACGGCAGGAACTTGGAGAAAGGCATGATGGAGGCTTTGAAAGGCTAAAGAGGCTAGAGGGCCTAGAGAGCCTTGGAGAGAACCGAGGAGGGTTAGAGAACCCAGGAAGGCTAAAGAGGCTAGAGGGCCTAGAGAGCCTGGAGAGGAAGTGCATTGGGAGACGGACTGCCAGAGAAGGTGAAACTTTCATTGAGAGAGGAAGGACAAGGAGGAGTCCTAGCTCTGATTCTGGAACCGGTTGGAATAGGGCAGAAGGTCCCAGAAGGGGAGGAGGCCCTAAGAGCTCCAAAGCACTAACCAAGGAAGGAACACGGAGAGTCAGGAAAACTTCACCAGAGACCTCTTGGAGGAAGGCAAGGCCAGCCAGAGATATTGAAGTTAGCCCAGTGACCTGTAAGAGAGACAGGAGAACTCCGTTTAGAGGGAAAGCTTACCCAGGGGAAATTGTAAGCCATGTGAGTAGCAGAAAGCATTCTCCTGAAATGTATATGGAAACAGAGCTTACAGCAGAAAAGCCTGCCAGAAGCTTACTTCCTCAAACTAAGGTGAGCCGTTTAAAATCCTCTACTAATTTGCTGAAAGTTAAGAAACTTCCTAATTGTAAAAGCACTCCTCAGAAGAGAGAAGAGTCTGCATTAAGCAGAGTGTTGAAAATCCTAGAGAGGTTAAAGCACGATAGGTCTGAGATTGAATCCAATGCTTCTCTAATAGAGTCAGATGTAGAGAGCATGGAATTAGAAATCCCTGTGATAAATGAAGCAAGCTCAGACATAGAAATGGATTGCTCTCTAGCTTATAAGAAATAACTGAAAGCTAGACGGTTTCTAGATACTCTGAAAACCTAGCAGCTGCTTTCAAGAAGAGCACGGCTGAGCAGAATATGCAAATGAGGTTGCTGAGATTCTAAGCTCTGACTGTGTTTCAAGAAGAGCACGGCTGAGCAGAATATGCAAATGAGGTTGCTGAGATTCTAAGCTCTGTCTGTGTGTTTAAAGGACTGTTGGCTAAGAAGTATAGAGTTGCAATACAGCAATTAGAGAAACTAATTGATTGTGGGAAGAAGGAAACAGTCTGCAATAAGAGTTTGTACAATACTGGAGAGTTGCAAACTGTACCTGTTTGAAAGCCACGTGGGAAGCTGGTTTTGTTCTGCACAAGAGTTTCACTGCTGTTTTTGTATGAAGAAATACTTTTTGTTGATTTGATTGACAAGCTGAATATAGAAGCATTTTACTTTATTGATTACTCTGGGAAAAACACCCGCAACTTATGTTTGGTATATTGAACTATAAATAAGAAGTTCATTTGGCTGAAGAAAAAAATAATAAAAATCCTGTGAGCCTATAAACCTTCTCGGCTGAGTCATTTCAACCGCACAACTACAATTATAGGCAATCATCGAGGGAAACATATAAAAGTTCATGTCTCCAGCCCCTAGGCGACAGCCTAGCCTAAGAGGCGCGACACATTGGAAACACTTTCATCATTGGTAAGCACCAAATCCAGTGTGACCCCTTCACATGTGGGTTCTGTCACCAGTTGCTGGAATAATTCTCCCTGTAGAGAATCTAGGATCTCCTTACATCTAGATGACACTGCTGTATGTTGTTGTGCCAATCAACATCCAGCATATTGAAATCACCTATCAGTAGAACTTCTCCTTTCATGGCAATACTGCATAGGTCTTCTATTAAATCTCTGTCCATTTCTCCCTGTGAGGGAGATCGGTATATCAGACCAATGGAAATGTATTTCCGTCTTTCTACAGGCATTTATACACACTGCTTTCCAGATGTTGCCCCTTCTACCCATTTCTACAGAGATATTTAATGTTTCACTTACCTGGGGGCTGGCTTTCTTCACCCATCCCCAATGAATCTAGTTTAAAGCTCTCTTCAGTAGTTAGCCAGTCTGCTGTGGAAGACACTTCAACCCTTCTTGGACAGATGAATGCCATCTCTGTTCTGCAGCCCTTGGAACATCATCTCATGGTCCAGGAAACCAAAATGCTCTCGATGACACCATCCACGCAGCCATGCATTCAACTCCAGAATGCGAGCTTCTCTGCCTCGGCCTTTACCCTCAACAGGGACGATTAAAGAATCATTACCTATGCACCTGTTTCACCCTCTGTCCCAGAGTCATGAAGTCACTTTTGATACACTCAGAGTGATACCTAGCAGTATCATTTTTGCCAACATGGATGAGCAACATTGGATAATAGTCAGTAGGCTTGATGAGTCTTGGCAAACTCTCCATAATATCTCAGATTTTCACACCTGGCACACCTCTCTGGACATCAAGTTTGATTGGCAAATGGATGCCTCAGTATACCTCAGGAGAGAATCACCAACCACTACTATCCTTCACTTCCTTGTGGTCACTGATTCTGAAACTTTTGGGGTGCTCAAGCTCTGGTTCTTCCCTTTCCTGGAATGTTTTCACCTCCTCCACTTCCAGGACTGCATACTGATTCTTCAATTTAAGGGTTGGTGGAGATGGATTGTTGATTCTGCAGGCTCTGGTGACTCGTGTCTAATTCTCGTCATTCTGTAGCCTCCCATCTTCACCTCTTTTAGACAGCTTGGATGTTTCAAGAAGCATCTCATCAATGTATTTCTTGCTGTCTCAAGTGCTTCTCAGCCTCGCCACCTCTTCTCTGAACTCCTTCACTTGTTTCATGAGGGCTTCAGCTTGCAGGCATCCTGCATGTGGAACCAGTTCTTCAACTGGCATCGGGCTATCTGTCTGGACAGAGGCAGAAGCTTTTACAGAGGCAACAGCTTTGGCAATATGATTTTTCACAACCATCTTTCAGTTGGTGGAGCTTTGGTACCTGTTGAAGTAAACGAGAGAGACCTAGCAAAGGACCCTGTGCTTTACCGTCACCTTTTGGACTGCTTCACTGCTCTTTCCACTGCCCACCAAGGAAGAACCGGTGGGGAGAGTAGCTCTCTTCCACTGTGCCTTCTTTGTCCTTTCAGCCTTCTCCTTCACATATCCATTGTGAGACTACCAGACGCTCTGAATTCTCCTGTTTTGCCCCTGCCCTCTGGAACTATCTGTCTTCACACATCTGTTTGGATCTCTCCTTCAATAAGTTCAAAGCTCTTTTGAAAACGCATCTCTTTGAACAAGCCTTTGACCTCCAACCAACCTAGGAGCTGCACCATCCTGCGTTCTTTGTGGATATAATTTTTTGGTGGCTACTGTCCTGCAATCTTCTCTTACGGTGTTGTCCTGATATGCTAGTCTCTCTCCCTACTTCCCTCCCCTCTTGTGTCCTCCTCTTCCTTTTCTGTCCACATATTGGCATTCTTTTCCTCCTTTTTAAAATTGTTAGTTGTAAACCACTCTGCTAGTTGTAAACCACAAAGGGCAATATATCAAATTGAAATAAACAATAAACTTTCTCCTCCCATCCTTCACTATGCTGAATCTCTCCTGGTTCAGCTTTACTCCTGCTTTCCTGTTCATTTTTCCCTTCTTCTCTACTTACCCCCGGCTCTTAATTCTACTTTCTGGGATTCCCTGCTCCTCACCATTTCCGAAGCCTCTGTTCATAATCCCCATCTTTATATCTTAGGAGACTTCAATGTCCATTTTGATAACTCCTCAGGTCCCATGACAAATTGCTCCTTTCACACTTTTGTGACCTGGGTCTGGTCCCCTCAGTTCGCTTTCCCACTCACGCAGCCGGTCATACCCTTGACCAAATTGTCTACTCTCACCCTATCCCTTTTCCCCCATCCTCTCTCTCCCACTTCCCTGGACTGATCACCTTTGTGTTTTCTTCTCTTTCCAGTCCTTCTTTGTTCCAATCCCCACACTTATGCTTCATTTTCATCCATTCCCACAGGTGCCTTAACTTGGAGACTCAACTCCGATATACTGATTAAATTCCCTCCTGACACCATCCTCCAGTACAGCATTTTCTTTTCTCACCTGAGGTAATACTGAATCCTTACCATTACCTAATGCTGGTGCCACTGTGTTGCAGAGGTTCTATTTTTCATGTGAAATAATCTTAAGACCTAGTCTGCTAGGTGAGATGAGACATTAACAATCCTATGGCACTTTCACAAAGGGTGTCAGTAATTCCTCTCAGGGCATAATATCAGCAGTGGGCTTGTACAAATGAATTGCTTCCTAACCCTATTTGTGCTGATGTAAACCTGTTTCTTATCTCCCAGGTGCCATTGCACTCTATACTGTGTTTTGCAGACATTATGTAGATGCACATTGCATACGATTATTATCTCAAGTATAACACTTGTTCCCTAAGGTGTTCTTTTAAAAGGGATGACTTGCGTATCTTTTAAATGCTGCGGCTACCACTCAGGATCCCACAGCATTTTTAAATTGTTATTGATGATTTTTTGAGAAGAGCAAGCCAAGGAAATCTTAATGGTACCATTTTAACCATATTAATACCCTCTGCCCGTAAGCAATCTCACAAAATGGTAAAGGGGATGGAAGGATACTCCTATGAAGAAAGGCTAAAAAGGTTAGGGCTCTTTAACCTGGAAAAGAGATGGCTGAGGGGAGATATGATAGAAGTCTATAAATTAATGAATGGAGTGGAACGGGTAAACATAGATCGATTGTTTACCTTATCAGAATATAGAAAGACTAGGGGACATGCAATGAAGCTACAGGGTAAACTATTTAAGACTAATAAAAGAAAATATTTTTTCACTCAACGTGTAATCAAACTCAGGAATTTGTTACCGGAGGATGTAGTAAAGGCTGTTAGTGTAGCTGGGTTTAAAAAAGGTTTGGACAAGTTCCTGGAGGAAAGGTCCATAAACCATTATTAAGAAGGGACCCAGGATATCAATGCTTGACCCAGTACAAGCATTGTGGAACCTGTGTCTTTTGGGGAAACTGCTAGGTACTGTGATGCAGCAAGGGGCACACAGCCCAGGGAAAATAAGATAAAAGAGAGACTTACCTCAGGGTCAGCTTTAGAAAGCAGCACTAGGCACCATGATTCACTGCAGCAAGGGAAATTCTTGCTACGTAGCAAACAAAAGTCCCATCAGGAACACCTGAGTGAGAGTCCCCAGGTCACGTGTAGAGCTAGGGATTATTTAGGGCAGGGTTCCAGTCAGTTAGGGAGGAGAGTCAGAAGCAGGATCACCACGGGAAGCAGTAGGAGAGAGAGGAGCAGGAGGTGTGTCCCAGGTCAGCTGAGCAGAAGCCCCAGGGGATTGCTGGGAGGAAATTCTTCTCACGAGGAGTCAGGAAGTGAGTCTGTCTCCAGCTCTCGAGAAGGAAGGTTCAAGGCAAGCTGCACTAAGGGAAGACCTGCTACCAGGAATAGCTTTGGAGAGAAGCCAGGATTACCCCACTACCCCAGAGGCCAGTATTTGCCAGCTCAAGGCAGAGGTCACGGTGAGAGGGAAGTGTTGGGGGATGGGCACTCCTTGCATGACTACAGCTTAAGAAATAGAGGTAAAGTTAGGAACAAATATACTCCTGTTCAACCAGCCCGGGAGGCTAGAAGCAAAGGCTATAGAGAGCCAAGCATAAAGACAAGCCCTGCAGAGAGAAGGAAACTTCCCTATAATAACAAAGAGAAGTTTAAAGCTTATAACTGCAAAGGGCGGGGTTCTGATTACAGACATAAGAAGCAAGATGTTTCAGAGCTAATGTTCTGGGAGGCAAGCCCAGGCAGAACCAGCTACAGAGAGAGATATAGACCCAAAGGGGGAAAAGCCTCCAGTGACTGTTATAGTGAAGTGTCACAAGACGCTATAGCTGAATACCGTTCTCAAGAAGGGTCTGATACCAGCAGTGTGAGTAGTGCTGGGGAAATGATATGGGAAGACGCTGCTAGTCTGCAAGAGGATATTCCTATGGATTGCAGTGTCTGTGTTAAATGCAACCGTATGATGTAAATACTGGATGAAGAGAACTCTGTGAATATAACAGGAGAAAATACGTGTGTCACCACTTTTGTTGCTAAGCTTATCTGATTTAAAGTTTCTGTTTCCTTTGACAAAGTCCGAGCGGGACGGGGAATAAAACCCACTTTTCATTTCAAGTTGCTCTGAAAGACTTTTTATTTACAAGGCCAGAGCAATTACTTGTGCATACGCCCTAGGCAACCGCCTATATAGGGCTAAATAGGCCTCTAACCACAGGCCCCATCACAGGTTGGCGTAGTTTTATCGGATCCAGTCCAGGAAACAAGGAGCTACAGTGCAGAGCGACAACGCGGGACGAGCGGAGTTGGCACGCACGGAGGAGGATCCAGGTTCCAGGAGTGCGACAGCAAGCACCTTCTCAAAATAAGACCCTCCACCTTGCTCAGGTAACAGGTATTTGGGCACAGGTTGGGGAGGATCGCTGGTGAGAAGAGGAGGCTTGGGAGGAGAAATTTTTATCTTTTGTTATTGTGCCGCACTTGGTTTGGTGTGTTTCTGATTTGTTTCAGGAAAGGAGATGACGACGACGATGGATGCACGGGAGGTTCTCAGGTGGATGAGCAGCCAGTTCGAGAAACAGGGAGAGCTAGCTCGGCAGAACCAGGAGCAGGCCATCGCTGCCCTGGTGGAGCAACAGAAGCCCCTGACGGACTTAATGCGGACTATCCTGGAGGAGCCTAAGAAGGACGAATCACCAGCAGCCGTTCCTATCTGTGGGGTAGGCCCACAGAGCTGTGGGATTTGGACTTTAGGACAAATGCATGCTAGTGACAATTTTGATGACTTTGTGCAAACATTTGAACGAATAGCTAGTAATGCTAAGTGGCCACAAGAGCAGTTAGCCGTTAGGCTGGCCTCAGCGTTAACTGGTGAGGCTCAGGCAGCCTATAGGGCCATGCCAGCAGCTCTTGCAAGTGACTATCAAGAGGTTAAGAGAGCTGTACGGGATAGGTTGGGCTTAACCCCTACCATGTACAGACGCATGCTCAGGTCTACCCGGATTCAACCAGAGGAAACACCAAAGGCACTGTATCACAGAGTGCATGGGTTGGTTTTAAAGTGGCTTGAACCCGAGGGTAAACGAATGGAGGAAGTACTTGATCTAATTGTATTAGAGCAGTTCTTTGACGCAGTACCTGAAGAGGTTAGAACATTTCTTACTCTACAGAATTGTAGAACCTCTGCTGAAGCAGCGCACCTAACGGAAAGATTCTTTGAGGCTGAACTAATCAAAGGAGCCAGCGCTAGCAGCAGGTCAGGGTTAGACAACTCTGTAAGAAATGCTAATATGTCTTTAAGGAACAAGGTGGGTTCACAGGAATCCAGGTATATAAAAGCAGAAGGTAACAAGGTGTTAAAGTGTTTTAAGTGTGGGAAAAGTGGACACTTTAAAAGGGAATGCAGGTCTCGCACAGCACTTGTTACTGGCCAGGTTCACCACACAGCTGCAGGTTTCCGAGTGGATGTAGAGATACAGGGAGTCCCAGCTAAGGCCTTGCTTGACTCGGGGGCCGACCAAAGTATGGTCTCTCGCCGTTTTTGGGAAACCATACAGGCCCAGAGGGGTTTTCCCCCGAGTCACGCCGAAGGAGTAGCCAATATCAGGTGTATCCATGGATCTTCCACTGGTTATCCGCTGTACCAGCTGAGGATACAAGGATTAGGGGTTCGGAGAAAGATTTTGGTAGCGGTAGTCCCCAAACTACCCTTTGATTTGGTGTTAGGCCGGGACTGGCCCCCATTTGGTGAAGGCCTAAAGAAAGGCCTGGTTAAGGAAAAGGAACCCCAAGGGCAACCTAAGGAAGGAGAGGAAGAAGACCAGGTCATGGGAAAAAGCAATGATGAAGGGGAAGCCCTGGTAAATGTAATTCCCCAGCCTTTATTTGCTAAAACCCCAAGGAAAGAAATTGTCCAAAAAGCACCAATAGAGGTAGTGACACCTGGTAAAAAGGGTTTTGTATTAAAGGTCTGTAAAATGTCCCCAGACGCACAGGTCCCCCAGAAAGCAACCGCCGATGCGGCTGGCTTTGATCTTTTTAGTGCTGTGGAAGGGGTGGTACCGAAGAAAGGAAAGACTTTAATTAATACAGGCCTACAAGTCCAGCTGCCACCTGGGTGCTACGGGCGGATCGCTCCCCGATCGGGTTTAGCATCGAAGCACTTTGTCGATGTCGGAGCGGGGGTTGTGGACCCCGATTACAGGGGAGAGGTCAAAGTACTGCTGTTTAACTTTGGAGAGCAGGACTTTGAGGTCAAAAGAGGAGACCGCGTTGCACAATTTATATGTGAACGATTTGGGTCGCCAGAGGTGGAGGAGGTAACCCACCTAGTCCCTACCAGCAGGGGAGGCCAAGGATTTGGATCCACCGGACAGAGGGAGGTACAGGGTCTTACTGCCTCTGCTAAGACAAATCTAGAAGAGGATTTAGGTCCCCAAATTGCAGACTGTAAAACAGTCCCTGCACCGAAGGTTGGCCTAGGGTTGTCTTTGCAGCAACGGGGCCAGTTAGACCAGTTGTTGACACGGTTTAGGGACGTCCTTACGCCCGTCCCGGGAGAGACCAATCTGGTCGCACACGAAATTCTCACACCCCCGGGGAAAATTGTGCGACTGCGACCTTATCGCTTACCGGAGGCTCGCAAGAGCGAGATTATTGCACAAGTTCAGGAGATGCTACAACTAGGCGTGATTGAAGAGTCTAAAAGTCCCTGGTGTAGTCCAGTAGTCCTGGTACCGAAACCGGATGGCAGTCTCCGTTTCTGCATTGACTTTAGGCAGGTCAATACCATATCACTCTTCGATGCCTACCCTATGCCAAGGATCGAGGAGTTGTTGGATAGACTGGGGCAGGCACGGTATCTGACCACCCTCGACCTTACCAAGGGTTATTGGCAGATACCGTTGACCCGTGCTTCCAGACCCAAGACAGCATTCAGTACACCACTGGGTTTATTCCAGTTTAAACGCATGCCGTTCGGTCTACACGGTGCTGCGGCAACATGCCAAAGGTTGGTAGACCAAGTCCTACGGCCACACCACAGCTACGCCGTAGCATATATGGATGATATAGTCATCCACAGCACCACCTGGGCACAGCACCTTCCACGTGTAGAGGCCGTATTGAAGGCTTTGCGAGATGCTGGACTGACTCTAAATCCCGGAAAATGCCTATTTGGAGGTACCGAGGTTAGGTATCTAGGACACTTAGTGGGAAATGGGACGGTCCGACCACTACATGATAAAGTGGAAAGTGTACAGAATTTTAGGCGTCCCCTAAATAAGAAACAACTGAGAAGTTTCCTAGGCTTAATCGGATATTATAGGCGTTTTATACCTAGATTCGCGGAGGAGAGTACAGTGTTAACAAATATGTTGAGGAAAAACGCGCCTAATAATTTACAATGGACACAGGCAGCGGAGGACGCTTTCACACTTCTAAAGGGGAAGTTATGTAAGGCGCCTGTTTTATATGGGGTGGATTTTAACCGTACTTTTATCCTGCAGACGGACGCCTCGGAATCGGGGCTGGGAGCCGTCCTATCCCAGGAGTTTGAGGGTACTGAGCACCCCGTCATCTACTTGAGTAGGAAATTGACCAAGGCTGAGGGCAACTACTCAACCATTGAGAAGGAATGTTTGGCCATCAAGTGGGCCATCGAATCACTTCGCTTTTACCTTACCGGCAGACATTTCGTGCTGATTACTGATCATGCACCATTGAAATGGTTAGGTACCATGAGGAACCACAACCCTCGCCTCACCCGTTGGCACCTGGCGCTGCAGGCTTTCAATTTTACTATACACCATAGGGCGGGAAAGCTACATACTAATGCAGACGCTTTGTCGCGTATTCCGGGCTGGGAGCATGAAAGTGCACCAGCACGGAATATCTTAAGAGGGGGGATATGTGATGCAGCAAGGGGCACACAGCCCAGGGAAAATAAGATAAAAGAGAGACTTACCTCAGGGTCAGCTTTAGAAAGCAGCACTAGGCACCATGATTCACTGCAGCAAGGGAAATTCTTGCTACGTAGCAAACAAAAGTCCCATCAGGAACACCTGAGTGAGAGTCCCCAGGTCACGTGTAGAGCTAGGGATTATTTAGGGCAGGGTTCCAGTCAGTTAGGGAGGAGAGTCAGAAGCAGGATCACCACGGGAAGCAGTAGGAGAGAGAGGAGCAGGAGGTGTGTCCCAGGTCAGCTGAGCAGAAGCCCCAGGGGATTGCTGGGAGGAAATTCTTCTCACGAGGAGTCAGGAAGTGAGTCTGTCTCCAGCTCTCGAGAAGGAAGGTTCAAGGCAAGCTGCACTAAGGGAAGACCTGCTACCAGGAATAGCTTTGGAGAGAAGCCAGGATTACCCCACTACCCCAGAGGCCAGTATTTGCCAGCTCAAGGCAGAGGTTACGGTGAGAGGGAAGTGTTGGGGGATGGGCACTCCTTGCATGACTACAGCTTAAGAAATAGAGGTAAAGTTAGGAACAAATATACTCCTGTTCAACCAGCCCGGGAGGCTAGAAGCAAAGGCTATAGAGAGCCAAGCATAAAGACAAGCCCTGCAGAGAGAAGGAAACTTCCCTATAATAACAAAGAGAAGTTTAAAGCTTATAACTGCAAAGGGCGGGGTTCTGATTACAGACATAAGAAGCAAGATGTTTCAGAGCTAATGTTCTGGGAGGCAAGCCCAGGCAGAACCAGCTACAGAGAGAGATATAGACCCAAAGGGGGAAAAGCCTCCAGTGACTGTTATAGTGAAGTGTCACAAGACGCTATAGCTGAATACCGTTCTCAAGAAGGGTCTGATACCAGCAGTGTGAGTAGTGCTGGGGAAATGATATGGGAAGACGCTGCTAGTCTGCAAGAGGATATTCCTATGGATTGCAGTGTCTGTGTTAAATGCAACCGTATGATGTAAATACTGGATGAAGAGAACTCTGTGAATATAACAGGAGAAAATACGTGTGTCACCACTTTTGTTGCTAAGCTTATCTGATTTAAAGTTTCTGTTTCCTTTGACAAAGTCCGAGCGGGACGGGGAATAAAACCCACTTTTCATTTCAAGTTGCTCTGAAAGACTTTTTATTTACAAGGCCAGAGCAATTACTTGTGCATACGCCCTAGGCAACCGCCTATATAGGGCTAAATAGGCCTCTAACCACAGGCCCCATCACAGTACTTGTGACCTGGATTGGCCACTGTTGGAAACAGGATACTGGGCTTGATGGACCTTGGTCTGACCCAGTTATGGCATATCTTATGTTCTTATGTTCCCAGCTGACTTCTATTCTCTCTCTGTAGATATTCAGGTATACAACTGGCATTCTCAGCCCCAGTATGCTCTTGATCATGTAGATCCTCTTTATTCGAAATGTCCTTGGAAGAAACGTTGTTAACACTGGTATCATCCAGGACTACACCTCTTGCAATCCCATCTGCGGCGCACTGAATGCTGCTGCTGTAAGCAGCACGCTACCACTTTATTAGCTACTTTTAGGCATTGTCTATTATTCTAACCTCATCAGCTCTTCCTCTAACAGTTCCTAGACCCTATATTCTGTTTTCACTCAGCTGACCCATCCACTGCTAGTCCTGCCTCCCCCAGATTCCATACCATCCCCAGACTCATTCCCTCAGTCTTTCCTTGAAAAGACCAATAGACCATTCTGCCTTTCCTGCTTCCCCATCTCCTCTTCCTCTCACACTGGAGTTCTCAGATGCCACATCATCTCAGTCTCTTGCCCACACTTGGGGCTCGTTTAAACCCATCTATCTCTCCCTACCATCTCAAAAATTGTGTTTCTACTTCTCGCAAGACTGTCTACTCGCCTCATCTCATTCCTTCTGATTGGTTACCCCATACCTCCCTTGCCCTTCTTTCTCCTACTCTGGCAATCATCAACAATAGCTTCTTCTTCTTCTTTAATCGTTAGCTGGCATTTGGGGAGCAGGTCATCCTCTAAATCAATACATGCTGTAGGTGCTGCTGGATTCCGTGTGTTGTTCATAAGATGATTCCAGCCTTGGCGATCAGTGGCGATATTTCTGGCCTCATCGATGGTCAGTCGGTGGTTCGTTAGGATTTCCTCGATGTGTCTGAGCCACATTTTCTTTGGTGCTGCTCACTGAACCCTCCAGTGGACAGGTCACTCTTGCCAGAGAAGTTTGTAGAGTAGTCGACTGGTGTTCATTCTGCAAATGTGACCAAACCATTGCAGTCTGCATTTTTGGATTTGTTCTTCAACTGAAGGGTGATGGTCGCACCTTATCCGAATTGTCTTGTTTCAATGGCAAGCACGAAGAGAGACACCCAAAATCTGTCTCGGGTATCGCATTTGAAAGACTTCAAGCTTGTTCATGTCAGGTTTGAGCAGAATCCATGTTTCCGATCCATACTGGAGAATCAGTAGGACCAGTACTCAGAAGAGGCAAATTTTGGTCTTGGTGGAGATATTGGCTTTCTTCCAGAGGCACCATTTGAGCAAGGTGAATATCACTGTTGCCTGGTCAATCCTGCTGTGCACATCGGTGGTGGATGCCACCTTCTTCTCCTGAACCAGCAATCCCGGGTATTTGAATTCTGGGACCTGCTCGATTTGGATTCCATTGAGGTGAAACTGACCTGTGATCCATCTGTGGTCATAACTTTGGTCTTGTCCGATTGATAGGCCATCAGATTCAGTGATGCGGGCAATGTGGTAAAGGATGTTGGTGGCCTCAGAACAGCTTAGATGACACAAAATTATTCAAAGTTGTTAAAACCCAAGAGGGTTTTTTTTCTTCTGTAACTGTAGATAGTTATCTCATGTTCTATGTAAAATGGTTTGTCCAGTGTAAACCGCCACTGATCTCTGGAAGGGGCGGTATAGAAAAACTGCTTAAATAAATAAATAAATTGTGAAAAATTGCAAGAGGACCTTGATAAATTCGAAGACTGGACATTCAAATGGCAAATGAAATTTAAAGTGGACAAGTGCAAAGTTATGCACCTAGGAAAGAATAACTCAAACTATGGTTACATGATGCAAGGTTCCACATTAGGAACCACCACCCAGGAAAAAGATTTAAGCGTTGTCATAGATAATATGTTAAAACCCTCCACCTAGTGTGCAGTGGCTGCCAAAAAAAGCAAATAGAATGCTAGGAATCACAAAGAAAGGAATGGAGAATAAAACAAAGGATATTATAATGCCTCTGTATTGTTCCATGGTGCGACTGCACCTCAAATATTGTGCGCAATTCTGGTCACCATATCTTAAAAGGATATTGTGGAATTAGAAAAAGTACAGAGAACAGCCATCAAAATGGTAAAGTGGATGGAAGGATACCCCTATGAGGAGAGGCTAAAATGTTTAGATCTCTTCAACCTGGAAAAGAGACAGCTGAGGAGAGATATGATAGAGGTCTATAAATTAATAAATGGAGTGGAATGGGTAAACATAGATTGATTTTTACATCCTCAAAAAGTAGAAAGACTAGGGGACATGCAATGAAGCTACAATGTAACCCATTTAAGATTAATAAGAGAAAATATTTTTTCACTCAACGCGTAATCGAACTCTGGAATTCGTTACCGGAAGATGTATTAAAAGCTGTTAGTCTAGCTGGATTTACAAAAAAATTGGACAAGTTCCTGGAGGAAAGGTCCATAAACCATTTTTAAGGAAGACCCAGGAAATCCACAGCTTGCCCTAATACAAGCATTCTGGAACCTGTGTGTCTTTTTGGGAAACTGCCAGGTACCCGTGACCTGGATTAGCCACTGTTGGAAATAGGATACTGGGCTTGATGGACTTTGGTCTGACCCAATATGGCATTTTTTATGTTCTTATCATCCAGCATTTTCCCCCAAGCTTGAAAGAGCACCCTGATTCGCCCCATTCTCAAAACATCTTCACTAGATGCTACCAATCCGACCAACTACAGACCTGTGTCCAATTTATTATTCCTATCCAAAATCCTAGAAAAACGTTTCTCCCACCTACATAACACCAACTCCCTGTGCCACCATCGATCTGGTTCCAGGCCTGGACACATTATAGAAACTATCCTACTCTCTCTCCTCAGTGGATAAAGGTTATGTTACCCTTGCCGTTTCTAATGATCTCTCCTCCGCTTTTGATCTCGTTAGTCATTCCACTTTGCTTTCGTGCCTACTTAATATTGGATTGCAAGACACTGTTCTTCATTGGTTTGGTTCTTTTATTTCCTGTAGGTTCTTTTCTGTTCTCTCTGATGGGAGAAGGGGCTGATACATGCAAATGCTGGAGTGGTGGCTGTCAGCATAAACCCACCAGAAATTGTTTTGTGAATCATTGAGTTATATCCACCGAAATAACCACAAAAACATTTTCACAATTTGTATAGCTCAATAAACTAAAAATATAAGCCCCCAACATTTCAAAACCATAAACCTCTAGGATCAGAAAACTTAATCAAGATTAATTCTGCAGGAGGGAGAAAGGGTTCACATGAAATCAGGCTTTGAGAGCAGGAAGGAATGTGGCTTGCTGCCACTGTCACTTCATCTAGAACAGCCTCACTAATAAGTCTTATCCCCTGGATTCATGGTGTTAAAACATGCAATTATTATCTTCACATGATTATACTTATTATACAGTGTGTTTAAAAAGTATGAAACTGAAGCAGATTGAAAAGACAGAATGTGCCTATAATTGATAGCACTGCTTCGTTAGCTGCATTCCATCAGGCCTGGCTTCATTAAAATGCCCCATTAGCGAGCTGAATACTTGCTCGTAGTTGCACAAATTGACTGTGTAGATTATATGTTATTACAGCTTCCTTCCACTCACTCATTTTTCATGCAGGATCGGTGTTTGTTTAAGGGCCGTCCAGCACCAAGGAAAGCAGAACATTAGGTGGCCTCAAAGCCCCAGTTAGTAAGCCAATGTCTGTGCTTCTGACTCATTTGACAATATGAAGAATTAGAATAAGTTGACTAGACAGACAAGTAGCAATTACACAGCGCCCATCACATCCATTCTCTGTCCCAACCCACCCATTTAGCAATTACACAGCGCCCATCACATCCATTCTCTGTCCCAACCCACCCATTTAGCAATTACACAGCGCCCATCACATCCATTCTCTGTCCCAACCCACCCATTTAGCAATTACACAGCACCCATCACATCCATTCTCTGTCCCAACCCACCCATTTAGGAATTACACAGCGCCCATCACATCCATTCTCTGTCCCAACCCACCCATTTAGCAATTACACAGCGCCCATCACATCCATTCTATGTCCCAAACCACCCATTTAGCAATTACACAGCGCCCATCACATCCATTCTCTGTCCCAAACCACCCATTTAGCAATTACACAGCGCCCATCACATCCATTCTCTGTCCCAACCCACCCATTTAGCAATTACACAGCACCCATCACATCCATTCTCTGTCCCAAACCACCCATTTAGCAATTACACAGCGCCCATCACATCCATTCTCTGTCTCAACCCACCATTTAGCAATTACACAGCGCCCATCACATCCATTCTCTGTCTCAACCCACCATTTAGCAATTACACAGCGCCCATCACATCCATTCTCTGTCCCAAACCACCCATTTAGCAATTACACAGCGCCCATCACATCCATTCTCTGTCCCAACTCACCCATTTAGCAATTACACAGCGCCCATCACATCCATTCTCTGTCCCAACCCACCCATTTAGCAATTACACAGCGCCCATCACATCCATTCTCTGTCCCAAACCACCCATTTAGCAATTACACAGCGCCCATCACATCCATTCTCTGTCCCAACCCACCCATTTAGCAATTACACAGCGCCCATCACATCCATTCTCTGTCCCAACCCACCCATTTAGCAATTACACAGCGCCCATCACATCCATTCTCTGTCCCAACCCACCATTTAGCAATTACACAGCGCCCATCACATCCATTTTCTGTCCCAAACCACCCATTTAGCAATTACACTGTGCCCATCACATCCATTCTCTGTCCCAAACCACCCATTTAGCAATTACACTGCGCCCATCACATCCATTCTCTGTCCCAAACCACCCATTTAGCAATTACACTGCGCCCATCACATCCATTCTCTGTCCCAAACCACCCATTTAGCAATTACACTGCGCCCATCACATCCATTCTCTGTCCCAAACCACCCATTTAGCAATTAGTACAGAAATTAGTCGACACTGACACGGCGTACAACATGCAGCCATCGCACACTGAAACCTGTGCTAACTGTATAATGTAGTTTAATAAAAGGACCCCTTAGTCTCACCTCTCATTTATTTGTTGATTCAATTTTTTTAGATGTTCTTAGTTTTACTGGCATTTAACTTGTGGTATTAGGTGGCATTTTGACACCGCAAGATATAGGAGGTTCAATATTGGAGGGCATTTTCAGCAGCTGACCATCGCCACTTTAAACCTCAACTGGATATTCAATGCCGGGGCCATATCTGGCTACCAGCACTGAATGTCCAGACTGGACGCATTGCGATTGTGCAATCCAGTCAGTGGCAATATTGAGCCACTGGCTGGAATGCAAATCTCGCTATGTTAGGACAGCTATTCAATTGTCCAAACTTTAGCCAGATAGAGTTAACTGGAGCACAGCTCAATAGTTCTGCTGACCGGTTAACTCTCGGTGCCACCCAGCGTTTATCGTGGGGCATTCAAAACCAAGTGCGAGGGACATTGAGCAGCACTAAATGATTTAGCGCTACTGAATATCCCACTGACTGCGGTTTAACCAGTAACCAGGTCTGTTGGCTGCTTAAATCATTTTGAAAATGTCCCCCAACGTTGTGTCTTCTGATGTTGCATTATATCAGTATGTTTAACATGCAATATTTTTAAATACATATATTTGATGATAATTTAATATGTATCAAATTCTATGATGATTTTGTTCTGCCTCCAACATGTCATATGTTCTTGTAAAAGCAGAGTAGAAATGCCTGTTCGAATTAAAATGAAACAGTGGCGCATTTGAAATAATGGAGTTGACACATTAGGGAAGTATAAATCTCATTTAGAACAATCACCCCTGAAGCAATCTGATGCACTAATGTTTGCCCATTCATAAAAAGCAGTTCTTGCTCTCAATAATCCTGCCTATGGCCAGCACATGCTTTGTCTAGAAACACTTTCTGCAGGCAAGAGTTTCACACCATGTCCATCAAGGAAACCATCACCATTTTCATGAGAAATATGTTTTCCCCCTTTGACTGGCCACCTCAGCCAGAGTTTGTTCATCAACAGTTACTATAGCCTCCAACAATCAAGAAAAAGCCTCAAGTAAAAAAAAACAAAGTAAGTAGAGCTCTGTATACCACAGAGCACTCACACAAGTCCTAGAACAAGTGAGAAACTCGGACATCAGCTCACTGACATCCCATTCTGATAAAGTGTATCAGTTTAGGTGCACACCTAATGTGCATTTTTGCATATTCAAATTACTACCAAACACAGTAAGGATTTTAGAATGAAAAATGGGGGTACTTTTATAAAAGGTGCCTAGTTTTATAGAACAGGAAGGTATTTATTTGTTGGTTACTTGATAAAGGCACATGGGGGAATGTGTACTAAAATGTGCTAAAATTTCACACCTTAGCACACATTGAAAGTCAAAAATTAGCACGGTAAAAGACGTGGACCTGTGTTGTCAGGGACATGCCCAACATGTTCCCTGGCACTTACCGTGCTAGGAGTGCATTTGCGATTAATGTGCCTGCACTTACCACCGCTCACTGAAGTGCACCCACACTAGCTGCAGCACTGAGAATTAGCATGTTACTAACTCCCATGCTAGCCCTAATGTGTTGTAGTGTTGATATGGAAGGACAGACGAGATAAAAAATGACAACAGAAAAAGACCACATGGCCTATGTTTCTATCCTCTGGCAACAAATTCCAAGGTTTGATTACTCATTGAGTGAAAAAAATATTCTCTGATTAGTCTTTGTGCTATATTGTAACTTCATTGCATGTCCCCTAGTCTTCCTTCTTTTTGAAGGGGCAAACAACTAATCTACTTTTACCCATTCCACTCCATTCAATATTTTATAAACCTCCTTGTCCATCTTTCTTGTAAGCTGAAGAGCCCTAACCATATTCCTGTTCTAGCTGCTTAGTGTGCGCTAAAGAAGATGTTAAGCATTAATGCGCTTTCATAAACATGCCCCATTGGCACCTGTGTGTCTGTATGGAATACTAGTACGACTCTTTCAGAAAACTTTCATCAGAAAATTGCAGTTGCTGTGTTAGTCCACTTGGTTATGTGCAAATAAAGAACAAACAAATTATAGCTGAGACCTGCATATTGGACTAACAATATTTTGACAAGCTTTTGAGAGCTATCCTCTCTTCAGCAATTCCACTGAGTTCAGTAGTGGAAACTCATCTAGACTCTGGTCTGCCTTCATTATATGTAAAAGCCAAGTGTGGGATACAGTGACAATTTCTAGCACACAGACCCTACCTGACTTTAGGCAGTCTGCATCTGTCATTAAATTACAATGAAAGGTATAGGTGAGGGGACAGTAACCCTTTGCATGTCAGTGTTTTATGTCTGGTAATGACTGAGGGAACTAATGTCTCTATTCAGTCCTTTTTTGTCAGTTTTGAAATGTTTTATCATTATAAATGTTTTACTTTTATGTGTGTTCCTGAAGAGATTATTAAGGGAGCGGTTTTCCTTTGAGAAGTGCTCACCTACTGGGCTGATGTTCTGTAATTCTCTGTAACAGTTTATGGTGTGTGTGTGTGTGTCAATGTTAACCTCTGTCTGCAGTTTTTGACTTCTTTCTCCAATGTAGCACCTTCCTCGCATCTTTTGCACTGTATCATATATACTGTACTACATTCATAGAGGATATACAGACCTCCCTCACAAGAGGAAGAGGTGGACAGAGTTAATTGAAGACATACGCAGCATTGCTAGGAAAGGGGACGTGCTACTGATAGGGGATTTCAATATGCCAGATGTTGATTGGCACATTCCTGCTGCAGTATCATCTAGAAGTAAAGAGATCCTGGATTCTCTACAGGGAGAACTATTCAGGCAATTGGTAACAGACCCCACACGTGAAGGGGCCATACTGGACTTGGTGCTTACCAATAGTGAAAGTGTTTCTGATGTTATAGTAGGAGATCATTTTGCATCCCAAGATCACCAGATGGTGTGGTTCAGTATTAGGACTAGGGCTGTTAGAATCCATTCAAAAGTGAGGGTCTCAGACTTTAGGAAGACTAACTTTGCCAAGATGGGCCAATACGTCAGGGAGTCGTTAGCGGGATGGGAACAGCTGAAGGATTTAGAAAAACAGTGGGCAAAACTGAAAGGAGATATTTTAAGGGCAACCAACCTTTTTGTTAAAATGGTAAATAAAGGTAAAAGGAAAAGGAGACCACTATGGCTTTCGAAAGAGGTAGCTGAAAAAGTGAAGAACAAGAGAGGCCTTCATGAAATACAAGAGATCACAGAGAGAGGATGACAGGCATCTATATTTGGAAAAACTGAAAGAAGCTAGCAAAGCAGTTAGGAAAGCAAAGATTCAAAAAGAGGAAGAAATAGCCAATGCAATAAAATGGGGGGATAAGACATTTTTCAGATATGTTAGTGAGAAGAGGAAGGGAAAAAATGGTATTGTCAGACTCAAGGTTGAAGGGGAGGGATATGTAGAAGCTGATGAGGATAAAGCAGAATTGCTTAACAAATATTTCTGTTCTGTGTTCACAGATGAAGAAACAGGTGCAGGATCTCAGAAAACTTGGGGACATTCTAGCAGCTCCACTGACTAATCTTTTCAATGCCTCGTTGGAGTCGAGAGGACTGGAGAGAGGCTCATGTAGTGCCTTTACACAAAAGTAGAAGTAAGGATGTGGTTGAAAACTACCGGCTGGTTAGTTTAACTTCAATTGAGTAAATTATTGGAAATGCTGCTGAAAGAGAAAATAGTGAGGTTTCTGGAGTCCAGCGGACTACAGGATCCGAGGCAGCATGGATTCACCAGAGGCAGGTCTTGTCAGACAAATCTGATTGATTTCTTTGACTGGGTGACCAGAGAGTTGGACCGAGGGAGATCCCTAGATGTGGTGTATTTAGATTTCAGTAAAGCCTTTGACACTGTTCCTCACAGGCGACTTATAAACAAACTGAGCACCCTAGGGATGGACCCTAAAGTTACTGCTTGGGTTAGAAATTGGTTGGGTGGGAGGCGACAAAGAGTACAGATAAATGGGGCTCACTCTGAGGAGAAGGATGTTACCAGTGGTGTGCCCCAGTGATCTGTCCTTGGTCCTATTCTTTTTAACATCTTTGTTAGTGATATAGTGGAAGGGCTGTCGGGTAAGGTTTGCCTTTTTGCGGATGATACCAAAATCTGCAATAGAGTAGACACCCAGGAAGGTGTAGATAACATGAGGAGGGATCTAGCTAAGCTTGAAGAATGGTCTAGAATCTGGCAGCTGGGATTTAATGTTAAAAAATGTAAGGTCATGCATTTCGGCTGCAGCAATCCAAGGGAGCAATATAGTATAGGGGGTGAAGTACTTTTGTCCACTAAAGAAGAGCGGGACCTAGGCGTGGTTGTGTCTGATGATCTTAGTAGCTAAACAGGTAGAAAAGGCAGCAACAAAAGCTAGAAGGATGCTTGGGTGCATATGGAGAGGAATGGCTAGCAGAAAAAAGGAGGTGATAGTGCCTCTGTATAAGTCTTTGGTGCGACCTCATTTGGAGTATAGTGTGCCATTCTGGAGACCGCACCTTCAAAAGAATGTGAACAGGATGGAGTCAATGCAGAGGGTGGCTACTAAAATGGTTAGTGGTCTTCATTATAAAGCATATGAGGACAGACTTAAGGATCTTAATATGTACACTTTAGAGGAAAGGCAGGATAGAGGTGATATGATTGAGATGTTTAAATACCTCCATGGCAAAAATGTTCAGGGAGAGAGCCTCTTTCAATTGAAAGCAAGTTCTGCTACGAGGGGCATGGGATGAGAGTGAAGGGAGATAGATTCAGGAGTGATTTGTGGAAATATTTCTTTATGGAAAGAGTGGTGGATCCATGGAATAGTCTCCCAGTGGAGGTGGTGGAGATGAGGACAGTAACTGAATTCAAGCATGGGACAAACACAGAGGATCTCTAAAGGAAAAACGGAAAGTTATAGGGCCTGTGAGATGTGTTGGCATAAGTTGCACTGTGCAATGTAGCATCCTCCTCGCATCCTTTGCACTGTATCATATATACTGTACTGCATTGATAGAGGAGAAGGAATGCAAGTTTATCATCGTCCCTCCAGTCCAGTCCCGAACCTCTGGGTTTAGCACCTCCTCCAGCAGCTTGGAGACTGAGAAACATCATTCTTTTGATGACACTGGTACATATACCACAGGGACCGCCTCTTGACTCCAGTTATCTGAGTCTCCAAGCAGCTGGAAAGTGGTGAGCCTGGAGGTTCGGGGCTCACTTGAGGAACAATTAATGAAGAGTTCAGAGTAGTTAAAGTATTGTGAAAGTAGTTTTTTTTGGGAGATAGAGAGATATTAAATTGTGCAGTTTGACTAAAGTGGAGAGCTGTGCTGAGGTGCGCCCTCCCCCCTCTCTCCTCTCTCACTCCTTGTGTTCTACAACGGAGCAGAGGAGAAGGCAGGACAAGACGCTGCATCAGAGAAGAAGCAGGGTTGTAAGGGGACAGAGCTCCGGCTCCCGAACCCATGTTTTGGGTGAGGAGTCGGCAGCATGAGCTACGGAGCATTGTAATAGGCTCTCCTCAGGAACGCGCTGAGAGAACGGTGATCGCTGTAAGAGCTTCTTCTCAGCTTCTCCTCAGATCTGTTCTCTCACCCAACGCTGATGCCATTGTTTTTGGCTGAGTGCGGGGGGAGAAGGACGTGGCAACCACAAGCAGATTTGTTTGAGGTAAGAGGCCCCTGAAGCAAGCGTTAGTTTGATGGGCATGTGAGCCGCGTGTGCGGGGTGTTCGCGGCGTGCAGGCCGGGCCGCATGTCAGAAGCGCAGGAAGACAGTTAATGGGCTGTATGTTCCAGGAGGCTCGTTTTTTCCTTGGGGGATCCTCGTTTTTTTCAGTTGGCCACTTGATTCAAGGTGGAGAGACTAAGAATAGACTCCACATAACTTTAATTAAATTCTAAAAAAAAAATCTTTTTGCCTCAGCAAGAATCAACAGTGCTTCACTTGTGAAAGTTGCTGTTGGTTGGAGACACTCAGCTGGAGTTAAGTGGCTGGGTTGCAGAAGAGAGGTTAACTGCTAGGATGGGATGCCTTCTAGGTTGCAGTGTTTAGTCTGTGGTACTAGAAGAGGAGCAGTATCAGTAACAGGGGTGTGTAGAGGGTGCATCCAGGAAGCAACCTCTATGGAGCAGGCTTTGGAGATTGGCAGCGAGAGTCAAAAAGGGGCAGTTGTGGCCCTGCTGGAGTCTGTTTCTCCCACTTTACCACTTCTAGAGCCGGTAACGGGGCCTTCTTCCTCTCCGGATCTTCCTCCTTCTCCAGCACTTTTGCTGGGAGGGTTGGCGGCAATGTTTTCTCTGTATTTTGTGACTCTCCTTCAACAGGCCTTTGGTAGAGTGAAGAGAGGGCTTGTAGCTGGTCCCACGGATGGAGAACGGTTTGAAAAGCATCCTGGGACTCCCCCCCCCCCCCCGGCCTCGGGGGATACTGGACTTCCTTCTAAGAAGCCGAGGACCGTGAAGGAGCGGCCTGAGCAGTCTGTGACCTCAGAGGGGCTGCACTCGGAGGAGGTGGATCCAGATTTAGACTTAGAGGATGAGTTAAAGGAAGGAGAGCTCACGGAGCAGGAGGACCAAGCTAGAGTTGTTCGCGTTTTCCATCGTGACGAGTTGCCGGCGCTCATTACTGAAGGCTGAAGGCTCTTAATATGCCATCGGCAGGGTCGGCAGAGGATTCCACCTTAGAAGATCCATTATTGCAGGCCGTTCAGAAGACTCAAAGGGCCTTTCCGGTGCACAGAGTGGTAGGGAAATGATTCAAGAGGAATGGGACATGCCCGAGGCAAGTCTTAAAGAATACAGGGTTATGGCCCGCCTTTATCCATTAGTAGACCAGGACCAGGAGGAGTTTAGGTCTCCGAAGGTAGATGCAGCAGTCTCGGCAGTTACCAAGAAAACTACCATTCCGGTGGAAGGTAGTACTGCTCTCAAGGATACCCAAGATAGGAAGCTAGATACCTTGTTGAAACAGGTCTTTGACGTCAATGCACTATCCATACAAGTTTCTATTTGTGGAGCATGGGTGGTGAGAGCCTGTTTTCGCTGGTCTCAGCAGATTCAGGGGGAACATATGGAGGAGGCAGCTGGGGAAGCATCCAGGTTGGAATCCGGGGCTGTTTATCTAGCGGATATTCATTATGACCTTATTCATGGTTTGTCAAAAAGTATGGCATCAGTAATAGCAGCAAGACAGTATCTTTGGCTACGCAATTGGGCGGCAGATGGTTCCTCCAAAGCAAGGCTTGGTAAGCTGCCTTTTAGAGGTAAGCTACTTTTTGGAGAGGACTTAGATAAGTTGGTAAAGGATCTAGGGGAGTCCAAGGGAGAAAGGCTGCCTGAGGACAAGCAGAAGCAAGTGCGTCCGGTGACCAAGGGTCAACAACGTGAGTTTTGCCATTTCCGTTCCCCACGGTTCAGTCAATTTCAGAGAGGACGTTTTCCCTATAGGAATCAGGGGTTTTGAGGATTTCAAGGGGCGGGCAGAGGATTTGCAGCCTCTTCTTCCACGAACCTTAGAAAGTCACAATGAAGTCAGGGGGACCCAAGTAGGCCAGGTGCCTGTGGGAGGTCTTTTACGGGAGTTCTACCCTGCCTAGGTCCAAATCACGTCAGATCAGTGGGTGTTGGAGGTCATTTGGGAAGGATATGCTCTAGAGTTTCAATGCCCGGTGGTCGATTCTTAGGTTCAATCCCCATGAAAGGCACGCGTCAAGTTCGAGGCGGTGCGAGAGACCTTAGACAGGCTGCTGAGCCTCAACACAGTGGTGCCAGTATCTCCAGACCAGTACGGCTGCGGTCAGTACTTCATATACTTTGTGATACCAAAGAAGGAAGGGTCCTATCAGCCAATTCTGGATCTCAAGAGAGTAAATCGCTGTCTTCGGGTGTCTCATTTTCATAAGGAGAGTCTCATTGTTTTTTGTGGCAGTAAGAGAAGGAGGGTTTCTTACTTCTCTGGATTTGTCAGAAGCTTACCTACACATTCCAATTCGTTTGGAACATCAGATGTTTCTCAGGTTTGCAGTTCCTATGGGACATTTTCAATTCCGAGCATTACCGTTTGGTTTAGCGATGGCTCCACGGACTTTCACAAAGGTGATGGTGGCAGTAGTGGCAGCCTTGCGAAAGGAGGGTGTTTTGGTTCACCCTTATTTGGACTATTGGTTGATTCGGTCCAAGAGCGAGAGCAATGCGGCTACTGCCAGAGTGGTGGAGTTACTACAGAGTCTTGGTTGGGTAGTCAAGATGGCAAAGAGCAAGTTGAATCCATCGCAGAGCCTAGAGTATCTGGGTGCTCGATTCGATACAAGTGTAGGAAAGGTGTTTCTGCCACAGCTGCGGGCGCAAGGGTTGAGAAAGCTAATCTGCAGGTTTCTGGAAAGAACGACTCCCACGGCATGGCATTATCAACAGTTGCTAGGGACTATGGCGGAGACACTCGAGTTAGTTCCGTAGGCAAGGGTGCACATGCGACCGTTACAGAGAGCAGTGCTCAGAAGGTCGTCTCACCAAGTGGACCTGCTGTCCCAGAAACTACCCTGTCCACCGGAGACGCATCAGGCTCTTCAGTGGTGGTTGTGTCCAGGGAGTCTGGAAGAGGGAATGCCCTTGGAGTCACCTCCCTGGTTACCCCTAATGACTGACGCAAGCCTCTCAGGCTGGGGAGCACACTTCAAAGGAAGTTTTGCTCAGGGACAGTGGAACGAGCTGGAAAAGGTATGGTCAATCAACAGATTGGAGTTGAGGGCAGTAGTGCTGGCATTTCAAGCCTTTCAACCGTGTCTGCAGGGGAAGGCAATTCGAGTGTTTTCCAACAACACGACAGTGACTTACATCAACCGCCAAGGGGGCACCAGCAGTGTTTTGCTGGAAGCCGAGGCCGAGCATCTGTTCGATTGGGCCGAAGTGAATCTGGTAGCCTTGTCGGTGGCACATGTGGCAGGAGTAGACAATGTGGAGGCCAATTTTTTAAGTCATGTCAGGGTGAACCCAGGAGAGTGGGTTCTCTATCCGGAAGTGTTTGAGATGGTGGTGTGACACTGGGGGACGCCAGTAATAGATTTGATGGCGATGTTTGAGTTGGCAAAAGCCAACCGATTCTTCAACAGAAGATGGGAAAGAACGTCGGAAGGCTTAGATGCTCTCATACAGAGATGGCCGGAAGATCAACTCCTGTACGTGTTTCCACCCTGGGTGTTAATAGGTCGGGTACTACAATGAATAGAAGTTCACAAAGGACCGGTAATATTGATCGTGCCGGTTTGGCCAAGGAGGCCATGGTATGTGGATTTGATAAGGCTCTTAGTGGAGCGGCCTTGGCATCTGCCGAATCGTAGAGACCTCTTATTACAGGGTCCGCTGCGCATGCCCCAGGTGGATTGGTTCTCGCTTATGGCTTGGCTCTTGAAAGGGCGAGGCTGATAGTGAGAGGATACTCTATAGAGGTGATTTCCATCTTGTTGAAAGCGAGGCGAAAGTCTACTTCGTTGGCGTATGTTCGTATCTGACGTATTTTTGAAGCATGGTGTAAGGTCAAGGAGGTTGAAGCCTTAAGAACTTCAATTCCGGAGGTTCTGTCCTTTTTGCAGGATGATTTTGAAAAGGGCTTAGCAGCAGCGTCCTTACGAGTGCAGTTAGCAGCGCTGTCCTGTTATAGAGGAAAGATAAAAGGGGAGGCACTGGGAGCGCATCCAGATATTAAACGTTTTTTGAGGGCGGTGTCTCTTTTGAGGCTGCCATGTAGGCTGACAGTTCCGACGTGGGATCTGCATTTAGTGCTGGAAGTATTGGTATGCGAGCCTTTTGAGCCTTTGTCTAACCTGTTGATAAAAGACCTGACTCTCAAAGTGGTGTTTCTGGTAGCGATATGTTCTGCTTGAAGAATTTCAGAGTTGCAGTCTTTGTCTTGTCGAAAGTCCTTCCTGTCTTTTTATGATAAGAAGGTGGTATTGAAGCCGGTACTGTCATTTTTGCCTAAAGTAGTTTCGGTTTTTCATATAAATCAGGTGGTTTCGTTGCCCGTTTTTGATGAAGGTAGCAAAGGTACTTCCGGAGGGAAGTTGCATCTCTTCGAAGTTCGTAGGGCGTTAAAGAAATATGTCCAGAGGATGGCGGGTTTCCGCAATACGGATAGGCTGTTTGTCCAGTTTGGTGGGTCAAGGAAAGGAGAAGCAGCATCAAAAGCTTCTATTGCTAGATGGCTCAAGGATGCTATAGCGTCAACGTACATTTTGAAGGGCAAGGTAGTACCAGAAGGGCTTAGAGCTCATTCGACTAGGGCGCAGGTGGTTTTGTAGGCTGAGGGCAGTTTAGTTCCAGCTGTTGACATTTGTAAAGCAGCTACTTGTTTGTCTTTAAATTCCTTTGTCAAGCATTACCGTCTAGATGTTCAGGCAGAAAAGGGATACCTGTTTTGGATCAGCAGTGCTTCAGGCTGGTGTAGCTGGTCCCTTCCGTTGATGTTTATCACTGCTCTGTTACATCCCCAGAGGTTCGGGACTGGACTGGAGGGATGATAAGGAAGGTGAAATTAGACTTACCTGCTAATTGTTGTTCCTTGAGAAACTCCAGTCCAGTCCCGCATCCCTCCCTGGTATTTTCTTTTGGACTATAGCCTGAAGCGAAGAGTTTTTCACAAGGTATGCTGGAGGAGCAGCTGTGCTGGTCACGGTCCATAAAGGGAGGTTGATAAATGGGGATTCTGGTGGGGTCAAGATCCTCCGTAATAGGGGGACAGCGGACCTCAGCTATACATAAGGAAGTAAGTACTTTGTTTTTTCTGGTTAGTCAGTTATTGGATAAGTTAGTTTACATGTTGATTGTAATGTTTACTACTTAATTGTTGCTCCGGTGAGTCTGCTTTGTCAATAGATTACTGGAGTCAGGAGGCAGTCCCTGCGGTATATGTACTAATGTCATCAAAAGAATGACGTTTCTCAGTCTCAAAGCTGCTAGAGGAGGTGCTAAACGCAGTGGTTCGGGACTGGACTGGAGTTCCTCAAGGAACAACAATTAGCAGGTAAGTCTAATTTCACCTTATAGGGCCTGTGATACATTTTGGCATAAGTTGCACTGTGCAATGTAGCACCCTCCTCGCATCTTTTGCACTGTATCATATATACTGTACTACATTCATAGAGGAGAAGGAATGCGAGTTTTAGGGCCTGTGATACGTGTTGGCATAACTCACATTGTGCAATGTAGCCCCCTCCTCACATCTTTTGCACTGTATCATATATTCTCCAGGACTAAGCAAGAAGTCAGTCCTCACCTATGGGTGACGTCGGCGCCGACGGAGCCCCGGTGCGGAGCATTTCCCCAGCTTTCATAGAAAGCCTTTGGGAATGCAGCGCGCATGCGCGGTCCCCTTCCCCCCAAGGGTGCCATCTTGCTCAGTCTTCTTTTTTCTGCGGAGCCCGACGGATGTATATTTGTTTCACCCGAGGAAGAAGTTGATTTTTCTCTGCGTTAACCTGTTTTCTTTGGTTCGATGCTGGTTTCCCTTTCCCGCCTGGCCCGATACGTCGGTATCGAGCCCGGATCTCTTTTTCGGTTTTTGTCCTTAGTGACTAGCGTTCGCGCCATTTTTTCTTTTTTCACTGGCAGCCCTGTCTTTTGACCTTGCAGGGGCCATTTTTCCCCCGATGGCTGCCAGCGGGTTTAAAAAGTGTGATCGGTGCAAGAAACTTATGTCTCTCACCGACACACATGACTGCTGCCTCCGGTGCCTTGGACCCGATCATGACCCGATGATCTGTGGTCCGTGTGGGAAAATGTCCTCTAAGGGGTTACGGAGTCGGCAGCACCAAAAGGAAAGAATCTTCTCTGACTCCGTGTCCGGTCGGGCCCGGACCTCGTCAGAGGCCTCGACATCTCGGGACTCCGGCCCTGAGCAGCGTCGAGGCTCCTCTGAAAGGGGGTCTCCCTCGCGGGAGCATCGTAAGAAGAAAAAACACATGAGGGCGGCGTCGGTGGACGTACTTGGCTCCTCAAGGGCCAAGTCGCATAGCCCAGAGCGCCGTCCCGGGTCTTCGGAGTCGGAGAGGCCTGCAAAACAACCTCATGTGGAGATGGAGTCCCCGGGTCATGTGAGTACTGTAGTCCTCGTGGACTCGCCTCCAGGGGAGCCGATGTCAGGCCCGGCGCCTGAGTCGGGGGCTGCTGAGTCTCCTGAGCTCAGACTCAGGTTGACGGCCTTGGAGAGCAGCTTGGCTGCCTTCATGGAACAGCAGTGGGCACTGATCGCCGGTCTCACCGGTGCATCTGCCTCGACCACCGGGACATCGACGTCCAAGTCGACCCCGGAGGCCGAGCCGATCCTCGAGTCCATGCGAGCTCGAGTCGATCCTCGGCCAAGGCCCCCCTCGGCCTCCCATTCGGGACCGAGGTCGTCGATGCCAGTACCCTCGGCATTGGGGTGGATGGCATCAATGACTGCCTGACCGGAGCTGCTCGATTCCTCCTCCGAGGAGTCCGGCTGGGAGACGGAGGATGAGGAGTCGCCCGACACCTTTCGCACTCGGAGCGTTCCGTTGGACTCGCCCGAGTTCGAGCCTCGGAGAAGGTCCCCCTCGGAGGATACCTGGTTCTCGGATTTCATGCGGGACATGGCCAAGGCTTTGGCATTCCCCGCGGATCCCAAGGAGGAGCCTCGAGCCAAGGATCTCGAGGCCCTACAGTATGACTCTCCTCCGAAGGAGGCCTTTACTGTTCTGGTTCCTCCGATGCTGGAACGGTTGCTCTTCCGCATGTGGGAGGCGCCGGCCTCGATGCCGGTTTTGAGCAAGCAGGTCGATTCCATCTATCGAGTCCGCAAGAGCCCCGGGTTCCAAAAGGCACAATTACCGCACCACTCCATGGTTGTGGAATCGGCTGGGTTCTCTGCTGGTCTCTCCGAGGAACCTTTGCAGAGGTTCAATGCTCTGTCCTCGGGTATTCGTGAGTGCTCGAAGTTTATATCTCGAGCAGCCTATGATGGCTTCGAGGCTTCGGCCTGAGTAGCCGCGGCCGGCATCGGTGCACGCCGTCAGGCTTGGCTACAGTCATCGGACCTCGAGCCATGGGTGCAGGACAAGTTGGTCGATGTCCCCTGCCGAGGTGAAAACCTCTTTGGCAAGCCCATGGCTGACAAGGCTGCCGAACTCGAGACCAAGACTCTTACCCGGACAAGGCTGTCCAGAAAAACCTCTGCCCCTTCTCAGAAGAAAATGGGCTCGGGGAAAAAGACCTTTTACCCGAGGAAGTCATCTGCCTATAAACAGTATCCTCATTATCAGGCCTCTGTAGCTCCCCAACAGGGTCAGCAGGCCAAGGGGCAGGGTCATGGGCCCCGTAGGCAGAAGGCCCCCAAGCCTCCTACTCCGGCTCCTGCTCAGCAGGGAGGGGGATTTTGACTGCATTGGCATAGCCTCTCCCCCTCAGCTGGCCCCCATCAGCACTGGAGGCAGGCTGGCCCTATTCGCCCACAGGTGGTCAGCTGTCACAAGGGATACCTGGGTTCTAAGTATAGTCCAGAAGGGCTATCTCCTCCACTTCCAGCAGGTACCCCCCTCCTATTTTCCAGGGGAGCCTCCCAGACTCCCTCTGCACAGGGACTTACTCCTGCAGGAGTTGGCAGGTCTTCTAAAGGATCAGGCAGTGGAACCGGTGCCCCACCACCTGAAAGGTCACGGCTTCTATTCCAGGTACTTCCTAGTACCAAAGAGAACAGGAGGCCTCAGACCCATCCTAGACTTGCGAAACCTGAACAAGTTCCTGGAGAGGGAAAAGTTCAAGATGCTTACCCTTGGAATCCTGCTGCCCTACCTCCAGCAGGGAGATTGGCTATGCTCCTTAGATCTAAAGGATGCTTATACTCACATCCTTATTCATCCAGACCACAGACAATATCTCAGATTTGTAGTGGGAGGAAACCATTATCAGTACAGAGTACTGCCTTTTGGCCTTACATCCGCCCCCAGGGTATTCACCAAGTGCCTGGCGGTGGTAGCGGCCTACCTCAGGGTTCAGGGCCTCTTTGTCTTTCCATATCTGGATGATTGGCTCACCAGGAGTCAGTCCCGGCAAGAAGCCAATCAAGCCACCCTTTGCACTGTCGCTCTGCTCCAGCACCTGGGGTTTGTCATAAACTTCGCAAAGTCCAGTTTGCATCCCTCCCAGAACATGGAGTTCATAGGAGCTCAACTGGACACATTTCAGGCAAAGGCCTTTCTACCAGTGGACAGGGCCCACAGATTGATGGCTCTAGCCAGGCTATTCCACAGCAATTCTCTAGTCTCTGCCAGACAATTTCTGAGGCTCTTAGGCCACATGGCATCCACGGTCCATGTGACTCCAAATGCTCGTCTACACATGAGACCAGCTCAGTGGGGCCTCAGGACTCAGTGGCACCAGGCCACAGGAACCCTCGCAGACAAAGTGAGGGTGTCCAGCCTACTACAGTCTTCTCTGCAATGGTGGCTTCATCTTCCGAATCTACTGCAAGGGGTGCCTTTTCAGGCACCTCCACACTCTCAGGTGCTGACAACCGATGCTTCTCTTCAAGGTTGGGGTATGCATTGCCAAGGGGCATGTACTCAAGGCCTGTGGACTCCTTGGGAGGCCGCACAGCAGATCAATCTCTTAGAACTGAGAGCTATCCGCTTAGCCCTGAGAACTTTCTCTCATCTCATCTCTCACCAGTCCGTCTTATTTCAGACAGACAATCAAGTGGCTATGTTCTATGTAAACAAACAAGGGGGCACAGGGTCCCACCTTCTATGTCAGGAAGCGCAGAAACTGTGCTCCTGGGCAGTCAATCATGGCATTCTTCTCAAAGCAGTCTACCTCCCAGGTCAGGAGAATTACCTGGCGGACAGATTGAGCAGGATTCTGCAGCAGCATGAATGGCAGTTGAACTCTTTAGTGGTTCAACAGATCTTCCTGAGATGGGGTCTTCCAACCATAGATCTCTTTGCCAGTCCTCTGAACCGTCAACTTCCCAGGTTCTGCTCCAGACAACCGCATCCTCTCAGAGTAGCAGCGGATGCGTTTCTCATTCCATGGTCTACAGGCCTCCTATATGCGTTTCCTCCCATATATGATCAATGGAAGGAGCGGTATATAAAAAATCTGTTAATTAAATTAAATTAATTAAATGCCTCTAGTGTCCAAGACACTATTCAAGGTGATCCGGGACAAGGCCTCAGTGATTCTGGTGGCCCCCAGGTGGCCAAGGCAACCCTGGTTCCCACTACTGTTGCAACTAGCGGTGGACACTCCTCTTCCTCTGGGGATGCAACCCGATCTCCTGTCTCCTGTCTCTCTTACACCCCAATCTCCAGTCCCTCAACATGATGGCCTGGCTGCTGAAAGGATAGTCCTAGCGCCTTTACTACTGCCTAGGGAAGTGGAGGACGTAGTCTTGGCCTCTAGGAGGCAGTCCACCAGAAAGTCTTATGCCCTTTAGTGGCATAGATTTTCTGCCTGGTGTACTCAACACAATGAGAATCCCTTCTCATGCCTGGTACCAGTGGTGCTGCAGTATTTGCTTTACCTGTCCAACCTAGGCCTTAAGTCCAATTCTGTTAGAGTTCATCTTAGTGCTCTTTCAGCACACCACTCACAGGTGGAGGGTCAGTCTCTCTCCAGTCATCCTTTGGTGGCCCGATTCCTCAGAGGCCTGCTTTTGCTTAAGTCTCCAGTGCGTCCAACTGCCCCTGAATGGGATTTAAATGTGGTCTTGCAATGACTTACTTGCCCACCATTTGAACCTATGGCTACTTGCCCTATGCGTTTTCTGTCTTGGAAAACGCTCTTTCTGGTAGCCCTTACCTCAGCTAGGCGAGTGAGTGAGCTTCATGCCCTAGTTTCAGAAGCACCTTATACTAGGTTCTATAAGAACAGGGTAGTCTTACGGACTCACCCTAAGTTCCTTCCAAAGGTTGTCTCCTCCTTCCACCTCAATCAGGAGGAGGTTCTTCCAACTTTCTTTCCCAGGCCTCATGCTAGCCGGGCTGAGATGGTCCTGCATACCCTGGACTGTAGGAGGGCGTTGTCCTTCTACCTTGACTGTACGCGGGAGCACTGGAGGGCAGTTCAGCTCTTCGTCTCTTATGACCCCAATAAGTTGGGGTTGGCTGTCTCCAAGCATACTTTGTCCATATGGGTAGCTGACTGCATCACCTGGGCTTACAGGGCAGCCGGCCTCTTGTTGCAGGGTCGAGTTACGGCTCACTGTGTCAGGGCGAAGGCTGCGTCAGTGGCTCATCTCCACTCTGTTCTGTTGGCAGTCATCTGCCGGGCCGCTACTTGGTCTTCAAGCCAGACTTTTGCGGCCCACTACTGCCTTGAGAGGGAGTCCCACAGGGACAGTGCTTTCGGGCAAGCGGTACTCCATAATCTCTTTGAGGTCTAGGCAACTCCTACCCTCCGGCCCTGGTGTTGGGCTACCTGTCGGGGGCGTTATCAGAGAAGATTCTGTTCTTGCATGCTGAGGCTCTAGAGGGAGCTCATTTTTCAGTTTGGGGCCTCTGGTAGCCCTAAGCTAGGGAGTCCCATATATGAGGACTGACTTCCTGCTTGGTCCTGGAGAAAGAGTAGTTACTCACCTGTAACAGGTGTTCTCCAGGAGCAGCAGGAATCAGTCCTCACAACCCTCCCTCCTCCCCTTGGAGTTGCAGTCATATGGTTTATTTTTGCTATTTTTGCTGTCTTTTAGCTATTTCATCAGACTGAGCAAGATGGCACCCTTGGGCGGGAAGGGGACCGCGCATGCTTGCTGCATTCCCAAAGGCTTTCTATGAAAGCTGGGGAAATACTCCGCACGGGGGCTCCGTCGGTGCCAACGTCACCCATATGTGAGGACTGATTCCTGCTGCTCCTGGAGAACACCTATTACAGGTGAGTAACTACTCTTACTGTACTACATTCATAGAGGAGAAGGAATGCGAGTTATAGGGCCTGTGATATGTGTTGGCGTAACTTGTATTGTGCATTTTTGCAGGGTTTTGTGCCATTTTCTTCCATTTGGGATTTTCTTTGGAGTTTACTCCTTACAAGTTTTTGTTTCAAGTTGGGAGGTTGAGGAAGGTTAGAATCAGATGGGTGGGGAAGATTTCTTTTACTAAGTTATCCTCCAGAAATAGGAGTTGGAGGCTTTTGATAATTTTCCTTAGGCTTTCTAGTTCTGGGTTATAAGTTACCACAAGTGGTACATGTTCCATGTTTTTTTCTCTCCTTGTATTGCAGTGGCCTAATGGTTGGAGCAAGTTACCGCAGGCTGGAGGGCCTAGGGTTCAAATCCCACTAGAGGACAGCTCCCTTGGGCTGGAAGGACTGAGGTTTCTAGTCCCACAGGTGCTCCTGGTGGCCTTGGGTAAGCCACTTAACCCTCCATTGCCTCAGGTACAAAAACAGAGATTGTGAGCCCTTCAGAGACAAGGGAAATATCTATACAGTATCTGAATGTACACTGCTTTGACTTGTAGAAAAGCGGTATATAAACCTAGTGAAATAAAAGAACATAAGATATGCCATACTGGGTCAGACCAAGGCCCATGAAGCCTTGCATTCTGTTTCCACCCGTGGTCAATCTAGGTCATAAGTATCTGTCAGGTTCCATGCTGCTTATCCTGGGGTAGCAGTGGATTTCCCTAGTCCTCCTTAATAATGGTTCATGAACGTTTCCTCCAGGAACCTGTCTAAACCTTTTACCACATCCTTTGGTAACGAATTCCAGAGTTTGATTATGCATTGAGTGAAAAAATATTTTTTCTTATTAGTCTTAAATGGGTTACATTGTAGCTTCATTGTGTGTCCCCAGGGCCGGCCCATCCATTGAGTGACAATGTTTTTTGCACAGGGCTCCGCACAAAGAACATTCCACTTTAAAAGTAAATTAAAAAAAAAAAAAGATGGCTGCTGCCACCACCGCAGCAGCGGCAGAATCGAGTGTCCCGCGGGAGCCCCCCCTGCTTGCCTCAGTTCCTCTCTGCTTCGGCTTTCAGAGCCACAAAGGGAGAGCTTCTCCCTCGTGACTCTGTTAAGCCCACCAGGGCAGATGGGAAATTCCCCATAAGCCCCAGCAGGCTTAACAGAGCTGTGAGGGAGAAACTCTCCCTTTGCAGCCCTAAACAGAAGCGGAGAGGGATTGAGGCAAGCAAGCAAGCAGGCAGGCAGGGAGGGAGGGAGGGAGTGCTCTGCCAGGCAGGAGGGACCCCGCGGGACACTCGATGCTGCTGCTGTGGCGGCGGCGGCGGCAGCAGCCAGCTTTTTTTTTAAGTTTTAATTTTCCCTGGGCTGATGGAAGGAAGGTGGGTTAGGACTGGTAATGGGCTGGAGGGGGGTTTAGGACTTGAGGTGGGCTGATGGGGGGGGGGGGTTAGGACTGGTAATGGGCTATGGGGGGCTAGGATTGGAAATGGGCTGATGGGGGGATAGGACTTGAGGTGGGCTGATGGGGTTAAGACTGGTAATGTGCTGTGGGCTGATGGGGGGTTTAGGACTGGTAATGGGCTATGGGGGGCTAGGACTGGAAATGGGCTGATGAGGGGCTAGTACTTGAGGTGGGCTGATGGGGTTAGGACTGGTAATGTGCTGTGGGCTGATGGGGGGGTTAGGACTGGTAATGGGTGGGGGGCGTTGCTAGGACTGGAAATGGGCTGAGTGGAAGGGGAGGCTTTAACTGCAAATAGCTGATGGGGATGGGGGCTTGGAATGGAAATGGGCTGAGTGGAAGGGGGCTTGAACTGCAAATAGCTGATGGGGATGGGGACGGAATGGAAATGGGCTGAATGGAAGGGGGGCTTGAACTGCAAATAGCTGATGGGGAGGGGGGCTTGGAATGGAAATGGGCTGTGAGGGGAGGGCACTAGGACTGGAAATGGGCTGAGTGGGGGGAGCTAGGACAGGAAATGGGCTGATGGAGGGGCTAGGATAGGACTGAAAATGGGCTGTTGGAGGAGCTAAGATTGGAAATGGGCTGTGGTGGGGGCTTGGATTGAAATGGACTCATGGAGGGGCTAGAACTGGAAGTAGGCTCATAGGGGACTTGGATTGAAATGGGCTGAGTGGAGGGGAGATAGGATTTGACATGGGCTGATGATGGGACTAGAAAAGGACTAGAAATGGGCTGATGTGGGGTTGGGATTGGAAATGAGCTGATGGAGGGACTCGGATAGGACTGGAAATGGACAGGGGAGCTAGGACTGGAAATGGGCTGATGCAGGGACTAGAAGGGAGCGGATGCTGGGTGGGGCTGGAACTAGAAGGGAGCTGATTTTGGAGGAGGATTAGAATGGGATGGGGCTGGGAGAGTGAAATGGAGAGGGGAAAAATATTTTTGTGGGAGGGAAGAAAAATCTACAATTGGCCGGGTATTGGAAGAGTATGTGGGGATTGAGGATGGAGGGGTAAAATTTGAGTGGATGAAATAGGAATATGGAAAGAGCAAAAGGAGAAAGATTAGTATGTTAAAGCAGATGTAGAGAGAGAATGGAAAAAAAACTAGAAGAAGGGACAAATAGACAGCAGATGATGGAGAGTTAGCAGAAGACATGAAGAAACCAGAAGAAAGTGGCTGGAGCAATTGCAACTGAAAAAAAAAATGCACAAAAGGTAGAAAAATATCTCTTTATTTTGAATTTATTAACTGGAATATGTCAGCTCTGGGAAATATGCATCATTAACGTCTGCGCTTTGTTTAGTAGAAGAGGAAATTAATTTATAGGTTTTTTTCTACAGTGTTGTACATTCCAAGTTTGGCTTTTGGGGTTCCCAGTTTAATTATTGTCTTCCTGTTTCTAAATTGTGATTCCTTGTTTGGTGATGGTCTATGTTCTGCATGTGTAACTGAGCTGAGGTATTCTGTTTATGTAGTTGCTATTTGGCATTGCCCTTGTTCTCTTTTCCCAGTAGGTCATGTATTGTTATTCTCTGAAATGTATTGGTTTAATATTTGCAGTGTTGTCTTTTGATAGGTAGGGTCTGGTGCTTTGTGAGTCCTGGTAATGCTGTCAGGATACGGTGGGTTTGCTATGGGTTCTAAATGGGCAGTGTTTGTAGTAGTTCCCAATGTGCCTGGCGGTTGGCACTGGATTATAGTAATGTAGAAATCTTTTAGTCTTTCTTTATCCATACACTCATTAAGAGGCATGTTTACTAAAAGTTAGTGTATGGTAACATTATGCAAATGTTTATGCAAATGAGGCCCCTTAAGCAAATGAGCCCCGCACCGAGTTTCTGCACATGGCCCCGCAACCCCTTGGGCCGCCCCTGTGTGTCCCCTAGTCTTTCTTCTTTTTGATGGAGTAAACAACTGATCTATGTTTACCCGTTGCACTCCATTCATTAATTTATAGACCTCTATCATATCTTTCCTCAGCCGTCTCTTTTCCAAGTTGAAGAGCCCTAACCTTTAAGTCTTTCCTCATAGGGGTATCCTTCCATCCCCTTTACCATTTTAGTGGCTCTCCTCTGTGCCTTTTCTAATTCTGCTATATCCTTTTTAAGATATGGCAACCCAAAATGCACACAATATTCAAGGTGCAGTCTCACCATGGAATGATACAGGGGCATTATAATATCCTTTGTTTTATTCTTCATTCCTTTCTTTATGATTCCCAGCATTCTATTTGCTTTCTTGGCGGCTGCTGCACAGTGGGCAGAAGATTTTAATATATTATCCATGATGACGCCTATATCCTTTTCCTTTGGTGGTTCCTAATGTGGACTCTTTCATTATGTGAAAGGTTCCACATTACATTTCCTTGGGTGTTTTGAGTGAGAATGCAATTTTCTTGGAGATGATTTTGGGGTGACACCCCCTTTTGTTTGAAGGATTCTGTTAGGGCTTTAAGTGTTTATTCCTGTCTTGGGATCAAATAAAATGCAGTATCTTGTAGCCTGGTTGTGTATAATGTGGAGGATGGAAGCAGGAGCTGTGAAGATAGTTGTATCTGTCAGGTGGTATCTTCGATATTAAGGTTTGTGAGTAACCATTTAGACTGAGATTATGGGCCCTTTTTACCTACACTTAGCACATGCCATCTGCCACACAGCCCATAGGAATAAAACGGCATGTGCTAAGTGTTGGTAAAACGGGCCCTATAGTTTCTAAGAAGTAAATGCTTTCCACGGAGTAGCCCCCATTTTTAGTCTGATTGTGGGGTGGCAAGTATTGAGGGAGTTGTAGAAATGTTTAAGGTTCTTTTCTCCTTCAGTCCAAATTATGAATATATCATTTATGTAATATCTGAAAGGTTTGTTGGAATAACCATTCAGGAATGTCTCCTCCAGTTCTGCCATGAAAAAGTTGGCATACTGTGGTGCCATCCTGGCGCCATGGTCGTTCCCATAATCTCTAGATAGAGGTCACTATTCAAGCTGAAGTAGTTGTGGATTAGGATGAATTCAATTAGCTTTACAACACTTTCTGCTGTGCATCCATGATCAGGGGAGGTTTGTGTTTAGGAATCTGTAGCTCTGCATGGAAGACATTGCTGTACAAGGATTCCACATCCATTGTGACAGCTGAAACAGCTCTTGCCAAAGTCTCCAGTGACTTGTTCCTGGCAAATTCCAAGGGCCTTTACTCTGTCCTCATCCTTCTTGATCTCTCTGCTGCTTTTGACACTGTTGACCACAACCTTCTCCTTGATACCTTGTCCTCACTTGGTTTTAAGGGCTCTGTACTTTCCTGTTCTCCTCTTATCTCTCCCATCGCTCTTTCAGTGTTTGTTCTGGTGGCTCCTCCTCTGCTGCTATCCTGCTCTCAGTTGATGTACCCCAAGGATCTGTCTTTGGTCCACTCCTTTTTTCTCTATATACCCAGTCCCTTGGTGCACTCATCTCTTCCCATGGCTTTCAGTACCATCTTTATGCTGATGACTCCCAGATCTACCTCTCTACGCCTGAAATCTCTCCAGCAGTCCAGGCCCTGATCTCTTCCTGCCTTTCTGTCATTGCTGCTTGGATGTCTGACCGCCTCTTGAAATTGAACATGGTCAAGACTGAGCTTCTTATTTTTCCTCCTAAAACCTCCTCTCCCCTTCCTCCTTTCTCAGTCTCTGTGGATAACTCTCTACTCCTCCCTGTTTCCTCGGCTCGCAGCCTTAGGGTTCTCTTTGCCTCCTCTCTCTCCTTCTCCAAACACATCCATCTGATAGCTAAGACCTGCCATTTCTCTCTCTAACATCAACAAAATCCACCCATTCATTTCTGAACACACTACTAAGACACTTATCCACTCCTTAATCACCTCCTGTCTTGACTACTGTAACCTACCCCCTTGCTGGTCTCCCTTTGAATCATCTCTCTCCCCTTCAATCTGTTCAACACTCTGCTGCGCAGCTAATCTTCCACCAGCCTCATCATGCTTATATTATCCCTCTTCTCAAGTCACTTCACTGACTCCTTATCTGTTTCCACATTCATTTCAAACTTCTCCTGCTGACCTATAAGTGCATTCACTCTGCATCGCCTCACTACTTTCTTCTTTTATCTCTCGCTACACCCCTCCTCGGGAATTCCGCTCTTCTGGCAAATTGCATCTATCTGTGCCCTTCTCTTCTATTGCTAACTCCAGACTTCGCTCCTTTCACCTTGCTGCACCTTATGCCTGGAACAAACTACCTGTGTCTGTACGCCAGGCACCTTCTCTGACCCTTTTCAAATCCAGGCTGAAAACTCACCTCTTTGCTGTCACTTTTGGATCTTGACTCATCTGGTCTCCTGTTTCTTTACCATTCCCTCTTGTTTTATCCATGTCTACATCTTTGTGTTGTCTGACTTGACTAGATTGTAAGCTCTGGTGAGCAGGGATTGTCTCTTACATGTCTGTGCAGCGCTGTGTATGTTTTGTAGCACTATACTAATGCATGACCTTACATTTTTTAACATTAAATCCCAGCTGCCAAATTCTAGACCATTCTTCAAGCTTAGCTAGATCCCTCCTCATGTTATCTACACCTTCCTGGGTGTCTACTCTATTGCAGATTTTGGTATCATCTGCAAAGAGGCTAACCTTACCCGACAACCCCTCCGCTATATCACTAACAAAGTGGAGGTGGTAGAAATGAGGACAGTAACTGAATTCAAAAAAGCATGGGACAAACACAGAGGATCTCTAAAGATAAAAAGGGGACTGTTGTAGTTGTTGATATGGAAGGACAAACTAGATAGGCCATGTGGTCTTTTTCTGTCGTCATATTTCTATGTTTCTATGTTTTTTAGTAATAGTAGTAGTAATAGTGCTAGCTGCCCGTTATTCCTTAACTTGTTTAGAAAATCCGTGGTGTCTTGTAGGAAGCTGTTTCTCTTTTGTACTAAGGGCTTGCGGATCCCTTCTGTTAATCCAGATATTCTTTCTGTGAGTGTGCCAGTGCCAAATATGACTAATCTACTGAGCTCCCAGGTTTGTGTAGCTTAGGTAACATGTAGAAGGTGACAACAGAAGGGTGGCTTGCTATCAGGTTCTCTAGCTGAGTCTGGAGCTGCTTTGGATATGTGGGATATGTCATGTCTTAGTTTTTGCTGTATTCCTGCGTGGGATCCTTGTTAAATTTTTTTGTAGTGTGCATTGTCTGCAAACTGTCTGTACTCCTCTTCTGTTTTTCTCTCTATCCATGATTACTACAGCGCCCCCTCTGCCTGCTGGTTTGATGGAGATGTTGCTGCTGTTCCTTAGATTTTTAATTGCAGCTCTTTCTAATGGGGAAAAAGTTTCTTCAGTTTTTTTGGAGAGCTGTGTTTTTATTCTGTGTTGAAAGCTTTCTGTTTAGTTATCTAATTTATGATTATGCTCATCTTTTGGCATGAAGTAGATACTCCTTCTTTTAGTAGAATTTGTAATCCAGTGTATTAGAAATTTGCTCTTTTTTGTGAAAATGCACCTTTAGACGTAATTTTCTGAAGAATTCCTCCAGGTCAGAGTAGTGCTGAATTTCATGCAGTTTGGTGGAGGGGCAGAATGTTAATCCCTATGATGCTACAGAGAGTTCATGCTGTGATAGTTGATGATTAGAGATTTACTGTTCTTCCGTTATCTGCACTTTTATCCGTGTTTTTGAAGGTTAGTTTGAGAGAGTTTTGATAGTTGTCATGCACTTCTGCTAGCTGATGTCCTGATTCTGCTATTCATATCCGTCTCATGGTTCCACAACATCCCAGTTTTCAGTCTGCTCTTTGGCCACAGGTATTAAATTGTCAGTCTGAGGGAGGTTGCTGGTCTTCAGCTGATTATGGCTGAGGCCATTCATTTTTTTTTTAATGCTTTTCTCTGATGGTTCTATGTTTCCTCTCTTAGCGACCTCACAATCAAACGCCCAAAAGGAAACTTCAAGAAGTTTTTTTCTATTTATTGAGCTATCCTAATGTTCTAATGTTATTATCTTACAGTTTTATGTATACAGTTATTATTGTTCTACTTATTGAGTTATCCTAATGTTCTAATGTTATTATCCTACAGTTTTATGTAACTGCTAAACTATGCAGAGTTAATTGTTAGATGTAAACCGCTGCTGATCACTGGAAGGAGCGGTATAAAAATGTGCTCAAATAAATAATAAATAAATAAATAAGATACATGAAAGGAAAATATTTGAAATTCAAATGATCAAATATTTCAACACTAACAAAAAAGGACTGAATAGAGACATTATTTTCTTACATATTACCAGATATAAAACATTGACATGCAAAGAGTTACTGTCTCCTTACCTATACCTTGCATTGTAATTTAATAACAGATGCAGGCTGCCTGGGATCAGACAGCGCCTGTGTCACTGTATCCCACACTTGGCTTTGATATGTGGACAACCCATTAAAGGTGCAATGTCATTTCATAGACCCGATGAAAAGAGAATAGCTCCCAAAAGCTTGTCAAAAATATATTAGTTAGTCTCATGAAAAGGTCTCATTTACAAGTTAGTCTGTTGACTTATGTTCAGAGATTGCGGCTAGACCGAGTGGAGGCATTACTGGTAGCGCATAAAGCAAAGGTTGACAGGTGCATTTTATAAGATGCATGCTCATACTGTGAGGTGCCCACACTTTGCCCAGAGCACGCTGGCTTGTACCACTCATACTTTACATACAACCTAATTTTATGAGGTGTCTTACATGCCAAAATGGTTTATAAAATTACTCTCCACATGTCAACTTAAAAAATGCTTTAATTTTAGTGCAGTGTGACAGAGCAGAGCGAGGGGTAGTTCTGGTAGTCTGTGGCATACTTAGCCTTCAGTTCACCTTGGTAACATATACAGAACACAGACTAAGAGACAATAGATATACTAGTGGAGGGTAATTCTGTATACTCTTGTATAAGCAATGCGTGGTACTGCTCACAGAGTTTGGGCATGCAAACCTTTGCTTTCTATAATAGAGGCCTACAGACTTGCTGGAACCTAGGCATGGCAGTTACACCTGCCCAAGAGCAGATGCAACTTGTCATGCCAAGATCAGTGACCTGATGCAATTAAGTAATAGTATTTTATAACTCATTCGCATCAGCAGAGGTTGTACCTATGCTCTGCCCAAGCATCACCCCTGTGCGCCCCTATGGCACTTATGTGGGCACTTATAGGGGTCTCTATTCTGTAAGCACATGTGTACGTTCCCTACAAAAATGGAGACTTACATTCATTTCTCGCACACACCATCCTGCACACCCTGGATGGAATCACCCACTTAAAGAATGCAAATTAGAAATGGAGATATATAGAGAAAACCTTATAAGATTTGCCATACTGGGTCAGACTAAAGTCCATCAAGTCCAGTATCCCATTCCAGCACTGGCCAATCCAAGTCCCACGTTTCTATTAGATTCCACAAAGGTAAACAGATTCCATGCTGCTTATCCTATGGATAAGCAGTGAAATTTGCCAGTTGACTTTAATAATGGTTTATGGATTTTTCTTCCAGGAACTTGTCCACATCTCTTTTAAACTGAGCTACACTAACAGCTTTTATTACATCCTCCGACAATGAATTCCAGAGTTTGATTATGTATTGAGTGAAAAAACCAAAGCTTCACACACCCACCAAACATAAAGATACAAAGCACCACGATACCGATAAGATCGTAGGTGAGATACCTTGGGGTTACTCTGGACAGTAAACTCAACCTCAAACCTCACATAGACAAAACAATCCAAAAAGCATATTACAGGATGCGAATCATCAGGAGACTGAAACCACTCCTCGCTCCAGAACACTTCCGTACAGTCTGTCAAGCTCTGATAACCCCAATACTGGACTTCTGCAATCCGATATACCTCGGACTACCAAAACAAGCTCTCAAACCACTACAGCTGGCACAAAACACTGCAGCTCGAATCATATCCGGAGCCGCAAGGCAGGAGCACATCACACCTACACTAAAGGACTTACACTGGCTCCCAATCATTGCTCGCATCAGATACAAGACTATCATAAACCTATTTAAGATAAAAGAACACACATCAGCCAACAGCCTCCACCTGCTCATACAACCGGAAACCAGCGCACGTCCCAGAAGAAGTCAAACACGCAACCGAGTCAGCACCCCAAATGAGTACAAGCACACACGCAAGGACACAACAGACAGAGCTCTCTCCATGGCTGCTCCAACAATATGGAACAATCTACCGGACGATCTAAGGGCAACTCCAGACCTCAAAGACTTCAGAAAACAACTGAAAACCATGCTGTTCATAGAGCACTATGGTCACATCACATAACCTAAGAGAATGGATAACAGCACTCCAATCCTCCCAAACCACTGAATATATATAAAATATGATTCTAGCACCACTGTAAATAGCCCACCCTGTATATAGCTCAAACAAATCAAGCACCCAACACATCCCTCACACAACTAAGTTTTATCCTCACTGCATGTACAACACACACACTTTACCTGATTGCTTGCTGTGATACCACCTTGATTATTAAGATAAGGCGGTTTAGAAATACTGTTAAATAAATAAATAAATAAATAAACAGATTCCATGCTGCTTATCCTATGGATAAGCAGTGAAATTTGCCAGTTGACTTTAATAATGGTTTATGGATTTTTCTTCCAGGAACTTGTCCACATCTCTTTTAAACTGAGCTACACTAACAGCTTTTATTACATCCTCCGACAATGAATTCCAGAGTTTGATTATGTATTGAGTGAAAAAATATTTTCTCTGATTTGTCTTAAATGTGCTATCAGAGCCAGCCAGTTCACTAGATGGACTTGGTGACCACCTAGGGCAGCAGACCTCTGTGGGTGGTGCAGCATGGCATGGTGCCCAGGTAGGCTATGTGCTTCGGTGCATATGGCCTGCCACTTCTGACTCCTCTCTGACAGGAAGTTGTATTGGAAGGAGGTCAGAAGCAACAGGCCATGTGTGCCGAAGCACATGGCTTGCTGCCGCCAAGTTGCCTCCCCCCCACCGGAATCAGTGACGGAAGGGTGGTAGTGGCGCAGCTCAGCATGGGGGGAGGGCAGCGCAACTCAGCGCAGGGGCAAGAGGAAAGTGCAGCTCAGCACGGGGGGCGGGGGGGGGGTGTGGCACAGCCGGGTTTTCTGCCTGGAGTGGCAGAAACCCGCAGAAACCAATACACTGGCCCTGTGTACTACATTGTATCTTCATTGCATGTCCCCTAGTCTTTCTACTTTTTGCAAGAGTAAAACAAACAATCTATATTTACCTATTCGACTATATTCATTATTTTAATAGACGTCTATCATCAACAACCTTCGCTATGCTGATGATACCACATTACTAGCTGAAAGACGATCTGAAACATTTTCATCTTAAGATCAAGGAAAACAGTCTTAAAATGGGCCTGCACCTTAATGTAAAAAAGACAAAGATCCTGACAACTGGTAAAATCAATAAGTTCATCAGTGACGGAGAAGAAATTGAAATAGTGGACAATTTTAACCTACTCGGTTCAACTAAGAAACAACAAGCAGTCAAGAAATCAGACGATGCATTGCTCTTGGCAGAATGGCTACGAAGGACCTTGAAAAGATTCTCAAGAGCAGAAATGTCTCTCTCCATACAAAGATTCAACTCATTTAAGCCATGGTATTTTCAATATCATATGGATGCGAAAGTTGGACAGTAAAATAGATAGACAGGAAGAAAACTGATGCCTTTGAATTATTGTGCAGGCGACGAATACTGGGTATATTATGGACTGCCCAAACAACAAACCAGTCAGTACTAGAGGAGATCGAACCTAAGCTTTTGTTAGTAGCTCAGATGACAAGACTTCGACTTTCATATTTTGGACACATCATGCGAAGAGAGAGATCATTAGAAAAAGACATCATGCTTGGCAAGGTAGAACGTCAACGCAAAAGAGGAAGGCCATCAAAGAGATGGATTGATACAATAACAGCAACTATGGGTGCCACTCTGTCATTAATGAGCCGTCTGACTGAAGACTGAACAGTTTAGGACAACTATCCAGAGGGTTGCCATGAATCGACACTGACTGATTGATGTGTTAGAGAAGTGAATGACTGTCCCGTTGAGGTGATTGTAAATTGCTGCCCCTGATGAAGCCATTTTCGATGAAACAAGGACCTTGTTGGGCAAGCTGTTTTGAGATTCTATGAGGGACTGTCATATCACTGGAAGTTAAGTATGGAATATGGTTGGATTGGTAGTATATTGACAGAATTACTGACAGTTGGTGTTTTTGTTTTAGGTGCGGTCTGAGTGACCGGTTATTCTGGCGTCTGCCATGATCTCAAGTGCATATGAATTTTGAGAATGGGGCATAATTTCAATGAATTGATTTGATATATTCTATGAAGTGTCAGAATTGGATTTTAATAATATATATTGGTGGGCTAGAGAAGCTAAGCTTAGCTACTCAACGTTTAAATTATTGAATAAAGAATTGTAAACACAGAGGAGTTTTTTTGATCATTGATGGTATACGAGTTTTCCCCTGCTGGTGGGTGACTGCCAATTAGAGGGATAAATTGTTATCCAAGATCTTTTCTCCTCTGTTTTAGTTTAGTAACCCAGGTTTTGCAATATTGGTTTTAGTCCCTTTTATAATATTGAAAATATATATCCAAGGATTTTTTGTTTTGTTCTTTGTTTATGTTTTCCTTGGAGTGGTGTTGTGAGTGGAATTTGCTATCATACCATCACATAAGACCAAGAAGGCTTCTTCCAGTATCGTGGAGCTCCATGTAAGTACCTATGGTGCTCTAAATGTTTGCAATGGCTCCCTAGCCTCAACTACTTTTCATCTGTCGCTGCCCCTCCTCAGATTCAAATAACCACTGCCTACCCAACTCTCCTCATTTCACTATCAATGTAGTAATCCCTAGCTCCCAGTCATCATACTCGGCTTCTTGGCACACCTCACCATCCTCATCCTTGTTCTACATACCCTAACCCACCCATGCGCCTTCACCACCCCTTCCCGCATTCCCATCATACAGCACTCACACCACAGCAGACTCCAACCTTTCTCCCCAGCCCTAGAAACAAAAACCCTTGCAACCTAATTAACATCAAGCCAGTCCTTCTCCGAACCCTCCCGCCAACCTATACACCTCCCAATTGACCCCTCAAAGGTGCTCTCATTAACACGTGCTCGGTCTGCAACAAAATATCTATTCTGGTTGACTACATTAAGGAAAACATTATTGACATTTTATACATCACAGTATCCTGGCTAGAAGATTCTGACACAGTTCTCCTAAATCAACTGGCCATCCCCTCATACCAACTCTTCAACTGCCCTGGAGCATCTAAACGAGGTGGTGGCATACTCATAATTGCCAAGGAAGACCTCCAATTCAAAACCACCAATTCCAGCTCCACCACCGTATTGGACCTCATCACCATCTTCAATTCTCATCTATCGATCTGCTTCACATACAGATCCCCATCAGCAGGGTCCAGTGACCTCTCACCCATCATAGAGGAAGCATGCGCAGACCTCCACACAAACGAATGGTTCATTCTTCTTTGGAACATCAACCTTCCCACCTTACTCAGCAAACTCTGCACCTTTCCTACAAGCCATGGAAGCACTCCAACTCAAACAAATTATCTCACAACCTACACACTCCAGAGGAGGAACCCTCGAGTTAATTTTCACCCCAGCCACATGGCCACACCAAAACCTGTCTTCCATGACACAGAATATATCAGTTTCATGGTCTGACCATCATCTCCTCACCTTCTTCCCACCAAACCTCTCCAGCTTGTACAACCATCAAGCCCCACATCTCACTCACGCAGGTTTCGAGCCTTTCACAGAGACCCTTTCCTCTCCAGCATACTCCTAATGACCCACTGTGATCAAACCAATCTTGATTCCTCAATAGCTGAATGGAATGCCCACATTTCCTCCCATACCACCATGACCAACCTCGCAACTAGGATTACAAGATCACGCCATGCTCCCTGGTTCACACCTGAACACAAAGCACTAAAAAGCAAGCTCAGACAAATACAGTGCAAATGGAGGTGCCACAAAGAACCATCTAACCTCTCCACTTACTCAATGGTTCAAGTTAAGTACTGCTCATTCACCCTCCTGAAGAAAAAAGAACAGCACACCAACCTAATTAGATCCTCCTGCAACAAACCAAGAGAACTATTTGACATAGCACTATGGCTGCTCAAGGATCCCGCTAGAACCAACTCAGACAACACCCTATCTCCAGCTGACATGGCACAATTTCTACAAGCCAAGCAGTCTTCCTCCATCAGAACCCCCCCTCCCTGCTCCCCACCAGCACATCCAATGACCCAAGCAGCCAAACCTGGTCTACTTTCAGCCCTCTATCCTTCCATCAGTTGGAAATAATCATCACAGATTTCTACAGCATTACTTTCCCTCTTGACCCCTGCCCTTTCTCCTGGATGTAGATGACCAAACAAGAGCTTTTACCAATCATCTTACAAATTGCTCCGAAATCATTAGCCTCAGGCTACATGCCAACTTGCCTCAAACATGCCTCCATCAGACCCCTCCTAAAAAAAATCATAGCACTGACCCAGCATCACCATCTTCTTACAAAACCATCTCCAGCATCCCTTCACTCACCAAAATCATCGAAAAAGGTGCAGCTAGAGTTGCAGAACTATATAGACTCCTACACTCCCTTTTACATACATCAGCATGGCTTCAAACCCCATCACAGTACTGAAACCCTGCTCACATCACTTTTAGACACTCTAATCAAGGGCACCAAAAATATTTCATCCTCATTTTCATTGACTTCACTGCTGCCTTCAACTATGTCACCCATGAGCACATCCTCTCACGGCTCTACTTTATTGGCTTCAGAGACACAACACTGCAGTGGTTCCAATCCTACCTAGAGGACTGATACCAGCAAGTCAAAGTTGAACCCAAAACCTCCAACCCTTTCAGACTGTTCCAAGGTCTACCTCAGGGATCTGCCTTATCCTCCCCTTCTCTTCAATATCTTTATCCAACCTCTATGTAAAATACTCCAAAATCACAACATCCTCTACCACCTGTACGCTGATGATATTTTAATTTACACACCAGTTACCATCATCAACCCTCACAACTCCACAATTGGGCAATGCCTCACAGCTGTCATCCAATGGCTCACCCTTCACAGTATGCACATCAGTCCTAACAAGTCAGAGGTCCTCTTCCTAATCAAGAATCTCTCCTTCTCCCCACCACTCACAATCAACCTAGCCAGCCTAACCCTGCAAGCAAAAGAGCAGGTAAAGTACCTTGGCATAATCCTGGACCAGAACTTAAGTTTTCACTCACACATCAAACTATCAAGACAGCATACTTCCAAATGAAGACAGTTCAAAATCTTAGACCCCTCCTGGAACAAACAGACTTCAGAAATGTCTTTCAAGCCCTCATCTCCCCAATAGTTGACTATGCCAACATAATATACCAGGGGCTCCCAAAATCCACTCTCTTCCCCCTCCAATTAGCACAGAACACAGCCACCAGAATTATCACAGGCACCAGCCAACATTCACATGTTACCCCAGTCCGGAAGCAGCTATACTGGCTCCCTATTCACATGAGAGTAAAATACAAAGTCGCCCTGACCATCAAGATACTTCACAGCCTATCAGCAAACATCCTTCAGCACCTCACTATTCAACCTCACTCACAATAACAGATCCAGGAGAAAGCTCTGTCACAACTTGCTAGCAGTTCCAGCCGCATTCTCCCGCTTCAACCTCTTCACCTCCAGTAGAGCTTTCTCCTTCTATGCACCCACTTTTTCCAAGAACACTTCAGATCTGTCACTTAGTCCTCTACCAACTCAGCTCCCCACCCTCACAATGTATAATAGACTCTGTTAGTTCAATGCTAAATTTCACAGCTTATTTTAACAGACTTGTTCAACCTGTTCTCAATTATGTTTCATGTTCAACCTGTTATCAATAATGTTCCATGTAAAGTTATATATATTCTTGATCCCTGTACATGGCTGTGACTGGTAGATACAGCAGTATAAAAATGTTGCTAAATAAATAAAGAAATAAAATATAAAAGAAATCCAGTCATCCTGAGCGGAGGGGGCAAGGTACATAAGATATGCCATACTGGGTCAGACCAAGGTCCATCAAGCCCAGTATCCTGTTTCCAGCAGTGGCCAATCTAGGTCATACATACCTAGCAGTTTCCCCAAAAGACACAGGTTCCACAATGCTTGTATTGGGTCAAGCATTGATATCCTGGGTCCCTTCTTAATAATGGTTTATGGACCTTTCCTCCAGGAACTTGTCCAAACCTTTTTTAAACCCAGCTACACTAACAGCCTTTACTACATCCTCCGGTAACAAATTCCAGAGTTTTATTACATGTTGAGTGAAAAAATATTTTCTCTTATTAGTCTTAAATAGTTTACCCTGTAGCTTCATTGCATGTCCCCTAGTCTTTCTATATTCTGATAAGGTAAACAATCGATCTACGTTTACCCGTTCCACTCCGTTCATTAATTTATAGACTTCTATCATATCTCCCCTCAGCCATCTCTTTTCCAGGTTAAAGAGCCCTAACCTTTTTAGCCTCTCTTCATAGGGGTATCCTTCCATCCCTTTTACCATTTTGGTGGCTCTTCTCTGAACCTTTGCTAATAATGTTATATCCTTTTTAAGATACGGCGACCAGAATTGAACACAATATTCAAGGTGCGGTCGCACCATGGAACGATACAGAGGCATTATAATATCCTTTGGGGGTTTTTTCCATTCCTTTCCTTATGATACCTAGCATTCTATTTGCTCTCTTGGCCACCGCTGCACACTGGGCTGAGGGTTTTAACATGTTATCCACAATGATGCCTAATTCTTTTTCCTGGGTGGTGGTTCCTAATGAGGAACCTTGCATTGTGTAACCATAGTTTGGGTTGTTCTTCTCTAGGTGCATAACTTTGCACGTGTCCACATTAAATTTCATCTGCTATTTTGATGCCCAGTCTTCCAATTTATCAAGATCCCCTTGCAATTTTCCACAATCCTCATGGCTTTTAACAACTTTAAATAGTTTTGTGTCATCTGCAAATTTAATAACCTCACTCGTTATTCCCTTTTCCAGGTCATTTATGAATATGTCAAAAAGCAGTGGATAGGTAGATAGAGACAGAGGAGCAGGAAAAGGACACATATAATTCTGTCACAGGCAGATAATAAATATTAAGGAATGGGCAGACCAAAGGCTTTGTGGAAGAGTAGAATCTTGAGTTGAAATTTGAACCTGGAGTAGGATGATTCCAAATGCAGAAGTGGGAGTAGATTGTTCCAGAGGTAGGAACCCAGAAAATAAAAAGTGGAATGTTGATCTGCTTTGAGCCTAGCATGTGTGGTGGAAGGTAAAAATGAGCCCTACGTCCAATGTAATGCAATGTTCTCTCACATGATGTATATTATGTAAATAATACTATGTTTAAATGTGTGTAAATAGTTAATTTAATTTTTGACCATCCAAGTTGAGCTACCTGTTATCTGTATTTTTACGGTTAACCCACCGTAAAATATAATTGTTCCATGTAAACCGCACTGATATTGAAGAGCGCGGTATATAAGAGAAATAAATAAATAAATAAAAATAAATTAAGACAATTAGAGTGAAGAGAACACAGAGCACCATGGGGAGTGTGAAGTATGATATGGGAGGAGAGATAAACCAGAATACCTGTATGAAGAACCCTGTGCACCAGGGTGACGAGCTTAAACTGAATGTGGATGGGAAGCCAGTGATGGTGAATTAGGAGGAGGGGTGACATGATTGTAATGAGAAGCATGAGCCAATAAACGGGTAGTGGTGTTCTGGATAAGCTGTAATCTTGAAGCTGAGAGGAAGGCAGACCGGCGTAAATCCAAGCAGGACATAACCAAGGAGAGAAGGGTGGCCAGTGATGGGGTGGACAGGAATGGGTGAGCAGCTCTGATCTGACGGATGGAGAAGAGGGAACTGCGAATGACCAAGCTTATATGATCATGAAAGGATAATGATGAGTCAAGGGTGGTGCAGAGATACTGGAAAGTGGGGAGCAGAGGGATGGGTACGCCAAAGAGAAGGGGTGACTGTGATGGCGAGGGAGTGAGCCCAGACAGCCAGGTTGCTGGGGTTTTGCTTGTATTAAGAATGAGCTGATTCTGCTCTAGCCAGGTGGCCACATGGCTAGAGCAGAATCAACTCATTCTTAATACAAGCAAAACCTCAGCAATCTGGCAGGGGATCAGAGGATTAGGGAGACATGTGGAAGAGGATATCGTCGGCATAATAGTACACCGAGATCCCTGATTTTTGTACCAGCAGAGCAAGGGGTGAGAGAAAGATATTGAACAAAAGTGGAACCAGAACCAAGCACTGAGAGATGCTGTAGAGAAGAGGGTAAGCATGTGAGGTACAAGCATTGGAGCAGAAAGAGAAAGAGTGGCCGTAGAAAAGACCCGAACAAGTGGTGGTGTTTCCTAGCATTTACCCTGTCAGTTTCAAAGGACTTCTTCATAAAATACTAACACAAGTGATCAAAAATGCATGTTAATTTATGACACGATCGCTTACAGCAGCCCTAGAGCTGATGTAAATACCTGCACATAAATTATAGTAGTTTATAACATGCCTGACCTATGCTCTGTCCAAGCTTTGCCCCTGTGAAGGGCCACAATATAAGCATGTGCCATCACATTAATTGTGTTTGAACATATTCATTTACATGCATAAGTGGAATAGCCTAGTGGTTAGAGCATTGGCTTGGGAACCAAGAGACAAGGGTTCAAGTCCCACTAGCACTCCTTGTGGCCTTGGGCGAGTCACTTAACCCTCCACTGCCTTAGAAAAATCCAAGTTATCAATGTCCCTGTTTAATGTACATTACCAAATTTAGGTTACAATATAAACCACTTCAACTAAAAATGATAAAGTGATATAAAAAAAACCTGATAAATAAATAAAATACCTTCATTTGCATGTGGTCTTGCTGCCTAAATCTAGGCTTTTCCTTATAAAATTACCTCCTAAATGTCCTTCATTTGCCCTGAAGATGCAGGCCATCTTTATGCCTCATCGCTGCTCCATGGGGACGCAGGATTTCCTCTCTGTTCAATCACCCCAACCTTGTGCATGCAGGCTGCCTCTCTGCACTATTATTCCACCCTAGGGACACAGGCCACCTTTCTGCCCCATTGTGTTATCCTGGGGGAGAATTTCTGTGACACACATATTCCAGGACACCCAGTGTTGCCTATAGGTCAAGCTTTCTGACTGTTTTTTAGTTCCATTTAGTTATGCATCTCTTCAGTGTATGCACCACTATCCAAGCTGAAGTTACAAGACGCTGAATCTGGTAGCTGTGCCTCTTGGTTAATCAAGGGCTACTGCACTGTCTATGTCAGCAAGACCTCTGCATGCTGATGATGTTGTCAAGCCTGCACAGCCATTGATCTACTTGTCAAATGGGACCACTGGAAATCAATGGCATTTGGTTTTGCAAATAGAAAGAGAGGGGAATATTTAGTGATGTGAAGCAGTGATGTAGGTTTTTCATTCATTGCCCTGCGTCTTGCAGAAATGAAACAATAAGAGAGAAGAAGACAAATGATAGCAGAAATCTTTTTTTGCATGTGTGGAGAGGGAGAGCTGATACTGGCAGAAATGATCATTCATTTACTCTATATCCTGTCTTTCATTCTCTCATTCCTTCCTCTCGCTTCTCTCTTTCTCGGACTTAAAAGCCTTTATGGCCAGTTGATAGTTTTCATTTGAAAATCATCTAGGAAAGAATAACGATCCCTTTTCCTAAACACCGCTAACAGTTAACACGCTTTTAAGCGAACAGCAACTGGCCGCAATGAACTCTAACGCATGGAAGGCTGAAATGCACATTAACTAGCACTCGCATGCAGGTAGAGGCGGAGCATGGATGAGGCCAACACCGTACATGCGAGCGAGTTACCATGGTACTGAGTGCGGGTGCATCTAACGGCACCTCTATAGGTGGCGTTAGGTGCACCCATGTTACTGTGCTGCTTGTTAGGGTACCCCAAGGTGCGTTAGCTGCTGGGAACATACAGGTCATGCCTGCGACAGCTAATGCAGAGGTTTTGGTAATGCATGTGAAGTGCAAATTCTTAGCGAAGTTTAGTAAAAGGGCCCCTATATGTGTTAAAAATCCCACAGTCTTTCATTTCATTGATTCTATTTATAAATCACAGACATATAGACAGATGTGATACAATCAACAAATAATTAATCCAAAATAAAAGACACAAAATACAGATTAAAATACAATTACAGCATTCCTCTTTAACCATTAACCTCCTTCAGAAAGCCCTAACTTAATAAGTATAAAACAAAACAAATCAAATAATAAAATCATAAAATTCCTATTTAAAAATTAAAATATGTTGTAACTTGCAATACCACCTCCCCCCTCAAATTTATTTTAACTATACTATAATCTGCTTAGAACTGTGTACAATAAATAAATGACATGGCGGCAGATCTGCTCCCCTGAGTGGGAAATTCAGTAACACACAGCAGGTTTGTGCTGAAGACTTTGCCTCTCATTGCCACTATTCCCAATCCAGGGGCATCACAGGGCAACACTGGAGGTTCACCAGGCAGCAGCGATGTTCAGCCACTGGCCAGTTAGAGCCTGACTTTAATCTGTTTTGTTGTCTGGCAGTGGCTGAACATTGCTGCTGATAAGATAATTAATACCCAGATATTTATTTATTTTATTTAGACAGATTTGTATGCTGCCTTATCCTTCAATCAAAGCGGTCACAACACAATTGGGGGATACATTTAACACACGGGGATATGAGACACATACACTAATACTTACAGGGAACATGGGCAATGGAGGGTTAAGTGGCTTGCCCAAGACCACAAGGAGCATCTGTGGGACTAGAAACCCCAGTCCTTCCGGCCCAAGGTTGCTGTCCTCTAGTGGGATTTGAACCCTTGACCTTCCGGCCTGAAGTACCTTGCCCCAACCACTAGGCTACTCCTCCCTCTATAATGCTCAGTGCTGGTGACTGGACATGACCTCCAGCATTGAATATCCAGATCTAATTTAAACAGCAACAGCCAGCTGCCATACCTGGGCTGGCCACAATCGCTGAAAATGCCTCCCCAATAACTTTATAACCTGACTAAAAAGAGTCTAGTAGTTTCTCAGAATTTACACAAACCTCTCAGCTATATGGCAATTAAAAGGCACACATTGCATTGGGTTGATAGTTAGCTGCCTCAGCCAACATATTTTTTAAATGTCAGCTGCAGCTCCAGTATCAGATAATGGAGGAGTAGCCTAGTGGTTAGGGCAGGAGCCTGGAACCAGAAAGACCAGGGTTCAAATCCCACTGGTGTTCTCTGTGGCCTTGGGCAAGTCACTTAACCCCTCACTGCCTCAGGTAAAACTAAGGTTGTAAGCCCTCTGTGGACAGGGAAATAATTACTGTACCTGAATGTAACTCGCCTTAAACTACTACTGGAAAGGCACAAGCTAAATAAAGAGACCGTGGCAAGAGCTAAAGCTATTCAGCATCGCTATCCTAAGTTATCTGAATAGTGGCACTCCTATGCAGATAATTCACTGCTCTACTCGCTCTCCACTTATACATCAAGGGAGAATTCACAACAACATGCATTGCTTGCAAAACACCTTATCCTATGCCAACAGTTTCGCTTTCAAGTAAGTGTAAATCTCCACAACAGCATTTAAGGTGTGATCTCTGCTTCTTATGCCACTATTTATAAAGACACATAGGCACCTAAGTAGGGACCTAGGTGCCCCCTTAAAACCACCATCCACCTGTCTTCCACTGTTAAGCTTCTCTACAGTGTCTGGAAGTTTGACCGTGTCACACCCTTACTAACAGAACAACATTGGCAACCTGACTGTGCCTTTTGCATCTCTCTGTTTTACTCATTCCCTGCACCACATCTTACCCATCGTTTCCTTTACCTCAAGAATTAGATTAGAATCCGTTCATCATCCTGTCTTCAGCTACCTTCCACCCTCCTTGTGGATTTTCTTACCCCAAGCACTGAGACAGGGAACCTCTTATCTAAGATTTAAAGCTGGGATTGAGTCTTTGCTTGTCTCACTCACATTTTGATTGTGGTAGAGCGATAGGCTGGACACCTTGGATGCCTTATGTCTTTGAAATCTCTGATGGCTTTTAACCCTGAATTCATTATCTGTTCTTATGATGACTCTCTAATTACTTCCTAAGTCATATTCAATATGTATTTGTTGTCCATGTCCTCTTTCGGGTCTTCCTTACTCTTCGCATGGTTTCTTTCTTTTATTCTATTTTATATCTTTGCAAATTGCTTTGTTATGCAGATGAAAAGCAATAAATGAAATTAAACTAAAACTATATTTCTGCAGCTATTTAAATTTTGTTTTGTACATCTCTATGGGCACTGAAAAGGTGAGTAATGAGTATCTTAAATAAATATACAACTGCATCATTTTACTCTCATTCCTCTGCCCACACAACCTACAGAGGCAACATACGAGTATGGCCTGCTGTTGGACTCATGTGTTAAGCAAATGTTCATTAATGAAATAATCCTGTGTGCTGCACTTCACTGGCATCTCCACAACGGGCAAGGCTCAAGCTCCCCTGATCGGGTCTGAGCTCGCCAAGAAAAAATAGCAACACCATCAACTCCAACAGCCTCAACACCCGACAACCATCTCTGATATAGAGGAGACCCAACGCAGCAAACAGCTCAACAGGACAAACACAGGATATTCAAACGCTCCAGCAAACCGGCAAGAAAAAGACTACACTGCTTCAAAAACCCCAGGTACTCTTTCACAACATGCCGCCCTTCCTTACACCCATCTACCTTCTAACTACTCTGCTAACACTGTACCCACACCCAAACACACTCAGCAATCCTCTTTACGCAGACACACTGACAAGCACAACCCCTTCCGCACAGACACTGTACTCCCGCCCCACCACACATACTGACCTTCCATACACAGGAACCACAGGACTGCAACCCACAAGCATCTACAACACCACGAACAACCCAACTCACACACACCACACGCCAGCCAAAAGCACCAATCACATCAATCACCTGCACCTCTCCATCACACTCATAAACGCACGCTCCACCAGGAACAAATATCACATGCTCCAAGACCTGATCATATCTGAGAAGACCGACATCCTATGCATAACAGAAACCTGGCTAACAGAAACGGACACAGTAATAACACAGGTACACTAAAAATTTTTTTTTTTAAACTGCCTCTAATGTTTCGATTGATTTTTACGTTTTTTGGTGCGCTGAATCCAAATCTGGTAACCAATTTGCTCCATCACGTACAGATTTTTTGCTACATTGGGTTAGCAGTTTGAGGTGAACGTTTCAGATTGAGTGCGATCGAGATAAAAGTTTCTTGGATGAATTCTTTATACTAATTGTTTAGTAGTTATTCAAATACGAATAAAGAAAATTGTAACAAGGCAGCACATAAGAATAGAGTAATGTCAACAAAACACACTGTGATGGTAGCAAAATTGTCTGCACTTAAAACAGCCACATACATGTGCACAAACATTGAGCATATAAGAGCGAGGTTAGACACAAAGCAAAGCAAAGAAATGTGCAAAAAATGTTGTACAGGTATGTATGTAAGAATAGAAAACGCAAACCGCACCATTGCAATACATGAAGACAAACACCCGATGGTGTGAAAATAAAATTCTAATAAATGAGATCCGACACTGTGGTAATAACTAGCAAATTTTTATTTCAAAGTTTAGTAAAAACACGATATTTGTCAACACAGTTTAGATTTTAAAGTCATTCTTGGGTCAATCAATCTCCTGGTGGGCCTGTTTCTTCTTCCCCCGAATGCTTCTCTTGGTGCGCTGCTTGGCGTATTTTTCATCTGGGGTTTCCCGCAGCAGCAACCAGCAGAAATCAGCCATCATAGTAGTGTTCCATCTTCCTTGGTACTTTCTCTCTGCGTCCTTGATGTCCTGGTGAAACCTTTCACCTTGTTCTTCACTGTACGCCCCCAGGTTTTCAGGAAAGTAGTTCACATGGGAGTGCAAGAAATGGACTTTCAGGCTCATGTTACAGCCTTGTTCTTTGAAGGCATTGAGCATCCTGGCAACAATATCCTTATAGTTCTCATCCCGCCTGTTCCCCAAGAATTTGAGAACAACATCCTTGAAGGAATCCCAGGCTTCTTTTTCCTTCTCAGACATCATTTCAGCGAATGCTCCATCTGAAATGAGTTTCCTTATATCAGGGCCAACAAACACTCCTTCCTTTAGCTTTGCTTCAGAAAGTCGGGGGAACTTTGAGCAAAGGTACCGAAAGCACTCACCATCTGTTGGAAGGGACTTGATGAATTGCTTAATGAGACCCAACTTAATGTGGAGAGGTGGTAATATAATTTATCACGAGGTACCAAGCTCTCATGAAGAACATTTTTCTCACCGGGTCTCAAATACTCCCGAATTGGCCAGTCTTTTTTCCCCCAGTGTAGGTCGCGGGCCCGGCTATCCCACAAGCAAAGGAAGCAGGGATATTTGGTGAAACCGGATTGCTGCCCTAATAGCATGGATAGAATTTTAAAGTCTCCACAAATCATCCACTTATGCTCATCATAACGAATCTTCTGAAGAATCAGGGCCAAATTCTCGTATTTTTCTTGGAGAATAACAGAGTGAGCAATAGGAACTGAAGCGAATGTGTTGCCATTATGAAGAAGAACACCTTTTATGCTGTCTTTTGACGAATCAATGAACAGCCGCCATTCAGCAGGATCATACTTGAGTTTAAACTTTTCCATCACTCCGTATATATCGTTGCAAAATACCAAATCTTCCTCTTTGCTGAAATACTTCAAAAATTGTGTCTCGCGGTTGCGGTACCAATAAAAAGTTGTTCCTGGTGACAATAGATTTTTCTGTTTAAGCCGAGAACCTAGCAGTTGGGCAGCATCTTTTGGGAGTCCTAAATCCCGGACTAAATCATTCAATTCAGCTTGAGAGAAAAGTTCAGGTTTCGGATCTGGTTCAGTTTCAAACTCGGAAGTACTGGACTCATCGGGAAAAGCCATCTGATGAGTCTCATCATGATCAGAACCGTCCACACAAATATGATCCAAAGATTTTGGTGGTTCAGGCACAGGTACTTCGTTGCTATGAGGCATAGGCCTAATTGCTGAGGGAAGGTTGGGGTAACTTATTATGTTCTTATTTTTTAAGTTGTATCCCTTCACAATGCAAGAGCAAAAATAGCAGTCACTGCTGTGGTCTCTTTGTTCACGCCACATCATAGGTATTCCGAAACGAAATGCTTGTTTTTTACCTTTCATCCATAAGCGTAGATCTTCCTCACATGTCTTGCACACTTTGTGAGGAGCCCACGGTTTGTCTTGATCGCCTAACTTCAAACCGAAATAGGCGAAATATACTTTTTTAATAAATGCAGAAATGTTCCTCTGCCGCTTTTTCACGGTATATTCCCCACAAATAAAACAAAAACTGTCCGGAGAGTTGACGCAACCTCTGGCTCTGTGAGCCATCACAAATACACAGCACTGCAAACTACAACTGTAGTGAACCACTTCGGAATAAAGCTGGATTACGACTGAGCAAACAAAAGGTAATAATGAACTTGCAAGAAACTGAAATTTGACAGGAACGTTCATGTCGCAACCACCGTGTTTGAGCGAGCGAACAAGGCGAGGCGAACAGGAAAGAACATGCGCCAGCGCAAGTACTGGATTTAGCCCCCCGCCTCCCAATTGTCCTGTTAATGTATAAAATGAATACAAAACACTCTAAAATATCATGAGGGAGTGTTTCTAGTTAGTTAACCATTACAACCTCTATTTTGGGCCAAGAAAATAAACTGCAGTCGGCTAAAAAGAAATTATGTGAACATTCCTTATATGGGTAAGAAATCTAATTTCGCAAGAAAACGTGACGTGATGGAACATTTTGGCTATTTTTCCTGGATTCAGCACCCCAAAATCTATAGGAATCAGTTGCAAAACTGGAGGCAGTTTTTTGGTAGTGTACCTGTGTAATGAACCAACTGACACCAATCGGATACAGCTTTCATCACTGTTCCCGAACGCACGCAAAAGGCGGAGGAGTAGCCATCATCGCAAAGGACAACCTCCACCTACGCACCCTCACCTCTGAAACCTCCAATGAAGCAGATATCCTCACCCTCACCAACAAAAACCTCACAATATGCCTGGTCTACAGAACACCAGCTGCAAACTCTGACTTACCAAGGATACTACACCTGCTTTCCGAAAGCATCGACCCATCAAAGGAACCAATTATACTAGGAGACTTCAATCTCCCATCCCTCCAAGACGCACAAACAGAAACATTCCTTAACGCCATGACAGCAATGAACCTATCGCAGATCATAAATGAACCAACACACGAAAAAGGAAACACCCTGGACCTCATATTCCTGAACTCCCAGGCATCCACCTCATACAGCAGTCCGACAATCTCACCAGTCCCATGGTCAGACCATTACATCATCCACCTCTCCCACGCATATTGACCAAATACAAACAGAGGATACGCCCAACACACACGAAGATTCAAAGCATTCAACAAAGAAGACTTCCTGACGCTGACCTTACCTAATCTACTTACGAACTCAAATAACCTTGACGACCTCATGGACAACTGGAACACCACTATCTCCTCGGCATCCAGAGCAACTGTAAACAAGACCAGCAACAAGCCCATCTCCTCAAAGGCCCGCTGGTTCACCCCTGATCTCCGAAAACTGAAAACAAATCTTAGAAGAACAGAAAGAAAATGGAGAAAAAACAAAACTGACAAAGACAAAAAGCAATACCTATATGAACTCGCTGCCTACCACACAGAAACCGACAATGCAAAGAGAAACTACCACACCAAAATCATCACGACCGCTGCAAACAAACCTCGAGAACTCTTCCAAATCGCTAAAAAACTGACAAAGACACCAACCACTTCCGATCAACCTCCAGATATCCCCTCGGATCTCTTGGCCCGACAATACAAGCAATTTCAGCAACCTCAACAACCCTACCAATGCGCTACAGCCACAAGAACATACCCAAGGATCACCATAAATGCTAACTGGACTACATTCAATGACACCTCAAAGGAAGAAATATCCTCCACCATCTCCTGTCTGAACACCACTACCTCCCCACTGGACCCCTGCCCTACCGAATGGATAAAGAAAACCAAGGAAGACCTAAGTACCCCACTAACTCACATCGTAAACGAATCCTTTAAACAAGGATACATGCCAGATGCCCTCAAAACATCAGTCATCCGACCAACCATAAAGAAGAACAACCTGGACCCCAAGGACCCCACCTCCTACAGACCGGTGGCAAGCCTCCCCCTCGCCACCAAGATAATAGAAAAGATAGTCCAACACCAGCTCCAAGATCATCTAGACACCAACGACATACTTGACCCTCAGCAACACGGTTTCCGACCACTACATGGAGTTGAGACCCTCATGACCATCCTAATGAACACACTCATCATCGGAACACAAGAGAAAAACTCAGGGTACATCCTGATCTTCCTAGACATATCAGCGGCCTTCGACACAATCTCACACGAAATCCTCATACACAGACTACAAACAATCGGAATCAAGGACACTGTACTCCAATGGTTCAGATCCTACTTAACTAACAGACAGCAACGGATTCGCACCCTCTCCACAACTTCGCCCCCATACAAACAACTTCAAGGAGTACCCCAAGGATCCACCCTATCAGCCATGCTGTTTAACATATACCTACGTCCACTATGCTCAATCATACGCACCCACAACATCAACTTCCACATCTACGCGGACGACATAATGCTCTATGCACCATTTACAACCAACAACCCAAAAAACGAACAGCTATCAGCCTGCTTCAACGACGTGGCCAACTGGCTACAGGAGAACAATCTATCCATCAACATAAAGAAAACCGAAGCCCTAATAGTAACAAAAGAACCTGACTTCAAACCACCTACCCACCTCAACATGGGAACCACACAAATACAAATCCAGCCTCAAATAAGATATCTAGGCGTCATCATTGATCAAGCTCTCACCTTCAAACAACAAATCAACAAAACCGCTGGGATGATATTCCACAAAGCTAAAACTATCCAACGACTCAGGCCCCTCCTAGAACCTCACGACTTTAGGACAGTGATGCAAGCTGTGACACTCCCTCATCTGGATTTCTGCAACATAATCTATCATGGACTTCCTGCCTCGCACACCAACTCCCTCCGTACTGCCTTAAACACCACAGCAAGGATTATTCAAAATGCAAAAAAACGGGAGCACATCACCCCAATCCTAAGAGACCTTCACCTCCTTCCACTGCAAGCAAGAATCAGGTACAAAGCCATCTTACTCATCCACAAAACTATCCACCAAGCACGGAACACCTCACTACACTCCTTACTGCCTCGACCATTTTATTTATTTACATTCTCTTATATACCGCGCTATTCTGCATCAGTGCGGTTTACATTGAACAAACTGAAATTACATTGAACAGGGCATGATAACTTGGAGATAACTATTTTACAGGGAACATGGGCTATGGAGAGTTAAGTGGCTTGCCCAAGACCACAAGGAGCACCTGTGGGACTAGAAACCCCAGTCCTTCCGGCCCAAGGTTGCTGTCCTCTAGTGGGATTTGAACCCCCGACCTTCCGGCCTGAAGTACCTTGCCCCAACCACTAGGCCACTCCTCCATCCCACAACAGATCAACCAGACATTCCTCCAATAACTCTATCGTTGTCCCCCACAAAAGAACCAAATCTACACAACGGACCTGCAACAGAGCATTCAAACTTTATGCTCCATCCCTCTGGAACTCTCTACCAAACCACATCAAGAACAACAACGACATCACATCATTTAAGAAACAGCTAAAGACAATCCTATTCCGTGAACATCTTTCAACGGAAACACCACCATGACCTCACACTTAGATTTTAGCAGAAGTAAATCATGTCCATGTCCACCCATAATCATTAATTGTTGACCCTGGTGATGGCCCCTTCCTAAAAGAAATTGCCCCTCCCTATGTTACATGTTACACCGCTTTGACCCGGTGAAAAGCGGGATATAAATGCAGTTAAATAAATAAATAAATAAATCCCAAAATCTTCCTTGGTGGTAAAGTAAGGCTCCAGCAGCTCTATTTCCTCTTTCCCCCAACTCCTTCATGCAGTTTTCTTGCTAATGTTTAGCTGCATTTTGCATAAGTAAGAGTGCCTACTGCTGAGGGCTCAACGGGGTTTTGTCTGTCTGTATAAATCTGTTTGTGCATGTGCAAACATATGCAGACAAACAGATGCCTATGCTCCCCCTCCTCCCCCACTTCACCTTATTGCTCTGATTTTGACAGCACATGCCTGTGGGCACAGAAAAGGAGGTGCAGGCATGGCTACAACCAGCGGTACCCCATCACCTGAAGAAGAGGCATCAAAAGAAGAGGCATCAAGGGTATTGCAAGAACTGAAATATGAGATTGCAGACCTACTATCAGCAATCTGTGAACTATCATTAAAATCAACTGTAGTACCTGAAGATTGGAGGATGGCCAATGTAATGCCAATTTTTTAAAAGGGTTCTAGGGGTGATCCGGGAAACTACAGACCGGTGAGCCTGACGTCAGTACTGGGAAAAATGGTAGAAACCATTATAAAGATTAAAATTACAGATCATGTATATAGTCATGGTTTAACCCTTTCACACCGTATGTCCACTGTAATGGACGTCATGTTATTCATTGAATTCCATGTATATATATGGTGTGTGTGTTAAAAAATTCAGGTCTGAAAGGGTTAATGAGAGAAAGCCAAGGGAAGTCTTGTTTTACTAATCTGTTATATTTTTTTTGAAGGTATGAATAAATAGGTAGACAAAGGTGAGCCGGTCAATATAGTGTATCTGGATTTTGAGAAAGCCTTTGACAAGGTCCCTCATGAGAGACAGTTGATGAAATTAAAAAGTCATGGGATAGGACGCAGTGTACTACTGTGGAGCAGGAACTGGTTAAAAGATAGAAAGCAGAGGGTAGAGCTAAAATGGCCAATTTTCCAATGGAGAAAGGTGAATAATAGAGTACCGCAGGGATCTGTGCTGGGTCCGCTGCTTTTTCACATATTCATAAATGTCCTGGAAATGGGAATAATGAGTGAGGTGATCAAATTTGCAGATGACACAAAATTATTCAAAGTTGTTAAAACCCAAGAGAATTGTGAAAAATCGCAAAAGGACCTTTATAAATTGGAAGACTGGATATTCAAATGCCAGATGAAATTTAATGTGGACAAGTGCAAAGTTATACACCTAGCAAAGAACAACCCAAACTTTGGTTACACGATGCAAGGTACCACCTTAGAAATCACCACCCAGGAAAACGATTTAGGCATCATCATGAATAATACGTTGAAACCATTAACCCAGTGTGCAGTGGTGGCCAAGAAAGCTAATAGTATGCTAGGAATCATAAGGAAAGGAATGGAGAATAAAACAAAGGATATTATAATGCCTCTGTATCATTACATGGTTTGTCTGCACCTTGAATACTGTGTGCAATTCTGGTTGCTGTATCTTAAAAAGGATATAGTGGAATTAGAAAAGGTACAGAGAAGAGCTACCAAAATGGTAAAGGGGATGGAAGGATTCCCCTTTCAGGAAAGGCTTAAAGGTTTAGGGCTCTTCAACTTGAAAAAGAGAAGGCTGAAGAAGGGAGATATGATAGAAGTCTAGAAATTAAAGAGTGGCGTGGAATAGGTTAACATAGATCAGTTGTTTGCGCCATCAAATAGTAGAAAGACTAGAGGACACGCAATGAAGCTACAATGTAACCCATTTAAAACTAATAAGAGAAAGTATTTTTTCACTCAAGGCGTAATTAAACTCTGAAATTCATTACCGGAGGATGTAGTAAAAGTTGTTAATATAGCTGGGTTTAAAAAAGGTGTGGACAAGTTCCTGGAGAAAAGGTCCATAAACCATTGTTAAAGGGGACCCGGGAAGTCCACTGCTTACCCCAGGATGAGCATTGTAGAAACTGTGGACTTTGGGTACCAGCATTGGCCACTGTTGGAAGCAGGATACTGGGCTTGATGGACCTTGCTCTAACCCAGTATGGTATTTCTTATGTTCTTATGATCTTATGTAGAAGAGCTTCTGGAAAACAGCACGGTACACAGTTCCTCCACCGCAATTGGCTCTGGACATGGTTGAACACCGCAACAGAGAAAGTTTGAGTGATCTTGTGATTTCAAGTCTCAAGTCTTAAAAATGATATAGCAGAATTAGAAAAGGTACAGAAAAAAGTGACTAAAATGATAAAGGGGATGGAAGGATACCCTATGAGGAAAGGCTCTTCAGCTGAGGTGAGATATGATAGAGGTCAATAAAATAATGAGTGGAATGGAACAGATAAACATAGATCAGTTGCTTAAATAAAAAAAAGCAGAAAGAGTAGCAGACACGCAATGAAACTGCAATGTTGCACAATTAAGACTAATCAAGATATTTTTTCACCCAATGTGTAATCAAACTCAAATTCATTACCGGAGGATGTAGTAAAAGCTTTTAGTGTAGCTGGGTTTAAAAGAGGGTTGAACAACTTCCTGGAGGAAAAGTCCATAAACCATTATTAAAGTGGACTGGAGAAATTCACTGCCTACCCCTGGGATAAGCAGCATGGAATTTCTCTAACTTTTGGGAAGCTGATAGGCACTTGTGACCTGGATTGGCCACTGTTGGAAATAGGATACTGGGCTTGATGGACACTTGGACTTACAGTATGGCATATTTTATGTTCTTATGTTCAAATATCAAATGGTCCCTCCATCAATTCTTAAGTAATATTGGAGCTTTTGTAGGGCAGAAAATGTTTTACGGTCCTTCCTCAGTTGTTCTACTTTCCTCTAGATACCCAGGTAAAGGGTTACTCACAACCTATTTATGATGGTATGCATTTGAGGCTGTTCTGTCACTCCCTTCTTGTGCTTTGCGTCTGCCACACAATGTTTATGCTGTGGAAGGATATGTTGAGCTTCAGTGATGAGGAACTTCAACAGATATTACCAGAGGAACCTTTCTTTGCCAAGGACAATGACACTACTGAAAGAGATGATGCCTGGGAGGAGGTAGTTTGCCTCACCCAGAAGAATGCTAGAGAAGAGATGCATGCTGCTTCTTTCTTGGACTATTGCAGAGCTAAGGCCATACCAAGGAGTCTTCGTATCTACAAGGCCCCTGGGATGTATCTTGATGGAGGAATAAGTGTTCATTGGATTTAATGATCCTGTTAATTTGTATGTCTAAGAAACGCTCAGAACACATTAAAAAAAGAGATTCGAAATTACACTCTCTTAAGGAGAAGGATACCCAGCTTGATACATTTTAATAAAAATTTGGATGATTTTAAGAAAGAGATAAAAGAGAAGCTGGCCAAATTTAGAAGGGATGAGGATGATTATAAATTTGGTTACATTTACTTGTGGAACAAGAAAAAGTGTTTTTCAGATGGACCTATCATAGGAATATGAGCTTCTCTAGGAGGAAAGCCCTTCTAGATAGAGAACCATTTGATGCGAAGGGAGGTATGGAAGTAGAAAAAAAGAAGGAGCCAGTCTGAAGATACCCTTGATTCCTCTGCTTCTCTTTTTGGTTCACAAAAACCTAAACCTACCCAGGATTTTTCATGGAACAAGCCTAGAAGGGGGGCGGCAAAGGTCCAATCAAGGAATAATCCAAGATACCAGGTCAATACAAGCCCGCTACTCATCCCAGGTACCCAACCAAGGGCAGGGGCTGGGGGGCAGATGTCAACAGGGGTCCAGAAGGGTGTCATACTGGAGATTCCACTCATATCAATCAAACTTTACAAGAATTTGATCATGATGATCTGATTCTGATCACTTTAGATATTGTTTCATTATACACAAACATCCCACAGAATGAGGCTCTCTCGATAGTCAAACAAACACTCCTCAATAGAACACATCCGGGAAACTACAGACCGGTGAGCCTGACATCAGTACCGGGAAAAATGGTAGAAACCATCATAAAGAATAAAATTACTCAGCATGTAGATAGTCACGACCTAATGGGAGACAGCCAACATGGTTTAGACAAGGAAGATCTTGTCTTACTAATCTGTTATGTTTTTTTGAAGGAGTGAATAAACAGGTGGACAAAGGTGAGTCGGTTGATATTGTGTATCTGGACTTTCAGAAAGCCTTTGACAAGTTCCCTCATGAGAGACTTTTGGCAAAACTAAAGAGTCATGGGATAGGAGGCAGTGTACTATTGTGGATCAGGAACTGGTTAAAAGATAGAAAGCAGAGGGTAGGGCTAAATGGCCAATTTTCCCAATGGAGAAAGGTGAATAGTGGTGTACCCCAGGGATCTGTGCTGGGTCCGCTGCTTTTTGACATATTCATAAATGACCTGGAAAGTGGAATAACGAGTGAGGATATCAAATTTGCAGATGACACAAAACTATTTAAAGTTGTTAAAATCCAGGAGGATTGTGGAAAATTGCAAGAGGATCTTGATAAATTGGAAGACTGGGCATCAAAATGGCAGATGAAATTTAATGTGGAGAAGTGCAAGGTTATGCACCTAGGGAAGAACAACCCAAACTATGGTTACACGATGCAAGGTTCCACATTAGGAACCACCACCCAGGAAAAAGATTTAGGCGTCATTGTGGATACCATGTTAAAACCCTCGGCCCAGTGTGCAGCGGCGGCCAAGAGAGCAAATAGAATGCTAGGTATGATAAGGAAAGGAATGGAAAATAAAACAAAAGATATTATAATGCCTCTATATCGTTCCATGGTGAGACCGCACCTTGAATATTGTGTGCAATTCTGGTCGCCGTATCTTAAAAAGGATATAGCGATTTTAGAAAAGGTTCAGAGAAGAGCCACCAAAATGGTAAAGGGGATGGAAGGATACTCCTTTGAAGGAAGGCTAAAAAGGTTGGGGCTCTTTAACCTGGAAAAGAGACGCCTGAGGGGAGATATGATAGAAGTCTATAAATTAATGAACGGAGTGGAACGGGTAAACGTAGATCGATTGTTTACCTTATCAGAATATAGAAAGACTAGGGGACATGCAATGAAGCTACAGGGTAAACTATTTAAGACTAATAAAAGAAAATATTTTTTCACTCAACGTGTAATCAAACTCTGGAATTTGTTACCGGAGGATGTAGTAAAGGCTGTTAGTGTAGCTGGGTTTAAAAAAGGTTTGGACAAGTTCCTGGAGGAAAGGTCCATAAACCATTATTAAGAAGGGACACAGGATATCAATGCTTGAACCAATACAAGCATTGTGGAATCTGTGTCCCTTGGGGAAACTGCTAGGTACGTATGACCTAGATTGGCCACTGTTGGAAACAGAATACTGGGCTTGATGGACCTTGGTCTGACCCAGTATGGCATATCTTATGTTCTTACATTATAAATGGATTCCCATCTTCTTCTCATGCGACTGGCTAGTCTGGCAATTACTGAGAATTTTTTCTGGTTTGATGGATTGTTTTATAAATAGGTAAATGGGATGGTAATAGGATCATCGATGGCTCCAGATATAGCCAATTTATATGTCGCACAATTTGAGCTCATTTTTTGACAAATCAACCCTTCAAGGAACATGTATGTCTCTGGAAGTGTTATATTGATGATGTGCTTCTGATCTGGGAGGGTGACTAGGATAGGTTTGATCAATTTTTAGATTGGATTAATATGTGTGATGATAATCTGCAGTTTCAAGCCCAATTTAACATGAATGAAATCCCTTATCTGGACATTAAGAAAGACAGGCATGGTTTTAACACCGACTTATATCGTAAACCAACTGACCGCAACCATTTTCTCCAGTATCAGAGCTTTCACAACAGTTCCATCAAAAATAATCTTCCAATCAGTCAATTTCTAAAGGTTAGACGTATCTGCATGGAAAAGCAAGACTTGGAGAGAAATGCTAAAGTATTGAGTAAGAGGTTTGAAGAAAAACGCTACCTAAGATTGATCAAAAAAAGCCTATGAGAGAGTGGTTAGTACGGAATGTACCTCTCTGATCTCCAAGAAGGAGAAATCCACTAATAATCAACTAATCTGTCCACTGTTTTTTTCCACACATTGACGGCAGATTTCACATATTATCAGGAAGGAGTGGCATATTGTCCAGACTATCCCAGCTTTTGCTACTCAGGACATTATTATTGTCTATAAAAAGAATCCTAGTGTATGCAATCTTTTGGTACCCTCTGCCCTGCCAGTGGCATGTCACAAACCCAGAACATTAGGACTCTTCAAATGTAGTTCTTGTTCAGTCTGTACATGTTATTACTACCAAAGGGGCCTTCATTCATCTATGCACACTGTCTCCCTTTCCTCTCACCAGTTTCACGAACTGTAACTCTAAAAACGCAATTTATGCTATCATCTGTCCCTGCAGCTTAATTTACATTGGAAAAACCAGCCAATCCACTAGGACCCATATCGTTGAACATCGTATTTGTATTAAATGGGGACTACAAAAGAAACCCTTAAGGGTATGTTTACTACACCGTCTTAATGTGCGCCCGGCGATAGTGTGGAGGCTGCCATAAAAGGAGTGGGCATTTCAGTCTTAAAGTAGCAAAACGGGATTATCACGCGATAACGCGCACTGCTGCACACATTAACGGGCTAAGCGCGTTAACGCGTGGTAATCTTAAGTAGGCGCCCAGACATGCAAGCACAGAAACAGAGGTGTAGTACAATGGTTAATACACTGACTGATGATACAGGGGTCATGAGTTTGATCCCCCAGTGTGCCTAATGCATAAGGCTGGCTGAAGCATCAGCTTTGACATGTAAGTATTGTTTCTTGAGGCATTTTATTTGTATTTTAATTATTGCTGCCAGCAAACACACCCTCACGTGCCATAACCTAAGGTGCCGCATAAGGCACCCTATAAGGCACTCCATAGGGCACATTATAAAGTGCACTGTCTGCCACGGCACCCTATAATGTCCCCTATAGGGCACCCTATAAGGCGCTCCATAGGACAACTTATATGGACTGTAACCATAAGGTGTCTCAGAAGGCGCTTTATAGGGCACCCTATAAAGCGCCTTCTGAGGCACCTTATGGTTACAGTACTCTGAGGGTGTTTTTGCTGGCAGCACTAATGTACATTAAAAATTGACAATGCTCCAGATAGCCCTATCAAATAACCCCACTGTGGGTTTGAACCCATGACCTCTGGCTCCACAGGCAGTGAAGTAACCAGTGGGCTACAGCTATTAACAAGCCCCTGGCTTGCTACAGAAGGACTGCATGTCACCACACAGTCTGCTGTGGTTACCAGGATAGGGTTAACCCACCCGTACCCATGATGCACTGCACATGCAAATCAGCAGTCTACAGATGATCACAAGATGGGGTATTGTCAAACCTTCACCCACTCCCCAACCTTGTGAGCTAAGGAGGGATAGGCCTTGTGTAGTTGTGGGGGCCAAATGAATATGCGGTGACAAGAAAATTTATTTTGTCTTCAAGGATTTTTATTTCCCCGCTCCGTGAGAGAGACAGGAACAGAAAAAATCAGTAGATCAGGAATCATGCAAACAGAGGCTTACAATATTGTGCTTCAACAAAACTTCTCATATGGAAAAACACATTGCTTCATGTGTTTTCTCCGTGCAATATATACAGGTGCTCAGGTAAGAAGTGTATTTGCTCTCTTTAGCAATTACATCACAGTCCAGCATACATTCAATGTTAGGATATGCTTTCCTTTCAATTGCACTAAACAATACTTCTTGTCAGGTACTTTTTTTTTAGCAATTCTGGATTAGCATAACCAGAATAAAAGTCAGGTATAATCATTCAAGCTTTTGTCTCGTCGGTTCTCTCTATTAATCCTACAGAGCAATCCATCGGTTGATTGATGTCAATCATGGGAACTTGGGCTTGGGGAATACTCTTGCCTTCAGGATTATTCACTGCTTGAAGAATAGCTTGTTGTGAAATGACTCTTTCATTCAAGAGTTGTCTAAGGTCACTTAAGAGTTGTTCTGCTTGTTTCCTAGCAGGACTCAACGGTAAAGCTTCTCCTTGTTTAAACAGCTGATTATCTGCATCTGGTGAGCAAACACTGCTTTCCCTATTCAGACAGTCTATGCCCGAGGTAGAGATTCCCTTCCCCCACTTCTCTCTGTTAATGAATGGTGGAATCTCACGTTCGTTTGCAGCAGCTCTATTTCTAAGGAAGGCTTCAAAAGTAAGACTTTCTACATCAGGATAACCTGGTCTCTTTGTAAACAGCTGGGCTGTATTTCTTTCCTCAGCTTGTTTGTTAAGAACAGGTATTACTGGCTGAGTAAAACTTGGCTTGCATGGAGAGTTTCCAGGGTAAAACAAACTTCCTTTATATCCCCTGAAACTATCCTCTCCACTATAAACAGGAGTCTCTCTTCCTGGCATATAACACTTATCAGAAGGATTAAAAATAGCAGGTACCTTCAAATGAGACTGCTCAGGAACTGTCTTGCCAGCATGCTTTTCTCTCCAGGGATAAAAACTGCTTTTCAACAACGTGTGCTTTTCTCCTCGTGTTGGATTAGCTTCCCTTCTGTTGCAGCTGGGCACAGCTTCTGTAGCCAGGTCAAAGGGTTCTGCAGTCTGTGGAACTTCCTGCCTTCCCAATACCTCTTGCTTTCTCTCCTGTGGATTTAAAGCAAACTCTCTCCTCAATCCACTAGCAGTGCTTACTCCTTCATTCCTTCGTGACTGGCTTGGTCCTGTTCCTCCATTCGTTCTAGTCCTTCTGCTCCTCCTCTCTGTGTATTCCCTCTCTGTTTAAGAAGGATCCCTTACTCTGGGATGCCCGCCTTCTCCTAGGGCATGCCCAATCCATAGCTCCGCTTCTCTCCTCCTCTGAGGTGAGCTGATTGGCTGCCTGAAGGCTATGCTGAGAGTGGGAATTTCTTCTTTTCCCTGCAATACTGGACTTTACCAGGGGGTCAGTATCGGTCTCCATGGCCTCCGCGCCTGGCGCTGCGTCACAGTATGCACCCCCACAGCAACTCGGCCTGGTAGGGTGAACTGACCGTGTGCACCCCCACAGCACCTCAGCCTGGTAGGGGGTACTGACCGTGTATGTTTATTTTATTTATTTACTTCTCTTATATACCGCGCTATTAAAATCAGTGCGGTTTACAATTGAACAAAAAACATACTGCAATGTCACACGACAATTGAGTTTTTACATTGAACAAGGACGAGATAACCTGGAGGTAACAGGGGTAACTAATTACAGAGTAATTATTCATGGAGTATGGTGAGAAATTATACATATAATATAGCTTGGTTTCAACATATTTATAAGAGGTTTAATCAATAAGATGTGTGATCAGTACCAATAATAAATAAGAGAGGGGATATGGTGGTAGAGCTAGTCATTTTCTTTATGGTGTTGGATTTTGGGTGGGGTGGAGTAGGGTGTAGGATGTGAGGATGGATGGTTGTTTCTGGGATTGGATTCTGGGTAATGGATGAGGAAAAGGTGTTGTTTGAGGGCTTTTCTAAATGACAATAGGTCTGGGGTGGAACGGAGCTCAGTAGGGAGGGCATTCCAGGTCATGGGTGCAAATAGGGAGAAGGCTCTATTGGCGGTAGCCTTTTTGCACTTAGTTAGAATGTTGGGGATCTCTAGAGTGTTTGCTTGATTAGATCTCCTGATCCTGTTGAACGGCCGGCTTTGAATGAGTTTGCTGATGGGTGAGGTGATCTGGTTCCTTAGGGCTTTGAATGTTAGTACTAGGGACTTATACTGGATTCTAGCCTGAAGTGGAAGCCAGTGGAGATCCATCATGACTGGGGTTATATGGTCAGCTCTTGATGTACCTGCAAGTACCCTTGCTGCAGCATTCATTGCAAGGCGAAGAGGTCCTAGTGTTGACTGAGGGAGGCACAGAGTAGCTACAGACCGTCACATTGTGCGGGTACTGTGCTCACCCTGAGGGTGAGGTGGGGCACCCAGCACCAGGTCCACAGCACCTTTCATGGCTGAAATAGGCTATGCTGCAGGTCCCCATCACTGCTAGTGTGTGTGATAGGTAGTTCCTGAAGACACATCTGTATTTCTCAGTCATGTCTAGCCCTTATGGGCTATGATGCACCCAAAATAGTGCATATCCTGTGTTGGTACCATGGTCACATGATGTAGGTGAAGGGGGGGTATTTGGACCCATAGGTGGATTATGTACCACCACCCAACCCACTCTCTGTGGCTCAGGGTGGGAAAGAGGATCTCCCACCAACAGAGCCACACTCTACCTCCCCGCAATGGTGGCAGTAGAGAGGACCATCAACCTCAGTCCTGCTGGGGAACAGACACCATACAGGGCAGGCAATGCAGATCTGTACACATCCATAAGGCAAGGCAGACAGAAGGCCTGGAAATGCTCAGCTGCCCCCCACCACTATCTGACATTCTCCAGCAGCAAGCCTCCAGCTGCTGCACCCTGCAAGATGTTCCATCCAGACACATACTAGCTGCAGACAGTCTGCTAGCTAGTCCATAGTGCATGTTTCTGGAGGAGATGCATGTACCCAGAACTGGGATGTCAGCATACACACCAAGCAGATAAGACAGTGATTGGGCCCCAAAAGGGAACCATAAACATCACATGAGAGAAACACTATATAGCACTATGGGGGAACCTAGCCATGCCGTGGTCACTGCACAGTCAGGGTGAGAGTGACCTCCCAGCAGGACATGCTGTGGCCACCCTGTCCGTGCAGGTGGTTGTCAGGCACTACAATGTCCAAGCCATTGCCCTATGCCCTGTGCAGATGCATCCTGGCTAGGCCACCCTGTCCGGGCTATACCCATGGTACCTTGCTCCTCATTGTGCACATTGGCAGGCTTACACTGGCAACAGTGTGGGCTGAGGAAGGTGTTGGCAGACACCACACACTGGATAGACAAACACACGCTCCCACACCTATGCCAGCATTGTGCAAATATAGAGGCTCTTGGCAGCCCTGGCCACCGCACCAGTCCTGGGCACAGTGCAGGCATGGCTATGGTACCCAATACTGTTGGGGTCACTCCCCAGGGTGGTAAACACTGTCAGACATCAGACCTGAAGCACACTCCACAGACAGCAGAAAGGTTGCTATGATGCAGCTCAATCAGCAAATTGTGCTTAACTTAGGAATTGCTATCTGCCAGTAATCATAGCAACCGTTTGATAGGTGTGTACAATATTCCCAGGTTTAGGGTGGCATTGCTAAGGTATGCAAGTGCTAGTATTGGGAGATGCATGCAGGGCCCAACATCCTGCCTCTCCAGGAGGCTTTGGATAATGGAGCCTGTGGGTGAGGGTGTGTCTGCCCCTGTTGGCCGCTGCTCTAGGGCAGAGGTTCCCAACTCCAGTCCTGGTGGGCCAAACACTGTTTGGGTTTTCATGCTGTCCCTAATGAATATGCATGAGATACATCTGCATACCATGGGGGCGGTGCATAGACATGCAGCACAGCCGTGTTTATTAGAGGCAGCATGGAACCTGAATGGTGTTTGGCCCTCCAGGACTGCATTTGGGAGACTCTGCTCTAGGTAATGTGCATGTTTATGGTGTCTGTGCTCTGTAGGGTAAAATGTAGGTTTATTGGGCATGATTCTGTTATCTGCAATAAAGGTTCTGTCTGTATTAGCACCTTTTAGTAGTGGGTAAAATATGGGGACTGGGTTGGCAGGAACCACAGCTGGGACTTGAACCTGTGACCTTCTGCTCCTGAACACACTGGCTGTGTTCACTGCACCACCATGTTGCCACAGAGATAGTGCATTCCCTGGAGATACCATGACTGTTTGTCAGACAGAGCCTGTATGTTGCAGTGCACGGCACCCACTTAAACAGGGCTAGGCCATGGTCTGCTCTGGGCAGCTGCCACTGCCCCATCCACCACCAGTACCCCTCTGCCACCATGCTGACATGCCCTTCTGCTGGTGGTGCTGGTGCTGCGCAGTCTCAGGCCATCCAGTGTGTGGGTAGGCGGCTGCCTATGGTGCGGGTTCTGGGGTAGGGGTGCCTGCATAGCTGTCCACGCTTTCCCCCAGCACTGCCTGCCAATGTTCCGTGCCATTGGGGATACCTGCTGGGTACTATTCCCTGTGACACCATGGGAAGCACACTCTTGCCCATGTTGGGCACTCAGCAGTTGCTGTCTGGCTGCTCTACTGTTTCAGCATTCCTATGGGCCAGCTAGGCATTACCCTAGTCCGCACTGTGCCCCAGCTGCACCACAGCATGTGCCGCCTGCAGCCCTCTGTGTCACCTTTTCCAGCATCTGTCCAGTTGCCCATTCCGACATGCCCGCCCTGCTGTTGTGGAACATGTGCACACCATAGAAAACCTGTCCAATGGAAAGGAAAACCCTGATCAGCGCAATTTCACTGTGGGCTCGTTCACCTTGTATGGGGACAGAGCATAGACCCTTCCAAAATTCATATCTTTTTTTTTTTAGCTTTCTTGGGGGTGTTTTTTGATGTTTCCCATTGATATCACTATTGCCCAGCTTGGTTATGTTTTTTTTACATTTTCTTCTGGTCATTTTCACTGTTTCTTTGCCCTTTTGTTCCATGCACATGTATCACACTTATCACTTTTTAGTAGGTTTCCCTGGTTTTGCTGTACATTGCTGACGGAAATGGTTTCTTTTCCCTTTAAATCAGCTCTAACGCCAGGGTTTCACTGGCGTTAGTTTTCAGCCTCAGATTTCACAGCGTTAGTGTGCAGGGAGCCTCTCCCCTCTCACTCTCCGCCCATTGACCCTCTCTCTCCGCCCCTGGGGAGCCTTCCTCCGCCCTCCGGGAGCCTTTCTCCGCCTTCAGCGCTCATTTGCGCCTTAGCGCGCGTTAACGCGCCTTATTGCACGATAAGGTGCCATTATCACGCAATAAGGTGCCTTATCGTGCGATAACGTGGGAGAGCACACGTTAAGACGGTTTAGTAAACATACCCCTTAGTCACCCATTGGTCAGAAGCATCACACAATGTGTCAGACCTTAAGTTTCTGGTCCTGAAACAAGTTAACCCACATTGGCGTGGGAATGATGTAGAAAAGACATTGGAACAAATGATGATTGTCCAAATGAAGACTTTGTCCCCTCAGTTTGAACCAGGATACGGACCTGTCCGTTTTTCTATAAAGGATTACAGTACCCCCCCCCCCCCACCTTTTCTTGGATTGAATTCTACTGCTCCTCCTTCTCTCTCTCTCTCTCCTCCCCCTTCCCCTCCCCTCCTTCTCTTCCCCCCATCCCCGTACCCCCTCCTCCTCCTCCTTCCCCCTCCCCTCCCCCCCTAAATTCTTAGTTTTTAGTTTCAAAGCTTTTTAGACTTTATTCTTCTTTTATCTTTTCTTAATTATTAATAGATTTTAGCCTTTAAGCTCTCTCTGTACTTTTGGTTGGATGGCATGGTCCTCCCCTTCATTTTTACTTTGGACTTTTATCAATTACTTTTTGTACAATACTACCATTTTTTCTGTGGATCGGAAGATAATCGTGCTAGATTCATGATGTGATGTTTTAAATGGATCCTATAACGATCAGGGATACTTCCTCCTTATACTTTCTCAACCATGCTTTACTGTTAGATAAAAGGTTTTCTCCCTCCTTTTTGTCTTTTGCTGTTTGTTCTTTGAATAAAGACTACTATATCCATTTATATCCATATAATGATGCACCATTATTGCCCTTTTCCTCCTTTGTGTTATACTGTGCACCGCAAGGCAATTGCACGTTATGATATCAATGCATCGGTGAAGATGCCCCAGGCTGTGATATCCTACATCAGTGGTTCCTAATCCAGTCCTCAGGTATCCCCAGGCCAGTCAGGTTTTCAGGATATCCACAATGAATATGCATTAGGTAGATCTGCATACAACGGAAGCAGAGCAAGCAAAGCTATCTCATGAATATTCATTGTGGATAACCTGAAAACCTGACTGGCCTGCGGATACCCGAGGACTGGGTTGGGGAACCACTGTCCTAAATGATCTCCCAGTACATGGAGTCTGCTCGGTATGACATCAAAGAAACATCATCGGGCTTTACCCTTTTAAATCAAAATACTTTTTGGCACTAACTCCTTTTCTTCAAAGGTTACTTTGTTGACTGCCTGCCTGAGGTATGTACTCCTGGTTTCAATGCTTCCCTTTTTAATAATACTTCCTTTACAGAATTTTTTGGAGATTGACTTTCACAATATAATTTTTATAATCTCCCGATTTTTTGACTTTGGGCTCTTCTCGGTATTGCTTACAGTTTTTTTATCCATCTCCAGTGTTTGTAACCTTTAAAGCATTGTTATCATGTAACTTTATCCCTGTGCTTTTAATTCCTTTTCAAGTGCTTCCCAGGCTCCGACTTTGGGATCGGATTATTATTAATTTACTAACTTCCTGATATTGTCTGATTCAACTCATGTTGATACATCCGCCTTGGCAATTTTGATGGTATATGTGCCTACTGACAATATGGATTGCAATAATGTCTGCCCTTCGTTTCATTTAATGAAATGGTAGAACGGTGGAAGTCTCTTCCATGGCTTCACTTTATACAATGGATTGTTTTATAAAGTAGAAACGTGATAGTTTGTTTCTCTTCTCTGTGAATGCTCTATGCTAGCTGTTAGAGACCAGCTATTTTTAGCTCATTTTATAGGGATGTTTAATAGGTTTTATCTACAGTTCAATATTTGGAGAGAGAGCGCATGTTTAGTATTCATATTGTGGGTAAGTTGCCCTTTTGTTATAGGTGTCCTAATTCACCTCTCTGGAAGTTCCCATTGTTCTGCACTACTGTGGGTGATTGTCCCTTTGCTCGGCTTTGTTACACTATATTTTCAATTTGTTGGATTTACTCATCCCTTTTTTTATAGAACTTTAAATATTGATTTGATTTTAAGTGATTATACCTGGATGCAATTTATCTTTTACTGTTTTCACTTTTAATAGTGTCCTTGGTTTGATATAGTTTTGTTTTAATTTATGTTTATTCTTATTTATATATTTATATTAATTGTACGTATACAATTGTTTATGATTTTTATCATATTTATGCATTAATTGCATTGTGATGTTTGTTCAAGAGAGGTCACTATCCCCTGAAAAAGACTTAGGCCTAAACATGTGTAGGGAGTCCTCATGGATACTCCTTGCATCCTACGGCGTAGTGTGTCCTACTCCTTTTGCTGTCCTATGGTCGCTGCAGGTGGGGTGTTCCTTTCTTGTGTTTTGATTCTTCCCTCTCCATCCGTCCGTCCATATGCTTTTATTTGAGCATGGAGACTGAAAAACAATGGCATGAAAAGAGTGTGAGCTGGAAGATGACAGGTAAGCTAGACCCCACCACCCAGAAAGCAGCAGGGACATGATAGCAGAGTGAGAATTCAATATAAAGGGGACCCCGATCACTGTGACGCAAGAAGAAAGGGGATATCAGAAACAAAATCATCTGTGTACAGATTGGGACCCCCCACCTCAACTGATACCAGAAAAGGAAGCATCCTGTGATGGTTGCAGTAGTGGTAATAATGAATAGGGGCCAGTGAAGATCATCAGGCCCGGCCCAACACAGACTGAGGTAATACATAGTGGAGAGCCCAGGTCCCAGTACATGAAGAGGAGTCAGTGAGGATCTTCAGGCCTGGGCCGACACAGACTAAGGTCTTGCATGATGGAGAGTCCAGGCTTCAATATATGAAGAGGAGCCAGCAAGGATCTTCAGGCCTGGCCCAATACAGATTGAGGTCATGCATAGTGGAGAGCCCAGGTCCCAATACATGAAAAGGAGCCAGCGAGGATCTTCAGGCCTGGCCCGACAAAGACTGAGGTCATGCATGGTGGAGAGCCCAGGCTTCAATACATGATGAGGATTCAGCAAGACTGATAGAAAGTATGTGATAGTAACCGAGGAGTGAGGGAGACTTAGAAGAGAGTAGTGGAAGTGGAAGGGGGAAAGGGTAAAGGAGGAGGAAGGGGGGGCAACTATGAGGTGAAGGGACACTGTGAGGAGGAGAGAGTGTTTTGGAAGATTTGGAAGGGAAGAGGGGAACAAAATGGAGTACAGAGTTGAACGGAGACAACCCCTCAATGCCATATATAGAGACACACATACAGATCCCACAGCACACCCCCTTTCCTGAATGTGCCACGCACACAGTCTTGCTCTCTATCTCATACCCAGACACCCATCTTTATTCAACACCCCAACCAACACCCTTCCACTTCCATTCCCCATGCTTCCTACACACCCAGAGCGCCATGACTCCTCTCATACACACACATCTTCCTTCCCCAACACACATTCTTAGCTTTCTCTCGCAGTCCACATCCTCCTGCTCTACACATTCCCCCAAACACAAAGACCCTTGTGCATTACACACAGAGCCAGATACATAACTTTCCCAGACTCTTCTCACACACAACTTCTACTCCACCTCAAAAAGTATAATGCATCATCCAAAGAGTAACACAAATTTCATGTACATCACACTCCAAGTCTGTAAACATAGAAAGTGGAAAGCTTTATTGTTTCTCACTGTAAGCATGAATTTTACAGGTTGTGTTGTCTAGTGCTGTAAACCATCCTGTGCTTCTTTAGAATGACAGGTATAAAACAAATCTTCCTGTTATATGCCCCCCCCCCCCCCACAGAACAGACTAATCAAGTGGTTTACAAAATGACCAGTGTACTAGGACCAGTATCACAGCTTAACTACCAGGGTTATGCCTGGAAAATAGCTGCTTTTTGTCACTATGTCCTTAATCATTTCATTTCCCCATTCGGGCAAGCTGGCTTTATTTTTCTATTTATTTATTTTCCACATATATATACTGTCTCTGATTGGACAGTCAAAGGAGATTTACAATAATATAATGTTACTAGACTAGCAAAGTGATTAAATCCTACTCTCCTCCCAGTATAAACCTACCACTTACCATTACCTTCCAGGAATGCCTTCATAAAGAACCAGACCTTATCTAATTTATATTTTTACATTTCTTACAAGGCTCACATATAATTTTATGTATAATGTGCACTAAAACTCTTAAGCACATGCCAAAACAACAATATTTTGTTTGCCTTTTTATGTTCTATTCATAAAATATAAAATAAGTATTATTGATGTGTAAAATGAGAACGCATCCCAACAGCAGAGTAAATAAAGGAGCTATGGGGAGAGGTGCAGGGAGTGGGCAAAGGAGATTAGGTTGACAATAACATCTGCAGGCCTCAGAGGACTTTGACGTGTGTCATTCTAGGCAACTTTCATTAAGATGTGAACGTGTACATGTTGGAAAAAGCTGCGCTGTCTCCCCATGACAGTTGTCATCCTGTCCCCTAGAGCTGCCGGGAGCTGCAGAGACAGAGATCACTGTATCTATGGAACTCCCCAATCTGGGGTAGCAGGGGTGTGAGCTGGGGGAAAATGCCACTAGGCATTATTAGGAGAGGAATAGAGAATAAAACAGAGATATCATCATGCCACTGTATCTCTCCATGATGCGACCAGACCTTGAATATTGTGTGCAATTCTGATCATTGCTTCTCTAAAAAAATTACATTAGAATTAGAAAAGATACAGAGAACGGCAAGTAAAATGATAAAGGGGATGAAACAACTATGAAGAAAGGAGGAGTAGCCTAGTGGTTAGCACACTGACTTGGGACCCAAGAAATCAGGGTTCAAATCCCACTAGCACTCCTTGTGGCCTTGGGCAAGTCACTTAACTCTCCATTGCCTCAGAAAAATCCAAGGGGCTTGTTTACAATTCAATGAGGCCGTGGCTCCAATATCAGGCAGAAGCTGCTACCGCAGCTTTGTAAACAAGCCCCCAAGTTATCAATGTCTCTGTTTAATGTACATTACCAAGTTTAAGTTACAATGTAAACCGCTTTGACTGAAATGATAAATCAGTATAAAAAGGCTAGAGAAGTTAGGTCTCTACAGCTTGAAGAAGAGGGAAGATATAACAGAGGTCTATAAAATCCTGAATGGAGTGGAATGGGTAAACATGAATCAACTGTATACTCTGTGCAGAAGTACGAACACTAGGGGGGCATGCCATGAAGCTACAAAGGAGCATAAAGGAAACACATAGAAGAAACTATTTTTCCACTCAATGGAAAAACTCATTACCAGAGGATGTGGTAAGAGCTGTTAGTGAAACAGGGTTTTAAAAGAGAAAAAAAGTCTATAAACTGCTTATCCCTGGAAATAAGCAGCATGGGGTTTTATCACTTTTTTTTTTTTTTTTTTTTATTATTTATATTTATTAAATTTTGAAAATACATTCAATTCCAAAATTGAATAAAGGAAACATGGTAACAAAGCATACAAATCCAAATATCATAGAATCATACCATTTATACATTACCATAATAAGCCCACAACATTACTCAGGGGAGGCAACAGGAAAACAATTATATTTAAAGGGAAAAATAACAAAGCAGAGCAAGACTTACACATCAGCCGTACGAGATGTTACAATCACAATACTATCCTCCCTAGCCACCAGGAATTCCAGAAGCTGAGCGGGCTCAAAAAACACAAATATCTTCTCTTTAAATGAAACACAGCAACGAACAGGAAATTTTAACAGGAAAGTACCACCAAGGGAAAGGACTCTGGGCCGCAAGCCCAGAAATTCCTTCCTCCTCAGCTGAGTGTTTCTAGCCAAATCAGGAAAAATACGCACACATGTGCCCATAAACTGCTGACTAAAATTCCTGAAGTACAACCTAAAAATTAGAGCTTTATCTGACTCAAGGGCCAGTGTAATTAGGAGAGTAGATCGGGCCATAACCAAATCCAGAGAACTCTTTAAGAAACCAGTAAGGTCTCCAGAGATTCCCAGAGGGTTGCCAGCAGCTCCAAGAGCTCCCCTGCCAGTATTTAAATATTGAACTCTGGTTAATGGTGGGATTCTGCCAGGTACTTGTGGCTTGACTTGACCACTTCTGATGACAGAATTCTAGGCTTGATGGACCTTTGGTGTGACCCAGTATGGCAAATCTTCATTATTAAGATAAGGCGGTTTAGAAATACTGTTAAATAAATAAATAAATAAAATCTTATGTTTTTATGCCTCCCTGGGGTGGGTTTTAAGTAAATCAAAAGACAGAGGGGAGATATGATAGAGGTATATAAAATAATAAATGGAGTGGAATGGGAAAACATATATCAGTTGTTTATTCCTTCAAAAAGTACAAAGACTAGGGGTCACATAATGAGGCTACAATGTAGCACATATACGACTAATCGGAGAAAATATTTTTCACTCAACATGTAATCCAACTCTGGAACTTGTTGCCAGAGGATGTAGTAAAAGCTATTAGTATAGCTGGGTTTAAGAGAGGTTTGGACAAGTTCCTGGAGGAAAAGTTCATAAACCATTGTTAAAATGGACTGGGGAAATCTGTGGCTTTCCAATGGGATAAGCAGCATGGAATGTCTGTTATGGAACTTGATAGGTACTTGTGACCTGGATTGGCTACTGTTGGAAACGGGATACTGGGTTTGATGGCACTTTTGTCTGACCCAGTATGGTGTATCTTATGGTTTTATGCCTCTCTGGAGTGGGTTTTAACTAACTTAAAAATCCATCAGGTACAACAGCAGATGTGTCAAAAGCAGGAAGGGATTTTATTGGAGAACCTGGGTCTAAGAAACCCAAGCACACTATAACCAAGAAACAATTTAATACCTGATTAAGTATTTTGTTCAAAGAAGACCATGTGCAAATGGAGAGAGCAGAGATCCAGAGTCAGGATTTCTGTTTAATCTGAGGTTTACCACTCACAGAGAGACACCTTGGGTAGGTCTTTATTCCCCATTCTGCACCCGTGGAAAGAATCTTCATTGATTGAGGCCCTTTATCTCTCTGTCAAAGTTCTAAAACTGGTTCTGCCACAGACTTGAGATGCCCCTTTACCTGTGGCCAACTGCAACTGGCTATTAGTGATAGAAATGCCCCCACGGCACTCTGAACCCCCCACCTGCATGATCATCCATCTGCATGCTCATTTCTGAAGTCGGCCATTAAGTCCTACCGAGGTGATGGGTTTTATATCATTTCTAATTATTATTACTATTTCTGACTCTTACAGAAACCAATCAGCCTGCAGGAACACCACAGCCCTGGCGCAAACTTCTAACAAGAAGCAAAAAGCCGATGGAAACAGACAGTAGGCAGCTCTCGATTGCTTTTACAAGTCCTCTGTAATTCTGAAAAGTAATTCTAATCTTTTTATGGTTCAGTTATTACAAACCCTAGATATTGATGTAAGGTTAAAGTATATTCCAAATCAATTGCTATTTGAGACACACTCATTTCTTAGTGTCTCAGTGGAAAACACAAAAATACCCCACATTAACACGGTCTCTAAAGATCTTTAACATTAAAATACCACATCTTCTGGAGGTTAAGTAATCTACTGCTTACCATAAGAGGCAGGAGGGTGAACTGTCAGCTCATGTTTCATAAGGCAACTTAACTCATGCAGTGCTGTGGAAACTCCTGTAATGCACTTTAGAAATGTCCATTGCTTAAGTACTATGGAGACTCACACTCGGTGCATTATTCCTAGCAAAAAAGGCGTCTGTCCTGATATGTAGGGCTCTTTCATTAATACATGAGGACCATGGGTCAATTTTAGCAGGCAAGGAAAAGGGTGCTGGTATTCAGTATCGCCAAGAACCCCCTCAAAAACAGTCCTGTTCACACTCTTATCCAGTGCTATATATATGCATATCTCAAAAGTTTTGTGAACGTTTAGTGATGAATTCTAATATGCTTTACTTAGTCTAAATTTGAGAAGTGAAAGTGCATCTTCCTCTCCGGGCCAGTCCAGGTACAGTTGGGTAGTCAATCCCTTCCAGCAGCTGAGGACTGAAAGTTCCAAGTTTTACTGACAGCTCCCATAGCTCCCCCTACTGATAGGAAGCCAGTCTTCAGTCCTCAGCAGCTGGATAGGACGTATCTCTGGCAGGCTCCCAGGAGAAACGAAGTTGGAATCAAGCCAGTGGCTTCTGGGGAATTTCTTTATGGGACAAGAGGCATAACTGTTTAGTCTGACCTTGCTCACTGGCTCTAGCAGAGCACTACAGCGAGGCACTCACCTTTTTATCCCCATAAAGAGCCTCTTATGACATGTCAGTTAACTGGAGCACGGTACAGCGATTTTGAGCATTTTCCCTATATTCTAGTGCTGATCGGAAGGCAGCTGCTGTACCGGGGGGGGACTGGATCTGGGAGCCCCAGTATCCTCTCTCCGACGCTCTTCAGTTTTTCTCCGCGGCCCGCTAGCAGCGGGTGTCTGGAGTCGGGAGCTGAGCCGCCAGCACTGCAGGTAGGAGGGGACTGGTGGCGATTCGGCCTGGATCGGGGTTGTGCGTCAGACTTCTACCACATGCTTCCGGGTCCCGGTGCAATCTTTGTTTTTTGTTTTGGTGCTTGTTGAACCGGCGGGGTTACCGGTCTCTTTCCTTCTCGCTGTCGGCTTGATTCGCACGGTTTTGTGTCCGTCGATTTTCGGTCCTCCACTGATTCTCTTGCGAGTGGTTTCTTCATTTTTGGTGCATTAGTGTGGTTTTTTTGGATTATGGAGGGCTCAGGCTCAGGGGATCTCTCTAAGGAAAAGTCTCTGGGGCCGGTGCTTAAGGCGGGAACGTCAGCCATTTTGTCCTCAGAGACTTCTGCTCCTCCCGCGCTTTTGCAACGTGCAGGGAAGAGGAAGTCAAAATCGCAGGTGTCTGAGGCAGCAGGGCCTTCTCCTGCTCCTGCAGTGCAAAGCTCAGTAACTTCTTTGACTTCTCTTTTTTCCCCTGAATTTATTTTAGCCTTGCACAAGGCATATACTTTAAAGCTTGCTCAGCCTTTAGAAAGCCATGCTTCTGTGGCACAGGAACCTGTGCTAGTGAAGGAATCTCTGTTCTTGGATCCTGGGGAAGGGACCTCCGCTCAAGGTCCGCGTAGGGACTTGACCTCAGACCCCTTGGATACTCAGTTCTCTTCTCCCTCCCTTCCGGAGGAAGGAGAAATTCTGTCTGAATCAGCACCTGAGTCTTGGGCGTTAGAGTTAGAGGACGGGGAGCTGGGGCCTGCGGAGGACCCGCATGTTTTCCGTGTCTTTCGGAAAGAGGAGCTAGGAGCTCTCATTGGGCAGTCTCTGGCGGCCTTGAATATGGCGCTGCCTGCAGTCCCTCAGGAGCCTCTGGAGGATCCTTTGCTGCAGGGGTTCAGACCGGAGCAGCGTTGTTTCCCGGTTCACAGAGTGATTAAACAGATGATAGAGTCAGAATGGGAATGTCCGGAGGCTAGCTTGAGGGGGTGGCGCACTATTGCGCGCCTATACCCGGTTCCTCAGGAGGAGAAGGAATTACTGAAAATGCCTAAGGTGGACGCGCTCGTGTTGGCGGTTACTAAGAAGACCACGATTCCTGTAGAAGGGGGTGCAGCCCTTAAGGATCTGCAGGATAGGATGTTAGAGGCTCTTTTGAAGCAAGCTTTTGACGCTAGTGCCTTGGCATTACAGGCTTCCGTCTGTGGGGCGTATGTGTCCAGGGCTTCTATCCGATGGATTCAGGGAGAACCAGGTTCAGTGAAGCAGGAAGATGACTCTCCAGACGGGGCCAAGCTGGAGTCAGCAGCAGCTTACCTCGCTGACTCCTTCTATGATTTGATTCGAATTTCCGCTAAGTCTATGGCGTCTGTGATTGTGGCTAGGCGGTTTCTTTGGCTTCGCAATTGGGCGGCAGATGCCTCCTCGAAATCCCGCCTCAGTAAATTTCCTTACAAGGGCAAGCTCCTTTTTGGGGAAGCGCTGGAGAAGATTGTTAAGGATTTGGGCGACTCCAAAGGGGGTCGTCTGCCGGAGGATCGGCCTCGAGGGGCCAGATCGGGTGCCGTGCTGAGAGGTCAAGGCAGGGAGATCCGTCGGTTCTGGGGGTCTCGCTTTGTCCCGTACCAAAGGGGTAGGTTTCCTTCCAGGAGTCACTCCTTTCGTGGGGCCCGAGGCTTTGGCAGGTGTTTCTTTAATGCCCAGCAAGCCTCAGCTAAGAAGCCGCAATGAAGCGAGGCTGGTCCAGGTGGAGTTTCCGGTAGGTGGACGTCTACGGGGGTTTCTCTCTGCCTGGACCGCCATCACTTCGGATCTCTGGGTTCTAGAAATCATCCGCGACGGCTATGCACTCGAGTTCTCTACTCCTCTAGCGGACGCTTTTGTCTGGTCCCCCTGTGGTTCGCCGTCCAAGAGGGAAGCGGTCTCGAGCACTCTACAGCGCTTACTACTCTTGCGGGCAGTGGTGCCGGTACCTCTCGACCAGTACGGGTTAGGTCGATACTCGATTTATTTTGTAGTCCCCAAGAAGGAAGGCTCCTTTCGGCCTATTCTCGATCTCAAGCAAGTGAACAGGTGCTTAAGAGTTCCGCATTTTCGGATGGAAAGCCTACGGTCGGTGATTCGGGCAGTAAAGCCCGGAGAGTGGCTTTCGTCTATAGATCTCAGAGAGGCTTATCTGCACATTCCCATCCGCTCGGAGCATCAGCGGTTTCTACAGTTTGACGTTCCCATGGGGCATTTTCAATTTCGAGCCTTGCCTTTCGGTCTGGCAACCACGCCTCATACTTTCACCAAGGTGATGGTGGTGGTAGCGGCGGCTCTGCACAAAGAGGGGATTCAGGTACATCCCTACCTGGACGATTGGCTGATTCGTGCGGCGTCGCCAGAGGAGTCGGTGGTGGCGACGGCCCGAGTGGTGCAGTTTCTGGAACACCTCGGTTGGGTCATTAACCGGGCAAAGAGTCACCTTCTGCCGGTGCAAGCATTAACTTATCTCGGGGCGTTGTTCAACACGGAGAGAGGGCAGGTGAGCCTTCCGCCGGACAGGGTGCGAAAGATTCTATCGCAAGTGACAGCTTTCAAGCGTCTATCAGCCCCGACAGCTTGGAGATATTTACAGTTGTTGGGGTCCATGGCTGCGGCGTTGGACCTGGTGCCGTGGGCGAGAGCTCACATGCGTCCTCTGCAGCAGGCGTTACTGTCCAGGTGGTCGCCGCAGCTTCATCCCATGTCTCAGAAGCTGGAGTGCCCCAAGGATGTTTGGGTCGGCCTGCGGTGGAGGCAGGTTCCGGAGCACCTTCAAGCAGGGGTACCACTAAGGGATCCGGAGTGGGTTTTAGTCACGACGGATGCCAGTCTTTCCGATTGGGGGGCTCATTGTCTGGCTCAGGTGGCGCAGGGTTCCTGGACGGAAGAGGAGAGCGCTTGGTCAATCAATCGTTTGGAGCTTCGAGCGGTGCGTCTCGCTCTTCTCGCTTTTTCGAGTCTTCTCGACCGGCGGGCAGTCCAAGTCTTTTCCGACAACCTAGTAACAGTGGCCTACATCAACAAACAGGGGGGCACGGCCTGTCCGCAGTTGCTGCAGGAGAGTCAATCCTTGCTACAGTGGGCGGAACTGCACCTCGAGGCTCTCTCGGCGGCTCATGTAGCAGGGAAGGAGAACATTCAGGCAGATTATCTCAGTCGCCATCGCCTGGATCCCGGCGAATGGGAACTCAACTGGGCGGTTTTTCACGAGATCACGCTGCGCTGGTGTCAGCCTGTTATGGATCTCATGGCGACTCAGTCCAATGCCAAGGCGGTTTTTCAGCAGGCGCAGGGAGCACATGTCAGAAGGTCTCAACGGTCTGGCTCAGCCCTGGCCGAGCGAACAGCTTCTGTATGTGTTTCCTCCGTGGCCCTTGATAGGGCGAGTCATTCGCAGGATTTCCAGGTACAGCGGCCAGGAAATTCTCATTGCACCGGATTGGTCCAGGCGTCCCTGGTATGCCGATCTCGTAAGGCTGCTTGCGCAGCCTCCATGGCGGTTACCCGAGCGGATGAATCTTTTGAGTCAAGGGCCGGTGTTGATGCTTCGGGTGGATCGATTCTTGCTTACGGCTTGGCTCTTGAGCGGCAACGATTGCGTCGGTGAGGTTATTCGGGAGCCGTGATTGACACGATGCTACAATCTAGGAGACGGTCAACCTCTTTAGCATATATTCGCGTTTGGCGCATTTTTGAGGCATGGGCGAGCGACAAAGGTGTTAGGCCGGAGACTGCCGATTTACCGCACATCCTGACGTTTCTTCAGAACGGACTTCAGAAAGGTCTAGCCCTTAATACCCTCAAGGTACATCTAGCGGCGCTAGCGTGTTTTAGAGGGAGGGTACACGGGCATTCTCTCTCAGCTCATCCGGATGTGCGCAGATTCCTTAAAGCAGTCCAGCAGATCTGTCCACCCCTTCGTCGCGTGGTGCCGCCGTGGGATTTGAATTTGGTGCTGGATGCCCTGACGGAGCCGCCTTTTGCTTCCGGGGCTTCCGTTGGATTGCGCGAGTTGTCTTGGAAAACAGCTTTTTTGGTAGCCTTGTGTTCGGCTAGGAGAGTGTCGGATTTGCAGGCTCTTTCTTGTAGGGAGCCGTATCTGTGTTTTACGGAGGAGAAGGTGGTTTTACGGCCCGTGCCTTCATTCTTGCCGAAGGTGGTTTCGGGGTTTCACATGAATCAGTCCATTTCGCTTCCCACCTTTCGGGGGGGCCCTGCGTTGGACCCGGCGCTCCATAAGTTGGATATGGGTCGGGTGTTGCGGACGTATTTGCGGAAGACAAAGCCGTTTCGGAAGTCAGATCGTTTGTTCATTCTGTTTGGAGGGCTGCGTAAGGGGAAAGCGGCTTCCAAAGCTTCTATAGCTCGTTGGGTGAAGCAGGCGATTGCGGGAGCTTATCAGGCAAAGGGCAAATCGCCTCCTCTGGAGCTCCGAGCTCATTCCACATGGGCTCAAGCGACGTCTTGGACTGAGTTGGCCTTGACTCCGCCAGCGGATATCTGTCGGGCGGCGTCCTGGTCTACTTTACATACTTTCGCGAAACATTACAGGTTGGATGTGATGGCCCATGGAGATGCCAGGTTTGGGGCTTCGGCCATTGTAGCGGGGCTCGCAGGTTCCCGCCCGGTTTAGGTACTGCTTTGGTACTGCCCAACTGTACCTGGACTGGCCCGGAGAGACGAAGAGGAAGGAGAAATTAGACCTTACCTGCTAATTGTCTTTCCTTGAGTACTCTCCGGGCCAGTCCAGGTCCCGCCCGTTGGTTCTGCGAGCAGTGGAGTTTTTGATGGTTCAGTGGTTCGGCAGTGTGTTTTTTCGGTGGCTTCCTGATTGCGCGGGCTCCATATGCTAGTCGGATTGTTCTGGAAGAGGATATTGGGGGTCCTTCCGTTAGGTGGGGGACTCTGGGTAGTTTAAAAAAAAAAAAAAAAAAGGAAATAATCCACTGGTCATAAGAGAAATAAGTGCCCAGTGTTACGATTGCCTCCTTCAGAACCAGTGAGCTTGGGTTTTTTGTTTCTGTGATGTTACCATTCTTTTTGGGTTTAGTTAGCTAGTACCTCTAGTAGTGTTGCTGCTTTGACAATAGGTGATTGGCTTCCTATCAGTAGGGGGAGCTATGGGAGCTGTCAGTAAAACTTGGAACTTTCAGTCCTCAGCTGCTGGAAGGGATTGACTACCCAACTGTACCTGGACTGGCCCGGAGAGTACTCAAGGAAAGACAATTAGCAGGTAAGGTCTAATTTCTCCTTCTTTCCTGTGTTATACAATGTAGCATGGTATATACTTCACTTAGAAAGTTTCCCAGATTGAAATGCAGCCCTCTGTACACTGCATAAATGAGGTCTCGCCAATTCTTGGCATGCTACATGATTCACTTATCAATCTTGCAAATATTTGATAAGATAAAATGAATCCAGGAAAGTAGAGGCCGTTGTTGAGGTGTGGCTGGGATGTGTTTTTTCTTTAGTCTGACAAAGTCAATATTCAGTCCTTAATTGGTTAAGTCAGGCTGCATAAACTGTGGTCCTAAGATTATCTGGATATAGTCAGTGGAGAGACTTAATCAATGGAGTTTGCTGAATCTGTAGATAATTCTGTAAGTCAGTTTGTTAAATATGAGTCTGATATTGATTAGTGATAATTTTATACAAGACTAAGTTAATATTCATTTAAAGTGATATTAATTGCACATTATAGAGTAATTTTATATAGCATGTTCTATATGCAAACCATATTTTGCCATCAGAACGTGGCCCTGCTAAAGGTCTGCAGCTGAATACAAGCTTTAAAGTTAGCATGCCACTTGTATGCATATAATGCGTAGGCTTTCCCTGGGCAGAAAATGGACGAATTCCAACATATACATGTATTTTATAAAATATATATGTACACACGCACATTTACATCCTACTTCAGGCAGGTGTAACTTTCTACAGGAACATTTACCTCCTACTTCAGGCAGGTGTAACTTTCTACAGGAACATTTACATCCTACTTCAGGCAGGCGTTACTTTCTACAGGAACATTTACCTCCTTCTTCAGGCAGGCGTAACTTTCTACAGGAACATTTACCTCCTACTTCAGGCAGGTGTAACTTTCTACAGGAACATTTACCTCCTTCTTCAGGCAGGTGTAACTTTCTACAGGAACATTTACCTCCTTCTTCAGGCAGGCGTTACTTTCTACAGGAACATTTACCTCCTTCTTCAGGCAGGCGTAACTTTCTACAGGAACATTTACCTCCTACTTCAGGCAGGCGTAACTTTCTACAGGAACATTTACCTCCTACTTCAGGCAGGCGTTACTTTCTACAGGAACATTTACATCCTACTTCAGGCAGGCGTTACTTTCTACAGGAACATTTACATCCTACTTCAGGCAGGCATAACTTTCTACAGGAACATTTACATCCTACTTCAGGCAGGCGTAACTTTCTACAGGAACATTTACCTCCTTCTTCAGGCAGGCGTAACTTTCTACAGGAACATTTACATCCTACTTCAGGCAGGCGTAACTTTCTACAGGAACATTTACATCCTACTTCAGGCAGGCGTTACTTTCTACAGGAACATTTACATCCTACTTCAGGCAGGCGTTACTTTCTACAGGAACATTTACATCCTACTTCAGGCAGGCGTTACTTTCTACAGGAACATTTACCTCCTTCTTCAGGCAGGCGTAACTTTCTACAGGAACATTTACCTCCTACTTCAGGCAGGCGTTACTTTCTACAGGAACATTTACATCCTTCTTCAGGCAGGCGTTACTTTCTACAGGAACATTTACCTCCTTCTTCAGGCAGGCGTTACTTTCTACAGGAACATTTACATCCTACTTCAGGCAGGCGTTACTTTCTACAGGAACATTTACATCCTACTTCAGGCAGGCGTTACTTTCTACAGGAACATTTACCTCCTTCTTCAGGCAGGCGTTACTTTCTACAGGAACATTTACCTCCTTCTTCAGGCAGGCGTTACTTTCTACAGGAACATTTACATCCTACTTCAGGCAGGCGTTACTTTCTACAGGAACATTTACCTCCTTCTTCAGGCAGGCGTAACTTTCTACAGGAACATTTACCTCCTACTTCAGGCAGGCGTAACTTTCTACAGGAACATTTACCTCCTACTTCAGGCAGGCGTTACTTTCTACAGGAACATTTACATCCTTCTTCAGGCAGGCGTTACTTTCTACAGGAACATTTACATCCTTCTTCAGGCAGGCGTAACTTTCTACAGGAACATTTACATCCTACTTCAGGCAGGCGTAACTTTCTACAGGAACATTTACCTCCTTCTTCAGGCAGGCGTTACTTTCTACAGGAACATTTACCTCCTTCTTCAGGCAGGCGTAACTTTCTACAGGAACATTTACATCCTACTTCAGGCAGGCGTTACTTTCTACAGGAACATTTACATCCTACTTCAGGCAGGCGTTACTTTCTACAGGAACATTTACATCCTTCTTCAGGCAGGCGTTACTTTCTACAGGAACATTTACCTCCTTCTTCAGGCAGGCGTTACTTTCTACAGGAACATTTACCTCCTTCTTCAGGCAGGCGTAACTTTCTACAGGAACATTTACCTCCTTCTTCAGGCAGGCGTTACTTTCTACAGGAACATTTACATCCTTCTTCAGGCAGGCGTAACTTTCTACAGGAACATTTACATCCTACTTCAGGCAGGCGTAACTTTCTACAGGAACATTTACCTCCTACTTCAGGCAGGCGTAACTTTCTACAGGAACATTTACCTCCTTCTTCAGGCAGGCGTAACTTTCTACAGGAACATTTACCTCCTTCTTCAGGCAGGTGTAACTTTCTACAGGAACATTTACATCCTATTCTCCAGGACCAAGCAGGAAGTCAGTCCTCACATATGGGTGACGTCGGCGGCGACGGAGCCCTCGCGGAGCAATTTCCCCAGCTTTCAAAGAAAGCCTTTGGGAATTGCAGCGCGCATGCGCGGTCCCCTTCCCGCCCAAGGGTGCCATCTTGCTCAGTCTTCTTTTTTCCGCGGAGCCCTAAAGACGCTGTTTGTGATCGCCGCTGAAAAAGTTGATTTTATTTATTATTCTTTTCTCAGTTCGACGCCGGATCCTTTTCCCGCCCAGACCCGATACACCGGTATCGAGTCCGTTCGTTATTTTTTCGGTTTTTGTCCTTCGTGAATAGCGTTCGCGCCAATTTTTCTTTTTCACTGGCAGCCCTGTCTTTTGACCTCGCAGGGGCCCTTTTTCCCCCGATGGCTGCCAGCGGGTTTAAAAAGTGTGATCGGTGTAAGAAACTTATGTCTCTTACCGACACACACGACTGCTGCCTCCGCTGCCTCGGACCCGATCATGACCCGATGATCTGTGGTCCGTGTGCTAAAATGTCCTCAAAAGCGTTGAGGAGTCAGCAGCAACAAAAAGAAAGAATCTTCTGACTCCGCGTCCAGCCGGGCCCGGACCTCGTCAGAGGCTTCGACATCCCGGGACTCCGGTCCTGAGCATCGTCGGAGTTCCTCTGAGCGGGAGTCTCCTGCCCGGGAACATCATAGGAAGAAGAAACCCATGAGGGCGGCGTCGGTGGACGCTCCTGGTTCCTCGAGGGCCAGGTTGCATAGCCCTGATAGCCGTTCCGGGTCCTCGGAGTCGGAGAGGACTTCGAAACATCCTCGTCTCGAGATGGAGTCTCCATGTGAGTACTGTAGTCCTCGTGGACTCGCCTCCGAAGGAGCCGACGTCGGGCCCGACACCGTCGGGGCCCAAGTCGGGGGCTGCTGGGTCTCCTGGCTGCCTTCATGGACCAGCAGCGGGCATTGATCGCTGGCCTCGCCGGTGCATCTGCCCTGGCCACCGGGACATCGACGTCCAAGTCGACCCCGGAGACCGAGCCGATCCTCGAGTCCATGTGAGCTCGAGTCGATCCTCGGTCGCGGTCTCCCTCGGCCTCCCGTTCGGGACTGAGGTCGTTGACGCCGACACCCTCGGAGTCGGGCGGAGGGCATCGGTGCCCGCCCGACCGGAGCTGCTCGATTCCTCCTTCGAGGAGTCAGCCTGGGAATCAGAGGACGAAGAGTCACCTGGTACTTTTCGGACTCGGTGCGTCCCATCGGACTCGCCCGAGTCCGAACCTCGGAGACAGTCCCCCCCGGAGGACACCCGGTTCTCGGACTTCGTGCGGGATATGGCCAGGGCCTTGGCATTCCCCACAGATCCCGAGGAGGAGCCTTGAGCCGAAGAGCTCGATGCCCTCCAGTATGACTCTCCCCCAAAGGAGGCCTTTACTGTACCGGTTCCTCTGATGCTGGAGCGACTTCTCTTCCGCATGTGGGAGAGGCCGGCGTCGGCGCCGGTGTTAAGAAAACGGGTCGATTCCATTTATCGAGTCCGCAAGAGCCCCAGGTTCCAAAAGGCACAACTACCGCACCATTCCATGGTGGTGGAATCGGCCATGCATCGACTCAAGAGTCAGAAGATGCACTCCTCGGTGCCTCCCGACCGGAAGGCCCGGAACCTGGATGCCCTCGGTAGGAAGTGCTTCCAGGGCTCTATGCTTGCTTGTCGAGTCCAGACCTACCAGCTCTATATGGGCATGTATCTCCGAGACCTGGCAAAAGAAATTGCCGGGTTCTCTGCTGGTCTCTCCGAGGAACCTTTGCAGAGGTTCCAGGCCTTGTCCACTGGCATTCGAGAGTGCTCGAAGTTTATCTCTCGAGCAGCCTATGATGGCTTCGAAGCATCGGCTCGAGTAGCCGGAGCCGGCATCGGTGCCCGCCGACAGGCTTGGCTTCAGTCATCCGACCTCGAGCCATGGGTACAGGACAAGTTGGTCGATGTCCCCTGCAGAGGTGAAAACCTCTTTGGCAAGCCCATGGCTGAAAAGGCTGCACAGATCGAGACCGAGACTCTGACCAGGACTAGGCTGTCCAGAAAAACCTCTGCCCCTTCTCAGAAGAAGAAGGGCTCGGGGAAAAAGCCCTTTTACCCGAGGAAGGCGGCTGCCTATAAACACTACCCTCATTATCAGGCCTCAGCAGCTCCCCAACAGGGTCAGCAGACCAAGGGACGGGGTAATGGGTCCCGTAGGCAGCAGGCCCCCAAGCCCACAACACCGGCCCCTGCTCAGCAGGGTGGGGGTTAATGACTCTGTCAGCATAGCCTCTTCCCCTCTGCTGGTTTCTCTCAGCACAGGAGGCCGGCTGGTCCACTTTGCCCACAGGTGGTCAGCCATCACATCGGATACCTGGGTGCTTCATATAGTTCAAAAAGGCTATCTTCTACACTTTCACCAGGTACCTCCCTCCTACTTTCCAGGGGAGCCTCCGAGACTCCCTCTGCACAGGGACTTACTCCTTCAGGAGTTGGCAAGTCTTCTTCAGGAACAGGCTGTGGAACCGGTGCCCCACCACCTGAGAGGTCAAGGCTTTTATTCCAGGTACTTTCTGATACCAAAACGAACAGGAGGCCTCAGACCCATCCTGGACTTGCGGAACCTCAACAAGTTCCTGGCAAGGGAAAAGTTCAAGATGCTTACCCTTGGAATCCTGCTGCCCTACCTCCAGCAGGGAGATTGGCTATGCTCCTTGGATCTAAAGGATGCCTATACTCACATCCTTATTCATCCAGACCACAGACAATATCTCAGGTTTGTTGTGGGAGGAAATCATTACCAGTACAGAGTACTGCCCTTTGGCCTATCCTCCGCCCCCAGGGTGTTCACCAAATGCCTAGCAGTGGTGGCGGCCTATCTAAGACTTCAAGGCATTTTTGTATTTCCATACCTGGACGACTGGCTCATCAGGGCCCAGTCTTCCCAAGAGGCCACTCAGGCCACTCATCGCACTGTGATTCTGCTCCAGCACCTGGGATTTGTCATAAACTTCGCAAAGTCCACTTTGCTCCCCTCTCAAAATCTCAAATTCATCGGCGCAAGGTTGAACACACTTCAGGCGCGGGCCTTCCTGCCTCTAGACAGAGCACACAGGCTCATGGATCTCGCCAGCCACTTTCACAGCAAATTCCCTGGTCTCTGCCAGGCAATTTCTGAGACTGCTCGGCCATATGGCTTCCACGGTCCATGTGACCCCCAATGCCCGCCTGAACATGCGACCTGCTCAGTGGTGCCTTCGCACTCAATGGCATCAGGCCACGGGGAGCCTGGCGGACTCTGTACAGGTATCCGACCTGCTGGTCTCTTCTCTGCGGTGGTGGCTTCATCTGCCAAACCTGGTGCTGGGAGTGGATTTTCAATCTCCTCCGCCTTCTCAGGTGCTGACAACCGATGTTTCTCTCCTGGGTTGGGGAGCACATTGCCAAGGGACATGTACTCAAGGCCTCTGGACTCCTTGGGAGTCTGCTCAGCAGATAAACTTCCTGGAGCTCAGAGCCATCCGACTAGCTCTGAGAGCCTTCTCCTACCTCACTTCTCACCAGTCTGTGCTGGTCCAGACGTTCAATCAAGTTGCAATGTTCTACGTGAACAAACAAGGAGGCACAGGCTCCTTCCTTCTCTGTCAGGAGGCACGAAGACTGTGCTCTTGGGCCGTCCTTCACGGCATCCTCCTCAAAGCTGTCTATCTCCCAGGTCAAGAAAATTACCTGGCGGACAAGCTGAGCAGGATCCTCCAACCTCACGAGTGGAGATTGGATCCGTTGGTGGTTCAGCAGATCTTTCTCAAGTGGGGCCTCCCCACCATGGATCTATTTGCCAGTCCCCTGAACCGGCAGCTTCCCAGATTCTGCTCTCGACAGCCGCATCCTCTCAGAGTAGCGGCGGATGCTTTTCTGATTCCATGGTCCACAGACCTCTTGTAAGCCTTTCCTCCCATGCCACTGGTGTCTCGGACGCTCTTCAAAGTTCTCAGAGACAGAGCCTCGATGATCCTAGTGGATCCCCGGTGGCCGAGACAGCCCTGGTTTCCGCTTCTAATGCAGCTGGCGGTGGACACTCCTCTTCCTCTGGGATTTCAGCCCGATCTCCTGTCACAGGATCAGGGGACTCTCCTACACCCCAACCTCCGGTCCCTTCATCTGATGGCCTGGCTGCTGAAAGGGTAGTCCTTGCTCCCCTCCTGCTGCCTCGGGAGGTGGAAGAGGTCATCTTGGCCTCCAGGCGGCCCTCCACCCGGAAGTCCTACGCTCTTAAGTGGCGTCGGTTCTCCATGTGGTGTGCTCAGCAGTCTGAGAATCCCTTCTCCTGCTTGGTGGCAGTGGTCTTGCAATATTTGCTTTACCTCTCCAATCTGGGCCTTAAGTCCAACTCTGTCAGGGTCCACCTCAGTGCTCTCTCTGCGCATCACGCACCGGTGGATGGCAGGCCTCTTTCCAACCACCCTTTGGTGGCTCGTTTTCTCTGAGGCCTCCTTCTCCTTAAGCCTCCTTTGCGCCCACCAGCCCCTGAATGGGATCTGAATGTGGTCTTGCAGCGGATTACCTGTCCGCCCTTTGAACCTATGGCTACCTGCCCTCTTCGTTTTCTTTCCTGGAAAACCTTGTTCTTGGTAGCCCTTACCTCTGCTAGGCGAGTTAGTGAACTGCAGGCCCTAGTGTCTGATCCTCCTTACACTAGGTTCTACAGGAATAGGGTAGTCTTACGGACTCACCCTAAGTTTCTTCCAAAAGTGTTTTCTCCTTTTCATCTCAACCAGGAGGTGGTTCTTCCGACCTTCTTTCCCAGGCCGCACACCAGCCGGGCTGAAATGGTCCTGCATACCCTGGACTGTAGGAGGGCCTTGTCCTTCTACCTTGACCGTACGCGGGAGCACCGGAGAGCTGTTCAGCTCTTCATTTCTTTTGACCCCAATAAGTAGGGGCTACCTGTCTCCAAGCGTACTTTGTCCATATGGGTCGCTGACTGTATCGCCTGGGCTTATGGGGCGGCCGGCCTCTCGTTGGAGGGTCGAGTCATGGCTCATCGTGTCAGGGCGAAGGCTGCATCAGTGGCTCATCTCTGCTCTGTTCCGTTGGCAGACATCTGCCGGGCTGCTACTTGGTCTTCAAGCCAGACTTTTGCGGCCCATTACTGCCTGGAGAGGGAGTCCCGCAGGGACAGTGCTTTCAGTCAGGCAGTCCTCCATAATCTCTTTGAGGTTTAGGCAACTCCTACCCTCCGGCCCTGATGTTGGGCTACCGGTCGGGGGCGTTTTCAGAGAAGATTCCTTCCTTCTGTGCTACTGAGCTAGAGGGAGCTCATTTTTCCGCTTGAGGTCTCCGGTAGCCTTAAGCTAGGGAGTCCCATATGTGAGGACTGACTTCCTGCTTGGTCCTGGAGAAATAGTAGTTACTCACCTGTAACAGGTGTTCTCCAGGAGCAGCAGGAATCAGTCCTCACAACCCTCCCTCCTCCCCTTGGAGTTGCAGTCCTATCATTTCGTTTTTGCTAAATTCTTTTGCTGTCTTTTAGCTATGTCATCAGACTGAGCAAGATGGCACCCTTGGGCGGGAAGGGGACCGCGTATGCGCGCTGCAATTCCCAAAGGCTTTCTTTGAAAGCTGGGGAAATTGCTCCGCGAGGGCTCCGTCGGCGCCGACATCACCCATATGTGAGGACTGATTCCTGCTGCTCCTGGAGAACACCTGTTACAGGTGAGTAACTACTCTTTTCAGGCAGGCGTTACTTTCTACAGGAACATTTACATCCTACTTCAGGCAGGCGTTACTTTCTACAGGAACATTTGCATCCTACTTCAGGCAGGCGTTACTTTCTACAGGAACATTTGCCTCCTTCTTCTGGCAGGCGTAACTTTCTACAGGAATATTTGCATCCTACTTCAGCCAGGCGTTACTTTCTACAGGAACATTTGCACTCTCTTAAAGCTGCTTCTGGCTGCTCATCATAGAAAGGCACATAGGCACCTTTTAGGAAGATCTTTGTGCCCCCACAAGGGACATTTTCAATGGCACAGATAGGGGGGGCTTTGAAAATTACCTGCCACATCCATACATAAGAGTATTTGCACATTACGGGTGTGTTTCCTGGGTGGAGTTGGGCAGCGGACACCTTTACAGTTTCCATTTTACCAAAGCATCTATCAGATATGATGGAAGTCTATAAATTAATGAACAGAGTGGAACGGGTAAATGTAGATCGATTGTTTACATTATCAGAATATAGAAAGACTAGGGGACATGCAATGAAGCTACAGGGTAAACTATTTAAGACTAATAAAAGAAAATATTTTTTCATTCAACGTGTGATCAAACTCTGGAATTTGTTACCAGAGGATGTAGTAAAGGCTGTTAGTGTAGCTGGGTTTAAAAAAGGTTTGGACAAGTTCCTGGAAGAAAGGTCCATAAACCATTATTAAGAAGGGACCCAGGATATCAATGCTTGACCCAGTACAAGCATTGTGGAACCTGTGTCTTTTGGGGAACCTGCTAGGTACGTATAACCTAGATTGGCCACTGTTGGAATCAGGATACTGGGCTTGATGGACCTTGGTCTGACCCAGTATGGCATATCTTATGTTCTTATGTAAGGGGCCAATATCACTAGGTTACAAATAGCATTAGCCCAGCTTAGTAAACATTCCCAGGGCCGGCCCGTCCATTGAGCAAGAATGTTTTTTGCAGAGGGCCCCGCGTTTCAGGGGGCCCCGCGCAAAAAACATTCTTCAGCATCCCAAGTTTAAAAAAAAAAAACACCCTCGGCGGGATTAACAGAGCCGTGAGAAAGGAAACTCTCGCGGCTCTGAAAGAAGCCCGCGTTTTGGGACTTGAAGAAAGCTGATGATGCAGGGAGGCTCTGCCGGGCGGGGGGGGGGGGGGCCCCCGCGGCAGAGCTCTTGATGCTGCCGCGGCAGAAGCAGCCGGTTTGGTTTTTTGTTTTGTTTTAATTTGGGATGATAGGGGGGAAGGGGGTTTAGGACTGGTAATGGGCTATGGGAGGGGGGAGGCTAAACTGGAAGTGGGCTGATGGGGGGGGTGGTTAGGACTGGTAATGGGCCATGGGGGGGGTGGTTAGGACTGGTAATGGGCTAGGGGGGGGGCTAAGTGGGCTGATGGGGGGGGGTTAGGACTGGTAATGGGCTATGGGGAGGGGGCTAAGGCTGGAAGTGGGCTGGTGGTGGTGGTGGTGGGGGGTTAGGACTGGAAATGGGCTGATGGGGGGGTTAGGACTGGTAATGGGCTATGGGGGGGCTAAGACTGGAAATGGGCTGATGAGGGGGGGGGTAGGACTGGTAATTGGCTATGGGGGGGTCTAAGACTGGAAATAGGCTGGGGGGGCTAGGACGGCAAATAGGTGATGGGGGGTTAGGACTGGTAATGGGCTATGGGGGGGCTAAGACTGGAAATGGGCTGATGGGGGGGGGTAGGACTGGTAATTGGCTAGGGGGGGGCTAAGACTGGAAATAGGCTGATGGGGGGGCTAGGACAGGAAATAGGGTGATGGGGGGTAAGGACGAAAAGTGCAGATTGGGGGTTAGTACTAGTAATGGGCTATGAGGAGGCTAGGACTGGAAATGGGCTGAGTGGAAGGAGGGCTTGAACTGCAAATAGCTGATGGGGACGGGGGCTTGGAATGGAAATGGGTTGTGGGGGAGGGAGCTAGAACTGGAAATGGGTGAGTGGGGGGGGGCTAGGACAGGAAAATGGGCTGATGGAGGGGCTAGAATAGGACTGGAAATTGGCTGTTGGGGGGGGTGCTAAGATTGGAAATGGGCTGTGGTGGGGGTTTGGATTGAAATGGACTCATGAAGGGGCTAGAACTGGAAGTAGGCTCATGGGGGGCTTGGATTGGAAATGGGTTGAGTGGAGGGGAGCTAGGATTTGACATGGGCTGATGGTGGGGCTAGGAAAGGACTAGAAATGGGCTCATGGGGGGCTGGGATTGGAAATGAGCTGATGGAGGGACTCGGATGGGACTGCAAATAGATGGTGGAGCTAGGACTGGAAATGGGCTGATGCAGGGACTAGAAGGGAATGGATGCTGGGTGGGACTGGAACTAGAAGGGAGCTGATGTTGGGGGAGGATTAGAATGGGATGGAGCTGGGAGAGTGAAATGGAGAGGGAAAAAATATTTTGTGTGGGAGGGAAGACAAATCTACAATTGTCCGGATATTGGGAGAGTAAGTGGGGATTGAGGATGGAGGGGTAAAATTTGAGTGGATGAAATAGGAATGAGGAAAGAGCAAAAGGAGAAAGATTAGTATGTTAAAGCAGATGTAGAGAGAGAATGGAAAAAAACTAGAAGAGAGAAGAAAAGACAAATGGACAGCAGACGATGAAGAGTTAGCGGAAGACACGAAGAAGCCAGAAGAAAGTGGCTGGAGCAATTGCAGCTGAAAAATAATGCACAAAAGGTAGAAAAATATCTCTTTATTTTGAATTTATTAATTGGAATATGTCAGCTCTGGTAAATGTGCATCATTAACGTCTGCGCTTTGTTTAGTACAAGAGCAAATTAATGTATAGTTTTATTTCTACAGTGTTGTACATTCCAAGTTTGGCTTTTGGGATTCCCAGTTTAATTATTGTCTTCCTGTTTCTAAATTGTGATTCCTTGTTTGGTGATGGTCTATGTTCTGCATGTGTAACTGAGCTGAGGTATTCTGTTTATGTAATTCCTATTTGACATTGCCACTTGTTCTCTTTCCCCAGTATTCTCTGAAATGTACTGGTTTAATATTTGCAGCGTTTCCTTTTGATAGTTAGGGTCTGGTGCTTTGTGAGTCCTGGTAGTGCTGTTACGATACAGTAGGTTTGCTATGGGTTCTAAATGGGCAGTGTTTGTAGTAGTTCCTAATGTGTCTGGCGGTTGGCACTGGATTATAGTAATGTAGAAGTCTTTTAGTCTTTCTTTATTCATACACTCATTAAGAGGCATGTTTACTAAAAGTTTGTGTATGGTAACATTATGCAAATATTTATGCAAATGAGGGCCCTTATGCAAATGAGGTCCCGCACCGAGTCTCCGCACATGGCCCCGCACCCCCCTTGGGCCGCCCCTGAACATTCCCCCATGTTTTCAAGGGAAAAGCACAGACGCAAATCGTAGATAGAAATCTGTGCAGACACATTTCCCAAGTCAGTTTTCAAAGGGAAAAGTTTTCCTGCCAAAACAAAAAAAATTGTAATTGAAAATTACCCCCAGATCTTACACGCACCTGCTATGTTTGAAAGTTTCCCCCTACAGGGCTAACTAGAGCTTTCCCAATTATTTTGGAGGTTTTAGTAAAAAAAAAAGTTAGCGCCGCTATGTTCTTAATATGACTTTTATGACAGAGAGGGAAACTTTATAGTCTAACACCTAAAAAGACTTTTTGGAAAATGCACCTATTTTATGCTTATTCATCCAATCCAATAATCCCCACAGAGGTCAGGTAAACACCAATCACAGAAGCTGCCAGGTGCTTGTGCAGTATCACATGATTTCAATTTTATTTCAAGGCGGCATAAGCACCATCTAGAGCTACTCCTGAAAAAGATGTGAACTAAACACAAAATCTCATCCCTTCCTTCCATGTTCTTATTTATCTTGGACCAGTCCTCTGTGTGAGTGTGAGAAGGAAAAGCTAGTGAGAAGGCAGCAGGACTGCAGGAGGGGTGTGTGTGTGTGTGTGTATGTGAGAAGGAAAAGCTAGTGAGAAGGCAGCAGGACTGCAGGAGATGTGTGTGTGTGTGAGAAGGAAAAGCTAGTGAGAAGGCAGCAGGACTGCAGGAGGGGTGTGTGTGTGTATGTGTATGTGAGAAGGATAAGTTAGTGAGAAGGCAGCAGGACTGCAGGAGATGCGTGTGTGTGTGTATGTGAGAAGGACAAGTTAGTGAGAAGGCAGCAGGACTGCAGGAGGGGTGTGGGTGTGTGAGTGTGAGAAGGAAAAGCTAGTGAGAAGGCAGCAGGACTGCAGGAGATGTGTGTGTATGTGAGAAGGAAAAGCTAGTGAGAAGGCAGCAGGACTGCAGGAGGGGTGTGTGTGTGTGTATGTGAGAAGGACAAGTTAGTGAGAAGGCAGCAGGACTGCAGGAGATGTGTGTGTGAGAAGGACAAGTTAGTGAGAAGGCAGCAGGACTGCAGGAGGGGTGTGTATGTGTATGTGAGAAGGACAAGTTAGTGAGAAGGCAGCAGGACTGCAGGAGGGGTGTGTGTGTGAGAAGGACAAGTTAGTGAGAAGGCAGCAGGACTGCAGGAGGGGTGTGTATGTGTATGTGAGAAGGACAAGTTAGTGAGAAGGCAGCAGGACTGCAGGAGATGTGTGTGTGAGAAGGACAAGTTAGTGAGAAGGCAGCAGGACTGCAGGAGGGGTGTGTGTGTGTGTATGTGTATGTGAGAAGGATAAGTTAGTGAGAAGGCAGCAGGACTGCAGGAGATGTGTGTGTGTGAGAAGGACAAGTTAGTGAGAAGGCAGCAGGACTGCAGGAGGGGTGTGGGTGTGTATGTGTATGTGAGAAGGACAAGTTAGTGAGAAGGCAGCAGGACTGCAGGACATGTGTGTGTGTGAGAAGGACAAGTTAGTGAGAAGGCAGCAGGACTGCAGGAGGGGTGTGTGTGTGTGTATGTGTATGTGAGAAGGATAAGTTAGTGAGAAGGCAGCAGGACTGCAGGAGATGCATGTGTGTGTGTGAGAAGGACAAGTTAGTGAGAAGGCAGCAGGACTGCAGGAGGGGTGTGGGTGTGTATGTGTATGTGAGAAGGACAAGTTAGTGAGAAGGCAGCAGGACTGCAGGAGATGTGTGTGTGTGAGAAGGACAAGTTAGTGAGAAGGCAGCAGGACTGCAGGAGGGGTGTGTGTGTGTGTATGTGTATGTGAGAAGGACAAGTTAGTGAGAAGGCAGCAGGACTGCAGGAGATGTGTGTGTGTGAGAAGGACAAGTTAGTGAGAAGGCAGCAGGACTGCAGGAGGGGTGTGTGTGTGTATGTGTATGTGAGAAGGATAAGTTAGTGAGAAGGCAGCAGGACTGCAGGAGATGCATGTGTGTGTGTGAGAAGGACAAGTTAGTGAGAAGGCAGCAGGACTGCAGGAGGGGTGTGGGTGTGTATGTGTGTGTGAGAAGGACAAGTTAGTGAGAAGGCAGCAGGACTGCAGGAGGGGTGTGTGTGTGAGAAGGACAAGTTAGTGAGAAGGCAGCAGGACTGCAGGAGGGGTGTGTGTGTGTGAGAAGGACAAGTTAGTGAGAAGGCAGCAGGACTGCAGGAGATGTGTGTGTGTGAGAAGGACAAGTTAGTGAGAAGGCAGCAGGACTGCAGGAGGGGTGTGTGTGTGTGTATGTGTATGTGAGAAGGATAAGTTAGTGAGAAGGCAGCAGGACTGCAGGAGATGCATGTGTGTGTGTGTGAGAAGGACAAGTTAGTGAGAAGGCAGCAGGACTGCAGGAGGGGTGTGGGTGTGTATGTGTATGTGAGAAGGACAAGTTAGTGAGAAGGCAGCAGGACTGCAGGAGATGTGTGTGTGTGAGAAGGACAAGTTAGTGAGAAGGCAGCAGGACTGCAGGAGGGGTGTGTGTGTGTGAGAAGGACAAGTTAGTGAGAAGGCAGCAGGGCTGCAGGAGGGGTGTGTGTGTGTGTGAGAAGGACAAGTTAGTGAGAAGGCAGCAGGACTGCAGGAGATGTGTGTGTGTGAGAAGGACAAGTTAGTGAGAAGGCAGCAGGACTGCAGGAGGGGTGTGTGTGTGTGTATGTGTATGTGAGAAGGATAAGTTAGTGAGAAGGCAGCAGGACTGCAGGAGATGCATGTGTGTGTGTGTGAGAAGGACAAGTTAGTGAGAAGGCAGCAGGACTGCAGGAGGGGTGTGGGTGTGTATGTGTATGTGAGAAGGACAAGTTAGTGAGAAGGCAGCAGGACTGCAGGAGATGTGTGTGTGTGTGAGAAGGACAAGTTAGTGAGAAGGCAGCAGGACTGCAGGAGGGGTGTGTGTGTGTGTATGTGTATGTGAGAAGGACAAGTTAGTGAGAAGGCAGCAGGACTGCAGGAGATGTGTGTGTGTGAGAAGGACAAGTTAGTGAGAAGGCAGCAGGACTGCAGGAGGGGTGTGTGTGTGTGTATGTGTATGTGAGAAGGATAAGTTAGTGAGAAGGCAGCAGGACTGCAGGAGATGCATGTGTGTGTGTGTGAGAAGGACAAGTTAGTGAGAAGGCAGCAGGACTGCAGGAGGGGTGTGGGTGTGTATGTGTATGTGAGAAGGACAAGTTAGTGAGAAGGCAGCAGGACTGCAGGAGGGGTGTGTGTGTGTGTATGTGTATGTGAGAAGGACAAGTTAGTGAGAAGGCAGCAGGACTACAGGAGATGCATGTGTGTGTGTGTGAGAAGGACAAGTTAGTGAGAAGGCAGCAGGACTGCAGGAGGTGTGTGTGTGTGTATGTGTATGTGAGAAGGACAAGTTAGTGAGAAGGCAGCAGGACTGCAGGAGATGCATGTGTGTGTGTGTGAGAAGGACAAGTTAGTGAGAAGGCAGCAGGACTGCAGGAGGGGTGTGGGTGTGTATGTGTATGTGAGAAGGACAAGTTAGTGAGAAGGCAGCAGGACTGCAGGAGCGGTGTGGGTGTGGGTGTGTGTGTGAGAAGGACAAGTTAGTGAGAAGGCAGCAGGACTGCAGGAGGGGTGTGGGTGTGTATGTGTATGTGAGAAGGACAAGTTAGTGAGAAGGCAGCAGGACTGCAGGAGGGGTGTGGGTGTGGGTGTGGGTGTGTGTGTGAGAAGGACAAGTTAGTGAGAAGGCAGCAGGACTGCAGGAGGGGTGTGTGTGTGCGTGTGTGAGAAGGACAAGTTAGTGAGAAGGCAGCAGGACTGCAGGAGGGGTGTGTGTGTGAGAAGGACAAGTTAGTGAGAAGGCAGCAGGACTGCAGGAGGGGTGTGGGTGTGTGTGTGTATGTGAGAAGGACAAGTTAGTGAGAAGGCAGCAGGACTGCAGGAGGGGTGTGGGTGTGTGTGTGAGAAGGACAAGTTAGTGAGAAGGCAGCTGGACTGCAGGAGATGTGTGTGTGTGTGTGTGTGTGTGAGAAGGACAAGATAGTGAGAAGGCAGCAGGACTGCAGGAGGGGTGTGGGTGTGTGTGTGTGAGAAGGACAAGTTAGTGAGAAGGCAGCAGGACTGCAGGAGGTGTGTGTGTGTGTATGTGTGTGTGAGAAGGACAAGTTAGTGAGAAGGCAGCAGGACTGCAGGAGATGCGTGTGTGTGTGTGTGTGAGAAGGACAAGTTAGTGAGAAGGCAGCAGGACTGCAGGAGGGGTGTGTGTGCGTGTGTGTGTGTGTGTGAGAAGGACAAGTTAGTGAGAAGGCAGCAGGACTGCAGGAGGGGTGTGTGTGTGTGTGTATGTGTATGTGAGAAGGACAAGTTAGTGAGAAGGCAGCAGGACTGCAGGAGGGGTGTGCGTGTGTGTGTGTATGTGAGAAGGACAAGTTAGTGAGAAGGCAGCAGGACTGCAGGAGGGGTGTGGTTGTGTGTGTGTGAGAAGGACAAGTTAGTGAGAAGGCAGCAGGACAGCAAGAGATGCGTGTGTGTATGTGTATGTGAGAAGGACAAGTTAGTGAGAAGGCAGCAGGACTGCAGGAGGGGTGTGTGTGTGTGTGTGTGAGAAGGACAAGTTAGTGAGAAGGCAGCAGGACTGCAGGAGGGGTGTGTGTGTGTGTGTATGTGTATGTGAGAAGGACAAGTTAGTGAGAAGGCAGCAGGACTGCAGGAGATGTGTGTGTGTGTATGTGAGAAGGACAAGTTAGTGAGAAGGCAGCAGGACTGCAGGAGATGTGTGTGTGAGAAGGACAAGTTAGTGAGAAGGCAGCAGGACTGCAGGAGGGGTGTGGGTGTGTGGGTGTGAGAAGGACAAGTTAGTGAGAAGGCAGCAGGACTGCAGGAGGGGTGTGTGTGTGTATGTGTATGTGAGAAGGACAAGTTATTGAGAAGGCAGCAGGACTGCAGGAGGGGTGTGTTTGTGTGTGTTTGTGAAAGGACAAGTTAGTGAGAAGGCAGCAGGACTGCAGGAGGGGTGTGGGTGTGTGAGTGTGAGAAGGAAAAGCTAGTGAGAAGGCAGGACTGCAGGAGGTGTGTGTGTGTGTGTGTGAAAGGACAAGTTAGTGAGAAGGCAGCAGGACTGCAGGAGATGCGTGTGTGTATGTGTATGTGAGAAGGACAAGTTAGTGAGAAGGCAGCAGGACTGCAGGAGATGTGTGTGTGTGAGAAGGACAAGTTAGTGAGAAGGCAGCAGGACTGCAGGAGATGTGTGTGTGTGTGTGTGTGTGAGAAGGACAAGTTAGTGAGAAGGCAGCAGGACTGCAGGAGGGGTGTGTGTGTGTTTGTGTATGTGTGTTTGTGTATGTGAGAAGGACAAGTTAGTGAGAAGGCAGCAGGACTGCAGGAGATGTGTGTGTGTGTGTGTGTGTGTGTGTGTGTGTGTGAGAAGGACAAGTTAGTGAGAAGGCAGCAGGACTGCAGGAGGGGTGTGTATGTGTATGTGTATGTGTATGTGAGAAGGACAAGTTAGTGAGAAGGCAGCAGGACTGCAGGAGATGTGTGTGTGAGAAGGACAAGTTAGTGAGAAGGCAGCAGGACTGCAGGAGGGGTGTGTGTGTGTATGTGTATGTGAGAAGGACAAGTTAGTGAGAAGGCAGCAGGACTGCAGGAGGGGTGTGGGTGTGTGAGTGTGAGAAGGAAAAGCTAGTGAGAAGGCAGGACTGCAGGAGGTGTGTGTGTGTGTGTGTATGTGTATGTGAGAAGGACAAGTTAGTGAGAAGGCAGCAGGACTGCAGGAGATGTGTGTGTGAGAAGGACAAGTTAGTGAGAAGGCAGCAGGACTGCAGGAGGGGTGTGGGTGTGTGGGTGTGAGAAGGACAAGTTAGTGAGAAGGCAGCAGGACTGCAGGAGGGGTGTGTGTGTGTGTATGTGTATGTGAGAAGGACAAGTTAGTGAGAAGGCAGCAGGACTGCAGGAGGGGTGTGTGTGTGTATGTGTATGTGAGAAGGACAAGTTAGTGAGAAGGCAGCAGGACTGCAGGAGATGTGTGTGTGTGTATGTGTGTGAGAAGGACAAGTTAGTGAGAAGGCAGCAGGACTGCAGGAGGGGTGTGTGTGTGTGTATGTGTATGTGAGAAGGACAAGTTAGTGAGAAGGCAGCAGGACTGCAGGAGATGTGTGTGTGTGAGAAGGACAAGTTAGTGAGAAGGCAGCAGGACTGCAGGAGGGGTGTGTGTGTGTGTATGTGTATGTGAGAAGGACAAGTTAGTGAGAAGGCAGCAGGACTGCAGGAGATGTGTGTGTGTGAGAAGGACAAGTTAGTGAGAAGGCAGCAGGACTGCAGGAGGGGTGTGGGTGTGTGGGTGTGAGAAGGACAAGTTAGTGAGAAGGCAGCAGGACTGCAGGAGGGGTGTGTGTGTGTGTGTGTGCGTGTGTGTGTGTGTGTGTGTATGTGTGTAGGACAAGTTAGTGAGAAGGCAGCAGGACTGCAGGAGGGGTGTGTGTGTGTGTGTGTATGTGTGTAGGACAAGTTAGTGAGAAGGCAGCAGGACTGCAGGAGATGTGTGTGTGTGTATGTGTGTAGGATAAGTTAGTGAGAAGGCAGCAGGACTGCAGGAGGGGTGTGTGTGTGTATGTGTATGTGAGAAGGACAAGTTAGTGAGAAGGCAGCAGGACTGCAGGAGATGTGTGTGTGTGTATGTGTGTGAGAAGGACAAGTTAGTGAGAAGGCAGCAGGACTGCAGGAGATGTGTTTGTGTGAGAAGGACAAGTTAGTGAGAAGGCAGCAGGACTGCAGGAGGGGTGTGTGTGTGTGTGTGTGCGCGTGTGTGTGTGTGTGTGTGTGTATGTGTGTAGGACAAGTTAGTGAGAAGGCAGCAGGACTGCAGGAGATGGGTGTGTGTTTGCGTATGCACGCATCTCTGCACATGGCAGGGGAAAATACATTGGTAAGAAGGTCATATAGTATGTGGGGAGGTAGGGTGTTACATACTGGTAAGAAATGCAGATATAACCCCAGTATTTGACAGAAAATAACCTGTCACAGTATCGCACCTCTGACACTTGTCCTCCCTCATTCCCTTTTAGGACATGGACTCCCTATGCTCCCCTAAGGGACATTGAGCCCTTATCATTGCTCTATAAAAAGCTGTACATTGTATTTTTGTAACTATATCATATCATGTACAGCAGTTTGGGATACTTGGTCATTGCAGTTTACTATGTTGCTTACAAAGTAATTCATAATTGTCATGAAAACAAATCTCCCTGTCTGTCGCACAGCAGCCGGGGCCCGCTACATTTTCTGTAGCATCAGTTCCTACCAAAAAGTTATTTTTTGAAAGCAGTACTATTGGATAACAATTTTCCTTCACTCCCTATATTTCTTCTCATCAAAAAATTGTTCTGTGCACTTAGGATCATTAGATCTCTTAGGTCATATTTGAATTTTAAAGCCCTCAAAGCTTTAATTCATGCTTTAATACTATACGGATTAGATTATTGAATTCCCATTAGCTGGTGTTCCACAAGAGAGCTTGAAACAAAGCTTAATAATACAAAATACACAATCAAATGTATATAGGATGCTCAACGTTTAGACCATATAATGGTTTTGCTAATGGTAAAGCACTGGCTGCCTGCGTCTAGCAGGATTAAATTCAAAATTCTGATGATAGCCCATTGTGCTTTGATACCGGTCAATCCCTTTGTATTTACTCTCTGCTTATTCTTCAACTTTCACGCTCTCGGAAATATGCACTAGATTAGACATGGATTGCAGTTTTTGCTGTCTTGCTCCCACCCTGTGGAACTCTCTTTCCATAGGCATCCAATTAGAAAAGTCCTTTAGCAGATTTTAAACAAGCACTAAAACTTGGTGCATCAATGCACCTGTTCAGACTATGGAAACCTTATGTGGGCTTTTAACCTACTTTGGTTGTGGTATATTGCCTCTTCTCTTCCTCCTGTACCGTTGCATTCTTATGTCGTTAGGATAAGAATGTTGCCATACTCACTCTCCTCCCTGGAAGCTCTTAATGTATGTCAATTGTTTATTAATAATTCTATTTTTTGTCCTCGGATAATGACAGGAAATGTAAAGAGCTGAGTTGGGAGCTTTGAGCATAAGCAGCCACTACACTACTCTGCTGTTCTTCAGAGCTAACCCTGGCTTTGCTGCTTCTTTCTGTATATCCATGGCTGAGTCATGTTATCTCCTGCTGTCTCAGTTCTAATCCCCAACAACAGAAAAGTCACTTTATCTTCCTGTGCCTTGGTCTCTTTCATTGTAATTGGAAAATATAATAACTTCACCCGCAAACTCTTGAGTGAAGGGACCGAACGACCATGCTGCAACAGCAGCAACATGTTCCCAGGACTGCTGAAGATTAGAGATACATGTGTGGGATGGCACTTGGTTCTCTTTATTAGATTTTTCTTGACCTCTCTGAGTCTTCATAATTGAGTTTAAATCTTCATGCAGGCAGCTCAGCTTTGCTGGATTCACTGGCAGCTGAACTGATGCACTGAGCAGTAAGTTTATACTATGGGAGCTGTCAGTGCTCATTACGACTCTGAGAAATGAACATGACTTTGATTCAGTTTAGTCTGAGTTAGAAATAGATGCACCATGGATGGTATTAGAGGAAGGGTGCAACCAAGGCAGCTGCCCTGGGCCCTATACCACAAAGGACACCATCTTTTGCCCAAAAGATGAAGCTGGCACAACCTGATAGTGGGCTTTGGGGCCCCCTGTAAAGTTTCTGCTTTGTACCCCAGTATGTCTAACACTGGCTCTGAGTTGCTCATCCCAAAATGTTTTCCTTTCTCTCCCATCTGTGGCCCCACTTGATGGGAGGAGGAAATGAGGCATCCTGGCTCAACAAAACCTGAAAACTGCAAACAGATACAATGGCTTAGCAATAACTGGATGCTGTAACAGATGGACATAAGAACATAAGATATGCCATACTGAGTCAGACCAAGGTCCATCAAGCCCAGTGTCCTGTTTCCAACAGTGGACAATCTAGGTCAAACGCACCTAGCAGTTTCCCAAAAAGACACAGGTTCCACAATGCTTGTATTAGGGAATGCAATAGATATCCCTGGTCTCCTTTAATAATGGGTTATGGACTTTTCCTCCAGGAACATGTCCAAACCTTTTTTAAACTCGGCTACACTAACAGCTTTTACTACATCCTCTGGTAACAAATTCCAGAGTTTGATTAAACGTTGAGTGAAAAAATATTTTCTCTTATTAGTCTGAAATAAGTTACCCTGTAGCTTCATTGCATATCCCCTAGTCTTTCTATATTTTGATGGCGTAAACAATCGATCTGCGTTTACCAGTTTGACTCCATTCATTAATTTATAGACCTCAATCATATCACCCCTCACCCATCTCTTTTCCAGGTTGAAGAGCCCTAACCTTTTTAGCCTCTCTTCATAGGGGTATCCTTTCATCCCCCCTTTACAATTTTGGTGGCTCTTCTCTGTACCTTTTCTAATAACGCTCTATCCTTTTTAAGATACGGTGACCAGAACTGCACACAATATTCAAGGTGCGGTCGCAGCATGGAACAATTTAGAGATATTATAATTTCCTTTGTTTTATTCTCCATTCCTTTCCTTATGATACCTAGCATTCTATTTACTCTCTTGGCCGCTGCTGCACACTTGGTGGAGGGTTTCAACATGTTATCCATGATGATGCCTAAATCTTTTTCCTGAGTGGTAGCTCCTAATGTGGAAGCTTGCATTGTGTAACCATAGTTTGGGTTGTTCTTCCTTAGGTAAATAACTTTGCACTTGTCCACATTAAATTTCATCTGCCATTTGGATGCCCAGCCTTCCAATTTATCAAGGTCCACTTGCAATTTTTCACAATCCTCATAGGTTTTAACAACTTTGAATAATTTTGTATCATTTGCAAATTTGATTACCTCACTCGTTATTCCCATTTCCAGGTCATTTATGAATATGTTAAAAAGCAACGGTCCCAGCACAGAACACTGGGGTACTCCAATATTCACCTTTCTCCATTCAGAAAACTGACCATTTAGCCCTACCCTCTTCTTTCTATCTTTTAACCAATTCCTGATCCACAATAGTACACTGACTTCAGTCCCATGACTTATTAATTTCACCAAAAGTCTCTCATGAGACTTCTCAAAGGCTTTCTGAAAATCCAGATACATTATATCAAGCAAATCACCTTTGTCTATCTGTTTATTCACATGCAACATAACAGATTCCTTTTCGTCTCTCCGGGCCAGTCCAGGAACAGTAGGGTAGTCAACCTCCTTCAGCAACTGAGGACTGAAAACTTCAAAGCTTTGCTGACAGCCTACCCAGCTCCTCCTGGTGTCAGAGAGCTAGTCTTTTCAGTCCTCAGCAGCCGAAGGTGGTGTTTGCTGACAGGCTCCGGGAGAAGAAAACAGAGATATAACATAATCAGATTCTCCTGGCTGGCCCTAGTTGGGTTAGTGTTAGGGGATCTGAATATACATTCAAATTGGAGAATTAAGTTGTTTATAAGAAAAAAAAAGAAATATACGAGAGAGTTAAACGATCGGATGGAGGTCAGCTGCCTGCTGTGGCCGTAGAGGCAGAGCCTGTCTCAAAGATCGGAGCCGACAAGGGGATCAGAGCAGGATCCTGGGAGCCCCAGAATCAACCCTCTGTCTCCAGATTCTCACCTTTTTTTACCGCGAGCAGCAGTGCTTGAAGGGCTGGAGAAGGAGCCTCTGTGTGTGACAGGTGCGTTTTTAGTTTTGGTGTCGGGCCGCGATCCAGAGCGCCAGGGGGCAGCGGGGCTGTCAGAAGACGCAAGCTGCAGGTCTCGGCGGGCGGTTTTCGATTCGGCGATCGCAGCATGGGCTCCGGGGCTCGGGGTTGTTAGTTTCGGGGATTTAGAGCTGGTTTTGCTTAAATGGAGGAGTCTGCGAATGCGACGGGAAAGCTGCAGGCCGCGAGTGAAAAGCCGGGAACGGCAGCCTTTTTGAAATTGGCCATTTCTCCCGCGCTGCAAGAGACATCTCTGAAATGGAAAGCTAAGTCAAAGAGGGCGGCTCTGGCACTAGTGGGGAACCCCGCACCACTTTCTCAGGTTCCTGAAGGAGTGCAAGCAGTTTTTTCCCCAGATTTTATTTTGTCTCTCCACAAGGCATATTGCTTAAAGTTGGAGCGGGGGCAGGATAGGGGGGCTGAGTCCAGCCTTCCTGGTGTGTCCACTCTCCCTGGCACATCAGGGGACCCAGTTGAGGGGTCTTCTATAGCAGGTTTTTCGGCCGGGGGGGTTTCTGGGGCTTTAGAACAGCAAGCTCTGGGTGTTCCAGGACCAGAGGAGGGAGGGCTTCCATCAGAGTCTGGTTTAGAGCTGTGAGGGAGGAGTGGTCTAGTGGTTAGGACAAGGTACTTCAGGCCGGAGGGCCAGGGGTTCAAGTCCCACCTGGGGACAGCAATCTCAGGCCGGAGGGACTGGGATTTCTAGTCCTATAGGCACTCCTTGTGGTCTTGGGCAAGCCACTTAACCCTCCATTGCCCATGTTCCCTGTAAGTATTAGTGTATGTGTCTCATATCCCCTCGTGTTAAATGTATTCCCCAATTGACCGCTTTGACCCCGTGAAAAGCGGGATATAAATACAGCTAAATAAATAAATAAAATCTCGAGGAAGGAGAGATAGTAACTGGTGATGAACCTAATCTTTTTAGGGTATTTAGGAAGGAAGAGCTGGGGGCTCTCATTTCCCATTCTCTGGCGGCCTTGAATATTGCTTTACCGGCAGTGCAGGCTGAACCCTTGGAGGATCCCTTATTGCAGGGATTTGAGGCGGAACAGAAGTGTTTCCCAGTGCATAGATCATTAAACAAATGGTAGAGTCCGAGTGGGAATGTCCCGAAGCCACCTTGAGCGGGGCACGGGCATTAGGCCGCTTATATCCAATCCCTCAGGAGGAAAAAGAGTTGTTGCGTATGCCGAAGGTCGATGCGTTGGTCTCGGCGGTGACTAAGAAAATGACCATTCCTGTAGAAGGAGGCGCGGCCCTTAAGGATCTGCAGGATAGAAAGCTGGAGGCCATACTTAAGCAGGCATTTGATACCAGTGCCTTGGCATTGCAGACTTCCATCTGTGGAGCATATGTGTCCAGGGCTTCAATTAGATGGCTGCAGGCGGAGTCTTCTACAGGCGTAGAAGGCTCTTCAGCGCCGGAGGGTGCAAAATTAGAATCAGCGGCAGCGTATCTCGCCGATGCCTGCTATGATCTAGTCCGAATGTCAGCTAAATCTATGGCTTCGGTCATTGCTGCCCAGAGATTTCTCTGGCTGAGGAATTGGGCGTCAGACGCGTCTTCTAAGGCACGTCTTAGTAGGCTGCCTTATAAGGGCAAACTACTGTTTGGAGAAGCCTTAGAGAAGATTGTGAAGGATTTGGGGGACTCTAAAGGCAGGCGGCTTCCAGAGGACCGGCCGAAGGGTCCGAAACTGGGATTGGTGCAGAGAGGTCAAAGTAGAGAGTTTCGCAGATTCAGAGGATCGCGGTTTACTCCCTATCAGAGGGGGCGATTTGTACCCAGGGGTCAGTCCTTTTGGGGGGCTTGAGGGTTCAGACGAGGGTTTGGCGGCCCTCAGTCAAGCGCCTCTAAGAAGCCACAATGAAATGTAGGAGGTCCAGGCGGAGAGCTTTATAGGAGGGCGCTTGCAGCACTTCCTGTCCGCCTGGGCCACCATAACTACGGACTGCTGGGTATTGGAGATCATTTGGGACAGTTATGCCTTGGAGTTCGACCAGCCGCTCTCGGGAACGTTTGTGATGTCGCCTTGCGGGTCGTTCGCGAAAGCGTTGGCGGTGAATCAGACGCTTCAGCGGTTGCTACAGATTTAGGCAGTCGTTCCGGTGCCTCCAGACCAGTGTGGTTTAGGTCAATACTCGATTTATTTTGTGGTGCCCAAGAAAGAGGGATCTTTTCGGCCAATTTTAGATCTAAAGCATGTGAACCGCTGTTTAAGGGTGCCGCATTTTCGCATGGAAACTCTGCAGTCTGTGATCCGGTCTGTAAGGCTGGGCGAGGTGCTTTCATCCATAGATTTAACAGAAGCATATTTACACATTCCCATCAAGCCCAAACATCAGAAGTTTCTGCGCTTTGCGGTACCGATGGGTCATTTTCAGTTCCGAGCGTTGCCGTTCGGGCTCGCCACGGCGCCTCGCACGTTCACGAAGGTCATGGTGGTGGTAGCGGCAGCGTTACTGAAGGAGGGTATCCTCGTACATCCCTATCTGGACGATTGGCTCGCTCGGTTCCGGAATCAAGGGAAGCCACCTCCAGGGTGGTGGCCTTTCTCAAAAGTTTAGGATGGGTGGTCAATCGAGCCAAGAGTCAGTTGACGCCCGTGCAATCCCTAGTGTATTTGGGGGTTTTGTTTGACACGCAGCGTGGGGCGGTGTTTCTGCCAGAGGGCAGAATTCGAAAGATTTTGCGACAGGTGGCCGCCTTTTTGCATCTCAAGGCTCCAACAGCGTGGAGGTATTTGCCGCTTCTGGGTTCCATGGCAGTGACCTTGGAGGTGGTGCCATGGGCCAGAGCGAATATGCGACCACTTCAGCACTCGTTGCTATCCCGTTGGTCTCCGCAGAAGCATCCTCTCAGTCAGCGGTTAGGTTGTCCGGCCGAGGTGTTAGAAAGTCTACGATGGTGGAGTGATCCCACGCACTCCGGACTGGGTCTTAGTCACCACGGATGCCAGTCTCTCCGGATGGGGAACTCATTGTATGTCTCAGGTAGCTCAAGGGCATTGGATGCAAGAGATGGCCAACTGGTCCATCAATCAGCTGGAAATGAGAGCGGTAGTGCTGGCGTTGAAAGAGTTTGAGGGTCTCATGAAAGGCAGAGCAGTACGAGTGTTCTCGGACAATGCAGTCACCATGGCATATATCAACCGGCAGGGAGGTACATGCAGTACGGTCTTGTTGGAGGAGAGTCAAACTCTCCTGCAGTGGGCGGAGGAGCATCTTCTGGCTCTGTCGGCGGCGCATGTAGCAGGCAGAGACAATGTGCAGGCTAATTTCCTCAGTCGACATGTGTTGGATTCAGGGGAATGGCGACTGAACGATGCCGTTTTTCATGACATCATGAAGCGTTGGGGCCAGCCAGTGTTGGATCTGATGGCAACCTTCGACAATGCCAAGGCGTTCCGGTTTTTCAGCAGGGGCAGAGATCGCATGTCCGAGGGTCTCGACGGCTTAGTTCAACCCAAGCCAGAGGGAGAACTTCTGTATGTCTTTCCTCCGTGGCCGATGATAGGTCAAGTCATTTGCAGAATTGCTCGGTACCGGGGGAAAGTGATTCTCATTGCTCCAGACTGGCCGAGGCGAATGTGGTATGTGCATCTGTTACGTCTGTTGGCCTTCCGTCCTTGGAGGTTACCGTGTCGGATGAATTTGCTGTTCCAGGGACCGATTCTCATGCCGCAGATGGATCGCTTCTTGCTTACGGCTTGGTTCTTGAAAGGCAGCAGTTGAGGCGAAGAGGCTATTCCATGGCGGTGGTCAACACCATGCTACAGGCTAGAAGAAGGTCGACGGTTTTAGCTTATATCCGGATTTGGCGAATTTTTGAAGGCTGATGCGCTAGGCAAGGAGTTCATCCACAGACCTCGGGAGTATCAGAGATTTTGTCGTTCCTCCAGGACGGACTGGATAAAGGCTTAGCGTTAAGTACTTTGAAAGTTCACCTAGCTGCTATAGCATGCTATCGGGGAAAGGTGCAAGGCCGTAGTTTGCCTTTACATCTGGATGTGCAACAGTTTCTCCGAGCGGTTAAGAACCTGAGGCCGCCTAGGAGATCGATAGTGCCGCCTTGGGACTTGAATTTGGTTCTTCGAGCCTTGACGCACGCTCCATTTGAGCCGGCAAAGAAGATAGCGCTGAGGGAGCTTTCTTGGAAGGCAGCTTTTTTGGTAGCTTTGTGTGCCGCTAGAAGAATTTCAGATTTGCAGGCTCTTTCTTGCAGGGAGCCATACATTCAGTTTTCGGAGAAGAAAGTAGTTTTACGCCCAGTACCCTTCTTTCTGCCAAAGGTAGTTTCGGCGTTTCATGTGAATCAGTCCATTTCTCTGCCTACTTTTCGGTCTGCACGGGCCACTGAGGGAGATGTTTTGCTTCATAGATTAGATCTTGGCAGAGTGCTGCATAGATATATCAGACGGACTCAGCCTTTTCGGAAGTCGGATAGGCTGTTTGTTCTGTTTGGAGGAGCATGGAAGGGAGAAGCGGCTTCCAAGGCCTCCATTTCACGCTGGGTGAAACAGGCAATTGCAGCGTCGTATTGAGCGAGCGGGAAGGTGCTGCCGGAGGGGCTGTGGGCTCATTCAACCAGGGGGCAGGCGACGTCCTGGGCTGAGAGAACTTTGATTCCGCCGGTAGAGATTTGTCGGGCGGCAACCTGGTCATCTTTGCATACCTTTGCAAAGCATTATCACTTAGATGTTCAGGCAGCGGGTGACACAAGCGTCGGAGCATCTGCTGTTTTGGCGGGATTATTGGGCCCCTCCCGAAAGTAGGTACTGCTTTGGTACTGCCTTACTGTTCCTGGACTGGCCCGGAGAGACGAAAAGGAAGATTAAATTAGACCTTACCTGCTAATTGTCTTTCCTTGAGTATTCTCCGGGCCAGTCCAGGACCCACCCAGATGGTAGTAGGAGGCAGTTGGATATCCTGGCTGCACGTTTAAAGTCACAGAGGAGCGCGTACAGGGGGAGCGCGTACAGGGGGATGTTTAGGGCTTCCGGAGGGCTCAGTTTCTTCCGTGGAGGTTTTGATTAGGGGGCTTCCGTACGGTTCATTGCTAAGGTTCCTCAGGGGCTGCTCTGCAGTTGGTTGAGTTTATAAGTTACTGTTACGTTTAGTTGATGTAGCGTTTGGTGTTTAAATGGCTGCTTGGACATTAGTAGACTGGCTCTCTGACATCAGGGGGAGCTGGGTAGGCTGTCAGCAAAGCTTTGAAGTTTTCATTCCTCAGTTGCTGAAGGAGGTTGACTACCCTGCTGTTCCTGGACTGGCCCGGAGAATACTCAAGGAAAGACAATTAGCAGGTAAGGTCTAATTTAATCTTAGTAAGACAAGACCTTCCTTGGCTAAAGCCATATTGGCTGTCTCCCATTAAGCCATGACTATCTACATGTTCAGTAATTTTGTTCTTTATGATGATTTCAAAACATTTTTCCCGGTACTGACATCAGGCTCACCGGTCTGTAGTTTCTCGGATCACCCCCTGGAATCCTTTTTAAAAATTGGCATTACATTGGCCATCCTCCAATCTTCAAGAATTACAGATGATTTTAATGATAGTTCACAGATTACTAATAGCAGGTCTGCAATCTCATATTTCAGTTCTTTCAACACCCTTGGATGTATACCATCTGGTACAGGTGATTTGCTACTCTTCGGTTTATCAAATAGTAGTAATACATCTTCCCGAAGTATCGATATTTCCTTAAATTCTTCCACACCTTTAAATACTGCTTCAGTCATGGGTAACATCCCTACATCTTCCTCAGTAAAGACCAAAGCAAAGAATTCATTCACTCTCCACTATGGCCTTGTTCCCTCTTAGTGCCTCTTTTATCTCTCTATTATCTAATGGTCTAACTGACTCTCTCACAGGTTTTTTGCTACGAATGTACTTGAAAAAAATCTTTATTACACGTTTTTGCTTCCTCAGCAAGCTTCTTCTCAAATTCTCTCTTTGCCTGCTTTATCAATGCCTTGCATCTAACTTGCCAGTGCTTATGTTGTTTCCAGTTTTTGTCATTTGGCTCCTTTTTCCATTTCCTGAAAGATGCTTTTTTGGCAACAGCCTCTCTGACCTCACCTTTAAACCATGCTGGCAGTTTTTTGTACTTCCTTCCACTTTTCTTAAAGTGTGGAATACAGCTGGTCTGGGCTTCCAAGATAGTATTTGTAAACACCCCCCATGCTTGATGTAAATCTTTAACCTTTGCAACTGCTCCTTTTAGTTTTTTCTTAACTATTTTCCTTATTTTATCATAGTCTTCCTTTCGAAAGATAAAAGGTAGTACTGTGGATTTTCTTACCGTTCTTACTCCATTTATTAAATCAAACGCGATCACTATTGCCAAGTGGCCCCAAAACCCTTCTCTCTTGCACCCGATCTGGTGTTCCACTAAGGAGTAAGTCCAAAATTGCTTCCCTCTGGTCGGTTCATGAACCAGTTGCTTGAAGAAGCAGTCATTTATTTCATCTAGAAATTTTATCTCCCAAGCATGTCCTGCTGTGACACTGACCCAGTCGATACCGGGATAAATGAAATCACCCATTATAATTACCGTACTGTAACTTTCGTTAGCTTCTCTGATTTCTTTGAGCATTTCATCATCCATTTGTTCACTCTGGCCTGGCGTTCGATAGTGCACCCCCACTGCCATCGCCTTCCCCTTCCCACATGGAATTGCAATCCATAGAGATTGTACAGTGAATTTTGTTTCCTACAAATCTTTAATCCTTTGTGACTTAATGCTCTCTCTCACATAGAGTGCAACCCCGCTACCAATTTGATCTGCTCTATCATTACGATATAGTTTGTACTCAGGTATCACAGTATCCCACTGGTTGTCCTCCTTCCACCATGTCTCTGAGATACCAATTATATCTAACCTCTTATTTAGTGCTAGATATTCTAACTCTCCCATTTTATTTTTTAGACTTCTGGCATTTGCATAGAAGCCTTTTAGAGGCTGTATTTTATCAGTATTAATCTGGCTATCTGTAGGCAGGGGTAATTTGGAATCTTTAAGCTCCGTTTGCTCTGTACTCAAGGGCATTTGGGCTACTTTTGTCTTTATTGGATCCTCTTTGCTGATATGCCCTAACCTCAATCATTTGCTAGTATCCTTCAAGGATAGATTGTTCTGAACCATGCGCTCCTGGGCAACTGTCGGCTTTCTCCTGTTATCTAGTTTAAAAGCTGCTCTATCTCCTTTTTAAAGGTTAATGCCAGCAGCCTGGTTCCATCCCGTTTAAGGTGGAGCCCATCCCTTCGGAAAAGCCCCTCCTTTCACCAGAATGTTCCCAGTTCCTAACAAATCCAAAACCCTCTTCCATGCACCATCATCTCATCCATGCATTGAGACTCCGGAGCTCTGCCTGCCTTTTGGGTCCTGAGCATGGAACTGGAAGCATTTTGGAAAATGCTACCCTGGAAGGTCTGGATTTCAATTTCTTTATCTTTATTGATCACTTGATATACCGCCCAAGCGTATGCGTCAGGGCGGTATACAATAAAATCAAATCAATTTGGAAGTAGAAAAAGAAAGGAATGCCATTGCTTAAATAGAAAAGAGAGGGACAGGGAAAGACAGAAAAGGATAGCTAGACAAGGTGGGTGAGGGTGGAGAAAAGGCCTGATGAAGGAACTGGTGGGGCAAGGTAACTTTAGGGATTGGGGAGGTCGAAAGCCTGCTGAAAAAGGTGGGTTTTGAGTGAGTTCTTGAAGCGCTGAAAAGACAATTTAGTACGAAGGGCAAGGGGGAGGGAGTTCCAGAGTGCAGGGGCCAGGAAGAAGAAGGCAGAATGAGGTGTAGATTCTAGGTGGGTTGAGGAGGGGGAGGGAAGGAAGAGGCAATTACCGTGTGCTGAACGGAGGAAACGAGGAGAAGGCTGCAGATGGATGGAGTCAGCTAGATATTGGGGATAACCGGTGTGTAGCGCTTTATGGGTGAGAATAGAATTTTATAGAGAAAACGGAAGTTGAGTGGAAGCCAGTGCAAATGGAAGAGGAGAGGAGTGATGTGATCTCGGGTGGAGGAGTGGGTGAGCAGATGTGCAGCTGTGTTTTGAACCAATTGGAGGCGCCGGAGTTGATATTGTGGGAGACCTGCTAGGACGGTGTTACAATAGTCCAGCCTTGAGAGAACAAGTGAAATGACTAGTGAAGAGAAAGTAGAGGAGGGGAGGAAGGGGCGAAGAGCGCGAATCTGGCGTAGGAAGAAGAAGGAACAACGGATAAGCAAAGAGATATGGTGGTGAAAGGAGAGGGAGGAATCAAGAGTAACTCCAAGGTAGCGGAGGGAGGAGACCAGAGGAATAAGGGTAGAAAGGAAGAGAGGGGAGCAAGTAGGAGGAGGTGCATTAAAGGAAAGCCAAAGTGCAGCTGATTTGGAAGGGTTAATGTGAAGGAAATTACTGCTGATCCAGGAAGCAACACGGGCGAGACAGAGGTTAAGGGCGGAGAGATCTGGTGAGAAGGAACTAGTATGATGGACAAGAAGGATGTCATCAGCATAGAAGTAACTGGAAATACCTAACTGTTGAACAATGAGTGCCAGGGGGGCGAGAAAGATATTGAAGAGGAGGGGAGCAAGAACTGAACCCTGGGGAACCCCACAGATGAGAGGTAGGGGAGGGGAGATGGCTGAGCTAGTCTTTACTGAGAAGGTGTGACAGGAGAGAAAAGAGCAAAACCAGGAAAAAACAGGCCCGTGGATCCCAAGGTCAACCAACCTCCTATCTAAAAGCCTAAATTTAGCCTCCAGAATCTCTCTACTACACTTTCCTATGTCATTGGTACTGACATGTACCAAAACAGCAGACTCCTCCCCAGCACTATCTATGACCTTGTCTGGGTGGCGCTTGAGGTCTGCTACCTTCGCACCAGGCAAACATGTTACCAGGCGATCCTCACGTCCACCAGCCACCCAGCTAGCTACATGCCTAATGATCGAATCAACAACTGTAATGGCTGTCCTAACCCTTCCCTCATGGGCACATGGTCCTGGAGAAACCTCCTCAGTGCGAGAGGGTTTTATTTCACCTGGAGGACAGGTCCTAGTTATAGAATCACTTCCTGCACACCAGAGTGATGCTCTCCTGTCACATGACCTCCCTCCTCCATGGCAACAGGGATGCTGCCAGACTGGAGGTGGGACTTCAGTACTACATCCCTGTAGGTCTCATCTATGTACCTCTCTGTCTTCCTTACGTCCTCCAAGTCTGCTACTCTAGCCTCCAGAGATCTGACTCATTACCTGAGAGGAAAGAGCTCCTTGCATCTAGTGCACACATACGACCCCTCACCAACTGCAAAAGACTGGAAAGCCCCTATCTCGCTGCTGGACTGCTGTCTACATCTAAGTTTTAGAGTTGTGTTTAGGTATGTAAGTTGTTTACTTACTAAGGTTTCCTGGGGATACTTATACTAATAAAACTATACCTAATACGTTTAATGGACTTTGTTCATCTCAAGCTTAATGAATTTCAGGTCCTTAATGTATGCCTGATGAGGATAAACAGCTGCACCTGAGAGTGAATATGGCACCTCCTTTCCTTTGAGACAAGACAGCACATCAGGAAATACTTTTATATAGTAAGGGTGGTAGATACCTGGAATGCCCTCCTTGTTGAGATGGTGATGGCAAAAACCGTGACGAAATTCAAAAACGTATGGGCCAGACATACTTTATAACAAGAGGAATCAAAACAAACGTAAGTAACGTTTGAACTTAAAAAAAATCGAGAAGAGTAACCTGCATGGAATAGCAGGTAAAACCCTAAAAAAAAGCACAAAGGGGGTAACCTGCACAGAGCAGTGGTGCAGCCATAAATAAAGGCACGGGGAGGGGGGGGGGGGTAGCCTGCATGGAGCGATGGGTACAGCCATAAACAAAGGCACAGAGGGAGTAACCTGCATGGAGCGGTGGGTACAGCCATAAACAAAGGCACAGAGGGGGTAACCTGCATGGAGCGGTGGGTACAGCCAAAAACAAAGGCACAGAGGGGGTAACCTGCACGGAGAGGCGGTACAGCCATAAACAAAAGCACAGAGGGTGTAACCTGCATGGAGCGGTGGTACAACCCTAAACAAAGGCACAGAGGGGGTAACCTGCATGGAGAGGCGGTACAGCCATAAACAAAAGCACAGAGGGGGTAACCTGCATGGAGCGGTGGGTACAGCCATAAACAAAGGCACAGAAGGGGTAACCTGCACGGAGCAATGGGTACAGCCATAAACAAAGGCACAGAGGGGGTAACCTGCATGGAGCGGTGGGTACAGCCATAAACAAAGGCACAGAGGGGGTAACCTGCATGGAGCGGTGGGTACAGCCAAAAACAAAGGCACAGAGGGGGTAACCTGCACGGAGAGGCGGTACAGCCATAAACAAAGGCACAGAGGGGGTAACCTGCATGGAGCGGTGGGTACAGCCATAAACAAAGGCACAGAAGGGGTAACCTGCACGGAGCAATGGGTACAGCCATAAACAAAGGCACAGAGGGGGTAACCTGCATGGAGAGGCGGTACAGCCAAAAACAAAAGCACAGAGGGGGTAACCTGCATGGAGCGATGGGTACAGCCATAAACAAAGGCACAGAGGGGGTAACCTGCATGGAGCGGTGGTACAACCCTAAACAAAGGCACAGAGGGGGTAACCTGCATGGAGCGGTGGGTACAGCCATAAACAAAGGCACAGAGGGGGTAACCTGCATGGAGCGATGGGTACAGCCATAAACAAAGGCACAGAGGGGGTAACCTGCATGGAGAGGCGGTACAGCCATAAACAAAGGCACAGAGGGGGTAACCTGCATGGAGCGATGGGTACAGCCATAAACAAAGGCACAGAGGGGGTAACCTGCATGGAGAGGCGGTACAGCCATAAACAAAGGCACAGAGGGGGTAACCTGCATGGAGCGATGGGTACAGCCATAAACAAAAGCACAGAGGGTGTAACCTGCATGGAGCGATGGGTACAGCCATAAACAAAGGCACAGAGGGGGTAACCTGCACGGAGAGGCGGTACAGCCATAAACAAAGGCACAGAGGGGGTAACCTGCACGGAGAGGCGGTACAGCCATAAACAAAGGCACAGAGGGGGTAACCTGCACGGAGAGGCGGTACAGCCATAAACAAAGGCACAGAGGGGGTAACCTGCATGGAGCGGTGGGTACAGCCATAAACAAAAGCACAGAGGGGGTAACCTGCATGGAGCGGTGGTACAACCCTAAACAAAGGCACAGAGGGGGTAACCTGCATGGAGCGATGGGTACAGCCATAAACAAAGGCACAGAGGGGGTAACCTGCATGGAGCGATGGGTACAGCCATAAACAAAGGCACAGAGGGGGTAACCTGCACGGAGAGGCGGTACAGCCATAAACAAAGGCACAGAGGGGGTAACCTGCATGGAGCGATGGGTACAGCCATAAACAAAGGCACAGAGGGGGTAACCTGCATGGAGCGGTGGGTACAGCCATAAACAAAGGCACAGAGGGGGTAACCTGCATGGAGCGGTGGGTACAGCCATAAACAAAGGCACAGAGGGGGTAACCTGCATGGAGCGGTGGGTACAGCCATAAACAAAGGCACAGAGGGGGTAACCTGCATGGAGCGGTGGTTACAGCCATAAATAAAGGCACAGGGGAGATAACCTGCATGGAGCGATGGGTACAGCCATAAACAAAAAGCACAGAGGTGGTAACCTGCAAGGAGCGATGGGTACAGCCATAAACAAAAGGCACAGAGGGGGTAACCTGCATGGAGCGGTGGGTACAGCCATAAACAAAGGCACAGAGGGGGGGGGGTGACCTGCACAGAGCAGCAGGCACAACCTTCACCATCTCAATGGGCAGACTAGATGGACTTTGCAGGTCTTTATATGCCATCATTTACTATATTGCTATGGCAGTTTAAATTTGTACATAGGACAGATTAACATTCTTGACTGCAACCGCCCAAAAAAGTGAGAAGGAAATCAGCTTGTGTTTTTCATGCAGCTGTTATAACAAACCCCAAAAATTTATTTCTGTACTTCCCTGAAAATAACTAACATATTTAAAAAGCTAGCACAAATAAATTCATTGCACCAGTGTTAATCTTTTTGCCTTAGAATTTCATTCACAAATTCCTCTTTTGCAAATATTGCCCTAAAACAGGAGGTACAGTTGCAGAACTGGAGCCCTTTACACTTTGATAACTGGATGACCTTAAAGAACCTCTAGGCCACCCTAGCCCAGTGACTCAAGTGGTAAGTGCTGGGCACTTCCATACAGATGGCTCCCAAGTTCAATCCATAAACTGGGCCTTCTATTCTCAACTGGGGATACTGGGGCGGTAGCATTCAAAACCCTAGGGGAAGTCAGTTCTCTCGGTGACATCTGGTGGCCAGCTTCAGGGCCTATGATTGCAGAGTTCCAGAAGCTGAGGACTGTCAGTGAAATAAGGGGGTCATTCCAGAACACGAATAAGCCCTTTGCACGTGCGATGTAGATGTTTTTCTAGCGAAAATGTCTGCGACCATCTTCTGAAACCCTCATGGCCCTGCACATACATGGCGCTAGCACAGGGATCTCAGAATGTGGGCGGGAGGGGACGGGACAGGGGCATGGCCAGCAGCAGAGATGCACAATGTGTATTCAGGAAAGGCCCGTGTACGTTCTGCGTGTTTCCGTGGACGTCCACGTTATACCTAAGGAAACGTGTAATAAAGCCAGGACTTAGAAACTTTTCTGCTCTGCTCTGCTCTGCTTTGCAATGCGTCCCATATTGATGAATGGCTGTGATAAAGATGATTTGAACCGGTGTGTCTGTAGTCTGGAGGACCACAAGATGCAATTTTAAAGAAAAGAAGGCAGAGGTGAGGGATGGTGGTATGGTAAAGACACATTAATATACATCCCTACAGAAATATTCAGAGGTGCAATGGCGATTATTTTGGCTATGCTGACAATTGCTGTGTGAGCTAGAGGAGATCATATAGGGCACCCTGACAATTATTGTCTTCCAAGAAGTGGGACTGTTGATGTAGGGATTGCATGTGGGTGAGTATAGGACGGATTCATGTGTGAGTGAGAAACTCAGCTCCAATTAGTAGTCCTGGGACTCCATGCCATTATGTTATACCAGCTGTTTTCTAGATGTGCAGGGCATCTTTACTGCAGATATATGTTTTGTGTGCCTGCAAGTGAGAGTGTGTGTATGTGTGGGTGTGTGGTTAGAGGGATGCATGGGGAGACCTGGGGTGCTCAAACGCACTATTGGGGGTATATCAATGCCCAGCCAGTATTTGGTCCGTAGAGATGACTGCAGCTTGACCTGGTGCCAGTGTGCTCGGCCAGGATACATCAGAAAGGGTCTCTACAGCTAAATGTCACAGCATATCCCAGAATGAGTGCATGAAATGGCACAAAGCACCATCACAAAAGTACACATTTGTAAAGACAGATGCTGGTGCCCTTGGAGATCTAGTAGTGCTTTTTGCACTGGTGAATGCACTTAATCTGAGGGTCCCTAATTATTGCCAGGTATATGCTCTGGCATTTAGCTGCAGAGGTCCTTTTCTGATGTCTTCAGGTCCATACATAGCATTGTACAGACTGTTGTCAGAGATGACCAATGCAAGCACAACCAAAATGTTCTCCTACTGCCATGTATGTTTTGCTGCAGGATATGCCAGGACAAAAATATGTTTATGTTTATTTTTATTTGATATACCGCCCTTTTGGAAAAAACAGAGCGGTTTACAATATACAAAAACTTCATAAAGAAAGGCACGAGGCCAGAAGGAGGAAAAGGAAGTTACAATCGTTGATAGAGAGAGAGGAGAGAGAAGGAGGGTCAGACAAGACACAGAGGATTGGGTCATACAAAGGGGGAAGGAAAGTCGAAGGCAAGGGAAAAGAGGTGGGTCTTCAGATCACACTTGAAGGTGAGATGGTGGGACTCTAGACGAATGGAGTTGAGAAGTGAGTTCCAGAGGGAAGGACCTACAAAGAAGAAAGCTGAGGAGCGAGTGGACTGAAGATGTGCAAGGGAGGGGGAGGGAAGATGAAGGCGATTGAGATGAAATGAGCGAGGGGTGTGTCTAGGGGTATGGAAGGTAATGAGATCTGCCAGATACTGCGGGGTGTTGGTATGAAGTGTCTTGTGAACAAGGGTGAGCAATTTGAACTGAAAGCAAAAGGGGACAGGTAGCCAGTGGAGATGAACAAGTAAAGGAGAAGTGTGGTCTCATGGAGAGGAGTGGGTGATGATGCGAGCAGCAGTATTTTGAATCCTTTGTAATCTGTTTGGTTGGGACTTGGGGAGGCCGGTGAAGATGGAATTGGAGAAATCAAGGCATGACATGACTAATGACAGTAGCAGCGTGGTGAGGGCGGGGGGAGTGAGAAAAGGGCGTATCGCATGAATTTGACGCAGAAAAAAGAAAGAGGTCTTGGTGATATGTGAGACATGTGCTTGAAAGGAGAGATCAGAGTCAAAGAGCACACCCAAGGTGAAAGGTGGAAACTAGAGGGATAGGAGAGTCAGAGGAGGACGGGGCTAATGTAGGGGGCGGACTGCCATGGGAAAACCAGAAGCAATGGTCTTAGTTAAGTTGAGATGAAGGCAGTTCTGGGTTAACCAATTTGCGATGGTGGAAAGACAGGAGTTGAGTGCAGAAAGGTCAGGATGAAAGGGGGAGGTGTGGTGAAGGAGGATGATATCATCTGCATAATAGAAAGCAGAGATCCCGGATTGTTGTATAAGAAGGGCAAGAGGAGCAAGGAAGAGGTTGAAGAGGAGAGGAGCAAGTACAGAATCCTGGGGGACACCACAGGGTAGAGAAAAAGGGTCAGAAGGAGGGACGGAGGAAGAGGAGGAGAGGACTGAGCAGGACCTAGAGGAAAGGAAAGAATGGAACCATTGGCGGACGGTGCTACAAAGGCCTGCTTCACGCAGACGGAGGAGAAGAAGAGAGTGATCAACCAGATCAAATGCAACAGATAGATCCAAAGCCACCGCCACCGAAATGTCCCCGCGATCATGAGCAACATGCAGTGAGTTAGTGAAGGCAAGCAAAACAGTTTCGACGCTGTGACCTGGATGGAACCCTGATTGGCGAGGGTGAAGAAAGTTAGTGGAATCAAGCAACGAAACACACTGGCGGCAGCAGCAGCTCTTCATAAGCGGCGTCCCTGCACACAGGGAGCCGCTCAACGGGACTCACCACCTCCATTGCCTCCTCAGCTCCCCCGATCGGGGTAGAGCGCCTGAGCGGGAAATCTTCCCGCTCAGAAGCTCCTGCCCAATCGGGGCAGTGGGAGCAACGAAACACACCGGCGGCAGCAGCAGCTCTTCATAAGCGGCGTCCCTGCACACAGGGAGCCGCTCAATGGGACTCACCACCTCCATTGCCTCCTCAGCTCCCCCGATCGGGGTAGAGCGCCTGAGCGGGAAATCTTCCCGCTCAGAAGCTCCTGCCCAATCGGGGCAGTGGGAGCAACGAAACACACCGGCAGCAGCTCTTCATAAGCGGCGTCCCTGCAGGGCGCGCCCACGCCTGGCAGGCCCGTGCCTGAGGGCCTCGCCAGAGGGCCCTTTGGCGTGGCCCTTAGGCGCGGCACGAAGGTGAGTAGAAGGAATCCGAAACAACTCAGCCTCATCAGCAGCACAACTGAAAAGGACACCAGGGAGCAAGCAAAAGCGAAACACCACAAAAACGCAAGTACAGCATAACGGGCACTCACAAGAGTAAACATGCATGCAACAATGCTTCTACCCCTCAGCCTCCTCATCACACAACTCCTTCCACCACACACATTCATACACTATCCAGACACAACCACACCATGGCATCCATCAACAACATGAGCACACATAGGACCGCAGTACACCCACAGAGACACAAGCAAAACGTACATGACAAAAAGACAAACCAAACATAAAGCAAACACACACTCTAGTCCTAAGGAAACACACAAAACAACTAATTCTTCAAAGCCAATAACAATAGAGCTCATAAACACCAGATCCATATGCAATAAGACACACACAATAGCCGACCACATAGATGATCAACAGCCCGACATACTTTGCATCACAGAAACTTGGCTGAGTCCCACCGACAATGTGCTACTCAATCAATTGGTACCTAACACATACACAGCATAAAACTGCCCTCGCACCCACCGGCGAGGAGGAGGAGTCTTGATAATTGCAAAAAAGAGCCTAAAGTTCAAAACCCAGAGCAGCACAGACACCCAACAATGTAACACCATCAGCATTGAGAACAAACACATGGCTCTCTGCCTCACCTACAGGGCACCCCGGGACTCACCAGACAAACTGGCCTCAACGCTCGAAGCAGTCTGCGCAATCAACTCAACCCACAAACCCACTCTAGTGCTAGGAGACTTCAATCTCAAGTCCACCAACACCAAAGACGCAGAAGCTTTCCTTCAAGCAATGACCTCACTTCAGTTCACCCAAATAATCAAAGCCCCGACGCACAGACATGGATATACCCCAGACCTTATCTTCGCACCCAATTACCTAACCTCGAGAGGACTAATCACAACACCCACCATCACACCAGTTCCCTGGTCCGACCACCACATAATTGAAATAAAGATGGTACCACAAAAAGATAATCTAACAGAAAGCCCAGACAACACACCTACACAAAGATGATTCAAGAGTTTCAACAAAGACCTGTTCCTCCAAGACACGATACAACAACTGACCCCAGACATAGACGACCTGGAGGCTCAAATCACCAACTGGAACAGCACGCTATATAATGCCGCCAAAGCAACAAACATCAGACCCATGAAACATCGCTGCAACAAGCTACGACACAAGCCATGGTACTCAAAAACCATACGACAAGAAAAGAGAGAACTCAGAAAAATAGAACGGAGATGGAGAAAGACCAAGACACCTGAGACCCAGCAACTATACCTAACAATGCAAAAACGCTACAATGAACAAATCAACCAAACAAAGAGAGAATACCACACAAACATGATAGGTAACTCCAACAATAAACCCAGAGAGCTATTCGAGATCGTGAAAATCCTCACAAAAGATCAAAGATCAGAAGACGAAGTACAAATAGGCCCGCAAACATTTGCCGACCACATCCAGGAGAAATTCCACTCTGTAGAACGAACAAGACCCAGCACAGTGACAAAGCCTAACTCACACCTTACAATCTGGGACACGTTCAGCACACCATCAACAGAACAGCTTTCCCACATCATCACCGCTATTAATACAACCACGGCCCCCACGGACCCCTGCCCAGTGTCATGGATCAAAGCTACCAAATCAAGCTTCATACAAACAATACAAAACATAGTGCACAAATCCCTAACTCAAAGATTCATGCCCAATCAACTAAAGCTCGCCACAATAAGACCTATCCCAAAGAAAACAACCCTCGACAAGAACAACCCAGCAGCATACAGACCAATCGCCAGCATACCCTTTTTAGCCAAAATCATCAAAAAAACAGTACAACACCAGCTGCAAGAACACATCGACAACCACGCACCTCTGGATGACAACCAACACGGCTTTCGCCCCAACCACGGAGTTGAAACATTACTGATTTACCTCTTCGACAGCATTCTCCGTCTCATAGACAACACCAAGAATGGAATCATAATGATGTTCATTGACATCTCTTCAGCATTCGACACAGTAGACCATAAAACTCTCCTGGAAAGACTACAAAACATTGGGTTATATGGACCAACATTAAAATGGTTTCACTCATACCTAACCGACAGACAGATACAGGTCAAGGTAGGACACAACACCTCTCGACCCATAAAAATCCTCCAAGGGGAGACCACGTGATGTGGTGAGCTCGAACGGACGTGTCCGGTTTAAGCTCTGGGCCCCCTGCTCCCTAAACCGTGGAAATCTGCCGTGAAAGGCTGCCAGCCGCGGCCCCCTTGTAAGGGGCGACTTGATCAATTCCTGGCACCGTATCTCACCTTCAAACCGCCATGGCTCCAGCGGTTAAACCTGGGCGAAGGGAGAAGGACCGTGGCGCCGGGACCTCCAAAATGGTGGACTCCCCCCCGAAACAGACTGGGCTTCCCACTTCACCGATCCTGACGGCGGAAGTCTCGGCAGCGGTGACCAGTGCGCTGTCGGGGCAATTTGAAGCCCTGCATACTAAAATGGACGCGATTCAGAATTCCCTGGGGGCGCTGGGGTCCCGCATGCACGAGGCCGAGACCCGAATAACTCAGACCGAGGAAGACCTGGCAACACTCCAACGGGAACTTCGGGTGGCGCAAAAGCTAGCCCTGGACCATGCGCTCAAGCTGGATGACTTAGAAAACCGGTCCAGGCGGAACAATTTAAGATTTTTGGGTGTCGCTGACTCGATACCCGATAAAGATCTTCCGGGGTTTGTGGAGGCTTTGGCGACATCCTTGCGATCTGAGACTGGATTGCTCAGCCCCATTACAGTGGAGCGCGCCCACCGGATTGGGCCTAAACAATCGGCGAATGATCGCCGACCCCGAGTGGTCTTGGCGAGGTTTCTCAGCTTTCCACAGAAGGAGGAGCTGCTTAAAGCTGTACGGCAGAAGGGAGCGGTGGAATGGGAGAATATGCGCATCCGTGTCACACAGGATTACTCGGCCGCACTGAGTCAACGCCGAAAAGCTTATGCCCCCCTCTGCCAAAAATTAATAACTGCAAACATCCGTTTCCAGGTACAATACCCAGCGCGATTGGTGATATGGCACGAGGGGACCCGCCGGAGCTTTGAATCAGCGGGCGAGGCTACTGCCTATGTGGAGAGGCTTACATCACCTGTGACGGACCCAAGCAATTCGCCAAGTGAGTGAGAGGGCACCCTTTGAATCAAGGATAAGGGGAAGACTGTATAGTGCACTGGAGTTTGTAAGGGCTGAGCAAGGTTTGGTCTGCCGCTGCCCCGTTTGAAGCTGGGAACTCAAAGCGTGATATGCCTATCTGCGGGACCTTTCACTATCTGATCTACTCGAGCCTTGATTTTTCTTGGTGCTCATGCAGTACTATGAGGAGACGGCTCTCTGCCTGGGGAGAGTGGGAGTGCAGGCCCTAATATGTTCAGACGTGGCTAGCGGGAACGGGAGACAGCGGACTTCCTCAGGAATCTTTAGTTCCCTCGGAACGATGGACCTGGTGCTGTGGGCAGAGGATTGCAATTTGTATAGCCGGCATCAGGCAACTGTTCTCCTACGCAGTGTTACAATGTTTGTACTCTCCTTTCTGGCAACATTTACTGCAACAAAGTAGCTGCTCGGCGTTTAGACAGGCAGGAGGCTTTGCTTAGGCCTCTTGACTCTGTTCCACAGTCACCTCCCGGACGATAACATCTCTGTCTGGAGGGGAGCCCTGAGGGGGTCCATGTGTATGTGATCACGCGGAGCAGTGAGGACACCGAACACCACAGCGGATATCCGCAGTCCTCTGAGATCATCCTGGCTTGGATACTCTCAGGGGTGGTGGAGGCCCCCTTGCCCACGATGCCAGCACCTTACTCCATATGACCCTAGGGAGTGAACGTTTGGTCCTGCGATACCCACATGGCCCTCCTTATTTGGACCCTCAAGCGAGTGGACCGACGCCGGAGGTTGGGGGCCCCTGGACCCGCGGTTGCGGGACTGCGTGGGGGGGGAGCACTCCATGCTGCGTTTACTTGGGTTGCCCGCTGCAGCGTTTAGTCTGCGGCCTTTAGGGTTGGCCTGTGGGGGTTTTTTATTTTCGCTGTTTTGGCTTATAACCTGTCCCCTGTTGGTTAGCTGCTGCCTGTGGAGTGCTGCCCACCCAACCTATGCCCTCAGGACTGACGGTCTTTTTGCAGAGATTGGATAGGTAGGGTATCTCACCCCTGTTTCCCCTCCCTCGGTGTTTTTTTTGTTGTTTTGTTAGGGTACTTGGTGTGGGTGGTATGGAGATGGGGGAGGGTGGGCTGAGACAGGGTGGGTTACAGGGTTTTTTAGGTGGGGGTGGATGGCTGGGGGTAGTCTGGTTTATAGGTGGGGAGGAGGTCCTACTCACATCCTTATGGTCTCCTATGGGCATGGAGAGGAGTTTATTTGGTTGGGGGAAGGGGATGGCAGGGCGAGGGCAGGGGGGGCGGGGGGAGGTAGAGAGGGGTGTTGGGTAAGGCAAGAGAAGGGAGGAAGGGGGGTGAGTGTGTATGGTTAACTAGGAGCATTCCTTTATCTAGGGGGGGACCTCAGGCTGGGGAGGTTCGCCCACACTATACTAGCCGGTTTGGGTTGTACCTGTGGAGTGTCTACTATCCAACCTGAAGATTATTTCTTGGAATGTCTGCGGGATAGGTAACCCTATTAAAAGATCAAAAGTGTTACAAGTTTTGGCGCGATTGAAATGCGATGTCGCCTTGCTACAAGAAACTCACCAGACAGCCGACGAACATGTAAAATTGCAAAGAGCGTGGGTGGGGCAGAGTAGGGGAGCCCCGGCCAAAGGTAGAAAGGGTGGAGTGGTCACACTTATTAGTAAAAAGACACGGTTTGAGTTGATTAAAGAGTTTGTGGACCCAGAAGGCCGCTACCTTTTGCTGCATGGTCATTTAGATGGCAAGCCGATAGTTCTTGGGAACCTTTACGGTCCCAACGTTTTGGATCGCGCATTTTATGCACGCTTGGCATCCCAGGTGGAGCAGCTACCGGCTGTTCCTTTGATATTAGCCGGTGACCTGAATGGGGTCCTAGATATAGCTGTGGACACTGTTGGGGCAGGGGGCGGAAGAGGGCGAGCCCCCACTACGGCAACGCTTCGGGAGCTATGTCGGCGGTTGGGTGTCGTGGACCCGTGGCGTTTGTTACACCCCCTCGAGAGAGACTTCACTCACCAATCGCGGGCTCATGGGACTAGTGCCCGCATAGATTATATTTTGGTCTCGGAAGGGATTTTTTCACAAGTGGATAAAGCGCAGATTGGCCCCACTGCGGTGTCGGACCATGCTCCGATCTGGGTAGATTTAGCGTGGGGAGTGGTAGCTGATACGACGCGCATCTGGCGGTTCCCCATAGGTCTTGACCGTGACCTGGAATTTCAAGCCCATCTGCGGTGTTGCTGGGAAGATTTCATGATCCACCACGAAATACATGCTGCCGACCCGGAATTGCTTTGGGAGACTGCTAAGGTTGTGCTGAGGGGTAACATTATTGAATACGTGGTGCGAAAGCGTCGACGCCTGGCGCGACAAATTGTGCATTTGGAAAAACAGGTGGTCAGGGCGCGTCGTCGCTGTGCCGGAGACCCCTCAGGGGTTAATCGCAAACGTTACTGGGAACTGCAAACATCGCTCAATGAACTTATACACCAGCAGACGAAAAAATCCCATCTCTATTACCGATATTGTCTATATCAGTTTGGGGACAAACCAGGCCGTCTCCTAGCTCGCTGCCTACGCGGCAGTCGTGGTGTCAGATCGGTAGCCGCCCTACGGGATGAGACAGGTCACTTGTACAAGGATAACCGGGCTATTGTGGGGCGGTTTCGTTCCTTTTTCCAACAACTCTATGCGCGACGGGAGGGATCCATTTCCGAGATGCAGGGTTATTTGCGGAACTTGACTTTACCAAAACTGACAACAGCGCAGCGGGCTAATTTGGACGCCCCGATCACTGTGGAGGAGGTTAGCGGCGTTATCCAGCGAGCGCAGTGTTGTAAGGCACCCGGGCCTTATGGTTTTGGGGCGGAGTTCTACAAGGTGATCGGGGACGTGGTCTCTCCGGTTCTCGTGGGCGTGTACGGTCATAGGGCACAAGTTGGGCGATTCACCTGGGGATCCAACCATGCCTATGTTACTTTAATACCCAAACCCGGGAAAGATCCTACTCGGGCGGCTTCATACCGCCCTATTTCGCTGTTGAATTTTGATATGAAGATTTTGGCAAAAGTGTTGGCAGATAGATTGGCCTCGGTGCTCGGTGGCCTGATTCACGAGTTGCAAGTGGGTTTCGTTAGAGGACGATACGCTGTCCGTAATCTACGGAAGATTTTGGCATCTTTAGAATGGGTCCGGCAACGGGAGCTGCCTTCCTTGCTGATCAGCTTCGATGCTGAGAAAGCTTTTGATCAGGTGCACTGGGACTATTTGAAGGGTTTATTGCCGTATTATGGACTGGGAGATACGTTTTGCAGTTTCGTGACGCTGTTATATGCAGACCCGACAGCGGGCATCCTTTGCAATGGACTGCTCTCCGATCCCTTTCGTCTGGAACGGGGTACACGTCAGGGGTGCCCGCTTTCACCTTTACTCTTTGTTTTATCATTAGATCCACTGATACGAACCGTGGAGGAATCTACGAACATCCAGGGGGTGCAGATTGGGGCAACCGGTTTTAAAGTGGCCGCCTTTGCGGACGATATCTTGGTTCACCTCACGTCTCCCCAGCGTTCCTTGCCACATTTGTTGGAAGCCTTAGATTTGCAGGGTTATGTATTAACACAGAGAAATCTGAGGCCTTAGATGTGGGGGGTTCGATGTGGGCTCAATGGTTGGGCGACTTTCCCCTATGTTGGGCGGAAGAGGCCTTTGTTTATTTAGGTATAGTGTTGACTAGGGTGCCTGCGTCGTTGTATAAAACAAACTTTGATCGGGTGTTTCTGAAACTCCAGACGCAACTGCGGGCCTGGACGCCGCTGCCTCTGTCTCTGCTGGGTCGGGTGGCGGCCGTACAGATGGTTATACTTCCACGTATACTCTACTGGATTCAAACCCTCCCAGTGTGGTTGTTGCGGCGAGACGTGATACGTATAGAATGGGAAGTCCGACGTTTTTTATGGAAAGGGGCCCAAGCGCGCATACCGCTCTCTCGGCTGCGGGGGGGTTGGAGGACCGGAGGGGTGGGAGTTCCGGATTTTTGGAAATATGCACTGGCTTGCCAAGCACGCCATCTTAGCGATTGGTTGGGGGATACTGAAGTGTACACCCCCCGTGAGTTAGAGAGGGCCTTCATGGCGCCACATGCCTTAGAAGCGGCTTTGCAGTTACCCGGGGCGCAGTTACCGATTCGGCTGACCAACAGTGTTTTACTGAAGGCGACGCGGCGTACTTGGCAGCAGCTTAATAAATTTTGGGGCAGTAATCCCACTGTGTCGTCCTGGCTACCACTACGGGGCAATGTTCAGTTTACTCCTGGTTCCGATTCGTCCGCCTTTCGGCAATGGGAGAGAGCCGGTATAGGCCGTTTAGGGAATGTAGTTGATACGGCAGGGAAATGTAAGACATTGGCGGAGCTTGGTGCGGAATATGGCTTGAATCGGTCAACTTCCAGTTTTGCGTACGTCCAACTGTCTCATTATGTAGGCTCTTTGTCCCAGTCGGAGCTCCGTGTGGAGCATTCGACACAGATTTTGGAATTTTTGAGCTTGGGAGCGGAGAGTCCTCCAACTATTGCCGACCTGAAAAAGCGCTTGGATGGCTTTGAATGCCCCACGGATTTTTCAGCTTTGGAACGAGCATGGGCACGGGACCTGGGCCGGGCGGTCGACCCGGGCTCCGTGTTGACCGCTTTGCATCAGATTCGACGCTTAGCGGAAGGGGCTCGGTGGCGGGAGGTGCAATATAAATCTATCCTTCGTGCACATTTTTCCCCAAGGAGGGCATTGCGGAGCCATCTTGCCGAATCCGGAGGCTGTCCTAAGTGTTCGTGTTCCTTAGCTGATCTGGATCATATGTGGTGGAATTGCCCCGTGATACAATCTTACTGGCAGCGCATTGGAGATTATCTCGGTGGTCTTCTGCGACAGCGGGTTACTTGGACAGGGTTACTAGTGGTGCTGGATTGCCTGGGACCACTCCACCCTAAGGGGCGGTGGGAGCGTTTTCTAGTGCGTAAGGCTTGTCTGGTGGGGAAAGGACCTATCCTCCGTAGATGGAGAGAAGCAGGGGCCCCTACACTTTGTGAATGGCGTAAATGCTTCCATCAGCTTATGCTTTTTGAACGACGCCGTGCACTGGGGTCCCCCAGGCGCTGGGCCCAGTTTTTGTTGGTCTGGATGCCCTATATTCAGAATTTGGGCCCTATTGCCCGCAGCGAGGTGCTTAAGGTTGGATAGAGATGCTCCTGGTTAGTGCTTAGCTGGGGTTAGGGGTCGGGAGGGGGGTAGAGGGGGGGGAATATCGGGGATAGTATTCAACCGGTTTGTTTTGCCTTGTTTAAGGTTCTTGGCCTCCGGCGATGGATCAGACACAACCACACCTGGAGGGGTTCTGTAATGTAAATTTACTGTTGTTTTGTGAACCTGTTGATTGTTTTATACTGTATGTTTTATTCAATAAACAGATTATACAAAAAAAAATCCTCCAAGGTGTACCACAAGGATCGGCCCTGTCAGCCCTACTATTCAACATCTACATACAACCAATATGTGACATCCTGAAAAAGAACAACATTCAATATGCAATCTATGCAGATGATATCATGATATACACACCGATCACAGTCGACAACCCGGACTATTCCAAAATAACAAACTGCCTCATCCAAATGACAAAATGGTGTCAAAACAACAACCTCTCAATAAACTACAGCAAGACCGAGGCACTAATCATCACTTGTAACCCGGACTTCATCCACCCACCAGACATCAAGATACAAAACACAACCATACCGATAAGAACAGAAGTAAAATACCTCGGAGTGACTCTAGACAAGGAGCTGAACCTCAAGCCACACGTAAACAATACCATCAAGAATGCATACTACAGGATGAGAATCATCAGAAGACTTAAGCCGCTCCTGAACACTTCCGTACAGTCTGCCAGGCACTAATAACCCCCATACTGGACTTCTGCAACCCAATCTACCTTGGCCTAGCAAAACAAACACTCAGACCACTACAACTAGCACAAAACACCGCAGCCCGCATGATAACTGGTTCAGCGAGACAAGATCACATCACACCCATTCTGAAAGACCTACACTGGCTCCCAATCAGTTCACACATCAAATACAAAACAATCATAAATGTATTTAAGATCAAACAACACACTTCAGCCAACAGCCTACACACCCTCATACAACCAGACTCAAGCACACGCCCAAGAAGAAAAGGAACCTCCAACCGTGTTAACCCACCTAAGGACTTCAGAAAAACACGAAAGGACACCACAGAACGAGCACTCTCCCTGGCTGCTCCAACAATCTGGAACACTCTCCCAGACGATCTGAGAGCGACAACGGACCTTAAAGACTTTCGCAAACTGCTGAAGACAACGCTATTCACGGAGTACTATGGACAAGTCACATAATCCACTAGTACAGAAAGAACAACTGACTCCCCCCCTGACCTCATATAGCACACAATGTACTATAGCACACAATGTATAGAAAATTGTATAATAGCTCACAATGTATTATAGCGCACAATGTACATAGCCTCACCTAATCAAACACTACACTTCTAACACACATAACACAACATCCCCCTCACTGCATGAAGACACATGTTCACCCCTGATTGTTTGCTGTGCAAACCGCCTTGATTGTAGGAGAAGGCGGTATAGAAATACTGTTAAATAAATAAATAAAGGTGGCGAGAGAGCTGCGCGAAGACAACTTTTTCGAGGAGTTTAGATAGAAAAGGGAGGTTGGAAACAGGGCGGTAGTGGGCTGGAACCAGAGGGTCGAGGGAGGGTTTTTTAAGGATGGGGCGGATTAGGGTGTGCTTCCAGGAACTGGGAAAGGTCCCCGTAACGAGGCTTGTGTTGAGCATGGTGAGGATAGGAGGAAGGAGTGCCAGAGAGGGTATAAGTAGCCAGGAGGAAGGGACGGGATCGAGAGGACAGGAGATTTTGTTGGAAGAGGAAATGAGCTGGTGAAGCTCAGCTGAGGTGGTCAATGAAAAGGAGGCCCATGTGTGTGAGAGATGGGAGGAAGGAGGAAGGAGGGGGTGAGGCGACAGGGGGGGGGAGATTGGATAGGGGCAGGACAGGACGGAAGAGATGCTCATAGGGAAGAAATCTTATCACTGAAAAATCTTATCACTTTCTACTTGCTGTTGTGATGGGCAGCTTCGGATTCATACAGCTGTTCAGAATTCGGTGAGGGCCGGGACATCCAGTCTGCTTTTTGCCTATACCCGTGCCCTAGGGTTGGTATGTACTGCACTGGAACCGTCTATGTCCTCAATTCTGGAAGCATGGATGCATCTACACCCATGTTTGTGTAATCAGATTTAAATTTGTGCATGCCCTTGGCCCACACATGCACGTTATTGAATCACACTCCACGTGAACTAAATATAAGATGGAAGGGGCTACAAAAGAAAAACAATCCCCAAATGAAGTCTCAGTCCTGCTTCCCACTGAGCTGAAAGTACAAAGAGCAGGCGAAAACTCAGAGGTCAACCCTGCCTCTCCCTTTTCATTCCAGACAGGTGCAAGAGAAAAACGCAGACCCAAGGAGTTCTGGAAAAGAAGAAACTATTGCTTGGAGTCAGCATCACACCTTCTGAGAATCTGTGACTATTTAATTTATAAAGTATCACACATCTCACACACTGCATCTGCTTTGCACCATTATAAAAACACTGACAGTTCCTTTAGTTAGTCCGTTTTTGCATTGCTTTTATAAGGCTGCCTCTAATACATATATTTTCACATATAGGCAGCAGAATACGGCTATCATCTCATTAAAAAGGCTCTGAAGCAGGAATGGCTCCTTCCAAAACTCTTCAGCTTATGAGTTCAAGTTCACACTGTACAAAAGTAAATCACGATCCATCTATACCCTTGTTCAGCAGCCTTCTAGCTGTGACAGGAATGACCAGAACTTAAACACTAGGCAGAGTCATAGGTTAAGAGCAATCTTTTTTAGCAAACGTCTAGGAGCCTAATATTCAAAGACCGTAAACAGTGCAAAGGCCGCTTAGAGGGATATGATCTCTTTGCTGTATTAATTAATTTTATTAGCAGGTGTTTTACCACTTTATCATTTTAGTCAAAGCAGTTCACATTGTAACTTAAACTTGGTAATATACATTAAACAGAGACATTGATAACTTGGATTTTTCTGAGGCAATAGAGGGTTACTTGACTTGATCAAGGACACAAGGCGTGCTAGTGGGAATTGCACCCTGGTCTCTTGTTTCCCAAGTCAGTGCTCTAACCATTAGGCTATTCGTCCATTAATGTTTAGTTGGTCATTCTGACCCACATTTAGCGGGACTGGATGTCCAATCTGGACATCCAGACCCACTAAACACCAGGTTGCTGATCCGGAAGATAGAGCTCCCTGCAAGTATAGGCAAGTTGTACAGGGAGCTCTGTTTGTGGGCGGGCGGGCGGAGGGAGTGAGCTGGAAGAGGAGTGAGGACGGGGAGTGGGCAGGAACCTGACCCCAGGCGTACAGGGCTGATTCTAGGGTCAGTCCTGTACATCTGGGGTCTGCCATTTGATTGGGGGACTTATTCCATCTCAGAGGTGGAATAAGTCCCCCTAGACCAGTGGTTCCCAATCCAGTGCTCAGATACCCCCAGGCCAGTCAGGTTTTCAGGATATCCACAATGAATATGCATGAGCTAGATCTGCATACAATGGAAACCATGCATGCAGATCTACCTTATGCATATTCAGTGTGGATATCCTGAAAATCTGACTGGCCTGGGAGTACCTGAGGACTGGGTTGGGAACCAATGCCCTAGACAGAAGAGGATGATGGATCCGGGGCCAGAAAGGAAGGTGAGGGTGTGCAGGAGGTTCCCCACAGCCTGACCTTGGCCACTGCAGCCCAAACGGGAGTCAGGCTGCGGGTAAAAGAAATTTGCTGTGGCTGCCAGGGATCGCGGCTCCTGCATGGAGCCACGGTACCATGGCAATGGAATACCAGGGCACTGCAACTCCATGCAAGAGCCTGGCTGGGCTAGTCGTTTAGTGAACTGGATATCTGGCTGCCCAGAATCGGGGCACAGCCTGCACATCTGATCAGTTGCACTTGATTCTGTTCCCGCGGGCACGTCTAGCCCCCACGGGAGCAGAATCAGGTGCAATGCAGGCCTGTCCAGATTCTGCATGCCTGGATGGCCCGGGGACGCCCAAACTGGAATCAGCCTTTACATATTTATTTATTTATTTAGCTGTATTTATATCCCGCTTTTCACCAGGTCAAAGCGGTCAATTGGGGGATACATTTAACACGAGGGGATATGAGACATATACGCTAATACTTACAGGGAACATGGGCAATGGAGGGTTAAGTGGCTTGCCCAAGACCACAAGGAGTGCCTATAGGACTAGAAATCCCAGACCCTCTGGCCTGAGATTGCTGTCCCCAGGTGGGACTTGAACCCCCGGCCCTCCGGCCTGAAGTACCTTGTCCTAACCACTAGACCACTCCTCCCTCATATTTGTCAAAGCCAATGCTCCAGTGGCTGTGTTGCTGAAATGAGAGGAAGGGGGTGGCTAATACTGGGGCTGTGGGGCTGAAATGGGCTGATACTTGGACTGGGAAAGGGGCTGTGACTGGTAATGGGCTGATATTGGGGCTGGAGGACTGGAAATGAGCTGATACAGGGACTGGGTGGTTAGCCGATACTGGCAATCAGCTGATCCTGGGAAGGGGGACTGGGATTGGAAATGGGCTGATACTGGATTTGGGGGACTGCAAACGTGCTGATACTAGGTCTGGTGAGATAGAACTGGAAAAGGGCTGGGCCTGGAAGGGAGCTAATTCTAAGGCTGGGGTCTTGGGACTGAGAGGGGACTAATGCTGGCAAATGCTAGGATTGGAGTAGGATAAAGAGGGAGATGCTGGGGGAGTGAGAAGGGAGAGGAGAACAGATATTGTGGGGAGTGGGGAAGAAGCAAATTCAACCAAGGGAAAGTTGAGAGGGAGGCGTATAAGAACGCATGCTGGATTAAGGAAGAGGAAAGACAAGGTTAACAAATATTGGAGAAGGAAATAAATGGGTGGGTGCTGGGGAAGGGGAAGGGGAAGGGGAGTAGGAGGCAGGAGGACATGGGATGTGGGAAAGCAGGGACTCTTGACAGGTGCAGATGCTGGGATTGGATGAGAAAAATGAAGAAAGACTAACACAGGCTGGGTATTGGGAATTTAAGGGCGAGGGGATCGAGGCTTGGGTGGTTTTATGAATGGGAACTTGGAGTTGCTTGGGGGGATAGTGGGGTTGCAGCAGGGGGATAGGATGCTGGCAAAGGGGTGAGACAGATGTGGAATAGAAGAACTAGGGAAGTAAGATTAGAAAATGGAAGGCTGGTAAGTAGGTGCACGGTGAAAAGAGAAAGACTGAAGATTGTAGGAAGGAGAAAGAGGAATGAAATGGCTCTAGTTAGGTAAAAGGTAAATGAGAGAAATAGAAGGATCAATGTCAGAGAGAGATGTAGCGAAGGAAAGGACAAAGAAAACAGCAGGTGTGAAGAAACAGAAAATGGAAATGGGATCTTGGAAAAGGACTTAGAAGAAAACCAACCAGAGGATGTAAAAAAAGAGAGTCTAGGATCAACCAACTGGAAAAATAAGATGATCAGATGAGAAAGGTACAAAAGAGTGTCCTTTTTAGAGAATGCAATTACTACTACTACTACTGATCATTTGTATAGCACTACAAGGCTTACGCAGTGCTGTACAGACACATGTAAGAGACTGTTCCTGTTCATCGGGGCTTACAGTCTAGTCAAGACAGAGAGCACAACAGCTGAGGACAAGGATACATCTAGGGAAATGATAAGGAAACACATAGGAGATATGTCAGCTTTGAAGGTATGTACAGTATGTCTTATAATTCATTACAGGAGGAAATGCATTTTTGTTTCTCTTTTTTGCATGTTTTACAGCTCGGTGTCCGATTTTAGGGTTTTCCCATTTTATTTTTTTGTCTTTTGTAGTTTCTTAATCTTTAATGGTAATGTTCTGTGTTTTCCATTTGCAGCCAAGAAAAGGGATTCTGTTAACATGTAGTTCTCTCTTCAACTGTGATTTGTTCCAGCTCTTGAATGTTTCCAGGATTCCTTTTACCAATGACAGATTTCAGCTCTTTCCAAAGGTTCTCGATTGGAATGAGATCAGGACTCATTGCTGGCCAGTTTAAAACAGTCCATTTTTTAACATTTTTAACCATTCTTTTGTACTTCTGGATGTATGTTTTGGGTCACTGTCCTGCTGAAGGACCCATGACCTTCGATCAAGACCTAGTTTTCTGACACTAGGTAGCACATTTCACTCCAAAATACTTTGGTAATCCTCTGACTTCATGATTCCTTTAATACGTTCCAGGCATCCAGTTGCTGAGGCAGCAAAACAGCCCCACAACATTATGAAACCTCCACCATACTTAACTGTAGGAAGAGTATTTTTGTCCATATATGCTTCATTTCTTTGCCTGTAAATGTATCGCTGGTCTGCATTGCCAAAGAGCTCAAATTTGGGTTCATCTGTCCACAGAACATTTTCCCAGAAGGATTGTGGTTTCTCAAAGCGAGTTTGGGCAAAGATCAGGCATGCCTTTTTATGTGTCTTTGAGCAGTGGGTCCCCTCCTTGGTCTTCGCCCATGAAATCCTTCTTTGTTTAGTGCATGTTATATGGTGCGGGTTGAAACCACCATTCCAGATTGCTCCAGGTCAGCCTTAAGCTCTTGGATGTTGTATGTGGTGTTTTTCCAACAGTTCGCACTAACTTTCGAAGACTTCTTAATTTTCCTCTTCCCACCTTATCCTGGGAGGTTCTTGACAATTCTTGAGGGTTCATGAGCAGAAAACATCTTAACAACATTGCTAACTGTAGACACTCAAATCTCAAGGTATTTATAGATGGCCTTGTACCCCTTTGAATTTTGATAATGGCTTTTCTGATGGTCTCAGGCAGCTCTCTTGTCTTCACCATTGTGAAAATGAAACAGGGAGTGAATGTGGTCATTTTAAACATTAGAGCCAAAATTCATTGGTTTATTCAAGTCATGTGAGTATTATTTATTATTATTATTTAACAGGATTTTTATACCACTTTATCCTTCGGTCAAAGTGGTTTATATTGTAACTTAAACTTAGTAATGTACATTAAACAGAGACATTGATAATATGGATTTTTCTGAGGTAAGGAGCTGAAGTGACTTGCCCAAGGCTACAAGGAGTACAAGTGGGAATTGAACCCTGGTCTCTTGCTTCCCAAGCCAAAGCTCTAACCATTAGGTTATCTTCCACTCCAATTTAATCTCGATATTCAGCCTGTATGCTCTCTAATATAATCCTTTAACATATACTACCATATCTACGCAGATGACATTATGCTATATGTACCCTTCTCCACTGACAAACTTAACTACAATAAATTGATAGATTGCTTCAATACAGTCTCACATTGGCTCTCCAAGCACAACCTTACAGTTAACTGCAAAAAGACTGAAGTACTGTTCATAACCAAAGACTAAGCTTTCACCTCCCCATCAACTTTAAATGTCAGGAATGCAAAACTTGGGGGAGGGGGAATCCAAGAGGTGGAGATCCAAGATGGCAGCATCCCATGTCCACTCTGGCAGCTCACCTGTGATTGAGCTCTGCTTTTCTTCTTAACTTCTTTCAACTGTTTTTTTTTTTGCCTACATAATGGGGGAAAGAAAAGGAAAGACTAAAGCTTACCCCTAAAGTTGGTCTCCTCAATGCAGCAGCCTTTTACTAAGTTTGTTTCTGTCTGAGCTGACAAGGACTCTGTGGGAGTTTGTGCTGGAGCTTAGGGTGGTCCTTTCAGCCTCAGACGCAAGTTTGAGCCCTGAGCAGCAAATCCCGCTGAAGAAGCCTCTCCCATTGTTTGGTGTCTTGCCACTCTGGCAGCCTCTCCCCCTCCCCTTCTGGGCAAGGGGATTTGCTGCTGTTTTCGGGTGAGTTGTCAAGCTGGGGTTCACTACCTATAGCCCCCGTAGGGGTTGGGGATTCTCCCTATTCTGTGGCATTGAGTATGGTGCCGAATCCAGTAGCTCAATTTACACCATGGGAAGTGGTAGCGCCCTGACAAAGTTGCTGGTGGTAACATTGGACTTCATTTGGTCTGCAATTGTTTCTTTGAAAAAATCAGTGTCTGTTTGCCTGAATGTGGTGGAACGAACAACTCAGAAGCTGTGGACTAATTTTCAGCATCATGAGAAAGCCTGTCTGAATCTCAACAACATGGTGGAATCTCTTTCTATTCAGGTACATTCTTTGCAAACACAGAGCAGATCTTTTATTAAGGATAGCTCTATTATTCATACCAAGTTAGAAAAATTGGAAAACTTTTTTTTTTTTTTAAATTTTACCTTTACGCAACTTTTACAGTACAACCAAGAATACAATCTTGTACAGAAACTGGGATATGATAAACAAACAAAATAAAAAAAAGGAAATCAATTACAGGAAAAAAATATACTCAATCCCACTCTAGCCCACCAAAGGAAGGATCCAAGAACAGGAAATTGCCCATACCAAAAGCAAAAGGAATAATAGCACAGGCATGAACAACCAGCATCACGTAATTTCACGGTGGATCGGTAGGAGGCCCCGGCGAAGCTTCCAGACGGTGGGAGTTCAGGAAGGTCAGCAGTTGGGAAGGCTCAAAAAATACATAGAACAAGCTTGATATTCAATCAAGCATTTGCAAGGATATTTGAGGAAAAAGAGACCTCCCAACTGCTGCACACCAGGACATAGGAGGAGAAACTCTCGCCTCCTTTTCTGAGTTTCACGGTCAAGATCCAGATACATTTGAGACAATAAACCCTTAAAATGAACAGTTCTCTTTTTGAAAAAAAAAATGTCATTAATCAGTCTTTATCTGCTAATAAAGCTAAGGTAATCAAAAGTGTAGGTTTAACTTCATCATCTAGAGATTTCTCCAAAATTCCAGTAATATTAAGAACATCAACTTGACCCAACTCAGGATCTTCTCTCCTTACCAGCTCCTTCTCAGAGGAGGGAAGATAATAAACCCTTACTAATAGTGGATGAGATTCAGGAGGAATACCTAATGTATCAGTCAAATAACTACAAAGCATATCTCTAGGAGGTACAAGTGCAGCCAGAGGAAAGTTCACCAGTTGCAGCTCTAGCTGAGTTCTCCAAAGTCTCCAACATAATTTTAACGGAAGACGACTCTTTGATATGACAACAGACCGCTCCTCCAGCATAGCAACTTGAGCTTGAACAGTAGCTACTGAATTTTGAAGTAACAGTACCTTTGCTGAGGATTCCTCCATAGCCTACATAAGAACATAAGAACATAAGATATGCCATACTGGGTCAGACCAAGGTCCATCAAGCCCAGTATCCTGTTTCCAACAGTGGCCCATCTAGGTCGTACGTACCTAGCAGTTTCCCCAAAAGACACAGGTTCGCAATGCTTGTACTGGATCAAGCATTGATATCCTGGGTCCCTTCTTAATAATGGTTTATGGACCTTTCCTCCAGGAACTTGTCCAAACCTTTTTTAAACCCAGCTACACTATCAGCCTTTACTACATCCTCTGGTAACAAATTCCAGAGTTTGATTACACGTTGATTACACGTTGAGTGAAAAATGTAGGCCTCTGCATGTTGTTGAACTTTCTGAGACAACAAAGTCACCTGCGGTATCAAAGCAGACCCCAACTGTACTATAGCATTCCAAAAAGATTCCAACATGAAAATCTCAGGTCATTGAAAATTAAAGGCAGAAAGACTTCTCCATTGCCACAGAATAACACTCTCATTCTCGCGACGATGAAGCACAGCTCTGTAAGACAGTCACAACCACTGTCCGGTCTCCAACCATTAGCACAGGATGAGTATCGCAAACCTGCTGATCTGGGAAGAGCTCTGCTCCCTCAACTGGAGATCCCAGGAAAGCCCCTCGGCCGCCGGCATCCACACCAATGCCAACAGCGTCAGCACGCCACGGCTCATCCGGGGACTCCTGAATGCAAGGCTCTTCACTGCCTGCCGCAAAGCAGAGGAGACAGAGTCACTGCCCGAAGTCAGTTCCAAGCCACCTAACTCTGCAGCCGACACAGCCGGGCTATACTCCCCTGCTTGAACTGGTTGCAGAGCTGACCGGAGAAGAAAGGCATCGAGTGGTCCAAAGACCTGAGGCAATGGAGTGGAGGTTGAAAAAGGTAGCGAGGGACAACCCGCCCCTTTTCCCTTCCCATCAGGAAACGCTGACCGCTCAACCATGCCTGCAATCCGCCATCTTGGATCGTCATGGAAAACTTTTCTAAGAGATTGCATTTACAATTTGTGAATTTTCTATTCTCACCTAATGTCCCCCCGGCTGAACTCTTCAAAAACATCTCCTTGATATATTGGGGATTCCAGAAAATACCTTGCCCCTTACTTTGAAGATTTATTACCTGCCTGTGAAGAAATGTTCAAGTAATTTGTTACTGACTGAAGAAAAGGGAGAAGCATCTCTCAATACCCTAAACGTAACTTGGGTTCTGGAAGGGCCATCTGAGGAGAACTTACGGAGGGCAACCCTTTTGGTCACCTATGTGCATGAGACGGATAGTGCTTGGATTCTTAGGTTCCGATATCGAGCTAGGCTCATTTTTAAAGGGCAATTCGCCTCATCAGCGCATAGCCCTTCCTGTCGATCTCTAACCAAGATATGCCACAGCGACGGCATTGAATATTCGGGTATCACCGCACATACTGGAAGCCACCAAAGCTAACTGGGCAGCAGTGATATAGCAGCTGCCTGGTTAGCTGCTACGCTTTAAAGACAGGCGAGTGTTTTCCTTGCCTCTTTGGTGTAGATCACTAATCGGGCAGCATGCAATATTGCTGCTACCCGATTATCGCTTGTTGCCACCTCTGCTCCGCCCTGGAATGCCCCCGACACACCCCAATGCTAACTGGATGGCATCGGGGCGCATAGGGAAGTTAGAAGGGGATATTCAATGGTACTAGCCATATAAGTGCTGTTGAATATCCTGATTTAAGGTATTTTACACGGTTTACTAGGCTGTAAATCGTGTAAATTCCCTTCGAAAATCAGGCCATAAGCTTTATTTTAGAAATTCAGCAAAGTTGTTTTTTGAGCAAAAAATCTGTGTTTATTTATTTTATTTATTTATTTATTTAATGGTATTTCTATCCCGCCTTATCCTTTAATCAAGGCGGTTACACAGCAAACAATCAGTGGGAGTGGTGCTTGGGTTCAGTGTGTGCATCATGTACAGTGAAAGTGTGTGTGTGTGGGTGGGTTGATTAGTGTGCGCTATTTACAGCATGAGCTATATACAGGGAAAGTGTAGGGAGCGTGCAGGTAAGTTGTTGGTCCATGGTTCTATCACTCATTGAGTGTTCGGTCCGTAGTGCTCCAGGAATAGCAGAGTCTTTAGTTGTTTCCTGAAGTCCTTGGTGTCTTCAGTGGCTCGCAGTTCGTCCGTGAGTGAGTTCCACATGCCAGGTGCTGCCAGTGACAGTGCTCTTCGTGCGGTGGATTTACATGCTTTTGTGTAGTCTTTTGGCGTGTTGATTGTGTCTGATGTGGCTTTTCTTCTGGGTCTTGTACTGGTGTCGGGTTGTATGAGGGGTTGAAGGCTGTGGGCAGAGTCCCTGTGTTTGATCCTGAATATGTTTAGGATTGTCTTGTATTTTATGCGTGAGTTGATTGGGAGCCAATGTAGGTCTTTTAGTATGGGGGTGATGTGGTCTTGTTTGGATGCACCGGCTATTATTCGTGCTGCCGTGTTTTGGACCATTTGTAGTGGTCTGAGTGCCTGTTTTGACATGCCTGTATAGATCGGGTTTCAGAAATCAAGTATGGGTGTTATGAGAGCTTGACAGACTGTGCGGAAGTGCTCGTGTGTGAGGAGTGGTTTGAGACGTCTGATTATTCTCAATTTGAAGTATGTGTTTTTGGTGGTCTTGCTGATGTGTGATTGAAAGTCTAGCCTCTTGTCGAATGTTACTCCAAGATATTTCACCTCGATTTTGAGGGGTATGGATGCGTTGTTGACCTTGGAGGGTGGCGGGCTGAAGTTGTTGTTTCGTGTGATGAGCAGTGCTTCTGTCTTGTTGTAATTTATGATCAGGTTGTTGTCGTGTAGCCAGTTGGACATGTTGTTGAGGCAGTCTGTTATTGTGGTGTAGTCTGGGTTGTCGAGGTTCACTGGTGTGTAGATCAAGATGTCGTCTGCGTATATAGTGTAGTGTATCTTGTGCTCTTTTATGATGTTGCAGATTGGTTATATGTAGAGGTTGAATAGTAGTGCGGATAGGGCGGAGCCTTGTGGTACTCCTTGCTTGATCTTTGCTTGTTGAGATGTGTTGGGACCGATCTTGACCTGGAACGTTCGGTCAGTTAGGTAAGAGTTGAACCATCTTAGGGTGGTGCCATTTATTCCAATGCTCTGTAGTCTGGTTAGGAGGATTTTGTGGTCCACTGTGTCAAATGCAGCTGATATGTCTAGGAAGATCATTAGTGTTCCTTTTTTGTGGTTATCTATGGTTTGGAATATGTCGTTGAGTAGGTAAAGCAGTAGAGTTTCGACTCCGTGGTTTGGACGGAAGCCATGTTGGTGTAAGTCCAGCGGGGCATGAGTGTCAATATGGTCCTGGAGTAGGTGTTGTACAGCTTTTTCTATGATCTTTGCCATTAGTGGTATGCTGGAGATTGGCCTGTACGCTGCTGGGTTGCTCTTGTCTAATGTGGATTTCTTCGGGATCGGTCGTATGGTAGCTATTTTTAATTGGTCTGGCATGATGCCTTGTGTCAGCGAGTTGCGTACTATGTTGTGTATGGTGTTTATGTAGCTGTCCTTTGAGGCCTTTATCCAGGTTACTGGGCATGGGTCTGTTGGCGCGGTGCTTGTGTTGAGTGCTGTGATGATGTCTGCCAGCTGTTTTTTGGATGGGGTGTTGAATTTCTCCCAAGTTGTGGTGATTCTGGTCGGGCTGGTAGTTCCGTTTGTAGGAGCTTGTGGTCTAGCGTCCAGTTTCTCTTGTAGGTGATCTGTGTAGGCTTGTGGGTCAATCTTCACGTCTTTTTCGGGATTGGGTTCATTTGTTAGGTTTTTTACTATCTCGAATAGTTCCCTAGGTTTGTTGTAGGCTTTTAGTATGATGTTTGTGTGGTGCTCCCTTTTTGTCTCATTAATTAGTCCGTTGTATTTCTTTTGTTTTGCCATGTATAAGGCCTGTGTGGCGTGAGATTTGGAGCGCCTCCAGCGGCGTTCTAGCTTTCTTAGGTGTCTCTTTGCGTTGCGTATGTCTTTTGAGTACCATGGGGTGTGCTGCCTTCTGGGGTTGGGGGTTTTCCTTGTTTTGTGTTCGCTGGTTCTTGCTGCAGTGTGGATGACAGTGTTCCATATTTGAATTTGTTCATCCAAGTTTTCGGTTCCGAGGTCCAGGTGGGGTAGTGTGTCCTGAAAGAATTGGTCCTTGTCAAAGTTTTTGAATCTTCTTTGCATTGTTGGTGTGTCAGCTGTCTTGTTGTCTCTCTCGCCTTGTGAAGTGATGTTTATTTTAATTCTGTAGTGGTCCGACCATGGGACTGGGGTAACTGTGGGTGTTGAGATGCCTCCTCGGTTGAATAGGTTTTTGGGGGCGAATATGAGGTCTGGAGTTGATCCGTGTATGTGTGTTGGGGTGTTGATCAATTGAGTGTATTGTAGGGAGTCCATAGCTTGCAGGAAGGTCTCTTTGTCTTTGTTGGTCGCCGAGCTGAGGTTGAAGTCTCCCAGTACTATTAGAGGCTTGTGATTGGTGTTGACTGTGCAGACTGTCTCTAGGATGGAGGCTAGATCTTCTGTTGGGGCATGGGGAGCTCTGTAGATGAGACATATGGCTATGTGCTTGTTTTCTACAGTGATTGTGTTGCATATGTCTGAGTTAGTGGAGTTTTGGGTTTTGAGCTTTAGTGTGTTCTTTGCTATGATCAGGACTCCACCCCCTCTCCTTTGTGTGCGTGGGCTGTTGAATGCTGTGTATGTGGTGGGTATTAATTGATTGAGGAGTACATTGTCGGTGGTGGTGAGCCATGTTTCGGTGATACATAGGATGTCGGGTTGTTGCTTGTCTATGTGGTCTTTGATTGTGTTTATTTTGTTCCTTATGGACCTGGTGTTGATCAGTTCTATGGAGATGGTGCTGGGGGTGTTTGTTCCCTTGGGGCTTTGTGTTGGGTTTGCGTGAGGGCTGTGCTTGTGGTTTGAGTGTTTGAACTTCTTGGGTGTGGTCCAGGTTGTGTGTTGTGGAGGGGTGTATGTTTGCATGGGTGTTGGTATCCAGATGGTCTTTGGGGGTGGGTAGTGAATGTTTGAGTGCTGAGGGATGAGGTGGTTTAGGAGGAGGTATACCGGTAGGTATACGGTTGTAGCCATGCTGCGTTTGTGTGGGCTTACTTGGCTGATGTCTCTCTGTTGTTTCGTTGTCGATTGGGCCTTCTCTTGTTGCTTTCCACTGGCGAGTTCTTGCTTGTCCTCTTCGTGAGTGTGTGGCGTTTGAGAGCGTGCCTGTGGCCGTGCCTAAGGGCCACACCAAAGGGCCCTCTGGCGAGGCCCTCAGGCACGGGCATGCCCTGCAGGGGCGCCGCTTTTAAGTCCTGCTGGCTGGCTGCTGGGCTGGTGCTCCCACTGCCCCGATTGGGCAGGAGCTTCCAAGCAGGAGGATTTTCCGCTTGGGCACTCTACCCCGATCGAGGGAGCTGCGGAGGTCAGCGGGGGGTGGTGTTAGCTGCGGCGGCCCCAATTGTGCTGGGGCGCCGCTTTTAAGTCCTAACACCACCCCCCGATGTTTCATATGTAACACACGTTAAAAGGCATCAGTGTGTCCATGCGCCCCGAGGTTGTTGCCTTAGGTTTTCCCTATGTAAATGCCTAATTAAGTTTTCATCTGTTAGATAAATTTATTATGATCCTAAACAAATACAGGTATTCCTAGACACTAGGACGTTTCTGGGATCAGTTGTAGTCACAATGGCATCCTCTTAAGATAGACTCCTTCCTGGAAGCTTTGATTTGGTCTTGGGCTGTGCTGCCTTAATTTTCCTAGGGTTTTTTTGTTTCCTTTATGATTTACCGTATGATTATTATCTAGCCTCTTTTCGGGGTCCCACACTAGGTCCTGGTGGGCTATTAGTGCTTAGTACATGTAAGGTTTTTTTTTTCTTCTTATGATATTTAACTTTGATTGTTTCCTTGATATTATGCTATTCCTTTTCTTTCAAGTATGTAATTATTGCTTGATGTATCGTATATAAATGTAGAAATAAAAAATACAGGAAAAAAAAGGAACGCAGAACTTGTTGTAAAACAGGAGATTCACTATCTCGGAATCACTCTTGACCAGCATCTGAGCATGCAATCTTACATCAACAAGACCACGAAAGCAGTATACCACAAAATAAGAATGCTCCGCCATTTACACCCATGGCTATCACACTGTTTTCCAAACTCTCATCTTCCCATATTTCGACTACTGCAATATCATTTACCAAAGTCTTCCAAAATACATCTTTCAACCACTTCAAATGGCCCAGAACACTGCTAAATGGCCAGTTTTCACAATGGAGAAAGGTGAATAGTGGAGTACCACAGGGATCTGTGCTGGGTCCGCTGCTTTTTAACATATTCATAAATGACCTGGAAATGGAAATAACAAGTGAGGTTATCAAATCTGCAGATGACACAAAATTATTCAAAGTTGTTAAAACCCAAGAGGATTGTGGAAAATTGCAAGAGGACCTTGATAAATTGGAAGACTGGGCGTCCAAATGGCAGATGAAATTTAATGTGGACAAGTGCAAAGTTATGCACCTAGGAAAGAACAACCCAAACTTTGGTTACACTTTGCAAGGTTCCACCTTAGAAACCAGCACCCAGGAAAAAAATGTAGGTGTCATTGTGGATAATACGTTGAAACCCTCCTTCCAGTGTGCAGCGGCGGCCAAGAAAGCTAATAGAATGCTAGATATCATAAGGAAAGAAATGAAGAATAAAACAAAGGATATTATAATGCCTCTGTGTCATTCCATGGTTCGACTGCACATTGAATATTGTGTGCAATTCTGGTTGCTGTATCTTAAAAAAGATATAGCGGAATTAGAAAAAGTACAGAGAAGAGCAACCAAAATAGTAAAGGGGATGGAAGGATACCCCTATGAGGAGAGGCTTAAAAGGTTAGAGCTCTTCAACTTAGAAAAGAGAAGGCTAAGAGGAGATATGATAGAAGTCTATTAATTACTGAATGGAGTGGATGGGTTAACATAGATCGGTTGTTTACGCCATCAAAAAGTAAAAAGACTAGAGGACACGCAATGAAGCTACAATGTAATCCATTTAAGACTAATAAGAGAAAATATTTTTTAACTCACTGCGTAATCAAACTCTGGAATTTGTTACCGGAGGATTAGTAAAAGCTGTTGGTATAGATGGGTTTAAAAATGGTTTGGACAAGTTCCTGGAGGAAAGGTCCATAAACCATGATAAAAGAGGACTCAGGAAATCCACTGCTTACCACAGGATGAGCATTATGGAAGCTGTGGACTTTGGGTTCCTGCCAGGTACTTGTGACCTGGAGTGGCCACTGTTGGAAACAGGATACTGGGCTTGATGGACCTTGGTCTGACCCAGTATGGCGTTTCTTATGTTCTTACCCAAGCCCTATATGATCGGAATACATCACACCAATTTTAAGGCACCTACAATGGTTACTAATTGTGTTCCACATAAAATATAAAGTTCTACTCACAATATTTAAAATATTATGCAATCTATTCACAGACTCTCTCTCATTTGTCATACACCTGACAACAGAAAGAAAAGGAAAAGTATGTGTAACCCACTTATGACCCCTGCAGCAAGAATAAAAAGCATAAGTACATAAGAACATAAGATATGCCATACTGGGTCAGACCAAGGTCCATCAAGCCCAGTATCCTGTTTCCAACAGTGGCCAATCTAGGTCATACGCACTGTGATGCAGCAGACCCTCTTCCAGATAGAAGAAAAGTTTTAAATCCAGAAAAAAACAGGTATAAGCTGCAATATCCTGAAGATCCACATAGAGGGAGCATGAGAGTCAGTACAGAGTCTGAAGAACCACGCCTCTATGGGCAGGACTTGGGCCCGGTCAGTTTGGATTTAAGCAGAGGCAGGTCTGAATCAAGTCGAGGAGAAAGATATCCAGAGAGATGTCCAGAGAAGTATCCGGAGAGATATCCTGAGAGAGGAGGACAGAGATTCAAGAGCCAAAGAAAGGGCAGTCTTGAATGAGAGAGAGAAAGCAGGCCTGAGAAGCAACGAGACTGCTGGCCTGGGAGAAAAGTGGAGAACACAGAGGACTGGTGAGCAGAGAGAAGCTGAAGGAGCAAGGCCACCAGGCAATGACAGCCTCAGGAGTGAAAGCAAGGGCAGATGGCAACAGCTGCAGCCTTGGCACAGGGAGGTTTGTCCATATACTAAGGCAAGAGAGATATCGTGGGAGAACTTGGGCCATCCTGAGTTAGAGGTCAACCGGACTAGGCCTCAAGCCTTCCCTGAGAAGGAAAGAAGAAAGCTCAAAGGTAAAGCTTCTATTACTTGCAATTGTTTGCTCAAACCTAACATAAGAGAAAGACAGGGGAAGGAAGTTTCTCCTTGTAACAATGACATTTATAAGCAAAAGCTAACAGACAATTTCTCTAAGAGGAGAACTGTAAATACTAAGCATTGTGCTGAGAGAGCTTTTAAAACTATAGCTGATGAGGAGCCATTGTTTTACCCAGTGGCCAGAAACCGACGCCCTAACCTAACCACCAGACACTGGGAAACTGTACGGCACGCTTTTAAAAAGCCAGAGTTCAGTTATGCAGAAGCCCCAGACTCAGAGCTATCAGACATAGAATTTATGCAAGTGGAATCTGCAGGTGAAGAGTCTGATGAGCCGATGGAATGTGCATATAGTACAGCAGTGAAGCTGTAGTTTGTTTCTAGCTCCATGAATGCATAAGTGAATGCAGTGTTTTGTCTTACCTCAAATTACTGTGAAGTTAACAGCCATTACTTTGACCGTTTCATTTGTGCTTTAAACCTGATGCAAGGACTTGTTCAGTTGTATTACTTTCCAAAGCCGTTTATCCTGTTTTTGAACCATTTTTGTGCAAAGGGGAAATAAAGCCTTTTTCATTTTTCCCTCCATTTTCGTGTGAACTTGTTCTTTTTGGGAAGTTGGTAACGAGGCCGGCACAAGGGACTGCTACCCTTGACCCTCGCACCTGTCCAACCCCCATCACCATAATCTTGTGCGCTCCCCAGCCCTTCTGTGGAAAACTACGCCGCCACCAGGGGGGGCTGCGGGGGACATAAGTGGCGTAGTTGTCAGGATACTTGACGGCACCCATAAGCCTCCAGGACTGTACCTGCAACTGTACCAAGGAAAGTACAATCTTTCTCTTTTTTTTTTTTTTGAAAAAAAAAGAAAAAAAACTCAAAGTAAAACCCGAACCGTCTTGCTACAAAACTGGACCGGAGGAAAAGCCAGGAATAGAGCAGACACCAAAACCGGATTGGAGTTGGAAAACGTGGAGTGGAGTACCTGAAATCCGGACCGGATTTAAAAGAAAATCCTGAAGGTTGGAAATCCTGCGGCGAGTCTAGAAGCAGTGGAGCGACCTTAGGATAACAGCATATATTCCCCAAAGCTGATTCAACACTAAGACCAGGTAATACATACTTAAGCCTACCTAGTGTTGGATATCTGGGGAAGTTAAAAAAAAAAAAAAAAAAAAAAAAAAAGAGGGTGTGGAGAAGTTTTTGTAAGGAGCACATTTGGTTTTTTTTTCTCTGTTTGTTCTTTCACCAGGTACCATGGAGCCTAAAGAATTATGTGCCTGGATGGCACACCAGTTCAGCAAGCAGGCGGAGGTGGCACAACAGAGCCAAGAGCAAGCGCTGAAGGCGATACAGGCACAGCAACTCCCAGTCCTAGAAACTATGGACAGGTGGCTCACACAGCAGCGGGAGGAAACTGGCCAAAAGCAAGGCGGAGAAGCTATCGGTCGCCGGACTGGTAAACCCTACCACGGACAATGGTCCTGTTCTGATTTAGTGATTGGCAAGCTAAGTCCGAACAATGATATAGATGACTTTTTAGATACATTTGCTCGAATTGCGCACTCAGCTAAGTGGCCGGAGGAGCAGTGGGCAATACGGCTATCAGCATCAATCACGGGTGAGGCGCTGGCTGCCTATAGGTCGATGCCCCCGACTTTAGCAAATTCTTATGAAGATGTAGTAATAGCGATTAGGGATCGTATGGGCCTTACGCCATTAGCGTACAACAAAATGTTTAGGGCTACCTTTCTTAAGGCTAATGAAACACCCAAGGCACTAGGCCATAGATTACATAGCCTAGCCCATAAGTGGTTACAACCCGAGAAGAAGAGCACAGGCACGCTAATGGATGCTATAATTCTTGAGCAGTACATGATTGCTCTACCCAGTAGAGTGCAAAATTTCATAATGTTGCAGAACTGTTGCACTACCACAGAGGCAATAGCCCTTACAGAGAGGTATTTAGAGGCCGAAAAAGCGACCCAGCCTAGGGCAGGCCCAAGAATAGCCATGGGGTTGGAGGCACAAAAAAGGGGAGAGTCCCTCACGTCCTCCAGTGGGCCGGTGGAAAAATGATAAGCCTCTAGTAAAGGAGAGTGCAAGGAAATGTTTCACATGTGGGAAAAGGGGACATTTACAGTATGAGTGTTATTCACGAACTGCCTTGGTGGGAGAATCACCAAGACCAATACGTAATGGTTTTCTGCTTGATGTAAAAGTACAAGGTATAAGTGTGCAAGTGTTATTGGATTCTGGAGCCGACCAGACCATGGTTTCTAAAAAATTATGATCAACGATCCAGGCTCATGGCCTCTCGGTTCCAGAATCTCCACAGGGAGATGTAAAGATAAAGTGCGTGCATGGAGCAGCCACACGCTATCCGGTTTATAAATTGTGGGTAAAAGGTATGGGCATTGTAAAGGAAATGCTGATCGCAGTAGTGCCTAAGTTACCACAGGAATTGGTCCTGGGCCGTGATTGGCCACAATTTAGGAAAACTTTAAAGGAAGGTTTGTCGCCTCAGAAAAGACCAGATTCCACTTGCATACAACCTGATCTGTCGGAAGCTCCCATACCCCAACTGAATAGTATGGAGAAGGATACAGGGGAGATCAAGGCTCTAATCTCCACAAGGGCACACTCCCAAGATGGTGAGAAGCCCTCTTGTTCAAAAGAGGCTTCCATAGGAGATCTCCCTTCGCATGATGAGCTAATAGGGGACCCATCAAGGAAGGGACAAAAACCTAAAGCCGACCGAAGGAGAGAGAGGAAATGTCAATCCCAAGGGAGAGCTGAGTTGGAGGCAGGAAGAGGCATGCCTTGGATACCGGCGGATGTGATAGAAAAATTCCCCTCCTTTAAAATGGAGCAAAGGACGGACCCTGCATTGGTCCGGGCGATCGAGCAGGCCCAGGAAGACTGAGACATACCCCAGATTCATCATGGATGAAGATATCTTGTATCGAGAAAGCAAAGATTTGCGAACTGGACTTATTCGTAAACAGTTAGTGGTCCCGAGCAAATTTAAATTGTCCGTCTTGCGACTAGCACACGACCATCCAATAGGAGGCCATAAGGGCTCACATGGCACCCTGGACCAGATTTTAGCCAGGTTTTACTGGCCGGGGGTTTTCCGAGAGACAACACGCTTCTGCGAATCCTGCGCGTCCTGCCAAAGGGTTACACCGCACCGACCAGCGGGAGTGCCGCTAGTCCCGATGCCTGTAATAGCGGAACCCATTAGGAGACTGGCCATGGACATCGTGGGACCGCTTATCAAGACTCCGCGCGGCTTCCAGTATATCCTGGTAATTATTGACCAGGCCACTCGATTCCCCTGGGCAGTTCCCTTGAGGAATATTTCCGCTAAGTCCATCGCCGCCGAGATGGTCAAATTATTTTGCGAGGTCGGATTCCCGCAAGAAGTCTTGACCGACAGGGGGAGTAATTTCTTATCAAAATACCTCGCCCAAGTCTGGGATGCATTCGGGATCCGACACGTGAAGGCAGCAGCCTACCATCCCCAATGCAATGGGTTGGTAGAGCGCTTAAACCAAAGTATAAAGCAGATGCTTAGACGGGCCTTAAACGGACAAATGAAAGAATGGGACACCATGTTACCTTTCATACTATACGCCTGCAGGGAAAGGAAACAGAACTTGTTAGGTACATCGCCGTATGAGCTCATGTACGGACGGATGCCTAGAGGTATACTAGACGTGTTGAGAGAACAATGGACCGAGCCAGTAGAAGAGGAAGTAGGTATACCCCTATTCCTGAGGGATTTAAGAACACGCCTGGAGCGAACTTCCCGGTTTGCCACGGAGAAACTCAAAGAGAGTCAAAGGAAACAGAAACAATATTACGACAGGCGGACGAAACCAAGACATTTAAAGGTGGGAGAGAAGGTAGTGGTTCTAGTACCCGGAGCTGCTCCTAAGTTTGAGTACCAGTGGAAGGGTCCTCATACGGTCGTTAACCCGGTGGGCACCACTTCCTATGTCGTTCGAGACACAAAAGGACGGGAACAGGTCTATCACACCAATCTTCTTCGACCTTGGCAAGAACGGGACGTGCTGTGGGCTCATACTGAGCATGGGTATCACCTCAACAGGGGGCCGGCAAACAACAGTCAAACAACACATGGTCACAAGCAGCAGTGTAAAGCCGATATCAGATCCTGTATTACGTGCTGCGGAGAAGAGTTTCCCCCAGCCCGTAATATTTTAAGAAGGGGGATGTGTGATGCAGCAGACCCTCTTCCAGATAGAAGAAAAGTTTTAAATCCAGAAAAAAACAGGTATAAGCTGCAATATCCTGAAGATCCACATAGAGGGAGCATGAGAGTCAGTACAGAGTCTGAAGAACCACGCCTCTATGGGCAGGACTTGGGCCCAGTCAGTTTGGATTTAAGCAGAGGCAGGTCTGAATCAAGTCGAGGAGAAAGATATCCAGGAGAAAGATATCCAGAGAGATGTCCAGAGAAGTATCCGGAGAGATATCCTGAGAGAGGAGGACAGAGATTCAAGAGCCAAAGAAAGGGCAGTCTTGAATGAGAGAGAGAAAGCAGGCCTGAGAAGCAACGAGAGTGCTGGCCTGGGAGAAAAGTGGAGAACACAGAGGACTGGTGAGCAGAGAGAAGCTGAAGGAGCGAGGCCACCAGGCAACGACAGCCTCAGGAGTGAAAGCAAGGGCAGATGGCAACAGCTGCAGCCTTGGCACAGGGAGGTTTGTCCATATACTAAGGCAAGAGAGATATCGTGGGAGAACTTGGGCCATCCTGAGTTAGAGGGCAACCGGACTAGGCCTCAAGCCTTCCCTGAGAAGGAAAGAAGAAAGCTCAAAGGTAAAGCTTCTATTACTTGCAATTGTTTGCTCAAACCTAACATAAGAGAAAGACAGGGGAAGGAAGTTTCTCCTTGTAACAATGACATTTATAAGCAAAAGCTAACAGACAATTTCTCTAAGAGGAGAACTGTAAATACTAAGCATTGTGCTGAGAGAGCTTTTAAAACTATAGCTGATGAGGAACCATTGTTTTACCCAGTGGCCAGAAACCGACGCCCTAACCTAACCACCAGGCACTGGGAATCTGTACGGCACGCTTTTAAAAAGCCAGAGTTCAGTTATGCAGAAGCCCCAGACTCAGAGCTATCAGACATAGAATTTATGCAAGTGGAATCTGCAGGTGAAGAGTCTGATGAGCCGATGGAATGTGCATATAGTACAGCAGTGAAGCTGTAGTTTGTTTCTAGCTCCATGAATGCATAAGTGAATGCAGTGTTTTGTCTTGCCTCAAATTACTGTGAAGTTAACAGCCATTACTTTGACCGTTTCATTTGTGCTTTAAACCTGATGCAAGGACTTGTTCAGTTGTATTACTTTCCAAAGCCGTTTATCCTGTTTTTGAACCATTTTTGTGCAAAGGGGAAATAAAGCCTTTTTCATTTTTCCCTCCATTTTCGTGTGAACTTGTTCTTTTTGGGAAGTTGGTAACGAGGCCAGCACAAGGGACTGCTACCCTTGAACCTCGCACCTGTCCAACCCCAATCACCATAATCTTGTGCGCTCCCCAGCCCTTCCGTGGAAAACTACGCTGCCACCAGGGGGGGCTGCGGGGGACAGTACCTAGCAGTTTCCCCAAAAGACACAGGTTCCACAATGCTTGTACTCGGTCAAGCATTGATATCCTGGGTCCCTGCTTAATAATGGTTTATGGACCTTTCCTCCAGGAACTTGTCCAAACCTTTTTTAAATCCAGCTACACTAACAGCCTTTACTACATCCTCTGGTAACAAATTCCAGAGTTTGATTACACGTTGAGTGAAAAAAATATTTTCTTATATTAGTCTTAAATAGTTTACCCTGTAGCTTCATTGCATGTCCCCTAGTCTTTCTATATTCTGATAATGTAAACAATCGATCTATGTTTACCCGTTCCACTCCGTTCATTAATTTATAGACTTCTATCATATCTCCCTTCAGCCGTCTCTTTTCCAGGTTAAAGAGCCCTAACCTTTTTAGCCTTTCTTCAAAGGACTATCCTTCCATCCCCTTTACCATTTTGGTGGTTCTTCTCTGAACCTTTTCTAATAATGCTATATCCTTTTTAAGATACGGCGACCAGAATTGCACACAATATTCAAGGTGAGACCGCACCTTGAATATTGTGTGCAATTCTGGTCGCCGTATCTTAATATTCAAGCAGCTATACATCTTGTAACAGGCATTTTCATTGTACGCTCCAACCGTCTGGAACACTCTCCTGGACCTGATCTGAGCCAACTGTGACCTTTAAAGTTTCACAGGTCTCTAAAAACCCATTTATTCCTGCAGTGCTATGAATACATACCATAGGGTGAGAAAGAACTGTTATTGACTAACTGCCCAACCTCACTGTGTGATAAGGAAGCTTATCATAGCTCAGGTAGGAGCTATAGAAAAGATGATGTGACTCTGAACAAGCAACCTGTCAGTTCTGGTAGAAGCAAGAAAACAGAGTTTTCACATAAAAGACTACCAGTCCCAGAATGCACCAGGTTTCCAGCAACCATGAGAGGGGCTGAAGTGAGAAAATGTGTGTGCAATCAAGAGAGCTATGAGGTAATCCCTAAGCACTCATCTCAAAGGGCAGGGCCTGATTCAACACAGCTGCGCTGTACAAGCTCCAGCCCAGCTTCAGCAAAAGACACAGCAACAGCTTCAAGCTCAATCACCAACATCATCTCGAGAAGCAGAAGCCAAGCCAAGCGGATAGAGAGAGAAGGAAACTCTCTGGAAGGAAGAGAAGAAAGGCCATTGGAAGGTCTGGGAGGTTCCAAGGCAGTACCTACCTATACTGGGAGGTATTCCAAGTGCCAGCAGAGTCCATTGGACTGGAGTCAGCCAGAGGAATGGATTGGCAGAGATAGGAATCACCAGTGGCTACCTGGAAGAGAGAGAAGACTGCACGTGGAAAGGACTTTCAGACCTATGCCAGAAGGTATGTGAGGAAAGATCCAGTGTCCAGGGATCAAGATTGGAAGGCTGGACATCAGAACTGGATTACATACTGGCCAGGCTATACAGAGAGGAATTATGATAGCAGGAGAGGCTCAGGTATGAACACTGATCCAGACCCTATCTATAATAGTGAATGGCAGCAAGGGAATAAGCATTCTCATGATAGTGCCTTATTGAAAGACTCGTCTGTGCCAATGTATGATAGTGACCCTATGCTGATTGATGAAGGGGGAGATACAGCAGATGAAACTATTAATTACATGGACTGTTCTCTATCTAAATGCTATTGCTAGCTTTCTGTGAGCAAACACATCAGCCATCACAAAGAAACCTAACTTTGTTCTTTATTTCCACTGCAAACAGCTCTTAAAGCAGGATTTGGGTTCACACAGTAGCAGCCAGCCAGCTAAAGGGTTTCAGCTGGTCAATTGATAGTAATTAAAGCTGCACCTGATTGTGTGTGTGAGCAAGGGAGAATCACTGCTGGGATCTGCGTGGAAAATAAGCAGAAGTTAACCTAACAAGCAAAGTTTATTCATTTCTTTGTGCCTTTTTATTTGGTAATTATTTGCTAAGAAAACATTAGCTAATTGCCTAACAAGTTGAAAGTTGTTTTCTGATTTGCTTTGTGACTTTATGTTATCCATTTAAACACTGCAAGCAAGTAACCTCATTTATATTGCTACCAAGCATATTTGTGCTGGGTGAATTAAACCCCATCAATAAAAGAAGTATTTTATTGGCCTTACCACTGGTATCACAACTCAATTATTGTCTTCAGCTGTGTTTGGGAGTGAAAGAACTACATTACCCACAATACCTTGCAAGAATCATATGAATATATGCATCGTCAAGATTGTGTAAGTTCTCACCCTAGGCAGCTGTCTGACAAATGGCGTAGTTTTTCGGATTGCTTTTGCACCAAGAGGATTTATTTGCTGTGGATTACAAATAAAATTCAAGTTTAAAGCTGAAAGAAGATTTTTTCCCTCGTCTGCACTTTGGAGGAGAAGTGGTTGTTCCAGGAAGCTGTCCCAGAGGAAACGACCCTGTGCAAAGCTGGATTCATCTCTGAGACAAGGTAATATGTACCTGGGCATGTCTAGTGGTGGATGTGTGTAAGCACAGGGGGTAATTGAAAAAAAAAAAAAGTTTGAAAAAAAAAAAAACACACCTGGTTGGAAGGTGCTGCTCTTTGGTTTTTTTTTTTTCTTTTCTTGCAGGGATCAGGATGGATCCGAGGGAGATGGCTCAGTGGATGGCAGCCCAATTTAGCAAGCAGCAGGAGCTATCACAGCAGGCCCAGGACACTGCTATGAAGGCCTTAATGGAACAGCAGAAACCAGTGCTTGATCTGGTGCAAGCTCTAGTACAGCTGCAGAGCCAAAGTGGAACAGATGCAAGACCAGCAGTTAGTACTGGTACACCACATGTGGACAATGTGGGACTCAATCAAGGGATTGGGGCATTTAATTTTGGGAAATTAACTCCAGATGATAATGTTGATGATTTTCTAGAGTCTTTTGAAAGAGTGGCACAGGCTTTAGCATGGCCAGAGACCCAGTGGGCAGTAAGGCTGGCAGCCTCATTAACTGGTGAGGCACTAGCAGCTTACAGAGCAATGCCAGCAGCCCAGGCTTTGAATTATAAGGATGTAAAGGCAGCTATTAGAGATCGCCTAGGGTTGTCTATTTCAGAGTATAGGCGAATGTTTAGAGCTGTTACATTGAAAGTAGGTTAGACACCCAGGGCTCTGAGTCAGAGAATCAGAAGTTTAGCTGTAAAATGGTTGGAGCCTGAGCAAAAGACAGTAGAAATGTTATTAGATATTATAATGCTGGAACAATTTATGCTTGGGGTACCTAAAGATTTGAATGTTTTTCTTATACAGCAAAATTGCCAAAATCTTGGAGAGGCAACCATGCTAGCAGAGAGATTCTTGGAAGCCACGCAGGCTTGCCATAGATTGGGTGGCCCTCTAAAGATGGATGCTGAGGCTAGATGTGCTGTATCAGAAAAGGGAATAATTAAGAATGTTTCTGAAAATGAATGTACTGTATCAAACCAGATGACACAGTGGAATAGAAAGAAATGTTTCAAGTGTGGAAAATTGGGACATTTAGAGAAGAGATGCCAGACACACACTAGTTTAATGGGTCTGGATTTAAAACAGCCCAAGGAAGGATTTCTTTGATGGTTGATGTGCAGGGAATTACCACAAATGCATTATTAGACTCTGGGCAGACCAGAGTATGATGTCAAAAAGGCTTTGGAAGAGGATAGAGGCCCAAGAAAGATTTGTGCCTAGAACCCCTGAAAGCCAAGTTCACATCAGATGCATTCATGGTGCTGCATCATCATATCCCACCTATAGGCTAAAGGTTAAGTGCCTAGGGAAACAAGAGGAAGTCTGTTAGCAGTGGTGCCTAGGCTACCCTTTGATTTGGTTCTAGGAAGAGACTGGCCAAGATTTAAGCAGGGTCTAGTGGAAGGACTAGGAAAGAAGGAGGGAGAAGGGCTAATGGTAGTAGCTCCCGGGCCTTTATTTGGAAGTCCTCAGACCCCAGCTAAAAAGATGGTTAAGCGTCCAGAAGACCAAGCTACCCCAAAGCAGATATTCGTCCTAAAGTACCATAAGGTCTCTGAGAAGGCCCAAGCTCCTAAGCGGGCAACCCCTCAATCTGCTGGGTTTGACCTGTGCAGCATAGAGAATGTGACTGTACCTAGCCAAGGGAGAGCCCTGGTTGACACCGGTCTCCAAGTGGAAATACCAATTGGATGTTATGGGAGAGTAGCCCCAAGGTCCGGATTAGCCCTTAAATATTTCATCGATGTGGGTGCGGGAGTAATTGATCCCGATTACAGGGGCAATATTAAAGTTCTGTTGTTTAACTTTGGACAGAATGAGTATCATGTGAAGACAGGAGACAAAATTGCCCAATTGATCTGTGAGAGGCTGGGTTTTCCACCTGTGGAGGAGGTCACATCCCTAGAGAATTCTGAACATGGAGCCAAAGGCTTTGGTTCTACTGATGTCAAAGGGGTTAAAAGCTTAGCTGCCACCTGTGCCCAAGAGAGGGAGGTGAGTGAAGAGGAAGATTTGGGACCCCAGGTATCTGATTGTAAAGAGAAATCAGAGCCCCAAATAGGTGAGGACCTGACAATGGTACAACAGGAAGAAATTAGGAAGTTGCTTAAGGAATTCCCAGATGTGTTGACACCCATACCTGGGGAGACCCATTTGGTGGCCCATGAAATAATAACTCCACCTGGGAAATTGGTTCGTCAAAGGCCATACCGCTTGCCTGAAGCCAAAAGACAGGAGGAGGTAGTGGCACAAGTCCAGGAGATGTTGGACATGGGGGTAATAGAGGAGTCAAAGAGTCCCTGGAATAGCCCCATAGTCCTGGTGCCGAAGCCTGATGGATCCTTAAGATTTTGTATTGACTTCCGGCAGGTAAACGCCATATCAGTTTTTGATGCATATCCAATGCCAAGAATTGAGGAGCTGTTGGACCAGCTGGGACAGGCTCAATACTTAACCACCCTTGATATGACAAAAGGATATTGGCAAATCCCTCTCACCAGGGAGTCGAAGCCGAAGACTGCGTTCAGCACCCCCGTTGGCCTTTTCCAGTTCAAGAGGATGCCTTTCGGACTGCATGGAGCAGCGGCTACCTGCCAAAGGTTAGTGGATCAGGTACTTCGACCCCACCAAAAGTTATGCTTTTGCATACATGGATGATGTCATAATCCATAGTAACACCTGGGCGGAGCATTTGAAGAGGATCAGGGCAGTCTTGTGCTCTATGAAGCAAGCGGGAATCACTTTAAACCCGAAGAAGTGTGCCTTTGCGAATAGGGAGGTAAAATACTTAGGCCACCTAGTGGGAAGAGGAAAAATTAAACCTCTATTAAGCAAAATTGATAGCATCAGGAATTTTCCTCCTCCAACAACAAAGAAACAACTAAGAAGTTTCTTAGGACTTATTGGATACTACCGCCGGTTTATACCGCAATTCGCAGAGAAAAGTGCCATTTTCACGGATATGCTGCGAAAGAATTGTCCAAACCAGATAAAGTGGACACCAGAAGCTGAAAAAGCGTTTTCAGTCTTAAAAGAAAAATTGTGTACAGGACCGGTACTGAAAGGAGTAGACTTCAAGAAACCCTTTCTGGTTCAAACCGATGCATCGGATGTAGGGCTAGGAGCGGTCCTATCCCAGTGCCATGATGGGGAGGAGCATCCTGTGATGTACCTGAGCAGGAAGTTGTCACCGGCTGAACAAAAGTATTCCACGATAGAAAAAGAGTGTTTGGCTATCAAGTGGTCAGTGGAGGCGTTAAGGTTTTACCTTACAGGGAGAAAGTTCCAGTTGGTCACGGACCATGCCCCACTTAAGTGGTTGCAGCAAATGAAGAACCACAATGCCAGGTTGACACGCTGGTACATGGCCTTACAGGCGTTTGATTTCCAAGTTGAGCATCGTGCCGGGAAGTTACACAAGAATGCGGATGCACTTTCCCGTATTACGGACTGTAGAGAAGCAGTTTCACCAGTAAAACCAGTCCGTAATAACTTAAGCAGGGGGGTATGTGATAAGGAAGCTTATCATAGCTCAGGTAGGAGCTATAGAAAAGATGATGTGACTCTGAACAAGCAACCTGTCAGTTCTGGTAGAAGCAAGAAAACAGAGTTTTCACATAAAAGACTACCAGTCCCAGAATGCACCAGGTTTCCAGCAGCCATGAGAGGGGCTGAAGTGAGAAAATGTGTGTGCAATCAAGAGAGCTATGAGGTAATCCCTAAGCACTCATCTCAAAGGGCAGGGCCTGATTCAACACAGCTGCGCTGTGTTAGGGAGGAGCACACATTAGGACAGAATAAGAATAGAGCTTATTCTACAGGCTACAAGCTCCAGCCCAGCTTCAGCAAAAGACACAGCAACAGCTTCAAGCTCAATCACCAACATCATCTCGAGAAGCAGAAGCCAAGCCAAGCGGATAGAGAGAGAAGGAAACTCTCTGGAAGGAAGAGAAGAAAGGCCATTGGAAGGTCTGGGAGGTTCCAAGGCAGTACCTATACTGGGAGGTATTCCAAGTGCCAGCAGAGTCCATTGGACTGGAGTCAGCCAGAGGAATGGATTGGCAGAGATAGGAATCACCAGTGGCTACCTGGAAGAGAGAAGACTGCACGTGGAAAGGACTTTCAGACCTATGCCAGAAGGTATGTGAGGAAAGATCCAGTGTCCAGGGATCAAGATTGGAAGGCTGGACATCAGAACTGGATTACATACTGGCCAGGCTATACAGAGAGGAATTATGATAGCAGGAGAGGCTCAGGTATGAACACTGATCCAGACCCTATCTATAATAGTGAATGGCAGCAAGGGAATAAGCATTCTCATGATAGTGCCTTATTGAAAGACTTATCTATAATAGTGAATGGCAGCAAGGGAATAAGCATTCTCATGATAGTGCCTTATTGAAAGACTCGTCTGTGCCAATGTATGATAGTGACCCTATGCTGATTGATGAAGGGGGAGATACAGCAGATGAAACTATTAATTACATGGACTGTTCTCTATCTAAATGCTATTGCTAGCTTTCTGTGAGCAAACACATCAGCCATCACAAAGAAACCTAACTTTGTTCTTTATTTCCACTGCAAACAGCTCTTAAAGCAGGATTTGGGTTCACACAGTAGCAGCCAGCCAGCTAAAGGGTTTCAGCTGGTCAATTGATAGTAATTAAAGCTGCACCTGATTGTGTGTGTGAGCAAGGGAGAATCACTGCTGGGATCTGCGTGGAAAATAAGCAGAAGTTAACCTAACAAGCAAAGTTTATTCATTTCTCTGTGCCTTTTTATTTGGTAATTATTTGCTAAGAAAACATTAGCTAATTGCCTGACAAGTTGAAGGTTGTTTTCTGATTTGCTTTGTGACTTTATGTTATCCATTTAAACACTGCAAGCAAGTAACCTCATTTATATTGCTACCAAGCATATTTGTGCTGGGTGAATTAAACCCCATCAATAAAAGAAGTATTTTATTGGCCTTACCACTGGTATCACAACTCAATTATTGTCTTCAGCTGTGTTTGGGAGTGAAAGAACTACATTACCCACAATACCTTGCAAGAATCATATGAATATATGCATCGTCAAGATTGTGTAAGTTCTCACCCTAGGCAGCCGTCTGACAACTGTTAACCCTTTCATGCCATGTTCCCACCATAAGAAATCTATCTTGTTAAGTACTCTAGTTCAACCTTATTAAGTTATCCAAGTTGGCATTCCTGTTCTATGTACATTACCTTACTGTTTATGTTATATATAAACCACTCTGACTGCAGAATAGAGCGCTATATAAAATCAGTTAAATAAATAAATAAAAATAATTCTCCATGGACCGCAGGATTTCGTCAGCCACACATCATGATGTCCTCCGGGCGGCTCCAGGTTCGGAAGTGCTCTCAAATTTCTCTGGTAGCCCACCTCCCGGTTCCGCCCCCTAGCCTGGCCAGTTCCTGTTCTTCCGCCTTGCCAGCAAGTCGGATCTGCTCTCTTCTCTTCAACTTGATCTGAAATTCAACGATTTACGGTACTCACAGAAGAATGCCCAAATCGGGATCGAGGAAATGTCCCTGTGGGAAAAAGCTGCGCTCCTCCGACGCGGACTTGTGCGCCCTCTGCCAAGTCGGGGAACCCTCCGGCCTGCAGCAACTTCCTCCTTCTAATGCTTCAACTTCCAAGGCCCAGGATGTGCCCCTCTGGGCCTCCATCCCCGGCCCCACGACTGGATCCGCAGCGTTGCCTGTCCCTGGCCCCAGCTGCAATCTCCAATTCTTCGGATAAGCGGCGGCCCCCGGCCATGCGGCGTCTCCACAGGCTGAAGATGGCGCCATGGGTGAGTGCCCTCCTTCCTTCCTGCACTCTGAAGTTCCCGCCGCTGGCCCCACCCCCTCTCTGACATCGGTCTTCCCGCTACAAATCCCTGCCTGCCCAGCTCAACTACGTCATCAGAACCCGACGCTGGACCCTGCACATCATCTAACCTCGACGACTGAAGATCGGAGCGGCACTTTAAACCTGGGGGGGGGATCCGCAGCGTTCTCAAGCCAGCCAAAGGAGACACTCTAAAAAGCGCACTCATCAACCGTCCAATGCCGGTTTCCGGGCCTGCAAAGGGAGTAAGCGCGCCAGTGACCCATCCGATAGTTCTTCTGACTCCAGCGAGGGCTCTCATTCCCGGAGAAGACATAGAGCAACTAGGAGACGCTCTTCCAGGCACCGGTCCCGCTCCTACCGAAGCTCTTCCACTTCCTCCAACGCAGCTATTCTTCACCTGCTAACACAACTCGTCCAGCAGACAGCCCCCCACTCAACGGCTGCAACAGCACCTCCAGCTCCATGCCTGGCAGCCCCTCCTCTTCAGGTAACGCCTGCAGTGTGTAACCAACTGCTGCCTGAACCTCTACCTCCCCTACCCTCTGCCATCTCCTCCCCGGACAGCTCCGCAGAGGACCAGGAGACTGAGGCAGTGGTTGTGGGATCCGCCATCATGGACCGGTCCACTTCCGGGACGAGGCTATCCCCGGAGAAGGAAGGACCGCCACCCCCCACGGAGGACCTTACTTATCCCAAGTTTATCAGCAAGTTGTCCTCCTCCCTGGGTCTAACCCCAGCCTGCACGGCAGAGGAGGTTGAGCCGGAGGTACTCAGATACCTGTCTGCCCCTAAAACCCCTCTTGCCTTGCCCCTGCACCGCAAGCTGAAGGAGAGTCACTCCAGACTCTGGCAGACGCCGGCTTCGGGGCGCACTACCTCAAGGAGACTGGACTTCAAATACCTACTTCAACCTACACCTGGGTTTGAAAAAGCACAACTGCCTCACCACTCCATAGTGGTCTCTTCCGCTCTCAAGAAGGCAAAATCCTCGCGGATACACACCAACCACCCTCCTGGGCGTGACAACAAACTGCTCGACGACATCGGAAAGAAGGTATTTCAAGGAGCCATGCTCGGGGCACGGATTGCTGCCCATCAGTTTCAACAAATCCTGTTTCAGGATACCTGTGTCTCCAACATCAGAAATGCAGCTTCCTCCCTCCCTAAGGAGTCTCTCACCCCATTTTATGCCGCGCTGACTGACCTGATCGAGTGTAACAAACACCTGGCTAGCACGGCATTCGACGCCTTCGACACGGCCATTCGCACAGCGGGCACATCTATCTCGGCCAGGAGATGGGCATGGCTGCGAGCTTCCGGACTAAGGAATGACTCCCATGACAAGATCGCTGACGCCCCCTGCTCAGGCGAATCCCTCTTCAGGGACAAGGTGGCCGATACAGTAAACATCATGAAAGAAGACTGTAACACCCTGCAGACCCTAGCGGAGGAGGGCTTTGACCGCTACGGTAACCCTCAAAAATCAAACTATCAGCGGAAATCTCTCTACAACTACGACAAGAGATACTCATCCAACAGAAAGTGGCAAGGCCCCAGGTACAAGTCCAACTCCTACCAAGGACCCTCACAGCAGCGCCACTTCCAGAGGGACCGCAAACAGAAGAAAAGCACCAACTCACAACCCGCCAAGGGTGGCCCGTCCTTTTAACGGCCATGGACCGCCCCCTCCCAGATCAGGGGGCGCCTTTCCTCTTCTTCCCGGAATGGGAGAGGATCACCTCCGACGCCTGGGTGCTACGAATCATTCGCAAGGGATACCGCATCAGATTCTCTACGCCTCCCTTCCAATGCAGCAGGCCCACCAGCAACACACTTCCTCATCTGCAGCGTGCCATGGCACTGGGACTGATACACCTCCTGTCCTCCAAAGCAATCAAACTGGTCCCTCAGTCAGAGATCGATTCAGGGTTTTATTCCAAATACTTTCTCATCCCAAAGAAGTCGGGGGGGGGGGGGGACCCCCATCTTGGACCTCCGCAAGTTGAACAGGTTCATAGTGAAGGAGAAGTTCAGGATGTACTCCCTCAACTCCATCCTTCCCCTGATCCAGGCGGGCGACTGGCTCGCATCCTTGGACCTACAAGAGGCGTACACACATGTCAGCATTCACAGAGCACAAAGGAAATTCCTGAGATTCCACGTGCTGGGACAACACTATCAGTACCGGGTACTTCCTTTCGGACTTTCCCCGGCCCCACGGGTCTTCACGAAGTGTGTGGCGGTCGCAGCGGCTCACCTACGCAGGCAGAACATTGCAGTGTTTCCGTACCTCGACAACTGGCTAATCTCGGCACCCTCAGCCCCCGAGCTGCTAGCGTCCCTGCGCACCACCACCACTTTGATCTCCGCCCTGGGCTTCGTCATCAACTACAAGAAATCACAACTCCTCCCGTCTCAGCGGATGGAGTTTATCGGAGCCGTCATCGACACGCAGTCCTTGAGAGCCTACCTACCGCATCCCAGACTGCTAGCCATCAGCTCGCTTGCCTCCAGGACAGCAACAGAGAACCCCTCGGCTCGGTCAATTTTACGCCTGCTGGGACACATGGCAGCCACGACGGCGGTCATCTCAGTGGAGCGAATGCATATGCGTCCACTGCAATGGCATCTCCGAACCCACTGGAATCAACACTCCCAGCCGCTGACCTCCAGAATCCCGATGACCACTTCTATCAGATCTCAGCTCCGCTGGTGGACCATACCAGCGAATCTCTCCACGGGAAAACCCCTATACCCGCCGCAACACCAGACTACCCTCACCACGGACGCCTCCTGCGCTGGCTGGGGTGCCCACTTCCAGCAATTCAGCACTCAAGCAGCATGGTCTCAGAACGAACGGCAGCTGCACATCAACCTCCTGGAGCTAAGAGCGGTCAAATACGCTCTCAAAGCGTTCCTGCCACATCTACATGCCACATCCATCCTAATCCAAACGGACAACCAAGTTGCCATGTTTTACCTCGAACAAGCAAGGGGGTACGGCCTCCCGATCCCTTTGCAAGGAGGCGCTGGCAATCTGGTCAATAGCCCTGGAGAACGAGTGCTGGATTCGCGCCTCATACATTCCCGGAAACATGAACAGCCTGGCGGACAAACTGAGCAGACAATTGCAACCCCACGAATGATCTCTCCTTCCAAGGGTGGCCTCAGACCTCTTCCAGAGGTGGGGAGTCCCAGAGGTCGACCTCTTTGCCACCGAGGAGAACTCCAAATGCCCCCAATTCTGCTCCAGGCACCCATCGACCAAGAGACTGGCAGGGGATGCATTCGACACGTGCTGGGGGGTGTGGTCTCTGGTGTACGCCTTTCCCCCGACCCCCCTCATCTCAGTGACTCTGCAACGCATCGTTTGAGACAAAGCACGAGCCATCCTTGTAGTTCCCCACTGGCCACGACAAATGTGGTTTGCACTCCTGAAACGCCTAGCACAAGATGCCCCGTGGCACCTGCCCCTGTGCCCGGACCTCCTAACGCAGAACTCGGGGTTAACGAGACACCCCGATCTCAAGACCCTGTCGCTAACTGCCTGGATATTGAGCGGGTGAACCTGGCCCCCCTTGAACTCCCCGCGGAGGTACAAGATGTGGTCCTGGCGGCCAGGAGGCCTTCAACCCAAAAATCATACGGCCTCAAGTGGAAGAGGTTCAGCCTCTGGTGTGCTACTAGAGGACTCGATCCTGTTTTCTGTCCAGTCACCCAAATCTTGCAATACCTCAGCTCCCTCTCTGACCTCGGCCTCAAGACTCAATCTATTCGAGTACATCTGTCTGCTATTGTGGCTCTGCACGCCCCTATTGAGGGCGCCGACTCCATAGCGGCTCTACCCCTGATGACTTAATTCATGAAAGGCCTAGCGAACCTACGGCCCCCAGTGAGGGCCCCGGTTCCCCCCTGGGACCTCGGGGTAGTCCTCCACAGCCTCACCTTGGCCCCATTCGAACCTCTGCTCACCGCCGATATGAAATACGTCTCCTGGAAGACCATATTCCTGGTGGCCATCACCTCAGCCAGGAGAATCAGCGAGCTCCAGGCTCTAGTTGCGCACCTGCCTTACACGCAGCTACACCAAGACAGAGCTTCACTACGTACGAACCCCAGATTCATACCCAAGGTACCTTCGGCCTTCCATGTCAACCAATCTATTGAGCTCCCCTCCTTCCTTCCGGAACCTCACCACTCTGAGGAGGAGCGACGTCTGCACACTCTGGACTGTCTGCGTGCACTCCAGATCTACCTAGCCAGGACTTTATCCGCCCGTAAGGGTGAACAACTGTTCGTGTCCTACGACCCTCTGAGACCCGGCTTTCCGGTCACAAAACGGACTCTTTCCCATTGGGTGGCCTCCTGCGTATCCTTCTGCCTCGACCAGCAAGGGAGTCAACCGCAGAACAGGATAGGTCCTCATTGTCTACGAGCAATGGCCACATCTCTAGCCAACCTGTGGTCAGTTCCCCTGCCCGACATTTGTAAAGCGGCCACGTGGTCATCTCCACACACGTTCCAGAAACACTACTGCCTCGACCTCCGCTCCAAGGAGGACTCGGCGTTTGGCAGCGCGGTCCTGGCCTCCGCCCTACGGAACCCGACGGCTGCACCGTGAGGTCTGGCCCGAGGGCATATACCTGGACTCTGTTGCACCTTAATGCTCATGCTAACCATGTTGCACTGCCCTTTAACTGCATTGCACGTTGTGAACTTTTTTGCACTGTTCTGATCCCTCACTGATTGCATTTGTTGCACCTGTTGCACTGTTGTGTTTATTGCACTGTTGTGTTGATTGCACTTATGCACGGTTTCCACATGTTGTTGTCATGTAATGTTTTCTTCACACTGTTCAGTAAATGACTACCTCCCTACCGTAGTTCTCGATTCATGCCTCCCTCCTCCACCTCAGTGCACTATGCGCAGCTAGGGAGTCACCATGTGTGGCTGACGAAATCCTGTGGTCCATGGAGAAAGCAAGGTTACTTACCTGTAACGGGGGTTCTCTGTGGACAGCAGGATGAGTCAGCCACACGCTCCCTCCCACCTCCCCTGGAGGAGGTCCGCCTGATGATCCGCTCCCTAGCCTTGTTGTCAAGCTTGGAAAAAGAACTGGCCAGGCTAGGGGGCGGAACCGGGAGGTGGGCTACCAGAGAAATTTGAGAGCACTTCCGAACCTGAAGCCGCCTGGAGGACGTCACCATGTGTGGCTGACTCATCCTGCTGTCCACGGAGAACCCCCGTTACAGGTAAGTAACCTTGCTATTTCACTGGCTGCTTTTTTTTTTTTAGGAGAAATTGGACATTAAGGCATTGAACTGCAAGAGTGCCAATAATGTTGACCACAACTGTAAATAGACAAATAGGATCAGCTGCTTTCTTCCAGGTGACCCAGAATGACCTCTAGCCTTGAAGGGCTACTGGTCCATTTTAGCTTCTAAAAATCTCAGTCTCGAGAGCCTTCCCCACAAGCCTCTCCAGAATTTTAGTACTTTGTGCTTGTAGTTTCAGTCCTCCACAAAAAAAAATACATTTTTCCTATTACTCCTGCATGGCACACTTGTCTGTGTCGTCATCTTTATGTTCAAGAGCTTCCCTTAAATCTCTGATAACCTCATTTACTGGGAATGAGCTAAAGAGCTAAGTCAGACACTACTGGAGCTCCACAACGAGAATTTAAAGAAGAGACTGCACTTCACTAGTGGTTACCGATAACTAGAGCTGGCACGTCTGGGGCTATACCACAAGGAAGAAACATTGCCAGATTCTCACTGCTGGTTATCCCCTCTACAGGTGAGGCTGGAGTTTCTTAGAAGTACATCACTCACATCTATTTCTGCCAGATTACTAGTGTGTCGTCTTCCAGCCTATATGCCTGAGGTAGCAGAATCAGTTTGTCTGTACACCTGCACAATTACTGCTGTTCAGATTTTGCTGCTTCACTAATCTCTGTTGTATATCCCTGGGAAATGACTACTCCCTCCCCCTCTGCTACTACTAGAACTGTTAAATTACAGGTCACACAACTCTTACAGAACCCTAAGCTCAGGAAATACAAGATCATGAAATACATTTCCATGGAGTACATAAAATTCCAGGTGCATTCTGTGTACTGAGCATTAATTTCCAAACTGTGTTGGCGGGCTTTTGTGTGCCCATGTCTTTTCTCAGCTTATGTATGTCAAGAGTAACTTCATAAAGCATTTTTTGCCTGTTATGCATATTTTACATGTAAAACTGCACACAGGTAAGCATAAGGCAGCGCACTGCAAGAGTGAGCTTATGTTTTACATTATCTGTACATAAGCGTTCCAGAGAGCAAAAATCAAAATAACCCATAAATGTTAAAAAGTGCACAATTGACAAAAATATATGAGTAACTATAAATTTCCTTTCCTACAAATATTAATGGACCCTTAAGCTGTCCGCCAATGAGAGGCTGACCAGCTAAGGGACAGAAGTGATCTCCACAGACCACTCCAGCATTATCCAGTTAGTGGGCAGAGTGGGGAGATCCCATTTCTTATCCAGTAAGTGACGATTTTCAGTCCACTAACCACTGGATAAGAGACAAAAAAAGCTATCCTAACTTTATTAAGTTTTACTATCTAGATAGCACTGGCAATTGGCGCTGAAAGCAGATGTTTAGTGACAATTTCAGCACAAATGATCCAGTTTCAATTTTAAATGACATCGCTGGTGCTTAAAAATACACCCAATAAATTGTGACTACATAATACTTCAGCCATGTTTTAATCCGTTGCATTGATAGCTTAACAAAAATCGCAGTGGCATTCTATTTAAAAACTTATTGACCATCAATCATAATTAAGTTTAATTAATTTCATTATGAGCCTGCAAGGGATATGTTATAACAATCTAATCCACTCAGCCTCAATATTTAAATCACAGGGTTGCATTAATCTTAATTCAATTGCTGGGCTTGATCTCCCCGTGCCAATTGGTTTTAACATGATCAGTGATCCACCATTGAATTTCTTCCACTTTGTGACTAAATAATGTAAAATAGTTTAGCCAAGTGAGCTGCCATAGGGGTTGGTTCACTAAAGGATGCTACCCAGGTAGCGTGCTTTTTTGGCGTGGCACTAAAATGTAACATAGTATATGACAGCAGATAAAGACCAGTATGGTCCATCTAGTCTGCTCAGTAAGGTGGCTAGTGTGGTTGTAAATGCAGTTCCGTGCAGGTCACCTCCCTCTAAGCCTGTGTTTAGGGTTGTAACTGCAGCTCTGTGCAGGTCAGCCTCCCTCTAGTTATTGAAGTATAAAAGATATTTTAGTTTGCTTTGACTTCATCCTCTTGCTATAAAGGGATCCACTGTGTCTGTCCCATGACATTGTGAATTCCATCACTGTATTTGCCCCCACCACCTCCATCGGGAGGGCATTCCAAGCATCCACCACCCTTTCAGTGAAAAAGTATTTCCTGACATTGCCTTTCAGTTTATCCCCTTGCAGCTTCATGTTATGCTCTCTAGTTTTACAACTTCCCCTTCTTTGAAAAAGGTTTGTTTTTTCATTGATACCCTTTAAGTATTTAAAGGCCAAATAGCATGGTGCTTTGTGCTAACAAAAACCATCTTACTCAGGATGGGCGTGTCTGGGTGGAGCTTAGGGAGGGTAAGGGTGTTCTCACCATGGTACCACTAGCATGGACCTTGAAAGCTATGCTACCTGCGCTTGGTGGGAAGCAACTACTGTTAGCACAATGGGTGACAGTAGTTGCTCCCTTTTGTGGTACTAATGGAGCAACCTGCTCTAAATTTAGGGGGGGGGGGTGGCTGACCCCGCCCCTTTCATTTAGTGCAGTGCCCCACACTAGCAATGTAGCCCAAATCCATGTTACTAGTAAACCGGACCCAAACAAAACCCAGACTCAGAACCTACCAGCACCTCCTCCGAATTAAACCTCACCCACAAATAGCAACAATTCACCTTCAACACCCTTCTACCTCTTCTCACCTCAAATATGCTCTGATTAATGCCTACTCAGCATGAAACAAAATTCATCTGATTGCTGACTTTCTCATGGATAACCAATTGGACGTTCTATGTATCACTGAATCCAATAACATCCTAATGAACCATCTCATATCACCCTGTTACGACTTATTCAGCTGGCCTAGGACTGAATGCAGAGGCGGTAGACTTCTAATCCTGACCAAAAAACACCTCAACTTTAACTTCCTCACCAACAGTACAAGCAGAGGCTTGGACACATTATCACAAATGGCACAATAACATTTTTCCTTGTATACAGATTCATTCCAGACAACCTGGACCTCCTACTGGAAGCAGCTTGCAAACACAGATCTGACTTCAACCTTACATCCACCCCTCTAAAACCTCAAAAGCCTTCCTGAATGCAATGGAAGCCCTGGGATACATGCAAATCATCAACCAACCCACCCACCCACAATGGAAATATACTAGACCTGATAGTGGAGGCGTGGCCTAGTGGTTGGGGCAAGGTACTTCAGGCCGGAAGGTCGGGGGTTCAAATCCCACTAGAGGACAGCAACCTTGGGCCGGAAGGACTGGGGTTTCTAGTCCCACAGGTGCTCCTTGTGGTCTTGGGCAAGCCACTTAACCCTCCATTGCCCATGTTCCCTGTAAAATAGTTATCTCCAAGTTATAATGCCCTGTTCAATGTAATTTCAGTTTGTTCAATGTAAACCGCCTTGATATCATGAAAAGGCGGTATATAAGAAATGCAAAATAAATAAATAAATATTCCTACCCCAACTCATTCTCAGAAATTATACCCTCCCACCACCCACTCTGTCCCCTAGCCAGATCACAAGACACTTTCTATCTTCCTCCCGCATAGATCACTCTTTCAAGAAGGATCACGCACACAAACTACAATTCGCAGATTTCACCACTTGGAGACAAAATAATTTCTAACAAAAATATTGCCACACCTTCAAAACTCCACTGAAGATTTAGACTTACTCATTCAAAACTGGAATAGAACAATAAGCAGTACAGCAATAAAGCCACATACACCCATAATCCAATGAAGCCACAACACAGCAAACTGGTACCCATCCAACTGAAAAATATGAAGCACAATCTATGAGCCCTGGAAAAAAGATGAAGATGCTCCAAGTCAGCTATCAACCTTGACACCTGCCTGGCCAAACTACATGAATATCAGACAGTCACACATATGGCAAAGAAAGAGTATTATGCCAAAATGATCCAAAGTTCCCTAAACCATCCAAGGAACTCTTTGACTTAGTCAAAAAGCTAGTAAAAGACCCCCTCAAAAGGAAGAAATTACAGAACTAACCTTGCAAGCCATGGCAGACTACCTCCAAACTTTGAAACGTCCTCTAAGCAAAAACACACACAGCAACAGATTCACCATGTCTCAAACGCACAAACACCCTAATCACCTGGGACTCCTTCTCAACCATCTCCCCTGAACATTTTGAAAGGATCATCACAGGCATCAACACCACTACATCCCCACTTGATCCATGTCCATTTAACTGGGTAAAGGCTGCACGAACAGATCTTCTACTCACAATACTCAAATTTACACAACTATCACTGCAGCATGGATATATGCCACTGACCTAAAAATGGCCTCCATCCATCCAACAAAAAAAGGCACAGCTGACCCCAAACAGTCAACTTCATACTGGATGAATTGCCAGCCTGCCATTCTTGGTAAAAATAATAGAAAAATTAGTACTGACATAACTCCAAGACCACACAGACACTCACTTCCCATTCAATCCCCAACAATATGGGTTCAGACCCCAACATGGAGTTGATCCCTCCTGACTGCTCTGACAACCTCATAAAAGGCATCGACAAACCTAACAAAGGATTCATCCTAATATTCCTCGATTCCATTGTACTTTCTCTTTAATCAAAGATAACAAAGAACCAGATGTTTAGATTCTGTCAGAGAAGTTATCCTTGATATTCCATCTACCATACTTATAAAAGAGCTATATTTGCTGAAAGGGATCTACTTTTGAGTGATCAAGAACATGAACAAATTGAAATAGAGGTTCGAATATCATCATATTCCACCATGTCAACACATATCACATATAGTTAGATTGATTCGCCACCACTGGCATGCGCTAACTTTGCACAAATGTTTTTCATATCAACCCTTGATTGCCTATCAGTGGAATAAAACCCTTGAGAATCTTTGGAATTGCATTGAGAATAGGAGACCAGAGACTTTTACACACCAAGCTTATGGGCATGGTCAGTGGTGTAGTTAGTCTATAGAAGGTGAATATTGCGTGCATCTCTCTATAGGAGAACAATTTTGGGCAAGAGCAGATACAACTTGTAATTTCACTTTTGTGGTCTATGTTAGTATAGGCCCTTGTTAATTGGTTTATGTTGGACATGCTAAGGAACCCTTAAGCTTGAAGGAACATCAGAGTTGAATAAATACACAAAGTGTAAGAGCTTCATTGATTAATCATTTTACATCATTTAATCACAAAGTAGAAGAGATTCAATGGAGGATCATTGATTATGTTAAACCCGATTGACATAGAGATTAAATCCAACAATTGAATTATCAGGAGCAGTTTCAGATTCAGAAAGTAAAATCAGTGAAACCAGGAGGTTTAAATATTTTGGTTGAGTGGATTGTATTTTATAACATGTCTCCTAGAGGCTCATGATTAAATTATTTATACTTAATTATGATCGACTGTCAACAATTTTTTAAATAGAACATTGCCATCATTTTTGTTGAGCAAAACGTGCAACACATTAAAGTGTAGCTGAAGTATTATGCGGTCACATTTTAAAATTTATCATTTTTTAGAGACCTGATGCAGTGCCTTGAAGGTATGGAACATGAATTCATGTTGGGTTTGAAGAGTGTCATCGAGAACAGAATATAGACTTCAGAAGATTCATGTTACACAAGAAAAGATAAGTGATATGTTGCTGTTTTATAATCAGAACCAACAATTAAAAATAAGGCAGTTTTAGAGAGCAATGATGAATGAAGCTCTTTTTACTCCCTGTATGAAGGGTCCTTAAAATTCAGAATAAGGAATATACTTTAACTGAAAAACATTTAATATTTTTAGGAAAAGAAATTTATACATACTCATATTTTTGTCAGTATTGTATACTTTTCTACCTTTTGTGGGCTATTTCCATTTTGGGTTTAATTGCTTTTCATAATTGTGGATTACTTGGGATATATTTTATAAAATATATATGTACATGCAGAAAGCACCCACACACATGCAGAGAGCACACACACATCACACAAACATTTACACATGCACATGCAGAGAGAACACACACACACGGCACACACACACACATCACACAAACATTTACACATGCTCATGCAGAGAGATCACACACACACGGCACACACACACACACATTTACACATGCATATGCAGAGAGAACACACACACACACACATTTATGCCTTCTTTGAAGCAGCTGTAAATTTCTGAGAAGGTTCATGCGCTACTAAGGGTCAGTGTCCAAACTTATTTTATATAGGTTGCCTTTATAAAAACAATCAAACTCAGGAAGGTTATAAAAATCCTATCAAATGAAACTTCTGTACCAAAAAAAATATATAAAAATTATCTATAAAAGGACCACCAAAACTGGGAGCACACAAGTATAAATACAATGTTGCTACACCATCAGTATCATCATTGGTCCTTTTTTTTTTTTTTTTTAAAGATCTTTGCTCCAGTTAATAAGCATTTCTGTGTTTTCTTCTATAAGCAATAACTTTCTTAAAAAGAATAAATATCAGTTGACAACTTCTTCTTAAATTAGTTCTCTAAACAGATTTATTTATTTAACATTTATTTTATACCACTTTATAATTTCAAAGCGGTTTACATTATAACTTAAACTTGGTAATGCACATTAAACAGGAACATTGATAACTTGGATTTTTTCTGGGGCAATGGAGATTTAAGTGACTTGCCCATGGCCACAAGGAGCACTAGTGGGAAATGAAAAGTGGTGGCTTGGGAACCAAGCCAGTGCTCTAACCATTAGGCTACTCCTCCACTGTGTTTCAGATGGTCAAAACAAGCAAACATTCACACTGGTCCAAACACTTCTCTATCATATGTCTCATATTATCTTTTTATATAGACATCTAATGTGATAACATGTTTCGGAAATTGTTCCTGCATCAGGCACTGAAGTTCTCAATGGCCCAATATACAATATTCAGCACATAGGAACTGATTCTATATAGTGTGCGTGGCTAGTTGCATGCTAGAAACACGCCTGAGCCCCATCTCGTCTATTTTTGGTTTGGGCGGGCACAGGGGTAGAGCTTTCCAGGAGTATTCGCACACAGAACTTATAGAATAATAGAACGCACATATGTTTTCTCAAATCTAGACACAGTTTGTTGCAGCTGCTCTAGGGCACGTGAGACTGCTGCAAGTGTAAGGGCATCTGTGCACCCTTATTCTATAAGGTACACACATACAGGCTGCACATATAGACATGGCAATGCGCATTACCTGTGTGGAAGATTATAGAATTATCTCATAGCATCCAACTTGATTGATGCCTTCATTCTAAAACAAAATAGATGATGCTGATGGTTAAAAATCAATGGTATTAAGTGGTGGATTATCGATTATGTTGATGTAGAAATGAGGAGGTAACAGATTGCCAATTGAATTTTCGTGAGCAGTATTGGATATTTAAAATCTAGTAAACCACATGGATTGAATGCCAATATTGAAATGGTGTCCAGGGTTTCATTGATGGACTACGGACCTTTACATTTTTCTAAGCTGTGATTGGTGAAATTAGACTGACTGGCTGACATGCTTTTTAACCATTGTGTCATTTTTAGAAGAGAAATAGAAGACACGTTGGTCTGGATAATTAATTTAAGGAGTTGTTAATTGATATTTATTCTTTGCAACAAATAATTATTAATTGGAGTGAAGATCTTGAAAATAAAAGGGGCAGATGATGATACTGATGGTGTAGTAATACAGTTGTTATGCTTGTGTGCTCCCAGTTTTGATGGTCATTTTATAAATTATTTTTATATATTTTATATATCTTTTGGTATGGGAGTGTCATTTGATGGGCCCTTATAAAATAGGCATAAAATAGATGCTTTTATGGAGATTTCACATAGGCAGTCTTATGAAATTACCTCCATCATGTCCATAACTCTCAAAGTCAGGCACCTAAGTTTAAAGTCAGGAACTGCACTGGAACATCTAATGGAGTGGTTCTCAACCCAGTTCTCTGGGACCCCCATTGTATGCAGATCTATCTCATGCATATTCATTGTGGATACCATGAAAACCCAACTGGATTAGGGGTCCCAGGGGACTGGGTTGAGAACCACTGATCTAATGGATGGAAACCATCAGGCACATCAGCTTTCCACAGGATGCAGAGCTGGAAGAATATCTGCCTACTGACTGGCCAGCATGCAAATTCCACACAAAACACAGTGATAAAAACATTGAAAGCAAGCCTTAAAAAACAGGGCCCTTATGAACCTTTTTATTTTAGGGTACCATCTCACTGCCTCCCTCTTTGGAACTAATGAATCTAAGTCATAGTACCAAACACAGCATATCCCTCACGCTACACAAAAAACAGGCAACAATTTGTACTAGACAAGCTGTGATCAGAGGAAACAGCAAATTTACTTGTCCTCTTTCTGATCCAGATAGAAAGGACAGGGAGAGTAAAAAGGGAGATGTGCTGTTATCACACATTAACCATCTGGAGAGGAAACCACTCACAGATTCATGACTTGATTATTCATGCCTGTCAATAGTTGCATGAATACCCTACTACACTGCCCAGAATGGAACAGCTTGATAACCACCCCAGTACTCGCCAGACTTCAAGTCAATCCTGTGAGCCACTTATGGGACATTCATCTAAATTCCAGTAGAATCAGTTAATCAAGGTCACATGTCTTTTTTTACATATGTTATTCTCAGATCCTACTGGAATTTAGATAAATCTTTGGTCAAGAATGTGATCCCCTTAGCCAGGAGTCCCATCCCACGTCCCTCTTGCCAGTAGGACCTTCCCTTTTCTCTCTTCCTACTCAGTTACCTCTCTATAACCAGGAGGTTGGACCCCTCCCTTTCCTCCCCTGCCTCCTTTTCCACGGCTTAGGGACCCTCCTTTCCCTTCCAGCCTCTTTGCACATTACCTGAAAATCAGGAATTGTTCCACCTAAATGAGCTGTGAACATCATTGAAAACCTTTCATTTGACTCCAGTCTAGATTCTAATTTACATGAGGGTGGGTTTCAGATTTAATACTTATGCTGCCATTGAATAAACTCACAGACACTGGCAATATAACCATTTTTAAGATAATTAAAAATTATATTAAAAAATCTTGTGCTGATAGGTATTCCATGATTTATAAAACTTACAAGATAGTTGATCCTTTATTCTGTGAAAATGATGCTATGTGTGCCCTCGGTACCCAGTGGGCACCAATGTCAATATTTATAGCAACTGATAACAACTGGAAGTTTCATTTTGCTATACACAGAAACTCTGACTCTTACGTTCACCATGAGGCTTATTCAGCATGCATGAAACAGCAGATAGATCTTCCCACTAAGATTTCTATGGCACAGCATATATTCTTTTCACTTATCTGCTACATGCAGCCCACCCTGATCCAGCCTAAGACCACGGCATCTCTCAGATCTCTCATGCAACCTACAGAAAGAAAAGCACAAGCCACATTCTTTCTAAACAGTAGCGATTTCTCTATCCATAGAACAAGTCAGTTGTATTGTAGCTGCCGGAATGGATCACCACACACAAACATAGCTCAAGTGCCCGGGAGCTCCGCAAGCAAGCAAGGACAGCTCAGGTGTACGGGCCCTTTACTCTGACAGCTACAAGCACTTTCACACCTTCACGATCTTGTCTCTACCAACAGACTGAATGTAAGCTATAATTAGTCCATTACTGGAGAGGTGAAAATATTCCAGAAAAGAGTCCACTGGAACTATAAGCTTCTCTTGCAGTATAAGCTGCACAGAAATCTCAGGGCAGGCATCTTCTGAGAGGAAAAACCTACACTTACAAGGCTGGAGTCAGATGTTCCCGGTCTAGCAAATCCAAGCCAGCCTGTGGGGAAGGTGGCAGGTCCTTCTGAACGTATGTCTGGAAGCTGAGTGCGGCTGCAGCAGCCAGCAGCGCAGAGGCGCCCTCTAGTCCCCCAGGAGCAGTACAATTAGCACATGACTCCGAGGTGTGCAGAGTGCACAGCTCAGCCCAGGCACACTCCTCTCACCTGCTAGGAAGCTTTAGCATGGGGGAGGGGCTTTCGCACTTACAAAATTCATCTGGGGATTTCAACAAACACAACGGATGGGGAAAAGGTTGCATGCATGCAAAGTGTCACAGAGGCACCGCACACCCAAATACTGACGAATAAGAGCACCAGTATCCAAACAGTTTAGCATTGCCACTAGGGTGGGATGCCGGCATTCCCCCCCCCCCCCCCCATTTTTTGCGTGTTCTTAATCTAAGCCAAAGACCAAGAAATACTGTCCTCAGCATGTGGCTCAGACCTAGATTTCAGCTAAAAAAAGACTGAGGAGTGATGAATGCACACTGCTCACACATCTTTAATGATTCATTGGCTTTATTTTGCCTGTATACTGTATTGTTTGCTGTGTGACACACTGCATTGTCTTATTTACGAATATCAGGCTCACACATCCCTCTGGGGAGGCTCCCCTGAGTCCTGCTGCTGTAACTGTTAGCAACCTTCCTAGAGCAGCAGAATTCTCTGAACAATCTATCCCACAGAGCTCCATCAATCCTGCTGTCACCATCACTGTGCCTAGGATCAGACTGAAAACAGCCTAGAGTAAAATGTGTAAAATCCTGCCTGCAGAAACCTTTAGATTTCTTTAAGACAAACTTTGAAGGAAATGAAAATAAGTCATTCTTTATGCCTATAGTTTAGACGAGGTGGTACATTAAAACTACTATTTTTATCCAGTTGCATTGCTAATATATTCTCACATCTGCTGTGCAAAGGCTGAATCAGGTCAAGACAAAAATAGGTTAATTAACTAAGAGTTATTAGCATCCAGCCTAATGAGGGAGCAATTTAAAAAAGAATGTGGCCTTGATGTGTTCAGCAGAGCAGCTGGACATTTTTATGCTCCGGTACTCCATAGAATGACCCATGTTCTTATGTTTATGTTTGTTTATGTTTATTGACTTAATATACCGCCCAACAAATAAATATCAGAGCGGTTTACATAGTACAAAAAGGAAAACCATATGGTGAAAAGAGGAAAGGAAGTTACAATATTAATAGGAAAGCAAACAGGCAGAATCAGTCAACAGGACAAGAGGGGAAGAGGAAAGGAGGGGGAGGAGAGGTGTGGGTTACACGGAGGGGTCAGGGAGATCGAAAGCAAGGGCAAAGAGGTGGGTTTTGAGTTTATTTTTGAAGGTGGTATATGACTGTTCGAGCTGGATAGAAGAGGGGAGAGAATTCCATAACATGGGGCCGAGGAAAAAGAAAGCAGAGGAGTGAGTGGATTGGAGGCGAGCGCAGGCAGGTGGAGGAAGATGAAGACGGTTGAGGTGCAGAGATCGCAGGGAACGGGCTGAGGCATGAAAATGAACAAGATCAGCGAGATATTGAGGGGAATGGAGGTAAAGGACACGGTGAAGGAGTGTCAAGACTTTGAAGTGGATACGAGATTTAACCGGAAGCCAATGGAGGTGGATGAGTAAAGGTGTAACATGGTCACATGGAGAGGAATGGAAGAGAAGGCGGGCAGCAGTGTTTTGGATGCGTTGGAGGCGGTAAAGTTGGGAGGCAGGAAGACCTGCTAGAATTGAATTACAGAGGTCAACACAAGACATAACCAGGGAAAGAAGAAGGGTGGTAAGTGCTTGTGCAGTGAGAAAGGGCCTGATGGCACGGATCTGTAGGAGGAAAAAGAACAACGTTTTTTGAAACGTGAGCAAGCTTGTCCCAGTCTTACACACCAATTTGGATTTGTGCCTAGTCCCTACATTAAGTCCAGCAATCTGACCATCTCGGACATGGATTCGATAAGCCACCAACCCCGTCTGTAGCGGTCACCCTGTTTGTATTCTGCTACCTGTCTACTGTGCATCTTCAAACACCCTCCAGAAAAATGATTTTTTGTCAGACTGCATTTTAAATCCTCGGTTGATTTATATTGTATTATGCCTTCCTTTGATTAGAGAAGTGATTTTGATTATTACTACTATTACTACTGAACGTTTGTATAGCGCTACAAGACATACTCAGCGCTGCACAGACACATGTAAAAGACGGTCCCTGCTCATCAGAGCTTACAATCTAGTCAAGACAGACAACACAGTAGCTGTAGACATGGGATACATCTAGGGGGAATGGTAAGGAAACACAAAGGAGATCAGCAAAGCAGTGAGTTTTCAGTCTGGATTTGAAAAGGGTCAGAGAAGGTGCCTGACATACACACTCAGGTAGTTTCTTCCAAGCATACGGAGCAGCAAGATGAAAGGAGAGAAGTCTAGAGTTAGCAATAGAAGAGAAAGGTACAGATAGAAGCAATTTGCCAGAAGAGCGGAATTCCCGAGGGGGGGTGTAGAGAGAGATAAGAGGAAAAGTCGTGAGGAGCTGCAGAGTGAATGCACTTATAGGTCAGCAGAAGTCTGAACTAGATGCGGAAACAAATAGGAAGCCAATGAAGAGACTTGAGAAGAGGGGTAATATGAGCTTGACGAAACTGGCAGAAGATTAGCCACACAGCAGAGTATTGAACAATTGAAGAGGAGAAAGATAATTTCGAGGGAGACCAGCAAGAACATTAACCTTTAGTAAACATGCCTCTTAATGTGTGTCTGAAAACCATAAAATATACAGTGAAGATAGGCTACCATATTTCTGCATTATTATCCTAAAGTGCCAACTGCATGACTACAAAACCTTGCTCATTTAGAGCCCATAGCAAACCTGCCATATCATAACAGCACTACCAGGACAACATTGCATAAGGAGGAAAAGGGATTTGTTGTAGTTTAAAGTTTTCTGAGGAATTGATTTTCTTGGTTTCCTACTGCATCTTACAAGCTTCTGTCTAGGCATCTGTCTTGTCTGAGGTTCCCTAAACATTAAGGAAACGTTTCCTACGATTAAAAGTCTATCAAGTTTGCATACAGAAGTTTTCTTTGTTTTATTCTCATCTTCAGACTGACCTCCTATATTGGGATTTTTTGTGTCTTTTTGGTTTACCTGTCACAAATTACCTAGTGCACCAATCCAACAGACAACAGAAAATAGTCTAAATTTGGCTAGAGATGAAAGTCATTTCTGTAGACAGCTAAGAAGAACCCCAGCTAAAGTAGTTCATAATAATAAAATGAATTACACCATTTATTAAAAATGTTTTATCCCACTTATTACACAAAATGGCAATGCAATGACTTTTATCGGCATTCAGAGGCAGCCCAAGGGTGTTGTGGGGCCATGTGCCGAGACTAATTGTGGGGCCTCATTTGAATAAATATTTGCATATCCACTGGGCCTCATTTGTATAAATCTAATTTATTTTATTTTAAAATGTATATGCTGGCCATCTAAAATTTTAAGTGACTTTCAAAGGAATCCTTCACAAGCCTCTTTTGTCCTAACAATGACTTAGGGGCATGTTTACTAAACATTAATGTGTGTTAAGTGCCACTGTACCCATAACATAAATGGGTGTTGTTGCACTTAGCACACATTCAAATTTGTAAAAAAAACATTAACCTTTAGTAAACATGCCTCTTGATGAGTGTCTGAAAACCATTTGCATGTGCAGTTTGGATAAAGAAAGGTTACCATATTTCTGCATTACTATCCTCCAGTGCCAAATGCCAGGTGCATTATTACAAAACCCTGCTCATTTAGAACCCATAGCAAACCTGCCATATCATAACAGCACTACTAGGACTCACACAGCACCAAACCCTATTTATCAAAAGGTAACACTGCAGATATTAAACCAATACATCTTAGTGGGAAACGAGAATAAGCAGGTCTACTATACAGAAACTAGACAGAATATACACAATAGCACAGTTCCATCATATATGCAAACAGACGGGCCGTCAAAAAATACAGAACAAGGGATCATGATTTAAAAATATGAAGATAATAATTGAACTGAGAACCCCAAAAGCCAAACTGAATTCACCACAACACTGGGAAAATTAAACTATGAAATTAATTTCCTCTTATACTGAACAAAGCACAAAGACATCAGAATCCATTTCCCAGAGCGGGCATATTCCAGTTAATGAATTCAAAATAAAATTTTGGGATGGGAACAGCTGGGGGATGTAGAAAAACAGTGGGCAAAACTGAAAGGGGGTATTTTAAGGGCAACCAACCTTTTTGTTAAAATGGTAAATAAAGGCAAAAGGAAAGGGAGACCGCTATGGTTTTCGAAGGAAGTAGCTGAAAAAGTGAAGAAAAAGAGGGAGGCCTTCATGAAATACAAGAGATCACAGAGAGAGGAAGACAGGCATCTGTATTTGGAAAAACTTAGAGAAGCTAGCAAAGTAGTCAAGAAGGCAAAGATTCAAAAGGAGGAGGAAATAGCCAATGCAATAAAATGGGGGGATAAGACATTTTTCAGATATATTAGTGAGAAGAGGAAGGGCAAAAGTGGTATTGTCCGACTCAAGGGTGCAAGGGGGGGGAATATGTAGAAGCTGATAAGGATAAAGCGGAATTGCTTAACAAATATTTTTGTTCTGTGTTCACAAATGAAGAACCAGGAGCAGGACCTCAGAAAACACCCACAAATAGGAACAGAAGCGAGGGACATCTTGAACAATTTTCAGAAGACTGTGTTTGTGAGAAACTAGCTCAACTTAAAGTAGACAAAGCGATGGGACCGGATGGGATACACCCTAGAATACTGAGGAAACTTGGGGACATTCTAGCAACTCCACTGACTGACCTTTTCAATGCCTCGTTGGAGTCGGGAGTGGTGCCAAAGGACTGGAGAGAGGCTCATGTGGTGCCTTTACACAAAAGCGGAAGTAAGGATGTGGTTGAAAACTACAGGCTGGTTATTTTAACTTTGGTGGTGAGTAAATTATTGGAAACGCTGCTGAAAGAGAAAATAGTGAGGTTTCTGGAGTCCAGCGGATTACAGGATCCGAGGCAGCATGTTTTCACCAGAGGCATTTCTTGTCAGACAAATCTGATTGATTTCTTTGACTGGGTGACCAGAGAGTTGGACCGAGGGAGATCTCTAGATGTGGTGTATTTAGATTTCAGTAAAGCCTTTGACACTGTTCCTCAGAGGTGACTTATAAACAAACTGAGCACCCTAGGGATGGACCCTAAAGTTACTGCTTGGGTTAGAAATTGGTTGGGTGGGAGGCGACAAAGAGTACAAGTAAATGGAGCTCACTCTAAGGATGTTACCAGTGGTGTGCCCCAGGGATCTGTCCATGGTCAGATTCTTTTTAACATCTTTGTTAGTGATATGGCGGAAGGGCTGTCGGGTAAGGTTTTCCTCTTTGCAGATGATACCAAAATCTGCAATAGAGTAGACACCCAGGAAGGGGTAGATAACATGAGGAGGGATCTAGCTAAGCTTGAAGAATGGTCTAGAATTTGGCAGCTGGGATTTAATGTTAAAAAATGTAAGGTCATGCATTTGGGCTGCAGCAATCCAAGGGAGCAATACAGTATAGGAGGTGAAGTACTTTTGTCCACTAAAGAAGAGCGGGATCTAGGCGTGGTTGTGTCTGATGATCTTAAAGTAGCTAAACAGGTAGAAAAGGCGACGGCAAAAGCTAGAAGGATGCTTGGGTGCATACGGAGAGGAATGGCTAGCAGAAAAAAGGAGGTGATAATGCCTCTTTATAAGTCTTTGGTGCAACCTCATTTGGAGTATAGTGTGCAATTCTGGAGACCGCACCTTCAAAAGGATGTGAACAGGATGGAGTCGGTGCAGAGGGTGGCTACTAAAATGATTAGTGGGCTTCATTATAAAGCATATGAGGACAGACTTAAGGATCTTAATATGTACACCTTAGAGGAAAGGCGGGATAGAGGTAATATGATTGAGATGTTTAAATACCTCTGTGGTATAAATGTTCAGAGAGAGAGCCTCTTTCAATTGAAAGCAAGTTCTGCTATGAGGGGACATGGGATGAGGGTGAAGGGAGATAGATTCAGGAGTGATATGCGGAAATATTTCTTTATGGAAAGAGTAGTGGATCCATGGAATAGTCTCCCAGTGGAGGTGGTAGAGATGAGGACAGTAACTGAATTCAAAAAAGCATGGGACCAACACAGAGGATCTCTAAAGGTAAAAAGTGGACTGTTGTAGTTGTTGATATGGAAGGACAGACTAGATAGGCCATGTGGTCTTTTTCTGTCATCATGTTTCTATGTAAATCCGCCTTGTGTAACCATGTATAGCCAAGTATAATGTGATTTCCTCAATCTGTAAATATGTATTATATAAATGTAAATATGTTTACCCCCAAAACTTTAACCATGTGTGCCGTGACCCCCCAAGTCCTCTATGTATATACTCCCCCACCCTGTCCTGATCGACTTCCCCAAAAGAAGAATCAAACCGCTACTGATCGCTGGAAGCAGCGGTATATAAATGTGTTCTAAATAAAATAAATAAAAAAATACTTTCTTTTTTCTACCTTTCTTGTTTGGGCATTTTATTTCTCAGTCGCACTTGCCCCAGTCTCTCTCTTCTGCATTCTTCATGTCTTCTACTAACTCTCCATTGTCTGCTGCCCATGTCCTTTCTTCTTTTCTCCTATTTTTTCCATCTACATCCGCCTCTGATATACTGATCTTTTGCTTCTTGTTCTTTTCTCCATTTCTTTCTTTAATCATTCATCCACTCAATTTCAATCCTCCATCCTCAATCCCCTTTTGATTTTTCACCTAGCAACTTTCTATCTATTCTTCGAACCTCCAGCTCAGCTCCCCTATTTCTCATCTCTCTCCTTTGCTAGCCTCTTATTCCCCTCTATGCCGCCTAGATCCCTTCCACCACCCAGTTACTTCCTTCTTAGATTTCATTAACTCTGTCTTTCCTCCTTCTTACCCCAGCATTCACTCTTATGCCCCTCTTTCAACTCTTCCCCCGTATGACCTTTTTTCTTCCCTCCCACACAAAATATATGTTCTACTCTCAATCCTCACTCCCCCAGTTTCTTTTTTTCTCCCCCAGCCACAGCTGCAGCCCCACCCCCTTCATCTTCTCAGCATCTGCTCCCTTCCACAGTCCCATTCTCTTCATCCCCATCCCCAGCCCATTTCCAGACCTAGCCCCATAGTATCAGTCCTCCTCCAGTCCCAGTCCCTCCCAGCACCAGCTCCCTTCCAGATCCCATCCCCAGCCCATTTCCAGACCTAGCTCCATAGTATCAGTCCTCCTGCAGTCCCAGTCCCTCCCAGCACCAGCTCCCTTCCAGATCCCATCCCCAGCCCATTTCCAGACCTAGCTCCATAGTATCAGTCCTCCTCCAGTCCCAGTCCCTCCCAGCACCAGCTCCCTTCCAGATCCCATCCCCAGCCCATTTCCAGACCTAGCCCCATAGTATCAGTCCTCCTCCAGTCCCAGTCCCTCCCAGCACCAACTCCCTTCAAGATCCCATCCCCAGCCCATTTCCAGACCTAGCCCCATAGTATCAGTCCTCCTTAAGTCCCAGTCCCTCCCAGCACCGGCTCCCTTCAAGATCCCATCCCCAGCCCATTTCCAGACCTAGCTCCATAGTATCAGTCCTCCTGCAGTCCCAGTCCCTCCCAGCACTGGCTCCCTTCCAGATCCCATCCCCAGCCCTAGCCCCACAATGTCAGTCCTCCTGCAGACCTAGTGCCTCCCAGCACCAGCTCCCTTCCAGATCCCATCCCCAGCCCTAGCCACACAGTATCAGTCCTCGTCCAGTCCCAGTCCCTCCCAGCATCATCTGCCTTCCAGTCCCTTCATCCTCCAGTATCAGCTCATTTCGAGTCCCAGCCCCCCTCCCCCAGTATCAGTCCTCTTCCAGTTCCAATCTCTCACAGCACATCTCCCTTCCAATCTCAGGCTGCTCACCCCCCCCCAGTATCAGCTCATTTCTAGTCCTAGCCCCACCCCCACCATCAATCCTGCTGTGCCAGTCCCCCCCCCCAGCATCATCTCTCTTGCAATCCCAGGCTTCCTATCCCCCGTATCAGCCCATTTCCAGTCCTACCCCCCCCCACCAGTATCAGTCCTTCTCCAGTCCCAATCCCTCCTAGCATCATCTCCCTTTCAATCCCAAGCTCCCCATCTCCTAGCATCAGCCCATTTCCATTCCTAGCCCCCCCCCCAGTATCAGTATTTCTCAAGTTCCAGTCCCTTCATCCCCGAACATTAGCTCATTTCCCATTCTAACCTCAATAGGAGTCCCAGTGCCTCCCGCTCCTCTTCCCACTCACTCACACATACACATGGCCCCACACCTCAGGGGGTCCCGCACTGGCCTGGGTGGATTGAGGGGAGCCAGTTAGGACCGATGCCCACTTCTCCGACTCACTTCTGCACAGCTGTGAGAGTAAAGACCTGCTGGAGTGATTTCTTTTTTCTCCCACAACTGTGTTTGCTGCCAGCGTGGGTCCTAAAACTGTGATCAAAGAATTCATCTTAAATTGCCTTTGACCTTCCATACCCTTCAAGATGAAGCGAAAAAGTCAACTGTGATCTTCTCAGGACTGTCCTCTGACTTTGCCTTCCTTAGGCAGGTGAAACTGGCCCACAATCACGGTCGGGCGGTTTCTTATGCTGGTCCTTAGCTATGCAACTTGATCCTAGGCAGGGCTGCTGCAAGGATGTTATATGCCGAAAGCAAAGCTTTTGTCTTCCTCCCTTCACAGTTAGCTCTTAAACCCCTAGCAACACCCCCCCCCATCATAATTATCTCAATGCCATCCCTTTCAGAAAAATCCTAGAAAAATGCATATTTGGACATCATACTTTTAAATATTAAACTTTGTTTTGTAAATATATACATACTGAGGGAAATTTCCAAAAACCACTATTAGCAAATTTTCCAGTGTTCCTGTAGGTAAAACTACATACTGATGAGTCTTTGTTTGTCTGGTTGCCAGGACCCATTGTTTTACTATAGCTGCTGCTGCTGCTGCTGTTTGCTGCCCTAGGTGACCACCTAGTTTGTCTAGTGGTTGGGCCAGCCCTGTTCCTAGGGATAGGTGGCACATACAGGATTATTTTGATTTCAGGAAATCACGCGAGACTTGGCTATCTTCTGTTGCTTACCATTGATAGGATCTGCTTTATTATAAGTTAGCTGTTTTGATTTATGCTTTATCACTTGTGGATGTTTATAATTTAATTGATATGCCATACTACAGCCATCATGATAGAGCCAAAGCAGCTAATACATCACACAAATACAATCACTGCTTAACATAAAATACTAAAAAATACAAAGAAATTACATCACATTAAACCCCAACACTAAATTCTAAAAACATGAAAATAAGAAATACAAATCAAAATATATTATCATATAATCTTCCATGAAAATGAATTACTACTATTTCTGCTGCTAATCATTTGCATAGCGTTACAAGGTATACGCAGTGCTGTAAAGAGACAGGTAAGAGATAGTCCCTGCTCCTAAGAGCTTACAGTCTGCTTAGGAAATGCCCCTGTTTACAACACAACAACAGGGACAAGGATATATCTAGGGAAATGGTAAGGAAACACATAGGAGGTGAACAGGAGATTAGGATCCAAAAGCAGCCTCAAAGAAGTGAGTTTTTAGCCTGGATTTGAACAGGGCCACAGATGGAGCTTGGCATACCAACTCAGGTAGTTTGCTCCTGGCATAAGGAGCAGCAAGGTAGAAAGACTGAAATCTGGAGTTGGCAGTGAAAGAGAAGAGCACAGATGGAAGGGATCTGTCAGAAGAGTGGAGTTCCTGAGGAGGGGTGTAGGGAGAGATAAGAGAGGAAAGATAGTGTGGAGCAGCCAAATGAAGGCACATTACAATAATGATCTAAGATAAAAATCTCCATCTTGGCATAGACAGCCCAACGATTCCTTACTAAAAACTTCAAAGGGTCAAATTCTCAATGCTTTTTCTAAATACCTCATAATTCTGTTCCGGTTGCAATTCTTCTGGTCAGCCATTCTGCCATACAGGGCACGTGAAATGCTGCACTCCCAAGTGGTACATAAAGCCTTGAGCAATGGATTGTTTTATGGTTTTTATGTTTGGATTTTATGGTTTCTCTGTAATATTATTGCTTGCTGTTCAGCTATTTTCCTCCTGACAGCCAGTGCCCTGTACTGAGAAAGGAGATCTGATTAATTCTCCAGGGAGATGCAATTGATCTGATTTGTTAAGTAGGAAATATTGAATTAGAGTTATGGGTATTTTTATTGTAAATCACTGAAATGAGTGTTGTGTTAAATTTTACATAAATACATTCATTGGCGATGAGTTAGCTGATTTGGTTTATTTGGAACAGCAAGATCCAAATGTGGCCACTGAACATTCCCACAACTCGCTGTCACTGGACCTTTGCATCTCCCCTGACCTCAAAGGCTTCCGCAAGTCCTTGAAACCTTCCTCTTTGCGGATGTAACCTGACCTTGGCCTCCTATCCATCCCAAAGACCCGCAATCTGTAATTAGTTATTATATATTAAGCTATAATGTCACAGGCTATATTTAGCCTCTAAGTGCTCCATGCAAGTTCAATGTAATGTTGAATTCAGTTCTATATAAACTGCCTTGACCTTTGGAAAGGCAGTATATAAAACCTGCCAAATAAATAAGTTTCTAAAACACAAATTTATGCAAATGTACATCCTAACTACTACTACCTCTTATCATTTGTAAAGTGCTACAAGGCAGACGCAGCGCTGTACAGACACATGTAAGAAACAGTTCCTGCTCATCAGAGCTTACAATCTAGTCAAGACAGACAACACAATAGCTGAGGACAAGGATATATCTAGGAAAATGGTAAGGAAACACATAGGAGACTAAGCAGATCAAGATCCAAAAGCAGCCTCGAAGAGGTGAGTTTTCAGCCTGGATTTGAAAAGGGCCAGAGGTCAAGCCTGACATACAGGCCCGGGTAGTTTGTTCCAGGCATAAGGAGCAGCAAGGTGGAAGGATCAAAGTCTGGAGCTGGCAGTAGAAGAGAAGGGCACAGATAGAAGGGATCTGCCAGAACAGTGGAGTTCCTGAGGAGGGGTGTACATAAGAACATAAGATGTGCCATACTGGGTCAGACCAAGGTCCATCAAGCCCAGTATTCTGTTTCCAACAGTGGCCAATCTAGGTCATATGTACCTAGCAGTTTCCCCAAGGGACACAGGTTCCACAATGCTTGTATTGGGTCAAGCATTGATATCCTGGGTCCCTTCTTAATAATGGTTTATGGACCTTTCCTCCAGGAACTTGTCCAAACCTTTTTTAAACCCAGCTACACTAACAGCCTTTACTACATCCTCCGGGAACAAATTCCAGAGTTTGATCACACGTTGAGTGAAAAAATATTTTCTTTTATTAGTCTTAAATAGTTTACCCTGTAGCTTCATTGCATGTCCCCTAGTCTTTCTATATTCTGATAAGGTAAACAATCGATCTACGTTTACCCGTTCCACTCCGTTCATTAATTTATAGACTTCTATCATATCTCCCCTCAGCCGTCTCTTTTCCAGGTTAAAGAGCCCTAACCTTTTTAGCCTTTCTTCATAGGAGTATCCTTCCATCCCCTTTACCATTTTGGTGGCTCTTCTCTGAACCTTTTCTAAAATCACTATATCCTTTTTAAGATACGGCGACCAGAATTGCACACACAATATTCAAGGTGCGGTCTCACCATGGAACGATATAGAGGCATTATAATATCTTTTGTTTTATTTTCCATTCCTTTCCTTATCATACCTAGCATTCTATTTGCTCTCTTGGCCGCTGCTGCACACTGGGCCGAGGGTTTTAACATGGTATCCACAATGACGCCTAAATCTTTTTCCTGGATGGTGGTTCCTAATGTGGAACCTTGCATCGTGTAACCATAGTTTGGGTTGTTCTTCCCTAGGTGCATAACCTTGCACTTGTCCACATTAAATTTCATCTGCCATTTTGATGCCCAGTCTTCCAATTTATCAAGATCCTCTTGCAATTTTCCACAATCCTCTTGGGTTTTAACAACTTTATATATTTTTGTGTCATCTGCAAATTTGATAACCTCACTCGTTATTCCACTTTCCAGGTCATTTATGAATATGTCAAAAAGCAGCGGACCCAGCACAGATCCCTTGGGTACTCCACTATTCACTTTTCTCCATTGGGAAAATTGGCCATTTAGCCCTACCCTCTGCTTTCTATCTTTTAACCAGTTCCTGATCCACAATAGTACACTGCCTCCTATCCCATGACTCTTTAGTTTTGCCAAAAGTCTCTGATGAGGGACCTTGTCAAAGGCTTTCTGAAAGTCCAGATACACAATATCAACCGACTCACCTTTGTCCACCTGATTATTCACTCCTTAAAAAAAACATATCAGATTAGTAAGACAAGATCTTCCTTGTCTAAAGCCATGTTGGCTGTCTCCCATTAGGTCATGACTATCTACATGCTGAGTAATTTTATTCTTTATGATGGTTTCTACCATTTTTCACGGGAGAGATAAAAGAGGAAAGGTAGTGAGGAGCAGGTGAATGAGTGCACTTGTAGGCCAGTAGGTGTAGTTAGGATATGGAAATGAATAGGGAGCCAGTGAAGTGACTTGAGAAGAGGGGTTATATGAGCATATTGAGGCTGGTGGAAGATTAGCCATGCAGCAGAGTTTTGAACAGACTGAAGGGGAGAGAGATGCTTCAGCAAGAGATCAGCATGGAGGTGGTTTATTTATTTACATTCTCTTATATACCGTGCTATTCTGCATCAGTGCGGTTTACATTGAACAAACTGAAATTATATTGAACAGGGCATTATAACTTGGAGATAACTATTTTACAGGGAACATGGGCTATGGAGGGTTAAGTGGCTTGCCCAAGACCACAAGGAGCACCTGTGGGACTAGAAGCCCCAGTCCTTCCGGCCCAATGTTGCTGTCCTCTAGTGGGATTTGAACCCCTGACCTTCCGGCCTGAAGTACCTTGCCCCAACCACTAGGCTACTCCCCCACTCAATAGTCTAGACAGGAGGTGACTAAAGAGTGGATGAGGGTCTTAGTAGTATATGTAGAAAGGAAGTTACGAATTTTTCCAATGTTATAGAAAATTAAGTACCAGGGTTTAGCTATCTGTTGGATGTGTGCAGAGAAAGTGAGAGTAGAATCAAAGATGATGCTAAATTTGTGAACTGAGGAAACAGGGAGGAGTGTAGTATTATCCAAAGAAATAGAGAAAGGAGAAAGGGGGGGGGAGGTGGATTTAGGGGGAAAGATAAGTAGCTCAGTTTTGGCCATGTTCAGTTAAAGACAGTGGTGAGACATCCAGGCATCAATTTTGGATAAGCAGGCAGAGATCCAGGCCTGGATTCCCGGAGAGATTTCAGGCACAGAAAGGTAGATCTGAGAGTCATCAGCATAAAGATGGTACTGAAAACCATGGGAGGATATAAGTGCAGCAAGGGACTGAGTGTAGAGAGAGAAAAAGAGAGGTTCAAAGTCAGAGCCCTGACGTACACCAACTGAAAACGGGATGGCAGTAGAAGAAGAACCACCAGAACATACACAAAGTGTGATGGGATAGATAAAAAGAAAACAAGGACAGAATGGAGCCCCTAAATCCAAGCGAGGACAGGGTATCAAGGAGAAGGTGGTGATCAACAGTGACAAATGCAGCAGAAAGGTCAAGGAGGATGAGAATCGAGTAGAGGCCTTTGGATTTGGCGAGGAACTTGAGACGTTGGCAAGAGCCGTTCCTGGGGAATGTAGAAAATGAAAGCCAGATTGCAGATGGTCCAGAAGGTCTTGAAAGGAAATAAAATCAAGACAGCAGCAGTGGACTGCTCATTCAAGTAGAGTGGTCTAGTGGTTAGGACAAGGAGTGGTCTAGTGGTTAGGACAAGGTATTTCAGGCCGGAGGGCCGGGGGTTCAAATCCCACCTGGGGACAGCAATCTCAGGCCGGAGGGACTGGGATTTCTAGTCCTATAGGCACTCCTTGTGGTCTTGGGCAAGCCACTTAACCCTCCATTGCCCATGTTCCCTGTAAGTATTAACGTATATGTGTCATATCCCCTCGTGTTAAATGTATCCCCCAATTGACCGCTTTGACCCGGTGAAAAGCGGAATATAAATACAGCTAAATAAATAAATAAATAAATTTTGAAGCAAAGGGGAGAAGAGAAATAGGCAGATAGCTGGACGGACAGGTAAGATGAAGCGAAAACGTTTTGAGGAGAGGTTTAGCCATAGCATGTTTGAAGGCCACAGAACATAGAAACATAGAAACATAGAAATATGACGACAGAAAAAGACCACATGGCCTATCTAGTCTGTCCTTCCATGACAACTACAACAGTCCACTTTTTGCCTTTAGAGATCCTCTGTGTTGGTCCCATGCTTTCTTGAATTCCGTTACTGTCCTCATCTCTACCACCTCCACTGGGAGACTATTCCACGGATCCACTACTCTTTCCGTAAAGAAATATTTCCGCATATCACTCCTGAATCTATCTCCCTTCACCCTCATCCCATGTCCCCTTGTAGCTTTCAATTGAAAGAGGCTCTCTCCCTGAACATTTATGCCACAGAGGTATTTAAACATCTCAATCATATTACCTCTATCCCGCCTTTCCTCTAAGGTGTACATATTAAGATCCTTAAGTCTGTCCTCATATGCTTTATAATGAAGCCCATTAATCATTTTGGTAGCAACCCTCTGCACCGACTCCATCCTGTTCACATCCTTTTGAAGGTGCGGTCTCCAGAATTGCACACCATACTCCAAATGAGGTCGCACCAAAGACTTATACAGAGGCATTATCACCTCCTTTTTTCTGCTAGCCATTCCTCTCCGTATGCACCCAAGCATCCTTCTAGCTTTTGCCGTCGCCTTTTCCACCTGTTTAGCTACTTTAAGATCATCAGACACAACCACGCCTAGGTCCCGCTCTTCTTTAGTGGACAAAAGTACTTCACCTCCTATACTGTATTGCTCCCTTGGACTGCTGCAGCCCAAATCCATGACCTTACATTTTTTAACATTAAATCCTAGCTGCCAAATTCTAGACCATTCTTCAAGCTTAGCTAGATCCCTCCTCATGTTATCTACCCCTTCCTGGGTGTCTACTCTATTGCAGATTTTGGTATCATCCGCAAAGAGGCAAACCTTACCTGACAGCCCTTCCGCTATATCTCTAACAAAGATGTTAAAAAGAAGTTGCAGTGGAAAGCGATAGATTGAGGATATGACAGATGGAAGGGATTGCAGCGGAAGAGATAGAGCTTAGTAGATGGGTGGGGTTGGGATCAAAGGAGCAGGTACCTGCTCACCGAGAGAGGCAGAGAAGGTGGCAGGTAGCCAGAGGCTCGAAGGGTGGGCAAGTGAGCTGCCCCAATACTACGTTGAGGTCCCATTCGGTTGCTGGAGGGCGAACCGGAGGTTTCGATAGGAGCAGGTCCCAAAGAAAACAGGTCACCAAAGGCTGGACCGAGAGGGGCTTGCCATCCACCGGGTGGTGGTGCGCCGCCAGGGCACTAAGCTGCACCCGGACGGAGATAGACTTGAGCCCAGATTATGAGAGGTGGAGAAGGTACTGTAAGACCAGTCCCACCAGGCAGGAGAATGGGTCAGCTCCGTGCTCCGCGCACCAAGCTGAAAACCTGCGCCATTTGAGGGCATAAGCATTCCTAGTAGAGGCCTTGCAAGAGGCCAGCAGGATCTCTTCCATCTCAACCGAAAGGTTGAAAGGGGCCAGAGCCACCCTCTCAGCAGCCATGCTGTCAGCAAGAGGGAGCCCAGGTTGGGGTGCAGAAGACAACCCCCCTCCTGAGACAGGAGTCCCGGAGAGGTCCCCAAGGGGATGGGGGTCTCCACCGTCAACCAGAGGAGCGATGGGAACCACGGTTGCCTGGGCCACCGAGGGGCTATCAGGATGTGCGAGACCCTGTTGCGGAGGGTCCTGAAGAAGGTTTTGGCGATCAGCGGCGTGGGAGGGAAGGTGTATATGAGGCCTTCCGACTATGAGACAATGAATGTGTCCGCTGCCACTCTGGAGGGATGGGCCTATTGGGATCAGAAGCGAGGCAACTGAAAGTTGTACGGACTGGTGAACAGGTCCATCACAAGTTCCCCCCAGATCTGGAAAAGTCGATTGGCTACCCTGGGGTCCAGCTCTCCACTCGTGTGGCTGGAGGACTCTGCTCAGCCTGTCAGCCATAAGGTTGTCCTGGCCTGGTAGGTACACTGCCCGCAGGAGGATATCCTGTTGGAGTGCATACGAGCAGAGGACCACCGCCTCCCGACAGAGAGCACGAGACCCTGTGACCCCCTGTTTGTTCACATAAAACATTGCCACCTAGTTGTCAGTCTGGACCAGCTCCAGCTGGTGGTGCAGGTGGTGGCAGAAGACTCGCAGGGCTAAATATATGGCCCGGAGCTCCAGGAGGTTGATCTGCTGTGTGCTCTCATCTCGTGACTAGTTGCCCTGGATGCGGAGCTCCCCTCAGTGTGCTCCCCAGCTGAGCAGGGAGGCATCCATGGTGAGGACCCTTGAGGGACTCGTGCCTGAAAAGGCAAGTCCGACTAGAGATGCTGGAGAGATTGCCACCAGACCAGGGAGTCTGCCAGTTGGCGGTGACAGAGACTCTGTCTCGGAGGCGTCCTGTGGCCTGAGAACACTGGTCCCACTGCGCTGCCCTCATGTGGAGACCAGCGTCTGGGATGACATGGACCATGGAGGCCATGTGCCCAAGGAGGCGCAGAAGAAGCCGTGCGGACACCAAGCGACCGTACTATATGTCCCATGCCAGATTCCTGAGACGGTCGGCTTGGTCCCTGGGCAAGAAGGCCTTTGACTGGATGTCGAGTTTTGCCCCAATGAACTCCAGACACTGTATTGGTAGGTGAAACTTGGGGTAGTTTATGACAAAACCCAAGTGCTGCAGAACCTGGATAGTGTGTGCGGTGGCCTGCTGCACCTCTGAGGCCCTGCCTCCCTTTATGAGCCTGTCATCCAGGTAAGGGAAGACAAAGACCCCCTGGAGACGGAGGAAGGCGGCCACGACTGCCAGGCATTTTGTAAAGACTCTTGGCCCCCCACTATGAACTGCAGGTACTGCCTGTGGTTGGGGTGAATTAGGATATGGGTATAGGCATCCTTGAGGTCTAAGGAGCATAGCCAATCTCCCTGCTGGAGGTAGGGCAGCAGTGTTCCAAGGGAGAGCACCTTGAACTTCTCCCTCACCAGGAATTTGTTGAGGTTGCATCAGTTGAGGATGGGCCTTAGGCCCCCTGTTCTTTTTGGCATGAGGAAGTACCTGGAGTAGAACCCTTTTGCCCTTGAAATGGTGGGGCACCAGTTCCACCACTTTGTCCTCGAGAAGACCTGCCAGCTCCTTCAGTAGAAGGTCCCGGTGGAGGGGAGGCCTGAGGGGCTCTCCCAGGAAATAAGAAGGAGGTGTCTGAATCACATGGAGGAGGTAGCCCTCCCTGACCACCCGAAGTGCCCAGGAGTTGGTGGTGATGGTCAACCACCTCTGGGCATAGTGGGCCAGACGTCCTCCTGTGGGCTGCTGATCTCCTTGGGGTAGATAGGCTATGCTCAAGGAGTCAACCCCCCTGGCTGGGCCGGAGCTAGTGCCGGGTTTTGGAGCCTTCTGCTTACGAGGGCCATGCCGATGTCCCTTGGCCTGCTGACCCTGTTGTGGAGCTGGGGAGGCCTGAAAAGGTGTGTACCCACTGCTCGAGGTCAGGTGACTGTAGCCAAGTTTGGCGCCGTGCGCCGATGCCCGCCGCCGCTACTCAAGCCACCGACTCCAACCCGTCATAGGCCACTCATGGACTGCCTTGGCCAGGTTCTTGAACTGCTGCAAGAGTTCCTCGGGGAGACCAACTGAGAACCCGGTGAGTTCCTTCGCCAGGTCTTTCAGGTATACATGCTGATGTACAGCTGGTAGGCCTGGATGCAGCCGATGAGCATTAAGCCCTGATAGCACTTTCTGCCGAGGGTGTCCAGGGTGTGGGCCTCCCTGCCGGGGGTCACAGAGGAGTGTGTCTTCTGGCTTTTCAGCCGATGCATGACCGACTCCACCACCATGCAGTTATGCGGCATCTGTGAATTTTGGAAGCCCGGGCTCTGAACTCGATACATCGAGTCAAGCCATTTGCTCACTACTGGTACCGATGCCGGTGTCTCCCACATCCGGAGCATCAGCTATTCCAGGATGGGAGGAATAGACACCATGAGCGATTCCTGCGGAGGAGCCTCGTACTGGAGGATTTCCAACTCATCCGCCCGAGGATCCTCCTCCAACTTGGTAGGGAATGCCAGGGCCTTTGACATATCCTTGACGAAATCAAGGAAGCCCATATCCTCTGGCAGGGACCGCCGGCGGGGCTCTGAGACAGGAGAGTTGGATGGAACGTCGCAGCAGTGACGGGTGTTGGGGAACCCCTCTTCCTCCATCTCCCACTCGGAGTAGTCCATAGAGGACTCATAGGAGGGCTGCTCAGTGGGCCTCGGGGCTCCCGATGTTCCGTGATTGTTGCCCAGCATACTTGCTGGGGAGGATCACGGCCCATCAAGCAGGACTCGGATCATGACCTTGGCTGAGGATCGACTCAAGGCCGAAGGACCTCGAGGATCAGCTCGGCCTCTGGGGACGTCTTGGACATCGAGGACTTGGTGGTTGGGGCGGATGAACCGGTCATGCTGGACAGCAGCGCCCGCTGCTGGTCCACGAAGTCAGACAAACTGTGCTCCAAGGCCACCATTCTGGACTCCAGGCCAGAAGGTTCCTCAGCCTTCAGCGCAGGCACCGAGGGACTCGGACCTGGCGCTGGCTCCCCCGAAGGGGAATCCTCGATGAGGATGGTGTCTGTGGACCAAGGCCGGGCCAAGGTCGAGTCCTTTCGGGGAACCTTTGCAGGCCGCTCCTTCTCCAAAGCCTCAGACGAGCGCCTCGGACTGCAAGACCGGGCCCAGGGGGCACCCGGCCGGTCGGAAACGTCCAAAGACGCCACCTTCGTGGGTTTCTTCTTCTTCCTGGGTTCCCTCGAGGGAGACCCCCTTTCTGAGGACCCACGAGGGGGTCCGGGTTCGGAGGGTTCCGCCCGAGGCATCGAGGCCTCAGATGAGGCCCTGGTCTTCGGAGGCCCCAGGTACTCGGGGAAAAACTTGTCATGCTGCTGCTGGTGGCTCTTGAGGGCCTTGCTGGATATTCTTTTGCAGAGACCGCAGGCTGCTGAGTCATGGTTGGACCCGAGGCAGCGGAGACAGCAGCCATGTGTGTCGGTTAAGGACATAATTTTAGAGCACCGATCACACTTCTTAAAGCCACTGGTAGCCATGGGGGAAAAAAGTATCCCTGCGAGGTCGAAGACTCTCCGGGCTGGTAGTTGGAAAAAAGGCGTGAAGACGCCAAAGAAAAGAGAAGAAGAAAACTACAAAAATAGACCCAAAGTCAACACCAAGGCAATGAGGTTAGGTGGTGGGAAGAGTACTGATGCAATACCAAGAGGCAAGTATGAGAACTCGGAGAGAAAAATCAACTTTTCCAGGGACAAGCCAGATAGAGTCTGAAGGGCTCCACGGAAAAAAGGAGACTGAGCAAGATGGCACCCTTAGATGGGAAGGAGACCACACATGCGTGGTGGCATCTCCCAAAGGCTTTCTTAGAAAGCTGGGGGGGATGCTTCCACGAGGCCTCCGTTGGCACAGACATCACCCATATGTGAGGACTGACTTCCTGTTTGTTCCCGGAGAAACCCAAGGTTCAAGTCTCTGTTAAAAGCCCACCTCTTTTGTCAGGCATTTGATTTACCCACCACTTCCCCCACCTAACCGCTGCTGTTTCTTTGTCTATCCTTCGCTTTCTGTGTGTTCTGTTCTCTTATCTTTCCTGTCATACATTTGGCGTTTCTTTCTTTTTTTTTTTTTTGCAGCCCTTATTTATTAATTGTAAACCGCCCTGATGCTTTCACTTGGGTGGTCAATCAAGCAACATAATAAAGATAAAGATAAAGCTGGCCTGGGCTACCAAGATAGTATTTTTAAACAACACCAATGCTTGATGTAAATCTTTAACCTTTGCGGCTGCTCCTTTTAGTTTTTTCCTAATTATTTTACTCATTTTATCAGTCTCCCTTTTGAAAGTTAAAATGTAGTACTATGGATTTCCTTGCTGTCCTTCCTCCATTTATTCAATCAAATGCGATCATGCTATGATCACTATTCCCAAGTGGCCCCAACACCCTTGTCTCTTGCACCAGATCTTGTGTTCCACTAAGGACTAGGTCCAAAATGGCTTCCCCTCTGGTTGGTTCATCAACCAGCAGCTCCAAAAAGCAGTCATTTATTTAATCTAGAAACTATCTTTCTAGTATGTCCTGCCGTAACACTGACCCAGTCAATACCGGGATAATTGAAATCACCCATTATTATTATTGTGTTGTATCTTTTGTTAGCTTCCCTGATTTCTTTGAGTATTTCATTATCCATTTGTTCATTCTGGCAAGGCGGTCAGTAGTACATCCCCACTGCCATCGCCTTCCCCTTTTCACATAGAATTTCGATCCATAGAGATTCTACAGTGTATTTTGTTTCCAGCAAACTTTAATCCTATGTGACTCAATGTCCTCTCTAACAGAGCCAACCCCTCCACCAATTTGATCTAGTCTATCATTGCGATATAATTTATACCCAGGTATCACAGTATCCCACTGGTTGTCCTCCCCTTCCACCATGTTTCTGTGATACCAATCATATCTAACCTCTCATTTAGTGTTATATATTCTAATCTCGCATCTTATTTTTTAGACTTATAGCATTTGCATCCAAGCATTTTAGAGGTTCTATTTTATTCATATTTATCTGGCTATCAGTAGACAGGCGTAATTTTGAATCTTTAAGCTCCCTCTGCTCTGTACTTAAGGGCATTTGGGTTACTTTTGTCTTTAATGGAACCTCTCATCGATATGCCCTAACTTCAATCTTTTGCTAATATCCTTCGAGTATACATCCTTCCAAACTATGCCCTCTTGTGATGACTTGTCGGCTTTCCCCTATTATCAAGTTTAAAAGCTGCTCTATCTCCTTTTTAAAGGTTAATGCCAGCAACCTGGTTCCATCCTGGTTAAGATGGAGCCCATCCCTTTGGAAAAGCCCCTCCTTTCCCCAAAATGTTGCCCAGTTCCTAACATATCCAAAACCCTCTTCCCTGCACCATTGTCTCATCCATGCATTGAGATTCTGGAGCTCTGTCTGCCTTTTGGATCCTTCACATGGAACGGAAAACGTTTCTGAGAATGCTACCCTGGAAGTTCTGGATTTCAACTTCCTACCTAAAAGTCTAAATTTGGCCTCCAGAACTTCCCTCCCACACTTTCCTATGTCATTGGTACCAGCATGCACCAAGGCAGCAGACTCCTCCTCAGTGTTATCTAAAACCTTGTCTAGGTGGTATGTGGTCCACACCAGTCAGGCATGTTACCAGGCGATCCTCACCCAGCTATCTACATGCCTAATGATAGAATCACCAACTATAACAGCTGTTCTAACCCTTCCCTCATAGGCACATGACCCTGGAGAAACCTTCTCGCTGTGAGAGGGTTTTACATCACCTGGAGGACAGGTCCTAGGTACAAGATCACTTCCTGCCACAACAGGGTGATGCTCTCCTGTCATGTGATCTCTCTGCTCCATGGCAACAGGGATGCTGCCAGACTGGAGGTGGGATTTCAGTACTACGTCCCTGTAGGTCTCGTCTATATACCTCTGTCTTCCTTATGTCCTCCAAGTCTGCTGTTCTAGCCGCCAGAGATTGGTCTCATTCCCTGAGAGCACAAAGTTCCTTGCACCTAGTGCACACATAAGACCCCTCACCAACTGCCAGAAAAGCAGAATTCCCAAGGAGGGGCGTAGGGAGAGATAAGAGTGGAAAGGTAGTGAGGAGCAGCAAAATGAGTGCACGTATAGGTCAGTAGGAGAAATTTGAATAGGGAGCCAATGAAGCAACTTAAGAAGAGGGGTTATATGAACATAGTGAGGCTGGTGGAAGATTAGCTGTGCATCTGTGTTTTGAAGAGTTTGAAGGGGAAAGAGATGCTTCAGAGGAAGACCAGCAAGGAGGTTGCAATAGCTTTGATGGGAGGTGACTAAAGAGTGGATAAGCGTCTTAGTAGTGTGTTCAGAGAGGAAGGGGCAAATTTTGCTATCGTTATAGAGAAAGAAACGACAGGCTTTAGCTATTAGTTGGATGTGTGTGGAGAAGGAGAAGGAGGAGTCAAAGATGACCCCAAGGTTGCAGGTCGAGGAAACAGGGAGTAGTAGAGGATTATCCACAGAAATAGAGAAAGGAGGAAGGGGGGAAGTGGGTTTAGGGGAAAGAATAAGAAGCTGAGCTTTAGCCATGTTCAGTTTCAAATGGTGGTGAGACATCCATGCAGCAATATCAGATAGGCAGGAAGTGATACGGGCCTGGATTGCCAGAGAGATGTTAGGTGTAGAGAGGTAGATCCGAGAGTCATCAGTGTAAAGATGGTACTGAAAACCAGGAGAGGAGATGCGTGCACCAAGAGACTGGGCATAGTGAGAGAACGCTTCTGACCCACTTCTGATACAAGTTTGGGGGGGGGGGGGTCAGAATGGCAGGCTATGTGTGCCGAAGCACATGGCCTGCAGTAGGCTGCTGCAGCTGAGCCTAGCCGCCCCCCTAATCCTGCCAACGAAATCAGTGGCAGTGAGGTAGGGGGTGTGCCGTCTAGTGGATAGGCCGGCCCTGGGAGTTCCTGTACCTTTAAGAATGATCACTGGCTCGCTGTAGGTGCTGAGAAGAGACATAAGCATCAGGCATTGTGTGACTTTTCATGGCTGATCAAGTCTAATGACACAGTGATAGAACAACCCAGAAGTGTGAGCAGAAGTCCTGCAGAGAGAAGAGTGTCTGAGAAAGAGTCACAAACACGAGTGAATCACATATTTTAAGAGGATGCTTCAAACAAATGAGCAAAAGATGGCCATTTTATCCTTGTTTTATAAATGCAGTAACAGGAGAATATTAATCATCTCATCAAATAAGCTCCTGTTAAATTCCCTTTATAAAAAGCAAAGGGCCATCAAAAATGGGAGCACACTAAAAAATGGACAGGCTCAGTCCAGGACACGAGGCTCAACCCTCATGACGTCTTTCTCTAGGGTGCCCTTCTGTTGCCATCGCCGTCAGCAATAAAAATGACGCCAGTGATTTAAAATGTTCAACCTATCACAATAGCTGACGGATTCAACCAATCAGAATCATTGTAGACTTTAAAGGTTAAATTGAATGTTATTAATGAGAGTTGGGAATAGGCTTTTCTTGAAGAATAATTTTTTAATATAAATTTTGTTTTTTGATAAAATGAAAACTGTTTTTTAAAAAAAGGACTGTGATGGAATAATGCAACGATGATGACAGTGGTGTAGTTCCGGTAGGGGGCTTGTTTTAAAAGTATGCTACCTGGTAGCAACTAGTCACCTCCCAGCTAGGCTATTGCAATCTCCTCTTTCCTGGTCTTCCTCTGAACCATCTTTCCCCACTTCAATCTGTTGAAAACTCTGCGGCACGGTTAATCTTGCACTAGTATCACTATTTTCATGCCACCCCTCTTCTCAAGTCACTTCATTGGCTTCCTATCCATTTCCACATCCAGTTCAAACTTCTCCTGCTGACCTATAAGTGCAGTCACTCTGCAGCTCCTCACTACCTTTCCTCTCTTATCTCTCCCTACACCCCTCCTCAGGAACTTCGCTCCTCTGCATTCACTCTGCTGCTCCTCACTGCCTTTCCTTTCTTCTCTCTCCCTACACCCCTCCTCGGGAACTCCGCTCTTCTGCATTCACTCTGCGGCTCCTCACTGCCTTTCCTCTCTTATCTCTCCCTACACCCCTCCTCGGGAACTCCGCTCTTCTGCATTCACTCTGCGGCTCCTCACTACCTTTCCTCTCTTATCTCTCCCTACACACCTCCTCGGGAACTCCGCTCTTCTGCATTCACTCTGCGGCTCCTCACTACCTTTCCTCTCTTATCTCTCCCTACACCCCTCCTCGGGAACTCCGCTCTTCTGCATTCACTCTGCTGCTCCTCACTGCCTTTCCTCTCTTATCTCTCCCTACACCCCTCCTCGGGAACTCCGCTCTTCTGCATTCACTCTGCTGCTCCTCACTGCCTTTCCTCTCTTATCTCTCCCTACACCCCTCCTCGGGAACTCCGCTCTTCTGCATTCACTCTGCGGCTCCTCACTACCTTTCCTCTCTTATCTCTCCCTACACCCCTCCTCGGGAACTCCGCTCTTCTGCATTCACTCTGCTGCCCCTCACTGCCTTTCCTCTCTTATCTCTCCCTACACACCTCCTCGGGAACTCCGCTCTTCTGCATTCACTCTGCTGCTCCTCACTGCCTTTCCTCTCTTATCTCTCCCTGCACCCCTCCTCAGGAACTCCGCTCCTCTGCATTCACTCTGCTGCTCCTCACTACCTTTCCTCTCTTATCTCTCCCTACACCCCTCCTCGGGAACTCCACTCTTCTGGCAGATCTCTTCTCCTCCCCTGCCAACTGCAGACTTTGATCTTTCTACCTTGCTGCTCCTTATGCCTGGAACAAACTACTTAGGTCAGGATGCCAGGCTCCATCTGTGGCCCTGTTCAAATCCAGGCAAAAACTCACTTCTTTGAAACTGCTCTTGGCTCCTGATCCCCTAGCCTCCTGTTCACCTCCCACGTATTTCCTCACCATTCCCCTAGATATATCCTAGTCCCCAGTTGAGTTGACTAAATTGTAAGCTCTTATGAACAAGGACTGTCTTTTATATGCCTCTGTACAGTGCTGCGTACGCTTGCAGCTCTATACAAATGATAAGTAGTAGCAGTAGTGCAGGGTTTAGTGCAGTTGGGCCTCAGTAGCTAAACTCCCATGCTACCTGGGTTGCACGTGACAGGGCAGTAAATGTGGGGGAAGGGGCTGTATGAAGGTGCTGCCTGCACATCACAGCTAATACAGGCATTAGTGATCCCCACTAAGCATGCTTAACATCCTCAGTCCATCCACAGATATGCTTAAAGCCGCCTCCATGGGCAGTGTTAAGTGGCCTGAATGTGCAGTGGGTTGGGCCCACACTAACTGCAGCAGGACAGATGCACAGATCCCCCTTTTAATGCAGCCCACACATGCACAAATTTACTCCTGCTCCAGGTAGTCTACACTTTTGCACTCTAACTCCACCCAACTGCACTTGCAGGAATGCTTACATGTGTGACTTTAGAAAAGCACTTTTCCATGTATAAATCAGGCTTGACATGGGGAAAGACCTTTCTAAAAAAGTGACCGGAACAGTTTCCTGCTTTAGTATGTATCACACAGTGGAGTCACTTTATTGATGGGCAGAAGAAACCGGCTAATGAGTTTTAACCTTTCTAAAGCTTAGTTGGGATCTATGCTAGTCAACTAAAGCTGGTTGAATGGGCCTAGGTCTGTAATATGCATTAATTTGGGCACATGAAGAGGCAGGGTTGTATGTGTTCCAGCTGCTTTGAGTCACACTTGGGCCTGGGCTTGAGAGAGCAGCTGCAGCAGGGCTTAAGGAAAGAATGCTGTTTGATTATCGCTTCGCTGTCTGAATGCGTCTGCTCTTGACTAATCTCAGAAACTGAGCAGGGTCGGGCCTGTCCAGGGGCGGCCCAAGGGGGGTGCGGGGCCATGTGCGGAGACTCGGTGCGGGGCCTCATTTGCATAAGTGGCCTTATTTGCATAAATATTTGCATAATGTTACCATACACTAACTTTTAGTAAACATGTCTCTTAATGAGTGTATGGATAAAGAAAGACTAAAAGATTTCTACATTACTATAATCCAGTGCCAACCGCCAGGCACATTAGGAACTACTACAAACGCTGCCCATTTAGAACCCATAGCAAACCCGCTGTATCCTGACAGCATTACCAGGACTCACAAAGCACCAGTCCCTACCTATCAAAAGGAAACACTGCAAATATTAAACCAGTACATTTCAGAGAATACTGGGGAAAGAGAACAAGTGGCAATGTCAAATAGGAATTACATAAACAGAATACCTCAGCTCAGTTACACATGCAGAACATAGACCATCACCAAACAAGGAATCGCAATTTAGAAACAGGAAGGCAATAATTAAACTGGGAACCCCAAAAGCCAAACTTGGAATGTACAACAACACTGTAGAAATAAAACTATAAATCAATTTCCTCTTGTACCAAACAAAGCGCAGACGTTAATGATGCACATTTCCCAGAACTTTCATATTCCAGTTAATAAATTCAAAATAAAGAGATATATTTCTACCTTTTGTGCATTTTTTTTCAGTTGCAATTGCTCCAGCCACTTTCTTCTGGTTTCTTCATGTTTTCTGCTAACTCTCCATCGTCTGCTGTCCATTTGTCCTTTCTTCTCTCTTCTAGTTTTCTTTCCATCCTCTCTCTCTACATCTGCTTTAACATACTAATCTTTATCCTTTTGCTCTTTCCTCATTCTTATTTCATCCACACAAATTTTACCCCTCCATCCTCAATCCCCACTTACTCTCCCAATACCCGGCCAATTGTAGATTTTTCATCCCTCCCACACAAAATATTTTTCCCCTCTCCATTTTACTCTCCCAGCCCCATCCCATTCTAATCCTCCCCCAACATCAGCTCCCTTCTAGTTCCAGTCTCACCCAGCATCCATTCCCTTCTAGTCCCTGCATCAGCCCATTTCCAGTCCTAGCCCCCCATCAACCCATTTCCAGTCCTAGCTCCCCCATCCATTTTCAGTCTGAGTCCCTTCATCAGCTCATTTCCAATCCTAGCCCCCCATCAGCCCATTTCTAGTCATTTCCTAGCCCCACCATCAGCCCATGTCAAATCCTAGCTCCCCTCCAGTCAGCCCAGTTCCAGTCCAAGCCCCCCCATGAGCCTACTTCCAGTTCTAGCCCCTCCATGAATCCATTTCAATTCAAGCCCCCACCACAGCCCATTTCCAATCTTAGCTCCCCCCAACAGCCCATTTCCAGTCCTATCCTAGCTGCTCCATCAGCCCATTTTCAGTTCTAGCTCCCTTCCCTCACAGCCCATTTCCATTCCAAGCTCCCTCCCCATCAGCTATTTGCAGTTCAAGCCTCCCCGTCCACTCAGTCCATTTCCAGTCATAGCAATCCCCCAACCCCTTACCGGTCCTCGCCCCCCATAAACCCATTTTCAGTTTAAGCCCCCCCTATAACCCATTACCAGTCCTAACCCCCCATCAGCCCACTTCCAGTCTTAACCCCATCAGCCCATTTCCAGTCAGCCCCCCATAGCCCATTGCCAGTCCTTACCCCCCCCCCATCAGCCCACAGCCCATTACTAGTCCTAACCACATCAGCCCACCTCAAGTCCTAACCCCTCCCCATCAGCCCTTTTCCTGTCCTAGCGCCCCCATAGCCCATTAGCAGTCCTAACCCCCCCCCCATAGCCCATTAGCAATCCTAACCCCCCTCACCCTATTTCCAGACAGCCCCCATCAGCCCACAGCCCATTACCAGTCTTAACCCCCCAGCCCATTTCCAGTCCTAACCCCCCCATCACCCCATTTCCAGTCAGCCTCCATCAAGCCCCGGCCCATTACCAGTCTTAACCCCCCAGCCCATTACCAGTCTTAACCCCCCCAGCCCATTTCCAGTCAGCCTCCATCAGCCCCAGCCCATTAGCAGTCTTAACCCCCCCCAGCCCATTTCCAGTCCTAACCCCTCCCCAGCCCATTTCCAGTCAGCCTCTATCAGCCCCAGCCCATTTCCATTCCTAAACCCCCCCAGCCCATTTCAAGTCAGCCTCCATCAGTCCCAGCCCATTTCCAGTCCTAACCCCCCCCTTGCACATTTCCAGTCCTAACCCCCCCCCTTGCACATTTCCAGTCCTAACCCCTCCCCCTTGCACATTTCCAGTCCTAACCCCCCCCTTGCACATTTCCAGTCCTAACCCCCCCCTTGCACATTTCCAGTCCTAACCCCCCATCACCCCATTTCCAGACAGCCTCCATCAGCCCCCCCCCCTTCCCTTCCCTTCCCTTCCCGCAAATTTAAAAACAAAAACCTGGCTCTAGCTGCTGCCGCGTCCGTCGCAGCAGCGGCAGAATGGCGTGTCCCGCGGGGCCCCCTCTCCACGTCGAGCCCTCTGCAAGGGCTTTCAGATTCGCGAAGGGAGAGTGCTCCCTCGCGTCTCTGTAAAGCCCGCAGGGGCTAATGGGAAATTTCCCATCAGCCCCTCGCGTCTAAAGGGGCTGATGGGAAATTTCCCATTAGCCCCTGCGGGCTTTACAGAGACGCGAGGGAGCACAACTCTCCCTTCGCGAATCTGAAAGCCCTTGCAGAGGGCTCGAAGAGGAGAAGGGGCCCCGCGGGACACGCCATTCTGCCGCTGCTGCGACGGACGCGGCAGCGGCAGCAGCTAGAGCCAGGTTTTTGTTTTTAAATGTAATAAAAAAAAAGCAGAATGTTCTTTGCGCGGGGCCCCCTGAAACGCGGGGCCCTGTGCAAAAAACATTCTTGCTCAATGGACGGGCCGGCCCTGGGCCTGTCTAATACTTGCATAGGTGGCCACCTTGGAATACCAGGTGCAAGGAAGAAAAGGAAACCCTTGGAGCTGGGCTGCCAGGAGCCAGCATTAACTTAACACACACATACCTTAAAATGTACGTTTCAGGGCTTGCTTTCCTTTCCATATGCAGGTTTAGAATATCTGCCACTTATACTTAAAAGCCCCCAGTAATGTTGCTCTTGTTTTGAGTATATTTTTGTAGCATTGCTGATTCCACTGTAGATGCTGCACAAAAACACTTTTCCTCTCCTTTATATGTCCTTTACCAAAGGCTCCGCATTTAGTGAGCCTTCTGTAAAATACAGTGCAAATTTTGTATATTCCAACTCTGATGTTCCATTCCAGACCTAAACAGCATATACAAAATTAGTTTTTATGTCTCTCCTCTGTTGTGTCTTTCTTGTGTGATTATCTAGTTCGTCTTTCTAACACTGCAGCAGGTGTGCATTAGCACAGAACCTCACTGCATTTTTATCACTCCTTGCTGGGATTCTTCCCCTTTAGGCACAGTGCTTGAAAATAACAGAGAATGTACTGAAGCTTCCAGCTGTGTGCTATCTGCGTCCTTCTTTTATTAAAAGCACAGAATTCCCATAATCTCAAGACACAGACAAGAATTAGCAAAATCACAGGAGTGATGTAGTAAGATTTATTCAATCAAAAATGTTTTCTTCTTACTAGAAACTTCGGAAGCGTTTTATAATGGCTTGTTTATCTTAAGTTTAGAAATACAGAAAAAAATTAACACAGATGCACATGGGAGCAGCTGAGAAATGTTTCTGCAACCTACTGAGTATAGATTGCAGACAGACAGTGAGAAGAGGTGGAGTAAAAGAGAAGAGGGCTGTTTAAATTACTAAAGCAGACAGGAAAGTCTGAGATGTTTTACTGTAACATGTCAGAATTCACCTTAACTCCAGAAATACTAGTCAGATATCTGAAGCTGGTTTGTCGCACAGTAAATCTCACCACTTTCCTTTTTACCATTGACCTGGAGCGTCATTATTGTTGTCTTGGTTTGAGTGAAAGCTCCTCAATGCCCCTGCTGCATAATGCTGCATTCTCTGGTCTATTGCAGGATTTTATTCTTTATCTTTATTTGGAGCTTAACATACTGCTCATAACATAAGTATCTGAGCGGTTTACAATAAAATGTTGAACTGCTGTGAAAGGGAAAAGAACGTCAATAAATTAGACAGGAAAGGAAAGGCAAAAGCTAAAAGGAAGAGCAGACGGTGACTGCGCTATGCTGAGGAGGGGAGAACAAGACTAGACATCAACGGAGGGGGGTGGGGGGGGAGGCCAAAAGCAGAACAAAAGAGGTGAGTTTTTTAGTCTGGCCTTCAAGGTCTTAAAAAAGGGTTCCAAGCGGAGGGCTGAAGGGAACGAGTTCCAGAGCCGGGGACCAAGGAAGTTGAAGGCTGATGAGCGAGTGGATTCTAGATGGGCCTGGGATGGGGATGGAAGAGTCATGCGATTAGCGTGAATGGATCTGAGGGATCAGTGGGAGGTGTGGAGATGGACCAAGTCGGCGAGATAGAGAGGAGTACCAGTGTGGATTGATTGATGAGTGAAGATGAGAAATTTATACTGAATCCTGAAAGGAATTAGGAGCCAGTGCAAACATATGAGAAGAGGGGTGATGTGATCTGAGCAGGAGGCATGGGTCAGGATATGGGCAGCTGTATTTTGGACATGTTGAAGTCTGCGGAGTTGGGTTTGGGGAAGGCCGGCCAAGGAAACATTGCAGTAGTCCAGACGTGACATAACAAGGGACAGGAGCAGTGTGGTCATGGAGGGGATGGAAAGAAAAGGGAAGACTGCACGAAGTTGTCTCAGAGTGAAGGAGCACTGGACTACAGATGAGATGTGATCTTTAAAGGTGAGAGATGAGTCAAGGATAACACCTAGATAACGTAAGGATGTGACAATGGGAATAGGGGAGGAGGAGAGCAGAGGGACAAGAGGGGGGGTGGGCTGCAGGAGGTGAACCAAACAGCTGAGGTTATTCTCCTTTCCTTCCAGAACCCAGTCCCTTGGTGCTCTCATCTCTTCCCATGGCTTTCAGTACCATCTTTATGCTGATGACTCCCAGGTTTACCTCTCTACACCTGAAATCTCTCTGGCAATCCAGACCCGGTTCTCTGTCTGCCTTTCTGATATTGCTGCTTGGATGTCTGACCGCTGCTTGAAATTGAACATGACCAAAACTGAGCTTCTTATTTTTCCCCCTAAAACCTCCTCTCCCTCCTTTCTCAGTCCCTGTGGATAACGCTCTACTCCTCCCTGTTTCCTCGGCTCGCAACCTTAGGATCGTCTTTGACTCCTCTCTCGCCTTCTCCACACACATCCATCTGATAGCTAAGACCGACCGTTTCTTTCTCAACAACATCAACAAAATCCACCCATTCCTTTCTGAACACGCTACTAAGACACTTATCAACTTCTTAGTCACCTCCTGTTTTGACTATTGTAACCTACTCCTTGCTGGTCTCTTGCTGAATCATCTCTCTCCCCTTCAATCTATTCAACACTCTACTGCACAGCAAATCTTCCGCCAGCCTCGTCATGCTCATATTACCCCTCTTCTCAAGTCTCTTCATTGGCTTCCTATCCATTTCTGCATCCAGTTCAAACTTCTCCTGCTGACCTATAAGTACATTCACTCTGCAGCTCCTCACTAACTTTCCTCTCTTAACTCTCCCAACATCCCTCCTCGGGAACTCCGCTCTTCTGACACACTGCTTCTATCTGTGCCCTTCTCTTCTATTGCTAACTCCAGACTTCACTCCTTTCACCTTGCTGCTCCTCATGCCTGGAACAAACTACCTGAGTCTGTACGTCAGGGGCTTTCTCTGACCCTTTTCAAATCCAGGCTAAAAACTCACCTCTTCGCTGCCGCTTTCGGATCTTAATTCACCTGATTTCCTTTGTGTTTCCTTACCATTTTCCCTAGATGTATCCCATGTCTACACCTACTGTGTTGTCTGTCTTGACCTGATTGTACGTTTTGATGAGCAGGGACTATTCTCTTACATGTCTGTGCAGCGCTGTGTACATCTTGTAGTGCTATACAAATGCTCAGTAGTAGTAGTAGTAATCCTTGGAATCATAAGGAAAGGAATAGAGAATAAAACCAACAATATTATAATGCCTCTGTATCATTCCATGGTGCGACCGCACCTTGAATACTGTGAGCAATTCTGGTCACCGTATCTTAAAAAGGATATAGCAGAATTAGAAAAGGTACAGACAGGAGGCACCAAAATGGTAAAGGGGATGGAAGGATACCCCATGAAGAGAGGCTTAAAATGTTAGGGCTCTTTAACTTGGAAAAGAGAGAGCTGACGGGGGATATGATAGAGATCTATAAATAAATGAATGGAGGGGAATGGGTAAACATAGATCAATTGTTTTCGCCAACAAAAAGTAGAAAGACTAGGGGAACACAATGAAGCTACTATGTAACCCATTTAAGAGTAATAAGAGAAAATATTTTTCCACTCTACACGTAATCAAACTCTGGAATTCGTTACCGGATGTAGTAAAAACTATGAGTGTAGCTAGGTTTAAAAAAAAGGTTTGGAAAGTTCCTGGAGGAAAGGTCCATAAACCATTATTAAAGAGGATCCGGGAAATCCACTTCTTACCCCAGGACAAGCAATATGGAACCTATGTACCTTTTTGGGAACCTGCCAGGTACGTTTGACCTGGATTGGTCGCTGTTGGAAACAGGATATTGGGCTTGGTGGATCTTGGTATGATCCAGTAGAGCATTTCTTATGCTCTTATAGGATTCTGGAGCACATTCTATCATCTGCTACTCCAGTTTGCATTCACTTATTTCAATTTACACTTTACCCTTAGCCAACAATTAGTTACAAAACATCTAATGTAAAATAAAGATGCACTTTTGGCAAACCTGTAAGTGTCTGCAGGCAGGTGTCACTTCAGATGTGGGCAATGCCAGTTGTACATGTGCATTCTTGCCAAAAAATTCCCCTATAATTTTACTTTGCCAAACATTTTTATATAGACGTGGTGGGGCACAAACCTCTCAACTGTGGCCTTTCTAAAACTGCACGTTACATGTGGATGAGGCTTGTATGAGTTTCTGCTGCCACATTCGCACTGAAAATGTGAAAAGGGCTTCTAAAATAAGCCCCATAGTGACTCATCTATTAGCAGCCAGACAATTGGTTGTTGGAGATCCCATAGTTCCTTTAACTCATGGAATGTTAGCCAAAGTTATTTGAAATACATTTCCAAATATTTTCTAAACCTTGATGTTCTAGTCTTAGAATAAAGATTCTTCCATTCCTGAATTTCCACAAGGTGGATAAAGGGAGAAATGTGTGAAATGGAGGTTGAAAAACTGAGTCACAAAGAGACATTATTACCTTGTAAGAATGTAGATGACTAGAGACTGTAAATGTTTAAATGATTATTCACCAGCTTAGTTTTGGAATCAGTGTGTTATACAGTATGTATTCTATTTTGTAAATATTTTAGTAAGTAATTTAAAAGTAGCAGATCACATCATATCACCATTAATATGACACATTAAGTGCTTACAAGAGATGACGAATTGGCTGAGCAATAATAACCTAAACATCAACTACAAAAAGATGGAAGCCCTCATTGTCACACGTGACACCCCTCCCCCCACACTCAAAATACACGCAACATTTATCCCGGTAAAAGATGAAGTGAGATATCTTAGAATCACCCTGGACCGCAACCTGTACCTACAAACAACAGAACCACCAGGAAAGCGTACCATAAAATGGCAATCATCAGAAGGCTCAAACCCCTTCTCAACCAAGACCACTTTCGCTCAATCACCCAAGTCCCCAAGCCATGGTTACCCCCATCCTAGACTACTGCAACTCGCTGTACCATGGCCTGCCAAAACAAGCTATACGGCTCCTGCAGTTAGCCCAAAATACTGTGGCGTGAATTACCACTGAAGCAGCGAAACAAGACCATATAACACCCCTCTTGAATATGCTTCACTGGCTTACAATCTGCTCCCGCATCAAATTCAAGACCACCCTCAACATATTCAAGATCAAACACAAGCTATCTGCCGATGTACTTCAAGACCTGATCCAGAAGAACCCAACGACCAGACTATTACGACGCAACAAGATTGATACCATCTCCACATCCAGCACATTCGTGAAGGCTAAACAATCTACCACAGGGAGAGCCTTGTAACTTGCAGGACCAGCAATATGGAACTCACTTCCTGACACCTTAAGGGCTACCACTGACACAAAAGACTTTCGGAAGAAGCTAAAAACCTTCCTTTACATAGACTACTTTGGAGACATTACATAACAGCCTGATGGTAGATGCAGCCCGTCCACAACAGTCACACCACAGTAGCACCATACCCTTCGAACTGCTAGTAGATTCTGCCCGTTAGTCAGGCTGTAAATAGGTTTTGTTGTAAAAAGGCCTCACTGTAAATAAGTTAAGTTCAACCAATCTTGCATGCCTACCCTCCCTCCATTATTATGTAATATGTTTGAATTATCCTGTAAACCGCTTTGAATGAAGGAGAAGGTGGTATAGAAAACCTGTTAAATAAATAAATAAAAATAATTTAAGGTTCCCATTTCTTTTCCAGTGGAGAGTTTGGAAGAGCTGAATTTTATCATTTTTCTATTCAAAATAAGAGTTAAAATAGTTTTAAAAGTGTGATATCCTTTTGTTTCATCCAGCAAGGAATTAATTGCAAGGGATATAGGGGTCTAGTTACTAAAGGGTTTATTAATTCACCATTAACACATTTTAGCACAGGCTACATGTTAATGAGGCCTAGATACTAATAATTCGAATTAACTAGACCCCACAGTATCTTAAGCAATTCAACCAGTTTCTTCCAGGCACAACAGGGTAAAGAGAAAGGCACATCCATCTATTTTCTGATTAGCAGTAGGCATTGTGTGTAAAGGTTATAAATCTGAGTGTGCTTTAGCAATGCCTCGATATTTAAAAGAATCATAGTCCATATCAGAATTCCAACTAGTCTGGAGAGATGCATCAATAGGAAAAAGAATGGATTTAGAAAAATGAACCTTTAAACATGACAAAGCTGAAACATTGTCAAAGATGTTTTGAATTTCAGGAATAGCTTTTGTTGGATTGCTAACCAAAAGTAACGTTATATGCAAATAAGGGATGCTTAACTTCACCACACAGTAGGGTCATGCTATTAAAAGCAGTTAATATATAAAATTCAGTAGTTGGCGGTTCGAAAAATAAAATAAAATTTAATGGATGGTTGTTTATTCTGGGCCCTAAGGAATTTATAAAGGACTATTTATAGCCTATGGTCTCCTTCCGCTCCTTTGCTTTTTGTAATCATAAGATTTTTCTAGAAAAAGGCCTCCAATTTCAAATGTGGACAAAAGCCAGAACTGGTCATCTCAGTTTACCCTACCGCATGTCATCTCGATGTCTAAAATCAGTAACCTTTCCTTTCCTGAGTCTTAGTTCTATGTTCTACAGCCATTAGGAGATGGAGGAATGGCTTTTAGCAAAATCTGTTTGGTCAACATGGATTATATCTGTAGTAATGAGATACAATTTTTCAGTTAGAAGACGAACAGGTATTGGATGATTGGATTCTCTTAATTCAATATCCTTATCTATTTTGGAAATATCTGAGATCAAGGCTTGGATGTTCTCAGAGTCAAAGACCCCTGTAAGGGAAATTTCCATATACGAGAGTTTCAAAGAGCCAATGAATAGATGGTCAGTATTTTATACAATTTATCTCTTCCATCCAACCCAGATGCCTTTGTAGGTTTCAGCTTAGAGATTTGATGCTGGACTTCTGATCACAGAGGGCCCGATTTTTGAAGGCATTTACACGGATAACTAAATGCCTTAAAAGGGAATTTTCAAAGGCACCTACACGGGTAGTGCCTTCGAAAATTCCCTGGTTTGTCCCTTAAGTACCCTGATGCTATGCAGTTAGCATCGATTCGGGGCGTGTCAGGGCATTCCGGGGAGGTGCAGAGGCAGGCCATGGTGCTACCCATATAGCACCAATTTTCGACAAGACACGGTTAGTGCTCCGCACCTTAAAGATAACCTTTGCCTATCTGTAAGGGGAAACCCTCACCTATTTGTAAGACGCTGGGGCTAACTGTGTAGAATCGAAAATCGGTGATACCCGGGTAGCTCCTGTGGCCTCCTAGCTGTGCGGCAATACCCGAATTTTCAATGGTGGTGTCGCATATGACCCTGTCATGGAAAATCTGGGTTAGGAGGGAGGGGGGCAGGCTATGCACTGATCGGTGCATAGCACCACCCAGATCAAAATCGGGCCCAGAGAGGTTTATCAAGGTCACTAGATTGTTGTGTGATTAAGGAGAGAGGCTGGAGAAAGTGAAAAATGCTCCTATGAGAAACAGTGCAAGATTCCAAGTGACACAATTGTACAAAGCATTAGATATGTCATGAACTTTAGACTATCTGTGTCCTGTATTATTTTTCATGGTAATCATATGACTGTGTTTACTGTAGCCTTTAACAAACATGCTAATACTTTTCTAGTTTTATTTCCAAACTGGTGAACATCATATTTGAAAAATAAAATGTTTATTTTGGCTTTTCGAATCAATAAAATATGTTTTGCTTGCAGAAGTCTAACTTTACCTTTATCATTTGTATTAATTATATGAGCCAGTGCAGATCACTATTGGCATGAGCCTTCCCAGATTTGTTTTTCTAGCAATAGAACCAATAATTTGACCCATAAGAACAGCTGTCATTGTAAGAGTTTCTTCAGGCAGTATGTAAAACAATCTTTCAACGCAGAATTATAATACAAATCTGCACTCGCTCTCCACAGAAAATATTCCATTCTTTCACCAATTTGATGGAGACAGAGTAGTCAGAGAGCACATTTACTTCAACCAAGGATTTGATAAACAAAGAGGACAATTCTGAAAACGTGCACGTCCAGGCAGTGGTCACGTCCAAATGGAAACATGCAGGAATAGAGCCGGATTCCACATCACGCAGGGATAGACGAAACCACAGGCACAGAATAGACCATATAAATGCATAAGGCACGGCCCGCACAAAGCACTATGCTGTACGAAGACGGGTATACGCCAACAATGGCTTGGGATGTCCCCATGCTCACCGTATTCTGAAAAGTTGTTAATTATTAGGGAGTATCGGGAACATCGAGAACATCATGGCAGATAAGAACTTTGGTTTTTCATCAGAGGACTAACAGAATTATGCACAGACAAGCACGGAGTTCTCTGGTTATAAGTTGAGAAGCTATAAAGAGTTAAAGACAGACATCTCATTATACATTGTTTCCAGAGACTGTGATTGTAGTGGTTGAAACTGAGAAGTTACCATCATACACGGAGAGATAAAATTATATTTTATATATTTTGGAAGAAGGTTTTAAAGTTTGTAGGAATATATTTATGAGAAATAAGAAAAAATCTTCAAAAAAAGTAAAAAATGGTTATATAAAAGAGAAAAAAAGTACCTATAGATTTATATAAAATCATTTTATTAAATTATGGTTAGAGTAATCTTTATGCAATGAAAATTAGGGTCATTGATGTGAAAAAAGGCTAGTTCAATCCAGCAAGTCTGGCTGATTAAAAGCCTTAATACAAGCTGAGACCCAGTTGCATTTAGAGATCTCTGGCCGTTGAATGCATTAGGATACTAGATAGAACTCAAGGTTAGTAGATTGAGCTGTAAATTATTATTTTCTTTAGATTATAAACTTTCCCCTATGGCTAATAAAGGACCAGTGGAATGACAGCGGTCAGCAGTGCAAGCACCGCACTGACATGCCCAGAGACACCAACATCACTCCCTACAACCAAGCATATTTGTGTAGAGCAATGCTGGTGCACTTTGGCATGGCGTACTATGTGCCGCTCTGCTCCATCCCCTTCTGCTGAGGTTCCCCTGCTAGTTACAGGGAAGTGTATAGACAAGTAAGTGAATGTGGACCTGTCCTGCTCACTCCTGCCTGTTCTCACTTGCACCTGCCATGCATACTTGTCCCCACCCGGATATGTGGATGAGAAATCTCGATCCCCTGTGCAGCCCTCGAACCACACCGAATAACATAGATGACAGAATGGAAACCATGGATATTAGCACTTACAACCCATCATTATACCTGATCACTACATTTCAAGATGCATACAGACATACATGATACTTACACAAGTGGACCTCAAACAGTCACAGATCTGCTTTAGGCCAAAACAACCCATCAAGTATATCAGCCTCAAGGGTCAAACATCATATGCACCTTGCAAATCATAGGTGCACATATGTAACCAACTGCAAGAGTGACGATATGTGCCATAGGGCCACTGGTGTAGACTTTCCCCATTATTGTGTACCAATAGGTTTACATCTGACCCTCTCAGCATCCGGGGATTGTACACATTGCATAGGGCATATTGTAAAAGTCCGTTGTGTGGAGTGCAACACTCCAGTTGAAAGGGTGCAGCACATGGCATAAGAACATAAGAATATAAGATATGCTATACTGGGTCAGACCGAGGTCCATCAAGCCCAGTATCCTGTTTCCAACAGTGGCCAAACTAGGTCATAATTACCTAGAAGTCTCTCCAAAAGACACAGGTTCCTCAATACTTGTATTGGGTCAAGCAGTGATATCCTGGTCCCTTTTAATAATGGTTTATGGACCTTTCCTTCAAGAACTTGTCCAAACCTTTTTTAAACCCAGGTACACTAACAGCTTTTACTACATCCTCCAGTAACAAATTCCAGAGTTTGATTACACGTTGAGTGAAAAAACATTTTCTCTTATTAGTCTTAATAGGTTACCCTGTAGCTTCATTGCATGTCTCCTAGTCTTTTAATATTCTGATGACGTAAACTATCCACATTTACATGTTCCACTCCATTCATTAATTTATAGACCTCTATCATATCTCCTCTCAGCCATCTCTTTTCCAGGTTGAAGAGCCCTAACCTTTTTAGCCTCTCTTCATAGCAGTATCCTTCCATCCCCTTTACCATTTTGGTGGCACTTCTCTCTACTTTTTCTAATAACGCTATATCCTTTTTAAGACCAGAATTGCACAGAATAATCAAGGTGTGGTCGCACCATGGAATGATATGGAAGCATTATAATATCTTTTGTTTTATTTTCCATTCCATTCCTTATGATACCTAGCATTCTATTTGCTCTCTTGGCTGCCGCTGCACTCTGGGCCGAGGGTTTTAACATGTTATCCACAATGACGCCTAAATCTTTTTCCTGGGTGGTGGTTCCTAATGTGGAACCTTGCATCGTGTAACCATAGTTTGGGTTGTTCTTCCCAAGGTGCATAACTTTGCACTTGTCCACATTAAATTTCATCTGCCATTTTGATACCCAGTCTTCCAATTTATCAAGATCCTCTTGCAATTTTCCACAATCCTCTTGGGTTTTAACAACTTTAAATAGTTGTGTGTCATCTGCAAATTTGATAACCTCACTCGTTATTCCTCTTTCCAGGTCATTTATGAATATGTCAAAAAGCAGCGGACCCAGCACAGATCCCTGGGGTACACCACTATTCACCTTTCTCCATTGGGAAAATTGGCCATTTAGCCCAACCCTCTGCTTTCTATCTTTTAACCAGTTCCTGATCCACAGTAGTACACTGCCTCCTATCCCATGACTCTTTAGTTTTGCCAAAAGTCTCTGATGAGGGACCTTGTCAAAGGCTTTCTGAAAGTCTAGATACACAATATCAACTGACTCACCTTTGTCCACCTGTTTATTCACACTTTCAAAAAAGCATAACAGATTAGTAAGACAAGATCTTCCTTGTCTAAAGCCATGTTGGCTGTCTCACATTAGGCCATGACTATCTACATGCTGAGTAATTTTATTCTTTATGATGGTTTCTACCATTTTTCCCGGTACTGACGTGAGGCTCACCGGTCTGTAGTTTCCCGGATCACCCCTGGAACCCTTTTTAAAAATTGGTGTTACATTGGCGATCCTCCAATCTTCGGGTATTAGAGATGATTTTAATGATAGTTCACAGATTACTAATAGCAGGTCTGCAATCTCATATTTCAGTTCTTTCACCACCCTTGGATGTATACCATCCGGCCCAGATGATTTGCTACTCTTCAGTTTATCTAATAGTTGTAATACATCTTCCCGATGTATCGATAATTTCCTTCAATTCTTCCGCACCTTTAAATACCACTTCAGTCATGGGTAACATCCCTACATCTTCCTCAGTAAAGACCGAAGCAAAGAATTCATTCAGTATCTCCGCTATCGCCTTGTCACCTCTTAGTGCCCCTTTAACTCCTCTATCATCTAATGGACCAACTGACTCTCTCACAAGTTTTTTGCTACGAATGTACTTGAAAAAATCTTTATTTCACGTTTTTGCTTCTGCAGCAAGCTTCTTCTCAAATTCTCCCTTTGCCTGCTTTATCAATGCCTTGCACTTGACCTGCCAGTACTTGTGCTGTTTCCAGGTTTCGTCGTTTGGCTCTTTTTTCCAGATCCCTGTGGTACTCCACTATTCACTTTTTTCCATTGGGAAAATTGGACATTTAGCCCGAATCTCTGCTTTCTATCCTTTAACCAGTTCCTGATCCACAATAGTACTCGGCCTTCTATCCCATGACTTTTTAGTTTTTGCCAAAAGTCTCTGATGAGGGACCTTGTCAAAGGCTTTCTGAAAGTCCAGATACACTATATCAACTGACTCACCTTTGTCTACCTGCTTATTCACACCTTCAAAAAACAAATCAGATTAGTGAGACAAGATCTTCCTTGTCTAAAGCCATGTTGGCTATCTCCCATTAAGCCATGACTATCTACATGTTGAGCAATTTTGTTCTTTATGATAGTTTCTACCATTTTTACAGTACTGACATCAGGCTCACTGGTCTGTAGTTTCCTGGATCACCCCTGTAACCCTTTTTAAAAATTGGCGTTACATTGGCCATCCTCCAATCTTCAGGTATTACAGATAATTTTAATGATAGTTCACAGAATACTAATACTAATCTCGTATTTCAGTTCTTTCAACACCCTTGGATGTATACCATCCAGTCCAGGTGATTTGCTACTCTTCAGTTTATCAAATAGTTGTAATATATCTTCCCCGTACATCGATATTTCTTTCAGTTCTTCCACAGCATCTTCTTTAAATACCAATTCAATCATGGGTAACATCCGTACATCTTCCTCAGTAAAGACAGAAGCAAAGAATTCATTCAGTCTCTCCACTAAGGCCTTGTCCCCTCTTAGGGGTATGTTTACTAAACGGCGCTAATGTGCGCTACTGTGCGCTACTGTGCGCTGCGCACTTGAGCGTGCGCTAAGGTACCTTAGCGCATGCTAATGTCGCGTTACAGGGCACTTTTGTGCATGCTCAGGTGCACGGCGCACTATTGTGCACGCTCATGTGCGCGGCACGCTAATGTACGATGAAGGCGGGGAAGGGCTCCCGTAGGGCGGAGGAAGGCTCCCCAGGGGTGGAGAGAAGGGGTCAATGGGTGGAGAGTGGGAGGGGAGAGGCTCCCTGCACATTTGCGAGGTTGAAATCCGAGGCAAAAAATACTGCAAGTGAAAACCTCGCGTTAGAGCCGATTTAAAGGGAAGAGAAACCATTTCTGTCAGCAATGTACAGCAAAACCAGGGAAACCTACAAAAAGTGATAAGTGTGATACATGTGCACGGTACAAAAGTACAAATAAACATTGAAAAGGACCCCAACAAAATTTTAAAAAAATTATAATCAAGCTGGGCAATAGTGATAGTAATGGGAAACATCAAAAAACACTCCCAAGAAAGCCCCAAAAAATAAATATGAATTTTGGAAGGGTCTACGCTCCGTCCCCATACAAGGTGAATGATCCCACAGTGAGATAGCACTAATCAGGGTTTTCCTCTCCATTGGACAGGTTTCCTATGGCATTCACATGTTCCACAAAAGCAGGGCGGGCGTGTCGGAATGGGCAACTGGACAGATGCTGGGAAAGGGGATACAGAGGGCTGCAGGCGGCACATGCTGTGGTGCAGCTGGGGCACAGTGCGGACTAGGCAGATGCCTAGGTGGCACTTAGGAATGCTGAAACTGAACAGCAGCCAGACAGCAACTGATGAGGGCCCAACATGGGCACGAGAGTGTTTATCACAGTGTCACAGGGGATAGTACCCAGCAGGTACCCCCAAGGGCACAGAACATTGGCAGGCGGTGTTGGGGGAAAGCGTGGACGCCTATGCAGGCACCCCTACCCCAGAACATGCACCATAGGCAGCCATCTACCTGCACACTGGATGGCTTGAGACTGCACACCACCAGCAGAAGGGCATCTCAGCATGATGGCAGAGGGGTACTGGTGGTGGAGTGGGGCAGTGGCACCTGCCCAGAGCAGACCATGGCCTAGCCCTGTGTAGGTGGGTGCCATGCACTGCAACAGACAGGCTGTGTCTGACCAACAACCATGGTATCTCCAGGGACTGCACGGTCACTGTGAGCACAGTGTGGTGCAATGAACACAGCCAGTGTGTTCAGGAGCAGACGGTCACAAGTTCAAGTTCCAGCTGGGGCTACTGCCAATCAAATCCCCATATTTTACCCACTACTAAACCGTGAAAGTAAGGACATAAGAACATAAGATATGCCATACTGGGTCAGACCAAGGTCCATCAAGACCAGTATTCTGTTTCCAACAGTGGCCAATCTAGGTCATATGTAGCTAGCAGTTTCCCCAAGAGACACAAGTTCCACAATGCTTGTACTGGGTCAAGCATTGATATCTTCGGTCACTTCTTAATAATGGTTTATGGACCTTTCTTCCAGGAACATGTCCAAACATTTTTAAACCCAGCTACACTAACAGCCTTTACTACATCCTCCGGTAACAAATTCCAGAGTTTGATTACACGTTGAGTGAAAAAATATTTTCTTTTATTAGTCTTAAATAGTTTACCCTGTAGCTTCATTGCATGTCCCCTAGTCTTTCTATATTCTGATCTGTGCTGGGTCCGCTGCTTTTTGACATATTCATAAATGACCTGGAAAGTGGAATAACGAGTGAGGTTATCAAATTTGCAGATGCACAAAACTATTTAAAGTTGTTAAAACCCAAGAGGATTGTGAAAAATTGCAAGAGGATCTTGATAAATTGGAAGACTGGGCATCAAAATGGCAGATGAAATTTAATGTGGACAAGTGCAAGGTTATGCACCTAGGGAAGAACAACCCAAACTATGGTTACACGATGCAAGGTTCCACATTAGGAACCACCACCCAGAAAAAAGATTTAGGCGTCATTGTGGATACCATGTTAAAACCCTCGGCCCAGTGTGCAGCGGCGGCCAAGAGAGCAAATAGAATGCTAGGTATGATAAGGAAAGGAATGGAAAATAAAACAAAAGATATTATAATGCCTCTATATCGTTCCATGATGAGACCGCACCTTGAATATTTTGTGCAATTCTGGTCGCCGTACCTTAAAAAGGATATAGCGATTTTAGAAAAGGTTCAGAGAAGAGCCACCAAAATGGTAAAGTGGATGGAAGGATACTCCTATGAAGAAAGGCTAAAAAGGTTAGGGCTCTTTAACCTGGAAAAGAGACGGCTGAGGGGAGATATGATAGAAGTCTATAAATTAATGAACGGAGTGGAACGGGTAAACGTAGATCGATTGTTTACCTTATCAGAATATAGAAAGACTAGGGGACATGCAATGAAGCTACAGGATAAACTATTTAAGACTAATAAAAGAAAATATTTTTTCACTCAACGTGTAATCAAACTCTGGAATTTGTTACCGGAGGATGTAGTAAAGGCTGTTAGTGTAGCTGTGTTTAAAAAAGGTTTGGACAAGTTCCTGAAGGAAAGGTCCATAAACCATTATTAAGAAGTGACCGAAGATATCAATGCTTGACCCAGTACAAGCATTGTGAAACTTGTGTCTCTTGGGGAAACTGCTAGGTACATATGACCTAGATTGGCCACTGTTGGAAACAGAATACTGGGCTTGATGGACCTTGGTCTCACCCAGTATGGCATATCTTATGTAACGTAAACAATTGATCTACGTTTACCCATTCCACTCCGTTCATTAATTTATAGACTTCTATCATATCTCCCCTCAGCCGTCTCTTTTCCAGGTTAAAGAGCCCTAAGCTTTTTAGCCTTTCTTCATAGGAGTATCCTTCCATCCCCTTCTTCATAGGAGTATCCTTCCATCCCCTTTATTGCAGAGAACCTTTATTGCAGAGAACATACGCATGGTTCAAACGCCTATATTTTACCCCACCGAGCACAGACACCAGAAACATGCGCATTACCTGGAGCAGAGTCCCCCAAATTCAGTCCTGGAGGCCCACAAATCAGTCAGGTTTTATGCTGTCTCCACTATAAGGCCATGTCAGCATGGTGGCGGAGGGGTACTGTTGGTGGAGGGGGCAGTGGCAGCTGCCCAGAGCAGACCATGGCCTAGCCCTGTGTAGGTGGGTGCCATGCACTGCAACAGACAGGCCCTGCCGGACAAACAGTCATGGTATCACCAGGGAATGCACTGTCTCTGTGGCAACACGGTGGTGCAGTGCACACAACCAGTGTGTATGGAGGCAGAAGGTCACAGGTTCAAGTCCCAGCTATGGTGCCTGCCAACCCAGTCCCCATATTTTACCCACTACTACAACGTAAGGTATGTGAGTGTGACATTTTGTGCGCTTATAGCACCCCCATAGTGCTATAAGCGCACAAAATGTCACACTCACATACCTTAATCATAATGATAATATGCTGCTTCACCACAATCTTATCTTTAATTACATTCACATACGGCCTAAATAGCAAATGTAACAAACCAATCCCAATAATACAAAGTCTCAACCGACCTCACCTACCCACTGGTCATGTATACACTAATTTCAACACATATGTAAATCATCACCGACTTATACATATAAAACCTACCATAATACACCAAGCAAATACCCAACCAAACAAAAGAGACCCTGTCTCATTATCCTGCATCCTAATAAATGCTAGATCCATGAAAAATAAACTCCCTATCTTTACTGATTTGCTAAATGACACTAGTCCAGATATACTATGTGTTACAGAAACATGGCTAACTGACGCAGATGTAGTTTACCTAAACCAATTAAATAAGAATGACTATGACATACGCATAGAAACAATAAAAAAGGAGGAGGAGTACTCATAATCACTAAAAAAGCCCTAAACGCAAAACCACAACCCTCTGAGCACCAACAATATGGACACCCTCATCATAAAGATTGACTACTTCAAAATCTGTTTGATATACAGCCCACCTGATCATAAAACAGAAGACATGGATGCCCTAATAGAACTCCTTAGCTCATCCACTGACCAAAGCCCAATAATAATGCTAGGTGACTTTAATCTCCCATCTCTACCCCCTGCACACTCAACACTCTTCCTTGAATCTATATCTGACATAGGCTTCCACCAAATCATTAAGCAAAAACTCATAGTAAAGGAGGAACCCTCGACCTCATCTTCCTCCCTGAAATATTTCACAAACTCTTTAATCAAGATTCTCTTCAGTGCACACCCATCCCATGGTCTGACCACCACCTGATTAAGTTTAATCTTATATACACTGATACAAATAACAAAATAAGCCCACAAAAATCCCCACCCCCCAGATTTAAAAATTTTAATCCGGAAGACTTCCTAGATCTAACAATCCCCCACCTCTCTACATCACCCTCCAACCTAGACCAGGCCATTGCAACATGGCATAAAACAATCTCTAATGCGGCAGCATATAAACAATCAAATAAGAAGAGCTACCGACCCAGAAATGGTGATGCCCCATGGTTTAACAACACCTTAAAAGAAATGAAAAGAGCACTCAGGAAAACTGAACTAAAATGGCGCAAATCTAAATCTACTGCATGCTACGAAGTATATCATACCCACCTTAAAAATTACAAAGAGGCTACAGACAGCGCAAAGAGAAACTTCCATTCAGCCATCCTTAACAAATCTATTAACAGACCAAGAGAACTATTCTCCATTGTCCAAAACTTAACTAAGAACACTTATAACTCTAGTCACGAAATTAGCGATATATCCGCTCAAACTTTAGCAAACCACTATATAAATAAATCAAAAATACATACATTCACACCAAATACACAAAACATTCCCCACCAACTTTTAACAGATACATGGAATGATTTCTACCTCATAACTAATACAACACTCAAGAATATTATGTCAAACCTAAATACCACAACTTCCAACCTTGATCCATGCCCTATAACCTGGATAAAGCATACCCTTCCTACATTATCCACATTCATTCTCCCTCTAATAAACCTATCACTAAATCAAGGATACCTCCCACCTATGCTAAAGCATGCACAAATTCGCCCAATACTAAAAAACAACTCCATGGACAAAACTTCACCAAACTCCTACAGGCCTATATCAAGTATACCTTTCATGGCTAAACTCATTGAAAAAGTAGTTCAAATACAAACACAGGAACACATTGACACCTCAGCCCCCCTCGATGACCAGCAATATGGCTTTCGCCCCGGTCATGGAGTAGATACACTATTAACTGTACTCCTTGACACTTTTGTAAGAGGAATAGACAATCCTAGAAAAGCTTTCTTACTCCTTTTCCTTGACATATCCGCAGCGTTTGACAGTGTACACCATACTGTAATGCTCAACAGGCTCAGACAAATAGGTGCAAACTCTACAGTACATAAATGGTTCACTTCATACCTATCTAACAGAACTCAAACCGTCCGGATCTGCACCCAAACCTCTAACACATACAAACAGGAAATTGGCCTCCCTCAAGGATCTGCCCTCTCTGCTCTCCTCTTTAATATCTATATACAACCAATCTGCAACATCTTTAAAAAATTCAAAATCCACTATCACATATACGCAGACGATATCATGATGTACATTCCATTCACAATCCCTACACTCCCCCTACAATTATTAACGGATTGTTTCAATGAATTAACAATTTATTTATTTTATTTATTTATTTTATTACAGTTTCTTATATACCGCGCTATTTAGAATCAGCGCGGTTTACATCATAACAAAACGACCATAACGACAAACTGTCAGGTTTTACATTGAACAGGAGTACAAACTTGGATAACTGGGTTAACTATATACATAAACTATCTACACTGCAGTGTGAGGGACTAGAAGAACACAAGGGACTAGAAGAACACAACCTCCACATTAACCACTCCAAAACAGACATATTAATAGTAACAAAAAATCAATCATACACTCCCCCTACTCACATCACACTTCAGACACACGACATCAACATAAAAAATGAAATAAAATACCTAGGGGTGATCTTAGACACTCACCTCAGTATGAGCACTCACATAAGGAACATTACAAATGTACATCACAACGAGCAATTTCTTTGGCTGCCCCTTTGATTTGGAACTCTCTCCCCCCTGATTTACGTGCAATTGATGTTTTAAGTGACTTTCGTAAGCAATTAAAAACTTTACTTTTTATTGAGCACTATGGATCAACAAATGACTAAGATATCATCTATTGTATATATTTTATAAATAATCCACTATTTTGTTAACCCTTGTTATTTTTCCTACATTACCATATGTTGTCATGTCTATACTGTTTGTTTCCCTTGTTTATACCTTGTATTTCTTGTGACCGCTTTGATTGAAGGAAAAGGCGGTATAAAAAACTTGTTAAATAAATAAATAAATAAATTACAAAAAAAATATATTTCAAGCTTAAAGTCCTAAAACAATTACGTCCACTTGTCCACCTGCAGGACTTCTTGAGCATAATACATGCCATTATCACACCCCACTTCGACTTCGCCAACCTTATTCTACTAGGCACAACTAATCAAAATATCAACAAGCTCCAACTTGCCCAAAATGCAGCAGCTAGAACCATATTGAAGGTACACCCATTTGAGCACATCTCACCCTATCTAGCTAAACTACACTGGCTCCCGATTCAATGTAGAATAAACTATAAACTACTAATCACCACCTTCAAAGCTATCAATAATACTGCCCCGGCCACGCTAAACAAACTCCTTACTAAGGACACACCCCAAACTGTTCAAAGAAAATGCAATATTAATAAAATAAGAATACCAAAAGAGTTCACAAAGGCCAAAAAAACAACAAATAAAAAAGCATTTTCACATGTAGCCCCCATACTCTGGAACTCACTACCTGAAGAAATAAGAACCTCAACTGACCTTATGCAACTACGTAAAACATTAAAAACTTATCTGTTTCGCTCCCACTATGGCTCACTTGCGAACTCCCAACCTCAAGACGAAAAGGGATAATATACAACACTTCAGCATACTTCCATAATTGATACATGAAAATATGACCACTCCACACAGATTTGATGTTTACAAATAGCTATCTTACGGTTTACCTCAAAATCCTTTGATTTGTATATAGTTCTCCAAGTTTAATTGTTAAAATTAAAGTTTTAAATTGTTAAAGTTAAGATGTAAATATGCCACGTGATGTTCTATGTAAAAACAGATATGTTACTCTGTTTCTTTATATGTTCTATGTAAACCGCACCTGATCCTTGGAAGGCAGCGGTATATAAGCGACTGTTAAATAAGATAAATAAATAATAATAAGCGTGCTAATACAGACAGAACCTTTATTGCAGATGACGTAAACATGCCCAAAACACCTACATTTTACCCTACAGAGCAAAGACACCATAAACAGGCGCATTACCTAGAGCAGAGTCTCGCAAATGCAGGTTTGGAGGGCCAAACACCATTCAGGTTCCATGCTGCCTCTAATAAAGATGCCTGTGCTGCATATCTATGCGCCACCCCCATGGTATGCAGATGTATCTCATGCATATTCATGAGGGACAGCATGAAAACCCAAACAGTGTTTGGCACACCAGGACTGGAGTTGGGAACCTCTGCCGTAAAGCAGCAGCAAACAGGGGCAGACACCCACACAACCACACCCACAGGCTCCATTAGCCAATGCCTCCTGGAGAGGCAGGACATTGGACCCTGCGTGCATCTCTCAATACTAGCCCTTGCATACCTTAGCAATGCCACCCTACACCTGGGAATATTGTACACAGCTATCAAACGTTTGCTATGATTACTGGCAGATACCAATTCCTACGTTAAGCACAGTTTGCTGATTGAGCTCCATCATAGCAACCTTTCTGCTGTCTGTGGAGTGTGCTTCAGGTCTGGTCTCTGACAGTGTTTACCACCCTGGGGAGTGACCCCCAACAGTATTGCGTACCATATCCATGCCTGCACTGTGCCCAGGACTGGTGTGGTGGCCAGGGCTGCTAAACTCCTCTAGAGTGGCACAATGCTGGCATAGGTGTGGGAGTGTGTGTCTGTCTATCCAGTGTGTGGTGGCTGCAAACACCCTCCACAGCCCACACTGCCAGCACGGTTGCTAGTATTGGCCTGCCAATGTGCATAATGAGGAGCAAGGTACCATGGGTATAGCCCGGACAGGGTGGCCTCGCCAGGATGCATCTGCACAGGGCATAGGGCACTGGCTGGGACATTGTAGTGCCCGGCCACCACCTGTACAGACAGACAGGTTGGCCACAGTATGTCCTGCTGGGAGATCACTCTCACCCTGACTGTGCAGTGACCACAACATGGCTAGGCACCCCCATAGTGCTATATAGTATTTCTCTCATGTGATATTTATGGGTTTCCCTTTGGGGCCCAGTCACTGACTTATCTGCTTGGTGTGTATGCTGACATCCCAGTTCGGGGTGCACGCATTTCCACCAGGAACATGCACTATGGACTAGCTAGCAGACTGTCTGCAGCTGGTATGTGTCCTGATGGAGCGCCTTGCAGGGTGCAGTGGCTGAAGGCTTGCTGCAGGAGAATATCAGATAGTGGTGGGGTGTAGCTTAGCATATCCAGGCCTAATGTCTGTCTGCTATTGCGTTATGGATGTGTACAGAGCTGCATTAACTGCCCTGTAGGGTGTCTGTTCCCCAGCAGGACTGGGGTTGATGGTCCCCTCTACTGCCACCATTGCAGGGAGGTAGAATGTGGATCTGTTGGTGGGAGACCCTGTTTACCACCCTTAGCCCTGGAGGAGGAGGAGGGTGGTGGTACATAATCCTCCTAGGGGTTCATGGGGGCTACACCTGACTGAGACATACAGATATACCCAAAGGTGTGTCAGCAGAAACTACCTATCTCACACATTAGCACTGCTGGGGACCTGCAGCATGGCCTATCTCTGCTGTGGACCTGGTGCTGGGCACCCCACCTCACCCTCAGGGTGAATGCCGTACCTGCACAATGTGACGGTGTGTAGCTACTCTGTGCCAGTACCACACACGGTCAGTTCCCCCTACCAGGCCGAGGTGCTGTGGGGTTGCATACCCCATCTTGTGATCATCTGTAGACTGCTGATTTGCATGTGCAGTGCATCATGGGTATGGGTGGGTTAACCCTATCCTGGTGACCACAGCAGACTGTTTGTGTGGTGATTTGCAGTCCTGCAGACAGCCAGGGGCTTGCTAGAAGCTATAATTACTTCACTACCAGTGGAGCTATAGTTACTTCACTACCAGTGGAGCCAGAGGTCATGGGTTCAAACCCACAGTGGGGTTATTTGATAGGGCTGTCCAAAACATTATCTATTTTTAAAGTACATTAGTGCTGCCAGCAATAACACCCTCAGCGTACTGTAACCATAAGGTGCCTCAGAGGGCGCCCTATAGGGCACCTTATGGTTACCGTCCATATAAGGTGCACTATACAGTATGCTATGGAGCGACTGATAGGGTGCCAGTCCGTATAAGGTGCCTTATAAGGTGTCCTATGGAGCGCCTTATAGGGTGCCCTATAGGGGACATTATAGGGTGCCGTGGCGGACAGTGCACCTTATAATGTGCCCTATGGAGTGCCTTATAGGGTGCCTTATGCGGCACCTTAGGTTACGGCACGTGAGGGTGTGTTTACTGGCAGCAATTAATAAAATACAAATAAAGTGCCGCAGGAAACAATACTTACATGTCAAAGCTGATGCTTCAGCCAGCCTTACGTATTGGGCACACTGAGGATGGAATTCATGACCCCTGTATCATCAGTCAGTGCCTTAACCATTGTGCTACACTGCTGCTCCTCCTTGCATTTCAGCGCACTTACTTATGCTTTCCATGCGTTTAAATGCACAGTGCTGCCATCAAAAACAGTGCTATGACCTTGCTGTGCCTCATAGGGCACCCTATATGGTGCCCTATATGCCACCCTTTATGCAACATCTTAGGGTGCCGTGGCGGACAGTGCACTTTAAAATGTGCCCTCTGGGGTACCTTATGGGGTGCCTTATGTTACAGTGCTTTCAGAGTGCGTTTGCTAGTAGCAGTAATTAAAATAAAATTAATATGCCTCAGACTGCAATATTACACATAACAGATAGTGCCTCAGCCAGCCTTATTCATTGGGCACAGTGGGGGATTGAACCCATGATCCCTGCACCATCGTACTGTGGCTCTGTTCCTGTGCTTGCACATCAGCGCGCAGCTTATGCTTCCCGCGCGCGTTTCTCATGCGCTAATGTGCGCGGCACACATTAGCGCATGAATAATCCTGGTTTGCTTTTTTCAAACTGACACGCCCACTCCTTTTATGGCATCCCGCACAATAGCGCGGCGCGCACCTAACGGGGTTTTAGTAAACATACCCCTTAGTGCCCCTTTTACCCCTCTATCATCTAACAGTCCAACTGACTCTCTCACAGGTTTTTTGCTACGAATGTACTTGAAAACGTCTTTATTACGTGTTTTTGCCTCCACAGCAAGTTTCTTATCAAATTCTCCCTTTGCCTGCCTTATCAATGTCTTGCATTTAACTTGCCAGTGCTTGTACTGTTTCCCATTTTCGTCATTTGGCTCTTTTTTCCATTTCCCGAAAGATGCTTTTTTGGCAACAACAGCCTCTCTGACCTCACCTTTAAACCATGCTGGCAGTTTTTTGGGCTTCCTTCCACTTTTCTTAAAGCGTGGAATACAGCTGGTCTGGGCTTCCAAGACAGTATTTTTAAACAACACCCAAGCTTGATGTAAATCTTTAACCTTTCCAACTGCTCCTTTTAGTTTTTTCTTAACTATTTTCCTCAGTTCATCATAGTCTCCCTTTTGAGACTGTATTTTATTCATATTAATCTGGTTATCGGTAGACAGGGGTAATTTGGAATATTTAAGCTCTGTCTGCTCCATTCTCAAGGGCATTTGGGCTACCTTTGTCTTTACTGGAACCTCTCTGCTGATGTGACCTAACTTCCTTTTTCTGGTAGTATCCTTCAAGGATACATTGTTCCGAACCATGCGCTCTTGCGCGACTATCGGCTCCCCCCTATTATCTAGTTTAAAAGCTGCTTTATCTCCTTTTTAAAGGTTAATGGTACCGATGGCTGGGCTTACATTTTCACATGGAGTCCTAGGGCTCTGTCGCCGGTATCATTTTGAGGATGTGGGAATTCTTAGGGAACCCATGCTTTGCACCTTTAGTTCACTCAGCAAATACCAGCATAAGCGCACCCGTGCTCTTCCCCATACATATGTGGGGCTATTTGCTTTTTCATTATTGCAACCTCTAACCTCCCTCTCCTCTGCTTTCCATTCAGGAACACTGCATGCTGTGGTTTCCCAGCTTGCAGACACAACAGTGCACAGCATTGTTTACACATCCATTCACCACTATGGGCTGCATTGAGCTGCAAGGCAGAAATATTTCAAGCCTTTATTCCACCTTTCAGCAGGCATAACCTGGACGTCTGTGAGAACAGCTGTGGATGTATGCCCCCGTTAGTCCCCTCCCGCCCATGTTCTGGGATTCCCGTTTATATGCCGTGTATGTGCAGAATATGCGAGAAATACGTATATCCCGCACATACAGTGGTGTGCAAAAGTCTGGAATCATTTGTGAGTTTTGTGTTTTTCGTACTTTCTAACGTTTTTTGTTTTTTTTTTAAATTTTGCGTTAGCCCAGCATATTAATTTTTCTACCACGTTAAAAGGGATACATTTGGCTATTAGAGTTGACTTTTTTGCATTCCTTGCTTCCCATTTAAATACTTTATAGACACTGGGAGATAGCTACTGCGAATTTTGTGGATACTGCGTCAAAACTGGATTGAGATTATCCAATATGCACATGTTATTTCTGACAATCAGGAGGTTGGTTTCATTAACCAATCACAATGCAGATATCTAGCCAACAGTGCAGCTATAAAAACGGGCGGAATTTTTGAATTCCATACGCTTTCTGGATCGACCATGAAGATGACTCAGACCCTGACATTGGAGGAGCGTGTTCGTGTGTCCTTTATGAGCGAGGAAGGATTTTCAAGCCATCAGATAGCCAGGAAAGTTGGCTGCAGTCAGAGCGCTGTTGTTAAGATTGTACAGAAGAAGAAAGAAACGGGTTCAGTGGTGGACAAGCCTCGTTCAGGTCATCCACGTGCATCAACATCACGCCAGGACCGCGCACTATGAAGCATTTCACTGACGAATCACAAGTTGATCTCTCCTCAACTACTTCGAGAGTGGTCAGACAAGAGTGAAGTCAGTGTCAGTTCATCAACAGTTCATTGCTAGTGCCTACAGTTTGGTCTCCGGGGCTGCAAAGCACGGAATAAGCCACTGATGACAGACATACAAAGGCGCAACTGGATCGTGTGGGTGAGAAAGCACTCAAGCTGGTCGACTGAAATATGGGAAAAGGTGGTATTCAGCGATGAAAGCACCTTCTGCCTGTTTGGTAACCAGACCCACACCTATGTGAGGAGATTTCCTGGAGAGGAATTCAAGCCTGAGTGTGTCAACCTCACTGTAAAGCATCCTTTGAAGGTCATGGTCTGGTGCTGCATGGCTGCCAGTGGCGTTGGACATCTTCACATTGTCGATGGAATGGTCAACGGGGCCAAATAAATCACCATACTGCAAAAGTGCATGGTGCCATCAGCACACCAGCTGTTTCCTGGCCAGTTCTTGTTCCAAGATGACAATGCACCCTGCCATAGCTCCAGACAGGTGATCAGCTGGAAGCAGCGGAACAACATTAAGTCAATGGACTGACCTGCCCAGTCTCCAGATCTGAATCCAATCGAGAACCTGTGGCACAAGGTGGCCTTGGAAATATCCAAGAGGCATCCGACATCAAAGCGTGAGCTAATTGAGTCACTCATTGCAGCTTGGAACTGCGTTGTCACCAATGATCACCTTGTCAGACTGGTTCATTCAATGCCGACAAGATTCAGTCAGGTGATCAAGAACAAAGGGCGGCCCATCAAATACTGAGCCATCACTGACACATAAAAACAACCTTTTTCAAGGCCACATACATTAATTTGAAGGAAACCTGGCGTGCATTCATAATATTTTAAAGCATACTTACAATAATATATTGTTGGCCAACGATGTACATTATGCGATTTTCACAGAAAATCTATCAACAGGACAATTATGGGGAACAAACTCAGAAAATAAGGGCCAAACCAATACTAAAAGTTGGCCCTAATAGCCAAATCTATCACTTATCATGAGATACACAGAAAAAGCCACTGGGAGGAAAAATAAATTAAGATATGAGGTCACGAAGTTGAAAAAACGTCAAATTCACAAGTGATTCCAGACTTTTGCACACCACTGTATAGTCAGCTTACTCGTGTTTTAGAATGATTCTCAAATTCAATAAGAAATAGAAATATTACCTAATCTGGAGTATACACCATGCAGTATAAAAAGAAAAAGCAAAATCTGACTCCTTCTAGCTTATAATTTCTTAAATACATTCAAAATCCAGTGACATTAGAGTAGAGCATGCATGTCCAACTTCGAACAGGTCGTGATCTACTTTTTCCGGCCAAAAGTGCTGGTGATCTACCACCATGAAAATTAAGTTTCAAATTAGTTTCGAATTAAATTTTAACCGAATAAAGTTGGAGGATTCCCCTCCGCCCCCCCCCCCCATTTTTAATGAACCTTCTGTCATTTACTTGAATGTGATCAGCTGTTAAGCAAATTAATTAAGCAAAAACAAAACAGAGAGATGAAGATCCAGTAAGAACTGCGAGGAGAAATGGAAAGTACATTTTTTCTTAAAGTTTTATTGAGTAATAACTTTCTTTAACTTTTATTGAGTAGTTTGTGTTAAATTTAGATTGAATATTGATCCAGGCTGATCTTGCACAATCTTTAATATTTCGCTCTTGCTTATTAGTGAGACGTCTGAGCCTGCATTTCATCCACCAGCTTTTTGAAGTTGGGTGAATATTGCTTGAGGGCCAGTCTCAGGGAATCCTGGAGATGTTCATCTGTTATGTTGGAACGTTGTGTACTCTTTGACATTTTCAGATGGGAAATCGCAGATTCACACAAATAAGTTGAATCGAAACAGGAGTGTACAGCTTCACTGCATCTTCTCAAGTTGGGAAATTTGTCTCTAGGCACTAGCTTCCAAAACGATTCTTGCTCAGCACGGGTCTTGAGAAAAATGTCATTTTTAAGGGTTAATATTTCATTTTCAAGGGATGGCTTGTTCAATGAGTAATTTTTACTGATAGAAGCTGCAGTTTCTTTAATGTCCACATCTACTTTGAATGGGTATGACACGTACTCCACAACTGTTCCAATTTTTTGGAAGTCACAGAATCTATTTTCGAATTCCTGGATAACAGAACATATTTCTGTCACATACTTCTCGTTCTGAAAAACAAAATTTGGATATTGTCCCAGATGGTCCTGCGTATTGGGAAAATGATCAAAAGCGTTGCTTGCAAGGTCAGTCATCATCAGCTCAAATTTGCTCTTGTAGGATGAAACTGTACTCATCATCTCGCCAATGCATTTGTTTTTACCTTGTAGTTCAAGGTTCATATCACTTAGTTCGCCTGTAAAGTCAGCGAGAAATTCCAGATCACATAACCACTCCTCATCTTCCAACTCTGCTTGGTCATCTCCCCTCTCCTTCAAAAAACTTCTTATTTCATTCAGCTAATCACAAAATCTTTGCAGAAATTTGTGCCTACTTAGCCACTTTACATCCGTGTGCAAAATGATTTCCGCTGCCCCTTCATCAAGAGTAAGATTGAAAAGCCGTCTTTGAAGTGATCTTCCACGAACTGAATTTACAATTTTGAAAGTGATGTCCATGAGAGTCTTATTGAGTCTCCTGCTTGCCAAAACTTGCTGGCGAATGATGCAGTGGTAAGAAAGGAACTGGGAAGTTGTCATGCTGTCTACAGAGGGCTATTTAACCGTTAACCTCTCCTGTCATTGCTCTTGCTCCATCAGTAGTGATGGAAACAAGTCTATGCAATGGAAGATTACACTTTGTCACAAAAGAATGGAAAGAACTGAATATTTCCTGACCGGTAGTTCTCCCTTTTAAAGAAATCATTCCAAGCTGTTGTTGTTAAGTGCCGTCGAGTCGGAGTCGACTCATGGCGACCCTCTGGATAGCTATCCTAAATTGTGTTCGGTCTTGAGTCAGGCGGCTTATTGTTGACAGACTGGTACCCGTAGCTGCTGTTACTGTATCGATCAATCTCACTGCTGGCCTTCCTCTTTTGCATTGACCTTCTATCTTGCCAAGCATGATGTCTTTCTCTAATGATCTCTCTCTTCACATGATGTGTCCAAAGTACGAAAGTCGAAGTCTTGTCATCTGAGCTTCTAAAGAAAGCTTAGGTTTGATCTCCTCTAGTACCGACTGATTTGTTCTTCGGGCAGTCCATGGTATATACAGTATTCGCTGTCAGCACCATAATTCAAAGGCATCGATTTTCTTCCTGTCTATCTTTTTCACTGTACAGCTTTCACATCCATATGATGTTATTGAAAATACGATGGCTTGAACAAGTCGAATCTTTGTATGGAGAGAGACATCTCTGCTTTTGAAAATCGTATCTAGTTCTTTCATAGCAATTCTGCCAAGAGCAATGCATTGTCTGATTTCTTGACTGCTTGTTGCTTCTTTATTGATAGTTGATCCAAGTAGGTTAAAGTTGTTCACAATTTCAATTTCTTCTCCTTCAACGATGAACCTGTTGATTATGCCAGTTGTCATGATCTTTGTCTTCTTTACATTTATTTATTTATTTTATTTAACATTTTTTATATACCGCACTATTTACATCAGCGCGGTTCACATGTAACACAAATGTCCAGTGTGGGGAAACTACATTGGACTTACAATAAACAGGAATTTGAACTTGGAGAACATGTCAAACTATGTACATCACTCTTCGATCTATCTATGCATGTATTTAAAATCCATTGTGAGGTGTAGAGTTAAGGTCGGTCAGGTGATTAACCGGGAGAGGAGGGACGGAGGGTCGGAGAGGGCGATTGGATGGATGGTGGGTAGGGATGAGGTGTGGCTACGTAATGTCTTCTAAGTTGGGGAAGCATTGCAGGAAGAGGTAGTGCTTCAAAGCCTTTCTGAATTGGTGAAGGTTGTTTATGGCACGGATGTTGGTTGGTAGGTTGTTCCAGCATGAAGGTGCTGATAGCGCAAAGGCGCGGTCTCTGGTGGTTTTCGTACATTTGGTGATGGGTTTCGGGAGTATTAGGGAGTTGGTGGCGGCGGATCTTCTCAGTCTGTTGGGTGGGGTGAGTTGAATAAGTTCAGAAAGGGCGCTGGCTGTGCATTTGTTGATGGCTTTGAAAGTTATTGTTAAGATTTTGAAGGTGATCCTATGGCGTACTGGGAGCCAATGTAGCGTTTTCAGGATGGGGGTAATGTGCTCCCTTCTAGAGGCTTGGTGAAGGGTTCGGGCTGCAGTGTTCATTGCTAGCTGCAGCGGTTGAAGAGTGCACTTCGGAAGGCCGTGGAGAATGGAGTTCGCATAGTCGAAATGGGGCATCACCAGTGACTGAAAGACTGTTCGAAAGTCCTCTGGCTCAAGTAGAGGTCTGATGTTACGTAACATACGGATCTTGTGGTAAATAGCTTTTGAGATGTTGCTTATCTGGGCGTTTAAGTTGAGATGTTGGTCGAGCGTTACTCCAAGGTAACGGATCGTTGACTTTGTGAGAAGTTCGGCGTCACGTACTTTCAGTGAAGGTGGCGGGGTAAATTCTTGATCTCTGCTGATGAAAAGTACATCCGTCTTTTTAAGGTTGATTTTGAGCTTCTGCGAGTGTAGCCAGTCTGTGACTGCGTTGAAACATGAGGATAATCGGGATAGGTCTGGGTGATCAGTATGTATTGGGGTGAACATGAGGACATCATCGGCATAAATTAGGCAGTTTATACCAAAGGACCTGATGATGGAGCAGATAGGCTGCATATAGACGTTAAAGAATAGGGCAGAGAGTGAGGAACCTTGAGGGACACCCTTCGTTAATGGGAATGGGGTGGAGGTTGAGGTACCGGAGCGGACGTGTTGCCATCTGTCATGTAGGTATGAGGTACACCATGCGAGGGCGGTGCCGTGGATTCCCTTTTCGACCAGGCGGGCCAGAAGTAGATCATGACTGACGGAGTCAAAAGCCGCTGCAATGTCGAGAAAGATGAGGGCGAATCCTTGTTTGGCGTTATCTATCCCCGTTATCAGAGTGCTGAGTAGAATTGTGAGCAAGGTTTCTACACCATGTTGCTCGCGAAACCCGTGCTGGCAGGGATCGAGGGGTGAATTATCTTCGATATGTTGGCTCAGTTGACGGTGTACTATTTTCTCTGAGATTTTAGCTAGAAGCGGTATACTGGAGATGGGTCTGTATGAGTCCATCTTTGTGGGATCCAGTTTATTGTTCTTGAGCAGTGGTCTGATTGAAGTTTGTTTTAGGCTTCGGGGGAAGATGCCTGTCTGGAATGAGGTACCGATCAGTTTAGTCAAGAAGGTGCTGAGTTCAGTACGTAGGGTTTTTATCCAGAATGCTGGACATGGGTCGTTTGGTGCCGTGGTGGTGTTTATGTTCAGAATGATGTCTTGTATTTCTCTTTCAGTTGGGGTAGTAAAGGTGGAGATGGAGCATTGGGTAGCTGTCGATACTTGTGTAGGTACAGGTGGGTGGGAAGGAGCCGGCGTAATGTCTTGTAACCTGGATCTGGCGGGTAGGGTGGCCTGGTTTGCTTTGGTTTGCAGGTAATCTGCATATTTTTGTGGGTCAGGTTGGTTTGCCTGATCAGTCGAAGGTTCCTTAGCTAAGGATTTGACAATGTTGAATAGTTCATGCGGCTTATTGAGGGATCGTTGTAGAACCTCAGCATGGTGTTGCCTCATTGTCCTTGAAACTGCTGTTCTGTGGGCGCATAGCTGGGTAGAGTAAGCTTCCTTGCTTTCAGTCGATCTGGAGCGGCGCCAGCGTTTTTCTAGCTGTCGGAGTTGTCGGAGGGAGGTCTTGAGCTCGGGCGAATACCAAGGTGCTTTCTTCTTCTTGTCATGTGAAGCATTGATGGGAGGAGGGTCAATTGCAGCATTAAGGCATGAGTTCCATGTGGAAATCATGTCATCAAGATTCAATCCATGTGTATTGTGGAGAGGTTGTATTTTCTCTAAGACCTCTTCTCTGTTGAGCTGGCGGAAACGTTTTGAGACTGGTGCAGGTGGATTGTTTGAGGAATGAGGGTTGGAGAATGGGGGATTTGTGGGCATCGCAAATCTGATTAGACTATGGTCTGACCAGGGTACTGAGCATAGAGACAGGTTGAACTTGGATGTGGAACAGGGAACTGATTGTGGTGCGAATATAAGATCAAGAGTGTTTCCCTTGATATGGGTGGGGGAGTTGATCAGCTGGGTGTAGCCCACCGTCTCGAGAGCATCTAGGAAGGCTCTGGCTTGATTGTCGTGGAGTGAGGGGAGGTTGAAATCTCCTAGTATCCAGTTCGGGGTCTGTGTCTTGATGGGGTTACAGGCGAGGTTAATAATTGTGGAGAGTTCATCTGGTGATGGTGAGGGTGCTCGATATAGAAGGTTGATGGTGAGATGTTTGTTCGCTATAGCGATGTGGTCTAGATAGGGGGAGCTGGTTAATGCAATTGTCTGGAATTGTAGAATGGTCTTGCTTAGTATAAGTACCCCTCCCCCCCTTCTGTCAGTTCTGTGGCACGAGTGGGTGGAGAAGTTGGGGGGGACAAACTGGTGGAGGATTGCCGCGTCTGCCTCTGACATCCATGTCTCTGTGATGCATAGTATGTCGATGTCAGGAGTGGATAATAAGTCGGATATGGCAGGCCATTTCTTTCTGATAGAGCGGGCATTTATTAGGGCGCATTTCAAGTCGTGAGGGGGGGTGTCGTGGTTGTGCTGAGAGGGTCTAGCCTGATGGAGGGTCACGTAGATGAGGTGGGGGTGGGTAGTGTGCAATGATCTGGCTGTATTGTGGTTGGTGTGGTCATGGTATCTTTTCCAAGGGTTGTGAAGGATTGGGATGGAGCTATGGGGGGAGGTGAGGACTTGGGAGATTTGTGTCAGTGCGAGCAATATGTAGCAGCTGAAGACTGTGTGTGATAGTGTGATAGTAGTGGGAGGTGCCATGGTGTCCGGGAGAAGTAGGGAGATCAGGATACTGGGGCAGGTACTGGCAACAGTAAATGCAAGAGTGTTGGCTACCGACAGCAGTGAAGCTTCTGGCAACAATATACTGACAACAGTAATCTATCTGTAAGGTAACAAACAGTGAAGCTACTGGCAACAATATACTGACAACAGTAATCTGTAATGTAACAAACGGTAAGGTTACTGGCAACGAATTACTGACAACAGTAGTCTACAAGGTAATAAGTGGTAAAGTTACTGGGAACAGGTTACTGAGAACAGTAATCTGTAAGGGAGACCAATAGGGTTAAAGTAGAATGCTGGTTGTGTAATTAATGCAAGCTCTCGGTACTTGTACTATGGGAAGTTACTGGCGACAGTAAAGAGAAAGTTCAGGCTGCTAGGTACAGTACAAGTGGTTAAAATGGAGACAGATGCTGTATGTATACTTGCTGTAATGGCGCAGTTGTTCTCGCTGATGACGGTAGCGAGCTCGACCCTGGGGGAGCTCAAGCAGCTGGTCCGTCAAGGTAATGAGTACTTGGATGTTCCTCAGGTGCTTCTGAGAAGGCCACTGCCTAAGGGCCACGCCAAAGGGCCCTCTGGCGAGGCCCTCAGGCGCGGGCCCGCACGGCGCGGGTGCGCCTGCTGCCGGCTCTTTTAAATGAGCCGCGCTGGCCCGATTGGTCAGCAGATGGAGCATTAAGGTGCAGGCCCATTTTGAGACTATGCTCTTTGATTGTGAGAAGCAAATGTTTCAGATCATCTTCACTTTCAGCCAGTAATGTAGTATCATCAGCATAGCGAAGGTTATTGATGAGTCTTCCACCAATCTTCACACCTCTGTTGTCTTCATACAATCCTGCTTCTCTGATGATTTGTTCTGCATATAAATTAAACAGGTAGCGGGAAAGTATGCAGCCTTGTCTTACACCTTTGCTTATTTTAAACCATTCTGTTTCTCCATGTTCCGTTCGAACTATTGCTTCTTGATCAATGTACAGATTGTGCAAGAGTATGATCAGGTGTTCTGGTATGCCCATGCTTCTTAATGTGGCCCAGAGTTTCTCATGGTTTACACAGTCAAAAGCCTTGCTATAGTCGATAAAGCACAAATAGATATCCTTTTGGTATTCTTTAGTCTTTTCAAGGATCCATCTCACATCTGCAATGATGTCTCTCGTTCCTCGCCCTTTCCTGAACCCTGCTTGCACTTCAGGTAGTTCTTGCTCCAGGTATGGTTGTAGTCTCTTTTGAATAATCTTCAGTAGAATCTTGCTGGCATGTGAGATCAGAGCGATTGTGCGATAATTTCCACAGTCAGTTGGATCACCTTTCTTTAGTATTGGTATAAACACAGAACTTTTCCAGTCAGTTGGCCATGATGTTGTCTTCCATATTTCTTGGCAGAGCCTTGTAAGTATGGTAACAGCTGCATCAGATTGCTGTAATACTTTGAATGGAATGCTGTCAATGCCTGGTGCTTTGTTCTTTGATAAGGCTTTCAATGCTGCTTCAACTTCTTCTTTAATCACCAATGGTTCCAGATCATAAGGTACAGGTTGAAACGGCTGTAGGTCCACTTGATCTTTATCATATAAAAACTCAGTATATTCCTTCCACCTTTTCTTGATCTTCTCAGCATCATTCAACATAGAACCTTGAGCATCTTGTAACATTCCAATTCGAGGCTGGAACTTTTTCTTTAACTCTCGTAGCTTTAGGAAAGCCGATCTTGTTCTTCCTCTAATAGTTTCTGCTTCTATTTCCTTGCATGCGTCATCGTAGTACTTTTCCTTGTCCTGTCTTGCTGCACGTTGGAAATCTCTGTTGAGTTCTGTGATTGTCTTTCTTTCTCCTCTGGCTTTAGCTTCTCTGCATTTCTGAGCAATTTTCAGAGTTTCTTCCGTCATCCATTTTGGCCGTTTTTGCTTTTTCACCTTTTGTAGAGACTTCTCGCTTTCTTCCAACACAACCTTCTTGATGTCATTCCATAACTCTTCTGGAGCTCTGTCATTTGTATCTAAAGCAGCAAATCGATTTTGCAGGCAGTCTTTAAATTCCAGTGGTATATTCTAAAGGTCATATTTTGCTGCATTCATGAGTGGTTTGCCCTTTTTCAACGTTAGCTTGAGTTTGCATACTAGTAGTTGATGATCTGTACCACAGTCAGCTCAAGGTTTTGTCTTTGTTGATGTTATAGAACTTTTCCATCGTTGACTTCCACAGATGTAGTCAATTTGATTTTTATAAATCCATTGAGTGAAGTCCATGTGTACAGTCACCGCTTGTGTTGATGGAAGAAAGTGTTTGAGATGAATAGATCATTGGTCTTGCAGAATTCTATCAGTCTTTCTCCAGCTTCATTTCTGTTGCCAAGTCCATATTTTCCAACTACTTTGCCTTCTTCTTTGTTGCCAACTTTTGCGTTTCAGTCACCCATGGCTATCAGGATATCCTGTTTGCATGTTCTGTCAATTTCAGCTTGTACTTGTTCATAGAACTCTTCAATTTCATTCTCTTCTGCAGCTGTTGTTGGGGCATATACTTGAATTATAGTTGTGTTGATAGGCATTCCTCGTAGACAAATAGAGATTAAGCGTTCGCTGAGTGCATTGTATTTCATTACAGTTCTTGCAAGTTTCTTCTTTATTATAAATGCAACATCAGTTCTTCTTTATCTTTCATTTCCAGCATAGTAGACCATGTGATCATCTGATACAAAGTGCCCGATGCCAGTCCATTTCAGTTCGCTGACACCCAACAGATCTAGTTGTACACGTTCCATTTCATTCTTGACCACCTCCAACTTCCCTTGGTTCATGCTTCGTACGTTCCATGTTCCAATGCATAAGACATCTTTACAGCTTCTGACTCTCATTTCATGCGCAGCTACATCAGCAGTCAGACGTCCCGAGAGCTTTGATCCAACCACATCATAAATGCTGGCTTTACTCTGAAAAGTCTTCAGCTCTTCCCCAGTAGCTAGTTGAGTGCCTTCTGACCTGGGGGTCTCATCTTCCAGCACTATAGCACAATTTGTTTTGTTGTAACTATCCATTGGGATTTCATTCCAAGTAGTTCTTCTTTAACACTGAAGTCTTTAAAAACCATCCGGATAAAGACTAGTAACTGGGCTATGTCTCTTATGTCAGATCCGTCTACAGTAAAATTAGAACGCTAAGGCACCTAAGGCCCATGCTACCTCATAATGACTTCCGGACCATCTTCCAGGCCCTCACTCTACCACACTTTGATTACGCAAATATTGCCCTGTATGGACTCCCCAAGAACACCCTTAATCCGCTGCAACTCGCTATGAATGCGGCTGCGTGAGTGCTTTGTGGTCTAGCAAGATCAGACCATATCACCCCGATACTTAAGGAACTCCACTGGCTACCAATTCATTGCAGGTTAACATACAAAATCCTTATCATCTTCAAGATCATCAATAACCTAGCCCCCTCGACACTCGGCGACCTTATCACCCTCACCCCGAAAAACAGAATCAGAAGGTCAGTAACTGACAACACCTTGATCATCCCTAAAGAGTCCATCAAGTGCACCCAGACGACCAAGAAAAGAACATTCGCCTTCTACGCCCCAAAATGCTGGAACGAACTTCCACCAGAAATTAGATCCATCAAAGACCTTATTCAGTTCTGTAAGGCAATCAAACACCACATTTTTCTACTTCACTTTGCTCAAGCATCCCCCCCGCCTCTGCTCACCCACACACCAATACCCACAAACCTTTCTTGACCTACATAAATAACCCTGTCACAAGTATTTTCAGCTCGCCTTAGCCCTTCTTGAATATTCCAACCCAATCTAATTGTGTTTTTGTACATATGTTTATAGTTACCCTGTTGCTCTTGTACATATGTTTATAGTTACCCTGTTGCTCCAAGTTTAAACTCCTGTTCAATGTAAGCACAGAACAGTCTTCTGACTGTGCAACCTTTGTTATATGTAAACCGCACTGATAACAAATAGCGCGGTATATAAAAATTGTTAAATAAATAAAATAAATAAATAGATGTCTGTAGATTCATCCAGTTGGAATGAGGAAAGCAACACAATTTGAAACATCCTCCAACAATTGTTCAGGTGTGTCTCCACACATCTTTACTATTTGCCACACGACGATGTTTCTTAACAACTGTACATCTTGAATAGCAGCTATGATCTCTTTCTTATTTTTAAATCCTTCAAAAAGATTGTCAGCTGCTTCAAGAAAACAATCTTTTACAAATTCCCCTTCAGTGAAAGGTTTGAAGGATGCTATGGTTGCATTGACCGAATGTGACCTTGACTTCGCCATCAACTGTTGCTGAGTAACCAATTTCGATTTAAGTTCTTTGAGCTTGTCAGACGGCTGCCTGGGTGAGAATCTTCACAGTCTTGGCAAGTGCATATATCTATATGATTTGCAAGGGATTGTGGGCAATGCAGTTCATTCACACCAGACACAGCTGCTGACAATAATTTAGTTGTGCTCAAGTGTAAAGCCAATAAGATATTTATTTATGGGGTTATTTCTCCCAACACAGATATGCTTGGTAGCACATAAATCAGGTTACTTGCTTTCAGTGTTAAACTTGGAAAAAACAAAAATCAGGAAACAACATTTGAACTTGTCAGGTAATCAAAGCAAAATAAATAAGACCTGGTTGGCAACAAACTGGTCTTTTCTGTAGGCTTAGCTAATATTTTCTTAGCATGTATCAAACAACAAACCAAAAGCTACAAAGAAAGAAAAAAACTGTTCTTTTCAGGTAAACTTCTTATATCTTCCCACATAGATTCAGAAGTGATTCTCTCCTAGCTCACAAGCAATTAGGTAAGGCTCAATTGCTAGCAGTTATCCAGCTGAAACCCCTTAGCTGGCTTGCTTTCTACTGCGTGGCTAGAAAATCTACACAGGAGCTTTTCTGAGTAGATTAAAGAACAAGTTTGTATTTCTTTGTGATGGTTGCTGTATTTTATAACAGAAAATCACCAAATGAGTTTAGACAGAGAGCAGTCCATGTAAACAGATTCTTCATCTGCTATCATTCCCCCTTCTTCAACAAGCATGGGTTCAATATCATGGATTGGCACAGATGAATCTCCCAATGGAGCACTTTCAGGAGAATACTTGTTTCCCTGCTGTCTTTCAAGGTTATAGCTAGGGCATAGATCAGTGTTCATACCTGAGCTTCCAGTGCTGTTAGAGTTCCTCTCTATATAGCCTGGCCAGTATGTAGTCCAGTTCTCATGTCCAGCCTTCCAATCCAGATCCCTGGACAATGGATCTCTCTTAACATACCTTCTGGCACGGGTCTTAGGGTCCCTTCCACGTGCAGCCGTCTCTCTCACAGGTACCGTCTGGAGATTCTTAGCTCTGCAGCACCATTCCTCTGGCTTTTCCCAGTCCAATGGTGTATGCTGGCCCTTGGAATACCTCCCAGTATACGTACTGCTCTGGACTCTTCTAGACCTCTCAAAAGCTTTTCTCTTCCTTCTTCCAAAGGGTTTCTTTCCCTCTCTGTCCGTCCGGTTTGGCTTCTGCTTCGATGATGATTCTCAGGATAATTCTCTGTAGAATAAACTCTACCTTTATTCTGCTTAGATGAGTGCTCCTCCCTAATACAGCGCAGCTGTGCTGAATCAGGCCCTGCCCTTTGAGATGAGTGCTTAGGGATTACCTCATAGCCCTCCTGATTGAACACACGTTTCCCCACTTCAGCTCCTCTAATGGCTGTTGGAAACCTGGTGCATTCTGGGACTGGTAGTCTTTTATGGCAAAATGCTGTTTTCTTATTTCTACTAGAACTGACAGGTTGCTTGTTCAGAGTCACTTCACCTTTTCTATAGCTCCTTCCTGAGCTATGATAAGCTTCCTTATCACAAGCTTCAGTTTACGAATTTCACTTTTGAGTGAAGAGTCAGCATCAAACTTATTAGAAATATGACGACAGAAAAAGACCACATGGCCTATCTAGTCTGTTCTTCCATATCAACAACTACAACAGTCCACTTTTTACCTTTAGAGATCCTCTGTGTTTGTCCCATGCTTTTTGAATTCAGTTACTGTCCTCATCTCTACCACCTCCACTGGGAGACTATTCCACGGATCCACTACTCTTTCCATAAAGAAATATTTCCGCAATATCACTCCTGAATCTATCTCCCTTCACCCTCATCCCATGTCCCCTTTTAGCAGAATTTGCTTTCAATTGAAAGAGGCTCTCTCCCTGAACATTTATGCAATGGAGGTATTTAAACATCTCAATCATATCACCTCTATCCCATCTTTCCTCTAAGGTGTACATATTAGGATCCTTAAGTCTGTCCTCATATGCTTTATAATGAAGACCACTAATCATTTTAGTAGCCACCCTCTGCACCGACTCCATCCTGTTCACATCCTTTTGAAGGTGCGGTCTCCAGAATTGCACACTATACTCCAAATGAGGTCGCACCAAAGACTTATACAGAGGCATTATCACCTCCTTTTTTCTGCTAGCCATTCCTCTCTGTATGCACCCAAGCATCCTTCTAGCTTTTGCCGTCACCTTTTCTACCTGTTTAGCTACTTTAAGATCAGACACAACCACGCCTAGGTCCCGCTCTTCTTTAGTGGACAAAAGTACTTCACCCCCCATACTATATTGCTCCCTTGGATTGCTGCAGCCCAAATGCATGATCTTACATTTTTTAACATTAAATCCCAGCTTCCAAATTCTAGACCATTCTTCAAGCTTAGCTAGATCCCTCCTCATGTTATCTACACCTATGCAGAGCCTTATAATGACGTTCCAGATTATCCTTTTTGAGCAAGGATACTGGGGCATTACAAATTAGACAACAACACTTGTCTTTCACCATGATGAAGAAGTAGTCCATTTCCCATTCATCATGAAAGTGGTAGGTTTTGCTCTTCTTTGGAACACTCATCTTTGTTATAGTGGAGTGGCTGGATGTAAGAAGGCCAAATCTGCTAAGTTAGTATAAACACTGGCTGAATTTGGTCCAGAACTGTCACTGTCCCAAAGATCAACAGGAACTGAAGACCTCTGGATGATGTGCAATACAAGGACTGGAGATGCCAAAACCACACATGCAGTTCTAAAAGTAAAAATAATAATTCATCATACTGGCACCAATAATCAAATACCACCAAAGAATCATAAAAAAAACTGAAACACCTGTCCAGCAAACCTGATAAAATCAAATACCGCCAAACAAGTTCAAATACCACCACATGCGATTTAATAAATTCTGCACACAGTGTAGAATCAACGCAAAGACAAGGCTAAATAAAATTGCAGTGCAGAATCAATGCAAAGGCTAAGCAAAATAAAATTGCAGAAGCAAGCAAAAGTCACAGTGGTTTGAACCAATTCAAAAGCAAGGCATAGGCAATTTAGAACAAAATTGGAAAAGGCCACCAAAATCACAAAATTCTTGACACTTTGTTGTGTCTGCCCAAAAACATTTAATGAAAGTGAGCTATAAAGCGACCAATGACCAGCACATGACACAACTAATACGGTAAGTGTATTCAGGTAAAGCCCAGGCAAATGGATATCACCCGGTATATAACACACTTCTAAGGGGTGTTGGGGCGGGGGCAGGAATGGGTGATTCTGAGAGGCAGGAGACCAGGTATGACGCCGGGCCTGTGGCGTCTCGTTGCGGTGCACAGGTGGCAGCCCCCTGAGGTACCCACAAACTATTGGCACGAAAACAACAAGTGCCCCCAATACACCCACAGGCAAGATTCCCGCAGGCAGGGAAAAAATTCAGGCAAAGGATCAGCAGCGGCGGCAAGCCCTCGGCAGATGACCTGCCGGCATGAGCTCTCTCCTAGCAATGGGGCGAGCTGCTGGAGAGATGGAGCCAAGTGGGGCTGGCGTTCTACCAGTAGATCGCGATCTACCTGTTGGACATACCTGGAGTAGAGAGAGTCAAGAACATAAGTGTAATCAAACTCTGCAATTTGTTACCGGAGGTTGTAGTAAAAGCTGTTAGTGTAGCTGGGTTTAAAAAAGGTTTGGACAAGTTCCTGGAGGAAAGGTCCAGAAACCATTATTAAGAAGGGATGCAGGATATCAATGCTTGACCCAGTACAAGCATTGTGGAATCTGTGTCTTTTGGGGAAACTGCTTGGTACGTATGACCTAGATTGGCCACTGTTGGAAACAGGATACTGGGCTTGATGGACCTTGGTCTGACCCAGTATGGCATATCTTATGTTCTTATGTTCTTATACTGGGTCAGATCAAGGTCTATCCAGCCCAGTATCTTGTTTCAATAGTGGCCAATCCAGGTCACAAGTACCTGGCAGATTCCCAAAAAGACACAGGTTCCACAGTGCTTATCTTGGGGATTTCCCTGGTTCTCTTTAACAATGGTTTATAGACCTTTTCTCCAGGAACTAGTCCTAACCTTTTTTAAAGACAATAACACTAACAGCTTTTACTACATCCTCTGGTAATAAATTCCAGAATTTGAATACGCAATGATTGAAAAAATATTTTTTCTTATTAGTCTTAAAAGGGTTACATTGTAGTTTCACTGCATGTCCTCTAGTCTTTCTACTTTTTGATGGAGTAAACAAACGATCTACATTTACCCATTCCACTCCATTCATTAAATTTATAGACCTCTATCATATCTTCCCTCAGTCATCTTTTTTCCAAGTTGAAGAGTCCTAACCTTTTAAGCCTTTCATCATAGGGGTATCCTTCCATCCACTTTACCATTTTGGTGGTTCTTCGCTGTACTTTTTCTAACTCTGCTATATCCTTTTTAAGATACGGTGACGAGAACTGCAAAGAATATTCAAGGTGCGGTGGCACAATGGAATGATATAGAGGCATTATAATACCCTTAATTTTATTCTCCATTCCTTTCCTTATGACTACTAGTATTCTAGTTGCTTTCTTAGCTGCTGCTGCCCACTAGACAGAGGTTTCAATGTATTATCCACGATGACGCCTAAATCCTTTTCATGGGCAGTGATTCCTAATGTGGAACCTTGCATCATTTAACCATAGTTTCGGGTGTTCTTTCTAAAGTGCATAACTTTGCACATGTCCATATTAAATTTCATCTGCCATTTGGATGTCCAGTCTTCCAGTTATCAAAGGCTCTTGCAATTTTTCACAATTCTGTTATGTTTTAACAACTTTGGATAATTTTGCGTCATCTGCAAATTTGATCACTTCACTTGTTATTCCCATTTCCAGGTCAATTATGAATACATTAAAAGGCAGTGAGCCCAGCACAGATCCACTATTAAACTTTCTCAACTGAGAAAATTGGTTATTTAGCCCAACTCCCTGCTTTCTATCTTTTAAATAGTTACTGATCCACAATGGTACACTGTCTCCTATCAATGACTTTTTAATTTTGCCAAGTTTCTCATGAGGGAACTTGTCAAATGCTTTCTGAAAATCCAGATACACTATATCAACTGGCTCACCTTTATCTACCTGTTTATTCACACCTTCAAAAAAATATAACAGATTAATAAGACAAGAACTTCCTTGGCTAAATCCATGTTGGCTTTATCCCATTAAACCATGACTATGTGCATGTTCAATAATTTTATTGTTTATAATGGTTTCTACCATTTTTCCCAGTACTGATGTCAGACTCACCGATCTGTAGTTTCTGGAATCACTCCTAGAATCCTTTTTAAAAACTGGCGTCACATTGGCCATTCTCCAATCTTCAAATACCACAGATGATTTTAATGATAGTTCACAGATTACTGATAGTAGGTCTGCAATCTCATATTTTAGTACTTTCAGCACCCTCAGATGTATACCATCCGGTCCAGGTGATTTGCTACTCTTGTTTATCAAATTGTTGAAATACATCTTCCCGGTTTATTGATATTTGTTTCAATTTTTCTGATACATCACCTTTAAATACCATTTCAGGCATGGGTAACTTCCCCATATCATCTTCAGTAAAGACTGAAGCAAAGGATTCATTCAGTCTCTTCGCTATGGCCTTGTCCTCCCTCAGCGCCCCTCTTACCCCTCTGTCGTTAAATTGTCCAACTGACTCTCTCACAGGTTTTTTGCTGTGAATGTACTTGAAACATTTTTTACTGTGTGGTTTTGCTTCCATGGCAAGCTTTTTTTCAAATTCTCTCTTTGCCTGCCCTATCAATGCATCTAACTTGCCAGTGCTTATGTTGTTTCCCATTTTTGTCATTTGGCTCCATTTTCCCTTTCCTGAAAGATTATTATTATTTTTTTTTACCTACAACAGCCTCCGTGACCTCACTTTTAAACCTAGCTAGCAGTTTTTTGGCTTTCCTTCCACCTTTTCTAAAGCATGGAATACATGTGGGTTTGGCATGTAAGATAGTAGTTTTAAACAATGCCCATGCTTGATATAAACCTTTATCATTTGCAGCTGCTCCTTTTAGTTTTTTAACTATTTTCCACAATTTATCATAGTCTCCCTTTTGAAAGTTAAAAGATAGTTCTGTGGATTTCCTTCCCGTTCTCCCTCCATTTATTAAATCAAATGTGATCATGCTATGATCACTATTGCCAAGTGATTCCATCACCATTATCTCTTGCACTAGATCCTGTGTTCCACTAAGGATTAGGTCCAAAATAGCATCCACTCGTTTGTTTATGAACCAGCTACTCTAAAAAGCTGGCATTAGGCTGTCCTCTTAGATACTCTGGCCAGTATGCATTTGAGCTTTTATGACCTGTCCTCCAGTATGTATTCCTGGACCTCAGGGCATCTGCTCCATATCTCTTCCAAAAGGTATTCGTGTTCCTTCTCCCTTCAGCTGCTTCGGTCCTCTTACCAGCTGCTGCTTTAGGGTTCCTAGCTGAAGTTCTCCAACCCTCTGGATTTCTCCAATCCCTTGAAGCTGGCTTCTCATAGGAATCTCTTCAAGAACATGGATCTCTCTGAGCTCCTCTCTCCTTCTCGCTCCTACTCTTTCTACTGCTACCCCTTTCTGAATATTGTGTTCTAGTTTTAAAGTTCCCAGTTTCCAACCCCTCCCTTTCACTCCTCAGGTGTTGGTGGTCAAACTCCCTCCTGGCAGCTGAGTAATTAGGAGTGATGTAAGGGTTTCTCAATCTGGGCTTATACTCCTTCACCTCATCTCCACTAGGGGCTCTCTGCAGGCCATGGTAGCCTGGAATAACCTGTTTTTTAGGAAAACATGCTGTTTTATTTCTGTGACCTGACAAAACAGGTCCCTTGATTAGGGTAAATTCCCTTCCTTTGTCACTATTCTCTGGGCTCTTATAAGCTTCCTTATCACAACAGGCAATCAGGAACGCTCTTCAAGAAAACAAGAAATCCATCAAGGAGTTATGGGACTTCAGAAAGGCACTAAAAACATTCATTTTCACAGAACACTATCGACATTCAAAATGACAATCACACTTGATCACTCCCCCTAGCCTCTTGTTATACTTCTACCTATAAAATCCTATCCAGTTACCCTACCCCAACGTACCCATCATGCCCTATATCATATGAAACTATGTATTCCCCAATACCACTGTAATCCAAGTTCTTTACCCCTATTATAATGTACGTTTACTTCAAGCTGCAATGTAAACTGCTGTGAATCTATGATAAAGCGGTATAGAAAACCCATTAAATAAATAAATGCCCTTCTGTGACAATAACCTCAGTCAATACCAGGGGTAATCGAAATCACCCATTATTACTGTGTTGTAACTTTGTTAGCTTCCCTGATTTCTTTTAGCATTTCATCATTCATCTGTTCATTCTGGCCAGATAGACATTAGTACTGCCATTATCCACTGCCATTATCTTTCTCTTTTACATGAAATTTCTTTCCATAAACATTCTACAGTGTATTTTGTTTCCTGCAAAATGTTTATCCTGTGTTACTCAATGCCCTCTTTAACAAAGAGTGCAACCCCTCCACCAATTTGGTCTACTCTATCATTGCGATATACTTTGTACTCAGGAATCACGGTGTCCCATTGGTTGTCCACCTTCCATCATGTTTCTGAGATGCCAATTATATCTAACCTTTTATTTAGTGCTATATATTCTAGATCTCCCATCTTAATTTTTAGACTTCTAGTATTTGCATACAGGCATTTTAGAGGCTGTATTTTATTCATATCATCAATCTGATTATCAGTTGACAGGGAAGAATGCCAGTTGACAGGGGAATTACACTAAAAAAATTAATAGCATATATTAACACTCAACATTGAACTGAAGTTTTGAGGGGCCCCAACCAGACACCCGGAGAAGACAATTTGTGAGGAGGGAAATATCCCAGATGTTTCTATATCAAAAATTACACGACCAACCCCTCCCCCTACATCCACATATATCCACAGCTTCCTTCTGGCCCAACCACATTCATCCACTCCTAACTCCAATACAGTAATGGTGACTCCTGGCAATCAACTATAAAGTAGATATTTCTGGGGCTCTCCAAATTGTAAAATGACACTGAAACTGTTAAAAGAGACCCAAAGAGAGGCTAGGGTCTCAAGGGGAAAATTTAAAGTGTGAGAAAAGCTCTGAATATGCTGACAGTTTCACAGGGGGTGTTTATGTAAAAGTGAGACAGTCAAGATTATATCTTGCAAGACAGGAAGCTTCTGTTTGCAGGATGCTTGTCCTGATTAAGCGTGAACAATGTTTGTGCTTGGCATGACTCGTAACATGTAGAAATAGATAAACAAATGGTAAAGCAAAAAACATGACACAGAGTGATAAGGCAAAAGAATGTATAATGTGGCAGTTTTTTCCTAAAAAAAGCAAGTGTTGTAGACAAGCAAATTAAGGGAGTAACAGGTTACTGCACTTGTCTGCAGCTCTGTGACAACTTCCCCTTATTTGAAAAAGGGTTTTTTCAATAATACCCTTTAAGTATTTAAACATCTGTATCAAATCGCTTCTGTCCCTCCTCTCCTCTAGGGTATATATATTTAGGTCTTCAAGTCTCTTCTCATACATCTTCTGGCACAGGTTACAAATCATTTTGGTTGCCTTCCTCTGAACTGTTTCGTCTTTTTATATCCTTTGTGCGATATGGTCTCCAAAACTGAACACAATACTCCAGGGAGGCCTCGCCAACGATTTGTATAGGAACATTTATACCTCCTCCTTTCTGCTGATTATTCTTCTCTGCGTGCAACCCAGCATCCGCCTTGTCACATTGTTTTGCCACCCTGAGATCCTCAGACATTATCACTCCGAGGTCCTTCTCCAGGTCTGTGTACAGCAACCTCTCGCCCCCTATTGCATACAATTCCTATGGATTTCTGCATCCCAAGTGCATGACTCTGCATTTCTTCAATTAAATCATTAAAGCATTAGAACATTCTTCCTGTTTTTGTAGATCTTTCCGCATATTGTCCACTCCCTCAGAGGAGTCCACTCTGTTGCAAATTTTCATATCATCTGCAAAAGGCAGACTTTTCCCTTCAATCCTTCAGCTATATCACTCACAAATACATTGAACAGTGCCAATCCTGGAGGCACACCATTACTCATCTTCATTTCATCTGAGTGAGTTCCGTTTACCACTACTTTATTTATTTATTTATTTAGACAGATTTATATACCACCTTATCCTACAATCAAAGTGGTTACATCACAATTGGAGGGTTACATTTAACATGTGGGTACTTTACAACATTTAACATGAGGACAGCATAATTGGGGGGTTACATTTTGCATGAGGGTACTTAACAACATTATGAAGGGTTACATTTAGCATGAGGGTACTTTACAACATTATACAATGAACTCGTAAGTCTAGTTGGGATGATTGGGTATTGACTTGGCGGGGGTAGTTGCAATACCGTTCGGGTGGGAACTGTTGTCTGTCTGCTCATAGGTTTCTGTAAAGAGCAGGGTTTCAAGGGCCTTGCGGAAGTCAGTGATGTCCTCTAACGCCCTCAGGCTCGTTGGGAGGGAGTTCCATAGTGTGGATGCCAGTAGTGATGGAGATCTTCTTGAAGTATTTTGTTTAGTCTTGTGGTATCCTGCAGGTGTGCCACTCATGTTGTCATTCTTGGTCCTTCTTGGTCTATTACTGATATCCCTTGTTATGATATTTTGGAGTACATCTGCCCAGAGATGGTGGATGATGTTGAAGATCAGGATTGTTTTAAATTTTGCTCTGGCCATCAATGGGAGCCAGTGTAGTTGCTGTAAGATGGGGGTGATGTGCTCAGTTCTTGGAGTGTCTGTAATGATGCGTGCTGCAGTGTTTTGCACCATTTGGAGTAGGTGTAAGGTCTGCTGAGGGAGGCCTTGATATAACGAGTTTCTGTAATCAAGCAGAGGTATGATGAGTGCTTGGCATACTGTGCGGAAGTGGTCATGGTGGAGTAATGGTTTTCTATCATCTGTCAGTCAACCAATTTCTGATCCAGTTTACCATCTTGGGATCCATCTCCAGGCTGCACAGTTAATTGATAAGCTTCCTACAAGGAACAGTATCAAAGGCTTTGCTGAAATCTAGTTAGATCATATCCATTGCATGCCCTTCATCTAGTTCTCTGGTCACCTAAAGAACTCAATCAAATTTGTTTGGCATGATTGTCCTTTGATAAAACTATGTTGCTTCAGATCATTCAACCTATCGGCTTCTAGAAAGTCCACTATTCTTTCTGTCAGGAGCGCATACATTGCTTTTTCTGCCACTGAGGTAAGGCTTTCAAACCTACTGTATAGTTGATCACCTCTTCCCTATTACCACTTTTGTAAAGAGGTACAACATCAGCCTTTTTTCAGACCTGTGGAACCTCTCCCGTCTCCAAGGATCTATTAGAAACATCCTTTAAAGGCCCTGCCAGAACCTCTCTGAGCTCTTTCTGTATCCTGGGATGTATCCCATCTGGTCCCATGACCTTTTCAACTTTCAGTTTTGCAATCTGTTCAAAAACATCACCTTCTGTGAATGGTATGGTATCTGCTCCATTCCCATTTGTATATTTGTCAATCATACGTGGCCCTTCTACAGAATACAGAAGTATTGGTTTAAACATTTTTGCTTTTTCACTGTCACTTTCCACAAATCTGTCGTCGGCACTTTTGAGTCTTGCGATTCCACCTCTGATCTTCCTCTTCTCCCAAACATACTTGAGAAAGGTTTTGTCACCATGCTTCACATCTTTAGCCATCTTTTCTTCTGCCTTTGCTGTAGCTATCCTTATCTCTCTTTGTCTCTTTTAGCTTTGTCCTGTATTCTTTTCTCTGTTCCTCTGTTTGTGATTTTCTGAATTTTGTGATAGCTGTGTATTGTGCCTTTATTTGTACAGCCGCTTCTTTGGAGAACCAATATAGGTTTCCTTTTCTTCTTGTTTTTATTCACTTTCACTACATATACACCTGTTGCCCCTTGTATTGTTTCTTTTAGTTTAGCCCACTGCAATTTCACTTCCTTTATCTGCTCCCATCCTGCCAGCTCCTCCTTCAGGCAGTTTCCCATTTTACTGAAGTCAGAGTTTTTGAAATCTGGGATTTGAGTTTGCTATGATTGGAATTTACCTTGGCTTTTATCTCAAACCACACTGTGTGATGATCACTGTTGCTCATGTGGGCTCCCACTCGGACATTCAACATGCTATCTCCAATGCTGAGTACTAGATTCAGTATTGAACTTTCCCTGGTTGGTTCCATCACCATTTGTCTGAGCAATGGTTCTTGGAAGGCATCCACAATCTTTTTCCTTCTTTCCAGTTTTGCAGAAGGAATACTCCAATCCACATCTGATAGATTAAAGTCACCCAATATGATCACTTCTCCCTTCATTGCTAGCTTTGCAGCATCAATGATCCATTTCTTCCATTTGAATTGGAGGCCTATAGACTACACTAGTATGGATGATAGTACCATCTCCTCTTTCCAACACAATCCACTTCACTTCTTTTGCTCACGTCTCCTGTATTACAGTATAGCCTCTTGTTGTTCCATCTATTGCCCCAGTTGCCTATCTATCTAAATCCTTCTCGTTTACACCAGATTTGGATCCCCATATTAAAGTTTAAACCCGTGGTTCTCAACCCAGTCTTCCAGGACCCCCAGGCCAGTCAGGTTTTCAGGATCTCCACAATGAATATGCATGAAATAGATCTGCAGGCACTGCTTCCACTGTATGCAGAGCTCTCTCATGCATATTCATTGTGGAGATCCTGAAAACCCGACTGACCTGAGGGTCCCAAAGGACTGGGTTGAGAACTACTGGTTTAAACTTTAGGGTCACTGACTAAAACAAAAACAATTGGTAGGAACTACTAAGTATTACAAGCAGTTAACTCCTTCTTCTCAGTCCAACAATGGTTACATATTGTTTACTTACTGTGCCTATTTCAACTCTCATTTTGGGTATTTTAATTTCACTCTTTTTAGTAGCTCTTTCATCTTAATCTGAGCAATTACTTTTCTTCACTACTGTTTTCCTTGTTATTTGGTCTAGTTTTTCACCATTTATACTCTTTTATTATTTAATCTGGCTTTTACCACCACTTATGCACCTCCATCCTTTAGGGCGGAGTCCCTGAGTAGAAAGCCCCATCTCCTCTGTCTAGTTCTTTACCCCAGTGTACCTGATTTGATATGTGAAGCAGTCATAGGTCACCAGTACTGTGCTGGATGACACATTTGAATCTGGCCTTGCTGGTATAAGGTGATCACTTGGGTTCCTTCTCCTCCTGAGAGCTGGTGGTCCCTAGTGCTGCTCTGCCCGGCCCCTGACTCTGATGAACTGGAAGGCTTAAGTGCAGAGGCAATTCTTGAAACCTCTTTCAGAAGCTGAGCTGCTCTCCTTATGAGACTGTTGGACTCGGGCACAGCTTGCACAGATTCAACCCTCTGTTCTCGCCTCCTAGCCAGCTGCTCCAAGTCAAATGCTACTCTAACTGGTTAGAAAGGCTGGGTGTAAACAACTCCCTTTCTCCTTTCTAGTGCACTGGCTGGTTGCCAGAGACACTTGCCCTGCAAGGACAGAGATTCTTCTCCTTCAAGGTGCAGTGGTTGTATATCTTTGGGAGTGGTTTATATGCAAAGTGGGATTTTCCCTCTCAAAGGAATCTCCTTCCAGCATGAATTAACTGGCAGCATGAACCTCCCCTGGTCTGGAAAATGTCAGACTTTCTCTATGCCTCCTTGCAATATTTAGTAGGGATACTGGATGGTGCAATTGTTTTTAATGTAGCATCCAAGTAATCTCTACATTTATGTTATCAACAAATTTGATCGCCTTTTAAAGTCACTTGTAAAACAGCCTCAGTAGAGATCCTTGAGGCATTCTACAATTGACCTTTTTTCCATTTGGAAAACTGATCATTTAGTCCTATTCTCTATTTTCTGTCTATTAATCAGTTCTCAATCTGTAGTAAGATCTTACCTCCTATCCCATGACTTTTTAATTTCCTGTAGGAAGTTTCATGAAGATTTTCTCAAAAGCCTTCTGAAAATCAAAATATACTAAATCAACCAGCTCACTTTTATCCTCATGGTTTTTATGCCTTTCTCTTTGCTATATCAGTGCTCACTCCTTCCCATTAAGCTATGCCCATATATTTGAACATTCATTTTGTGCTTTAGGATAGTTTCTACTATTTTGTCTAGCAACGGCATAAAGGCAAATTCTTCCCTAGTTTCATCTCTAGTAGAAGACAGCTTTCCAGAAAACAGCTCAGCATTTGTCACATTTTCATAAGATTTCAGTGTGATCTGTTTTCATAGTCAACTAACTTCCTTTTGCAGAGAGTCAGAGCTTTGTTTCAATTGACATATCAGCTGCCACCCTTTGTGCTGCATCTTCCAGAGCAGTCACCTTCTACTCCATGTCCATCATTCTCTGGTTAAATGATTCAAAGGTAGTGGCTGGCCCATCTATTTTTGGCAGAAATTGCTTCAATTTTAGCCTCCAGCACATGGACCACAGCCATGTTTACCTGTGACTAGTAGCTCTGTGTCCAGCGCTGGGGATCATGGTTCCACAAGGTGCTCTGCCATCTTGGGGTTGGTTGGTTGCATCCTTTCTCAATCCTTTTTTGGAGATTTATGGACCCTATTATAGACACTCTTTGTGGCCAGTTTGCTTCTTGCCTACCCCCCTCCTGTCCCACACATACTCCTGATAATGTCAGAGAAGTTTTGTTTTATCAGAGCTAAGTTAAGTTGTCAGTCATGTCCTAGACTTTAAATCTGCCCGCTCCACTGAACTGAAGCACAAATCTCCAGTATTTTAGCAGCTTGAGCACCATGATATTTGATCTCATCCAGTCTTTTTATGCACAATATAACCTATTTGCAAATAGACATCCACTTTGATAGATACCAAACATATTGAACATAAGAACATAAGATATGCCATACTGGATCAGACCAAGGTCCATCAAGCCCAATATCCTGTTTCCAACAGTGGCCAATCTAGGTCATACGTACCTAGCAGTTTCCCCAAAAGATACAGATTCCACAATGCTTGTATTGGGTCAAGCATTGATATCCTGGGTCCCTTCTTAATAATGGTTTATGGACCTTTCCTCCAGGAACTTGTCCAAACCATTTTTAAACCCAGCTACACTAACAGCCTTTACTACATCCTCTGGTAACAAATTCCAGAGTTTGAGTGAAAAAATATTTTCTTTTATTAGTCTTAAATAGCTTACCCTGTAGCTTCATTGCATGTCCCCTAGTCTTTCTATATTCTGATAACGTAAACAATCGATCTACATTTACCCGTTCCACTCCGTTCATTAATTTATAGACTTCTATCATATCTCCACTCAGCCGTCTCTTTTCAAAGTTAAAGAGCCCTAACCTTTTTTAGCCTTTATTCATAGGAGTATCCTTCCATCCCCTTTACCATTTTGGTGGCTCATCTCTGAACCTTTTCTAATAACGCTATATCCTTTTTAAGATACGGCGACCAGAATTACACACAATATTCAAGGTGCGGTCTCACCATGGAACGATATAGAGGCATTATAATATCTTTTGTTTTATTTTCCATTCCTTTCCTTATGATACCTAGCATTCTATTTGCTCTTTTGGCCGCCGCTGCACACTGGGCCGAGGGATTTAACATGTTATCCACAATGACGCCTAAATCTTTTTCCTGGGTGGTGGTTCCTAATGTGGAACCTTGCATCGTGTAACCATAGTTTGGGTTGTTCTTCCCTAGGTGCATAACTTTGCACTTGTCCACATTAAATTTCATCTGCCATTTTGATGCCCAGTCTTTCAATTTATCATGATCCTCTTGCAATTTTCCACAATCCTCTTGGGTTTTAACAACTTTAAATAGTTTTGTGTCTTCTGCAAATTTGATAACCTCACTCGTTCTTCCCCTTTCCAGGTCATTTATGAATATGTCAAAAAGCAGCAGACCCAGCACAGATCCTTGGGGTACACCACTATTCACCTTTCTCCATTGGGAAAACTGGCCATTTAGCCCTACCCTCTGCTTTCTAGCTTTTAACCAGTTCCTGTTCCACAATAGTACACTGCCTCCTATCCCATGACTCTTTAGTTTTGCCAAAAGTCTCTGATGAGGGACCTTGTCAAAGGCTTTCTGAAAGTCCAGATACACTATATCAACCGACTCACCTTTGTCCATCTGTTTATTCACACCTTCAAAAAAACATATCTAAAGCCATGTTGGTTGTCTCCCATTAGGCCATGACTATCTACATGCTGAGTAATTTTGTTCTTTATGATGGTTTCTACCATTTTTCCCGGTACTGACATCAGGCTCACTGGTCTGTAGTTTCCCAGATCACCCCTGGAACCCTTTTTAAAAAATTGGCATTACATTGCCGATCCTCCAATCTTCAGTTATTAGAGATGATTTTAATGAAAATTCACAGATTACTAATAGCAAGTCTGCAATCTCATATTTCAGTTCTTTCAACATCCTTGGATGTATACCATCCGGCCCAGGTGATTTGCTACTCTTCAGTTTATCTAATAGTTGTAATACATCTTCCCGATGTATCGATATGTCCTTCAATTCTTCCGCATCTTTAAATACCACTTCAGTCATGGGTAACATCCCTACATCTTCCTCAGTAAAGACTGAAGCAAAGAATTCATTCAGTCTCTCCGCTATCGCCTTGTCGCCTCTTAGCACCCCTTTAACCCCTCTATCATCTAATGGACCAGCTGACTCTCTCAAAGGTTTTTTGCTACGAATGTACTTGAAAAAGTCTTTATTTCGGGTTTTTGCTACCGCAGCGAGCTTCTTCTCAAATTCTCCTTTTGCCTGCCTTATCAATGCCTTGCATTTGACTTGCCAGTGCTTGTGCTGTTTCCAGGTTTCGTTGTTTGGCTCCTTTTTCCATTTCCTGAAAAATGCTTTTTTGGCAACAACAGCCTCTCTGACCTCACCTTTAAACCATGCTGGCAGTTTTTTGGACTTCCTTCCACTTTTCTTAAAGCATGGAACACCCAAGCTTGATGTAAGTCTTTAACCTTTGCAACTGCTCCTTTTAGTTTTTTCTTAACTATTTTCCTCATTTTATCATAGTCTCCCTTTCGAAAGTTAAAAGGTAGTACTGTGGATTTCCTTACTATCCCCCTCCTCCACTAATTAAATCAAACGCGATCATGCTATGATCACTATTGCCAAGTGGCCCAAACACTCTTATCTCTTGCACTAGATCTGGTGTTCCACTAAGGACTAGATCTAATATGGCTTCCCCTCTGGTCGGTTCATGAACCAGCTGCTCCAAGAAGCAGCCATTTATTTCATCTAGGAACTTTATCTCCCTAGCATGTCCTTCCATGACATTGACCCAGTCAATACCGGGGTTATTGAAATCACCCATTATTATTACTGCGCTGTAACTTTTGTTAGCTTCCTTGATTTCTTTGAGCATTTCATCATCCATTTGTTCATTCTGGCCAGGCGGTCAATAGTACACCCCCACTGCCATCGCCTTCCCCTTTTTACATGGAATTTCAATCCATAGAGATTCTACAGAAAATGTTGTTTCCTGCAAAACTTTAATCCTTTCTGACTCAATGCCCTCTCTAACATAGAGCGCAACCCCTCCACCAATTTGATCAGCTCTATCATTACGATATAGTTTGTACCCAGGTATCACATTGTCCCACTGGTTGTCCTCCTTCCACCATGTCTCTGATATTCCAATCATATCTAACCTCTCATTTAGTGCTATATATTCTAACTCTCCCATCTTATTTTTTAGACTTCTAGAATTTGCATACAAGCATTTTAGAGATTTTATTTTATTCATATTAATCTGGCTATTGGTAGACATGGGTAATTTGGGATCTTTAAGCTCTGTCTGCTCCATACTGGAGGGCATTTGGGCTACTTTACTCTTTTTTGGAACCTCTCTGCTTTTTGTAGTATCCTTCAAGGATACATTCTTTCGAACCATGTGCTCTTGGGCAACTGTCGGCTTTCCCCTATTATCTAGTTTAAAAGCTGCTCTATCTCCTTTTTAAAGGTTAATGCCAGCAGCCTGGTTCCATCCCGGTTAAGGTGAAGCCCATCCCTTCGGAAGAGCCCCTCCTTTCCCCAGAATGTTCCCCAGTTCCTAACATATCCAAAACCCTCATCTCTGCACCATTGTCTCATCCACGGATTGAGACTCTGGAGCTCTGCCTGCCTTTTGGGTCCTGCGCGTGGAACAGGAAGCATTTCGGAGAACGCTACCCTGGAAGTTCTGGATTTCAACTTCCTACCTAAAAGCCTAAATTTAGCCTCCAGAACCTCCCTACCACATTTTCCTATGTCATTGGTACAGACATGCACCAAGACAGCAGACTCCTCCCCAGCACTATCTAAGACCTTATCTAGGTGGCGCGTGAGATCCGCTACCTTCGCACCAGGCAGGCATGTTACCAGGCGATCCTCACGTCCACCAGCCACCGAGCTATCTACATGCCTAATGATCGAATCTCCAACTATAACGGCTGTCCTAACCCTTCCCTCATGGGCACATGGCCCTGGAGAAACTTCCTCGGTGCGAGAGGGTTTTACATCACCTGGAGGATTGATGAAAGCAGTGTTAATTCCCGGAGTAAGAATGGGTCCCAACCAATCCCAAAGCCCTGGTATAGCACCTGCACACTCTCTTTCTTTGGGATTAGGCATGCCATCTTTCACCACCTGGACTGCTGCATAGTGCACCTCTACCTCTTTTTATTGCCAATTACATCATGGACATCTCACAATGATGATGGATGGCTGGGATCTTTGGTGCTGAACTGACTGCCTCTAATCTGCCCTGGCTTAAATAGCCTTTTTAAGTATCCTACCATGCCCTATAGCTTACTCGAGAGGAAATTACCTGGTCCATTGTTCTTTCCCCTGGAGGGAATTCAAACCTTGAGTGCCTGATTCAACCCCTGTCCTCCCCTGTCCCAAACTGCAGCACATTATGCTGTCACAGTCCTGCCCAGGCAGAGCAACCTTTATCCTCTCTGGAAAGAGTTCTCTGAGCAGTCTTCAGGACACACCCCACCATTTGGTCAGAATTTGAATGTTTATTTATTAATCATGTTTTGCAACTCTAAATTCAAGATGTGGTACCAACAGGTATGCAAGTTATCTTCCTGTCCAGAGGACTCACAATTTAAGTTGTGCCTGAGGTTATAGAGATTGAAGAGACTCAATCAAGCCCACAAAGAGCATCAGTAAGAAAACTTGGATTTGAACGCTGGCTCCCTATTTCCAAGCCTGATTCTGTAACCATTAGGCTACTCTTATATTCCAATCTGCATAATATGCAAATCTCTGTCATGCATATTCATTGTGGAGATGCTGAAAGCCTGACAGGCTCAGGCTATATTGTGAGGACTGGGTTGAGCACCCCTGTCTGTGGGGATATTGTGATATGTCGGACCTGCATCTATAAGGATTCAAAGTTGAAATATTCTGGAAAAATATCCAGAGAGACAAGTAGGCCTCCGTATCATAAAAGACCTCCCCCAATTTAGGAAAGAACTCAAAACCTACCTATTCTCCAAACACTTTGAAGTCCCCTACCCCCAAGTCCTGTCCCACAGCATCCACAGACACACAAACTTAAAAACTCCCAAAACCACAATTAGCTAACCCCACACAGACCTCCCACACACACACAAAAAACTTATGATAAAAAATGGAAATAAATTCCTCCACTTACGCATGACCTATGAATATTCTGTAACACATTGTATATAACCATTTGTAAATAACCTATGTAAAATGTTTCGACAGTTTATCGCATTTATTAACTGTAAAAAGTTAGAAATTTTCTGTTCAATGTAAATGTATACCGAAGTATACAAGATTGTTAACTTGTTCCATGTAAACCGCCCTTGATCTCTGGAAGGGGCGGTATAGAAGAAATAGATAAATAAATAAAAAATAAATAAATAAATAAGTGGATTAGTGGAGTCATAGTGGTTAGAGCAACAGGCTGAGGAACTAAGGGACAGAAGCCAGGGAAGTTGAGATTTCTTGTGACCTTGGGCAGCCACTTTACCATTTGCGGTAAAAGGTCAGGCCAAGATTTAACAGTTTTTAATCTAACCCTTAGGTTGTAAGGTCTTGGAGGCAGGGTCCTATTAACTCTACTTGACTGATTTGGAAAGGTATGTAATCAAATTTAAAATCCAAAAACTTATTTCTTAGTTTTCTATAAACAGTATTTATGGAAACTACTGAACTGAGAATCTGTGAAATATTTGCAGCTGTAGTAACAGTTCATGCTGACAATACTCTTGGAAGTTTGCTCTTTCCAGAGATATCACATTTTACTTAGAGTGAACTCCTCCTACTGCAGAAACTGGTCTGAATACAAGACTCAAGTTTGCAATTAATTAAACTACTTTAATATATTAAAAGCTGCATGTATAACTGTTTATAACAATTAGCAAAGAAAACAGCCAGCCAGTGAAAAGTTTTTAAAGCCTCAAGGGTAATCAATTTTTCATGTTCACACAATTAAGGTTTTCCAAACAGACAGCAGCATCCTGCAGCTTGACCCATAACACTGCGCAGTTTCGTTAAGTGCAGAATGACAAGGTGCTAATACAGCAAAGAGGGGCGAGCAGAACTAGTAGTGGCCTAATTAGATCACCCTTCAGTATAAGACGTGTACCTAAGCCAGATTGAAAGAAGGTATTTCCAAGGGGCGCAGTTAGTTGGCAAGAGTAAGCTATCTATAAAGAAATTAATTTCCAAAGAAAGTGGGCTGATGTTTAATTTTTATTTTTCCTGTTTCATAATATAACAAAGACTGCAACTTCTCTCATATCTTTTTAATATCCCTTCCAGACACTAATGCAGCTAGAGACAATTAGAATCACCAAAGAGCTGAAATGCCCTCTGGCACTTAAAAAAACCCTCTGAACTATTTAGGATCATAAAACACATATCAATCATTATCATGCTTAAGTCAGGAAAGCAAAGACAGAAAACAAAGAAGAAATAGCCAATGCAATAAAATGTGTGTGTCAGAGGGGAGGAGGATAAGACATTTTTCAGAAACGTTAGCGAGAGGAGGAAGTGCAAAAGTGATATTGTCAGACTCTAGGGTGAAGGGGGAATATGTAGAAGTTGATGAGGATAAAGCGGAATTGCTTAAATATTTTTGTTCTGTCTTCACAGATGAAGGTCCATGAACATAACCTCAGAAACCACCCACAAATAGGAACAGATGTGAAGGGGATCTTGAGCGAATTTCAGAACACTGTGTTCGTGAGGAGCTAGCTAAACTAAAAGTAGACAAAGCCATGGGACTGGATGGGATACATCCGAAAGTATTAAAGGAACTTGGGGAAGTTCTAGTGACTCCACTGTCTGACCTTTTCAATGCTTCTTTAGAATCGGGAGTGGTCTCAGAGGACTGGAAAAAGACACAGGTGGTCCCTTTACACATAAGCAGAAGTAAGGATGAGGTTCAGAACTGCAGGCTGGTTAGTCTGACCTTCGTGGTAAGTAAATTAATGGAAATGTTGCTAAAACAGATGATAGTGATGTTCCTGAAGTCCAATGGATTGCAGGATCTGAGGCAGCATGGGTTTACTGGAGGCAGGTCTTGTCAGACAAATCTGACTGGGTGACTATAGTGTTGGATCGAGAGAGAGAGCCCTAGATGTGGTGTACTTCAATATCAGTAAAGCCTTTGACACTATTCCACACAGGCGACATAAATAAATTGAGTACCCTGGGATGGACCCTAAAGTGACTGACTGGGTTAGAAACTGGTTGAGTGGGAAGTGACTAAGTATACAGGTAAATGGAGCTCACTCAGAAGAGAAGGATATTACCAGTGGTCTGCCGCAGGGATCTGTCCTTGGTCTGATTCTTTTTAGCATTTTTGTTAGCGATATTGTGGAAGGGTGTTAGGTAAGGTTTATTTCTTTGCGGATGATACCAAAATCTGGAATAGCCACCCAAGAAGAAGTAGATAACATGAGGAAGGATCTGGCTAAGCTTGAAGAATGGTCGAGAATTTTTGGCAGCTGAGATTTAATGCTAAAAAATGCATAGTCATGCATTTGAGCTGCAGAAATCCAAGAGAGCGGAACAGTATAATGGGTGGAATACTTCTGTACACAAAAGAGAAGCGGGACCTGGGCATGATTGTTTCTGATGATCTTAAAATCACATCGGGGCAGCAACGGATTTAAAAGCCGCCATTACAACGGCGATCTGGCCCACGGAGGACACTCAGACCGGTATCGGGGCTGTGAGCAGGAGCTCTCCCTTCATCTGCCAATCACATCGGGGCAGCAACGGATTTAAAAGCCGACATTACAACGGCGCGCCCGTGCCTAAGGACCACGCCAAAGGGCCCTTTGGCGTGGCCCTTAGGTGTAGGTCCGTGGGGTATCAAGGAAATGGCTGATCTATGTTGGTTCTGTTTGTTGTTTTGCTTTGTGTAGTCAATTATAATGTAAGGTATGTATTGTATTTCCCTATGTATGTGTCTATGTTCTGACAATCTGATGCTTGTTTCCCTACCTTTTTGTGTAACTTGTGCTGTATTAACCGCTTTGATTTAAGGAAAAGGTGGGATACAAAACTTGTAATGTAATCTCTGTTGTACATGTGTTATGTATTGTAATGTATTGTATTGTACTGTGGCCGCTTTGATTGAAGGAAAAGGCGGGATATAAAACATGTTTAAATAAATAAATAAATAAATAAAATGGCTAAATGTGTAGAAAAGGTAATGGCAAAAGCCAGAAGGATACTTAGGTGTATAGGGAGAGGAATGACCAGCAGAAAAAAGGAGGTGATAGTGCATCTATATAAGTCTCTGGTGCAACCTCATTTGGAGTATTGTGCAGAGGGTGGCTAGTATAATGGTCCGTGGTCTTCATTATAAACCATATGGGGATAGATTGAAAGATCTTAATATGTATACATTAGAAGAAATGTAGGATAGAAGAGATATGATAGAGACATATGCCACAGAGGTATCTTTCAATTGAAAGAAAGCTCTGCAACGAGGGGACATAGGATGAAGGTGAAAGGGGATAGACTCAGGAGTAATATGCAGAAATATTTCTTTATGGAAAAAGTGGTGGATGCATGGAATAGTCTTCCAGTGGAGGCAATAGAGACAAGGACAGTATCCGAATTCAAGAAAACATGGGACCAACACAGAAGATCTCTGAAGGAAAAAAAGGACTATAGTAGTTGATATGGAAGGGCAGACTAGATAGGCCATATAGTCTTTCTCTGCTGTCATGTTTTTATGTTTAGCAAACATATGCAAGGGTATCTTTAAAAAAAACACATAACCCTGATAGACTCCACTGTTTGATGCGCCAAAAGAAATAGCACGCTTTTCATTTGGGTTGCAAAACAAATATCCTGTCCTCGTCTCTATTACCTCCAATGGAAGACTATTCCACGTATCTATCACTCTTTCCATAAAGACATATTTCTGCATATTACTCCGGAGTCTATCCCCTTTCACCCTCATTGAAAGAAGCTCTCCTTCTTTATGCCATATATCCTGCTTCCCTCTAATGTATACATATTAAGATCTTTAAGTCTGTCCTCATATGGTTTATAATAAAGATCACTGACCATTGTGATAGCCACCCTCTGCATAGACTCCACCCTGTTTATATCCTTTTGAAGGTGTGGTCTCTGGAACTGCATATAGTACTCCAAATGAGGTCACACCAGAGACTTACACAGAAGCACTATCACCTCCTTTTTTCTGCTAGCCATTCCTCTCCCAATGCACCCAAGCATTCTTCTGGCTTTCGCCGTTGCCTTTTCTACCTGTTTAGCCACTTTAAGATCATCAGAAATAATCATGCCCAGGTCCCACTCTTCTTTCATGGATAGAAGGACTTTGCCTCCTACACTGTACTGCTCCCTTGGATATTTTTGTATTAAATCACAGCTGCCAAATTTGTGAACATTCCTTAAGCTTAGCAAGGTCCCTCCTCATGTCATATGCTCCTTCCTGGGTGTCGACTCTATTGCAGATTTTAGTATCATCCCCAAAGAGGCAACCCTTACCTGACAGCCCTTCTGTAGTAGCACTAACAAAGATGTTAAAAAGAATCAGATCAAGAACAGTCCCGTGCGGCACACCACTGGTAACATCCTTCTCCTCAAAGTGAGCTCTATTAATTTGTACACTTTGTCACCTCCCACATTTGGCTGGACCACTAAATGACCAAGATATACAAATGGTACTCAGGGAGGATAAGGCCATAGAAGAAAACTAAATATCACGTTTGCTTTGATCTTTACTGAGGAGGATGTTGGTGAAATACCAATACCAGAAACATTCTTTGATGGTGATTATTCAGAGGAAATGAAGCAAATTGCTGTGAAACTTGAAAACATGCTAGAACAAATTAATGAGCTAAATAGCAAATCACCAGGATCTGAAGATATTCTCTCAGAGAACTACAATAGGAAATAACAAACCTGTTACTAGTAATTCATTTCAAAAAGCTTTATAGAACTATCAGGAACAAAGGAGCAACAAAATCCATTGAGTATCAACAGCAAAGGATCCCACCAGTGTATTAGCAATAAGAATATCACAATCCAGTACAAATAAAGATTAACACATGAAGAATGTGAACCTGTTCCCATGATTCCACATCACCCTGTATATAATGTTAAATGTAAACTGTTTGAGTTAAGTGCAAACCACTTTGTTACAATGTAACATACCTTGTAAGCCTGTTGAAGTTGTAATGTAAACCACCTTGATTTAAGGAAAAGGTGGTATATAAATCATGTTAAATAAATAAGCTACCTTGATATTCACCACATAGTTTAAGCTCAAGGAAAGCCTTTGTTCTCATCTGGGTGGGTATGTCCACAAAACAAGCATCTTTATTTGCAAAGAAACTCCTAAAAACAAATAGCAGTGGTTAGTATTTTTCTTTAAATGCCAGTGCCATGGCTAAATTAAGGGTTCCTTTTACTAAAGGTTTTGTTATTGTTGTTAAGTGCCCATCAAGTCTGTGTCGACTCATGGCAATACTCTGGATAGATGTCCTAAACTGTGTTCAGTCTTCACTCAGGTGGCTCATTGTTGACAGACTGGCACCCATAACTGCTGTTATTGTAAAGATCCATTTCATTTCTGGTCTTCCTCTTTTGCCCTGACCTTCTACCTTGCCAATGCTGATGTCTTTCTCTAATCATCTCTCTTCACATGATGATTCCAAAGTATGAAAGTCGAAGTCCTGTCATCTGAACTTCTAAAGAAAGCTTAGGTCTGACTTCCTCTAGTACAGACTGGTTTGTTCTTTGGGCAGTCCATAGAACACACAGTATTCGTCGCCAGCACCATAACTCAAAGTCATCAATTTTCTTCCTGTCTTTTTCACTGTCCAACTTTTACATCCATATGATGTTATTGAAAATGCCATGGCTTTTGAGCAAGTCAAATCTTTATATGGAGAGAGACATCTCTGCTCTTGAGAATCTTGTCTAGGTCCTTCATAGCCATTCTGCAAACAGCAATGTGTCATCGGATTTCTTAACTGCTTGTTGCTTCTTTGATAGTTGATCCAAGTAGGTTAAAGTTGTCAACTATTTCAATTTCTTCTCCATAAACGATGAACTTATTCATTTTACCAGTTGTCAGGATTTTTGTCTTCTTAACATTAAGGTGCAGACTGATTTTAAGACTATATTCCTTGATCTTGAGAAGCAAATGTTTCAAATCGTCTTCACTTTCAGCTAGTAATGCGGTATCATCAGCATAGTGAAGGTTGTTGATGAGTCTTCCACCAATATTCACACTTCGGTTGTCTTCATACAGTCCTGCTTCTCTGATTATTTGTTCTGCATATAAATTAAAGAGGTAGGGAGAAAGCATGCAGCCTTGTTGTACACCTTTGCTGATTTTAAACCATTCTGTTTCTCCTATTTCTGTTCAAACTGTTGCTTCTTGATCATTGTAATGGTTGTGCAAGAGAACGATCAGGTGTTCAGATATACCCATGCTTCTTAATGTGGCCCAGAGTTTCTCATGGTTTACACAGTCAAATGCCTTGCTGTAGTCAATAAAACATATATAGATATCATTTTGGTATTCTTTTGTCTTTTCAAAGATCCATCTCACATCTGCGATAATGTCTCTCATTCCTCGCCCTTTCCTGAACCCTGCTTGCACTTCAGGCAGTTCTTATTCCAGGTATGGTTGTAGTCTCTGCTGAATGATCTTCAGTAGAATCTTGCTGACAAGTGGGATCAGAGCAATTGTGCGATAAATTCCACATTCAGTCAGGTCACCTTTCTTCACTATTGGTATAAACACAGATCTTTTCCAGTCAGTTGGCCATGAATTTGTCTTCCAAATTTCCTGGCAGAGCCTTGTAAATATGGTAACAGCTTCATTGGATTGCTGTAATAACGCAATCGGAATGCCATGAATGCCCGGTGCTTTGTTCTTTGTTAAGGCTTTCAATGTTGCTTCGACTTCTTCTTTCATCACCAATGGTTCCTAACCATAAGGTACAGGTTGAAATGGCTGTTTGTCCACTTGATCTTTATGATATAATGACTGTATATTCTTTCCACCTTTTCTTGATCTTCTCAGCATCATTCAACTTGGATCCTTGAGCATCTTGTAGCATTCCAATTCGAGGCTGGAATTTTTTCTTTAACTCTCGTAGCTTTAGAAAAGCCGATTTTGTTCTAACAGCTTCTGATTCTATTTCCTTGCATGTGTCATTGTAGAACTTCTCCTTGTCTTGTCTTGCTGCACGTTGGGAATCTCTGAGTTCTGTGATTGCTTCTTTCTCCTCTGGCTTTAGCTTCTCTGCTTTTATAGACAATTTTTAGAGCTTCTTCAGTCATCCATTTTGGCTGTTTTTGCTTTTTCACCTTATGTAGAGACTTATTGCTTTTTTATAACACAACCTTCTTGATGTCAAATGCAAGGCATTGATAAGGCAGACAAAGAGAGAATTTGAGAAGAAACTTGCTGTGGAAGCAAAAACGCATAATAAAGACTTTTTCAAGTACATTCATAGCAAAAAAACTGTGAGAGAGTCAGTTGGCCAATTAAATGATAGAGGGGTAAAAGGGGCAATAAAAGGGGCCAAGGCTATAGCGGGAAGATGTATTACAACTATTTGATAAACTGAAAAGTAGCAAATCACCTGGACCGGATGGTATACATCCAAGGGTGTTGAAAGAACTGAAATATGCGATTGCAGATCTGCTATTAGTAATCTGTGAACTATCATTAAAATCATCTGTAATACCTGAAGATTGGAGGATCACCAATGTAAGGCCAATTTTTAAAAAGGGTTCCAGGGGCGATCCGGGAAACTACAGACCGATGAGCCTGACATCAGTACCTGGAAAAATGGTAGAAACCCTCATAAAGAACAAAATTCCTCAGCATGTAGATAGTCACGGCCTAATAGTAGACAGCCAACATGGCTTTAGACAAGGAAGATCTTGTCTTACTAATCTGTTATGTTTTTTTTGAAGGTGTGAATAAACAGGTAGACAAAGCTGAGTCGGTTGATATAGTGTATTTGGACTTTCAGAAAGCCTTAAAAAATTCCTCATCAGAGACTTTTGGCAAAACCAAAGAGTCATGGGATAGGAGGTAGTGTACTATTCTGGATCAGGAAATGGTTAAAAGCTAGAAAGAAGAGGGTAGGGCTAAATGGCCAGTTTTCCCAATGGAGAAAGGTGAATAGTGGTGTACCCCAAGGATCTGTGCTGGGTCCGCTGCTTTTTGACATATTCACAAATGACCTGGAAAAGGGAATAACGAGTGAGGTTATCAAATTTGCAGATGACACAAAACTATTTAAAGTTGTTAAAACCCATGAGGATTGGGGAAAATTGCAAGAGGATCTTGATAAATTGGAAGACTGGGCATCGAAATGACAGATGAAATTTAATGTGGACAAGTGCAAAGTTATGCACCTAGGGAAGAACAACCCAAACTATGTTTGCACGATGCAAGGTTCCACATTAGGAACTACCACCCAGGAAAAAGATTTAGGCGTCATTGTGGATAATATGTTAAAACCTTCTGCCCAGTGTGCAGCAGCGGCCAAGAGAGCAAATAGAATGCTAGGTATCATAAGGAAAGGAATGGAAAATAAAACAAAGGATATTATAATGCCTCTATATCGTTCCATGGTCCGACTGCACCTTGAATATTGTGTGCAATTCTGGTCGCTGTATCTTAAAAAGGATATAGCGTTATTAGAAAAGGTTTAAAGAAGAGCCACCAAAATGGTAAAGGGGATGGAAGGATACTCCTATGAAGAAAGGCTAAAAAGGTTAGGGCTCTTTAACCTGGAAAAGAGACGGCTTAGGGGAGATATGATAGAAGTCTATAAATTAATGAATAGAGTGGAACGGGTAAACGTAGATTGATTGTTTACGTTATCAGAATATAGAAAGACTAGGGGACATGCAATGAAGCTGCAGGGTAAACTATTTAAGACTAATATGAGAAAATATTTTTTCACTCAACGTCTAATCAAACTCTGGAATTTGTTACAGGAGGACGTAGTAAAAGCTGTTAGTGTAGCTGGGTTTAAAAAAGGTTTGGACAAGTTCCTGGAGGAATGGTCCATAAACCATTATTAAGGAGGGACCCAGGATATCACTGCTTGACCCAATACAAGCACTGTGGAACCTGTGTCTTTTGGGGAAACTCCTAGGTATGTATGACCTAGATTGGCCACTGTTGGAAACAGGATACTGGGCTCGATGGACCTTGGGTCTGACCCAGTATGGCATATCTTATGTAAATCCTTTTTCCTGGGTGGTGGTTTCTAATGTGGAACCTTGCATCATGTAACCATAGTTTTGGTTGTTCTTTCCTAGGTATATAACTTTGCACTTGCCATATTAAATTTCATCTGCTATTTGGACATCCAGTCTTCCGATTTATCAAGGTCCTCTTGTAATTTTTAACAATGATCTTGTGTTCTAACATCATAGAATAGTTTTGTGTCATCTATAAATCTGATCACCTTACTCATTATTCCTATTTCCAGGTCATTTATGAATATGTTAAAAAGCAGCAGGCCCAGCACAGATCCCTGGGGTACTCCACTATTCACCTTTCTCTATTGAGAAAATCGGCTCTGCCCTCTGCTTTCTATCTTTTAACCAGTTCCTGATCCACAATATTACACTGCCTCCTATCCCATGACTTCGCCAAGATCTGGAAGGCAAATTGTAGTGGATGTTTTGCATGTTTCTAATGATTATTATGATGGAAGCACTTCTGGTTTATATACAATAGATTATATGATTTACATATATTTCTTTACCTTCCCCCTCCCCTTCTCCCCTTCCCCTTACTCCCTTTACTTTCCTTCCCTCTTTCCCCTTCCTCTTCCTTTTTTCCTTATTTCCTTTCTACTTTTGTTTCCTTTTCAGACCATACCTCTTGGGATATAGCCTTTGTATTATTCTAGGCCCTGGTTGACCTGAGAGGTAATTAGAAACATAGAAACATGATGACAGAAAAAGACCACATGGCCTATCTAGTCTGTCCTTCCATATCAACATTCCCTTTTTTTCCTTTAGAGATCCTCTGTGTTTGTCCCATGCTTCTTTGAATTCAGATACTGTCCACATCTCTACCATCTCCACTGGAAGACTATTCTATGGATCCACCTGTCTTTCCGTAAAGAAATATTTCCGCATATCACTCCTGAATCTATCCCCTTTCACCCTCAAACTGGTCATCTAAAATGAGTAATCCCTCTCCATGCCATTACCGATACATGTACATCCTCTTTCTACTATGGTGTTTCTTTCCCCTTGCATTTAGATCTTTTATGAAAGTCCCAGTACCATGACAAAGGCTCCTACCAGCCAAGACACAGCCCGTGTAGGGAAGGACTTTTTGACGAAGTAGTAAAGAATAACTGAGATCCATATATGGTGTGATTCATCGCCCTGTTCCTTTGTACTCTATGCTGTATTCTGCAGGGTTGGTGCCTTTTCTTTTCTGGATGGGAATTTTTGTTCATACATCCAATTTTTAAAGATCTTTAAGAGGCCAGTCTACAATCTCAGTTATAAGAGTACAGGAATTTTCAGCTGATTTATGGCTTGTATCTTATTCTGCAATGTTAATGCACTTCTCAGTAAGAGTTTTAATCTTCTTTAATATTCTTTACTGACCTTTTCTCTCAGTAATTTTTGCTCGATTGTTGTGCCTTCCTCTACTCCTAGGTATTTATATACATCTTCCTGTCTAGTTCCCTGATATCAGAGTCCTCAGTCAGGAAGATATTTCCAGTTTTGCTCAATCTTCCACTAAGGAAAGCTGCCTTAGCATATTTGTCAAGGCCAAAAGTCTATCTGGATGTCATCTGAGAAGCTTTTCACGATGCAGAATTTTATTTATTTATTTATTTAACAAGATTTTTACAACACTCCCATACTTCCAGACCCAGCGAAATAATAAAATGTACCAAAACAACCAGAAATAGAGCATTCATGTTTTATGCCCCTAGCTACTGGAATGCACTCCCTGCACCCATTAGAGCCATTAAAGATCTAGCTCAATTCAAAAGAGCGCTTAAACACCACCTCTTTCTTTTACACTACTCACAGTTTTCTGACATGGCACCCCCTAACTCACTACCATCCACGAACATGTAAACCTTACCAATGTCGTACACACTATAAATACGGACTGTTGACAGATGTAAATTGATGTATATAGTTACCACCAATTTATTCCAAGTTTATCCTCCCTGTTCATTGTAAGTGCTCTTATTGCACCACACCGTTTTATGTAAACCGCGCTGATTTTAAAGAGTGCGGTATATAAGAACAATAAATAAATAAATAAATAACACCTTCTCATACAATCAAAGCGGTTTACATAAAACTCAAAGTATTACAGAGAACTCAAAGAACAATTCAGGTAGTGGTGGCAATGCGGGAGTTGCCCAGAGGCAGAACTTATACTCGTATACATAGCAACATAATGAATGGGGTTAACTGTAATTTGGGCTTGACTTCAATGTCCATGAGCATCTTAATAATGAACTAATTACTGCAAAGAATCTTCAAATATTAATGATGCAATTTACAATGTTGAAATTTCTCAAAAATCAACACACAAAGATACCTCAACTATTCACAAATGACACAGATCGCTGTTCTCACTCGATGATCGTCTGCAGTTCCACTTAAGCCCTCAATCTGATGAAACCCCAATAAATCATCTCTTCTCCACTTTAAATACCTACAAAACCACATGAAATACATCTTATAAATGACTGAAAACCATCCACAAATAAATAATCTGTAAATATTATACAAAGTTTTTCACCCCACAAGTCTCTCCTATACTTCCAGACACCGCAAACCAAGCCTCCAAATGGAAAACCCTTTCTCCTTCTACGGATGTCTGCACTGATCAAAGACTTCTTCAATACGCTGACCCAAAAACACAGGGGCATGTTTACTAAAAAACGCTAATTTGCGTGCCGCAAAATAGCGCACTAAAAGCGGTACTTAAGAGCGCTTAAATGCCCTGCAAACGTGCGATGAAGCCCCGCACACTTGCGCGGCACAGTAACGGGTGCCGTACAAGTACGGGCCCGCAAATGTCCGATAGAGGCGTGGAAAGGCTAACGGAGGGCGGAGGAAGGCCCCGGAGGGGCGGAGAGAAGGGGTTAATGGGCGGGGAAGGGGAGGGGAGAGGTGCCCCGCACATTATCGGTACTGAATTTCCAAAAAAAAATAGCGCGAGTGAATCACTCGCGGTAGAATGCATTTAAAGAGAAGAGAAACCATTTCCGTCAGCAATGTACAGCAAAACCGGGGAAACCTGCAAAACGTGAGCAGTGTGATACATGTGCACAGCCCAAAAGTGGAAATAAAAATAGAAAAGGACCACAACAAAAATTGTAAAAATAGTAATTCAGCTGGGGAACAGTTATAGTAATGGGCAAAACCAACAAACACACCCAGGAAAGCTCCAGAAAAAAGAAATGTTTTTGGAAAGGTGTACGGAGCGGAGACTCTTCCAAAAACATTTCCTTTTTGTTGGAGCTTTCCTGGGAGTGTCTTCTATGGCTGCCCATTAATATCACTGTTGCCCAGCGTGGTGATATTGTGTCCCCCATTTGCCGTTGTCATTTCAGGGGTTTATGTGCACGTTTGTCACCAGACAGGGTGCATGTGCCCACAGTAAAAATGCGTAGAGCAGGGTTTGTGACTCCATCCTGCCAGGTTTACTATCTCCAGGGGCTGCACTGTCTATGTGGCCATAGTGTGGTGCAGTGGACAGAGCCATTACCTCTAGGACTAGAGGGCCAGAGGTTCAAATCCCAGCTGGGGCACTTGCCAGCCCAGTCCCTATATTTTACCCACCACTAAACAAAGATAGCGCAGACACCCCTGTATTGCAGGGAACATAAGCATGGGGGAAACACCCATATTTTATCCAACACTGCACACACACCACAACAATGGGCATTACCTACAGCCAAGTCCCCCAAATGCAGTCCCGTACTGCCACATTGCAATCAGGTCATCTGCTTTGTCTGAGAGAAGCTCATACCAGCATGTTGGCGGACGAGTACATGTGGTGCAGGGGGCAGTGGCTGCTAGCCACAGAAGACAGAGGCCTAGCCATGTGCAGGCTGGCACAGTCCACTGCAACAGACAGGCCCTGCCGGATCCACAGGCATGGACGTTCCAGGGAATCCAGCCAATCTGTGGCTACACAGTGGTGCAGTGCACACAGACAGTGCATGCAAGAACAGAAGGTCACAGGTTCAAAGCCCAGCTGGGGCTACTGCCAATCCTGCCCACATATTTTTCCCACAACTACACAGTGATAGTAAGGACAAACCTTTCGTGGCGAGGACATATGCAATGGTACTACGTCTATCTTTTACCCCACTGAGCACAGACACCATGTACAGGGGCAGTACCTAGAGCAGAATCTCCCAAATGCAGTCCTGGTGGGCCACACACCATTCAGGTTCCATGCTGCCACTCATACAAATGCCTGTGCTGTATATCTATGCACCACCCCCATGGCATGTAGATGTAGCTCATGCATATTCATGAGGAACAGCAGGAAAACCCGAACAGTGTGATGGAAACCTGGACTGGAGTTGGGAATCTCTGCCGTAAAGCAGCAGCCAACAGGGCCAGACACACCCACACCCACACCCACAGGCCCCATTGGCCAATGTCTCCTGGAGAGGCAGAACATTAGACCCTGCGTGCATCTCCCAATACTAGCACCTGCATACCTTAGCAATGTCACCCTACACCTGAGGTATACGGTACACAGCTCTGAGATGCTTGCTAGGAGTACTGGCAGATAGATATCCATACGTTACGCACATACTGCTAGTTGACCCCATCCGAACAATCTGTTCGGTGTTTGCGGTGCGTGCTCCAGCCCTTGCCTCTGACGGTGTTTACCACCCTGGGGAGTGACCCCCAGCAGTACTGCATAGCATATCCATGCCTTGCCGTGCTCAGCACTGGTTTGGTGGCCAAGGCTAATTACCTCCTCAATAGTAGCACCATGATGGCATAGGTGTGGAATTGTGTGTCTGTCTATACAGCGGGTGTTGGCTGCAAGCCCCTTCCACAGCCCACACTGCCAACACTGTTGCCAGTATTGGCCTGTCAATGTGCATAATGAGTAGCAAGGGACCATAGGTATATCTCAGAGTGGACTGACCAGGATGCAGCTGCACAGGGCATAGGGCACTGGCAGGGGCATGGTAGTGCCCGGCCACCACCTACACAGACAGGGTGACCTCTGTATGTGCTGCTGGGGGATCACTCTCACCCTGAGTGTGCAGTGACGGCAGCATGGCTAGGCACCCCCATAGTGCTATATTGTGATTCTCCCATGTGATATGTATGGGTGTCCTGTGGGGGCCTCTTCATGGACTTATCTGCCTGTGTGTGCTGCCACCCCAGTTGTGGGTGCATGCATGTCCATCAGGACCAGCCAGCAGACTGTTTCCAGCTGGTATGTGTTGTGATGGAGTGCCTTGCAGGGTGCAGTGGCTGATGGCTTGCTGCAGGTGAATATCAGATAGTGGTGGGGTGCATCTGTGAATATCCAGGCCTAATGTCTGTCTGATATTGTGTTATGGATGTGTGTGGAGCTGCTTGGACTGCCCTGTAGCGTGTCTGTTCCCTAGCAGGACTGGGGTTGATGGTCCACTCTACTGCCATCAGTGCAGGGGAGGGTGGGGTGGGGATCTGTTGAGGGGAAGCCCTGTTTTATCCACCTGGGAGTCCATTGGGGGGGGGGGGCCCCCACTAACTGAGCCAGACAGAGATCTCCAAAATGTTTATGCAGCACCTACCTATTCCACAGGTTATTGGTGCTTTGGAGCTCTGACATGGCCGCATTCAGCCATGGCTGGTGTTGTGGACCTGGTCCTGGGCGCAACATCTCACACTCAGGGTGAGCACAGTAACCGCACAATGTGATGGTGTTTAGCTACTCTTTGCTGTTTGTCCACCCACTCAGGACACCCTACCAGGCCGAGGTGCTGTGTGGGTGCACACGGACCCCCCTACCAGGCCGGGGAGCTTTAGGGGTGCATTTCCCATCCTGTGTTCAATCGTGGACAGCTGATTTGCATGTGCAGTGCATCATCGGTACGGGTGGTTCACAACAGCAGACTGTCAGTGAGGTGACGTACAGGCTATCTGCAGCCAGCCAGGGGCTGCTTACAGCTATAGAGCTGTAGCCCAATGGTTATGTCACTGCCTGTGCAGCCAGATGTCATGGGTTCAAACCCACAGTGGGGTTCTGTGATAGGGGTGTCCAAAGATTTATTTTAATTTACTGTACATATGTTGCTGCCAGCAATAACACCCTCAGCGTACTGTACCCATAAGGTGCCTCTGAGGTTGCTTTATGGGGCGCCCTATAGGGCACGTTACGGTTGCCAGCCATATAGGGTGCACTATACATTATCCTGTGTCGCAACATACATGCTGCCCTATAGGGGACATTCTAGGGTGCCTTGGCGGACGGTGCACTGTAACATGTGCCTTATGGGCCGCCTTATATTAATATGCTGTGAGAGTGCGTTTGCTAGTAGTTATCACAAAATAAAATTAAAAAGCCTCCTACAGCACTCCACAACATATAACATACTGCCTCAGCTAGCCTTTTTCACTGGCCACTGTGAGGGATTGAACCCCTGGTCCCTGCACGACTGGTCAGTGTCTTAACCATTGTGTTATGGCTCCATTCCTGTTATTTGCACATCAGCGCGCCACTTATCCCACCCACTATTGGGCTGCCCCCTCACACATCAGCGCGCCGCCTTCTGTTGCCCAATTTTATCAGTGCGCCACCCTCTGCCGCCCAACCTTAACAGCGCGCCGCCATCTGCCGCCCACAATGAACAGTGCGCCGCCTCATGCCGTATAAAAAAAGAGTGCGCCGCCTTCTGCCGCCCATAATCAATATGCCTCCTACACCACTTTTGCCCATAAAAGTTGATGCCTCAGCTGGTCTTTTTTGTTGAGCGCAATGGGGGTTTGAACCCATGGCCCCTGCACCATAGGTCAGTGTCTTCACCGTTGTACTACAGCTCTGTTGTTTGGTTACGCAGCATCGCCCCACTTAGCCTTCCCACACGCTAATGTGGGCCCCGCACATTAGCGCGACGCACACACGTACGGTCAGGTTTTTTTCTTTTTTCTGCCTGAACCGCCCACTCCTTATATGGCACACGCACACTAACGGGGACCCGCACAGCAACGGAGTTTAGTAAACATACCCCACAGTTTCGCCAAACCGGCTTCTTCAGGGAAACTTCATATATTCTATAACCTACACAAAAATTAAACATTAAAATTAAAATAATATACAAACACATATAATCACTGCATCCTCGAGGACTAAAAACTTCACTGACCTTCAAATCCCCGATATTTTACACGGCTCTCCCGGGCAAAATCAAAAAGACTCCAACAAAAACGCTAGCGCATGCGTTCTTATATAAGATCAGATTACCCACAGATCAATAGAACCAATGCCATTCAATTTGTGAATTTAACCCATTAGGTTCCATATTCCTCCAACGGAAGATAAACTGTTGCTCCCTACAGCATAATAGCTGTTGATAATCACCACCCTCTCCACCCCTCCCTTGTCAATTTAGTGGAGTGGTTTACGCCATCCTGTGTCCATGTCGGTTACTTTATATTGGTCAGACCTCTCGCCCATTTAAAATTCAGACAATTGAACATTTGTCAGTCATTCAACGTGGGGTGGAAACAGCACCATTGGTGTTACATTGAAAGTTGAAGCAGCATTCTTTGGAGGATTTTGGGTGTTTTGTTTTAGAACAAGTGAGGGGTGGAGAGGGTGGTGATTATCAATGGCTATTATGCCGTAGGGAGCAACAGCTTATTTTCCGTTGGAGGAGTGTGGAACCTAATGGGTTAAATTCACAAACTGTCACGTTAAACATGATGCAATAAATTATATATAGTTATGCCTTACTCCCATGACCCTGTACTTAGTTTTTTTACACTACCTTTACCCTGCATAATTTTCAGTTGTTCTTTGTACAATATTAGTGGCTGTTCATCTGTTCTATGTATAATGTTCAAGTTGTAATGTAAACCACTCCGAGTGAAGGACAAAGCGGTATAAAAAATGTTTAAATAAATAATTTAAAAAATCCTATACTGCCCTCTCTCTATAGCATATCATTCTTAAACTGCCCTCACTCTTAGGGGTATGTTTACTAAACTGCGGTAACATTACAGACCGCGCGGTAGGTAACATTAACACGCGGTAGGTAACGTTAACACGCGGTAGGTAACGTTAACGCGCGGTAATGTTACAACCCGCGTGGAAGCATTCCGCGGCGCGGTAGACACCGCAGAGGGAGGAGAGAGGGCAGAGAGCTGGGGTCAATGGGTGGGGAGTGGGCGTGGAGAGGCTCCCTGCACACTAACGCGCTGAACTGAAGGGCTGCATCCTACCACAAATGAAAACCTGCCGTTAGATGCACGTTTTCAGGAGAGAGAAACCATTTCAGTGTCAGCAATGTAGGGCATAGGCAGGGAGCCCGAGAAAGGTGATAGTAGTTTCCATCTGCAGCAACAGCATAGTGGCAGTGTACGAAGGGCCACTATGGTGATGGTGCAAACGGGGCATAGGGGGACTGCAGGCGGGACATGCAGTGGGGGCAACTGGGGCACGGGGTGGACTAGGCGGTTGCCTAGGTGGCACACAGGAACGCGGAAAATGGACACTAGCAAGACAGCAACAGACTAGGGTCAAACATGCCCATGAGTCTTTGTCCCACAGTGTCCCATCCATGGGACATTACCCAGCAGGAACCCTAAGGTGCACATAACATTGACAGGCAGTGCCAGGGGAAGCGTGGACAGCTATGTAGGCACCCCTACCCCAGAATCCATACCTTAGGCAGCTGCCTACCTGCCCCCTGGATGTCCTAGGACTGCACACCACTGGCACCGACAGCATATGGTCATGGCGGCATGGCAGGGGGGGGTGTTTGTGCTGGAGGGAGTAGAGGCATCCACCTGCAGTGGACCTAGCCCATGCCCTGTACAAGTCTGGCTGGGGAACGTAAGGATAGCCCCAGGGACCACTATGCTGCTGTGGCAACAGTGTGGTGCAATACACTCAGCCAGTATGTCCAAGAGCAAAAGGTTCAAGTCCCATCTGTGGATTCTGCAGAGCATCACCCCATAGTTTTATCCCACAATGCAGCCACAACAATAACATGTGTATACCCCAATGCAGCAGTGCACAGGGGTACAAACACCCATTCACATGGGCTCCACTATCCACAGCCTAATGGAGTGTCAGGCTGTTGGCCCCAGCACAGAGCTGCAGTTATCACCAGAGCACTACTACTACCCCCTGCACAGTTTAGCAATGTCAGCACTGTGCTCAGGACCAGTGTGGTGGGCAGGGTTGTCAACCACCTCTATTTCTGCACAATGCTGAGATAGGTGTGGGAGTGTGCGTATGTCTATCCATTGTTTTGTGTCTGCCAACACCTCACTGAGCCCACATTGCTCACACTGTTTCCAGTGTTAGCCTGCAAATGTGCATAATGAGGAGCAGGATATTGTGGGTATGGCCCAGACAGGGTGGATTGGCCAGGATGCATCTGCACCGGGTGGAGGGCAATGGCTGGGACACTGTAGTGCTCGACCACCACCTGCATGGGCAGGGTGGCCACATCAGTTCACGCTGGTAGGTCGCTCTCACTCTGACCGGGCAGTGACTATGGCATGTCCATGTTCCCACTTAGTGCCACACATTATTTGTCTCTAGTGATACCTGTGTGTTCCTGGTTCTGGGGCCCAATCATGGAGATACCTGCTTGGCATTTGTGCTGTTCATCCCACCTCTGGGTGCACAGAGTTCCCCCATGAGCATGCACTATGGACTGGCTAGTTGGCTGTCTGCAGTTAGTCTGTGCATGGTGGGACCACCCTGTAGGATGCTGCAGGTGCAGTCTGATTGTGCTGGCGGATGGCAGACTGTGGCATGGAGCCTTCCCCTGCCCACCCCAAGCATCACTGCTGGTCTGCCACGGTCACAAGTATGGCTCTGGCCCATCAGCCCAGGAGGGCTGTCATCAGCCAGCAGGACTGTGGTTGCTGGTATTACAGCCATTCTGCAGGGTGCAGGCACCTGTCCCACCACACCCTCATCTACAATAGGGGTGATTGTGGGCCCCTTGGGGTATATAGTGCATACCACTTAGACCCATAGAGGCAGTGCTACCTAAACCTCATGTGAGTCTAGCCCCCCCCCTGCTGCCCTGATAACAGGTACCCATGGCAGCCAGACCTTAACACTGCGTACACACTAATCTGAGTGGTGTCCGGTCCCACAGGGCCACATGTGACTGCAGATACCAAATGGTAACAGAAGTACTTTCGGTTGCACAGGTGGGAGCACCTATCACACACTGGTAGTGATGGGGATGTGCAGCAGGACCTATCTCTAGCACCACATGTACTGTGGACCTAGTGCTAGGCACCCATCCTATCCCTCAGGGTGAACATGGAACCTGCACAATGGCATGGTCTGTAACTACTCTGTGTCAGTATCACGCACTGTCAGTCCGTCTTACCACGCTGCAGTACCGGTGAGGTGCAGACCCCATTTGGTGGTCAGCTGTAGGCCGCTGTTCTGCATGTGCAATGCATCATGGGTGCTGTTGGGGATACCCTATCCTGGCACACAGAGCAGACGGTTTGTGCGGTGACCTGCAGTCCGTCTGTACCCAGCCAGTGCTGTGCAACAAGCCATAGAGGTATAGCCTACTGGTTAGTACACTGACGTTCTAGGCCAGAGCAACTCACATCCAGTCCTGGAGGTCCGCAACCCTGCAGGTTTTCGGGATATCCCTAATGAATATGCATGAGCTATATATGCATTAGAGTTATCCTGCCAACCTGATTGGTTTGTGGCCCTCCAGGGCTGGATTTGGAGACCCTTGCCTTACATCTCTGTCATTTACAATTGTGAGTGGGCAAGGTGCAGATGTCCAAGACATCAAAAAGGTTAAATGGAATTTGTCACATTCCTCCCCGCTTCTCACCACCACCAAAATATTGTCTATATCTCTAATGCATATATATATATATCTATAGATATATAGATATATATATCATGCAGATTCATTAGGGATATCCTGAAATCCTGCAGGGTTATGGAACTCCAGAACTGGATTTGAGTAGCTCTGTTCTAGGCAGTGGTCATGGGGTTCGATTCCTCGTTGTTCCTTCCCATCCATATCTGATGTTTTGCATGCCTGTGACAGTCATATCTTTGCAGATCCATGCTGCCAGCCCATAATACCCTCACCACAGTTGCCATCACTCCCTATACGGCGTTATAAGGCACCTTACTAGGCACAGTACAAGGCACGTTACGAGGCATGTCATAAGGCACGTTACAGGGCACATTACTAGGCACAGTAAAAGGCACATTACAAGGCACGTGCCTTGAACTGTGCCTACTAAGGTGCCTTATAATGTGCCTTATGACGTGCCTTGCATTGTGCCTTATGAAGTGCCTTGTATTGTGCCTTATGACGTGCCTTGTAACTTGCCTTATAACGCGCTTTAGCCTAAGGCGCCTTGTAACGCGTGTTAACTGACACAGCTTGCCATAATGACGCACCGCCCATTCCCTTATATGGGAATCCAGGTAACCTAATGCGGGGAACGTTACCACAGTTTAGTAAACATACCCCTTAGTATATCATTCCTATACTGTCCTCATTCTATAGCATATCATTCCCATACTGCCCTCTCTATAGCATATAAATTTTAAACTGCCCTCGCTCTTAGTATATCATTCCTATACTGCCCTCTCTCTATAGCATAAAGCGTAGTTTCTCCAGGACCAAGCAGGAAGTCAGTCCTCACATATGGGTGTCATCGGCGCCGATGAAGCCCCAGCGGAGCATTTCCCCAGCTTTCCATGAAAGCCTTTGGGAATGCTGGCACGCATGCGCGGTTCCCTTCCTGCCTAAAGGTGCCATCTTACCTCAGTCTCTTTTTTTCCGAGAAGCCCACCGGACATGTGTCCTGTTCTCCCGGATAAAAGTGATTTTTTCTTCGGTGATTTCTTGCTATTTTTCTCCGGTTCGATGCCGGTTCCCCTCCCGTGGGTTCGGTACACCGGTATCGAGCCCGTTTATTTCTTTTTCAGTTTTTGCCCTTCGTGGCTGGCGTTCGCGCCCTTTTTTCATTTTTTCCCTGGAAGGCCGGTCTTTTGACCTCGCAGGGGCTCCTTTTTCCCTGATGGCTTCCAGTGGTTTCAAAAAGTGTGATCGGTGTAAGAAGCTTATGTGTCTCACCGACACACACAACTGCTGCCTTCGGTGCCTCGGCCCTGACCACGACCCCAAGTCGTGTGGGCCACGTGGGAAGATGTCTTCCAAGGCACTCAAAAGTCGACAGCATCAGAAGGAACGGTTTTTATCGGACTCTGCCTCCGGCCGGGCCCGGACCTCATCTGAGGCCTCGACATCTCGGGATTCCAATCCCGAGCGCCGTCGAAGCTCCTCGGACAGGGGGTCCCCCAACCGGGAACGCAAGAGGAAGAAGCGGCTCGCGAGGGCGGCATCGGAGGAGGTCCCTGGTCCCTCGAGGGCCAGGTTTAAGACCCCCGACCGCCATGGACCAAGAGAAGCCTGCCAAAGTTCTTTGCGTGGAGCCGGAGTCTGCTGGACACGTAAGCCCCATAGTCCTCGTGGACTCTCCTCCCAGAGAGCCGACGTTGGGACCAGCACCGCTGGGGCCCAAGTCGGTGGCTGCTGCGTCTCCCGAGCTGAGTCTCAGGATGACAGCCTTGGAGTGCAGATTGTCTGCCTTCATGGAGCAGCAGCGGGCACTGATGGCCAGCCTGTCTGGTGCATCTGCCCCGACCACCGGGACGTCGACTTCAAAGTCAACCCCGGAGACCAAGCCGATACTCGAGACCCTCGTGGCTCGAAGTCGTCCTCGGTCGAGGTCTCCCTCGACCTCCCGTTCGGGACCGAGGGTGTCGACATCGGTGCCCCCAGCGTCGGAGCGGGTGCCTCAGGGCACCGCAGGGTCGGACCCTGACTCCTCCTCGGATGAGTCCACCTGGGAGACGGAGGATGAGGAGTCTCCCGAAACCTTTAAGACTCAGTGCGTCCCGTCGGACTCACCGCAGTCTGAGCCCCGGAGTAGATCCCCTCCGGAGGACACTAGGTTCTCGGAGTTCGTTCGGGATATGGCCGCTGCCTTGGCTATCCCTGCCGATCCCGAGGAAGAGCCTCGAGCCGAGGAGCTCGATGCTCTACAGTATGACTCTCCTCCGAAGGAGGCCTTTACTGTCCCGGTTCCTCCGATGCTGGAACGGCTCCTCTTCCGGATGTGGGAGGCACCGGCCTCGGTGCCGGTTCTGAGCAAGCAAGTCGATTCCATCTATCGGCTCCGCAAGAGTCCTGGTTTCCAGAAAGCACAGCTACCACACCATTCCATGGTTGTGGAATCGGCCATGCATCGTCTGAAGAGCCAGAAGATGCACTCCGCGGTGCCCCCCTGCAGGGAGGCTCGCAACCTCGATGGCGTCGGTAGGAAGTGCTTCCAGGGGTCTATGCTTGCTTGCCGTGTCCAGTCTTACCAGCTGTACATGGGCATGTACTTGCGAGACCTGCCAAGGAGTTGGCCGGATTCTCTGCTGGTCTCTCCGGGGAACCCTTGCAGAGATTTAAGACTTTGTCCTCGGGGATTCGGGAATGCTCCAAGTTCATTTCCTGTGCCGCCTACGATGGCTTCAAGGCTTCGGCCCGAGTTGCAGCTGCCGGCATCGCGGCTCGACGCCAGGCGTGGCTGCAGTCATCGGACCTCGAGCCATGGGTTCAGGACAAGTTGGTCGATGTCCCCTGCCGAGGTGAGAACCTTTTTGGCAAACCAGTGACCGAGAAGGCCGCTCAGCTCGAGACCGAGCACCTTACCCGGACAAGAAAGGCTCGGGTAAAAAGTCCTTTTACCCGAGGAAGGGCACTGCCTGCAAACAGTAGCCTCAGTATCCGGCTGCCCAAGCTGCCCCCCAGGATCAGCAAGCCAAGGGCCAGGGTAATGGGCCCCGTAGGCAGAGAACCCCCAAGCCTTCTGCCCCTGCTACCACTCAGCAGGGTGGGGGTTTTTGACTCCTTGAGCGTAGTCACTCCGTCCCTGCTTTCCCAGCCCTGCACAGGTGGTCGCCTTGTACTCTTTGCCCACCAGTGGCCTCACATTACCACCGACAGTTGGGTGCTGGACATAGTCCAAAAGGGCTATGCCCTGCATTTTCATCAACTGCCTCCTCCTTACTTCCCAGGGGAGCCCTTGAGGCCTCCCCTGCACACAGACCTTCTCCTTCGAGAGCTCCAAGGTCTGTTGGTGGACAGGGCGGTGGAGCCTGTGCCTCCCCACTTGCAAGGTCACGGATTCTACTCCAGGTATTTCCTGGTACCCAAAAGGACCGGTGGCCTTCCACCCATTCTGGACCTCAGGAACCTCAACAAGTTCCTAGAGAACGAAAAGTTCAAGATGCTTACTCTTGGAACACTTCTGCCCTGCCTCCAGCAGGGAGATTGGCTATGCTCCTTAGATCTAAAGGATGCGTACAGTCACATCCTCATTCATCCAGACCACAGAAAGTACCTCAGTTCATGGTGGGAGGAAACCATTATCAGTACAGAGCACTACCTTTTGGCCTGACCTCTGCTCCCAGGGTCTTTACCAAGTGCCTAGCAGTGGTTGCGGCCTACCTGAGAAATCAAGGCATCTTTGTCTTTCTCTATCTGGACGACTGGCTCATCAGGGGTCAGACGTCCCTGGAGGCCAGACAAGCCACCCTCAGAACCATTGCTCTGCTTCAAAACGTAGGCTTTGTCATGAACTTCGCAAAGTCCACTTTGCTCTCCTCCCAGAACTTGGAGTTCATAGGGGCAAGGTTGGATTCTCAACTGGCAAAGGCATTCTTGCCAGAAGACAGGGCTCAAAGACTGATGGACGTGGCCAAACAGTTCCTGAACAGGTCTCTGGTCTCCGCCAGACTCTGCCTCAGACTTCTGGGCCACATAGCTTCGACAGTGCATGTGACTCCCAATGCCAGGCTCCATATGAGGCCTGCACAGTGGTGCCTTCGGACTCAGTGGTCTCAAGCCACAGGCCGCCTAAGAGACAGGATAAAGGTGTCCAGACCCTTTTGAACTCCCTCAGCTGGTGGCTACATCCACCCAATCTGCTGAAGGGGATGCTCTTCCAAATGCCAGAATACTCGGTGGTCCTCACCACCGACGCCTCTCTGAAGGGCTGGGGTGCTCATTGTCTAGACAAGTACACTCAGGGCCTCTGGTCTCCCTGGGAGGCAGCCCAACAAATCAATCTCCTGGAACTTCGAGCTATACGCTTGGCTCTCAAGGTTTTTTCTCCGGCCCTGGCTCACCGCTCAGTCTTGATTCAAACAGACAACCAGGTAGCCATGTTTTATGTGAACAAACAGGGCTGGACTGGGTCCAGGCTCCTTTGTCGAGAGACTCAGGACCTTTGTTCCTTTGCCCTGAAGCACAACATGCTTCTCAAGGCGGTGTACCTTCTAGGCCAGGAGAACTGCCTGGCTGACCGGTTGAGCAGAATTCTGCAGCCCCACGAGTGGCAGCTGCATCCCTTGGTCGTTCAGAAGATTTTCCTGAAGTGGGGTCTCCCTTGGATAGATGTCTTCGCCAGTCCACTGAACAAGCAACTGCCCAAGTTCTGCTCCAGGCAACCGCATCCTTTGCGGATAGCACCAGATGCTTTTCTGATGTCCTGGTCTCAGGGCTTCCTGTATGCGTTTCCTCCCACGCCCTTGGTGGCCGGAACTCTTTTCAAGACTCTTCAGGACAAGGCCTCGGTCCTGCTGGTAGCTCCCAGTTGGCCGAGGCAGCCTTGGTTTCCACTTCTGCTTCAGCTGGCAGTGGATTCCCCACTACCTCTGGGGTTGCAACCCGACCTTCCCTCACAGGAGCAGGGTTCCCTTCTGCACCCCAATCTCAAAGCTCTCAATTTGATGGCCTGGAGGCTGCAAAGGTAGTTTTGGCTCCCTGGGGCCTGCCTCAGGAGGTTGAGGAGGTTGTCCTAGCCTCTAGGAAACAGTCCACTAGGAAAACCTATGCCCTCAAATGGAAGAGGTTTTCTGTGTGGTGTCAGCTTCGTACAGAGGATCCTTTCTCCTGTACTGTGCCAGTAGTGCTTCAGTACTTGCTGCATTTATCAAATCAGGGACTTAAGTCCAATTCTGTTCGGGTCCACCTCTCAGCTCTAGCAGCTCACCACTCACTGGTGGAGGGACATTCTCTGTCAGGTCACCCCTTGGTGTCCTGCTTTCTCAGGGGCTTGCTTTTGCTCAAGCCCCCCATCCATCCTCCTGCTCCTGAGTGGGAGCTGAATGTGGTCTTGCAGCAACTGACTCGCCCACCCTTTGAGCCGATGGCTACTTTCCCTCTATGCTTCCTTTCCTGGAAGACTCTCTTCCTGATAGCCCTCACCTCAGCTAGGCGGGTGAGTGAGCTTCAGGCCCTGGTCTGTGATAGACCTTACACCAGGATTTATAGAAACAGGGTAGTCCTTAGGACTCATCCAAAGTTCCTCCCTAAAGTTGTCTCCTCTTTCCACCTCAACCAGGAGGTGGTTCTTCCAACATTCTTCCCTAGGCTTCATGCTAGCCAGGCTGAAGCAGTCCTGCATACCCTGGACTGTAGAAGGGCCTTATCCTTCTACCTTGACCGTACGCAGGGACATAGAAGGGCTACTCAGCTCTTTGTCTCCTTTGACCCCAATAAGTTGGGGTTGGCTGTGTCCAAGCGTAACTTGTCCATCTGGGTGGCTGACTGTATCACCTGGGCTTACAAGGCGGCTGACCTTCCTTTGCAGGGTAGGGTCACGGCCCATCGTGTCAGGGCAATGGCTGCCTCAGTGGCTCATCTCCGCTCTGTGCCCTTGGTAGACATCTGCAGGGCTGCAACTTGGTCTTCAAGCCAGACTTTTGCGGCTCATTACTGTTTGGAGAGGGAGTCCCGTAGGGACAGTGCTGTTGGCCAAGCAGTACTCCGGAATCTCTTTGAGGTTTAGGCAACTCCTGCCCTCCTGCCCTCTGTTGGGCTACCGGTGGAGGTTGTGTCCTTGAAAAGCCTTTTCTTTGATGCTGTGACTAGAGGGAGTTCTCTTGTTCAGCCTGGGTTCCTAGTAGCCCAGAGCTTGGGAGTCACCCATATGTGAGGACTGACTTCCTGCTTAGTCCTGGAGAAAGAGTAGTTACTCACCTGTAACAGGTGCTCTCCAGGAGCAGCAGGAATCAGTCCTCACAACCCTCCCTCCTCCCCTTGGAGTTGCAGTTGTACATAGTTTGTTTTACATTTTTGTGTGCTGTTCTTAGCTATGTCATTTGACTGAGGTACGATGGCACCTTTAGGCAGGAAGGGAACCGCGCATGCGTGCCAGCATTCCCAAAGGCTTTCATGGAAAGCTGGGGAAATGCTCCGCTGGGGCTTCATCGGCACCGATGACACCCATATGTGAGGACTGATTCCTGCTGCTCCTGGAGAACACCTGTTACAGGTGAGTAACTACTCTTACTCACCTGTAACAGGTGATCTCTGGGAACAGCAGGAATTTAGTCCTCACATATGGGTATCGTCGGTACCAATGGAGCCTGTGCAGGAACGCTCCCCAGCGTCCAATAGGAACGCTTTTGGGAGCATCCCTCAGCACATGCGCGCTGCTTTCCCGCCTTTCCAACTGTCCCTCTTCAATTAAGTTTGTAGCCGAGTGAAAGGATAGAGGGAGAGAGGAAAGAGACAAAGAGAGAGAGAGAGACAACTCCTAGGGGAGGTGGGTGGGTTGTGAGGACTAAATTCCTGCTGTTCCTGGAGATCACCTGTTACAGGTGAGCAACTACGCTATCTCCAGGAACAAGCAGGAATGTAGTCCTCACATATGGGGACTCCCTAGCTGAAGATGCCAGGGAGATAGCCCCAGGAAGGTGCCACCATCAAAAGTGAGACTCCTTCCTCCCATGGATCTCTGGCATCCCACCAGGTTTGGTGGGTAGGAGTTGGATTAGGTTTGAAAGAGATTTTGAAGAACAGCTTGGCCAAAGAAGGCATCCTGACGGGAGGCTTTATCTATGTAGTAGTGGGCTGTGAAGGTGTGTACTGAAGCCCAGGTGGCTGCTCGACAAATGTCATCGATAGACACAGAGTGGAGATTAGCCATAGAAGCTGCCATGGCTCTCACATTATGAGCTGTGACATGGTCCTGAAGAGGAAGACCCTTACTCTCATAAGCAAAGGATATGCATTTGGCAATCCATTTAGATAAAGTTCTTTTGGAGACTGGAAGTCCCAAATGACTAGGGTCAAAAGCTATAAAAAGTTGTGAGGACTTTCTATGTTGCTGTGTTCTTTGTATGTAAAAGGCCAAGGCCCTTTTACAATCCAAAGTATGAAGGTTTCTTTCTGCATTAGAAGCGTGAGGCCTCGGAAAAAATACAGGAAGGTAAATTGATTGATTTAAATGAAAAGGCGAAACCACCTTTGGCATAAAATGTGGGTGAGTTCGAAGAACAACCTTATCATGAGGAAACCTAGTATAAGGAGGATCAGCCACTAAAGCTTGCAATTCACTGATGTGACGGGCAGAGGTGATTGCAATTAGGAAGATGACCTTCCAGTTCAAAAACTTAAGGGCTGCAGTGGCTAAAGGCTCAAAAGGCGGCTTCATGAGCTGCCCGAGAACTAGATTTAGATCCCATGCCACCGGTGGTGGCTTCATGGGAGGTTTAGTTAATAAGAGGCTTCTCATAAATCTTGATAGGAGTGGATGAGAGGAAATTGGTTGTCCATTTAGAGGCTTATAAGAAGCTGCAATTGCACTAAGATGGACTCTTACCAAATTGGCCTTTAACCCAGAATTCGATAAGTGAAGGGGATACTCTAGTATCGATTCTAAGGGTATGACCATGGGGTTTAATCCCCTCTTGGAGCACCATCTAGTAAAACGTTTCCACTTGAAGGCATAAGATCTTCTTGAGGAAAGTTTCCTAGAAGCCTGAAGGATATCTTTTACCTGCTGGGACAGGTTGAAATCCTGGAGGTCTAGGCCTTCAGCAACCAGGCTGTGAGGTGCAGGGACTGGGGATTCGGATGCCATAGCATCCCGCTCTCCTGGAAAAGGAGATCTGGAGCATGCCCTAACTCCAGAGGTGCTGCTTGAGAGAGATGCAGAAGCGGGGAATACCACGTTTGGCGTGGCCATCGTGGTGCTACGAGAATCATGCGACCCCTGTCTCTCTGAAGCTTGAAGAGTGTTTTAGGGATGAGGGGAATGGGTGGAAAGGCATAAAGGAAGTCCTGACCCCAGTGAAGGAGGAAGGCATCCCTTGCCTGACAGTTGTGCGGCGGAATCCTGGAACAGAACCGGGGAAGTTTGGCATTCAGTGGACTTGCAAAGAGGTCTATGTCTGGAGTGCCCCAGAGATGAAATATCTTTGCCACCTGGTCTAGGTGGAGTGACCACTCGTGAGGTAGCAGTACTCGACTGAGTTTGTCTGCCCAAAGGTTTTGAATGCCTGGAAGGGATACCACTAGAAGGTGAATTTGATGCTCTCTGGCGAGGGCTCATAGTCGTAAAGCTTCATTGTATAACGACAGAGAGCCCATTCCGCCCTGCTTGTTCACATAGAACATGGCTACCTGATTGTCCGTCTGGACTAGGACTGTCTTGTAGCTGAGCTGGGCGTGGAACACTTGAAGAGCTAAATAAATTGCTCTTAATTCCAGGAGGTTTATGTGTAAACCAACCTCCTGTGGAGTCCAGGTGCCCTGGATAGAGAGATGATTCAGGTGTGCTCCCCAACCCACCTATGATGCATCTGTTGTTAGGGTGGCCTGAAAGAGGGGTTGATGGAAAGGAGACCCCACTGTCAGATTTTCTAGTGATTGCCACCATTGGAGGGACAAAATTAGTCATTGAGAGATTGTTATTTTGTCCGACAAATGACCCGTGGCCTGTGTCCACTGTGTGGAGAGGGTCCACTGAGCTGCTCGCATGTGGAGGCGAGCATATGGGACTACATGAACTGTGGATGCCATGTGTTCCAGTAACTGCAGTAGCTCCCGAGCAGTGAGGGAGGATTTGCCTACTGCTTGGGAAGCTAGCTGCATTATGCGAAGACACCAGGCTTGTGGAAGGAAAGCCCTTGCCTATCTGGTATCCACACAGGCTCCTATGAATTCTAGGCATTGGGAGGGAACTAGTTTTGATTTCGGGAAGTTTATTACCAATCCCAAGTATTGGAGGATTCGCATTGTATGGGACAGTGCAGTGCTGGCCTCTGCAACTGTGAAGGCTCAAATGAGCCAGTCGTCTAAGGGAAGATGAAAATCCCCAGGGTTAGTAGAAATGCAGCTACTACTGCCATGCATTTCGTGAATACCCTTGGTGCTGAAGCCAGACTAAAAGGAAGAACCCTGTACTGGAAATGTCTTCCCCTAAAAAGGAAACGTAAAAATTTTCTGTGATCTGGATGGATGAGAATGTGAGTGTATGCATCCTTTAAGTCTAGAGCAGTCAGTCCTGGCTTTGAAGGTATGGCAGAAGAGTTCCTAGAGAAATCATTCTGAATTTATCTCAAAACAGATATTTGTTCAATTCTCTGAGGTCTAGAATGGGTCTGTGTCCTCCTGTTTTCTTTGGAATAAGAAAATAGGGGGAGTAGAACCCTGCACCCTGTTGAAGGATGGGTACTTCCTCTATTGCCCCTTGGGAAAGAAGTGTGGAGACCTCGTGATCTAGCAGATTGTCTGCGGAGGTTTGTGAATTGAATTGCTTTAAAATTGTAGGAGGGGGTATGCTGTGAAAATGAAGTTTTTATCCCTCTCCTACAATGGACAAAGTCCAATCTTCTGCTATTATCTGATGCCATCTGTTGACAAAGTGGCGTAACCTGCCCGGAATATTGGGGGGTTGGGGACCCCTCAGAGGCAGGAAGGCAAAGCTCTCTAGGAAGGAGTCAAAGCCCTTGAGGGGGCTGAACCTGGAGAGCTGGTTGGGCTCTCAGTCCTTTTGGTTTCTTTTGCTGTCTAGTTTGTCCCTTTTGGGCAACCTGACCTGGAGTCTGACTCTGATGGGTATAGGAAGGATAAAACTTCCTCTTTTTGCTAAAAGAGGGTTTTTTATAAGGCTTCCTTTTGGCTGGAGTGGCTGTAGACTGACAATCTATCTAAGGTAGAATTGTCAGCATCTAACTCGTTAGCCTTTTCCTGACAGTTCTTGCCGAAGAGATTCTCCACCGTGCAAGGAATGTTGCCTAACTTGTCCTGTACCCAAGTCTCCAAGTCTGATGCTTGTAGCCAGGCAATCCATCGTGCGCCAATGGCAATAGCAGAAGTTCTGCTGATGCATTCGAAGCAATAAAGGCTGCACGATTGACAAACTTGGAGATATCCTGAGCATGTTTAACTAGAGCAAGAAAATCTTGTCTCTTATCATCTGGGAGAAATGGGCTCATAAGTTCCAAGTCTCCTGTGACTTCTTTGAGGAACATTCCCATATATAGGATATATGAACTGATCCTAGCTGAAAGCATGGAAACTTGAAAATATCTGTGCCCAAAAGCATCCAGAGTCCTGCATTCACGACCTGGAGGATTGGACGCATGCCTCTTTGCACTTTTCATCCTATGCATGGCTGATTCCACTACCATTGAATGGTGTGGCAGCTGAGTTTTCTGAAACCCAGGACATGGCAGAACTCGATACATAGTATCAAGTCTCCTAGAGTGAGGAGAAGTAGTCAGAGGTGCCTCCCACATTCTGAGCATCAAGCTATGCAGAATTTCATGGATAGGCAGAGTGGTTGCCTCCTTAGGAGCTTTAGGATATTGGAGAATTTCCAATTCCTTTGCTCTGGGTTCATCTTCAGGAGCTACTGTGATTGAAAGACCTTTGGCTATATCACGGATGAAGTCCTGAAATGACATGTCCTCTGGAGGTGACATTCTGCATTGGGGAGAAGAGGGATTTTCTAGGAGAAACCCTCTAGTGCCAGCAGAATTGTCAGAGTCTTCGGAATCGGAGGAATCGAAGTATTCCTGACCCTGATGCTCTTGTAAAGCACGATTCCGGTACCGATCGAAATCGGTACCGAACTGAACCGGTACCACTTTGTCAATTCCAGCCAGAGATGGCATGGGAAGAGTTGGTACCGGTATCGTCAGTGTCGGTACCGGTGTCTGTACCGGTGTCGGTACCGGTGCCCGCTGGACCACCGGTACCGCAGCTGAAAGGAGAGCTGCGATGCTGCGCTCAATAGCGAGGAACCTCTAGTCTATCAATGCTGCCGATGCCTGGGTGTCGGTACCGGTAAGGACGGCCGGAACCTCTGAGCATGGCACAGGCAGTTCTTGCGAGGTTGAGGCCTCGAGAATATCCTGAAGCCCCATCGATGCTTTGGAAGCTGAAGCCTCCCGCCGGGGCTGTTTTGCTGGTGTGGTTCCCTCAAGGGCAATGCCAATGGCCTCTCGATGCTTAGCAGGAGAGCTCTCTTTGAGGACCGGCTTTTATGTTTAGTTACCTGAGATCCATGGGAGGAAGAAGAAGCCCTTGACGATGTCGATGCAATGGACTTGGCATCTGAAGAAAAGAGGGTACCGAGCTTTGCAGCCCGGTTCTGTCTTCCTCTTTTAGTCATCCCCATGCAGGAGAGACATTCAGTTGGAGAATGTTCAGGTCCTAAACATTTCAGACACCAATCATGGGTGTCAGTGACGGAAATGGTACCGTCACACTTAGTACATTTTTTAAAACCACTAGTTGGCTTTTCCATGATTTAGGAAAATGGGGCCTAGTGCCCAAAATGGTGCCTAGCACCAAGAGAAAAGTTTCTGAAAAGAAACAGTCTAAGCCTAAGTTTTTTGTTTTTTTTTAAAGAAAAGAACCAGCGGTACCGGTAGGCATCATGCGGTAGGCAAGCGCGACCACAAGAAAAGAAATTTAAAGACGGAATTTTCTGCGGTGACAGGAAATAGGTCCTGTCGGCTCCACGGAAAACGAAGAACTGAAGAGGGACAGTTGTAAAGGCGGGAAGGCAGCATGCATGTGCTGAGGGATGCTCCCAAAAGCGTTCCTATTGGACGCTGGGGAGCGTTCCCGCGCAGGCTCCGTCGGTACCGACGATACCCATATGTGAGGACTACATTCCTGCTTGTTCCTGGAGATCATTCTTATACTGCCCTCGCTCTTAGTATTTCATTCTTATACTGCCCTCTTTCAAAAGCATATCATCCTTATACTACCCTAGCTCTAGTATCATATTATTTTTTACTGCCCCAGCTCTAAAGCATATCATTCTTATACTGCCTTTGCTCTATGTATCATTCTTAAACTGCCCTCACTCTATGGCATATTATATTGCCCTCACTCTATAGCATAGCATACATTTACTGCCTTGCTCTAGGAGTGTGCATTCATCATGGTTCATTTGGGAAACTAAAAAATGTGTGTCTAAATCACTTGTGTACAAATATACCTACAAATTATATTGCACATATAATCTATTTGCTTGCCGAAAAAGTATGAAATTAATGCAAATATGCACAAAAGCAAAAAAAAAAAAAAAAAAAAAAAAAATTATAACAAAAACCCCCACACCAAATCAAAAAAGACTCATTTAAAATTAAGACTAACCAAATTTTCTGGGGGTATGCAGATCCCTACCCAACTCAATATTGTCCCATCTGGGTTAGTATATACTGTATACTAGCCGTGTATTGTAGCAAACAATATATCAGGCTTACAGTACACTAGGGTATACAGGCAAAGAAGTTTCATTTTGTTTCATTTTCATACTTAGATGTTGTATTTTACTCTTTATAAGGTAGCTAGACACTGCACTCATCTCAGCTTTCATGTCAAATTATTTTTTAGAAATCAGATGCAATGACAAACAATATATCTGCGTCTAATAAGAAAAAGAGGGTGTTTTTTAAATTTTTTTACCTTAAAACTTCTCCTCCCAGTTGCTAAGGATAATCCTCTTTCTAGAAATACATACTTGGGCTATAGTAAATGTGACATAAATATTCTGTTTCAGGTGAAAATATAAAACATTTCAGGAAATCTATACATTCGTAGCAGATTCTGTATCCAGCCTTTACGATTCTATCATTAGCTATTTTGTTGTTGTGCAATAAGGGAGTAGACTCGTCCCAGATGAGTTTATGTTATGTTCACTAAATGGAAATTCTATAAAGAAATTTCTTCTGAAATAATCTGTTCTTATTAGGGCTGGCCCAGTGACAGTGTTCTGCTGTCATGTGGGATTATGAGATTATTCCTCACCCTGTCTTCAGCTTCTCAAGCTGATCAGGAGCAAAGGTAAGGGATGCTGTGAGGAAGCGTTCACAGCCTGTAGAGAGGGAATCTCCACCATCATAGCTCTGAGACCTAGTGCTGAGACTCAGAGTGTATGAGTATTGGGTTCTAGTGCCAGGCAAAGAACTGTCACTGTGACAACTGGGTTAGATGGCAAGAAGAGGGTTAAAATGGGAGAAAGTCTTCTGGTGAAGGAGACCTCATGGCATCAATGTGCTGCAGACATCGCAACTGCCCAAGGGAGCAAGAGAAAACTACCATTTTTCAGAGTGAAACCAAGTGAGTTGCAGGCCTCAGCTAAGAACATTTTGGGGCCCTTTTACTAAAGTGCGGTGACGCTTACTGCAGGGTTTAGCATGTGCTATGCTGTAACTGTGGAACTGCAGTAACGGCTACAGTATCTAAACAGCCAGCATGGTAAAATTACTGTGCTAACTGCTTAACTTGTGACAGGGCAGGGATTGGGTGGAGAGTTGACTGCACATTGTGCTAATTGCGGAATGCTAAGGGCCCCATTCTGATCGGGGCCTGTCCGGACATCCAAAAGCTGGATGAGCTGGATTTGCACCTGATTCTGATAGACGTTCCCATGAGAGCAGAATCGAGTGCAAAGGGCCTGGAAAGGCAGGACATGAGCCGATTCTGTGCTGCTGTATGTCTGGCTCCCTCCCCGTACAGCCCTCCTAATGGAGCCTGGTGCTGCGGTGTCCCGTCGCCATGATCCTGGGATGCCAATGCACCGTGCTTGGGTAAACTGCTTTTCCCCATCACCTGACCCCTGGAATGACCTGCCAAGGTCGTAATCGGGTGGCAGGGAACCCCTGCTGCTCCTCACCTGAGTTTGACTGGTCCGTGGGTGTAGATCCCCTTCCTCGGAGGGTCTTATTCCACCTTTAAAGTGGAATAAGTCCCCCATCCATCTCTGCCTCCCCAGATGTACAGGGCTGCAACCGGAATCGGCCCTATATGTTTGGGGTGATGGGCCTGCCTCCAACCTGCCCATGTTCCCCCTCCTGCCCCATCCAGAGCTCCCCACACAACGCCGCTGTACATGCAGGGAGCCTGGAGGTAAGAATTCGCTCCCTGCAAATAATAGCAGCTGCTGTTCGCAGATCGGAATGACCTTCTAATTGTCAATGTTGCCATTTGCATGGGTGCGCTCGTTAAATGCACTCGCATTAAGTGCGAATGAAGTTACAGCACGGTGAGAGAGTCTTCAGTGCAGCAACTGCAGGAGGATATGTTAGGCCCTCAACAACACTCAATGTTTACATTTGTCCTGCATTAATTTTGCCCCTAGCACCCAGTAATTGCAAAATCTTACTGCACTTTAGTAGAAGGGCCCCTATGTAAATGACACCCACATCCCTTTGCATATTTTAGACTAAAGGCCAATTCTGAAGAATCTTTCATTGCACAGAACAACGTGAACATCTTAAAGTGAAGGCAGCTATTAAAGCTCACAGGAAGCAACCACAAATATTTATGTGTATTGTCTCACAAGGCAAATTAATTCTGTAAAAATTCATTAGTAAATGAAAGCGTTCTCACTGTTGCGTCCATCCAAAAGCAGAGAGAGAACAGGCAAGCACCTAATTAATAATCCTAGCCTTAATGAACCCATCAGCCCTCAGCTCCATATATCTGATAATTACGGCTGCTGGCTCTAAAACAAATCGTTTCAATAAAACAGCGGCAGTTGTTTGTGCAAGTCCTGAGTTGAAGTGTTTGTATTGCAAGATTCAAAGGACTTTGAAGCTTGCAAACTGTAAGAAAATACACAGCAGAAGCACCACATTCACATGCCGCTACAAGGCAGACTCAGCAAACACACTGAAAGATAAGCGTAAAGAACACAGTAACACAGTTTATGATGGCAGACAAAGACCAGTATGGTCCATCTAGTCTGCCCAGTAAGGCGGCAAGAGTAGGTGCATCTGCTGCTCCATGCAGGTCACCCCTCCCCATGCCTTTGTTTAGGGGTGTATCCACCGCTCCGTGCAGGTCGCCCCTATTTGTTCAGATATAAGAGATAGTTATGTTTATTTTGGTTTTATCCTGTTGCTATAAAGGGATCCATTGTGTCTGTCCCATGCCATTTAGAATTCTGTCACTGTATTTGCCCCCACCACGTCCATAGGGAGGGCATTCCAAGCATTCACCACCCTTTCAGTGAAAAAGTATTTCCTGACATTGCCTTTCAGTTTACCCCCTTGCAGTTTCATTTTATGCCCTCTAGTTTTACAGTTTCCCCGTCTTTGGAACAGGTTTGTTTGTCCATTAATACTCAAAGTATTTAAAGGTCTGAATCATATCTCCCCTATCCCTCCTCTCCTCCAGAGTGTATATATTTAGGTCTTCAAGTCTCTTCTCATAAGTCTTCTGACGCACGCTCCAAATGATTTTGGTCGCCTTCCTCTGAACTGCTTCCAGCCTTTTTATATCCTTTGCGACATACGGTCTCCAAAACTGAACACAATATTCCAAGTGAGGCCTCACCAGCAACTTGTACAGTGGCATTAGTACCTCTTCCTTTCTGCTGGTAATTCCTCTGTATGCAACCCAGCATCCTTCTGGCTTTTGCCACCGCCTTGTCACACTGTTTCACCACCTTGAGATCGTCAGAAACAATCACTCCGAGGTCCTTCTCCTGGTCCATGCACACCAATCTCTCGCCCCCTATCGCATACATTTCCCTTGGATTTCTACTTCCCAAATGCATGACAGTGCACTTCTTCACATTAAATCTTAACTGCTAAGCACTAGACCATTCTTCCAGCTTTTGTAGATCTTTCCCCAGGTTCCCCACTTCCTCAGCGGAGTCCACTCTTGCAAATTTTGGTGTCATCTGCAAAAACACAGACTTTTCCATTCAGCCCTTTGGCAATATCACTCACGAATATATTGAACAATACCGGTCCCAAGACCGAACCCTGGGGCACACCGCTAATCACCTTCCTTTCATCTGAGTGAGTTCCGTTTACTGTCACCTTCTGTCGTCTGTCAGTCAACCAATTTCTGATCCAGTTTAACATCTTGGGACCCATCCCCAAACTACTGAGTCTATTGATAAGCCTCATATGAGGAACACTATCAAAGGCTTTGCTGAAATCTAGGAAGATCACATCCATCGCATGACCTTGATCTAGTTCTCTGGTCACCCAGTCAAAGAACTCAATCAGATTTGTTTGGCAAGATCGTCCTTTGGTAAAACCATGTTGCCTCAGATCATGCAACCTGTTGGTTTCGAGGAAGTCCACTATTCGCTCTTTCAGAAGCGCCTCCATTACTTTTCCCACCAGCGAGGTAAAGCTTACTGGCCTGTAGTTTGTCACTTCTTCCCTATTACCACTTTTGTGGAGAGGTACCACATCAGCCCTTCTCCAGTCCTGTGGAACTTCTCCTGTTTCCAATAATCTATTAAAAACATCCTTTAAAGGCCTTGCAAGAACCTCTCTGAGCTCTTTCAGTATCCTGGGGTGTATCTCATCTAATCCCGTAGACTTGTCCACTTTCAGTTTTGCAGGCAGTTCTAACACATCGTCCTTTGTAAATGGTGTGATATCTGCTCCATTTCCATTTGACCGCTTTGACCCGGTGAAAAGCGGGATATAAATACAGTTAAATAAATAAATAAAATAAATAAATAAATCTGCATATTTGTCAATCACAGGTGGTCCTTCTCCAGGATTTTCTCTAATGAAAACAGAGCAGAAGTATTTGTTTAGCATTTTCGCTTTTCAATGTCACTTTCCACGAATCCGTTCCCATCACTTTTGAGTGCTTCAATTTCACCTCTGATTTTCCTCCTCACCCGAATATACCTGAAAAAAGTCTTGTCGCCACACTTCACATCTTTAGCTATCTTTTCTTCTGCCTTTGATTTTGCTGTCCTTATTTCTCTTTTAGTTTAATCTTGTATTCTTTTTGTGTTCCTCTGCGAGTTTCTGAATTTTGTGAAAGCTGTGTTTTTTGCCTTTAGTTGTGCAGCCACTTCTTTGAAGAATCAAATAGGTTTCCTTTTCCTCTTGTTTTTATTTACTTTCCTTACGTATGTATCTGTTGCACCTTTTATTGGTTTAGTTACATAGACATCTTTCATGAAACCACATAGTGAAAATTGTCCATCAGCTTTCAGAAATACTAACAGCCTGTGAAATTGAAGTTCTGTATGAGCACAGCACAGGAGGCCGCAGTGCAACCTTCACTCACACGCACAGACATACACACAATACACATATAGCCATTGCTCCATTACAGGACAAATACTGCGCAGGCAGCCACAGTCCAACCTTCACATGCGCACAAATGCACATATTTGTTGCTGCATCCCAGGACAGATACTCTACAGGCAGCCGCAATGCAACCTTCGCACCTGCACACACACATCTTTCTTGCTCCATGACAGCACAGGTACAGCACAGGCAGCCACAGTGCAACCTTCACACGCACACACATTCATTTCTTTATCACAGGAAAGCTACAGCACAGTCTGCACAGTGCAACCTTCACAGGCACATGTATTCTTTGATCCGTCACAGGACAGGTACAGCACAGTGCAACCTTCACACACACACGTATTCATTGGCACCCTATCTGTTTCTGCATCCAGTTCAAACTTCTGCTGATCTATAAGTACATTCACTCTGCAGCTCTTCCCCACCCTTCCTCTCTTATCTCTCCCTACACCCCTCCTCGGGAACTCCGCTCTTCTGGAAAATCGCTTCTCTCTCTGCCCTTCTCTTCTATTGCTAACTCCAGACTTCGCTCTTTTCATCTTGCTGCACCTTATGCCTGGGACAAAACTACCCGAGTCTGTATATCAGGCGAGTTTTCTGACCTTTTTCAAATCCAGGCTGAAAACTCACCTCTTCATTGCCACTATCAGATCTTGACTCATGATCTCCTTGTGTTTCCCTTGTGTTGTCTATCTTGACTAGATTGTAAGCTCTGATGAGCAGGGACTGTCTCTAACATGTCTGTGCAATGTTGCGTACATCTTGTGTTGTTGTTACGTGCTGTCGAGTCGGTGTCAACTCAAGACGACCTTCTGGATAGTTGTGCTAAATTGTGTTCGTCTTCAGTCAGGTGGCTCATTGTTGACAGACTGGTACCCGTAGCAGTTGTTATTGCATTGATTCATCTCATTGCTGGCCTTCCTCTTTTGAGTTGACCTTCTATCTTGCCAAGCTTGATGTCTCTCTCTTATGATCTTTCTCTTCGCATGATGTGTCCAAAGTATGAAAGTCAAAGTCTTGTCATCTGAGCTTCTAAAGAAAGCTTAGGTTTGGTCTCCTCTAGAACTGACTGGTTTGTTCTTCTGGCAGTCCATTGTATATGCAGTATTCGCCGCCAGCACCATAATTCAAAGGTATCAATTTTCTTCCTGTCTATCTTTTTCACTGTCCAGTTTTCGCATCCATATGATGTTATTGAAAATACCATGGCTTGAACGAGTCGAATCTTTGTATGGAGAGAGATATCTCTGCTCTTGAGAATCTTGTCTAGGTCTTTCATAGCCATTCTGCCAAGAGCAATGCGTCATCAGAATTCTTGACTGCTTGTTGCTTCTTTATTGATAGTTGATCCAAGTAGGTTAAAGTTGTCCAAGATTTCAATTTCTTCTTCAATGATGAACTTATTGATTTTGCCAGTTGTCATGATCTTTGTTTTCTTTACATTAAGATGCAGGCCCATTTTAAGACTATGTTCCTTGATCGTAAGAAGCAAATGTTTCAGATCATCTTCACTTTCAGCCAGTAATGTGGTATCATCAGCATAGCGAAGGTTGTTGATTAGTCTTCCACCGATCTTCACACCTCTGTTGTCTTCATACAAGCCTGCTTCTCTGATTATTTGTTCTGCATATAAATTAAACAAGTAGGGGGAAAGTATGCAGCCTTGTCGTACACATTTTTTTATTTTAAACCATTCTGTTTCTTCATGTTCCGTTCGAACTGTTTTTTCTTGATCAATGTACAGATTGTGCAAGAGAACGATCAGGTGTTCTGCTATACCCATGCTTCTTAATGTGTTCCAGAGTTTCTCAAGCTTTACAAAGTCAAAAGCCTTGCTGTAGTCGATAAAGCACAAATAGATATCCTTTTGGTATACTTTAGTCTTTTCAAGGATCCATCTCACATCTGCAAAGATGTCTCTTGTTCCTCGCCCTTTCCTGAACCCTGCTTGCACTTCAGGTAGTTCTTGTTCCAGGTATGGTTGTAGTCTCTGTTGAGTAATCTTCAGTAGAATTTTGCTGGCATGTGGGATTAGAGAGATTGAGCGACTGTTTCCACAGTCAGTTGGATCACCTTTTTTTAGTATTGGTATAAACACAGATCTTTTCCAGTCAGTTGGCCATGATGTTGTCTTCCAAATTTCTTAGCAGAGCCTTGTAAGTATGGTAACAGCTGCATCAGATTGCTGTAATAACTCAATGGGAATGCCATCAATGCCCGGTGCTTTGTTCTTTGTTAAGGCTTTCAATGTTGCTTCGACTTCTTTTTTCATCACCAATGGTTCCTGATCATAAGGTACAGGTTGAAATGGCTGTTGGTGCACTTGATCTTTTTGATATAATGACTGTATATTCTTTCCACCTTTTCTTCTCAGCATCATTCAATTTGGATCCTTGAGCATCTTGTAGCATTCCAATTTGAGGCTGGAATTTTTTCTTTAACTCTCGCAGCTTTAGGAAAGCCGATCTTGTTCTTCCTCTAATAGTTTCTGGTTCTATTTCCTTGCATGTGTCATTGTAGTACTTTTCCTTGTCCTGTCTTGCTACATATTGGAAATCTGAGTTCTGCGATTCTCAGGGCAATCAGCTGCCTGAGGCGAAGGATGAGATGGCACCCCCCCCCTCCCCGTAGAGGGGAGCGGGGCTTTTTCAGAACTCCATTCAGGGAGTGAACCAAACCAAAAAGCCGATTAGATTATATGGAGGAAATACAAAATGTTTGCACACCAAGGAACTAAAAGAGAGAGAGAGAACCAACAGCACATTTTATAAAACTAAATTATAACTCATTTTTATGTTGGTGTTATAAACTCTGTTACTGCTTTTTCTTTTTCAACATATATTTTGCATCCATAGTGGGGGCAGAGCAGAACCAGGACATTCACCCACAGAACTCAATATCTTAAAAAAAAATCTGATTCTGGTCACCTCAACAACAACAACAACAAATATTCTCAAGTACTAGGCATATTGTGAACTAATACAAAACCCTACAACAAAGAGCACATCTACTATACCATACCATATCAGCACCAACTTCCAAAACTCACATTAGGAGCTCATCTAAAAAAAGGTCACTGTAAATACTACAGTGTGCTTTGGAACATCCATACACCTATTTGAAAAGCTGAACAAGTCAAATTACTACAGTACAGTATAGATCTTTTTGTACAAACTCCATGTTAACAGGACACCTGGCCTCAGTCACACACTCAGAACACAGACCCTCACCAAGAACAGAATAAGTAACCACAATCTAAAGCAAAAATAAAAATATGTAGATAAAATTTAAACTGAAACCGCAAGAAGCCAGACTCCGCATGCAGTGCAACATCAGATCCATAAGAGATGCAGTTCCCCCATATTGTGTAAAATATAAAGATAGCACAAAGTCCAATCACTAAAATTAAATACAATTATTTTTCTACCTTTGTTGTCTGACCATTTTATTCTCTGATCATGCTTGTCCCGATCGGAGGCTTCTGCTTTTCTTTCTTCACGTAGCTCTCTTTCTGTGGTCTATGGTCCATCTGCTATTTCTTATCTCTTCTTTTGTTTTCTTCACTTCCTTCCATCAGCCCATTTCCAGTTCCAGTAACCCTCCCCAGTATCAGCCCCCTTTCCAGTCCTCCCCTCCCAGTACCTTCCAATGTCAACCGCCTTGCATTCCCACGACTGCCACTGGTGTCCATTCCCTTCCAGTCCCCCTCCTTCCCCACTGTCCAGCTCCCTCTAGTCCAAATACCATCCCAGTTATCAGCTCACATCCACTCTGTGCAACCCCCCCTATTCAGCTCCCTTCCAGTCATCCTACCCTCTGTCCATCCCCCTTCCAGTGCCATTCGCACATGTCAGCTCCCTTCCAGCCTCCTCCCCATTACCCAGCCACCTACCACTCCCATCCCCAAGTGTCAGCTCCCTTCCTGTCACCCTTCAGTACATCCCAGGTGTCAGCTCCATTCCAGCCCTCTCCTTCCCCCATGTCAGCTCCCTTCCTGCCCCCTCCTTCCCCTGGCAGACCCTCTCAGTATCAACTTCCTTCCAGTCCTATCAGCCCATTTGTAGCCCTAGCCCCTAGTTTTCTTCCAGGGACAGCAGCACTCTCCTCCCCTCCCCATTAGCCCATTTCCAGTCCCAGCCCCCCAATCAGCCCATTACTAGTCCTAGCTCATTTCCAGTGCTAGCCCCCCATCAGCCCATTACCAATCCTAATCCCCCTAATAAGTCCATTTCCAAGTCACTTAACCCTCCATTGCTCAGAAAAATCCAAGTTATCAATGTCCCTGTTTAATGTACGTTTACCAAGTTTAAGTTACAATGTAAACCACTTTGATTGAAATGATAAAGCGATATAAAAAAAACCCCTGTTAAATAAAATAAATAAATAAATTTCCTGTCCTAGCTCCACCAATCAGCCCATTTCCAGGCCCAAACCCACCAATCAGCCCATTACCAGTCCTAGCCCCCCTCCCGATCAGCCTATTTCCACTTTTAACCCCCCCCCATCAGCCCATTTCCAGTCCTAGCCCTCCCCCTGATCAGCCTATTTCCATTCTTAATCGCCCATCAGCCCATTTCCAGTCCTAGCCCTCCCCCCGATCAGCCCATTTCCAGTTGTACCCCCCCCCCCTGGATCAGTCCATTACTAGCCCCCCCCCCCATTAGCCTATTTCCATTCTTAACCCACTATCAGCCTATTTTCAGTTCTAACCTCCCCCCATCAGTACATTTCCAGTACTAGTCCTCCCCCCATCAGCCCATTACTATTTCCAGTGCTACCCCCCCATCCCAGCCCAGCCCCGCCCCGCCCCAGCCCTTCTGAAGGGAAATTGAAACAATTTTAAAAAATGGTTGCAGAAGTTGCTGCTGCCGCAGCAGTGATAGAATAAGAACATAAGAACATAAGAACATAAGATATGCCATACTGGGTCAGACCAAGGTCCATCAAGCCCAGTATTCTGTTTCCAACAGTGGCCAATCTAGGTCATACGTACCTAGCAGTTTCCCCAAGGGACACAGGTTCCACAATGCTTGTATTGGTTCAAGCATTGATATCCTGGGTCCCTTCTTAATAATGGTATATGGACCTTTCCTCCAGGAACTTGTCCAAACCTTTTTAAAACCCAGCTACACTAACAGCCTTTACTACATCCTCCGGTAACAAATTCCAGAGTTTGATTACACGTTGAGTGAAAAAATATTTTCTTTTATTAGTCTTAAATAGTTTACCCTGTAGCTTCATTGCATGTCCCCTAGTCTTTCTATATTCTGATAAGGTAAACAATCGATCTACGTTTACCCGTTCCACTCCGTTCATTAATTTATAGACTTCTATCATATCTCCCCTCAGCCGTCTCTTTTCCAGGTTAAAGAGCCCCAACCTTTTTAGCCTTTCTTCATAGGAGTAGCCTTCCATCCCCTTTACCATTTTGGTGGCTCTTCTCTGAACCTTTTCTAAAATTGCTATATCCTTTTTAAGATATGGCGACCAGAATTGCACACAATATTCAAGGTGCGGTCTCACCATGGAACGATATAGAGGCATTATAATATCTTTTGTTTTATTTTCCATTCCTTTCCTTATCATACCTAGCATTCTATTTGCTCTGTTGGCCGCTGCTGCACACTGGGCCGAGGGTTTTAACATGGTATCCACAAGGACGCCTAAATCTTTTTCTTGGGTGGTGGTTCCTAATGTGGAACCTTGCATCGTGTAACCATAGTTTGGGTTGTTCTTCCCTAGGTGCATAACCTTGCACTTCTCCACATTAAATTTCATCTGCCATTTTGATGCCCAGTCTTCCAATTTATCAAGATCCTCTTGCAATTTTCCACAATCCTCCTGGGTTTTAACAACTTTAAATAGTTTTGTGTCATCAGCAAATTTGATAACCTCACTCGTTATTCCACTTTCCAGGTCATTTATGAATATGTCAAAAAGCAGCGGACCCAGCACAGATCCCTGGGGTACACCACTATTCACCTTTCTCCATTGGGAAAATTGGCCATTTAGCCCTACCCTCTGCTTTCTATCTTTTAACCAGTTCCTGATCCACAGTAGTACACTGCCTCCTATCCCATGACTCTTTAGTTTTGCCAAAAGTCTCTCATGAGGGACCTTGTCAAAGGCTTTCTGAAAGTCCAGATACACAATATCAACCGACTCACCTTTGTCCACCTGTTTATTCACTCCTTCAAAAAAACATAACAGATTAGTAAGACAAGATCTTCCTTGTCTAAAGCCATGTTGGCTGTCTCCCATTAGGTCATGACTATCTATATGCTGAGTAATTTTATTCTTTATGATGGTTTCTACCATTTTTCCCGGTACTGATGTCAGGCTCACCGGTCTGTAGTTTCCCGGATCACCCCTCGAACCCTTTTTAAAAATTGGTGTTACATTGGCGATCCTCCAATCCTCAGGTATTAGAGATGATTTTAATGATAGTTCACAGATTACTGATAGCAGGTCTGCAATCTCAAATTTCAGTTCTTTCAACACCCTTGGATGTATACCATCCGGCCCAGGTGATTTGCTACTCTTCAGTTTATCTAATAGTTGTAGGACATCTTCCCGATGTATCGATATTTCCTTCAATTCTTCCACACCTTTAAATACCACTTCAGTCGTGGGTAACATCCCTACATCTTCCTCAGTAAAGACCGAAGCAAAGAATTCATTCAGTCTCTCCGCTATCGCCTTGTCGCCTCTTAGTGCTCCTTTAACCCCTTTATCATCTAATGGACCAACTGACTCTCTCACGGGTTTTTTGCTACGAATGTACTTGAAAAGGTCTTTATTTCGCGTTTTTGCTTCCGCAGCAAGCTTCTTCTCAAATTCTCTCTTTGCCTGCCTTATCAATGCCTTGCATTTGACTTGCCAGTGCTTGTGCTGTTTCCAGGTTTCATCATTTGGCTCTTTTTTCCATTTCTTGAAAGATGCTTTTTTGGCAACAACAGCCTCTCTGACCTCAGCTTTAAACCATGCTGGCGGCCCTCCACCTCCCCAGAAGAGTCCTGCCACTCTTTTTCCCCCATGCCAACTCAGCTTTGCAGAGCCGTGAAGGGAGAATGTTTCCCTTTCCGTGGCTCTGTTAAAGTTGAGCCAGCCGACGCTGATAGGAAACAGGCATTTCCTGTCTCACGCAGGAAATACCTGTTTCCCATCAGCGCCAGCAGTGGGGGAAAAAGAGTGGCAGGGCTCTTCCAGGCAGGCAGGGGGCCGCAGGGCACTTCATTCTGCCACGCAGCAGCAGCTTCTGCGACCGGAGGTTTTTTTTGGGGGGGTATTTTGAAGGCTGAGGCGGTCTTTTTGGGGGCAATTTCTGCTGCCCCCAAAAGGTTGCCACCCGAGGCCACCGCCTCACTCGGCCTCGTTATAGAGCCACCCCTGGCGATTGTCTTTCTTTCTTTCTTCTCAGGCTTTAGCTTCTCTGCATTTCTGGGCCATTTTCAGAGTTTCTTCTGTCATCCATTTTGGCCATTTTTGCATTTTCACCTTTTGTAGAGACTTCTCGCTTTCTTCCAACACAACCTACTTGATGTCATTCCATAACTCTTCTGGAGCTCTGTCATTTGTATCTAAAACAGCAAATCAATTTTGCAGGCAGTCTTTAAATTCAAGTGGTTTTTTCTCAAGGTCATATTTTGCTGCATTTTATTTTTTTATTTATTTATTACAGTTGCTTATATACCGCACTATTCGGCATCAGCGTGGTTCACAGTATAACAAAATGACCAAAACACATTTCTGTTTGGTTTTACATCGAACAGGGGTATAAACTTGGATAACAGAGTGGTTTGCTCTTTTTCAACTTTAGCTTGAGTTTGCATACTAGTAGTTGGTAATCTGTACCACAGTCAGCTGCAGGTTTTGTCTTTGTTGACGTTATAGAGCTTTTCCATCGTTGACTTTCACAGATGTAGTCAATTTGATTTTTGTACAATCCATTGGGTGAAGTCCATGTGTACAGTCGCCGTTTGTGTTACTGGAAGAAGGTGTTTGAGATGAATATTTTATTTAACAGGTTTTATATACCGCTTTATCATTTCAATCAAAGCGGTTTACATTGAAACTTAAATTTGGTAATGTACATTAAACAGGGTCATTGATAACTTGGTCTTGGTCTTGCAGAATTCTATCAGTCTTTCTCCAGCTTCATTTCTGTTGCCAAGTCCATATTTTACAACCAGTTTGCATTCTTTGTTGCCAACTTTTGCGTTCCAGTCACCCATGACTATCAGGATATCCTGTTTGCATGTTCTGTCAATTTCAGCTTGTACATGTTCATAGAACTCATCAATTTCATCCTCTTCTGCAGCTGTTGTTGGGGCATATACTTGTATTATAGTCGTGTTGATAGGCATTCCTCGTAGATGAATAGAGATTAAGCGTTCACTGATTGCTCTGTATTTCATTACAGTTTTTGCAAATTTATTCTTTATTTTAAATGCAACATCATTTCTTCTTTGTCTTTCATTTCCAGCATAGTAGACCATGTGATCATCTGATGCAAAGTGTCCGATGCCAGTCCATTTCAGTTCACTGACACCCAACAGATCAAGTTGTACATGTTCCATTTCATTCTTGACCACCTCCAACTTCCCTTGGTTCATGCTTCATATGTTCCATGTCCCAATATGTAAGACAGGGGAAGGGTTCCCCCTAGCAAGACCATGGCCATGCGAGGCCGGATCAGGTGTCGGACTGTGAGGATAGGGCATTTTGAGTCAGCAGCCAGGGATCACAGCTCTGTAATGGAGCCATCGTGCCATGGCAACGAGATGCCATGGAACTGCAGCTCCAGTTAGCTGGGTATGTGGCTGAGCATGCAGCTGATCAGAATCAGGGCTCAGCCTGCACATCCGGGCCATAGACCCACTTCTGATCCCACGGGCATGTCTAGTGGATTAGAATCGGATCTACCTCTGTACACCCCCATTCAGATTGGCCATACAGGGGCTGGATTGCCAGTACAGAATTGTCCTCTAAGTATCTCCACGATGACCGTGTCCTCCCTTAGCACCCCTTTTATCCATCTATCATCTAATGCTTCAACTGACTCTCTCACAGGGTTGTTGCAATTTATCTACCTGAAAAAGTTTTTATTGTGCGTTTTTGTTTTCACAGTAAGCTTTTTTTCAGATTTTCTTTTTGTCTGCTTTATCAGTACCTTGCATCTAACTTGCTAATGCTTACGTTGTTTCCTGTTTTTGTCATTTTGCTCCTTTTTCCATTTCCTGAAAAATGCTTTTTTTGGCTATAACAGCTTTTCTGACTGACCTTTAATCCATGCCGGCAGTTGTTTGGCCTTCCTGCCACCTTTCTTAAAGAGTGGTTGAGGTTTGAGTTTTTCTTATCCTAAGCATGTTTAATGAGACTCTTCCGTTACTATCATATTATGCAGAAGTTTAAAATTACCACCTCACAGATCATTAGAACTCACAAATATTTAGTTTGTAATTCTGTTGTTGTTGTTGTTGTTAAGTGCCATCAAGTTGGTGCCAGCTCATGGTGACCCTCTGGATAGTTGTCCTAAACTATGTTTGGTCTTCAATTAGGTGGTTAATTGTTGATAGAGTGGCATTCATGGCTGTTGTTACTATATCAATCCGTTGCATTCACCTTCAACCTTGCCAAGCATGATGTCTTTCTCTAATATTCTCTCTATTTGCATGAAGTTTGAAAGTCCAAGTCTTGTCATCCAAACTTCTAAAGAATGCTTAGGTTTTATCTCCTTTAGTATCAACTGGTTTGTTCTTCGGGGAGCCCATACTATACACAGTATTCTTCATCAGTACCATAATTCGAAAGCATCAGTTTTCTACCTGTCTTTCTTTTTCACTGTCCAATGTTTATATCCATATGACCTTATTGGAAAAGTCAAATCTTTGGAGAGATAACATCTTTGCTCTTGAGAATCTTGTCTAGGTCCCTCATAGTCATTTTGCCAAGAGCAATGCATCATCAAATTTCTTGACTGCTTGTCACTTCTTTAGTGATTATTGATCCAAGCAAGTTAAAGTTGTCTACTATTTTTATTTCTTCTCCATCAAGGATGAAACAATTTATTTTGCCAGTGGTCAGAATGTTAAGATACAGGCACATTTTAAGAATGTATTCCTGGAGGAAAAGTCCATAAATCACTATTATGTTTATGTTTATTACATTTGATATACCACTCAAGCCAAAGCATCAGAGCGGTTTACAATATTACATAAAAGTTACAGAAAATATGAAAGAACGCCATTAATTAGATAGGACAGAATACGAGATACAGTGATAGTTATTAAAGAGAACCAGAGAAATCCACTGCTTACCCACTGGACAAGCAGCATGGAATCTGTCTACCTTTTGGGAACCCAACAGGTCCTCGTGACCTAGATTGACCACTGTTGGAAACAGGAAACTGGGCTTGATGGACTCTTGGTCTGACCCAGTATGGCATATCTTATGTCCTTATGAGCTTCACAAACAAATGTTTCAGGTTATCTTCACTTTCAGCCAGTAATTTGGTGTCCATCAACATAGTGAAGGTTGTTGAAGAGTCTTGGAAGCCCAGACCAGCTGTATTCCACGCTTTAAGAAAAGTGGAAGGAAGTCCAAAAAACTGCCAGCATGGTTTAAAGGTGAGGTCAGAGAGGCTGTTGTTGCCAAAAAAGCATCTTTCAGGAAATGGAAAAAAGAGCCAAACGATGAAACCTGGAAAAAGCACAAGCACTGGCAAGTCAAATGCAAGGCATTGATAAGGCAGGCAAAGAGAGAATTTGAGAAGAAGCTTGCTGCGGAAGCAAAAACGCGAAATAAAGACCTTTTCAAGTACATTCGTAGCAAAAAACCTGTGAGAGAGTCAGTTGGTCCATTAGATGATAAAGGGGTTAAAGGAGCACTAAGAGGCGACAAGGCAATAGCGGAGAGACTGAATGAATTCTTTGCTTCGGTCTTTACTGAGGAAGATGTAGGGATGTTACCCATGACTGAAGTGGTATTTAAAGGTGTGGAAGAATTGAAGGAAATATCGATACATCGGGAAGATGTCTTACAACTATTAGATAAACTGAAGAGTAGAAAATCACCTGGGCCGGATGGTATACATCCAAGGGTGTTGAAAGAACTGAAATTTGAGATTGCAGACCTGCTATCAGTAATCTGTGAACTATCATTAAAATCATCTCTAATACCTGAGGATTGGAGGATCGCCAATGTAACACCAATTTTTAAAAAGGGTTCGAGGGGTGATCCGGGAAACTACAGACCAGTGAGCCTGACATCAGTACCGGGAAAAATGGTAGAAACCATCATAAAGAATAAAATTACTCAGCATGTAGATAGTCACGACCTAATGGGAGACAGCCAACATGGCTTTAAACAAGGAAGATCTTGTCTTACTAATCTGTTATGTTTTTTTGAAGGAGTGAATAAACAGGTGGACAAAGGTGAGTCGGTTGATATTGTGTATCTGGACTTTCAGAAAGCCTTTGACAAGGTCCCTCATGAGAGACTTTTGGCAAAACTAAAGAGTCATGGGATAGGAGGCAGTGTACTACTGTGGATCAGGAACTGGTTAAAAGATAGAAAGCAGAGGGTAGGGCTAAATGGCCAATTTTCCCAATGGAGAAAGGTGAATAGTGGTGTACCCCAGGGATCTGTGCTGGGTCCGCTGCTTTTTGACATATTCATAAATGACCTGGAAAGTGGAATAACTAGTGAGGTTATCAAATTTGCAGATGACACAAAACTATTTAAAGTTGTTAAAACCCAGGAGGATTGTGGAAAATTGCAAGAGGATCTTGATAAATTGGAAGACTGGGCATCAAAATGGCAGATGATATTTAATGTGGAGAAGTGCAAGGTTATGCACCTAGGGGAGAACAACCCAAACTATGGTTACACGATGCAAGGTTCCACATTAGGAACCACCACCCAGGAAAAAGATTTAGGCGTCATTGTGGATACCTTGTTAAAACCCTCGGCCCAGTGTGCAGCGGCGGCCAAGAGAGCAAATAGAATGCTAGGTATGATAAGGAAAGGAATGGAAAATAAAACAAAAGATATTATAATGCCTCTATATCGTTCCATGGTGAGACCGCACCTTGAATATTGTGTGCAATTCTGGTCGCCGTATCTTAAAAAGGATATAGCGATTTTAGAAAAGGTTCAGAGAAGAGCCACCAAAATGGTAAAGGGGATGGAAGGCTACTCCTATGAAGAAAGGCTAAAAAGGTTGGGGCTCTTTAGCCTGGAGAAGAGACGGCTGAGGGGAGATATGATAGAAGTCTATAAATTAATGAACGGAGTGGAACGGGTAAACGTAGATCGATTGTTTACCTTATCAGAATATGGAAAGACTAGGGGACATGCAATGAAGCTACAGGGTAAACTATTTAAGACTAATAAAAGAAAATATTTTTTCACTCAACGTGTAATCAAACTCTGGAATTTGTTGCCGGAGGATGTAGTAAAGGCTGTTAGTGTAGCTGGGTTTAAAAAAGGTTTGGACAAGTTCCTGGAGGAAAGGTCCATAAACCATTATTAAGAAGGGACCCAGGATATCAATGCTTGAACCAGTACAAGCATTGTGGAACCTGTGTCCCTTGGGGAAACTGCTAGGTACGTATGACCTAGATTGGCCACTGTTGGAAACAGAATGCTGGGCTTGATGGACCTTGGTCTGACCCAGTATGGCATATCTTATGTTCTTATGTTCCACCAATCTTCACACCTCTGTTGTCTTCATATAATTCTGCTTCTCTTATGATTTGTTCAACATAAAAATTAAACAGGTAGGGGGAAAGTATGCAGCCTTGTCATAAACCTTTCCCGATTTATTATTTGTTTAAGTGGTTTATATACCTCCTAATTTTATAGCCAAGGTGATTTACATTGAACAAATCAATGCGTAATTACATGGAACATTGAACAGTGTCATGAGGTAGACAGCACAAAACCTGGAATATTAAAGGGTAGTGCAGAGGAAGAGCTTACTTGTCAGGAGCTAGACAGCACTAGGCCTGAAACATTAAAGAACAATGCAAAGAAAGGGCTTACTTGTCAGGAGCTAGACAGCACTAAGCCTGAAACATTAAAGGACAATGTGGAGGAAGGGCTTACCTGTCAGGAGTTAGAAAACACAGACCCTGAAATATTAAGAAATGAAAAGGAAGAAGAGCTTCCCCCTTCGTTTCTACTTTTGAAAGACCAGATGGAACAAATGGAGCAGGATTTGAAAAAAGAAACGAAGGGGGAAGCATTTGATCGACAGATGACAGAGCTTAATACACAGCTTCAACATTTTCAGGAAACCGTCCGTCTCTCTAAGTTAAAGAAATTTAAACGAGACACCGATGATTACACGAAGGACCAGGTTTACACTTGGCGGCAACAAGAGGAATCTATTGTTAAACAAGTAACTTTTGATGCTTCCTCCGAAGATAGAAGTTCTGATTCTTCCACGGATGGAACGGGTACAACTTCTCGGGGGGGCTCTCATGGACATTCACAGGTTTTTCACAGAGGCCGGCCTCGCTATCGTCGGCAGTTTCCCAGAACTCGGGGGGATACCTGGATCGGGCCAGTGACTCGTTCAGCCACCAAACAGCAGTTGTCAACTTGTCCAGCGCCTCCCTAACGGCAGATCAATTAAGGGTTCTGGAGTTAGGGTTATCTTTTGTTCCATCTCCAAAGGATGACTTTTTTCAAATGCGAGTGGCTGTTCAGCAATTTTTCCGCAAGTTACATATCACTTATTTTTTTCGTGATTTTCCGCCTCTGTCTTCTGATGATGCGACGTGTATCCCGGTCTCTACATGGTTACCCTCCAGTGAGTACGGACGCCTCCTTAATAACCTTTCAAAGGCTAGTATCCCGAGATGTGGATCGACTGGCTGAAACCCCTCAGCGACGTTTCTCTAATCTATCCGCTCCTCTGTACAAAGCACCACAAGAATTGAGTTCCAACCCCCAACTAGTGGTGAGACGAGCGGACAAGGGGGGAGCGGTGGTGTTACAAGACAGAGGCGCTTACATTGCAGTGGTCATGGCACATTTGGAAAATGACAGTATTATAAGGTTTTATCTTCTGATCCTGGTCCTCAATTACAATCAGCCATCAAGGACTATACTACTGAGGCATATCACAATAATTGGATTACGAAGAAGGAATATTCATTTTTGAATCCTCAATTTCCCAAGGTTCCAATACTTTATATGGTCCCCAAAATACATAAATCCCTGGAACATCCGCCTGGGCGCCCCATAGTTTCTTGCCGGGGGTCCGTTCTGGAACCACTTTCGATTTTTTGTGACCAATTTTTCCAGCCATTGACAGAGGGTATTCGATCATACATTCGTGATTCATATAATTTTTTGTCAGCAGTTCGAGATATTCCTGTATTATCTCACTATTATTTAGTTACCCTAGACGTCGTAGCATTGTATACGAATATTGACCAAAAAGAAGCACATTCTATATTGGCAACTCTACCATTACGTTTACCGGAGTGACTTCCGAAGGTTTTAGTGCTACGACTATTGTCTTGGGTACTAGACAACAACTTTTTTATGTATGATCAGCAGTTTTACCATCAATGCTTTGGTATAGCAATGGGTGCAACGGTGGCTCCTTCGGTGGCGGCCCTGTATATGGCACATTTTGAGGATACTTATCTTTATCCCTCTAAACACTTTTGCTCAGTTTTAATATGGAAGCGTTTCTTAGATGACGTATTTTTCATCTGGAAAGGATCGGGAGATGGTTTACAACAGTTCCTGTATTGGATCAACACCCTGCACATTCATATAAAATTTGAGGCAAAGTATCATCTTGCCCAAATTGAGTTTTTGGATCTACTACTGTATAAAGAAGATGGTAAGCTTCAGTCTACCCTATATCGTAAACCCGTCCAACGCAACACACTGTTACAATATACTAGCTTCCACCCTCGTTCTCTCCGGCAAGCGCTCCCTATTGGCCAATTTCTTCGCCTTCGGCGTTTATGCTCCACTCGGCAGCAATTTAAATTTCATTCTCGGAACCTGAAGGACCGTCTGACTGCACGGGGTTACCCCTTGAAATTGATTGATTCGGCTTATAAGCGAGCTCTCAATAACCATCCAGAATGGTGGTCTGACACTTCAGATTCCATGCGGGAGTTATCGCAAGATCAGATTGCAGATCAATCTTATGTGGGAGTATTGCCCTATATGCCCTGCACGGGGAGCATAGCACGAATTTTAAGATCACATTGGCATATTCTGTCTGAACATGCCTGTTTTCAAAAACCTTTACGATTGGCGTACCGGAGAGGGACCAATATAGCAGATCGGGTGGTACATACCATGCCTAATAGGACATTGGTCTCGTCTTTGGGTAATCACCAAGCTTGTGGATCTTGTGACATGTGCTTTAATACTTTGGAGGGTACTACATGGGAAGATCCCCATACTCACATCAGTTATTTCCGTCGTCACAATACGGATTGCACATCGGATTACGTAGTATATCTAATAATGTGCCCTTGTCACTATTTATATGTGGGTATGACCACGCGGTCTATTCGAAAACGTCTGCAGGAGCATCGCTCCCGCCTTAACACACACACACATTAACTGCTCCTATTGTTCAACACTGCTTATCTGCCTCCCACAGTTTTGAACAACTGCATTGGACAATTGTGGATAAGGTTCCTCCACTTTCCAGAGGGGGTGACCGTCGGGCTGTTTTGCACCATCATGAACAACGATGGATATTTAAGCTCAATACAGTAGCTCCATTTGGTTTAAATGCGGAGATCGAATGGTGGAAGATCAGATGAACTTCAAAGTTGTAGTTCAATTGCGTCATCAATAGGTTCCATTGTGATGTTGACGTCATCTTGCAATTGCACGGAACAGGAAGTTGGCTGGGTTTGCTTGATAAAGAGCCAGAGTTACGGCGGGCTTGAAACACAACGGTTTGTGTCGCAACATAACCCAACCATTGTTTGACTGCTATGGAAGTTTTTTGGTTTATAGTTAGAGAAGTTTTGAATTTCTCCCTGAAGTTTGGATGAGTTTGAAAATCCCCCTTTTTTGGGGCATCTATGATGATCTGTGAAACTTGATCCATTACTCTCCGGACTCAAAGGATAGAGAGTTTAATAGTACTCCATCTCATCTCACTATTCAGCTAAGTACCATTACTTCCACATATATTCAGTTCGTTGGCAGACAGAAAGGTTCTGTTACAGAAATAAATTTTTTTGATGCAAGTTAGCGTCTTTACTATGCATGGGCTGGTCCTTTTGGGCTTGTTGTAGCCCTTAGCATATTCAGGTTGTGTGGACCTAAGGTTATACTGACCTTTTTAAAAAATAAGTTGAATAAAAGGAGGGCCTGTTTAATGAGAGTGTTTGTACACCCTCGCAACAGGCGATCCGACAAAAATTTGAGTTTTGGTATATTCTTCTGTCACACACAGTGTTGATGATGTTTATGGGACAGTGAATGATCTTTAGGGTATAGCTTTATTTTGTATATGGCTCTGATTTTAAACCATTCTGTTTCTCCTTGCTATGTTCAAACTGTTGCTTCTTGTACAATATATAGAATGTGTATGAGAACTATCAGGTGTCCTGGTTTACCCATGCTTTAATTCTGTGCATTGCTAAAAATACATGTGATGCCTTCAGAGCTAAATGCACAAACAGTGGCAACACCAAAAAAAAGATGGTTTATTTATTTAACAGTTTTTTTATACCGCTTTATCATTTCAATCAAAGAATTGTACTGGCTATCAGTGGCTTAATGAGTCAAGTTCAAAATGTTCAGCTTAATTTTTAAATTAGAAACAAAGAAACATGATGGCAGAAAAAGACCACATGACCTATCTAGTCTGCCTGTCCATATCAACCACAATAGTCCCCCTTTTTTCCTTAACCCTTTGAAGGCCTACTTTAAAATTTTAATCCACATTCTGCAGTCGGGTTAATTTTTGCATATTTCAGGAAAATTGTACCCGTCTTATTCAATATATTCTAATAGTGATTTTCCTTCTGCTATGGTCATGTATTATATACCATTTGATAGGAATATTTAGTCAGAATTTTGGATCCCGAGAGTTTTGGGCTTGGCCTGGAAAGGGTTTTAAGAGATCCTCTGTGTTTGTCTCTTGCTTTTTTGAATTCAGATACTGTATAGAAACTGTTCAAGTTCTGGTTACACAACATTGACAAGATAAGTTAGTGTACTATACCTTAGCTTGAGTGCTTACATCTATACAGGTAATTTTCTAGAACTGCCTTCAATAAGGCAGCAAGCGACAGAGATGCGTGAGGGAAAATTCTCTTTTGTTGTCCCCAGTTTGTTCAAAAGATATCCACCATTGCTGATAGTGATTCAGCAATATTCTAAAACTTATCTTTTTGGACATATGTTCCGAATTTAACATATCTAATTATTATTTCAACTGGCCTATCACTGTTTTTGTTTCAAACAGAAACCAGAGCCCTAGTGACACAAAAGTCCTTGTGACAATGTGGCAATAATGGTGACAAAGAGCATTACTTTACTTTTACCCCAAGACCGGAGACGCCTGGCTGCTGAGCAATTTAGCCTTCTTCTGGGAGGCAGAAAAGAGGCCAAAGGCAAGTTTCCCTTCCTGAAGACTAATTTATAAACTCTTCTGACTATTCCTTATGTGGAAAATTACTTCCATATCCCTGGGTAAATGGTATCCTAAATAATCATACAACAGGCTAGGATTAATACTGAAGGACCTGCATTAGTCAGTTGGCAGTTTGTGATGAGCATCACTTACGTAATCCACATTGTAACAGAAAGGTAGGAAAGAAATGGAGGTAATACTCTGCCTGAAAGCTCTCAAAAGAGCTTTTGTGTTCATTTTTAAAAGCTAATTCTCAAAGGGGTTTTGGTGTTCTTTTTTAAAAGCTAACTATCAAAGGGGGTTTGGTGTTTTTTTAAAAAACTAAGTCTTTTTTCTATACTGCAAAGGGAGAATTAATTTTGTTTGCTTGTAGTGTAGGACAAAGGCTTTGTTGTTAGAGTTCATTGGCTTTGTTCTAGCTACCCATTCACAGCTAACTCTTTAAAGCCACTGACTTCATCAGGTATTAGATCCCTCCCTACCTATCCTGATACCCACCCACTCCATGTGAACCTTCTTTCTTTATAGGGTTACTCCACAATTAGCTGCACACAGGGACATAGAACAGCACTGTTAGAACACACTTAAAAGAGGTTAACTGCTTTTTCTCTTAAACGACATCTGAGGAACAGGTAGGGACTTTGGTAGGTCTCTCTCTTTTACTTCAACAGGTACCAAAGTTCCATCAACTAAATAATGGCTGGGAAAGTCATATTACTAAAGCTGTTGCCCCCGTTATAGCTTCTACCTCTGTCCAGAGAGAGATCCCAATGCCACTTGACGGACTGGATCCATATGCAGGATGCCTGCATGCTGAGACATTCAGGAAAGAAGTGGAGGAGCTCAGGGAAGAGATGGCGAGGCTGAGGAGCATTTGAGACAGTGAGAACTACATTGATGAGATGCTTCTTGAAACATCAAAACCCTCCAACAGAGGTAGAGATGGGAGGCTACTGAAGGAAAAAGTTTGGACACGAGTCACCAGAGCCTGCTGTATCAGCACTCCAACTCCTCCAGCTCTTGAACTGACGAACCAGTATGTAGCCCTGGAAGTGAAGGAGGTAGAAATATCCAAGGAAAGCAAAGAACCATAGCTTGAGCACCCCAAAATTGCAGAATCAGTCACCACTAGATTTTCTGTCCAGAGAGGTGTGCTGGCAGCCAGGTGCAAAATTCTGAGATGTTACGGAGAGGTTGCCAAGACTCATCAAGCCTACTGACCATTATCTGATGTTGCTCATCCATGTCGGCATAAATGATACTGCTAGGAATCCCTCAGAGCATATCAAATGTGACTTCATGATTCTTGGACAGAGGGTAGAAGCAGATAGATGCGCAGATGTTGTTCTCTTCAATCCTCCTTGTTGAGGGTAAAAGGCTGAGGCAGAGAAACTTGCATCCTGGAGATGAATGCATGGATGTTGTCATCGAGAGCATTGTGGTTTCCTTGACCATGGGATGATGTTCCAAGGGCTGCAGAGCAGTGATTGTGTCCATTTGTCCAAGAAAGATCGAAGTGTCTTCAGCAGCAGACTGGCTAACCTACTGAAGAGGCTTTAAACTAGATTTGTTGGGGATGGGTGAAAAGGACCTCCAGGTAAGTGAAGAAAGCCCCCAGATAAGTGAAACATTAAATACCTCTGTAGAAATTGGTAATAGGGGCAACATCTGGAAAGTGGTGTGTATAAATGCCTGTAGAATGGGAAATAAGATCCCAGATGTTGAGGCTTTAATGGAAGGAGGATGACTCGTATTTAGTGGCATTTACAGAGACATGGTTCATAGAAAACCATGACTAGGATGTAATTACACAGGGCTGTACTTTATTCAGGAAGGACAGGGTAGGAAAAAGGGGAGGTGGAGTGGCACTTTATGTAAAAAATAATGTTAAAGCTATAGTATTGCAGGGTTTAAAAGGAAGAGAGGAGGCACTGTGGGTTAAACTAGAAAGAGGGAAAGGGAAATCCATTTGCATTGGAGTTATATACAGATCCCCCTCACAGGGAGTAGAAGTGGATAAGGATTTAATAGAAGACAAACAGTATTACCATGAAAGGAGAAGTGCTACTGATGGGTGATTTCAATCTGCCAGGTGTGGATTGGCACATCCCTGCTACGGTGTCGTCTAGAAGTTAGGAAATCATGGATTCTCTATAGGGAGAACTATTCAGGTAGCTGGTAACAGAACCCACACATGATGAGGCCATACTGAACTTAGTGCTTACCAATGGGGAAAGTGTTTCTGATGTTACAGTGGGACATCATCTCATATCCAGTGATCACTAGATGGTATGGTTGCTGGTAAAATCCATTCAAAAGCGAGGGTCAGACTTCAGGAAAACTAACTTTGCCAAGATGGGACAATACCTCAAAAAGTCGTTAGTGGGAAGGGAACAGCTGGGGGATGTAGAAAAGCAATGGGCAAAAGTGAAAGGGTATATTTTAAGGGCAATAAACCTTTTTGTTAGAAAGATAAATAAATGTAAAAGGAAAAGGAGGATGCTATGGTTCTCAGTAGAAGTAGCTGAAAAGATAAAGAAAAAGATGGAGTCCTTCATGAAATACAAGAGATCACAGAGAGAGGAAGACAGACACCTTTATTTGGAAATACTTAGAGAAGCTACCAAAGTAGTCAGGAAAGCAAAGTTACAAAAAGAAGAAAAAATGGCCAATGCAATAAAATGCGGGGATAAGACATTTTTCAGAGATGTTAGTGAGAGGAGGAAAGGCAAAAGTGGTATTGTCAGACTCAAGGGTGCAGAGGAGGAATATGCAGAAACTAATGAGGATAAAGCAGAATTGCTTAACAAATATTATGTTCTATGTTCACAGATGAAGGACCAGGACCTCAAAAAAAACACCCACAGGGCCTCAGAAAACACCCACAAACAGGAACAGAAGTGACATGGATCTGAAACGATTTTCAGAAGACTATATAAGAGAAACTAGTTAAATTAAAAGTAGACAAAGCCATGGGTCCAGTTGGGATACATCCAAGAATACTGAGGGAACTTGGGGCATTCTAGCAGCTCATCTGTCTTACCTTTTCTATATCTCTTTGGAGTCAGGAGTAGTGCCAGAGGACTGGAGAAAGGCACATGTGGTCACCCTTACACAAAAGTGGACATAAAGATGGCATTGAGAACTACAGGTCGGTTAGTCTAACCTCGGTGGTTAGTATATTATTAGAAAGGCTACTAAAGGAGAGAAGAGAGAGGTTTCTGGAGTCCAATGGATTGCAGGATCTGAAGCAGCATGGATTCACCAGAGGCAGGTCTTGTCAGACAAATCTGCTGCTGTTAATTACCTGCACCTTCCCCTCCTGTGACTGCTGCCTCTGCATTGTTTGTCTGAGATTGCCATTTACCGTCTTCTGTGTTGTTGCTGTCTTCCAGGAACTCTGGGGCTGCTCTTCTGTTTGGTTCCGCCCACCAGGAAGTGACGCTTTGCATCTGGATCACATCCCTCACACTGTGCCATAAAACAAAGGACATCGCAGCATCCCGTGCAATGGGCGCGCACATAAGGAGCAGGTCCTGCTCCTTGGGCAAGCTCCTTGGGGCAGCTCCAGCGGCGTCTGAAATTTCCACAATCTCTAACTCAGCCTGCTCATCGATTCTGGCCTTGCGGAGTAAGCTTGCTCTCTTATACCCTCTGTGCTATCTGTCCTTGCCTTGCCTTCTCTTGGCCATGTCCCTCATAGCTGTCCACTGGGGTCGGCACCCCTTTCAACCCACAGGGCTGGTTCCTGGCGCTTGGCAAGGAATGCTGCCAACCTTGTGCCTTATCTCCCTCCTCGTCTTCTCCTTTCATAGCCTCTGTTTGTCCCTTCCTATGTGCTTCTTGTTGAACTGTAGGTCCCTCCGTTTCAAAACTTCCCTTATACAGGATCTCTGTGTTCAGCAGTCCTTGGATGCCTTGTTTCTTACTGAAACCTGGCTCCAGGATGGTGAGGAAGGCCTTCTTCAGCAATGCCTGCCCCCGGGCTTTTCGGCCTTTCACACTCCAAGGGTAGGTCAGGATGGTGGGGTGTGGCCCTCCTTTACTGTTCCTCCCTCAAGCTCACTGAAGTATCTGTCCCCGCGTATTATCCAGAGTCCTCCCTATACCGCTTGGATACCTCTCCTCCGCTTCATTTTCTCCTGGTCTATGTCCCTCCCTCCCTTCGTCCTGACCTCTGGGATGCTTTTATTCTGACGTTAACTATGGCCTCTCTCTCCTTGCCCCACATGTTGGTCCTAGGCGATTTCAACTCGAAACTGATCCTGCCCCTACGCTCACATAACCGGGCCCTTCTCACTCTCTTTGATGATCTGTCCTTCTGGCAACAATTAAGCTGTGCTACCCACTCCGCTGGCCACAACATGGATTTAATCCTCTCCTCCACCGGTCTCTCCTGTCCTCCCACCAGCATCTCTACCTTAGTCTTGCCTTGGGCGGACCACTACTGTCTTTTGTTTTCTTTGTCTGTGCCCATCTCCTCAGCCTCTTCCTCTGCTTCCTCTGCCTGTTCCCAAGCTCCGCTAACTTGCCAAATCACTCCAGCCACCTTGCATGCTTTCCCGTCAGCTGACACCCTTTTTCCCTCTGACTTTGCCACCTTCTCCACAGACCTGCAGGCTCGCACTTGGGATACCCTGCTATCCACTGCCTTGGATAAACTGGCTCCTAGGGTTCCTGCTCTGTGCCGCCACTCCCCCTCCCATCACCCTTGGTTCGATGAACCATGCAGGTGCAAACCATGATTTCTTTCCGATCATGGTTTGTGCCTGCAACGCTCCTATCTACGTCGTGCCAAACACCTCTGGCGTAGACACCCTTCAACAACCTCCTTAGCTAGGTTTTGCTCCTCACATCGCCTTTATAGAAGCATGATCAAGTCTGCCAAGTTCACCTACTACTCTAATCGCATCTACATAAGAGCATAAGAACATAAGATATGCCATACTGGGTCAGGCCAAGGTCCATCAAGCCCAGTATTCTGTTTCCAACAGTGGCCAATCTAGGTCATACGTACCTAGCAGTTTCCCCAAGGGACACAGGTTCCACAATGCTTGTATTGGTTCAAGCATTGATATCCTGGGTCCCTTCTTAATAATGGTTCATGGACCTTTCCTCCAGGAACTTGTCCAAACCTTTTTTTTTTTTTTCAAAGAAGTGTTTATTAGAAGCACTTAATATAGTACAACAGTAAATTAAAAGAGTTGCTTCAATTTTTACAATATACAGTCAGAAAACATATATCAACATACCCCGGGCAGGGCTGTGTCTTGTCCTCCGCCCCAGGGTGTTACAACAGTACAAAACAATTTTACTTCTACCAAACCCCTCCCTTCCCCCCCCCTTCCCCCCACCCACCCCTCCCTCCCGGGATCTAGGGGACCATCGGGCCATCTCTCCTCTGTTAGCTATAAACCTCCACAAAGCCTACCCCAAGCATAAAATTTCACTATGGATTTTGGGCCCCAAATTTTGAATATATGGTGTCCACACCATAAGAAAGGAGGCCCAGCTCCGGGGGTGTCTTTGTGCACTCCTCTCCAGAAGCATATACTGGTGGAACCCATTACACCATTCCCAAAAGGAGGGGGCTGCAGGCTCCAACCATCGCCGCAGCACAGGGCCCTTCCCCACCAGGCATGCCTTCCGTATCAACAGTTTCTGCCACCTGCCCTTCGGGTGGAGCGGTCCCAGCTGATCCAGCACCACGAGCCGCCCTGTCCAGCATACCTGCTGTTGCAGTAAGCCGCTTAGGAAATTCGCTATTTTTAACCAATAGCGGCGAATATGTGGACAACCCCACCACATATGGCCCAAGTTTGCTAACGGACACGCACATTTCGGGCACCCCCCGTAGTCCGTGAGATGACTACGCAGTGCCCACCTCGGAGAGAAATGAGCTCGTACAATACTCTTAAATTGGATTTCCCGCCATCTAGCTCCCTCCACCAGCCGGGCTACCCGACACAACGCCGCCCGGATAGAGCCCGGAGCTACCTCACAACTCAGTTCCCGCGCCCAGGAGGCCTCCTCTGCCGAATAGTCTACCGGCTTCCCGTAGGGTTCCAATGCTTTTTTAAAATGTGTAATAGTGAGTGCGGTCCCCGCCTCAAGGGCAAAGAATTCTAAGATCCGCGCGGAATGGTCACTCTGCAGTTCCCGTCTCGCAACGGAGCTCACATAATGCGATAGCTGTAGATACGGAAACAAAGAAGCCTTGGGGCACAAATCATATTCCCGACATAACGCTTCCAAAGATTTACACCGCCCGTCCAAATCAACTACATGTCCCAACAACCGTATCCCGACCTGCGCCCATTGACTGAAGGGGGCCGACTCCGATCCCGGTGGAAACTGGGCATTACCTTGTAACGGCAGCCAGCTCGATGTCTCTGATGAACTCCCCCACAGTGCATTCAGCCTTTGCCAGGTACGCCGCGCCGCCTGTATCAATACGCTATTCACTACGCGACTCGGTAAAACCTCGCGCGGTAGGTGTAAAACCGCCAGCAATGAGTGGGGTGCTACCAGAGCCTCCTCCAACTCCCTCAGGGTATACACCTCCATATTACCAAACCAGTCCCCCAGGTGTCTAGCCTGGCAAGCCAAGGCATAGGTCCAAAGATCGGGCACACCAATTCCCCCGGATCTCCATCCCCCCTTCAAACGGCACATCGGTATACGTGCTCTAGCTCCCCGCCAAAGAAACCCACGAAACTCCCGTTCGATACGCAGAAGGTCACGACGTAGCAGCCACACCGGTAGAGTTTGTAACCAGTAAAGGATCCGTGGCAGTATCACCATCCCCAAAACTGCCGCCCTACCTAGTAAGGACAAGGGGAGAGGCATCCAGGCCTGGAGCTGTGAGCGAACCAAATACGCTTGAAGTTCTGCTTATACAATACCGAGGTATCTTTAGTGAGCTCAATCCCCAAGTAAATAAAGGAGGCATCCGCCCATCGCAACGGAAAGCTCCCTCCCCAATGCCCCTGAAGTCGACCCCCAACATCCAAGGCTTCCGACTTGTCTCGATTAATCCGTAATCCTGCAAAGTCACCATAACGAGAAAACTCGGCAAGTAAACACGGCAACGAATGTTGCGGGTCGCACAGATGAACTAGAATGTCATCCGCGAAGGCGGCCACTTTAAAACCACAGGGCCCGATAGGGACACCTCAAATCACGTTAGAGCCCGCTATACTCCGCAACAACGGATCTAGTGTCAACACAAACAATAACGGGGAGAGTGGGCAGCCCTGGCGCGTACCCCGTTCGAGGTTAAAAGGTTCAGACAAGGCCCCATTACACAAAATACTAGCTGTAGGGTTTGCATATAGTAACTCCACCATCGTAATGAAGGGGTCGCACAGCCCATACCGGGGTAGGAGAAACCTCATGTAGTCCCAATTGACCCGGTTGAACGCCTTCTCTGCGTTGAAACTTATCAATAAGGACTGCACCTCTCGCGCACGCACCCATTCCATAGAAGCTAGTATCTTCCGCACGTTCCGCACAGCATGCCGCCCTTGCACAAAACCCACCTGCGACTCGTGCAACAGGCCCCCTAGGACGGCAGCTAAACGGTCAGCTAAAACCTTCGCTAGCACCTTCAAGTCGAAATTCAATAAAGAAATGGGCCTATAGGAGGCAGCCAGCATAGGGTCCTTACCGGGCTTGGGTATCAAAGTGATAAATGCATGATTCATTCCCCAACCAAACTTCCCCCGCTCCACCCTCCGGTGGTACACCTCGGTCAGAACAGAGGCGACCCGGCCAGCTAGTAACTTATAGAACTCTGCCCCAAATCCGTCCGGGCCAGGCGATTTGTAACAGCTAGCCCCCAAGATTACTTTATGGACCTCCTCTTCTGTCACCGGTGCACCCAGCACCGAACGCTGCTCCGCGGTCAACGTAGGGAGTCTTAGCCCCTGGAAATAGCTTTACATTGATGCCAAAGACCCTGTGTTTCCCTGATACAACTTCCGAAAGAAAACACGAAACACTTGGGCTATTGCCTGGCTATTTTTATGCAATTGACCCTGATCGTCACGTAATGCCACTATGGAGCGGGTCCCTCTACTACCTCGCAGGCATCGCGCCAAAAGTTTCCCCGGTTTGTTCCCAAAACGATGGAGCTGATATCTGTAATATAACAAAGATTTTTTTGCCCTCTGATGAAGTAAGTCGTTGAGGGACGACTGCAGCTCCCAAAGCAAGCGTTTATTAACCACTGTAGGATTCCCCGCGTATCTTCGACGGGCCTTTACAACCTGTCTTTCCATTTGAACTATTCTGGATGCAATTAATTTCCGCTTCCGTGCCCCATAGGCAATAATATCACCACGCAGGACCACCTTTGCTGTTTCCCACAGTAGCTCTGGCTCATCCCTGTGCTGTATATGATTGTCCGTAAATTCCCCCCATCTCTGTTCCAAATAGGTATGAAATTCAGCATCAACGTACAGCCCCAAAGGAAACCGCCAAATTCGCTGCAAGGGAGCGGGATCCCCCCACTGCAAGTCCACCCATACTGGCGCATGGTCGGATATTACACCCGGACCAATCTCCGCTTCCCCAACCTGCGCGAACAACCGTTCCGAAAGCAAAACATAGTCAATCCACGCACTTGAATTATGGGCTCGCGATTGACGTGTAAAGTCCCGTTCCAAAGGATGGAGTAAACGCCACGGGTCCACCAACCCCAAATGGCATCGTAGGCCTTGAAGTGCCCTGGTAGTCGGGACCCGCCAACCCTCCCGCCCTCCTCCTGATGTATCTAAGTCGATATCCATGACCCCATTGCAATCTCCTGCCAGGATCAGAGGGGCATCCAGTAACTGCTCAACCTGTGAGGCCAAACAGGCATATAAAGATTGGGGCATATAAGTTACCCAGCACCACCCGCCTCCCCTCCAAGTTACCATATACCAAAAGATATATACCTTTGGGATCGACATATTGCTGCTCGAGTTCAAAGCGCACGCGTTTATGAATCAGCAGGACCACTCCACCTTTTTTTCCATGCGCTGGGGCACCCCAACTCTGCCCTACCCAAGCCCTCTGCAGTTTCGCATGTTCCTCAGCAGTCTGGTGGGTTTTCCTGCAGGAAAGCAATATCGCACTGCAGCCGGGCTAGAGCCTGCAATACCTTATAGCGTTTAATAGGGTTGCCTACTCCACAGATGTTCCAAGAAACAATCTTCAGCTTAAGGCAGATTATAGCACCACACGTAGGCCAGTGTGCTAATCTTCCTTAAGTGAACCCCCCCAGCCTGGGGTCCATCCCTACGCACTCCCAATTTCTCAATTTTCTCCACCCGTATGACCCCGTGATCCCATCGCACCTCCGACCCCTCTCTCCCCCTATCCCCCCCCACCGTCCCCTCCCCTCCCTGGCCTACACCCACTTCCCTCCTCAACCACCCCCCTTCCTCATATCCTTTACCCAACTGCATCTCCCCCGCTCCACACCCCTAATCCCAGGACCCTCTCCACCTCCCCACTCTAGAGAAGCCCAGCCCAGGCCCCTCTGAGTGTGCCCTCCCCCCCCTCCCCCCCCGCCCGCTGGACGGTAAATTATTGATCCCGCGATCAAACTCGATCGCCGCCCATTTTACCACTAGTATACATAAAAATCCCTAGTTACCCAAGCCATCCAACTCCCATATGACCCCAAGCCCCCCAGGACCCCCCGTAGAGGGCCATAGACAACTGCCTGTGGCCAAGCCCCACGTGTTGCCCGGCCAGAAAGCAAACCATAGGCCCTACTTAAGAATGGGCTTCGCTGCAGTCTCTGAGCTAATACAGTGCAGGTAATAATACACAGGGAATCAAACGAGCTCTAGCAACAACAAAAAACAGAACAGAGAGCCTTAAAGCCATTAATAACAAGTGCATAAGACACAGCCAACAAACCTCCCAAAACTAGAAAGCATATAAAATAACCCCCCGGGTATGCATTCTGCCAGGCTATCCTCCCGCAGCAACATTGCTCCAATCCCACCAAACATAAAAAGGAAGAAAGAAAAGAAAAAAACAAAAACAAAAACAGGGAAGGACCCAGACTACGAAAATCAGGTCCCCGGACCCCTCCCCCATACACAGCGCATAGGGAGCAAATGAGGGGGGGCTGCACCCCCAAGGTATCGTGGTAGAACACCGCACCCAGCACGGTCAATTAGTAGGGCACCCCGCAAGGGACAAGCACCCCCCCCCCCCACCCATAAGCAACGGCAGGGTGTCCCAGGGCTAGCCTACTGAACAGACCAGTATTCCTGGGACAAATTAAAGCTATATAGTAGTAATAAAAGGAGGAAAAAGTAAAACTCCATGTCTCTAAAGGCTTCGAACTCCTAAACATAACTACACATAATATAAGATTCTCCAGAACAAAGAAAAGAAATAAGGGCAAGGCAAAGTGTGAAACACATTCAGTTAGATACATTTCTAAGCAGATTTTCAGAATCTAACACAATGTTGCAAGATCACAGTAAAGCAAGTTTGTAGCTAGAGTGGAAGTCCAAAGTGCACAATGTAACTCAGCCAACGTTCACTTATATTGGCCTAGCGGGTGCTGAGGCCTTCCTCACATCATGTTGCCATGTGCTTTACTCCCGAAAAGGAGCCAGGTCACCGCCAAACGATCAACACCTTTGGATATCAACATGGCGATGCTGAGGCTGCCTGTCCCTTGGCAATAAGTTGGTTCACATAACCCTCTGCTTCTGCAGCCGCTGTAAAAACATGATGGGATCCTTCATTCATCACGTGCAATTTGGCCGGGTATTGTACAGTGAACAGGACCCCCGCACCAATAAGTTTTTCACAGAGAGGGGCATATTCTCGGCGTTTGACTCAGCATAGCTGAATAATCCTGTGCAACACAAATTTTAGAGTTATTATAGAGGACTTCCCTCTTCTGTCGGGCCGCTCTTAGGATCTTTTCTTTTTGAGGGAAGTATAAGAACTTTACTAGCACGATTCTAGGACGGGTGTCCCGTGTCTGTTTCCTGCCGACACGATGCGCTCGTTCAATTCGAAGCTGGTCACCACGCTCATCACCATCTAGGATCTGCACAAGGAGCGCTTCCAGATAGCCCTGCAAATCTTTATCTGAGACGGTCTCGGGAATACCCATAAACCGAAGGTTGTTGCGCCATGACCGGTTCTCCAGGTCGTCTAGCTTAGCCTCGTGCACTCCGAGTTGGTTCTTTAGGCCAGCCACCTCCGTCTCCAACACCTCTATCCTGTCTTCAGCCTGCCCCAGACGGTCTTCAGCTTCGCAAAGTCGATTCCCTAGGCTATCGACAGAGGCACGCAGCCCATCCATCTTCTCGTGAAGTGCATCAAATTGCGGCGAGAGGGCCGCGGCTACCACCGCTGACATCGCATCTAGTGAGGCAGGGGATTTAGGCGAACCGGGTGCCAAGGCTAGGTCCGCCATCTTGCTCGTGCCGGCCACCCGTTCCCGGTCTCTCCTGGTCGCTTTAGGCGCTACCGCCATGCTATCTGTCCGCAATAGCCACACAAAAGGGTTCTATAGGCACTCCAACACACTCTGGGCACCCTTTAGTCTATTTTCCGCGGGGGTTACACGGTTCTAAATCGCCGGTTTGGGCAACGGGGTACGGAGCGCTCCCAGGATGCGACCACTACCCTGCCCGCATCAAGTGACCTCCCGCCCAAACCTTTTTTAAACCCAGCTACACTAACAGCCTTTACTACATCCTATGGTAACAAATTCCAGAGTTTGATTACACGTTGAGTGAAAAAATATTTTCTTTTATTAGTCTTAAATAATTTACCCTGTAGCTTCATTGCATGTCCCCTAGTCTTTCTATATTCTGATAAGGTAAACAATCGATCTACGTTTACCCGTTCCACTCCGTTCATTAATTTATAGACTTCTATCATATCTCCCCTCTTCAACCTCCAATTTGTCTCGTCAACTATACTCGACCCTTCACTCCCTGTCGGCACCTCGCTGCTCCAGCCTACCCACTGCTTATCCTCCTAATGCCCCTGACCCCACCAGCCTTGCCACCTTCTTCTCCGATAAGGTCCAGCCTTTGCACCTCTCTTTTCAGAACTGTCCTGATCCCCTTTCCCCAGTTACTCCCTCACCTTCTTGTGCTCTTCCCAAAGCCCCTTCCCAACCAACATTAGTTGTTCACACACCTGGATTTCATTTTATCCCATTACTCAGTCTGAGCTCTCCAAGCTCCTTGGTTCATCACATAAGACCACCTGTCCCTCTGACCCCATCCCCTCCCACTGATTGCCCGAACCAATCACTGGCCCTCTCTCCATTCTTGCTCTGTGTGCTTAATTCCAGTCTCTCCTCCGTTTATATCCCCTTCCTCCTGGAAACATGATTGTTCATCCAATCCTGAAAAAACCTTCCTTGGACCCTTCTGTCCCTGCACATTGGCAGCCTGTCTCCAGTCTCCCTTTCTTATCCAAAATTTTGGAGAAGGCAGTTTTTTCACAGTTATCCTCTCATCTTGTCTCTACCTTGTCTCTTCACCCTAGACAGTCTGGTTTCCATGCTGGCTACAGTATGGAAACTATCCTCATCTCCCTTTTGAATGAATTGCATGTAGCACATGAACAGGGTGATTATTCCATAGCGGTATCTCTGGATCTTTCCTCTGCATGCAACCTCATGGATCACCCTACACTCCTGTCTTGACTCCATGATTATGGGATCTGTGGCATGGTTTATCGGTGGTTCCAGTCTTTTCTTTCCTCACAGTCTCTCAGTTCACATTGGCTCTTCATCATCACCCTTTACCCCACTTCCATGCGGCATCCCACAAGGTTCGGTGCTAGCACCACTGCTTTTTAACCTGTTCCTTGCACCACTATCTCTTCTTGTACAGTAATCCGGTCTTTTGGCATATTACTATGCTGATGATATTATCCTCCTGTTCTGCACTAGCTCTCTTTCCTTGGATCTCACTCCCCTGAACACCTGTTTGGCTCAGATCTCTTGGTTGTCATCTAATTATCTCCATCTGAATCCTGCCAAATCAGCCGCCATCTGGTTTACCTTCAGTGCTCGCTCTCCTTCATTGGCCCCCACTCTCTCTGGCACTTCCATACCCCTCGCCCCAACTCTCCGATATTTGTGCATTACCCTGGACTCCTCCCTCTCTTTTCACCAACATGTCTTCTCTGTTGTACATTGCTCCTTTCTCACGCTGCACCAGTTGAGAGCAGTACGTTCTGTTCTCCCGGCATCTTCTCCGATTACCCTTACAGTGTCTCTTCTCCTGTCCAGGCTTGATTATTGTAATTCTGTTCTGGCCGGCCTCCCCCAATACCAGCTCCATCATTTACAATTGTTACAGAACACAGCTGCCCGGCTCATTACTCATGCCTCCCGTACTGCTCATGTATCCCCTCTTCTTTTCAATTTGCACTGGCTCCCTCTTCAATAGCGGCATCAGTACAAGGTCCTTATCACTGTACATCGGGTACTTCATACTGGTACTCCTCAATATTTGGCAGACCTGTTGCACATGCACCCCCCCCCCTCCCGTGCCCCCCGTTCCATTCACAATAACAGCCTGTTTCTTCCCTCCCTGGATCGTGCACGTCTGGAACTCACACGCCATTCTGCATTTTTCTCTCTCGGTCCGGCCCTTTGGAACTCTTTGCCATCTACCCTCCGTGCTGAGCAGTGAATCCCACTATTCAAGGCAATACTGAAGGCCCATTTCTTTGGCATTGCCTTTGATCTTCCCCCTGCCTAGGATCATCTAACATCTCCCCCCCCCCCCCGCCCATTTCCATTTTCTATCTCTCCTCCGTGCCCTGTCTTCTTCACTATCCTGTCATGACTTTGGCGTTCTTTTCTGTCTTTAGCAGTGATTTGTTTTTATTGTACACTGCCCTGATGCTTCATCCTGGGCGGTTAATCAAATGTGCGAATAAAGATAAAGATAAAAATTTCTTTGACTGGGTGACCAGGGAGTTGGACGGAGGGAAAGCCCTAGATATGGTGAATTTAGATTTCAATAAAGCCTTTAACACCATTCTGCACAGGAGACTTATAAATAAACTGAACACCCTAAGGATGGACCCTAAAGTTACTGATTGGGCTAGAAATTGGTTGAGTGGGAGGCGACAAAGGGTACAGGTAAATGGCGCTTACTCTGAGGAGAAGGAGATTACCAGTGGTGTGCCCCAGGGATCTGTCCTTGATCCAATTCTTTTTAACATCTTTGTTAGTAATATTGTGGAAGGGCTGTCGGGTAAGGTTTGCTTGTTTGCGGATGATACCCAAAATCTGCACTACAATAGATACCCAGGAAGGAGCATGAGGAGGGATTTAGCTAAGCTTGAAGAATGGTCTAGAATTTGGCAGCTGAAATTTAATGCTAAAAATGCAGGGTCATGCATTTGGGCTGCAAAAATCCAAAGTAATAGTACAAAAGAGGAGAGGGACCTGGGTGTAATTGTGTCTGATGATCTTAAAGTAGCTAAACAGGTAGAAAAGGTGACTACAAAAGCCAGAAGGATTTTTGGGTATATAGGGAGAGGAATGGCCAGCAGAAAAAGAAGGTGATAATGCCTCTGTATAAGTCTCTGGTGCGAACTCATTTGGAGTATCGTGTGCAATTCTGGAGACCGTACCTTCAAAAGGATATAAGCAGGTTGGAGTTGGTACAGAGGGTGGCTTCTAAAATGGTTAATGGTTTTCATTGTGAAGCATGAGGACAGACTTAATGATCTTCATATGTATACTTTAGAGGAAAGGCAGGATAGGTGTGATATGATAGAGACACTTAAATACCTCCGTAGCATAAATGCACAGGAGGGTCTCTTTCAATTGTAGGCAAGCTCTGCTATGAGGGGACATAGCATGAGAGTGAAAGGGGATAGACTCAGGAGTAATATGCGGAAATATTTTTTTATGGAAAGAGTGGTAGATATGTGGAATAGTCTCCCAGTTGAGGTGGTAGAGATGAGGACAGTATCTGAATTAAAAAAAGCATGGGACAGACAGAGGATCTCTAAAGGTAAAAAGAGGACTATTGTAGTTGATATGGAAGAGCAGACTAGATAGGCCATGTGGTCTTTTTCTGCCATCATGTTTCTATGTTTCTATTAGAAAGGAAGATAATAAATAATGTAAGCTTACTTCTCAGATGGGAACATTTGTTCTTGTTTCTAGGAGTTGTAGTGTAATTTATCAATAAGTGTTCTATTAAAAACATGTTTCACAAGATTAGAATATACTTATTGTACCATTTTGTCAGGCACTGACATCAGTGTCATGCAAAATGGTAGAAGCCATTACAAAGAACAAACTTACTGAACAAATAGAGAATCATGTTTTAATGGTTCAAAGCCAGCATGGATTTAGCAAAGGAAAGTCTTGCCTCACCAATCTACTACATATTTAAGGCATGAATAAATAAATAGATAAAAGTGAGCTAGTCGATATACGATTTATTTACTTATTTTATTTAGCAGTATTTAGCTCAGGTCTATACAGTAGTGGTCCAATGCGAGTTAGAATCATGTATAGGAATTATTTACCAATCCCCAGTTGCCACCATTTTAAATTAGATTTGGATATTCTATGTCGGGATGATATCCGGCCACCAGCACTGAAAATCCGGTTTGCCTGGTTAGTATTTTAGCTAATTGGTCAGTGGCAATATTCAGCTGTTTGCTGGATAGCTAAACTGAGTAATGTTAGGCCAACCTTTTTTTAAAGTCAGGTTAAGTTAACTAAACCAGTCACCTCAGAATGTCCCAGGAATGTTTAGTATCAGTGGTGTTAGGAGGGCACAAACAGTTCTTCTAGGACAAGCAGGATGAGTCAGCCACACTTGGCGACATCATCCGATGGCGTCGTAGAAAGAAATACTCAACATAGCTCAGAAGCCCAACCCCCTGGCCCGCCCCTAACTAGTCAATTTCAGTCTTTCTGCCTTGCCTGCAAGATGGATCTCTCCACTCTCCGACTGATTCCTACTAGGAAACCACATTTTACTTCACTGAAAAAGAAAAGCACAACAGATCTCTACTGAAAGCCATCAAAGAAGAGAACATACCTGTACCATGCCATAGTTGGGGTTTAAAAAGTGCCCCAGGTGCTCCAGGAAAATGAGCAACTTGGACACTCATAAGTCAGCCACACATACCCGTCCACCTCCCCTAGAAGGGGTTGACATCCAGCACTAGTGCCTGCCTACCTAGTGACATGGTCTCAACTGGAGACAAACTGGCTAGCTAGGGGTGAGCCAGGGGGTTGGGCTTCTGGCTCATGCTCAGAAGGCAAAGCCTTCTGAACTATGGCGAGTATTTCCATTTACGGCACCATCAGATGATGTCACCAAGTGTGGCTGACTTATCCTGCTATCCATGGAGAACCCCTGTAACAGGTAAGCAACCTCGCTCTATGTTTCACTGAATATCTCACTCACTAGGATTAACACGATAGCAGGTCTGCTAACCGCATTAATCCTTTTGAATTTGCCTCCCTAGGTTTATACATGAGGCAATGGAAGATTAAGTGACTTGCCCTAGGCCACAAGGAGTGCCAGTGGAACTTGAACCTTGGTCTCTTTGGTCACCAGGCTGCTACTCTCAACACTAAGCTACTCCTAGATTTTCAGAAAGCATTTGACAAAGCCTCTTGAGGAAATTAAAAAGTTATGGGATAGGAGGCAGTGTACTATTGTAGATTGGGAGCTGATTAAAAAGATAAAAAACAGATAGTAGAGCTAAATGGTAAATTTTCTCAATGGAGAAAGGTGAATAGGAGAGTACCCCAGGGATCTATACTGAATGCATTGCTTTTTAACCTATTTATAAAATGACCTAAAAATAGGAGCCAAAAGTGAGGTGATCAAATTTGCAGATGACACAAAATTATTCAAAGTTATTAAATTACAAGAGAACCTTGAGAAACTGGGAGACGAAATTTTAATGTAGACAAGTGCAATCTGCCATTTGTATGCCCAATATTATGCACGTATGGAAAAACAAGCTAAACTATAGCTATACAATGCAAGGTTCCACCTTAAGAGCCATCACCCAGGAACAGGATCCCGGTGTCATTGTAGATAATACATTGAAATCCTCTGCCCAGTGTGCAGCTACAGCCAAGAAAGCAAATAGAATGCTAGAAATATTCTCCACTCTCATGCCATCATAAGATTCGTTGCTGAATCATTGTCTGAGGTCAGACATGGTAGGAGGGAAAGGTTTGACGGTTTCTTGGGAGAGACTTGGTGTTATTACACAAGCATTGGAGAACAGATGAAATGCAAATTGTGTTACTGCTAATGAGTTGTGGGTTCTAGGTTTTGCATTTGTTGTTTGTGTATGCATCTATTATTTTACTATGGTTTTACATTTGTTGTTTTCATATGCCTTTATTGTTTTAATTCGGTTTTGCTTTTGTCATTTTTGTATGCATCTATTTAACTGCAGTTTTGTGTTTGTTGTATTTGCTTTACATTTGTAGCCTGCCAGGAACAAGCTAGATTGGATTGGTGGGCTAGAAACGGTGGAAAATAATTAGGAACAGAATGGACTGAAATCAGTCATTGAATTTTTCAGACTTGAAGATGAAACCAGGGCTGAGCTCCAGCCTGACATGCACCAACATAGGTACTTTGTACATTTAGAAAATACAACTTTGAAAATGCCTCAAAACACCAGAAATTATTTATGACATTTTACTATCAGCCCTTCTGAAAAATGTGCATCAAATATTAACATGACAGCCCAGCAGAGTCAAGAAGTACCAGGCTGCTAAACGTCCCTTCTTTGATAAATTAAGATCCTTTCCTAGGAAGAGAAATACATTTCTAGTTTGAACCAAACTGGTTCTTACACATACTAGGGACTCTTATCTACATATCCCCTTGTCCAGAGCCAGCCCTACCACTGAGTGACTGCAATGGTAGGGCCCACAATTCAACCTCTATTGACTTATGTAAAAGAGGCCCCACGATTGGTCTCTGCACATGGCCTTGCTTCCTTCTGCATCCCCCTCAGGCTGTCCCTGCCCTTCTCGCCTTTCTTTATCTGCCATCTTTTGGCTCTCTTATCCTGCACATTCCCAATCTTAAGCCTAAATACAGGCCTCCTCCTTACTTTTCTTGACTGACAGTACTAATTGCTTGTAACTCATCTTGAATGGGAGGAATAGGGGACTCTCCTCGTTTCTCCCCTTTTCTAGAGGAGAGGAATATTCTCTCATCATTATTTGTCTCAGCTGGTATTTGGGGGAGGGGAGCTCCTCTCTCTTATTTCCTTTGCCTGTACAGTAGTGGAAAGTGTTAGCATGCTAAACAAATCTGATTAATTTCTTCAACTGTGACTAGGGAACAAGATAGAGGCACACACTGGATGTGGTCTACTTAGATTTCAACAAAGCCTTTGATATGGTTCCTCATAAAAGGCTTATGAATAAACTGAGTAGCCTGGATGTGATCTTTGCAGTTTCCCGGTTCATGTTGCATCTTAGTAAGAGAAACCAACATTTCAGCCATCATGCTGTGGCTTTCTTCAGGCCTGAAGTTAGGACCCAAGGTGGTGGTTTGGATTAGAAACTGGTGAGGCCTCGCTTGGAGTATTGTGGTCTGTTTTGGAGACCACTAATAACACAAGGAAGCTGGAAGCAGTTCAAAGGAAAATGGCAAAATGCTAAGAGTTCTCCATCAAAAGACATATGAGAAGAGACCTGTACTACTGCTATTACTTATCATTTGTATAGCGCTACAAGGTGTCCGATACATGTATATCCTAGAGGGGAAGCAGGACAGAGGAGATTTGATACAGACCTCTAAATATTGGAACAAAGAAGTCTTTGGAAAATGAAAGGATACTATAGAACCAGAGGACATGAATGAAGCTGCAAGGAGGAAGAATTGAAAATGATGTCAGGAAATATTTTTCACAGGAAGGGTGGAGGATGCCTGGAATGCCCTCATGAAAGATGCAGTGGAGTCAAAAATAGTGCTGGAATTAAAAAAAGGAATGGCATATACATACTGACACCCTAAAAGGCAAGAGGATGGAAACCAAACATGGTACTTCAGCTAAAAGCAGTCATGAAATAACTTTTGCACATCTTCTAACAAATCATCGGGAAAGTAATCTGTACTGCATGGCACTTACAACCTTTAGTATCTTACTGGATTAATTGGCTGGGTCATGTTGCTCTTTATCTGCTCTTATCCAGTATATTATTGTCTCTGGATCACGAGTCTGGATACTATGGTCCTTGCTAATCTAGGAGTGATTTTAGATCCAGACTTTAATCTTGGAGAGCTCATCTAGGCCACTTCCAAGAATGCCTGATACTCTCTGCATCTGACCCACCACTTAAACCCTATTTGACGAATCCTCAGTTTATAACTAGTCAATAGACATTAGTGCTTATTCAGAACCCTGCAACCCATTTAGTATCTGGAGACGCCTCCCAGGATCATATTGCCATGATGCTTGCCAGTCTCTGTGAGTTTCCAATATCACCCTCAACACAGTTTAAGATTCTTTGTTAGACATTTAGGGCCTTATGTGATATGGGACCATGTGACTTAATGGGCACACTGAAGCCTTACATATTAGCTCAATGTCTTAGAGAGTATAGGCTGACCTGCACATTGGCTTTCCCATAAACTACACCCATTCTGTGGATTCTCTTCCCAAAGTGTTGTGTTTGGAGGTTGATAGTCTACAGTTTCATAAAGCAGGTAGGAGGTTATTTTGTTGTTGCTATTAGTGAACTTATACTTTTATATTTGGGTTTATTTCTTGCCTACCATTACCTATCATTTACTGGGTCCTGTACTGGCTTGATATTTTCTGTGCTTTGAGATACTTATAACGAATATTGTTAATTTTTTTAAGGTTTTGACTTGTGCATTTTTGTGCAAGCACATTTTAGAAAGGCCATTTAGGTGAAACCTGAGACATCATCTGAAGCTGTGAAGTTAGACGTGCATGTGCTTTGTAAAATAGACACATTGCCACCCCAGAAAGGTTTGTTGCAATATAAAGAGAATGGGGATGTGCAGAACAAGGGCCCCGTTACCTTCAGAAAACCACCTGATCTTAGAAATGTGAATGTGCAAAATCTGGACATGTACAGTACCAGCACTGTAGATGTACTAGTGCCGTTATTCCAGAACATGCACGTGGATACAATCACCACATACACGTCCCAGTGCCGTTATTCCAGAACATGCACGTGGATACAATCACCACATACACGTCCCAGTGCCGTTATTCCAGAACATGCACGTGGATACAATCACCACATACACGTCCCAGTGCCGTTATTCCAGAACATGCACGTGGATACAATCACCACATACACGTCCCAGTGCCGTTATTCCAGAACATGCACGTGGATACAATCACCACATACACGTCCCAGTGCCGTTATTCCAGAACATGCACGTAGATACAATCACCACATACACGTCCCAGTGCCGTTATTCCAGAACATGCACGTGGATACAATCACCACATACACGTCCCAGTGCCGTTATTCCAGAACATGCACGTGGATACAATCACCACATACACGTCCCAGTGCCATTATTCCAGAACATGCACGTGGATACAATCACCACATACAAGTCCCAGTGCCGTTATTCCAGAACATGCACGTGGATACAATCACCACATACAAGTCCCAGTGCCGTTATTCCAGAACATGCACTTTATAAAAGGGGGTGCTTGTTATGAAGGTACCACCATCTTGGCAAGTATGTAAATTAACTGTCTTGCAAAGGATTGTGGTTATTGAAGTCCATTCACACAAAGCTTGCCTTTTAAAATAAATGAAAACTCTTGTAGTTGGTCGAGAGTAAGGCAAAATTAGAGTTTATTTATGGGGTGAATATTCCACACACAGATATGCTTGGTAACACCATCCAGATAACTTCTCCAGGGTTTATTCAACATAAATAAGGCAACTGAAAAACTTATGCAAATAAGTATCAAAGTCCTTTATGGAACAGAAAGGCTTTCTTACAGTCACTGCTAATAAACTCCTTAGCAGTGCTGAGGTGAAAACAAATCAAAGAGGAAAACCTCTTTATACAAAAACATAGCTCACTTTCTCCATACAGAAAAGAACTTTTAAATCCCACGTGCGCACGGCTTGTGCTGAGCTCTCCTCTGCCAACAGGTGACAATTAACTGCAATCAGTAGCTTGATTTCAGCACACGTGCAAACTTTCCCAAAAGCTTTTTCTTTTCAACAAAACTTTATGGGAAGCCAATATTTAGAATGTTTCCTTTTGATATTTGCTCTTATATTTAGGACTTTCCTAAAATAACAACCTACTCAAAGAACAGTCCATATAAATATCCTCTGCATCAGGTATTAAACCTTGCTCCTGAAATTGCATAGATTCAGTTTCTCCGTCTGACTCAGAGGGCTTTAGGAACTGACCTCTATATGGAGAGAAACTGTTTCCCTGCTGTTTGCATTGCTCAAAGCTAGAGAAACGTTCACAGTTCATACCTGAATCCAGGCAAGCGTCAGGCTGCTTCTTCTGGTATTCTGGCCAGTATGCAATAGAGCTTCTGTGTCGTGTCCTCCAGTTGGTATCTCTGGACCTCAGGATCCTTTCTCCAGACGTCCTCCAAGAGGTATTTGGGCTCCTTTTCTCCCTAGCTGCAACAGACCTCTTCCTGGGTGCTGCTTGAGGGTCCCTGGCTGTGGATCTCCAGACCTCTGGCTTTCTCCATTCCTCTGAAAGTTCTTTCCCCCAGGTATCTCTCCAGGCATACGTACTTCTCTGAGCTCCTCTCTTGGACCGTCTGCTTCCTTGTCCTTGTTCCTTCAGGTTCTGGTTGTTCTTCCTTCTGTTCTGGTTCTCGCCCCCTCTGTTCTCTGTCTCCTTCTGTCTTCCTGAAGATTCCCCTCTAGTTTTAAAGGGCTTAGATTGCAACTCCTCCCTTGCATTCTTCAGGTGTTTTGGATTAAGCTTTCTGCTAGAGGCTGTTTGATTAGGGATGACATAATGCTTTCTCTGATTAGACTCATGCTTTTCCACTCTAGCTCCCCTAGGGACTTTCTGCAAACTGGTGCATTCTGGAACATGTAGTCTTTTAGGGAAACAACCTGTCTTATTTCTATAACCTGCCAGCACAGGTCCCTTGATCAGAGTAAATTCTCCTCTATTGTCATTACTCCTTGAGCTTTGATAAGCTTCCTTATCACAACGTGGATACAATCACCACAAACACATCCCAGCCTGCCATTTTGGAAACATAGTTGTGCAGCAGTGTGGCAGCAGACAATAAGGCCTCAATATTTACCAGCTCAGGGATTTTGAGTTGGTGAAAAATATTGAAGGAATGAGAAGACATTCTCCCTTTCTCTGTCCTGTTCTTACCTGGAGGAAAACAAGTACTTTTCAAATGCCTATTCATGCCCAGGTGCGGGTATAGACATGGCTGTGTCCACCAACAGATTTAAACATGAGACGGTAATTGAAAATCAACCGCATGCATGTATTTTTTCCAAATGCCCAGACATGTCTCTGGCACACCCCAGTGCAGCATAGATGTAATTATGCCAGACCTGTGCAAGCATAGGACGTTCTAAAATGGACATTGGGAAGTGAATGTGATTGGGATGTGAATGTGAATGTGACTGGGACGTGAATGTGATTGGGACGTGAATGTGATTGGGACGTGAATGTGACTGGGACGTGAATGTGATTGGGACGTGAATGTGATTGGGAAGTGAATGTGACTGGGACGTGAATGTGATTGGGAAGTGAATGTGACTGGGACGTGAATGTGATTGGGAAGTGAATGTGACTGGGAAGTGAATGTGATTGGGAAGTGAATGTGATTGGGAAGTGAATGTGACTGGGAAGTGAATGTGATTGGGACATGAATGTGATTGGGACGTGAATGTGACTGGGACGTGAATGTGATTGGGAAGTGAATGTGACTGGGACGTGAATGTGATTGGGAAGTGAATGTGACTGGGACGTGAATGTGATTGGGACGTGAATGTGATTGGGAAGTGAATGTGATTGGGACGTGAATGTGATTGGGAAGTGAATGTGACTGGGACGTGAATGTGATTGGGAAGTGAATGTGATTGGGACGTGAATGTGACTGGGACGTGAATGTGATTGGGAAGTGAATGTGACTGGGACGTGAATGTGATTGGGACGTGAATGTGATTGGGAAGTGAATGTGACTGGGAAGTGAATGTGATTGGGACATGAATGTGATTGGGAAGTGAATGTGATTGGGAAGTGAATGTGACTGGGACGTGAATGTGATTGGGAAGTGAATGTGATTGGGACGTGAATGTGACTGGGACGTGAATGTGATTGGGAAGTGAATGTGATTGGGACGTGAATGTGATTGGGAAGTGAATGTGATTGGGACGTGAATGTGACTGGGACGTGAATGTGATTGGGAAGTGAATGTGATTGGGACGTGAATGTGACTGGGACGTGAATGTGACTGGGATGTGAATGTGAATGTGACTGGGACGTGAATGTGATTGGGATGTGAATGTGAATGTGACTGGGACGTGAATGTGATTGGGAAGTGAATGTGATTGGGACGTGAATGTGACTGGGACGTGAATGTGACTGGGATGTGAATGTGAATGTGACTGGGACGTGAATGTGATTGGGATGTGAATGTGAATGTGACTGGGACGTGAATGTGATTGGGAAGTGAATGTGATTGGGACGTGAATGTGACTGGGACGTGAATGTGATTGGGATGTGAATGTGAATGTGACTGGGACGTGAATGTGATTGGGAAGTGAATGTGATTGGGAAGTGAATGTGACTGGGAAGTGAATGTGATTGGGACATGAATGTGATTGGGAAGTGAATGTGATTGGGAAGTGAATGTGACTGGGACGTGAATGTGATTGGGAAGTGAATGTGATTGGGACGTGAATGTGACTGGGACGTGAATGTGACTGGGATGTGAATGTGAATGTGACTGGGACGTGAATGTGATTGGGATGTGAATGTGAATGTGACTGGGACATGAATGTGATTGGGAAGTGAATGTGATTGGGACGTGAATGTGACTGGGACGTGAATGTGATTGGGATGTGAATGTGAATGTGACTGGGACGTGAATGTGATTGGGATGTGAATGTGAATGTGACTGGGATGTGAATGTGAATGTGGCTGGGACGTGAATGTGATTGGGAAGTGAATGTGATTGGGAAGTGAATGTGACTGGGAAGTGAATGTGATTGGGACATGAATGTGATTGGGAAGTGAATGTGATTGGGAAGTGAATGTGACTGGGACGTGAATGTGATTGGGAAGTGAATGTGATTGGGACGTGAATGTGACTGGGACGTGAATGTGACTGGGATGTGAATGTGAATGTGACTGGGACGTGAATGTGATTGGGATGTGAATGTGAATGTGACTGGGACGTGAATGTGATTGGGAAGTGAATGTGATTGGGACGTGAATGTGACTGGGACGTGAATGTGATTGGGATGTGAATGTGAATGTGATTGGGACGTGAATGTGACTGGGACGTGAATGTGACTGGGAAGTGAATGTGATTGGGACGTGAATGTGATTGGGACGTGAATGTGATTGGGAAGTGAATGTGATTGGGAAATGAATGTGACTGGGACGTGAATGTGACTGGGAAGTGAATGTGAATGTGATTGGGACGTGAATGTGACTGGGATGTGAATGTGAATGTGACTGGGACGTGAATGTGATTGGGAAATGAATGTGACTGGGACGTGAATGTGATTGGGACGTGAATGTGACTGGGAAGTGAATGTGATTGGGACGTGAATGTGACTGGGACGTGAATGTGATTGGGACGTGAATGTGACTGGGAAGTGAATGTGATTGGGACGTGAATGTGATTGGGAAGTGAATGTGACTGGGACGTGAATGTGATTGGGAAGTGAATGTGAGTGTGATTGGGATCTGAATGGCCATGATGAATAGGGCTTCTAAAATGACTCCCATATTGCACATTTGTATTTTTCTATTATTGTATTTTGATTTTATTTTGTACTGTTATTCTATTTTGGATTTGTACATCCCCAGAGGCGCCAAGTCTAAATAGATTGCCCAGTCTTGTTACTTGCCTTTATTGGAGGCAGGGAGGGGGTGAGGAACTTCCTATATTTGATCAATCTCAATTGGTTATTTGCCTTGTTACTCCCCTTGGATAGAATCCTTCCTAGTTATGCATATGAACAGAAATATAAAGAGGCTGGAGACAGTTTAGAGGAAAATGAACACAATGGTAAGAATTCTTATGAGAAAAGATCAGAGGTCCTACATATGTGTATCCTAGAAGATATTTCTGCACATGGATTCCAAACAGTAGGTTCTCTCTCTGAAGCTGGCATCTCTCCACTTCACTTCCCCTGCTCATTTTTCACTTTGTAAAGTTTGTTACCTTCATATCGCATTCCACCAAGAGAATCACAAAGTGCTAAATGGAGGTGGGAAGTGCATCAGCGCTGCAGCTTCTGAGATCCCTGCTGATAAGGGAAAGACTTTTTACTGAAGAGATCTCCAGAAAAGGCAGAGCTTATCACTAATTTATGGAGCTATATTACAGTCCCAGAAGGAGCTGCATTTACTGTGTGTTCTACTTGCACTGATTTATAAACTGTAGATGAGGGAATTCAGAAAAGTAAAAACTACAGGTTCCATTTCTAGGGTAGTCTGGACACCCTCAACGTGCTCTCTGCAGACCAGACTTCCAAGACAGAGGTAGGACTGTTTGGAATATAAAAGGATAGATGGAACTCGTTTAAAAATGAAGTTCTGAATCCATCTGGGGTTCAACAGTAAAAGCAGAGATAGGATCTGACGTACACCGAAATACTGCCGAAACTGGGAATACATCAAAGGACCCCACAGGGAGCTTGCAGACACATGTTTTAACCAACAGAGCGACAAACTAAATAAGGGAGATCTCTGAGATGAAGGGGTAATAAGTGCAGGGTGATTTACTCATTTTTGTTAGAAATTCATTCAAAAGTAAATTGATTGTTGGGCAACTATATATACTCTAGGGCAGAGGTCTCCAGCCAGTCCTTGGGGTTCACCGGTCCTAGCCAGTAAGGTTTTCAGGATAATCACAATGAATATGCATGAGAGAGATTTGCATATACGGCTCCATTGAGTGCAGATCTCTCTCATGCATATTCAATGTGATTATCCTAACTGACTGGCTAGGTGTTTTCTGAAGACTGCATTGAGAATCCCTGTTCTAGAAGAAAATGTGAGTCCAACTAATTGAAGTCCATCACCAGATATGGGGTTGAGAAGAGTTTTTAAAAACTATTTTTACTGCTGAGGATTTGGCTGCAGAGTTGTTGGACTTCTGGCCTTCTTTCAACCTAAACCTACTCTGCAACCATGGATAAATGATTGGTAAAATGCTTTCTTCCTGATGAATGTGCATACACTGTAACTGTGCTGTGTACACCTTATGCTGCTGTGCATCTGTGAGAGGGCTGTGGACACTCTGCATGCACAGGACAGCTCACCGTGTATTCTGTACATATGCCATGGAGCTGCAGGAAACGTGTTGCTTTGTGCATGGGCGAAGGAGCCGTGAACTTGTATTGCACTGTATGAAAATATCCTGTGTGACTTTTTGTCATTCCCTGACAAGATCAGAAGACCCTACTTTGTAAGGACATTTTAATCTAAATGTTCCATTAATATAGTGTCAGGGACTCTTTAATGCTCTTTTAATCACATCACAGTAAAACGGAGTTGTGTTCAATTATAGCTCACAAGCTAATACAGTAACAGGACAAGGCTCCCATCCCTCTGTCATGCTTGCTCATGTGGAGATTAATTTTATAACATGGAGAGAAGAACCATACGTATACAGTCTTCTCATCCATATCAACTACTAAGCGCATTTTCTCACGCCCAAGTCAAACATATTTTTTTTAAAAGAAAAGTAGGTGTCTACTTTTCTTTATATAATATTGGCATAAGTGACCAAAGACACGATCACTTGCAGCAGCCCTAGATCCCATGCCTAGATTTGCAAAGAGCATTATAAATATACAAATTGTAATATTTTATAACATATGAGAGTGCTTGTGAGCTGCACCCAAGCTCTACTCAAACTCTGCCCACACATGCTCACATAGTGAAAGTAGGCATCATCAGCCCAACTTGCGTACTTTCAGAATAGAGACTGTCTCGGTTACACTTGTAAATGCCCATTCTGGCGCTTTAATTGGTTAAGGAGTACTGTGTCCGTGGTATAGAGCCAGGTTTCGGTGATACAAATGATGTCTGGTTTGCAGTCATTGATGAGGTTGAGAATAACAGGGATTTTGTTTCTTAGTGACCTAACATTTATAAGGTACCATTTTAGAGGGGAAGTACTCTTTTTACATGCTGTTTCTGGTTAGTTGAGAGTGATTGGGGTTTTATGTATATGAGGCAGGTAGGTCTAGTATTTATTTATTTATGTGATTTTTATACCGCCATATCAAGAATCATAGAATGGTGTGAAGGGCAATAGAAGTTATGCGTTACGTACATCGTGTTTGCAGTAGTAGGGGGATTATTTATTTATTTATTTTATTTTATTTAACAGTTCTTCTATACCGCTCTATTTTAGATCAGAGCGGTTTACATTCAACATCAACCATACAACACAGGAACCCTGAGTTGTATTTACAATAAACAGGAGATCAACTTGGAAGTAACTGGGGGGAACTATGGGATTATTGGGATGATGTGTTGCTTGTGGGTGAGAGAACACATTTGGTTAATGGAGAGGATAATGTTTAAGGCTGATAGGAAGAGAACTGTTTTCATTCTTAGCTCCATAGTTGCTGAGTAGCTGGTGATCCGCTTTGTGGAGTGTGAAATTTAAGAGGATGGCGCTTTAAATGCAAAGTCCTTCCTCGATGACCAAATGTGCCTGAGCTCTGGATCAGGGAGCTCGGTAGTGGTGGAAGCAGGTAAAGTGGAAGCAAGTAAAGATATGATCAATGTAGTACAATAGCTGCTTTTTTATAAGCCTTATACATTGGATTAGCTGTGTAATTAAACTGTGTCTCAAATAGAAGTCATGACATGAGTGTTATGCAGGGAGAACTTTTACAGGTATCAATAGCAGCAATATGATAAAGATATGTTAGGTTACACTTTACAAGTATCTAGCATCAGCTAATAAGGCTTGCAACAGATAGTTTTACTAGCTATTGTAAAAGTCATACTTTTAGTTTTGTTGTGTCTAGTAAATACGACGAATTTCCACGCCTATGGGCCACGCCAAAGGGCCCTTTGGCGAGACCCTTAGGCATGGGCCCACCAGATGTGGGCGCGCCTAGGTGCGGCACAGTTTTAAAGCTGGAGGTAGGCAAGCTGGCTGGAAGGGGAGCCTTAGCGCCGGGATGATTAGAGGTCTCGGTTGGGAGCGGGGAGGGGCTTATCTCCCTGCTAGGCTCCCGATTGGTTCGGTGTGCTGGAGAAAGGGCCAGTGAGCAGCATGGCAGTTTTAAAGCTGGAGGTAGGCATGCTGGCTTGAAGGGAGCCTTAGCACTGGGCTGATTGGAGGTCTCAGTTGGAAGTGGGGAGGGGCTTACCTCCCTGCTCTATGCTGGGCTCCCAATCGGTCCGGTGTGCTTATATTAGGATAGAGATTTCCCAAAAATGAACAGTTATTTTATTAATCAATAATCCCTTTAGGAAAGGCTCTGCGAGGCCAGCATGGCATCGCTTCCACTTTGCTTGTCCATTTCCCTACTGAACAAGACTAGCAGTCAGTGCTGGACAGCTACTCACAATAATTGTAATTGGTTACAACATACTGTAGAATAAGAGAGTACTATGAAATCCTTCTGACCCCTATGCTTCTAAACTCCTTTCCCTTACCTCCTCTTTCAACCTCCAACTTTTCTCTTCTGCTCCTACTCTTCAGCCCGGCCACTGCCTTGACCTGGTTTTCTTCTCTAACTGCTTACCCATACCTCAGTATTTCCCCTATCTAATCATTGCCTATGCTTTACCCTTCATCACTCCCCACCTCAATCTTGCCCAATCTCCCCCTACCTTTCTAGGAATCTAAATGGTATCAATCCATTGGTTCTCTCCACTATTGCCTCATTACCTCTTTCTTCTACCTTATCTTCTAGATCTGTTGATGAGTCTAGAGTTTCCTATAATACTGCCCTCTCCTCTGCTCTAGATACTCTTGTTCCACCCATCCCACGTCCTGTGAGAGGCACTGCACCTCAGCCCTGGTTGTTTTCAATTACCCATTATCTATACTCCTGTGCCCACTCAGTTGAGTGCATTTGTCTCAAATCCTGCTCCCTCTCTAACTTTCTTCACTTCAAATTCATGCTTACTTACTTCCAGTCAGCCTTAGCACTTGCCAAGCAAAACTACTATGTCCATCTGACTAACTCTCTTGCTACTGACTCCATCGTCTCTTCTCAACGCTTAACTCTCTCCTCAAGGCTCCTCCCCCTCTGCCCCCCTTCTCTTTCTGCCCAAACCCTTGCCGACTATTTCCATGACAAAATCCACAAAATTATTCTCCAATTCCCCACTAGATCAGCTTCATCCCCTCTTCGCCCACCTCAATACCAACTATTCCCCTCAATCTCTATTACCCTTTCATCCTTTTCTATAATGTCGGATGAGAAAACCTCTCATCTTCTTTCCTCCTCTAAACTTACTACTTGCTCTTCTGATCCTATCCCCACCCGTCTCCTTAACTCCATTTCCTCCTGTCATCCCTTCCATCTCACATACTCTCAATCTCTTGCTGTCCACCACTATTGTCCTTGCAGTCTTCAAGCATGCTGTGATCACAACTCTTCTCAAGAAACCTTCATTTAACCCTAGTTATCTTTCTAATTATTGACCCATTTCCCTTCTTCCCTTCATTTTCAAACTTCTTGAGCATGCAGTCCTCCGCTGTTGTCTTGAATATCTTTCCCTTCAAGCCCTGCTGGATCCACTTCATTCTGGCTTTTGTCCCTTACATTCTACTGGGATGGCACTTGTCAAAGTCTCCAGCAACTTGTTCCTGGCAAAATTCAAGGGTCTTTACTCTATCCTCATCCTTCTTGACCTTTCTGCTGCTTTTGACACTGTTGACCACCACCTTCTCCTTGACACATTGTCCTCACTTGATTTTAAGGGCTCTGTGCTGTCCTGGTTCTCTTCTTATCTCTCCCATCGCTCTTTCAGCATTTGTTCTGGTGGTTCCTGCTATGCTATCCCTTTTGTAGGTTGGCATTCCCAAAGGGTCTGTTTTGGACCCTCTCCTTTTCCCCCTCTCTCTAGACCCAGTCCCTTGGTGCTCTCATCGCCTCCCATGGATTTTAGTATCACTTTGATGCCAACAATTCTCAGATCTATCTTTCTACACCTGGTATTTCTACAACATTCCAGGTCCGCATCTTTGCTTTCCTGTTTGACATGGCCTCCTGGATATCTCACTGCCATTTCAAATTAAACATGGCTAAAACCAAACTCCTTATTTTACCCCCTACACCTTCCTCCCCCTTCCTCCTGTATCTTCATCTCTATAGATAACACTCTTCTACTTCCCATTTCCTCAGCCCGTAACCCTGGGGTCATCTTTGACTCCTCACTTTCCTTCTCTTCACATATCCAACAGATAGCTAAAATTTGTTGTTTCTTTCTCTATAACATTAAGAAAATTTGCCTCTTCTTTTCTGAACACACTACTAAAACACTTGTCCACTCTCTAATTACCTCCCGTCTTGACTACTGCAACATTCTTCCTGCTGGCCTCCCTCTGAGTCACCTCTCTCCCCTTCGATCTGTTCAGAACTCTGCCAAAAGAATACAACCTCGATATACACATATAACACCTCTTCTCCCGTCACTTCATTGGCTTCCCTTCCGTTTCCATATCCAATTCAAACTTCTCCTTCTGACCAATACATTCATTCATTTTTCTACTCCTATAAATGCATTCATTTTTCTGCTTCTCTCTGCTCTCTCCCTACTTTATTGAAAATACCATGGCTTGAACGAGTTGAATCTTTATATGGAAAGAGACATCTCTGCTCTTGAGAATCTTGTCTAGGTCCTTCATAGCCATTCTACCAAGAGCAATTTGTTGTCTGATTTCTTGACTGCTTGTTGTTGCTTTATTGATAGTTGATCCAAGTAGGTTAAAGTTGTCCACCATTTCAATTTCTTCTCCATCAATTATTAACTTATTGATTTTGCCAGTTGTCAGTATCTTTGTCTTCTTTACATTAAGATGCAGGCCCATTTTAAGATTATGTTCCTTGATCTTGAGAAGCAAATGTTTCAGACCGTCTTCACTTTCAGCCAGTAATGTGGTATCATCAGCATAGCAAAGGTTGTTGATGAGTCTCCCACCAATCTTCACATCTCTGTTGCATTCATACAATCTTGATTCTCTGATGATTTGTTCTGCATATAAATTAAACAGGTAGGGGAAAGTATGCAGTCTTGTTGTACGCCTTTGCTGATTTTAAACCATTCTGTTTCTCCTTATTCCATTCAAACTGTTGCTTCTTGATCAATGTTCTCTTGCACAACCTTTACAATCAGGTGTTCTGGTATACCCATGCTTCTTAATGTGGCCCAGTGTTTCTCGTGGTTTACACAGTCCAAAGCCTTGCTGTAGTCAATAAAACACATATAGATATCCTTTTGGTATTCTTTAGTCTTTTCAAGGATACATCTCGCATCCACGATGATATCTCTTGTTCCTCGCCTTTTCCTGATTCCTGTTTGCATTTCAGGCCGTTCGCATTCCAGGTATGGTTGTAGTCTCTGCTGAATCATCTTGTGTAGAATCTTTTGGCATATGGGATCAGAGTGATTGTGCAATAATTTCCACAATCAGTTGGATCACCTTTCTTTAATATTGGTATAAACACAGATCTTTTCCAGACACTTGGCCATGATGTTGTCTTCCAAATTTCCTGGCAGAGCCTTGTAAGTATGGTAACAGCTACATCAGATTGCTGTAATACTTCAATGGGAATGGCATCAATGCCTGGAGCTTTTTTATTCGATAAGGCTTTCAATGCTGCTTTAACTTATCCTTTCATCACCAATTGCTATGGATCATAAGGTACAGGTTGAAACGGTTGTTGGTCCACTTGATCTTTATCATATAATAACTCTATATATTCTTTCCACCTTTTCTTGATCTTCTCAGCATCATTCAACATAGATCCTTGAGCACCTTGTAACATTCCAATTCGGGACTGGAATTTTTTCTTTAACTCTCGTAGCTTTAGGAAAGCCGATCTTGTTCTTCCTCTAATAGTTTCTGATTCTATTTCCTTGCATGCGTCATTGTAGTACGTCTCCTGTCTTGTCTTGCTGCATGTTGGAAATCACTGTTGAGTTCTATGATTGCCTCTCTTTCTCCTCTGGCTTTAGCTTCTCTGCATTTCTGGGCAATTTTCAGAGTTCTTTCGGTCATCCATTTTGGCCGTCTTTGCTTTTTCACCTTTTGTAGAGATTTCTCACTTTCTTCCAACACAACCTTCTTGATGTCATCCCATAACCCTTCTGGAGCTCCAAAGCAGCAAATCGATTTTGCAGGCTGTCTTTAAATTCTGGTGGTATATTCTCAAAGTCATATTTTGCTACATTCATGAGTGGCTTGCTCTTTTTCAATTTTAGCTTGAGTTTGCATACTAGTACTTGGTGATATGTACCACAGTCAGCTCCAGGTTTTGTCTTTGTTGATGTTAAAGAGCTTTTACTTCACTGACTTCCACAGATGTAGTCAATCCATTAGGTGAAGTCCATGTCTACAGTTACTGCTTGTGTTACTGGAAGAAGGTGTTTGAGATGAATAGATCATTGGTCTTGCAGAATTCTATCAATCTTTCTCCAGCTTCATTTCTGTTGCAAAGTCCATATTTTCCAACTACTTTACCTTCTTCTTTACTGCCAACGTTTGTGTTCCAGTCACCCATGACTATCAGGATATCCTGTTTGCATGTTTTGTCAGTTTCAGCTTGTACTTGTTCAAAGAACTCATCAGATTCATCCTCTTCTGCAGCATATATGTAAATTATTGTTGTGTTGAGTATTAAAAGTATAATTATATAATAAGTATACTTGAGGAGGCATTCCTAACAGGGACTGCATTTCAAGCAAAGGTAAGTGTGTGTGGCTTTTAATTACCAGCTCTCTTCCTGAGAGCTCTTAAAAGGAGTTTTGCTACATTTTTAAAACAAAGTTTGGGGCTTTAGTTCAAAAGAGGAAATCTTTTCTTTAGTGGTGTATGTTTAAAACTCTGCTTTTAGTATCTTTCTCAGCTTTTTGAAGCTACTGACACCTCATCTGGTGTTAGTTCCCTCCCTACCCCTCAACTCCCTCCCACCCCATGTGAGCAGTCTTGCTTTATAGGGCAATTCCCCAATTAGCTACATACAGGAACTTGGAACAGGATATTTACTGTAACTGCTTTTTCTTTGAAAGGACAGCTAGGAAACTGGCTGGTACTTTGGTAAGTCTCTCTCTCTTTTGCTTCAACAGGTACCTAAGCTCCACCAACTGAACAATGACTGGGAAAAATTGTATCGCCAAAGCTGTTGCCCCATTACAGCTTCTGCCTCTGTCCAGACAGAGATCCCAATACCAACTGAAGGATTGGTTTCATGTAGAGGATGCCTGCATGCAGACGCTCTCAGGAAACAAGTGGAGGAGCTCAAAGAAGAGGTGGTAAGGCTGAGGAACATTCAAGACAGTGAGAGGTACATTGATAAGATGCATCTTGAAACATCCAAGCTCTCCAGCAGAGGAGAAGATGGGAGCCTACAGAATGATTAAGGTTAGACATGAGTCACCAGGGCCTGCAGAATCACTAATCCAACTCGTCCAGCCTTTGAAATGAAGAATCATTATGTAGCCCTGGAAGTGGAGGAGGTGAAAGCATCCCTCGAAAGGGGAGAACCAGAGCCCAAGGACCCAAAGTTGCAGAATCAGTGACCCCAAGGAAATGAAGGGTAGTGGTGGTTGGTGACTCTCTTCTAAGGGATATTGAGGCATCCGTCTACCAACCAGACTTGATGTCCAGAGAGGTATGCTGTCTGCCAGGAGCCAAAATCTGAGATGTTACAGAGAGTTTACTGAGACTCATCAAGCCCACTGACTATTACCCGATGTTGCTCAACCATGTCGGCCCAAATGATACTGCCAGGTATCCCTCTGAGCATATCAAAAGTGACTTCATGGCTCTGGGACAGAGGGTGAAGCAGATAGGGGCGCAGGTGGTATACTCTTCAATTCTTCCCATTGAGAGTAAAGGCCAAGGCAGAGAAGCTCGCATCCTGGAGACGAATGCATGGCTGGGATGCTGTTCCAAGGGTTGCAGAGCAGAGATGGCGTCCATCTGTCCAAGAAGGGTCAACGTGTTTTCAGTAGCAGATTGGCTAACCTACCGAAGAGAGCTTTAAACTAGATTCATTGGGGATAGGTGAAAAAAACTCCTAGGTAAGTGAAAGCCCGCAGGTAACTGAAATATTAAATACCTTTATGGAAATGGGTAAAAGTGGCAACATATGGAAAGCAGTGTGTATAAATGCCCGTAGCATGGGAAATAAGATCCCAGATGTTGAAGCTTTAATGGGAGAGGCTGACTTGGATATAGTGGCAGTAACAGAGACATGGTTCACAGACAACCATGACTGGGATAAGAACATAAGATATGCCATACTGGGTCAGACCAAGGTCCATCAAGCCCAGTATCCTGTTTCCAACAGTGAATGGTACATATGGCCAATCTAGGTCATACGTACCTAGCAGTTTCCCCAAAAGACACAGGTTCCTCAATGTTTGTATTGGGTCAAGCATTGATATCCTGGGTCTCTTCTTAATAATGGTTTATGGACCTTTCCTCCAGGAACTTGTCCAAACCTTTTTTAAACCCAGCTACACTAGCAACTGTTACTACATCCTCCGGTAACAAATTCCAGAGTTTGATTACATGTTGAGTGAAAAAATATTTTCTCTTATTAGTCTTAAATAGTTTACCCTGTAGCTTCATTGCATGTCCCCTAGTCTTTCTATATTCTGATAACGTAAACAATCGATCTACGTTTAACCGTTCCACTCCGTTCATTAATTTATAGACTTATATAATATCTCCCGTCAGCCATCTCTTTTCCAGGTTAAAGAGCCCTAACCTTTTTAGCCTTTCTTCATAGGTGTATCCTTCCATCCCCTTTACCATTTTGGTGGCTCTTCTCTGAACCTTTTCTAATAATGCTATATCCTTTTTAAGATACGGCGACCAGAATTGCACACAATATTCAAGGTGTGCAATTCAAGGTGTATCATGGAACGATAAAGAGGCATTATAATATCCTTTGTTTTATTTTCCATTCCTTTCCTTATGATACCTAGCATTCTATTTGCTCTCTTGGTCGACGCTGCACATTGGACGGAGAGTTTTAACATGTTATCCACAATGACGCCTACATTTTTTTCTTGGGTGGTGGTTCCTAATGTGGAACCTTGCATCGTGTAACCATAGTTTGGGTTGTTCTTCCCTAGGTGCATAACCTTGCACTTGTCCACATTAAATTTCATCTGCCATTTTGATGCCCAGTCTTGCAATTTATCAAGATCCTCTTGCAATTTTCCACAATCCTCAAGGGTTTTAACAACTTTAAATAGTTTTGTGTCATCTACAAATTTGATAACCTCACTCGTTATTCCCTTTTCCAGGTCATTTATTTAATTTAATTAATTTTAAATAATTAAATTAATTAATTAATTAATTAATGAATATATCAAAAAGCAGCAGATCCAGTACAGATCCCTGGGGTACTATACCACGCTATACTTTATTCATAAAGGACAGTGTAGGAAGAAGGGACTGAGGAGTGGCACTATATGTAAAAAACAATATTAAAACTATGGAAATACAGGGCTTAAAAGGGAGAGAGGGGCACTGTGGGTTAAACTAGAAAAAGGGAAAGAGAAATCTATTTGCATTGGTGTGATATACAGACCTCCCTCATGGGAGGAAGAGGTGGACAGAGTTAATTGAAGACATGAGCAAAACTGCTACTGATAGGGGATTTCAATATGCCAGATGTTGACTGGCACATCCCTGCTGCATTATCATCTAGAAGTAAGGAGATCCTGGATTCTCTACAGGGAGAACTAGTCAGGCAACTGGTAACAGAACCTACATGTGAAGGGACCATACTGGACTTGGTGCTTACCAATGGTGAAAGTGTTTTTGATGTTATAGTGGGAGATCATTTTGCATCCAGTGATCACCAGATGTTGTGGTTCAGTATAAGGACTAGGGCTACTAAAATCCATTCAAAAGTAAGGGTCTTAGACTTTAGGAAAACTAACTTTGCCAAGATGGGCCAATACCTCAGGGAGTTGGGATATATTTAGGGTAGCCAACCTTTTTTCAAAAATGCTAAATAAAGGTAAAAGGAAAAGGTTTTCAAAAGAAGTAGCTGAAAAGGCCAAAAAAAAGAAGAGAGAAGCCTTTATGAAATACAAAAGATCACAGAAATAGGAAGACAGGCATCTATATATGGAAAAACTTAGAGAAGCTAGCAAAATAGTCAGGTAAGCAAAGATTCAAAAAGAGGAGGAAATAGCCATTGCAACAAAATTGGGGGTTAATACATTCTTCAGATATGTTAGTGAGAAAAGAAAGGATAAAAGTGGTATTGTCAGACTCAAGGGTGAAGGGGAGGAATATGTAGAAGCTGATGAGGATATAGCAAAATTGCTTAACAAATATTTCTGATCTGTTCACAGATGAAGAACCAGGAGCAGGACCTCAGAAAACACCCACAAACAGGAACAGAAGCAACAGGCACTTGAACAATTTTCAGAAGACTGTATTCGTGATGAACTAGCTAAACTTAAAGTAGACAAAGCAATGGGACCGAATGGGATACACTCGAGAATACTGAGGGGGATGTTCTAGCAGCTCCACTGACTGACCTTTTCAATGCCTCATTGGAGTCGGGAGTGGTGCCAAAGGACTGGAGAGAGGCTCATGTGGTGCCTTTACACAAAAGCGGAAGTAAGGATGTGGTTGAAAACTATAGGCCCGTTAGTTTAACTTCAGTGGTGAGTAAATTATTGGAAGCGCTGCTGAAAGAGAAAATAGTGAGGTTTCTGGAGTCCAATGAATTACCGAATCTGAGGCAGCATGGATTCACTAGAGGCAGGTCTTGTCAGACAAATCTGATTGATTTCTTTGACTTGGTGAGAAGGGAGTTGGACCGAGGGAAAGCCCTAGATGTGGTGTATTTAGATTTCAGTAAAGCCTTTGACACCATTCTGCACAGGCAATTTATAAACAAACTGAGCACCCTAGGGATGGACCCTAAAGTTACTGCTTGGTTTAGAAATTGGTTGAGTGGGAGGTGAAAAAGAGTACAAGTAAATGGAGCTCACTCTGAGGTGAAGGTTACCAGTGCTGTGCCCCAGGGATCTGTCCGTGGTCCGATTCTTTTCAACATATTTGTTAGTGATATTGAGGAAGGGCTATCGGGTAAGATTTGCTTGTTTGCGGATGATACCAAAATCTGCAATAGAGTAGATACTCAAGAAGGTGTAGATAACATGAAGAGGGATCTAGCTAAACTTGAAGAATGGTCTAGAATTTGGAAGCTGAGATTTAATGTTAAAAAATGCAAGGTCATGCATTTGGGCTGCAGCAATCCAAGGGAGCAATACAGTATTGGGGGTGAAGAGTGGGACCTGGGCGTGATTGTCTGATGATCTTAAAGTAGCTAACAGAAAGAAAAGGTGACAGCTTGGGTGCATACGGAGAGGAATGGCTAGCAGAAAAAAGGAGGTGATAGTGCCTCTGTATAAGTCTTTGGTGCGACCTCATTTGGAGTATTGTGTGCAATTCTGGAGACCGCACCTTCAAAAGGATATAAACAGGCTGGAGTCAGTACAGAGGTTGGCTACTAAAATGGTTAGTGGTCTTCATTATAAAGCATATGAGGACAGACTTAAGGATCTTAATATGTACACCTTAGAGGAAAGGCGGAATAGAGGTGATATGAGTAAGACATTTAAATACCTCCGTGGCATAAATGCACAGGAGGCAAGCCTCTTTCGATTGAAAGCAAGCTCTGCTATGAGGGTACATAGGGGACAGACTCAGGAGTAATAGGCGGAAATATTTCTTTATGGAAAGAGTGGTAGATGAATGGAATACTCTCCCAGTGGAGGTGGTAGAGATGAGGACAGTATCTGAATTCAAAAAAGCATGGGACAAAAACAGAGGATCTCTAAAGGAAAAAAGGGACTGTTATAGTGGTTGATTATGGAAGGGCAGACTTGGTAGGCCATGTGGATTTTTTCTGCTGTCATGTTTCTATGTTGATGGGCATTCCTTGTAGATAAATAGAAATTAAGCATTCACCGACTGCATTGTATTTCATTACAGTTCTTGCAAGTTTCTTTTTGATTATAAATGCAACGCTATTTCTTTGTCTTTCATTTCCAGCATAGTAGACCATGTGATCCGCAGATGCAAATTGCCCGATGCCAGTCCATTTCAGTTCGCTGACATCCAACAGATCGTGTTGTACATGTTCCATTTCATTCTTGGCCACCTTCAACTTCCCTTGGGTCATGCTTCGTACGTTCCATGTCTCAATATGTAAGATATCTTTGCAGCTTCTGACTCTCATTTCCTGCGCAGCTACATCAGCAGTCAGACGTCCTGAGGGTTTTGATCCAACCACATCATAAATGCTAACTTTACTCTGAAAAGTCTTCAGCTCCTCCCCAGTAGCTAGTTGAGTGTCTTCTGACCTGGGGGTCTCGTCTTCCAGCACTATAGTGCAATTTGTTTTGTTGTGAGTATCCATTGAGTTTTCGTAGCAAGATATGGAAGTAGACTGCCAGGCCTTTCTTCCGCGCAGTTTAATTTTAGTGTTGTTGCCGTTGTCAGAGAAATGTGATCCTCCTCCGCCGCCAACACCGTCCCATTCTGCCTCTGCCCAGATGGGTGGTTTGTCTTGGTCTGGCACCTCAGCTAAGGCCTGTCCATCTTGGGAGATCCTGCCAGTAGTTAAGCTACCGATAGCTAAGCCCTCAGCATCACTGATGCACACAAGCCCTCACAGCACGACATGCTGCAAACCAAGTGAAGGGTAGCGCTATATAAATGATTAATAATAGTAGTAGTAGTAATAGAATCTAAACCATGAAATACCATTAAGAAATATCTGTAAACTGTTCTGATACACATAGTAAAGGGTGGTATATCAAGTGCCTAAACCATAAACCATAATCCATAAACAACTCCAGGTTTGACTGTCAGAGGAGAGCCAGTGACCAGCAAGGTCACAGGCACAAAGTCTTCCTTAAAAATCACAGAGTCTGCCCATACGTAAGTGCACATCATGGCAATTGCTGTTGAAGCTTGATGTCAGTTCTACATAACCTCACTCTCCTCCCCCCACCACCAGACTTTGCTGATAACAGACAGCCTGAGAGGTGCCAGCTGAAGAATGAGGAATACAGTAATAGATCTGCTCCTTTCTGGGGAAGCATTTCATACCTTTTCTCTCTGGTTTACCTTCTCCCCTTCCCTGGCCTATAGAGGTCCCTCTCCTCTGTGGTGTGACTGTGTTCCTTTCCTATGGAAATTGTAGTTCCTTTCTTTTCTGGCTTCGGCCCTGCTATTTACACTTTGTACACTGCTCTGATGTTATGAAGGTGGTTAATCAAGTCTCACAATAAAGAGAAAGAGAAAGAGACAGCATGAGATTCCACCTATCCTGCTACAACTACTACTACTAATCATTTGTATAGTGCTACAAGGCGTACACAGCACTGTACATATAGATGTAAGCAGGACCGTACCAAGCTCTTTGCGAGCGGTGCGGCCGCACAGGGCGCAAAGGCTTAAGGGGCACATTTCAGCTGTCTGCTGCTGCCACTTTTTCTTCTCTCAGCAGCAGCAGGCAACGGAAGACAGATGAAAAGAGCCCCTTAAGCCTTCGCGTGGCACACTAAGCAGGTCTGGTCCCTCCCTCCTCTGACGCGGCATCACAGCAGGGAGGAACAGATCGGCTTAGCGCGCCTGCAACTTCCACATCGGGCGTGCCTCTTCTCTCCTGCCGCCGTCCAGAAAGTGGCTGGATGGAAGTGCGGGGGGGGGGGGGGGGTGCCCGATGTGTAAGTTTCAACAGGCTCGGTACGGCCCTGGATGTAAGACAGTCTCTGCTCAGAGCTTATGGAACTTGCTCCCTTCAACTCTACAGCTTGAATTGTCCATTTTGAAATTTAAAGCAGAACTTAAAACTCATCTTTTCCAACAAGCATTTAACCTTACTCCTGAGACTACTTAGAATACACTTACCTTGACACCTCACTGACTTCCATACGTGGAGCACGTTGAGATTTCTGCACCGCCCTATCCTAGTTCTCTTCCTACATGTACTGTACCTAATTGCTTTACTCATTCTAATTGGCATTGTTTTTCCTACTCTCATTGTTTTTTATTGTAAACTGCTCTGACACACTGTAGAAGGGCAGTATATCAACTTTTTAAATAAACCATAAACCATAATTAAATCATAAAATAACAAAACTGAGGACTAGAGTATAATAAGATACACAAGTAGTGGACAAGAGAGTGAGGAACATCAGGAACCAAAAGTGGCTTCAAAGAGATGGGTTTCTAGCCTGGATTTGAACAGGGCCAGAGAAGGAACCTGACACACAGACTCAGTTTGTTCCAGTCACATGGAGCAACAAGATGGAATGAATGGAGTCTGGAGATGGTGGTAGAAAAGAAAAGGGATCTGCTAGAGGAGCAGAGTTCCCGAGGAGAAGTATAGAGTGAGATTAGAACAGAAAGATAGTGAGGAGCCGCAGAATGAATGCTCTCCTAAGTCCGTAGGAGATGTATGAACTGGATTTGGAAACAGATAGGGAGCCAGTGAAGTGGCTTGAAAAGAGGGGTTACATGAGCATAATGACACTGGCGAAAGATAAATCATGAAGATGAGTTTTGAACAGATTGAAGAGGAAAAAGATGATTCAAAGAGAGATCAGTGAGGAGCAGGTTACAATAGTCAAGGCAGGAGGTGACTAGTAAATGGATAAGCATCTTAGTAGTGTGTATAGAAAGGAAGGGACAAATTTTGCTGATATTATAGAGAAAGATGTGAAAGATTTTAGCTATCTTTTGGATGTGCACAGAGAAAGAGAGAGTAGAGTGAAAGATGACACCAAGGTTGCGAGCTGAGGAAACAGGGAGGAGTGTAGTGTCACCCACTGAAATAGAGAAGGTAGGAAGGGGGGAGGTGGGTTTAGGGGGAAAGATGGCCATGTTCATTTTCACACAGCGGTGAGACACCCAGGGAACCATATTAGATCCAGGACTGAATTCCTGGAGAGATCTCAGATGCAGAGAAGTAGATCTGAGAGTGATCAGCATAAAGATAGTACTGAAAACCATGGGAGGGGATAAGTGCACCGAAAGGCTGAGTGCAGAGAGAGAAATGGAGAGGTCCCAAGACCGACCCCTGAGGCACCAACTGAAAGCAGAATAGTTGTAAAGGAGGATCCATCAGAACATACACTAAAAGTGTGATGGGAGAGAAGGAAGAAAACCAGGACAGAACAGAGCCCCTAACTCAAAGCAAGGACAGGGTATGAAGGAGAAGGTGGTGATCAACAGTATCAAAGGCAAAAAGATCAAGAAGGATGAGGATCGAATAAAGAACCTTGGATTTGGCGAGGAACAAGTCGCTAGAGACTTTGGCAAGAGCTGTTTCTGTGGAATGTAGGGGATAAAAGCTAGATTGCAATGGATCCAGAAGGGCTTGAGAGGAAAGAAAGTCAAGACAGCAGTGGTGAGCCTATTATTCAGGTAGTTTTGAAGCAAAGGGGAGAAGAGAGATAGGTTGATAACTGGTAGGGTCAGGTAGGGTCTATCCCACGCTAGTAGGAGGAGATTCTGCCTTGCTCTAGGGATGGCACAGTCCAAAATTTATCGGTTCATTTGGCTTCCCCCCCCCCCTCCCCCCCAATTTTCAGGCATTTTTTGCAGTTTGTTTCACACATTGGTTTTAATAATTTGTTTAAATGATTGTTAAAACCTTATGCATGTAAATTGATTGTATGTGAAAAATTGCAAAAGGACCTTCATAAATTGGAAGATTGGGCATCCAAATGGCAGATTAAATTTTTAATGTGGACAAATGCAAAGTTATGCACTTAGGGAAGAACAATCCAAACTACGGTTACACAATACAAGGTTCCACATTAGGAACCACAATCCATGAAAAGGATTTAAGCATTACTGTGGATAATACATTGAAACCTTCCTCCCAGTGTTCAGCAGCGGCCAAGAAAGCAAAAAGAATGCTAGGAATCATAAGGAAAGGAATGGAGAATAAAACCAAGGATATTATAATGTCTCTGTATCGCTCCATGGTGCGACCGCATCTTACTACTACTAATTAGTACTTGTATAGCGCCATGCACACAGCTCTGTACAGCTAACCTACAAGAGGCAGCCAGCATACAAGAGACAGTCCCTGCCCATCAGAGTCATGCTCACCGGAGCTTGCAATCTAGTCACAATAATACAGAACCTTAGTCAATTCGGTACAAGGCATGGTATGGTCTATACAATTTGGTCATGAAAAGTAACGGGTTAGGATAAGATAGGGATGGAAGTCAGAATCTGAAAGCGACGGTGCAATTCTGGTCACCATGTCTTAAAAATGATATAGCAGAATTAGAAAAGGTACAGAGAAGAACTCCCAAAATAGTAAAGTAGATGGAAGGATACTTTAATGAAGAAAGCCTTAAAAGGTAAGGGCTCTTCACCCTGGAAAAGAGATGGCTGAGGGGAGATATGATAGAGGTTTATAAATTAAAGAATGAAATGGAATGGGTAAACGTAGATAGGTTATTTATTCCTTCAAAAATTAGAAAGCCCATGGGACATGCAATGATGCTACAATGAGACACATTTCAGACTAATAGGAGAAAATATTTTTTCACTCAATGCGTAATCATACTCTGGAATTCATTACCAGAAGATGTAGTAAAAGCTGATAGGGTAGCTGGATTTAGAGAGGTTTGAACAAGGTCCTGTAGGGAAAGTCCATAAACCATTATTAAAGAGGACCGGGAGACTTCCGGTGACGTCACCTACTGAATGGCGGCGTAGCGGAGGAGCTCCGCCACCAACCCGCAACAATTGGAGCACTTTAGCCCCCACGGGCAACGGAGCGGTGAGCCGAGGGGCGACGGAGAGAGCGGGGAGTGCCGGCGAGCCGCGGCGGCGGCGCAACAAGCGGGAGCGGAGGTGCAGAGAAGCTGGTGGGAGCGGGCCGGACGAGGCAGCCTGACTTTCAGGGGGCTTCTGGGCCGGTGGCCGCACTGAGCCGGACCTGCTGGGAGAGAGTCAGCAGGGCCAAAAAAGAGGCTTGCCGGTGAGCAGAGGCAGTGGGCTTCCCCGTGGAGGACGCCACGCCGCCGACCCCCACAGACCACGTGGTGGCAGAAGAGGGTGGCCAACAGAGGTGAATCCGGAGACAGAGGGGGCCGAGAAGGCCTAGCACGTGGCTGGGAGAAGCAGGAAGCAGGGACCTAAGCTGCAGCCCACAAGACGCAGAGTGCAGAAGCAGCCAGCAGTGGTGAGTCTCATGCCCCCCCAACTGCACTAAGAAAGGGAGCAGAGGCAGAGAACTACCAAACCCCAGAAGTGTTCCCAGCAGCAGCTATAGTGTGGTGTGTGGACGCCCTACCAACTCTATAGGCCGGGGAGATCGGGGAGAGAGGGGCTAATCAGCCCAAAATGGAAAAAAATAATAAAAAAGAAACTCTGGCAAAAAAAAAGCTGGCCGAGTTCCGCTCCCCATATGCAACCCCCAAAGGAGGGACGGAGGCGGACAAAAAAAGCAGGGAAACCTGTGACAGAAACCCCACAGAGCCCGGAGGGGAGTGAAGGAGGAGAGGAGAGCTTGTCGACAGCAGAACAGATTAAACAATGGCTCCTAGAGTTAAAGGAGGAACTGAAGATGGAGATGTGTGGGGTTAAAAATGAAATTAAAGAAGCAGTGCAGACTATGCGCCAAGACCTGCTGGAGCTGGGGGGACGTATAGAAGAGGTGGAGACCAAGTTGGAGAGTCAAGAGGAGACCCTGACGCAGGTCCAGAGCAGCTGGGAAGAGCTTCAGAGGACGCAGGAGACCCTCAAAGCCAAAACAGAGGACCTGGAGGACCGCTCGCGCAGATGCAACCTCCGAGTGAGAGGGGTGCCGGAGGAACCACAATATAAGAACTGTGAGGAGGTGGTCCAGCGGATCTTCCGGGAACTACTCGCAGCAGCTGGCCCAGGGAGACCTGCAGAGGAGACCCGCCTCGAAATGGAGAGGGCGCACAGGGGTATGGGGCCCATCCGAGACAATAGGCCAAGAGACATTGTGGTCTGCCTGCACTCCTTTAAGAGTAAGGAACTCCTGCTGGGTGCCAGCCGCAAGCTGAAAAATTTCCGTTGGGAGGGGCATACGGTGGAGCTGTACCAAGACCTGTCCCAAGGCACGCTACAAAGACGGAGGGAGATAAGAGAGGTCACCGCATATCTCAGACATGCTGACCTGCGCTACAAGTGGCTCTTCCCCTTTGGCCTCTTTATCACGGTGAAAGGACGATCGAGGACGGTGAGATCCAGTGTGGAGGCGTGGAGAGCACTGAGAGAGCTAGGTGCTGAGAATCTACCAGAGCAAGCCGAGGGCTCTTTCACTCCGCTGAGAACGGGATCCAGGACCGGAGGAGCCGCACAGATGAAATGGCAGAGGGCAAGTGGACGTAGACTGGCAAGAACCACCAAGGACGTGCACCAGAACCGGACTACAGAACAAGAGACTGGCTGAGCTGAAGCATCTTTATAATGGACTGGTATTCTTGAATAAGTTGGGCTGTGGGCGGGGGGGGGGGGGGAGGGAGAGATGGGCAGTGGGCTAAGGGGAGAGGGAGAGGGGAGGAGGCGGGGACTAGGCTGAGAGGGAGAGAGCCCAGGCTGAGTGGAGAGGGGAGGGGGTTTAGAGGGGGGAGAGTTGGCAGCGAGGGGGGCTTAGGCAGGGGAGTGGGGGGGGCTGGGGAACAGTTGAGGTGGGTAGGTGGGGAGGGAGAGAAGGTCACCGTATTGGAAGTCGTATCTCCGCAGAGGAGAGTTATGAGGGGGGGAGAGGGAGGAGGGGAGGGAGTAGTAGCGAGGGGGGGAGAGGGAGGACGGGAGGGAACAGCGGGAGGGGGAGTGGGGGTGGGGGGAGGAGGGGGTGGGTAGGGGGGGGAAGAGGGGGCCAGAGGGGGAGGTGGGGGCGGTGGGACTTAGGGGGACGAGGCAGGGATCTGGGGGTAGGAAAGGAGTTAAAAATTCTCACGTTAAATGTGAAAGGTCTAAATTCACCAATGAAAAGACAGAAATTATATAAGGAGTTAACAAGACACAATGCAGACATAGTGCTGTTGCAGGAGACACACCTATTGAGACAACACGAGACATTGGTGCAGCCCCGGGGGTACAAGCACCGTATGTTCGCTTCTAATCTTAAAGAGAAGAAGAAAGGCGGGGTGGGGGTCTTCATCAGAGAGACAGGCCCCATGGAGGTCCAGGTAGTGTCCCGGGATAGGGGGGGGGCGGTATCTCCTGCTGAGGGTAAAGATAGGTGAGGAGTGGTTTTGCGTGGTAAATGTGTATGCCCCTACGGGCCCGCAAACTGAATTCTGGGATGCTTTGAGTGCGCAAGTGGCGGCAATGGGGGATGGGGTCCTAATCTGTGGTGGGGATTTCAATGTGGCATGGGAGATAGGGAGAGATACGACTGGGCGCAGGGAGGGGAGAGGCACCGATAGGAAACATTACCACCATTTTGTGCGGGAGAACGGCCTGATAGATGCATGGCGGACACTAAACCCGGGGCGGAGGCAATTTTCTTTCTATTCTGCAGCACATGGCACTTACTCCCGGTTGGATGCCATATGGGTAGGGAAGGAGTTATCAGGGCGGCTTCTAGGGGGCGAGCTGGAACCCATTACCTGGTCCGATCATGCTCCGGTGGTGGTGCGGGTGCGGGTGGAAGGGGAAGATAGAGGTCGCCAGTTCTGGAAGTTGAATGAGGGGCTCCTTGAGGACGAGAGGGTGGTGCGGGAGCTTGAAAGGCTCATCCCGGAGTACTTTGACCAAAATGGCGGTGGGGAAGTGCGGGATGGAACAGTCTGGGACGCCTTCAAGGCTGTAATTAGGGGGGTTCTCATAAAGTGGGGAGCCCGCCTAAAGCGAGAGAGGGCGGAGAGGGAGGAGGACCGGTTACGCCGGCAATTGCGGGAGATGGAGGAAAGAGACGGCCAGGACAGAACTGGACAGGTACGGGGTGAGGTGCTGGCACTACGAGCCCAGGTGAATGCTCTTGAAGCGGAGAAGATACAATTCCGCCTGCAGCTGTTAAAACAGCGGTTCTTTGAAGGGGGGAATAAAGCGGGGAAACTTCTCGCGAGACAATTGAAGAAGCGGAGGGAGTGGAATAGGATTACACAGATTAGGAGTACAGGGGGGGTAGTGCGAGAGGCTCCACGAATAAGGGAGGAATTTGTGTCCTTCTATAGCAACTTGTATGCAGCCCGAGCTGCAAGGTCGGGAGAGGACATTCGGGAATACGTGAGGGAAGCAGGGCTCCCGACTCTAACGGGAGACGAACAAGAGGGGCTCGACAGGGAAATACAAGCTGATGAAGTCAGCCAGGCTATCAAGGGCTTAAAAAATGGGAAGGCCCCAGGGCTCGATGGCCTGACGGCAAAGTTTTACAAGCGCTTTGGGAGCCTCTTGCTGAATCCGTTGACCAGGGTATTTAATGGACCGGGAAGGGGGGAGGCACTGCCTGAATCAATGGGCTGGGCAGGTATTACGCTTATCCACAAAGAGGGGAAAGACCCGCAGGAGTGTGCGTCTTACCGTCCGATCTCGCTGCTGAACCTAGATGCGAAACTGCTGGCGAAAGTACTAGCGGTGCGCCTCAATGGAGTGTTAGGTAAATTGGTGCATGAGGACCAGGCTGGATTTGTGCCAGGCCGGCAAGTGGCGGATCATATCCGCAAAGTGTTAAATGTGCTGTGGTCGACACAGCGGCAGAGGAAGGGGGCCTTGTTGGTATCACTGGATGCAGAGAAGGCCTTTGACCAGGTGTCCTGGGATTTCCTCTACGCGGTGTTGGAGGCCCAGGGGTTTGGACCGGGGTTCACACAGTGGATAAGGGCTCTCTATGCTCGGCCGAAGGCATGTGTCCGTGTGAATGGGGGGTACTCTGGTTTCTTCCCCCTAGAAAGAGGGACGCGGCAGGGATGTCCACTGTCCCCCCTACTTTTTGTGCTATCCTTAAAGCCATTGGCAGCGAAGTTGCGCGGCAGCCCTGATATCACGGGGGTTAGGGTGGGCCGGCAGGAATGCAGAACGTCCCTCTTTGCAGACGATATACTGCTGACACTCACGAATCCCAGCGAATCCCTGAGGGCAGTGATGAGAGAGATTCAAGATTATGGTGAAAGGGCGGGCTTCCGGATTAATTGGGGGAAATCGGAGATCTTGAGTGTAGGGGGGGAGGGGGAGGGGCAGCGTGACTGGCAGCAGAATCTCCCCTTCAAATGGGCAAAGACATCGATCCGGTACCTCGGGGTTCATCTCGGTAGAACCTTGGAGGAGTTGTATGATTTAAATTACAAGAAGATGGTGGGGCAGGTGGAGGCGAAGCTACAAGGCTGGAGCAGGGGATATTACTCGTGGTTTGGACGAATAGCGACGGTTAAGATGATGCTTCTCCCCCAGTTCCTCTTTTTGTTTCAGGCTTTGCCAGTCCCAATCCCCCCGAAAGTGCTAAAGAAGATCCAACAACAGGTCGAGCGGTTTATCTGGGGGTCGAGGCGTCCACGGGTGGCGGCAAGGACGCTACAAGTCTCGGTACGGGACGGAGGGATGGGGGTTCCCAACTTCCGACTATATTATGTGGCTGCACAATTGCGAGCAGTCTACGCGTGGTTGCGGGAACCCCAGAAGCAGTGGGTTCAGCTGGAACTGGCCGAATACAGGCCGGGTGCACTTGAACGGTTAGTATGGGAGGGGAGGGGAGAGAAGGGGAGGAATCCCATTGTGGGGCATACTTTGAAAGTGTGGCAGCAGTATAGAACGCGGCTGGTGGGTGACAAACGATGGTCGGCCACCATGTCATTACAAGCCTGCTGTGCGGAGAGCGGGGGACCGGGAGCCACAGTGCTCCGTAACTGGGCGGCGTTAGGATTGTCCCAGGTGTCTCAGATTGTGGTAGGAGGACATTGTAGAGGATTTGAGGGGGTCCGGGACCTCTATCGTCTGGGGGAGATAGATAGATTCCCGTATAGGCAGCTATGTTCGGTAGTGAGTACAAAGGGAAGGGAGCAAGGGGGATGGGGGGGAGGTGAATGGTTTGAGGGTGCCTGCCTGGGATCCCTGGGAAGCCAGGGGATGCTCTCCAGGATTTACAGAGGGTTGACAGCGAGGGGGGAAAACAAGTTGAAATACATGGAAGCGTGGGAGAAGGATTTAGGGGTAAGCTGGGGGGTGGAGGAGTGGGAGACCATGGCACTAGGTATAGCACGATTCTCCATTGCCACGACATTGCGAGAGAATGGGTTTAAGGTGCTGAGTCGCTGGTATCTCACACCGGAGCGGTTGTGTAAGGCAGGGGTGTTGCAAACGGATGAATGTTGGCGAAAGTGTGGGGAGCGTGGCTCCTGGCTGCATATGTGGTGGACGTGTCCGGTAGTGGGAGAGTACTGGCACCGCATAGGGGCAAACATTAACAAAATGATGGGGGCGAACCTTGAACTTGGCCCTGAGATGTGTCTCCTGCATAGACCTGATGGGAAATGGGAGGGGGATTGGAAAATTATCTGGTATTGTGTCACAGCGGCCCGCTGCGAAATTGCATGGTACTGGAATAGATCAGCTCTACCCTCCATGGCGAGCTATGCACGCAGGGTGTCGCATCTTTATGCCATGTATAAATTGACTGGGGAGCGGGGAGGGAGAGGGGAGCAAATGGAGAAGCGGTGGGCAGGGGTTTGGAGGTGGTTGCGGGAAGAGGGGTGGAAGTAGGGAGGGGGTGGGGGGATGGCAAATAGGCGGAGAAATGATTAGACTGTGTGTTAGTTGAAGAGTTGTCTCTTATGCTGTTTGCTGAACCCTTGATGCCTTGGAGTTGTTGAGTATATGCTAATGTAACTGTTACAAATGTTAATAAAAATTTAAATAAAAAAAAAAAAAAAAAAAAGAGGACCGGGAAAATCCAATGCTTGCCCATGGGAGAAGCAGCATGGAATCTGTCTACCTTTTGGGAATCTGCCAGGTGCTTGTGAACTGGATTGGCCAATGTTGGAAACAGATTCTGAGCTTGATGAACCTTTGAACTGGATTGGCCAATGTTGGAAACAGATTCTGAGCTTGATGAACCTTGGTCTGACTGGGAGCAATTTCTCCAAATGAGGACCCAGTATGGCATCTCTTATATTCAATTTGTAGATTAATGTATGCAAAATAAATTTCCCATGCACTAAAATTAAGACGCGTTAACGAGCTGAATGCAAGCTGACGGATGCACATCTCTGTACTGTGTTCACCAAGAGAGGAAATTTCATCTGTGCCACTCGCAATCTGTGCCAGTATGACAGATGGATACCATATTTCCTCCTTTTATGAATGACATGATAAGCACTGTATTTGGAAAAAGCAGACTGCCTTATTTGGTCTGTAGGAATAAATCAGATGAGCCTGGAGCTCAGGAAAGGAAAATTAAAATTGCTTGGAAACTACAAAGGAGCACAGTTCCATATCCTGCCCTGATTAAGCCCAATATTCACAGGGCTGAGGTGAAAATCTTTCTGAGCTATTCCCATCTCCAGGAACAAGACATCGCAACTTGCTCTAGAGCTGTTCCAGCTTCCATCCACCTCACATTCTTTTCTTGGAAACAAAAAAGACATTGTGACACAATTCGCTGATTCATTTGTTTGCTTTGAAAAATGAAATCAAAGAAAAATAATTTGTAGCCTAGTGGTTACAGCAACAGTCTAGACCTGGACAGACCAGGGTTCAAATCCCACTGACATTCTTTATGGTCTTGGGCACAGGACCAGCCCATCCATTGAGCAAGAATGCTGTTTGCACAGGGCCCCACGCTTCAGGGGGCTCCACGTGAACTTCATTCCACAGGGTTTGCAGGGCCGGCTTCAGAGGGAGCCGGGGACGCAACACCAGAGGCCCCAACTCGCCTTTGCACAGCACTGGAGTGAACAGCAACATTCTCCTTCACTCACACTATGTTCACATGAAGCCCGCGGAGTGCTGGGAAACAGGAAATGACCTTTAACCTTTCCTGGCACTCAGTGGGCTTCATGTGAACATGGCGCGAGTGAGGGAGCATGCTGCTCTTCATGCCAGCGCTGTACAGAGGCAAGTCGGAGCCTCTGGCATCCTCGGCTCCCTCGTAAGCCACTCAGACAGACACGAGGCTCTTTGGGGTAGGAGTGGGGGCAAAGATAGGGCTGGAAAAGGGCTGATGAGAAGCTGGGATAGGACTGCAAATGGTTTATTGGGGAGGCTAAGATTGGAAATGGGCTGGTGGGGGGCTAGATACGACTGGAAATGGCTGGCGGGGGGCTAGGAATCGAAAAGGGCCAATGGGGGACTGGGATAGGACTGGAAATGGCTGATGGGGGGCTAGGACTAGAAGGGTGTGGATGCTGGGTGGGGCTGGAACTAGAAGGGAGCTGATGTTGGGGATGGACTAGAAGGGGATGATGCTGGGGGAATGAGGATGGTGAGGGGAAAAGATATTTTGTGTGGGAGGGAAGAAAAATCTATGATTGGCCGGATATTGGGAGAGTAAGTAGGGATTGAGGATGGAAGGGTGAAATTTGAGTGGATGAAAAAGAAATAAAGAAAAAAATGGAGGAAAGAGCAAAAGGGGAAGATCAGTATTTTAAAGCAGATGTAGAGAGAGAAGGGAGAAGAAAGGACAAATGGACAGCAGACAATAGAGAGTTAGCCAAAGACATGAAGAAACCAGAAGAAAGTGACTGGAAGAATTGCAACTGAAAAATAAAATGTACAAACAACAAAAGGTAGAAAAATACTTTATTTTGTATTTAACAACTGGAATATGTCAGCTCTGGGAAATGTGCATTGCTAACGTCTTTGTGTTTTTGTTTAGAACAAGAGGAAATTAATTTATAGTTTTATTTCTCCAGTGTTGTTGTACATTCCAAGTTTGGCTTTTGGGATTCCCAGTTTAATTTTGTCTTTCAATTTCTAAATTGTGATCCCTTGTTTTTTGTTTGGTGACAGTCTATGTTCTGAGGTATTCTGTTCATGTAGTTTCTATTTCACAGTGTCATTTGTTCTCTTTCCCCAGTAGATCTATTGATATTCTCTGAGATGTATTGATTTAATATTTTCAGTGTTGCCTTTTTGGTAGGTAGGATTTGGTGCTTTGCGAGTCCTGGTAATGCTGTTATGATACGACGGGTTTGCTATGGGTTCTAAATGTGCAGGGTTTATAGTACTTCCTAATGTGCCTGGCAGTTGGCACTGGAGTCTAGTAATGTAAAAATCTGGTAGTCTTTCTTTATAAAGACACTCATTAAGAGGCATGTTTACTAACAGTTAGCACACATTAACATTATGCAAATATTTATGCAAATGAGGCCCGCAATGAATCTCCACACATGGCCTTGCACCCCCCTTGGGCCGCCCCTGCTTGGGCAGGTCACTTAACCCTCCATTACCTCAGGTACAAACTTAGATTGTAAGCCCTCAGGGATAGGGAAACAACTACTGTTCATGAATGCAACTTGCCTTGAACTTCTAAAGGAAAAGACATGAGCTAAATACTAGTAAATAAATAAATAAAAAATTTGAAATGAAAATCATCCTGGGTATTCTACCCATCACTTTCAAGCCCCTCGGGATGGCGCTTTCTTAAGAACATAAGAACATAAGACATGCCATACTGGGTCAGACCGAGGTCCATCAAGCCCAGTATCCTGTTTCCAACAGTGGCCAATCTAGGTCATACGTACCTAACAATATCCCCAAAAGACACAGGTTCCACAATGCTTGTACTGGGTCAAGCATTGATATCCTGGGTCCCTTTTTAATAGTGGTTTATGGACCTTTCCTCCAGGAACTTGTCCAAACCTTTTTTAAACCCAGCTATACTAACAGCCCTTACTACATCCTCCGGTAACAGATTCCAGAGTTTGATTACACGTTGAGTGAAAAAATATTTTCTCTTATTTGTCTTAAATAGTTTACCTTGTAGCTTCATTACATGTCCCCTAGTCTTTCTATACTCTGATAACGTAAACAATTGATCCACGTTTATCCGTTCCACTCCATTCATTAATTTATAGACCTCTATCATATCTCCCCTCAGCCGTCTCTTCTCCAGGCTAAAGAGCCCTAACCTTCTTAGCCTCTCTTCATAGGAGTAGCCTTCCATCCCCTTCACCAATTTGGTGGCTCTTCTCTGTACTTTTTCTAATAACGCTATGTCCTTTTTAAGATACGGTGACCAGAATTGCACACAATATTCAAGGTGCGGTCGTACCATGGAGCGATACAGAGGCATTATAACATCCTTTGTTTTATTCTCCATCCCTTTCCTTATGATACCTAGCATTCTATTTGCTTTCTTGGCCGCCGCTGCACACTGGGCGGAGGTTTTAACATGTTATCCACGATGACTCCTAAATCTTTTTCCTGGGTGGTGGTTTCTAATGTGGAGCCTTGCATCGTGTAACTATAGTGTGGGTTGTTCTTTCCTAGGTGCATAACTTTGCACTTGTCCACATTAAATTTAATCTGCCATTTGGATGCCCAGTCTTCCAATTTATCCAGATCCTCCTGCAGTTTTCCACAATCCTCTTGGGTTTTAACAACTTTAAACAGTTTTGTGTCATCTGCAAATTTGATAACCTCACTAGTTATTCCCTTTTCCAGGTCATTTATGAATATGTCAGAAAGCAGCGGACCCAGTACAGATCCCTGGGGTACTCCACTATTCACCTTTTTCCATTGGGAATATTGGCCATTTAACCCTACCCTCTGCTTTCTATCTTTTAACCAGTTCCCGATCCACAATAGTACACTGCCTCCTATCCCATGACTTTTTAGCTTCGCCAAAAGTCTCTGATGGGGGACTTTGTCAAAAGCTTTCTGAAAGTCCAGATATACTATATCAACCGACTCACCTTTGTCTACCTGTTTATGCACACCTTCAAAAAAACATATCAGATTAGTAAGACAAGATCTTCCTTGTCTAAAGCCATGTTGGCTGTCTCCCATTGGGCCATGACTATCTACATGCTGTGTAATTTTGTTCTTTTTGATGGTTTCTACCATTTTCCCTGGTACTGACTTCAGGCTCACCGGTCTGTAATTTCCTGGGTCACCCCTAGAACCCTTTTTAAAAATTGGTGTTACGTTGGCGACCCTCCAATCTTCAGGTATTACAGATGATTTTAATGAAAGTTCACAGATTACCAATAGCAGGTCGGCAATCTCATATTTCAGTTCTTTCAACACTCTGGGATGTATACCATCCGGTCCAGGTGATTTGCTACTATTCAGTTTATCAAATAGTTGTAATATATCTTCCCAGTGTAGCGATATTTCTCTCAATTCCTCTGCAGTATCACCTTTAAATACCACCTCAGTCTTGGGTAACATCCCTACATCTTCCTCAGTAAAGACCGAAGCAAAGAATTCATTCAGTCTCTCTGCTATAGCCTTGTTTCCTCTTACTGGCCCTTTTACCCCTCTATCATCTAATGGTCCAATTGACTCTCTCACAGGCCTTTTGCTACGAATGTACTTGAAAAAGTCTTTATTTCGTGTTTTTGCTTCCGTAGCAAGTTTCTTCTCAAATTCCCGCTTTGCCTGCCTTATCAATGCTTTGCATTTAACTTGCCAGTGCTTGTGCTGTTTCCAGTTTTCATCATTTGGCTCTTTTTTCCATTTCCTGAAGGTTGCTTTTTTGGCAGCAACAGCCTCTCTGACCTCACCTTTAAACCATGCTGGCAGTTTTTTGGACTTTCTTCCACTTTTCCTAATGCGTGGAATACAGCTGGTCTGGGCTTCGAGAATAGTATTTTTAAATAACACCCAAGCTTGCTGTAAGTCTTTAACCTTTGGAACCGCTCTTTTTAGTTTTTTCCTAACTATATTCCTCATTCTATCATAGTCTCCCTTTTGAAAGTTAAAAGGTAGTACTGTGGATGCCTTTACTATCTGTCCTCCACTAATTAAATCAAACATGATCATACTATGATCACTATTGCCAAGTGGTCCCAACACCCTTATTTCTTGCACCAGATCTAGTGTTCCACTAAGGACTAGGTCCAGTATGGCTTCCCCTCTGGTCGGTTCATGAACCAGCTGCTCCAAGAAGCAGTCATTTATTCCATCTAGAAACTTTATCTCTTTAGCTTGTCCTGCTGTGACACTGACCCAGTCGATACCGGGGTAATTGAAATCACCCATTATTACTACTCTGTTGTGACTTTTGTTAGCTTCCTTGATTCCTTTGAGCATTTCATCATCCATTTGTTCATTCTGGCCAGGCGGTCGATAGTATACTCCAACTGCCATCACCTTCCCCTTCATAAATGGAATTTCAATCCATAGAGATTCTACAGCAAATTTTGTTCCCTGCAAAATGTTAATCCTTTCTGTCTCAATGCCCTCTCTAACATAGAGCGCAACCCCTCCACCAATTTGATCAGCTCTATCATTACGATATAGTGTGTATCCAGGTATCACAGTGTCCCACTGGTTATCCTCCTTCCACCATGTCTCTGAGAGTGCAATCCTATCTAACCTCTCATTGAGTGCTATATATTCTAACTCTCCCATCTTATTGTTTAGACTTCTAGCATTGGCATACAAGCATTTTAGAGACTGTATTTTATTCATATTAATCTGGCTATTGGTAGGCAGGGGTAATTTGGAATCTTTATGCTCTGTCTGCTCCTTACTCAAGGGCATTTGGGCTACTATACTCCCTTTTGGAACCTCACTGCTTTTGGTAGTATCCTTCAAGGATACCTTTGTCCGAACCATGCACTCCTGGGTGACTGTCGGCTTTCCCCTAATTTCTAGTTTAAAAGCTTCTCTATCTCTTTTTTAAAGGTTAATGCCAGCAGTCTGGTCCCATCCTGATTAAGGTGAAGCCCATCCCTTCGGAAGAGCCCCCCCTTTCCCCAAAATGTTCCCCAGTTCCTAACAAATCCAAAACCCTCATCCTTGCACCATTGTCTCATCCACGCATTGAGACTCCGGAGCTCTGCCTGTCTTTTGGGTCCTGCACGTGGAACAGGAAGCATTTCGGAGAACGCTATCCTGGAAGTTCTGGATTTCAACTTCCTACCTAAAAGCTTAAATTTAGCCTCCAGAACTTCCCTACCACATTTTCCTATGTCATTGGTACCAACATGTACCAAGACAGCAGACTCACCAACATGTACCAAGACAGCAGACTCCTCCCCAGCACTATCTATGATCCTATCTAGGCGGTGCGTGAGGTCCGCTACCTTCGCACCAGGCAGGCATGTTACCAGGCGATCCTCACGTCCACCAGCCACCCAGCTATCTACATTCCTAATGATTGAATCACCAACTATAACAGCTGTCCTGACCCTCCCCTCATGGGGACATGGCCCTGGAGAAACGTCCTCGGTGCGAGAGGGTTTTACATCACCTGGAGGACAGGTCCTAGTTACAGGATCACTTCCTGCCACACCAGGGTGATGCTCTCCTGTCACGTGACCTCTCTCCTCCATGGCAACAGGGATGCTGCCAGACTGGAGGTGGGACTTCAGGACTATATCCCTGTAGGTCTCGTCCATGTACTTCTCTGTCTTTCTTATGTCTTCCAGGTCTGCTACTCTAGCCTCTAGAGAACGGACTCGTTCCCTGAGAGCAAAGAGTTCTTTGCACTTAGTGCATACGTAAGACCTCTCACCAACTGGGAGAAAATCATACATGTGACACTCAATGCAAAAGACCGGAGAACCCCCATCTCGTTGCTGGACTTCTGTCTGCATCTTAGTTTAAAGCTTGTGTTTAGGTCTTTTAAATTCTGTATATAATAAGGATTGGTGTGGATGCTTATACCAATAAAAGTGTATCTAATACCCCTAATACACCTTGTGTACCTGAAGCTTAAGTAATTAATCTCAGGTCTTCTGTGTATGACTGATTTGGATAACGAGCTGCACCTGAGAGCAGCCCCTTTCCTCTAAGATGTGCAAGTACCTATAAAACTACAATTACCCCAGGGGTGGGTGGGTGCTGGGGAGGGAGGGAGGGAGATAAGTCCTATTAAAGAGGGCAGTTACAAGGTACCCTGTCCTGAACCCTCAGCAGGGGGGAAGGGGGTACCACACAAAGCCCAGTTAGTTGAGAGAGGCAAGGTAAGTTATAGCTGAGAAGGCTGAACTAGCACACCACTAAGACAAGGGTCATAAACTCTTCTCAGGACAGGAGTGATTCTGGTCCCGTCCGCACTGACAATATCATAATTCAAAAGATGCTGGCTGTGGAATATCTCATCAGCTTTGTAGGTCAGCTGCTGCCCTTTTGTACGGAATATATTTAAAATGGTGTTGGTCAGCCATATCATTGTGAAATCGCTCCTGCCCTGGGGAAAGCCGACAGGCTTTTTGATGGGGCAAGGGGGTAGGAGATCCAGAGAGGAGAGTTGTGAGAAATGAGGCTGAGGGGTTTGTTTCTTTGCAGCAAGATGCAGGGAGACCCAGCAATATTTCAAATTTTGGTTTGATTTTCATTTAGTTTGAATGAAAAAAAAAAAAAACTAAAAAAAAAAAAAAAGGTCTGTACACACCCATTTCTCTCAAATAGTCATCTAGAAATCTATACACAAGAATATAGTCTTCTTTTTCTGTCCTAGGTGTCCCTTCATTGATCCCCTGTATCTCTCTCTCCTACATTCTGTCTTTCCCAGTAATGGGTAGCCACAGTGTACATCATTATCTCGTCTAATTATCTCTCTATTGTTCTTCTCTATTGTTCTCCTTGTATCTAACCAACTCACCACCTCAGATGCACTTGACAGACACTGAGCACAGTCAACACAACAGATAGCGTGCATCATTATGTTACCAAGAAGCGGCTGAAGAGAAATACATACTCTCCATGTGTGAATTTGTGCTTTTAAAAATGTCAGGAGAAAGATACTAGGACTGAAGTACCCAGTAAAAAATATAAACCTTGACAAACAGAGAAACATTAAAACCACAGTGAAAAGGAGAAGGCACATTAATACCAGTCCATTGCACTCACAGGCCTGCTTATATCTCCAAATGGGACACATCATGCACACAGCTGGAGAAATGATGGACTCTCCTCATAGTCTGTACTATTAATAGTAGAGAATAATGCCCAGCCTGCCACAGCCCGTCCATGCCATTCACAGGTATGGGCAGCCCAGCCAGACATTAGCCCCACCAAAGCCCCAAATACTGTAGCAGAAACTTAATTAGATTGCAAATGCAATGTGTGCCTTTGAGTCAGTCGTGACTCCTGGCGACCCAGAAGCTCCTGGGTTTTCTTGGCAGTGTCACCGGAAGTAGATTGCCAGGCCTTTCTTCCAAGGCAATGGAGGGTTAAGTGACTTGCCCAAGGCCACAAGGAGTGCTAGTGGGAATTGAACCCTGGTTGCTTGGTTACCAAGCCAGTGTTCTAACCACTAGGCTACTCCTCTTAGCTGGTAGATAACTACAAACATACAATAAGTACATGAAAGCAACAAGTGTTTTGTATCTATTGTGATGGGACCCTTGCTGAGCATTATCTCGTCCTTAAATTTAAATTGACAAACAAGTTTTTGAACTTTGACCCCCTGTAGGCACAAACTTTCTTGGTTTTAAAAAGGAGACACGGTCTAGCCACTGCTCTCTACACTCTTATGCTTTCTGAAAGTACATTGCTTATCGTTGGAGAAGGCAAGTCTCTCTTTTCCTGCATTATAATGCCATTCCTAGCACAACTCGCATGGGGAAAAGAAGCGCTCTGGATTGTGTTGGAAAGAGGAGATGGCACTGTCATCCATACTGTTGTAGTCTACAGACTTCAGGAAGACTAACTTTGCCAAGATGGGCCAATACCTCAGGGAGTCGTTAGTGGGATGGGAACAGCTGGGGAATGTAGAAAAACAGTGGGAAAAACTGAAAGGGGATATTTTAAGGGCAACCTACCTTTTTGTTAAAATGGTAAATAAAGGTAAAAGGAAAAGGAGACCGCTATGGCTTTTGAAAGAAGTAGCTGAAAAAGTGAAGAAAAACAGGGAGGCCTTCATGAAATACAAGAGATCACAGAGAGAGGAAAACAGGCATCTATATTTGGAAAAACTTAGAGAAGCTAGCAAAGTAGTCAGGAAAGCAAAGATTCAAAAAGAGGAGGAAATAGCCAATGCAATAAAATGGGGGGATAAGACATTTTTCAGATATGTTAGTGAGAAGAGGAAGGGCAGAAGTGGTATTGTCAGACCCAAGGATGAAGGGGAGGAATATGTAGAAGCTGATGAGGATAAAGCGGAATTGCTTAACAAATATTTCTGTTCTGTGTTCACAGATGAAGAACCAGGAGCAGGACTTCAAAAAACACCCACAAACAGGAACAGAAGCGAGGGACATCTTGAACAATTTTCAGAAGACTGTGTTCGTGAAAAGCTAGCTCAAAGTAGACAAAGCGATGGGACCGGATGGGATACACCCTAGAATACTGAGGGAATTTGGGGACATTCTAGCAGCTCCACTGACTGACCTTTTCAATGCCTCGTTGGAGTCGGGAGTGGTGCCAAAGGACTGGAGAGAGGGTCATGTGGTGCCTTTACACAAAAGCGGAAGTAAGGATGTGGTTGAAAACTACAGGCCAGTTATTTTAACTTAGTTGGTGAGTAAATTATTGGAAACGCTGCTGAAAGAGAGAATAGTGAGGTTTCTGTAGTCCAGCGGATTACAGGATCCGAGGCATGTCACGCCCATAGCCCCTTACATATGCATGGAGGGGCGTGCTTTATATATAGGATTCACCACTTTGGCAATGTTCCAGACTGACTATCTTACAAAGGATTCTGGTATTGGTAGTCCAGTCAGGTGGTGCTTGCCTTTTAAGTAAATGAAGACTATGGTAGTTGGCTCGAGTGATAAGGCATTGACAGAATTTTATTTATGAGGTAAATCAAATTGCACACAGATTCACTTGGTAACACCTTTGGATATATTCTCCAGGATTTATATTCAAAATAATAATACAACTGAAAGCTTTAGGCATGTAACTTGTAAAGTCCATCAAACAACAGAAAGTCCATGGAATAGTCTCCCAGTGGAGGTGGTAGAGATGAGGACAGTAAATGAATTCAAAAAAGCATGGGACCAACACAGAGGATCTCTAAAGGTAAAAAGCGGACTGTTGTAGTTGTTGATATGGAAGGACAGACTAGATAGGCCATGTGGTCTTTTTCTGTCATCATGTTTCTATGTTTCTTTCAGCCACTGCTGACAAATCTGCTCAGCAGTGCTGGTATCAAGAATAAAAGCTTCTGTACAAACCAGCTTTTCACATTCAAAGAACTTTTTTTTATATCCAACGTGTGCACAGCCTGAGCTGTGCTCTGCTTTGATAACAGCTGGGTAACAAGCCTCAATCAACAGCTTTTCTCCTGCTCTGCAGAAACTTTCTGGTGTGCCAGTTACTAGAACGTTTCCTTTTTATGTTTGATCCCACACTCAGGATTTCTCTGTGATAGCCCCTTTGCATAAAGAACAGTCCATGAAAGAATCGTCTTCCTCACCATTTATATCTGGTTCTTCTATCTGCATGGGCTCTATATCAGGATCTGGCTCAGAAGGTTCTAGAGACTGACCTCTATTAGGACAGAAACTGTTTCTAAGCAGCTTGCATTGCTCTAGGTTAGACAAACGTCTAAAGTTCATACCTGAGTTAAAGCTGGCATTAGGCTGTCCTCTTAGATACTCTGGCCAGTACGCACTTGAGCTTTTGTGACCTGTCCTCCAGTCTGTATTCCTGGACCTCAGGGCATCTGCTCCATACCTCTTCCAAAAGGTATTCATGTTCCTTCTCCCTGCAGCTGCTTCTGTCCTCTTACCGGCTGCTGCTTTAGGGCTCCTGGCTGAAGTTCTCCAACACTCTGGATCTCTCCAATCCCTTGAAGCTGGCTTCTCACAGGAATCTCTCCAAGAACACGAGTCTCTCTGAGCTCCTCTTGCCTTCTCCTTCCCTCTCTATCTCCTCTGTTGTCTCTCTGAACATTCTGTTCTAGTTTTAAAGTTCCCAGTTTCCAACCCCTCCCTTGCACTCCCCAGGTGTTGGTGGTCACACTCCCTCCTGGCAGCTGAGTAATTAGGAGCGACGTAAGGGTTTCTCAATCTGGGCTTATGCTCCTTCTCCTCATCTCCACTAGGGGCTTTCTGCTGGTCATTGCAGCCTGGAATAACCTGTCTTTTAGGAAAACATGCAGTTTTATTCCTCTGCCCTGACAAAACAGGTCCCTTGATTAGGGTAAATTCCCTTCCTTTGTCAGTATTCTCTGGGCTCTGATAAGCTTCCTTATCACATGCAGCATGGATTCACCAGAGGCAGGTCTTGTTAGACAAATCTGGTTGATTTCTTTGACTGGTTGACCAGGGAGTTGGACCGAGGGAGAGGCCTAGATGTGGTTTAGTTGGATTTCAGTAAAGCCTTTGACACTGTTCCTCACAGGCAACTTATAAACAAACCGAGCACCCTAGGGATGGACCCTAAACTTACTGCTTGGGTTAGAAACTGGTTGGGTGGGAGGCGACAAAGACAACAGGTAAATGAAGTTTACTCTGAGGAGAAGGATGTCACCAGTGGTATGCCCCAGGGATCTGTCCTTGTTCCGATTCTTTTTAACATCTTTGTTAGTGATATAGCAGGACTGTCAGGTAAGGTTTGCCTCTTTGCGGATGATACCAAAATCTGCAATAGAGTAGACACCCAGGAAGGTGTAGATAACATGAGGAGGGATCTAGCTAAGCATGAAGAATGGTCTAGAATTTGGCAGCTGGGATTTAATGTTAAAAAATGTAAGGTCATGCATTTGGGCTACAGTAATCCAAGGGAGCAATATAGTATAGGGGGTGAAGTACTTTTGTCCACTAAAGAAGAGCGGGACCTAGGCGTGGTTGTGTCTGATGATCTTAAAGTAGCTAAACAGGTAGAAAAGACGATGGCAAAAGCTAGAAGGATGCTTGGGTGCATACGGAGAGGAATGGCTAGCAGAAAAAAGGAGGCGATAGTTCCTCTGTATAAGTCTTTGGTGCGACCTCATTTGGAGTATGGTATGCAATTCTGGAGACCGCATCTTCAAAAGGATGTGAACAGGATGGAGTCGGTGCAGATAGTCGCTACTAAGATGATTAGTGGTCTTCATTATAAAGCATATGAGGACATACTTAAGGATCTTAATATGTACACCTTAGAGGAAAGGCGGGATAGAGGTGATATGATTGAGATGTTTAAATACCTCCGTGGAATAAATGTTCAGGGAGAGAGCCTCTTTCAATTGAAAGAAGTTCTGCTACAATGGGACATGGGATGAGGGTGAAAGGGGATAGATTCAGGAGTGATATGTGGAAATATTTCTTTACGGAAAGAGTGGTGGATCTGTGGAATAGTCTCCCAGTGGCGGTGGTAGAGATGAGGACAGTAACTGAATTCAAAAAAGCATGGGACAAACACAGAGGATCTCTAAAGCTAAAAAGGGGACCATTGTAGTTGTTGATATGGAAGGACAGACTAGATAGGCCATGTGGTCTTTTTCTGTCATCATGTTTCTATGTTTCTATGACAACATTTATAACACAGCAGTGATGGGGGATTTCATTTACCCCAGTACCGACTGGGTGAATGTCATATCAGAACATGCTAGGGAGATAAAGTTTCTAGGTTGAGTGGGAAGCGACAAAGGGTACAGGTAAATGGAGCTCACTCTGAGGAGAAGGAGTTTACCAGTGGTGCCACAGGGATCTGTCCTCGGTATGATTCTTTTTAACATCTTTGTTAGTGATATTGCGGAAGGGCTATCGGGTAAGGTTTGCCTCTTTAAGATGATATCAAAATCTGCAACACAGTAGACCCCAGAAAGGTGTAGATAACATGAGGAGGGATCTAGCTAAGCTTGAAGAATGGTCAAGAATTTGGCAGCTGAGATTTAATGCAAAAAAATGTAGGGTCATGCATTTGGGCTGCAGCAATCCAAGGAAGCAAAAGAACAGGATTTAGGCGTGATTGTGTCTGACAATCTTAAAGTAGCTAAACAGGTAGAAAAGGTAATGGCGAAAGCTACAAGGATGCTTGGGTGCATAGGGAGAGGAATGGCCAGCAGAAGAAAGGAGGTGATAGTGTCCCTTTATAAGACATTGATTCAACCTCATTTGGAGTAATGTGTGCAATTTTGGAGATCGCACTTTCAAAAGGATATAAACAGGTTGGAGTCGGTGTAGAGGGTGGCTACTAAAATGGTTAGTGGTCTTCATTATAAAGCATATGAGGACAGACCTAAGTACCTTATTTTGTATCCTTTAGAGCATAGGTTCCCAAACATTTTTGCCCCATAGACCACTTGCCGATTTTTTTGTTTTCCATTGACCCTGCCTAATATTGAAGTTTCCTAAACTTATTAACTGCAAATGTGTTTTTGACAGCTGATACAGTGCTGCTCTCTTTGATAGGGTGTTTTGTAGAGTGGACAATTGTAAAAAAATAAAAACATTTACAATTTTTATTCATACCTTTATTGAAAAGACACAAAATGCAAGTAAATATTTGGATTTGAAATGAAACAAATCAGAACCTAGTAAAATTCTTACATAAAATTAATACACAAATAATGCTGTTAATGAGAGGAATGAACCTGATGCTCTGATAGCAATTGTTCACTATTTGGCTTCAAATTTGTGAGGTATAGTCTTAAATCTCCACGTCCAGTGATTTGCAATCGATTTCTTATTTTCTTAAGAAGATTGGCAACTGCGCCAAAACCCCTTTCCACGAGGTATGAAGATGGAAAAGCTATCAAAAACTTTCTTGCGATAGTCCATAATGCAGGATAAGCAACAGGTATATCTTTCTGAAGCCAGAACTGCTGATACCCCTTTCTGAACTGCACCTTAAGTTCTTCATTAGTACTTATTCCGATCAGTTCTTCTTGTAATATGACATCCAATTCTTCAATGTCACCGTATGGGATTGATAATCCACTGTGGGATTTCCATAGTCAAAACATCCTCAAACCTGGTTTTAAAGTCTGTGTGAAGGACATTTAAATGTTGAACGTAGACCAAAACGTCATCATCCTGGACATTTGTCAATGACAAGTTGGATAACTGGGAAAATTTTCTCCGTCCAATGTTTTGCTTCATTAGATTCATTCTGGCAAGAAAAGCTGCAATGATGGACTTTGTTTTTATTAAATTCAGAATGTCACCTTGTAACTGCAAGTTAACCTCATTAAATTTAGTAAACAAATCTGTTAAATAAGCAATGTCTGGTTTCCATTTGATTAAATTTTCTTTCAAAATGGGATGTTCAGCATCCAAAAACTCTAAAACGGTCTCAGAAAGTGAAAAAAAATCTTGTCAAACATAAGCCTTTCGAGAGCCAGCGTACTTCAGTGTGAAGGAGTAATCGATGAAAGTCCTCGTCATTTTCTTCACACAACTGCGCAAATAACCTAGAATTCAACGTGTTGCTACGAATCTTGTTTACTGTATTTATGACGAATTGAAAAGATTGATGCAATCTGGCACTCAGATTTTTAGCTACCAAATGTTGTAGAAGAATGACGCAGTGAATTGCAAACATCCCGGGTACATTTTGTTTTAAATGGCTTATAAAACCGCGATAGCGCCCAAAATGGCTGGTGCTCTATATGCTGCTGCCAATATTATATTTGATAAAGGGATCACTTTTTCCATGAAATAATCTTTCAAAACATTGAATATTGATTCGCCTTTAGTGTCTGTTGTCAAAGTTCTCGCAAAGAGCAGTTCTTCATGGATTTCTTGGTGCATAACAAAACGAACATATGCCAATAACAGTGCTTCATTACCAGATAACATTGACTCGTCCAGTTGAATAGAGAAATGGTTCATTTGCAGATAATTACACAAGAAGCTTTCAACATCATGACTCATTTCATCAATATGTCTTTGAACTGTGTTGTTGCTCAAAGGAATTCTTTTGAGTATATTATATGCAGGCTTGTGTAGAACAGTTTTTAAAACCTCTTCAACGGCTGGCAAAATCAGCTGTTCCCCAATAGTATGAGACTTTCCTGATTTTGCTATGAGTAGTGAGATATTGTAAGACGCCCGCAAACCATCATCGTCTCTTTTTGACGTTGAAGCGAACATACTGTCCACCATGGTACTCTTCTGAAGTTTTTCTTTCAGTGTTTTAAAGTATGTCAAATCTTTACTTGTTTTATCAGGGTGACACCTTCTCAGATGATCTTCCAGCTTGGATGGTTTCATAGCGTCATTGCTTAAAACTCTGCTGCACAAAAGGCACATGGGCAGATGTTTGTCCGACAGGGATGGAATGAAGCCGAACGTCAAATAATCAACGCTATACTGCCTACATTTCTTTTTAGACTGGGCCATGTTGGGTTGAAGTTATCTGTTGACAAAAATGAAGCAATTTAAATATGATAAGACAGAGCAATTCAAAATTGATTCCTGCCCAGAAAGCACACAAATATTTTAAGAATATTTTTTAGGAATTTAGGAATAATCGACGTTACCTAAAGTCGTGATCAGAGTCTATGGCTCTACATAATCGGAGCAACTACAAAAATATGTATAAAATTTTGTACTTACTTTTCTTAGGCACTCCTAAAGAAGATGATTTTGATTCACTTTGACTTGTACCTATTTATATTTTTGAACGTATTTTCAAACCACTTTTCTTCTCAAAACTCAGAAAACAAATGAACAGTGTTTGTCTCTTATTTATAATTGGTGAACAAAACAAGTCTGTGCAAAACTTTGGTACAAGTCTGAACAAGTGTTATTCACTGCACGTATGTGCGCAATGCATTGCTGCTGGTATGAACATTTGTAAAAACTTGCACATGAACGTAGCATACCACAAAGCAGATAGGTACTGACGTACTCAGGAGTCGCTTCACTGCTCCGTCCCTTTGAATTGGAAAAAGGTTTAAAAGAATTGTTGAACCCATACATTATTTATTCTATCAATTTTTATATTTAGCTTTTAAAAAGGAGTTGACCCTTTTTAACCTCCTTGTTTTTAATTTGGCGATTTTCAGCCATCTCAATATCGCTGGAGAACTTTGGAATGATATGCTTCTCGCATGTTTCCTTTGTATATGAAGCCTCTTTTCCTCTGCTAGTTTTGTCTCCTGTCATAAGAAGGTATATTAAATTTTACCATTTGGTCGTATGGTCTTTATATGACAGGTACTTAAACAATTTTATGAAATATAATTAATATATAAGTAATTTCTATGTCTATTATAAGTATTATGTACACACAATCTGTGTTACGTGTAATAAGACATTTACGGAACGCCTAAATGTTGATGATGATCTGCCTAAATGGGGGATACGCTCGCATGGACCCCCCATTTACATCTTGTGCACCCCCAATTTTTTTTCTTGCTAACATGGATCCCCTGCAAGTCGAAATCAACCCTTGGGGGTCCATATAAACCACTTTGGGAACCATTGCTTTAGAGGAAAGGTGGGACAGAGGTGATATGATTGAGACATTTAATAGCTCTGTGGCATAACTTAAAAGGAGGAGAGCCTCTTTCAATTGAAAGCAAGCTCTGCTAGAGGGACAAAGGATGAGGGTGAAAGGGGATAGACTCAGGAGTAAAATGCGGAAATATTTCTTTACGGAAAGAGTGATAGATGCATGGAATAGTCTCCCAGTGGAGGTGGTAGAGAGGACAGTATCTAAATTTAAAAAAGCATGGGACAAACACAGAGGCTCTCTAAAGGAAAAAAGGGAACTCTTGTAAAGGTCGATATGGAAGGGCAGACTAGATAGGCCATGTGGTCTTTTTCTGCTGTCATCTTTCTTTGTTTCTAGATGAAATAAAGGATTGCTTTATGGAGCCGCTACTTTGGGAACAGACACATGGAGGAGCTATTTTGGACCTAATTCATAGTGGAATGGTGTTGGGATCACGTGTTAATATTGACCATTACAAGTAAATCTATTTCATTAGCACTTAACTTTCAAAAAGGGAGACTATGGAAAAATGAGGAAAATGTTAAGAAAAAAATAAAAAGAATAGCTGCAAAAAGTTAAGAGTTTACACCAGGCCTAGACATTGTTTAAAAATAACATGGAAGCCCAGACCAGACACATTCCATGCTTTAAAAAAGGGTGAAAGGAAGGCCAAACAACTGCTGCCATAGTTTAAAGATGAGGTAAGAAAATGCTCTTGTAGCCCAAAAATCTCTTTCAAAAAATGGGATAAGAATCTGAATGAACAGCAAACAGCATAAGAACTGGCAAGTTAAATATGAGGCATTAATAAGGCAGGCAAAGAGAGAATTTGAAAAGAAGTTTGCCATGGAAGGAAAAATTCATAATAAAAACTTTTACTGATCCGTTTATTTATTTATTTAACAGGCTTTTTATACTGCTTTATCATTTCAGTCAAAGCGGATTACATTGTAACTTAAACTTAGTAATATACATTAAACAGGAACATTGATAACTTGGATTTTTCTGAGGCAATGGAGGCAAGTGCTAGTGGGAATTGAACACTGGCCTCTTGGTTCTCAAGCCAGTGCTCTAACCATTGGGCTACTCCTCCACTTCAAAGCAAAAAGCCTGTAAGGGGGTCAGTTGGACCATTAGATGATAAAGAAGCAAAAGAGATATTAAGGGATGACAAGGCCATAGCATGGAGACTAAGGGGGTCATTTTAAAAGCCTTAGTTGTGATTTGGGCAGCCGAAAACATGCATGTAGGCTTAAAATCATGGAGTCGTCCTCAGAGGCATATTGCATATAGCTTTTCAGGGCATCTCCACTGCAGGAATGTGTAAGTAGGCAGGAGTGTGCAATGGACTTAGATTTCAGAAACATCAGGGATGTCTGCAACCCTTGTTCCAGGCATTGGAAAAGTGCTTGTTTTGGCCATAAAACATCCAGAGGGTGTAGAGAAGACAGCACGCCATCATCCCTAGTGCTTTTCACAATAACAATAATAGCAGCACTGGGATTTGAACCCTGGCTTCCTCATCCTAACTTACTATTCTAACCATTAGGCTATTCCTAGATGTACTACTCCACTATTTAGCACTTATATAGTGCCACGCATGCAGCGCTGTACAGACATACATACAAGAGACAGTCCCTACTCGTCAGAGTCCAGCTCGTCCGAGCTTACAATCTAGTCACGACAGTACAGAGCATTAGTCAATTCTTGTGCAAAGTACAATATGGTCTTTGCAATTCGGTCATGGAATTGAAGGGGGTTATGTTAAGATAAAGGATAGAAGTCAGGATCTGAAGGTGACAGTGAAGAGGTGGGTCTTAAACCTGGATTTGAAGAGGGCCAGGGAGGGTGCTTGGCATATAGACACAGGTAGGCTGTTCCAGGCATCCCTGATCTGGAATACTATTCTGGGGAAGTATGCGTAGACAGCCCCAAGATATTTGTGAAATTGTGCCTGAACCTGGGCATACCTCCTTTTCTTTCAGATGTTCTGGCTTGGACATCCCGGATTGCATTTGGACGTCATTCTAAAATGTACCTTCACATGAATTCTTTGCTTCAGTCTCTATGGAAGAAGATATAGGGGAGATACCCATGCAAGAAATGATGGGCCCAATTTTGGAGCTGGGCGGTGCTATGCGCTGCGTCAGTGCATAGCCCGCCTCACTTCCAACTAATATGGATTTTCCATGCCGAAGTAATATGCGACCCCGGCATTGAAAATCCGGGTATCACCGCACAGCAAGGAAGCTGCAGGAGCTACCCATGTATCACCAATTTTCGATGCTACACGGTTAGACCTAGCACCTTAAAGATAAACGAGGTTTTCCCATGCCTATCTTTAAGGCACAGAGCGCTAACCGTATACCACCAAAAACTGGTGCTGCACGGAACATCCCCAACACCCCCCGATGCTAAGCGGATAGCATCTGGGCGTGTTAGGGACGTATCTGAGATTTTCAAAGGGCACTACCCATGTAGGTGTCCTTCGAAAATCCCTGTTAAGGCATTTAAACAGGTAACTAGGGACCCCGAGGAAGAGCCTCGAGCTGAAGAGCTCGAGGCACTGCAGCATGACTCTCCTCCGAAGCAGGCCTTTACTGTCCTGGTTCCTCCAATGCTGGAACGGCTCCTCTTCAGAATGTGGGAGGCACCAGCCTCGGTGCCGGTTCTCAGCAAGCGAGTCGATTTGATCTATCGACTCCGGAAGAGCCCTGGCTTTCAGAAGGCACAGCTACCACACCATTCCATGGTTGTGGAATCGGCCATGCATCGCCTGAAGAGTCAGAAGATGCACTCCGCGGTGCCCCCCGGTAGGGAGGCCCAGAACCTCGATGGCGTCGGTAGAAAGTGCTTCCAGGGCTCGATGCGGCTTGCCGTGTCCAGTTTTACCAGCTGTACATGGGCATGTACTTGCGGGACCTGGCCAAGGAGTTGGCCGGGTTCTCTGCTGGTCTCTCCGGGGAACCCTTGCAGAGATTCAAGTCCTTGTCCTCGGGGTTTCGGGACTGCTCGAAGTTCATGTCCCACGCCGCCTACGATGGCTTCGAGTTGCAGCAGCAGGCATCGCGGCTCGACGCCAGGCATGGCTGCAGTCATCGGACCTCAAGCCATGGGTTCAGGACAAGTTGGTCGATGTCCCTTGCCAAGGTGAGAACCTTTTTGGCAAGCCCATGACCGAGAAGGCTGCTCAGCTCAAAACCGAGCACCTTACAAGGACAAGGCTGTCTAGAAAGACCTCTGCCCCTTCTCATAAGAAGAAGGGCTTGGGTAAAAAACCCTTTTACCCGAGGAAGGGCACTGCCTACAAACAGTACCCTCAGTATCAGGCTGCCCAAGCTGCACCCCAGGGTCAGCAAGCAAAGGGGCAAGGTAATGGGCCCCGTAGGCAGAGGACTGCCAAGCCTCCGGCCCCTGCTCCCACTCAGCAGGGTGGGGGTTTCTGACTCCTTGAGCGTAGCCTCTCCGTCCCTGCTATCCCAAACCTGCACAGGAGGTCGCCTAGCCCTCTTTGCCCAACAGTGGCCCCGCATCACGGGGGACAGTTGGGTGTTGAACATAGTCCACAGGGGCTATGCACTGCATTTTCACCAACTGCCTCCGCCATACTTCCCAGGGGAACCTCCAAGGCCTCCCCTGCATACAGACCTTCTCCTTCAAGAGCTTCAAGGTCTGTTGATGGACAGGGTGGTGGAGCCTGTGCCTCCCCATTTGCAAGGTCACGGATTCTACTTCAGGTATTTCCTGGTGCCCAAAAGAACCGGTGGCCTTCGACCCATTCTGGACCTCAGGAACCTCAACAAGTTCCTAGAGAAGGAAAAGTTCAAGATGCTTACTCTTGGAACACTTCTGCCCTACCTCCAGCAGGGAGATTGGCTATGCTCCTTAGATCTAAAGGATGCGTATACTCACATCCTCATTCATCCAGACCACAGAAAGTACCTCAGGTTCATTGTGGGAGGAAACCATTATCAGTACAGAGTACTGCCTTTTGGCCTCACCTCTGCTCCCAGGGTCTTTGCCAAATGCCTGGCAGTGGTGGCGGCCTACCTGAGAAAATCAGGGAATCTTTGTCTTCCCCTGTCTGGAGACTGGCTCATCAGGGGTCAGACGTGCCAGGAGGCCAGACAAGCCACCCTCACAACTATTGCTGTTCTTCAAAGCCTGGGGTTTGTAATAAACTTCGCAAAGTCCACTTTGCTCCCCTCCCAGAACTTAGAGTTCATAGGAGCAAGGCTGGACTCTCTGCTGGCAAAGGCTTTCTTGCCAGAGGACAGAGCACAAAGACTGATAGCCTTAGCCAACCAGTTTCTCAACAGGTCACTGGTCTCCACCAGACTCTGCCTGAGGCTTGTGATAAGAAAGCTTATCATAGCTCAGGAAGGAGCTATAGAAAAGGTGAAGTGACTCTGAACAAGCAACCTGTCAGTTCTGGTAGAAATAAGAAAACAGAATTTTCCCATAAAAGACTACCAGTCCCAGAATGCACCAGGTTTCCAACAGCCATTAGAGGAGCTGAAGTGGGGAAACGTGTGTTCAATCAAGAGGGCTATGAGGTAATCCCCAAGCACTCATCTCAAAGGGCAGGGCCTGATTCAGCACAGCTGTGCTGTGCTAGGGTGGAGCACTCATCAAAGCAGAATAAAGGTAGAGTTTATTCTACAGAGAATTATCCTCATCCTCAGTTTCATCTGACAGATCCTCAGAATCAGCTTGGATATCCTCAGCTTGGACGTCTTCATCATCTGGAGGATCATCAGGAACAGAAGCCAGACCGGACGGACAGAGAGGGCAAGAAACCCTTTGGAAGAAAGAAGAAAAAAGCATTTGGGAGGTCTAAAGGAGTCCAGAGCAGTACGTATACTGGAAGGTATTCCAAGGGCCAGCATACACCATTGGACTGGAGAAAGCCAGAGGAATGGTGCTGCAGAGCTGCACTTGGAAGGGACCCTAGGACCCGTGCCAGAAGGTATGTGAAGAGAGATCCAGTGTCCAGGGATCTGGATTGGAAGGCTGGACATAAGAACTGGACTACATACTGGCCAGGCTATTTAGAGAGGAATTCTAACAGCAATGGAAGCTCAGGTATGAACACTGATCTATGCCCTAGCTATAACCTTGAAAGACAGCAGGGAAACAAGTATTCTCCTGAGAGTGCTACATTGAGAAATTCCTCTGTGCCAATCCATGATATTGAACCCATGATTGTTGAAGAAGGGGGAACGGTCTTAGATACAGGATGTGAATATATGGATTGCTCTCTGTCTAAACTCCTTTGGTAATTTTCTGTTACAAAGTACAACAACCATCACAAAAGAAATACAAACTTGTTCTTTAATCTACTCAGAAAAGCTCCTGAAGTAGGATTTGAGCCACGCAGTAGAAAGCAAGCCAGCTAAGGGGTTTCAGCTGGGTAACTGCTAGCAATTGAGCCTTACCTAATTGCTTGTGAGCTCTGAGGAAATCACTTCTGAGTCTATGTGTGAAGATATAAGAAGTTAACCTGAAAAGAACAGTTTTCCCTTCTTTGTGGGTTTTGCTTGTTGTTTGTTGCACTGCTAAGAAAATATTAGCTAGAGCCTACAGAAAAGACCAATTTGTTACCAACCAGGTCTTTATTCTTTTCATTTGATTGCCAGACAAGTTCAGCTGTTGTTTTCCTGATTTTGTTTTTTTTTTAAGTTTAACACTGAAAGCAAGTATCCTGTTTTATGTGCTACCAAGCATATCTGTGTTGGGAGAAATAACCCCATAAATAAATATCTTATTGGCTTTACACTCAAGCACAACTAATTATTGTGAGTGGCTGTGTCTGGTGTGAATGGACTGCATTTCCCACAATCCCTTGCAAACCATATTGATATATGCCTTTGCCAAGACTGTGAACATTCTCACCCAGGCAGCCGTCTGACAGGCTTCTTGGCCACGTGGCTTCGACAGTACATGTGACCCCCAATGCCAGGCTCCATATGAGGCCTGGACACCCTTATCCTGTCCCTGAGGCTGCCTTCGGACTCAATGGTCCCAAGCCACAGGCAGCCTCAGGGACAGGATAAGGGTGTCCAGAGAATTTCTGAACTCCCTCAGCTGGTGGTTGCACCCACCCAATCTGCTAAAAGGAGTGCCCTTTCAAGTTCCTGGGTACACAGTGGTATTGACCACAGACGCCTCCCTGCAGGGCTGGGGAGCTCATTGTCTGAACAAGTGCACCGATGGCCTATGGTCTCCTTGGGAGGCTGCACAGCAGATCAATCTCTTAGAACTCAGAGCTATTCGATTAGCACTCAAAGCTTTCTCTCCTACCCTGGCTCATCAATCTGTCCTGGTTCAGACAGACAATCAAGTAGCCATGTCTTATGTGAACAAATAGGGCGGGACTGGGTCCAGACTCCTCGGTCGGGAGACTCAGGACCTTTGTTCATTTGCCCTCAAGCACAACATGCTCCTCAAGGCTGTGTACCTTCCAGGCCAGGACAACTACCTGGCCGACAGGTTGAGCAGGATTCTACAGCCCCACGAGTGGCAACTGCATCCTTTAGTGGTTCAGAAGATCTTCCTGAAATGGGGTCTCCCTTGGATAGATCTCTTTGCCAGTCCCCTGAACAAACAGCTGTCAAAGTTCTGCTCTAGGCAACCGCATCCTCTGCGGCTGGCAGCAGATGTTTTTCTAATTCCATGGTCTCAGGGCCTCCTGTATGCATTTCCTCCCACGCCCTTGGTGGCCCGAACTCTCTTCAAGATTCTTCAGGACAAGGCCTTGGTCCTGCTGGTGGCTCCCAGGTGGCCGAGACAGCCTTGGTTTCCACTTCTGCTTCAACTGGCGGTGGATCCCCCACTGCCTATGGGGTTGCAACCCGACCTTCTCTCTCAGGATCAGGGTTTCCTTCTGCACCCCAATCTCAAAGCTCTCAATTTGATGGCCTGGAGGCTGCAAGGGTAGTTTTGGCTCCCTGGGGCCTACCTCAGGAAGTTGAGGAAGTTGTCCTCGCCTCTAGGAAACAGTCCACTAGAAAAACCTATGCTCTCAAATGGAGAAGGTTTTCTGTGTGGTGTCAGCTACATACAGAGGATCCTTTCTCCTGTACTGTACCAGTAGTGCTTCAGTATTTACTCCACTTGTCCAATCAGGGACTCAAGTCCAATTCTGTTCGGGTCCACCTCTCAGCTCTAGCAGCTCACCACTCACTGGTGGAAGGACATTCTCGGTCGGTTCACCCCTTGGTGTCCCGCTTTCTCAGGGGCTTGCTTTTGCTCAAGCCTCCAATCCGTCCTCCTGCCCCTGAGTGGGAGTTAAATGTGGTCTTGCAGCAACTGACTCGCCACATTTTGAGCCGATGGCTACTTGCCCACTACGCTTCCTCTCCTGGAAGACATTCTTCCTGATAGCCCTTACTTCGGCTAGGTGAGTGAGTGAGCTTCAGGCCCTGGTCTGTGATAGGCCTTACACCAGGATTTATAGGAACAGGGTAGTCCTCAGGACTCATCCAAAGTTCCTCCCAAAGGTTGTCTCCTCCTTCCACCTCAACCAGGAGGTGGTTCTTCCAACATTATTCCCTAGGCCTCGTGCAAGCCAGGCTGAAGCAGTTCTGCATACCCTGGACTGTAGGAGGGCCTTATCCTTCTACCTTGACTGTACACAGGGGCATAGAAGGGCTACTCAGCTCTTCATATCCTTTGACCCTAATAAGTTGGGGTTGGCTGTGTCCAAGTGTACCTTGTCCATCTGGGTGGCTGACTGTATCACCTGGGCTTACAAGGCGCTGACCTTCCTTTGCAGGGTCAGGTTACGGCCCACCGTGTCAGGGCAATGGCTGCCTCAGTGGTTCATCTCCGCTCTGTGCCCTTGGTAGACATCTGCAGGGCTGCAACTTGGTCTTCAAGCCAGACATTTGCGGCCCATTACTGTCTGGAGAGGGAGTCCCATAGGGACAGTGCTTTTGGCCAAGCAGTACTCCAGAATCTCTTTGAGGTTTAGGCAACTCTTGCCCTCCTGCCCTCTGTTGGGCTACCGGTGGAGGTTGTGTCATTGAAAAAACTTTCTTTGCTGCTGAGACTAGAGGGAGTTCTCTTGTTCAGCCTGGGTTCCTCAGTAGCCCAGAGCTTGGGAGTCACCCATATGTGAGGACTGACTTCCTGCTTGGTCCTGGAGAAAGAGTAGTTACTCACCTGTAACAGGTGTTCTCCAGGAGCAGCAGGTATCAGTCCCCACAACCCTCCCTCCTCCCCTTGGAGTTGCAGTTGTACATAGTTTATTTTTCATTTTTTGTTGTGCTGTTCTTAGCTATGTCATTTGACTGAGGTAAGATGGCACCTTTAGGCGGGAAGGGAACCGCGCATGCGTGCCTGCATTCCCAAAGGCTTTCATAGAAAGCTGGGGAAATGCTCCGCTGGGGCTTCATCGGCGCCGATGACACCCATATGTGAGGACTGATTCCTGCTGCTCCTGGAGAACACCTGTTACAGGTGAGTAACTACTCTGTACATTGGTTGTTTACGCCATCAAAAGTAGAAAGACTCAACGCATAATCAAACTCTGGAATTCATTACCAAAGGATGTAATAAAAGCTGTTAGTTTTACTGGGTTTAAAAAAGGTTTGGACAAGTCCATAAACCATCCTTAAAGAGGAACTAGGAAATTCACTGCTTACCCTGGGAGAAGCATTGTGGAACTTGTGTGCCTTTCTGGGAACCTGCCAGACCCAGTGAAAAGCGGTAGGTAAGCTTAGCTAAATAAAATAAATAATAAATATACATACATAAATGCTTAAACTTTATTTTATACATATAAATATTCTATATATTTCTAAAATCCCTCCTCCTTTTTCAGACAAGCAGTTCATTTTACACTTTCTTCTACCAGGATCGAGAAGAGTGAATTAGAGGGGTATGCAGGAGAAGCAAAGTCTATTGCCTCTGTCCCCACCGAAATCAGAGACAGGAAGTGGTTTATAATCTACAACTACTATTAATGATTATTTGTATAGCGCTACAAGATGTATGCAGCATGGGTGTGGGACATTACATCATAATTGGGAACAATCCGCAAAAATCAGGGATATCTGGTAACTTGATTCTGGAGACCCACACCCTTGCATTCAAGTACGCCCCCTGAGCCCCAATATAATCTGGATAAAAAGCAAAAGCAAGGTCAACACTTGTTAAACATTTAAACCTCCCTTTGCAGGTGTCATAACCTGTTCCTCCCACACCAACATTACTATCCTCAGAACTCATTAGTAAGGGGACAATTTATTCCCTTCCTTACAATATGATGAAAGAATGTGTATCGGATGTTCATTTTGTAGTGTAATCTTCTCCCCACTGTTAAGTCTCTGAATCACTCTGGATTACTTAAGGATACCTCTGTCGTAAACAGTGAATATACCTTGCATTTCATGGACAGCCATCTGCAAACAACAGATTTTCCAAAAATGTTAAACAGTCAGCCTGCAGCTGTTCTGATTAGTGATGTCAGAGATGGCTTGTTGCATCACTATTATAATTCCAAGGACGGCCTGGGACTGCTTGGAGCTCTAAATTTTGAGATATAAAAATTGATCAGGTCGCGTTAGTGCTCTTACAAAGTTATTACAGTCTGGCTTCATATCAGAAAGAACAAACCTTAATCACAGCAGTTGATCATTATTATTGATCCAGATGTCATTCCAAGGATCACAGATGATGCTTTGCTGTCCTGAGCCATGGTGAAAGGCTGAGCAAATACAGCCGAACATCTAAAAATAGCAGTGTCCATGGTGTGCTGTCACCATTGCTTTAATTAATCTGCTTTTTCTGCAGCACTGCAAACAAAGGCCCAGCCCAACCCCCAATACACAGAGAAACAATTGAAAAGGACATGGGAGCTCTCGAGGATTCCTCTCATGTATATGTTAATTCATGTAACATGTAATTCATTCTGTCCCTGTCTCTGGCCTTAACTGTCCTCTTCTCTCCTATCAATTAGTACTATAGCTCCTTTCTAAACTGTTCAATTATTTTATTTTGTAAACCGCTTTGTATGCATGCCAAAGGCAGTATATCAAATCTAAATAAGCTATCAACGATATATAAGGCTTTCCACCAGATACATAACCAGGAACATAAATTTGTGTTCTGATGTAAAATATGTTTTAGTTTACTTGGAAACCACCTTTAATGTAAGGGGGTATACAAAATTACCTAAATAAATAAACCAGAAAAAAACCAGACACACTAAAGGCACAGGAGGCACATGACATAAGGTGCATACATTTGTTTATTGGAAGTAGTATATAGAGCCTCCCTGGTCCAAATAGATCACCTTAACAGTCTACAAGTTTATAAGTTACAGAGGCCTGTGATTATAGTGCAGAGCTGTGTGATTACAGTATGAGGCTATGTAATTACAGAGAGATCACAGCAGGAAATACATGATACCTGGAGACCCCTATCTCACCCTGCCTCACAGTGCCACCAGGTTGGGATTAATTGTTAGCAGTTTTCCTGTAACATATAAGACACACACTGAACATGTCTAACCTGCTATCACCATCTCACAACGTGAGGTAGCACAGCAGGGAACCTCTAACTCATTAATCATATATGTTATTAATGCTTGTTGCTAATCTGAAATGCTTTGGACCTTGCCCTAGTCATGTCAGCAACTCCCTCAACACAGCTATTGACTCTGCTTGCCTGCATCTCTAACTTCATGCCAGGCAAACAACCCTATACAACTCCCATATAAGATTTGCCTGTTTACAGATACCGAAATCTGCAATAGAGTAGACACCCAGGAAGGAGTAGATAACATGAGGAGGGATCTAACTAAACTTGAAGAATGGTTAACAACTTAGCAGCTGAAATTTAATGCTAAAAAATGCAGAGTCATCTATTTCGGCTGCAAAAATCCAAAGGAGCGGTACAGTGTAGGGGGTGAAGTATTTCTGTCCATGAAAGAAGAACGAGACCTGGGTGTGATTGTTTCTGATTATCTTAAAGTGGCTAAACAGGTAGAAAAAGTGACGGTGAAAGCTAAAAGGCTGCTTGGTTGCATAGGGAGAGGAATGGCCAGCAGAAAAAAGGAGGTGATAGTGCCTCTGTATAAGTCTTTGGTGCGACCTCATTTGGAGTATAGTGTGCAATTCTGGAGACCGCACCTTCAAAAGGATATAAACAGGTTGGAGTTGGTGTAGAAGGTGGCTACTAAAATGGTTAGTGGTATTCGTTACAAAGCATATGAGGACAAAGATCTTAATATTTATACGTTAGAGGAATGGAATGATAGAGGAGATATGATTGAGATGTTTAAATACATCCATGGCATAAATGAAGAGATTGAAAGCAAGCTCTGCAACCAGGGATGAAAAGGGATAGACTCAGGAGTAAATATTTCTTTATAGAAATAGTGGAAGATGCGTGGAATAGTCTCCCAGTGGAGGAAGTAGAGATGAGGACAGTATCTGAATTCAAGAAGATCTCTAAAGGAAAAAAGGGGACTATAGTAGTTGATATAGAAGGGCAGACTAGATAGGCCATATGGCCTTTTTCTGCTGTCATATTTCTATGTTCCGGTATGGCAGTTCTTATGTTAACCTCTGTCACGGGAGCTTTTATTCATTGTTACACCAATCCGTATATTTGTCCATCTTCTGGAGAGAGAGAATACTGATTGACTTCATGGCTATAGCAAGCTGTATATAGAAGTCAAACAGATTAGCTCTGTCTCCATTTGCTGGTGGGAGGGTTATATCCTCACTTGTCTGGACTGGTCTGGCAAGAACAAAAAGGAAAAGTAATGAAGTTCTAGCACTGAACCCTATGACATTGCACTATTCACCTACATTACCTTAGAGGTGACCTCACTAATCACCAACTCTTAGTCCAGTTGCTTCTTATACAGTTTGCTATTTTTTCCACTCAGTGTGTTTCTTTTGTTCATCAGACCATGTGGGAACACTGCCTGATTTATTTATTTTATTTATTTAATAAATTTTGATATACCGTTTTTCTACAAGTCAAAATGGTTTACATGGAACTGAAAATGATACAGTGAACAGTTAAAAGGAACATCTTTAGCAATTGCACCCCTGTGGAGACCAGCTGTATGACTGCTTCTCTCCCCTGTGATCAGCATCAGAGGTAAAAGCTCAATTCTCCTCATGTGTTTGGAGAGTGAGTTATGCTTTTGTTGCTTTACGATTGCACCCCTGCGTAGACCAGCTGTAAGACAGCTCCTCCCTCCAGTGATTAGCCTCAGAGGTAAAGGCTCGCTTTTACCATGGGACATGGCCACGGGTGTGTGACTGTGGACACATTCTGCCCCTTTGGAGCCGCTTCGGAGCACCGGAAGAAGCTCTGAATTGTTATGGGTAGGCGGAAGGCGAAGAACAAGGCATCGGGAGGTGCTGGAGGAGAAGGCCCAGTCAAGGGGCCTATGGATCTCCATGTGCAGCCTGTTGCTTTATTTCTACAACCGTCACTAATACTTTTGAAATTGTAACCTCCTTGAGCTCCGATTGCCCTACACCTCCACCCCAGCCTTCTTCTATGATAGGCTTGTCAGCTAGTAGTGCTTCTCAGAGAGCCACTTCTCCGCTTGCAAGTGAGCACTCTGCACGATTCCTCCTCCCTCTCGGGCCCCCAGCTGGTGTTTGGTACCCCAAGGCAGTTTCTCTTGCATCACCATCTTCAAGTTTGGTTGTGCCGTTGGACCCTTCCACTGAGGTTTCCTTGAGGGACGTCTGGGATAAGCTGTTAAGAGTGGAATTGATATTGACTGTGCAAGTTTTCTGAGGAGTCTGTGAACAAATTTAAACAAGACTCTTTAATTTCCTCTTCAGAGTCTCGTGTAATGAAATTTGGAGGCTCTCAGCCCTCATTTCAGTCTCTAGTGGGGGCAGTAGTTAAGGGTAGTTTGGTTATTCATACCAAACTAGAGGCAATGGAGAATCAATTAAGGGCAAGGAATTTGTGATTCCTGAATTTTCCTGTGACTCGGCTTCTGTTCCCCCTTGAGCTGCTGAAAAAGTATTTGAAAGAAATTCTGTTGTTTAATAATGTTGATGCACTAGTTATTTCTAAGTTATTATGTTTCCAAGGGAACTTGGTGTAGAAGTGGCCGAAGGAGAGGGGTTGGATTCCATCACCTCTCCAGACAGCCTTGATTTGATCACTTTTCTTGAGACCTCTCAGGACATTGTCTCAGAGGGATACTCTGCTGGTTACTTTTGGATCGGAGGCTGATAAGATTGCCGTCTTGAAATTATACTTTTCTAAAAAGTCTCTTCTCTTTTGTGGCCAGTCGATAAACATTTCTCCTGATGTTGCCAGGCTTACGCAAATGCGTAGGAAGACTTTCTTGTAGTTGTGATCTAAAGTCTTGGCTATTGGAGCCACGTTCTCTCTCCGTTTCCTCTGCAAGTGTGTGGTTACCTATGCTGGAAATAAGTTTATTTTCACAGATGTTTCCCATTTGGAAAATTTTCTTCGGGACAAATCAGTGGGTTAGTATGGGTAGTTGGGGATTTATGTATACTCTTGATGCTTGTCCTGGTTTTGACTGGAGTAGTTTTAGGTATTAATACATTTGTTCTCTTCTGCTTCTCTCCCATAATGGGGGCTAGAGCATCTCTTGCTATTTTTCTTTTTTGCATGTTTTCCTAATTTCTAATGGTAGCAGGTTATGCTTTTCTTATATACATTGTGTATGTATTTTAGTTAAAATCTTAATAGAAACATAGAAATATGATGACAGAAAAAGGCCACATGGCCTATCTAGTCTGTCCTTCCATATCAACAACTACAACAGTCCCCTTTTTTCCTTTAGAGATCCTCTGTGTTTGTCCCATACTTTTTTGAATTCAGTTACTGTCCTCATCTCTACCACTGCCACTGGGAGACTATTCCATGGATCCACCACTCTTTCTGTAAAGAAATATTTCCGCATATCACTCCTGAATCTATCTCCCTTCACCCTCATCCCATGTCCCCTCGTAGCAGAACTTGTTTTCAATTGAAAGAGGCTCTCCCCTTGAACATTTATGCCATGGAGGTATTTAAACATCTCAATCATGACTTCCGGTGTGGTAATGAGCTGACCAGACGTGTGCTGATCGGCTCCGGGCACCTTACCCCGCAAAACTGCTAATTTTTCTGCTCCAGAGAAGCTGAATGCCCCTAACACAATCTTCGGGTAGCAGAGACGGGGGTCGAAAAGCCATAGTGCCCATCCACTCTACCGGGGGCAGCCCGATGGCGACAAAACCTTCGCGGCGAGAGAAGGCTCGGACTCAGGAACCTAAAATGGCGGAGGGAGACCCGCAGAGCCCCGCTTCCGACAGCGAGCACACCATGGTCGCAGAAGTAAGCGCTGCGGTAGTGCGAGCCCTTGATGACCGATTCCGGGAGTTGGGGGATCAATTGCACTCAGTGGCTCAAAATATCACGGACTTCACGGGGCGGATCGAACAGGCGGAAACCAGGATATCGGATCTTGAAGACACTCAGCACTCCCTGGTCGCCAAGGTACAGGCCCTGGAAGCCACCGTCAAGCAACAAGGGGAGAAATTGGAAGACCTGGAAAATCAGGAATGCCGAAACAATCTGCGCTTTGTCGGAATCCCGGAAAATATTGCGGACAGTGCTCTCCCCAGTTACTTACAAGAATGGATTGCAAAGATCTCCAGTGGCGGGGTGGAGACACCTCTACAGATGGAGCGGGTGCATCGGCTGAGCCCCAGGCGGGAGCAGGCAGGCCGGCCACGTGCGGTGATAGCCCGCTTCTTAGACTACCGCCAAAAAGAAGCAGTGCTGCGAGCAGCCCGAAGTGCTCGGCGAGACACGGGAGATCATGAAAAAATTCTTGTATTCCAAGACTACTCACAGCTGGTTAGCCAGCAAAGGAGAGCCTTCTCTGCTGTGTGCGCCCAACTGAACAGCAAGGGGCTGCGTTTTTCGCTCCTTTATCCAGCCCGTCTGCATGTGGAGCACCTTGGACAGACACGCTTTCTGGGCTCCCCGGCAGAGGCTTTGGCTTTTGTGGAACAGCTGGGGGAATCTTCGGCAGCAACCTCCTAGGTGTGGGCCCTATCCATCTGGGTATGACATTGTAGCTCCACGATGTTTTAACAGTGGAGCAGAGGGCAACAGTTTGCAACAGTGTGTAACAGTCCGTAACAGTCTTGCAATAATATGTAGCTGTGCTGTTAAGCCGAGACTATCTGATCCTGTGGACACCCTGAGATTCTCTCTCCTTTTTCTTTTTGCTTCTTTTGTCTGCGATGGTGGAGACTATGGCATGATTGTGCATTCTCTTTAACATCCTCTCTGCCCCGGAAAGTGAGGCCCGTCGTGCAGGCCGGCATGATTACTAGCTATTTGGCCTCTGTTATTCTAATGTCAGCCTGCCTTTGGTCTCTGGGGGTGGGTCGGGAGTTGGGTTTTGTTTGGGCCTTGTTGTGAGGGGATCTCGTGGGGGGAGGGATTGTATGGCTCCTTAGGGGCCTCCTTCGGAGGATGTAGAAGGGGTGACACCCCTGGGCCCTTTGACCATGACGGGAGTGAGGAGTGGGGGGACGAATGCTCGGGGCGATCTGGTTCCGTTGCTCCTTGATGTGGGGGAACGGTCCGGACCGCCCGGCGAGAGCAAAAGAGGCCCTTTCTTCTATCTTTCTCCTCTTCTCTTTTCCTTTCCCTTCCCTGTCTTTTCCAGTCCCTCGTTACTTTAAATTATGAGTAAGGTTTTGATTGGGGCGGGGCAATGTTGAGTTTGCTGTAATTAGCCCCCCCCCCCCCCCCTATTTGTATAGCTCAGTAGCTTTGATTTCGCATCTGGATTATACCGGAATGCAGCAACCGGATGACTTCCTTGGTCTCGGGATAATGGAGAGTTATATCGGTTTGCGGTACCCACAGCCGCGATACCCATTTCCTTGGAACCGGGGTTGGGGGGCGGCGGGTGGAACTTGGGGTTAGTCTCAGGGGAGCAGGCAATTGTATGTAAATGGATGCTAGCGGGCCCTCCTGTGTAGCCCGATCCTCTGCGACTTAATTAGGGCGGGGAGAGGGGGTGGATCGTGGGGAAAGGTCTTCCTAGATAAGGCCATGGGTTTGGAGGTTCCTCCCCCCTGGGGTCGGGTGGTGGGGGGATAGAGGTCCCTTGGAGAGCGGGGGTGTATGCAGAGTGGCTTTGTTAAGGGGTAGCTTGGGGCAGGAAGGGTTGGTGAAGGGAGGGGGGTTTCTCTGGGAGTAGCGATGGGTTTCTTAACAATGGGGTAGCCTGACTACTACAGGAAGTTCTCGGCCTATGTGTAGGCTGGGTGGGGGGATTGAGGAGGGGTTGGGGAATGAAGTTGGGGGGAGGGGAGTGTTTACTAGTATAGCATCAAAGGAATGGAAGGGGAGGGGGGATGGGTTGAGATGGGGGAGGGAAGGGCCAGAGTGGAACCGCTTAACACAGGGGAGACTGACATTTCGGAATTCATGGTCTTTTGGAGGATGGCTGCGGGCTGGGACAGCCACCCTCCTCTCGATGGGCAGATGTGCATGGGAAGATATCGGTAATAGTTTTGCATTCTGAAGATCGTATCTTGGAATGTGTGTGGTATTGGCAACCCTATCAAGAGATATAAAGTCTTGCAGGCCTTGGCTCGTTTCCACTGTGACGTGGCTATGCTACAAGAAACTCACCAAACTGTGGTTGAACATAACAAATTGCAACGGGACTGGGTGGGGCAGGTCTGGGGGGCCCCGGCCTGTGGGAAGAAGGGTGGGGTGGTCATTCTAGTTAACAAGCGCCTTCGATTTGAGGCAGTGCGGGAGTATGTGGACCCGGAAGGACGGTATTTTTTGCTGTATGGTACCCTATCTGGAAAGCCTCTTATTCTTGGGACCATATATAGCCCAAATGTTCTGGATAGGGCGCTATATGCTCGTCTGGCCTCTAGGATTGAGCAGTGGCCGTAGGCTCCTCTGGTGCTGGCGGGCGATTTGAATGGGGTCCTTGATATTGCCTTGGACACGGAGATGGGAGCGGGGGAGAGATCTCGGGCGCCGACCACCAAAGCTCTGCAGGCCTTACGTACTCGATTGGGACTGGTGGACCCTTGGCGTTTGTTACATCCTATGGAACGCGACTTCACCCACCAGTCTCGGGCCCATGGTTCGCACGCTATGATAGATTACACTCTTATTTCTGAGAGGCTTTTTGCGCAGGTGGAGGAAGCACAGATTGGCCCCATGGAAATATCTGATCACGCTCCTATTTGGGTGAGTCTCACTTGGGAAACTCGAGCCCCGCAATCACGGATTTGGCATTTTCCCATGGACTTATATCGCGATCAGGCTTTCCAGGGCTATCTCACGCAATGTTGGTTAGATTTCTGGAAAAATCATGGGAACTATGAGGTTGACCCGGAGTTGCTGTGGGAGACCACGAAGGTGGTGTTGTGGGGAGATATAATAGCTTACGCAGCTAGGAAACGCAAAATGTTGGCAGCACAGATTCTTTACTTGGAAAAGCAGACCATGAAAGAGCGCAGACGGTGTGCAAGTGACCCCACCCCGGTTAATAGAAAAAGATTATGGGAGGCCCAGGTGGCTCTCAATGAGCTCATACATCAACGGGCAAAAAAGTCCCACATGTATTATCGCTACCAACTATATCACTTTGGAGATAAGCCAGGGAAGCTCCTAGCGAAGTGTCTTCGGGGAAGTAGGGGGACTCGCTCGATAGTCGCCCTGCGGGATGATCAGGGGCACTTACGGAAGGAAAGTCGGGAGATAGTACAGGTGTATCGTACCTATTTTCAGAAGTTCTATGCTAAAAGGCAGGGGTCTCCATTGGATATGGTCGAGTACTTTCGGGAGCTACAGCTCCCCAAGATTACGGATGCTCAACGGGCACATCTTGTCTCGCCAGTGTCCATGGAAGAGGTGATCAAAGTGATACGTGGGGCTAATTGCTGCCGTGCTCCGGGCCCCGATGGATTTGGGGCAGAATTTTATAAGCTGCTAGGAGAGAAGATATCTCCGGCTCTAGTGGAAATGTATCGAAACCGGATTGATCGAGGCACCTTTACGTGGGGAAACAACCATGCCCATATCATCCTGATCCCTAAGCCAGGGAAGGACCCCACTCAAGCGGCCTCATACCGGCCTATCTCCCTACTAAACTTTGACTTGAAACTGTTAGCTAAAATTCTGGCTGACCGATTGGCGGAAGTCCTGGGCGAGCTGGTACACGAGTCACAGGTGGGGTTTGTAAAAGGACGTTACGCTGTCCGTAATTTGCGTAAAATATTGGCATCACTAGAATGGGTCTGAGAACGAAATATATCATCCTTGTTAATTAGTTTTGACGCCGAGAAGGCCTTTGACCAGGTTCACTGGGACTACTTGCAGTTTCTTCTGCCTAAATATGGTATTGGAGAGATGTTTTGTAAAATGGTGGACTTACTTTACACAGATCCGACAGCAGGTATTTCCTGTAATGGGGTGCTTTCCGACTCCTTTTCACTAGAGCGGGGTATGCGACAGGGTTGTCCCCTCTCCCCATTGCTCTTTGTGTTAACTTTAGATCCGTTGGTGTGTAGAGTTGAGTCCTCTCCAAGTATACTGGGGGTTAGAGTAGGGGCTCAAGAATTCAAATTGGCGGCATTTGCTGATGATTTATTAGTACATGTGCTTTCGCCTCAGCAATCGCTCGCCAACTTACTAGAGGAATTTGTTCTTTTTGGAGCATTTGCTGGATTGCGGATAAATATGGACAAATCCGAGGCGCTGGATGTTGTGGGTTCACTAAGGGGAACTTGGCGGGGAGTTTTCCCTCTTCGTTGGGCGGAAGAGGCCTTCTTATATCTGGGTATTTTGCTGCCTCGGGATCCCAAGGCGCTTTATAAACTCAACTTTGACCGATTCTTTTTGAAGATACAGGCTCAGCTGCAGGCTTGGACCCCTCTTCCCTTGTCATTGTCTGGCCGATTGGCGGCTATAGGGATGGTTATATTTCCTAGGCTGCTGTATTGGCTGCAAACACTACCGGTGTGGTTGCTACATAAGGATCTTCAAAAGATAGAAAGGGAAGTCCGGAAATTTCTGTGGGGGGCAGTTAGAGCTCGGATACCCTTGTCTAGACTGAGGGGTGGTTGGAAAATGGGCGGAATGGGACTTCCCGACCTGTCTCAGTATGCTTTGGCATGTCAGGCCAGACATTTGGGGGATTGGCTGGGTGCTACTGATTATTATACTCCTAGGACCCTAGAGGCGGCCTTACTGACCCCCCACGCACTGGAGGCGGTGGTGCACCTGGATGGTGCGTTGTTGCCGCCTAGGGTGAGGAATAGCGTTTTGGTGGCCCCGCTTCGGCGTACCTGGCAGAGGCTTAATAATATTTGGGGCAGTTCTCCGCGGGTGTCTAGTTGGCTTCCCCTGCAGGGAAATGTTACCTTTGTTCCGGGTACGGACTCCGCTTTATTTAGGCAGTGGAGGGGGAAGGGGATAAAGTGTCTCGGGCATGTGGTCACGTTAGAGGGTCGTTGTAAACCCTTGAATATGCTCTGTAAAGAATGCGACTTGAATCAGGGTACTTCCCGTTTTGCATATATCCAGCTTCGGCATTATGTGGAATCTTTACCACAGACGGGTTTGCATGAGGCCCATTCTGCGAGAATTATTGACTTTTTGGCCCTGGGGATGGATGGTCCACCTCGGGTGGCGGTGTTAAAACGTAAGCTGGATCAATATGGCACCCCCCGGGACTTTTCCAAAGAGGAGGCGGCTTGGGCGCAAGAACTAGGGTGTGAGGTCCCTCCAGGCGCAGTTGGAGCGGCCTTACGGCGGATCGCTCGACTAGTTGAAGGTACCAGATGGTGGGAGACGCAATTCAAGTGCATAATATGGGCCTACTTCTCCCCGAGGCGCGCGCTGCGAACGGGGCTAACTGACTGTGGAGGTTGCCCTCGGCGCGCCTTACCTTTGGCAGACTTGGGCCACATGTGGTGGGGTTGTGGGCGCATTAAAGCGTATTGGGCGCGTATTGAGGCTTATTTAAGTGTCTTATTACGTCAACCCGTCCGGTGGTCGGGATTGTTGGTAGCTTTGGATTGTTTGGGCCCCCTACAGGTCAAAGGGAAATGGGGGCGCATTTTAGCGCGTAAAGCTTGTTTGGTGGGGAAAGGCCCCATTCTTCGTAGGTGGAGAGAGACGTCAGCCCCTACTTTTTGGGAGTGGCGTACCAGTTTTCATCATCTCATGCTACAGGAGAGTAGAGCGGCTAGGGGGACTCCTCAGCGTTGGGCCTCTTTCCTGCTGATATGGACTCCCTACATCCAGAGTTTAGGTCCCAAAGCTAGGAGCGAGGTTTTAGCTATTGGGTAATTTTGCATTTCAGGGTTGTCGGGTGCGGGGAGGGAGTTGGTGGTTGATTGAGATAGGAGGTGTGGTTTCCCAGTGGGTAGCGGTTTGGCTCTGGCTGGGGGGGGGGGGGTAAGGGGGGCTGGGGGGTGGGGTGGGAGGGAGGGTTTTCTTCAGTATACCACAAGGGAAAGAGTCCTTAAAGGGTTCTATGATTACCGGTGTTTTCTTGCTCTTTCTTTCTTTTTCCTTCTCTCTGGGACTCGAGGGCTCTTGGATGGGGATAAGACACAACCCTGTCCAGGAATTTGTCTAGGAAGGATGCTTTTCTTGCTATAGTCTTCGGAGGGAGGGGGGAGGGACAAGGGGGGGAAGAACTCACGAAAATAAGTATCTATGTTCTTAAAATGGCTGTATTGTTGAATTGGTGTTTAATAAACAGATTTTGAAAAAAAAAAAAACATCTCAATCATATCACCTCTATCACACCTTTCCTCTAAGGTGTACATATTAAGATCCTTAAGTCTGCCCTCATATGCTTTATAATGAAGACCACTAACCATTTTAGTAGCCACCCTCTGCACCAACTCCATCCTGTTCACATCCTTTTGAAGGTGCGGTCTCCAGAATTGCACACTATACTCCAAATGAGGTCGCACCAAAGACTTATACAGAGGCATTATTACCTCCTTTTTTCTGCTAGCCATTCCTCTCAGTATGCACCCAAGCATTCTTCTAGCTTTTGGCGTCGCCTTTTCTACCTGTTTAGCTGCTTTAAGATCATCAGACACAACCATGCCTAGGTCCCACTCTTCTTTAGTGGACAAAAGTACTTCACCCCCTATACTATATTGCTCCCTTGGATTGCTGCAGCCCAAATGCATAACCTTACATTTTTTAACATTAAATCCCAACTGCCAAATTCTAGACCATTCTTCAAGCTTAGCTAGATCCCTCCTCATGTTATCTACATCTTCCTGGGTGTCTACTCTATTGCAGATTTTGGTATCATCTGCAAAGAGGCAAACCTTACCAACAGCCCTTACGCTGTATCACTAACAAAGATGTTAAAAAGAATCGGACCAAGGACAGATCCCTAGGGCACACCACTGGTAACATCATTCTCCTCAAAGTGAGCTCCATTTACCATTACTCTTTGTCGCCTCCCACCCAACTAATTTCTAACCCAAGCAGTAACTTTAGGGTCCATCCCTAGGGTGCTCAGTTTGTTTATAAGTCGCCTGTGAGGAACAGTGTCAAAGGCTTTACTGAAATCTAAATACACCACATCTAGGGCTCTCCCTCGGTCCGACTCCCTGGTTACCCAGTCAAAGAAATCAATCAGATTTGTCTGACAAGACCTGCCTCTGGTGAATCCATGCTGCCTCGGATCCTGTAATCCGCTGGACTCCAGAAACCTCACCATTTTCTCTTTCAGCAGCGTTTCCAATAATTTACTCACCACTGAGGTTAAACTAACCGGCCTGTAGTTTTCAACCACATCCTTACTTCTGCTTTTGTGTAAAGGCACCACGTGAGCCTCTCTCCAGGAATATTAAGAACAATTTACAATAAACATTCCAATCCAATGTGTGCCTTCAAGTCAGTCCTGACTCCTGGCGACCCAGAAGCTCCTGGATTTTCTTGGCAGTGTCACTGGAAGTAGATTGCCAGGCCTTTCTTCCGAGGCAATGGAGGGTTAAGTGACTTGCCCAAGGCCACAAGGAGTGCTAGTGGGAATTGAACCCTGGTTGCTTGGTTACCAAGCCAGTGTTCTAACCACTAGGCTACTCCTCCACTCCTACAATAAACATTAGGAACATTATAAATGTGAACAAGGAATGAAGCGCATTTTTATAGCTTACTACATTTGCTCAAAGGCATATCTAAAAACTATGTTCAAAGGGAAGTAGAGGTTTGGGGATGGGAGAGCTGGAGGGTAGTAGGAGCTTTATGGGAGTAGGGTGGGGGATGAAGTGTCTGTTTGAAAATGGATATTCTGTACAGTAATTGGTGAGTGTCCGTCTCCAAAGTGTCCCAGGAAGAGGTGGGTCTTTAGCTGTTTGCAAAAGTCTGTGGCTGATTTGATATTGCGAATAGAGGGGGGGGGGGGGTAATGAATTCCAGAGGGTGGGGGTGTGAGAAAGAATGTTCTCATTCTTGTCACTTGCTTACAATTGCGAATCTGCAGTGGAAGGCAGAGGTGGTTTGGGGTGCTCTTTCTTCTTGAACTTTCAGTGTTCGAGGAGTGAATTAATGTTTGGAGGTGCTCTGAAGATTGATTGTCTAGGATTTTGTGGATGATGTTGTATTGTATTCTTGAGCTGATGGGAAGCCAGTGGAGGTGTTTGAGGAAAGGAGTGATGTGGGTTTGCCTTGAGGCCTGGAAGATAGTTCAAGCCACAGTATTCTGGGTAAGTTGTAAAGGGAGGAATGCATGTTTAGGTGGAATTACAGTAGTCAAATAGAGGTGTAATGGTGGCTGATTGAAATTTGGATGAATTGTGGATATAATTAATATGACTTACTATCCTGGTTATGCCAAGAATTGAAGTAGATCTATTTAGTGACATCTTGCTATTGTTGTTTAGATTCTGTAAGATACGGCCCTGTTCTGTCTGCACTATTTCCATTACCAATATTCAAGAACTAGTCTTTAGTTTTCTAATTCCTCTACATTGACCTCTATGTAAATTCTTGGAATCGCTGGTTTTCATTGTTAAGCCAAATAAATTAATTTGGAAGGAGCACAACTGCTTCCTTCTTGAGCAGTAGAATTTTGCTTTCTACTTACAAGGTCCAAGTTATCTCACTGCCTGAGCTGGCAATGCCCTGCTAAGCAGGTTACCTCAAAACACGAAGACAATTGCACATTTATCACCAGAGGAACAGCAATTTTGGCAGTGGGATTTTAGACCAGACAATAAGATATCTTGAAAAGTGAAAATCCTGACTTTCTCCTGATTTATGGCAGAAGCTGGAACTATGAATAGTCTAATTCAGAGTTAATTTCCACATCAAATCTCACTGAGAAAAAGGTGTCTTCTTCCTAATCTGCTCAGTTAACATGCCAATCTTGTTGAGTGAATGTACTGCCAAGTCTCTGAAACGTGAACTGTAATCCCACTCTCTCACAGGATTTTACATTACAGAGCATGCTCTTGCAGTTCTGATCATTTCTGAAACACACTGTGCCATCTCCATGCATGCAACAGGTTAAACCCAGAACTGGTTTAACCCTGCCCTCTTGCATATAAAATATGAGGCTGGGGGTCATGAAGCTGATACATCCCTGATCCTGTGCTTCTGGGATCAGCCTTTATTAAGCACTCATTCCTTTCATCTTTCAAGCTCCAATTAAACAGACATTGCATGTGGATTAGCTACCAAACCGCCAAAAAACTGACATACTGTTAGGATTCAGCTTGTCTTTTTGAAGCTTGAAACAGCTTTTACAACCCAGCAATCAACCCTTTGCCATCAATGCGTAGCTGTAAGATTTTAGGAAATGATGCCTCTAAAAAGATCAAGCACTTTCAGCACAGAATATCAGACCCCAAAGAGACCCACAGGACCTGCTTAACCATTAGACCAGTGGTTCTCAACCTTTTTTGTACCGTGACCCCTTTTACCATTGGTCAACTTGTGGTGACCCCCAATGATAAAATCGAATGCGTCTCTCTTCCTTTACCGTTAACGCATTGTCGCTGTAATCATTTGTTGAATTATTAATATATTATAGGCCTTTGCAATATGTTTTTATTTATAAAATTTACTTATTTAAACCACAATAATTAATCACAAGTAACAATATTTGATTTCAAAATTATGATGATTTTGTAGTCAAATCACTAATATGAAATAAAATTATTTTTCTACCTTTGTTGTCTGACCAATTTATTCTCTGATCATGCTGGTCCCGATCTGAGGCTTCTGCTTTCCTGTCTTCTCTTAGCTCTCTTTCTGTGGTCTATGGGCCATCTGCCATTTCTTATCTCTTCTTTCGTTTTCTTCACTTCTTTCCATCAGCCTATTTCCAGTCCCAGTAACCCTCCCCAGTATCAGCCTCTTTCCAGTCCTCACTCCCAGTACTTTCCAATGTCAACTTGCATTCCCATGTCTGCCACTGGTGTCCATTCCCTTCCAGTCCCCCTCCTTCCCCACTGACCAGTCCCTTCTAGTACAAATACCATGGCAGCCCCTCTCAGATCCACTCCCTTCCAGTTCCATTCTCCCATCCCCTCGTATCAGCTCATTTGTAGCCTTAGCCCCCAGTTTTCTTCCAGGGCCAGAAGCTCTATCCTCCCTCCCCACAATCAGCCCATTCACAGCCGAAGCCCCCCAATCAGCTCGCTTCCAGTGCTAGTCCCCCTTCAACCCCATTACCAGTGCTAGCCTCCCCTAATCAGCCCAATACCAGTCCTATCCCCCCCATCAGCTCATTACCAGTCCTAGCCTCCTCTAATCAGCCCATTTCCAGTCCTAATCTCCCCAATCAGCTCATTTCCAATGCTAGCTCCCATCAGTCCATTACCAGTCCCAACCCCCCTTGATCAGTCCATTCCCAGTCCTAGCCTTCCCTAATCAGCCCATTACCAGTCCTAGCCCCCCCCCATATGCCCATTATAATTATAACCCGCACTGTCTCTCCCCTCTGTCCAGCATTTATCCCCCGTCTGTCCAGTATGTCCCCCTGTCTCTTCCCTTTGTCCATGTCAACCCCCCCTCCCTCCCTCCATGTCAGCCCCCCGCCGTCCATGTCAGCCCCCTCCCTCCAGCCATCCATCCATGTCAGCCCCCCTGTCCATGTCAGCCCCCCTCCCTCCCTCCATGTCAACCCCCCTGTCCATGTCAGCCCCCCTCCCTCCATGTCAGCCCCTCTGTCCATAAGAAAAACCAATCTGGAAAAAGCGGGCAGAGAGTTCACACAAAGCTTTTATTAGTCTTTAAAAATAGTGGCCAAAACCCAACACAGGCCGTGTTTCCTATTGTACTTCGTCAGGGGTTATTAGGGCACACTAAAAAACATATAAAATCATGAATAAATAAATAGATCATGAACAAACCATGAATAAATAAATAATAAAATTAAAAAAATATGAATCATAAGTTATAACATCCTAGATTAAAAACTCAAAACATTAATAAATAATGTAATAAATAATATGAAATATGTAATGTAAAAATACATATTATAGTGTATCAAAAAACACAACCAAAATGGACAATACCAATAGTGAAAAATTAAAATATGATCAAAATTGTCCATAAAAACAAATAAATATATAAATAAACATAATAAAAAATAAGTAGAAGAAAAAAACAACTAAAAAACATTAAAAACATGTTATTATGCAGGGAGAAGAGAGATGAGGAAGAGCAGATTCTGAAGTATCGAGGAGCAGGAGAAAAACAAAGAATAATTGAGCAGGAGTAAATCGGAAAAAAGTTTTACTTCAACGATGTATGATCGCACCACAGGAATCACCATGATAGAACTATAAAAGTGCTACAAAGCTACACATAATTAAACAACCATGGTGTGCTGTATAAAAAGGCATATAAAGGCACCCTACCCCCTGACATTAGAGCCATTACCAATCTATATCAGTTCAGGAAGGCTCTCAAAACATACCTTTTCTGCCAATATTTCCCAGACAGCAACTGAACTAGATATCCCCTCCAAGAAATGACCCAATCTAGAAATGCCCTCACACTGCAGTGTAGATAGTTTATGTATATAGTTAACCCAGTTATCCAAGTTTGTACTCCTGTTCAATGTAAAACCTGACAGTTTGTCGTTATGGTCGTTTTGTTATGATGTAAACCGCGCTGATTCTAAATAGCGCGGTATATAAGAAACTGTAATAATAATAATAATAATAATATAAAATTAATTTTGTGCAAAAAAACCTTTAAAAACGGTTATTATCTAAACCTATTAACTTGTAAAGATTAAAAATGAGTTTAATACTTCAGAAGAAGTAAGGAGAGCGTATCATAGTCGCATACTCCAAATGTAAATATGCTGCAAAATTATTATGCCATAAAAATACTAACAGCAATAAAAGCTCATGTAGTGTAGAAACCGGCTACCCACTCTTATCACTGCAAAGCACGCTGTAACAAACGACCCTTGAAAAATATATAATATACATCAAAGCAGTAAAGGTATATATGTATAAAAAGATCTGTGTGTTCTAAAAAACAGTTTACCACTCTTATCGCAGAGGGATCGTAGTAAGTCCTACAAAGAGAACCGTTCAAAAACTGAAAAAAGTAATAAGGTGCAGGGGACAAAAAAAAGAAGAAGAAGAAACCATAGTTAAAATTCAAGAAATAAGAATACCTGGTAACCGATAAAAATTTAACAAGCAATACGAAGAGCAGCGCGTAGGTATCCCTGCTATATTGTGAACCGGAGACACCAATGCATGCGCAATTTATCAGACCGCCCAAAGCGAGAAAAAAAATGAAACCAGCACAAATGGACTAAATTAGGCCAACACGGACTTTTTAAAATTCTAATATATGTGCAAAAATGAAGGCTCTCTCATGGGCACTTATCATATCAAAAAAATATCATCTCAAAGGTAATAAACAAATAAGGGAAGGGAAAGGGGGGGAGGGGGAAAAAAGGAAAGGAGGGGAGAGGGGAAAAAAAGGGGGGCAGAGGGAAGGAAGGGTGGAGGGGGAGGAGGGGAGATGGGGGGAAAAAAGGGGAAGGGGAAGGAAAGGAAGGGGAAGAGGGAAAAGGGAGAGGAAAGAAAGGGAAGGAGAGGAACGGAAGGGGAGGGAAAAAAACCAAAATAAACAATGTCATGATATGAACAAACCCATCTTTAATGTGCTCAAACTACTGTCAGGTAAAATCAACATAAGAACATAAGAACATAAGATATGCCATACTGGGTCAGACCAAGGTCCATCAAGCCCAGTATTCTCTTTCCAACAGTAGCCAATCTAGGTCATATGTACCTAGCAGTTTCCCCAAGAGACACAAGTTCCACAATGCTTGTACTGGGTCAAGCATTGATATCTTCGGTAACTTCTTAATAATGGTTTATGGACCTTTCCTCCAGGAACTTGTCCAAACCATTTTTAAACCCAGCTACACTAACAGCCTTTACTACATCCTCCGGTAACAAATTCCAGAGTTTGATTACACGTTGAGTGAAAAAATATTTTCTTTTATTAGTCTTAAATAGTTTACCCTGTAGCTTCATTGCATGTCCCCTAGTCTTTCTATATTCTGATAAGGTAAACAATCGATCTACGTTTACCCGTTCCACTCCGTTCATTAATTTATAGACTTCTATCATATCATTTTCTTAAAGCGTGGAATACAGCTGGTCTGGGCTTCCAAGATAGTATTTTTCAACAACACCCAAGCTTGATGTACGTCTTTAACCTTTGCAACTGCTCCTTGTAGTTTTTTCTTAACTGTTTTCCTCATTTTATCCTAGTCTCCCTTTCGAAAGTTAAAAGGTAGTACTGTGGATTTCCTTACTATCCCTCCTCCACTAATTATATCAAAGGCGATCATGCTATGATCACTATTGCCAAGTGGCCCCAACACCCTTATCTCTTGCACTAGATCTGGTGTTCCACTAAGGACTAGGTCTAATATGGCTTCCCCTCTGGTCGGTTCATGAACCAGCTGCTCCAAGAAGCAGTCATTTATTTCATCTAGGAACTTTATCTCCCTAGCATGTCCTGACGTGACACTGACCCAGTCGATACCGGGGTAATTGAAATCACCCATTATTATTACTGCACTGTAACTTTTGTTAGCTTCCTTGATTTCTTTGAGCATTTCATCATCCATTTGGTCATTCTGGCCAGGTGCTCGATAGTACACCCCCACTGCCATTGCCTTCCCCCTTTTATATGGAATTTCAATCCATATAGATTCTACAGCAGATTTTGTTTCCTGCAAAACTTTAATCCTTTCTGAGTCAATGCCCTCTCTAACATAGAGCGCAACCCCTCCACCAATTTGATCAGCTCTATCATTACGATATAGTTTGTACCCAGGTATCACAGTGTCCCACTGGTTGTCCTCCTTCCACCATGTCTCTGATATTCCAATCATATCTAACCTTTCATTTAGTGCTATATATTCTAACTCTCCCATCTTATTCCTTAGACTTCTAGCATTTGCATACAAGCATTTTAGAGAATGTATTTTATTCATGTTAATTTGGCTATTGTTAGACATGGGTAAATTGGGATCTTTAAGCTCTGTCTGCTCCATACTTGAGGGCATTTGGGCTACTTTACTCTTTTGTGGAACCTCTCTGCTTTTCGTAGTATCCTTCAAGGATACATTCTTCCGAACCATCCTCTCTTGGGCGACTGTCGGCTTTCCCCTAATATCTAGTTTAAAAGCTGCTCTATCTCCTTTTTAAAGGTTAATGCCAGCAGCCTGGTTCCATCCCGGTTAAGGTGAAGCCCATCCCTTCGGAAGAGCCCCTCCTTTCCCCAGAATGTTCCCTAGTTCCTAACAAATCCAAAACCCTCATCTTTGCACCATTGTCTCATCCACGCATTGAGACTCCGGAGCTCTGCCTGCCTTTTGGGTCCTGTGCGTGGAACAGGAAGCATTTCGGAGAATGCTACCATGGAAGTTCTGGATTTCAACTTCCTACCTAAAAGCCTAAATTTTGCCTACAGAACCTCCCTAACACATTTTCCTATGTCATTGGTACCGACATGTACCAAGACAGCAGACTCCTCCCCAGCACTATCTAAGATCTTATCTAGGTGGCGTGTGAGGTCCGCTACCTTCGCACAAGGCAGGCATGTTACCAGGCGATCCTCACGTCCACCAGCCACCCAGCTATCTACATGCCTAATGATCGAATCACCAACTATAACGGCTGTCCTAACCCTTCCCTCATGGGCACATGGCCCTGGAGAAACTTTCTCGGTGCGAGAGGGTTTTACATCACCTGGAGGACAGGTCCTAGTTACAGGATCACTTCCTGCCATACCAGGGTGATGCTCTCCTGTCACGTGACCTCTCTCCTCCATGGCAACAGGGATGCTGCCAGACTGGAGGTGGGACTTCAGGACTATATCCCTGTAGGTCTCGTCTATGTACCTCTCTGTCTGTCTTATGTTTTCCAAGTCTGTTACTTTAGCCTCTAGAGAACGGACTTGTTCCCTGAGAGCAAAGAGCTCCTTGCACCTAGTGCACACGTAAGACCTCTCACCAACTGGGAGAAAATCATACATGTGACACTCAATGCAAAAGACTGGAAAGCCCCCATCCCGCTGCTGGACTGCTGTCTGCATCTTAGTTTTAAGTTTGTGTCTAGATCTTTAAGTTCTTACTTACTAGGGGTTGCTATGGGTATTTATACCAATAAAACTGTACCTAATACGTTTAATATACCTGGTTCACCTAAAGGTTAATTAATCTCAGGTCCTTAGTGTATGACTGATTTGGGTAATGAGCTTCACCTGAAAGCACCTCCTGTCTTTTAAGATGTGTAAGTACCTATGAAGCTATGATTATCCCAGGGGTGGGTGGGTGTGGGGAGGGAGGGAGGGAAATAACACTTATTAAAAGAGGGCTGCTACACAGTACCCTGTCTTGTGCTGCTGAGGTAAGCTAAATTCTGATTTGATTTAAATTATAGCTCTTAGCTGCTGCTAGGCTCTAACTTCTTATGAAATTTAAACTACAAGCTCTCTGCTGGGTTCTAAATTTAACCAGAAAGCTCTCTTCTGTGTTTTAAAACTAAAAGTACTTTTCTGATGCTAGGCCCTGAGTGACTATTAAATGTACACTACAAGTTCTCTGCTGGGTTCCAAATGTAACCAGAAAGCTCTCTTCTGTGTGTTAAATTTAAACTAAAAGTACTTTGCTGTTACTTGGCCCTGAGTGACTATTAAATTTAAACTACAAGCTCTCTGCTGGGTATGAAATGTAACCAGAAAGTTCTCCTCTGTGTTTTAAATTCAAACTTTAATTGCTGCTACTAGGCCCTAACTGATCCAACAAAAAACAGTGGGTTCACAGATTAAGTAGCTTTAATACAAAAAGAATTCTTTTTAGAAAATTACCAGAAGTATATACTCACAGTTGCAGACTTCTCTCCAGAAGTAACAGTCCCCCTTTCTAGTCCTTCAAGACTAGACATGTTGTTAAAAATTGTGAACTGGGCATGAGACATAATGCTGACCCGAGGAAAGTGGGGCCAAAAAAACTAAAAAATGGGGACATTTTTACAGGAAAACGGACAGATCTCTTTCCAGATTTAAACCATGGGGGGACATGGAATCTAACTGGAAGATATATCTCTGTTCTAACCGCAACATGGTCTTATCGATGTCCCCACCTCTCCAATTCAATTTCACTTTTTTGATAACAAAAAATTTTAAATCAGACAATTTATGACCCATATCCAGCCAGTGTTGGACCAAAGGTTTTTAAACTAACTTTCTTCTTATGCAGCTTCTGTGCTCTACTATGCGTACACGTACACTGCGCATTGTCTTGCCAATGTATAACTTATTACATGGACATAAGATGACATAAATGACATGTGTCGTATCGGAGTTTGAGAAGTCATCAATATAGAATTTTCTCTGTGAGGAAGGATGAACAAAAAACCTCTGTACTGGCAAAACGTGTATACAGACGGAACAATGCCCACATTGATATTGCCCCTTATTTATAGATGCAATCTTCTTTTCTGTAAATGCTGATGGGACCAAAAGATTCCGAAGATTAACGTTGCGTTTATGTGCTACCATAAAAGTCACATCTTGAAAACCCGGGATGGCTTGAATTAGGTGCCATTCCTTTTTGAGAATTTTAATAATATTATGTGACTTCAAAGAGTATAGCAAGGGGCACACTATTTTAGTCTGAGTGTTCTTCTTTTCTTGTGGCCTTAGCAAAAGTCATGCGAGGATCCTCGGGCTCTTATGTAAGCTTTTTCAACAGGTTGATGCGGATATTGACGTGCATAAAATCTCTCCTTCAAATGCAAGGCCTGTGATTCAAAATCAGCATCAGAGGTACATATTCTTCTAGCTCTAAGGAACTGACTCACCGACAGGTTATTTATTATAGTGTAATAGTTGGTTCCTATCGGTTGGTTTTCTATATAGAGTCGTCTTGAATTTAGTATCTTCTTTCCTTATTAATAAATCTAAATAAGGAATCTGCACCGGATCATAGGTAATTTTAAAATGCAAGTTCTTATCAAGACTATTGATCCATATATTAAATTCAAGCAATAATGCCATGGAACCAACCCATATCACCAAGATATCATCTATATATCTTATCCACAGCCTAATACTGTCTTTAAATCCCTTCTCCCTCTCAGGCTGTGTAGTGCTCTAGTAAGTCAGTACTTCCTTCTCCCTTCCTCAAGCTGTGTAGTGCTCTAGTAAGTCAGAACTCCCTTCTCCCCACCTCAGACTGTGTAGTGCTCTAGTAAGTCAGTACTCCCTTCTCCCCACCTCAGACTGTGTAGTGCTCTAGTAAGTCAGTACTCCCTTCTCCCTTCCTCAGGTCGTGTAGTGCTCTAGTAAGTCAGTACTCTCTTCTCCCTCTCAGGCTGTGTAGTGCTCTAGTAAGTCAGTAATCCCTTCTCCCTTCCTCAGGCTGTGTAATGCTCTAGTAAGTCAGTACTCTCTTCTCCCTCTCAGGCTGTGTAGTGCTCTAGTAAGTCAGTATTCCCTTCTCCCTTCCTCAGGTCGTGTAGTGCTCTAGTAAGTCAGTACTCTCTTCTCCCTCTCAGGCTGTGTAGTGCTCTAGTAAGTCAGTAATCCCTTCTCCCTTCCTCAGGCTGTGTAATGCTCTAGTAAGTCAGTACTCTCTTCTCCCTCTCAGGCTGTGTAGTGCTCTAGTAAGTCAGTACTCCCTTCTCCCCACCTCAGACTGTGTAGTGCTCTAGTAAGTCAGAACTCACTTCTCCCCACCTCAGACTGTGTAGTGCTCTAGTAAGTCAGTACTCCCTTCTCCCCACCTCAGACTGTGTAGTGCTCTAGTAAGTCAGTACTCCCTTCTCCCTTTCTCAGGTCGTGTAGTGCTCTAGTAAGTCAGTACTCTCTTCTCCCTCTCAGGCTGTGTAGTGCTCTAGTAAGTCAGTAATCCCTTCTCCCTTTCTCAGGGTGTGTAGTGCTCTAGTAAGTCAGTACTCCCTTCTCCCTTCCTCAGGCTGTGTAGTGCTCTAGTAAGTCAGTACTTCCTTCTCCCTTCCTCAAGCTGTGTAGTGCTCTAGTAAGTCAGAACTCCCTTCTCCCCACCTCAGACTGTGTAGTGCTCTAGTAAGTCAGTACTCCCTTCTCCCCACCTCAGACTGTGTAGTGCTCTAGTAAGTCAGTACTCCCTTCTCCCTTCCTCAGTCTGTGTAGTGCTCTAGTAAGTCAGTACTCCCTTCTCCCCACCTCAGACTGTGTAGTGCTCTAGTAAGTCAGTACTCCCTTCTCCCTTCCTCAGGTCGTGTAGTGCTCTAGTAAGTCAGTACTCTCTTCTCCCTCTCAGGCTGTGTAGTGCTCTAGTAAGTCAGTAATCCCTTCTCCCTTCCTCAGGCTGTGTAATGCTCTAGTAAGTCAGTACTCTCTTCTCCCTCTCAGGCTGTGTAGTGCTCTAGTAAGTCAGTACTCCCCTTCTCCCTTCCTCAGGTCGTGTAGTGCTCTAGTAAGTCAGTACTCTCTTCTCCCTCTCAGGCTGTGTAGTGCTCTAGTAAGTCAGTAATCCCTTCTCCCTTCCTCAGGCTGTGTAATGCTCTAGTAAGTCAGTACTCGCTTCTCCCTCTCAGGCTGTGTAGTGCTCTAGTAAGTCAGTACTCTCTTCTCCCTTCCTCAGGGTGTGTAGTGCTCTAGTAAGTCAGTACTCCCTTCTCCCCACCTCAGACTGTGTAGTGTTCTAGTAAGTCAGTACTCCCTTCTCCCCACCTCAGGCTGTGTAGTGCTCTAGTAAGTCAGTACTTCCTTCTCCCTTTCTCAGGCTGTGTAGTGCTCTAGTAAGTCAGTAATCCCTTCTCCCCACCTCAGGCTGTGTAGTGCTCTAGTAAGTCAGTACTCCCTTCTCCCTTCCTCAGGCTGTGTAGTGCTCTAGTAAGTCAGTACTTCCTTCTCCCTTCCTCAGGCTGTGTAGTGCTCTAGTAAGTCAGTAATCCCTTCTCCCTTCCTCAGGCTGTGTAATGCTCTAGTAAGTCAGTACTTCCTTCTCCCTTCCTCAGGGTGTGTAGTGCTCTAGTAAGTCAGTACTTCCTTCTCCCTTCCTCAGACTGTGTAATGCTCTCTCCCACCAGCCCCCAGATTCACCTTTCTCCATTGCAAAATGTGACCATTTTTTCTATCTTTTAGCCAGTTCCCACTCCACAATAGGACACTACTTCCTATTCCATGACTTTTTAATTTCCTCAAGAGGGATCTTGTCAAAGTTTATCTGGATTTTCAAAAAGCCTTTGTCCACCTGCTCAACTTTATCTACCTGTTTATTTACACCTTTAAAATAATGTGGCAGTTTAGAGAGGTTCATTTAGCAAGACATCCCTTGGCCAAATCCTGCTGGCTCTGTCCCATTAAACCAGGACTATTTATATTTTCAGTAATTTTGTTCTTTATATTGGTTTCTACAATGTTTCCCAGCATGGACATCAGATAGTTTTCCATATCACTCCAGGAACGTTTTTTAGGAATATTTTACTTTGTATAGCGCCTATTTTCAAGTATTCACCAGCCTGAAGAAATTTGTCTTGTCTGTATGCGTGTTTGCCCAAGCGCAAACATGCAGTATGGGCCGTGATCATGGTGCCTGCAGGAACAGCCTTTCCAGTGGGCTGAAGGGGCGAGGAAGGTAGCAGGAAGAAGAGCTGGGGCTACAGGGGCAGAGAAGGTAAGAGAAATTTTAAAGGGGCAGTGGGTTTGGGAAAGGAAGATGGGGGAGAGAGAAGAGGAACAGAGAGTAGGGGAGGCAGCAGGAAAAGGGCAGGAAGGGTGCAAAGGGTTGTAGGCTGAAGAGATAAGTGCTAGGGGAGAAGAGACCACAATGTGTAAATACCTAAAAGTCCAACTCCACCACCAAGACATACAGGAACCTCACCCCCGCACCCCACAAAGACAGGCATCCCACCACTGCACCACACCCTCTCCCCACAGCGCATCTACACATGCACTCATGCCCCCCTGCACCACACCCACTATCCACAGTGCATGTACACATGCACTAACACACCCCTGTGCCACACCCCTCCCCACAGCGCATGTACACATGCAATCACACCCCCCGCACCACCCCACAGCGCTTGTACACATGCACTCACTCCCCCCTCACCACATCCCCCCTCCCAACAGCACATGTACACATGCACTCACTCCCCCCGCACCACCCACCCATCCCCAAAGCGCATGTACACAAGCACTCATGTACCCCTGCACCACCCCCCTTCCCACAGCACATGTACACATGCACTCACACCCCCTGCACCACACCCCCTCCCCCCAGTGCATGTAAACATGCACTCACGCCCCCCGCACCACACCCCCCTCCCCACAGGTCATGTACACATGCAATCACGCCCCCGCACCACCCCTCCCCACATTGCATGCACACATGCACTCACGCACCCCTGCGCCATACCCCCCTCCCCACAGCACATGTACACATGCACTCACACACCCCTGTGCCACACCCCCTCCCCCAGCGCATGTACATATGCACTCACGCACCTCTGTGCCACACCCCCTCCCCACATTGCATATACACATGCAATCACACCCCCCTGCACCACACACCCTCCCCACAGTGCATGTACACATGCACTCACAGCCCCCCACACCACACCCCCCTCCCCACAGCGCATCTACACATGCACTCACGCACCCCGCACCACACCCTCCTCCCCACAGGTCATGTACACATGCATTCATGCCCCCCATGCCACACCCCCCTCCCCACAGCGCATGTACACATGCATTCACGCCCCCTGGTGCCACAACCCCATCCCCACAGCGCATGTACACATGCACTCACACCCCTGCATCACACCCCCCTCCCCACAGCGCATTTACACATGCACTCACACCCACGGCACCACCCCCCTCCCCACAGTGCATTTACACATGTACTCATGCCCCCGCACCATACACCCCTCCCCACAGCGCATGTACACATGCACTCACGCCCCCCGGTGCCACATTCCCATCCCCACAGCGCATGTACACATGCACTCACACCCCTGCGCCACACCCCCCTCCCCACAGCGCATGTACACAAGCACTCACGCCCCCTGCACCACACCCCCTCCCCACAGTGCATGTACACATGCACTCACACCCCCAGCACCACACCCCCCCCTCCCACAGCGCATGTACACATGCATTCACGCCCCCTGTGCCACACACCCCCATCCCCACAGCACATGTACACATGCACTCACACACCCCTGCGCCACACCCTCCCCACAGCGCATGTACACATGCACTCACACCCCTGCGCCACCCCCCTCCCCACAGCGCATGTACACATGCACTCACTCCCCCTGCACCACCCCCTCCCCACAGTGCATGTACACATGCACTCATGCCCCCGCACCACACCCCCCTCCCCACAGCGCATTTACACATGCACTCATGCCCCCCGCACCACACACCCCTCTCCACAGCACATGTACACATGCACTCATTCCCCCTGCACCACACCCCCCTCTCCACAGCGCATGTACACATGCACTCACCCCCCCTGCACCACACCACCCCTCCCCACAGCGCATGTACACTTGCACTCACACCCCCTGCACCACCCCACCTCCCCCTAGTGCATGTACACATGCACTCACGCCCCCCTCCCCACCCCCCCTCGCCACAGATCATGTACACATGCACTCACACACCCCTATGCCACCCGCCCTCCCCACAGCGCATGTACACATACACTCACACACCCGTGCCACACACCCCTCCCCACATTGCATGTACACATGCACTCACGCCTTCCACACCAGCCCCCTCGCCCCAGCGCATGTACGCATGCACTCACACACCCCCGTGCCACCCCCCCCCCCCCCAGCACATGCACTCACGCCCCGCCGCACCACACCCCCCTCCCCACAGGTCATGTACACATGCACTCACGCCCCCCCTGCACCACACCCCCCTCCCCACTTTGCATGTACATATGCACTCATGTCCCCTTGCACCACACCCCCTCCCCACAGCACATGTACACATGCACTCACGCCCCCCTGCACCACACCACCCCTCCCAACAGCGCACATACACATGCACTCACACCCCCCTGCACCACACCACCCCTTCCCACAGAGCATGTACACATGCACTCACACCCCCTGCACCACCCCTCTCCCCCTAGTGCATGTACACATGCACTCATACCCCCCCCCCGCACCACCACCCCCTCCCCACAGGTCATGTACACATGCACTCTCACCCCCTTTTGCCACCCGCCCTCCCCACAGTGCTTGTACACATACACTCACACACCCCTGTGCCACACACCCCTCCCCACATTGCATGTACACATGCACTCACACCCTCCACACTATCCCCCTCCCCTCAGCGCATGTACACATGCACTCATGCCCCCCCTGCACCACACCCCCTCCCCACATTGCACATACACATGCACTCACACTCCCCTGCACCACACCCCCCTCCACACAGTGCATGTACCCATGCACTCACACACCCCTGCACCACAGCACTCCTCCCCACAGCACATGTACACATGCACTCACACACCCCTGCACCACACAAACAGACATTCCACCTTTGCACCACACACACATACTATCTGGCGATAGATACAAATATATTGATAACACCAGTTATAAAGATTCCTTATAGAGCTCCTGTATCATCTCTCTTAAACTCTTCCCTAACCCTCCCTCCCCCAAAGCATGTACAATTTTACAAACGAAAGAAGGGGAAATGTGGTTTGTCACCCTGTAAATGTGCTCTTTTTATATGAACACACTGCCCTTGACAGATATGAACATATATAGTTCAGCATGTGTGTGCACACACACACACACACACACACACACTCAAGCACCTAGCTCCCAACAGTCCCCATGACACATTACCATTACTGAGCATTTGTGTAGCACTACAAGGTGTACGCAGCGCTGCACAGACACATGTAAAATACGGTCCCTGCTCATCACGCCTTTGTTCCTCGGACCCCTCCTCTCTCTCTAACTGGTGTCCCATTTCTAATCTCCCTTTCCTTTCTAAGCTTCCCGAAAAATTTGTCTTCTCCCAATTTTCTTCCCACCTTGATGCTTCTCTCACTCTTCATCCACGTCAATCTGGTTTCCGTCCTGGTCACAGCACTGAATCTTTTCTTCTCTCTCTTCTCAACGAACTACATTCTGCTTACGATCATGGTCTTTTCACTCTCGCTGTTTCTCTTGATCTTTCTGCTGCTTTCGATCTGGTAGATCATCGCACTCTTCTAGCATATCTTCGGGATGCTGGTCTTTCCGGCACGGTACTTCAATGGTTTCGTTCCTTTCTCTCCTGTCGGTCTTTTTCGGTTGTCTCTGGGTCATCTTCCTCTCCCCACTCCTCTTCCCTGCGATGTCCCACAGGGATCTGTACTCACTCCCCTCCTATTTAATGTTTTCCTTTCCCCCCTTGCCCTTCTGTTTCAACAACATGATATCTCCGCGTATTACTGTGCAGATGATATATTCCTCCTTCATCACACAGATTCTCACACCCCTGATATCACTCCCCTGAACACATGTCTCTCCGCCGTAGCTTCTTGGTTTTCCTCTAATTTCTTACATATCAACCCTTCTAAGACTTCTGCTATCTGGTTTACTTTTGGGAGCCCCTCCCCCGTCTCTGCCCCATTACTGTCTTCCCAGCCCATTCCGCTTGTCTCTTCTCTTTGGTATTTGACACACATATGAGCACGAAGCTCCAAACAATCCCCATGACACACACATGCGCACAAAGCTCCCAACAGTCCCCATGACACACACATGCGCACATAGCTCCCAACAGTCCCCTGACACACACATGCACACGTAGCTCCCAACAGGCCCCATGACACACACATGCACACGTAGCTCCCAACAGGCCCCATGACACACACATGCACACGTAGCTCCCAACAGGCCCCATGACACACACATGCACACGTAGCTCCCAACAGGCCCCATGACACACACATGCACACGTAGCTCCCAACAGGCCCCATGACACACACATGCTTGTTCTTCTTTCTTGCTTCCTTTAATCTGAGCTAGAAGAGTTATTGGTGGTCTGTGGAACTACTGGTGACTTCACAGCTCAGAATGTTCTAGCTGTCCTGGTTCCAGTGGTGCATGCCAATATGAAATTAAAATGGAAGAGAGAGATTCCTTGATTCATGTCTTAGTACTCCAGAGGCAGAAGAACAGTTCAGCCAGCTATACTCTGACAGAACCTCACCTGCTTCCCTTCACTCCGCAGCCCAGCAGACATGATCTGCTCCACATTCTGCTAAATCTCACCAATTTCATCTGACTTGGTTTTATACCAAACTTATAATCATAACATGACTAGAAATTACTGTAGGAAGCAGAAGCGATGCTATAAGCAGGCAGGAAGCTTTTGTGCAAAGGGGAGAAATTAAGTTGGCTTTATTAGAAGACTGTCAAGAGCATGAATTCCATGCGCATTAAGTGCTCTGTCCTGTCTCAAGACAGATTCTCCATATCTGCCCATTAACAAGAGACATGAACACATACATAGAGCCATAACAGAATATCTGAAAACATAAAATAAGTGACCAGTTCTAGAAATAGAAAATGTTTATTTCAAAACGTTCCTTACTATCCTTTGCAACAAGCACCAAAGTGGTTTACAAATATGTAGACAAAACCTGACTGGAAACTCCAAGAAACCTGACTCAGCCTGCAGTGGAATAGCAGAGAACCAGAAGTGGAAATGCATTTCCTCAAATATGCAAAATAACGATCTCAGAAATGGCCCATTAACTTTAAACAAAGCAATAGCCAAGATTGTGAAGGTAAATGCAAGTGTGATTTCAACATGTTCTCACAGAGAGAGATAGGCATGTATCACACACACTCACATGCCAAGTAATATAGAGAAAAAGCACACACACACACACACGCTACTGCAGTACAAGAAAGACACTGCACACAAGCATACATCCACTCAAGCTTACCTTCAGCTCACATCTTTTCAACACTACCCCTAATCCTTCTTGCCCCCAAGGATTCATCCTTTGCTTCCCCCAGTGCTCTTCTCCCCCTTAGACTTGAGAAAAAAAGGAAAATGAAGTTGTACACCTGTAACAGGTATTCTCCATGAACAACAGGATCCAACAGCCACACATGAGGGTGACGTCACTACTTCAGGGAGCCAAATCAGTCCCCTGTCCTGTAGTTCAAAAGCCTTTAGAAAAGGTTTCTGGGCCTTTGCAGACCCTCACCCTGTTCATCAGTCCTTTCAAAGTTGGCTTCAACCTTGGGAAGAAAAGGATGAGATTATGTAGCTGTTGGATTCTGCTAACCACGGAGAACACCCATTACAGGTGTACAAGTTCACTTTCTCCATGGAGAAGCAGGAATACAAAAGCCACATATGTGGAGATTCTTGAGATGAGGATTGCATTCCTTTCTATATTCTCTTCCTGGATTTGTTTTGGTTCATGTTTCTATTTTATGTTTCTAACACTTGAACCTATGTTAATTGGTGGCAGCAGTAGATCAAAGTGTTAAATGTTCACTGCTTGTCCAAAGGCACTTGGCTGAGGCACTAATGCATTGTCAATGTGTACGAGTGCAGAGGTCCAGATTGCTGCTCTGCAGACGGCATAACTAAGCTACTAATGTTGCTGATGCTCTTAGTTGCTGTGACTCTACACCAGCAATTATAATCTGCAGAATGAAATGCATTCTGAAATCCATGTGCATAGGGTTCTCTTTTGAACAAGGACACTTCATTTATTCAGGCTGTAAGAAACAAGCTCCCATGGTATCTGCAACGTCATGAGAGCATGCACAGCGCTATTTGTGGAAGGGGGAGAAGGGTGTTGCAGTGTACTTGTCATTAGCCTGAGGTGTTTATGTCTTTATGCTGTTGCAAATATATTCCTGCTATAAACCTAGTCGACCTTTAGTTTAGGGCAAACTACTAATGTCATAGGAAATTGCATTATTGCTTATGGGGGCTTTGCCAGCAGTGTTGAGACATTGCCCTGGCTGTCGAGATCAGACTTAATTTCCAGAATAAATCTTTAACTGAAGACTGCATGCAGCACCAAAGGTCACAGACTTTTTTCAGATTACTGCTTCTCACCTGATCTTTAATTCCTTTTCATTTACAAGCAGTTTGGTTCTCAAGTCTAAGAAATAGTCAGGGCTTTAAGACCTAAGAGAAGGTGCGTCAGACTTATAGCTACAATTCTGCCTATTTTTCAGGTCACGAAATTATTTTATTTATTTATTTACATTCTCTTATATACCGCAGTATTCTGCATCAGTGCGGTTTACATTGAACAAACTGAAATTACATTGAACAGGGCACTACAACCTGGAGACAACTATTTTACAGGGAACATGGGCTATGGAGGGTTAAGTGGCTTGCCCAAGACCACAAGGAGCACCTGTGGGACTAGAAACCCCAGTCCTTCCGGCCCAAGGTTGCTGTCCTCTAGTGGGATTTGAACCCCCGACCTTCCGGCCTGAAGTACCTTGCCCCAACCACTAGGCCACTCCTCCACTCCATTAGTGTCTATAGTAGGGCCAAAATCCAGAAATGAATCATCTTGCCATGAAATAATTTAAAAAATATCCTCCAAACAGCAGATGATTAAAAAATAAAACAGAAGCCTGCATGCCCAATTCGTGTAGTGATTTCCCTTATAACAAAAAAAACAGAAAAGGGGCCTCAGTGTAACATGTGACAGAGCTATACAAACAAGGCCCGTATATAGTATTAGTCCACAGGCATGCCCTTTGGTATAATCACATCATAGGTCTACCTTTCTGTCAGGTTCTTTTCAATAAATTTAATTTATTAAAGTGGCTCATTAAAAAAGCTTATAAACAAACTTGCACTTATAACTGCATTTCATCAAAATATCTCATTTCATCCTAATGCCTTGATGCCATCGGCGTTTCGCAGATGCTTCTTCAGAGGACTCTCTTAGGGTAACTACTGCAGAGAAATCTTGAATTAATACAAACACCGTCTACAAAGAATTTTTATAAAATGTGTCTATAATTTTAAAAATTAAATCAACACTATGCCCTTGGAAAATCCCATCAAGTGTCACTATCCACCAAACTAGTTTAAAATATAAACATTCTTCTATTATACCAGCTTCGCATTCTTACTCCATGAAAAAAACAGTAAGTAAAACTACCACAGAAAAAACAATGTATCGACACAATCAGGGTTGCACAATGTCTTAAAACAAACTTGAATTTTTCCATCCATCTGTTCAAATTACATTACCTATTAAATAATCTATACTTACTTAAAAATCCATAGAAGATACAATTTTGTAGCATATATGCTCGCATTATAACAGTGTCCTTCTAAAGTTTGCTAAGAACTCCCAACCAAGAATTTTATATGGCAGGTGTTTAACTTTCAAACCTTTCTGTACAGTAAAATATCCAATCAGCTACTCTCTTTTCAACTCCTAACAGGAGCTCTGCATTTCAAGCCAAAGCACCTAAGCTCAACCAATTGAACAATAGTTGGGAAAAATCGTATTGCCAAAGCTGTTGCCCCCATTACAGCTTCTGCCTCTGTCCAGAAAGAGATCCCATGCCAGGTGAAGGACCAGTTCCAAGTGCAGGATGCCTGCATGCTGAAGCTCTCAGGAAACAAATGGAGGAGCTCAGAGAAGAGGTAGTGAGGCTGAGGAGCATTCAAGACAGTGAAAAGTACATTGATGAGATGCTTCTTGTAACATCCAAGGCTCTCCAGCAGAGGAGATGGGAGCCTACAGAATGACGAAGATTGGACACCAGTCACCAAGGCCTGCAGAATTGCCAATCCAACTCCTCCAGCCTTGATTTGAAGAACTATTATGCAGCCCTGAAAGTGGAGGAGGTGAAAGCAACCCTGGAAAGAGAAGAACCAGAGCTCAAGCACTCCAAAGTTGGAGAATCAGTGACCATAAAGAAGTGAAGGGTAGTGAGGTTGGTGACTCTCTTCTGAGGAGTATTAAGGCATCCATCTGCCGACCAGACTTGATATCCAGGAAGGTGCCAAAATCCGAGACATTATGGAGAATTTGCAGAGACTCATCAAGCCCACTGACTATTACCCGATGTTGCTCATCCATGTTGGCACAAAGATATTGTCAGGTATCCCTCTGAGCATATCAAAAGTGACTTCATGGCTCTGGGACAGAGGGTGAAGCAGATAGGGGTGCAGATGGTGTTCTCTTCAATTCTCCCCATTGGTGGTAAAGGCCAAGGCAGAGAAGTTCGCGTGCTGGAGATAAATGCATGGCTGTGTGGATGGTGTCATCAACAGCGTTTTGATTTCCTGGACCTTGGGATGCTGTTCAAAGGGTTGCAGAACAGAGATAGTGTCCATCTGGTTGGTGTCCTCAACCATCCTGATACATGTCAATATGTAAATAGTTTCCCATGTTCTCCAAGTTTTATTCCTTGTTATAATGTAATTTCAATCAGTCTTCTCTGATCTGAAAACTCTTTGTTAAATGTAAACCGCACTGATAACAAATAGTGCGGTATATAAGAATTGTTAAATAAATAAATAAATAAGTAAAATAAAATCTGTCCAAGAAGGGTTGACGTATCTTCAGCAGCAGACTGGCTAACTAGATTCATTGGGGATGTGTGAAGAAAGCCCCCACTTAAGTGAAACATTAAATACCTTTATAGAAACAGGTAAAAGGGGCAACATCTGGAAGGCAGTGTCTATAAATGCTCGTAGCATGGGAAATAAGATCCCATATGTTGAGGCTTTAATGGGAGAGGATGACTTGGATTTAGTGGCAATAAGAGAGACATGGTTCACAGAAAACCATGATTGGGATGTAATTATATAAGGCTATACTTTATTCATAAAGGACAGGGTAGGAAAAAGGGAAGGAGGAGTGGCACTATATGTAAAAAATAATATTAAAGCTATGGAAATACAGGGCTTAAAAGGGAGAGAGGAGGCACTGTGGGTTAAACTAGAAAGAGAGAAAGAGAAATCTATTTGCATTGGCGTGATATACAGACCTCCCTCACAGGTTGAAGAGATGGACGGAGAGTTAATTGAAGACATACGCAGCATTGCCAGGAAAGGGGAAGTGCTATTGATAGGGGATTTCAATATGCCAAATGTTGATTGGCACATCCCTGCTGCAGTATCATCTAGAAGTAAGGAGATCCTGTATTCTCTACAGGGAGAACTATTCAGGCAACTGGTAACAGAACCCACATGTGAAGGGGCCATACTAGACTTGGTGCTTACCAATGGTGAAAGTGTTTCTGATGTTATAGTGGGAGAATATTTCACATCTAGTGATCACCAGATGGTGTGGTTCAGTATTAGGACTAGGGCTGATAAAATCCATTCAAAAGCGAGGGTCTTAGACTTTAGGAAAACTAACTGTCAAGATGGGTCAATACCTCAGGGAGTCATTTATTTATTTATTTTATTTAACTGTATTTATATCCCGCTTTTCACCGGGTCAAAACGGTTTAACATCAAAGGGGGGGCGGGACAGTAATCAATTCTTAGGGTGGAGGGGTTGTCACCGGGGAGGCCAACATTAATGATCTGAACAGACATTAAGGACTTAAACAATGGACATCAGTCTCTTAGTAGGTAGATCTGTGGGTATGTTAGAGGGTCTGGAGGGGTAGTCAGTGATGGATGTTTGTTTCTGGTCCGAGGTATTCCTGGAACAGGATGGTTTTTAGTTGTTTCCTGAATGTTGAAGGATCTCCATTGTTTCTGATTTGACTTGGTAGGGAGTTCCAGAGGGATGGTGCGTATAGTTCGAAGGCTCTGTTTGTAGGTCCGTTGATTGTGTTTAGTTAGTTCATGGGGGATGGTGAGGGTGTTGCTGGTGGTTTGTCTGGTTGTTCTGTTGTGGGTGGGTTGGGGCAGTAGAGTGCGGAGCTGGGAAGTCTGCGTTTGATAGAGGGCTTTGTGGATAAGTAGGGCTGATTTGTATTTGATTCTTGCTTCGAGAGGGAGTATGTGCACTTCTCTCAGGACTGGGGTGATGTAATCTTGTTTTTTTGCTTTCTGGATAATTCTTGCTGTGGTATTTAAGGCAGTTCATAGTGGGTTGGTGTGGGCGGCGGGTAGTCTGTGATAGATTATATTGCAGTAGTCCAGGTGGGAGAACGTCATAGCTTGCATGACTGTCCTGAAGTCCTGTGGATCAATGAGAGGCCTGAGGTGTTGTACTGTTTTTGCCTTGTGGAATATTATTCCGGTAGTCTTTTTGATCTGTTGCTTAAGTGTGAGCGCTTGGTCTATGATGATTCCTAAGTATTTTATGAGTGGTTGTATTTGTATTTGTGTGGTTTCTAAGTTGAGGTGTGGTGGTGGTGTGAAGTTTGGGTAGTGGTATGGGAACAACTGGGGGATGTAGAATAACAGTGGGCAAAAGTGAAAGTAGATATTTTAAGGGCAACCAACGTTTTGTTAAAATAGTAAATAAAGGTAAAAGGAAAAGGAGACCACTATGATTTTCAAAAGGAGTAGTCGAAAAGGTGAAGAAAAAGAGGGAGGCCTTCATGAAATACAAGAGATCACAGAGAGAGGAAGACAGGCATCTATATTTGGAAAAACTTAGAGAAACTAGCAAAGTAGTCAGGAAAGCAAAGATTCAAAAAGAGGAGGAAATAGCCAATGCAATGAAATGGGGGGGATAAGACATTTTTCTGATATGTTATTGAGAAGAGGAAGCTGATGAATCTCACTCTGAAAGTGACCCTTTAACACTGGAAATCAACAAAAATCACTCCACAAAATGCACAATTCTGAAAATAAATGATGATCCATACAGACAAAAACAAACAAAGAGGAGAAAAAGGCCTCAGAATCACTGGGGTTCAGAGCAAACACATATATCAATGGCCAGAAAAAAATCTTCACTCCCCCTTTGAGGGGGTTGGCAGTTAGGTTATTTATAGTAACATACATGCGCGGCGTTTTTGTGTGCAAGAACCTGCATCAGTAGTAGAGCATATTGTGAAAGGCTGTTTGCCAACAATATGGGTTAGTATGGGGTTATTGTCCTAGATTTTAAGTTTTAGGCATCGGTGGTTTGCTGCTATTATTCTCTAATGGTGTTCATTACTTTTTTGTGTTGTCCTTTGTTCTCCTCTACAGCATTTATTTTTAGTGGACTTCCCCTTTAAAAAGCACAGGCCTAGCAGGCACCGCTGATGGTGTCAGGGATTTGGAATGAATGAATGTCTGGCAATTGCGTATAGTTCTCTGCAGCCATTTGAGAGTCATTGAAGAGCTGTTGCAGATAGGTGCAGCTTTTTTGGGTTTGATTTCCAGTGAGAAGAGGAAGGGTAAAAGTGGTATTGTCAGACTCAAGGGTGCAGGGGAGGAATATGTAGAAGCTGATAAGGATAAAGCGGAATTGCTTAACAAATATTTCTATTCTGTGCTCACAGATGAAGAACCAGGAGCAGGACCTCAGAAAACACCCACAAACAGGAACAGAAGCGAGGGGCACCTTGAACAATTTTCAGAAGACTGTGTTCGTGAGAAGCTAGCTAAACTTAAAGTAGATAAAGCGATGGGACCAGATGGGATACACCCGAGAATACTGAGGGAATTTGGAGACGTTCTAGCAGCTCCACTGACTGACCTTTTCAATGCCTCGTTGGAGTCTGGAATGGTGCCAGAGGACTAGAGAGAGTCACATATGGTCCCTTTACACAAAAGCGGAAGTAAGGATGTAGTTGAAAACTATAGGCCGGTTAGTTTAACTTCAGTGGTGAGTAAATTAATGGAAAAGCTGCTGAAAGAGAAAACAGTAAGGTTTCTGGAGTCCAGCTGATTACTGGATCCAAGGCAGCATGGATTCACCAGAGGCAGGTCTTGTCAGAAAAATCTGGTTGATTTCTTTGACTGGGTGACCAGGGAGTTGGACCAAGGGAGAGCCCTAGATGTAGTGTATTTAGATTTTAGTAAAGCCTTTGACACCGTTCTGTTCAGGCAACATTGGGATGGATTCTAAAGTTACTACTTGGGTTAGAAACTGGTTGAGTGGGAGTTGACAAAGGGAACAGGTAAATGGAGCTCACTCCGAGGAGAAGGAGGTTACCAGTGGTGTGCCCCAGAGATCTGTCCGTGGTCCGATTCTTTTTGACATCTTTGTTAGTGATATTGTGGAAGGGCTGTTGGGTAAGGTTTACCTCTTTGCAAATGATAACAAAATCTGCAATAGAGTAGACGCCCAGAAAGGTGTAGATAACATGAGGAGGGATCTTGCTAATCTTGAAGAATGGTCTAGAATTTGGCAGCTGAGATTTAATATTAAAAAATGCAAGGTCATGCATTTGGGCTGCAACAATCCAAGTGAGTGATATAGTATAAGGGGTGAAGTACTTCTATCCTCAAAAGAAGAACGGGACCTATGTATGATTGTGTTTGATGTTTGTTTATTTATTTAACAGTTTTTTCTATACCGCCTTTGTCCAAAGCGGTTTACATCAAACATTATAACAATCTTGGAAGAATTGTTTTACAATGAATAGGGAAATGTAACTTGGAGAACAAGGGGTTTAACAATCACAAAAACAGGGATGGGGGGAAGGTTCTTGTTGTATAGCGGAATAGTTAGAGGAGGAGCAATTTGGGCAAGTGGGGTTGAATAGGGGAGTGTGGGCCTAAGGCTGTCCATTCATGATAGTGAGTAATGGTAATAGTTAAGTATTGTCATCTAGTCTATAGTGATCTTTGAAGAGGTGTGTTTTTAGTAGTTTTTTAAGGTCTTTGAGTGATTGTGCAGTTCTGATTGCTTTAGGCATGGAGTTCCAGATTGTGGGGCATACAAAGTGAATGCCCTGTTGCTTGTTTGTTGTGTGGTTTTAGTCTTGAGAGGTGGGATGATGAGGAGATTTTGGTTGGCCGCTCTTTTTGGTCTCGTAGAGGATGAAGTTGTGAGCAGATCAGATAGACAAGGTGCTGATAGGTTTTTGGAGGATTTTGAATGTAGTGGTGATGGTTTTGTGTTTTGCCCTTTGTGAGATTAGGAGCCAGTGTAGACTTTTTAATATTGGTGTTATGTGTTGTCGGGTAGAACTGACTGTTAGAATTCTGGCAGCAGTATTTTGCACTAATTGAAGTGGATATAGTGCATGCTTAGGTAAACCTTGGTAGATGATATTTTCATAGTCCAGGTGCGGCGTGATGATGGCTTGCACTATGGTTCTGAAATCATTGTGTTGTAACAGGTGACGAAGTGGCTTGAGGAGCTTCAACTTCCAGAAGGCTACTCTTGATGATCTTAAAGTAGCTAAACAGGTAGAAAAGGTGATGGTGAAAGCTAGAAGGATGCTTGGGTGCATAGGGAGAGGAATGGCCAGCAGAAGAAAGGAGGTGTTAGTGCCTCTGTATAGGTCTTTGGTGCAACCTCATTTGCAGTGTTGTGTGCAATTCTGGAGATCGCACTTTCAAAAGAATATACTACTACTACTGAGCATTTGTATAGCGCTACAAGTCGTACGCAGTGCTGCACAGACATGTAAGAGACAGTCCCTGCTCATCAGAACTTACAATCTAGTCAAGACATACACAGAAGGTGTAGGTAGGGATAAAGGAAGGGGGAAGAAAAAGGAGATCAGGTGAGTCAAGATCCAAAAGCAGCAGCGAAGAGGTGGGTTTTCATCCTGGATTTGAAGAGGATTAGAGAAGGTGCCTGGCGTACAGACACAGGTAGTTTGTTCCAGGGATAAGGCACAGCAAGGTGAAAGGAGCGAAGTCTGGAGTTAGCAGTAGAAGAGAAGGGCACAGATAGAAGCAGTTTGCTAGAAGAGCGGAGTTCCCGAGGTGGGGTTGTAAGGAGAGATAAGAGAAGAAGGGTAGTGAGGAGCCGCAGAGTGAATGCAATTATAGGTCAGTAGGAGAAGTTTGAACTGGATGCGGAAATGGATAGGGAGCCAGTGAAGTGACTTGAGAAGAGGAGTAATATGGGCATGACGAGGCTGGTGGAAGATTAGCTGTGCAGCAGAGTGTTGAACAGATTGAAGGGGAGAGAGATGATTCAAAGGGAGACCAGCAAGGAGCAGGTTACAGTAGTCAAGACAGGAGGTGATTAAGGAGTGGATAAGTGTTTTAGTAGTGTGTTCAGAAAGGAAAGGACGGATTTTGCTGATGTTATAGAGAAAGAAACGGCATGTCTTAGCTATCAGATGGATATGTGTGGAGAAAGAGAGAGAGGAGCCTATGACAACCCCCAGATTATGGGCCGAGGAAACAGGAAGGAGTACCGAGTTATCCACAGAGACTGAGAAAGGAGGAAGAGGAGGGGAGGTTTTAGGGGGAAAGATAAGAAGTTCAGTCTTGGCCATGTTCAGTTTCAAGCAGCGGTGAGACATCCAGGCAGCAATGTCAGAAAGGCAGGCAGAGATCCGGGTCTGGATTGCCTGAGAGATTTCAGGTGTAGAGAGGTAGATCTGGGAGTCATCAGCATACAGATGGTACTGAAAGCCATGGGAAGAGATAAGCGCACCAAGGGACTGGATGTAGAGAGAGAAAAGGAGCGGACCCAAGACAGGTTGAAGTTGGTACAGAGGGTGGCTACTAAAATGGTTAGTGGTCTTTGGTATAAAGCATATGAGGACAGACTTAAAAATCTTAATATATATATGTTAGATGAAAGGCCGGATAGAGGAGATGTAATAAAGATGTTTAAATTCCTCCGTGTCATAAATGCACAGGAGGAGAGCCTCTTTCGATTGAAAGCAAGCTGTGCTATGAGGGGACATAAGATGAGGGTGAAAGGGGATAGACTCAGGAGTAACATGTAGAATTATTTCCTTACAGAAAGAGTGGTATATGCATGGAATAGTCTCCCAGTGGAGGTGGTAGAGATGACAACAGTATCTGAATTCAAAAAAGCATGGGACCAACACAGAGGATCTCTAAAGGGAAAAAGGGGACTGTTGTAGTTGTTGATATGGAAGGGCAGACTAGACAGGCCATGTGGTCTTTTTCTGCCATCACATTTCTATATTTCTAACTCAATAAGAACTAATCATTAAATCCTAACGATTCAGAAACTATCCAATCATAACATAAAAAGCTTATACTTATACTTTCCTCCCAGGTCTGTTTTTTTCTTAAATTAACCTAATATTTCAACATGGCTATTTCACCAAGCTGCTGTTTTTAAAGGACATAACCCATCTCTACAACTCCTTCATTAAGTAGTCTAATCTCAACCCATAATTTTGATTTTATAAAACTAAGAAATTCTTTAAAAGACGCAATTCCCTAGAATCTCTCACTACAACACAGAACCATATCCTTATCACTTTAATGCATTAATCATAATGTCCATATTCTACCAAATACCAAAAACCCTTGTCAACAACATCTTTTAATCCATTACGATATTCATGTTCACATAAAAGGTGCTCAAACCATGACAGTGATAGAAACTGTCCATGTCTACCTAACCTTTTTAGATAACACTAATCTTACAAATCCAACAAAGTTCTAAACATATATCAAATTTCTTTCAATGTTATAGTTTTAAATGCACAAACGTGGATCTCCTCCTACATTTGAACATCAAACCCTTCGTACACAGAAGAAATTTCATTCAGTTCCTCATTAACTATTCATTGTTGTTGTTGTTGTTAAGTGCCATCAAGTCTGTGTCGACTCATGAAGACCCTCTGTATAGCTGTCCTAAACTGTATTCGGTCTTCAGTCAGGCCGGTCACTGTTGACACACTGGCACACATAGCTGCTGTTATTGTATCGGTCCATTTCATTGCTGGCCTTCCTCTTTGCATTGACCTTCTACCTTGCAAAGTATGATGTCTTTCTCTAATGATCTCTCTTCGCATGATGTGTCCAAAGAATGAAAGTCAAAGTCTTGTCATCTGAGCTTCTAAAGAAAGCTTAGGTTTGATCTCCTGTAGTACTGACTGGTTTGTTCTTCAGGCAGTCCATGGTATACAAAGTATTTGTCGCCAGCACCATAATTCAAAAGCATCAATTTTCTTCCTGTCTATCTTTTTCACATACAACTTTCCCAACCATATGATGTTATTGAAAATGCCATGGTTTGGACTAGTCGAATCTTTGTATGGAGAGAGACGTTTCTGCTCTTGAGAATCTTGCCTAGGTCCTTCATAGCCCTTCTGTCACGAGCAATGTGTCATCTAATTTCTTGACTGCTTGTTGCTTCTTTATTGGTAGTTGATCCAAGTAGGTTAAAGTTGTCAACTATTTCAATTTATTCTCTATCAACGATGAACTTATTCATTTTGCCAGTTGTCAGGATCTCTGTCTTATTAACGTTACATATAAGAACATAAGATATGCCATACTGGGTCAGACCAAGGTCCATCAAGCTCAGTATCCTGTTTTCAAAAGTGGCCAATCTAGGTCACAAGTACCTAGCAGTTTCCACAAAAGACATAGGTTCCACAATGCTTATATTGGGTCAAGCAGTGTATATTCTGGGTCCACTTTAATAATGGTTTATGGACCTTTCCTCCAGAAACTTGTCCAAAACTTTTTTAAACCCAGCTACACTAACAGCATTTACTACATCCTCCGGTAGCAAATTCCAGAGTTTGATTACATGTTGAGTGAAAAACTATTTTCTCTTATTAGTCTTAAATAGGTTACCCTGTAGCTTCATTGCATGCCACCTAGTCTTTCTATATTTTGTTGGCGTAAACAATTGATCTACATTTACCCGTTCCACTCCATTCATGAATTTATAGACCTCTATCATATCTCCCTTCAGCCGTCTCTTTTCCAGGTTGAAGAGTCCTAACCTTTTTAGCCTCTTTTCATAGGTGTATCCTTCCATGCCCTTTACCATTTTGGTGACTCTTCTCTGTACCTTTTCTAATAATGCTACATCCTTTTAAAGATACGGCGACCAGAACGGCACACAATATTCAAGGTGCGGTCGCACCATGGAACGATACAGAGACTTATAATATCCTTTGTTTTATTCACCATTCCTTTCCTTATGATACCTAGCATTCTATTTGCTCTCTTGGCCACCGCAGCACACTGGGCCGAGGGTTTTAACATGTTATCCACGATGATGCCTAAATCTTTTTCCTGGGTGATGGTTCCTAATGTGGAACTTTGCATCATGTAACCATAGTTTGGGTTTTCATCTGTCATTTGGATGCCCAGTCTTCCAATTTATCAAGATCCTCTTGCAATTTTCCACAATTCTCATGGGTTTTAACAACTTTGAATAGTTTTGTCTCATCTGCAAATTTGATAACTTCACTCATTATTCCATTTCCAGGTCATTTATGAATATGTTAAAAAGCAATGGACCCAGCACATATCCCTGGGGTACTCCACTATTCACCTTTCTCCATTGGAAAAATTGGCCATTTAGTCCTACCCTCTGCTTTCTATCTTTTAACCAGTTCCTGATCCACAATAGTACGCTGCCTCCTATCCCATGACTTTTTAATTTTGCCAAACGTTTTTCATGAGGGACCTTGTCAAGGACTTTCTGAAAGTCCAGATACACTACATCAACCAACTCACCTTTGTCTACCTGTTTATTCACACCCTGAAAAAAAATAACAGATTAGTAAGACAAGACCTTCCTTGGCTAAGTTAAGGTGTAGACCCATTTTAAGACTATATTCCTTGATCTTGAGAAGCAAATGTTTCAAATTGTCTTCACTTTCACCAGTAATGTGGTATCATCAGCATTGCGAAGGTTGTTGATGAGTCTTCCACCAAATCTTCACACCTCTATTCATATAGCTTATTATTCAGATCTCTCCCTGAATGATTGCATCCGCTCCCAAAGAATGCCTAATAACTTCACTCATCTAGCGAAACAGTCATGTTGTAAGGGGGTAAACTACCACCCTCTTGTCCATACAATCAGGGCATCAGATCTTCTAGATTTCTTTCAGAAGAAAAACTTAAGATGAGAATATGTCCTTAAAAAGTCCATCTCTTGTAAAGATCTATTACTTATGATAGCAAAGATGCCTATCTAAAGTACTATTGAGGCCCTCTGGGTGGACTGTGTCCACTGTGCCCAAATTAAGACATTTGATAACAATACATACCCCCCTCATGAGGGCACTGTCTGTCATCATACTGCTGGGTGCTGTCAAAGCAAAGTAAGGTTCCATCCTTGTCGTCAAGTTGTTTCTCCAAAACAAGCAAGGAGTAGATCGGATAGGCCAGGCTTCGACAGAGCGAGTACACAGAGAGAGGCTGCCGTCATGCCCCTGTGGTATGTGGTTCTCTAGGGATGTGCATGCCCAGATGGTTCATTTGCAGATTTCCTGAATGTTTCCCAATTTTCATGTGTGTTTTCATGTTTTTTCATGCTTTTGTTTAAACATAAACTTTGAACATGTTTACTAAAGGTTAATGTGCATTAATTAAAGTTAACATTTTTTATTTATTTATTTACAGTCTCTTATATACCGCACTATTCATCATCAGCGCGGTTCACATGGAACAAAATGCTCAGTACATTTAACACGTATGAGTTTACAGGTAACAGGGCATAAATAACTTGGATAACCGGGGTAACTATTTACAAAACATACTACATGGAATTCATTTCTATGGGCCATTGCATGTTAAGTGCTGCAATGGCCCATAGAAATGAATGGGCAGAGGCTACACTTAACGTGCATTGACCTTTAGTAAACATGCCCCTTTGTATGCAAGCTACGGTTTGTGTGCACAACTTGTATGTGCATTAATCCGTAGGTACAAGCAATTTGCATGCATTAAAAATTTTTAGGTACACAAATATACTGAGTCCATGCTCGTGAATGCACATTATACAAGTGCAGGACAATATTCTGGAGGATGTATGACTGCCACCTAGTGGTTGAACCTAACTAGGCTAATTGTACAGTATATTCCAAATGGAAAAGCAGGATCGCAGCCACACATGTGGCTGATGTTGCCACTTGATAAAGCAGTCAGCCCCCTGTCCCAGAGCTCAAAAACCTCTAGAAATGGTTCTTGCAGACAGCAGTCTGTTCATTGGGATCATTTAAACTGCCAAAGCAGGCAGTCAAGTTAAATGTCCTCTCATCTTCACAAGTTTTAGATAGTTTCACTGTCAAAACTGAGTTCAATTTGGCAGACATTTTATTCAGTATGGAGAAGAAAAAACAGGATTTAAAAGATGTTTGGCATGTAAAAGTAAAGTAAAATGTTAGTGATGGACACATACAGCCTGTGCATCCGTTTGGACTTTCTCATGTTATGGAAAATTGTGACAAATATGCCCACATGTAACCTAGGACTAGAAAGTTTAGAAGCCAAAAGTACAAGAATATGAGAAAGCAAATGTAAGACTTCTGAAAAATCAGCCAACACAAAATTTCAAGTAGAGAAAGAAGTAAAGAGTCCAAGCAGAAAGTGAGTCAGCACATAGCCCATAATGACTCTCACAAGAAGATTTCATAGCAGTGCTCTTGCTTACTTGCTAAGGTGAATTGCCAGGTAAAGCTCATCCAAGGAGAGCAAAAAACACACAATTAAAACTGTTATGAGCTCTCTGGTTGGTGCTGCTAAGTCCTTCCTTAAGAGCTGCGCTCCTCTGTTAGATCCCTTTTATCTTTGCCCCTCTCCGCTACAGCCAACAGCAGACTTCGCTCATTCCACCTTGCTGAATCCTATGTCTGGAACAGACTACCCAAGTCAGTATGTCAGGCTCCATCTCTGGCCCTGCTTAAATCCAGGTTAAAAACTCACCTCTTCAAGACTGCTTTTGGATCTCAATCCCCTTATTCTCTTGCTCACCATTTGTTAGATCTTTCACTTTTCTAGATTTACCTTTGTTCCCAGTTTGTTGTGTTGTCCGTCTTGATTTGACTATAAGCTCTATGTAGCAGGGACTGTCTCTTGCATGTATATGTACAGAGCTGTGTGGGCCTAGTAGCACTATACAAATGAGAAGTACTGGCAGTGGAAATAGTAGTGGTAGTAATCTTTCCTCACCACTAACTTATTAATTATTTCACTCTCAGTTGCTGTACTCATCTGTTCACTTATTCATGTTTCCTTGTTCTCCAGCCTGGACAATGTTTTTGCACTGGTAGAATTGAAAACCGATAAATAAATGAATTCATCACGGTCAATCTGATTGTACAAATTAGAGATTTTGACTCAATATGTTTTTTGAGTGATTTATAAGGTTTGTTTTTTCTTTTTGCAGATATCCAAAAAAGAGATCTATGTGGTCATCATGTTCAGATAATTCTCATATTGGGCCGATATTAAAGGCATCACAGTCCACAGGCAATCATTTATCAGTCTTGACTGATACTACACTAAAGCACATTACTGATCCTTCCATTCTGTGTTCCTCCACAGTCCCAGCCTGGCTCTGGCAGACAGGTCAGTCTCCATTCTGCTTACTTTCACTTCCTCAGGAGGGTGCATCTCTCATTACCATCTATTCTGCGTCAGCGGTTCTGAGACTCTAATGCACAGCAGGGGAGGGGAGGAGGATTCTGGGGAACCTGAGCTCTTAGCGTAATTAGCCTTCGGCAGAACGCACAGAAATCATAGATAAGGTAATGATGCATGAGACGTCATCTCTCAAATACCTTTCATGAATCTTTTATGGAGGAAAACTGAATCCAACCCAGCAGTGAAAACAAATGTTCAAGTAATCGCCTTTCCCACTGACCAGAAAGAGACACACTGTGATGTTGCAGCTAATAAGGGAAGAGCGGAGGTCTAGAGCCAGAAAAGATGCTTAGAGGTGGAGGCATGTCTGCTCTGCAGGGGGCAAAGGGGTAAAGTACTGAGCAGCCTATGAGGAAAATATCTCAGTATTATCCAAACACATTAATCCAAATTTATACTACACATCAACTTTCAAACTGCTGAAAAGACGTCAATTACAGCACAGATTTCTGACTTACAGCTCACCAAAAACATTTGCAGGGCAGAGGAAGTTGAGCCTGCGGCCTCATTTGCTCTCCCTCAAATATCACAAAGAACTGCCAACACTTTAATAAAATGATTTTATTATTTAACAAGACTCAAATACTTTTTCCAGAGGATTTAATATGGATTAATCAATATTTAATTAAAATTGCTTAGTTCATAAAATCTCTAACGTATTAAAAATATTGAAGAAAGGTATTAAAACAGCTTATGTAAAAATATTAGAATCCATTTTTCACAGATTATTATAAAAAGTTACAGTGGTGAGAATCTAGGCAAGTAATAAAGAGAAATTTAATGAGATCTTTAAAACTATAACACAGTCAAATATAATCTCAAATTATTGGTATAAATTGGGTATTTGATTGATGAAAATGTTTTTGGAACCTGGGATAATTATTCTCCACAGACACAACAATCTTGGTTGTGAAGCTGGGGTATCTCAGAACAGACCGCCGCACTGCCAGCTCCACGCTAGGAGTCTGTGATTACACCCTTCTTTAATTAGGCTCACTCAAGTTGCAATGATAAGTTCAATACAATATAGACATTAAAATTAAAACACATAAAAATATATCTATATGAAAAACTGCAAGTCATAGTGCACTGGTAGAGAAGGAATACCTTGCAGCTTAATGTAAATAAGGCAGAGGCTTTATGGATTAAAAAGAAGGTGGAAACAGGAAATTGGTCTCTGAAGATTGATTGAGATCTCATGTTAGAATTCGGTTTGGAATTTGGATATCTGGCTAGATAATGATTTAAGATTAAGAACATAAAAAATGCCATACTGGCTTAGACCAAGAGTCTATCAAACCCAGTGTCCTGTTTCCAACAATGACCAATCCAGGTCACAAGGACCTGTCAGCGTCCCAGAAGATATCCAGATTCCATGCTGCTTATCTCAGGGGTAAGCAGTGGATTTCCCCAGCCCTCTTTAATAATACTTTATGGACTTTTCCTCCAGGAACTCGTCAAATCTCTTTTAAACCCAGCTACACTAACAGCTTTTACTACATCCTCCGATAACGAATTCCAGAGTTTGATTATGCCTTGAGTGAAAAAAATACTTTCTCAGATCAGTCTTAAAAGTGCTACATTGTAGCTTCATTGCACAACCCCATGTCTTTCTACTTTTTGAAGGAGTAAACAACCGGTCTACATTTACCCGTTCTACTCCATTCATTATTTTATAGACCTTTATCATATCTCCCTTCAGCCGCCTCTTTTTCAAGCTGAATAACCCTAATCTTTTAAGCCTCTCCTTGTAGAGATAGCCTTCCATTTCCTTTACTATCTTTGTCGCTCTTCTCTGTACTTTTTCTAAACCTGCCATATCCTTTTTAAAGATATGCTGACCAAAACTGCACACAATATTCAGGGTGTGGTCACACCATGGAGCAATGCAGAGGTATTATGAGGTGTGGCAAAAAAGAAACGAGACTGTGGCAGCCACGCCCATGACTCAATGCCAATCGTCAACCCTTCAAAGTCTGCAGCTATCTGGTTCACTTTTGGGGCTCCCTCTCCCACCCTGGCTCCTGTGATGTCACATGCACCCATCCCACTAGCACCTACCCTCCGCTACCTTGGTGTGACCCTAGATTCTGCACTGTCCTTTCGCCAACATATTTCTGGGGTAGTACGTAGCTCTCTTTTTCAGCTTCGGAAAATTCGTGCCGTCCGCTCCCTTCTTCCCATCGCATCCCTTACTACATTCGTTATTTCTCTGGTAATTAGCCGCCTTGACTATTGCAACTCTATATTCTCTGGCATTCCTCAATACCAACTTCGCAGATTACAATTAATTCAGAACACAGCAGCCCGTCTTCTCACCTTTTCATCTCCACACGATCATGTCACTCCTTGTCTGCTCTCTCTTCACTGGCTTCCCGTCAAGGCTCGATATGTTTATAAGCTCCTTATCACCACTCACAAAGTTCTTTATACTAACACCCCCCAATACCTAGCCGATCTCATCTTCCTTCAACCTACCCCCCGTCTACTACGTTCCGCTCATGACAACCGCCTTTTTCTCCCCTCCCCGACACAGGCACATCTTGAATCTACCCGTCACGTTGCTTTCTTCTTCGCCGGTCCCACCCTATGGAATTCCCTTCCACATGTCATCCGTACTGAGTTGTCCTTCCCCCATTTTAAGACTATGCTTAAAACCTTCCTTTTTTGCCAGGCCTTTGATCTCCCTTCCCCTTCATTCACCACCACCCAGTCAAGTATACCTACCCACTCACCACTCCTCCCAGGGCTATAACATCTCCTCCGTTCCCCTGATTCATTTTTATGATCCTCTGGACCCTCTCCCCTGTTGCCCCTCCGCCTCGACTCACCCTCATGTGGTTTGTTACACGTTGTTATGTAATCTACCCGTTTGTATATTACTTATCTCACTTCTCCTCTTTGTCACCCCTGTCTACTACTCGGTATGTTAATCCGCATACCATGAATTGTCTCTTCTGGCTTGTTGGCTCTATACCCCATCTTTTTCTCTCTATACTGCCCCTTCCCCTCTGTCCACTTTCCTATCTATAAATGGCGTTCCTTTCCATTTTTCTCTCTTTGCAGCCAAGATTGTTTGTACTGTGCACCGCCTTAATACTTTTGTAAAGGCGGTATATCAAATCTACCAAATAAAGATAAAGATAAAGACAATTGGCTAACCACTTATGTCACTGTGTTGTGCAACATCTTGCCACTATTCTGCTATATTTTTCATCTCTCTCACTCTGTTGGAGTGGAGGAGTAGCCTAGTGGTTAGAACACTAGCTTGGTAACCAAGCAACCAGGGTTCGATTCCCACTAGCACTCCTTGTGGCCTTGGGCAAGTCACTTAACCCTCCACTGCCTCGGAAGAAAGGCCTGGCAATCTACTTCCAGTGATACTGCCAAGAAAACCCAGGAGCTTCTGGGTCACCAGGAGTCAGGACTGACTCGAAGGCACACATTGCATTTTGCTCACTCTGTTTTTCTTTTTCAGGTTTTTTTGTAGCACACTGCTCCATCGCTTTGTCACGCAACTGCAGGTGGCAGAAATATGGAGCCAAGAATCAACTTGAAATTTCTGGTTAAGTTGGAGAAGGGCCCAATTGAGTGTCTCCAACTTATTTATTTACATTCTCTTATATCCCGCGCTATTCTGCATCAGTGCAGTTTACATTGAACAAACTGAAATTACATTGAACAGGGCATTATAACTTGGAAATAACTATTTTACAGGAAACATGGGCTATAGTGGGTTAAGTGGCTTATCCAAGACCACAAGGAGCACCTGTGGGACTAGAAACCCCAGTCCTTCCGGCCCAAGGTTACTGTCCTCTAGTGAGATTTGAACCCCCGACCTTCCGGCCTGAAGTACCTTGCCCCAACCACTAGGCCACTCCTCCACTCCATAAAAAGGTTTATAGAGAAGATGCAATGTCAAGGCTGCGAGTCTTCAAGTGGCACAAATGCTTCAAGAATGGCCGTGGGGAGGTGGAGGATGACCCAAGTTAGGAAGGCCTTCCACGACAAAGATGGCTGAGAACATTGACAGAGTGAACCAGCTGGTGCGAAGTGATCACAGATTGACAGTGTGGATGATAGCTGAGGAGCTCTGCCTGAACAGGGAGTCAGTGCGGACCATCTTGGTGCAGGAGCTGGGTATGCGGAATGTGTGCGCCAAGATGGTGCCCAAGCTTTTATCAGATGACCAGAAGGAGCACCGGGTCAATGTTTGTCGAGACTTGCTAGAGAGGATCAGAGAAGATCCAGAGTTCGTTGGCCGAGTCATCACAGGAGACGAGACTTGGGTCTTCCAGTATGACCCTGAAAGCAAGAGACAGAGTCTGCAGTGGAAGACTCAACTGTCATCCAGACCGAAGAAGGCACGCATGTCCAAATCAAGGATCAAGGTCATGCTGATCGCACTCTCCGACCAGAAGGGAGTGGTCCATCATGAGTTTGTGCCTGAGAGTCAGACAGTCAACCAGCACTTCTACCAGCAGGTCCTCAATCGCCTCCATGACCGAGTTCAGTGCAGCAAGTGGACTCTGTGGAGAGACAAGTCGTGGCTGCTCCACCACGACAACGTGCCCACACACATCATGCTCACTGTGAGGCAGTTCTTGGCCAACAAACAGATCACAGCTCTCGATCACCCTTCTTATTCCCCAGATCTCACACCATGCGACTTCTGGCTCTTCCCCAGGCTGAAGACTGTGCTCAAAGGAACTCATTTCACCTCTGTAGAAGAGATCAAGGCCACTGTGACGAGGGAGCTGAGTGACCTCAAGGAGGGGGACTTTACAAAGTGCTTCCGTACGTGGCAGAAGCGAATGCAGAAGTGCATTAACTCTGGGGGGGGATTAGTTTGAAGGGGACAATGCGTAATTTCTCTATAGATTTTGTAATAAAACATTTATGGGACAGTCTCGTTTCTTTTTTGTCACACCTCGTAAAATATCCTTTATTTTATTCTCCATTCCTTTCCTTAGGATACCTAGTATTCTATTAGCTCTCTTGGTCGCCGCTGCACACTGGGTGGAGGGTTTCAACATGTTATCCACAATGATGCCTAAAACGTTTTCCTGGGTGGTGGTTTCTAATGTGGAACTTTGCATTGTGTAACTGTAGTTTGGGTTCTTCTTTTCTAAGTGCATAACTTTGCACTTGTCCACATTAAATTTCATCTGCCATTTGGATGCCCAGTCTTCCAATTTATCAAGGTACTCTTGCAATTTTTTACAATCCTCTTGTGTTTTAACAACTTTGAATACTCTGGTATCATCTGCAAATATGATCACCTCACTAATTCTTCCCACTTTCAGGTCATTTATGAATATGTTAAAAAGCAGCGGGCTCAGCACAGATCCCTGGGGTACTCACTATTCACCTTTCTCTACTGAGAAAATTGGCCATTTAGCCCTACTCTGTTTTCCATCATTCGACCAATTCCTAATCCACAATAATACAGTTTCTCCTATGCCATGGCTTTTTAATTTCCCCAAGAGTCACTCATGAGGGACTTTGTCAAAGGCATTCTGAAAATCCAGATACACTATATCAACTGGCTCATCTTTATATACCTGTTTATTCACACCTTCAAAAAAATATAAGAGACTGATGAGACAAGACTTTCCTTGGCTAAACCCATGTTGGCTTTCTGCCATTAAACCATGATTAATCTACACGTTCAGTAATTTTGTTTTTGCCCAGTACTGACATCAGGTTCACCAGTCTGTAGTTTCCCGGATCACCCCTGGAACTCTTTTTAAAAACTGGCGTTACATTGTCCACTCTCCAGTCTTCGGGCACTACAGATGATTTTAATGATACATCACAGATTACTAATAGTAGTTCTGCAATTTCATATTTCAATTCTTTCAGCACTCTGGGATGTATGCCATCCATTTCAGGTGATTTGCTGCTCTTTAGTTTATGAATTAGCAGTAATATATCTTCCCAATTTATTGAACTTTGTTTCAATTCCTCCAATATATCGCCTTTAAATATGATTCCTGGCATAGGTAACATAGTAACATACTATATGACGGTAGATAAAGACCAGTATGATCCATTTAGCCTGCCCAAAAAGGTGGCAAGAGTAGGTGCACTTGTGGCTCCATGCAGATCACCCCTCCCCATGCCTTTGTTTAGGGGTGTATCCACCTCTCTGTGTAGGTCGCCCCTATTTACTCAGATATAAGAGGTAGTTATATTTGTTTTGATGTTGCTGTAAAGGGATCCACCTTGTCTGTCCCATGCCATTTTGAATTCTGTCACTGTATTTGCCCCCACCACTTCCATCAGGAGGACATTCTAAGCATCCACCACCCTTTCAGTGAAAAATTATTTCCTGATATTGCTTTTCAATTTACCCCCTTGCAGCCCTCTAGTTTTACAGCTTCACCGTCTTCGGAAGAGGTTTGTTTGTTCATTAATACTCTAAATATTTAAAGGTCTGAATCATATCTACCCTGTCCCTTCTCTCTTTCAGAGTGTACATATTTAGATCTTCAAGTCTCTTCTCATAAGTCTTCTGACACAAGCTCCAAATCATTTTGGTTGCCTTCCTCTGAACTATTTCCAGCCTTTTTATCTCCTTTGCGAGACATGGTCTCCAAAATTGAACACAATATTCCAAGTGAGGCCTCACCAGCAACTTGTACAGTGGCATTAGTACCTCTTCCTTTCTGCTGGTAATTTCTCTCTGTATGCAACCCAGCATCCTTCTGGCTTTTGCCTCCGCCTTGTCACACTGTTTCGCCACCTTGAGATCCTCATACAGTCACTCCAAGATCCTTCTCCTGGTCCGTGCGCGCCAACCTCTTGCCCCCTATCGCATACAATTCCCTTGGATTTCTGCTTCCCAAGTGCATGACAGTGTACATCTTCACATTAAATCTTAACTGCCAAGCATTAGACTATTCTTCCAGCTTTTGTACATCTTTCTTCATGTTATCCACTCCCTCATGGGAGTCCACTGTGTTGCAAATTTTCATGTCATCTGCAAAAAGACAGACTTTTCCATTCAGTCCTTCAGTAATATCACTCACAAATACATTGAATAGTACTGGCCCCAGGACTGATCCCTGGGGCACAACGCATGGAAAAATTGTATTGCTAAAGCTGTTGCCCTGATTACAGCTTCTGCCTCTGTCCAGATAGATATCCCAATGCTAATTGAAGGACCAGTTCCATGTGCAGAATGCCTGCATGCTTAGGCTCTCAGGAAAGCTCAGGAAAGAGCTGACAAGGCTGAGAAACATTCAAGGCAATAAGAAATATATTGATGCTTCCTGAAACATCCAAGCTTTCTGGAAGAGTTGAAGATGGGAGGTTACAGAAGGAAGAAGGTTGGACACGAGTCACTAGAGCCTGCAGTATCAAAACTCCAACTCCTCCAACCTTTGAATTTATAAACCAGTCTGCAGCCCTGGAAATGGAGGAGGAAGAAGCATCAGAGGAAAGGGAAGAACCACAGCTCGAGCAGCCCAAAATTGCAGAATCAGTCACCACTAGGAAGCGAAGGGTAGTGGTGGTTAGTGACTCTCTTAAGAGGGGTACTGAGGCATCCATCTGCTGACCAGATTTTATGTCCAGGTGTGCTGTCTGCCAAGTGCCAAAATCCGAGATGTTACAGAGAGTATGCAGAGACTCATCAAGCCTATTGACTATTATCCAATGTTGCACATCCATGTCGGCACAAATGATACCGCTAGGAATCCCTCCGAGCATATCAAATGTGACTTCATGGCTCTGGGACAGAGGGTGAAGCAGATAGGTGCACAGGTGGTATACTCTTCAATCCCGCCTGTTGAGGGTAAAGGCAGAGGTAGAGAAGCTCACATCCTGGAGATGAATGCATGGCTATTTGGATGGTGTCATCGAGAGTGTTTTGGTTTCCTGGACCATGGGATGATGTTCCAAAGGGTGCAGAGCAGAAATGGTGTCCATCTCTCCAAGAAAGGTCTTAGGGTCTTCCGCAGTAGACTGGCTAACCCACTGAAGAGGGTTTTAAACTAGATTTGCTGGAACAAACTACCTGTGTCTGTATGCTAGGCACCCTCCCTAACCTTCTTCAAATCCAGGCTGAAAACTCACCTCTTTGCTGCTTTTGGATCTTGACTCTCCTGATCTCCTTCTTCCCTGTCTCCACCTTCTGTTTTTGTCTTGACGAGATTGTAAGCTCTGATGAGCAGGGACTGTCTCTTATTTGTCTGTGAAGCGATTCATATGTCTTGTAGCGCTATACAAATGCTCAGTAGTAGTAGTAGTAGTAGGATGGGTGAAGAGAGCCCCCAGGAAATGAAACATTAAATACCTCTGTAGAAATGGTTAATAGGGGCAAAATCTGGAAAGCAGTGTGTATAAATGCCCATAGCATGGGAAATAAGATCCCAGATGTTGAGGTTTTAATGAAAGAAACTGACTTGTATTTAGTGGTGGTTACGGAGAAATGGTTCATGGTCAACCATGACTGGGATGTAATTATAACGGGCTACACTTTATTGAGGAAGGACAGGGTACGAAGAAAAGGCAGTAGAGTGGCACTACAGTATATTTAAAAAATAATATTAAAGCTACAGAATTGCAGGGCTTAAAAGGAAGAGAGGAGGCACTGTGGGTTAAACTAGAAAGAGGAAAAGAGAAATCCATTTACATTGGAGTTATATACAGATCCCCCTCACAGTCATAGAAGTGGACAAAGATTTAATAGAAGACATATGCAGTATTGCCATGAAAGGAGAAGTGCTACTGATAGTTGATTTCAATATGCCAGATGTGGATTGGCAAACCCTTGCTGCAGTGTCATCTAGAAGTAAGGAGATCCTGGATTCTCTACAAGGTGAACTATTCAGGCAACTGGTAACAGAACCCACATGTGATGAGGCCATACTGGACTTGGTGCTTAGCAATATGAAAAGTGTTTCTGATGTTACAGTGGGACATCATCTTGCATCCAGTGATCACCAGATGGTATGGTTCAGTATTAGGACTAGGGCTGATAAAATCCATTCAAAGGCAAGGGTCTTAGACTTCAAGAAAACTACTTTGACAAAATGGGACAATACCTCAAAGAGTGGAATGAGAACAGCTGGGGGATACAGAAAAAACAGTGGGCAAAACTAAAAGGGGATATTTCAGGGGCAACACAACTTTTTGTTAGAAAGGTAGATAAATGTAAAAGGAAAAGGAGGCCGCCATGTTCTGCGTTCACAGATGAAGGGCCAGGAGCAGGACCTCAGAAACCACCCACAAACAGGAACAGAAGTGACGTGGATCTCGAACAATAATCTAGTTCTCTGGCCACCTAGTCAAAGAATTCAATCAGATTTGTTTGGCAAGATCATCCTTTGGTAAAACCATGTTGCCTCGGATCATGCAACCTGTTGGTTTCGAGAAAGTCTGCTATTCGCTCTTTGAGGTGTGCCTCCATTACTTTTCCCATCAGTTAATCTGGATTTTCATAATATGCCTCAAAGTCCCTCATGAAAGACTTCTGTGGACATTAAACAGTCATGGGATAGCTGGTAATGCTCTTTTGAGGGCTGAAAATGCCCTCCACCTCCTACCTGGTTTGCCTCTACTCTACCTTGGCTTCAGTCTATTCTGTGTTTTACTTTTTCCTCTGTCTGTACATTAATGGTATTCCTGTCTATTCTTTAATAGGTTTAGGTTTAGGTTTATTCATTTGATATAACCGCCTTTCTGGGGCAATCAAAGCGGTGTACAGGTAGTAAAATACATAAAAATTCATAAAATACATAAAATAGATAAATTATACAAAACATAAAAACATAATACATAAAAACTTTGGCCATGGCCAGAAAGGAAAGGAAATGTACAATTTTGTAAAGGATAGAGACTAATATGCAGCAAGTACGGGACAGGATACAACAGGTGGGTAGGTACAGCAGGGACAGATTCATACATATTCATACAGCCTATTTTTTTGTAAACCACTCTGATGCTACCGCCTGGGTGGTCTATCAAATGTCATAATAAAGATAAAGATAGGAAACAGAGAATAAGACTAAATAGTCAGTTTTCTCAAAGGAGAAAACTGAATAGTGGAGTATGCAAGGGTCTGTACGAGGACCAATGCTTTATAATGTTTAAACATGATCTGGGATTGACAAATGAGGTGATGATATTTGCATCTGATAGAACATTACTCAAAGTAGTTTAATCATGAGCATATTGTGAAGTGCTGCAGGAGGACCACACATCAAAAACAAGTGGGAAGAAGTGGGCAGAACAAAATCAATGCACAATACACACAAGCCAGATAAATGCTGGAAAGCAATGAGCACAAATGCTCGAAGCTCAGCCAACAAAATTCCAGACCTGCAAGCCCTAATGGTGGAAATGGATTTGGACATCGTGGCCATTACAGAAACATGGTTTAATGAATCACATGATTGGGATATAGCCATAGCTGGCTATAATCTATTCAGAAGACACAGAGAAAATGGAAAAGGAGGAGGAGTAGCCTTGTATGTCAAAAGCAATATTAAAGCTACTGAAATGCAGGGGACATGGGGAAAAGAAGAAGCGCTCTGGATTGCGCTGGAAAGAGGAGATGGCACTGTCATCCATACTGCTGTAGTCTACAGACCTCCGACTCAAATTGAAGAGAGAGATAACGAATTGATTATAGATATTGCCAAGATAGCAACAAAGGGGGAAGCGATCATATTGGGCGACTTTAATTTACCTGATGTGGATTGGATTACTCCTTCTGCATATCTGGAAAGAAGTAAAAAAATTGTGGATGCTCTCCAAGATGCATTACTTAGACAAATGGTGATGGAACCAACCAGGGAAAGATCAACGCTGGATGTAGTGCTCACCAACGGTGATAGCGTATTGAAAGTCTGCGTGAGTGCCCCTGTGAGCAACAGCGACCATCACACAGTGTGGTTTGAGATAAAAGCCATGGTACAGGCCAATCATAGCAAGCTCAAAGTCCTAAACTTCAAAAACACTGACTTCAATAAAATTGCCGAGTACTTAAAGGAGGAGATGACGGGGTGGAAGGAAATAAGGGAAGTGGAATTGCAATGGGCTAAACTAAAGGTGGCAATAAAAGGGGCAACAGATAAATATGTAAGAAAAGTAAATAAAAACAAGAGGAGAAGGAAACCTATTTAGTTTTCCAAAGAGGTGGCTGCTCAAATAAAGGCAAAAAACACAGCTTTCGCAAATTTCAAAAGCTTGCAAACAGAAGAACACAGAAATGAATATAGGATCAAGCTCAAAGAGTCTAAAAGAGAAATAAGGATAGCAAAATCAAAGGCAGAGGAAAAGATGGCTAAAGATGTTAAGGGTGGCAACAAAACTTTCTTCAGGTATATTCGGGAAAGGAAGAAGATCACAATTGGAAATGCAGGACTCAGATGTGCTGGGAAAGGACTCGTGGAAAGTGACACTGAAAAAGCGAAATTGCTAAACAAATACTTCTGCTCTGTTTTTACTAAAGAAGATCCTGGAAATGGACCAGCTGTGACTCCCAAATATAAAAATGGGAATGAAGTAGATACCACACCATTCACAGAAGATGAGGTGTTAGAACAACTTGCTAAACTGAAAGTGGACAAAGCCATGGAACCAGATGGCATACATCCCAGGATACTGAAAGAGCTCAGAGAGGTTCTTGCAGGACCGTTAAAGGATGTCTTCAACAGATCCTTGGAAACAGGAGAGGTTCCTCAGGACTGGAGAATGGCTGATGTTGTACCTCTACACAAAAGTGGTGACAGGGAAGAAGTGTGAAACTACAGGCCCGTGAGCCTTACCTCGGTGGCAGGAAAAGTAATGGAGGCGCTCCTGAAAGAGCGAATAGTGAACTTTCTCAAAACCAACAGGTTACAAGATACGAGGCAACATGGTTTTACCGAAGGACGGTCTTGCCAAACAAATCTGATTGAGTTCTTTGACTGGGTGACCAAGGAACTAGATCAGGGGCATGCAATGGATGTCATCTACCTAGATTTCAGAAAAGCCTTTGATACTGTTCCTCATAGGAGGCTTGTCAATAAACTCAGTAGCTTGGGTATGGGTCCCAAGACGGTAAACTGGATCAGAAATTGGTTGACTGACAGACGACAGAAGGTGATGGTACATGGAGCTCACTCGGATGAGAGGAAGGTGATTAGCAGGGTGCCCCAGGTCCGGGTCCGGCACAGTTCAATGTATTTGTGAGTGATATTGCTGAAGGACTAAATGGAAAAGTCTGTCTTTTTGCAGATGACACAAAAATTTGTAACAGAGTGGACTCCCCCGAGGGAGTGGTTAACATGAGGAAAGATCTACAAAAGCTGGAAGACTGGTCTAATGCTTGGCAACTATGATTTAATGCAAAAAAGTGCAGTGTCATGCACTTGGGTAGCAGAAATCCAAGGGAAATGTACATGATAGGGGGCGAGAGGTTGGTATGCACGGTTCAGGAGCAAGACCTTGGTGTGATTATCTCTGATGATTTCAAGGTGGCAAAACAGTGCGACAAGGCGGTGGCAAAAGCCAGGAGGATGTTGGGCTGCATACAAAGAGGGATTTCCAGCAGAAAGGAAGAGGTACTTATGCCACTGTACAAGTCACTGGTGAGGCCTCACTTGGAATACTGTGTTCAGTTTTGGAGACTATATCTTGCAAAAGATGTAAAAAGACTGGAAACTGTTCAGAGGAAGGCGACCAAAATGATTTGGAGCCTGCGTCAGAAGTCTTATGAGAAAAGACTTGAAGACCTAAATATGTACACTTTGGAGGAGAGGAGGGACAGGGGAGATATGATTCAGACCTTTAAATACTTAAAGAGAAATGATGAACAAACAAACCTCTTCCAAAGATGGGGAAGCTGTAAAACTAGAGGGCATAACATGAAGCTGCAAGGTGGTAAATTGAAAGGCAATGTGTGACGTAGGAGACTCTTATGAAGCAATGGAAACTGATAGTGATCCGGTGGAGAGAACCGGTACTGCAAGGGAATGCAGGATTTTCTCTTTTGAGAGGAAAAAACACAGAGCTAATCAGGAACCACACCTTACCTCAAGGCAGGAGAGAAGCCAAGTCCCTGATTGGGCACGCCCAATCAGGAGGCGGGCAGTGCAGTACTCAGGCAGCTTGTTAAGAACGCAGAAACAGAAACAGTTAGAAGCAGGTCAGCAAGAAGGAGGTGAGCACATGGATCAGGACAGAGTCATCGAGGAGGAGTCAGGACACAAGCACCTGGACGAGGATAGGTCAGATGACCAGGAACAGGAACCGTTGGAGAGAGAACCACTAAGCAGCTGTGATCCACGAAGGAGCAGACAGGAGCTAGGAGACTCAGGGGCAGAGAAAGACTTCTGTAAGCAGAAGAATTCAAAGGCACTGAGAGACCCAAGGCTACAACTCAGGAGTTTAAAGGACCAAGCAGAACCTTGGAACAGGAGGCAGAAGGATAGAGAATTACCCTGGAAGAAGCCCCAGCACAAGGTATCTGGTGGGTTTGGAATGGCTAGCAAGCTTAACGGTGGGAAGCCAGAAAGAGTGAACTTTAATTGTGAAAGACAGGACAAAGGCAGAAAGTTTGGTAGTAATTGGTTAAGCCAAGAGAAGCCTGACTGTTTTCCTTTTAACACTCTGAGAGACTCTCCAAGCACAGCTGAAGCGTTTTACCCTGCACTTTCATTTGGAGATAGGTGGGGGAAGGGAAATGCTTACATGCTGAACTGTTGTCCAAGTAAAAGCACTGATAATTGCCAAGAGATAAGAACATTAAACAAGCATTTACCTGAAGGAGGATATTTTCAGCTTAGCTCAGAGAATACACAGGCTGAATTACTTCTCAATGAATTCAGGGAGTTCCTTAAAAGTAGAGCAGTTTCTCCTCATGACGTAGCAAAGCCTATGAGCAGCTGTGAGGAAGAAATGCCTTTAATTTCTCTGCCATCTACAGAGCAGGAAGTCCCGATGGACTGCTCTACATGTGTGATTCAAAAGAACATTTAAGTGATATGCTTGCTAATGTTTTATGAAAGAATATAACAAAGTTACCTCACTGATTGCTATGCAAAAGAAGCTTATGTGAAGAGAATAAGTGAAAGCATATTCAGTGCAATTCAGGAGCATTGCTGTTACCAGAGTTTTCTGTTACGTTAATGAAAGGAGGTCACATGACAACCGAATGTGATCAGTAATGGACATTTAGCCAAGCAGTTAAAAGCCTTGTTTAGTTAAGTTTCTCAGCCTTGTTTTGTGCTACATTATTTCATTTACGTCTGCTGCATTTGAACTGCGAAAGCGGGAAATAAACCTCACAAAAGAAATTTTCTTTGCCTTGCCTTACTACTTGAGCACCTACACAACTACAACCTTAACCCTCAAGGGCAACCAAGGCCAGCCCCTCCTGAAACCCTCAAGGTCCAGGGAGCGGGTGGGTGGCAAATGTCAGGAAATATTTCTTCACTGAAAGGGTGGTGGATGCTGGGAATGCCCTCCTGATGGAAGTGGTGGGGGCAAACACAGTGACGAAATTCAAAATGGCATGGGACAAACACAGTGGATCCCTTTACAGCAACAGGATAAAAACAAAATAAACGGTACCATCTAACTTCTGTACGATCTAACTTCTGAACCATCTAACGTCTCAAATAGGGGTGTCCTATATGGAATGGTGGGTTCACCCCTAAACAAAGACATGGGTAGGGGTGGCCTGCACAGAGCAACAGGTGCACCTACTCTTGCCATCTTGCTGGGCAAACTAGATGGACCATACTGGTCTTTATCTGCCGTCATTAACTATGTTACTATGACCTGGCAAGACTTTGGTACTGGGCATCAAAATGCAAATGAAATTTAATATGCACAAGTGCCAGGTGACACACATAAGGAAAAGTAGTCCTAATTGGTGCACAATGCTGGGCTCCAAATGAAGAGCAAGTTTACTAAAAGTTAATGCACCTTAAGTGCAATTGTGCCCTGAGAAATAAAAGGGTTGTGGATACTTAACGCACGTTAATTTAACCTTTAGTAAACATGCCTCTTGGTGTCACTGTGTACAAAATATTGATATCCTCTTTCAGTTTTGCCCACTGTTTTTCTACATCCCGCACCTGTTCCCAATCCACTAACAACTCCCTAGGTATTGACCCATCTTGACAAAGTTAGTTTTCCTAAAGTCTAAGACCCTCGCTTTTGAATGGATTCTATCAGCCCTAGTCCTACTACTGAACCACACTATCTGGTGATCACTGGATGCAAAATGATCTCCCACTACAACATCAGAAACACTTTCACCATTGGTAAGCACCGAGTCCAGTACGGCCCCTTCACATGTGGGTTCTGTTACCAGTTGCCTGAATAGTTCTCCCTGTAGAGAATCCAGGATCTCTTTACTTCTAGATGATACTGCAGCAGGAATATGCCAATCAAGATCTGGCTTACTGAAATCCCCTATCAGTAGCACTTCCCCTTTTCTGACAATGCTGTGTACATCTTCAATTAACTCTCCCAGCCAGCTCTTCCTCCTGTGAGGGTGGTCTGTATATCACACCAGTGCAAATAGATTTCTCTTCACCTCTTTCTAGTTTAGCCCACAGTGCCTCCTCTCTTCCTTTTAAGCTCTGTAGTTCCAAAGCTTTAATATTATGTTTTACATATAGTGCCACTCCTCCTCCCCTTCTTCCTACCCTGTCCTTTCTGAATAAAGTATAGCCTGGTATAGTTTCATCTCGGTCATGGTTTTCTGTGAACCATGTTTCTGTAACTGCCACTAAATCCAAGTCAGTATGTTTGTGGTGGCCCAGGGCGAAAAAAACCCCATGGAACTTCCCTTAGCCATTTCTTCACATCTCCAACAAACCCTGGGATCAGGCATTTTCAATACAGGCCCCCTAAGCTCTGGAATGTGCTATCACAGGAATCATAAATAATGGAAAGTGTATTGCCATTTCAAAAAGCTGTGACAATATGGCTTTATCTGTAGCATTTCTCCTGAATAATGTGGATGGAGGAATCAGTTTAGAGTGTGGCCATCTTATTCTCTTATACTGAAGTTTCAGTTTATATACTCTAGATTACTATAGAGGTATCGAAATAAATAAACAACAAAATAACAGGACGTCATCTGGAATAAAGTTTTTTCTATTCCAGGAAGTTGAATCTCTGCAGAAATAAGAGTGAAGGAGAATCCAGAGGGAAAAGGGAAGGTAGGCAGGAGATAACAATAAAATTCCTCTGTCTCTGGATTATATAAAATTATATCACAAATATAAATAATAAAAGACACAAAAATTAGACCTGATCATTCAATAAGTACAATAAAAAGAATAAATTTAGATTCAATGAACTGAAATCATTTCCATGTACTTTAGTGATTATGTAAAGAAAAACTAGAACAGCACTGGAAAAGTTAAAGGAAATCGCATAATTTTTATTTTAAACATCATCCTCCAGTGGTTCCCATGTATTCTTTTTATAGTACTAAACCATTTTAAGTTCTGCCATAGTGAACTTTAAAATAATGGCATGTTTAGTGTACCTATGGAGTTAGTATTAGCCAATCAGATAAGTTCAGCATCTTGTGTGCATCCCATAATGCTCACTATTTCATGACTTGCAGTCAGACAGAACAATTTAATTATCTGCTAAGCAAACGTGTTTGCAGGTATTGACTTTTGCTATAATCAGTGAGAAACTGGATTCACTTTGGTCAATATTAGATTTGCAGGTCAATAAACCATTTACTGGTCTCTAATGGGCTGTTCATATCCAAAATGACTACACCATCTACCCCAGGTAACTGAGCTGAGCATGCAAGAATCTCAGGCCAAGAGCTACAGCAGGGCAGGACTGAGGTATATGTGAGGTTGGGGGGTGGTCTCCATGCGCATTTCTAGCATTGAATGGCTCAGAGATATAGAGCCTCTTTTTGTAAGTTGCCAATTTGAATAGAGTTCAAATTTAGTTGCCAAAAAGCTTACTGTTCAAAAGTTATTCAATAGCCATTATGAAATGAGTTGGTGGTCTTAGTCTTCTTCCCTGAGGACAGGTGTTTATGTCACTAGATCATCCTAATTCAGAATATGGGCACTCCAGAGACAAGGAATGGAAATACCTAAATCCAAATAACTGACACTTTCTCCAGGAGCTACTCGTGGTTTTCCATCATCTCTCCACAAGTTTTGGGATTTGTTCATTTGATTTCTAATCACATTTCCACCATAAAAATAGCAAATTACAATTATATTTTATGCTCCACTTTTCAAAAGAGGCTACCAATATTTCTTCAAAAATAATCCCCACCCAGCAGAAAATTAATCTCTCCTAGCTCTTACACTGTCTCTTCTGCTATCACTGCCTCTGTAGTACAAGAAATAGCAAGACACCAAGGAGTGCCAAGTCCATCATCTGGAAAGACTGAGCAGTTTTCACTATGAACAGGTTTAAAAACGTTATCCTTAAGACAAATCCTTCTCTTTCCAGTAACAGCAATGGAGACTGCAGCCAGTGCAGATATCCCTTGCTCAGGGCCAGCCCAACCATTAGGAAACCAGGCAGTCACCTAGGGCGGTAGCTTCTGGGGGAGAGGGGTTGGGCAGCAAAGAGCAAGGCATTCAAAGCTAAACAATAGATTCTGTCACCAAGGGGATGGTATAAGGCTTAAGGGTTGCCTACGGTGTCAACATCTTGAGCCAACTCTTGGGCCGGCTCTGAACTCACTATTCCATCTCCTGCTCCTCAAAGGGTGTTCCATGTTTTAAGAGCAGAGTATGCAGGACTGGATTGAGGAGACTGAAAGACAATGGCACTGAGCATTAATGTAAAACTATATACATGCACGTTTTTCGTATGTTCATCTAAAAGATATCCAGGTCTCCAATAAAATTGCATTTTCTGCAAAGCTGAAAAACTCCTACTGAGTTTAGAGGTCCTTGAAGATAAAGCATCTAGGACAGAAGATGGTTCTGCATGTCCTGCTACTTTGATCATTAGGATTCTTTTCACTAAGGATCACATTTCTGGTCATTAGAGAATGGTGCTGCTGTTCACCTTACAGAATGATAAAAACAGAGACCCTGTGTCAGCTGCTTCTGTAAAGAAATGCCTAAATAATTAGGAACTTTAATTTAGTTCTTGTTGTAAGAAACAGAGAAAATGATGGTAGATAAAAACCATATCAACCACTACAACAGTCCCTTTTTTCCCTTTAGAGATCCTCTGTGTTTGTCCGTTTTTTTGAATTCAGATACCATCCTCATCTCTACCACCTCCACTAGGAGACTATTCCACGGATCCGCCACTCTTTCCGTAAAGAAATATTTCCGCATATCACTCCTGAATTTATCCGCTTCCACCCTCGTCCCATGTCCCCTCATAGCAGAAGTTGCTTTCAATTGAAAAAGGCTCTTCTCCTGTGCATTTATGTCATGGAGAAATTTAAACGTCTCAATCATATCACCTCTATTCCACCTTTCCTCTAAGGTGTACATATTAAGATCCTGTTTTTCTACATCCCCCAGCTGTTTCCATTCCACTAACGACTCTCTGAGGTATTGGCCCATCTTGGCAAAGTTAGTTTTCCTAAAGTCTAAGGCCCTCACTTTTGAATGGATTCTAACAGCCCTAGTCCTAATACTGAATCACACCATCTGGTGATCACTGGATGCAAAATGATCTCCCACTATGTCTTCATTTAACTCTCTGTCCACCTCTTCCTCTTGTGAGGGAGGTCTGTATATCACGCCAATGCAAATAGATTTCTCTTTCCCTCTTTCTAGTTTAACCCACAGTGCCTCCTCTCTCTCTTTTAAGCTCTGTAATTCCAAAGCTTTAATATTATTTTTTATGTATAGTGTCACTCCTCCTCCCCTTCTTCCTATCCTGTCCTTTCTGAATAAAGTATAGCCTGGTATAGTTACATCCCAGTCATGGTTTTCTGTGAACCGTGTTTCTGTAACTGCCACTAAATCCAAGTTGTAGTGGTTGATATGGAAGGACAGAATAGATAGGCCATGTGGTCTTTTTCTGTCGTCATGTTTCTATGTTTCTATCTAGTCTGCCCATGCATACATTCTATGATCTCTTCCTCTCCCTCAGAGATTCTCTGTACTTGTCTCACGCTCTCTTGAATTCAAATACATCATACAGTCCTAGTCTGTACAATTTCTGCTAGGAGGCTGTTCCATGCACCCAATGTCCTTTCTGTAAAGACATTTTCCTTAGATTACTCTTATCTATCCCCTTTCACCTTCATCTTATATCATCAAATTTAAAATGGATGAAAAAAAACTGTAAGAATTCCAAACATTTGAAAGCTTTATTCTAGAGCTAAATTTAAAATTATGCAGTTGGGGTGAAAAAAATAGCATTTTCCATAGGAAAGAAACTTGATGATAGAATCCATGACATAAAATTTGAAAGTGACAGGAAGAGAGAAAACCTAAGGCAATAAAATACTAAGAAGACAGTGGAGTTGCATGGACAGATCTCAGTAGAGGTGGTAATAATCAAATCCATTGGAGAATTCACTCATGACTGGGGCAGATAGATGGCGAGGGAGGGAGATAATGAGTGTCTGCAGATAACTCAGTGGTACTAAGTAGGGAAAACTGTGCTAACTTGGTGAGTCAAAAAGTCTTTACTGAAAAATATTATGTTACTATAAAATATTCTTTTTAACATCTTTCTTAGTGATATAGCGGAAGGGCTGTCGGGTAAGGTTTGCCTCTTTGCGGATGATACCAAAATCTGCAATAGAGTAGACACCCAGGAAGGTGTAGATAACATGAGGAGGGATCTAGCTAAGCTTGAAGAATGGTCTAGAATTTGGCAGCTGGGATTTAATGTTAAAAAATGTAAGGTCATGCATTTGGGCTGCAGCAATCCAAGGGAGCAATACAGTATAGGAGGTGAAGTACTTTTGTCCACTAAAGAAGAGCGGGACCTAGGCGTGGTTGTGTCTGATGATCTTAAAGTAGCTAAACATGTAGAAAAGGTGACGGCAAAAGCTAGAAGGATGCTTGGGTGCATACGGAGAGGAATGGCTAGCAGAAAAAAGGAGGTGATAATGCCTCTGTATAAGTCTTTGGTGCGACCTCATTTGGAGTATAGTGTGCAATTCTGGAGACCGCACCTTCAAAAGGATGTGAACAGGATGGAGTCGGTGCAGAGGGTGGCTACTAAAATGATTAGTGGGCTTCATTATAAAGCAAATGAGGACAGACTTAAGAATCTTAATATGTACACCTTAGAGGAAAGGTGGGATAGAGGTGATATGATTGAGATGTTTAAATACCTCCGTGGCATAAATGTTCAGGGAGAGAGCCTCTTTCAATTGAAAGCAAGTTCTGCTACGAGGGGACATGGGATGAGGATGAAGGGAGATAGATTCAGGAGTGATATGCGGAAATATTTCTTTACGGAAAGAGTAGTGGATCCGTGGAATAGTCTCCCAGTGGAGGTGGTAGAGATGAGGACATTAATTGAATTCAAAAAAGCATGGGACAAACACAGAGGATCTCTAAAGGTAAAAAGTGGACTGTTGTAGTTGTTGATATGGAAGGACAGACTAGATAGGCCATGTGGTCTTTTTCTGTCATCATGTTTCTATGTTTCTATTAAACTACTTGCAACACTACAGACCTAAATGGCTCTGGCAGCAGAAATGATCAGACCATGAAATGAAGACGCACATACATCCATATACAACCATCCCCTAGACCAGTGGTTCTCAACCTTTTTTGTACCGTGACTCCTTTTACCATTGGTCAACTTGTGATGACCCCCAATGATAAAATCAAATGCGTCTCTCTTCCTTTACCGTTAACGCATTGTCGCTGTAATCATTTGTTGAATTATTAATATATTATAGGCCTTTGCAATATGTTTTTATTTATAAAATTTACTTATTTAAACCACAATAATTAATCACAATAACAAGTAACAATATTTGATTTCAAAATTATGATGATTTTGTGGTCAAATCACTAATATGAAATAAAATTATTTTTTCTACCTTTGTTGTCTGACCAACTTTTTCTCTGATCATGCTGGTCCCGATCTGAGGCTTCTGCTTTCCTGTCTTCTCTTAGCTCTCTTTCTGTGGTCTATGGTCCATCTGCCATTTCTTATCTCTTCTTTTGTTTTCTTCCAGTCCCAGTAACCCTCCCCAGTATCGGCCCCTTTCCAGTCCTCACTCTCAGTACCTTCCAATGTCAACTTGCATTCCCCATGACTGCCACTGGTGTCCATTCCCTTCCAGTCCCCCTCCTTCCCCACTGACCAGTCCCTTCTAGTACAAATACCATGGCAGCCCCTCTCAGATCCACTCCCTTCCAGTTCCATTCTCCCATCCCCTCATATCAGCCCATTTGTAGCCTTAGCCCCCAGTTTTCTTCCAGGGACAGCAGCTCTATCCTCCCCTCCCCACCATCAGCCCATTCACAGCCAAAGCCCCCCAATCAGCTCGCTTCCAGTGCTAGTCCCCCCTCAACCCCATTACCAGTGCTAGCCTCCCCTAATCAGCCCAATACCAGTCCTACCCCCCCCCATCAGCTCATTACCAGTCCTAGCCTCCCCCATCAGCTCATTTCCAATGCTAGCCCCCATCAGTCCATTACCAGTGCTACCCCCCTATGAGCACATTACCAGTCCTACCCCACCCTTGATCAGTCCATTCCCAGTCCTAGCCTTCTCTAATCAACCTATTGCCAGTCCTAGCCCGCCCCCATTTGCCCATTATAATCCCAACCCAAACTGTCTCTACCCTCTGGCCAGCCTGTCGCCCGTCTCTTCCCTTTGTCCATATCAGTCCCCCCTCCCTTCCTCCCTCCGTCCATGTCAGCCCCCCCTCTGTCCACGTCAGCCCCTTCCCTCCCTCAATCCATCCATGTCAGCCACCCCTCCCTCCCTCCCTCCCTCCCTCCATCTCTCCATGTCAGCCCTCCCCTCCCTCCTTCTCTCCATGTCAGCCCCCACTCTGTCCATGTCAGCCCTCCCTCCCTCCATGTCAGCTCCCCTCTGTCCATGTCAGCCCCTTCCCTCCTTCCATCCATCCCTCCATGTCAGCCCCCCTGTCCATGTCAGCCCTCCCTCCCTCCATGTCAGCTCCCCTCTGTCCATGTCAGCCCCTTCCCTCCTTCCATCCATCCCTCCATGTCAGCCCCCATGTCCATGTCAGCCCCCTCCCTCCCTCCATCCATCCATCATCCCTCCATGTCAGCCCCCGTCCATGTCAGCCCTCCCTCCCTCCATGTCAGCTCCCCTCTGTCCATGTCAGCCCCCTCCCTCCTTCCATCCATCCATGTCAGCCACCCCTCCCTCCCTCCATGTCAGCCCCCTCTGTCCATGTCAGCCCCCTCCCTCCCTCTCTCCCTCCCTCCCTCCATCCATCCATCCATCAATGTCAGCCACCCCTCCGTCTCTCCATGTCAGCCCTCCCTCTCGCCATGTCAGCCCCCCTCCATCCATCCATCAATGTCAGCCCCCCCCCTCCATCCCTCCATGTCAGCCCCCCTGTCCATGTCAGCCCCCCTCCCTCCCTCCCTCAATCCCTCCCTCATGTGAGCCCTGTTGCAGGTTCCCTGCCCCTCCTCCCCTCTCCCTGTCTGTCTGCTGCTGCCCTGCTGTTCTTCTACAGCCGCGGCTCCCTGTCTCTTAGGGAACCGCGGCTATGCCTGTAAAACCATTGCGGAGCCTTCCTTTCTCTCGACGGGCTCCGTGCAGCATTGTCACACCTCCAAAGGAAGTGGTAAACAACTTCCTTTGGAGGCGGGACAATGCTGCACGGATGGAGCCCGCCAAGAGACAGGAAGGCTCCGCAACGGTTTTACTGGCATAGCCGCAGTTCCCTAAGAGGCAGGGAGCCGCGGCTGCATTAGAAGGGACTGGGAGGCGGTGAGTTTGCTGCTGCCGAGAAGCAGAATCGGCAGCGGCAGCAACTTGTGCACTTTTTTTTTTTAAACGGCGGAGTGAGGCAACCCCTGTTAATCCTGTGGCGACCCCCATGGGGGTCACGACCCACAGGTTGAGAACCACTGCCCTACATAGTCATGTCTGTCATCGTTCCATTTTCAAGAGGCAGCAGTCAAATTCTGTAGCGTTTAACTCCACATGCAGCTAAAACTATGAAAAGAGATTTGACTGCCAAAACAAGCTCAGTCTGTTGAAAACAAAGGGATATTTTTTCAAAACAATTTATTGAAAGACGTTAAAATATAGAAAACTCACAGAATGCCATAAGTTCAATAATCAACAGGCTGCAAATGGTTTCTTACAAAAATATTGATGTATTCTGAAAACTAAATGTGATCTCAAAGAGTCATAAGTCCTTTGATGACATTTTACAGAATGTCCCCTTTTCCATCTCTATCACTTGCCATCAGTCCTCAGCAAGACAAAAGGGAGCAGAAGTACTTCTGGTTTTGGAGCCCTCCTTGTTGTATTGTGGGTAGTTAAGGAACCCAGGTAATCAATACTATCAGTACTGTTCATAATGGACCAAAGAGTCCAAATCTGAGGTAAAGAAACAGAATATGAAGTAGGAAACCTAGAAATCTGCATCCCTTCCTGCATTTATAATCAATGGTACTTTTTCAGAAATATTATAAAACTGAATTAATACAGCGTCAATGCAGGCATGATCCAACCTCTCTTTGAAAGAACAGGAATCAGCACCTTAGTCTGGATCTCTTACATGCTAAAGCAGGGGCATCACGCTCAGCACCTAGACAAGGCTTTAGACAATACTGGGGAGGAGTCTGCTGTCTTGGTACATGTTGATACCAGTGACATAGGACAGTGTGGAAGGGAGATTCTGGAGACCAAATTTAGGCTTTTAGGTCAGAAGTTGAAATCCAGAACTTCCAGGGTAGCATTCTCTGAAATGTTTCCCGTTCCACCTGCATGATTCAGAAGGCAGGAAGGGCTCCAGAGTCTCAATGCATGGATGAGATGATGGTGCAAGGAAGAGGGTTTTGGGTTTGTTAGGAACTGGGCAACATTCTGAGGAAGGGAGGGGCTTTTCTGAAAGGACGAGCTCCACCTTAAATGGGGTGGAACCAGGCTGCTGGCATTAACCTTTAAAAAGGAGATTGAGCAGCTTTTAAACTAGATAATGGGTGACTATCAGTTTCCCCCTAAGAGCACATGGTTCAGAACAACGATTCCTTGAAGGATACTAGCAAAAGAGAGAAGTTAGGGCATCCCGATAGAGAGGTTCCAATAAAGATAAAAGTAACCCAGATTCCCTTAAGTACAGAGCAGACAGCACTGCAAGTCATTTTATTCTTTATAATGTTTCTACCATTTTGCTTGGTACTGACATCAGGCTCACCAGTCTGTAGTTTCCTGGATCACCCCTGGAACCCTTTTTACAAAATGGTGTTACATTGGCTATTCTCCAATCTTCAGATACTATAGATGATTTTAATAATAGTTCATACTATACAGTAGTTCACACTATTACTAATAATAGGTCTGCAATCTCATATTTCAGTTCTTTCAACATGTTGTTGTTGTTAAGTGCCGTCGAGTCGGAGTCGACTCATGGTGACCCTCTGGATAGCTATCCTAAATTGTGTTCGGGCTTCAGTCAGGCGGCTCATTGTTGACAGACTGTTACCCGTAGCTGCTGTTATTGTATCGATCCATCTCATTGCTGGCCTTCTATCTTGCCAAGCATGATGTCTTTCTCTAATGATCTCTCTCTCCGCATGATGTGTACAAAGTATGAAAGTTGAAGTCTTGTCATCTGAGCTTCTAAAGAAAGCTTAGGTTTGATCTCCTCTAGTACAGACTGGTTTGTTCTTCGGGCAGTCCATGGTATACACAGTATTCGCCGCCAGCACCATAATTCAAAGGCATCAATTTTCTTCCTATCATTTTCACTGTCCAGCTTTCATATCCATATGATGTTATTGAAAATACCATGGCTTGAACAAGTCGAATCTTTGTATGGAGAGAGACATCTCTGCTCTTGAGAATCTTATCTAGGTCTTTCATAGCCATTCTGCCAAGAGCAATGCGGGAGGAGTGGTCTAGTGGTTAGGACAAGGTACTTCAGGCCGGAGGGCCGGGGGTTCAAGTCCCACCTGGGGACAGCAATCTCAGGCCGGAGGGACTGGGATTTCTAGTCCTATAGGCACTCCTTGTGGTCTTGGGCAAGCCACTTAACCCTCCATTGCCCATATTCCCTGTAAGTATTAGTGTATGTGTGTCATATCCCCTCATGTTAAATGTATCTCCCAAATAACCGCTTTGACCCGGTGAAAAGCGGGATATAAATACAGCTAAATAAATAAATAAACAATGCGTCGTCTGATTTCTTGACTGCTTGTTGCTTCTTTATTGATAGTTGATCCAAGTAGGTTAAAGTTATTCACGATTTCAATTTCTTTTCCTTCGACGATGAACCTGTTGATTATGCCAGTTGTCATGATCTTTGTCTTCTTTACATTAAGGTGCAGGCCCATTTTGAGACTATGTTCTTTGATTGTGAGAAGCAAATATTTCAGATCATCTTCACTTTCCGCCAGTAATGTGGTATCGTCAGCATAGCAAAGGTTGTTGATGAGTCTTCCACCAATCTTCACACCTCTGTTGTCTTCATACAGTCTTGCTTCTCTGATGATTTGTTCTGCATATAAATTAAACAGGTAGGGGGAAAGTATGCAGCCTTGTCTTACACCTTTGCTTATTTTAAACCATTCTGTTGCTCCTTGTTCCGTTCAAACTGTTGCTTCTTGATCAATGTACAGATTGTGCAAGAGAACGATCAGGTGTTCTGGTATACCCATGCTTCTTAATGTGGCCCAGAGTTTCTCATGGTTTACAAAGTCAAAAGCTTTGCTATAGTCGATAAAGCACAAATAGATATCCTTTTGGTATTCTTTAGTCTTTTCAAGGATCCATCTCACATCCGCAATGATGTCTCTCGTTCCTCGCCCTTTTCTGAACCCTGCTTGCATTTCAGGTAGTTCTTGTTCCAGGTATGATTGTAGTCTCTTTTGAATAATCTTCAGTAGAATCTTGCTGGCATGTGGGATCAGAGTGATTGTGCGATAATTTCCACAGTCAGTTGGATCACCTTTCTTTAGTATGGGTATAAACACAGATCTTTTCCAGTCAGTTGGCCATGATGCTGTCTTCCATATTTCTTGGCAGAGCCTTGTAAGTACAGTAACAGCTGCATCAGATTGCTGTAATACTTCTATGGGAATGCAATCAATGCCTGGTGCTTTGTTCTTTGATAAGGCTTTCAATGCTGCTTCAACTTCTTCTTTCATCCCCAATGGTTCCAGATCATAAGGTACAGGTTGAAACGGCTGTTGGTCCACTTGATCTTTATCATATAAAAACTCTGTATATTCCTTCCATCTTTTCTTGATCTTCTCAGCATCATTCAAAATAGATCCTTGAGCATCTTGTAACATTCCAATTCGAGGCTGGAATTTTTTCTTTAACTCTCGTAGCTTTAGGAAAGCTGATCTTGTTCTTCCTCTAATAGTTTCTGCTTCTATTTCCTTGCATGCATCATTGTAGTACTTTTCCTTGTCCTGTCTTGCTGCACGTTGGAAATCTCTGTTGAGTTCTGTGATTGTCTTTCTTTCTCCTCTGGCTTTAGCTTCTCTGCGTTTCTGGGCAATTTTCAAAGTTTCTTCCGTCATCCATTTTGGCTGTTTTTTCTTTTTTACCTTTTGTAGAGACTTCTCGCTTTCTTCCAACACAACCTTCTTGATGTCATTCCATAACTCTTCTGGAACTCCATCATTTGTATCTAAAGCAGCAAATTGATTTTGCAGGCAGTCTTTAAATTCCAGTGGTAAATTCTCAAGGTCATATTTGGCTGCATTCATGAGTGGTTTGCTCTTTTTCAGCTTTAGCTTGAGTTTGCATACTAGTAGTTGATGATCTGTACCACAGGCAGCTCCAGGTTTCGTCTTTGTTGATGTTATAGAGCTTTTCCATCGTTGACTTCCATAGATGTAGTCAATTTGATTTTTATACAATCCATTGGGTGAAGTCCATGTGTACAGTTGCCGCTTGTGTTGCTGGAAGAAGGTGTTCGAGATGAATAGATCGTTGGTCTTGCAGAATTCTATCAGTCTTTCTCCAGCTTCATTTCTGTTGCCAAGTCCATATTTTCCAACTACTTTGTCTTCTTCTTTGTTGCCAACCTTTGCGTTCCAATCACCCATGACTATCAGGATATCCTGTTTGCATGTTCTGTCAATTTCAGCTTGTACTTGTTCATAGAACTCTTCAATTTCATTCTCTTCTGCAGCTGTTGTTGAGGCATATACTTGAATTATAGTTGTGTTGATAGGCATTCCTCATAGACGAACAGAGATTAAGTGTTCGCTGACTGCATTGTATTTCATTACAGTTCTTGCAAGTTTCTTCTTTATTATAAATGCAACACCATTTCTTCTTTGTCTTTCATTTCCAGCATAGTAGACCATGCAATCATCTGATGCAAAGTGCCCGATGCCAGTCCATTTCAGTTCGCTGACACCCAACAGATCAAGTTGTACACGTTCCATTTCATTCTTGACCACCTCCAACTTCCCTTGGTTCATGCTGCTGTATGTATACCATCCGGTCCAGGTGACTTACTACTGTTCAGTTTATCAAATACTTGTAATATATCTTTCTGGTTTAATGATAATTTCTTTCAATTCTTCTGATATATCACCTTTAAATACCATTTCAGGCATGGGTAACTTCCCTACATCCTCTTCAGTAAAGACTGAAGCAAAGAATCCCTTAGCACCCATCTTACCCCTCCAGCATACAATGGTCCAACTAACTCTTTCATAGGTTTCTTGCTATGAAAAAGTATTATATGTGTTTGCTTCCAAAGCAAGCCTTTTTTCAAATTCTCTCGTTACCTGCCTTATCAACTTGCCAGTGTTTATGCTGTTTCCAGTTTTCATCACTTGGCTCCTTTTTCCATTTTCTCAAAGATGCTTTTTTTGGCTATAACAGCCTCTCTGACCTCATCTTTAAACCATGCTGACAGTTTTTTGGCCTTCCACAATTTTCTTAAAGTGTGGAATACATCTGGTCTGGGCTTCCAAGATAGTATTTTTAAACAACATCCATGCTTGATATAAATCTTTAACCTTTCAACTTTTCAGATGCTTTATTTTAACTTTTTCTTAACTATTTACTTACTATAATAAACCATTATTAAAGAGAGCCTGGGCAATCCACTGTTTGCCCCAGGACAAGCATTGTGGAACCTGTGTGCCTTTCTGGGAACCTGCTAGGTACTTGTGACCTGGATTGGCCACTTCTGGAAACAGGATATTGGGCTTGATGGACCTTGGTCTGACCCAGTATGGCATTTCTTATGTTCTTATGGATTTTCAAGAAGCTTTTGACAGGATTCCTCATGAGAGGCTCTTGAAGAAGCAGTGTCTCATTGCGGATTAGGAACTATTTAAAAGATTAAAAACAAAGTAGGGCTAAATGGTCAAATTTATCATCAGAGAAAGGTGAATAGTGAAGTATTGTGGAACCTGTGTCTTTTGGGGAAACTGCTAGGTACGTATGACCTAGATTGGCCACTGTTGGAAACAGGATACTGGGCTTGATGGACCTTGGTCTGACCCAGTAGAGCATATCTTATGTTCTTATGTTACCCCAGGGACATTTGCTGGGCCCACTACTTTGTAACATATTTATAAAGGACCAGAAATGGTAACTAGTGAGGTAATCAAATTTACATAGAAACATAGAATTATGACGACAGAAAAAGACCACATGGCCTATCTAGTCTATCCTTCCATAACAACTACAACAGTCCCCTTTTGCAGATGACACAAAATTATTCAAAGTAATTAAATCACAAGAGGATTGTGAAAAACTGCAAGAAGTCCTTTAGAAATTGGGAGACTCGGCATCCAAACTGCAGATGAAATTTAATATTGACAAATGCAAAAGTAATGCACTTAGAGAAGAACAATCCAAACTACAGTTCCACAATGCAAGATTCCATATTAGAGTCCCCACCCAGGAAAAGGATTTAGGCATCATCAAAGCTATGATTTGAGGATATTAAATATCAATTGTTTGTCCTGCACTGGTTACCGGTTGAATTTTGAGCGTTGTATAAGGTGATGATGATTATCTTTAAATGTTTGCACAATATGGCTCCTAGTTTGTCGTCTTGCTTAAACTACAGTATATTATCCTTCTACAGTACTTTGCGCTCTCAGGAGATGCATTTATTGGCTGTTTCAAATCTTTGGTCTATACGTAAGAGAATTTTCCCTATGGCTGCTCCATCTATTTGGAACTCTTTGCTGACTGAGTTGCGTGCTGAAGTAGAACTGATGACCTTTTGAAAAAAAACTGAAATGCCATTTATTTAAACAGGCTTTCCATGAATTTGTCTGATGGGCAAGTATGGTGTGTGAACATTTATAACCTGTGTTGAGAGTCTGATGGCAATCATGATATAATATAGCAGTGCTCTTAATGGCAACTTTTAATTTATAACAATGTTGTTTTATTGGATTAATTGTATTCTTTGTATCTGTGGGTTACAAGATCCAAGGCAACATAGTTTTCCCGAGGGACGATCTTGCCAAACAAATCTGATTGAGTTCTTTGACTGGGTGACCAGAGAACTGGATCAAGGACATGCGATGGATGTCATCTACCTGGATTTCAGCAAAGCCTTTGATACTGTCCCTCATAGGAGGCTTATCAATAGTTTGGGGATGGATCCCAAGGTGGTAAACTGGATCAGAAATTGGTTGACTGACAGACAACCGAAGGTGATGGTAAATGGAGCTCACAAGGATGAAAGGAAGTTGATTAACGGGGTGACTCAGGGTTTGGTCCTTGGCCCGACACTGTTCAATGTATTTGTCAGTGATATTGCTGAAGGATTGAATGGAAAGGTCTGTCTTTTTGCAGATGACATGAAAATTTGCAACAGAGTGGACTCCCCGAGGGAGTGCTTAACACGAGGAAAGATCTACAAAAGCTGGAAGAATGGTCTAATGCTTGGCAATTAAGACTTAGGGGTATGTTTACTAAAGTGCGGTAATCGTGAATAACGCGCGTAAGGTACGTTTACCAATCGTTCGAATGTCCGAACGCGCGTACTGACGTGCGAACGATCGGTAAACGTACCTTACGCGCGTTAACCGCAGTTAATGATCGTAAACCTCCGCGGCGCGTTAAAACAGCGCGGAAGGTGGAGAGTGGGCGGAGAGAAGGGGTCAATGGGCGGAGAGTGGGCGGGGAGAGGCTCCCCTCATACTAACGCGCTGTATTTCAGAGCTCAATTCCAACGCGAATGAAAACCTGTCGTTAAAGGCATTTAAAGGGAAGAGAAACCATTTCCGTCAGCAATGTACAGAAAAACCGGGGAAACCCACAAAACGTGAGCAGTGTGATACATGTGCACAGAACAAAATTTCACATAAAACGTTAGAAATGACCACAAGAAACATTTTAAAAAGCAGAAGTCAGCTGGGCAACAGTGATAGCAATGGGCAACAAGGAACAACACTCCCTGGAAAGCACCAAAATAAAAGGAAATGATGTGTGGAAGGGTCTACGCTCCGCAGACCCTTTCAAAGAGCATTACATTGTAATGGAGCTGTCCTGGGCGTGTGGTGTAATGTTTCCCAATGATATCATTGTTGCCCAGCTTGGTTATGGGTGTGTGCCCCTTTTGTGAGGTCTTTTCTGAGGTTTATGTGCACCTTTGTCTGCATACAAGGTAAATGAGGCCACAGTAAACCTGTTGCAGAGCAGGGTTTCTAACACGTCAGGCCGGTTTAACTAACTCCAGGGACTACACTGTCTCTGTGGCCACAGTGTGGTGCAACAGACACAGCCAGTGCCTGTAAGACCAGAGGGTCACAGGTTCAAATCCCAGCTGGGGCTCCTGCCAACCCAATCCCCATAGTTTTACCCACCACTAAACAGTGATAGTAAAGACACTCCTTTAGTGCAGAGAACATACGCATGGCCTATATTTTACCACACCAAACACAGACACCAGAAACAGGCACATTACCTAAAGCAGAGTCCCGCAAATGCAGTCCTGGAGGGCCCCACACCATTCCGGTGTCATGCTGCCTCTAATAAAGATGCCTGTGCTGCATAGCTATGCACCACCCCCATGGTATGCAGATGTAGCTCATGCATATTTATGAGAGACAGCATGAAAACCCGAACAGTGTGGAACACCAGGACTGGAGTTGGGGAACTCTGCCGTAAAGCAGCAGCCAACAGGGCCACACACCCACCCACAGGCCCCATTGGCCAATGCCAGCTGGAGAGGCAAGACATTGGGCCCTGCCTGTATCTGCCAATACTAGCAGTTGCATACCTTATCAATGCCACCCTACACCTGGGTATATGGTACACAGCTATCAAACGTCTCCTCTGATAACTGGCAGATATCAATTCCTACGTTAAGCACATTTTGCTCATTGAGCTCCACCATAACAATCATTCTGATGTCTGCGGTGTGTGCTGCAGGTCTGGTCTCTGACAGTGTTCACCACCCTGGGGAGTGACCCCCCAACAGTCTTGTGTACCATATCCATGCCTGTACTATGCCCAGGACTGGTGTGGTGGGTATGGCTGCTGACCACCTCTATAGTAGCACAATGCTGGCATAGGTGTGGGGGTGTCTGTCTGTCTATCCAGTGTGTGGTGGCTGCAAACACCTTCAACAGTCCACACTGCCAGCACTGTTGCCAGTATTGGGCTGCCAATGTGCATAATGAGGAGCAAGGTACCATGGGTATAGGCCGGACAGGGTGGCCTGGCCAGGGTGCATCTGCACAGGGCATAGGGCAGTGACAGGCACATTGTAGTGCCCGGCCACCACCTACACAGACAGGGTGACCTCAGTATATCCTGCTGAGAGATCACTCTCACCCTGACTGTGCAGTGACCACAGCATGGCTAGGCACTCCCATATTGCTATCTAGTATTTCTCTCATGTGATAAATATGGGTTTCCTTTTGGGGCCCAGTCACTGATGCATCTGCTTGCTGTGTATGCTGACATCCCAGTTCTGGGTGCAGGCATCTCCACTGGGCACTAGCAGACTGTTTGCAGCTGGTAGGTGTTGTGATGGAGTGGCTTGCAGGGTGCAGTGGCTGATGGCTTGCACCAGGGGAATATCAGATAGTGGTGGGGTGCAGTATACCATATCCAGGCCTAATGTCTGTCTGCTATTGTGTTATGGCTGTGTACAGAGCTGCATTGACTGCCCTGTGGGGTGTCTGTTCCCCAGCAGGACTAGGGTTCATGTTCCCCTCTACTGCCACCGTTGCAGGGAGGTAGACTGGATCTTTTGATAGGAGACCCTGTTTGCCACCCTCAGCTCTGGGGGAGGGGTGTGGTGGTGGTGCATTGGGGCTATACCTGACTGAAACAGACAGAGATGTCCAAGGTGTTCCTGCAGAAACTACCTATCTCACACAGTAACACTGCTTTGGACCTGCGCCATGGTCTCTTTCAGCCATGGACGGTGCTGTGGACCTAGTGCTGGGCGCCTCACTGCACCCTCAGGGTGAGCACAGTACCCGCACAATGTGACGGTGTGTAGCTACTCTGTGCCAGTACAACACACGGTTGGTACCCCCTACCAGGCCGAGGTGCTGTGGGGGTGCATTCCCCATGGTGTGTATCTGTGGACAGCTGATTTGCATGTGCAGTGCATCATCGGTGTGACTGGCCCAATCCAACCCTGTGAAACACCAGCACCTGCTCACAGGCTCTGCTAAACCATAGGCCATCACACGTACATCTGTTAGCATAATGCATAGGTGCAGGACACCCTACACAGTCTGTAATATAAGATGCCTACACTGGTAAAAACACACGTACCCACGCACGTAAACAAACACGTACCCACGCACGAATGTACGCGCGCAGCTACGCACGTACCAATGCACGCACCAACGTACGTGGCTAGGCACACTCCGAGGGTGTTTTTCTGACACCAGTACTCAGCGTAACGAAAAACATGCCTCCTCTTTCCTTCTGTAATGTACAGGATGATGCCTGAGACAGCCTTTTGCGTTAGGCACACTGGGGGCTCGAACCCATGCTGCCTGTAACAGCGGTCAGTACCGTAACCATTGTGCTACAGCTCTGTTTCAGTGCTTTGTGTCTGTACGTCTTCTTACGATTAACGCGCAGTAACGCGGCACGGCGCCCGGTAACGCTCGTTAATTTTTCTAACGCGCGGTAGTGGTAACGATGTACCGCCCATGTCCTTATTTGGGGTTTCTTTCACTACCGCGGCTCCTAACGCGAATTGCACTAACGCAGTTTAGTAAACATACCCCTTAATGCGAAGAAGTGCAGTGTGTCAGAATCCTTATGAGAAGAGACTTGAAGATCTAAATATGTACACTTTGGAGGAGAGGAGAGATAGAGGAGATATGATTCAGACCTTTAAATACTTAAAGAGAATTAATGAACAAACAAATCTCTTCCAGAGACGGGGAAGCTGTAAAACTAGAGGGCATGACATGAAGCTGCAAGGTGGTAAATTGAAAGGCAATGTCAGGAAATACTTTTTTACTGAAAGGGTGGTGGATGCTTGGAATGCCCTCCTGATGGAGGTGGTGGGGCAAACACAGTGACGGAATTCAAAGTGGCCTGGGACAGACACAGTGGATCACTGAAAACTGAGCACACAAGAAATATCAGAAAATGATTTTAAAAATAAAAAACAGCATGTACATGATTTACTGTGCAAACCTGTTGCAGAATTTCAGGACCATTGCCAGAGAATTTATCCTTCAGCTGCTGTAGAAAACTGGGAGCTCTTCTAGCTCTTTCCCACAAGGCACCTCATAAGTAATATGACTTCCACACCTTTTGAATGTCCATTTAAAGTGGTCTCCTACAGATTTATTCAATGTAGATGGGGGTCTGTTGGGTTACTTTCCATTTTAATAGAACAGTACAAACAACAAAGCCAAATATGACCCTGTGATCTCTCAAACATCTTGTCACAAAGCTTTGTCTGTTCTTAACTTTTGGCTACAATAGCAGATTTTTCAATCTTCCAGCACATTGCACGGCTCCTCCTTACCTGCAGCGCTTTTTATAGCCTGTCAGTACCCCTGTGGCAATGATGGATATAATTTATCTCTAACACAAATCTATTATTATTTTTTTTTTTTTATATCATAAATGCAATCCTAATACATAGTTCAAAAGAAATACACAGTCTGAGATGAATCAATACAAAGAAATATCAATAATCAAACTAAACTCAATACTATGTAACAGCCCACATCATGGAGAAGACAGCTTAAAGATACCTGGGAAAATTCTTAATAAAGGCTACAACCACCTAACAAAATAATCGTATCATTAAAGAAAGATAAAAGAAGCGAATTCAGGCTTGGAGGGACAACAGGAGTGCATCTAGTTGAGATGATTCAACAAAAACATAATCTATACCCTGAATAGTAACTAAGCATTTACAAGGAAACCAAAGAAAGAAGGTCCCCTCTGCAGCCAAAACACGAAGTTTAAGCTGGAGGAAGGACTTGCTCCTCAGTTGAGTATAACGGGAAACATCAGGGAAGATAGACATTCTTAATCCATAAAAATCAACATTCTTTTTCAGAAAAAAAGCTTTCATAATTTTTGCCTTGTCAGAGAAATTTACCAAAGTAATTACTAAAGTGGCACGCGTAGAAATCAAAGCCTGAGAATTTTCAAGAAAATCAGTCAAATTTCTGATAACGATTCAGGTTCTAAAGCAGTGGTTGGTCCGATGGACCAGCATGTGGTTTCTAAACATAAGCTAGTTTCATCAGTTCCTGTTTCCTCCTCGCCTGCCTCTGGAGCTTCCCTAAGTACCATCGAAAGGACTCCTCCTCCTAATCCTGCTGGCACTCAGGTGGTGGATTTGGACACCTTTTCCTCTGAGGCTTCTGCCTCAGAGGAGGAAGAGGGCGCTGTTTGTGACAGTTCTCTTAATGCTATTAGTAAAGTTTCTTCTTTAACTCCTATTCTGGCTATCAAATTGGAGGATTTTTCCTCCTCTTCTTCTGTAGTTGATCCTACAAATGTTTCTTTATTGGATATTTGGAAACAAGTCTCTGCCACTAACTTGTTGTTAACTAAATTTATGGATCAAACGTCTGCTTTCTCCCAACAGGTTGTGCACAAGGTACATACTTTGGGCTCAACGGTTGGGAGTTTGTCTACTCGGGTTGATAAATTGGAGGCTCAAGCCGGTGTTTTTCAATCGGCAAGCGCCTCCTCTTTAAAAGATACGCTACTTTTGTATAAACAGGTAGAGTTATTGGAAAATAAGTCTCGTGCGAATAATCTTCGTATTCTAAATTTTCCTAAGACTCGTTTTATGACACCTCTTCTTTTATTTAGGCAGTACTGCAAAGATGTTTTATTGATGCCAGATGCTGATCTTATTTTGATTTCACATTCTTATTATTTGCCAAGTCGGGAGGCTTCCTCCACATCCTTACTTCCACTTTTGTGTAAAGGCACCACATGAGCCTCTCTCCAGTCCTTTGGCACCACTCCCGACTCCAACGAGGCAGTGAAAAGGTCAGTCAGTGGAGCTGCTAGAATATCCCCAAGTTCCCTCAGTATTCTCGGGTGTATCCCATCCGGTCCCATCGCTTTGTCTACTTTAAGTTGAGATAGTTTCTCACAAACACAGTCTTTTGAAAATTGTTCAAGATGTCCTTTGCTTCTGTTCCTATTTGTGGGTGTTTTCTGAGGTCCTGCTCCTGGTTCTTCATCTGTGAACACAGAACAAAAATATTTGTTAAGCAATTCCGCTTTATCCTCATCAGCTTCTACATATACCTCCCCTGCACACTTGAGTCGGACAATACCACTCTTGCCCTTCCTCTTCTCACTAATATATCTGAAAAATGTCTTATCCCCCCATTTTATTGCATTGGCTATTTCCTCTTCCTTTTGAATCTTTGCCTTCTTGACTACTTTGCTAGCTTCTCTAAGTTTTTCCAAATACAGATGCCTGTCTTCCTCTCTCTGTGATCTCTTGTATTTCATGAAGGCCTCCCTCTTTTTCTTCACTTTTTCAGCTAATTCTTTCGAAAACCATAGCGGTCTCCTTTTCCTTTTACCTTTATTTACCATTTCAACAAAAAAGTTGGTTGCCCTTAAAATATCCCATTTCAGTTTTTCCCACTGTTTTTCTACATCCTTCAGCTGTTCCCATCCAACTAACGACTCCCTGAGGTATTAGCCCATCTTCGCAAAGTTAGTCTTCCTAAAGTCTAAGATCCTCGCCTTTGAATGGATTCTAACAGCCCAATACTGAACCACACCATCTGGTGATCACTGGATGCAAAATGATCTCCCACTACAACATCAGAAACACTTTCACCATTGGTAAGCACCAAGTCCAGTATGGCCCCTTCACGTGTGGCATTGGGTGCTACATTTTTCTTGCGCTTTCCGTGTAAGTGTGTGGTTGTCTATGAGGGTAATTCCTATATCTTCATGGACGTCTCACACTTGGAAAAATTTCTCTCAGACCGGCAAAACAGGGTGAGGGAAGTGCAATCTACAATGTGAGATAACCTCCAATTGGTAGGCCTTGTGGCCTTGTTTTCTTAATAGTTTTCTCATTTGTTTTCTTATTCTGTTGATATAGGTCGCTTCCGTAATGTGGGCTTCACAGTGTCCCTTGTTGATTGATTTATGTTATCCATTTATTGGTTGTACAATATGTTACCTTTACTTTGTCTGTCAAGTGTACACTGATTTTCTTTTTCATTTTGGTTGTTGTAATGACTACAAAAGCACAATAAAAAAAAAAAATATAGGTCTATTTTGTAGAGGATGCAATCACTTGTCAATAATATAAACGTTCCTCCAAACTAACGTCTCGGACAACTTATCTCTTTATGATGCAAAAACTTTTTGATTGTTCACATCAAATAGTATTATTTGTTATTTTTATTATAAGAATTTTTTTTTTATAAATTAATGGTTTCCTTGTTTTTTCTAAAAATATTTCTAGTAGAAAATAACCAGGTCTCAGACAAATATTAGTACATGTCACGGGTTGGAAACCCTTATTGTACTTGTTTAGCATCAATGACCATGGTTTAACTTGTTCATTCCTTAGCTTGTACGTTATCTCAGGTAAAGAAACTGATTTATTTGAAATCTAGATCCATAATGATATATTTATACCTAAGAATATCATGGATAAATGGAACTTAACTTGCAGTGAATTTCAGGATTTTCGAAGCTGTTGTCATTAATGCTTCTCACAATTGATTTCCAAAGCTGTTATCTTTTGTGCTTCTCTTTGAACTTTCCCCACCAGTCGGTACCGCATTTGCGTTTCAAAAGTGCTTCTTCAGGGGTCGAGTTTCATCAACAACTAGAAATAAACACATTCATTATGTAATGCCAAGAACTGATAACATATGAATATCTAAATGTCAGCGGTCCCATATGTACCTTTATTTTAATAGCAACAGAAACTCTTCTCAGCGCTGGACTGCATGTTCATCGTTGAGCTCCTCGGCTCCAAAAAACGCCGCGCATGCGAGATGAAGCATCTCACGGCCATTTAAAAAGATGAACACGTGTCTTGTCAAGTCAGCCCCTCACAAGCACGCTCCCCATTCTATACTATCATTTAACCCACCTGGGGATACTGTCCCTAGGCGGTGTATCCATCGCTGCTCGTTAATGATCAATGTTTGTTCTTTAGTTTTACCATTTCGTCCCCCTAATGTTCTATCAAAACAAAAACAGCGTAGATCTTCAAATTTGTGTTGATATTTAATGCAATGTGCCACCATGGGAGCGTCTTGAACTCTACATCGTAGACGACTACGGTGTTCAATCATACGAGTTTTAAATAATTGAGCCGTTTTTTCCGATGTACAGTAGTTGACATGGGCATCTTATGCCATAGACTACATAATCCGTTGTGCAGGATGTATGATGTCGCAGGTGATAGGTTTTATCATTGTACGTAAACTGTGTAGTGACTTCTGATATTGGGCAGATGGTACATTCTCCACATGGGTGATGTCCTAAACTGGACTGGACTTCATTATAAGATATTGGTCGAAGAACCGCTGGACAAAGCTTCTCTTTAATGTTCTGGTGACGAGTCCAAACACACCTGACTTTCTTAGCCTCCAATCCCGGTAACATACCAACCACATTATAATGTCGCTTAACTGCTTTTTGTATCTGTTTATCATATGGAGAATGTTTCGTGATCAAGTTAATAGAGACGTCATCAGGCTGTTGTACTCTGCTAGTGCTTAAAAGCAGTGCTCGATTGTTGCACAGGGCTCGTTTATACGCTGTGTGAACAACACGTTCAGGATATCCCCTTTGTAGAAAATCTTGTGTCAACCGTTTAGCTTGTGTTTTATATTCTCTAAGGTCAAAACAATTCCGTCTATATCGTAAAAACTGTGACAGGGGCAAACTATTCCTCAATTGTTGAGGATGACCACTCTGATAATGTAAGAAAGTATTCTTGTCAGTCCCTTTTCGATGCAATGATGTAGACCATCCATTAATTCCTTTTGTGATGGTTACATCCAAAAAGTTGAGACTTGTTTGGTCATAGGTATGCGTAAATTGTATGGCTGGATCTAAATCATTTAACCAGATGAAAAATTGTTGCAATCGGACCTCTGAGCCTCTCCACAACATAAACACGTCATCGATATACCTTTTCCACATAATCACATGCTCCTTATGCGGAAAATGTGTCAACCAGCGATGTTCATAGGAAGACATGAATAAATTGGCTAATGACGGGGCACTTGTCGCCCCCATAGCTACTCCAGAAACTTGTAAATACAATTGTTGTTCAAACATGAAATAGTTTTTAAAAATTACTAATTCTGCCAATTGTGATATAAAAAGCAGATGTTCTTCTGAAAGATCTCCGCGATGTCTTAAGGCTGTAATCATAATCTCATGTGCCGCCGTCTGTGGGATGTTAGTGTAGAGAGATGATACATCAAGTGACACTAGCCATACTTGATCATCTGATGCCCAGGTCGGATTGAGAGTCAAAAGTTGTAAAAAGTGGGAGGTATCCTTAACAAACAATGTCATATCTGGCAATAATGGACGTAAGAACGAATCTATGTATACAGAGAGTGGTTCCAATATTGAGCCTCTTGTGGACACTATCGGGCGTCCTGGTGGAGCAACCAAACTTTTGTGAATCTTAGGGACTAGATATAGCTTGGAAATAGCGGTACTAGGTTTATTCAAAAAATACCATTCTTTCTTACTAATAATCTTCGCGTCCAGAGCCTGCGTGGTAAGTGTTTTTATGTGCTGACTTAACCCAAGAGTGGGGTCTTCTGTAAGCTTCCGATAGGTATTTATATCTGATAATTGTCGAAAAGCTTCATCCAAATACTGTTGTCTATCTAGCACCACGATGGCACCCCCTTTGTCAGCTCGTCGGATGACTATTTCTTTAATATTTTGTAATTGGTTGAGCGTTGATTTTTCTGATTCAGTGAGGAACCTGAGTCTAGATGGACTATTGTATGTTAAATTGGCCACATCCCGTAATACTAAATCCCTAAATAATGACAACGCTGGGGGAACTGGCCCAGGAGGACTCCATGTGGAGCGTAACGGGAGAGGTATACGTCGAGATGCAGTGGAATTCTCACTTTCTCTTATAGATGTACAAGATGCAAAAAACGTTTTCAGATGTAATTTACGGATCAAACCTTCTAGGTCTATCCTAAACTGAAAGCTATCAAAAAATATTTCGGGCACAAACGCTCTTGATGACACCATCCACGCAGCCATGCATTCATCTCCAGGATGCGAGCCTCTCTGCCTTGGCCTTTACCCTCAACAGGGAGGATTGAAGAGAACACCACCTGTGCACCTAACTGCTTCACCCTCTGTCCCAGAGCCATGAAGTCTGAGACCTGGTTACGCAAATGCGGTACCGACTGGTGGGGAAAGTTCAAAGAGAAGCACAAAAGATAACAGCTTTGGAAATCAATTGTGAGAAGCATTAATTAATTAATTTATTTATTTATTTAACAGTTGCTTATATACCGCTACCTTCCACAGATCAGGTGCGGTTTACATTGAACAAGGAATGAACAGATTTACAAGTCTGTTTTACATGGAACATTTGTTAACTAGGTACAATTTAGCTGTTTTACATGGAACATTTGTTAACTTGGTACAATTTTGCTAAATACATTAATCATGAATGACTAAATATGGTAAAACTTGTTAAATAAAAGACGAACTTGTTAAATAACAGACGAACTTATTTACATATTTTGATCTATTACATATATCTATTTACAAGATTTACAAGTAGTTATTTAGTCGATTTTAATTGTAATTGTAGTTAGCTAGGAGAATTAGAGTTGGTGTACCCTAGGTTGCTATTAACCATTACCATTAATGACAACAGCTTCGAAAATCCTGAAATTCACTGCAAGTTAAGTTCCATTTATCCATGATATTCTTAGGTATAAATATATCACTATGGATCTAGATATGTTCCAAGGTATAGATATGGATATGGATATGGATCTAGATATGTTCCAAGGTATACCTGGCAGTATCATTTGTTCCAACATGGATTAGCAACATTGGGTAATAGTCAGTGGGCTTGATGAGTCTCGGCAAACTCTCCATAACATCTTGGATTTTGTCACCAGGCAGACAGCATACCTCTCTGGACATCATGTCTGGTCGGCAGATGGACGCCTCAGTACCCCTCAGAAGAGAGTCTCCAACCACCACTACCCTTCGTTTCCTTGTGGTCACTGATTCTGCAACTTTGGGGTACTTGAGCTCTGGTTCTTCCCTTTCCAGGGATGCTTTCACCTCCTCCACTTCCAGGGCTGCATAATGGTTCTTCAATTCAAGGGCTGGAGAAGTTGGATTGGTGATTTTGCAGGCCCTGGTGACTTGTGTCCAACCATCAACATTCTGTTGGCACCCATCTTCTCCTGTGCTGGAGAGCTTGGTTGCTGCAGGAAGCATCTCATCAATGTACTTCTCACTGTATTGAATGCTCCTCAGCCTCGCCACTTCCTCTCTGAGTTCCTCCACTTGTTTCCTCAGAGCTTCAGCATGCAGGCACCCTGCACATGGAACCGGCCCTTCAACTGGCATTAGGACCTCTGGAACTAACACCTGATTAGGTATTAGCAGTTCCCAAAGCTGAGGAGGTTACTGGAGTTCAACCACATACTGTGCTCAAGGAAAGTCCCATTAAAGCACCAAAAAGAAAGTAACCTTGCTTGAAAAATGTACAAAAACCCCTTTTAAGACCTCCCAGTCAGAGAGCTAACAATTTAATATAATAAAACAAACCCTTAAATACTTACTGTTTGTTGATCTGGAGAGCTCCTGTAGGAAAGCCAGAACAGGGCAGAGCATGACATGACATAACTATATACAATTTACTTCACCATATTTAATGGTTACTAGTCCATGGCTATGGGTCAACAATAGGTGACTTGGATCATGTCGTTGTTCAGGTGGTTAGGTAATATGTCCCATGTGATTTGTGTAGAGCAGAATTTTCAATTTCTTTCTAAAGTCCTTAATGTCTGTAGTTGCATGCATGACGTCTAGGAGAGAGTTCCATAGCAAGAACATAAGATATGCCATACTGGGTCAGACCAACGTCCATCAAGCCCAGTATTCTGTTTCCAACAGTGGCCAATCTAGGTCATATGTACCTAGCAGTTTCCCCAAGGGACACAGGTTCCACAATGCTTGTATTGGTTCAAGCATTGATATCCTGGGTCCCTTCTTAATAATGGTTTATGGACCTTTCTTCCAGGAACTTGTCCAAACCTTTTTTAAACCCAGCTACACTAACAGCCTTTACTACATCCTCCGGTAACAAATTCCAGAGTTTGATTACACGTTGAGTGAAAAAATATTTTCTTTTATTAGTCTTAGTTTACCCTGTAGCTTCATTGCATGTCCCCTAGTCTTTCTATATTCTGATAAGGTAAACAATCGATCTACGTTTACCTGTTCCATTCCATTCATTAATTTACAGACTTCTATCATATCTCCCCTCAGCCGTCTCTTTTCCAGGTTAAAGAGCCCTAACCGTTTTAGCCTTTCTTCATAGGAGTATCTTTCCATCCCCTTTACCATTTTGGTGGCTCTTCTCTGAACCTTTTCTAAAATCGCTATATCCTTTTTAAGATATGGTGACCAGAATTGTACACAATATTCAAGGTGCGGTCTCACCATGGAACGATATAGAGGCATTATAATATCTTTTGTTTTATTTTCCATTCCTTTCCTTATCATACCTAGCATTCTATTTGCTCTCTTGGCTGCCGCTGCACACTGGGCCGAGGGTTTTAACATGGTATCCACAATGATGCCTAAATCTTTTTCCTGGGTGGTGGTTCCTAATGTGGAACCTTGCATCGTGTAACCATAGTTTGGGTTGTTCTTCCCTAGGTGCATAACCTTGCACTTGTCCACATTAAATTTCATCTGCCATTCTGATGCCCAGTCTTCCAATTTATCAAGATCCTTTTGCAATTTTCCACAATCCTCTTGGGTTTTAACAACTTTAAATAGTTTTGTGTCATCTGCAAATTTGATAACCTCACTCGTTATTCCACTTTCCAGGTCATTTATGAATATGTCAAAAAGCAGCGGACCCAGCACAGATCCCTGGGGTACACCACTGTTCACCTTTCTCCATTGGGAAAATTAGCCATTTAGCCCTACCCTCTACTTTCTATCTTTTAACCAGTTCCTGATCCACAATAGTACACTGCCTCCTATCCCATGACTCTTTAGTTTTGCCAAAGGTCTCTCATGAGGGACCTTGTCAAAGGCTTTCTGAAAGTCCAGATACACAATATCAACTGACTCACTTTTGTCCACCTGATTATTCACTCCTTCAAAAAAACATAACAGATTAGTAAGACAAAATCTTCCTTGTCTAAAGCCATGTTGGCTGTCTCCCATTAGGTCATGACTATCTACATGCTGAGTAATTTTATTCTTTATGATGGTTTCTACCATTTTTTCTGGTACTGATGTCAAGCTCACCGGTCTGTAGTTTCCCGGATCACCCCTGGAACCCTTTTTAAAAATTGGTGTTACATTGGCGATCCTCCAGTCTTCAGGTATTAGAGATGATTTTAATGGGGGGGCGGAGCCTGATGTCCAGCGGGTTAGACGCTTCGCGCTGAAGCTCCCGAGAGGCCTACTCAGAATCCTGACTTAATACCTACATAAACTTAATATTTTGCTCCGAACTTACAGGGGTGCCTCGGGGGGGATGGCGGCCCACAAACCAGCACGCTTAGACTTCGGGTCTCCCTCTTCTTCACAAGGAAAACGCTCCAAAACAGAGTTGTCTTCCCCACAAAAGATAGTTCCACTTCGGGAAAACCCCGAAATGCAACAGGAGATCTTGGAGGAAATACGAGGTGTGAAGGAACTGGTACAGTCCAACGGAGAAGCGCTCCGAGCCATGCGAGAAGATTTCGGTATGCTTCAGGACCGGCTTGAAGGTCTTTCACTACGGCAGGACAACATGGCGGGGGTCCTCGACTCGCACGCGGTGCGCCTGGTGAAACTGGACAAGGCTGAGCGTCAGATACAGAATCTTCAAAAAGAGTTAGAGGATAGCAATAATCGAGCCCGTCGCAACAATGTAAGGCTCATTGGAGTACCGGAGGGGGCGGAAGCAGGAGATATAAGAGAATTCCTGGTCAAAACTCTTCCCTCCTTGCTGAAGATTACTTTTCACAGAGATCTGGAAATTGACCGAGCACATCGTGTTCCTACCAACATGGCGCTCAATCGGACGACCCCCCGGCCTATCATCTTTCGATTACTGAGATATCAGCAAGTTGAGCAAATTCTAAATGCTGCCCGGGCGAATCATCATCTGGAGTTTGAAAGTCATAAAGTCTCCTTCTTCCCTGACTTGGCAAAGCCCACAGTTGACCGTCGGAAGAGACTCCTTGCTTTTCGCCCTAGACTTCAACAGCTACAGGCTCGCTTTGGCCTATTGTATCCAGCGAAGCTCAGAGTGACTCTCCATAACCAAACTAGAACCTTCGAAGATCCTGATCTACTAGCAACATTTTTAGATTCCAAAGAAGCAGACCAGATGCGCTAATCCAACAACTTGGATCTGTAATCCGCCGGATCTGCCCGCCATTTTGAATGACCCGACGCGGTGATCACAGCCTGGAACAGAGACTGCCTGGACTTTTCTTTCTTTCTATATATAACTTTCTTGGTCTCCTTTCCCTCCATGCTGTGCACCTCGGTTGGTTGCGGAACACGCACAGCTATACAGGTTATATGTTTCAATTTAGGCCTTCTCTGGGGTTTCTCCCCGCAGACATATGGTCGCCAGTAATTTCTGGGGTTCTGCTTCTTCTCTAATGCACTTCGGTGCTTATTTTTTTATATGGGGCGCTTCATTGTTTTTCATTAGCTTATTTTCTATCATGTCATGTGTACAGCCATATACAGTTAATATGAGGGACATTGTGAAATTATTTGCGTTATCATGTTCTTTCTCAGAATTTTTAACCCTTCTGAATGGCCTTATGTAAGATCTTATCACTGAATGTAAAAGGCATCAATAGTCCAATCAAAAGAAAGAAAATCCTTAGCTATCTTAATCATGAGCATGCTGATTTAGTGTTTCTTCAGGAAACACATTTAAACTCCGTTGAAACACTGAAACTTAATGCTAAGCCTTACATGGTGGCTGCCTACTCTCCCGCCGTTTCCAAACGGTGTGGGGTAGCCATCTTGGTTAAGAAGTCTTTGCAAGCTACTGTAATGGATACTAGCTCTGATAAGGAGGGTAGATGGGCCCGTGCACACCTTAAGGTTGGAGATAGTGAATTCACGTGTATTTGTATTTATGCTCCGAATGTGGACAACCCTGCTTACTATGCAAGTATTGCGCAGTTGGCACAGGCCTCTGCCAATACTCCATTAATACTCGGCGGCGATTTCAACCAAGTACTTGATCCTTTGATAGATAGACTGCCGCCTAGAACGAGTGGTCCACCCAAGAGTCTTGATACCCTTACAGCTCTGATGAAAGATCTTGCGTTAGTAGATATATGGAGGCTGCTTCACCCCTCCGACTTAGAGTTCACCTTTTTCTCAGCCCCCCATCACTCACAATCTAGAATAGATTTTTTTCTTGTCTCCAAAGCACTGATATCCCAAGTGGACATGGCTAGGATTCATCCTCTCCATATTTCAGATCATGCTGCCATATCTTTCTCATTACATGTCACTACGCAAGGTGAACATCCCCGTGCTTGGTTTTTTGATAGATCCCTACTAGACCAAAAAGATTTTCAGGTTGACATAAAGGCCGCTATCCAAGACTACTTTCATTTTAATTCACTCCATGACACTGCGAGCTGGGCTTGGTGGGAGGGTTTCAAGGCGTCTATCCGTGCAACTATAACTAGCTATCAAATTCGACAGGGGAAACAAAGAAAGCAACATTTACTGATTCTAGAACAACAGATACAAGCTGGAGAGCGTCTCCTCACGTCCCGTACTGACCCATGTATTTTACTTCGCTTACAACGCCTTCGTTTTCAATACAATCAGCTTTTATATACCGCTGCTGCTAAAAATATTGAATCACAACAAGGGATGTACTATCGGGAAAATAACCGTGCTGGCAAATTGTTAGCCAATGCTCTGAAAGGTCAAAAAGAAGCCAAGCGTGTTACCGCTCTCCGTAATCCGTCGGGGGGAGCTTGGTCACTAAAGATACAGAAATATTAGAACTCTTTCGTGATTTTTATACTCGGCTTTATCAATCTGAATGTGACTTCGAGCCAGAAGCATTTGAACGATTACTATCAGGGGTACAACGGCCGACCCTATCTGATGAAGATAGAGAGGCCATGGACAAACCATTCACTTTATCAGAAATTCAATCTGCACTCAAGAGATGTGCCACAGGTCGAGCCGCAGGCCCGGACGGTCTCCCAGCTGAATTCTACAAAACTTTTAACGCTGACTTAGCTCCGTTTTTGAAACTTTATTTTTCTGCTCTGGCCGAGGAGGGATCTCCTTCTGGATCCTTCTCAATGGCAAACGTAGTAGTTTTTGAGAAAGAGGGGAGAGATCCGCAACTAACAGCTAATTATCGTCCAATTTCCCTACTAAACGCAGACTATAAAATATTTGCCACCATACTCTCCACCCGGCTCTCTGACAAGATGTCTACTTTAATACACCCAGATCAATGCGGTTTCATTCCCGGTAGATCAACTGCTGATAATGCTAGGACTTTATGTCATGTACTTACTGCCGCAGTTAATCTTGATCGACCATTGGTTGGCCTCTCACTTGATGCTGAGAAGGCCTTCGATCGCTTAGAATGGCCCTTCTTGTTTGCAACTCTCCGCTGGTACGGATTCGGAGAAGGCTTTCTCCGTTGTCTCCGAACCATGTATGCACAGCCTACAGCTAGTATCTGTGCTAATGCTTTAAAGTCTCAGCCATTTCCCCTGCAACGCGGTACTCGCCAGGGATGCCCACTGTCTCCACTTCTTTTCGATCTCGCACTCGAACCCTTAGCTTTACTAATCCGGCAATCCAAGGATATTCATGGAGTCCCCTTCTCTCATAGGGAAATCAAACTTTCAGCATATGCTGATGACCTTATGCTCTTTGTCTCCCTAGACTCAGTGCCGGCTGTCCTAGAGCAAATTGGTAAATATTCACAACTCTCGGGCTATAAGATAAATTGGACCAAATCGGTAGCCTTTCCACTAAATCCTCTGATCCATCAGGCAGATATGCAATCCTTTCCCTTTTTATGGCAACCTCGCATGGTCAAATACCTTGGGGTGCACTACTGCTCTCCTTTGGAAGACACCATCACCTTTAATGCCAAAGACTTAACCTCTAAGGTCCGGGCGCTTACTCAACGCTGGACTCCTTTAACACTTACTTGGTGGGGCCGCCTAGAAACCATTAAAATGATGATTGTTCCCAAAGTGAACTACATTTTAGAAATGCTGCCATGTCTCCTACCTCGACATACATATAAAGATTTAGAGGGTCTTCTGACTAGATACTTATGGCAAAACAAGACACCTAGGATAGCGAAACATAAGTTACAAGCAGATAAAGAAAATGGTGGTGTCAGATTCCCTGATTTCCTGAAATACCACCATTCTTTTCTTCTCAAACAAGGCGCTCGTTGGCTGGAAGACCTCACACCGGGTAGACCAGTGTGGCTAGATATAGAGGAGGACCTTTGCAAACCAATTCCTCTTACTTATCTCCCTGGTATGACTCTCCCATCAGATTCCCACTATCCACCAATGCTCTTAGACACTTTAGGTGCCTTTAATACCCTTGCGCAATCTCTAGACCCCCGACTTTGTCCGCTAGATAGACTCCCGCTTTGGCACAATGCTCGATTTCAAATACAAAATAAACCGATGGCGTGGAGCCCCTGGTACACTAGGGGCATTTGGATCCCTAACCAGCTGTTCTATGATGGTCACTGGAAAACTTTTAGCGAATTACAAATTGAATTTGGTCTCCCAGCGAAACACTACTTTCAGTTGGTGCAACTTCAGCATTGTCTTCGGAGTGCTAAGGTGCTCCCGCCATCGGAAACCCATACCCAAGGATTGTCGGAGATAATCCGATCTATCGGGAGCTTATCGGGTGTGGCATCTAACTTTTACAAAACTTTATGTAATACTGTAAATAGAGGCACTCCTACAGCACAGAAATCCTGGGAGCGGGAAATGCATGTAACTTTGACCCCGGAGCAATGGAGCCTAGTCTGGAGCAAGGTGACACGGGTCTCTCGATCCGCCTCACTCACTCAGACACTTTTCTTTCTAGCCCACCGATGTTTCTATACTCCTGACAGGTTAGCCAAATGGAACGCCACCCAGAGCAATAGATGCTGGACATGCCATGCGGCCATTGGTTCACTAACTCATGTTATGTATGAATGCCCCGCATTACAGTATTACTGAGTCGGGTCTGGGGTCGTATTCAATCTATTTTGCACTTTCAAGAGCCACTCTCTTGGAAGATAGTGGGACTCCGCTCAGCTGCGGGGATCCCCTCTCTTCCCAAATCGGCTTACTTCCTTTTAGACTTTATGCTGGGCATAGCTATTTCCCTAATTACGAAATACTGGAAAAATAGCTCCCATCTGAGCCCCAATGAATGGTGGAATCATGTTTGTCTCTACAGTAAATATGAGCAAATACCTCGTATGTTAGCTTCTTCCGCTCAGACCCCCCACCACTTGTCTAAATGGAAGATGCTCAACGACTATGTTCAAACTGCTAAATGCTCTCATTTGACTGTTTAAATCTGTGTAAATCTCTGTCACATGATCATTCTGTATCGCAGATACTATTTCTGTTTGTTTTGATGTACAATCACTGTTGTCTGTAAGCGCTTATATGATGATACTTATCAGCTTAGAGAAGAAGCATAGGGGTGGGGGGTACTTGGGGTTGCTTTTTCCTTATTGTCTGCTTGTATTTGTTTCCTTTGGTGTGTTGTTTCTTTTTGCTTGTTGTAAAATGAAAATAAAAGTTTAAAAAAAAAAAAAAAGAGATGATTTTAATGATAGTTCACAGATTACTAATAGCAGGTCTGCAATCTCGTATTTCAGTTCTTTCAACATCCTTGGATGTATACCATCCAGCCCAGGTGATTTACTACTCTTCAGCTTATCTAATAGTTGTAATACATCTTCCCGATGTATCGATATTTCCTTCAATTCTTCCGCACCTTTAAATACCACTTCAGTCATGGGTAACATCCCTACATCTTCCTCAGTAAAGACTGAAGCAAAGAATTCATTCAGTCTCTCCGCTATCGCCTTGTCGTCTCTTGGTGCTCCTTTAACCCCTTTATCATCTAATGGACCAACTGACTCTCTCACAGGTTTTTTGCTACGAATGTACTTTAAAAGGTCTTTACTTCGTGTTTTTGCTTCCGCAGCAAGCTTCTTCTCAAATTCTCCCTTTGCCTGCCTTATCAATGCCTTGCATTTGACTTGCCAGTGCTTGTGCTGTTTCCAGGTTTTGTCGTTTGGCTCTTTTTTTCCATTTCCTGAAAGATGCTTTTTTGGCAACAACAGCCTCTCTGACCTCACCTTTAAACCATGCTGGCAGTTTTTTGGACTTCCTTCCACTTTTCTTAAAGCGTGGAATACAGCTGGTCTGGGCTTCCAAGATAGTATTTTTCAACAACAGCCAAGCCTGATGTACGTCTTTAACCTTTGCAACTGCTCCTTTTAGTTTTTTCTTAACTGTTTTCCTCATTTTATCATAGTCTCCCTTTCGAAAGTTAAAAGGTAGTACTGTGGATTAAAAGGTATTACTGTGGATTTCCTTAGTGATGGAGCATAGGGTGACAGCGCTCTTCTAGATGTGGCTTGTATAGTCTTTTGGTATCCAAGGGGTGTGGTAATCATCTGCCTGTTATTTCTCCTGGGCCGGGTACTTGTGTCTCTTGTTATAGTGTCTTGTAAGATATAAGCTGATAGTTGGTGAATGATTTTGAATATGATTAAGGTTGATTTGTATCTGATGTGGGAATGGATTGGGAGCCAGTGTAATTGATTAAGTATGGGGGTGATGTGACCATATTTGTCTGTTCCTTTGATGAGGCGTGCTGCTGTGTTCTGTGCTATTTGAAGTGGTAAGATGGTTTGCTTTGAGAGCTCCTGATAAAGTGAATTGTAATAGCCAAGCGTCGGGGTAATAACTGCTTGGCAGATGGTGTGGAAGTGATCATGGTCTAGAATCGGTTTAAGTCTCCTTATTATCTTCATTTTATAGTAGGCATTCACAGTGGCTTTTGCTATGTGGGGTTGCATGGTGAGGTTTTGGTCTATGATGATTCCTAGGTATTTAATGTAATTTATTTTTTGACTGTTATTTGCTTTTGCCGTATGTTGATTGATTGTGGTAGGGTAATTGAGGTGTCCCTAGTGATAAAGAGTGCCTCAGTGTTTTTGTAATTTATGGAAAGGTTGTTGTTATTGAGACAGTTATTCATGTCTTCCACACATGCCGTTATGGTCAAGAGGTCAGGTTTGTGTATTTCTACAGAAGCATATACCATGATGTCATCGGCGTAAAATCTGTACTGTATTTTATGTTTTTTGATAATTTTGCATTTGGGCTGTATATAGATGTTAAATAAGATTGTAGAGAGGGATGATCCTTGTGGGACTCCTTGGTTTATGGGAAAAGGCTTTGATTTGATCATTCCACATTTAGCTTGTTGCTGTCGGTTGCAGAAGTAGGATTTGAACGATGTTAATGTGTTGTTATGCAGGCCAATATCTTGCAGACCTCAAAGATGCTGTGGGAGACTGTATCAAAGGCCGAGGATATGTCCATAAAGATGAGGATAAATCCCTTTCTTGCGTTGTCTAGTCCTCTTATAATGCTGTCAAATGGAGATAATAGAAGTGTCTCTGTGCCATGGTTGGGTCTGAACCCATGTTGGTCTAGGTGATCATGAAGTTGTCTGAACCATTTTTTCTATTATTTTAGTGATGAAAGGTAAGCTGGAGATTAATCTGTATGCAGATGGGTCATTTTTGTTGAGGGATGCATCTTTGAGTAAAGGTCGTATGATGACTTGTTTGAGAGATGTTGGCATGAATCCTTAGGTGAGTGAGATGCTGATTATTTTGTAAATGGAGTATTTGATTTGTTCCTTCATTGCTTTTATCCAAGCAACGGGACAAGTATCTGAAAGTGAAATATCATTTCTTCACTTAACACTGCTATCTTCAATTTGCTGAGTGGATGGGATATTGAAGGTTCCCCATAGTTCTCTGTGGACAGGGATGTGAGGTTGGTTAGTTATCATTGAGGCTGTTTGGATCTGTTGTTGTATTTGTCAGTTAGGTAATCAGCCATTATTTGGGGGTGTACGTCTGGGATGTTGCTTTTTTGTTTGTTGGTTTGTTTATTTATTTAACAGGTTTTGTATACCGCCTTATCATTAATTCAAGGCGGTTCACATGGAACAAACATAGCAATAGGCTTTTATAGAGAACAGGGAGTAGAAACTTGGAGGAGTATATGGAGTAGTGGATACATTTAACAATGGCTAACTATGTACAGTAACATTGTTGCAAATGAGATGCTATAGCTACAATTATCAGTTGTTCATTGCTACATCTGTAATGTCTCACTGTGGCGTTTGTACTAGGTGGGACCATAGTATTCGAGGAATAAATAGATGGGTCTTGATGGCTTTTCTGAAGTCAAGTAGGTCTTTGCTTGTATTGGGGCAGGTAGATGGTTCCAAAGTTGGGGAGCATACAGAGAGAAGGCTCTGGTGCAAGTAAATTCCTTCGGTGATCTGTAGTTTGTTGGAGTTTCGATGATGTTAGTGTCTCTACTTCTTCTTGTTCTGGCTGTACTTGATTTCTGGATCAACAGTTGAAGAGTCAGTGGGGATAGATTATTTAATATTTTGAAGATTAAGCACGTACAGCAATAGGAAGCCAGTTTAGTTGGTATGATTGTATTTTGCAGTTCCTGTAATGATTCTCGCCGCAGTGTTTTGCACGAGTTGCAGAGGGAGAGTTGTTTTCCTTGGAAGTCCGTGATATATTACATTACAGTAATCAATTATAGGAGTTAGTATGGCCTGACATACAGTTCTGAAGTCATTGTCTGATAGTAGGGTCTCCAGTGAGTGTTTTTATGATGTTGAAAAGTTCCTTAAGTTTATTAATTGAACTCATGAGGTTTGTATGATGTTCTTGTCTGTATCGATTTATTGTGTTGGTGTATTGGATTTGAAGGGCTCTCTATAGGTGTAGGAGAACTGGGTCTTTTGTTTGTCTCCATTTTCTTTCCAGTCTTCTTAGAATTTGTTTGGCTGACCTGATTTCATTAGACTACCAGGGGAGCCATTTTTGATCTGCAAGATGCCGAGTTTCTGGTAGGTGCCGTTGCTGCTGTAGATAGGGAGCTATTCCAGTTAATTGCATCTTCCAGATTGTCTGTGTCTTGCTGTAACTTGGGGATAACTTCTTTCAGGAATTTATCTTTGTTAAAACTTTTAAATTTTCTGCAACAATGTTACAGGGGCTCCTGTACTGGTGGACGTGTGATGCATAGGGTAAAATTTATTAGGTGGTGATCCGACATTGGTATTGGGGTGACTGTGAGGGTGAGTAATGTGATTGTGGTCCATCATTGTTTGGGGGATGAAGTTAAGGTCAGGAGTTGTTCCAGCTTGGTGTGCGGGAATATTTATTATTTGTTGGTAGTGTAGGGCTTCCATGGCATTTATTTTATTTATTTATTTAACAGTTTTTATATACTGTCTTTCTGCGATTCAAGATGGTTTACATAGAACAAAATAAGGCAGTATATTTAAGCTGTTTACAATGGAACAACATAATAAGGATACATAGGCATAAATGTGAAACTTTATACAGTAATCAACTATTTACATAGGGATATATGGTTACAGCGAGGTTGTAGGAGTGAGTTTGAAGGACAGGAGAGATGGGGGGAAGACAAAGAACCGAGGACTATGAAGGTAGGGAAAAATGTTCCATAATTTTAAATTGATAAAGGACTTGGCTTCCTTGTTAGGGGAAGACCCAAGGTTGAAGTCTCCCAGGGCTATAAGGGGTTTTTGCGGGGAGCTGTAAGCACATACCATTTCAAACACTTTGGACAGTTCATCATTCTTGGCAGAGGGTGCTCTGTAAGTGAGGCTGAGTGTGATATAGTTTTTGACTATAGTGATTGTATTTGAATCATCTGAGCTGATCTTAGATGTGAGTGTTTTAAATTTGAATTGTGATTTTGCTAGGATAAGATTTCCATCTCTTCTTTTATGGTTTTTAGGGCAGTTGAAGGAAGAGTAGAAGTGATTTGATTGAGGATGACCTGATCTGTGTCAGTTAGCCAGGATTTAGTAATGAATAGCATATCTGTTTTGTTTGTGTCTAGGTGGTCACTAATAGTGCAAATTGTGTTTCTTATAGATCTTGCATTGACAAGAGTGCATGTGATAGGAGCTTTTAGAATAGGGTTAGTATGTGGAGATTTTTTACTAGGTGTAAGGTTTATATTTATGAGGTAATGAACTTTCTTACTGGATTTAAACTAGGGGGTTTCCACGGGGGAACGTACCAGATTTGGGTAGGTGGTAGGGAGATTAAGGATCTCATAAAGTTTTGGCAGGTAGAAGTATGCCATTGTAGTAGTATCACTATTAATAAAGCATGAGACCTCTGTAGTGAGCCATAGTTGTTGTATGGAGATCTGAAGGGCGCTTATTGCCTTAAGAGACTTGTAATGAGCTGTTCCACCAAGTTCCGATAGCTGTTTATTGATGGTTCAAAATATTGTTGAATCTGAAGGATATCTAATTGTATCTCCATTCTGTATTGTTGACACTTTCAATGTGGGTACGGGCGAGTGTACCAGTGGAAGATTTTTCGGTGCTTGCCAGTTTCTGTATGTGGTTAAATTTACTTTTGATAAGGGGGTGGGTGGCGTTTCAGGGAAGCTCTCTGATGCAGGACATCTAGCAAGCAGTAGATGGTGTATGTATATGTAGTTGGGACAGACAAAAGATTGGTAATGGGTACAGTGTAGAGGAAACAATCAAGAGCTGAAGAGAGTAAGCTACAAACTGGGTACCTTAATGTGCATTGAATTGGCAGTTACTATCAAAATCAAGTCGTGGCATTTGGAGACTTACATTTCTTCATTTGGATTGGGTGTTACGGTGACTGTTCCTGCAGTTTGGAGAACTTCAGTCCCCGTACATGTCCCCGCCTAAGGACCATGCCAAAAGGCGATTTAAACTTAAAGTCCTTTAGCAGTCCCTTGATTGGCTTTGGGCCCAGTGAGCGGGAAGGAGCATGGCTTTCCGCTCCCTCGCCAGACACCGGTCAAGAGACTGTTGCTGGGTTTGGCAGTGCTGGTGCTCCTGCTTGATGGTGCCTGATGGCGCTTTAAATTGAAAGTCCTTTTGCAGTCCCTTGATTGGCTGATAGTCTGATTGGCCCCTTTCTGCTCTCAGACTCTTTACAGACCACCAATGCCCAATCAGTCACGTCTCCCACCTCCACCTCTCAGTAAAGTCTCCCCAAGATGAAGCTCTCACACCCCAGCACAAAGGGCTCCGTATTGAATCTTTGGGGAGTGTCCAGCAGCTTCTGTCTTGTGTTTCCATATCTTACACTTTTCCAGTCCTCAGACAGGACTTGCCAGGGATGAGCAATTTCTGGATCCAGAGTCACATCCACCAGCTCTGCAAAAGGTTTCCTCGGTATTGTATGAACTGATTCTTCAGAATAAAATGTCTGCGAAGGAAGCTCAAGTGAGAACAATCTCCCTCTTCAACAGAACGAACCTCTGGTCTTGGAAATTTCACTGTCTGACATCTGTTCAGGGCAGCCTATGCGTCCTTCAATAACTCAGTCTTTGACTCTCGGCACTTCTCCTCTATCTCTGAGATCAGTTTCTGGAGGGAGGACCTTTGATCTTCTAATTGGCTCACATTATCCCTTATTTTCTTTAGAATCTCCTTCTCTTCCTCTTCCAGCCTTGAGAGAAGGATCTGGTGCTCCTCATTCAGCAACTGGTGCAGCTCCTCAAACTCAGACAGGATTGTCTCTCCCCGACCTTTCGCACTTCACTGGATTTCAATTCCAGAATCTCTTTCAGCTCCCTCCTCAAAGGCTCTAGGTGAATTTCATATTTTTTCTTGTTTTCCTGCATGGTCTCCTTTATGGGGATCCCAGATCTGTCACACATCTTACAGACTGGTTTCTGATCCTCTGTATAGAAGAAATGTAATTTTCTCTTCACAACTGTGCAAGTGGCATCCAGGCACCATGCAGCCATTCCCTCTCCCTTCCTCCCCACCCCCACACACCCCATACCCGCTGACACCACATCCAGACTCAGAACTGTCAAGAGAAAAGGGTTTTATTTAAATAAAACTTTGGAAAACTTTTTGGCCGCAGCATAACCTATATAACACATGACTATCATATATTCTCCAGGACCAAGCAGGAAGTCAGTCCTCACATATGGGTGACGTCGGCGCCGACGGAGCCCTCGTGCGGAGCATTTCCCCAGCTTTCAAAGAAAGCCTTTGGGAATTGCAGCGCGCATGCGCGGTCCCCTTCCCGCCCAAGGGTGCCATCTTGCTCAGTCTTCTTTTTTCCGCGGAGCCCGACGGACGTAGTTCGTTTTTCCCCGAGGAAAAAGTTGATTTCCCTGTTTTTTCTTTTTCTACCTTCGGTTCGACGCCGGATCCTTTTCCCACCTTGGCCCGATACGCCGGTATCGAGTCCACTCTCTCTTTTTCAGTTTTGTCCTTAGTGACTAGCGTTCGCGCCATTTTTCTTTTTTCACTGACAGCCCGGTCTTTTGACCTCGCAGGGGCCCTCTTTCCCCCGACGGCTACCAGCGGGTTTAAAAAGTGTGATCGGTGTAAGAAACTTATGTCTCTTACCGACACACATGACTGCTGTCTCCGCTACCTCAGTCCCGATCATGACCCGATGATCCGTGGTACGTGTGGCAAAATGTCCTCAAAGGCATTGAGGAGTCGGCAGCACCAGAAGGATAGGATCTTCTCTGACTCTGCGTCCGGACGGGCCCGGACCTCGTCAGAGGCCTCGACGTCTCAGGACTCCGGCCCTGAGCAGCTTTGTGGTTCCTCTGAGAGGGGGTCTCCTTCGCGGGAACATCGCAGGAAGAAGAAACCCGCAAGGGCGGCGTCGGTGGACACTCCTGGTTCCTCGGGCCAGGTCGCATAGCCCCGATAGCCGTCCCAGGTCTTCGGAGTTGGAGAGGCCTGCCAAGCATCCTCGTATCGAGATGGAGTCTCCTGGACACGTGAGTGCTGTAGTCCTCGTGGACTCTCCTCCAGGGGAGCCGACATCGGGCCCGACGCTGTCGGGGCCCGAGTCGGGGGCTGCTGGGTCTCCTGAGCTCGGACTCAGGTTGACGGCCTTGGAGAGCAGCCTCGCTGCCTTCATGGAACAGCAGCGGGCATTGATTGCCGGTCTCACCGATGCATCTGCCCCGACCACCGGGGTCCTCGACGTCCAAGTCGACCCCGGAGGCCGAGCCGATCCTCGAGTCCATGCGGGCTCGAGTCGATCCTCGGACACGGTCTCCCTCGGCTTCCCATTTGGGACCGAGGTCGTCGACGCCAGTACCCTCGGCGTCAGGGCAGATGGCATCGGTGCCTGCCCGACCGGAGCTGCTCGATTCCTCCTCCAAGGAGTCAGGCTGGGAGACGGAGGACGAAGAGTCACCCGACACTTAATCGGACTCGGTGTGTCCCATCGGACTCACCGGAGTCCGAACCTCAGAGACGATCCCCACCAGAGGATACCCGGTTCTCGGACGTGCGGGATATGGCCAAGGCCTTGGCCTTCCCCGCGGATCCTGAGGAGGAGCCTCGAGCCGAGGAACTCGAGGCCCTCCAGTATGACTCTCCCCCCAAAGGAGGCCTTTACTGTACCGGTTCCTCCGATGCTGGAGCGGCTGCTCTTCCGCATGTGGGAGACCCCGGCCTCGACGGCGGTGTTAAGCAAGCGGGTCGATTCCATCTATCGAGTCCACAAGAGCCCCGGGTTCCAAAAGGCACAATTACCGCACAACTCCATGGTTGTGGAATCGGCCTTGCATCGACTGAAAAGTCAGAAGATGCACTCCTCGGTGCCTTCCAGCCGGGAGGCCCGGAGCCTGGATGCCCTCGGTAAGAAGTGCTTCCAGGGCTCTATGCTTGCTTGCCGTGTCCAGACTTACCAGCTCTACATGGGCATGTATCTCCGAGACCTGGCAAAGGAGATTGCCGGGTTCTCTGCTGGTCTCTCCGAGGAACCTTTGCAGCAGTTCCAAGCCTTGTCCACTGGTATTCGAGAGTGCTCGAAGTTTCTCTCTCGAGCAGCTTACGATGGCTTCGAGGCTTCGGCCCGAGTAGCCAGGGCCGGCATCGGTGCCCACCGACAGGCTTGGCTACAGTCATCCGACCTCGAGCCATAGGTGCAGGAGAAGTTGGTCGATGTCCCCTGCCGAGGTGAAAACCTCTTTGGCAAGCCCATGGCTGAAAAGGCTGCAGAACTCGAGACCGAGACTCTGACCAGGACTAGGCTGTCCAGAAAAACCTCTGCCCCTTCTCAGAAGAAGAAGGGCTCGGGAAAAAAGACCTTTTACCTGAGGAAGTCCTCTGCCTATAAACAATACCCTCATTATCAGGCCTCTGCAGCTCCCCAACAGGGTCAGCAGGCCAAGGGGCAGGGTCATGGGCCCCATAGGCAGAAGGCCCCCAAGCCACCAACACCGGCCCCTGCTCAGCAGGGTGGGGGTTTTTGACTCAGCAAGCATAGCCTCTTCTCCTCAGCTGGCTCACATCAGCACAGGAGGCCTGCTGGCCCACTTTGCCCACAGGTGGTCAGCCGTCACATCAGATACCTGGGTGCTCCATATAGTCCAAAGGGGCTATCTTCTCCATTTTCACCAGGTACCTCCCTCCTATTTTCCAGGGGAGCCTCCAAGACTCCCTCTGCACAGGGACCTACTCCTTCAGGAGTTAGCAAGTCTGCTAAAGGAACAGGCTGTGGAACCGGTGCCCCACCACCTGAGAGGTCACGGCTTTTATTCCAGGTACTTTCTGGTACCAAAAAGAACAGGAGGCCTCAGACCCATCCTAGACTTGCGCAACCTCAACAAGTTCCTGGAGAGGGAAAAGTTCAAGATGCTTACCCTTGGAATCCTGCTGCCCTACCTCCAGCAGGGAGATTGGCTATGCTCCTTAGATCTAAAGGATGCTTATACTCACATCCTTATTCATCCAGACCACAGACAATATCTCAGATTTGTTGTGGGGGGAAACCACTACCAGTACAGAGTACTTCCCTTTGGCCTAACCTCCGCTCCCAGGGTGTTCACCAAGTGCCTGGCGGTGGTAGCGGCCTACCTGAGGCTTCAAGGTCTTTTTGTGTTTCCATACCTGGACGACTGGCTCATAAGGGGCCAGTCTTCCCAGGAGGCCAGTCAAGCCACCCTTCGCACTGTGGCTCTGCTTCAGCACTTGGGGTTTGTCATAAACTTCGCAAAGTCCACTTTGCTCCCGTCCCAGAACTTGGAATTCATAGGAGCAAGGCTAGACACTCTTCAGGCGCGGGCTTTTCTGCCGGTGGACAGGGCCCTCTGGTTGATGGATGTAGCCAGGCAGTTTCACAGCAATTCCCTGGTCTCCGCCAGGCAATTCCTGAGACTTCTCAGCCATATGGCTTCCTCGGTTCATGTAACCCCCAATGCCCGCCTGCACATGCGGCCTGCTCAGTGGAGCCTTCGAATTCAGTGGCATCAGGCCCCAGGGAGCCTTGCAGACTCAGAGAATATCCACCCTGCTCGTCTCCTCTCTACAATTGTGGCTTCATCTTCCGAATCTGGTACTCGGAGTGGATTTTCAGTCCCCTCCGCATTCTCGAGTGCTGACGACAGATGCTTCTCTTATAGGTTGGGAAGCACATTGCCAAGGGGCATGTACTCAGGGTCTCTGGACTCCTTGGGAGGCTGCTCAGCAGATAAACTTCCTGGAGCTACGGGCAATACGCCTAGCTCTGAGAGCCTTCTCCCACCTCACATCTCACCAGTCTGTACTGGTCCAGACGGACAATCAAGTTGCCATGTTCTACGTGAACAAACAAGGAGGCACAGGCTCCTTTCTTCTCTGTCAGGAGGCACAATGGCTGTGCTCTTGGGCCGTCAATCACGGAATCCTCCTCAGGGCTGTCTACCTCCCCGGTCAAGAAAATTACCTGACGGACAGACTGAGCAGGATCCTGCAACCACAAAAATGGAGATTGAATCCATTGGTGGTTCAGCAGATCTTTCTCAGGTGGGGCCTCCCCACCATGGATCTCTTCGCCAGCCCTCTGAACCGGCAACTCCCGAGATTCTGTTCCAGACAACCGCATCCTCTCAGAGTAGCAGCGGATGCCTTTCTGATTCCGTGGTCCCAAGGCCTACTATATGCGTTTCCTCCCACACCACTAGTGTCTTGAACACTGTTCAAGGTCCTCAAGGACAGGGCCTCAATGATTCTGATAGCCCCCAGGTGGCCGAGGCAGCCGTGGTTCCCACTCCTGCTGCAACTGGCGGTGGACACTCCCCTGCCTCTGGGAATTCAACACGATCTCCTGTCTCAGGACCAGGGGTCTCTCTTGCACCCCAACCTCCAGTCCCTTCATCTGATGGCCTGGCTGCTGAAAGGGTAGTCCTGGCTCTCCTACTCCTGCCTAGAGAGGTGGAAGACGTAGTCTTAGCCTCTAGGTGGCAATCCACCAGGAAATCCTACGCTCTTAAGTGGCGTAGATTCTCCACATGGTGTGCTCAGCACAGCGAGAATCCCTTCTCGTGCTTGGTAGCGGTAGTATTGCAATATTTGCTTTACCTTTCCAATCTAGGCCTTAAATCCAACTCTGTCAGGGTTCACCTCAGTGCTCTCTCAGCGCACCACTCGCCGGTGGACGGGAGGCCTCTTTCCAACCACCCTTTGGTGGCTCATTTTCTCAGAGGCCTCCTCCTGCTTAAGCCTCCTTTGCGTCCACCAGCCCCTGAGTGGGATATGAATGTGGTCTTACAGCGGCTTACTTGTCCACCATTTGAACCTATGGCTACCTGCCCTCTCCGTTTTCTCTCCTGGAAAACCTTGTTTCTGGTAGCTCTTACCTCTGCTAGGCGAGTGAGTGAACTTCAGGCACTAGTGTCTGATCCCCCTTACACTAGGTTCTACAGGAATAGGGTAGTCTTACGGACTCACCCGAAGTTTCTTCCTAAGGTTGTCTCCCTTTTTCACCTCAATCAGGAGGTGGTTCTTCCGACCTTCATTCCCAGGCCGCATGCCAACTGGGCTGAGATGGTCCTGCATACCCTGGACTGTAGGAGGGCGTTATCCTTCTACCTCGACCGTACGCGGGAGCACCGGAGGGCTGTTCAGCTCTTCATTTCTTTTGACCCTAATAAGTTGGGGCTACCTGTCTCCAAGTGTACTTTGTCCATATGGGTCGCTGACTGTATCGCCTGGGCTTATGGGGCAGCCGGCCTCTCGTTGGAGGGTCGAGTCACGGCTCATCATGTCAGGGCGAAGGCTGCATCAGTGGCTCATCTCCGCTCTGTTCCATTGGCAGACATCTGCCGGGCTGCTACTTGGTCTTCAAGCCAGACTTTTGCGGCCCATTACTCAGGCAGTACTCCATAATCTCTTTGGGGTTTAGGCAACTCCTACCCTCTGGCCCTGGTGTTGGGCTACTGGTCGGGGGCGTTCTCAGAGAAGATTCCTTCCTTACGTACTGACGAGCTAGAGGGAGCTCATTTTTTCAGCTTGAGGTCTCCGGTAGCCTTAAGCTGGGGAGTCCCATATGTGAGGACTGACTTCCTGCTTGGTCCTGGAGAAAGAGTAGTTACTCACCTGTAACAGGTGTTCTCCAGGAGCAGCAGGAATCAGTCCTCACAACCCTCCCTCCTCCCCTTGGAGTTGCAGTCATATGATTTATTTTGCTAATTTTTTTGCTGTCTTTTAGCTATGTCATCAGACTGAGCAAGATGGCACCCTTGGGCGGGAAGGGGACCGCGCATGCGCGCTACAATTCCCAAAGGCTTTCTTTGAAAGCTGGGGAAATGCTCCGCACGAGGGCTCTGTCGGCACCGACGTCACCCATATGTGAGGACTGATTCCTGCTGCTCCTGGAGAACACCTGTTACAGGTGAGTAACTACTCTATATGTGTACATACAATGCATAACATAGTAAAATAATATATGATGGCAGATAAAGACCAGTATGATCCATCTAGTCTGCCCAGCAAGGCAGCAAGAGTAGGTGCACCTGCCGCTCCATGCAGGTCATCCCTCCCCATACCTTTGTTTAGGGGATGTACCCACTGCTCCATGTAGGTCATCCCTATTTGTTAAGATGTAAGAGATAGTTATGTTTATTTTGATTTAATCCTGTTGCTATAAAGGGATCCACTGTGTCTGTCCCATGCCATTTTGAATTCTGTCACTATATTTCCCCCACCACTTCCATTGGGAGGACATTCCAAGCATCCACCACCCTTTCAGTGAAAAACGTATTTCCTGACATTGCCTTTCAGTTTACCCCCTTGCAGCTTCATGTTATGTCCTCTAGTTTTACAACCTCCTCGTCTTTGGAACAGGTTTGTTTGTTCATTAATACTCTAAGTATGTAAGGGTCAGAATCATATCTCCCCTGTCCTTCTTCTCCTCCACAGTGTATCTATTTAGGTCTTCAAGTCTCTTCTCATAAGTCTTCTGACGCAGGCTCCAAATCATTTTGGTCGCCTTCCTCTGAACCGTTTCCAGTCTTTTTATATCCTTTGCAAGATATGGTCTCCAAAACTGAACACGATATTCCAAGTGAGGCCTCACCAATGACTTGTACAGTGGCATTAGTACCTCTTCATTTCTGCTGTTAATTCCTCTCTGTATGCAACCCAGCATCCTTCTGGCTTTTGCCACTGCCTTGTCACACTGTTTCGCCATCTTGACATCCTCAGAAACAATCACTCCAAGGTCCTTTTCCTGGTCCGTGCACACCAACCTCTCGCTCTCTGTTGCGTACAGTTCCCTTGGATTTCTGCTTTCCAAGTGCATGACATTGCACTTCTTCACATTAAATCTTAACTGCCAAGTATTGGACCATTCTTGCAGCTTTTGTAGATCTTTCCTCATGTTATCCACTCCCTCAGGGGAGTCCAATCTGTTGCAAATTTTCATGCCATCTGCAAAAAGACAGACTTTTCCATTCAGTCCTTCAGCAATATCACTCACAAATACATTGAACAGTACTGGTCCCAGGACCGAACCCTGGAGCACACTGCTAATCACTTTCCTTTCATCCGAGTGGGTTCCATTTACTATCACCTTCTGTCGTCTGTCGGTCAACCAATTTCTGATCCAGTTCACCACCTTGGGACCCATCTCCAAGTTGTTTAGTTTATTGATAAGCCTCCTATGAGGAACAGTATCAAAGGCTTTGCTGAAATCCAGGTAGATCACATTCATCGCATGCCCTTGTTCTAGTTCTCTAATCACCCAGTCAAATAACTCAATCAGATTTGTTTGGCATGATCGTTCTTTGGTAAAACTATGTTGCCTCAGATCATGCAACCTGTTGGTTTCTAGAAAGTCCACTATTCACTCTTTCAGGAGCACCTCCATTACTTTTCCCGCTACCGAGGTAAGGCTTACTGGCTTGTAGTTTGTCACTTCTTCCCTATTACCACTTTTGTGGAGAGGTACCACATCAGTCCTTCTCCAGTCCTGTGGAATTTCTCCTTTCTCAAAGGATCTATTCAAAACATCCTTTAATCACCCTGCAAGAACCTCTGTAAGCTCTTTCAGTATCCTGGGATGTATCCCATCTGGTCCCATGGCCTTGTCCACTTTCAGTTTTGCAAGCTGCTCTAAGACATCATTGTCTGTGAATGGTGTGGTATCTACTCCATTCCCATTTGCATATTGGTCAATCACAGGTGGTCCTTCTCCAGGATTTTCTTTAGTAACAACAGAGCAGAAGTATTTGTTTAGCATTTTCACTTTTTCAATGTCACTTTCCACAAATCCGTTCCCGGCACTTTTGTGTCCTAGAATTCCACCTCTGATTTTCCTCCTCTCCCGAATATACCTGAAAAAGTTGTGTCACCACACTTCACATTTTTAGGCATCTTTTCTTCTACCTTTGATTTTACTATCCTTATTTCTCTTTTTGTCTCTTTTAGCTTTATCCTGTATTCTTTTCTGTGTTCCTCTGTTTGTGAAATTCTGAATTTTGTGAAAGCTATGTTTTTTGCCTTTATGTAGCCACTTCTTTGGAGAACCAAATAGATATATATGTAAGGAAAGTAAATAAAAACAAGAGGAAAAGGAAACCTGTTGTCACTTTTATTGCCTCCTTTAGTTTAGCCCACTGCGATTACACTTCCCTTATCCCCTCCCACCCTGTGAACTAATCCTTCAGGTACTTGGCCATTTTACTGAAGTCAGTGTTTTAGAAGTCTAGGATTTTGAGCTTACTGTGATTGGACTCTGCCTTGGCTTTTATCTCAAACTACACTGTGTGATAACAATTAACAGTTATATACTGTGATGCTGAAAGCATAGTAGAAAGCATGGATATGGATGAAAATCCTGAAAGCCCCATGGAAGTCAATGACAGTGCACAGATGCAAGGGGATTACAGCCTACATCAGAGAAAAGCTCAGCCCCCTGCAAGGGGTCGAACACGCCCTAGCTCAGGGGTGGAGACAAACCACCCTCCTGATTGGTCAGAGGAGGGCGTAGCACAGGGAAGGCCCAGCAGGAAGCAGTGGTTAAAAACCACATGTAGCAGACAAGGAGGAGGTCAAGGAAGGGAACAAGGAAGGAGCCAAGGAGAGAGCCAAGGAAAGAGACAAGCACAGAGTCAAGCTCAAGGACAGAGACGGAGAGATGAAGGGAGACTCCAGGGAGTGAGAGTCAGTGGGAGACCTGCTGGAGAGAATGCCAGAGGAGAGTGGCTGAAGCCAGACAGAGAGAGAGGTCTGGGTGAGAGAAGGAGCCAGAGAGAAGGCTCAAGCTCTGGCAGCAGCAGCTCACCGAGAGGCAGTGGCAGTCTCAGGCCAAAGCCCGTCTACTGTTTCAGACCAGGAAGAAAGAGATATTGAGCCAGCATTTAAAAGCAGAAGTACAAGTAACTGGAGGAGAAGTGCACGTCAGGCCAGCAACTGGGACAACGGTGATAGCTGGAGAGGTGGAAAAGGTATCAGTGCTGACATACAGAAACAGCCTCAAGGTAAAGCTGATAATTTCTTTCCTGATAATGTGGCAAGAGGGCTAAGGGCTGGTTTAAAAGGGCAGGAACTGAAATCTTCACCTCCCACCGTTAACCACTGAATTGAAAGCTTAGCCAGCGTTGGAATCCCCAGTGCAGATAACAGAGAAGCTTTTGAATCCTCTAAATTAGGGGCTTTGCAAGGGATACACTCTAATGAGAGGAATTTTATCTCCAATGCAAAAATACCTACGAGGGCTGACTTGCTGTGGGACCAGTTTCAGCAGTTTCTAAGAGAGGGGAAACTTAAAGAAACTCCACAATATGAGAGAGACTCTGTTGGTACAAATGATTTTGAAGAAATGCAAATAGAGACATGTGTGCCTAATGAGGTCTGTTGCCCAATTCCTATGGATTGTTCTCTGGCTCAAAGGAAAGCTACAGTTGTGAGATAAGAAAGGAAGAAATGTAAAAACTCTATAGTAAGGGTAGTGCTTACCACGAGAATTGTAAGAAGCATTCAATGTTTGTTTGTTCACTGACTGAGAGCAACGGAGCTGTGAGGGAACGTTGCATTACAAAGTGAGAACAGCTGTGATAGAGTTCTGCTGCAGTTCATTGTGTGACCACACGGAGCAGTGCAGAGTGTGAGGACACAGAGCAGCAGTAAGGCTGAGAAAAGAAAAGTTTATTTGATTTATTTCTCCTGGTTTTCCTGAGTTCATCTTTTCTGTTTGGAGATGTTATCCTTCTGCCTTGGTTGTAATTGAACCCCAGCGTGCTTTTGGAAATCCCCATAAAAGAAAATAAAAATCTTGCAAAGCCTTACCACCGACTCAACTACAAATTTATTACCTGAGGAGTGAAAGAACTTTATTCCAAGGGACCCTAAGGCCGCCTACCAGCTGTCAGCCTCTTGGCCCAGCCAGTGGGTGTCGCAATACAACAACTAGAAGAATCCCATTTCAAGATGCACAGCCCGCACTCACCTTGAGGTATGGCCCTTAAAATCCGACCCCTGTGTCTCACTCCTCTTCTCATTATATGCCACCAAATACACTGCTTTTCAGGATATGCCAGCTGGGGGTGGGGGCAAGCCTTTAAAGCGTGCCACTGGCACCCCCCCCCCCCCCCCTGTTTGCCACAGGGTTTCATCTTTACGGTTTGGTCCAACCTGTCAAGGATTGGTACTCCCACCAGCTTGGGTTACTGATGATTAGTTGTTGCCCTCCCTCCCCCACCGTCCGAGCAGGGAAGGCACATTGCTCTCTGGTTCCGCTACAAACCCGTTGACTCTAGATCAGGGCGGACAGTTTTGAATATGGCCACTCTCCTTAGGCTGCACTGTATGGCTGTGCACTTGGTTTGGTCCCCTTCAATGCAGGGCAATGCTGCGACGTCAGCATGAGGGTGGGGGGGGGTGTGTGGGAGCGCTTTCCGTGGCCATCCTGATCAGAGGCTGTCCAACACAGGGCAAATTATCACGTGATACAGGCACACAGTCCAAAGCGTGATAAGGTGGAAAAACACTTTATTTGAAATCTCAGACCTAGCAACCCGACACAGGCCGTGTTTCGGAGACCTTCATCAGGGGTTGTCTACATAGGTACTAAAGACATAGAAACAAACAATATTAAAAAAATCAAATAATAATGAAAGAACAAATACTCATAGACATTCAATTAACTCTATTATACAGAAATAGAAATCAGTATGCAATAATAAATAATAAAATATATATATTAAATAAAAAATATATATATAAAAAAATAATAGTAATACTCTCATATAAATAATTAAAAAATTAAAAATTAAAAATAATAATAATAATAATAATAATAAATAATATAACGATTTTAACGATATTCACCAGCTGTCAGTTAGACCTGAGTTTCCTCTGCTGAGATGTTTCTCTGCACTGGGGACAGGGAAAGTTTGCATGTAACCCCTCCCAGGACTGCGTGATACAAGAGCAGCAGAAGTTGTGTCCACAGGCTATAGACAAGGGGTCTGTAAAATAATCCACACAGATGGGAGAAGAAATTTCCTCCTGCAGACTCTCAGCAGTGCTCCTTGCACCATGATTCTGAGAAACAAAGCTGACAAATGCTAACCCAAGACTTTATGTGCCAAGACACCCCCTCCCCCCCCCCCCCCCAACTGCCAAGAAAGATCCATTTCAGTGCTCATGTAGATTCAGGACTTGGAGAACCTTTGAAAGAAGAAAGAGCAGACCGCTACCTGACCTGACTGACCTGTTGAAGTTAGTAGAATTATATTTTATTACTAAAAAAACCACTGCAAATACCTGCATCTGGCAATAGATTCAGAGCCAATCAGTTCACATGCACAGTATTAATACAGCTGGATAATTAAATGTTCCTATATCATCAGAAAAACTGATGGTTAGTAGGCTCAGAAACACAGTCATGGATAAGCAAGATGCAGAGTGAATGCATGGATCCGCCCTCTGTTTCTGAGGAAAGAGGAAGCCCCTAAGATGTGCCTCTGTATTCATGAGCAGCTGGGAGACTAAAGGAAGCTGCAGAGTGAATTATCCAAGCTTCTTCCAGGGAGTCCCTTTGCTGGATAGCCCTTATTAACCTCTAAAATTACAAGGCGTACGCACTGCTGCACATGTATGAGACGGTTCCTGCTCATAAGAGCTTAACATCTAATTAAGACAGACCAGACAACAACAACTAGGCATTAGGGTAATTCAAAGGGACTCACAAGATACAGCTAGGTGATAAGCAGGAGAACAAGGAGATCAGGATCCTCGAAGAGTTGAGCTTTTAGCCTGGATTTGAACAGGGCCAGAGAAGGAGCCTGGCGTACTAACTCGGGTCACTTGTTCCAAGCATATGGAGCAGCAAGATGGAACGAGCAAAGTGTGGAGCTGGCAGCGGCAGAGGAGGACACAGATAAAAGGGGTCTGCACGAGGAGCAGAGTTCCCGAGGAGGAGTGTAAGAAGTGATAAAAGGAAAAAGGTAGTCAGGAGCTGCACTTCTAAGTCAGTATTTATTTATTTATTTGAGTTTTCTATAAAATCAAGGCAGTTTACACGGAATATAGGTGCAGGATATAGATTGATAATGGATAAAATTAACATAAGAACTAACATTTCGTATCAAGGGACATATTTACAGGAGTTATACATTTAAATAGACTACAGTGGTGTGCAAAAGTCTGGAATCACTTGTAAATTTGACGTTTTTTTCAAATTCGTGACCTTATATCTTAATTTCCTTTTCCTCCCAGTGGCTTTTTCTGTGTATCTCATGATAAGTGATAGATTTGGCTATTAGGGCCAACTTTTAGTATTGGTTTGGCCTTTATTTTCCGAGTTTGTTCCCCATAGTTGTCCTGTTGATAGATTTTCTGTGAAAATCGCGTAATGTACATTGTTGGCCAACGGTATATTATTGTAAGTATGCTTTAAAATATTATGGACGCACACCAGGTTTCCTTCAAATTAATGTATGTGGCCTTGCTCTTGATCACCTGACTGCACCTTGTCGGCATTGAATGAACCAGTCTGACAAGGTGATCGTTGGTGACAACGCAGTTCCAAGCTGCAATGAGTGACTCAATCAGCTCACACTTTGATGTTGGATGTCTCTTGGATATTTCCAAGGCCACCTTGTGCCCCATGTTCTCATTGGATTCAGATCTGGAGACTTGGGAGGCCAGTCCATTGACTTGATGATGTTCCGCTGCTTCCAGCTGATCACCTGTCTAGAGCGATGGAAGGGTGCATTGTCATCTTGGAACAGGAACTGGCCAGGAAACAGCTGGTGTGCTGATGGCACCATGCACTTTCACAGTATGGCGATGTACTTGGCCCCGTTGACCATTCCATCGATGATGTGAAGACGTCCAACGCCACTGGCAGCCATGCATCCCTAGACCATGACCTTCAAAGGATGCTTCACAGTGAGGTTGAGACACTCAGGCTTGAATTCCTCTCCAGGAAATCTCCTCACATAGGTGTGGGCCTGGTTATCAAACAGGTAGAAGGTGCTTTCATCGCTGAATAGCACCTTTTCCCACATTTCAGTTGACCAGGTTGAGTGCTTTCTCGCCCACACGATCCGGTTGTGCCTTTGTATGTCAGTCAGCAGTGGCTTATTCCGTGCTTTGCAGCCCCGGAGACCAAACTGCAGGCACCGGCAATGAACTGTTGATGAGCTAACACTGACCTTGTCTGACCACTCTCGAAGTAGCTAAGGAGAGGTCAACTTGCGATTAGTCAGTGAAATGCGTCATAGTGCGCGGTCCTGGCATGATGTTGATGCACGTGGATGACCTGAACAAGGCTTGTCCACCACTGAACCCATTTCTTTCTTCTTCTGTACAATCTTAACAACAGCGCTCTGACTGCAGCCAACTTTCCTGGCTATCTGATGGCTTGAAAATCCTTCCTCGCTCATAAAGGATACACGAACACACTCCTCCAATGTCAGGGTCCGAGTCATCTTCATGTTCGATCCAGAAAGCATATGAAATTCAAAAATTCCATGTGTTTTTATAGCTACACTGTTGGCTAGATATCTGCATTGTGATTGGTTAGTGAAACCAGCCTCCTGATTGGTCAGAAATAACGTGTGCATACTGGATAATCTCAATCCAGTTTTGACGCAGAATCCACAAAAATCGCAGTAGCTATCTCCCAGTGTCTGTAAAGTATTTAAAATGGATGCAAGGAATGCAAAAAAGTCAACTCTAATAGCCAAATGTATCCCTTTTAACATGGTAAAAAGATGAATATGCTGGGCTAACACAAAATTTAAAAAAAAAACGTTAGAAAGTACGAAAAACACAAAACTCACAAGTGATTCCAGACTTTTGCACACGACCTGTATAGTGTCCATAGAATGTGCTCTTGCGGTGAAGTGGGAGTGATTCCATAAGGGGAAATCAGGAAATTATATTTATTTGATTATGTAGGGTATATATTAGGTCCTAGTATCTTATTCTGGTAATATTCTGTGAACTGGTGTGTTTTAATTTGTTTCCAAAAGGTAGATAGGTCATTTATATACCTCAGATTTGGAGAGAGAGAATTCCAAAGGACTTGAGAATAGAAAGTAAAAGCTCTAGTAAAAAGTCAGTAGGAGAAGTTTGAATTAAGCCCCCAGTTCATCCCTATTACTCTTCCTGCAGCCCCCCCTCAGTGCCAAGTCTTTCCACTACCTGCAGCTACTAATTTCTCCCCCTCCCCCAGCCAGCCCCTACTAATCTCTCTCTTCCCCTCAGCCTGCCCCCATCAGCTTCTCTCTCTTCCCCTCAGCCAGCATCCCCCCCTCAGTGCCAAGTCTTTCCACTACCTGCAGCTACTAATTTCTCTCCCTCCCCCAGCCAGCCCCTACTAATTTATCTCTTCCCCTCAGCCAGCATCCCCCCTCAGTGCCAAGTCTTTCCACTACCTGCAGCTACTAATTTCTCCCCCTCCCCCAGCCAGTTCCTTCCAATCTCTCTGTTCCCCTCAGCCAGCCCCCTCCAATCTCTCTTCCCCTCAGCCAGCCCCCTCCAATCTCTCTCTTCCCCTCAGCCAGCCCCCATCAGCTTCTTTCTTTTTTCTTTTTCCTGTGCCCTGCAGAACCTTCTTAATGGTCTCACAGACCCTGCAGGACTCCAGAGACTACAGGTTGGATATAAGTGAGACAGAGGGGTTCACAGGGCTACAGTTTCCTGCGTCCCTGAACGGACAGGAGAAACAGTGTGTGAATTCTCTAATGCGGGAGGAGGCGGCACAGCAAATAAAAGGTAAATGCCATCACGCATAAGTAGCCAACTAAAAGCAGGCAGTTTGCAGGTTTCAAAGAGTTGTTTTTGCAGATGGCCTCCTTTCCTTCCTCTGGACTTTGGTTTTCTTCATCACTTTGCTTTCTAAGGCCCCTTTTTTGGTATCAGATTTCTCCAATGTTTGAATCTCTCCTTAGTACGGTCCTCTCCTCTGGAATGCTTTGGCTTCCCATATCAATACCTGTGAGATATTCCTCTCTACCCCAGGAATCTCTCTTCGAATCCAGACCCATAAGAACATAAGAAATGCCATATAGGGTCAGACCAAGGTCCATCAAGCCCAATATCCTGTTTCCAACAGTAGCCAATCCAGGTCACAAGTACCTGGCAGGTTCCCAAAAAGGCGCACAGGTTCCACAATGCTTGTTCTGGGGCAAGCAGTGATTTCCCATCCTCTTTAATAAAGGTTTATGAATCTTTCCATCGGAAAATTAGCCAAATCTTTTTTAAACCCAGTTGCACTAACAGCCTTCACTATATCCTCCGGTATTGAATTCCAGAGTTTGATTACACACTGAGTGAAAAAATATTTTCTCCTATTAATCTTAAAAGGGTTACATTGTAGCTTCATTGTGTGTCCCCTAGTCTTTCTACTTTTTGATGGCATAAACAACCAATCTACATTTACCTGTTCCATTCCATCCATTAATTTATAGATCTCTAACATATCTCCCCTCAGCTGTCTCTTTTCCAAGTTGAAAAGCTCTAACCTTTTAAGCCTCTCCTCACAGGAGTATCCTTCCATCCCCTTTACCATTTTGGTGGCTCTTCCTTGTACCTTTACTAATTCCGCTATATCCTTTTTAAGATATGGCAACCAGAATTGCACACAATATTCAATGTGTGGTCGCACCATGGAATACAGAGGCATTATAATATCTTGGTTTTATTCTCCATTCCTTTCCTTATGATTCCTAGCATTCTTTTTGCTTTCTTGGCTGTTGTTGCACATTGGGCAGAGGGTTTCAATGTCAATGGTGACGCCTAAATCGTTTTTCCTTGGCTGTGGTTCCTAATGTGGAACCTTGCATTGTGTAACCATAGTTTGGGTTGTTCTTTCCTACCTGCATAGCTTTGCACTTGGCCACATTAAATTTCATCTGCCATTTGGATGTCCAGTCTTCCAATTATCAAGATCCTCTTGCAATTTTTCAACTGAATCTCAGCCTGCTTGTCCCAACGCCATCTGAAATGGAACATGGCCAAGATGGAGCTTATCTTCCCCTCTAAACCCACTTTCCACTTCCTCCCTTCTCCATTTCTGTGGATAATGCTGTCATCCTCCCTGTCTTCTCAGCTTGCAACCTTGGGGTCAACTTTGACTCCTCCCTCTCTTTCTCTGCACACATCCAACAGATAGCTAAAACCTGTTTCTTTCTCTATAATTTCAGCAAAATGTGTCCCTTCCTTTCTGAACACACTGCCAGGACCCTTATCCATTCTCTTCTCATCCCCTGCTTAGACTATTGCACCCTGCTCCTCACTGGTCTCCCACTGAATCATCTCTCTCCCCTTCAATGCATTCAAAGCTATGCTGCAGGACTACTTCCACCTGTAACACTGCACTCATGTGACTTCTCTTCTCAAGTCACTTCGTTGGCTTTCTCTATATCTGAGCTATACGTGTATTCATTCTGCAGCTCCTCATTACCTCTTCTCTTCTCAAGTCACTTCGTTGGCTCTCTCTATATCTGAGCTGTACGTGTATTCATTCTGCAGCTCCTCATTACCTCTTCTCTTCTCAAGTCACTTCGTTGGCTCTCTCTATATCTGAGCTATGCGTGTATTCATTCTGCAGCTCCTCATTACCTCTTCTCTTCTCTCTGGAACAGACTCCATACTCCAGCCTTTGCACTTTGCTGCACCGTATGCCTGGAATAGATTACCTGAGTCCATACCATCAGGCTCCATCTCTGACCATATTCAAATCAATAAGGACACTCCACGCTGCCAGAGAGACAGGGACTCAATATGCTCTCTTCTCCCTCCCCCCAAAGATAAGCCCCTCTAAAATATCACACCCCTGGGGAGCATCCTGCCAGTGGTTCAGTCCAGAATCTAGATACTGTCATTGTGCTGCCTTGCGGGGAACCAGGATGCCCTTACAGTTAGGTAACATGTTGTGAAACAAATTAGTTGCCCCCTCTCCCCCTCCCCTCCCCCCAAATAAAAATGTGGCTAGAAGTATAGGCAGCTTTTATAGCCTGTGTTGAAGAGACTCCTTCCTCTGAAATATGCCTAGGTCAGACCTACATGTGCTATTTGCCCTCTTTAACCTCTCAAACAAATGTTAGGTGTACTGTAAAATACATAAACACAATGAAGCTATTACAGTCTCAAAAGAGAAACAAGTAATTTCACTTTCAAAATTTCCATAATATCTGCAGTTAAAAGGGTGTCTACATAATTTACAATTTGATGGGCTATTTGAAAATTATTCCCTATAAAAACCAGGCTTTCAGATTTATTTTTCTACATAGACCGGCAATACAATTTTGTGATGGGTTTCAGTTAGCCAGAATTGTTTTAGCTATCACATGGCAGCTTTAAAACATCAGATTGTTTTTAATGTACAGAAACTCCCTCATGAACAAAAGCATTTACTTTCTAATGAAATCTCACCCATTTCTGATGGAGATGTCTTCAGGCACTTAGCAGATATCAGTCAGATGCTAAGAGAAAGGATTTAATTGCAGCTTCCTGCTGGCTATATGGAGTCTCACCAAGCAGTCCAAAAATTGATTTATCTTCTCTCTTTTAACATTACAAAAAAAGTGGAACACAGAACCAGGCGAGCCGTATTACCCATTACTTTGGTGAGACTGCGCTGGCAGAGAACAGCTATAATTTAAGACATTATAAGAAGCAGGAGAAGGTAGGATCCACTCAAAAGGAACAAAGGTACTATTACTCCACATCATACTGCCCAGTTCCTATCACCGATTTCCCATACAGTACAAGCCTCTCTCTAAACTATTACATCTTAGGGCTCTCTTTATACAAAGGGGATGAAGTAAATACATTTCAGACTTATGAGCACTTGTACAAATCAAAGATTCAACCTCAGCTACAGACAATGTGTGCATATTTCAATGGTCTTAAAAGATATACATGCAGACAGCGATAACAGCACCAGCCTTAGTCTGCTAGTGCCACTTCTATTGTAATAGCTGCGCTGGTGGGACAAGAGCAACTGGGAATTGGGGAGGGGCTCAGGAGGGGTTTTATTATGTTGTATGAGGTTTTGCAGCAGCAGCAATTGTCCAGTATTCACTTTTCCTTCACTAAAAAAATAAAAAGAGAAGACACTAAAACCTCAAAATGTCTATTTACATCCCTTATCCTACACTCCTCATCCCATACCATACACTAACTATCCCTCACACCCCCATCCCGTACCATATACCCCTACACTCACTCAATATCCATTAGCATACACCCCTCAATTCCCCATCCGGTACCAGACATCCACTATTTATATTATATACATTCTCCAGGACCAAGCAGGAAGTCAGTCCTCACTTATGGGTGACAGACGTCGATGGAGCCCCCATGCGGAGCAATTCCCCAGCTTTCTAAGAAAGCCTTTGGGAACACTGTGCGCATGTGCGGTCCCCTTCCCGCCTAAAGGTGCCATCTTGCTCAGTCTTTCTTTTTCTGTGGAGCCCATCGGACGTCCGTCCGTGTCACCCGGAAAAGTTGACGTTTTTTTCAGCGATTACTTCGTCTTTTTCTCCAGTTCGACGCCGGTTCCCCTTCCTGCCAGGTTCGGTACACCGGTATCGAGCCCGTTTTTCTATTTTCGGTTTTTGCCCTTCGTGGCTGGCGTTCGCGCCTTTTTTCTGTTTTCCCTGGATAGCCAATCCTTTGACCTCGTGGGGGCCCTTTTTTCCCCGATGGCTTCCAGTGGTTTCAAGAAGTGTGATCGGTGCAAGAAACTTATTTATTTATTTATTTATTTAGTAAATACTTGTATACCGCTGTTTCCTACGATCAGCAGCGGTTTACTTTACAGAATCATAATGCATTGTATAATACATTGAGATTTTTAGTTTTACATTTTGATTAGACAATGATTTACGTAACACGGGATAAACAGTTGGATACAATATACAGTTGATTATTATAGCACACAGATCAGGGTATACATTTGATTTCAGTAGGTTGGGGGGCCAAATATACATTATATACAGTGTTGACTTCCAAAGAGTACAGGCTAACACATGACTATATGCTATTAGATTTTATGCTGTCGCGGGCGGTAGAGTTCATCTGGTTGAGGTAGGGTATTGCAGTTAGATCAGGTTGTAGTGGGTTTGAAACAGATATGTTTTAAGCTTTCGTCTAAATTCAGTCAGGCTGTTTGTGAGTCTTAAGCGGCCGGGCGACACACACGACTGCTGCCTTCGGTGCCTTGGCCCAGATCATGATCCAAAAATCTGTGGTCCGTGTGGCAAAATGTCCACCAAGGAACTGCGAAGCCGTCAGCACCAGAAAGAAAGGATTTTCTCAGATTCTGCCTCCGGCCGGGCCCGGACCTCGTCTGAGGCCTCGACGTCTCGGGAGTCTGTGGTGTCAACAGCGCCAGGAAGATCCTTTCACCTGCACTGTGCCAGTAGTGCTCCAGTACCTACTGCACTTGTCCAATCATGGCCTTAAGTCCAATTCTGTTCGGGTCCACCTCTCTGCTCTGGCAGCTCACCACTCACTGGTGGAGGGACACTCTTTGTCAGTTCATTCCTTGGTGTCCAGATTTCTCAGAGGCTTACTATTGCTCAAGCCTCCTCTCCGTCCGCCAGCCCCTGAGGGGGGATTGAATGTGGTCTTGCAGCAATTGACTCGCCCACCTTTTGGGCCAATGGCTACATGTCCTCTCTGCTTCCTTTCTTAGAAGACTCTATTCCTAGTGGCCCTGACCTCGGCCAGGCGAGTGAGTGAACTTCAAGCCCTGGTCTGTGACAGGCCATACACTCGTTTCTATAGGAACAGGGTAGTCCTTAGGACTCATCCTAAGTTCCTCCCAAAGGTTGTCTCCTCTTTCCATCTCAACCAGGAGGTGGTTCTTCCAACGTTCTTCCCTAGGCCCCATGCCAGCCGGGCTGAGACGGTCCTGCATACCCTGGACTGTAGGAGGGCCTTATCCTTCTACCTCGAACGTACGCAGGGTCATAGGAGGGCTACTCAGCTCTTCATATCTTTTGACCCTAATAACTTGGGGGTACCTGTCTCCAAGCGTACCTTGTCCATCTGGGTGGCTGACTATATCACCTGGGCTTACAGGGCAGCTGACCTTCCTATGCAGGGTCAGGTCATGGCCCACCGTGTCAGGGCAATGGCTGCCTCAGTAGCTCATCTCCGCTCTGTACCGTTGGCAGACATCTGCAGGGCTGCAACATGGTCCTCAAGCCAGACTTTTGCAGCCCATTACTGCCTGGAGAGGAAGTCCCGTAGGGACAGTGCTTTTAGTCAGGCAGTGCTCCGGAATCTCTTTGAGGTTTAGGCAACTCCTACCCTCCAGTCCTCTGGTTGGGCTACCGGTAGAGGTATGTTTCAGTGAAATCCTTTCTCTGATGCTGAGGCTAGAGGGAGCTCATTTTTCAGCTGTAGGTCCCGGGTTGCCTGGAGCTGGGGAGTCCCATAAGTGAGGACTGACTTCCTGCTTGGTCCTGGAGAAAGAGTGGTTACTCACCTGTAACAGGTGTTCTCCAGGAGCAGCAGGAATCAGTCCTCACAACCCTCCCTCCTCCCCTGGGAGTTGCAGTTGTACATAGCTAAAAAACAGTGAAAATGTAAAAACAAACTATGTCATTGGACTGAGCAAGATGGCACCTTTAGGCGGGAAGGGGACCGCGCATGCGGCAGTATTCCCAAAGGCTTTCTTAGAAAGCTGGGGAATTGCTCCGCATGGGGGCTCCATCGACGTCGATGTCACCCATAAGTGAGGACCGATTCCTGCTGCTCCTGGAGAACACCTGTTACAGGTGAGTAACCACTCTTTCTCTTATATACCGCGCTATTCTGCATCAGTGCGGTTTTCATTGAACAAACTAAAATTACATTGAACAGGGCATTATAACTTGGAGATAACTATTTTACAGGGAACATGGGCTATGGAGGGTTAAGTGGCTTGCCCAAGACCACAAGGAGCACCTGTGGGACTAGAAACTGGGAGTGGGAGGAGTGGTCTTGGGAGGAGTGGTCTAGTGGTTAGGACAAGGTACTTCAGGCTGGAGGGCCAGGGGTTCAAGTCCCACCTGGGGACAGCAATCTCAGGCCGGAGGGACTGGGATTTCTAGTCCTGTAGGCATTCCTTGTGGTCTTGGGCAAGCCACTTAACCCTCCATTGTCCATGTTCCCTGTAAGTATTAATGTATGTGTGTCATATCCCCTCGTGTTAAATGTATCCCCCAATTGACCGCTTTGACCCGGTGAAAAGCGGGATATAAATACAGCTAAATAAATAAATAAACAAACAAACCCCAGTCCTTCTGGCCGAAGGTTGCTGTCCTCTAGTGGGATTTGAACCCCCGACCTTCCGGCCTGAAGTACCTTGCTCCAACCACTAGGCCACTCCTCCACTCCCCATCCCGTACCATACACCTCTATCTTCACTTCCCATCCTGTACCATATACCCCTACACTCACTCAATATCTATTAGCATACACCCCTCAATTCCCCATCCGGTACCAGACATCCACTATCCCTTACTCCCCATCCCGTACCATACACCCCTATCTTCGCTTCCCATCCTGTACCATATACCCCTACCCTCACTCCCCATCCTGTACCATTTATTTATTTTTTATTTATTTGACAGTTTTTATATACCGCCTTATCGTTAAATCAAAGCAATTTACATCAAACTCACATGTTTACAGAGAACTTATGAAACATTTTGTTACATTAACTTATGAAATTTTTAGTTACATTAACTTATGAAGGAGCTAGGGTGGGGAGGAAGGGGGAGGGGAGACATAAAGATGGAAGTAATAAAGCATAACTTATGTACAAAGAATATATATACAATGATGTAAGTCGAATGGGTTTTTCTATTCCAGAGTTAGATGGGGTCAATTGTATTCAGGTTAGGTGAGTTCATTGTAATGATCTGTAAAGAGGAAGGTTTTTAGCTGCTTTCTAAAATCCTTCATGTATGTGGTGGATCTCAGCTTCACAGGTAGAGAGTTCCAGATCACAGGTGCTGCAAGCGAGAATACTCTCTTGGTGGTTGATTCATTTGCTTTTTTTGTATGGAAAAGGGAGTAGGGATGGTGTTTGTTGTGCTTTGTCTCCTAGGCCTCTCATTGTGATTACAGCAGAGCGTTTCCTCTAGTGCTCCTGCTGACATGCTGTTTCTTAACTTGAATAGAGCGAGAGCAGATTTGTAGCTTGCACAGGCGGTGATAGGTAGCCAGTGGAGTTGGTGTAGAAGGGATGTTATATGATCATGTTTCTTTGAATCAGTGAGGATTCTGGCAGCAGTATTTTGAACCAGTTGTAACGGTCTTGTGATCTGCTTAGTTAGTCCTTGGTAAATGGCATTGCAATAGTCCAGAAAAAGGGGTTATTATAGTTTGACAGACTGATCGGAAGTGTTCCTGGTTAAGAAGGGGCTTGAGTCTTCGAATTGTTGCTTGCTTATGAAAAGCATTCTTGATGGTTCTTTTGATGTGTGGTTGTAGGTTTAGATGGCGATCAAGGGTTACTCCGAGATATTTGACTTCTTCTTTGATTAGGATTGTAGAGTCTGCCACAGTTATTGAAGTAGGGAGGATTGATAAGGTATTCCGCGTGATGATAAGTGCCTCAGTTTTTTTCATGTTTATGTTCAGGTTGTTATTGGATAACCAACTAGATACTTCTTGGAGACAATTTGTCATGCCTAAATATCATATACCCAATAACCGCTCATTCCCCCATCCCGTACCATACATCCCTCACTCCCCATCCCATACCATATGCCCTTCACTCCCGTCCTGCACCATACATCCTCTACCCCTCACTCCCCATCCAGTACCATATACCCCTACCCTCACTCCTCATCCCATACAATACACCCTTCACGCCCCAACCCGTACCATACTTCCCCTACCACTCACTCCCCATCACATAGTGCTTAAACCTCTTAAAGGAAAAGAGGTGCCATATTCACTCTCAGGTACAGCTGTTTATCCTCATTAGGCATACATTAAGGACCTGAGATTAGTTAAGCTTGAGGTGAACAAAGTCCATTAAACATATTAGGTATAGTTTTATTAGTATACGTATCCCCAGCAAACCTTAGTAAGTAAGCAACTTAAATACCTGAACAGAACCCTAAAACTAAGATGCAGACAACAATCCAGCAGCGAGATGGGGGGCTTTCCAGTCTTTTGCATTGAGTGTCACATGTATGATTTTTTCCCAGCTGGTGAGGGGTCGTACGTGAGCACTAGGTGCAAGGAGCTCTTTGCTCTCAGGGAATGAGTCTGATCCCTGGAGGCTAGAGTACAAGATTTGGAGGACATAAGGAAGACAGACAGAGAGGTACATAGACAAGACCTACAGGAATGTAGTACTGAAGTCCCACCTCCAGTCTGGCAGCATCCCCTGTTGCTATTGAGGAGAGAGGTCACGTGATTTCAGAGCATCACCCTGGTGTGGCAGGAAATGATCCTGTAGCCAGGACCTGTCCCCCAGGTGATGTAAAACCCTCTTTCCCGAGGAGGTTTCTCCAGGGACCTGTGCCCACAAGGGAAGGATTAGGACAGCTATTATAGTTGGTGATTCGATCATTAGGCATGTAGATAGCTGGGTGGCAGGTGGATGTGAGGATTGCCTGTTAACATGCCTGCCTGGTGCAAAGGTAGTGGACCTCACGCGCCACCTAGATAAGGTCTTAGATACTGCTGGGGAGGAGTCTGCTGTCTTGGTACATGTCGGTACTAATGACATAGAAAGGTGTGGTAGGGAGGTTCTGTAGGCTAAATTTAGGCTTTTAGGTAGGAAGTTGAAATTTAGGCTTTTAGGTAGGAACGCTTCCAGGGTAGCGTTCTCTGAAATGCATCCTGTTCCACGCACAGGAACCTAAAAGCAATCAGAGCTCTGGAGTCTCAATGTGTGGATGAGACAATGGTGCAAGGAAGAGGGTTTTCAATTTATTAGGAACTGGGGTACATTCTGGGGAAAGGAAGGGATTTTCCAAAGGGATGGGTACCGCCTTAACCGGGATGGAACCAGGCTGTTGGCATTAACCTTTAAAAAGGAGATAGAGAAGCTTTTAAACTAGATAGGAGAAAGGGGAAAGCCAACAGTCGTCGAGGAGCGCATGGTTTGGAATAAGACTGAAGTTAGGGCTTATCAGTAGAGAGGTTCCAATAAAGACAAAAGTAGCCAAAATGTCCTTGAGTACAGAACAGACAGAGCTTAAAGATTCCTAATTATCCCTGCCTACCGATAGCCAGATTAATATAAATAAAATGCAGCCTCTAAAATGCTTGTATGCAAATGCCAGAAGTCTAAAAAGTAAGATGAGAGAGTTAGAATATATAGAACTAATGAGAAGTTAGATATGTTTGGTATCTCAGAGACATGGTGGAAGGAGGACAACCAGTGGGATACTGTGATACCCGAGTACAAACTATATCGTAATCATAGAGCAAATCAAATTGGTGGTGGGGTTGCACCCTATGTTAGAGAGACCACGGAGTCACAAAGGATTACATTTTTGCAGGAAACAAAATTCACTGTAGAATCTCTATGGATTGAAATTCCGTGTAAAAAGGGGAAGGCGATGGCAGTGGGGGTGTACTATCGACCGCCTGGTCAGAGTGAACAAATGGAAGATGAAATGCTCAAAGAAATAAGGGGAGCTAATAAACGTTACAGTACAGTAATAATAATGGGTGATTTCAATTACCCCGGTATCGACTGGGTCAGTGTCACGGCAGGACATGCTAGGGAGATAACGTTTATAGATGAAATAAATGACTGCTTCTTGGAGCAGCTGGTTCATGAACCAACCAGAGGGGAAACCATTTTTGATTTAGTCCTTAGTGGAACACAAGATCTGGTGAAAGAGATAAGGATATTGGGGTCACTTGGCAATACTTATCATATCATGATCGCGTTTGATTTAATAAATTTATTTATTTATTTATTTACAGTCTCTTATATACCGCACTATTCAGCATCAGCGCGGTTTACATGGAACAAAATGCTCAGTACAGTTAACATGTATGAGTTTACAGATAACAGGGAACAAAAACTTGGATAACAGGGGTAAACTATTTACAAAACTTACTACATGGGGTCATAATCAAAGAGGTTGTGTAGACAATACAGTCCACATCATGGGTTTGAGTATCCACTTAGTGTGTTGTTGATATACTATAAATTTGTCTGGGAATGGTATCAGAAGTGTCTTAGAGCTCTAGGGGATGCAGTTGGGCTCTATAAGGTACTTGTTGAAGAGGTGGCCTTTGAGGGCTTTCCTAAACTGTGGTAGGTTCTTAATAGCCCGGATATCATGGGGTAATGCATTCCAGTATCTTGGGGCACTGAGACTGAAGGCCCTGTTGGCTGTCGATTGGCAAACAGTAAGTGCCTTCGGGACTTTTAGGGAGTTTATAACCGTGGATCTTCTTGCTCTATTTGTGGATGTGGAATGGATGAGGGAGGTTAAGGATGCAGATGAGAGATTGTGAACAGCTTTAAAAGTGATTATCAAGGTCTTGAAAACTATTCTTGCCTGAATGGGCAGCCAATGCAGCTGTATCAGCAGAGGTGTCACGTGGTTGGTCCTGGAGGCTCCGTGGAGGACTCTTGCTGCCGCATTCATGGCTAGCTGAAGAGGGTTTAATGTAGATTGGGGAAGATCTTGTAATATGGCATTGGCATAGTCAAAATGAGGTATGACCAAAGCCTGGAAGATTGTCCGAAAATCAGTTGGTTCAAGCATGGAACGTAGATGCCTAAGTGAGCGGATCTTGTAGTAGACTGATCTGACTATGTTTCCTATGTGGGCCTTCATATCCAGGCGTTGATCTAAGGTGACTCCCAGGTATCGTATTGAGGATTAGAGTTCAGCTCAGCTTCTTTTACTTTAAGATATTGCGGTGGGGTAAAGTTGGGGTTCCTCGTAATGAAGAGTACTTCCGTTTTCTTATGTTGTATTCTGAGGTTTTGGGAAAGAAGCCAGTCAGATATTGCATTGAAACAACTCATCAGTGGGGAGAGGTCCAGATTCTCAGTAGAGAAGGGTATGTAGAGCAGGACATCGTCTGCGTATAAGATGCAATCAACATTGAAGGACCAGATGATATTACAAATTGGCTGCATGTAAATATTGAACAAGAGCGCAGAAAGGGAGGATCCTTGTGGGACTCCTTGACTTTGGTGGAAAGGTTCAGAATTTATCCCTCCAGAACGAACGTGTTGCCATCTTTCAGACAGGTAGGATCTGCGCCATTCGAGCGCTCGTCCATTAATGCCCTTGTCAGTCAGTCGTCCTAAAAGAAGCTCATGATTTACTGAATCAAAAGCTGCAGCGATGTCCAGAAAGATGAGAGCAAATCCTTGATGGATGTCATCAATGCCTGTGATTATCTTGCAGAATAGTGTGGTAAGGAGGGTTTCCATGCCATGGAATTCCCTAAAACCATGTTGGCATGGGTCTAACGGTGCAGCAGAGTCGATGTGATCCTGCAATTGACGTTGAGCTTCCTTTTCAATGATCTTTGCAAGTAGTGGAATGCTGGATATGGGTCTGTAGGATTCCACCTGTTGGGGGTCTAGCTTGCAGTTTTTTAGCAGAGGTCTAATGGAGGTGTGTTTAAGGGCTGAAGGGAAAGAGCCAGTTGAGAAGGAGAGGTTAATTATTTTGGACAGTACTGGGCTGAAGTGACTGCGAAGCTCCTTGATCCAGAAGGCTGGGCAGTAGTGGTATTAAGGGCAGCAATAGTGTCCTCAAGTCCTCTCTTGGTGGGGGTAGAAAACATGGTTAGTGTTGTTTGGCAGTCTTGCTCTATTGCGGGGGTTGTAGTAGAGGTTTTGTTGGTCTGGCATATCTTGGATTGGAGATAGGTTGCGAAATCTTGTGGGTGTATCTCGAATGGAGGTCCAGAGGATGGTTCTTTTGATAAGGTCTTAACCAGGTTGAAAAGGTCATGTGGTTTATTAAGCGATCTCTTTAAGGTGTCAGAGTAGTACTGCTTCATCGTGTTGGTGATTGCGTTGCGATGCGCGGCCAGATGACAGTTGTATGTTGTCTGGTCATTTAAAGAATGAGATCGTCGCCAGCGTTTCTCTAGTTTCCATAATTGGTTAAGTGATGCTTTAAGATCGGCTGAGTACCATGGGGCACTCACCCTTTTACCTGGGGGCCTGTTGGTTGGCGTACGTTGGGCAATTGAGCTGAGGCAATTGTTCCAGTGAGAAATTAGATCGTCAAGGTTCTGAGTGGTTTCAGAGAAGAGTTGTTGCGTTTCTGCAAGGATAAGATCTCTGTTGTAAGGCTTGAAATATCGAGAGGGTGGTCTTGTGGTGTTGCTTTGTATTTTGTTGATTTTTGTGTAGGCTTTGTACGAAGGAAGGAATGGAGGAAGGACGGTAAGGAAATCCACAGTACTACCTTTTAACTTTCAAAAGGGAGTCTATGATGAAATGAGGAAAACAGTTAAGAAAAAAACTAAAAGGAGTAGTTGCAAAGGTTAAAGATTTACATCAAGCTTGGGTGTTGTTTAAAAATACTATCTTAGAAGCCCAGACTAGCTGAATACCACACTTTAAGAAAAGTGGAAGTCCAAAAAGCTGCCAGCATGGTTTAAAGGTGAGGTCAGAGAGGCTGTTGTTGCCAAAAAAATCTTTCAGGAAATGGAAAAAAAGGAGACAAATGATGAAAACTGTAAACAACCTCAGCAATGGCAAGTTAGATGCAAGACATTGATAAGGCAAGCAAAGAGAGAATTTGAGAAGAAGCTTGCTGTGGAAGCGAAAAATGCGTAATGAAGACTTTTTCAAGTATATTCCTAGCAAAAAACCTGTGACAAAATAGTTGGACCATTAGATGATAGAGGGGACAAGGCCATAGCGTAGAGACGTACGTATGACCTAGATTGGCCACTGTTGGAAACAGGATACTGGGCTTGATGGACCTTGGTCTGACCCAGTATGGCATATCTTATGTTTTTATGTTCTTATGACTGAATGAATTCTTTGCTTTGGTCTTTACTGAGGAAGATTTAAGGATGTTACCCATGACTGAAATGGTATTTAAGGTGATGCCAGAAGAACTGAAATATAAGATTGCAGACCTACTATTAGTAATCTGTGAACCATCATTAAATTCATCTGTAATACCTGAAGACTGGAGGATAGCCAATGTATCGCCAATTTTTTAAAAAGATTCCAGGGGTGATCAGGGAAACTACAGACCGGTGAGCCTGACGTCAGTACCGGGAAAAATGGTAGAAACCATTATAAAGAACAAAATTACTGATCATGTAGATAGTCATGGTTTAATGGGAGACAGCCCAAGGTCTTGCATTACTAATCTGATATGTTTTTTTGAAGTTGTGAATAAACAGGTACACAAAGGTGAGTCGGTTGATATAGGGTAATCTGGATTTTCAGAAAGCCTTTGACAAGGTCCCTCATGAGAGAGTTTTGGCGAAATTAAAAAACGAGGGGATAGGAGGCAGTGTACTATTGTGGATCAGGAACTGGTTAAAAGATAGAAAGTAGAGGGTAGGGCTAAATGGCCAATTTTCCCAATGGAGAAAGGTGAATAGTGGAGTACCCCAGGGATCTGTGCTGGGTCCGCTGCTTTTTAGCATATTTGTAAATGACCTGGAAATGGGAATAATGAGTGAGATGATCAAATTCGCAGATGACACAAAAATATTCAAAGTTGTTAAAACACAAGAGAATTCTGAAAAATTGCAAGAGGACCTTGATAAATTGGAAGACTGGGGTCCAAATAGCAATTGGAATTTAATGTAGACAAGGGCAAAGTTATGCACTTAGGGAAGAACAACCCAAACTATGGTTACACGATGCAAGGTTCCACATTAGGAACCACCACCCAGGAAAAGGATTTTGGTGTCAATGTGGATATACGTTAAAACCCTTGGGCCAGTGTGCAGCGGCGGCCAAGAGAGCAAATAGAATGCTAGGTATGATAAGGAAAGGAATGGAAAATAAAACAAAAAATATTATAATGCCTCTATATCGTTCCATGGTGAGACCGCACCTTGAATATTGTGTGCAATTCTGGTCGCCGTATCTTAAGAAGGATATAGCGATTTTAGAAAAGGTACAGAGAAGAGCCACCAAAATGGTAAAGGGGATGGAAGGATACTCCTATGAAGAAAGGCTAAAAAGGTTAGGGCTCTTTAACCTGGAAAAGAGACGGCTGAGGGGAGATATGATAGAAGTCTATAAATTAATGAACGGAGTGGAACGGGTAAACGTAGATCGATTGTTTACCTTATCAAAATATAGAAAGACTAGGGGACATGCAATGAAGCTACAGGGTAAACTATTTAAGACTAATAAAAGAAAATATTTTTTCACTTAACGTGTAATCAAACTCTGGAATTTGTTACCAGAGGATGTAGTAAAGGCTGTTAGTGTAGCTGGGTTTAAAAAAAGGTTTGGACAAGTTCCTGGAGGAAAGGTCCATAAACCATTATTAAGAAGTGACCGAAGATATCAATGCTTGACCCAGTACAAGCATTGTGGAACTTGTGTCTCTTGGGGAAACTGCTAGGTACATATGACCTAGATTGGCCACTGTTGGAGACAGAATACTGGGCTTGATGGACCTTGGTCTGACCCAGTATGGCATATCTTATGTTCTTATGTTCTTAAGAATAAAACCAAGGATATTAGAATACTTCTGTATTGTTCTATGGTGCGAACGCACCTTGAATATTGTGTGCAGTTCTGGTCGCCGTATCTTAAAAAGGATATAGCAGAATTAGAAAAGGCATAGAGAAGACCCACCAAAATGGTAAAAGGTATGGAAGGATACCCCTATGAAGAGAGTCTTAAAAGGTTAGGGCTCTTCAACCTGGAAAGAGATGTCTGAGGGAAAATATGATAAAAGTCTATAAACTAATGAATGGAGTGGAACAGGTAAATGCAGATTGGTTGTTTCTACTTTTTGAAGGAGTAAAGGCTAGGGGACATGCAATGAAGCTACAATGTAGTCCATTTAAGATTAATAGGAGAAAATATTTTTTCACTCAACGCTAATCAAACTCTGGAATTTAGTATACCAGAGGATGTAGTAAAAGCTGTTAGTGTAGCTGGGTTTAAAAAAGGTTTGGACAAGTTCCTGGAAGAAAAGTCCATTAACCATTATTAAAGAGGACCAAGAAAATCCACCGCCTACTCTGGGATAAGCAATATGGAATCTGTGTACCTTTTTGGGAACTTGACAAATACTTGTGACCTGTATTGGCCACTGTTGGAAACAGGATAATGGGCTTGAATGGATCTTGGCCTGACTCAGTATGGCACATCTTAAGTTCGGTGGCTCCAGGTTCTGGTCTCAGTTCTCTGCAAATCATCATCCAGTACCAACAGCAGACAAGCAACCCCCTGCACCAGCAGAGGGATCCCTTGCAGTAACACATAGTCAAGATGCTTTATCTAGGAAATGCTAACTTCTCCTTAATGGGTGAAAGATACCATCATTGTAGGGATGTGAATAATGTACAGACACATAATGCATAGACCCCACCACCTACAGTTTACAATCCAGAGAAGATAGACAGAAGCATAAAACAAAACACACACGCAGCTCTGTGTACAGTATTTCCCCTCTTCTTGGGCAATGAAGGACCTAGAAATAGAGTTTGGTAGCTGTAATAATAAACATCAGTGCAGACTTGTGCTCCGTCAATGATATTAGGGATCAAACTCCAGGAGACTGAATGATAAAAGTGACACAGAAGAGATAACTCCAGGATTAACCTCCTGGAAAATTCAGGTCACAAATCTACCCAAACACCTGCCATCCTTGCAAATTAACTTCAAAGGCTATAACCTGCAATCATAACTGTAAATACAAAAGAACAATAGGAAGGAGACACAAGGAGTCCTGCTCATCGGAAAGGAATGTTTTTTTCCAAAAATAGAACAGGCTTTTCTATAGAAGCAGTGAATGCAGAAAATTCATTTTTTTCTCACTTTTAAGGCAGACATCTGCGAGCATGCGATGATCTTCCTGGAGAAGGCATGCTTATCTGCAGCAGAACCACAAAGAGATGCTACCACAGACAAGATAAAATCACAGATCTACAGGAGGACACAAGAAGTAAATCTTGAGAAATACGTTATAGGTGAGAAGTATCAAAAACAAAATGTGAGTATTTTTCTATTACATTCTAAGTTTGTAGCTGAGGTTAAGTGGCTTACGCACGATCACAGGGAGCGCCAATGGACTCAAACCAGGCTTCCCAAGTTCTTAGCCTGTTGCTCTTACCATTAGGCTACTCCTGCAGTTATTTCTTGGTAAGTTCCCAAATTACTGTGTAGCAACTGCAAAGCCTCTGCAGTAATCCTTGTGGCGTGCCTAGACTCTGCCCATGCAGTTAACAGAGACAATGCACTTAGTGTGTGTAAAGTGCATAACATATCAAACAGGTGCACTTAATGTCACCTTTTGAGGTGCATTATCTGCTGCAGGCAGGGCTTAATTTCTGGGTGAACGGCTTGGAACGCAGTAACACCATTTATCAGATTCCGGAGCATCGGGGTGTTCTACTCCAGTCCTTCCCTTCTAGGCAGCCTGTGGGGCAAGAGGAGGGTGAAGCCCAGATACAGCCCCTCTTCTTCTCTTGCTCTCACCTCCTCCTTGGGCTCCACAGTTCCACTTCCTTTTCATTCACAAATTAAGCTCTGGCTGCAGTCATTAAGTACAGTCTGCATTCCACACTATGCAGTTAGCCCATGCTGATTCCCACATTAAGGGACGCTCGGACATTACATGAACGTTATGTGCTATTCTACAAGCACATGTGTAAGTCCCATCGCAGATACTTTCAGTTTGGGTATGCACAAACGTAGAGCTTTGGGGCGTGTAGGTGGGGCGTAAATTTACACGTTATAAGATATTATAACTTAATGACATTTACGCCTGCTCTAGAGCAAACGCAACTGTGGTGAATAAATTAAGGTATGTCTTTACATCCCTATTGTATAAGGTACAAGCATATTTCATGTTATAAAATATGCCCCAAATATATGCTTAGCAACATGCATTAACTGCGTGAGAGCTTACAAATTACCCTCTAAATGTCAAGCTACATTAACTGCTAGTACAGGCATATATTAACAGAATGCGCCGATTCCTGCAACAGAAACAGAAACATGATGGCAGAAAAAGACTACATCACCTATCTAGTCTATCCTTCCATATGAAACTACAATTGTCCCCTTTTTCTCTAGAGATCTTTTCTGTTTGTCCCATGCTTTTTTGAATTCAGATACTGTTCTCGCCTCTACTACCTCCACTGGGAGATTATTCCTCGCATCCACCACTCTTTCCATAAAGAAATAGTTTCACATATTACTCCTGATTCTATGATCTTTCTCCCTCATCCTATGTCCCCTTGTAGCAGAGTTTGCTTTCAATCAAAAGAGGCTCTCCTCTTGTATACTTATGTCATGGAGGTATTTAAACATCCCTATCATATCTCCTCTATCCCACTTTTCCTGTAACGTATACGTACTAAGATCTTTAAGTCTTTCTTCATATGCTTTATAATGAAGACCTCTAACCATTTTAGTAGCCACCCTCTGCACTGACTCCATCCTGCTTATATCATTTTGAAGGTGCGGTCTCCAGAATTGCACAAAATACTCCAAATGAGGTCACACCAGAGACTTATACAGAGTCATTATCACCTCCTTTTTTCTGCAGGCCGTTCCTCTCCCTATGCACCCAAGCATCCTTCTGGCTTTCACTGTTGCCTTTTCTACCTGTTTAGCCACTTTAAGATCATCAGAAACAATCATGCCTAGGTCCCGCTCTTCTTTCATGGACAGAAGTACTTTGCCCCAAACGTAATGCTCTCTTGGATTTTTGCAGCACAAATGCATGACCATGCATTTTTTAGCATTAAATCTTAGTTGCCAAATTCTTGACCATTTTTCAAGCTTAACTAGATCCCTCCTCATGTTATCTACTCCTTCCTGGGTGTCTACTCTATTGCAGATTTTGGTATCATCCACAAAGAGACAAACTTTACCTGACAGCCCTTCCGCTATATCACTAACAAAGATGTTAAAAAGAATCAGACCAAGGACAAATCACTGAGGCACACCACTGGTAACATCCTTCTCCTCAGAGTGAGCTCCATTTACCTGTACCCTTTGCAGCTCCCACTCAACCAATTTCTAACCCTGTCAGTTACTTTAGGGTCCATCCCTAGGGTTCTCAGTTTGTTTATAAGTCGCTTGTCCAGAATAGCGTCAATACTTTTACTGAAATTTAAGTACACCACAGTGGAGCCAGTATAATGTCCCCAAGTTCCCTCAGTACTCTTGGATGTAACCCATGTCTTTGTCTACTTTTAGTTTAGCTAGTTCCTCATGATCAGTCTTCTGAAGATCGTTCAAGTTCCCCTCACTTCTGTTTCTATTTGTGGGTGTTTCCTGAGGTCCTGCTCCTGGCCCTTCATCTATGAACACAGAACAGAAAAATGCATTAAGCAATTCCGCTTTATCCTTTTTATTTGCAAAACTTGATATAACGCCCTTGCCGAAGCATCAGGGCAGTGTACAATACAACAAACTGTGGGCTACGAGAGATAGAAACAAAAAGGAACGCCATTAAAAGACAGGAAAGTAAGACAAAACAAAGAGCAGGTTGAAGAGCAGCATGAGAGAAAACAGAGATATGGAGCAACTAGAGAGCTGTGGGCAGATTAAACAGGAGACAACTAAACCTAATGTGGGGAGGGGAGACAGGATGAGAGGAGGTCCGAGCCATCGGTGGGGGCAGGGAGGTCGTAGGCCTGAAGAGGTGGGTTTTAAGGAGTGATTTGAACTGAGGGAAGGAGGATTCAGTGCAAAGGGAGTGCGGGAGAGAATTCCAGAGGGCGGGACTGAGGAAAAAGAAAGCAGAGTGACAGGTGAGCTCAAGGTGGGCCTGAGATGGGGGGAAGGGGAGAAAGAGCCGATTACTGTGAGCGGAACGGAGGAGATGGGGAGCTGATTGAAGGTGGATAAGATCGGCTAAATATTGTGGAACACCAGTGTATAGTACTTTATGGGTGATGGTGAGAAGTTTATAGATAAAACGAACAGAGATGGGAAGCCAATGAAGAGAGAAAAGGGAGGGAGTGACATGAGCGTTCGCAAGGGCATGGGTGATGAGGCAAGCAGCAGTGTTCTGAACTAGCTGAAGATGGCAGAGTTGATAACAAGGAAGACCTGCGAAGATAGCGTTGCAGTAGTCTAGGTGAGTGATCACGAGGGAAAGAACAAGAGTAGCGATATCGGGAGTGGAAAGAAAAGGGCGGATAGTTCTGATTTTGCAAAGATGGAAGAAACATGCGCATACTACCGAGGAGATATGTTGATGAAAAGAAAGTGAAGGATCAAGGGTGACACCAAGGTATCGAAGGGTAGGAACAAAAGGGATGGGGTGGGCGGACATGATGGGGGACAGAGTAGGAGATGGGGCACCGAAAGAGAACCAAATGGCAGAGGATTTGGACTTATTAACATGGAGAAAGTTACAGCTGAACCAGGAGGCAACAAGAGAGAGGCAGTCGTTGAGTGGGGAAAGGTCAGGAGCAGAGGGGGAGATGTGGTGGACTAGGAGAATATCATCGGCATAGATATAAGAGGAGATACCTGACTGCTGGATGAGTAAGGCTAGAAGGGCAAGAAAAACGTTAAAGAGTAGAGGAGCTTCTACATATTCCTCCACTTTTTGCCCTTCCTCCTCTCATTAACATATCTGAAAAATCTCTTATCCCCCCCATTTTATTATATTAGCTATTTCTTCTTCTTTTTGTATCTTTGCTTTCCTGACTACTTTGCTAGCTTCTCTAAGTTTTTCCAAATATAGATGCTTGTCTTCCTCTCTCTGTGATCGCTTGGATTTTGAGGCCACCCTCTTTTTTTTCACCTTTTCAGCTACTTCTTTTGAGAACCATAGAAGCCTCCTTTTCCTTTTACATTTATTTACCTTTCTAACAAAAAAGTTTGTTGCATTTAAAATATCCCCTCTCAGTTTTGCCCATTGCTTTTCTACATCCCCAGCTGTTCCCCACTAATGACTCCTTGAGATACTGTCCCATTTTGGCGAAGTCGGTTTTCCTAAAGTCTAAGACCCTCACTTTTGAATGGATTTTATCAGTCCTAGTCATAGTCCTAATACTGAACCACACCATCTGGTGATGACTGGATGCAAGATGATCTCCCACTATAATATCAGAAACACTTTCTCCATTGGTAAGCACCAAGTCCGGTATGGCCCCTTCACATGTGGGTTCTGTTACTAGTTGCTGGAATAGTTCTCCTTGTAGAGAATCCAAGATCTCCTTACTTCTAGGTAAGATTGCAGCAGGAATGTGCCGATCAACCTCTGGCATATTCAAATCACCTATCAGTAGCACTTTAGTAAAAGGTCCCCTATAACTGCGTCCCTGAAACAATATGAAAACATTATTTTTGTTTCATTTATTGAAATGAATCAAAATGGATTAAAAAAACCTGAAAAAACACACCCAATCAAAAATTAAAAACACAACACTGTGCCCCAAAATTTCTATTTACAAGTTTTTATAACTCAGATATCCATAAATCCAAATAGGACAGGAGCGATCTCCATTTGCTGCAGCCCAACTGAGTTGGCATTTCAAAATGGCCAGAGACATTTTGTTTCCTTGAAACATGCTGCAGATGTTGAGGTTTTTCATCAGCTGCATCTAGATGATACGTTTTGAGGAACGTATTAATGTTTCATAAGAAACTGAAGATGCACCTTTTTCCTATTTTTAGCTCTAGGAGTCATTGATAGGGCATGTTAACTTGATGCTGCAGGTGATTTGGGTAGGAAGGCAGGTGTTCATCTGGGAAGATTATAGGAACTTTTCACCCTGTAATTTTATTAGGTTTTTATTGATTTTAACATTTTATTTTTATTTGTTAGGTATAATACAAAATCATTAAAACTAATTTAGTTTTTATTCTAAATCTTAATATAGATTGTAAACCACTTTGAATGGCTGCCCCAGAAGGTGGTATACAAATGTTTTATAAATAAAGACTTCTACCCTGAGCAAGCTCAACCATTAGGCAAATCTAGGCAATCATCTAGGGTGACAGTTTCTGAGGGACAGCAAAGGGCATCAGTAGTCAAAGCAACAACAAACAACAACAAAAAACAAACCTGACAGACATATAAAACTCAAAGAGCCATCAGCACATTCTTTTACCTGCAGAGAGGGCAGGAATACACATTCATAGAAAGCAGAATTTAATATTTAAAAGAATGATGTCCAGTTATGCATTTATAGAGTATTGTTGTGAGAGTAGTGTTGGGGTGATCATGACTGTCGAGTTTAAACTATGAAAATCATTGGGCAGGAGTAAGGCTGAAGGTTCACCTCGGCCCCCCAGTACTCTTGGATGTGCAAAGTGGATAGTCTGTATGGTCTTTATCTGCTGTCGTTTTCTCTGTTTCTATACTCTTCCACAGGCCCTGAAAGAAAGGACCACGTTTACGTCAGAGGGAATTCGACTTTCAAATTAGTTCATGTGCTTTCTTCTGGGACCATCAGAGCCCCATTCCCCACTGCTCTTCATTTTCTAAGAAACTCTATAGGAAATTATTTTCTGAAACTGTTCTATGCCGTCTCACTAGTACAGTGTGCACTATAGGAACAATCTTTTCAAACAATTGGGGGCATTGGGTTTGGCACAGTTTCCTCCTCCCTGGACACTCTGAAGGAGTTTGCTCAATATGGGGAAGGGGACTCAAGCACTAGAGGCACTCACAGAGAGGGCACAAGCCCTAGGGGCCCTCTAAATGCCCAATACAATGCTTCTCAACCTTTTTGGTGATAAACCTGGTGCTCAGGTGACCCTTATGTATATATAAGTTAAGAAGTCATATTGTTTCAGTGTAATTTGACTTTGTACTGAAAATTGCAGCCCCTGAGGCATCTCCTCGAATGTCTCAAGCTACCCTAAGGGCTTCACATACCACTGAATATATCTTAGGCTTCTGGATAAACCTCTTCAGATCAGTAGTACTGCTTACTTCTACAGAAACACAGACAATGAAAGCAGAGAAAAACAATCGGTCCAACTCTACCCACTACTAAACTCTACAGTCCCCTCCTCTCCTTTTTATTTGTCCTCTACTTTCTTGAATTCAGATACAGTTCTCATTTCCACCACCTCCTCTGAGAGGCTGCTCCATGCATCCACCCCCTTTTCCTTAAAGTATTTTCCAGAGTCTACCCTCTTTCATCCTCATCCTATAACACCTCATTTCACAGTTTCCTTTCAGTTGAAAGAGGGCTTCCTCCTGTGTATTTATATCTCAGAAGGATTTTAAATATCCGTTATATCTCTGATCCAAAGCATACAGATTGAGATCTTTAAGTCTATTCCATATGCTGAAGACCATTTTGGTAGCTGCCCTCTGGACCAACACCTTCCTGTTTTATATCTCTGTGAAGGTGCAGTGTTTACTCCAAATGAAGTTTTACTAGAGGCTTAGTACCTTTGTATTTCACCTCCTTTTTCCTGCTGACCCTTCCTCTCTCTATGCATATCCTTCTGGCTTTTGCTGTTGCCTTTTCTACCTGTTTGGCCACAGATATGATCAGCCCTATAATGAACTACTCCCTTGGATGTTTGTAGCTTAAATATATGTCACTGCATTTTTAGCATTAAAGTCTTAGCTGCTATTCTCTAGAACATCCCTTAAGCTTTGCTAGATCACCTTCTCATGTTATCCACATCTACCATGGTGTCTTCCTTCTTGAAGATAGCCCTTCTGCAATATTACTTACAAATATGTTGAAAAGAACTGGAGCAAGGAGCAATCTCTGCAGCACACACAATGGCATTTACCAGTCTCCTCCCTGCTTCCCACTCAACCAAGACTGTAATCCAGTGGTTTTAAGGCCCCTCAGTTGTTTCATTCCTTCATTTACATCAAAATATAATGAAATAAAATATAATATCTAAGTCCACATGGAGCATAACCACAAACTAAGGAAGGTTATTAATAGTCCATGCTAAAATCTAATTGAGTATTGAACTTTACATACAGGTCACAAGCATTAAACAGAAGGAGAAAAGGGTACCAGACACAGTGTGCCTACATTCCAGGAATATTACAGAACACAAAGAAAACATTCAACACTTTCTCATGCTCACTGCTTATGCCTAGAAGCTCCTTGTCCCTGCAGCCATAAAAGGCAGATTAAGTGACAATTCATTAAAATAACCTGCTGAATGGTATAATTTGATAATTTAAAGTTTCAGACTTAAAAATGTCTACATCCTGGGTGGCAGGTAGGACTATAAAAGTAAAGCCGGAAGCACCTCTGACTGGTGAATTCACTAATAGGATAGATTTCCCAGCCCTTACCCTAGTGTGATCCAGAGTTGTCAAGTTACTCAGTGTCATGAGTGAGATTTTAAGACAGCCCTGGATTTCTGACAATCTCATTATGGGATCTGCAGCACCAATTCCAATTGGGTTAAATCAGGGACTACAAATACCATACTGAATTGCAATGCAAATTTAAAACCAGAACTAGCCAAAAAGTCTTATTCTTGGAAATGGGTAACTTGGAATCTCTGAAGATGAAGGCAACATGTTACATGATGACATCCTGGACTGAAAATGCTTTAGCAGGAAAGAAAACAAGTCCTGCCTTTTAAATCGCAGTATATGTGCATTACAACCTGCCCTCAGGCCGCGCTTCTCCTGAAGGCTCATCTAGCCAGTCACATTTTCAGGACAGGCACAAGAGACATCTGCATACACTTGGTCTCCAATAGGTATACATTTATCCCACCTATATTCATTGTGGTAACTGGCTAAATGAGACTCAGTAAATGTTTTCAGATGTGAGAGTTTCATGGGCCTTAACTACTCCTCTTCTGCTTGAAAGGCTTAAATGGCTTCCAAGCAGTCAAGTTTTTGGGGCAACCCTAATGCATTCGCATGAGAGAAATCTGCACGCAACGGAGGTAATAGGAACGCAAGTCTCTCATGCACATTCATTAGAGATATCCTGAAAGCAAGACCCCTTGGTGACTAGCAGTGAATACCAAGGGCTTAAAGTGACAGATCAGCATCAAATTCAAAAAAAGGAGAAAATGTTTATTTTTAGCCTGTGAGGAAGGCACGTTGGGATCCTAGGGACCCCTCCAGCCTTGCTCATTCCGTCTGTGCCGACGTAATTTATTTCTGAGCAAACTAGACAGCAGCCTCTCTCCTCCCAGTCACTGGAAGTCAGCAGTATGAAGCCTTTCATTAGCAAACGTCAACAGTAAGCGCAAAAAAATCAACAACATTTTGCATGAAGGGTACAAAAGGACTGAGCAATCAGCTGCGGGTTTGCTTTGCGCCACTGCGTTGAAGTTTCGACTAAATACATACGTTTTCGCTATTCTTCTTAACAGAAACGAAACTGTACCATAAAATCGCATCGCAGATTACAGCTCTCTTTACCCCTCTAAGTTTCATAATAAAGCCAAGTTCTAATTTATAGGGACCTGCCCACTAAGCATTTTCCCCATATGCACCAAATGGGAAAAATCCTTTAGTAGACAGGTCCCTTAAAAAAAGAGAATAAAGCCGTTTCGCCTTTGAGGAGATCCCGATGCAACCATCAAACACGATTCTAGCTGCACTCGAACGGAACGCGAGGCTCCAGCGCGTAATTACTAAGGGTTAATCGCTGAAATCAATCAGGTCTAGTTCAATCGCTTTGAAGGTTCCCATTACGCCATTGCAGCCGCTTTGCTTTGAGATCTTTTGTCATTTTTACTGTTGTTATCCATAAGCTGCTATCGCGCTTCAGTCCATACATTTCCCATAATTACAGCGCCCCACAGCACCATTAGCGCGCAGTTAAGCCCCACGCGTACCCGCAGCCGCTCCGGCACAATTCACGAGGGATTTTGCAAACTTTCGACAAATGTGCCGAAGGCTGAGCGTCCGATGGCTTTCAAGCGCTCCGCTAGCGCTGATTTGCTGCTGCTGCTGCTGGCTCTCCCCTGCCGACATGCCGCGACACGCCTCTCGCATCGCAATATCCCAACGTGCTGAACCATCAACCTTACCTCGGGTGCTGCGGGCATCGGACGCCGTCCGTCCTCCTGCAGCCTGTGACTCTGCTATTCGGCGTCAGCAGTGCGCGGCTAGTGCTGGGCGAGCAAACCCCACCCTCGCAGCTGAGCGGGGAGGGACTCGGCAGCCCCCTGCTCCAGTGCACTTGCCCTTGCGAGCGGGTCCCTCCCGGAGGCAGAAGGGGAGCTCTGTCTTCCTCGGAGTTTTCTTCTGCTTTTTGCAGGAATTGTCTCTTTTCACCTGCAAGGCCCCTTCCCCCTCTCCCCCATTTGCACAATTCCCGGTTGTGGAGAGTTTTCGGAAGCAAGGCTACTGGTCTCGCTAGAGAGGGACGAACAAGATTCAGCCTTTCATAGACGTTTCAAGACGAAGGAATGAAGGTGTTTCAGTCTTGAAAGGACAAGAATCGGGAGAAATCAAGAGTGGATAAGTGAATACAGAAAGAGAGAGGACAGACGGGCAGAGTGGTGAGCACCTGGATGCCCACTGCCGGCTCCAGTGGCTCCTTTCTGACTGCTAATTGCAGTCACTTGGCACGTTAGTAAAACTTAGGCTATGGGTCTGAGATGTATTTCAGCAGGGGATAGAAGGCGCTTTTCTGTTGGTTGGTTGGTTGGGGGGGGTTTGTACACAGTATTGTGGCGGATGAACCGAACAAAAGATTTTTTTTTTACTTCTGAGTTTCCTGTTTTGTAAGGCCACTAAATCCTGATAAGTGATCTGATTTTCCTATCTTTAAACCGTAACCCTTAGTGCATCCTTCTAGAAGGAAGCTCATTTCATTTTGCTTGAGTAAAGATAAATCACTTTCCGAGTGAACATTTTAGTTGCAATAAGAGCTACCACAGGAGATACAGTACATATTATGCTTCTCATGCGAGGCACTGGATCGTGCTCCTACCCAAGGACTGGGGCAAAACGCACACTGCTGTATGTCACTCCCAAAGCTCTAATTCACAAGTATTACTAGTAGTCCAGCCCGGTCTCTGCTCCTTTCTTTATAGGTAAGGTTACCAGCCCAACTTTACAAATCAAAGGAGATGAACATTGGAATGGTGCCGTGGAAGTTTTGAGCTAAAGATTCAATATCAGCGGTCAATAAATCACTTTATTTATAAACAGTTTTCTATACCACCTTATCCTTCAATCAAAGTGGACACAACACAATTGGGGAATACATTTAAGATGAGGGGATATGAGACACATGCTAATACTTACAGGGAACATGGGCAATGGAGGGTTAAGTGGCTTATTTCTAGGTGATTAAGGTCAACATGCATAAACAACAAAAACGTACAAATATACAAAATGTAATATATTATAGAAAAAAAATCAATCAAGTTTGTTTATATAAATTTAAACAAGTCAGTTTCCTGACTGTAAAGCTGCCAGTAGCAAATAGCTGTAAAGCAGGTCAGAGGCTGCCTGAAGGATGTAAACTACTCCTTATCTTGTATAATGATCCACATGCAAGATTATTGCTCACCTGTAGAAAAGGTGGACAGACTGCACATGTGATGCTAACTTGATCTAAACGAAAGAATCCCAAAATACTTCAATACTCGCATCACCTCCTCCACATACTCAGTAAAACAGTCTTTACAACCACTCAGACTTATGTACCCTGTCTGATTGTTATGTTCCATGTAAACCGTGCCAATGCTGAATAGTGTGGTATAGAAGAAATTGTAAATAAATAAATAAATAGAGAGCTCAGAAGTCACATATTAATGGGGGAGGGGGGACACACCAGTGTTCTTGAGCAATGCTCCAGGTTGGTCATGTGAAAGTAAAGTTCCCTAGATACACTGATATTAAAATTTAATTTCCCCATTTTATCAGCCATTTTTCTTGTCTGGTATAGATTAGATTAATAGTGACCTTCAAATCTCAAAAGACCAAAATGATGTTTTTGTTGGGCAGTGGGGTTTGAAGGAGGGGGCAATAGCATCCATTATGGAGATGTTTGTAGACTTGAAGCTGATGTTGCAAACAAAGGTGGCTGCTATCCAAGAGCTAGAATCCTGATATAACAGTGATGCATGTGGAGGTCTCCAGAATTGCCAAGTTACCCAGTTCCATGAGTGAGATTTTAATCCAGTCCTGGATTTCTGACAGTCTCATCCTGATGCATTATGGGACCTGCAACACTGATTCCAATAGGTAAAATCAGAGACTACAAATACCATACTGCACTGCTATGCAAATTTAAAACCAGAACTGGCAAAAAACCTCACTCATGGAACTGGGCAAATTGGCAACTCAGGGTGTCTGCATTTTCTGCATGTTTATAAAATCTGGAGCACTCAACACAGCAGTTCAAAGTAAAAGCGGGAGCATTTGAGGGAGTAGTTAATATGCCAGCTGACTTGAAATGTGCTCTGGAAGATCTTTGTGCAGATAAGAATGGGTGATTTCAGTTACCCCGGTATAGACTGGATCAGTGTCGGGGCAGGACATGCTAGGGAGATAAAGTTTCTAGATGAAATGAATGACTGTTTCTTGGAGCAGCTGGTTCATGAACTGACAAGAGGGGAAGCTATTCTGGACCTAGACCGTAATGGAACATAGGATTTGGTGCAAGAGATAAAGGTGTTGGGACCACTTGGCAATAGTGATCATAGCATGATGGTGTTTGATTTAAACATCCAAGGGTGTTGAAAGAACTGAAATATGAGATTGCAGACCTGCTATTAGTAATCTGTGAACTATCATTAAAAACATCTGTAATACCTGAAGATTGGAGGATCGCCAATGTAACGCCAATTTTTAAAAAGGGTTCCAGGGGTGATCCGGGAAACTACAGACCGGTGAGCCTGATGTCAGTACTGAGAAAAATGTTTGAAACCATCATAGAGAACAACATTACTGAACATGTAGGTAGTCATGGCTTAATGGGAGACAGCCAACATGGCTTTAGACAAGGCAGAGCTTGTCTTACTAATATGTTATGTTTTTTTGAAGGTGTGAATAAACAGATAGACAAAGGCGAGTTGAGTGATATAGTGTATCTGGACTTTCAGAAAGCCTTTGACAAGGTCCCTCATCAGAGACTTTTGGCAAAACTAAAAAGTCATGGGATAGGAGGCATTGTACTATTGTGGCTCAGGAACTGGTTAAAAGATAGAAAGCAGAGGGTAGAACTAAATGGCTAATTTTCCCAATGGAGAAAGGTGAATAATGTAGTACCCCAGGGATCTGTGCTGGGTCCGCTGCTTTTTAACATATTCATAAATGACCTGGAAATGGGAATAATGAGTGAGGTTATCAGATTTGCAGATGGCATAAAACTATTTAAAGTTGCCAAAACCCATGAGGATTGTGGAAAATTGCAAGAGGATCTTAATAAAGTGGAAGACTGGACATCCAAATGGCAGAAGAAATTTAATATTGGCAAGGGCAAAGTTATGCACTTAGGGAAGAACAACCCAAACTATGATTACACGATGCAAGGTTCCACATAAGGAACAACACCCAGGAAAAGGATTTAGATGTCATTGTGGATAATACATTAAAACCCTCTACCCAATGTGCATTGGCAGCCAAGAGAGCAAATAGAATGCTAGGAATCATAAGGAAAGGAATGCAAAATAAAACCAAAGATATTATAATGCTTCTGTATTGTTCCATGGTGCGACCGCACCTTGAATATTGTGTGCAGTTCTGGTCGCCGTATCTTAAAAATGATATAGCGTTATTAGAAAGGTACAGAAAAGAGCCACCAAAATGGTAAAGGGGATGGAAGGATACCCCTATGAAGAGAGGCTAAAAAGGTTAGGACTCTTCAGCCTTGAAAAGAAGCGGCTGAGGGGAGATATGATAGAGGTCTACAAATTAATGAATGGAGTGGAACGGATAGATGTAGATGATTGTTTACGTCATTAGAATATTCAAACTCTGGAATTTGTTACCGGAGGATGTAGTAAAAGCTGTTAGTGTAGCTGGGTTTAAAAAAAGGTTTGAACAAGTTCCTGGAGGAAAGGTCCATAAACCATTATTAAAAGGGACCTGGGATATTAATGCTTGACCCAATACAAGCATTGTGGAACCTGTATCTTTTGGCGAAACTGCTAGGTACTTATGACGTAGATTGGCCAATGTTGAGAACAGGATACTGGGCTTGATGTACCTTAGTCTGACCCAGTATGGAATATATTATGTTCTTATGTAATAAAAGGAGGAAGGATATCAAGGAAGTCCACAGTATTACCTTTTAACTTTCAAAAGAGAGACTATGATAAAATAAGGAAAATAGTTAAGAAAAAACTAAAAGGAGCAGCTGCAAAAGTTAAAGATTTACATCATGCATGGCTGTTTAAAAATCCTATCTTGGAAGCTGTATTACATGCTTTTAGAAAAGTGGCAGGAAGTCCAAAAAACTGCCAGAATGCTTTAAAGGTGAGGTCGGAGAGGCTGCTGTAGCCAAAAAAGCATCTTTCAGGAAATGGAAAAGGAGCCAAATGACGAGAATTGGAAACAACATAAACACTGGCAAGTTAGATGCAAGGCATTGATAAGGCAGGCAAAGAGAGAATTTGAAAAAAACACTTGTGGGAGCAAAAACATATAATAAAAACTTTTTCAAATACATTCATAGCAAAAAACCTGTGAGACAGTCAGTTGGACCATTAGATGATAGAGGGGCAAAAGAGGCATTAAGGGGGGACAAGGCCATAGCAGAGAGACTGAATGAATTCTTTGCTTTCGTCTTTACTGAAGAAGATGTAGGGAAGTTACCCATGACTGAAATGGTATTTAAAGGTGATGCATCTGAAGAATTGAAAGAAATATCGATAAATTGGGAAGATGTATCACAGCTATTTGATAAACTAAAGAGTAGCAAATCACCTGGAGTGAATGGTATGCATCTGAGGGTGTTGAAAGAACTAAAATATGAGATTGCAGACCTACTATATATCTGTGAACTATCATTAAAATCATCTAATACCTGAAGATTGGAGGATGGCCTATGTAACGCCAATTTTAAAAAAGAGTTCCAGGGGTGATCCAGGAAACTACAGTCCAGTGAGCCTGATGTCGATACCTGGAAAAATGGTAGAAACCATTATAAAGAACAAAATTATTGACCATGTAGATAGTTATGGTTTAATGGGAGAAAGCCAACATGGCTTTAGCCCAGGAAGGTCTTGTCTTACTAATCTGTTATATTTTCTTGAAGGTGTGAATAGACAAAGGTGAGCTGGTCAATGTAGTGTATCTGGATTTTCAGAAAACTTTGACAAGGTCCCTTATGAGAAACTCATGGCAAAATTAAAAAGTCATGGGATAGGAGGTAGTGTACTATTGTGGATCAGAAACTGGTTAAAATATAATGTAAATGTTCTGTTTCAATGTAAACTGCTTTGACTGAAGGATAAAACGGTATAAAAAAAGCTGTTAAATAAATAAATAAAGCAGAGGTTAGGGCTAAATGGTCAATTTTCTCAATGGAGAAAGGTGAATAGTGGAGTACCCCAGGGATCTGTGCTGGGTCTGCTGCTTTTTAACATATTCGTAAATGACTTGGAAATGGGAATAACGAGTGAGGTAATCGAATTTGCAGATGACACAAAATTTATTCAAAGTTATTAAAACGCAAGAGGATTGTGAAAAATTGCAAGAGGACCTTGATAAATTGGAAGACTGGACATTCAAATGGTAGATGAAATTTAATTTGAACAAGTGCAATGTTATCACCTAGGAAAGAACAATTCAAACTATGGTTACATTTAGTTATTTATTTATTTACATTTTCTTATATACCGCGCTATTCTGCATCAGTGCGGTTTACATTGAACAAACTGAAATTACATTGAACAGGGCATTATAACTTGGAGATAACTATTTTACTGGGAACATGGGCTATGGAGGGTTAAGTGGCTTGCCCGAGACCACAAGGAGCGCACCTGTGGGACTAGAAACCCCAGTCCTTCCGGCCCAAGGGTGCTGTCCTCTAGTGGGATTTGAACCCCCAACCTTCCAGCCTGAAGTACCTTGCCCCAACCACTAGGCCACTCCTCCACTCCACATCATTCCACACAGGAGTTATAAACAAACTGAGCACTCTAGGGATGGACCCTAAAGTTACTGATTGGGTTAGAAATTGGTTGAGTGGGAGGTGACAAAGGGTACAGATAAATGGATCTCACTCTGAGGAGGTGGTGGTTACCAGTTATGTGCTGCAGGGATCTGTCCTTGGTCTGATTCTTTTTAACATCTTTGTTAGTGATATTGCAGAAGGGCTGTCAGGTAAGATTTGCTTCTTTGCACATGATACCAAAATCTGCAATAGAGTAGACACCCAGGAAGGAGTAGATAACATGAGGCGGGATATAACTAAGTTTGAAGAATGGTTGAGAATTTGGCAGATGAGGTTTAATGCTAAGAATTGCAGGGTCATGCATTTGGGCTGCAATAATATAAGGGAGCCATACAGTGGAGGGGGTGAAGTACTTCTGTCCACAAAAGAAGAGCAGGACACGGGTGTGATGGTGTCTGAATCTTAAAGTAGTTAAACAGGTAGACAAGGTGACTACTACTGAGCATTTCTATAGCGCTACCAGTCATATGCAGTGCTGTACAGGCAAATAAGACAGTCCCTGCTCATCAGAGCTTATAATCTAATCAAGACAAACATAGAAGGTGTAGGGAGGGGTGAAACAGGGGTAAATAGGGGGGGGGGGAGGAGATTAAGCGAGTCAAGATCCAAAGGCAGCAGCGAAGAGGTGAGCTTTCAACCTGGATTTGAAGAGGGTCAGAGAGGGTACCTGGCGTACAGATAGAGGTAGTATGTTCCAGGCGTAAGGCGCAACAAGGTGAAAGGAGCAGAATCTGGAGTTGGCAGTACAAGAGGGGGGCATAAATAGAAGCAGTTGGCTAGAAGAGCAGAGTTCCTGAGAGCGGTTGTAAGGAGAGATAAGGGAGGAGCCACAGAGTGAATGCATTTGTAGGTCAGCAGGAGAAGTTTAAACTGGATGTGGAAATGGATAGGGAGCCAGTGGAGTGACTTGAGAAGGGGAGTAATATGGGCATGACGAGGCTGGTGGAAGATTAGTTGTGCAGCGGAATATTGAACAGATTGAAGGGGAGAGAGATGATTTAAGGGGAAACCAGCAAGTAGGTTACAGCAGTCGAGACGGGGGGGGGGGGTGATTAGGGAGTGGATAAGCGTTTTAGTAGTGTTCAGAAAGAAAGGGCGGATTTTGTTAATGTTGTAGAGGAAGAAGCGGCAGGTCTTGGCTACGAGATGGATGTGTGTGGAGAAGGAGAGAGAGAGAGAGAGGAGTCAAAGATAACCCCCAGATTGCAGGCCGAGGAGACAGGAAGGAGTACAGAATTGTCCACAGAGACTGAGAAAAGAGGAAGAGGAGGGGAGGTTTTAGGGGGAAAGATAAGTTCAGTCTTGGCCATGTTCTATTTCAAGCGACGGTGAGACATCCAGGCAGCAATGTCAGAAAGGCAGGCAGAGATCCAGGTCTGGATTGCCGGAGAGAGTTTGGGCATAGAGAGGTAGATTTCGGAGTCATCTGCATACAGATGGTACTGAAAGCCATGGTAAGAGATAAGCGTGCCAAGGGACTGGGTATAGTGAGAGAAAAAGAGCGGACCCAAGAATGAACCTTGGGGTACCCCAACTGGGAGAGGGGTGGGGGAGGAGGAGCCACCAGAACACACACTGAAGGAGCGGTTACATGATGAAAGGTTCCACATTAGTAAGCACCACCCAGGAAAAAGATTCAGGCATCGTCATGGCTAGCACATTGAAACCCTCCGCCCAATGTGCAGGGGCAGCCAAGACGGCAAATAGAATGCTAGGAATCATAAGGAAAGGAATGGAGAATAAAATTAAGGATATTATAATACTTCTGTATCATTCCATGGTGTAACTGCACCTTGAATAGTGTGTGCAATTCTGGTCGCCGTATCTAAAAAGAGAATATAGTAAAATTAGAAAAGGTACAGAGAAGAGCCAGCAAAATGATAAGGGGGATGGAAGGATATCTCTATGAGGAGAAGCTTAAAAGGTTAGAGTTCTTCAACCTGGAAAAAAGACGGCTGAGGGGAGATATGATAGAGATCTATAAATTAATGAATGGAGTGGAACTGGTAAACATAGATTGATTGTTTACACCTTCAAAAAGTAGGAAGACTAGGGGACATTCAATGAATCTACAATGTAACCCGTTTAAGACTAATAAGAGAAAATACTTTTTCATTTAACGTGTAATCAAACTCTGGAATTCGTTACCGGAGTATGTAGTAAAAGTTGTTAGTGTATCTGGGTTTAAAAAAGGTTTGGACAAGTTCCTAGAAGAAAGGTCCATAAACCATCACTAAGAGGACCCGGGAAATCCACTCCATGCCCCAATACAAGCATTGTGGAACCTGTGTGGTTTTTTTTGGGAAACTGCCAGGTAATTGTGACCTGGATTGGCTACCTTTTGGAAAGAGGATACTGGGCTTGATGGACCTTGGTCTGACCCAGTATGTCATTTCTTATGTGCTTATTAAACTCCTGCAAATGACTTTCGCCTTTCCTTTTGAAGTTGAGAGGGCTCACAGGATCCTGATGCAAGTACAGAAGGTGCACTCATGGCTGTTGATTTTCAAACTGCATACGGTTCTCTCAAATTATGGAATCCCCTTTAAAGTTATACAATTGCACACTTACTATGGGAAGGCTAGTACATTCATACCATTCAAGATTTCACCAATGACACAGCAGAGAAGAATTGACACTTTTGGGCTTTGCATCCATGATTGCATAGTCTTGGTGTTAAGTTTCGCCTATTTGCTTCAGCTAGATTCAAGGTCACGTATAATAATTCTTAAAAGACTTTCTCGTATCTGGCCATATTGGATAAGTTTCTAACTGAGTGGGAGCCTGACCTGAGATCACTACCGTCTATATTTAGAACTTTGCCTGAATAGTCTTTGGAGGGCTGTTTACTGCTCAACATGAGGGGAATCTACTTTCGACCTAGTCCTCAGAGGAATGTGGCATCTAGTGTGAAAATAAACTGTTTTGGAGCCACTTGGCAATAACAATCATAACACAATCACATTTGATTTAATAAATGAAGAGAGGAGAGCAAGGAAATTCACTGTTCTAGCATTTAACTTTTAGAAAGAAGTTTGTGATAAAATGAGGAAAATGGTTAAGGAAAAACTAAAACGAGCAACTGCAAAGGTTAAGAGTTTACATCAAGTTTGAGCATTATTTAAAACACTATCTTGGAAGCCCAGACCAGATGTATTCCATGCTTTAAAAAAAGTGGAAGGAAAGCCAAACAATAGCCAGCATGACTTAAAAGTGAGATCAGAGAGGCTGTGAAAGTTAAGAGAGAATTTTTCAGAAAATGGAAAAAAGAACAAAATGACAAAAACAGGAAACAAAATAAGTACTGGCAAGTTAAATGCAAGGCATTGAAAAGGCAAGCAAAGAGAAAATTTGAAAAGAATCTTGCTGTGGAAGCAAAAGTGCATAATAAAACCTTTTTAAAGTACATTCATATCAAAACACCTGTCATTAAAATCATCTGTAGTATCTGAAGATTGGAGAATGGCCAATGTAATGCGAATTTTTAAAAAGGGTTCCAGGGGTGATCTGGAAAACTACAGACCAGAGAGCCGACATCAATACCAGGCAAAATGATAGAAACCATTATGAAAAACAAAATTAATAAATATGTAGATATAGTCATGGTTTAATGGCAGAAAGCCATCATAGATTTAGCCAAGGAAAGTCTTGTCTTGCCAATCTCTTATGTTTTCTTGAAGGTGTGAATAAACAGATAAAGGTGAGCCAGCTGATATTATATATCTCGATTTTCAGAGAACCTTTGACAAAGTCCCCATGAGAGACTCCTGGATAAATTAAAAAGTAATGGGATAGGAGAAATGTACTATTGTGGATCAGTAACTGGTTAAAGGATAAAAATGGCCAATTTTCTCAATGGAGAAAGGTGAATAGTGGAGTACCCCAGGGATCTGTGCTGGGCCCGCTGCATTTTGCCATATTAAAAATGTCCTGGAAATTAGAATAATGAGTGAGGTGATCAGATTTGCAGATGACATGAAATTATTCAAAGTTGCTAAAACACAAGAGAATTATAAAAAATTGCAAGAGGACCTTATAAATTAGGAGATTGGGTGTCCAAATGGCAGATAGAATTTAGTGTGGAGAAGTGAAAAGTTATGCACTGAGGGAAGAACAACTCAAACTAAGTTACACGTCGCAAGCTTCCATATTAGGAAATACCATCCAGGGAAAGGATTTAGGCGTCATCATGGATAATACATTGAAACCCTCTGCCCAGTGTGCAGGGGTGGCCAAGAAAGCAAATAGAATACTAGGAATCATAAGGAAAAGAATGGAGAATAAAATAAAGAATATTATAACTCTGTATTGTTCCATGGTATGACTGCACCTTGAATATTGTGCACAATTCTGGTCGCTGTACCTTAAAAAGGATATAGCAGAATTAGAAAATGTTTGGTGAAGAGCCACCAAAATGGTAAAGGGGATGGAAGGATACCCCTGTGAGGAAAGGCTTAAAAGATTAGGGCTCTTCAACTTGGAAAAGATATGGCTGAGGGGAGATAAGATAGAGGTCTATAAAATAATGAATGGAGTGGAACGGGTAAACATAGATCGGTTGTTTACTCCTTCAAAATGTAGCTGCAATGTAGCACATTTCAGACTAATAGGAGAAAATATTTTTTCACTCGACGCATAAAAGCTGTAGTGTAGCTGGATTTAAAGAGGTTTGGATGAGTTCCTGGAGGAAAAGTCCATAAACCATTATTAAAAAGGATCAGGAAATCCATTGCTTACCCATTATTCAAGAAGTCTGGAATCCGTGTACCTTTTAGGAACCTGACAGGTACTTGTGACCTGGATTTGGCCACTGTTGGAAACAGGATACTGAGCTTGATGGACCTTGTGATGCTGCAGACCATCTGAGAGGGGAAGAAAATGTTTTAAACGCAGGAAAAGTCAAGCACAACCTGCAATATCGCGAGCAACCACATAGGGGGAGCAGGAGGGACCTCCGAGGAACTGAGGAACCACACCTCCTGGGTCATGAGGTAATGCCAGCCAGCTTCCAATCAAGAAAGAGAGGATTGCCTTTTAAAGGGAATTTGGAAGGTTGGAAAGCAGAACCAGGAGCGGAACCGGCAGAGTCAGGAGAAGCAGAATCAGGAGCAGAGTGGCCAGGAAGAGAACTGGCAGGACAACCCTGGAAAGGAGGATATCCTGAGGAGACAGGACAGCCCTGGAGAAAGGCACAGGCAGGACGGCCTGGGAAAGGAGGACTGCCAAGAGAACCAGCAGAACCAGCAGGTTGGGCAGGACATCCGAGTGAATGGGCTAGATATCCAGAAGGAGCAGTAATCCCTGACCAACGGTTTCGCAGGAGGCCGCAGCAGCCTCAGAGGTTTGAAGAAAGGAGTCCCCGTGGAGAAGGTGGGACAACTCCAGCCAGAGTGAGTGTTTGTTGTACAGAGAAGTAAAGGCGTGGCTGTGACTGTGGTCTAAAGCCAACAGCAAGACGGTTGGAGAGCACAAGGCCTATTGCTCAGGCCAGGCAGGATCCCAACTGGAGCAGGCCTCAAACCTCACCTGGAGCAGACAAGCCGAGAAGAAAAGGTAACCCATATTTAACTAAAAGCAGGGTACAAACTGCTGATGTGTGGGGAGTACAGGGAGCACAGGAATATTATCCTTGTGAGAATGTTTATGAGATAAGGTACAAGAAACACGCACCAACCAAGAGACTTGTTAATGACCAAGCTTTACAGAAAGCAAAGACAAAACACTTGCAAAAGGAAGACAGTTCCCAGTATCTGTGGGCGCAGGACCGACGCCCTGTATTCAACCCTGAGCATTGGGAGGTTGTGCAGAAGATATTTAAAAAGCCTTATTACAACTTACCAACAAGTACTGACTTAGGCTCAGAGGCTTCAGAAGGGGAACCGATGCAGGTGGAATTTGCATCAGACACTGAGATGGACTGTAGATTCTGTAAGACAGGAAGCTTGGAGTCCTTACTAAGCAACTAAGCTCTGTCTTGGGAGTTGAGACTGTTTGTTTGCCTGCTATACCGTTTACTGTGAAGATAACAGTTTTGCTTTGATGTTTTCTTTTTCTTTATCCTGAAGTAAGGAATTTGTGTTTGATGTTTTTGTGTCCAAGCATAGGAACCTTTTTGCATGAAAGGGAAATAAATGCCTTTTGTTTTCCCTCCACTCGGACCTTTTGTATTCTGTGGGATTTTGATAACAAAGGACGCTACCAGGGCTGAAAGTCCCTGGGCCCTGTAAGATATTGGCCAAACCCAACCTTAAATGTTTTTATGTCCCACCTACCTCAGTCTAATACGGTGCCAAGGTAGGCCCTGTGACAACCTTTGGTCTGAACCAGTATGGCGTACAGTATCTTATGTTTTTATGTGTGCTTTTGGTTTGTGAGGATATAGCTTTTGGTCTGTTTTACGGCAGATGACAGTTTCCTTCTGTGCTTTTTGACAAATGATATTGGTTTGCAATCCAGGTGACTGCCATATATTTGCTGTCGTTTGTAGAAAAGCAATATCTGGGTGACTGGTTTGGATAACTGTGCTGCATAGAAGAAATATGGTTGGTGATTTGCCTGAATGCTTAGGATGTATGTGGATTTTTCTGAGAAGGGGGGCTGGGGAGAGCCATATTTGGTTGATGGTATGTCTTAGTTTTTGTGTGTTAAGTTGGGGTGTTTCCCCACCTTCTGGGATTCTCAAAGACCTGTAGATATTTGAGTTTTCTTTCTGCAAGTACATGGTGCTGGGTGACTATGATTCTAGTGAGTTGCCAAGATATAATATATGGGTATGGGTTTGGGCTGCACAGATTAGAGATTTAGGGTCTTACTGTGTTTCTACACTGGTTGTTGTATTGGCTTCAGTACTGATGATAATGTCTGAAGTGCTCTTATCAGCTTTCTTAAAATTCTGTCCTTAAATGTTAAGGGGTTAAACCATAGGGGGGAGGGGCTTGGGGGGAGGGGGGGAGTTAGTGCCGTCGAGTCAGTGCTTATTCCTGGCAACCCAGCTGCTTCTGGATTTTCTTGGCAATGTATCACCGGAAGTAGATTGCCAGGCCTTTTCTTTAAATGTAAAAATAATTCTGACTTATTTGAAAAAGTCATAAACTCACAATTGCCTTATTACAGGAACAGGGCCAGCGCCTCCATCTGGTAAAGAAGACAAGCGCCACTGGTCAGAGGGAAACCCATTCCCACCACTGTCGCCCCTCTCCGGGACCTGCAGCGGCAGCAATTACTTCCAGCAGCCCTGCAGAGTTTCCCAAAATATCTGCCACTATGGGGCTGTTTGTACCTCCACCCCCTCCATGCAGAATGCATGGGTGCAGGAGCAGTTGCTTCAGCTACTTCCACCCCCATGCAAACAAGAAATCCGCATCAGAAGGGTGGAAGCACAAACAGCCTCACAGCACTGGAGGTTTCGGGAAGTAATTGCCAGCACTGCAGGTGCCGGAGAAGGGTGGAGACGGAGAAGCAATGAGGTTTGTCTCAAGTGCCTTGTATCGTTGCACTGGCCCTGTACAGGGAACACATCTGCTTAGGTTGAATACATTAAACTTAGAACCAACTGGGTGGTGGAGATTTATTTTGCTCTGGCCCTGGGAAAGAATAATGGAGTGGCCACTCTAATTGCTAAGCAGTCTGGCATTAAAGTGTTGTTGCTCTGTATGGACCTAGAGGGGTAGCGGGTTCTCACGGCTATGGAATTGACAAGCAGTATTTATATTCTGGTTAACCTATATTCTCCTAATCGTGACCAACTTTCTTTAAATTTTTGGTAGACCAAACTGTGCTGGCGGCTAACCATCCAGTGATTTTAAATCAAGCTTAGATTTTATTTGAGATTGGCAGCTCTTTGTCAGTAGTTTGACTGACTAGAGCCCATTGAACCTCCATAATATAATGGCTGATCTGAGCTTGCAGACCCATGGCTATTAACACATCTACATATTGAGATTTTACCCTTTATTCTCCCCCACCTCGCCTATAAGATGTACTTTTTTTTTGTTTTTGTTTTTTAGAGCCATCAAGTCATAGCGACTCATAGTTGACTCATAGCGACCCAGCTACCTTTGGGTTTTCTTGGCAATGTATCACTGGAAGTAGATTGCCAGCCTTTTCTTCCGAGGCAATGGAGGTTAAAGTGACTTGCCCAAAGTCACAAGGAGTGCCAGTGGGAATCGAACCCTTGATCTTCTGGGTACTAGGCAGTTGCTCTAACCACTAGGTGGCTACTCCACTCCAAGATGTACTCTACGTGCATGTTAACTTCTTTTGGGTTTCTAAGAACATAAGAAATGCCTTACTGGGTCAGACCAAGGTCCATCAAGTCCAGTATCCTGTTTCCAACAGTGGCCAATCCAGGCCACAAGTACCTGGCAGGTTCCCAAAAAGATTCACAGGTTCCACAATGCTTGTCCCGGGGCAAGCAGTGGATTTCCCGGGTTCTGTTTAATAATGGTTTAAGGACCTTTCATCCACATACTTGTCCAAACCTTTTTTAAACCCAGCTACACTAACAGCTTTTACTACATCTTCCGGTAACGAATTCCAGAGTGGAGGCTCAATATGGAGGTTCAATTCTAAATCTTTGATTCCTATAATTACTGATGCCACCATTGGATAGATTGATATTTTGGATCATGTGTGCACCTCACTGATTTTGGACACTAACAGAGATGTGGATGCAAGTAGGCCCTGGTGTTTTAACTCCTGAGACTGTGCAGAGCCAGACTTTGTCCCAGTCATAACAAAAGCGATATTGGATTTTTTTTTTTTTTTTTTAGTTAAATGATTGGAGGGGTGGGGAGCAGCAAAAAATCAATTTGGTCTGGGATTTATTTAAAGCCTTGATGAGAGGGATTATCCTAAGTTATTTCTTCAGTTTATATTTCCCAGCAGAATAACAGATTCAGGATCTGGAGGGTGAAATCCATTTGACTGCTGAGTTGCACAAACAAATATTTTATTTATTTATTTACATTCTCTTATATACCGCGCTATTCTGAATCAGTGCGGTTTACATTGAACAAACTGAAATTACATTGAACAGGGCATTATAACTTGGAGATAACTATTTTACAGGGAACATGGGCTATGGAGGGTTAAGTGGCTTGCCCAAGACCACAAGGAGCACCTGTGGGACTAGAAACCCCAGTCCTTCCGGCCCAAGGTTGCTGTCCTCTAATGGGATTTGAACCCCCGACCTTCTGGCCTGAAGTACCTTGCCCCAACCACTAGGCCACTCCTCCACTCCATGTTGATAAATATGTTGATAATTCTTTTCTTCAGAAATTACATAAATTAAAAGCATTTGGCTCAAGAGTTGTTTGTGTTGGTGCTAATAGAACTGGCTAATTATCGTATTTATTTAGCAATGCTTATATACTGCTTTTCACTGGGTCAAAGTGGTGCACATTCAGGTACAGTACATATTGCCCTTGTCCCCAAAGGGTTCACAGTCTGTTTTCTTCTATAGGAAGCAATGGAGAGTTAAGTGGCTTGTCCAAGGAGCGCTTGTGCGATTAAAAACTCCAGTCTCTCTGGCCTGAAGCAACTTGCCCCAACCACTAGGCCACACCTGCCCCTAGCTGAAGGTGAAGTGGATGTGTGCTATTAGGATTGGGAGCACGATTTGAGTAAAACTTTGCTTTTGTCAAGTATTATTCACAATTAATCCAGTCTGAAAATAAAACATCCTTGACAGATATGAGGCATTTCTTGAGTGAGCTACAGGGGCAGCCCCAGGGTGATGTGAGGCCATGTGCGGAGACTCAGTGTGGGGCCTTATTTGCATAAATATTTACATATCCATCGAGCCTCATTTGCGTACATTTTATTTACTTTATTTTAAAATGTTTATGCCACCCATCTAAAATCCTAGGTGACTTCCAAACATACATACACAATAAAATAAACAAAGACGGGGAAGCTGTAAAACTAGAGGGCATAGCATGAAACTGCAAAAGGGTAAACTGAAAGTCAATGTCAGGAAATACTTTTTCACTGACAGGGTGGTGGATGCTTGGAATGCCCTCCCGATGGAAGTGTTGGGGGCAAATACAGTGACAGAATTCAAAATGGCCTGGAACAGACACAGTGGATCCCTTTATAGCAACAAAATAAAATCAAAATAAACTTATCTCTTATATCTCAACAAATAGAGGTGATCTTCACGGAATGGTGGGTACACCCCTAAACAAAGGCATGGGGAGGGGTGACTTGCACAGAGCAGCAGGTGTACCTACTTTTGCCACCTTGCTGGGCAGACTAGATGGACCATACTGGTCTTTATCTGCCATCATATAGTATGTTACCATGTAATAACAATTAATCAAATTTAACTAAAACTACACACCTACAAGAAACTATTATAAATATATGCATTCCAGATTTAATTTGCTATGACCAACTTATTGATGAGGAGGGAAGAAATAAGATGAGAAAAACATATCCTGATAGCCATGATTTCAAGTGCCCAGGCTAGATTGGATCGTGTTAGAGCTGGAAAAGCCCAGAAATCAGCAGCAGTTATGGTTAACCTTTATTTGATATACCGTATGACTGTAATTACAAACAATGCAGTTTACAGAATTTAGAATACATAAAAGAAAGGAACTCCATTTTCTGTTATAGAAAATAACAGCAAGAAAACATAACACAATATCCAGTTAAAAGGGAAGGAAAAGTAGGGTAAAGAACAATATAAGGGAACAATGAAAAAGGAAAAACTCATTCATTTAAGAAAATCAGCAGAACCCAAGCTATACTACCGACTGTCTAGCCAGAATGAACAGATGGATGATGAAATGCTAAAAGAAATTAGGGAAGCTAACAAAAGTTACAGCATAGTAATAACGGGTGATTTCAATTAACCTGTTATCAACTGGGTCAATGTCAAAGCAGGACATGCTAGAGAGATAAAGTTTCTAGATGAAATAAATGACTGCTTCTTGGAGCAACCGGTTCATGAATTGACAAGAGGGAAAGCTATTTTGAATCTAGTCCTTAGTGGAACACAGGATTTGGTGCAAGAAATAAGGGTTTTAGGGCCACGTGGCAATAGTGATCATAACTTGATTGCATTTGATTTAATAAATGGAAGAAAGAGGGCAACAAAATCCACAGTACTACCTTTTAACTTTCAAAAGGGAGACTATGAAAAAATTAGGAAAATAGTTAAGAAAAAACTAAAAGGAGCAGCTGCAAAGGTTAAAGATTTACATCAATCACGGGCATTGTTTAAAAGTACTATCTTTGAAGCCCAGACCAGATGTATTGCACGCTTTAAGAAAAGTGGAAGGAAGGCCAAAAAAACTGCCAGCATGTTTAAAGACAAGGTTAGAGAGGCTGTTGTTGCCAAAAAAGCATCCTTCAAGAAATGGAAAAAGTAGCCTAATGTCGAACACTGGAAAAAACATAAGGATTGGCAAGTTAGATGCAAGGCATTGATAAAGCAGGCAAAGAGAGAATTTGAAAAGAAGCTTGCCGTGGAAGCAAAAACGCATAATAAAAACTTTTTCAAGTACATTTTTAGCAAAACACCTGTGAGAGAGTCAGTTGGACCATTGGATGATAGAGGGGTAAAAAGGACTCTAAGCCTACTAGACCCAAACCTAAACACCAACCGGTGACCTGGTATGCCAATGAACAGAGAGTCCACAAATGCAGACTACGTAGAAATGAAAGAACATGGCAACTCTCCTTTAAACATATCTCTTACCCAAGGTTACTTGCCACACTGGCTCAAGTAAGCATCCGTATGGCCAATCCTCAAGAACACAAAGCTGGACCCAACAACACCAAACTCGTATCACTCCATCTCTAGCTTACCCTTCCTAGCTAAGATAATCAAGAAGGTAGTCCAGTCCCAACTCCCATGCCCCCCCCCCCCCCCTGACCAACAGCAGTATGGGTTTGGAGCCAATCATAGCATTGAATCGTTCATCACCCTCTTTATAGATAAGCTGACAATAGGCATCCAGAAACCACACCAATGATATGCCCTCCTCTTCTTATACATAAAGGCAGCTTTTGACTCAGGGCCTCATAATGCACTACTCTTTCAGCTTCAAACTATTGGCCTTTGCAACACAGCCCTTAAATGGTTTACCTCATATCTAACCCAGTGACATCAACAAGTACGGGTAAATGGGATCGCAGCCACCCCATCCAAGGTAATGCAAGATGCACCACAAGGATCCGCGCTTTCGACTTTTTAGTCTGTTTATTCAACCCATCTACATTATTATCAGTGCTCACAAAGTGCTATACCATCTATATGCTGATGATATAATGCCGTATATCCCAATATCTACCTGTAATCCAGTATACTCTCTACTAATCAAATGTTTTCAAGCTGTCTCACAATGGCTTAAAACGCATAACCACACAAGAACAAGAAGGTCAATTGGGCCTTTATTAACACAACTCCTATATGGCCACGTTTCGGCGATACCTTCATCAGGGGGTAATCTCAAAGAGAGCAACAATATAACATGAACAGTTTATAACTTAAAAACATACAGTAATAAAATACTTAATCATAAATTAAAAACAACGTATGGTAAAAAAATATATGTAAAGAATATTAAATGTTAAAACAGAAAACTGAACTTAAAATACTCACAAGTAAACTGAATCACATATACAATTCAATAAATAAATAGTACTCTAAAATAATAAATAATGAATGAGGATAAGACCAGGTAAATACCAATAAAACAATCAAATATGCTCATGCAATGCAAAGAATATACACAATAAAACATATAGACAAAAAATGTGCGTCAGAGTGGATAGGTGAGAAGTAATCATGTGAGGGAGGATGTGGACATTTAAAAGTGCTCAGGACAATAAAGAACTTACTGTCAATAGGGCCAAAAGGGTAAAATGTTGTCAAGGCAATAATAATAGAATCTGCTATGGGAAAAAAACAAAGAAATAAAACATTAAAAGATGTGCATGCTCAGAAAAACATGCTAAAAACACCAATAAAATGATATTGCAATTAAGACAATAAATAATGTGACACCAAAGAGAGAAAAACAAAAAGCTATGCTCTTAATCAGTATACTTTAAAAAATGGCTAAATAGTAAAAATGAGGGGGTGCCAAAGAATAAAATCAGTGAAAGCCCATAAAAAAGGGGGCAACTGAGGAGACAAAAAAGTCAATAAATAAGTGTTGTACAAACAAATAACTAGTGCTTCGGTAAAAATATGTTCACAGAAGATTCCAAAAAGGCAAACCACACATTTTCATAGCCAAAACTAAAAAAACATAAGATTAAAAATATAAATAATGCACAAAAAAGTAAAACATCATAAGACATATATTATGGATGTCACTAATACAATGTGCCATAAGCAAGAAGATAAAATTTAAAAAGTTAAGCAAAAAATCTTTTAAAACAGGTATACCATGAGATAATCAAATCATCAATCAAGGGGGAAAGGAATATGACAATGAAACCACTGGAGGTGAGACACCAGCATAAGTTCTCAACAAATAAAACCAGTGTGAACAGAGCTATAGTCCAAAGAAAAGATAGTTTGAAACAATCTAAAACTAACAGGAGCTTAGAGGATATCATATGAAGGGGATAATACAGGGATGTAAAAGAACATTCATATGTCAATAGTTCAATAACCATGTCTATGAATGCAGCCATATAAAAAATGGTAAAGACATGATGAAAAAATACAAAAGTCCCATCAAAGGACATCTTGAATACTGTTTCATAGTATCATACACCAGGACTCAATTTAGTGAAATTGTCAAGCATTACCCAAAAGAAAGAAAGGAAACCTACCTCGATGCTATTAAACACAGTGCGCTCTCTAGCAGTTTGCAAGAAGAGAAGCCGGGTAATAGTCTTTTTTTTTTTTTTAAAAGAACGGAAAGGCGCCAAAAGAATAGTGAACCAATCCGAGGGAGGCAGTCATGATGTCAGTGGGTCACTTTCAATGCCATGACCACATCGCATAATTGATTTCAAAGTATAGCAAAAGATCTCAGTATTTTGTAGCCACAAGTAACAAAGGAAGCCTGAAGAATGGCAAAGTCAAGATGAAAAACATCATATATACATTGATCCCATAGAAAAAAAGCTATTATCAACCATTGGTTAATATAGATTTTAAAAAAACCTCTTCTGGTAATCAAAGGACAACAGTGTCAAGATAGCGTAGTTATTCACCTATAACAGGTGTTCTCCGGGGATAGCAGGAATCAGTCCTCACATATGGGTAACGTCGGCACCGATGGAGCCCTCGTGGAAGCAACTCCCCCAACTTTCAAAGAAAGCCTTTGGGAGATGCCACCACACATGCGAGGTCCCCTTCCCACCCAAGGGTGCCATCTTGCTCAGTCAGATGACATAGCTAAAAGACGGCAAAAATAACAGATGGTAAAGGGGCAACTCCAGGGGGAGGAGGGAGGGTTGTGAGGACTGATTCCTACTGTCCCCAGAGAACACCTGTTACAGGTGAGTAGCTACGCTTTCTCTGGGAACAAGCAGGAAGTCAATCCTCACATATGGGACTCCCCAGCTACAGGCTATTGAAAGCCCATAGCAAAAACAGGGCTCCCTCATGGGGATCTGCAAGCAGCACCAATTGAGTCTGTGCCACAGACCACAATAGGACCCCTGTGTCCAATGAAACCAGCACTCCGGTAGCCTGAACAAAGAAGAATTGGAGGGTAGGAGTTGCCTAAACCCCGTAAAGGTTACGGAGCACAGCCTGGCCGAAGGCACTGTCCCATAGGGACTCTCTTTCCAGGCAGTAACGGGCTGTGAAGGTATGGAGTGAAGATCAGGTGGCGGCCGGGTAGATGTCCACCATCGGGACAGAGTGCAAGTTTGCCACCAAGGCTGCCATGGACCTGACACGGTGTGCCGTGATGCGGCCTTCTAGTGGGAGCCTCGCCTGCTCATAAACGAGGGTGATACAGTCCGCCATCCATGTGGATAGCGTATGCTTGGTCACCGCCTTCCCCAGCCTACTGGTGTCATAGGAGATGAAAAGCTGAGAAGCTTTGCGGTGGCCCTGAGTATGTTGGATATAGAAAAACAAGGCCCTCTTACAGTCCAAAGTGTGAAGGACTGTCTCTGCCCAACTGGAGTGACGTCTTGGAAAGAAGGTAGGGAGCACCACTTAATGGTTGAGATGGAAGAGCGACACTACCTTCAGCAGGAATTTGGGGTGTGTGTGAAGCACCACTCTGTTCTTGTAGAACCTGGTATAAGATGCCTCTGCCACAAGGGCCTGGAGCTTGCTAACTCTGTGAGCGGAGGTGAGCGCAACAAGGAAAGCCACCTTCCAGAGAGGTAACGAAGATGGCAGGTAGCTAGAGGCTTGAAGGGTGGGCAAGTGAGCTGCCCCAGCACTACGTTGAGGTCCCATTCAGTTGCTGGAGGGCGAACCAAGGGCTTCGATAAGAGCAGGCCACGAAAGAAACAGGTCACCAACGGTTGGACCAAGAGGGGCTTACCATCCAGCAGATGGTGTTGCGCTGCCAGGGCACTCAGGTGCACTCAGACAGAATTAGACTTGAGCCCCGACTGAGAGAGGTGGAGAAGGTACTGTAACACCAGAGCCACCGGGCAGGAGAAAGGATCAGCCCTGAACTCAGCGCACCAAACAGAGAACCTGCACCATTTGAAGGCGTAAGCCTTCCTAGTAGAGGCCTTGCGAAAGGCCAGCAGAATGTCCTCCACCTCAACCGGAAGGTTGAAAGGGGCCAGAGCCACCCTCTCAGCAGCCATGCTGTCAGTGATAGGGACCCCAGGGTGGGGGTGCAGGAAAGAGACCCCCCCTCCTGAGATAGGAGTCCCAGGGTGGTCCCCAAGGGGATGGGGGTCTCCTCCGTCAACTGTAGAGGCAGTGGGAACCATGGCTGCCTGGGCCACCGAGGAGCTATCAGGATGAGTGAGGCCCTGTCACGGAGGGTCCTGAACAAGGTCTTGGCGAACAGCGGTGACGGAGGGAAGGCATACATGAGGCCTCCCAGCCATGAGACTAAGAACATGTCCGTTGCCACCCTGGAGGGGTGGGTCTGCCAGGAGCAGAAGCGTGGCAACTGAAAATTGTCTGGGATGGTGAACAGGTCAATCTCGGGTTCCCCCAGAGCCGTAAAAGCCAACTGGCTGCCCTGAGGTTCAGCTGCCACTCATGCTGCTGGAGAACCCTGCTGAGTCTATCGGCCAGCAGGTTGTCCTGACCTGGAAGGAGGATACCCTGTTGGATTGCGTACGAGCAGAGGAGCAGTGCCTCCTGACAAAGGGTACGAGATCCCTTGCCTGGCTGGTGACAGAAGACATTCAGGGCTAGGTGTATGACTCGGAGCTCCAGGAGATTGATCTGTTGCGTGCTCTCATCTGATGACTAGTTGCCCTGAGTGCGGAGATCTCTGCAGTGGACTCCCCAGTCATGCAGGGAGGCGTCCGTGGTGAGGACCCTCGAGTGGCTTGGGGCCTGAAAGGGCATGCCTGCCTTGAGATGCTGAGGTGACTGCCACTAGACCAGGAAGTCCACCAATTTGCGGGTCACTGAAACTGTCTCAGAGGTGGCCTGTAGCCTGAGACCACTGGTCCTGGAGACACCACTGCACCGTCCTCATGTGGAGGCATGTGCCCGAGGAGGTGCAGGAGAAACCGGGTAGAATTGAGGGATGGTACTGTACGTCCTGAGCTAGAGACCTGAGATGGTGGGCTCGATCCCTGGGCAAGAAGGCCTTCAATTGGAGAGTGTCGATCTCTGCCCTAATGAACTCCAGGCACTGTCAGGAGGAGGTGAGACTTATTTATTTATTTATTTATTTATTTAGACAGTTTTTGTATACCGCCTTATCCTTCAATCAGACTTGGAGTAGTTTATGATGAAGCCCAAGTGTTGCAGAACCTGGATGGTACGTGCGATGGCCTGCTGCACCTCTGAGGCTGTACCTCCCTTTATGAGCCAGTCGCCCAGATAGGGAAAAACACAAAACCCCTGGAGCCGGAGGAAGGCAGCTACGACTGCCAGGCATTTTGTGAAGGCTCTAGGGGCAGAGGCTAGGCTGAAGGGGAGCACCCTGTATTGAAAAAGCCTGCCCCCACAATGAACCGCAGGTACTGCCTGTGGTTGGGGTGGATGAGGATGTGGGTATAAACATCCTTGAGGTCTAAGGAGCATAGCCAGTCTCCCTGCTGGAGGTATGGCAGCAATGTTCCAAGGGAGAGCATCTTGAACTTCCCCCTCACCAGGAATTTGTTGAGGTTGTGCAGGTCATAAGAACATAAGATATGCCATACTGGGTCAGACCAAGGTCCATCAAGCCCAATATCCTGTTTCCAACAGTGGCCAATCTAGGTCATACGTATCTAGCAGTTTCCCCAAAAGACACAGGTTCCACAATGCTTGTACTGGGTCAAGCATTAATATCCTGGATCCCTTCTTAATAATGGTTTATGGACCTTTCCTCCAGGAACTTGTCCAAACCTTTTTTAAACCCAGCTACACTAACAGACTTTACTACATCCTCCGGTAACAAATTCCAGAGTTTGATAATATGTTGAGTGTCACATGCATGAGTGTCACATGTATGATTTTCTCCCAGTTGGTAAGAGGTCTTACGTGTGCACTAGGTGCAAGCAGCTCTTTGCTCTCAGGGAACGAGTCCGTTCTCTAGAGGCTAGAGTAGCAGACTTGGAAAACATAAGAAAGACAGAGAGGTACATAGACGAGACCTACAGGGATATAGTCCTGAAGTCCCACCTCCAGTCTGGCAGCATCCCTATTGCCATGGAGGAGAGAGGTCACGTGACAGGAGAGCATCACCCTGTTGTGGCAGGAAGTGATCCTGTAAATAGAACCTGTCCTCCAGGTGATGTAAAACCCTCTCGCACTGAGGAAGTTTCTCCAGGGCCATGTGCCCATGAGGGAAGGGTTAGGACAGCCGTTATAGTTGGTGATTCGATCATTAGGCATGTAGATAGCTGGGTGGCTGGTGGACGTGAGGATCGCCTGGTAACATGCCTGCCTGGTGCGAAGGTAGCGGACCTCACACGCCACCTAGATAAGGTCTTAGATAGTGCTGGGGAGGAGTCTGCTGTCTTGGTACATGTCGGTACCAATGACATAGGAAAATGTGGTAGGGAGGTTCTGGAGGCTAAATTTAGGCTTTTAGGTAGGAAGTTGAAATCCAGAACTTCCAGGGTAGCGTTCTCCAAAATGCTTCCCGTTCCACATGCAGGACCCAAAAGGCAGGCAGAGCTCCGGAGTCTCAATGCGTGGATGAGACAGTGGTGCAGAGATGAGGGTTTTGGATTTGTTAGGAACTGGGGAACATTCTGGGGAAAGGAGGGGCTCTTCCGAAGGGATGGGCTTCACCTTAACCGGGATGGAACCAGGCTGCTGGCATTAACCTTTAAAAAAAGAGAGAGAGCAGCTTTTAAACTAGATAATAGGGGAAAGCCGACAGTCGCCCAAGAGTGCATGGTTCGGAAGAATGTATCCTTGAAGGATACTACCAAAAGCAGAGAGGTTCCAAAAAAGAGTAAAGTAGCACAAATGCTCTTGAGTATGGACCAGACAGAGCTTAAAGATCCCAAATTACCCATGTCTACCAATAGCCAAATTAATATGAATAAAATACAGTCTCTAAAATGCTTGCATGCAAATGCTAGAAGTCTAAAAAATAAGATGGGAGAGTTAGAATATATAGCACTAAATGAGAGGTTAGATATGATTGGAATATCAGAGACATGTTGGAAGGAGGACAACCAGTGGGACACTGATACCTGGGTACAAACTATATCGTAATGATAGAGCTGGTCAAATTGGTGGAGGGGTTGCGCTCTATGTTAGAGAGGGCATTGAGTCAGAAAGGATTAAAGTTTTGCAGGAAACAAAATTTGCTGTAGAATCTCTATGGATTGAAATTCCATATAAAAAGGGGAAGGCGATGGCAGTGGGGGTATCCTATCGACTGCCTGGCCAGAATGAACAAATGGATGATGAAATGCTGAAAGAAATCAAGGGTTCCAGGGGTGATCCGGGAAACTACAGATCAGTGAGCCTCACGTCAGTAGCGGGAAAAATGGTAGAAACCATCATAAAGAATACAATTACTCAGCATGTAGATAGTCATGGCCTAATGGGAGACAGCCAACATGGCTTTAGACAAGGAAGATCTTGTCTTACTAATCAGTTATGTTTTTTTGAAAGTGTGAATAAACAGGTGGACAAAGGTGAGTCGGTTGATATAGTGTATCTGGACTTTCAGAAAGCCTTTGACAAGGTCCCTCATCAGAGACTTTTGGCAAAACTAAAGAGTCATGGGATAGAAGAGCCACCAAAATGGTAAAGGGGATGGAAGGATACTCCTATGAAGAAAGGCTAAAAAGGTTAGGGCTCTTTAACCTGGAAAAGAGACGGCTGAGGGGAGATATGATAGAAGTCTATAAATTAATGAACGGAGTGGAACGGGTAAACGTAGATCGACTGTTTATGTTATCAGAATATAGAAAGACTAGGGGACATGCAATGAAGCTACAGGGTAAACTATTTAAGACTAATAAAAGAAAATATTTTTTCACTCAACGTGTAATCAAACTCTGGAATTTGTTACCGGAGGATGTAGTAAAAGCTGTTAGTGTAGCTGGGTTTAAAAAAGGTTTGGACAAGTTCCTGGAGGAAAGGTCCATAAACCATTATTAAGAAGGGACCCAGGATATCAATGCTTGACCTAGTACAAGCATTGCAGAACCTGTGTCTTTTGGGGAAACTGCTAAGTACGTATGACCTAGATTGGCCACTGCTGGAAACAGGATACTGGGCTTGATGGACCTTGGTCTGACCCAGTATGGCATATCTTATGTTCTTATGTAAAAAAAATTTCTTTTATTACTCTTAAATAGTTTACCCTGTAGCTTCATTGCATGTCCCCTAGTCTTTCTATATTCTGATAACATAAACAGTCGATCTACGTTTACCCGTTCCACTCCGTTCATTAATCATATCTCCCCTCAGCCGTCTCTTTTCCAGGTTAAAGAGCCCTAACCTTTTTAGCCTTTCTTCATAGAAGTATCCTTCCATCCCCTTTACCATTTTGGTGGCTCTTCTCTGAACCTTTTCTAATAACGCTATATCCTTTTTAAGATGCGGCAACCAGAATTGCACACAATATTCAAGGTGCGGTCTCACCATGGATCGATATAGAGGCATTATAATATCTTTTGTTTTATTTTCCTTTCCATTCCTTATGATACCTAGCATTCTATATGCTCTCTTGGCCGCCACTGCACACTGGGCCGATGGTTTTAACATGTTATCCACAATGACGCCTAAAACCTTTTCCTGGGTGGTGGTTCCTAATGTGGAACCTTGCATCGTATAACCATAGTTTGCGTTGTTCTTTCCTAGGTGCATAACTTTGCACTTGTCCACATTAAATTTCATCTGCCATTTTGATGCCCAGTCTTCCAATTTATCAAGATCCTCTTGCAATTTTCCACAATCCTCATGGGTTTTAACAACTTTAAATAGTTTTGTGTCATCTGCAAATTTGATAACCTCACTAGTTATTCCCTTTTCCAGGTCATTTATGAATATGTCAAAAAGCAGCGGAGCTAGCACAGATCCCTGGGGTACACCACTATTCACCTTTCTCCTTTGGGAAAATTGGCCATTTAGCCCTACCCTCTGCTTTCTATCTTTTAACCAGTTCCTGATCCACAATAGTACACAGGCCCCCTGTCCTCTTTGGCACAAGGAAGTATCTGGTGTAGAACCCCTTGCCCTTGAGGTGGTGGGGCACCAGTTCCATTGCCTTTTCTTCGAGAAGACCTGCCAACTCCTTCAGAAGAAGGTCCCGGTGGAGGGGGGAGACCTGAGGGGCTCTCCAGGGAAATAAGGGGGAGGTGTCTGAGTCAGGTGGAGGAGGTAACCCTCCCCGACTACCTTTAGTGCCCAGGAATCGGTAGTGATGGTCACCCACCTCTGGGCATAGAGGGCCAGACATCCCCCTGTGGGCTGTTGATCTTCTTGGGGTAGAGAGGCTATGCTAAAGGAGACAAAGCTCCCCCCCTGGCTGGGCCGGGGCCGTTGCCTGGGATTTGGAGCCTTCTGCTTATGCAGGCCATGCCCATGACCCTTGGTCTGCTGACCCTGTTAGGGAGCCATGGAGGCCTGAGAAGATGGGTAGTTTCGGTAAGCAGCTATTAGCAAAATGCACTCACTAGCAGTTTGGAAGGGAAAACACCATATAATCACTGGATTATTCAAGAGAAACAAAAAGACACTAAAGGGTATGTTTACTAAATGACGTTAAGGGAGCCAATGTGCCATTAATGCGCGTTAAAAGGATTTTTTACCCGAGCCCTTCCATCGGGGAGGGGCAAAGGTCTTACAGAGCTTGGTCTTCGTCATGAACTCGGTCTCCAGCTCGGCAGCCTTGTCGGTCATGGGTTTGCCAAAGAGGTTCCCTCCTTGGCATGGAACATCGATCAATTTGTCCTGAACCCACTGCTTGAGGTCGGACGACTGAAGCCAAGCTTTGTGATGTGCACCGATGCCCACCATGGCTACTGTCAGACGGCTGCCTGGGTGAGAATGTTCACAGTCTTGGCAAGTGCATATATCAATATGATTTGCAAGGGATTGTGGGAAATGCAGTCCATTCACACCAGACACAGCTGCTCACAATAATTAGTTGTGCTTGAGTGTAAAGCCAATAAGATATTTATTTATGGGGTTATTTCTCCCAACACAGATATGCTTGGTAGCACATAAAACAGGATACTTGCATTCAGTGTTAAACTTGGAAAAACAAAATCAGGAAAACAACAGTTGAACTTGTCAGGCAATCAAAGCAAAAGAATAAAGACCTGGTTGGTAACAAACTGGTCTTTTCTGTAGGCTTTAGCTAATATTTTCTTAGCAGTGTTTCAAACAACAAGCAAAACCCACAAAGAAGGGAAAAACTGTTCTTTTCAGGTTAACTTCTTATATCTTCACACATAGATTCAGAAGTGATTCCCTCAGAGCTCACAAGCAATTAGGTAAGGCTCAATTGCTAGCAGTTACCCAGCTGAAACCTCTTAGCTGGCTTGCTTTCTACTGCGTGGCTCAAATCCTACTTCAGGAGCTTTTCTGAGTAGATTAAAGAACAAGTTTGTATTTCTTTGTGATGGTTGTTGTACTTTGTAACAGAAAATTACCAAAGGAGTTTAGACAGAGAGCAATCCATATATTCACAGCCTGTATCTAAGACCGCTCCCCCTTCTTCAACAATCATGGGTTCAATATCATGGATTGGCACAGAGGAATTTCTCAATGTAGCACTCTCAGGAGAATACTTGTTTCCCTGCTGTCTTTCAAGGTTATAGCTAGGGTATAGATCAGTGTTCATACCTGAGCTTCCATTGCTGTTAGAGTTCCTCTCTAAATAGCCTGGCCAGTATGTAGTCCAGTTCTTATGTCCAGCCTTCCAATCCAGATCCCTGGACACTGGGTCTCTCTTCACATACCTTCTGGCACGGGTCCTAGGGTCCCTTCCAAGTGCAGCCGTCTCCCTCACAGGTACCCTCTGGAGATTCCTAGCTCTGCAGCACCATTCCTCTGGCTTTCCCCAGTCCAATGGTGTATGCTGGCCCTTGGAATACCTTCCAGTATACATACTGCTCTGGACTCCTTTAGACCTCCCAAATGCTTTTCTCTTCTTTCTTCCAAAGGGTTTCTTGCCCTCTCTGTCCGTCCGCTCTGGCTTCTGCTTCTGATGATCCTCCAGATGATGAAGCTGTCCAAGATGATCAAGATCCTGAGGATGAGGATCTCCCAGATGAAACTGAGGATAATTCTCTGTAGAATAAACTCTACCTTTATTCTGCTTAGATGAGTGCTCCACCTTAGCACAGCGCAGCTGTGCTGAATCAGGCCCTGCCCTTTGAGATGAGGGCTTGGGGATTACCTCATAGCCCTCCTGATTGAACACACGTTTCCCCACTTCAGCTCCTCTAATGGCTGTTGGAAACCTGGTGCATTCTGGGACTGGTAGTCTTTTATGGAAAAATTCTGTTTTCTTATTTCTACCAGAACTGACAGGTTGCTTGTTCAGAGTCACTTCACCTTTACTATAGCTCCTTCCTGAGCTATGATAAGCTTCCTTATCACACTACCCAGGCCACCAACTCGAACCCATCATAGGCCGCTTGAGACATTAATTTGGAGCATTCCCGGACTGCCTTGGCCAGGTTCTTGAACTGCTGCAAAAGTTCCTCAGAGAGACCAGCCAAGAACCCAGCGAGTTCCTTCGCCAGGTCTCAGGTACATGCCCATATACAGCTGGTAGGCCTGGATGCCGCAGATGAGCATTGAGCCCTGGTAGAACTTTCTGCCGAGGGTGTCCAAGGTGCAGGCCTCCCTGCAGGGGGGGCACTGAAGAGTGAGTCTTTTGGCTTTTCAGCCAACGCATGGCCGACTCCACCACCATGGAGTTATGCAGCAGTTGTGACTTCTGGAAGCCCGTGTTCCGGCGGACTCGATACATTGTCGAGCTGTTTCTCACCACCAGCACTGACGCTGGTGTCTCCCACATTCGGAGCATGAGCCGTTGCAGGATGGGAGGAATGGGCACCATGAGTGATTCCCACGGAGGGGCCTCGTACTGGAGGATTTCCAACTCTCCTGCCCGAGGGTCCTCTTCCGACTTGGTCAGGAATGCCAGGGCTATAGAGATGTCCTTGACAAAATCCAGGAATTCTATGTCCTCGGGCGGGGACTGCCGCCTAGGTATCGAGATGGGAGAGTCAGAAGGGACATCGTGGTGACGACGGGTATTGGGGGACTTCGCGTCCTCCGTCTCCCACTTGGAGTAGTCCATTGAGGACTCATAGCAGGGCTGCTCCTAGGACCTCAGGGCCCCTGATGCCTTATAGTCAGCACCTGGTAAACTTGTCGGGGATGACCACGGTCCCATTGAGCAGGACTCAGAGCGCGACCTCGGCCGAGGATTGGCTCGGCCTCTGGGGATGTCTTGGACGTCAAGGGCCCAGTGGTCAGGCTGGATGAACCAGTCGTACCAGACAACAGCACCTGCTGCTGGTCCATGAAGGCAGACAAACTGCACTCTAGGGCTGCCATTCTGGACTCCAGACCAGAAGGCTCCACAGCCTTCGGCATGGGCACCAAGAGACTCGGGCCCGATGCCGGCTCCCCCAAAGGGGAATCCTTGATGAAGATGGTGTCTGAGGACCGAGGTTGGTCCACGGTGTCATGAGGCAGAAGGATCAGAGCCCATGGAAACAGAGAATATAACTCAGAATGAATGCACTTTTGACAGTTCAGAGGAAAACAGGGAGAAGGGTTGGCATAGAAACCCTAAACAAATGATGTCATTCAGTGCTAGGGAACGCCCGAGCCAAGAGCTAACCCATGACTCATTAGAAAAGGGGAAACAACTGATGAGGGGCGGAGCCCAAGCAAATGAAAAAGGCAACACATTTAAAAATCCTCTAGTTAAGAGAGAGAGGAGGAACGAGGGGAATGGAAGGAATGAGAGGAATGAGAGGAACGAGCAGGAGAGAGTGAAGGAGTTGTTCCAGAAGGAGAGAATAGCATGGAAGAACAAGCCCTACAGTATCCAGGGAAGCTCATCTGGAGAAGGGAGTTCTGAGAGCCACGCTGACTCCAGGAAGCAGGCAGTTCCATGCTGTGATAAGCAGTATACGGCTGGGCAGTGCACTGAGGAACTCCATTCTCCTGAAGGCAAGGAATATTATTTTAAATCCCTGAGAAGACAGTCTCAGTCCTCTAATAGCAAGCATTCTGAAAGGAAAACTTATTTCCCTGAAGCTGACGTGCTGCCTGTGAGAAAGCCCAGGAGAAGCACAAGGGAAAGGTTTTACCCTGAGCCGTATTACAGCCAAGGAAGGTCTCTGGACAAACAGTGGCTGGAAGGTAGGAAACTACTTCAAAATAGCATAGCAGAAGATTGTGATACAAGCCCTTGTACGTACCAGGAGTTGTGTGAGAGATCTGACCGTGAGTCCTATGCCAAACACCTAAGCTCCTCTAGGCTGTTGGGGGATGGGAACCCTTTACCCTGCACAGGGGAAGTGAGTGAGCAGAGGGTAAAGTTCGCCCCACAGGAAGCTGAGGACGACGTAACTGAGATGCAGTGTGAGTTTTACCCAGCTCCAGATACAGAGGTTTACATGGACTGTACGTATACGATGTCAGACAGCATACAGTCTTTATGCTAGCATTGCCACAACACTGCTATAGGAGAGAAAACAGTCCAAAGTACGTTTGGAGGTTTTAAGCTGTTTTCTGTACTTTGTTTTCTGTTCCTTTGAAGAAGCTGAAGATAAGCGTTGCTTAAGTTGAATTATTCTTTTGTTGCATTACCAGAAGTATGGACTTTATGTTGCTATTGTTTTTCAAGGTCAAATTCTAACCCTGGGAAGGGAATAAATCCCATTTAAACCTTACCATTTTGTGCACAACTATTTTCTTCTTTAAGCTAAAGGACTAAAATACCCAGGAGGCTTTGCCAAGCCTCAAATTATTAGTTCATAGGCTTAAAGGGAACATCACCCCGCTCACCTTACCCATGCTAAGGCCTCTGGGAGTGAGGGGCGGTGACAACGGTCAGATCCTTCCAGGGGACTTTCGCAGGTTGCTCCTTCTCCGATGACTTGGATGAGCGTCTAGGACTGTGGGACCAGGCCCGGGGAGCTCCCGGCTGGTCAGAACCATCCAAGGATGCTGCTTTCGAGAGTTTCTTCTTCTTCCTGGGTTTTCTCAAGGGAGACCCCCTTTCTGAGGACCCACAACGAGGCTCGGTTTCAGAGAGTTCTGCCCGAGATGTCGGGGCATCTGACGAGGCCCTGGCCTTTGGAGGCATCGGGAACTCGGGGGAAAAACGTATTGTGCTGCTGCTGGCGGCTCTTGAGGGCCTTGCTGAACATCCTCTTGCAGAGTCCGCATGCTGCCGGGTCGTGGTCTGGCCCGAGGCAGCGAAGACAGCAGTCATGTGTGTCAGTCAAAGACATGATTTTAGAGCACCGATCACAAAGCCACTGTAAGCCATGGAGGAAAAAAGTACCCCTGCGAGGTCGAAGACTCTCCTGGCTCCCAGCAGGAGAAAAAAGGCGCGAAGATGCCAGAAAAAGAAAATAACAAAAGACTACAAAAATTGAACTGAACCCAATGCCGAGGCACCAAGGTTGGTAGGCGGGAAGAGTACCAGTGCAATACCGGAGGCGAGTGTAAAACTTGGAGGGAGTAATAATCAACATTTTCTGGGGACAAGCCAGACAACATCTGAAGGACTCCACAGAAAAAGGAGACTGAGCAAGATGGCACCCTTGGGCGGGAAGGGGACCACGCATGCATGGTGGCATCTTTCAAAGGCTTTCTTTGAAAGCTGGGGGGATGCTTCCGCGAGGGCTCCGTCGGTGCCAATTTCACCCATATGTGAGGACTGACTTCCTGCTTGTTCCCAGAGAAAATCATTCTACAGTGCATATGGCGAACAATGCATCATATGTATAACAAAAGCTAAAATCAAATCAACATATGATATATATTTAAACTATCTTTTTCTATAAATTGAGATAAGAATCAATAATCCAGAGCCCTGTCAAAGGATGTACTAAATACTTATCCGTGATATTAATCAATAATCGCCAATCTAGTGAGCTTATCAATACTTGCCTCGATGCTATTAGCAAAATGCACTCACTAGCGGCTTGGAAGGGAAAACACCATATAATCACTGGATTATTCAAGAGAAACAAAAAGATACTAAGGGGTATGTTTACTAAATGGCGTTAAGGGAGCCAGTGTGCCGTTAATGCGCGTTATCGGCACCCTAGTGCCCTTTACGCAGTAAAAACAATGCTTTAATGTACATAAAGGCTCCGGCAGCATAAAGCTTGTTGTTGGCGCAGAGTGGGCATTAACGGGGCAGAGAAAGGGCATTAACAATGGGTGTTCCCTTAACGTGTGTTGTGCAAAAGTGTCCTAAAGCGTCTTAATGCGGAAAGGGTGTATTTTGAGGAGAGACAGCCTATTCTAACATCTGCAATTTGATGCACAGACAAGGGAGCCCAAGAAAGTGATAGTAGTGCTCCATTAGCAGTAACAGCACAGTGCCCAAGTATGAAAGGGCACTATATTGATAGTGCAAATGGGTCATGCAGTGGGGATTGCTGGTGCACAGGGTGGACCAAGCAGTTGCCCAGGTGGCACATAAGAACATAGGATTATAAAATATTCCAGACTGTGTCAGACCAAGGTCCATCATCCCCAGTATCCTGTGTCCAACAGTGGCCAATCTAGGTCACAAGTACCTAGCAGTTTCCCCAAAGGTCACACAGGATCCATAGTGCCTATAGTGAGACAAGCAGTGGATATCCTGGGTCCTCTTTAACAATGGTTTATGGACCTTTCCCCAGGAACCTGTCCAAACCTTTTCTAAACCCAGCTACAATAACAGCTTTTACTACATCCTCTGGTAAGGAATTCCAGAATTTATGTGTTGACTGAAAAAATATTTTCCCCTAGTAGTCTTAATTGGGTTACACTATAGCCTCCATTGCATGTCCCCTAGTCTTTCTACATATTGATGGTGTAAACAATCGTTTACCTGTTCCACTCCAGGCAATAATCTATGGACCTCTATCATATCTCCCCTCAGCCATCTCTTCCCCAGGTTAAAGAGCCCCAACCTTTTTAGCCTCTCCTCCTAGGGGTATCCTGCCATCTGCATTACCATCTGTGATGTCTGTCATGATCACACAGTGACAGCGGCAGCACACAGACATGCTACTGCTGCGGAAAGGAGATGTGCCACATGGCGTGGTCCAAGGGTCCAGGCATCCTAGGCAGAGATCCCGGCTGGCCCCTCCCTGCTTCTGCTGAAACCAACTGTGGGGGAAGAGGCCAATAGTGCCAGCAGCTGTAGCCCTCCAGGTAGCTGCAATATGCAGGTGCCCAGGGATTACCACAGCAGTGGCTGTCATCCTCCCCCCGAGATGAATTGTTGGCAGGTGGTGATGGGGTTCCCTGCCGAGGCAGATGGTTGGGAGGGGGCTGTGTGGCCATCCATGTATGCCTCTGCCCCCCCCCATCCAGACCTTGTGCCCTAGGCACTCGCCAACCCGCATGTTAGATGAGCTGGGACTGCACACCACCAACACTGATCACACATGGGCATGTCAGCATGGTGTGGGGGTGTTGGCGGAGGAGGCAGCGGCACCCACCTGCTGCAGACCAAAGCCATGTCCTGGTCCTGTGCACCGTGTGCATTGCAACACGTGCCATGGTCTGTCTGATGGGAAGCATATCAGCCCCAGAGACTGTTGCATTTAGTGTGTGTATATGAGCAGAGGGTCACAAGTTCAGGTCCCAGCTGTGGATCATGCATTGCATGTCCCTGTGGCTACAGTGCAGGTACACCACCAGCATGTGCTACCCCCAATGAATTGGCCAGCAGGGGTACAAACGCCCATTAGCCACACAGACAGGCTCCACTATACATAGATGGAAGGAGAGTCAGGCTGATAGCACCGGCACATTGAGTGGGCGTTAACATCAGAGCGTACTACTTGTGCCTGCACAATGAGCACACATTAACAATGCTTGAGCTGCTATGGAGACCAAAGTGGCAGGCAGGAATGCCAATCATCCCCAATTTTGCACAGCATGGCAATATGAGAGTGTGTGTGTTTGTGTGTCTCTCCATTGTTTTATGGCCTTCTACACCTCACTAAACCTTGCATTGCCTAAGCTGTTTCCAGCGTTAGTCTGAAAATGTGCATGATGAGCAAAGTATTGTGGTTATGGCCTGAAATAGGGCAGATTGGCCAGGATGTGTCTGCATCGGAGGTAGGGTCAATAACTGAAACATCATAATGCCCGTCTGCCACGTGCATGGACTGGGTGGCCACGGCATGTCATGCTGGGAGGACACTCTCATTCTAACCGAGCAGTGACCATAGCACGGCAAAGTAGCCACATAGTGCTATATAGTATCTGGTTCCAGTGATGTGGATGCACTTCCTGTCCTGGGGTCCTGCCTGATCACTGAACCAATTGTTGGGTGTCCATGCCATTTATCCCATGCCTGATTGCACATGGTCGTTATGGGCCCAATTCCATCCCGCACTTAGATCACCTTTGTGCATCTGGTCTGAACCAGCCGCACAGAGGGGAACACAATTCTGATCCCGCGGGCACATCTAGCCCCATGGGATCAGAATCATGAACAGTCCTGCATGTGCAGGCTGGGACTGCGATTCAGTCTGACCTGCATGTGCAAGATTGCCCCCAGCTGACTCAATCAAGGCTCCTCAATGGAGCTGCAGTGCCATGGTGTCATGTTGCCATGGCACCGTGGTTCCACTGAAGAGCTGGCTGCCAAATAAAAGTGTTTATTCCACGCAGCCTGACCCCCGATCTGGCCTCCTAAGGCCATGGTCGGGCTGTGGGGAATAAACACTGGCCCCCCTACCCCTTCCATGCCCCAGGCTGTTCAAAAAATCACGTCCAGGGAAGTTATTCCATCTCCAAGGTGGAATTACTTCCCTGGACATTTTGCTGGCCCTGGATGTACAGGGCCGAAATTAAAATAGGCCCTGTACATCCAGGGCCAGCGACCGCCCACTGCCTGCTCACACTCCGCCCCCGGGCCGCCAATTCCCCACCCCCATCTAACTTCCCTGCACAACCGGCAGGGAAGCTAGTCAGAGGCAGGAACCGGCACGAATAGCGGGGATGGTCGGGCCATCCATCCCTGCTATTCATAGCACAGAATAACCCCCTATGTGTACATACAATTTGTGATGGCCAGCAGACTGTCCGCATTTGTTATGTGCATGGCTGGAAAACCCAATGGTGGGCAGTAGGTGCAGTGTGACTGTGCTTGCTGTGGGTGATTGTTAGATCGAGGTGATTGGGACAGGTGGTGCTCCATGCCTACTCCCTGTGGTAATGGTAGGGCCAACAGGATTCAAGTAACAGCCCCATGCAAGCCCAGATGCCCCACGGTAGTTGGCATCCTTGGCATCAGCAATTTAACACTGGGTATTGACATACACTGTTTTAGGTGGGTCCCTGCCCAACAGGTGCAGGACACAGTACCAGATGTTACTGGTGCATACAGCATGCTGCAATTCTGCAGGAAACAAGGTAACTAGCATAACACGCTGCCAGCAATACCTGCTACACATTGGCAGGGATGTGGATCTGCAGCAAGGCCAGCAGAGACCATCTCTAACAGTGCACGTTCTGGGAACGAGGTGCAGGGTGGCCATCCTCACCCTCAGGGTGACTGCATAAACTGCTGGGTAGCACAGTTTGTAGCTGCTCTGTGCTTGTATCACACACTGTCAGTGCATCTTACGGAGTTGAGATGATGGATCAGTGCATTCTCCATTTGGTAGTCAGCTGCAGACTGCTGTTCTGCATGCGCACTGCATCATGGGTATTGGAGGGGCAAACCAATACTGGCACACACAACAGACGTTTTAGGCAGTGACCTTCAGTCTCTTTGTATCCAGCTATTGCTGTGCAGAGCAGCGTGGAGGTGTAGCCTACTGGTTAGTGTAATGTTTCCATAAGCAGGGGACAGGGGTTTGATTCCTACTTGTTCTTTTTGTGATTGTGTGCTACTCATAGCATTTCCATGCCTGTTACAGTCAGGATCTGCACATCGGTGCTGCCAGCCCATACCACCTTCTCCTCAGCCGCCATCCTTCCTTCAGCCCATCTATCTGCCTCTTTCGGCTGTGTACAGTCATGTCTTCTTGTGCAGGCTGCTACATCATGACCTACGCTGGTACTCTTTTCCGCCTTTTGGCTCTTCATGCTCATGTCTCCTGTGCCTAATCTGCACATCACCACTACTATTCTGTCCTCCTGTTGCTGCTGCAATCATCCTTCCACTTCTGGCTCTGATAGGGGACACGTCTTCCCCATTCTATGCCACACACTAACATTGCAGCACTTTAAATTGGCACCACCCTGCGCATCGGTATAGTTGCCTCCCACATACTCGTCCACTTTACTGGCTGCCACATAGGGTGCCCACCAATATGGCAAGTCCATCAGCTCCCACCTGTCCTTCCTTCCATCACCTTTACATTGACTTTCCTTGGTGCTCTATCCAGCATTTGGGTTACAGCTGTTTTAGTGCCTTAAGGTGCATGTTTTCCACCTTAAAACACATTTGCCACCTTAACATGCCTTAAGGTGCATGCCTGTCACCTTAACGTGCAATGTCCTGTTAACGTGCATTAAAGGGCCAAGGCGCCCTGTTGCGCGTTAAATGGCCCATAGGGTGCTTTATGCCAGAACGCCCCATTCCCGCCCAATACTTTTTAAGGATTAACGCCCTTTATCACTGCCGTTAACGCCTGTTACCTTAATGCGCTTTAGTAAACATACCCCAAGAGGAAAATCAACCAATCCAAAGGAGACATTTGTGACATTAACGATTTACATGCAATACCAGTACCACTTCACACAGTTAATCTCAGAAAAAAATAAAAAAGACCCCAATGCTTCATAACAACAAATGACAAATAGAAACTGAGAACTGGTAGTTGAGATGGCTGTGCAATAATGCATGTATAACACAAGCCATCATATGTATAATGTTCCCATAAAAAAACAATATCAAACTAACAATTACCATATACTTGTAAGAGGAAGGGGGGTGTTTTTTGTGGACTTAAAATGCATAATCACCATAAATGACCAAAAAACAGAATTGTTGTATAACACTAAAGATACCTGCTTCGCACTCCCATCACACATTGACATAGATGGAGAGAAGATCCAAATAAAATCAGAAATATGATACCTCAGAGTCATCCTCGATCAAGGCCTCATACTAAAACAACACATAAACAACACCATCAGCCTCATCTACCAGAAAATGAGAACAGACCAAGCACTTTGACCACTCCTTGACCAAAATGATTTCAGAGCAGTATTCCAGGCCATGATTCTACCTCACTTGGACTTTTGCAACATAATCTTCCAGGGACTCCCAAAATCATCAATCCACCCCTTGCAGATGGCTCAGAATACAGCAGCTGGAGTCCTAACTGGCATCCCAAAGCATGATCATATGTCATTGATTCTCAGGGACCTCCACTGGCTCCCCATAAAGGACCACTTCAAATATAAAGCATTTATAACCAATCTCAAAACCATTCTTCAGCTAACATCAGAACATCTACAAACCCTTATGCAAAAACCGACAGACGATCGATCCAGAAGAACCAGCACAATCCACACTCGCCAGCCCTGCAGCCAACAGGACATGCACCCAAATAACATCAAATAGGGTGTTTTCAAGATTCTGGAATGCCCTACCAGATGACATTCGATCAACAAAGGACTTTAAGGACTTACAGAAGAAAAGAAAAACACACTTGTTCCTGGAACACCTAGGTATGCCTCCTGACTAATTAATTTCTCCCCACTAATTCCTGTATACCACTGAACTCATGACATTGCCTATTCATTAGCCTTTTGATGTTCGGTAGCCTCCCCATTCTTCCCTCTCACCATTCCTACATTACCTGCCACCTTCTCCTACCTAGCCCACAATCTCTACAGTTCTCTAATGCACATGTGATTCCCTGTCCAAATTCCCCAGTCCCCTGACTTCCTGTATAATACTCCTTATGAAGTTCTTTTGTTCCTTGTTCAATGTAATTATGCATAATAGTTGCATGTTAGTAACGTTTACATTTATGTTTTCGTTAAAAGTTCCATGCTAGTCATTCTTAAATTTCCATGTAAGTTAAGTTTTGTTCCACGTAAACCACCTTGACACTGTGAAAGGTGGTATATAAATCCAGATAAATAAGTTAGGCCTTAGTGGACAGACTGAATGAATTGTTTGCTTTGGTCTTTACTGAAGAAGATATAGGGAGGTTACCCATGCCTGAAATGGTATATAAAGGTGATGTTGCGGAAGAATTGAAAAAAATATCAATAAACCGAGAGGATGTATTACGTTTGATAAACTAAAGAGTAGCAAATCACCTGGACCAGATGGTATACATCCAAGGGTGTTGAAAGAACTGAAATATGAGATTGCAGACCTACTATCAGTAATCTGTGAACTATCATTAAAATCATCTGTAGTACCTGAAAATTGGAGAGTGGCCAGTGTAATTCCAGTTTTTAAAAAGGTTTCCAGGGGTGATCCGGGAAGTTACAGACCGGTGAGCCTGACATCAGTACCGGGCAAAATAGTAGAAATCTTTATAAAGAATAAAATTACTGAACATGTAGATAGCCATGGTTAAATGGGAGAAAGCCAACATTGATTTACTAATCTGTTATATTTTTTTGAAAATGTGAATAAATAGTTAGACAACGGTGAGCCGGTTGATATCGTATATCTGGATTTTCAGAAAGCCTTTGACAAGGTCCCTCATGGGATTGGAGGGAGTGTAATATTGTGAATGAGGAACTGGTTAAAAGATATAAAGCAGAGACTAGGATAAGTAGCCAATTTTCCCAATGGAGAAAGGTGAATAGTAGAGTATCCCAGAGATCTGTGCTGGGCCCACTACTTTTTAACATATAAATAAATGACCTGGAAATAGGAATAACAAGTGAGATGATCAAATGTGCAGAAGGCGCAAAATTATTCAAAGTTGTTAAAATGCAAGAGGATTGTGAATAATTGCAAGAGGACCTTGAAAATTTGGAAGACTGGATGCCCAAATGGCAGATGAAATTTAATGTAGACAAGTGCAAAGTTATGCACCTAGAAAAGAACAATCCAAACTATGGTTACACGATGCAAGGTGGTTGTTGATAAGTGCTGTCGAGTCGGTGTTGATTCATGGCAACCCTCTGGATAGTTGTTTTAAACTGTGTTCGGTCTTCAGTCAGGCGGTTCATTGTTAACAGAGTGGCACCCATAACTGCTGTTATTGTATTGATCCATCTCATTGCCGGCCTTCCTCTTTCGTGTTGACCTTCTACCTTGCCAAGCATGATGTCTTTCTTTTATGATCTCTCTCTTCGCATGATGTGTCCAAAGTATGAAAGTCAAAGTCTTGTCATCTGAGCTTCTAAAGAAAGCTTATGTTTGATCTCCTCTAGTACTGACTGGTTTGTTCTTCGGGCAGTCCATGGTATACACAGTATTCATCGTCGGCACCATAATTCAAAGGCATTGGTTTTCTTCCTGTCTATCTTTTTCACTCTTCAACCTTTGCATCCATATGACGTTATTGAAAATACCATGGCAAGATACCACCTTAGAAACCACCGCCCAGGAAAAAGATTTAGGCGTCATTGTGAATAATAGGGTGAAACCCTCCACCTATGTGCAGCGGTAGCCAAGAAAACAAATAGAATGCTAGGAATCCTAAGGAAAGGAATGGAAAATAGAAGAAAGAATGACATCATAATGCCTCTGTTACGGCTATACAGCAAATGGAAAGCACAGCAATGGCTGGCCTTACTTTCACTGCAGAAGCTAACCAGGTAGTGGAGTGGGGAGAGGAGCAGATGAAAGGAGGTGTCTCAACTAACTCTCAGCTGCTGGATATGGAAGTGGTTAAGTAGCACATGAGGACAGACTTAAAGATCTTAATATGTATGTATACTTTAGAGGAAAGGCAGGACAGGGACAATATGATAAGAGACATTTAAATACCTCCGTGGCATAAATGCACAGAAAAAGTCTCTTTCAACTGAAGGCAAGCTCTGCTACAAGGAGACATAGGATGAGTGAAAGGGGATAGACTCAGGAGTAATATGCGGAAATATTTCTTTACGGTAAGAGTGGTAGATGCGTGGTATAGTTTTCCAGTGGAGGTGTTCAACATGAGGACAGTATCTGAACATAAGATATGCCATACTGGGTCAGACCAAGATCCATCAAGCCCAGTATCCTGTTTCCAACAGTGGCCAATCTAGGTCATACGTACCTAGCAGTTTCCCCAAATGGCACAGGTTCCACAATGCCTGTATTGGGTCAAGCATTGATATCCTGGGTCCCTTTTTAATAATGGTTTATGGACCTTTCCTCCAGGAACTTGTCCAAACCTTTTTTAAACCCAGCTACACTAACAGCCTTTACTACATCCTCCGGTAACAAATTCCAGAGTTTGATTACACATTGAGTGAAAAAATATTTTCTTTTATTAGTCTTAAATAGTTTACCCTGTAGCTTCATTGCATGTCCCCTAGTCTTTCTATATTCTGATAACGTAAACAATCGATCTACGTTTACCTGTTCCACTCCGTTCATTAATTTATAGACTTCTATCATATCTCCCCTCAGCCATCTCTTTTCCAGGTTAAAGAGCCCTAACCTTTTTAGCCTTTCTTCATAGGAGTATCCTTCCATCCCCTTTACCGTTTTGGTGGCTCTTCTCTGAACCTTTTCTAATAACGCTATATCATTTTTAAGATATGTCGACCAGAATTGCACACAATATTCAAGGTGCGGTCTCACCATGTAACGATATAGAGGCATTATAATATCTTTTGTTTTACTTTCCATTCCTTTCCTTATCATACCTAGCATTCTATTTGCTCTCTTGGCCGCCGCTGCACACTGGGCCAAGGGTTTTAACAACATGTTATCCACAATGACGCCTAAATCTTTTTCCTGGGTGGTGGTTCCTAATGTGGAACCTTGCATCGTGTAACCATAGTTTCGGTTGTTCTTCCCTAGGTGCATAACTTTGCACTTGTCCACATTAAAGTTCATCTGCCATTTTGATGCCCAGTCTTCCAATTTATCAAGATCCTCTTGCAATTTTCCACAATCCTCTTGGGTTTTAACAACTTTAAATAGTTTTGTGTCATCTGCAAATTTGATAACCTTGCTCGTTATTCCCCTTTCCAGGTCATTTATGAATATGTCAAAAAGCAGCGGACCCAGCACAGATCCCTGGAGTACACCACTATTCACCTTTCCCCATTGGGAAAATTGGCCATTTAGCCCTACCCTCTGCTTTCTATCTTTTAACCAGTTCCTGATCCACAGTAGTACACTGCCTCCTATCCCATGACTCTTTAGTTTTGCCAAAAGTCTCTGATGAGAGACCTTGTCAAAGGCTTTCTGAAAGTCCAGATACACTATATCAACCGACTCACCTTTGTCCACCTCTTTATTCACACCTTCAAAAAACAACGGATTAGTAAGACAAGATCTTCCTTGTCTAAAGCCATGTTGGCTGTCATTAGGCCATGACTATCTACATGCTGAGTAATTTTATTCTTTATGATGGTTTCTACCATTTTTCCCGGTACTGATGTCAGGCTCACCGGTCTGTAGTTTCCCAGATTCATAAAGGCATGGGACAAACACACAGGATCTCTAAAGGTAAAAAGGAGGCTATTGTAGTTGATGTAGAAGGGCAGACTAGATAGGCCGTGTTTCTATGGTACTATAATATTGTTCATACGTTCAATATTAACCTTTTGTAATAGCGTTGAATAAATAGATGATCTTATTATCTTTAAAACAGAATACACAATGGTTTCATCAAAAAATATCTTCTTTATTTGTTAAACTTCTCTTTGAAAAAATTGATTATCCAAACTTATAAATCACAAACTTCCAGAAACATCTTCTTAATAATTCACCATTTCTTCGTGAAAAAATTCTTTAAATTTCTATGGTAGCATATGCAAGGACAGGTCAGGGCAGAGTCATGTATCCACAAGTTCAGCACTGAGAAGGAAGACCCAGAACAGTATCAGTCCTCCGAGGACAATGTCCAGAAGGGGATCACCTTGGTCATTAATGGTGTAGGAGTCCCCTAGCATACTGCAGGTAAGGGAAAAGGAAATGGATTTATGTCATGCCTTTTCTCGGGCATTCAAGGTGAGTTACTATAGGTAGTTTCTTGTTTCTTCAGGGTTTACATTCTAAGCTTGAACCTGAGGCAATGGAGGGTTAAGTGCCTTACCCAAGATCACAAGGAACAGCAGTGGGATTCAGACATGGATTTCCTGGTTCTCAGTATTATAATTACTAGACTATTCCTTCACTCCACTGCAAGAGGAGGTGCAAAGACATCAACTAACTAGTCCAGGAGAAAATAGCCAAGCTATGGGCTCATTCAGGACCAGAGGAAAGAGACTGTGATCCATCTAGCACAGGTTCAGGAGGAAAGGGTGATAGGGTATGTAGTAGTGGCGTAAATTCTGCACTAGCAGTACCTGCCATGCTGAGGGGGCTCATATGAATTATGTTAATAGAACCAAACTCCTAATTTGATAACTTACTGTAATTTTGTACAATTGTAAAAGCACTAAATAAGAGCTGCTGTATTCACTATTTCTCCCCGTCCCTTTTCACTTATTCCTGCTCTGTCATGTGGCTAAAATAACAGCTTTCACCTGCAGGTTGTCTGCTGACTCTTGTCACATGTTCAAGCTTTGAAATGCTGATCTGCCTTGCTGCATTTCCTCTCCAGCTGCCAGTTTTTACAAAACCTAATCAAACGCATTCTTCAGGAAAGTGGCAGAATATGTAACAGCAGATATTTCAGGCATAATTGTGACCCTGTCTATATCTCAGAACTCAAAAAAACCAATAGTATGGAAGACAACATAGAAATAAAGAAGATTAAATAGATAAATGCTGGTATTGTTAGGTGCATCAGCTGAAGAAACAGATGTATATTCCAAGATCTAAAAATAAGCAGAAGATGGTCACATTTTGCAGAAACAGGGTTTGAACATGGCAGAAAATGGCACTGGGAGGAGGGTGCACAGCAGCAGTGTGTGGGGGGAGGGGGTGAAAAGCAGGTCTGGGCAGTCCACTAGGCAGCCACCTAAGGTGGAAGACCCTGGTGGGCGGCATGGCGTGCTTTTTAAAATGGTGGCTTTGTGCTCCGATGCAACTTCCTATCAGAGAAGGGCAGGATTGGCAGGCCATGTGTGCGCTTGGGTGCCAAAGTATATGGCTTGCTGGTGCACTGAAGCAGCAGCACAAAGCCACCGCCGGTGCCACCAGCCCCCGCAGAAGATGGATTTGGGCGACGCATAAGGAGAGGGGCAGCGACAGTAGCACGGGGGGGGGGGGGGGGGGTGCGGCAGGGGCTTCTGCCTGGGGCAGCAGAAACCTTTGGGCTGACCCTGGTGAAGAGGGCAGTATATACTGAACAGTTATCAGAGGGGTCAAAGAGGAGTGTGACATAAAATTCTCTAGCAATGGTTGGTGAATTGCTGTGCATCCCATAGTTGGAGAGAAAAATATTTTCCCCTCAAGCCTTGCTGAGTGCCTTCATGTGGTGACCCTATTGTATAAAATCTATACCAACTATCACTACAATTGAAGGGGCATGTTTACTAAAGTGCGGTAGCTGGGAGTGCAGGGTATATCGTGTGAATAGCACACATCCCAGCCCCACAGTAGTTGCGAGCACACTAAGTACCACATACAAAGGTGGGGTTAGGGCAGATTTGCAGTGGAGAGTGGGCGAGATCAATCACGCAGAGCTAGTGATGTTTCTCGCCATGAAAGATGCTAGCATGGGTGCAGATAACACCTGCTTCTGACCAGGCACTAGTTGCACCTGCTATGCTGGGGTATGATTCCTATGCAGTTAACTGCTTAGAGCTACCCCACACATATATCGGCCCATACAACCATGGCTGGCACTGCTAGGGCAGCAGCAGCAGCTGAGAGGGAATTGGGGTACATTGTCCCCCTCCAACCCTGGGAAATGCATGGATAGTTCTGTAGCTGGGGGAGAGCATGATCAGGACAGTCACACTTGGTTGCACAGTCAACTCTGAGGAGGAGTTGGGAGATAGGGTATGTGCTCAGGGAAACAACCTGAGATGGGCAACATTGTAAGGGTTGGAGATGGCTGAACACAGTTGAGGATGGGGCATGCAAATGAGGTATTGCAGTTACTGGCAAGTTGTAGGACTTGCACATAATAGTGCTGTCCGACCATCACCTCCCTTGCATGTGTGTCCATGTATATCAGTGTATATGTGCACCATAGAGGCTATGCTGGTTTCACAGGTTTTATTTCTAGGGGAGGGGGGGGGGCTTATAGGCCCTCACCCTGAACATAGCAGGATATATGTGTGGCCCACTGGCTCAGACCATTTGCTTACATTTAAACCACTGAAAGGAGGGTTTGCACAGTTGAAGCTCCCTGGTCAGTGTCCTCCCATCAGGCGTGTTGCTTAGGTGATGAGGTGTCTCTCTCCCCCCCCCCCCCATCTGAGAAGCATTTGCAAGCTCCCCAGGGCTTGGGGGTCCCTTAAATATCTGAAAGCAGGTGTGCATGAGCTAGGGACTGATTGGAGGTACCCCTTGGTGGTGGGTTGATTATTCTGTGGTATGCCCCAGAGCTCATTCCATGTTAGGAAGATGGGCGTGTTTTGTGGATAGCCTTCCACCCCCAGGCAGTGGTTTAGCCAAAAGGGTTGGTTGTCCATCTACTAGTTGGTCTATCAGCCAGACCGAGAGGCTGTATCTAGGGAACCTGGATCCCATTTAGTGGGAGGATGGCAGTTCATAAATCGCAAAGTATGTTTCAGTTGCACATTTTTCAGAAACTCAAGTTCATATTCATATTATCTTTTATCAATGCACACTTCTCTTCCTGAATACCATGTTGTTCTCTTCTAAGGCATTAATTCTTGTTGGTATTCCAGTAATCTATGGAAACATCTGAACATTTTGCTTTCAAGAGTGGCTAACGCCTCCCAAATATCTTCCAAAGAAATAATTTGGAGTTTTAAGAACATAGGTTTAAAGGCATCAAAACTTACCCAGTCTCCCAAAGGTTTCTGGAGCCACAAAAAAGGATCTGCATGAGAACATACTGTAAGGATCCGACATTCAGCCCGTGGTGGTTGGCATTTTTTCAAATACTAGCTGCCATGGTAAAAAATCTAGATATTCAGCACCTGTAACTGCATACTGGCTGGCCTGGAATATCTGGATTTAGTATTCAGTGCTGGCACTGTCGGGTAGACAATCTGCATAACACAGGCAGCGCTTAATTGTAGACGAAAAGGAACTGTGGGCAGGACTTAGGGCCAAAAGTGTCCTCTGGGGACAGAATCAGTGCCAGAAGTGATCTGTGGGTGCAGGGCAGAGGAAGCTGGCAAAGTGCCAAGGTAGTGATGATAAATTCTGCATATATAAAAAAGATGCAGAATTTTTAATTATTTGTGCAGAATTCCCCATGGAGCCCAAAGTTAATTCTTTTTTTCTTTTTATTATTAATTCTTATTATTGCAGCCACAACAGACCATCTGTTACATATTAAAAACTTTACAATCATTCTGCTATACATACAGTCACTTTGGCAATTTACATTGACACATCCCAAGTGTTCCTTTCAATAACTCGCCACCTTAAATGAACTGTATACATTTCAACCCATCCTGGATTTTCTTTCCTGCCCCTCCAGTCTCCAAGAGGGCCTCCTCTGTCCCCCAGAGGGCCACAGGTCCAGTTGTCAACGTCTTCAGATTTTGAGTATGGAGTCTTTCTGATGTTTTGGGTGGGCCTGTTAGGTTGCTTTTCCATTATTTTTTCTTTACTCTCTCCCCCTCCCCTGTCCCCCCTCCCACCTAACCGCTAATGTGCTATTTATATTCCATAGCTTCAAATCTGGGGAAGTGTGTTCCCCCCCCCCCCCCCGTTCCATCAATTGCCCCAACTCTTTACACCCTTTCTGAAAGACCCCACCCTCCAACCCTGGGGGAAACTCCGGGTTTCCCACCAGCTGTTGAAATGGAGATTGACCCTTCGCCCCCCCCCCCCCCACTCGGCCTCTCCCCAGCCCCATGCAAGTACCAGATCCTCCCTGACATTTTATACCGTTGCCATACTTTCCCTTGCTAAGATTCATACACCTGTGAGGTGTACAGTTGGCATCAAAAAATCACATAGTGCAAATCTTTCCCCTCTCATGTGTATTTCATGCACCCATCGCATGAGAGTGGCCATATTATATAGCCGAAGGTCCAGAAGCCCTAGTCCTCCCCATTCCTTGGACATGGTTAACTTGGCATAGCTGAGCCTGTCTTTTCTACCCCCCCCCCCCCCACACACACACACAGAAAGGATGTAATCATTGTTTTATAAAACTATTCTTCTCTTCCCCTGATCCAAATGGGGATCATCTGAAGCAGGTAGAGTATCCACGGCAACATCATCTTTACAAATGTTATCCACCTAAACAAGGAGAGGGGTAGCTCCCTCCATCGGCTGCATAAGTTGTTGATACTTTCCAATCTATCCACAATGTTTCTATGGTAAACCTTCCCAGGGTCCCTGTATAAATGTTGTTGTTAAATACCGTTGTGTCAGTATCAACTCCTGGCGACCCTCTGTATAGTTGACCTCAACTTTGTTCGGTCTTCAGCCAAGTGGCTCATTGTTGATAGAGTGGTATGCATTGCCGGCCTTCCTCTTGTATGGTGACCTTCTATCTTGCCAAGCATTATGTCTTTCTCCAATGATCTCTGTCTTTGCATGATATGTCCAAAGTATGAAAGCCAAAGTCTTGTCATCTGAGCTTCTAAGGAAAGCTTAGGTTTGATCTCCTCTAGTACTGACTGGTTTGTTCTTTGAGCAGTGCACGGTATATACAGTATTTGTCACCTGCACCATAATTCAAAGGTATCAATTTTCTTCCTGTCTATCTTTTTCACTGTCCAACTTTCGCATCCATATGATGTTATTGAAAATACCATGGCCTGGACAAGTCAAATCTTTGTATGGAGAGAGACAGCTCTGCTCGAGGATCTTGTCTAAGTCCTTCATAGCCATTCTACCAAGAGCAACACGTCGTCGGATTTCTTGACTGCTAGTCCTTTCTTTATTGATTGTTGATCCAAGTAAGTTACAGTAAAGCTGTCAACTATTTCAAGTTCTTCTCCATCAATGATGAACTTATTGATTTTGCCAGGATCTTTGTCTTCTTAACGTTAAGGTGCAGACCCATTTTAAGACTATATTCCTTGATCTTGAGAAGCAAATGTTTCAAATCATCTTCACTTTCAGCCAGTAATGCAGTATCATCAGCATAGCGAAGGTTGTAAATATATGCCCAAATATTTCAAATAATCCCCTGCCCACCCTAGAGGGAAATTGGCTTTCGCCTGACTCGCACACGTTCTCGAGGCCTCCATAGCTTCTGATTTTCCCCAGTTAATTCATAACCCTGAGAATGCCCCAAACTGAATGATGTCCCTGCTAGCGTTGCTGAGGAAAAGCAACATATTGTCCGCATATAAATTGATCTTGCAGGTTCCCCCCCCCCCCATGCAGATCCCATCCCATTCCTTTGTTTGCTGGATCCTCATGGCCAGTGGTTCCAACATTAAAATGAAAAGAAGTAGCAGTGGTGGGCAGCCCTGCCGTGTTCCTTGGTGCAGACAGAAGGGCTAAGATAAATTGTCAATTGGCAAAAATTTGTGCACAAGGTTCGTGATAAGAGTACCCGGATCCAATCAAGGAACTCACCCCGTATCCCAAATCTGTTCACCACCCAGAACATAAAGTCCCAGGACACGTTATCAAATACCTTTTTGGCATCTAGGCTCATAATAATCTCATCTCCTTGTTTGGTATGGGCTGCATACAGTACGCTAAGAGCTCTAAGAATGTTAATGGGTGCAAACCTCCCTGGTACAAAGCCTACTTGGTCTGGGTGTACCAAGTGGGGCAGGTAGCGGTGCAGCCGCTGAGCAAGAATAGTAGCCACAAATTTAACCTCCTTATTGATTAACAAAATGGGTCTATAAGAGCCTACTAGCGCAGGATCTTGTTCTGGTTTTGGTAGGACCACCACCGTAGTGTGATTTTGCCTTCCTCCCAGTGAACCTAGTTCCAAAACTTCCAAGCACTCCGCCATAAAGGTTACTACCATTTGCTCCTGCAAGATCTTGTAAAACTCAGCTCCCAGACCATCCGGCCCTGAAGCCTTCGCTAATTTGCCAGCACGGACTGTCTGCAATACCTCTTCCTTTGTAAAGGTGGCATTTAGAATTTCCCTTTTGGGCTCCTGCAGCTCTGGTAGCTCCAGGTCTTGAAAAAAACCTCCTGGCTTGTCTCATCCTGCCTTCCTTTCCTGTAAAGCTTGCTATAGTTCTTTTGGAATTGCTGCAAAATAGCTTGCTCTGTTTCATGTACCATCCCTTGGGAGTCTCGAATCCCTGTGATCAAGCACTTGTTCCTAGCTGGACTGATCAACTTTGCCAGTAGTTTCCCACACTTATTTCCCCAGTGGTGGAGCTGGTATTTATACATACGAATATCTCCTTCTGCCCTCTGATTTAGCAGGTCATTCAGTTCTTTGCGTATTTCTAGATATTTCACCCTTTCTTCCTCCCTTAGTTGCTGTATGTGCTGCTGGCGAAAGGAGTGTAGCGCTTTAGTTAATTTTAATAGTTTTGCGGCCCCCCTGCCATTTCTTGTGGGCCACATAGGCCAAGATTTCCCCTCTCATAGTGGCTTCCCACAGTGTGCATCTGTCTACATCGCCCCTGTCATTCTCCTCCCAGTACCTTTTCCATGCAGTTTGCAGGTGCAGGTGGAAGCCCTTATCCCCTGTACAGGGTGGGATTCATGTGCCAAGAGTGATTCCCTTGCTCTGTTGCTGCCTTATTTAACCTAATCTCCATCCATACTGGAGCATGGTCGGACAGCCCGGCGTCGCCAATTTCTGCTTTCTCCAAACCCCAGAACATTGTGTTGGCTATCAACAGGTAATCTGTTCAGCCATAGCTGTTGTGCAGGGCCGAGTAATCGACCATCCCCAGTTCTTTCATCATGAACCCCACCCCCTTCTATTCCAGTTTCTTTATATTTTTTCATGGTGGTTTGCTATCCTGTCTTGGATCTCTGGGCAAGTTAAAATCTCCCCCTACTATAAGCTGATATGCCTCAAAACCTGCTAATTTTGCCAGTAATGTGGAAAAGAACCCATGCTGATAGATGTTAGGGACATACAGATTGCATAAAGCTACTCTTTCGCCCCTCAGTTCCCCCCCCCCCCCCTAAAATGAGGTATCTACCTTCAGGGTCTACCATGCTTTTGTTTATGAGGGTGGCCACCCCTTGCTATCTACCATTGTAAGAGGCTGCCCCATACTCCCCCACCCATCCCCTGCATAGCTTCCGTTGTTCTATGTCACTTAAATGCATCTCCTGCATGAAGATGATATCTACGTGTACCCTACAGAAAAAATGTAAAGGTTTGGTGCATTTCACTGGTGAGTGAATGCCTCACGCATTGAGTGTGATTAATTTGATCGTATTATTAGCCAATGCCCTCTTGGGAGGTGTTCTGGCTTATATTTTTCTTGTCATCAATGTTGGCCTCCAGCACCTCCCAGCTGAGTACTGCAGCCCACAATATCTGCCCGGTGATGCCGTGAGGCTCGAAACGGTCCCTATCTTCTTATCCCCTTGTTCCCCTCTATCCCCCTCCCCTTCCCCCTCTCTTTCCTTCCCTCACTCCCATCTGTGTGTAACATCTCCCCTTGGCACAGATACCCCCTCCCAGTCCATTATGTTTTGCACTGACATTCTCCCCCCCCCCCCGATCCCCCTTCCCTCACTTTCTATCCATCATCCATACCCCTGTATTCCTCAAATACGCCTCATCTCCTCCCTCTCACCCCATGCTGCCTTTCGTGTCCCCTCCCTTCTCCTTCACAACGATACCATAAAATTGTCCAAGTTCGTGCCCTCTGCTCCTATATGCATCCAACACAGTTTCTTGGTGTCTCAAAGACTGCGGGGGTCACCCCTCACAATAGGTAGGGTGATCCCCCTTCCTAGTCAGCGCAGTCAAGCAGGAAAGGTCCTTAATCCGCGTTGCTCCAATTGCCACTGAACAACTTTGGGGCTCCTCTGCTCATCCTCCGCTTTAGCTTGTAGTCTGCTTGGCCCTTCTCCCTTACAACTGCGGCTGCCCCATCTCATGGATGTTCCTTCTGCTACTCTTCTGTCCACCCTGCCATTAGTGTCCATTTTTGACTCTTATAGCCAACTTCATATCCAAAACCGTGAACAGACTTACTGGCTCTAATAGCAAACACTTAGAGGCATTAACAGTAAACTGTAAAACTGAATGCTCCTCAACTTGAGCGCTACGTTTCCTGCTGTCCTCCCGGTCAGTCCACTGGTAAACTATCCACAAAGGTTTTTAGGACTGCTGCCGTTTCCATTTGTTGGGCCTGGTTGTTCTGGATTACTCTTAACTGTGCGGGGTACTGCAGTGCAAAGCGGAAACCCTTTCACACCAAATTAGAACAGTAAGACGCCATGACTCTTCTGCTATCCACAACTTTCGCAGAGTAATCACTGAAAAGCAGCATCAGGTGTCCCTGGTATTCTAAAGCCTGCTTATTTCTGTACAAGGCCATCAATTTGTGCTTTTCTGCAAAATTAAATACGCACGCTATCAACGGCCACAGTCTGCCTGCTTCATCTCGCCTGGGCCTCATCTGTGCACACGTTCGGCTGCTATATGCTCCCCCACTGTCTGAAGGCCTAGCTGTTTCGAGAACCATTTTTCTACTATAACCCAGAGGTCATCCTCCTTGATACTCTCTGGCAGGCCCACCAACTGTATATTGTTTCACCAGTTTCTATTCTTCAAATCGACTTTGTTCAAGAACTCTCCGTTTGTGCATTCCAATGCTGTGACCCTGTTGGTCAGAACCTCGGCCTCTTGCTTGTTTTGCTCCAGCTGGTCTTCCAACTGCTGAAGCCGTGCTGTTTGTGCCTCTATGCTGCCTTTCAAATCATTGATGGAGATTTGCAGATGAGTAAGTTTATCCGCTAAGGCTTCAGTTATAGTTTGGGTGAAATCTTGCATCACCATTTCATGCAGGACCACCAGGCGGGTACCTTGCTCTTCTGCCATGTTGGCTCCGGGGGCCTTCTCCCTCAGTGCACAGGGTATTTTCGTTGGCATTCCCCCTCCTCAGGGATTTGCTGTCTCTTTTCGGCGAGGCCAATTTTTTGCTGTTACTTACTGTACGTTTGGCATTTTTTGCAGGGTTCTGGACAGGCTTTTTTTCCCCCAAGTTGACGAGGGACGGAGAGGAGCTCAGTGCACGGGTGTCCGCTCAGTCAGCCATCCTTGCGTGACTTCCTGGAGCCCAGTTAATTCTGAACCCAAACTTATGCTTTACTGTTTCTTCACACAAACAAACTGGCAGCTTGACTCCAGCTATGGCAGCTTTCATCACATCACCAGGGAAAGGTTCTACAGGTTGTTGTATTCTTAACAGGATCTGTAGGCGATAGCATCAGTATCGTTTACTGGATTTGATATACCACCCAAATACAATCAGAACAATTTACAAATAAAATAGGTTTTAGGAAGACACTGAAAGAAACTCCAGTAATTACAGGAAAGATTGAAACAAGTTGACAGGACATGGAAAATGTATAACATAGAAGGGAAATTCATTGGGGGGACGGATAAGGGAGACAGGGTAGGCAAGGACTGGGGGAGGCAGGGCAGCATGTCTAATCAACTAGCTATGAGACCAAAAGCCTGCTGCAACAGATGAGGTTTTAGAAGGGTCTTGAAATTTTTGAAATGGAGTTCTAAAGAGAAGAGCCACCAAAATGGTAAAGGGGATGGAAGGATACTCCTATGAAGAAAGGCTAAAAAGGTTAAGGCTCTTTAACCTGGCTGAGGGGACATATGATAGAAGTCTATAAATTAATGAATGGAGTGGAATGGGTAAACGTAGATCGATTGTTTACGTTATCATAATATAGAAAGACTAGGGGACATGCAATGAAGCTACAGGGTAAATTATTTAAGACTAATAAAAGAAAATATTTTTTCGCTCAACGTGTAATCAAACTCTGGAATTTGTTCCCGGAGGATGTAGTAAAGGCTGTTAGTGTATCTTGGTTTAAAAAAGGTTTGGACAAGTTCCTGGAGGAAAGGTCCATAAACCATTATTAAGAAGGGACCCAGGATATCAATGCTTGACCCAGTACAAGCATTGCAGAACCTGTGTGTTTTGGGGAAACTGCTAGGTACGTATGTCCTAGATTAGCCACTGTTGAAAACAGGATACTGGGCTTGATGGACCTTGGTCTGACCCAGTATGGCATATCTTATGTTCTTATGTTCTTATGTTCTAAAGAAATGGCTTGAGGAAGAGTATTGCACAGGGAGGGAGCAGTGAGTTGCTGGTGGGGTCGTATTTAGTTGTGCTTGGTGGGGGAATGAGTTGCTGGTGGGGTCGCAGTTGTGCTTGGTGGGGGAATGAGTTGCTGGTGGGGTCGCATTTAGTTCTGGTTGGTGGGGGAATGATTTGCTGGTAGGGTCGCATTTAGTTCTGGTTGGTGGGGGAATGAGTTGCTGGTGGGGTCGCATTTAGTTCTGGTTGGTGGGGGAATGAGTTGCTGGTAGGGTCGCATTTAGTTCTGGTTGGTGGGGGAATGAGTTGCTGGTAGGGTCGCATTTAGTTCTGGTTGGTGGGGGAATGAGTTGCTGGTGGGGTCGCATTTAGTTCTGGTTGGTGGGGGAATGAGTTGCTGGTGGGGTCGCATTTAGTTCTGGTTGGTGGGGGAATGAGTTGCTGGTAGGGTCGCATTTAGTTCTGGTTGGTGGGGGAATGAGTAGCCATTTCCCATGCAGTGCTAGTTACAGTCTCACTGTGCAGAAAGGGCCGGGCACCAAATTATAAAGAGTCTCAGTTATTTACAAAATTGCCAGCAGCACCCAGAATCTTCCCAAACTCCACAATTTCTGCAGCCCCATTAGGTTTTTCCCTGTTTGTCATTCCCACTCTTCCCTCTGATGTCGCCCCCTGCCGGAGTTATCAAGTCCCCAGTACCCTAGCCGAGCGTTTCCAGCTTGCTCCTGTCTTTTTCACCTTGCCACCAAGGATCTTCATTTGAATGAAGTCTTATACCCCAGTCATTCTTCAGGAGTTAAACCAAGGACTCTACCACCTGATCCACCCTCAGACAGGCTCCCATTGGGAGGTTGCACAGGCATTTTTAATGAATGGTTAATTCAGTAATGTAATTGTCCTCACTGTAACACTTTCACAATTTCCCCTCCCACTTCCCCCCTCCATGGCAGAATTTCACCATTTCTCCTCTCCCTGTCCAGTTTGTTTTCGTTATTGCTCCTCTTCTTATCTCCCTCCCTGCACAATCATTTTTTTTGCCTTTTCCTCTCTCGCTACTTCCCTTCCTGGCACATCTTTGCCATTTTCCTTGTCCCTACCCCTCATTCACATAATCATTTTCTCTTTATTACCTCCATGCCCCCAGCACACAATTTTTTTTCCTCCTCCTCCTACAACTGCCATCCTCCCCCGCACAATCTTTGCCCTTCCTGCCCTTACTCCATCCTGCCATGGGCCCAAGATTCTTGTATTAGATCCCATGTCCCAATACCCAGTTTTTAAGACCTGAAGCTGGCACACACAGGCAGAAACCAAGTGGGACACAGCTCTCCACCAAGCCATGATGAATGCGGTGTAAATGCCTGCTAGCTGCTGTTCGCAGAAACAGTCCCAAGTCATGGCAGAGGTACTAAACAACCACGTGGTAATGCGGCTCTCCTCCTCTACTTCAGGCAGCACTTCCCAGAGACAGGCAGGTAAACTGGCAGCTGGCGCTGCGTCTCTGGGGGGTGGAATCTGAGCGACATCACTTCCTAAGCTCAAGAAGTGCCAGAACTCTGTTCCACTAGAAATTAAGCCCTGCACTTAGGGCAGCTTGTTTGTCTGGATAACAACACTGAAAATCGCAGCTATCTAGATAAGCACTGACTCCACCCTCAGTCCTAGCTATGGGCTGTCCTAGCACTAGCCGGATAGTGCTGAATATTCAGTGCCCTCTATGTTTCTCCCTTGAGTTAACTGAGTGGCAGGAGCTGGAGCTGTTTCTCTTCAACGGTAGCACCAAAAGCACATTCAAAGCACTTACAGGCCAATGCACTTACAGGCATTCAAAGCACTTACAGGCCAATGCACTAACTTGCGCTACCCTTAGCACAGCAGTTTGTGCTGGATTTCCCTATGTGAATCTTCCTCCCTGATGCAGAAACAAAGATTAGCATGGGAAAATCAGCTGTGCTAAAGGCTAGTACAGAGGGCATGCAGATCAGATGATTAAAAATATTATCTGCAGCCCAATTCGCCCCACAATATCTTCTATTATGCAGATCACTATAATATAATGATATTTATTTATCTATTTATTTAAAAAATTTATATTCCGCACACTAACGCAGCGGAGTACAATAAACACACACAGGAGTCTGTTTACTAAGTGGCGTTAGCTGGTTCCGGGTAAAATCGGCCCCGATTTTGCACGGAAGCCGCTAGCGCTACTCAATAAATAATAAAAAGAAATAATTAAAAATATATATATATGCCTTTCTCCACAACTCAATTAGACCTGGCACCGTTGGTAGACTGCCTCAATTCGGTCTCAGAGTGGCTCCAATCACAAAACCTTCGCATTCAACATAAAAAAACAGAGGTGCTCTTCATCTCCAAAGACCCCAACTTCACCCCTCCAGCCCACGTCAGTGTCAAGGAAGCTGACCTACAAGCTAAAGAAACAATAAGATACCTTGGAGTTACATTGGACCAACGTCTGGATATGAAACATCACATAAATAACATAGTCAAAGCTGTATACTTCAAAATACGCTCGCTTAGGCATATGCGCTCCATGTTGGACCCTGATGACTTCCGAACCATATACCAAGCACTAATCCTGCCACACTTCGACTTTGCAAATGCCATATTACAAGGTCTCCCTCAATCCACTCTTAGCCCATTACAGATGGCCATGAATGCCGCAGCAAGAGTCCTCTACGGAGCCTCCAGAAGCGACCACGTAACTCCCATTCTTAAACAGCTTCACTGGCTCCCCATCCATGGGAGGATCATCTTTAAAACCCTAGTCCTATCATTCAAGGCAATCAAGGGTATCTCATCCTCCTCACTCACAGATCTGATTCACACAGTACCCCCCAACAGATCCAGAAGAACATCAGCCGTAAACCTACTGACAACCTCGAAGGCGTTGACAAAGTGCAACATGACAACCTCAAACAGAGCCTTCAGTTTCTATGTACCCAAATGCTGGAACGCTCTACCCTCCGACATAAGGGCCATTACTGACCTACTCCAGTTCAGGAAGGCACTCAAATACCACCTCTTCCTTCAATACTACCCTACCAGCAATTGAACCAGAGGAAGTGACCCACTCATGAACACACCATGCCGTTCTTGATATTATTAAGACTCTATTCTGTTCTATGTAATTATCTCTTGTATATAGTTTACCCCGGTTCTCCAAGTTTGTACTCCTGTTCGATGTAAACCAAACAGCTTGTTGTTATGGTCTTTATGTTATAATGTAAACCGCGCTGATGCCGAATAGTGTGGTATATAAGAACTTGTAATAAATAATAAATAAATAAATAACATAAATCTTTAAATCCAAAAAACATTCAGATAATAAACTTAAACTTCAACTAAACTTCAACTAAGGATGAAGACGGAGGAGTTGGCTCAGTGGTTGGGACAGGTTACCTCAGGCCAGAAGGCTGGGGGTTCAATTCCCGCATGGGGACAAGCAACTTCAGGCCGGAGGGACTGGGGTCTCTAGTCCCATGGCCTTTTGGCCTTGGGCAAGCCACTTAACCCTCCATTGCCTCAGGTACAATTAGATTGCGAGCCCTTTGGGGACAAGGGAATAAAAAGTACCTGTTAGTATACATGTATACTGCACTGATTATAAAGAGCACAGTATAAAAAATAAATTAAATAAAATAAAATAAATAAACATGAAAAATACAAAACATGATCGATTTAAGCACACTTCACCTCAGATAATCACAATCCCTAGTGGCTCAAGTGGGCCACAAATGACCCAATTTCTCTCTCCCCCTCAAAAACACCCAATCGTGATCTTAGTGGACCCTGAACCCTCAACACCATCCAACCCCTGAACCCCCACACTCCCCATTACCACCAAAGTTGGGAGGCTGAAGCGCAGCTCACATGCATCTGCGTTTCCACTGCCATCTTTGAAAATGGTGACACCTTTCCAGTGCAGTGCATGCTGGGATATACTGGGTGAGGTCAGTCTCCAAATAGGGCAATTTTTGCCCTATTTTGCAGACTCAAACCATAACAAAAAACACCCCTGGGGCCACGGAACGCCACCAACCCCAATGAAGTCAATACAAAAAATGGCAGGTTCCAACCAACAGAAGACCTCCTTTAATAATTGATATTTTAATGTCGGACAATCAACCTCCAGGCAAGGAAACCTTAACTGGAGACCTACGTCCCTTTTAATCAGTTGCAGTAAAGAATTTATAACTGCCCAACAGAACTTATGTCCTTTCATTAGCAATTAATACTTAGCTGAAATCTCTGTGCAGCAAATCCAAACAGGGAGTAAAACCTGAAGCAGGGTCTTTAAATTTCGTGACCCGAAATGCAGGACTATGTTGTTTTACCACTGCTGTTTGGATTTGCTGCACCGAGATTTCAGCTAAGTATTAATTGCTAATGAAAGGACATAAGTTCTGTTGGGCAGTTATAAATGTTTTACTGCAACTGATTAAAAGGGACGTAGGTCTCCAGTTAAGGTTTCTTTGCCTGGAGGTTGATTGTCCGACATTAAAATACCAATTATTAAGGAGGTCTTCTGTTGGTTGGAACCTGCCATTTTTTGTATTGACTATTTTGCAGTCTGACACCACATAGTGCATCCCAGGATGCAACATTCAGGGTCACGCACTTCCAGCATGTGAGGTACACTCCTGTTTCCCAACTTTAGAGGTACCTGGGAGGAGAGGGGAGGGGGGAGATGCAAGGCCTGACCCAGACCATTTTGGTGTTTCTAGGGGTGGCATGGTGTTGGGACCTACTAGAGCCACCTAATTACTTAGGTGGTTTGGGTGTTAGTGGGGGAGGGGGGGTTGAATCTCAATGATTTTTTTGGGGAGGTGATTTGGCGGGAGACACTTCTCAGTGCATGAATCAGTTCCCACTAAAGTATTGAAAGGAAGAGAAATGTTTATTAGCATGCCAGCACCCGTGCACAGGCACAAAACATAACATGGGTACCTGTGCTCAAATTGATCGCTTTGTTTAATGCAGTCTTTTTGTCCACAGCATATTAGCATGCTGTTTGCTTGCAGCATCGCTGAGCAAATTGTCCATGTTAAACTTGCATTAGGAATCCCTGCACTAGAGTTTAAGGACTGGGCTAGCACAGGGTTCTGCATCGAGCTGTTACTTGTAGGACAGCATATCCAAGGGAGCAGTATACTGTAAAAATCCAAGGGAGTGATACAGTATTTGGGGTGAAGTGCTTCTGTCCAAGAAAGAAGAGCGAGACCTAGGTGTGATTCTTTCTGTTTATCTTAAGGTGGCTAAACAGGTAGAAAAGGCAATAGCGAAAACCAGAAGGATGCTTTGGTGCATAGGGAGAGGACTGGCCAGCAGGAAGAAAGAGGTGATTGCACCTCTGTATAAATCTATGGTGAGACCTTATTTCGATTATTGTGTGCAATTCTGAAAATCACTCCTTCAAAAGACTTTAAACAGACTGGAGTAGGTACAGATGGTGGCTACCAAAATGGTGAATGAGCTTCGTCATATGGCATATGGGGACAAACTTAATGATCTCAATATGTATACTTTGGAAGAAAGACGGGAGAGGAGAGATATGATAGAGATGTTTAAATACCTCCATGGCATAAATGTACAGTAGGAGTGTCTCTTTGAATTGAAAGAAAGCTCTGCAACATGGGGGCATAGGATGAAGAAGAAAGGAGATTGACTCAGGAGTAGTTTGCAGAAATAGTTCTTTATGGAAAGAGTGGTAGATGCGTGGAATAGTTTCGCAGTGGAGATAGTAGAGACAAGGACTGTATCTGAATTCAAGAGAGCATGGGACAAGCAGAAGATCTCTAAAGGAAAAAAAAGGACTGTAGAACTTAGTTGGTATGGAAGGGCAGACTGGATAAGCCTTATAGTCTTTATCTACCGTCAGTCTCTGTGTTCGATTCTGATATCGTGAAGCACAAATGGCCTGTGACCACATGCTTTTAATGTGCTTGTGATGATGCACTGAAGAGAAGTGAGAGTGGAGAGGAGCCATGGTATAGACTCCTGCTGCTCAGTCTGCTCTGCACAGGGAATCGTTGCCAGCCATGTTGCTCCATCTAGCCAGCTCCACTGCCTCTTTGGCTGTCAGGGCCAGGGGATTCCCACTAATCATGCTGCTTTGAGCAAAAAACCCACCAGAGTTGTAGGCCAGAGAGTCCTGACGTAGTCTGCTTTGGCATCCCATCCTAAAATCTGGTGTTCTAGACTGCCAAAAAGTTCACCTAAGTAATGCAGCCTTTGGATAGTGGACATAGCTTAATCATCAATAAAAGACCATTTGGCAAGATGCAAGGCCATAACTAGGAGATGCAATTTCAAAAGGAAACTAAAAAATGTGAGAAAGTAAAAAAAACCCAAAAGAAACATGTGACAGGAAATAATTAATAAAAGCAGTGTCCAATGCAGGAAATTGAGAGGGGGGTGGGGAGATGTGCAGGTCACCATAGCAGGTGAATATTCTATAAGAAGATGTTGAAGCAAATGCCAGGTCCTTATGCTGCACACAAATTCATGGTACAGAAGAGAAACAGAACATTTCTTGTATTTGACCCTGTAGTCACCTCTAAGCATGACACAGAGGCAGAGACGGACGTATTACCTGGAGGAAAGAGAAGCAGCTGAAGAAGGAGGAATTTAACTGAACGTAAATAATGGATGTGTAAACAATGCAAAACAAAAGAGAAAAATCATTCCTGCTCTAAATTTTAATGATGCCAGTTGTTGGACAGAAAGGGGGCTGAATCGTTGGGACACATAGTTTAGATTCCAGAAATAGACATATACCTAGCAGTAAGAATTTGTTTGGACCACAGATAACATTTAAACACCAAACCATCCTATATTATGTGAAAGTGCCAGCAGCAGGGACAGAACGCTCACAGAACAGCTGGATTGGCTTCTGGTGGCAGAGTCATATAACGGACTCGTCCCTTCTAAACATTTGACTATTGGTCTGCCGGCTTCTCTGTCGCACTTGCCGATTCTATATGTTCCTCATCTCTCTCTTCGTTCATCCCAGTAGAATCTTTTGGACATTCCCCTTTGCTCTGAGGTACATCTTGAACATACTTCTAGTGTACTCTCTCCAACATTGTGGATTGGAAAATTCTACTAAGAAATCTAAAGCTGCTTTAAAGACTTATTTGTTTCAGGAGGCTCATTCTCATTCTTGATTGTGTCTGTCACATCATCCTCTTTTCTTCTCTAGTGAGCTGCAGACATAGAAACAAAGAAACATGGCGGCAGAAAAAGATCACATGACCTATCTAGTCTGCCCTCCCATATCAACTACAACAGTCCCCTTTTTACCTTTAGAGATCCTCTGTGTTTGTCCCATGCTTTTTTGAATTCAGATACAGTCCTCATCTCTACCACGCATCTACCACTCTTTCTTTAAAGAACTATTTCTGCATATTACTCCTATCCCCTTTCACTCTCATCCCATGTGCCCTCGTAGCAGAACTTGCTTTCAATTGAAAGAGATCCTCCTGTACATTTATGCCATGGAGGTATTTAAATATCTCTATCATTTCACTCCTATCCCACCTTTCCTCTAAAGTATACATATTAAGATCTTTAAGTCTGTCCTCATATGCTTCATAACGAAGACCATTAACTATTTTAGTAATCACCTTCTGCACCAACTCCAACCTGCTTATATCCTTTTGAAGGTTCAGTCTCCAGAATTGTACACAATACTCCAAATGAGGTTGCACCAGAGACTTAAATAGAGGCATTATTAACTCCTTTTTTCTGCTCTCTCCCTCTACACCCAAGTATCCTTCTGGCTTTCGCAGTCTCCTTTTCTACCTGTTTAGCTACTTAAAGATCATCAGACATAATTACGCCCATGTCCCACTCTTCTTCCATGGACAGAAATACCTCACCCCCTACACTGTACTGCTCCCTTGGATTTTAGCAGCCCAAATGCATGACCCTACATTTTTTAGCATTAAATTTCAGCTGCCAAATTCTAGACCATTCTTCAAGCTTAGCTAGATCCCTCCTCATGTTATCTACTCCTTCCTGGGTGTCTACTCTATTGCAGATGTTGGTATCATCCGCAAACAAGCAATCCTTACCTGACAGCCCTTCCACAATATCACTAACAAAGAGGTTAAACAGAATCGGACCAAGGACAGATCCCTGTAGCACACCACTGGTAACTTCCTTCTCCTCAGAGTGCACTCCATTTACCTGGACCCTTTGTTGCTTCCCACTCAACGAATTTCTAACCCAAACAGTAACTTTAGGATCCACCCCTAGGGTGGTCAGTTATTTTATAAGTCGCCTGTGCAGAACGGTTTCAAAGCCTTTACTGAAATCTAAATACACCACATGTATGGCTCTCCTTGGTCCAACTCCCTGGTCACCCAGTCAAAGAAATCAATCAGATTTGTCTAACAAGACCTGTCTCTGGAGAATCCATGCTGCTTCGGATCCTGCAATCCATTGGACCCCAGAAGCCTCATTATTCTCTCATTTAGTAACCTTTCTAATAATTTACTTACCACAGAGCTTAGACTAACTGGCCTGTAGTTCTCAATATCATCCTTATGTCTGCTTTTGTGAAAAGGGACCACATGCGCTTTTCTCCAGGACCTGTGTAAATCACTCTGATGCCCTTCAGCCTGGGTGGTAAATCAAGTTCTCCAGGACCAAGCAGGAAGTCAGTCCTCACATATGGGTGTCATCGGCGCCGATGAAGCCCCAGCGGAGCATTTCCCCAGCTTTCTATGAAAGCCTTTGGGAATGCAGGCACGCATGCGCGGTTCCCTTCCCGCCTAAAGGTGCCATCTTACCTCAGTCTCTTTTTTTCCATGAAGCCCACCGGACGTGTGTCCAGTTTTCCCGGTTAAGATTAGATTTTTCAGCGATTTTTGCTATTTTTTCTCCCAGTTCGATGCCGGTTCCCCTCCCACCGGGTTCGGTACACCAGTATCGAGCCCGATTCTTCTATTTCGTTTTTTGCCCTTCGTGGCTGGCGTTCGCGCCCTTTTTCCCTTTTTTCCCTGGAAGGCCGGTCCTTTGACCTCGTGGGGACTCTTTTTTTTTTTTCCCCGATGGCTTCCAGCGGTTTTAAGAAGTGTGATCGGTGTAAGAAACTGATGTCTCTCACCGACACACACGACTGCTGCCTTCGGTGCCTCGGCCCCGACCATGATCCTAAGTCGTGCTGGGCCTGTGGAAAGATGTCTTCCAAGGCACTATGAAGTCGCCAGCAGCAAAAGGAAAGGCTTTTCTCGGACTCAGCCTCCGGCCGGGCCCGGACCTCGTCATCTCGGGATTCCGAGCGCCATCGAAGCTCCTCAGACAGGGGGTCCCCCGACCGGGAATGCAAGAGGAAGAAACGGCTCGCGAGGGCGTCGGAGGAGGAGATCCCTGGCTCCTCGAGGGCCAGGTCTAAGACCCCTAACTGTCGCCCCGGGCCCGTGGAACCGGAGAAGCCTGCCAAAGTCCCTCGTGTGGAGCCGGAGTCTGCTGGACACGTAAGCCCCATAGTCCTCATGGACTCTCCTCCCAGGGAGCCGAAGTCCGGCCCGGCGCCGCAGGGGCCCGAGTCGATGGCTGCTGCATCTCCCGAGCTGGGTCTCAGGATGACAGCCTTGGAGAGCAGATTGTCTGTCTGCCTTCATGGAGCAGCAGCGGGCACTGATGGCCAGCCTGTCTGGCGCATCTGCCCCGACCACCGGGACATTGACGTCGAAGTCGACCCCGGAGACCGAGCCGATACTCGAGTCCATCGTGGCTCGGAGTCGACGCTGGTGCTTCCGGTGTCGGGGCGGGTGCTCCAGGGCCCCGCGGGGTCGGACCCCGACTCTTCCTCAGACGAGTCGGCTTGGGAGACGGAGGACGAGGAGTCTCCTGATACCTTTAAGACTCGGTGCGTCCCTTCGGACTCACCGCAGTCTGAGCCTCGGTCCCCCCAGAGGACACCCAGTTCTCAGAGTTTGTCCGGGATATGGCCACTGTCTTGGCTATTCCGGCGGACCCTGAGGAAGAGCCTCGAGCTGAAGAGCTCGAGGCGCTATAGTATGACTCTCCTCCAAAGGAGGCCTTTACTGTCCCGGTTCCTCCGATGCTGGAACGGCTCCTCTTCCGTATGTGGGAGGCACCAGTCTCTGCGCCGGTTCTTAGCAAGCGAGTCGATTCGATCTATCGACTCCGGAAGAGCCCTGGTTTTCAGAAGGCACAGCTACCACACCATTCCATGGTTGTGGAATCGGCCATGCATCGTCTGAAGAGCCAGAAGATGCACTCCGCGGTGCCTCCTGGCAGGGAGGCCCGAAACCTCGATGGCGTCGGTAGAAAGTGCTTCCAGGGCTCGATGCTTGCTTGCCGTGTCCAGTCCTACCAGCTGTACATGGGCATGTACTTGCGGGATCTGGCCAAGGAGTTGGCCGGGTTCTCTGCTGGTCTCTCCAGGGAACCCTTGCAGAGATTTAAGTCCTTCTCCTCGGGGATTCGGGACTGCTCCAAGTTCATGTCCCGTGCCGCCTACGATGGCTTCGAGGCTTCGGCCCGAGTCGCGGCAGCCGGCATTGCAGCTCGACACCAGGCATGGCTGCAGTCATAGGACCTCGAGCCATGGGTTCAGGACAATTTAGTCGATGTCCCTTGCTGAGGTGAAAACCTTTTTGGCAAGCCCATGACCGAGAAGACCGCTCAGCTCGAGACCGAGCACCTCACACAGACAAGGCTGTCGAGGAAGACCTCTGCCCCTTCTCATAAAAAGAAGGGCTCGGGTAAAAAGCACTTTTACCCAAGGAAGGGCACTGCCTACAAACAGTACCCGCAATATCAGGCTGCCCAAGCTGCCCTACAGGGTCAGCACGCCAAGGGCCAGGGTAATGGGCCCCGTAGGCAGAGGACCCCCAAGCCTCCGGCCCCTGCTACCACTCAGCAGGGTGGGGGCTTTTGACTCCTTGAGTGTAGCCTCTCCTCCACTGCTCTCCCAACCCTGCACAGGAGGTCAACTCGCCCTCTTTGCCCACCAGTGGCCCCTTATCACCTGGGACAGTTGGGTGCTGGAGATAGTCCACAAGGGCTATGCCCTCCATTTTCACCAACTGCCTCCTCCATACTTTCCAGGGGAGCCTCCCAGGCCACCCCTGCACACAGACCTTCTCCTTCAGGAGCTTCAGAGTCTGTTGGAGGACAGGGCGGTGGAGCCTGTACCTCCCCACTTGCAAGGTCACGGGTTCTACTCCAGGTATTTCCTGGTGCCCAAAAGAACCGGTGGCCTTCGACCCATTCTGGACCTCTGGAACCTCAACAAGTTCCTAGTGAAAGAAAAGTTCAAGATGCTTACTCTTGGAACCCTTCTGCCCTACCTCCAGCAGGGAGATTGGCTATGCTCCTTAGATCTAAAGGATGCATACACTCGCATCCTCATTCATCCAGACCACAGAAAGTACCTCAGGTTCATTGTGGGAGGAAACCATTATCAGTACAGAGTGCTGCCTTTCGGCCTCACCTCTGCCCCCAGAGTCTTCACAAAGTGCCTAGCAGTGGTGGCGGCCTACCTGAGGATTCAGGGAATTTTTGTCTTCCCCTATCTAGACGACTGGCTCATCAGGGGTCAGACTTGTGAGGAGGCCAATCAAGCCCCCCTCAGGACTATTGCTCTTCTACAACGCCTGGGGTTTGTCTTAAACTTCGCAAAGTCCACTTTGCTCCCCTCCCAGAACTTGGAGTTCATAGGGGCAAGGTTGGACTCTCTCCTGTCAAAGGCATTCTTGCCAGAAGACAGAGCCCAAAGGTTGATGGCCTTGGCAAATCAGTTTTCTCTGCAGGTCCCTGGTCTCCGCCAGACTCTGCCTGAGGCTTCTAGGCCACATGGCTTCAACAGTGCATGTGACCCCCAATGCCAGGCTCCATATGAGGCCTGCACAGTGGTGTCTTCGGGCTCAGTGGTCACAGGCCACAGGCAGCCTCAGCACTCCCTCAACTGGTGGCTGCACTCACCCAATCTACTGGAAGGGGTGCCTTTTCAGATTCCAGGGTACACAGTAGTGCTAACAACAGATGCCTCCCTGCAAGGCTGGGGAGCTCATTGTCTGGGCAAGTGCACCCAGGGCCTCTGGTCTCCCTGGGAAGCTGCACAGCAGATCAATCTCCTCGAAGTCAGAGCTATTCGATTAGCACTCAAAGCTTTCACTCCTACCCTTGCTCACCAGTCTGTCCTGATTCAGACAGACAACCAAGTTGCCATGTTTTATGTGAACAAACAGGACGGGACTGGGTCCTGGATCCTTTGTCGGGAGGCTCAGGACCTTTGTTCTTTTGCCCTCAAGCACAACATGCTTCTCAAGGCTGTGTACCTTCCAGGCCAGGACAACTACCTGGCGGATAGATTAAGCAGAATACTGCAGCCCCACGGGTGGCAGCTGCATCCTTCAGTGGTTCAGAAGATCTTCCTGAAATGGGGTCTCCCTTTGATTGATCTCTTTGCCAGCCCAATGAACAAGCAACTGCCAAAGTTCTGCTCCAGGCAACCGCATCCTCTGCGGATAGCAGTGGATGCTTTTCTGATATCCTGGTCTCAGGGCCTCCTCTATGCGTTTCCTCCCACGCCCTTGGTGGCCCGAACTCTCTTCAAGATTCTTCAGGGCAAGGCCTCGGTCCTGCTGGTGGCTCCCAGGTGGCCGAGACAGCCTTGGTTTTCTCTTCTGCTTCAACTGGCGGTAGATCCTCCACTACCTCTGGGGTTGCAACCCGACCTTCTCTCACAGGAGCAGGGTTCCCTTCTGCACCCCAATCTCAGAGCTCTCAATTTGATGGCCTGGAGGCTGCAAGGGTAGTCTTGGCTCCCTGGGGCCTGCCTCAGGAGGTTGAGGAGGTTGTCCTAGCCTCTAGGAAACAGTCCACTAGGAAAACCTATGCTCTCAAATGGAAGAGGTTTTCTGTGTGGTGTCACCTACGTACAGAGGATCCTTTCTCCTGTACTGTGCCAGTAGTTCTTCAGTACTTACTGCACTTATCCAAAGTTCCTCCCTAAGGTTGTCTCCTCTTTCCACCTCAACCAGGAGGTGATTCTTCCAGCATTCTTCCCTAGGCCTCATGCAAGCCAGGCTGAAGCAGTCCTGCATACCCTGGACTGTAGGAGGGCCTTATCCTTCTACCTTGACCGTATGCAGGGGCATAGAAGGGCTACCCAGCTCTTCGTCTCCTTTGACCCCAATAAGTTGGGGCTGGGTGTGTCCAAGCGTACCTTGTCCATCTGGGTGGCTGACTGTATCACCTGGGCTTACAAGGCGGCTGACCTTCCTTTGCAGGGTAGGGTTACGGCCCACCGAGTCAGGGCAATGGCTGCCTCAGTGCCTCATCTCCGCTCTGTGCCCTTGGTAGACTGCAGGGCTGCAACTTGGTCTTCAAGCCAGACTTTTGCGGCCCATTACTGCCTGGAGAGGGAGTCCCGTAGGGACAGTGCTTTTGGCCAAGCAGTACTCTTTGAGGTTTAGGCAACTCCTGCCCTCTGTTGGGCTACCAGTGAAGGTTGTGTCCTTGAAAAGCCTTTCTTTGCTGCTGAGATTAGAGGGAGTTCTCTTGTTCAGCCTGGGTTCCTCGGTAGCCCAGAGCTGGGGAGTCACCCATATGTGAGGACTGACTTCCTGCTTGGTCCTGGAGAAAGAGTAGTTACTCACCTGTAACAGGTGTTCTCCAGGAGCAGCAGGAATCAGTCCTCACAACCCTCCCTCCTCCACTTGGAGTTGCAGTTGTGCATAGTTTATTTTTCATTTTTGTGTGCTGTTCTTAGCTATGTCATTTGACTGAGGTAAGATGGCACCTTTAGGCGGGAAGGGAACCGCGCATGCGTGCCTGCATTCCCAAAGGCTTTCATTGAAAGCTGGGGAAATGCTCCGCTGGGGCTTCATCGGCGCCGATGACATCCATATGTGAGGACTGATTCCTGCTGCTCCTGGAGAACACCTGTTACTGGTGAGTAACTACTCTAAATTGCATAAATATAAACAAAACTCCCAACTCCAAAGAGGCATTGAAAAGGTCAGATGGTGGAGCTGCTAGAATGTCCCCATGTTCCCTCAGTATTTCTTGGATGTATCCAATCCAGGCCCTTGGCTTTGTCTACTTTTAGTTTAGCTAGTTCCTCACGAACACAGTCTCCTGAAAATTGTTCGAGATCCACGTCATTTCTGTTACTGTTTGTGGATGTTTTATTTTTTTTTTATTATATCTTTATACATTTTTACATATATATCCAAGAAACCATCTTGTACATATATAACAAAAACCATCTTGTACAGAAAAAGAGCAGTACATCTAGAATAATAACCACAAGCCCATAAATCTATCAAGCAAATTATATAAAATATCCTGTCTGCCCAACCTAGCCCACAACCATAGAGGGGATCCCAAAAAGACAATCCTAAACCAAAAACACAGAAGAAAATGAAGCTAACAATCCAGTAGATTGCATTACTCATTATGCATCACTTCTAGAATGGAACCAAAAGAGGCCTCCAACCTTCTCGCATTCATGAAGGTACGCAGTTGGGTGGGCTCATAAAAAATATAAGAAACAGACTGATATTTAACCACTTACAAGGGTGTTTTAATAAAAAGAGCCCACCCAACTGCAATACCGCAGGCTGCATCAGGAGAAACTCCTTACGATGGCGCTGGGTTGTCCTAACCAAGTCAGGGTATACATACATTAAAATAAGAAATGCCTCTTACGGAAAAAGAGCTTCAAAAGCCACTCCTTATCTGAAAAAAGTGCAAATGTAACAATCATAGTGGCAGGGACCACTTGCTCTTCTGGGGAGGACTCAAGTATATCAGTAATATTTAAAACAGCCAATTGTTGACCCAATGGTGCAGGCTCCTTCTTCCCAAGTGGAAGATAAAACAACTTCACTATCGGAGGAAGACAGTCCCAAGGCACTGCTAATATGTCCACTAAATATTCAGTGAACATGCCCCTTGCAGAGATAGAAAAAATCCTTGAAAAATTTATCAAATGTAAATTATTAGCACGATACATATTGTCCAAATGTTCCAATCTCTCAACCATACCAAAGTTCTTCACAAGCACTTCAGTATGCCCCTCCAAAGAAGCTACTTTGGCTCTAATATCTGTTATATCAGTCTAAGTTGACTCCAAAGAAGCTGATAACCGCTGTGTCCAAGCCTCATTATTTGAGACTTGCACTGCTAAAGACGAAACTTGTAGAATCAAAGCTTTTCCGAGTGAGACTATAGCCTTCCAAATAATCTCCAAAGTAAAGTTCTCCACTCTAACGAATGTAAAGGTGCCAATGCCACCTGCTTGTGCTACTGCTACTTCCATTCCAGCGGGCATTGGCCCCTCAGAGATGTGGCTTCCCCCAATATCTGTTTTCCAGCCGGAGGCACTCGAAGGTCTACGTGCGACTGCTGATTATGAAACCCCATCTCACTCACCCCTGAGCCTGGCCCTCGAAATGCACTCGGCTCACCCCCATCAGAGGAGGGACTCAGCAGCAGGCAATTCACGGGGGACTGCTGGAGACACGGCGCCTTAGATGCCGGACGCAAATCAGGGGAGAGAGATGGAAGATCTGAGATAGATGCCAGGCTCTCTGACCCCGACAAGACTGCAGCCAGCATTTCCTCCTCTGTAGCTGCTGGAGGCTGAGGCAGACACACAACAAAATGATCCAGAGGACCTTAAATAATTGGCAAACAGGTAGGGGAAGGTTGTGAGGGCTGCAAGCCACCCCACACCATTCACTTACACCCCATTAGGAAGCTACTGCCTCAGACTAGCTCCAGAAAATGCCATTTTGGATCCCCCATGGGTGTTTTCTGAGGTCCTGCTCCTGGCCCTTCATCTGTGCAGAACAGAAATATTTGTTAAGCAATTCTGCTTTATCCTCAACAGTTTCTGCATATTCCTCCCCTTGAGTCTGACAATACAACTTTTGCCCTATCTCCTCTCACTAACATATCTCAAAAATGTCTTATCCCCCCATTTTATTGCATTGACTCTTTATTCTTCTTTTTGTACCTTTGCTTTCCTGACTACTTTGCTAGCTTCTCTAAATTTTTCCAAATATAGATGCCTGTCTTCCTCTCTCTGATCTCTTGTATTTCATGAAGGCCTCCCTCTTTTTCTTCACCTTCTCAGCTACTTCTTTTGAGAACAATAGCGGCCTCCTTTTCTTTTTACTTTTATTTACCTTTTCTAACAAAAAGGTTTGTTGCCTTTAAAATATCCCCTTTCAGTTTTGCCAACTGTTTTTCTATATCCCCAGCAGTTCCCATCCCACTAACGACTCTTTGAGGTAAGTATTGTCCCATCTTGGCAAAGTTAGTTTTCCTGAAGTCTAAGACCCTTGCTTTTGAATAGATTTTATCAGCCCTAGTCCTAATAATGAACCATACCATCTGGTGATCAGTGGATGCAAGATGATGTCCCACTGTAACATCAAAAACACTTTCCCCATTGGTAAGCACTAAGGGGCTTGTTTACAAAGCCGCAGTAGCGGTTTGCGATCGTAATCTGAGCCGCGGCCCCATTGATTTCAATGGGGCCGCGGCTGCGATCGCGATCGCGAACCACTACCGCGGCTTTGTAAACAAGCCCCTAAGTCTAGTATGGCCCCATCACGTGTGGGTTCTGTTACCAGTTGCCTGAATAGTTCTCCCTGAAGAGAATCCAGGATCTAGATAACACCACAGCAGGGATGTGACAATCCACATCTGGCATATTGAAATCATTTATTAGTAGCACTTCTCCTTTCATAGCAATACTGTGTATATCTTCTATTAAATCTTCATCTACTTCTACTCCCTGTGAGGGGGATCTGTATATAACTCCAATGCAAATGGATTTCCTTTTCCCTCTTTCTATCTAACCCATAGTGTCTTCCTTTTAAGCCCTACAAATCTATGGCTTTAATATTATTTTTTACATATAGTACCACTCCACCTCCTCGTCTTCCTACCCTGTCCTTCCTGAATAAAGTATAGCCCAGTATAATTGCATCCCAGTTATGGTTATCCGTGAACCATGTCTCTGTAACTGCCATTAAATCCAAGTCAGCCTCTTCCATTAAAGCCTGTGACGTGGTAGCTTCCCCAGAAGCCATGGAAACAGATGGTGACCCGGTGGAAGGTTTTGGTACTGCAGGTAAATGCAGGATTTTCTCTGCTCAGAACAAGAAACACATGGCTAATCAGCTAACACAGCTCACCTCGGGGGAAGGGAGAAGCAGAGTTACTGATTGGGCACGCCCTAGCAGAAGGCGGGCTGCCCAAAGCAGAGGCAGCTTGTTAAACAGAGAGAGACAAGAGAGAGAGAGGAGAGATGGAGCAAGGCAAGGAAGAAGGAAGCAGCGTGAAAGGCAGGAAGCAGCCTTTGATGCAGAAACCCTTGACTTAGAAGGAGAAACACTGCCCAGCTGTAATCCTAGGAGAAGGGATTCAGAACCAAGAAGCAGGTACCAGGGATACTCAGTGCCTGAAAGAACCTTCTGGGAACAAGAGAGCTGTGAAGTACTGAGAGACCCAGGGATAAAGCCCAGGCTTCTGGAGGGGAAAGCTGACCCGTGGAAAGGAAGGCAGAGTGGCAAGGAATTCTCAGACAATCCTCAATACAAGGTACATGGTGTGTTTAATTCAGATGACAAGTTTTATGAGAAGCCAGAAAGAGTGAATGCTGATTTTAAAACCCAGGACAGACTCCGGTATTATGAAGGCAGTTGGCTGCAGCCTGAAACTCGTTTAAACAAACCCAGCTATTCTCACCAGACAGCTGAAAGATTTAGCAAGCAGGCTAGTAGAAAGAACACAGCTGACCTATATGGGAGAGAAATAAGCCGGGAGGAATTAGAAGGTCCTATGTTTGAAGCACTCTTTAGAAGCACTCCTCATACAACCGAACTGGCTAACCCGACACTTACTTGCAGAGACAAGTGGGGGAGGGGTAACTCCAGTGCATTGAATGAATGTTTTAACAGAGACGGCATTACTTGCTTTCCTGAAGTAAAGTCTGCAAACAATTACTTACCCAAGGAAGGAGCAAATCCTCAGCCTAGCCCAGTTAGAAAGCAGGCTGAACTACTCCTTAAAGAGTTCAAAGAATTCTTAGATAAACGAGCAATTCCTGACCAGAAGCTAGTACAATCAGAGAAGAGTCCTGAAGTAGAAATGCCCTTGGCTTCTCCTTTGCCAATGATTGAACTGAATCAACCAATGGACTGCTCAACCTGTCTGACAGAAATTAGTAAAGCAAAGCTTGAATGGTCATTTGCTATGATATCCTAAAATGTATGCTGTTTAAGTACCTGGCTGAAGAGCTTATGAAGAGATAAAAATAAGCTGAAGCATAACTTGGTTACAGTACAGGAACATTATTGTTTTCTCCTTGTTTAATTGATTTAAAAGTAGAGGTCACATGACGGAATGTGAACTCCAGTGTTGAAGGACATTTTGAGCACAGCATTTGAAGAGCCTGTTTTTCCTTTGTTCCTACTTTGGCTAATATATATTCCTTTACGCCTGTTCCATTCCACCACGGAGCGGGAGAAATAAATCCTTATGTAAAAAAATATTCTTTTGCCTGCCTTATCATTCGACCTTCACAACTACAACCTCAACCTCAAGGCCGACCAATCCTCAAACCCTCAAGGTTAGGGAGCGGGTGGGTGGCAAGCCTCACTATCTGGGATCTCATGTCTCATGCTACGGGCATTTATACACACCGCTTTCCAGACATTGCCCCTATTACCCATTTCTATAGAGGTATTTGATGTTTCACTTACCTGGGGCTCTCTTCACCCATCCCCAATGAATCTAGTTTAAAGCCCTCTTCAGTGGGTTAGCCAGTCTGCTGCTGAAGACACTTTGAGACTTGGACACCATCACTGCTCTACAGCCCTGGGACCATCATCCTATGGCCCAGGAAACCAAAACGCTCTCGATGACATCTATGCAGCCATGCATTCATCTCCAGGATGCAAACTTCTCTGCCTCGGCCTTTACTCTCAACAGGGATGATTGAAGAGGGCACCACCTGCATACCTATCTGCTTCACCCTCTGTCCCAGAGCCATGAAGTCACATTTGATATGCTCGGAGGGATTCCTAGCAGCATCATTTGTGCCAACATAGATGAGCAACATCGGATAATAGTCAGTAGGCTTGATGAGTCTTGGCAAATTCTCCATAAGATCTTGGATTTTGTCACCTGGCAGACAGCACACCTCTCTGGTCATCAAATCTGGTCAGCAAATGTATGCCTCAGTACCCCTCATAAAAGAGTCACCACCACCACTACCCTTCACTTCCTAGTGGTGACTGATTCTGCAATTGTGGTTCTTCCCTTTCCTCTGATGCTTCCACCTCCTCCACTTCCAGGGCTGCATTCTTGTTTGTCAATTCAAGGGCTGGAGGATTGTTGATACTGCAGGCTCTGGTGACTCATGTCCAACCTTCTTCCCTCTGTAGCCTCCCATCTTCACCTCTATTGGAGAGCATGGATGTTTCAAGAAGCATTCAAGTTCGTATTGGTAATTCCACTTCTAATCCCTTTCAGCAGAAACAAGGTGTACCACAGGGCTCCTCCTTGTCTGCACTGCTGTTTAATATCTATATGCAGCCAATCTTGACATTGCACGCTCTTTTGGTATATCCTGCCTTATGTACGCGGATGATGTGCTATTATTCTCACCGATATCTGTATCATGCCCAAACTACTCAGTATTAATCAACTGTTTTAATACAATAACTGATTGGCTACTTTCTTATAACCTCCGTATTAACTTCAAAAAGACTGAAGTTCTAATAATCACAAGGAATAAATGTTTCTCCCCTCCATCATCTCTAAAAGTTAGAGATGCCGAACTCCCAGTTAAATCCAATATACGATATCTGGGAGTAATACTTGATCAAAGGTTAGACTTCAAGGAACATATAAAACGCACTGTAAAGGCGGTTTACTTCAAGATAAAAACCCTTCATCACCTGAAACCTATGATGGAATCTGACGACTTCCGTACCATCTCCCAAGCTCTGGTCACGCCGCATTTTGATTATGCTAACATAATACTCCATGGCCTTCCAAAGATAACAATCAACCCTCTACAGTTAGCCATGAATGCAGCAGCCCGTGTCCTCTGCAGATCATCAAAGTGTGAGCACATCTCCCCCATCCTAGAGAAACTTCATTGGCTCCCAATAAGCTGCAGAATCCAATATAAGGCCATCCTTACTACCTTTAGGGCCTTCAATAATATTTCTCCACCCTCCATCTCTGACCTCATCACACACACAACATACATCAGGTCCAGGAGATCTACAGCTGTTGACACCCTACTTATACCAAAGGTTTCCATAAAAGTTAATCAGTCATCCATCAATAGGTCATTTTCAAACTATGCTCTTAGGTGTTGGAACAAACTCCCTCCCAACATCAGAGCAATTAAAGACATTAAACAGTTCAAAAAAGCCCTTAAACACCACCTTTTCATCACACACTTTATACACCTAAACACCCCTTCCCCTCCTCCACCCTCTCAACCTCATACCTATCCTAACTGCACAGATTATATATATTATCTACATGTATTTTGCTAGAAATGTATATGATTTCCCTGTTTACTATCATGTTAATATTCCTGTTATTTGTAAAATAGGTCTGATATATCTGACCAGTGTTATATTGTTTCAATGTAAACCGCACTGATGACAAATAGCGCGGTATAAAAGAAATCTTAAATAAATAAATAAATCTCATCAATGTAGTTCTCACTGTCTCAAATGCTTCTCAGCCTCGCCATCTCTTCCTTGAACTCCTCCACTTCTTTCCTGAGAGCCCTAGCATGCAGACATCCTGCACATGGAACCAGTCCTTCAACTGGCATTGGGATCTCTGTCTGGACAGAGGCAGAAGCTGTAATGGGAGCAACAGCTTTAGCAATATGATTTTTCCCAGCCATTGTTTCATTGATGGTGCTTTGGTACCTGTTGAAGTCCAAGAGAGAGACCTACCAAAGTCCCTGCCATTTCTTCAGCTGTCCTTTAAGAGAAAAAGCAGTTAACCTCTTTTAAGTGTATTCTGACAGTGCTGATCTATGTCTTGGTGTGGAGCTTATTAAGAAGTTGCCCTATAAAGAAAGAAGGCTCACAAGGGGTGGGTGGGTATCAGGGTGGGTAGGGAAGGACCTAACACCCGATGAAGTCAGTGGCTTCAAACAGTTAGTTGTGAATGGGTAGCTAGAAAACAAGACAGTGGACTTTAACTGGAAGAGCCTTTGCCCTACACTACAAGCAAACAAAATAAATTCCCCCTTTGTAGTATAGAAAAAAGACTTAGCTTTTAAAAATGAGCACCAAAACCCCATTAAGAATTTAGCTTTTAAAAAAGAAAACCAAAACCCCTTTAAGAATTAGTTTTTAAAAATAATGAGCACAAAAACCCCTTTGAGAGCTTTCAGGCAGAGTATTGCCTTGCTTTGCAATGGAGTCTGTCAGGAATGCCAGTATCTGAAAGGCCCTGTAGATCCTTATACAGCACTGCCTAGCTGCTTAGTAAGCTACTCTAGGGCTACTCAACACCTGATGAGGTCTGTGGCTTCAAAGAGTTAGCTGTGAATGGGTAGCTAGAAAAAAGACAATGAACTCTAACTGACAGAGCCTTTGCCCTATACTACAAGCAAACAAAATTAATTCCCCCTTTGCAGTATAGAAAAACAGAGATGTATGTCCTATTCATCCCCCTTGCCATCCCCGTGCAAGGCTCCCTGTACAAACAGCGGAGTTGTATGGCAAGCCTTAGATGCAGGCGGGAGAGGGTGGGCAGAAGGCGAAGCCAGGGTGGTGCGTGGGCGGGCCATCACCCTGGATGTACAGGGCTGATTCTGAGGTCGGCCCTGTATATCTGGGGTAGGCCAGTTTTATGGGGGACTTATTCCACCTCCAAAGTGGAATAAGTCCCCCAAGATGCAGGGTAGTGGCAGTGGCCAGCAGGGATAAGACCGGGAGGCCTGCAGGAGGTTCCCCGCAGCCGGACCCTGGCCATGGAAGGCCGGATCGGAGATCTAGTTGTGAGGAAAGGACAATCTTGGCAGTGGCCGCCGTTCGCGGCTTCTTAATGGAGCCAAGGTGCCATGGCGACAGCATGTCGTGGCACTGCAGCTCCATTACGGAGCTAAGCTGATTTAGACAAGTATGTGGCTGTGTGTGCAGCCAATCAGAATCGGGGCCAGCAGCACGTCCAGGCTGGTAGGCCCGATTCTGATCCCGTGGGGGCTAGATGCCCCCGCTGGATCGGAATTGGGTCTACCGTTGTACGCCCCGGTTCTGCCCGGCCGCACAAGGGGCTGGACATCCAGAAGGGAATAGGCCTCGACGCTTTTAAAAATGAACACCAAAACCACTTTAAGAATTAGCTTTTAAAAATGAACACCAAAAGCCCTTTGAGAGCTTTCAGGCAGGGTATTACCTTGCTTTGCAATGATGTCCATCATAGCTGTCATAAGAACATAAGATAAGCCATACTGGGTCAGACCAAGGTCCATCAAGCCCAGTATCCTGTTTCCAACAGTGGCCAATCTAGGTCATACGTACCTAGCAGTTTCCCCAAAAGACACAGGTTCCACAATGCTTGTACTGGGTCAAGCATTGATATCCTGGGTCCCTTCTTAATAATGGTTTATGGACCTTTCCTCCAGGAACTTGTCCAAACCTTTTTTAAACCCAGCTACACTAACAGCCTTAGAGCCCTAACTTTTTAGCCTTTCTTCATAGGAGTATCCTTCCATCCCCTTTACCATTTTGGTGGCTCTTCTCTGAACCTTTTCTAATAACGCTATATTCTTTTTACGATACGGCGACCAGAATTGCACACAATATTCAAGGTGTGGTCTCACCATGGAACGATATAGAGGCATTATAATATCTTTTGTTTTATTTTCCATTCCTTTCCTTATGATACCTAGCATTCTATTTGCTCTCTTGGCTGACACTGCACACTGGGCCGAGGGTTTTAACATGTTATCCACAATGACGCCTAAAACCTTTTCCTGGGTGGTGGTTCCTAATGTGGAACCTTGCATCGTATAACCATAGTTTGGGTTGTTCTTCCCTAGGTGCATAACTTTGCACTTGTCCACATTAAATCTCATCTGCCATTTTGATGCCCAGTCTTCCAATTTATCAAGATCCTCTTGCAATTTTCCACAATCCTCTTGGGTTTTAACAACTTTAAATAGTTTTGTGTCATCTGCAAATTTGATAACCTCACTTGTTATTCCCTTTTCCAGGTCATTTATGAATATGTCAAAATGCAGCGGACCCAGCACAGATCCCTGGGATACACCACTATTCACCTTTAACCATTGGGAAAATTGGCCATTTAGCCCTTCTTTCTGCCTTCTATCTATTAACCAGTTCCTGATCCACAATAGTACACTGCCTCCTATCCCATGACTCTTTAGTTTTGCCAAAAGTCTCTGATGAGGGACCTTGTCAAAGGCTTTCTGAAAGTCCAAATACACTATATAAACTGATTCACCTTTGTCTACCTGTTTATTCACACCTTCAAAAAAGCATAACAGATTAGTAAGACAACATCTTCCTTGTCTAAAGCCATTTTGGCTGTCTCCCATTAGGCCATGACTATCTACATGTTCAGCAATTTTGTTATTTATGATGGTTTCTACCATTTTTCCTGGTATTGCCATGAGGCTCACCCTTTTTAAAAATTGGTGTTATGTTCACCATCCTCCATTCTTCAGGTATTACAGATGATTTTAATGATAGTTCACAGATTACTAATAGCAGGTCTGCAATCCCATATTTCAGTTCTTTCAACACCCTTGAATGTATATCAGTCAGGTCCAGATGATTTGCTACTCTTCACTTTATCAAATAGTTGTAATACATCTTCCCAATGTATCGATATTTCCTTAAATTCTTCCACACCTTTAAATACTGCTTCAGTCATGGGTAACATCCCTACATCTTCCTCAGTAAAGACCGAAGCAAAGAGTTCTTTCAGTCTCTCCACTATTGCCTTGTCGCCTCTTGGTGTCCCTTTAACCCCTCTATTATCTAATGCAGCGTTTTTCAACCACTGTGCCGCGGCACACTAGTGTGCCGTGAGATATTGTCTGGTGTGCCGTGGGAAAAATTCCAATTTCATCCGTAACATGTGGCCTCGGCTCACAAATTAGGGTTGCCAACCGGCCGGTTTTCAGCCGGCCTGGCCGGTTTTTCCATGGCCAGGCCGGCTGCCAGCACAGTTGTAAAACCGGCCATTGAAAAGCCGTTTTTTTGCTATGGCCGCAAGATCGGGAGCGGCCAGAGCAAAAAACCGGCTTTTGTGCCGAAGTCCGCGGCGGAAACGCGATCGCGATTTCCTATAGCAGTGCAGCCGCTGGTTCTGCTTTGTACAGAGCAGCGGCTGCACTACACTTACATTGAAAAGTAAAGAGAAACTGTGTCAGGAGCCCTCCGATCATGCAGAGCCCGAGGAAGTGATGTCATGGGGGCGGGCTCCTCACAGGCTGTCTTTCCTTTTCAAATTAACTTTAGCTGCAATAAAGTTAATTTGAAAAGGAAAGACAGCCTGTGAGGAGCCCGCCCCCATGACATCACTTCCTCGGGCTCTGCGATGACCGGAGGGCTCCTGACACAGTTTCTCTTTACTTTTCAATGTAAGTGTAGTGCAGCCGCTGCTCTGTACAAAGCAGAAGCAGCGGCTTGGGCAGAGGGGGGGGGGGTGTGTGTGTGAGTGAACCAGCAAGGGGGGGGGGAGTGTGAGTGAACCAGCAAGGGGGGAGGGAGTGTGAGTGAACCAGCAGTGGAGGGGGGGGTGGTGTGAGTGAACCAGCAAGGGGGGGGGGCGATGGTGTGAGTGAACCAGCAGGGGAGGGGGGGTAAGTGAGTGAGTGACCCAGCAGGAGGGGTGAGTAAGTGACAGGGGGGTGGGTGAGTGAACCAGCAGTGGAGGGGGGGGTGGTGTGAGTGAACCAGCAGGGGAGGGGGGTTGGTGTGAACCAGCAGGGGAGGGGGGTTGGTGTGAGTGTTTGATTCCTATTCAAGAGAATTACTTTATATATAGTCAATATAGGCACAGAGGTAAATTTTTTTAACATTTTCTAATGGTGGTGTGCCTCGTGATTTTTTTCATGAAAAAAGTGTGCCTTTGCACAAAAAAGGTTGAAAAACACTGATCTAATGGACCAACTGACTTTCTCACAGGTTTTTTGCTACGAATGTACTTGAAAAAGTCTTTATTACGCATTTTTGCTTCCATGGCAAGCTTCTTCTCAAATGCTTCCTTTGCCTGCCTTATCAATGCCTTGCATTTAACTTGCAGTGCTTGTGCTATTTCCAGTTTTTGTCATTTGGCTCTTTTTTCCATTTCCTGAAAGATGCTTTTTTTTTGGCAACAACAGCATCTCTGACCTCACCTTTAAACCATGCTGGCAGTTTTTTGGACTTTCTTCCACTTTTCGTAAAGCATGGAATACAGCTGGTCTGGGTTTCCAAGATAGTATTTTTCAACAACGCCCAAGCTGGATGTAAGTCTTTAACATTTGCAACTGCTCCTTTTATTTTTTTCATAACTATTTTCCTCATTTTATCATAGTCTCCCTTTCGAAAGTTAAAAGGTAGTACTGTGGATTTCCTTACCATCCCTCCTCCACTAATTAAATCAAACGCGATCATGCTATGATCACTATTGCCAAGTGGCCCCAACACCCTTATCTCGTGCATCAGCTCTGGTGTTCCACTAAGGACTAGGTCCAATATGGCTTCCCCTCTGGTCTGTTCATGAACCAGCTGCTCCAAGAAGCAGTCATTTATTTCATCTAGTAACTTTATCTCCCTAGCATGTCCTGCCGTGACACTGACCCAATCGATACCGGGGTAATTGAAATCACCCATTATTAATACTGTGCTGTAACCTTTGTTAGCTTCCTTGATTTCTTTGAGCATTTCATCATCCATTTGTTCATTCTGGCCAGGCAGTCGATAGTACACCCCCTCTGCCATCGCCTTCCCCTTTTTACATGGAATTTCAATCCATAGAGATTCTACAGCAAATTTTGTTTCTTGCAAAACTTTAATCCTTTCTGACTCAATGCCCTCTCTAACATAGAGCGCAACCCCTCCACCAATTTGATGAGCTCTATCATTACGATATAGTTTGTACCCAGGTATCACAGTGTCCCACTGGTTGTCCTCCTTCCACCATGTCTCTGAGATTCCAATCATATCTAACCTCTCAATTAGTGCTATATATTCTAACTCTCCCATCTTATTTTTTAGACTTCTAGCATTTGCATACAAGCATTTTAGAGACTGTATTTTATTCATATTAATCTGGCTATTGGCAGGCATGGGTAATTTGGAATCTTTAAGCTCTGTCTGCTCCATACTCAAGGGCATTTGGGCTACTTTGCTCTTTTTTGGAACCTCTCTGCTTTTGGTAGTATCCTTCAAGGATATATTCTTCCGAACCATGCGCTTTTGTGCGTGTCTCGATGGATCGTGATGATGCTGAAGGTAGGAGGTGTCTCACCGGGTCGTGGTGGCATTGAAGGCCGAGTGTCTCACTGTATTATGATGGTGCTGAAGGTATGGGATGTCTCACTGGAGTGGCCTAGTGGTTGACACAAGTTATCTCAGCCTGGAGGGCCTGGGGTTCAATTCCCACTAAAGGACTGCAATCTCAGGCTGGAGGGACTGGGGTCTCTAGTCCTATAGGCCTTCCTTGTGGCCTTGGGCAAGCCACTTAACACTCTGTTGCCTCAAGTATGCATGTAGATTGTGAGCCCTTCAGGGACCTCCATGTAGCATTTGTAAAGCACTCTAATGCCTTTCAGCCTGGGTGGTTTATCAAGAAATTAAATAAAAATAATGCAAAAGATAAATAAAGAACTAAAAAAGATAAGAACGGCAGAGAAGGGAGATTCCAGTGAAAGACTAAGAATCTCTGATAATGCTGGAAACAGATGTCTAGCTGTGGGGGACAACACCAAACCCAAAGGATAGTGTCTTGGCATAATCAGCAGTCTTTGATCACAGAAGTGGTGGAAAGAACAAAATCTAGGGGCAGCATCTGTCCATAAAAACAGCATATGGGTAGACAAAATCATGTCTTGGCACAAGAAACACTATATGACCAGAAGGGAGCATATCTATCTTGGGGGGGGGGGGCCCAAGTTGTACCCTTTTCCATCAGAGATGGGATTATGCAACTGGCCTCAGCTTCCATTGATTGGAATGAAAATTAATAACATTATTGTTACTGAAATGTTTATATAGAATGAGGAAAATAATTGTTTTAATGTAGATACTGGAGAAGACCACTGGATAAAGAATAAGTCAGCCCTGGGTGCTAGAAGATCTCTGATTCATAATCCCAGCTTTTGCTTTCTGAGTCTGAGGACACTCCAGAGGCAGCGCATCCCAGTGTATGAATATCAAACTCCAAAGGAAGCTGGAGTATGTGACTCCTCACTGAGCATTGTGGGAGGGGGTAGAGGGTTAAAAATGTAGCCCAGTAGAGAAAAAGCCTGATTGAGGAGAAAGTCCAAAAGAGTAGTCAGGCCAAAAAAAGAAAGAAATACTAATAAAAATAAAAAGATTGATGGATGAAAAGCACCAGCATTTATTGAAAGTCTCAATGCAGGACTCTCTTTAGGGAAGACACTGTACAACATCTTTTTTCTGCACTAATTGGAAAGCTGAAAGCCCAGAAGAGAAGCAAAAGCCCATAAAACATGGCTAAGGGTTACTATTTATCAGAGCTGTCTGTTTATTCTCTATTCAGTATTGAACAGGAAGAGCAGAAAGTGTTTGAAGGGTCTGGAGATCTAAGAAGGCAGAAGAATCTGCAGGACCACTGGTTTCACTGCCATTAAGTCCACATGCAGAGATTCCACAGAATCCAGCTATTAGCAGATGTCTATGTTTGAATGAGGAGAGGATATGCAGTTTCACAGACAAAATAAATCTCTGAGTAATTAAGGAATGCAGTGATCATTCGTCTTCCTGAGAAAGGCAGAGACGGAGAATCCTGCCCTAAAGATGATGACACATTCAGATCTGCAGAGCGTAGAAACTGCTTCTGTTGGACTTCCTATTGTGTGTAGGGAGCAGCTGTGGGACTAGAAACCCCAGTCCTTCCGGCCCAAGGTTGCTGTCCTTTAGCGGGATTTGAACCCCCGACCTTCCGGCCTGAAGTACCTTGCCCCAACCACTAGGCCACTCCTCCAGATCTGCAGAGTGTAGAAACTGCTTCTGTTGGACTTCCTGTTGTGTGCAGGGAGCAGCTGCCAGGAGAAGGCTCTCCAGCTATCTTCCAGCTATCTCCAGCTATCTTCCAGCTTCCGCACTCCTTTCATATGAGAGGAGAATCTGAATGACAAAGAATCAGAAGCACTTACAGAAAGGATCATGTTGAGGCCCAAATTACCAGCAAATAGGTTAGCAAAATAAGCTTGTATGAAATGTTTGTAGGAAAGGAGAATTGGGGGGGGGGGGGGGGGCAAAGGTATCACAGGAGCTTCCAGGATTTACAGAAAGTTCTGCTACAGCAGGAGGAGCATGAGATTTGCCATACTGGATCAGACCAAAAGTCCATCAATCCCAGTATCCTGTTTCCAACAGTGGTTAATACGGCTCACTAGTACCTGGCAGCATCCCAAAAAGTAGTCAGATTCCACGGCTGTATACCACCAGGGATAAGCAGTGGCTTTTCTCAGATCTACCTTGACAACAGTTTATGGAATGGCCAGTCCTGCAGGGCAGTGAAACATTTCCCTCCTCTCACTTATCCCCCAAGCAAGGTGTTATTGAGGGCCTCCTTAGCAAAGAGAGGGAACTTCTCTCTCCTCCCCCCTTAACCTCCTCTGAAGCTCTCCTTCTGTTCTTAACGTTTCCTGTTATGATATTAGAGTTCTTTTCCCCTTTCTTATTTGTATGAATATTTTATTGTAAACCGCTTTGCCATGTGTGAAATGTGGTATATCAAGTATTTTAATAAACCATAAATACAAAATACTGAGACACGTTGTTGGACGGTGTCTCCAATACTGCAGTGGTTACCAGGATCTTATCATGGAACGTTTAAACTTCTCGTATTGGTTTTTAAATGATTTCATGCATTGGCATCCAAGTATTTGAGTGGTAAAAAGTGGTAACAGGAAAGAAGTGACAAACTACAGACCAGTAAGCCTTACCTCGGTGGCAGGAAAAGTGATGGAGGTGCTCCTGAAAGAACGAATAATGGACTTTCTTGAAACCAATAGGTTGCATGATCCAAGGCAACATGCTTTTACCAAAGGATGATCTTGCCAAACAAATCTGATTGAGTTCTTTGACTGGGTGACCAGAGAACTAGATCAAGGACATGCGATGGATGTCATCTACCTAGATTTCAGCAAAGCCTTTGATACTGTTCCTCATAGGAGGCTTATCAATAAACTCAACAGTTTGGGGATAGGCCCCAAGGTGGTGAACTGGATCAGAAATTGGTTGACTGACTGACAACAGAAGGTGATGGTAAACGGAACTCATTCGGATGAAAGGAAGGCAATTAGTGGTGTGCCCCAGGGTTCAGTCCTGGGACTGGTACTGTCCAATGTATTTGTGAGTGATATCGCTGAAGGACTGAATGGAAAAGTCTGTCTTTCTGCAGATGACATGAAAATTTGCAATACAGTGGACTCCCTTGAAGGAGTGCATAACATAAGGAAAGATCTAGAAATGTTGGAAGAATGTCTAATGCTTGGCAGTTAAAATTTAATGTGAAGAAGTGCAATGTCATGCACTTGGGAAGCAGAAATCCAAGGGAATTGTATGCAATAGGGGACGAGAGGTTGGTATGCATGGACCAGGAGAAGGACCTTGGAGTGACTGTTTCTGACGATCTCAAGGTGGCAAAACAGTGTGACAAGGTGGTGGCAGAAGCCAGAAGGATGCTCAGTTGCATACAAAGAGGAATTACCAGCAGAAAGGAAGAGGTACTAATGCCACTGTACAAGTCGATGGTGAGGCCTCACTTTGAATATTGTGTTCAGTTTTGGAGACCATATCTCTCAAAGGATATAAAAAGACTGGAAACAGTTCAAGGAAGGCGACCAAAATGATTTGGAGCCTGCATCAGAAGACTTATGAGAAGAGACTTGAAGACCTAAATATGTACATTCTGGAGGAGAGGAGGGATAGGGGAGATATGATTCAGAGCTTTAAATACTTAGAGTATTAATGAACAAACAAACCTCTTCCAAAGACGGGGAAGCTGTAAAACTAGAGGGCATAACATGAAGCTGCAAGGGGGTAAACTGAAGGGCAATGTCAAGAAGTACCTTTTCACTAAAAGGGTGGTGGATGTTTGGAATTCCCTCCCGATGGAAGTGGTGGGGGCAAAGTGACAGAATTCAAAATGGCATGGGACAGACACAGTAAATCCCTTTATAGCAACAGAATAAAATAAAAATAAACATAACCATCTCTTTTATCTCAAGAAATAGGGGTGACCTGCATGGGATAATTCTTGATGGAGGGCCAGAGAATTGTTCCAAAGACTGAGAAGCACGAAAAGCAACTGTAGATTGTGGAATGACTTCATATTTTGGCACAGGAAACTGAAGAAAGAGACGATTAGCATGAATTGAATGGAGTGCTCGATGGGAAGAGTACAGAATGATCAGAGAGGAGAGATAAGTGGAAATACCAGAACATAATGTTCCGTGAATCACAGAATTTTCTATTGAATACGGTAGTGTATGGGTAACCAATGATAATGGAATAGCAGAGGTGGAATGTGATCAACTTTGGATGCACGATCAGGTAACCTGACAACAGTATTTTGAACAGTTTGTAATCTTTTTAGTTTGTAGTTTGGAAGACTGGCACAGATAATATTGCAATAGTCTAGTCAAGACATCACTAGACTAAAAATCAAAGCAGTTAAAATGGATGGAGAGAGAAACAGATTGATAGAGCACATTTGATGTAAGGCATCAAAGGAGTTTTTTTTACTACAGAAATGATGTGGTTGTGAAAAGAGAGGGCAGAAGTAACACTTGTTTTAAAGCTACTACTGAACATTTGTATAGTGCTACAAGACATACGCAGCGCTACACAGACACATGTAAAAGATGGTCCCTGCTCATCAGAGCTTAAAATCTAGTCAAGACAGACAACACAGTAGCTGTAGACAAGGGTCAGAGAAGACGCCTGACATAAAGACTCAGGTAGTGTGTTCCAGGCATACGGAGCAACAAGGTGAAAGGAGCGAAGTCTGGAGTTAGCAATTGAAGAGAAGGGCACGGATAGAAGCAATTTGCCAGAACAGCGGAGTTCCCGAGGAGGGATGTAGGGCGAGATAAGAGAGGAAAGGCAGTGAGGAGCTGCAGAGTGGATGCACTTATAGGTCGGCAGAAGTTTGAACTGGATGTGGAAATGGATAGGGAGCCAATGAAGTGTCTTGAGAAGAGGGGTAATATGGGCATGACTCGGCTGGCAGAAGTTTAGCCACACAGCAGAGTGTTGAACAGATTGAAGAGGAGAGAGATGATTCAGAGGAAGACCAGCAAGGAGTAGGTTACAATAGTCTAGATGGGAGGTGACTAAGGAGTGGATAAGTGTCTTAGTAGCGTGTTCAGAAAAGAATGGGTGAATTTTGTTGATGTTGTAGAAAAAGAAATTACAATTTTTAGCTATCAGTTGGATGTGTGTGGAGAAGGAGAGAGAAGAATCAAAGACAACCCCAAGGTTCCAAGCTGAGACAAGGAGGAGTAGAGAGTTATCCACAAAGGCGGAAGGGAAGAGCAGGGTATAAGGGGAAAAATAAGAAGTTCAGTTTTGGCCATGTTCAATTTCAAGTGGCGGTGAGACATCCAAGCAGCAAGGTCAGAAAGGCAGGCAGAGATTCTGGCCTGAATTGCTGGAGAGATGTCAGGGGTAGAGAAGTAGATCTGGAAGTCATCAGCATAAAGATGGTACTGAAAGCCATGGGAAGAGATGAGTGCACCAAGGGACTGGGAATAGAGAGAGAAAAGGAGCGGACCAAAGACAGATCCTGCGGGTATACCACCTGAGAGCAGGATAGCAGCAGAAGAGGATTCATCAGAGAAAATGCTGAAAGAGCGATGGGAGAGGTAAGAAGAGAGTCAGCATAGTAAGGAGATCTTAAAACCAAGCGAAAACAAGGTATCGAGGAGAAGGTTGTGGTCAACCATGTGAAAAGCAGCAGAAAGGTCAAGAAGTTTGAGGATTGAGTAAAGGCCCTTGGATTTTGCCAGGAACAGGTCACTGGAGACTTTGGCAAGAGCCATTTTGGTAGAATGTAAAGGACAAAAGTCAGATTGTGAAGGATCCAGAAGGGTTTGAGAGGAGAGAAAGTCGAAGCCCAATGGTGGTGAACTGCACGTTCAGTTAGTTTAGAAACAAAGGGGAGGAGGGAGATGGGTTGATAGTGAGAAGGACAGACAGGGTCTAGCGAGGGTTTTTTGAGGAAAGGAGTGACCACAGCATGCTTGAAGGCTGCAGGGAAAGTTGCAGTGGAGAATATCAGAGATGGAAGGGACTTCAGTGGAGGAGATGGAGCTAAGGAGGCGGGTGGGAATAGGATCAGAGAAGTAGGTAGTGAGTTTGGATGAGAAAAGAAGATGAGTGGTTTCCTCCTCAGAGATCATAGAAAAGGAAGAAAGGGTAGAAAAGGAAGAGGGGGAGGAGGGGAAGTAGCTGATGTCACAGGGAATTGGAGTGTGAGCTTGTGGATTTAGACATGGAAGTAGTCAGCCAGGTTTTGGACAGAAAGGGAGGGAAGGGTCAGAGATAGAAACCGCTTGAGGTAAAGAGACAGTGAGGGTTAGATGCAAGAGAGTTAATCAGATGGATATAATAGTCTTGTTTGGCAAGTGCTATGTCTGACTGGAAAGACACAAGCATGAATTTAAAGTGCAGAAAGTCTGCAAGGGTGCAGGAATTGAGCCAATAATGCTCAACTGAGCTGGCACACAAATATAGATAGTGGGTAGTGGAAGACAGCCAGGGTTGAGTTACAGTATGCCTCATAGGACATGGCATGGGTGGAACAAGAGCATCCAGAGCAGAGTGGAGTGTTATAGGAAGCTACTGCCTCATCAAGAAACTCAGATGACATAATGGAGGAACGAGGTGATGAGATAGTGGAGGAGAGAGCTAATAGGTCAATAGCATGAAGATTTCTAAAGACGTTGGAGGAGACAGGGCAAGATTGAGGCGATGAGTAATGAAGAGTGATGCTTAGCAGGTGATGGTCTGATAAGTGAAGAAGTGAGGTACAGAAGTTTGAGGGTAAGCAATTAGAGAAAAATACAAGGTCGAGGCAGTGGCTTTGCTGGTGAGCGGGGGTAGTAGAGCAAAGATGGAGGTTGAATGATGAGGTAAGGGAGAGGAGCTTTAAAGCATAAGGGTCAGAGGGGTTGTCAACATGAATGTTAAAATCCAAGAGAATAAGAGAGGGGGAAAATGAATCCAGAAAGAAGAAAAAACATGAGTCAAAGTCAGAGAGAAAGGTAGAGGTGGAATTGTCAGGAGGTCAATAAATAACAGCTAATCAGAGAGGTAGTGGAATAAAAAGCCAGATGGAGTGGACTTCAAAGGAGGGAAAGGAGTGAGACTGAGGCAGAAGGAGGAGTTGAAATTGACAGGAATGAGAGAGTAGAAGCCCAACACCACCACCATGGCCAGTGGAGTGAGGTGTGTGGGAGAATTGATAGCTGCCATTATAGAGAGCAGCGACTGAAGCTGAGTCCTCTGGGCGAACTTGTTAGGCAATAAAGCTCCAGTCCTTCAGTGGCGTGACTCTCCTGCTCCTTGTGTTGGTTTGGGTCTGCAGGAGAGGCTTTCTTCTTGCGGTCTGTCTATAGAAAACCGGGGCCATCCTGGGGGAAATCTGGGTGGCATGGTAACCCCACCTCCTGCATCTGGCCACAGAAAAGACAGCTCTGCAAATATTGCCCTAGAAAAACAGAATAAGTCACTGTTCTAGGTCACTACACAGAAACTAAACTGAAGTGTGCCTGTAGCTTTCTGTTTCATTTCAAGACCAGAGACTTATCAGCCCCCTCCTCATAGATAAAGACTTCTCTGGAAACCCAAAGAAGCCAAACTCTACCTGCAGTGCAGCGCTGGAGCAATAGAAACAGACACACATTTCTTCCTATACTGTTCAAAATACAACGATATCAGAGATGCGCGTTTCAGAAGCCGACACACTCCATTTACAAACCAAAAATAAAATGCTACTTTTTCTACTTTTGTTTCCTAAACCTTTTGGGCTCTGATATAACATCTCCTCCCTGGGACAATGATGGGGATTCAGAAGTCCCAGTATAAGACCCCCTTCCTCCCAAATCAAAGTAAAAAAACCAGTGGCCTCAGCATAACACTTCCAGTACTCCTTCACAAGGTCTTATTCCCTCTGTTTCCCCTACCCTATGTCCAACACCAATATCTCCTAATTCCCCCTTTCTCCCTCACCAACAGTGCCCTTCATCTCTTCTCTTTCTCCCTTCCCACCTACCCACTGCCTATCTCTTCAGACTTCTCACTCTTTCCCTCATGCAGCCCCCTGGGCTCTTTATGTCTTCTCTCTTCCTCTTTCCTGCTACCGCAGCGCCTCCTGCACAAAGGCTCATTTTCAATATTCCTCCAGCGAGCGCACTTTTCACTTGCCCTTGGATTCTGTCTCTGGCTGACACAGATGGGAACCACACGCAGGTGCATCTGCCTCCCATATACTGCTGAGTATTGGTCTGCATTGGCTGAAACCCGGAAGTAGAAGGATACAGGGAGAAGAAGTGACCTAGTGGTTAGAGAATCGGAGAAGCAAGGGTTTGAATGCCACTTTTGCCACCAACATGTCTTGTAATCTTGTGCAAGTCTCTTTCTCTCTCATTGCTTCAGGTGTCCACTTAGATTAAGCTCCTTAGGGATGAGATATATTGTTCCAGAATATCTATTACCACACTATAGTGTTGTGTACCTCTAGTAGCACTATAAAAATGATAAATATAGGAGTCAAGTGTTGTGCCTGACTATCTTCAGAGGGAACCGAGGAGGCTCGAGGTCTGAAGCCCGGCACCCTGGCTCAACCCTGCAGAGCCGCAAGAAAGAACAGCATTTTCCTTCTTTCCCGTAGCTCTGTTAAAGTTGACCCACCAGCACACTGAATGCCGGGAGGTTAAAAGGGGGCATTTCCTGTCTTGCGTGAGACAGAAAATTCCTCTGTTTACCCTCCTGATACTCAGCGTGCCGGCGGGTCAACTTTAACAGAGCCGCGGAAAAGAAGGAAAACACTGTTCTTTCTCATGGCTCTGCAGAGGTGACCTGGACTGCTGGGCTTCAGGCCTCCCCAGCTCCTTCTAAAGACAGATAGACAGGCATGGGGCCCCCCGAGGCACAGGGCCATGTGTGGGCAACATTTCTGCAAAATGGATGGGCTGGCCCTGGCTACAAGAAAATCAGGAGAAGTACAGGGGTGATGCATGGATGGAGCAAGCACATGTTGGTGCAATTCAGATAAGTCGGCTGGATAAGTGCCGGCTGAATATGGTGCAAACGTAAGCCACATGAAAAGCAGCCCTAAATGGAAATCCAGAGAAGCACCGGCTGAATATGGCGCAAACGTAAGCCACATAAAAAGCAGCCCTAAATGGAAACCCAGAGAAGCGCCGGCTGAATATGGCGCAAATGTAAGCCACATGACAAGCAGTCCGAAATGGAAACCCAGAGAAGCGCCGGCTGAATATGGTGCAAACGTAAGCACATGACAAGCAGTCCTAAATGGAAACCCAGAGAAGCGCCGGCTGAATATGGTGCAAACGTAAGCACATGACAAGCAGTCCTAAATGGAAACCCAGAGAAGCGCTGGCTGAATATGGCGCAAACGTAAGCACATGACAAGCAGCCCTAAATGGAAATGCAGAGAAGTGCCGGCTGACTATTGTGCTGGCGGATATTCAGTGGCAGCCCCTATCCAGAAGACCAAGCACCGGGGCATCTGAATATCTGCCTTTTTGAAAATTAGGCTACTCTCATGATTAGTGGGTGATGAGTTGGGTTCCTTTCAGGAAGGGAGAGTTGTTTGACAACTTATGGTTTGTTGTATTCCATAGTTAGGCTATGGTGTAGGGTGTGTGTGGTATGTGGGGGGCAGATTTGGATTTTGTATGTATGTTGAAAGAAGTTGGAGCTGGAAAATAGGAATCTAGGTTTCTAGACTAGTGTGAGTGGTTAGGGATGAATTGTGACCTGCTGAAGTGAGGGAGTTTAGTTTGGATGGGGGGGGGCGGCTAGGTTTGAGTGGCTTAGTGGGGATAGAGTAGATGTGTGTGATGAAGGTCTCTCACAAAAAAGAAGTAGGGTGAGGAGGGAGGGCTTGGAATATTTGTGGGATTGGCACACCCACAAAATGCAATGAGGAGTTAAAGGTCCTACAGGACTGAGGGACAGGTATAGCCCTACTCCAAAAGACCCAAATGACAAAGCCCGGGCATGAAAGTGATGGTAGTTAGAAGAGGTATAAAACTCATCTTCAGAGGAGAAAAGGGCAGAGATAGCCATTAAGGTGCACAAGTTAGTTGCAGAGAGATCCAAATGCCACTTCATTTTTGACTCGTGAAGATTACAGAGTAAGCCAGTCTCACTGGGTAGTGTTCCTGGGCCTGATAATTATGATCCATCTTTCTTTCCAGGGCTGGTATGTTATATCTCTTTGCTGGATCATCTCATGTTATTATAGGTGGTGGCCTCTAACTGTATGCTAGATGCTATGAGCGACAGAGCCTCAGGATCACAGGGTGCTGGGGCTTCTAGGTAACAGTGGAGGTTGTTGAGTATTTTTGAGGAATATGATCTAGATGTGTGGCAAGTTCATCATCTAATGGAGAGGGATGACACACATCTCTCATGGGTGCATGCCATCTGGTCTCAGATTGATTATTTCCTCATTTGACTCTGTGATAGGTTCTGTTGAAATATTGGATCACACTATGGTATGGGTGGATCTACACAGGGCAGACGAAGAGCCAGTGCAGGTGTATTGAGTGCCCTTGGGAAACCCTCAGTCTTATGCCCCCCCCCCTGAGATTTTGCTAATTAAATTCAGTAATCATGATCATCCCAACACCATCCCTCCCACAACAATCCTGTAAAAATGCATAATTGGACATCTTTCTTTTAAATATTAAACTCTGCTTTCTATGCATGTGCGTCCCAGCTCTCCATGCAAGTAAAGGATCTGACTGCTGCTGCTCTTTGCAGCCCCTCAGAAACAGTCCTAGGTGACTGTCTAAGAACAAGAACATAAGAAATGCCGTACTAGGTCAGACCAAGGTCCATCAAGCCCATTATCCTGTTTCCAACAGTGCCCAATACAAGTACTTGGCAGGTACTCAAAAAGGTACACAGATTCAACAATGCTTATCCTGGAGTAAGCAGTGGATTTCCCAGCTCCTCTTTAATAATGGTTTTGTCGACCTTTCCTCCAGGAACTTGTCCAAACCCTTTTTAAACCCAGCTATGCTTACAGCTTTTACTACATCCTCTGTAACAAATTCCAGAGTTTGATTACGCGTTGAGTAAACAAATATTTTCTCTAGATAAAAAGTATTTGCCTAGTCTAGCCCAATGGTTTTCCCAATGGAGAAAGGTGAATAGTGGTGTACCCCAGGGATCTGTGCTGGGTCCCAGGGCCGGATTTACCTTGAGTGAGGCCCTACGCCAACAAAAATTGTGGGCCCCCAGAAAAACTAAAAACGAGATCAACTTACCAAAACAGAAATGGCAATAGATGTATAGAATTGCCTGACATAAAGAGGCAATAGGGACAAAATCAGCATCGGAATTCAAGAAATACATTAAAAAAGACATATTCCAGTTAATAAATTCAAAATAAAAAGTATTTTTCTACCTTCTGTTTGGGCATTTTTTCAGTTGCAATTGCTCCAGTCACTTTCTTCTGGTTTCTTCGTGTCTTCTGCTACCTATCCATTTGTCCTTTCTTCTCTTTTAGATGTTTTCCATTCTCTCTCTATTTCTGCTTTAACATACTGATTGTTTCCCTTTTGCTCTTTCCCCCAATTCTTTCCTTATCCTTTATCATCCATTTAAATTTCACCCTTCCATTTTCAAGCCCCTCTTACTCTCCCAATACCCAGCCCATCATAGACTTTTCTTCCACACAAAATATTTTTCCCCTCTCCATTCTCATTCCCCATCCATTCTAGTCCTCCCCCAAAATCAGTTCCCTTATAGTTCTAGACCCACCCAGCATCCACTCCCTTCTAGTCCCATTCTCCCATGCTCCACATCAGCCCATTTCCAGTCCTATTCTAGAACATAAGAACATAAGAACATAAGATATGCCATACTGGGTCAGACCAAGGTCCATCAAGCCCAGTATTCTGTTTCCAACAGTGGCCAATCTAGGTCATACGTACCTAGCAGTTTCCCCAAGGGACACAGGTTCCACAATGCTTGTATTGGTTCAAGCATTGATATCCTGGGTCCCTTCTTAATAATGGTTTATGGACCTTTCCTCCAGGAACTTGTCCAAACCTTTTTTAAACCCAGCTACACTAACAGCCTTTACTACATCCTCCGGTAACAAATTCCAGAGTTTGATTACACGTTGAGTGAAAAAATATTTTCTTTTATTAGTCTTAAATAGTTTACCCTGTAGCTTCATTGCATGTCCCCTAGTCTTTCTATATTCTGATAAGGTAAACAATCGATCTACGTTTACCCGTTCCACTCCGTTCATTAATTTATAGACTTCTATCATATCTCCCCTCAGCCGTCTCTTTTCCAGGTTAAAGAGCCCCAACCTTTTTAGCCTTTCTTCATAGGAGTAGCCTTCCATCCCCTTTACCATTTTGGTGGCTCTTCTCTGAACCTTTTCTAAAATTGCTATATCCTTTTTAAGATATGGCGACCAGAATTGCACACAATATTCAAGGTGCGGTCTCACCATGGAACGATATAGAGGCATTATAATATCTTTTGTTTTATTTTCCATTCCTTTCCTTATCATACCTAGCATTCTATTTGCTCTCTTGGCCGCCGCTGCACACTGGGCCGAGGGTTTTAACATGGTATCCACAAGGACGCCTAAATCTTTTTCTTGGGTGGTGGTTCCTAATGTGGAACCTTGCATCGTGTAACCATAGTTTGGGTTGTTCTTCCCTAGGTGCATAACCTTGCACTTCTCCACATTAAATTTCATCTGCCATTTTGATGCCCAGTCTTCCAATTTATCAAGATCCTCTTGCAATTTTCCACAATCCTCCTGGGTTTTAACAACTTTAAATAGTTTTGTGTCATCAGCAAATTTGATAACCTCACTCGTTATTCCACTTTCCAGGTCATTTATGAATATGTCAAAAAGCAGCGGACCCAGCACAGATCCCTGGGGTACACCACTATTCACCTTTCTCCATTGGGAAAATTGGCCATTTAGCCCTACCCTCTGCTTTCTATCTTTTAACCAGTTCCTGATCCACAGTAGTACACTGCCTCCTTTCCCATGACTCTTTAGTTTTGCCAAAAGTCTCTCATGAGGGACCTTGTCAAAGGCTTTCTGAAAGTCCAGATACACAATATCAACCGACTCACCTTTGTCCACCTGTTTATTCACTCCTTCAAAAAAACATAACAGATTAGTAAGACAAGATCTTCCTTGTCTAAAGCCATGTTGGCTGTCTCCCATTAGGTCATGACTATCTATATGCTGAGTAATTTTATTCTTTATGATGGTTTCTACCATTTTTCCCAGTACTGATGTCAGGCTCACCGGTCTGTAGTTTCCCGGATCACCCCTCGAACCCTTTTTAAAAATTGGTGTTACATTGGCGATCCTCCAATCCTCAGGTATTAGAGATGATTTTAATGATAGTTCACAGATTACTCTTCATCAGCCCATTTCCAGTGCTAGCCTTCACATCACAGGCCATTTCCAGTCCTAGCCCCCCCCCCATCACAGCCTATTTCCAGTCCTAGCCCCCACCATCACATCCCATTTGCAGTCCTAGTTCCCCCCCCCCCACCATCACAGCCCATTTGCAGTCCAAGTTACCCCTCCCCATAGCCCTTTTCCGGTCCAGGTCCCCCCCCCCCATAACAACCCATTTCCAGTCTGTCCCCCCCCCCCCCCATAGCCCTTTTCCGGTCCAGGTCCCCCTCCCCATCACAACCCATTTCCAGTCCATGTCCCCCCCCCCCATAGCCCTTTTACAGTTCAGGTCCCCCCCCCCCATATCACAGCCCATTTCTTTCCAGTCCAAGTTTCCCCCCCCCCTGCCCTTTTCCGGTCCAGGTCCCCCCCCCCAATCACAGCCCATGCAGTCCTTGGCCCCCCTGACCAGCACCGCGGCTATCTGAGAGGCTTCAGAGGGAGCCGGGTAAGCTCGCGCGAGGCCCCCCACCCCCACCCCCACCCCCACCCCCACCCCCACCCCCACCCCCTCCCTCTGTACAGCCGCCAGCGTGAAGAGCCTTTTCCTTCACGCTGGCGGCTGTATCTGTGAAGCCGCGAATGCTGGGAAAGGTTCAAGGGCATTGCCTTTAACCTTTCCCAGCAATCGCGGCTTTACAGATACAGCCGCCAGCGTGATGGAAAAGACTCTTCACGCTGGTGGCTGTACAGAGGGAGCCGGGGCCTTGCGCGAGCTTACCCGGCTCCCTCTGAAGCCCTGCGGTGTGTGGGCCGGCCCCGGGTGGGCCCTTGCCAGCTGTGGGCCCTACGCCATGGCGTACATGGCGTATAGGTAAATCCGGCCCTGCTGGGTCCGCTGCTTTTTGACATATTCATAAATGACCTGGAAAGTGGAATAACAAGTGAGGTTATCAAATTTGCAGATGACACAAAACTATTTAAACTTGTTAAAACCCAAGAGTATTGTGGAAAATTGCAAGAGGATCTTGATAAATTGGAAGACTGGGCATCAAAATGGCAGATGAACTTTAATGTGGACAAATGCAAAGTTATGCACCTAGGGAAGAACAACCCAAACTATGGTTATACGATGCAAGGTTCTACATTAGGAACCACCACCCAGAAAAAAGATTTAGGCATCATTGTGGATAACATGTTAAAACCCTCAGCCCAGTGTGCAGCGGCGGCCAAGAGAGCAAATAGAACGCTAGGTATCATAAGGAAAGGAATGGAAAATAAAACAAAAGATATTATAATGCCTCTATATCGTTCCATGATAAGACCGCACCTTGAATATTGTGTGCAATTCCGGTCGCCGTATCTTAAAAAGGATATAGCGTTATTAGAAAAGGTTCAGAGAAGAGCCACCAAAATGGTAAAGAGGATGGAAGGATACTCCTATGAAGAAAGGCTAAAAAGGTTAGGGCTCTTTAACCTGGAAAAGAGACGGCTGAGGGGAGATATGATAGAAGTCTATAAATTAATGAACGGAGTGGAACAGGTAAACGTAGATCGATTGTTTACCTTATCAGAATATAGAAAGTCTAGGGGACATGCAATGAAGCTTGTGATAAGGAAGCTTATCATAGCTCAGGAAGGAGCTATAGAAAAGGTGAAGTGACTCTGAACAAGCAACCTGTCAGTTCTGGTAGAAATAAGAAAACAGAATTTTCCCATAAAAGACTACCAGTCCCAGAATGCACCAGGTTTCCAACAGCCACTAGAGAAGCTGAAGTGGGGAAACGTGTGTTCAATCAGGAGGGCTATGAGGTAATCCCTAAGCACTCATCTCAAAGGGCAGGGCCTGATTCAGCACAGCTGCGCTGTGTTAGGGAGGAGCACTCATCTAAGCAGAATAAAGGTAGAGTTTATTCTACAGAGAATTATCCTGAGGATCATCATCATCAGAAGCAGAAGCCAAACCGGATGGACAGAGGGAAAGAAACCCTTTGGAAGAAAGAGGAGAAAAGCCTTTGAGAGGTCTAGAAGAGTCCAGAGCAGTACGTATACTGGGAGGCATTCCAAGGGCCAGCATACACCATTGGACTGGGGAAAGCCAGAGGAATGGTGCTGCAGAGCTAGGAATCTCCAGACGGTACCTGTGAGGGAGACGGCTGCACGTGAAAGGGACCCTAAGACCCGTGCCAGAAGGTATGTGAAGAGAGATCCAGTGTCCAGGGATCTGGATTGAAAGGCTGGACATAAGAATTGGACTACATACTGGCCAGGCTATATAGAGAGGAACTCTAACAGCAATGGAAGCTCAGGTATGAACACTGATCTATGCCCTAGCTATAACCTTGAAAGACAGCAGGGAAACAAGTATTCTCCTGAAAGTGCTCCATTGGAAGATTCATCTGTGCCAATCCATGATATTGAACCCATGCTTGTTGAAGAGGAGGGGGTGATAGCAGATGAAGAATCTGTTTACATGGACTGCTCTCTGTCTAAACTCCTTTGGTGATTTTCTGTTATAAAGTACAGCAACAATCACAAAGAAATACAAACTTGTTCTTTAATCTACTCAGAAAAGCTCCTGAGTAAGATTTCTAGCCACGCAGTAGAAAGCAAGCCAGCTAAGGGGTTTCAGCTGGATAACTGCTAGCAATTGAGCCTTACCTAATTGCTTGTGAGCACTGAGAGAATCACTTCTGAATCTATGTGGGAGGATATAAGAAGTTAACCTGAAAAGAACAGTTTTTCTCTTCTTTGTGGCTTTTGTTTGTTGTTTGATACATGCTAAGAGAATATTAGCTAAAGCCTACAGAAAAGACCAGTTTGTTACCAACCAGGTCTTATTTCTTTTGCTTTGATTGCCTGACAGTTCAAATGTTGTTTTCCTGATTTTGTTTTTTTCAAGTTTAACACTGAAAGCAAGTAATCTGAGATATGTGCTACCAAGCATATCTGTGTTGGGAGAAATAACCCCATAAATAAATATCTTATTGGCTTTACACTTGAGCACAACTAAATTATTGTGGGCAGCTGTGTCTGGTGTGAATGGACTGCATTGACCACAATACCTTGCAAATCATATTGACATATGCACTTGCCAAGACTGTGAACATTCTCACCCAGGCAGCCGTTTGACAAGCTACAGGGTAAACTATTTAAGACTAATAAAAGAAAATATTTTTTCACTCAACGTGTAATCAAACTTTGGAATTTGTTACCGGAGGATGTAGTAAAGGCTGTTAGTGTAGCTGGGTTTAAAAAAGGTTTGGACAAGTTCCTGGAGGAAAGGTCCATAAACCATTATTAAGAAGTGACCGAAGATATCAATGCTTGACCCAGTACAAGCATTGTGGAACTTGTGTCCCTTGGGGAAACTGCTAGGTACATATGACCTAGATTGGCCACTGTTGGAAACAGGATACTGGGCTTGATGGACCTTGGTCTGACCCAGTATGGCATATCTTATGTTCTTCTGTTAATGGTTAAGCTGATCTTGATTGGACAGAAGAGAGGTCAGGAAGCAGTGATATTTTCCTTTATATGAGGGCAGGGTTGTCAGCAGTTCTTGTGGTCCCAGTGGGATGTGTTGAAGTGATCAATGCAGAGAATATGGAGATTTCCTCTTTGTTTTGGGAATTTACTAGCTATGTGGCAAAAGAAGGAGAGATGTGAATAAACGGATATGGGTTTGGAAAAACAATTGTGTAAGAAACAGAAGCAGTATGCGACTTGTCCCTCGGTAGCACTGAGGTTAAATTTGTTGGCCAGGCAGATAGACTCATGAGTGTGCTAAAAAGTCTTTGAACCACGCAGTCTCCATCCAAACCCGTGCTGCTTGGGTAGCGTGGGACGTTTAGCCCGGCCACATTTTCAGCGAGCAGTACTTTTTACTGTGATGTACTTGGAGAGCACAGAACTCTGCTGTAGCTGGTAGCACACGTCATTGATTCTGTAAAAGTGATTAATGAATGAAATTCTTGGTAACAGATGAAATCTGCATTTTTAGAGCAGTGTCAATGTCCCTCCATGACTGGAAAATGTGAGTTTCTGACATAATGGTCTCCACATAACATCTGTAGGACCTGCAGACTATGTGTGCTCAAGTAAGAGGAATGTGTTTTCACTTGAAATGAAAACGTGCAACTTTCACACGTGTAAGTGGCCTATGTATGTAAAGAACTGTTTTAGAAAGCTGTAACGTATATGTAGATCCCCAGCACACAGCATTTCCAAGGGGGCAGGTTTTGGGTGTGTTAAGAAATATGTATTTCCAGATCAGCAAATCCAGTACATGTATCCTTGATTTTGGTATTTACATCTGTGTAAAAAAATGCAAACATGTCATCTAATTGCTGTTCAGACATGGAGTTTGCATGAGTGACTGAGGGAACCAATGCGCTTACCCCTGTGCTATTAAAAACTACCCCAAAATTTCATACAATAGATGCTTTTTTCACAGTTCCATGACAGGCTCTTTCTGAATGTCCAGTTTTGTGACTGGTACTAACTTGCAGATGTTTTGGGTTTTTTTAAAATAATTTAATATTTTATTAATTTTCAAATATATCACAAGTTAACACACTTGCAACAGAAATGGGGGACACTTCAGGAAAAACAATACTGAAAATGTAGCAAGCAAATAATGTCAAAAAGTAAACTCCTCCACTAGCCCACAATTGAGAAATCCAAGAGTTGAGGAGGGAGGAGTTGGCTCAGTGGTTGGGACAGGTTACCTAGGTCTGGGGGTTCAATTCCCGCATGGGGATAAGCAACCTCAGGCCAGAGGGACTGGAGTCTCTAGTCCCATGGCTACTACTTGTGGCCTTGGGCAAGCCACTTAACCCTCCATTGCCTCAGGTACATTTAGATTGTGAGCTTTTCGGGGACAAGGGAATAAAAAAGTACCTGTTAGTATACATGTAAACCACACGGATTCTAAAGAGCGGGGTATAAAAAAGAAATAAATAACATAAAAATAAAATAAATAAGAAAGGAAAATCTATACAAAATTTATAAAGGAACCTAGCAGACGTCAACAGCCAGAAAACCTTTACACATAGAAGGAAACCCGCTCGCTCATCCCCAACTGATCCCTTGGAATTTAAAAAAGAAATCAACTGAGAGGGATAAAGGAATTACCCCAAAATTTTACCAAGCATTTACATGGGTATTTTAGAAAAAATAAACCACCGAGCTGAAGAACCCAAGGTCGCAGGACTAAAAACTCCTTCCTGCGATGACGGGTTTCCCGAGCCAGGTCAGGAAAAATCCGAACAAGACACCCCTTGAATAACACATTTATTTTCCTAAAAAAAAGTCTTAACCATTCTCGGTCAGAAATCAAAGCAAAAGTAACTAAACAGGTTGCAGGTATCACTAAAGCTGTATCTGAGGTTTCTAACAATTCCAAAATATTTAACTCATCAAATTGCCCAGGTCCAGCTGCCTTGGTAGGGACCCCCAAAATCTCAACCAAATATTGTTTTAAACATTTCTTTAGCTGAGAGGGTAGGTGAGCTAGGAAAATTAACCAAAGGAGATTAGCTAATTTAGTGTAATTATCTATCTGGGACATGAAGGATTCTCCTAGATGATTGATAGCTGTCCAGATAGGTTCCAGGGTGAAGTGCTCCGGTTGTGGTAAGGAAAAGGAAAGAACAGACCCACGCTGAACACTTGGCGAAGCTCCACTGGGCTGCAGGACCAAGGGAGGGATTCCGGCATCGTTGCCGATCACCACAGCAGAGCTCCCACTCTCAAGCACTGGCCTTGGAAGCTGCTCTGGCAGAGAGACATCCCCCTCTGACATGCTTGGTGAGAGCAGCCCCAGCTGAGACCGAGGAACTCCCAACTCCGGAGAGACCAGGACCTCCACGCTACTCCAAGCCAATTCCGGGCACAGCAACTTTGAGGAACGATGCGCTTTCGGGGGCATAAGGTCACTGCTTGAGGGAGACGCCGAGCTATCCAGCCCCAAACATCCGCCAGCCGAGCTTCCATCCCCCACTGCTGACTGTGGTTCCTGATGTCGGAAAAGAAAGGAATCTAGGTCAGCACGGGTGTCTGGGGCAACAAACCGCGCTTTGCTTTCCTCTTACGACCCATCTGCAAATGAGGTCAGGAGCCTAGACGCCACGCACCGCCATCTTGGATTCTCTAATTTCTCCGCAGATGTTTTAAAATTGGCACTGACATGTTCAAACCCCAATTGTTGCAGATCTTTTTCAGAAAATGTTTCACATTGAAAATTCCATCACTTCTTGGATTCATACTATAAATTTCAAAAAGGTTCCATTTGAGGATGCCCCAGGTCTTACCCTAGATGGCAGAATGCAAATTTACATAGTAACCAAAAATGATGGCAGATAAAGACCATTATGGTCCATCTAGTCTGCCCAGCAAGCCGGCAAGAGTAGCTGCATCTACCGCTCTGTGCAGGTCACCCCTCCCCATGCCTTTGTTTAGGGGTGTACCCACTGCTCCATGTAGGGCACCCTATTTGTTGAGATAGTTATGTTTATTTTGACTTTATCCTGTTGCTATAAAGGGATACACTGTGTCTTTCCCAGGCCATTTTGAATTCTGTCACTGTGTTTGCCCCCACCATTTCCATCGGGAGGGCATTCCAAGCATCCACCACCTTTCAGTGAAAAAGTATTTCCTGACATTGCCTTTCAGTTTACCTCCTTGCAGCTTCATGTTATGTCCTCTAGTTTTACAGCCTCCCCGTATTTGGAGGAGGTTGGTTTGTTCTTTAATACTCTTTAAGTATTTAAAGGTCTGAATCATATCTCCCCCTGTCCCTCCTCTCCTCCAAAGTGTACATATTTAGGTCTTAAAGTCTCTTCTCATAAGTCTTCTGATGCAGGCTCCAAATAATTTTGGTCGGCTTCCATTGAACTGCTTCCAATCTTTTTATATCCCTTGCGAGATATGATCTCCAAAACTGAACATAATATTCCAAGTGAGGCCTCACACGTGACTTGTACAGTGGCATTAGTACCTCTTCCTTTCTGCTGGCCCCCTATCGCATATAATTCCCTTGGATTTCTGCTTCCCAATTGCATGACACTGACCTTCTTCACATTAAATCTTAAATGCCAAGCATTAGACCATTCTTCAAACTTTTGTAAATCTTTCCTCGTGTTATTCACTCCCTCAGGGGAGTCCACTCTGCAGCAGATTTTCGTGTCATCTGCAAAAAGACAGACTTTTCCATTCAGTCCTTCAGCAATATCACTCACAAATTCATTGAACAGTACCAGTCCCAAGACGAACCCAGGGGCACACCACTAGTCACCTTGCTTTCATCCAAGTGAGTTCCATTTACCATCACCTTCTGTCATCTGTCAGTCAACCAATTTCTGATCCAGTTCACCAACTTGGGATCCATACCAAAGCTGTTGAGTTTATTGATAAGCTTCCTATGAGGAACAGTATCAAAGGCTTTGCTGAAATCTAGGAAGATCACATCCATCACATGCCCTTGATCTAGTTCTCTGGTTACCCAGTCAAAGAACTCATTTTGAAAATGAAGAAAAATTGAACACAATTTCCTAGTTCTTCATGCCACCTGAGTTTTAAAAAAAAGACGTATGGGCTCACTGTTTTTTTATAAGAACATAAGTACATAAGATATGCCATACTGGGTCAGACCAAGGTCCATCAAGCCCAGTATCCTGTTTCCAACAGTGGCCAATCTAGGTCATACGTACCTAGCAGTTTCCCCAAAAGACACAGGTTCCACAATGCTTGTACTGGGTGAAGCAGTGATATCCTGGGTCCCTTTTAATAACAGTTTATGAACCTTTCCTCCAGGAACTTGTCCAAACCATTTTTAAACCCAGCTATACTAACAGGTTTAACTACATCCTCCGGTAACAAATTCCAGAGTTTGATTACACGTTGAGTGAAAAAAAAATTATCTTATTAGCCTTAAATAGGTTACCCTGTAGCTTCATTGCATGTCCCCTAGTTTCTCTATATTCTGATGACATAAACAATCGATCTACGTTTATCCGTTCCACTCCATTCATTAATTTATAGACCTCTATCATATCTCCCCTCAGCCGTCTCTTTTCCAGGTTGAAGAGCCCAACCTTTTCAGCCTCTCTTCAAAGGGGTCTCCTTCCACCCCCTTTATCATTTTGGTGGCTCTTCTCTGTACCTTTTCTAATAATGCTATTTCCTTTTTAACATACGGCGACCAGAATTGCAGACAATATTCATGGTGCGGTTGCACCATGGAATGATACAGAGGCATTGTAATATCCTTTGTTTTATTTCAATTCCTTTCCTTATGATATCTAGCGTTCTATTTGCTCTCTTGGCCACCGCTGCACACTGGGCGCAGGGTTTTAACATGTTATCCACGATGATGCCTAAATCGTTTTCCTGGGTGGTGGTTTCTAATGTGGAACATTGCATCGTGTAACCATAGTTTGGGTTGTTCTTTCCCAAGTCCATAACTTTGCACTTGTCCACATTAAATTTCATCTGCCATTTGAAGGTCCAGTCTTCCAATTTATTAAGGTCCTCTTGCAATTTTCCGCCATCCTCTTGGGTTTTACAACTTTGAATAATTTTGTATCATCTGAAAATTTGACTACCTCACTCGTTAGTCCCATTTCCAGGTCATTTACGAATATGTTAAAGTGCAGTGGACCCAGCACAGATCCCTGGGATACTCCACTATTCATCTTTCTCCATTGGGAAAATTGGCCATTCATCCCTACCCTTTGCTTTCTATCTTTTAACCAGTTCCTGATCCACAATAGTACACTGCATCCTATCCCATGACTTTTTAGTTTTGCCAAAAGTCTCCGATGAGGAACCTTGTCAAAGGCTTTCTGAAGGTCCAGATATATTATACCAGTCAACTCACCTTTGTCTGTTTATTCACACCTTCAAAATAACATAACATAGTAAGACAAGATCTTCCATGTCTAAAGCCATGTTGGCCGTCTCCCATTAAGCCATGACTATCTACATGTTCAGTAATTTTGTTCTTTATGATGGTTTCTTCCATTTTCCCCGGTACTGATATCAGGCTCAACAGTCTGTAGGGTTCCTGTGCTGTAGTAAGTTTGTACTTCAAGCATAAAAAGAGACTGCTGCCTTTGCCACTCTCAATACTAGCAAGACTCTCACCTCACTCCATGAGAAAGGCTTACTTGCAGCGGTTTCCCTTCACTCCATGGGAAAGGTACACTGGCAGCAGTCTCTCCTCACCCAATGGAAAAAGCACCCTGGCAGCAGTCTCCCATCACTCCATGGGAGAGGTAGTTGGCAGCAGTCTCTTTTCACTCGATGGAAAGGCACACTGGCAGCAGTCTCCCCTCACTCCATGGGAGAGGTAGTTGGCAGCAATCTCTTGTCACTCCTTGGAAGAGGCACACAGGCAGCAGTCTCTCCTTACTCAACAAGAGAGGTACACTGGCAGCACTTTCCCCTCATTCCATAGGGGAGGCACAGTGACATCGTCTCCCCTCACTCCATGAGAGAGACACATTGTAGCAGTCTCCCTCACTCCATGGGAAATACACATTGCCTCTCCCATGAAGTGAGGGGAAACTGCTGCCAATCTGGCAGCAACCTCCCCTCACTCCATGGGAGAAGCACACTGGCAGCAGTCTCCCCGCACTATACAGGAGAGGCACACTGGTAGTAGTCTCTCCATAGTCCCTGGGAGAAGCACACTGGTAGTAGTCTCTCCACACTAATGGGAGAAGCACACTGGTAGCAGTCTCTCCACACTAATGTGAGAAGCACACTGGCAGCAGTCTCTCCACACTAGTGGGAGAAGCACACTGGCAGCAGTCTCTGCACACTAGTGGGCGAAGCACACTGGCAGCAGTCTCTCCGCACTAGTGGGAGAAGCACACTAACAGCAGTCTCTCCACACTAACGGGAGAAGCACACTGACAGCAGTCTCTCCACACTAATGGGAGAAGTACACTAACAGCAGTCTCTCCACACTAACGGGAGAAGCACACTGACAGCAGTCTCTCCACACTAATGGGAGAAGTACACTAACAGCAGTCTCTCCACACTAATGGGAGAAGCACACTGACAGTAGTCTCTCCACACTAATGGGAGAAGTACACTGACAGCAGTCTCTCCACACTAATGGGAGAAGTACACTGACAGCAGTCTCTCCACACTAATGGGAGAAGTACACTGACAGCAGTCTCTCCACACTCCATGGGAGAAGCACACTGACAGCAGTCTCTCCACACTCCATGGGAGAAGCACACTGACAGCAGTCTCTCCACACTAATGGGAGAAGTACACTAACAGCAGTCTCTCCACACTAATGGGAGAGGCACACTGACAGCAGTCTCTCCACACTAATGGGAGAGGCACACTGACAGCAGTCTCTCCACACTAATGGGAGAAGCACACTGACAGCAGTCTCTCCACACTAATGGGAGAAGCACACTGGCAGCAGTCTCCCCTCTCTTCACAGGAAAAGCACACTGTCAGCAGTCTCGACTCACTGCATGGGAGAGGCACACCGGCAGCAGTGTCCCCTCTCTCAAGGGAGAGGCTCACTGGCAACATTTTTCAGGGTTGTGATTTTTTTCTATGATCACAGAGTTGTTTGGTGACGCCCCTCCCAATATGCAGTCCAAGTATCTGAGGAGCTGAACACAAGGGTCCATGTTAGTAGGGGATATTTTTAAATGATTAAAGAAGCATTAATAAGAACCTGCATGAATAATTTGGTGAGTGACAAGGACCTCACTTGAAAGCTGTTCTTAGGAGAAGAATTAAGACTCTTTTCATTACAGACTAATGAGTGACATTACACCTAATGCTGGCATTAGATCTGCTTCCTTCCATTTAATAATAGGGCAATGAGGCCTGTAATTATATAGTCAGAAATCTCCATTGGGAGAAAGAAAACAAATTTATCCTGCACTTTTTTAAAATAAAATTGAATCAATTTGTTGGACAACCAGTAGTTTTATTTATTAATTTAGAAAGAGCAGTAATGTGTGGTATACAGATGCCGATCTCTCTGAATCTTTCTTACTCATTTATCTAAATTCTGTCAGGCCCATGACGAAAAGCTATTTTCAAAAGTTGGAAAGTTACTTTTGGTGTTATATTTCTGGTAAAGTATGTGTTATTTATTTATTTGGACTCTTTGGGCCTGATAGTTAACCTGTAAGCTGTGTAAATGCTGTTTAGAGGGAGGTTCAGTGGCACTGATATGGTTAATGCTGCTGAATATCTGCGGGTTCTGCTGCTACATACCCCGATGCTAACCATGGAGCATTGGGATGTGTCATTGGCGTTTGCGACCCACTGATAAAGATAGGCACAGAAAAAGCTGGCCTATCTTTACCTATAGGAGGTAACCGGGCAGCGGCTCAATATTGTTGCTGCCTAGTTAGCTTCTCACCATGTGGCAGACCCAAATATTCAATGTTGGTGACCGCATATGGCCTCAGCATTCTATATCCGGGGTTAAATGATATTGGGCCCTTTATAATTAGGGCCTGAGGTTCTAGGTATTTATTGCTTGTAATTTTAGGAGTTTATTTTTGAGGCAATTGGGTGCTTCCCAAGGTCAGAAAAACAGGTGCTTATCAGTATATTTGCGTCACCAAAAATATTTTGTGGCTTTTTAGGTGGCCCAGCCCTTTCTCCCAGCTCCACATATATCTTTGCACATCACTGGGCTTGCTTACACTTATAGTTTCACACACAATGGCACACTACCTCATACACAGAATGGTCTCTCAGTCTGTCCCGCTTTGATATTTCTGTTCTGTGTTCACAGATGAAGAACCAGGAGCAGGACCTCAGAAAACACTCACAAACAGGAACAGAAGTGAGGGGCATCTTGAACGATTTTCAGAAGACTTTGTTCATGAGAAACTAGCTGAACTTAAAGTAGACAAAGCGATGGGACCGGATGGAATACACCCTAGAATACTGAGGGAACTTGGGGATGTTCTAGCAACTCCACTGACCGACCTTTTCAATGCCTCGTTGGAGTCAGGAGTGGTGCTAAAGGACTGGAGAGAGGCACATGTGGTCCCTTTACACAAAAGCAGAAGTAAGGATGTGGTTGAAAACTATAGGAATGTTAGTTTAACTTCGGTGGTGAGTAAATTATTGGAAGCGCTGCTGAAAGAGAAAATAGTGAGGTTTCTGGAGTCCAGCAGATTACAGGATCCGAGGCAGCACGGTTTCACCAGAGGCAGGTCTTGTCAGACAAATCTGATTGATTTCTTTGACTGGGTGACCAGGGAGTTGGACCGAGGGAGAGCCCTAGATGTGGTGTATTTAGATTTCAGTAAAGCCTTTGACACCGTTCCTCACAGGCGACTTATAAACAAACTGAGCACCCTAGGGATGGACCCTAAAGTTACTGCTTGGGTTTGGTTGAGTGAGAGGCGACAGAGGATACAGGTAAATGGAGCTCACTCTGAGGAAAAGGAGGTTACCAGTGGTGTGCCCCAGGGATCTGTCCTTGGTCTGATTCTTTTTAACATCTTTGTTACTGATATAGCGGAAGGGCTGTCAGGTAAGGTTTGCCTCTTTGCGTATGATACCAAAATCTGCAATAGACACCCAGGAAGGTATAGATAACATGAGGAGGGATCTAGCTAAGCTTAAAGAATGGTCTAGAATTTGGCAGCTGAGATTTAATGTTAAAAAATGCAAGGCCATGCATTTCGGCTGCAGCAATCCAAAGGAGCAATATAGCATAGGGGGTGAAGTACGTTTGTCCACTAAAGAATAGTAGGACCTAGGCGTGGTTGTGTCTGATGATCTTAAAGTAGCTAAACAGGTAAAAAAGGTGACAGCAAAAGCTAGAAGGATGCTTGGGTGCATAGAGAGAGGAATGGCCAGCAGAAGAAAGGAGGTGATAGTGCCTCTGTAGAAGTCTTTAGTACAACCTCATTTGGAGTATTGTGTGCAATTCTGGAGACAGCACCTTCAAAAGGATATAAACAGGATGGAGTCAGTACAGAGGGTGGCTACTAAAATGGTTAGTGATCTTCATTATAAAGCATATGAGGACAGACATAAGGGTCTTAATATGTACACCTTAGAGGAAAGGCGTGATAGAGGTGATATGATTGAGACATTTCACTACCTCCGTGGCATAAATGCATAGGAGGAGAGCCTCTTTCATTTGAAAGCAAGCTCTGCTACGAGGGGACATGGGATGAGAGTGAAAGGGGATAGACTCAGGAGTAATATGCAGAAATATTTCTTTACGGAAAGAGTGGTGGATCCGTGGGATAGTCTTCCAGTGGAGGTGGTAGAGATGAGGACAGTATCTGAATTCAAAGAAGCATGGGACAAACACAGAGGATCTCTAAAGGAAAAAAGGGGAGTGTTGTAGCTGTTGATATGGAAGGACAGATGAGATAGGCCATGTGGTCTTTTTCTGTGGTCATGTTTCTATGTTTCTATAACACCAGGACCAGCAGAGAAACCACAGAAGGAGGAGCTGCTTTGTACGGCTGTGCCAGCCTCATGAAAAGGAGGTGGGAACTCTGATGTAGTAGGTCACACAGGCCTAGGAAAGAGGAGGCAGTAGCAGTGAACCCTGCCACTCATGATCCAGCTCAGGAAGGAGATGCTATCCTTGAGAGAAGTAGGTGGCAGCCACGCTATCCTAGGCCATGAGAGCAGCAATGGCCAACTAGTGTCATCAGCTAATGGGAAGGAGGATCTTCAGTCTTTTTCTGTTGTAACCAGAAATCCCAAAGTCCCCATCGAGGTGTTTTATCGAGGTTTTCCAGTTATAACTGAACATTTGAAGACACAATTTTAATTCACTCATCTTTGCGTTGGAATCATGTCACGCCCCTTCTCATCCACCTTCACTAGCTCCCTGTCGACTTCCGTATTTGCTATAAAATCCTTTCACTGATCCATCACGTTCTTTACACCCATTCACCTCAATACCCGTCAGACCTCATTCACTTTCACACCCCCAGTCGCACTATCTGGTCTTTACACGTTAATCGCTTACATCTCCCTTCTCCCTCCCGCGCTCACCTTCAGTCCACCTGCTCCTCTGCTGTCTTCTTTATTGGTCCCGCTCTTTGGAACTCCTTACCTATCTCCCTCCGGCTTGAACAACAGCACACCACCTTTAAGAGAAACCTGAAAACCCACCTTTTCTCCTCCGCTTTTGACCTCCCCTTCCCTTTTGTATGAACATGCTCCCCCCGCTCCCTCTCTCACGTCTTTCCTCCTCTGTCTCATTGTGTGAATGTACTGCTTACTTTCCTATCGGTTATTGTAACTTCCTTTCTATTTCTGGCCATTGGCATTTTCTGTATTTTTATTTTTTGTAAACCGCTATAATATCATTGTAAAGCGGTATATAAGGTGAATAAACATACACATAAAACATGCACAGTATCAGAATTGCCAAGTTACCCAGTTCCAGGAGAGAGATTTTAAGCCAGTCCTGGATTTCTCACAATCAAATTCTGATGCACTGATTCCAATGGGTAAAATTGGGGACTACAAATACCATACTGCATTGCAACCCAAATTTAAAACCAGAATTTGTAAAACATGTCACGCCTGGAGTTGGGTAACTTGGCAACTCTGCAATATAAGTGCAAAACATGTGAAAACACATTTTAGAGAGGCCACGCAGGTGAAATCTGAAAATCGGTGGGAGAAGCAGCAGAGAGTGTGGCGCAGGCAGGTGCCCCACCCTGAGAGATGCACATGTCCATGAAATAAAGGGGAAAATGGTGACATGCAGAATAATGGGTCAGATGCATGCAGATGTTTGTCTGATTTTAGAAACATGCATGCCTCAGATATGCACATCTGCCATTCCAGGAACATGGACATGTCCACGACCCTATTTCAAAACGCGACCATGTATCTCTCACCGCATACACTTCCCGGTCTGTCATCTTGAAAATGGGGACGTGCAGCAGCACAGGAGCCACGACAAATGCATGTTTTTGTGAAGAAGTGAAAAATATCAGGAGAGTGAGGGACTATTTCCCTCTTCTCCCTACAATTGTTGGTTTTACAGAATCCTGCTGATGCCCTGGATCAGGTAGAGTCATGGAAGTCTCTGAGGTGGGCAGGGCTGATCTAAAATTAGGTGCACACATGTATCTTTTTTGGCCAGCTCTCCAGCCCCCCTCCCCGTGAAACTTGGATGTGATTGCACCGGACATATGTAGATTTCTAAGATGGCTTTGAGGACATCCCTGTGATTTCCGTATCTGAATGGGCATTTGACATTTTAAAAAGTGCAAAGTTTGTACTGTTGAGCCCCAATGCTGACTCCTGGTGACCCAGCAGTCCTTGAGTTTTAAAATGACCCCATAAAACATAGTTCAGAGCTAAAAATTAGGAAACATAAGCTAGTTTGGAAAAATTAAACCTACACTGCTTTCCTAAAATGCAAATACTTCTTTTCGTCCTTAATTTCAACTGGTAATTTATGCCACAATGTTGGACCTATTATTGAAAATAACCACCAATCATTCCAACTGATGAATGCATTTCATGGGCTGGCCTGTAAATCTGAAGTCTCAAGGCTAAATCAGAAAAGCAAAATTAAAATTAAAAGCAAACATTGTTGTTAAGTGCCGTCGAGTCGGAGTCGACTCATGGCGACCCTCTAGATAGCTATCCTAAATTATGTTCGGTCTTCAGTCAGGCGGCTCATTGTTGACAGACTGGTACCCGTAGCTGCTGTTATTGTATCGATCCATCTCATTGCTGGCCTTCCTCTTTTGCATTGACCTTCTATCTTGCCAAGCATGATGTCTTTCTCTAATGATCTCTCTCTTCGCATGATGTGTCCAAAGTATGAAAGTTGAAGTCTTGTCATCTGAGCTTCTAAAGAAAGCTTAGGTTTGATCTCCTCTAGTACCGACTGGTTTGTTCTTCGGGCAGTCCATGGTATACACAGTATTCGCTGCCAGCACCATAATTCAAAGGCATCAATTTTCTTCCTGTCTGTCTTTTTCACTGTCCAGCTTTCACATCCATATGATGTTATTGAAAATATCATGGCTTGAGCAAGTCGAATCTTTGTATGGAGAGAGACATCTCTGCTCTTGAGAATCTTATCTAGGTCTTTCATAGCCATTCTGCCAAGAGCAATGCGTCATCTGATTTCTTGACTGCTTGTTGCTTCTTTATTGATAGTTGATCCAAGTAGGTTAAAGTTGTTCACGATTTCAATTTCTTCTCCTTCAACGATGAACCTGTTGATTATGCCAGTTGTCATGATCTTTGTCTTCTTTACATTAAGGTGCAGGCCCATTTTGAGACTATGTTCTTTGATTGTGAGAAGCAAATGTTTCAGATCATCTTCACTTTCAGCCAGTAATGTGGTATCATCAGCATAGCGAAGGTTATTGATGAGTCTTCCACCAATCTTCACACCTCTGTTGTCTTCATACAATCCTGCTTTTCTGATGATTTGTTCTGCATATAAATTAAACAGGTAGGGGGAAAGTATGCAGCCTTGTCTTACACCTTTGCTTATTTTAAACCATTCTGTTTCTCCTTGTTCCGTTCGAACTGTTGCTAATTGATCAATGTACAGATTGTGCAAGAGAACGATCCGGTGTTCTGGTATACCCATGCTTCTTAATGTGGCCCAGAGTTTCTCATAGTTTATACAGTCAAAAGCCTTGCTATAGTTGATAAAGCACAAATAGATATCCCTTTAGTATTCTTTAGTCTTTTCAAGGATCCATCTCACATCCGCAATGATGTCTCTCGTTCCTCGCCCTTTCCTGAACCCTGCTTGCACTTCAGGTAGTTCTTGTTCCAGGTATGGTTGTAGTCTCTTTTGAATAATCTTCAGTAGAATCTTGCTGCAATGTAGGATCAGAGCGATTGTGCGATAGTTTCCACAGTAAGTTGGATCACCTTTCTTTCGTATTGGTATAAACACATATCTTTTCCAGTCAGTTGGCCATGATGTTGTCTTCCATATTTCTTGGCAGAGCCTTGTAAGTACGGTAACAGCTGCATCAGATTGCTGTAATACCTCTATGGGAATGCTATCAATGCCTGGTGCTTTGTTGTTTGATAAGGCTTTCAATGCTCCTTCAACTTCTTCTTTCATCACCAATGGTTCCCGATCATAAGGTACAGGTTGAAACGGCTGTTGGTCCACTTGATCTTTATCATATAAAAACTCTGTATATTCCTTCCACCTTTTCTTGATCTTCTCAGCATCATTCAACATAGAACCTTGAGCATCTTGTAACATTCCAATTCGAGGCTGGAAGTTTTTCTTTAACTCTTGTAGCTTTAGGAAAGCCAATCTTGTTCTTCCTCTAATAGTTTCTGCTTCTATTTCAAGGCTAAATCAGAAAAGCAAAATTAAAATTAAAAGCAAACATTAAGGGAGTTATTTTAGAAGCCCTATTCTTGCTATGACAAGAATCAACACACAAAATAAGGGTCAAAAGAAAAAGACTTTATAAATTTAAAAATTTAGAAGGGGTTAACTAGAGGCATCAACGAGCTAAGGCAAGAATGCTAAAACAGCGAAACCTCAAAGCCACAATTCATCACTTGACTTCACCTCCCCCCCCCCCCACCATTACATACTATTTGTGCAGTTAATTTTATTTTTAACTAGATTTTATTTTTATATCCATTTGTTTTATTTAATTTAGAATTGTCTCATTAAAACAATGCATAGTTATGAAAAGGAAGGAGGAATCCACCTCAAATTCAGAATGGCAACAAATTGCCCCATTCAAAACAACAGGTAGTAGAGCAATAAAAAGATTTTCAGAAGGATGATACAATGTATCGCTCCCCAAAGAGCCTAAGGGGTATGTTTACTAAACCGTCTTAATGTAGCAGCGGTGACGTTATCACGCGATATGTAACATCATCGCGCGATAACGTCAGCAGCGGCATTAAGGCACACTAACGCTGTGAAATCCGGCTCTGAAGGGTGGAGTAAGGCCTCCCAGAGGGAGGAGATAGGGGTCAATGGGCGGAGAGTGGGCGGGGAGAGGCTCCAGGCAGACTAATGCTGTGAAATCCAGGTCTGAATACTAACGCCAGTGAAACCCTCGCGTTAAAGGCACATTTGCAGGAGAGAGAAACCATTTCAGTCAGCAATGTACAGTAAAGGCAGGGAAACCCATAAAAATGATAGTAGTGATACATGTGCAGGAACCAAAAAGGCAAATAAACATATAAAATGACCAGAACCACATCTGAAATGCCAAAAACCAGCTGACCAATAGTGATATTAATGATAAACATAAAGCAACACTACTGACAAAGTGTAAAAAGGAAGATATCATGTTTGGAAGGGTCTATGCTCTGTCCTCCTAAAAAGTGAATGATCCCACATTGAAATAGCACTGATCAGGGTTTCTGTCGTTTAGATTCAGCAGGTTTGTTATGGCGTACACATGTGCAGCAACAGCAGAGTGGGCACATAGGAAAGGGCAACTGTACTGATGCTGTAAATGGGATACAGGGGGCTGCAGGCGGCACATGCTGTGGTCCAGCTGGGGCACAGTGCGGACTAGGCAGATGCCTAGGTGGCACATAGCAATGCCGAAACTGTAAAGCAGCAAGACAGCAACTGACGAGGTACCAACATCGGCACGAGTGTGTGTCCACAGTGTCACAGGGGATATTACCCAGCAGGTACTCCCAAGGGCACATGACATTGGCAGGCGGTGCCAGGGGAAGCGCGCATGTCCATGTAGGCACCCCTAACTGAGAACCCACACCATAGGCAGCTGCCTACTGGCACACTGGATGGCCTGGGACTGCGCACCACCAGCACCACCGGCATAAGGGTATGTCAGCATGGTAACAAAGGGGTGCTGGTGGCGGAGGGGGCAGTGGCATCTTCCCACAGCAGAACATGGCCAAGCCCCATTTAGGTGGGTGCCGTGCACTGCAACAGACAAGGTCTGTCTGAGGAACAGTCATGGTATCCCCAGGGAATGATCTGCCCCTGTGGCAACAGTTTGGTGCAGTACACACAGCCAGTGTGTTCAGGAGCAGAAGGTCACAAGTTCAAGTCCCAGCTGTGGCTCCTGGCAATCTTGTCCCCATATTTTACCCAGTACTAAACCGTGGTAATAAAGACGGAACTTTTATTGCAGATAAATTAAACATGCCTGAAACGCCTATATTTTACCCTACAGAGCACAGACACCATAAACATGTGCAATCCCTAGAGCAGAGTTTCCCAACTGCAGTCCTGGAGAGCCAAACAACATTCAAGTTTCATGCTGTCCCTAATAAATATGCCTGTGCTGCATTTGTATGCATCGCCCCCATTGTATGCAAATGTATCTTATGCATATTCATTAAGGACAGCATGAAAACCTGAACAGTGTTTGACCCACCAGGACCGGAGTTGGGAACCTCTGCCCTAGAGCAGCAGCCAACAGGGACAGAAACACCCACACCCACAGGCTCCACTATCCAAAGCCTCATGGAGAGTCAGGCTATTGGGCCCTGCGTGGAGCAGCATCTTCCAATACTGGCACCTGCATACCTTTAGCAATGCCGTCCTAAACTTGGGAACACGTTCCACATATATCAAAAGGTTACTATGATTGTCAGCTAACAAATCCTAAGTTAAACACGATTTGTTGATAGAGATTCATCATAGCAACTTTTCTGATATCTGTGGAGTGTGTTTCAGTTATTGCTTCTGACAGTGTTTACCACCCCGGGGAGTGACCCCAACAGTATTGAGTACTGTGCCCAGGACTGGTGTGTTGGCCAGGGCTGCCACAAACCTCCATATTTGCACAATGCTGGCATAGGTGTGGGAGTGTGTGTATGTCTATCCAGTGTGTTGTAGCTGGGTTTAAAAAAGTTTGGACAAGTTCCTGGAGGAAAGGTCAATAAACCATTATTAAAGGGGACTCTGGAAATCCATTGCTTGTACCAATACAAACATTGTGGAACCTGTGCCTTTTGGGGAAACTACTAGGTACTTGTGACCTAGATTAGCCACTGTTGGAAACAGAATACTGGGCTTGATGGACATTGGTCTGACCCAGTATGGCATATCTTATGTTCTTATGTGTCACTGGTTGAGAGACGAAGTCAGAGGAACTAGCAAAGACAGGCAATCCCATGCTCCCCCAGGCTCACACCACTCACACCAACAGTGCAGTGCTGCATTCAACCACAAAATCACTGCAAGAACACTCCAAACTCCAAGGGGAGGATATTCAGCACCAGTGGCTAGCACTGCAAATGCGGCTAGCTGTTAGCGCTGAAAGGTAAACCTAGATACTCCATGCCAAGATCATATACAGCCCCGGCATTGAATATTCAGGTTTGCCAGATTGCCATGAGGCTAACCAGGCAGTGGTGATATTGAGCCACTGCCTCTTTAGCCAATGTGGCAAAAGTTAGGTCAGGTATGCTCATGACTTTCGATGCATATCACAAACAAGGCAGCAGCCTGAGTTAGCGACTGGTGCCTTTTCTGCCCTGCCTTGGAACATCACAGAACATCCCGATGCTCACTGCTTAGCATCGGGGCGTGTAGCGGCGGCACTAACTGTGCTGCAAACCATATAAATGCCTTTGGAAATGTCCCCCATAATGCCACTGAATATCTTACAGACCACTGCAACCTGGATTACAAGTAGCTTAGCCTCCCCTCTCATTGTTCCAGTTGTAAACAATCTTCCTGTAACATTGTGCCCCTCATTCAAATACCTGAGTGTTTACATAGTGCCCGATTTTCATTTGGGTGGTGCTATGTGTCGCGTCGGTGCATAGCCCACCCACTGTCCATCCAACTGATTTTCAATGCCGGGGTCATATGTGGCCCCAACATTGAAAAGACAGTTCTCGCTGCACAATCTGGAAGCCGCAGGAGCTAAATGGGTAGTAGCGATTTTCGATGCTTCTTAAAGATCTTTAAGGCACAGAGGACTAAGCAGGTAGCATTGAAATTTGCTGCTACCCATTTAGCTCGCTCTTCCACTCCTATTCCATCCCACAATGCCCCCAACACACCCGGATTCTAACCGCATAGCATCTGGAAACGTTAGAGACTTATCCGGGACTTTCGAAAGGCACTATCTGTGTAGGGGCCTTTCGAAAATCCCGGATAAGGCATTTACACAAGTAACTAGGGCAGTTACCCATGTAAATACCTTCAAAAATGCCGCCCATAGATTCTGAACTTTCTTTTTCCTAGTTATGCTGTTAAGGCCTTCTTCACCATGCTTCATCAGTTCCAAGCCATTCGCCCTTTCTTGGATTCCACAGCACAAATATCACGCATAAGAACATAAGATATGCCATACTGGGTCAGACCAAGGTTTATCAAGACCAGTATCCTGTTTCCAACAGTGGCCAATCTAAGTCAGAAGTACCTAGCAGTTTCCCCAAAAGATACAGGTTCCACAATGCTTGTATTGGGTCAAGCAATGGATATTCTGGGTCTCCTTTAATAATGGTTTATGGACCTTTCCTCCAGGAACTTGTCCAAACCTTTTTTAAACTCAGCTACACTAACAGCTTTTGCTACATCCTCCAGTAGCAAATTCCAGAGTTTGATTATATGTTGAATGAAAAAATATTTTCTCTTATTAGTCTTACAATGAAGCTTCAGGGTAACCTATTTATGTCCCCTAGTCCTTCTATATTTTGATGGTGTAAACAATCAGTCTGTTTACCCGTTCCATTCCATTCATTAATTTATAGACCTCTATCAAATCTCCCCTCAGCTATCTCTTTTCCCGGTTGAAGAGCCCTAACCTTTTTAAACTCTATTCATAGGGGTATCCTTCCATCCCCTTTACAATTTTGATGATTTTTCTCTGTACCTTTTCTAATAACGCTATATCCTTTTTAAGATACAGCGACCAGAATTGCACACAATATTCAAGGTGCGGTCACACCATGGAACGATAAAGAGGCATTATAATATCCTTTGATTTATTCTCCATTCCTTTCCTTATGATTCCTATGTATTTAATTAATTAATTTATTTATTTATTTACATTCTCTTATATACCGTGCTATTCTGCATCAGTGCGGTTTACATTGAACAAACTGAAATTACATTGAACAAGGCATTATAACTTGGAGATAACTATTTTACAAGGAACATGGGCTATGGAGGGTTAAGTGGCTTGCCCAAGACCACAAGGAGCACCTGTGGGACTAGAAACCCCAGTCCTTCCGGCCCAAGGTTGCTGTCCTTTAGTGGGATTTGAACCCCTGACCTTCCGGCCTGAAGTACCTTGCCCAACCACTAGGCCACTCCTCCACTCCTAGCATTCTATTTGCTCTCTTGGCTGTCGCTGCACTCTGGGTGGAGGGTTTTAACATGTTATCCACAATGATGCCTAAATCTTTTTCCTGGGTGGTAGTTCCTAATGTGGAACCTTGCACCGTGTAACCATAGTTTGGGTTTTTGTTTCCTAGGTGCATAACTTTGCACTTGTTCACATTAAATTTCATCTGACATTTGGATGCCCAGTCTTCCAGTTTATCAAGATCCTCTTGCAATTTTCCTCCTTCAACCCACTCCCTCCCGCCCCTGTACAGAGTCCCCCTCACATCTCTGCTGTACATGCGGGGAGCTCTGTTGGTGGAATCAGCATCGTGGTGTTTAGCGGGGATATACGTCCAACCCAGATGTATATCCTCACTAAATGCAGGTCAGAATCTACCCCATAATTGCCAGATGGTCTGTATGATATTCAGCAGCACTATCCATATAGTTCCCAGGAGGACTGTGAGATATTCAATGGCATTATCCATATAGTGCCCAGATTGTCTTTAAGATATTCAGCGGCACTATCGGTATAGTGCCATTGAATAAACACATAGCCCTGGCCTGCACCACACCCAAATCATTTATGAATATAGCAGCATTCCTCTCTGAATAAGTGTTTTGAAATATTGGTCCAAAGCTTTTAAAAGAACACTTCAACTGAGTTCATACAAGAATTAGCAAAGCTGAAATGCTCACTGCAGGTGTTTAGTCATTTAAAGGATATGGTAAGAGCTCAGAAAAAGAATCTTCTGGAGGGCAGTTTTGTTTGCTGTGATGTAGGACATTTTCCTGAGCAATCCACAAGCAGCCACCTTCTCCCCCCCAAGCATCAATCAAAAAGAAGCTGCCTGAGGGACTCATTAGGGATCTCAGCACTGCTGGGAAGTCAACGCAATCCAAATCGTTTGTGCTTCTGATCAGGGGTAATCCCATATTTTCTATCAACCTCAGGAAACATTTCAGTTCACTTTTGGAGCATCAAAACTAAGGAACATAACAGACCTTAGAACATAAGAACTGCCAAACTGAGTCAGATCAAAGGTACATCAAATCCAGTATCCTGTTTTCAACAGTGGCCAATCCAGGTCATAAGTACCCATCTAATCCCAAAAGTAGCCAGTTCCATGTTTCTTATCCCAGGGCTAAGCAGTGATTTTCTCTTGGATAACCATTTATGGGCTATTCCTCCAAGAATTTGTCCAAATCTTACACTATCTTTATTTATATTTATCTTTATTTCAGTCTTAATATACCGCTCAGACCAGAGGTGCATCAGAGTGGTTTACAAAATAAAAAGATTTGTACTGCTAGTAAAAGGAAGTCAGGAACGCCATAAAATAATAGGAAAGAGAGGATAGACGTAAAAGCGCCAAAGAGGCAGGTGCAGTGCTCAGGGGAAAGGGAGGGGATGCTGGATGTCAGCGGGGGGTAGGGGATGGGGGGAGGGGGAGGTCGAAAGCGGAGCAGAATAGGTGGGTTTTGAGTCGTGCCTTAAAGGTAATGTAGGAGGGTTTGAGGCGGAGGGTGGAGGGGAGCGAGTTCCAGAGCCGGGGACCAAGGAAAAAGAAGTCTGGGGAGCGGGTAGATTTGAGATGTGTCTGAGATGGGGAAGGGAGGGATAGACAATTAGCGTGTATTGACCGGAGAGAGCGGTGTGGTGTGTGGAGGCGAATACGGTCTGAGAGATAAAAGGGGGAGCAGGGGTGAATGGATTTGTGGACGAAAGTAAGCACTTTGTATTGAATTCTGAAGGGAACTGGGATCCAATGGAGACGGATCAGGATGGGGGTGATGTGGTCAAAGTGGGAGGCATGGGTCAGGAGGCGGGCGGCAGAGTTATGGACGAGTTGCATAATTGTGATTGGGGGAGGCCAGCAAGGGAAATATTACAGTAGTCAAGGCGGGATACTATTAGGGACAGAAGAAGGATGGTGAGGGAGGGGACGGAAAGAAAAAGGCAAACCGCGCGGAGTTGTCTCAGGGTGTAAAAGGATCGCTGAACTACTGAGGAAATGTGGTCTTTGAAGGACAGGGAAGAATCAAGGTTGACCCCTAGATAACGCAGAGAAGAGACAACTGGGATGGGAGTGGCAGAGAGAAGAGGGACAAGAGGGGGAATAGGGTTTCCGGAGGTGAACCAGATGGCCAAAGTTTTTGAGAGGTTGATATGTAGAAAGTTTGAGGATAGCCAGGAGGCCATGGTGGACAGGCAGGAATTGAGAGGACTGTTGTTGGGTGAAGAGGCATCTGTATGATAGAGAAGGATGATGTTGTCTGCATAGTAGTAAGCGGATATACAGTGTTGCTGTACCAAAAGGGTGAGGGGGCGAGAAAAATGTTGAATAGAAGGGAGGCTAGAACTGAGCCCTGGGGGACACCACAGAGGATGGGGTGGAAGGAGAGGAGGAAGAACCTGAGAAAACTGAGAATGACCTGTTGGAAAGAAAGGAGCAGAACCAGAGAAGGACTGAATCGGAGAGACCAGAGGAGCGCAGGCATGCAAGAAGGGTGCAGTGATCTACAAGGTCAAAAGCTGCAGATAAATCTAAGGAGAAGCAATAGAATAGGAACTCTGATCATGAGCAGTATGTAATTCATTAAGGGAGAGAAGGATGGACTCTGTACTGTGGCCAGGATGGAAACCAGATTGACAGGGGTGGAGTGCTAGGGAAGATTCAAGGTGAGAAGAGAGTTGGGTAAAGACCAGTTTTTCCAGAAGTTTAGAGAAGAAGGGGAGGTTAGAGATGGGGTGCCAGCTGGCAGCAGAGGGGGTCTCGGGAACCTTTCTTTGGGATGGGACATATTGTGGCATGCTTCCAGGAGGAGGGAAATGTACCCAAGGAGAGACTTGAGTTGAAGATGGAGAGAATAAGAAGAGAGAGTGCTAGGGAGGGGTATAAGAGCCAGCTGGAGGGTATAGGGTCAGCAATGCAGGAGGTTTTGTGCATAGTAGTATAGGTCTTGGTAAGACCTGAAAGGTTATGGGTTGAAAAGAAGACCAGAGGTGAGAGAGCGGAGGAACTATTGGAGAGGGGGAGGGAGCAAGGGGGGACAGGGGAGAGAATGGGAGCTTTTGGGGGAGAGGAGAGGGAGGAGGAAGGGGCCAGAGGGAGAGAGGATGCTGTTGGGAGGGGGGGGGAGAGAGGTGGAGGACAGTTAGGGAAGAGCAGGCGAAGAGAGAGAGTCTTTGAGGCAAAGTGTGAAGCCAGAACAGAGGGGTCTGGAACAGAGGGAGAAGGGACAGGGGAAATAAGGGAGTGGGGAGCAGAGAGAGAGTGAAGGACTGAATATAGCTAGTGAGAGAAGTTTGTGGAAGAGGATATGAGATTGAGAAATATGCTAGTTTGGCGGAATGTAACAGGGAGCGATAGTGAGAGTGACAGTACCGAAAGGGGGCCAGGCTGATAGGTGAGGGATGTTTGCGCCAATGCCACTCGGCACAGCGTAAGTAGGAGCGGTGAAGAAAAAGACCTGGGTGAAACCAGGGGTGGCGATGGGGAGTACAGGAAGAGGGGAGGGGTCAAGGAGGGGTGAGAACATCAAGTGCAGCTGTAAGGGTGGAATTTCAGGACTGGAGCGTCTACTGAAAGAAGATGGAAATCTGCGGGAAAGAGGGTGTCTGATGAGGGAAACTGGATGAGAGTGTTAGCCGTGATGCGACTTACTAAGTGGGGTGGTACGAGACTGAGGGACTGGGAGGGGGAGGGGGAGAGAAGTCTAGAAGAGGAGGAGATTGAGATAGAGAAAAGAAGGCAAAGATGGTCAGACCAGGGGATGGGCAGAGAGGAGAGTGATGAGGGAGTCAGTGGGGAAGCTGAGTGTGAGATTACAAGGTCCAAGGAAAAGTGGGCAAACTGTTGGAGGGAGAGATCGGAAAGGAGGGAAAGAAAGGCGGAGTCGCGGGGGTAGAGGTGGAGTCTATGTGAATATTGAAATCCCCTAGTATCAGGAAGTGTTGGTGGAGGAGGGTGATTTTGGAAAGGGTTGCGATGAGTGAGTCCCACCGAGGGGCAGACAAGGCAGGAGGAACGTAGAGGAGAAGGAAGTAGATAGGGGGGGAAGAGGAACCAAGGTGAAGGAGGAGGGCTTCAGGATAATGAAGTGCAGGGGAGGAGAATTCTTGAAGCGCTAAGGAGGAGTGGAAGAGAACAGCGACACCCCCGCCACTCCTGCCTTGATGGCAGGTGGACAGAGCGGAGTAGCCTGGGGGGAGGCAGCGGTTAAGGAAAGGTTCCTCACCTTCTTTCAGCCAGGTTTCTGACAGAAAAAGAAGGCCAAGGGAGTGTTGTGAGATAAGGTCATGAATGAGCGTGGTTTTGGTGCGGAGAGAACGGCACATCTATTGGCAATGACTTCTGAAAACTGAATATATATTGAGAGAAAAATTATTTTCTGGTATCTGTTTTAAATATGCTACTTTGTAGTTTCATGGCGTGCTCCCTAGTTCTTGTATTTTTTGAAAGATTAAATCGATTCGCGTCTATCTATTCCACTCCAATGGGGATTTTATACACCTGTATCATATCTCCCATCTGCGACCCATGTCCGGGCTGAAGAGCACTAACCTCTTTAACCTTTCCTCATAGGAGAGTTCTTCCAGCCCCTTTATCATTTTGGTCGTTCTTCTCTGTGCCTTTTCTAAAGGCACTATACCCTATGGGCCCGATTTTCAGTTGGGCAGGCTATGCACTGCGTCGGCACATAGCCTGCCCACTGACCTCCTTAACTTGGATTTTCACTTCTGCGGTAACGGAAATGAAGATCTGGGTTTGCTTGGACAAGCTGGCAGCCACAGAGGCTAAGCAGGTACCCCCTTGCCCTTTCCTCCCCCCTTTGTACACCCTCAACATGCCCCAGTGCTAAATGCATAGCATCTGAGCAGGTTAGGGACTTTGCCGGGATTTTCCAAAGGCACGATCCATGTAGGTGCATTTGGAAATCCCTGTTAAGGCATTTACACGTGTAACTAGGGCAGTTACTCATGTAAATGCCTTCGAAAATACCACCCTATCTTCTTTGAAATGTGGAAACTCAGACTTGCACACAATACTGAAGATGCGGTCGCACCATGGAGCAATAGCGGCATTATGATATTCTTTGTTTTATTCTCTATTGTTTTCCTAACATTCTGTTTGACCAAAAGGCCACCACCTCACTCTCAACAAATTTCAATGTATTGTTTACAATCACACCCAGTTCCTTTTCTTGGGCAGTGGCTCCTAATGTGGAACTTAGCATTGTGTATCTATAGTCCGAGTTATTCTTCCCTACATGCACCACTTTGTACTTGTCTACATTCAATTTCATCTGCCATTTGGATGTCCAGTCTCACAAGGTCCTCCTGCAGTTCCTTAAATAGGCATGAGATTTAACAAACTGAATAATTTGCTGTCATCTGCAAATTTAATCACCTTGCTTGTTGTTCCCAATTCGTGATCATTTAAAAGCACTGGTCCCAGTACAGATTCCTGGGATACTGCATTATTCACCTTCCTCCACTGAGAAAATTCACCATTTATCCCTTCTTTCTGCTTTATATCTCTCAATCAGTTTCCAATCCACAGTAGGTCATTGCCTCCTATGCCATGATTCTTTAACTTCCTCAGGAGTCACTGATGTGGGACCGCAAGGAGCCAAACAATCCATTGCCTGGTTTATTTTGAATAATAGAACTTTCATCCCCTCTCTGTTTATCAATAACTTTGAAAATAATTCCTGCACTGCTCCCATGCTAGTTTCCCTTCCTTTCTATTAGTGAACTGTGAACAGGCATGCAGCCCATCCTGAGTACCACGGGCTCCTGCCTGTCTCACATGCTGCCTCTCACCTACAGCCCATAGCAGCTCTGTTTCGCCTTCTTTGTTTCATGTGGTTTCAATTCCTTGTTGGCTAATACAATAAGCATTTCATCCTGCACTCAGACATTGCCTGCAGACTCTAATCACTGCTTCTTCATTCATGGTCAGTGACTTCATCACACAAGTGCCAGCTAAACACATAGTCTGCGGTCCAACAGTGCAGAGTTGAGACAACCTGAGACCTGCTGCTCACGTCCAAAGACATGTCCCTTCTCAAGCAGTCCTGCAGCTTGACATTACAAATATTTTGATGCCGATATTTATAGAACAACTTTTGTTAGCATTTTGTCTTTTAAATGTTAAACCCATAAGACAGATGAGCTGTGAAAAAAAGATGATGTACAGAACAAAGAGCTGTGGCACTGTTCAGACAATCACCATAGAAACAACAGAAAAACAAATTCTTGCACTAGGAAAATATCCCAATTCAGATTATTAGGGGAAGAGATTTGGAGCAAGAGAAGATCACGTGAGAAGAAAATGGGGTAGCAAGACATGCTGTGCTGGGAGAGGAAAAGGGAGGCAGACCTCACGAAAAAGGGGTAGAGGGCAGACAATGTAGAAAGAAAATGGAAGCAGGCTGTGAGGGAACAGGACAGGGAGTCTCAGGCCACATGGGGAAAGGGTTGAGGACCAGCCTTTGCAAGAAGAAAATCAGGCTATAGAAAAAAGGAGTGGGGAGGAGGGTCACAAGGAAACAGTGAGGGAAGAGGACAAGGATTCAGGCCACCCGGCAAAGGGATGGGACAACAGCCATTAGGCTTTTTGAGAAAGGAATAGAGAGACGAGCTGTGTGAGAAAAGGGTGGGAAGGTGGGTCACAAAGGAAAGCGATTGGATGACAGGCCATATGAAGGGGAGGCATGCTGTATGGGAGAAGAATGAGGAGACAGGCCTTATAGGAAAGAGATGGGATGGGTCATGTGGGAAGGAGGTAGAGTGGCAGCAATGTAGGAAAAGGATGGGGAGACAAATCATATAGAATGGGGTAGGGAGGAAGGCCACAACGGAAGGGGAGGGGTGGCAGGTCATATAGAAAGAGAATGGGGAAGGAGGCCACAAAAGAAGGGGAGGGGCGGCAGGTCACATAGAAAGAGAATGGGGAAGGAGGCCACAAGGGAAGGGAAGGGGTGGCAGGTCCCATAGAAAGAGAATGGGGAAGGAGGCCACAAGGGAAGGGGAGGGGTGGCAGGTCCCATAGAAAGAGAATGGGGAAGGAGGCCACAAGGGAAGGGGAGGGGTGGCAGGTCCCATAGAAAGAGAATGGGGAAGGAGGCCACAAGGGAAGGGGAGGGTGGCAGGTCCCATAGAAAGAGAATGGGGTAGGAGGCCACAAGGGAAGGGGAGGGGTGGCAGGTCCCATAGAAAGAGAATGGGGAGGGGCGGCAGGTCACATAGAAAGAGAATGGGGAGGCCACAAGGGAAGGGGGGGGGGCGTCAGGTCCCATAGAAAGAGAATGGGGAAGGAGGCCACAAGGGAAGGGGAGGGGCGGCAGGTCACATAGAAAGAGAATGGGGAAGGAGGCCACAAGGGAAGGGGAGGGGCGGCAGGTCACATAGAAAGAGAATGGGGAAGGAGGCCACAAGGGAAGGGGAGGGGCGGCAGGTCCCATAGAAAGAGAATGGGGAAGGAGGCCACAATGGAAGGGGAGGGGCGGCAGGTCACATAGAAAGAGAATGGGGAAGGAGGCCACAACGGAAGGGGAGGGGCGGCAAGTCACATAGAAAGAGAATGGGGAAGGAGGCCACAAGGGAAGGGGAGGGGCGGCAGGTCACATAGAAAGAGAATGGGGAAGGAGGCCACAAGGGAAGGGGAGGGGCGGCAGGTCACATAGAAAGAGAATGGGGAAGGAGGCCACAACGGAAGGGGAGGGGCGGCAGGTCCCATAGAAAGAGAATGGGGAAGGAGGCCACAACGGAAGGGGAGGGGCGGCAGGTCACATAGAAAGAGAATGGGGAAGGAGACCACAATGGAAGGGGAGGGGCGGCAGGTCACATAGAAAGAGAATGGGGAAGGGGGCCACAAGGGAAGGGGAGGGGTGGCAGGTCACATAGAAAGAGAATGGGGAAGGAGGCCACAACGGAAGGGGAAGACCGGCGGACCATGTGGGTAGGCTGAGCAGGAAGAGGGTGGGGAGCTAGAGTATGTGGAAGGTGAGTTTCTGAAGTATTCTGCTTCATGGTTACGCATTTGCTTTCTAGGAACATCCCATGTATCTGATGATTGGAGGGAAAACAAAAATCCCACCAAAACCTCAGTCAGTCAAGAGATTCCATCTTCATCCAAGGAAAGAGATCGCAGGAGCCCTTTGCATAAATGTCCATCTGCCGCAGCCGGGGCTCCTTTCTCTTGTTTTTTCATTGACAGTATTTAGCTGAAGTTGGTAACAGAGAAATCATTTGATACAACCACTGATAGTTAATCATCTTGCCTGTTTGTGTCACTCTTACTGGACTGATAATCAATCACCCAAACAGTTCATCCTTCACCACAAACTATAGTCTCTTTTACATTGCACGTTCTGCTTTGTAACTGAGAGGGAATGAAGTGCACTGACCAGTGTGCCAAGCATCTGAAAAGGTCAAAGTAGGGTACAACCTTTCTTCCTACTCACTCTGATTATATTTCAGATAGTACTTTCTCTTTCCTGTACCATGCAGGAAAGATAAGGATTCATTTTAACATCTGATCTGTGCACAGGTACACATCCTGCTTGGGGTGTTGAGCTGCACTGAGTGGGAAGGTGTCACAAGGCAGGTCTCAGAGCAGCCTTATTACTGCCCAAGAGATGTCATTTTCCTGAAATATCAGGGTAAGAGCAGCCCTGCTGCAGGCTCTGATGAATCAATATGTGATGGTTGTTTGCTTCTCTTTAAAACAATGGCCTGCCAGAGAAGTGACCACACAGAGTAATTAATGTGTTTAATTTATAAAACCTAACTTTAGGACTGGAAGAAAGATAGGAAGCAGACCTGCTGTTTAGCTAATGCTTCTATTCCAGCTCAAACTTCTTCAGAGCTGCTGCTTTAAAAAAATAAAAATTAATCCGAGCTGTATCCCAAATCACTTTGAGACTCTGAAGTTGGATTCCTGAGTGAAAGAACTGTATCTTCATTTGCTGTTGTTAAGTGCTGTTGACGTCTGGCAACTCTGTGGATGTTGTAACTCGGGTTTTCTGGACAAGGTGTGCTGGGCCTTTCTTCCATGCAATATGGGGGGTATTTTAGAAACTCTGTTTCGAGTTGGATGTCTGAAAACAGGCATATAGATGTGCAGATCATGGAGACGTCCCTGGAGCCGTTTTAGAGAGCTGGGTATATAGACCTCTCTGGCACGAGAACATCCAGGTAGCATGAGGGCGTGGTGGAGGTATGCGCTGGGCAGAGCAAGGGAGTTGCAGATCATGCTGCGATTTCAGAACAGCACAAGCACATCAGGCCCTGGTTGTTAAAGCGCCCATCCCTATACCTGCTCCTGACCATGAATAAGGTGCAAAAAGGCAGGGCCGGCGCTGCCAGGTAAGTGGGGCAGTAGGGCAGGGGTGGCGGGGGGGGGGAATGCCGTTGCTAGCCGCCCGACACCCACCGCTTCGAAAAAGAAAGCAACCGCGGGAACATTTCTCTGTTCCCGTGGCTCTGCTCTCTTTTAACCTGCTGGGTCGCAGAGTTTCTAATAGCAAGAATAAGCATTTCCTGTATCTCATAAGAAACCGGAAATGCTTATTCTTGCCTTTAGAAACTCTGCGACCCAGCAGTTTAAAAGAGATCAGAGCCATGGGAACAGAGAAATGTTCCCACCGCTGCTTTCTTTTTCAAAGGATGAATCGGAGCAGACACGGAAGGGGAGGGGGGAGGCTGAAAGGGAGCAGACACAAGGGGGGTGCTGAAAGGGAGCAGACATGGGAGGGGCTGAAAGGGAGCAGACACAGGAGGGGAGGGCTGAAAGGGAGCAGACACGGGGGAGTTGGAAGGGAGCAGACACTGGGGAGCTGGAAAGGAGCAGACATGGGGGGCTGAAAGGGAGCAGACACTGGGGAGCTGTAAGGGAGCAGACATGGGGGGCTACAAGGGAACAGGCATGGGTGGGGGAGCTGGAAGGAAGCAGACACGGAGGGGGAGATGAAAGGGAGCAGACATAGGGGGGGAGCTGGAAGGGAGCATACACAGGAGGGAACTGGAAGGGAGCAGACACGGGGGGAGCTGGAAGGGAGCAGACACTTGGGGATGGGGCTGGAAGGTGGCTGGGTAATAGGAGGTGGGTTGGAAGAGAACTGACAGGGGGGAAGGTGGGGGCTACAAGGGAGCTCACATGGTGGGTTGGAAGGGAGCGGAAAGGAGGGGAAGGAGGAGGCTGGAGGGAAGGTGGGGGCTTGAAGTGAGCTGACACCCAGGGATGGCACTGGAATGCAGATGGACAGAGGAGAGGGTGACTGGAAGGGAACTGACATGGGAGGCGACACTGGAACTGGAGTTCGCTGATACCTGGGATGGTATTTGGACTAGAAGGGCTGGATGATGGAGAAGGAGTGGGACTAAAAGGGAATAGACACCAGTGGTGGTGCTGGGAATGCAGGGGGTTGACACTGGAAGGTACTGGGAGGGGAGCTGTAAAGGAGGCTGATACTGGGGAGGATTATTGGGACTGGAAAAAGGCTGATGGAAGAAAATGAAGAAAGCAAAAGGAGAGACAAGAAATGGCAGTTGGACTATAGACCATAGAAAAAAAGCTAAGAGAAGACAGAGGAAAACGGAAACCTCAGATCGGGACCAGCATGATCAAAACTCATCAGACAACAAAGGTAGAAAAAATAATTTTATTTTCAATTTAGTAATTGGACTTTGCGCTATCTTTATATTTCAAACAGTATGGGAAACTGCCTCGCTTATCTGGTGTGGCACTGCATACGTAGTCTGGCTTCTTGGGGTTTCATTTTAATTTTTGTCTACATATTTTTATTTTTACTTTAGGTTGTGGTCACTTATTCTGTACTTAGTGAGGGTCTTTGTTCTGAGTGTGTGACCAAAGCCAGGTGTTCTGTTAACATAGAGTTTGTACTTAGGGATCTGTACTGTAGTAATTTGAATTGTACAGCTTTTCAAATAGGTGTATGGACGTTTTGGGGCACATTGCGGTATTTGTAGTTCTGGTTTTTTCTGGTTAGGCCCCTTATTGTATGAGTTTTGGAAGTGTATGCAGGTATGGTATGATTGATTTGACTTTGTAGATTTTCACTGACTTTTGCTGTGTTTTATATTTGTTTACAATATGCCTGGCACTGGAGAATGTTTATGTTGTTGTCAGTGACATGACCAGAATAAGATTTGATTTTATTTTTTTTGGACTATCACAGCCTATTTGTATGATGCTAAGCATTTACTGCTAAGTATTTTTTATTTCGGCTATGCATTTGCTCTTTTGCTGCAATTTTCTTACAACACTGGATTTGAAGGAGAAATATTAATATCTCTTGAAAAAGTTCACAAAGCGGTTTTGGGGAAAAAGGAGGGTAGGGTGCAGCTAACATTAATAATAATGAGGGAGGGGCACCGTTTTCTAGGTTGCAGGGGGGCGCTAGAAACCCTAGCACTGACCATGCAAAGAGGTGCTCTTTTCATGGCTGCATCTCTTCCAGGGTGAAGAGCAAAATGTGCTTACATCGCAGCAGTTAATATTTCTTGACCAAAGAGACCTACTAGTAAATAAATACTCCAAACCTATTACTGTTTGTTGCATATCTGAGCATCTGAAATGGCAGGTGCTAGTCCTAGATAGGCCATGTGGTCTTTTTCTGTCGTCATATTTCTATGTTTCTATTAAGTCTTTGGTGCGACCTCATTTGGAGTATAGTGTGCAATTCTGGAGACCCCACCTTCAAAAGGATGTGAACAGGATGGAGTCGGTGCAGAGGGTGGCTACTAAAATGATTAATGGTCTTCATTATAAAGCATATGAGGACAGACTGAAGGATCTTAATATGTACACCTTAGAGGAAAGGCGGGATAGAGGTGTTCTCCAGGACCAAGCAGGAAGTCAGTCCTCACATATGGGTGTCATCGGCGCCGATGAAGCCCCAGCGGAGCATTTCCCCAGCTATCTATGCATTTCCCCAGCTTCCCGCCTAAAGGTGCCATCTTACCTCAGTCTCTTTTTTTCCGTGAAGCCCACCGGACATGTGTCCAGTTTTCCCGGTTAAAATTAGATTTTTCAGCGATTTATTTTGCTCTTTTTCTACCGGTTCGACGCCGGTTCCCCTCCCGCCGGGTTCGGTACACCGGTATCGAGCCCGATTCCTCTTTTTCGGTTTTTTTCCTTCGTGGCTGGCGTTCGTGCCCTTTTTTCTCTTTTTCCCTGGAAGGCCGGTCTTTTGACCTCGCGGGGACTCTTTTTTTCCCCGATGGCTTCCAGTGGTTTTAAGAAGTGTGATCGGTGTAAGAAACTAATGTCTCTCACTGACACACACGACTGCTGCCTTCGGTGCCTGGACCCCGACCACAATCCTAAGTTGTGCGGGGCCTGTGGAAAAATGTCTTCCAAGGCACTACGAAGTCGCCAGCAGCAAAAGGAAAGGCTTTTCATGGACTCAGCCTCCGGCCAGGCCCGGACCTCGTCTGAGGCCTCGACATCTGGGGATTCCGATCCCGAGCGCCGTCAAAGCTCCTTGGACAGGGGGTCCCCCGACCGGGAACGCAAGAGGAAGAAACGGCTCGCGAGGGCGTTGTCGGAAGAGGTCCCTGGCTCCTCGAGGGCCAGGTCTAAGACCCCCGAACGTTGCCCCGGGCCTGTGGAGCCGGAGAAGCCTGCCAAAGTTCCTCGTGTGGAGCCGGAGTCTGCTGGACACGTAAGCCCCGTAGTCCTCATGGACTCTCCTCCCAGGGAGCCGACGTCTGGCCCGGCGCCGCCAGGGCCCGAGTCGGCGGCTGCTGCGTCTCCCGAGCTGAGTCTCAGGATGACAGCCTTGGAGAGCAGAATGTCTGCCTTCATGGAGCAGCAGCGGGCACTGATGGCCAGCCTGTCTGGCGCATCTGCCCCGACCACCGAGACATTGACGTCGAAGTCGACCCCGGAGACTGAGCCGATACTCGAGTCCATCGTGGCTCGGAGTCGACCTCGGTCGCGGTCCCCCTCGACCTCCCGTTCGGGACTGAGGGTGTCGACGCTGGTGCTTCCGGCGTCGGGGCGGGTGCTCCAGGGCCCCGCGGGGTCGGGTCCCGACTCTTCCTCAGATGAGTCAGCTTGGGAGACGGAGGACGAGGAGTCTCCTGACACCTTTAAGACTCGGTCCCCCGGTTCTCGGAGTTCGTCCGGGATATGACCACTGCCTTGGCTATTCCAGCAGATCCCGAGGAAGAGCCTCGAGCTGAAGAGCTCGAGGAGCTGCAGTATGACTCTCCTCCGAAGGAGGCCTTTACTGTCCCGGTTCCTCCGATGCTGGAACGGCTCCTCTTCCGTATGTGGGAGGCACCGGCCTCGGTGCCGGTTCTTAGCAAGCGAGTCGATTCGATCTATCGGCTCCGTAAGAGCCCTGGTTTTCAGAAGGCACAGCTACCACACCATTCCATGGTTGTGGAATCGGCCATGCATCGTCTGAAGAGTCAGAAGATGCACTCCGCGGTGCCTCCTGGCAGGGAGGCCCGAAACCTAGATGGCATCGGTAGAAAGTGTTTTCAGGGCTCGATGCTTGCTTGCTGTGTCCAGTCTTACCAGCTGTACATGGGCATGTACTTGCGGGATCTGGCCAAGGAGTTGGCCGGATTCTCTGCTGGTCTCTCCGGGGAACCCTTGCAGAGATTTAAGTCCTTGTCCTCGGGGATTCGGGACTGCTCGAAGTTCATGTTCCGCACCGCCTACGATAGCTTCGAGGCTTCGGCCCAAGTTGCGGCAGCCAGCATCGCGGCTTGACGCCAGGCATGGCTGTAGTCATCGGACCTCGAGCCATGGGTTCAGAACAAGTTGGTCGATGTCCCTTGCCGAGGTGAAAACCTTTTTGGCAAGCCCATGACCGAGAAGGCCGCTCAGTTCGAGACCGAGCACCTCACCCAGACAAGGCTGTCGAGGAAGACCTCTGCCCCTTCTCATAAAAAGAAGGGCTCGGGTAAAAAGCCTTTTTACCCAAGGAAGGGCACTGCCTACAAACAGTACCCACAATATCAGGCTGCCCAAGCTGCCCCCCAGGGTCAGCAAGCCAAGGGCCAGGGTAATGGGCCCCGTATGCAGAGGACCCCGAAGCCTCAGGCCCCTGCTACCACTCAGCAGGGTGGGGCTTTTGACTCCTTGAGCATAGCCTCTCCTCCACTGCTCTCCCAACCCTGCACAGGAGGTCGTCTCGCCCTCTTTGCCCACCAGTGGCCCCTTATCACCGGGGACAGTTGGGTGCTGGAGATAATCCACAAGGGATATGCCCTCCATTTCCACCAACTGCCACCCCCATATTTTCCAGGGGAGCCTCCAAGGCCTCCTCTGCACACAGCCCTTCTCCGTCAGGAGCTTCAGGGTCTGTTGGTGGACGGGGCGGTGGAGCCTGTGCCTCCCCACTTGCAAGGTCACGGATTCTACTCCAGGTATTTCCTGGTGCCCAAAAGGACCGGTGGCCTTCGTCCCATTCTGGACCTCAGGAACCTCAACAAGTTCCTAGTGAAAGAAAAGTTCAAGATGCTTACTCTTGGAACCCTTCTGCCCTACTTCCAGCAGGGAGATTGGCTATGCTCCTTAGATCTAAAGGATGCATACACTCACATCCTCATTCATCCAGACCACAGAAAGTACCTCAGGTTCTTCGTGGGAGGAAACCATTATCAGTACAGAGTGCTGCCTTTCGGCCTCACCTCCGCCCCCAGAGTCTTTACAAAGTGCTTAGCAGTGGTGGCGGCCTACCTGAGGAATCAGGGCATCTTTGTCTTCCCCTATCTGGACGACTGGCTCATCAGGGGTCAGACTGGTCAGGAGGCCAATCAAGCCACCCTCAGGACCATTGCTCTTCTACAACGCCTGGGGTTTGTCATAAACTTCGCAAAGTCCACTTTGCTCCCTTCCCAGAACTTGGAGTTCATAGGGACAAGGTTGGACTCTGTCCTGGCAAAGGCATTCTTGCCAGAAAACAGAGCCCGAAGGTTGATGACCTTGGCAAGTTAGTTTCTCAGCAGGTCCCTGGTCTCCGCCAGACTCTGCCTGCTGCTTCTAGGCCACATGGCTTCGACAGTACATGTGACCCCCAATGCCAGGCTCCATATGAGGCCTGCACAGTGGTGCCTTCGGACTCAGTGGTCACAGGCCACAGGCAGCCTCAGAGACAGGATAAGGGTGTCCAAACCATTTCTGCACTCCCTCAACTGGTGGCTACACCCACCCAATCTGCTGAAAGGGGTGCTCTTTCAGATTCCAGATTACACAGTGATCCTAACAACAGATGCCTCCCTGCAAGGCTGGGGAGCGCATTGTCTGGGCAAGTGCACCCAGGGCCTCTGGTCTCCCTGGGAAGCTGCACAGCAGATCAATCTCCTCGAACTCACAGCTATTCGATTAGCACTCAAAGCTTTCATTCCTACCCTGGCTCAACAATCTGTCCTGATTCAGACAGACAACCAAGTTGCCATGTTTTATGTGAACAAACAGGGCGGAACTGGGTCCAGGATCCTTTGTCGGGAAGCTCAGGACCTTTGTTCTTTTGCCCTCAAGCACAACATGCTCCTCAGGGCTGTGTACCTCCCAGGCCAGGACAACTACCTGGCAGACAGGTTAAGCAGGATACTGCAGCCCCACGAGTGGCAGCTGCATCCTTCAGTAGTTCAGAAGATCTTCCTGAAATGGGGTCTCCCTTTGATGGATCTCTTTGCCAGTCCCATGAACAAGCAACTGCCAAAGTTCTGCTCCAGGCAGCCACATCCTCTGCGGATAGCAGCGGATGCTTTTCTGATATCTTGGTCTCAGGGCCTCCTCTATGCGTTTCCTCGCACGCCCTTGGTGGCCCGAACCCTCTTCAAGATTCTCCAGGACAAGGCCTCGGTCCTGCTGGGAGCTCCCAGGTGGCCGAGACAGCCTTGGTTTCCTCTTCTGCTTCAACTGGCGGTAGATCCTCCACTGCCTCTTGGGTTGCAACCTGACCTTCTCTCACAGGACCAGGGTTCCCTTCTGCACCCCAATCTCAAATCTCTCAATTTGATGGCCTGGAGGCTGCAAGGGTAGTTTTGGCTCCCTGGGACCTACCTCAGGAAGTTGAGGAGATTGTCCTAGCCTCTAGGAAACAGTCCACTAGGAAAACCTATGCTCTCAAGTGGAAGAGGTTTTCTGTGTGGTGTCACCTACGTACAGAGGATCCTTTCTCCTGTACTGTGCCAGTAGTTCTTCAGTACTTACTGCACTTATCCAATCAGGGACTTAAGTCCAATTCTGATCGGGTCCACCTCTCAGCTCTAGCAGCTCACCACTCATTGGTAGAGGGGCAATCTCTATCTGGTCACCCCTTGGTGTCCCGCTTTCTCAGGGGCTTGCTTTTGCTCAAGCCTCCCATCCGTCCTCCTGCCCCTGAGTGGGAGCTGAATGTGGTCTTGCAGCAAATGACTCGCCCACCTTTTGAGCCGATGGCTACTTGTCCTCTACGCTTCCTCTCCTGGAAGACACTCTTCCTAATAGCCCTTACCTCGGCTAGGCGAGTAAGTGAGCTTCAGGCCCTGGTCTGTGACAGGCCTTACACCAGGATTTATAGGAACAGGGTAGTCCTCAGGACTCATCCAAAGTTCCTCCCAAAGGTTGTCTCCTCTTTCCACCTCAATCAAGAGGTGGTTCTTCCAACATTCTTCCCTAGGCCTCATGCTAGCCAGGCTGAAGCAGTCCTCCATACCCTGGATTGTAGGAGGGCCTTATCCTTCTACCTTGACCGTACGCAGGGGCATAGAAGGGCTACTCAGCTCTTCATATCCTTTGACCCCAATAAGTTGGGGTTGGCTGTGTCCAAGCGTACCTTGTCCATCTGGGTGGCTGCTTACAAGGCAGCTGACCTTCCTTTGCAGGGTAGGGTCACGGCCCATCGTGTCAGGGCAATGGCTGCCTCAGTGTCTCATCTCCGCTCTGTGCTCTTGGTAGACATCTGCAGGGTTGCAACTTGGTCTTCAAGCCAGACTTTTGCGGCCCATTACTGCCTGGAGAGGGAGTCCCGTAGGGACAGTGCTTTTGGCCAAGCAGTACTCCGGAATCTCTTTGAGGTTTAGGCAACTCCTGCCCTCTGTTGGGCTACCGGTGGAGGTTGTGTCCTTGAAAAGCCTTTCTTTGCTGCTGAGACTAGAGGGAGTTCTCTTGTTCAGCCTGGGTTCCTCGGTAGCCCAGAGCTAGGGAGTCACCCATATGTGAGGACTGACTTCCTGCTTGGTCCTGGAGAAAGAGTAGTTACTCACCTGTAACAGGTGTTCTCCAGGAGCAGCAGGAATCAGTCCTCACAACCCTCCCTCCTCCCCTTGGAGTTGCAGTTGTACATAGTTTATTTTTATATTTTTGTGTGCTGTTCTTAGCTATGTCATTTGACTGAGGTAAGATGGCACCTTTAGGCGGGAAGGGAACCGCGCATGCATGCCTGCATTCCCAAAGGCTTTCATAGAAAGCTGGGGAAATGCTCCGCAGGGGCTTCATCGGCGCCGATGACACCCATATGTGAGGACTGATTCCTGCTGCTCCTGGAGAACACCTGTTACAGGTGAGTAACTACTCTATATGATTGAGATGTTTAAATACCTCCGTGGCATAAATGTTCAGGGAGAGAGCCTCTTTCAATTGAAAGCAAGTTCTGCTACGAGGGGACATGGGATGAGGGTGAAGGGAGATTTTTTATTTTATTTTTTTTATTTAGACAGTTTTTGTATACCGCCTTATCCTTCAATCAAAGCGGTCACAACACAATTGGGGGATACATTTAACACATGGGGATATGAGACACATACACTAATACTTACAGGGAACATGGGCAATGGAGGGTTAAGTGGCTTGCCCAAGACCACAAGGAGCATCTGTGGGACTAGAAACCCCAGTCCTTCCGGCCCAAGGTTGCTGTCCTCTAGTGGGATTTGAACCCCCGACCTTCCGGCCTGAAGTACCTTGCCCCAACCACTAGGCTACTCCTCCCTTATAGATTCAGGAGTGATATGCGGAAATATTTCTTTACGGAAAGAGTAGTGGATCCGTGGAATAGTCTCCCAGTGGAGGTGGTAGAGATGAGGACAGTAACTGAATTCAAAAAAGCATGGGACAAACACAGAGGATCTCTAAAGGTAAAAAGGGGACTGTTGTAGTTGTTATGGAAGGACAGACTAAATAGGCCATGTGGTCTTTTTCTGTCGTCATATTTCTATGTTTCTATGTTTCTTATCTCATAGATGCTTCCTTCTGACCTGTCCAGGCTGAGACGGCCAAGTACCCAGTTTTGCAGGCATGCACATCGGGGCATCAACATTTGTAAAATGGCCTACATTTGTGCAGGGCCTGTCTCCAAAACATGTTTCAGGGACGTTCATTTTTTAGGGTGGAAATGTAGCAATTTCAGAAGGTACAGCTGCAACTACCCCAGTTTTTGGACGCTCTGCTCTTGACATCACAGATATTTCCTAGACATCCCTTCTAAAAATTGCACTTCATGCCCACAGCATCTGGTATCTCAAGGTAATCTCCCATCTGACCCTGCTCATAGAATATCTTTATTTAGTGCCCTTGTACCCTATCATTTAATGTAAATTGACTACTCTGCAAGTAACCTTTCAGCAAATGGGATGTGTTTTTTGGTTTTTTTTAAACCTAGGGGGACATATGCAAACACATTTGTGTGATATGCAGACCTGAAAATTGCATTAATGCTACTCATTGGGATAGTCAGGGGCACTAAGACACCCTCCTATGCTACTGGATCTGTTGTGGGGCAGACCAGGAGTGGCAACATTAGTTAACTGGTCAGCGGTGAAAGTGAGCTGCTAACTAGCTAACTGAAATGGGTAAAGTTAGGACAGAAAAAGGCTGTTCTTAACTTTAGACATTTTTTAAGCATCTTTTGTTAGCTTACCTCTCGGTAAAGATGATTCAGTTTAGCACATATGGACTAACTATTCTCCCCGTTAATCCCAAGTTGTATGTTTCCCTATTAAGTTCTATGTAATACCCTAGCTCAATAGAGTTATGTATGTTTGTTCTCTGTAAACCACTTTGATTGAAGATAAATCACTATATAAATTTTTTTTTAAAATAAATAAATAAAATAAAATTAATTTTAGCTATCTGGCTAGCGGCTGAATATTGCCACTGACCAGCCAAACCAGATATTCAGTTAGTGGCCGGAGATGACCCTGCACAGAATATCTGGATTTAAGTTAAAAGCAACTTTAATAGCTCTGTCCACCACTGCTGAATATGACCCCCCATAGAAACATAGAAACTGAAGGCAGATAAAGACCTTGTGGCCCATCCACAAGAACAATTAAGCTCTACAATCCCTCCCACTCCCTCAGAGATTATTTGTATTTGTCCCTTAATTTCTTGAATTCAGATACAGTTTTCATCTCCACCACCTCACTGGGAGGCTGTTCCACATAAAGAAATATTTCCTCACATTATTCCTGAGTCTATTCCCTTTTACTTTCATGCTATGATCCCTCATTCCAGAGCTTCCTTTCAAGTGGAAGAGGGCCACTTATTGTGCATTTATTCCACACAGGTATTTAAATGTCTATATCACATCACCCATCTCCCACTTTTCCTCCAAAATATATATATTGAGATCCTTAAGTAAATAGTTTAATTCATTAAGTAATAAAAAATACCATTGCTAAGTAATAATGTACATAAGTTAAGTTAACGTTCAATGTAAACAAGATATTCCCAATTGTTAAATGTAAACCGCTTTGATATATTGAAAGGTGGCATAACGAAATGTAAAATAAATAAATAAATAAAGTCTATCCCCACATGCCCTATGATAAAGATCAATGAGCATTTTAGTAGCCACATTCTGGACTGACCCCAACCTGTTTATATCCTTTTTAAGGTGCAGTCTCCAGAACTGTGCAACTGAGGTCTCACTAGAGGTTTATACAAAGGCACCTCCTTTTTCCTGCTGGTCATTCCTCTCCCTATGCACTTGAGCATCCATCTGGCTTTTGCCGTCACTTTTTCTACTTTAAGATATTTATGTTTATTAAAACTTGATATGCTGCCCTTCACATTAGTAGCAGGGTGATCTGCATTAAAAAAAAAAGGAGGATAGAAAGGAACACCATGACTAACAGGAATATTCGTACTTAAAGAGAGAGGCAGCAACAGAGAAGAATGAGGCCATACTAAGGCCTTCATTGATGCCCTCAATGAGCTAGGTTATGTGCAGATGGTAGACTCCCCCACCCATATAAAGGGAAACACACTTGATATGATCTTCGCGCCACAAACAGTCATCACTTCTAGGCACAAGCTCGACCTAAACGTAAGCCCAGTACCATGGTCTGACCATCACCTGATACGATTCCAGATGCCGGTATGCCCCAATTTTACCAGAACCCAACCAGCAGGTAAATCTACCTCAGAACCTTCAAAGCGGTTCCGCCCATTTAACAAAGAAGAAATCCTGAATAGGACACAGCATCTTCGTGACCCACCTGAACAAAACCTCAAGGACATGATCGCCACGTGGAACTCAAGTCTAGACGCTGTAATCCACCCCCCCCCCCCCACAAACAAGGCACCAGACAGGAAAAAGAATGCACCATGGTACTCCCAAGAGCTACGGAACTCACTCCTTCAGCTTAGACAGCTTGAGAGGTGCTGGCGACGCTCGAAAACAGCTGAGAGCCATGACGCATTCACAGCACAGTTAGGAAGACACCACTCAGCAGTTGCAGCAAGAATGAAGCAATACCATGCAGACAAGCTGCAGCACTCCCTAAATAAACCACACAAACTTTTCAACCTCGTCAAAACCCTGGCAAAAGAGCCTGCCCTTGGGCAATTGAGCCAACCGGACCCACAGGAATACGCTGACTACCCACGATTCAAAACAAGTCAGTCCGGACTACCTACTAAGCCCCTCATCCCAGATAGCTCACCCCAACTTATCCCCCCACCCTCACTGATGCAAGTTTCAAGCGATGCCCAACACACTATCACAGCCTTCTCAGCCCCAACCGAAAAAGTCATTCAAGACATCATCTCAAACATAAACACTACGACAGCACCTAATGATCCATGTCCAGCATCCTGGATAAAATCCCTGCATGCTGATCTCAGCCCATTCCTAACCAAAATGATAGGTCTATCATTCTCTACTGGAACCTTCCCCCTAAGCCTGAAACAGACAGCTATCAGACCACTCCTAAAGAACAGCAAGTTGGACCCTTCGAATATGGATTCCTACAGGCCAATCTCTAGCATCCCTCTCCTAGCAAAAATCATTGAAAAGATTGCTCAACGCCAATTACAACACCACATTGAGACCAATGCACCTCTCGACCCCTGCCAGCATGGATTCCATGAAGCATACGGCATTGAGACACTGCTGACCACATTATTCAACACAATCATAGGACTGGACAACATTAAACATGGCTTTGCCCTAATCTTCCTGGACATCGCCGCTGCCTTCGACTCCGTAAACCATGAGGTACTCCTGTCACGCCTAAGAGAGAAGGGAGTAAATGGCACAGCATTATCATGGTGCGCATCATACCTTACAGACAGATGGCAGCATGTCCGTTCCGGTCCCTCCGCCTCTGACCCCTTCCGTCAAACAAAAGGCGTGCCTCAAGGATCTTCACTTTCTGCCTTACTGTTCAATGTCTATATGCAACCCATCTGCGACCTGATCCATTCCTTCAACATCAACTGCCTGGTCTATGCTGATGACGTCTTGATGTACATGCCAATCTCGATGGAACACCCAGACCTCTCCCCACTGGCCACTTGTTTCGACGCAGTCACAGATTGGCTTAACACACAGATGCTCAAGATAAACCTCAAAAAGACGGAGGTCCTCTTCTTCACCAGGAACCCCACATTCACCCCACCCCCTTCACTCAAGGTGCGTGATGCAGAGCTCCTCAGCAAGACCATAATACGGTACCTAGGAGTTATGTTGGACCAACAGCTCAACATGAAGGCCCATATAGGCAATATAGTAAAAGCAATCTATCACAAAATCCGGACTCTTCGACATCTGCGTCAGCTACTAGAGCCTGAAGACTTCCAATTGGTCTATCAGGCACTAGTAATGCCACACCTTGACTACGCCAACTCAATATTGCACGGCCTCCCGAAAAGCACGATTAACCCCCTACAGCTTGCAATGAATGCAGCTGCAAGAATCCTTCATGGGGCATCCAGGAGAGTTCACATCACTCCAGTACTGAAACAGCTGCACTGGCTACCAGTACAATGTAGGATCTCTTTTAAGATCCTAACAATGACCCATAAAGCCATCAACAAGTACTCCGCTACCACCATCACCGACCTAGTCATGATCACTCCCCCTAACAGAGTAAGGAGATCAACTGCCACCAATACTCTCTTACTCCTGAAGGCGATCACGAAATGCTCTCAATCCACAAGAAGCAGAGCCTTCGCCTTCTATGCACCCTCCTGTTGGAATGCCCTGCCAATGGCCATCCAAACCATCAGTGACCTTTCCCAGTTCTGAAAGGCACTGAAGCATCATCTATTTCTCCAGCACTATGCTGATCCAGATACCTCCCCACACCCAGTCACAATCATGCCCCAGGTCAGTACCCCCAGCACAGACAATTCATACTGTCAGATGGAAGGTCCATAGTAACATGTCAACTAACAACAGTCAGGTTTAATGTATATAGTTCCAATGTAACCCTGTAGATAAGACTGCCTAAAACAGCAAAGTGTACATAGTTTACCATGTTTATCCCTGTTTAAAGAACCCTGTTGAAATGTAAATCCTTTGCAGTCTTGCCTGCACTGGACAAATGTTACATGTAAACCGCACTGATTGCAAATAGCGCGGTATAAAAGAAACATCAAATAAATAAATAAATAAATGAGAGTAAGGTGGTCAGCTGATGGGTAAGTTGAAGGCTTTCTGGAAAAGGAGCGTTTTGAGCTGGTTTTTAAATTTCACATATGATGGTTCTAGTCTGAGGCATTTCATAGGTTGGGGCCAAGGAAATAGAAGGCAGTGTGATGGGTGGTTTTGAGTCTGACTTAAGAGGCAGAGGTAAGATGAAGAAGGTTGACGTGAATGGATCGGAGAAAACGGTGGGGTGAATGTGGAATAATGAGGGTAGAAAAGTAGTAGGGGACACTGGTGTGAAGTGTTTTGTGGACCAGAGTTAGGAGTTTAAACTGAATATGTTATGATACTGGAAGCCAATGAAAATGAATCAGAAGTGCAACAACATGATCGGAATGGGAGGCGCGAGCAAGCAGTTTACAGCAGTGTTCTGTATAAGTTGCAGACATTGCAGTTCATAGTTGGGGAGACTGAGAGGACAACATTGTGATAATCCAGACACATCATGATTAGTGGTAAGAGTAAATTAGTCAGGGAAGAAGTGGAGAGAAGTAGTCGAACAGCCTGGATTTGGAGTGAGAAGAAAAACAATGGACAATGGCACTGATATGGCCATGAAAAGTTAAAGAGGAATCCAGGATGACCACAACATGATGGAAGGAAGAAACCAGTGAGACAGGTGTATCTGAAAGCATTGGGGAAAGCAATGGACAGGGACTGGTACCAGGAAACCAGATCACAGAGGTCTTGTCAGGGTTAAGTAGGAGATGGTTGGACTTCAATCACTTGGCAATTTGTGCAAGACAAGCACTAAGAGGGGCAATGTTGGCAGTAAAAGGTCGGTGTGAAGGAGCAGTATTATGTCATCAGCATTATAATATGCTGAAAACCTGCATTGTTGCATGAGAAGGGTGAGGGGGGCAAGGAAAATATTGAACAACAGAGGGGCCAATACAGAACCTGTGGCATACCACATTCCAATGGGAGGAAAGGTGAGGAAGCTGAATCAGAAATGACTGAGAAAGAATGCCCCAGAAGGAAAGAATGGAACCAATGGATAACAGTACCCCGCAAACCCACATCGTGCAACCAAAGAAGAAGAATATTATGATTGACCAAGACAAAGGCAGCAGATGGATCAAGAGATACAGAAACTGAAATGTTTCCTTTGTCATTAGACTTATGGATTTCATTAAGAAAGGAAAGAAGATCGGGGGAGGAGCTTATATATACAGTAGGTGTCCTACCTGGAGAGGTGTGGGAGCCCGGTGCCAGTTCTTTGCTGCTCCTTCAGCTTTTGGCCCTCTTCCCGGCGTTGTTATGCTGGATAAGAGGAAAGGGAAGCTGAGGCAAGGTCCTGACACTGTCGGCAGCCTGGTGAAGGCACAGGTTACACTGGATGATTGCTCGGGCTTCTCTTTGCTGAGGTCAGTGGAAACTGAGGCCAGTTCGGGTTCTATTGTGCTGGACCAGAGCGCAGAGGGGTCGTGTTGAGCCCCAAAGTGAGTGCAGTTTCCCCGCACCCCGGAAGTGATTTCTGCGGCGGCAGTGCACCGATGTATGTCATGTGCAACGACCTGGGCCCAAGGGCTTACAGGCAGGAGTGGCCTTTGGAATGTCCTTTTGGAATAAAGCTGTGTCAGTTGTCACCAGGAATTCTGGGACCTGTAGTTTGCTTGTCTCCCTTAAGGACTGAGCTGTGGTTATGACTCGAGTAGTAAAGGCTGCAAGAATATTTATTTGTGGGGATTTTTCTCCAGCGCATCAAAGTTCAGTACAACAAACGCAAAAAGGATGCAAATCCAACATAAAGGTTGAAACAGAAACACAGGAAATGCAACAGAAATTAACTCAGCACTATTTGGCTGTTTCACAGTTCCTCTGACTTTCCACTAGGCACTGCCTCATGTGGTCACTCAAGGAAAAACACATAAACTGAAACAGCTGCTTTTCTTTACAGCACGGCTTCTTACTTTCAACAGGTGATTAAGCTTATTAAACAACTTATAAAGTTTTCCCAATGCGGCAGCAGGTACGGCAAACTTACTCTGTATTCCTTCATACAGTTTTCGATGCTCTTTAACCCTGCTGTCTTCTATTAGACATGTTGAACAGTCCATGGCAGAAGGATCATATTCTATTGTAGGCAAACAAACATCCACCTGCATACTTTCTTCAGAGCTAGAGTTAGTGGTATCTTTGTCAGGTTTATTATCTTTCCCTGACTTTCTTTCCAGAAACTCCTGAAGTTGGCTTAAAAGCAATTCTGCTTGTCTGTGCACATTTCATTAGGATAACCATCCTCCTTTTCTGATAAAAGCTTGCTTATGGCTCCCACCCCAGGGGGTTCAGCTGTCCTGCTTTTATCAGAGGGATAGCTCTCAGCAAGGGTAAGTCCCTTCCCCCACTGGCTATTAGCTGACTGTGCTCGGTTTGTCTTTTGGACGTTAGCATAAGTAAAAGGCTTCTCAAGCAAGGAGTTGAAATAAGAAATATCAGCTTTACCTTTGACAGGGACTTTTAGATAAGTGCTGGTACTTTTTCTCCTGCTATCTCCCAGGCTCTGGAACTCAGCTTTCTTATTGCTATTTCCACTGCCCTTCTGGTAATTGTTAGGCTGATAGCTTTCCCCTTGGCTTTCTCTGCTGCTGTTATAGCCTTGACTGCTGTAGGTCCAACTATTGTTACTCCACTTGTTTGCTCTGCTAGCTTTCTTGTTCCCAGGCTCTACCTTGCCGTAACGTTTCTTCCAAGGTTGTTCCTTGCTCCAATGTTCACTGCTCCCAGGTTCTGCTCTGGTCCAAGGTTCTAGCTTGCTTATCCTTCTGGCAGTTCTTCCTGAACTCCTTCCTGAACTGCTTCCCGTCTCTTTCGTCTCTCTCTGCATTACTTGAGGATTTAAAAAGGGTTCACTTCCCTGCACTCCCTGACCTTCCCCTGGGCGTTCCCAATCAGTGAACAAGCCTGTCTCCTCCTCTGAGCTGAGGTGTGGCCTGAGCTCAGCAGAGAGCTGTGTTTTTTTCATCTCTGACTTGAAAATCCTGTGTGTCAGTGCAGTGTTATTTCCTCCAACAGGATTTTCCCCTATTTCCATCTCTTCTTGAGGGCATTCCTCACTACACATGTTAACCGTGAACCATCAGGACAGCCAATGCAGCCTCCTCGCCAGTGGAGTTAAGTGGAGTTCGAGTGATGGGCCCTTCTGGAGGTGGCATGGCTGAGATGGCAGATCCTGCTTGTGTGTCATTGCAGACGATATGCGAAGCCCTGAAAGGCCTGGAGTCTTCATTTACTGTTTTAGTGACTGCTTTAAAGATGAGGTACAAACTATTACTGTGGAGTTTCCTGGTCAGTCTCAATGTTTAAGCTAGGTGGGAGAGAGAGAATTGAGAAGTTGGAACAGCAAAGTGTGAGCCAGAAAGAAATATTTTTGGCACAAGCTAATGAAAAGGAAATTTTGGTCCAGAGGATTGACTTTCTTGAGAACCAGTCTAGGAATAATAACCTGCACTTCCTCAACTTCCCTAAATGTCTGCTAATTATTTCTGTGGACATGGTGAGGAAATTTTTGAATTTTCCACCAGATAATTTTCCTCCCCTGGTTAAAGCTTTTTATATGTCAATCCCAGGGGTTGCAGGAAAGGTCTCTTCTTTGGGAGATCCGGAACATAGCTAGCTCAATTTAACTTCTTTTCTGGAATCCTCACTGGAGGTAGTCACTGAACATACTACTCTGGTGGCTACATTTTTGTTTGAGACTAACAGAGACTCTGTGTTAAAATTCTATTTCTGTAATATGCAAACTATCATTTTGGGTCAGTTGTGCATATATTTCCTGACTTTTCACAGTCTACCCAGGCCGGAAGGAGAGTCTTCTTGGCCTTGCGGTCAAGGGTAGTGGCCCTTGGAGCCTGGTTTGCCTTAAAATTTCCTTGTAAATGTGTGGTTCCTTTTAAGAGTAAAATGTATCTGTTCTTTGACCCTGGTCAACTAAATGAATTTGTCTGTGTTAGAGAGGGTGGTTTGGAAATAGTAGGGGCAACACATTAGCGTGTTCCAGTTGTTTCTGCTGTACGTGGCCCTCTCTGGTATGTTGGGATTCCTATGATTAGCGAAAAAAGGTTTCTTTGAATTTTCCTATTCTCCACCCCTCCCCCCATATGGTGATCTATTATGTGAAGACTGGTATTGATTGTGTTTTTTCTTTTTCCTTTTTACTTTGTCAGATTTCCTAATATGTATCTGGGTGATATTTATATTTTTTGAAAAAGTGGATAAATAAACATTTTTTAAAAAAAGAAAGGAAAGCAGAAAAGTTTCAGTGCTGTGGCTGGGTCGAAAATCAGATTGGCGGGAGTGAAGGTTGTTAGTAGAATCCAAGTGTGTCACAAGTTGAGAGAAGACAATTTTTTCAAGGATCTTGAATAGAAAGAGTGTATTGGAGATTGGTCTGTAGTGAACTGGACAAGATTGGCCTAGTGCAGCGATGGCGAACCTATGGCACGCGTGCCAGCTGTGGCACGCGAAGGCCTTGCAGCTGGCACGCGGGAAGGTCCGCAGAAAAATAAAAAGCTGGCTCTGACTGCTGCCGCGGACGCGGCAAGGGCAGAATGCAGCGTCCCGCGGGGCCCCCTCCACCCGCTAAGCCCCTCTGCAAGAGCTTTCAGATTCGCGAGGGAGAGCGTCTCCCTCGCGCCTCTGTTAAGCCCGCAGGGGCTAATGGGAAATTTCCCATCAGCCCCTTTAGACGCGAGGGACTGATGGGAAATTTCCCATTAGCCCCTGCGGGCTTAACAGAGTAGCGAGGGGGTTGCTCTCCCTCGCGAATCTGAAAGCCCTTGCAGAGGGGCTTAGCGGGCGGAGGGGGCCCCGCGGGACATTGCAATCTGCTGCGGCAGCAGCCAGAGCCTGCTTTTTTTTAAAAAAAATTTGCCAGGGGGGGTTAGGACTGCTAATGGGTAGGGAGGGGGGGGGTTAGGACTGCTAATGGGCAGGGAGGAGGGGGGGGTTAGGACTGCTAATGGGCAGGGAGGAGGAGGGGGGGGTTAGGACTGCTAATGGGCAGGGAGGGAGGGAGGGAGGGAGGGAGGGAGGGGGGTTAGGACTGCTAATGGGCAGGGGGGGAGGGGGGTTAGGACTGCTAATGGGCAGGGAGGGAGGGAGGGAGGGGGGGTTAGGACTGCTAATGGGCAGGGAGGGAGGGAGGGAGGGGGTGTTAGGACTGCTAATGGGCAGGGAGGGAGGGAGGGAGGGGGGTTAGGACTGCTAATGGGCAGGGAGGGAGGGGGGGTTAGGACTGCTAATGGGCAGGGAGGGAGGGAGGGAGGGGGGGTTAGGACTGCTAATGGGCAGGGAGGGAGGGAGGGAGGGAGGGGGGGTTAGGACTGCTAATGGGCAGGGAGGGAGGGGGGGGGTTAGGACTGCTAATGGGCAGGGAGGGAGGGAGGGAGGGAGGGAGGTGGGGTTAGGACTGCTAATGGGCAGGGAGGGAGGGAGGGGGGGTTAGGACTGCTAATGGGAAGGGAGGGTGGGAGGGGGGGAGGGAGGGGGGGGTGAGGACTGCTAATGGGCAGGGAGGGGGGGGGTTAGTACTGCTAATGGGCAGGGAGGGAGGGAGGGGGGGTTAGGACTGCTAATGGGCAGGGAGGGGGGGTTAGGACTGCTAATGGGCAGGGAGGGAGGGGAGGGGGAGGGGGGGTTAGGACTGCTAATGGGCAGGGAGGGAGGGAAGGAGGGGGGGTTAGGACTGCTAATGGGGAGGGAGGGAGGGAGGGGGGGTTAGGACTGCTAATGGGCAGGCAGGGAGGGAGGGAGGGGGGGAGGTTAGGACTGCTAATGGGCAGGGAGGGAGGGAGGGAGGGGGATTAGGACTGCTATTGGGCAGGGAGGGAGGGGGGGGTTAGGACTGATAATGGGCAGGGAGGGAGGGAGGGGGGGTTAGGACTGCTAATGGGCAGGCAGGGAGGGAGGGAGGGGGGGTTAGGACAGCGAAAGGGCAGGCCGGGAGGGGGGGGGGTTAGGACTGCTAATGGGCAGGGGGGGGCGGGCGGGCGGGGTAGGACTGCTAATGGGCTGGGGGGGTTAGGACTGCTAATGGGCGGGCGGGCGGGGTGGGGGGGTAGGACTGCTAATGGGCTGGGGGTGTAGGACTGCTAATGGGCTGTGGGCTGATGGGGGCTGTCTGGAAATGGGGTGATGGGGGTTAGGACTGGTAATGGGTTATAGGGGGGGCTTAAACTGAAAATGGGGTGATGGGGGTTTAGGATTGGAAGTGGGTTGATGGGGGGGGGCTAGGACTGGTATTGGGTTGGGGGGTTGCTAGGACTGGAAATGGGCTGATGGGGGGCTAGGACTGGAAATGGGCTGATGCAGGGACTAGAAGGGAATGGATGCTGGGTGAGGCTGGAACTAGAAGGGAGCTGATGTTGGGGGAGGATTAGAATGGGATGGGGCTGGGAGAGTAAAATGGAGAGGGGAAAAATATTTTGTGGGAGGGATAAAAAATCTACAATTGGCCGGGTATTGGGAGAGTAAGTGGGGATTGAGGATGGAGGGGTAAAATTTGAGTGGATGAAATAGGAATGAGGAAAGAGCAAAAGGAGAAAGATTAGTATGTTAAAGCGGATGTAGAGAGAGAGAATGGAAAAAAAAAACTAGAAGAGAGAAGAAAGGACAAATGGACAGCAGATGATGGAGAGTTAGCAGAAAACATGAAGAAACCAGAAGAAAGTGGCTGGAGCAATTGCAACTGTGTAACTGAGCTGAGGTATTCTGTTTATGTAATTACTTTTTGACATTGCCACTTGTTCTCTTTCCCCAGTAGGTCATGTATTGTTATTGTCTGAAATGTATTGGTTTAATATTTGCAGTGTTGCCTTTTGATAGGTATGGTGTGGTGCTTTGTGAGTCCTGGTAGTGCTGTTAGGATACGGCGGGTTTGCTATTGGTTCTAAATGGGCAGTGTTTGTAGTAGTTCCTAATGTGCCTGGCGGTTGGCACTGGATTATAGTAATGTAGAAATCTTTTAGTCTGTCTTTATCCATACACTCATTAAGAGACATGTTTACTAAAAGTTAGTGTATGTTAGCATTATGCAAATATTTATGCAAATTGACGTGCTGGCACTTTGAGGAAATTCTTTGGTTTTGTGCGGCAGTTTGGGCACTCGGGCTCAAAAAGGTTAGCCATCACTGGCCTAGTGAGTGATTTTTAAGGACTGGATGAATTAGTCTTCTTCCAAATGGAAGGAAAAACTCCTAAGGTTAAACTATTGTTCATGATTGAGAGAATGCCAAGGTAAAAGTGTGAGTGAGCTAATAGTGAGCCAGGTGGACAGTATAGGGCCAGAGTGGCATGTCATTTTATGAGATGAAGATATGATCTTAGAAAGTGAGGCAGATGATATGGCATTAAATGAGCTCCAAACATGAGGCAGAGATTGTGGAGGAGGAGAGGCTGGGCTTGGAGGGGTCAGAGGAGTGGTAGAGGGGCTGTCAGAAAAGCCAGACTGAAGATTGTCAATTCTATCAAAGAAGAACTAGGCAAGATGAACTGGTGGAGGGGATGCTATTTGTTGGGGTTGGGACAGGTGAGGAGTTGGAGAGTGTGTGTGGGGGGGGGGGGGGAACAGAATAGAGCGTGCTTGAATGGTTAGCTGAGGAGGAAATGACGTTGGAGTAATAATCCTTTTTTGCAGCAACAATCATTGATCTGTAAGAGTAGTGAGATTCTTTAAAATGCAGCAGAAAATCTGCCAGATGGTGCTTCCTCCAGAGCCTCTCAGCTCGGTGAAGATAAAACCTGAGTGATACCAAGCATTGTCAGTGTTTTACTTGGGGACTTTTGGGGCGATAATTTGTTCTAAGGCTGAAGTCAGCGAGTCATACCACATTTGGACCTGATCATCGACTGGGAATGAGTCAAAGTTGCCAGGGAGAATCGCAGTAGATGATGGAAACCAAGCTATTGTGTTAGGAGTGATCGTACACTTTATGGTGTGTGAAGCTGTAACTGGTGATTTGTTGTGAGTGGGGGGGGGGGGGGGGAAATAGCCACAGAAGGAAATGAGAAAAAGACACACAGATTAATCAGTACAGGGAAATGCTTGTGCAGCCAGAGAGGTTGGAAAAAATGGGGAATTAAATGAGGTCAGGGCTAGGTCAAGAGTATAACCAGCAGCATGTGTAGTGAAAGATATATGCTGGGTAAGCGCGAGGTCATTAATAAGGGGAGAAAAATGCATTATCACAAACTTTGAGTGGGTGCTCAAAATGTATATTAAAGTCCCCTAGGATAAGGAGGTGCGGGAAATGAATAGTTGCTTCAGAAATAGTAAGAAGTAAAGAGTCCTACAGGGGGTGGCGAAGAGAACAGGGAGAATAAATCAACAGAAAGTGAATGGATGGAGAGGAATCGAGATACAAGAGTAGAAACATAGAAACATGACGACAGAAAAAGACCACATGGCCTATCTAGTCTGTCCTTCCATATCAACAACTACAACAGTCCACTTTTTACCTTTAGAGATCCTCTGTGTTGGTCCCATGCTTTTTTGAATTCAGTTACTGTCCTCATCTCTACCACCTCCACTGGGAGACTATTCCACAGATCTACTACTCTTTCCGTAAAGAAATATTTCCGCATATCACTCCTGAATCTATCTCCCTTCACCCTCATCCCATGTAACCTCGTAGCAGAACTTGCTTTCAATTGAAAGGGGCTCTCCCCCTGTACATCTATGCCATGGAGGTATTTAAACATCTCAATCATATCACCTCTATCCCGCCTTTCCTCTAAGGTGTACATATTAAGATCCTTAAGTCTGTCCTCATATGCTTTATAATGAAGCCCACTAATCATTTTAGTAGCCACCTTCTGCACCGACTCCATCCTGTTCACATCCTTTTGAAGGTGCGGTCTCCAGAATTGCACACTATACTCCAAATGAGGTCGCACCAAAGACTTATCACCTCCTTTTTTCTGCTAGCCATTCCTCTCCGTATGCACCCAAGCATCCTTCTAGCTTTTGCCGTCGCCTTTTCTACCTGTTTAGCTACTTTAAGATCATCAGACACAACCACGCCTAGGTCCCGCTCTTCTATAGTGGACAAAAGTACTTCACCTCCTATACTGTATTGCTCCCTTGGATTGCTGCAGCCCAAATGCATGACCTTACATTTTTTAACATTAAATCCCAGCTGCCAAATTCTAGACCATTCTTCAAGCTTAGCTAGATCCCTCCTCATGTTATCTACACCTTCCTGGGTGTCTATTCTATTGCAGATTTTGGTATCATCCACAAAGAGGCAAACCTTACCCGACAGCCCTTCCGCTATATCACTAACAAAGATGTTAAAAAGAATCGGACCAAGGACAGATCCCTGGGGCACACCACTGGTAACATCCTTCTCCTCAGAGTGAGCTCCATTTACTTGTACTCTTTGCCGCCTCCCACCCAACCAATTTCTAACCCAAGCAGTAACTTTAGGGTCCATCCCTAGGGTGCTCAGTTTGTTTATAAGTTGCCTGTGAGGAACAGTGTCAAAGGCTTTACTGAAATCTAAATGCACCACATCTAGAGCTCTCCCTCGGTCCAACTCCCTGGTCACCCAGTCAAAGAAATCAATCAGATTTGTAATGATTCTAGGTAATGAAGGATAGGGGAAGAGATCTCTTAGAGCGCTAAGGAGGATTTAAAAATAGAGCAACCACCCCCCTTCCTCCCCCCATTACAACCTAGATGGGGATAGAGCAGCATATCCCATAGGGAGACAGAGGTTTAGGATGACATCTTCCCTTTCCTTGAGCCAAGTTTCAGTAATAAAGAGAAAGTCCAAGGAGCATGGGAATGGTAGGTCAAAGATCAAGGTAGTCTTTGCTCGAAGAGACCTGCAATTCAACAGAGCCATTTGATAAGAGGGTGAGGGAACACAATAGTGCTGCAGAGATAGAGTGGAAGAAAGAGAGCAATACACTAAATTACTTATGGTCAATAGATCTGTACAGATAGAGGAGCGAGCAGGATGTGGGGGTCGCCAACCCTAGTGAATGAGAATGGTGGCCATATGGAGGCAGAGTAATATGAGTAGAAAAGTGGACCAGGGCCTACCTGAGATCTGACAGCAAAGTCCATGAAATACTGAAAGATCTATGGAGGAGGCTATAGGAGCGCTGCCTGAGCCGCCCCAAGAAGCATCTGATTTGATCATTCCCTGGTCCCACTCCCTTTATGGTTCATGATTTATTGAAAGACTTGATATACTGCCCTTCGACAATGTATCAAATCGGTCTTCAATAAAAAAACATTGGAAAGTAGGAAAAGAAGGCCAGTTTAAAAAAGGAGAGTAGAGAGTCAGGTACATTAAGAAAGGGAAAATAGGAAGAGGGGGGTGCAGAAGTTCCAAGTGTTCCAGATGTGCAGCTTGTTGGAATGTCCAGGGCCATTATGTTCTAGGTGATATCAGGGATTAGGTTGAAAGCTTGTTTAAAGAGATAAGTTTTGCGTGCTGTTTTAAATTTAGGGAAGCATGATTCAAGACGTAAAGATTCATAGCCTCCTCCTAACCTCTCTGTTCCTTCTCATGCCCCCGTTGAGAATGTTTATATATTACAAATCAGTGAATCAATCCTGGAGTAGGGTGCAGTCCTATTACATAGTATGAATCAGTAAATACAGTTTTTAGTATGACTGGATCAGGGAATAATTATGTCACATAATTGTTGTTCATCTCTTGGATTATGCTGCACTAAAGAAGAAAGTAGACTATTGGTAACGTGTCAAGCAAAATCAGAGTAAGGGAGTAGCCTGGTAGTTAGAGTAATGGGGTGAAAACTATGGCAGCTAAATCCCACTGATGCTCCATGTAGGGTCGGTGCTACCATCAAGTGAACTAGGCATCTGCCTAGAGCCATCTGTCTGGTGCAGACGTCTGACCCTGTTTGCATAAACCAGAAGTCTGTGCTGAAGGGGGTGGAAATGGCAACTAATCAACGAATGAAACCATGGTGCAGTGCCAGACCCCCTATGATAAGCACTGCATCGCGGTTTGTAGCCATTGCCACCACTGCAGGCCTTAGAGAAGGGCGGCAGCAGTGGCAGTGGGGTCAATAGGATGGAGGGTCCATCTAGGGCACCTCCGATCCTTTCACTGTCCCTGGCTCCAGGTGACTTTGTGCAAGTCCCTTAATCCTCCATTACTTCAGATACAAATTTAGGGCTAGATCTGCTGAAGTACATTACAATAGAACAGCAGACAGGAAGCAGCCTTTAGAAAGCCGCTTAAAGCAAGTTACATTTGGATACAGTTTGCATTTCCCTGTTCACTGAGGGCTAGATTTACTCCAGGTCTCTTTATATTGAATGGAACCTATTTACAAATAGCACAGGTTAACTACATTAGCATATGCTTGCATTGTAAAGTACTTCACACCAGAGAAGCAGAGAATGACCACAGACACAGCAATAATGCCTTCACAAATTCAAAAATCTTTATTCAAAACCCGACTTGGCTAAGTTTCAGCACAAATGCCTGTGTCGGGTCTAAAATAATTAAATAAAAAAACAAAACTTAAAAACATGTATGTATTAGATAAAACATTCCATACAAAAATGCATAATACAACTAGTAGTAACAAAGGTAAAAGAATAAAAGTTAAAAATGGTCATAAAGCAACAGCCACAAATTAAATTAAAAATGATGAAAGTAATAAAAATAAGTGGAGGGTTACAAGTGAGAGTGTATCTTGATCACCTTTGGCTTGACAAAGGATGTAAACAGTATCCTATGCAATCAAAAACCTATAAATAACAGCAGAAGAAAGAACTTTGATAAAGATGTATAATAAAACATATGATAAAACATATTTTACCATAAAAGACAGATGCTAACAATAAAAATGAGAAGATGGCAACAATAAAATATTTATTTATTATTTATCATATGGTTTTATTATATGTCTTTATCAAAATTCTTCTTTTTTGAATGTCATCTGCTGTTATTTTTAGGTTTTTGATTGTGTGCCTGCATGTGTGTGCGGCGGGAGAGGGGTGCGTCTTTGCACATACACATACATTCATCCCTTTCCTTCCCACTCCAACCCTTCTCCTGCTGCCCTCCCCCACCCTCAGACCCTCTTCTTCAACCTCCCCCCTTTGCATTCACCCCTGCCCTCCATTCCCAGAAGTGCTGCATAGACGGCTGAATAAATTAAAGGGGCAGTAAACCCAACCCCCTACAGGCAGGCCTGGCTTTCTCCTAGGACAAGCAGGATGAGTCAGTCACACTAGATGACGTCATCCGACGGCGCTGAGACGGAAGTACTCTCCATAGCTCAGAAGGGCTTCGCCCTTATGAGCATGAGCCCCCTAGGCCCACCCTCCAGGTCCGCCCCTAGTCAACCACTTTTTCACTCTTCCGCCTTGCCAGCAAGATGGACTTCTCTTACTCTCCAAAAAAAAAAAAAAAAAAAATCAGAGAAGCAGCTTCAGGATTACAGAAGACTCTACAATCTAGACATGCCTAAGCTGGGTTTTAAAAAATGCCCTGGCTGCTCCAGAATAATGAATGCAACTGACCAATGGTGAAAAGTGCCCTGTGCGAGTTGCACATCGGGCGCACGCCCCCCCTCCCACACCTCCATCTAGCCATTATATGGTGGTGGGAGAGAAGAGGCACGCACCCGATGTACAACTCGCCGGCACACTAAGCAGGTCTGGACCCTCCCGGAAAGACCAGACCTGCTTAGTGTGCCGGCGAGAAGACTTAAGGAGCACATTTTGTCTCTCTGCCGCTGCCTGCCACCACTAAAGTGGCAGGCAATGGCAGAGAGACAAAATGCACCCCTTAAGTCTTTGCATCCTGTGAGGCCGCACCGCTCGCACTGGGCTCAGTACGGTCCTGCAACTGACTCACATGATCGATGCCTTTGCTGCCTCGGAGTCTCCCATAAGGTTGAGGACTGCGCTCACTGTGCGAAGATGTCCCCCTGCACCAGAAAGTTGCGAAGGCATGCCCTCCAGGACCTCTTTCCAGGGACTCAAGAGCCAAGAATCCTCGCTACTGCCGTTCAGGAAAACGCGGCCCCCCACGTGGCTCCTACAATTCTGTCAGCTCTTCTAATGGCCCCAGATGTGCCCTCACAGGCCTGCATCCACAGCCACTCTGTCTCCTGCTTCTCTTCTCCGGTGGCAACCCCACCACGAGCAGCTCCTTCTTCTCCGGGTTCCTACTCGGTGGCAGTTGCTCCTCTTCACGGATCTTCGAGAGCTCCCCTGCCGGCGGCCATCTTGCCCTCTGTCTCCGCCCTAGACTCCACCCACCATGGTGCCATTGGTCGGCACCACGGCAACAAACACAGCAGGAGTCATGGCTCCATGCAAAGGCACTCCCCTGAGCAAGCCTCTCCGTCAGCGCAGAGACACCGCTCCAGTCCACACCGACGAAGCAGAGGCTTGAAAAGCAGCAAAAGACGGTGCAAACGGCCCAGTAAAGACAGCTGCAGCATTGACAGCAGCCCTCCCCGCAAAAGGCACCATCAGAGGGATAAACACCACCTGCGCTACCGCTCCTTCTCCAGCAGCCTTTTTCCTAACCCCAGCAGCAGCAGCGACAGCAGTCCCGATGGGCTTGTCAGCAGGTATGTTTTTCCCTCTGGGTCAGAACTGGACGCAGACTCATTGCAGGAACCCCCTCTAAGGGATCTAAGGCAATCTGGGGCTACCCAAACTATGCCTACTGGGGAGCAACTGGGTCAGCAAGATTCCGCCTCCATAGACTTCAGGCAGCAAGGGACATCTGATATGCCCACTCAATTTTGCATCCTGCTCTCCAGCCTCTTCGAACAGTGGATCCAGTCCCGTGGGATGCTACCAAATACCCCTGCCCCAGGATTCCCAGCCCCTGAACTACAACCTGCCTGCTACAGCCAGGAAACTACCCCGCATCAGCTCGAGACACCGCACCCTCCAGCCATGCGGATGTCCCTATTGAAGGTGAGAGGCGACGGCTCCTGATTCCCTCGCTTCTGGTGAACCCCTCCCAACCACAGGACCGGATCTCTCCCAGAAAGCGGCTGACCCTCCTCCTAACAGTCCCAAGGACCTGACTTATTCTAAATTCCTCCGCAAGCTCATGACAGCTTTGAACCTGACAATGCCCTGCGATACCTCTGACCAGCAACCCATGACACAGGCAGCGCTAAACTTCCTAGAGGCTCCCAAGGTTCCCGCACCTATACCAGTACATCCCTTACTGCATGAGAACCTCCTCAAAATGTGGCAGAACCCCACCACGGGGCTTCCTGCATCTCGGAAACTGGACTTAAAATACCAAGTTCAACCCTCACCAGGGTTTGATAAGACACAGCTTCCCCACCACTCCATAATGATGGAGTCCACCCTCAAACGACCAAGTCTACATGGACACACACCAACAACCCTCCAGGCAGAGACCTCAAGCTCCTCGATGACGTTGGGGAAAAAGGTGTTTCAGGGTGCCATGTTATGCGTGAGGGTGTCTGCCCACCAGCTACAGCATGCCCTGTACCAGGACGTCCTCTTAGGACAGCTACGCAGGATATGCAAGCGACTGCCAGTGCCTCCCTGACGGACCTCCAGGATTGCATAAAACATCAGGTCTGAGCAGCCTTCGATGCATTCGAAGCGGCTGCACGCACAGTAGGAATGGCTATATGTGCACGCCGGCTAGCCTGGCTCCGGGCTTCAGACCTCCGAGAAGATACTCATGACTGCATCGCAGATGCTCCTTGAATTGGTGATACACTATTCAGCGACAAATTGAATGACACTGTGACCATCATGAAGGACCACTGTACCACGCTACAAACCCTCGCAGATAAGGGTTTAGCGTGGGCTAAGCGCAAGGGCTCCTACCACCAGAAGCCTTATTCCTCCTCCAAACGCCAATATGGCTCATAACAAAAATGGCAGCAGCCGTGGTATAAGCCACAATCTCAGCAGACTTCCTACCGCAATAAACCCCGCCAATGGGAAAGGAAGCAACAAAAGACCTCTCAACTGGATCAGGAAAGACCAACCAGGCCTTTTGACAAATGGGCAAAAGCCAACCCCCCACAGGGGGTGAGCTCACCACCTTCCTAACAGTCTGGGAGTTGATTACAATGGACAATTGGGTTCTGAAGATTATCAAAGAAGGGTACCGTATCAGGTTCCTCTCAACACCATCGCAACGCAAACTACCCCCCCCCCCCAACAAAACATCGATCAGTTCGCTCCCCACCTTAGCGGTGAAAATATCTTCCCTCCTGGCATCCAAAGCAATAGAACCTGTACTGACCGAGGAGATACTCACTGGCTTCAACTCCAGATAGTTCATGGTACCCAAGAAGTTAGGTGGTGTCCGCCCCATCCTCGACCTCCGCAACCTCAACAAATTCATTGTCAAGGAAAAGTTCAGAATGTACTTCCTTTGGTTAGATCCTCCCTCTCATCCAGCATGGGGAGTGACTGACGTCCCTGGATTTAATGGACGCCTATACGCACGTCCCCATACATGTGAACCATCGCAAATACCTCCGTTTTCAAGTCATGGGGAACCACTTCCAATACAAGATCCTTCCCTTTGGCCTCTCAACCGCCCCATGGGTGTTCACCAAGTGTGTAGCCATTGCAGCCGCACACCTCCACAAGCGGGGCATATGTGTATTCCCTTAACTTGACAACTGGCTGATCTCTGCGCCCTCTTTACAGGACGCTACAACAGCGACCCGCCAGACCATCTCCCTATTATCATCACTGGGCTTTCTGGTAAACCACCAGAAGTCACACCTGCAGCCCTCCCAACTCCTTAAATTCATCGGAGCGATCACAGACACCACCGCCTTCAAGGCATTCCTTCCTCAGCACCGAAGGGTCGCCATCACCAGTCTGATACAGCGCATCTCGGCGAACGGCCTCACGACCGCTCAAGCGTTGTTCTGCCTCTTGGGCCACATGGCAACATCCACCCAGGTGATAACACTGGCAAAGCTTCACATGCGCCACCTGCAATGGCACCAGTGGACACACTGGAGTCAGCACTCGCAGCCCCTAAGCACGCTCATTCCCCTAAATGCAGCTGTTACAGCCTCTCTCTGCTGGTGGACATGCAAGAGGAACTTAACACGTGGTCGCACCCTGAGGAAACCCGTCCACCAGTTGACCATCACCACCGATGCCTCACCAGTAGGCTGGGGGGCGACTGTCTCCACTTCCGCACCCAAGCGGCCTGGACGGCAAGGGAACGGACATGCCATATCAAACTCCTGGAGCTCAGGGCAATTCAGCATGCCCTGAGAGCTTTTCAGAAGTTGATCTATGGGAAAGTAGCCCTCCTCCAGATGGACAATCAAGTGGCTATGTTCTACATCAACAAGCAGGGAGGGACGGACTCCCATTCCCTCTGCAGGGAAGCCCTCCGGATCTGGACTTTTGCCGTATCCAAGCACTGCCTCATCCGGCCTCCTACCTCCCAGGACTCCAAAATTAACTGGCAGTCAGACTCAGCCATTAGCTCAACCCCCATGAGTGGACTCTGAACCTCCAGGTGGCCTGCTCCCTCTTCCAGCAGTGGGGGCATCCACAGATCAACCTCTTTGCAATGGAGGGGAACGCAAAGTGCGACATCTTTTGCTGAAAACGCCCCTCCCACTGCAGTCTCGCAGCGGATGCATTCGACGTGTCTTGGAGGGAGTGTTCACTGGTGTATGTCTTCCCCCCCCTTCCCTCTGATATCGCTGACCCTGCAGTGCATCATGTCGGACAAAACACAGGCTATCCTCATCATACCCCACTGACCACACCAGATGTGGTTCCCGTACCTCAGTCGCCTGGCTCAGGGAGCACTGGTATGCCTCCCCCTGGTGTCAGATCAGATCTCCCAGGACATAAGAACATAAGATATGCCATACTGGGTCAGACCAAGGTCCATCAAGCCCAGTATCCTGTTTCCAACAGTGGCCAATCTAGGTCATACGTACCTAGCAGTTTCCCCAAAAGACGCAGGTTCCGCAATGCTTGTACTGGGTCAAGCATTGATATCCTGGGTCCCTTCTTAATAATGGTTTATGGACCTTTCCTCCAGGAACTTGTCCAAACCTTTTTTTAAACCCAGCTACACTAACAGCCTTTACTACATCCTCCGGTAACAAATTCCAGAGTTTGATTACACGTTGAGTGAAGAAATATTTTCTTTTATTAGTTCTAAATAGTTTACCCTGTAGCTTCATTGCATGTCCCAATAATCTTTCTATATTTTGATAACATAAACGAATCAATCTACTTTTACCCGCTCCACTCCGTTCATTAATTTATACACTTCTATCATATCTCCCCTCAGCCGTCTCTTTTCCAGGTTAAAGAGCCCTAACCTTTTTAGCCTTTCTTCATAGGAGTATCCTTCCATCTCCTTTACCATTTTGGTGGCTCTTCTCTGAACCTTTTCTAATAACGCTATATCTTTTTTAAGATACGGCGACCAGAATTGCACACAATATTCAAGGTGCGGTCTCACCATGGAACGATATAGAGGCATTATAATATCTTTTGTTTTATTTTCCATTCCTTTCCTTATGATACCTAGCATTCTATTTGCTCTCTTGGCTGCCGCTGCACTCTGGGCCGAGGGTTTTAACATGTTATCCACAATGACGCCTAAATCTTTTTCCTGGGTGGTGGTTCCTAATGTGGAATCATGCATCGTGTAACCATAGTTTGGGTTGTTCTTCCCTAGGTGCATAACTTTGCACTTGTCCACATTAAATTTCATCTGCCATTTTGATGCCAGTCTTCCAATTTATCAAGATCCTCTTGCAATTTTCCACAGTCCTCTTGCGTTTTAACAACTTTAAATAGTTTTGTGTCATCTGCAAATTTAATAACCTCACTCGTTATTCCACTTTCCAGGTCATTTATGAATATGTCAAAAAGCAGCGGACCCAGCACAGATCCCTGGGGTACACCACTCTTCACGTTTCTCCATTGGGAAAATTGGCCATTTAGCCCAACCCTCTGCTTTCTATCTTTTAACCAGTTCTTGATCCACAATAGTACACTGCCTCCTATCCCATGACTCTTTAGTTTTGCGAAATGTCTCTGATGAGGGACCTTGTCAAAGGCTTTCTGAAAGTCCAGATACAATATATCAACCGACTCACCTTTGTCAACCTGTTTATTCACACTTTCAAAAAAAACCATGATTAGTAAGACAAGATCTTCCTTGTCTAAAGCCATGTTGGCTGTCTCCCATTAGGCCATGACTATGTACATGCTGAATAATTTTATTCTTTATGATGGTTTCTACCATTTTTCCCGGTACTGACGTAAGGCTCACCGGTCTGTAGTTTCCCGGATCACCCCAGGAACCCTTTTTAAAAATTGGTGTTACATTGGCGATCCTCCAATCTTCAGGTATTACAGCTGATTTTAACGAAAATTCACAGATTACTAATAGCAGGTCTGCAATCTCATATTTCAGTTCTTTCAACACCCTTGGATGTATACCATCCGGCCCAGGTGATTTGCTACTCTTCAGTTTATCTAATAGTTGTAATACATCTTCCCGATGTATCGATATTTCCTTCAATTCTTCCGTACCTTTAAATACCACTTCAGTCATGGGTAACATCCCTACATCTTCCTCAGTAAAGACTGAAGCAAAGAATTCATTCAGTCTCTCCGCTATCGCCTTGTCGCCTCTTAGTGCCCCTTTAACTCCTCTATCATCTAATGGACCAACTGACTCTCTCACAGGTTTTTTGCTACGAATGTACTTGAAAAAATCTTTATTTCGCGTTTTTGCTTCCGCAGCAAGCTTCTTCTCAAATTCTCCCTTTGCCTGCTTTATCAATGCCTTGCATTTGACTTGCCAGTGCTTGTGCTGTTTCCAGGTTTCGTCGTTCGGCTCTTTTTTCCATTTCCTGAAAGATGCTTTATGGCAACAACAGCCTCTCTGACTTCCCCTTTAAACCATGCTGGCAGTTTTTTGGACTTCCTTCCACTTTTCTTAAAGCGTGGAATACAGCTGGTCTGGGCTTCCAAGATTGTATTTTTCAACAACACCCAAGCTTGATGTAAGTCTTTAACCTTTGCAACTGCTCTTTTTCGTTTTTTCTTAACTATTTTCCTCATTTTATCATACTCTCCCTTTTGAAAGTTAAAAGGTAGTAGTGTGGATTTCCTTACTATCCCTCCTCCACTAATTAAATCAAAGGCGATCATGCTATGATCACTATTGCCAAGTGGCCCCAACACCCTTATCTCTTGCACTAGATCTGGTGTTCCACTAAGGACTAGGTCTAATATGGCTTTCCCTCTGGTCAGTTCATGAACCAGCTGCTCCAAGAAGCAGTCATTTGTCATCTAGGAACTTTATCTCCCTAGCATGTCCTGCCGTGACACTCAGTCAATCGATACCGGGGTAATTGAAATCGCCCATTATTATTACTGCGCTAGCTTCCTTGATTTCTTTGAGCATTTCATCAACCATTTGTTCATTCTGGCCAGGCGGTCGATAGTACACCCCCACTGCCATCGCCTTCCCGTTTTTACATGGAATTTCAATCCATAGAGATTCTACAGCAAATTTTGTTTCCTGCAAAACTTTAATCCTTTCTGACTCAATGCCCTCTCTAACATAGAGCGCAATCCCTCCACCAATTTGATCAGCTCTATCATTACGATATAGTTTGTATCCAGGTATCACAGTGTCCCACTGGTTGTCCTCTTTCCACCATGTCTCTGATATTCCAATCATATCTAACCTCTCATTTAGTGCTATATATTCTAACTCTCCCATCTTATTTTTTAGACTTCTAGCATTTGCATACAAGCATTTTAGAGACTGTATTTTATTGATATTAGTTTGGCTGTTGGTAGACATGGGTAATTTGGGATCTTTAAGCTCTGTCTGCTCCATACTCTAGGGCAGCGATGGCGAACCTATGGCACGCGTGCCAGCTGTGGCACGCGAAGGCCTTGCAGCTGGCACGCGGGAAGGTCCGCAATCGAAAAAAAAAAAAACCCTGTCTGCTGCCGCTGTCGGGGCCCCCGCGGCAGAATCGAGCGTGCCGCGGGGCCCCCCTGTACCCGGCAGATCCTGCCCTCCCCGTAGTAGCTCTCTCTTTGGAGCTACAGTCAGACGCGCCGGCTTGCAGAGCGCGAAGGGAAGAGTTTCCCTTTCGCGACTCCGTTAAGCCCGCGGGGGCTGATGGGAACTTCCCATCAGCCCCTGCGGGCTTAACAGAGCAGCGAGGGAACTCTTCCCTCGCGCTCTGCAAGCCGGCGCGCCTGACTGCAGCTCCAAAGAGAGAGCTGCTCCGGGGAGGGCCGGCTCTGCCGGGGGGGTACAGGGGGGCCCCGCGGCACGCTCGATTCTGCCGCGGCGGCCCCGACAGCGGCAGCAGACAGGTTTTATTTTTATTTTTAATTTTCCCTGGGCTGGGCTGGGCTGGGCTGGGGGGGGGTGGGGGTTAGGAGTGGTGATGGGCTGGGCTTGGCTGGGCTGGGGGGGGTTAGGAGTGGTGATGGGCTGGGCTGGGCTGGGCTGGGGGGGTTAGGAGTGGTGATGGGCTGGGCTGGGCTGGGGGGGTTAGGAGTGGTGATGGGCTGGGCTGGGCTGGGGGGGGTTAGGAGTAGTGATGGGCTGGGCTGGGCTGGGCTGGGCTGGGGGGTGTTAGGAGTAGTGATGGGCTGGGGTGGGGGGGGTTAGGAGTGGTGATGGGCACTGGGCTGGGGGGGTTAGGAGTGGTGATGGACACTGGGCTGGCTGGGGGGGGGTTAGGAGTGGTGATGGGCACTGGGCTGGCTGGGGGGGTTAGGAGTGGTGATGGGCACTGGGCTGGGGGGGTTAGGAGTGGTGATGGGCGCTGGGGGGGTTAGGAGTGGTGATGGGCGCTGGGGGGGCTTAAACTAAAAATTGAGTGATGGTGGATTAGGACTGGGAATGGGCTGATGGGGAGGTTAGGACTGGAAATGGGCTGGTGGGATTAGGACTGGGAGTGGGCTATGGGGGGCTAGGACTGGTAATGGGTTGGGGGGGTTGCTAGGACTGGAAATGGGCTGAGTGGAAGGGGGCTTGAACTGCAAATAGCTGTTGGGGATGGGGCTTGGAATGGAAATGGGCTGAGGGGAAGTGGGGGGCTTGAACTGCAAATAGCTGATGGGGACGGGGCTTGGAATGGAAATGGGCTGAGGGGAAGTGGGGGGCTTGAAGAAGGGAATGGATGCTGGGTGAGACTGGAACTAGAAGGGAGCTGATGTTGGGGGAGGATTAGAATGGGATGGGGCTGGGAGAGTAAAATGGAGAGGGGAAAAATATTTGTGTAGGAGGGATGAAAAATCTACAATTGGCCAGGTATTGGGAGAGTAATTGGGGATTGAGGATGGAGGGGTAAAATTTGTGTGGATGAAATAGGAATGAGGAAAGAGCAAAAGGAGAAAGATTAGTATGTTAAAGCAGATGTAGAGAGAGAGAGAATGGAAAAAAAACTAGAAGAGAGAAGAAAGGACAAATGGACAGCAGACGATGGAGAGTTAGCAGAAAACATGAAGAAACCAGAAGAAAATGGCTGGACCAATTGCAACTGAAAAAAAATGCACAAAAGGTAGAAAGATATCTCTTTATTTTGAATTTATTAACTGGAATATGTCAGCTCTGGGAAATGTGCATCATTAACATCTGCGCTTTGTTTGGTACAAGAGGAAATTCCTATTTGACGTTGCCACTTGTTCTCTTTCCCCAGTATTCACTGAAATGTATTGGTTTAATATTTGCAGTGTTGCCTTTTGATAGGTAGGGTATGGTGCTTTGTGAGTCCTGGTAATGCTGTCAGGATACGGCGGGTTTGCTATGGGTTCTAAATGGGCAGCGTTTGTAGTAGTTCCTAATGTGCCTGGCGGTTGGCACTGGATTATAGTAATGTAGAAATCTTTTAGTCTTTCTTTATCCATACACTCATTAAGAGACATGTTTACTAAAAGTTAGTGTATGGTAACATTATGCAAATATTTATGCAAATAAGACCACTTATGCAAATGACGTGCTGGCACTTTGAGGAAATTCTTTGGTTTTGTGCGGCAGTTTGGGCACTCGGGCTCAAAAAGGTTAGCCATCACTGCTCTAGGGCATTTGGGCTACTTTACTCTTTTTTGGAACCTCTCTGCTTTTGGTAGTATCCTTCAAGGATACATTCTCCCAAACCATCCGCTCATGGGCGACTGTCGGCTTTCCCCTGTTATCTAGTTTAAAAGCTGCTCTATCTCCTTTTTAAAGGTTAATGCCAGCAGCCTGGTTCCATCCTGGTTAAGGTGAAGCCCATCCCTTCGGAAGAGCCCCTCCTTTCCCCAGAATGTTCTCCAGTTCCTAACAAATCCAAAACCCTCATCTCTGCACCATTGTCTCATCCACGCATTGAGACTCCGGAGCTCTGCCTGCCTTTTGGGTCCTGCACGTGGAACGGGAAGCATTTCGGAGAACGCTACCCTGGAAGTTCTGGATTTCAACTTCCTACCTAAAAGCCTAAATTTAGCCTCCAGAACCTCCCTACCACATTTTCCTATGTCATTGGTTCCGACATGTACCAAGACAGCTGACTCCTCCCCAGCACTATCTAAGACCTTATCTAGGTGGCGCGTGAGGTCCGCTACCTTCGCACCAGGCAGGCATGTTACCAGGCGATCCTCACGTCCACCAGCCACCCAGCTATCTACATGCCTAATGATCGAATCACCAACTGTAACGGCTGTCCTAACCCTTCCCTCAAGGGCACATGGCCCTGGAGAAACTTCTTCGGTGCGAGAACACAACGGGAACACCCTCCACCCCAATCTGTGTATCCTGTCCTTAACAGCATGGAGGCTGAGTGGGTAGCACTATCACCTCTCCATCTCCCTCCTGAAGTCCAACAGGTGGTACTGGCAACAAGGCGCTCCTCGATGAGGAAGTCATACGGCCTCAGATGGCGGTGTTTGACCTGGTGTTCTGCCCAGAAGTTCAACCCCTTCTCTTGCCCTGTACAGCAAGTACTACAATGCCTCACCGCACTTTCCCAGGAGGGCTTGCAGCCGTAATCCATCTGAGTGCACCTTGCTGCGATTGCGGCCTTCCACGACCGCTGTAGCAACAACTCCATTGCAGCTCAGCCCATTGTTGCCCGCTTTATGAAGGGTTTGAGCAATCTTCACCCACCTATCAGAGACCTGGTGCCTCACTGGGACCTTAATGTGGTCCTCAACCAACTCACACTACAGCTCTTCGAGCCCATGCACACAGCGGGCATGAAGCACATTTCCTGGAAGACATTATTCCTCATTGCCATCCTTGGAAATTGTGGTATAGAATTTTTTGTTAAATAAATAAATTGCCATCACGTCAGCCAGACAGATCAGTGAACTACAAGCTTTGATGGCACACCCACTCTACACCCAGCTCACCAACGACAAAGCTTCCTTTCGGACCCACCCTCAATTTGTGCCTAAGGTGGCATCAGCCTACCATGTCAACCAAACCATAGAACTTCCCAGCTTTCACCTGGAGACCCACTCCTCCCCAGAGGAACAGAGGCTGCACACTCTTGACTGTGTCAGGGCCCTTCGCGTCTACCTCCTCCGGACTGCACCTTAATGACAAGGGACACAGCTTTTTGTCTCTTACGATCAAAATAAACCTGGCCAACCTGTCACCAAGCGGACCCTGCTCTTTGGATCTCCTCATGCATTGCCTTCTGCTTGGAACAAGCTAGAACAGGGATAGCACCCCCTGTCAACTCTCACCTACTCAGGGCGATGGCCACTTCTATCGTAAACCTGCGGTCGGTTCCCATGGTGGACATCTACAAAGCCGCCACCTGGTCCTCCCTCCACACTTTCCAGAGACATTACTGCCTCGACCTCACCACAGGAGCTGAGCTCACCTTTGGGCGGGTAGTCCTATCCACAGCGGACGCCCTTCCTCAAAGTTTGTGACTATCTTCCCATTGGCTGTTCAAATACTTCTACCTCAGCACTCCTTGGTGTCACTCGTGACATTGTCAGGGCTGTTGTTACTGTTGTATTCCACACTACTGTCATTGTTATTATTATTGCACATTGCACTGTTTCTTGCACCTTATTGTTATGGTTCTTCACCTCCTGTTCTGCACTTGCACTCGATGTTGTCTGTCTTTGCACAAGAATTATGCATGATAATTTGCATAACGTCTGGGCTTTACTACAATCTACAATAAACACCCTGAGCTTCCTTACCTCTGCGTCTGTTATTCCATCTCATGCCACCGACCGGATCCCTTCCAACACAGCTCTATGTAGCTAGGGAGGCACCTAGTGTGGCTGACTCATCCTGCTTGTCCTAGGAGAAAACAGGATTACTTATCTATAACGGGAGTTCTCCGTGGACAGCAGGATAAGTCAGCCACATGTTCCCTCCATCCTCCCCTACAAGGGGCCAGTCTCCTACCCTATCAACGCCCCTAGCAGTTAGGCTCAGCTAGTAACACAGTGGCTGGCTAGGGGTGGATCTGGAGGTGGGGCCTAGGGGGCTCATGCTCAGAAGGGTGAAGCCCTTCTGAGCTATGGAGAGTACTTCCATCTCAGTGCCGTCGGATGACATCACCTAGTGTGGCTGACTTATCCTGCTGTCCATGGAGAACTCCCGTTACAGGTAAGTAACCCCTTTTTCCCAGATGCAACATTGCAGTTGTTTCAGCCCTTCTACCTGTGGGCTTGGGATCCCTGCAGGCAGACATAGGAGCTATTGGCAATCAGCAGAAAACCGGACCTTCATTGGTCGATTTTACCATTCTACTGGCTACTGGCCTCTAACATGTTAAACCAGCCGGGCCTTCCTAAAACCGGTCACTTGGCAACCCTAGAGCTAAATTGAGATAAATGAAACTTTCCTTCTAAAGAGAGAGATGTAGCAGATCACTCATAGCAATGGGTGGGGGGGGGGGGGGGTGGCGGGGGGGAGAAGTTATATAACTAGCACTAGTCCTCCTGTAACCCAAGACTGCACTTTAGATTGAATTACTCACCATTTTCAAAATCCAAACTGAAGGTGAGTTAGAATAATGTGCATAAGTTATTTCTCTTGGAGTTAAAGAATCTCAGGTGAGATAAATTCAAGCTTCTTATCGAAGTCAGTAGATTGAAGTTGAACAGTGCATCAGACAAAGATTTTGATGTGCCTTTTGTTCATGGATTTGTTTGATGGCTGTTAACTCCCACTAGACTTTTTTTAAATAAATTTGTACTTTATTGGAATTATCCAGTATAACAATCAAATCAAAAAAGAAAAAAATGTCATCATAAATATAATCCAAGAAAATTATAACAGCAATGTAGTTCACATTATGGAGTGGAGGAGTGGCCTAGTGGTTGGGGCAAGGTACTTCAGGCCGGAAGGTCGGGGGTTCAAATCCCACTAGAGGACAGCAACCTTGGGCCGGAAGGACTGGGGTTTCTAGTCCCACAGGTGCGCTCCTTGTGGTCTCGGGCAAGCCACTTAACCCTCCATAGCCCATGTTCCCTGTAAAATAGTTATCTCCAAGTTATAATGCCCTGTTCAATGTAATTTCAGTTTGTTCAATGTAATCCGCACTGATGCAGAATAGCACGGTATATAAGAGAATGTAAATAAATAAATATAAGAGAATGTAAATAAATAAATAAATAAATAAATTAAAACAACAGAAATCAAAATACTAGAAAACCACGAAAAAGCTAGGAAGAGAGCCAGTCCATCTAGTTTTCTAAACACCTACCCCATCTCCTTCCATATTTGCCATCATTATTAAACCTTATCACCCAACACAAAATTCTCTTGCTTTCTGGAATCTAGGAGGTTGCCTATAAGGAGTTGCAGAAAAGCTCTGCCTTTAAGTTGTCTCGCTACAAACATCAGGAAGGACAGATATCTTCTTTTAGAAAAATACAACATATTTTTGGCAGAAAAAAAGCCTTCAGTATTTTAAACATCCATTTTACTAGAAATTCTATAATTAATGTGACTTTGGTAGGAATACCATCTGAGGATGACTCCAAGAAAATAAACATAAGCACATAAGATATGCGATACTGGGTCAGACCAAGGTCAATCAAGCCCAGACTCCTGTTTCCAACAGTGGCCAGTCTAGGTCACAAGTACCTAGCAGTTTCCCCAAAAGGCACAGGTTCCTCAGTGCTTGTATTGGGTCAAGCATTGATATCCTGGGTCCCTTTTTAATAATGGTTTATGGACCTTTCCTCCAGGAACTTGTCCAAACCTTTTTAAATCCAGCTACACTATCAGCTTTTACTACATCCTCCGGAACATATCCAGAGTTTGATTACACATTGAGTGAAAAAATATTTTCTCTTATTAGTCCTAAATAAGTTACCCTGTAGCTTCATTGCATGTCCCCTAGTCTTTCTTTATTCTGATGACGTAAACAATCAATCTTCGTTTACCCGTTCCACTCCGTTCATTAATTTATAGACCTCTATCATATCTCCCCTCAGCTGTCTCTTTTCTAGGTTGAAGAGCCCTAACCTTTTTAGCTTCTCTTCATAGGAGTATCCTTCCATCCCCTTTACCATTTTGGTGGCTGTACCTTTTCTAATAACGCTATATCCATTTTAAGATACGGCGACCAGAATTGTACACAATATTACCATGGAACGATACATAGGCATTATAATATCATTTGTTTTATTTTCCATTCCTTTCCTTATGATACCTAGCATTCTATTTGTTCTCTTGGCCGCCGCTGCACACTGGGTGGAGGGTTTTAGCATGTTATCCACGATGCCTAAATCTTTTTCCTGGGTGGTGGTTCCCAATGTGTAACCTTGCATCATGTAATCATAGTTTGGGTTGTTCTTTCCTAGGTGCATAACTTCACACTTGTCCACATTAAATTTCATCTGTCATTTTGATGCCCAGTCTTCCAATCTATCAAGATCCTCTTGCAATTTTCCACAATCCTCTTGGGTTTTAACAACTTTAAATAGTTTTGTGTCATCTGCAAATTTGATAACCTCACTCGTTATTCCCTTTTCCAGGTCATTTATGAATATGTCAGAAAGCAGCGGACCCAGCACAGATCCCTGGGGTACACCACTATTCACCTTTCTCCATTGGGAAAATTGGCCATTTAGCCCTACCCTCTGCTTTCTATCTTTTCTAAAAACGAAGTAGGGGGAGAGACATTCAAAGGAATTCATACAATTAGCAGACCTGCTGACCATATTAATGCCCTTATCCAGGATATTCAGCATCACTAGGACGGTAAGTGTTGCTGAATATCTGCGTGTGCTCCTGCTGCACACCCCAGTGCTAAGTGCCGTGGCAATGGCGATACTAAGCCACTGACCAATTGTCAACATGCGCAGTAACTTTCACTGAATATCGCCACTGCCCGGTTCGCTTCCCGGCAATTCTTGCAATTCAGATATTCAGTGTCAGGCCCAGGTATGGCCTCAGCATTGACTATCTGGGTTTACGGTTCCGCAGTGGTAACTAGCTGCTTTAGAAATGCTAGCTATGGCTGCTGAATATTGGGCCCATGGAAGATGTTCCATAGTTTCCAGTTGCCAGTGTGGAATTAAGCTGTCCTTAATTCCAGCTGACCCAACAGCTTGTAATAACTTTTCCTGAAAATCCAACTCCAGGATTTTAGATTCCATCTAACTCATTTAATCATCCAATCCCACAGGCTTGCAATAGCTTCTTTAGAAAATCCCATGATTTGCCCAGTAAATTTAATCAATATTTTGTCCATATGTGAAACTACTTGCCAGATATTATTTATTTATTTGGTTTTATATACCGCGCTTTTGTAATCAGTGCGGTTTACATTAGAACAATGTTATTACAATGAACAGTACAAGTTAAATACATTGAACAATTATGAATAACAAGTAATAGGGGTTAGCGCTATAGATGATTCCAATAAAAGAAAAATAGGTCAATGGACTGTAAACAAGTTGGAAAGTAATTATATACAAACTGAAGGTTGCTTTAAAATGAGGGAAGATGAAGATAAACTATGGTACATGGTCGAATGAAAGCTGGAACAGGTTTATTTTAATAGCCTTACGGAAAGCTGACAGGTCAGTGATGAGGCGGATATGAGTAGGGATATGCAGTATTTCCCCTCAATTCATTCAATCTTCATAGTGGTCAAATAAATTAGGGAAATAGCTTCCAGAATCAGTACAAGTACAAAGTTCCCTCACCCACAACCGCTTTATTATTTTTTTTTATTAAAGCAAATTCAATGTATACATTCTACCAAGGTAGAAGAAAACCAGATCAAATTAACATACAGAAAGTATATATGAATACAGAATAACAAATAAAACTAATAAAGCCCACATCATGAGAGCAGCAAAGTGAATCATCAAAAGAAAAAAGAAACAAACTTCAAGAAATTAGGCCATAAGCAGCCATATGAGAGGATAAATATAAATTCCACATCACCCACAATCAACCAGTACCCTGTTTATCTTGCAGGAATTGCTTCAAATGAGAAATCTCAAGAAAAAAAATGATTTCGCCTGCAAGGTAATTATACACTTGCAGGAGAAACACAGAAAAAAAGAACCCCCGGTTCCCACAACCCTATGCTTCAACTCCAAAAACTGTTTTCTTTTCAATTGGGTTCTGAGTAACATCACGGAATACTTTCAGAATTTGTCCACAAAATACTGAATCCTTATACTTAAAATAAAGTCTAAGAATTCTAAGTTTAACAGCCTCAGAGGAAAATGTAGCAAGCAAAACATTTCGTAATTACATCAGCTGAATCTTCAAGAAATTCTGTCAGATTCCCAACAGTGGATTGAAGAGTATCCAAGGGCCTTTCAACAGGGGAAGAAACCTGTGACTTAACAGTGATATAATAGGCTTGCAAAATATCAATTGGCTCCATAATTTTAAGAATTTCAACAAAGTATTTTTTCAACAAAATATCTGGAGCAAGTAGAAGAGTATGAGAAAAGTGTAGGAAGTGAAGATTCCTGGCACGAGATTCTTAAGTGCTTCTAATTGGGCATGAATAATCATTGAATCTTTAATATGAGAAACATTAGTAGCCCTGCTTGCCTTCACTTGAGTATCAATCTGTGCCATAAAACTCTGCATATCCACAGTCTTACAATCATACTCAGTCATCTTAACTATAGTAGCTTGCATGAAATTACATAACGACACCACTGTGAATGACAATTTCATATCAATAGCCTTAATAGCCCCAAATAAGCCTTTCAAAATGACCTCCCTATCAGAAGATTTATTTATTTTTATTTATTTAAATGGATTTGTAACCCGCCTTATCCTAAAATCAAAGCGGTTTTTCCTTCAAACGATTCAAATTGTATAGGGTGGGGTGTCAGCATGCAGTGGTTGGATAGTAGTGTTTGTGTGAGTGTAATACATGTGTATCTTAATTAATAGATGCAACATATACAGCTTGAGGTATCTACAATGTGCTATATACAGTAGGGAGAAAGAGTAGGCTACATACTTTAGAAGCCACATCAGGGTCCAGAATCACAGGAGCAGAAATTGGAGCCAAAGAAATGGTATTCTCCTCACCAACAAAGGGAGAAGCAGTCCCTTCTAAGAGTGAAGAGGATTATGACAACATCAGATGTGGAGGTGGTGTCCACCCTCCCGAGCTCAAAGTTGCTCCTTCCAGGGACATCTGTTAAGGGGACTACACGTTTATCCATAGGACCAATAGCCATACCTGCATCAGAAACTGCAACCCCCTTTCCTCCTCCCTTGTTCTTTTGCTTTCTTATACAGTCAAACCTCGGTTTTCATTTGCCCCGGTTTTCATACGCTTCGGTTTTCAATGTCTTTTTTGACTGAGATTTTGTCCCGGTTCTCATACATCGCTTCGGTTTTCAACGTCTTTTTTGACTGAGATTTTGTCCCGGTTCTCGTACATCGCCTTGGTTTTCGTAAAATACGGTACTGTAAATACATACATCCTCGCGCTGCACACCGGTCTGTATACACTGCCAGAACGCCCGCCCGGTCCCGGCAGCACTGCCCCCCGGACTCACCGATCGCCAGAGTGATGAGAAGCGAAAGCCAGCTGAGCATGTAAATGAAACACATCCTCGAGCCTGGTCAGAGTTAGAGAGGCAAGGATTGCGCGGAGAGGAAGGCCCCGATCTCGTCCACCGCCTGCCCGTTCTCTGGAGCGCCCCCTCAGGCTCAGAGGTAGCAGGGAAGAAAAGCTGTCAATGTAAGCAGGAGATGTTGCATGAATGTGGGAGGCAGTTCTTTCTCTTGCAGGGTACGTCTGAAGCTATATCATTAAGATTTTCTGCCATTCTGAAGCATTGAGCAGATAATGTAAAGGTATTTTAATGGGCTGAATCCAATATGATTCTGAAGAGAGCTGGCACAGCAGCTTGTCATGGGTGGCTAAGGCCAGATGCTAACATACTGTACTGTACAGTACTGTACTTAGCTTGCTTTCAGTGATGTTAAATGTTCATTTATCCATTTCATTAGTCATTTATATTTATTTCTCATTGTTTTCTGTATGTAAAAATATAGTTATTCTCTATAAAATGTATTTTTTGTGAATATTTTTGGGTGTCTGGAACGGATTAATTGGATTTACATTATTTCTTATGGTAAATATTGCTTCAGTTTTCATACGTTTCGGTTTTAGTCAGACTTTTTCGAACGGATTAATCATGAAAACCAAGGTTTGACTGTAATAGCAAGCTGTGACATGTGAGAACCTCCACATACCCTCAGTACACCGAAGGGGCACCAAAAGGGAGTGACCAGACAGCAGGGGGGGTGGCTGATGACAAGCCCCAAATCCTCCTCTCGATCTCCCAAAGCTGCTCCCACAACATCTTTAATATTAAATCCACATTGTTTCAAATGTTATAACAACTTATTGACTATAATTTATTAAGTTAATGTATAATACAAGTTATCAATGTCCCTATCTAATGTACATTACCAAGTTTAAGTTACAATGTAAAAGTAAAAAGGGGACTATTGTAGTTGATATGGAAGGGCAGACTAGATAGGCCATGTGGTCTTTTTCTTCCATCATATTTCTATGTTTCTATGTAAACCCTTTGACTAACTGCTGTTGTTGTTGTTAAGTGCCGTCGAGTCGGAGTCGACTCATGGCGACCCTCTGGATAGCTATCCTAAATTGTGTTCGGTCTTCAGTCAGGCGGCTCATTGTTGACAGACTGGTACCCGTAGCTGCTGTTATTGTAGCGATCCATCTCATTGCTGGCCTTCCTCTTTTGCGTTGACCTTCTATCTTGCCAAGCATGATGTCTTTCTCTAATGATCTCTCTCTTCGCATGATGTGTCCGAAGTATGAAAGTCGAAGTCTTGTCATCTGAGCTTCTAAAGAAAGCTTAGGTTTGATCTCCTCTAGTACCGACTGGTTTGTTCTTCGGGCAATCCATGGTATACACAGTATTCGCCGCCAGCACCATAATTCAAAGGCATCAATTTTCTTCCTGTCTGTCTTTTTCACTGTCCAGCTTTCACATCCATATGATGTTATTGAAAATACCATGGCTTGAACAAGTCGAATCTTTGTATGGAGAGAGACATCTCTGCTCTTGAGAATCTTATCTAGGTCTTTCATAGCCATTCTGCCAAGAGCAATGCGTCGTCTGATTTCTTGACTGCTTGTTGCTTCTTTATTGATAGTTGATCCAAGTAGGTTAAAGTTGTTCACGATTTCAATTTCTTCTCCTTCAACGATGAACCTGTTGATTATGCCAGTTGTCATGATCTTTGTCTTCTTTACATTAAGGTGCAGGCCCATTTTGAGACTATGTTCTTTGATTGTGAGAAGCAAATGTTTCAGATCATCTTCACTTTCAGCCAGTAATGTGGTATCATCAGCATAGCGAAGGTTGTTGATGAGTCTTCCACCAATCTTCACACCTCTGTGGTCTTCATACAGTCCTGCTTCTCTGATGATTTGTTCTGCATATAAATTAAACAGGTAGGGGGAAAGTATGCAGCCTTGTCTTACACCTTTGCTTATTTTAAACCATTCTGTTTCTCCTTGTTCCGTTCGAACTGTTGCTTCTTGATCAATGTACAGCAGTATAAAAAACCTGTTTAAATAAATAAATAGAAACATAGAAAATGCTGGCAGAAAAAGATCACATGGCCTATCTAATCTGCCTTTCCATATCCACTACAATAGTTCCCTTTTATCTTTTAGAGATCTTCTGTGTTTGTCCCATGCTTTCTTGAATTCAGATACTGTCCTCATCTGCTACCTCCACTGGGAGACTATTCTATGCATCTACCACATTTTCTATAAAGAAATATTTCTGCATATTACTCCTGAGTTTATCCCTTTTCACTCTCATCCTATGTCCCCTTGTAGCAGAGCTTGCTTTCAAACGAAAGAGGCTCTCCTTTAGGGCATTTCTGCCATGGTGGTATTTAAACATCTGTATCATATCTCTTCTATCCCACCTTTCCTCTAACATATACATATTAAGGTCTTTAAGTCTGTCCCCATATACTTTATAACGAAGACCTCTAACCATCTTAGGCACCCTCTGCATGACTCCATCCTGCTTATATCCAGAACTGCACACTATACTCCAAATGTGGTCACACCAGAGACTTTTTTTGCTGCTGGCCATCCCTCCCCCTATGCACCCAAACATAGTAACATAGTAACACAGTATAAGATGGCAGATAAAGACCAGCATGGTCCATCTAGTATGCCCAGGAAGGCAGCAAGAGTAGGTGCACCTGCGACTCTGTGCAGGTCACCCCTCTCCGTGCCTTTGTTTAGTGGTGTACCAACTGCTCCGTGTAGGTCACCCCTATTTGTTAGATATAAGAGATAGTTATGTTTATTTTGATTTTATCCTGTTGCTATAAAGGGATCCACTGTGTATGTCCCATGCCATTTTGAATTCTGTCACTGTATTTGCCCCCACCACTTCCATCGGGACGACATTCCAAGCATCCCTCACTCTTCTAGTGAAAAAATATTTCCTGGAGTAGCCTTTCAGTTTACCCCTTGCAGCTTCATGTTATGCCCTCTAGATTTACAGCTTTCCCATTTTGAAAAAAGTTTGTTTGTACATTAATACTTCATAAGTATTTAATGGTCTGTATCATATCTCCCCTGTCCGTCCTCTTCTCCAGAGTATACATATTTAGGTCTTCAAGTCTTTTCTCATACATCTTCTGATGCAGGCTCCAAATCATTTTGGTTGCCTTCCTCTGAACAGTTTCCAGTCTTTTTATAGCCTTTGCGCGATATGGTCTTCAAAACTGAACACAATATTCCAAGTGAGGCCTCACCAGCGACTTGTACAGTGGCATTAGTACCTCGTCCTTTCTGCTGGTAATTCCTCTGTATCCAACCCAGCATCCTTCTGGCTTTTGCCACCACCTTGTCACACTACTTCGCCACCTTGAGATCCTCAGAAACAATCACTCCGAGGTCCTTCTCCTGGTCCGTGCACACCAATCTCTCGCCGCCTATCGCATACAATTCCCTTGGTTTTCTGCTTCCCAAGTGCATGACAGTGCACTTCTTCACATTAAATCTTAACTGCCAAGCATTACACCATTCTTTCAGCTTTTGTAGATCTTTCCTCATGTTATCCACTCCCTCAGGGGAGTCCATTCTATTTCAAATTTTCATGTCATCTGCAAAAACACACTTCTCCATTCAGTCCTTCAGCAATATCACTCACAAATACATTGAACAGTTCTGGTCCTAGAACTGAACCCTGGGGCACACCGCTAATCACCTTCCATTCATCCAAGTGATTTCTGTTTACCATCACCTTCTATCGTCTGTCAGTCAACCAATTTCTGATCCAGTTCATCACCTTGGGACCCATCCCCAAGCTTTTGAATTAATTGATAAGACTCCTGTGAGGAACAGTATCAAAGGCTTTGCTGAAATCCAGCTAGATTACATCCATCGCATGCCCTTGATCTAGTTCTCTAATCACCCAGTCAAAGAGCTCAATCAGATTTGTTTGTCATGATCGTCCTTTTGTAAAACCATGTTGCCTCGGATCATGCAACCTGTTGGTTTTGAGAAAGTCCACTATTCGCTCTTTCAGGAGCACCTCCATTACTTTTTCTGCCACCGAGGTAAGGCTTACTGGTCTGTAGTTTGTCACTTCTTCCCTGTCACCACTTTTGTGAAGAGGTACTGCATCAGCCCTTCTCCAGTCCTGTGGAACTTCTCCTTTCTCCAAGGATCTATTAAAAACATTCTTTAATGGCCCTGCCAGAACCTCTCTGAGCTCTTTCAGTATCCTGGGATGTGTCCCATCCGGTCCCATGGCCTTGTCCACTTTCAGTTTTGCAAGTTGTTCTAACACATCCTCTTCTGTGAATGGTGTGGTGTCTACTCCATTCCTATTTGCATACAGTATTTGTCAATTTAGGTGGTCCTTCTCCAGGATTTTCTTTAGTAAAAACAGAACGGAAGTATTTGATTAGCATTTTCGCTTTTTCAATGTCACTTTCCACAAAACCATTCCCGGCACTTTTGAGTCCTGCAATTCCACCTCAGATTTTCTTCCTCTCCTGAATATACCTGAAAAATGTTTTGTCGCCACACTTCACATTTTTAAGCATCTTTTCTTCTGCCTTTTTGTCTCTTTTAGTTTTATCCTGTATTCTTTGCTGTGTTCCTATGTTTGCGAACGTCTGAATTTTGTGAAAGCTGTGTTTTTCGCTTTTTTTTTGTGCAGCCACTTCTTTGGAGAACCAAATAGGTTTCCTTCTCCTCTTGTTTTTATTTACTTTCCTTACATATGTATCTGTTGCACCTTTTATTGCCACTTTTAGTTTAGCCCACTGCAATTCCACTTCCCTTTTCCCCTCCCATCCTGTCAACTCCTCCTTCAGGCACTTGGCCATTTTACTGAAGTCAGTGGGGTTTTTTTTTCCATTTGAACCTTTTAATAAGAATTTCAGAGAATTACAGATATTACAAATTCAATTTAACATTTAAATATATTTATATTTATATAGTCTATTTATTTATTCATATAGAATTTCTCTAGAATCTTTTATATCATCCCCTTACTCACCTCCCTCTCACCCATCCCTCCCACTCTCATATTCAACACATCAACTACATTCATTCTTCACTCTTCCATTACTGAATTAATATCCTCTCCCCTTTCATCTAGTCACCATTGAGCCCTTTTTCTATATCGCTCTCCCTCTTTCTTCCTTCCATTTTTCCAACCATTTACACACATTCTTCCATTGTTCCTCAGCTTTCCCCCCTGACCCTCGCCTCATCTCCGTCAATCTAAGCATCAAAGACATCTCTGCCGCTCTTCTCACAAATCCTGTTGTTTGTGGCAAAATCAGTGTTCTGAAGTTTAGGACTTTGAGCTTGCTGTGATTGGACTCTGCCTTGGCTTTTATGTCAAACCACACCGTGTGATGATCATGGCTGCTCACCTGGGCACCCTCCTGGATATTCGACATGCTATTCTTTGGTGAGCACTAAATCCAATATCAAGCTTTCCCTGGTCGGTTCCATCACCATTTGTCTAAGTAATGCATCTTGGAAGGCAGCCAAAATTTTTTAACTTTATTTATTTAACAGTTTTTATATACCGCGCTATTTATCATCAGTGCAGTTTACATTGAACATAAATTACCTAGACAGAAAAACTGAAATAGGTTTACAGATAACAGGAAGTATGAACTAGGTTTGAACTGGGGAAAACTATATACATTTACACAAATTATTATTTACAATAATGCAGATTAAGGATGTTCATAGTTAGAGAGTGCATTGATAGAAATAGCTGTGGTGCTAAGGTAGGTGGAAGTGCAGAGTGAATAAGTGGTGCTTAATGGCCTTTCTGAATTGACTGATGTCCCTAATTGATCTAATACTGGGGGGAGATTGTTCCAGCACCTGGGGGTGTAAGATACAAAAGCTCTGTTAGTGGTTAACTGGGTCCATTTTGTGGAGTTGCTGGGAGTAGCTAGTCTATTTTCGGATACTAATCTTCTGGATCTGTTGTTTGGTGCATTGGTGAGGAGCATTGATATTGATGCAGGGGAAATTTTATTAATGGCCTTAAAAGTGATGAGGAGGGTTTTGTATAGTATTCTGAAGTTTATCGGGAGCCAGTCCATTAGTATCGGAGTTATATGATCTCTCTTTGAAGCTCCGTATAAGATGCGGGCCGCAGCATTCATAGCCATTTGTAGTGGACTTAATGTATTCTTAGGGAGACCATGAAGAATGATATTCGCATAGTCAAAGTGAGGTGTGACTATTGCTTGGAAGATTGTACGGAAATCTTTGGTCTCAAGCATGGGTCTCAGATGACGTAGTGTTTTGATCTTGTAGTAGATTTGTTTTACAGTGCTTTTTATGTGCTCCTAGAGGTCGAGATGTTGATCGAGTAACACACCCAGATATCTTATAGTGGACTTAATTGGAAGCTCCGCGTCTCTTAATTTAAGGGTCTGTGGGGGAGAAAAAGATTTGTTTCTTGTGACTATCAAGGCTTCGGTTTTTTTGAAGTTGGGCACCCTCCTGGATATTCGACATGCTATTCTTTGGTGAATACTAAATCCAATATCAAGCTTTCCCTGGTCGGTTCCATCACCATTTGTCTAAGCAATGCATCTTGGAAGGCAGCCAAAATTTTTTTACTTCTTTCCAGATTTGCTGAAGGAATACTCCAATCCACATCGGGTAGATTAAAGTCACCCAATATGATCACTTCCCACTTCATGGTTAACTTTGCAATATCAATAATCAATTCGCTATCCATTTCTTCAGTTTGAGTTGGAGGCCTGTAGACTACACCAGTAGGGATGACAATGCCATCTGTTCTTTCCAACACAATCCACAGCGCTTCTTCTTTTCCCCACGTGCCCTGCATTTCAGCAGCTTTAATATTGCTTTTGACATATAGAGGTACTCCTCCTCCTTTTCTACCCTCTATCTCTTCTAAATAGATTATAGCCAGCTATGGTTCTATTCCATTCATGTGACTCGTTAAACCATGTTTCTGTAATGGCCACAATGTCCATGTCCATTTCCACCATTAGGGCTTCCAGGTCAGGAACTTTGTTGGCTAGACTTTAGGCATTTCTGCTCATTGCTTTCCAGCATTTGTTGACTGGCTTGCCTGTATTTTGCATGGATTTTGTTTTACACGCCTCTTCCCACTTGGCATTGATGTGTGAGTTAATACTGCGGCTGTTTCCAATGTTATTATGTTTTTGTTGGGAGTTACATCCTGAACTTGTTCTTTTCCATCCATCACCTCCTTTCCCCAGTTTAAATGCCTGTCCACATAATGCCTGATTTTTTCACTTAGGATCCTTTTCCATGCAACAGAGAGATGTACTCCTTCGACACAGGATAGCCTCTTCTTGTTCCATCTATTTCCCCAGTCGCCTATGTATTTAAATCCTTCTTGTTTGCACCAGGCTTGGAGTCATGTATTAAAGTTGATTATGTGATGCAGCCTTTCTGCCCCCTTACCAAGAACAGTAGGACTTCTGAGAATGCTACAGTGTTAACAATGGGTTTGAGTTTCTCTCCCAGAATCTGGAAGCCCCTCTGAACTGTAGAGGCACTGTTTCTCATCAGGTCATTTGTACCCAAGTGGATGATAATATTAGTTTTGGAGTGCTCACTGTCTGCACTAACTATGCCAGCAATTTGCTTCATATTCCTGCTGGCTGAAGAGCCTGGGAAGCAGTTGACATCTTCTCCCCTTTGAACTGTGTTCCCAAGTTGGTTCCTCTGATGATGGAATCTCCAGCAGTTTCCTCTTTAGTGACAGTTTCTTCATATTTAGGGCATTATCAGTAGATTGGGCATTAACCTTTTCATTTAAGGGCACTTCAGTTTTCACTAATTGGGCACTCAAATTTCCCAAGGCAGAGAAGGCGTTATGCAGGGATATCCCTTGATGGTAAGGGTGTCTCTGTGTTACAGGTCGCAACCTACCAGAGCCCACTGTGATCCATTTGTTCCTGGGCTGCTTGATTCTTTGTGGGAGTGGTGGTGGATTTTTTTCAATTTGTACCCTAGAGGAGGTACATTTAATTGCAGCTAGTTCTTCCCTTAATAGAATCAATTGTTTATATATGGCAGTTAACTTGAGACATATAGGGCAAGCTCTTAGGCTCCAAATGATTCTTCTTAGAATGAAGGCACTACAACTATTGCATTGAATACACGGCATGCTGATTAAGATGGTTATAAAGCAGTTCTAAGACAAACATGGATGGCCTCCTGTGAGACCCTGCACCCTTGATCTAGCCCCCCTTGAAAGCCCTACCCTGATCCTTCCCCATCCTGTCAACCTGCCCGGATCTTACTCGGGGACTGCCTGGAGGTCTTTGTGGATAATGAGGCAGGAGCGGATCATTCTTCTGAAGATAAGAGATGGAGAGCGCAAGGCTGAGGGTAAACAAGGAAAACTCTGCATCTTGTAGAACCAGGTTAGAGAGGCCCAAATGGATTATCTAGATTACTCTAACCTTCTAGTTCTATAAAATGCAGTTTTCCTTGTTTACCCTCAGCCTTCCGCTCTCCAACTCTTATCTTCCCTTAATAGCTTCTTCTCCTGCTTTTTGAAAAATTCTGTCAAGGCAACATCTCAAATCCTCTGTAATAAAAAGGAGCTAGTCAGTTATAACAGTGATGGGACCAGCTAGGAATGGCATTAATTAGTTATCAATGGCTTTAAGTGATTGCTTTGAAATACCAAATTGGGATTGAGGGAGCGGGAATATTGTAATAAATTGTATGCCGCTGAGCTACAGTACACATGGAAAGTTTTACCCCCAGTGCAGTAAACTAGTGGCATGCAAATGACTGCAGCATAAACAGCACATGCCATCACAGTAACATGTTGCCATTTTCTGCACTGAACAGAAGTCATGTTTTCTTCCTAATTTCCTGTCAGTGCAACCCTCCTTCAGTATTAGCTCATGCGCTCACAGGAAATGAGAAAGACTAATTTTCTGTCAGATCTAGGGAATACCTAATCCAGGCATCCAGCTCAACCAGAGAGCCTCAGAAGAAATGGGAAATTCGTATTGGGTCAGACTAAAGGTGGCTAATCCAGCTCACAAGTAACTGTTCGGAGGGCCATACCAAGCTAGCAATTTGCCCAGTGCGACTGGTAAACCTGGTGTCCCCCAATCCATCGAGCTGCATGCACGAACTTGTTTTTGTTGATGGGATGACAACAATGATGACATCAGTGCCCCTTCTGTACTTGCACTCTGTGCGGCTGCACCACTCGCACAACCCTTGGTACAGCCCCCAAAAGATAGACAGCTTCCATGCTGTTTATCCCAGGGTAAGCAGTGGCACCAGCAACAAAAAGGACAGGGACATGGTCTCAGAAAACAAAAAGCCCCGAAGTCCCAGGTGCTAGCCCCGGCCCAGCCTGGGGGGAGCTTTTGACTGCCTGGGCGCGACCTCCCTGTCCCCAGGGGGTCCTCTGCTGCCCACAGGGGGGGTGCCTAGCAATGTTTGCTCACAGGTGGACAGCCATTACCATTGACACCTGGGTGCTACAGGTGGTTAAGGAGGGCTACCTCCTTCACCTACATCAGGCGCCACCCACATACTTCCCAGGGGAGCCCTTCATGAGACCCTGCTCCTCACCGAGCCCTAATCAATGACAAGGCAGTCAAACCAGTGCCAAAACATCTCTGGGGCACAGACGTCTAGTCCAGATACTTTCTCATCCCGCTGGACGCTATCTGCCTGGCTCCTACTTTGCCTACATGGCCTCCACGGTCCACATCATCCCATATGCCCGCCTTCACATGAGGGCAGTCCAGTGATGCCTCCACTCTCAGTGGGCTCAAGTCACAGGCAGGCTCAGGGACAGAGTGAAAGTGACCTGTCAGCTGGAGGACTCCCTCAGATGGTGGCAGAATACACGCCATCTTCAGGCCAGGATGCCCTTTCAGGCACCCAACCCCCAGAACGTCCTCACCAAAGACACCTCACTAATGGGCTGGGGAGTGCATTGCGGAAGTCTCCAGATGCAAGGCTGCTGGTCCCAGGAGGAATCCCGGTTGCAAATCAACCTGCTAGAATTCCAGGCAATATACCTAGCCCTCTGAGCCTTCCGCGCCAACTCCAACACCACTCGGTGCTGATCCAGACCAACAATCAGGTCTCAATGGGCTATGTGAGCAAACAGGGGGGATACAGGGTCGTACCTTCTCTGCCAGGAGGCACTAGCCCTCTGCTCCTAAGGGCGGTGTGCCTCCCGGGCCAGGACAGTGCCCTGATGGACAAATTGAGCAGGGTCCTCTGGGGGGTCCCCTTAATGGACCTGTTCGCCAGCTCGGACAACATGCAGTTACCCCGATTCTGCTCGTGCCAGCTGCACCCATCCCAGGTGGCAGCAGATGCGTTCCTCATCCCGTGGATGGAAGGCCTCCCATATGCCTTCCCACTGATACTGTTGGTAGCCAAGACATTATTAATTGTCCAGTGTGATAGAGCATCGCTAGTGCTGATAGCCAGTCGGTGGCCCAGGCAGTTCTGGTTCCCACTGCTCCTCTCCCTATTGACAGTGTCACTGATTCCTCTGCGCCGAGCTCCAGGGCTACTCTCACAGGAGCAGGGCTCTCTCCTGCACCCCAATCTGGGGTCCCTCTCACTCATAGTCTGGCTGCTGAAAGGTTAGCATTAGCTCTCTTCAACCCCCCACAGGATGGTTATGGTTATGGTATGGTAATTTTATTTGATAAACCGCCTTTCTGAAACAAGCAAAGCGGTGTACAAGATACAAAATTAAAGAGGACGGCTCGAGGCCATAGAAATGGAAAAGAAGTTACAATGGTTTCAGGAGAAAAGAAACAGAGAGAGAAAACACAGGACAAGACAGAAGAGGATGCATACAAAAGGGGATAAAGTCTAGGAGAAGTCACACAAGGGGGAGGGAAGACCGAATGCTGTAGAGAAGAGGTGAGTTTTTAGGTCCTTCTTGAAGGTGCTATGGTTAGGTTCAAGACGGAGGGATGAGGGAAGTGAATTCCACAAGGCAGGTCCTATGAAAAAGAAGGCAGAGGATCGTGTAAATTGTAGGTGGGCAAGGGAAGGTGAAGGGAGAGTGAGGCGATTGAGATGGAAAGAACGGGGTGTATGCCTGGGGGAGTGGAAAGATATGAGGTCAGCTAGGTACTGTGGAGTATTAGTGTGGAGGATGTTGTGCACTAGGGAGAGCAATTTGTATTGAGAGCGGAAGGGAACGGGTAGCCAGTGGAGGTGAAGGAGTAGAGGTGTGATGTGGTCCCGGGAAGAGGAGTAAGTAAGAAGACGGGCAGCGGTATTTTGGATCCTCTGGAGGCGGGCAAGTTGGGATTTGGAGAGGCCTATGAGAACCGAGTTAGAGAAATCCACCCGTGACATGACCAGTGACAGAAGTAAAGTAGTAAGGGCTGCTGGGGAAAGGAAAGGACGTATTGCTCGAATTTGGCGGAGGTAAAAGAAGGAAGTTTTAGTAATGTGAGAGACGTGGGCTTTAAAAGAGAGATCTGAGTCGAAGTGGACTCCAAGATACCGGAAGGTAGAGACTAGGGGAACGGGGGTGTCGGAGAAAGAAGGCGCTAGTGAGGGAGGTGAATTACCGTAAGAGAACCAAATTGCGATAGTTTTGGTGAGGTTAAGGTGAAGGCAGTTTTGTGTCAACCAGGAGGCTACTGTAGTGAGGCAGGAGTTCAATGGGGAGAGATCTGGACAGGAGGGGGAAGTATGGTGAAGGAGGACAATGTCATCAGCATAGTAGAATGCCGATATTCCGGATTGCTGAATCAGCAGAGCAAGGGGGGCCAGGAAAAGGTTGAAAAGCAGAGGTGCTAAGACTGAACCTTGGGGAACACCACAAGTGAGCGGAAATGGGTCAGAGGAGGGGGTTGAAGGAGAAGAGGAGAGAACAGTGCAAGACCGGGAGGAAAGAAAAGAATGAAACCAGCGGTGGACAACACTACAGAGACCTGCTTCCCGTAGGCGAAGAAGAAGAAGGGAGTGGTCCACTAAGTCAAATGCAGCAGATAGATCGAGTGCTACAGCTACTGAGATATCCCCGTGCTCATGGGCAACGTGCAATGCATTGGTGAAGGCAAGTAAGGTGGTTTCTACACTATGACCGGTACGAAATCCTGACTGTCGGGGGTGAAGAAAGTGGATGGAGTCAAGGTGGTGAGTAAGCTGTGCAAAGACTAGTTTTTCAAGAAGCTTGGAGAGGAAAGGGAGATTGGAGACTGGGCGATAATGTGCGGGAACCAGAGGATCCAAGGAGGGCTATTATAGAATGGGACGTATTAGGGCGTGTTTCCAAGGACGGGGAAAGGTCCCAGTGGAAAGACTGGAGTGAAAAATAGAGAGAATATAGGGGAGAAGTGAAAGGGAGGGAGTTAGTAGCCAGGAGGAAGGAATAGGGTCAAGAGAGCAGGTAGTTTTCCTGGAGGAGGAGATAAGATGATGCAATTCTGAGGTGGTAGGCAAAGAGAAAGAAGCCCAAGTATGAGAAAGGTGAAAGGTGGGGGGAGGCGATGCAGCAGGGGGGGGTGAATGGACAGGAGCGGGACAGTGAGGTAAAGAGGCTCGCAAGAATGAGATTTTGTCATTGAAAAAGGATGCCAGATGGGAGGGAGGAGGAGAGGGTTGGGATGTAGTAGCGGGAGTTGTGGTATGTATAGAAGAGAGGGATTTGAGGGTAGTATACAGGTGTCGAGTCTGGTTAGGGGCCTTAGGGGGTTAGGGGATGTGGAAGAGATTCTTCTGGCCTCTCGTAAGGCCTCCATTAGAAGAGCATATACCTTCAAGTGGCACTGATTCTCGATGAGGTGTGTGGAAAGATGGGAAAACCTGTTTTCCTGCTCAGTACAAGTGGTACTTCAGTACCTGCTTCACCTATCACAGGTGGGACTGAAGTCCAACTTGGTCCAAGTACACCTGAGCGCCATTGCAGCGCATCACCTTTCCATTGAGAGTAAACCCTTCTCGGCTCAGCCCTTTGCATCCCGATCCCTGCGGGGCCTCATGTTATCCAAACCACCCATCTGCCCTTCTGTGGCAGAGTGGGATCTCAACGTGGTGCTCTCACAGCTCACTAAGCCTCCATTCGAGCCTCTGGCTACCTGCCACCTCCGCTACCTATCCTGGAAGGTTGCCTTCTTGCTAGCACTCAATCAGCTCACAGAGCAGCAAGCTCCAGGCTTTGATGGCAGAGCCGCCCTACATGAGGTTCTACAAGAACAGAGTGGTGCTCCGCATGCACCCCAAGTTTCTGCTGAAGGTGATGTCCCCATTCCACCTCAACCAGGAAGTGGTACTCCCCACATTCTTTATGAGGTTAAGATGGAGACCATTCTCCACAATCTGGATTGTAAGAGAGCCCTGTCCTTTTACCTGCAATGAACCCAGGGCCATCGCAAAGCACCACAGCTTTTCGTATCCTATGACCCCAGCTGCCTGGGGCTCCCAATTACTAAGTGAGCTCTGTCCACTTGGATGACAGACTTCATTACCCTTGCCTGCAAGCAAGCAGAAATCTCACTGGACCAGAGGATCATGGTGCACTGTATCAGAGCCATGGCTACTTCAGTGACGAATCTGCGTTCTGTCCCCATGATGGAAATCTGCCGGGCTGTCAAATGGTCTTCAGTCCATACCTTCGCAGCTCACTACTGCCTGGAGAGAGAGTCCCAACAGGACTTCGCCTTTGACCAGGCCGCATTCTGTAAACTCTTTGGGGTTTAGGCAATTCTTGCCCTCTGACCCTTCTGTGTTCAGGTTACCAGAGTGCTGGTTCTCTGCCGGGTCTTGCGAGAGTCTCCCAGTAGGGACTCAACTGCTGCTGATCACGGTTCACCTTTTGCAAGTCACCATGGTGTATTTTGTTTTACAGGTTCTCGGTAGCCCAGGGGTGGCTCTATAATGAGGCCGAGTGAGGCGGTAGCCTCGAGCGGCAACTTTTTGGGGGTGGCAAAATTGCTCCAAAAAGACCGCCTCACTCGGCCTTCAAAATAAAATTAAAAAAAAAAAAACCTCGGGTAGCTGCTTCTTAAGTCGGAAGGTTTTTATTTAATTTTTCAATTTCCCTTGGCTGGGGGGGGGGGGTTTAGGACTGGAAATGGGCTGATGGGGGTTTAGGACTGGAAATGGGCTGATGGGGGGTTAGGACTGGTAATGGGCTATTGGGGGGTTAGAACTGGAAATGGGCTGATAGGGGGGTTAGGACTGGTAATGGGCTATGGGGGGCTAGGACTGGAAATGGGCTTGAGGGGGGTAGAACTGGAAATGGACTGTTGGGTGTTTAGAACTGGAAATGGGCTGATCGGGAGGGGGGCTAGGACTGGTAATGGGCTATTGGGGAGGGGCTAGGCCTGGAAATGGGCCGATGGGGGGTTAGGGACTGGAAATGGGCTGATCAGGAGGGGGCTAGGACTGGAAATGGGCTATCGGGGGGGCTAGGCCTGGAAATGGGCTGATGGGGGGTTAGAACTGGAAATGGGCTGATGGAGGTTAGACCTGGAAATGGGCTTATCGGGAGGGGGGCTAGGACTGGTAATGGGCTATTGGGGAGGGGCTAGGCCTGGAAATGGGCCGATGGGGGGTTAGGGACTGGAAATGGGCTGATCAGGAGGGGGCTAGGACTGGTAATGGGCTATCGGGGGGGGGGCTAGGACTGGAAATGGGCTGATGGGGGGTTAGAACTGGAAATGGACTGATGGGGGTTAGACCTGGAAATGGGCTGATCAGGAGGGGGGCTAGGACTGGTAATGGGCTGATTAGTGGGGTTAGGCCTGGAAATGGGCTGATTAGGGGGGGCTAGGACAGGAAATTTATTTATTTATTTATTTATTAACATTTCTTATATACCGCACTATTTGACATCAGCGCGGTTTACATGGAACAGAAACATCCGACAAAATTACATATGTCTGGTCTTACAATTAACAGGAAGTAGAACCTGGATAACAGGGGAAACTATTTACATGAAGAGTGTCGCAAGAAAAGGAGACTGTTTGGTGGTTTACAGTGTTAGGGACACCTGTTGAGAGGGCTTGCCTGCCTGATTGCCACTGTTGCTGATGTTCTCGCTATTTAAGTGGGGATGAGGTTCGGTGTTGTCTGTGAAGTATTTGATGAAGAGGAAATGTTTAAGGGCCTTCCTGAACTGGCTCAGATTGGGGACTGCCCTGATGTGTGCCGGTAAGGTGTTCCACAGTCTTGGGGCACGGAGTCTGAAGGCCCTGCTAGCTGTTGTCGAGGTGCATCTTGTCATTTCTTTCGGGATTGTTAGCATGTTTGACTCTGCGGTTCTTCTTGGTCTGTTAGGTGCGATTGGTTGGATGAGTTCAGATAGGGAGGAGGAGGAGAGCCCCTTGCCAGCTTTGAAGGTCATCAGCAGTGTGGCTTGTATGGGGAGCCAGTGTAACTGTTTAAGGAGGGGTGTTACATGGTCTCTCCTGGATGCCCCGAAAAGCACCCTCGCTGCACTGTTCATAGCAAGTTGCAGGGGGTTCAAGGTGGATTGGGGGAGCCCTTGTAGTATGGAGTTTGCGTAATCGAAATGGGGAATGATCAGGGCTTGGTAAATGGTACGGAAATCATCTGGCTCGAGTAACGGGCGTAGGTGTCTGAGGGATCTGATCTTGAAATAGATTGCTCTTACGGTGTTGGCTATGTGCTTCTTCATGTCCAGGTTTTGATCCAGAGTCACTCAAAGGTGGTTTTTACTTGTAGTTCGGCATCATTTACTTTCACACAGTTGGGTGATATGAAGTTCAGATTCCTCGAGATGAAAAGAACCTCCGTCTTCTTGTGCTGAATTCGCAGATTCTGTGAGAGTAGCCACTCCGATATGGCATTGAAGCAGTTGGTCAGAGGGGCGAGGTACAGTTTATCCAAGGATACTGGCATATATAACAGGACATCATCAGCATATATCATACAACTGACATTGAAAGATCTAATGATGTTGCAGATGGGTTGGATGTATATGTTAAACATCAAGGCTGATAGAGAGGATCCTTGCGGCACTCCTTGACCTTGTTGGAAAGGTTCTGATATAGCCCCGTCTGCTCATACATGCTGCCATCTACCGGACAAGTAAGATTTGCACCATTCGAGCGCCGTTCCGCTGATACCTTTCTCTCTTAGCCGGACAAGAAGAATCTCATGGCATACTGAGTCGAAGGCTGATGCTATATTTAGGAAAATGAGTGCAAACCCCTGTCGGATGTTGTCAACGCCGGCAATTATATTGTTGAAAAGGGTGGTGAGTAGTGTTTCCACTCCATGTGACTCTCTGAATCCATGTTGGCATGGATCTAGTGGGGCAGCAGAGTCAATATGATCCTGTAATTGCCTATGCACTACTTCTTCAATAATCTTTGCGAGCATAGGTATACTAGATATAGGCCTGTAAGACTCTACCTTCTGGGGGGTCTGACTTGGTGTTTTTTAATAGAGGTCTGACAGAGGTCTGCTTGAGAGTAGTGGGAAAGACCCAGTGTTGAAGGATCGGTTTATGATATTAGCTATAATTGGAGAGAGGTCACTTCGCAGATCTTTTATCCAGAATGCCGGACAAGGATCTGTGTGTGCGGTGGTAGTGTTAAGGGATAAGATGGTGTCTTCGATAAGTTTTTTTGATGGAGTAGAGAAGGATGTTAGCGATGCTGGGCACTCTTGATCATCAGGGGGGACCGGTATTACTATTTTGTCGGTCTTGCACATTTTGGATTTATTTATTTATTTTATTTATTTATATTCTCTTATATACCGCGCTATTCTGCATCAGTGCGGTTTACATTGAACAAACTGAAATTACATTGAACAGGGCATTATAACTTGGAGATAACTATTTTACAGGGAACATGGGCTATGGAGGGTTAAGTGGCTTGCCCAAGACCACAAGGAGCACCTGTGGGACTAGAAACCCCAGTCCTTCCAGTCCAAGGTTGCTGTCCTCTAGTGGGATTTGAACCCCCGACCTTCCAGCCTGAAATTAGGTTTATAGAACATAGATTGTTGGAAATCGATACTGTCTCCAGATTGTTGTTACTAGTGGAGTCATCCATCTTGAACTGGAGATCCATCCTGGAAAGGATGAGCACTCCTCCCCTTTTTTGTTTTGTCTGTGGCTAGTGAATGCAACGAAGTTAGAGGGGAGGAGCTGATTGAGAATGGTATTGTCTTCTGAGGATAGCCATGTTTCCGTGGCCATGAGGATATCCAGATTATGGGACGTTATTATGTCTGTGATTACTGGCCACTTCTTACGAAGTGAGCGGGCATTGATGAGGGCACACATTAGGCTTCTAGTGTAGGGGCTTCTATCTTGCCTGGCCTTCGTAGTGTGTTGGAGTGGAATGTGTAGTAAATGGTGGTGGTGGGTACGGTTAACCCCGTAAGAATTGTGATAGGATTCCCCTGACCATTTTCTCCCGCTGCTCAGTAAGATAGGGATCTGATTGTGTGATAGATTTAGGGCTAGTGAATTATGTAGCCAAATTATGAGGAAAAGGTAAAGGCTTATTAGTGCTGTGATAGTGCGATCCATTTTGAATCAGGCTGGGCAAATTTAGAGAGACAGAGGGCTTGTGATGGCGGGAGGGACTTGTTAAGGCTTACTGTTAGGCTGTTTTGCAGTCAGGCAACCATATATTTGCGGAATGTAAGGTAACAGACAAGAAACTTAATCGCTAAGCATGGAATCTAGCAGCATCAACTATCAAATACAAGTACTTCATGAAATCTTGGTGTACAAGAGTTTCCTGGCCAGTCTGTTCAGATATACATATATGCTTCACTCCGTTCATACGTATTTAAACTGTATACATGCACTCCTGGGTAGAGACAATCGTACACGATATGCGTGGAATACCTGCTATGCTGCTGATCGGTCATGCTAGTGTTTTCTAAGTTAAGCGTCAGTCCTACTTTCACAGTCCACGCCAAAGGGCCCTCTGGTGAGGCCCTCAGGCGCGGGCGCGCCCGATAGCGCTGGGCTTTAAGTGTGTGTGAGTGCTGCCCCGATTGGACGGCACTCCGAAGATGGCTTCCTTTCCCGCCGCAGCTCCCGCTGGAGGCTCGATCCCTGCTCAGGGAGAGCTGATGATGGTGGGGAGCGTGTCTGGGGAAATGGACTGATTGGGGGGCTACGACTGAAAATGGACTTATTGGGGGGGTTACTACTGGTAATGGGCAGATGGGGGCTAAGACTGGAGTGGGCTGATAAGGGGGATAGGACTGGAAATGGATTGGGACGGGAAATAGGCTAATGGGGGAGGGGAGGAGAGTGCTGCTGGCCCTGGAAGAAAACTAGAGGCTAGGGCTACAAATGAGCTGATGCCTTGGGATGGTAGAATAGGACTGGAAGGGAGTGGATACTGAGAGGGTCTGCCAGGGGAAGGAGGGAGCAAGAAGGGAGCTGACACGGGGGAAGGAGGGGGCTGGAAAGGAGCTGACACCTGGGATGTACTGAAGGAGGACTGGAAGGGAGCAGAAACTTGGGGATGGGAGTGGTAGGTGGCTGGGTAATGGGGAGGAGGCTGGAAGGGAGCTGACTGGGGGGTGGCACTGAGAGTGAACCTGAGCTGATACCTGGGATGGTATTTGGACTAGAAGGGCTGGACAGAGGGGAAGGAGGGGGACTGGAAGGGAATGGACACCAGTGGCAGTCGTGGGAATGCAAGGCTGTTGACATTGGAAGGTACTGGGAAGGGAGGACTGGAAAGGGGGCTGATACTAGGGAGGGTTACTGGAACTGGAAATGGGCTGATGGAATGAAGTGAAGACAACAAAAGAAGAGATAAGAAATGGCAGATGGACCATAGACCACAGAAAGAGAGCTAAGAGAAGATAGGAAAGCAGAAGCCTCAGATCGGCAGATCAGCATGATCAGAGAATAAAATGGTCAGACAACAAAGGTAGAAAAAATAATTTATTTAATTTTAGTGATTGGACTTTGTGCTATTTTTATATTTTACATAGTATTGGGGAACTGCATCTCTTATTTATGTGATGTTGCACTGCATGTGGACTCTAGCTTCTTGGGATTTCAGTTTAAATTTTGTCTACATATTTTTATTTTTACTTTAGATTATGGTTATTTATTCTGTACTTGGTGAGAGTCGATGTTGTGCGTGTGTGACTGAGGTCAGGTGTTCTGTTAACATGCAGTTTGTATATAAAGATCTATACTGTACTGTAGTAATTTGACTTGTTCAGCTTTTCAAATAGGTGTATGGATGTTCCAGGGCCCACTGTAGTATTTACAGTGACGCTTTTTTTGGATGGGCTCCTTATGTGAATTTTTGAAGTTTGTGCTGATATAGGTTTGCTCTTTGTTGTAGGGTTTTTATTAGTTCACAATATGCCTGGTACTGGAGAATAGTGGTTATTGTTTTGTTAGTGAGATGATCAGAATCCGATTTTTTTTTTAAATATTGAGTTCTATGGGTGAATGTCCTGGTTCTGCTCTGCACATACTGTGGATGCAAAATATATGTTGAAAATGAAAAAGCAAGAACCATAACGCAGTTTATAACAACAAAATAAAACTGAGTTTTAATTTAGTTTTATAAACTGTGCTGTTGGTTCTTGCTGTCTTTTAGTTCCTTGGTGTGCAAACAGGACCATACCTAGCCCCTGTGCAAGCAGTGCAGCCGCACAGGGCGCAAAGGCTTGGGGGGGTGCATTTTGGCTGTCTGCTGTTGCCCTGTCGCCGCCGGCAGGACAATAACAGGCAGCCAAAATGCGCCCCCAAGTCTTTTTGAAGCACTTTAAGCAGGTCTGGTCCAATGTGATGTCAGAGCAGGGAGGGACAGATCTGCTTAAAGTGCCGGCGCCTTTCAGATCGGGTGCATGCCCCCCCCCCTTCCTCCTCCCCATACCTCCATCTAGCGCTGCCTGCTCTTTTCCTGCTGCCGGCGCCGTGAAAAAACAGAGGGCGGCAGCAGCAGGGAAAGAGCAGGCAGTGCTGGACGGAGGTATGGGGGGAGAGGGGGGGCATGCACCCAAGCTGCAAGTCGCACAGGGCGCGATTGCAGCTCAGTACAGCCCTGTGTGCAAACATCTTGCATTTCCTCCATATAATCTAATCGGCTTTTTGGTTTGGTTCAGTCTCTGATTGGATTTCTGAAAAAGTCCCACTCTCTCTAAGGTGGGAGGGGGGGCGCATCTCATTCTTTGCCTCAGGCAGCAGATTGCCTTGAGCCGCCCCTGCGGTAGCCTGTAGCTAAGGAGTTCCATATGTGAGGACTGACTTCCTGCTTGTTCCCGGAGAAAGCATAGTTACTCATCTATAACAGATATTCTCCAGAGCCATCAGGAATCAGTCCTCACAATCCTCCCTCCTCCCCTTAGAGTTGCTTCTCTAAAATATTTTATTTTTGCCGTTTTAGATATGCCATTAAACTGAAGCAAGATGGCACCCTTGGGCGGGAAGTGGACCACGCATGCGTGGTGCATCTCCCAAAGGCTTTCTTTGAAAGCTGGGGTGATGCTTCCACATAGGCCCCATCGACGCTGACATCATCCATATGTGAGGACTGATTCCTGCTATCCCCGAAGAACACCTGTTACAGGTGAGTAGCTACCCTTTAATGTAGCTGGGTTTAAAAGAGGTTTGGACAAGTTCCTGGAGGAAAATCCATAAATCATTATTAAACTGGACTGGGCAAATCCACTGCTTACCCCTGGGATAAATAGCATGGAAGCTGTCTATCTTTTGGGGGCTGTACCAGGGGCTGTGCGAGTGGTGCAGCCACACAGAGTGCAAGTACAGAAGGAGCACTAATGTCATCACTGTTGTCATCCCATCAACAAAAACAAGTTTCTGCATGCAGCTGGGTGGGTTGGGGGGGCACCAGGTTCACCAGTCGCACAGGGCAAATTGCTAGCTTGGTACAGTCCTGCGGATAGGTACTTGTGAGCTGGATTGGCCACCTTTAGTCTGACCCAATCCAGCATAACTTATGTTCTTAAGTCATACTTCCCTGAGATCAGATGGTCAAGCCAGTGCCTGTTGAGGGGCCGAGAAGGCCTGGAAGTGCGGAGTACCACTGAAGCCTCCTTTCTTCCTCATGAAGAAGGGCTTTTTCCCCTGGGCTTTCTTCTGGGGGTACACCGAGATCTTTTTAGAGAGCCTGATTCTCGTCACATACTTCCTCTCTATCTCTGCTGCCGTATCCGCCATGGGTTTCCCGAGTAGGTTTTCACCTACGCAGGGGACATCTATCAGTTTGTCCTGCACCTACTATTCCAGGTCAGATGACTGCAGCCATGCCTGGCATCGAGCCCCGATGCCTGTGGCTGCCACCCTGCCGGATGACTCGAAGCCATCATAGGCTGCCTGTGACAAAAACTTCAAGCATTCCTTTACTGCCGAGGTTAGGGTCTTGAACCTCTGTAGGAGTTCCCCCTCGAAGCCTGCCGAGAGTCCACCAAGCTCCTTCAACAGTTCCTTCAGGTACATGCCGATGTAGACCTGGTAGGACTGGATCCGGCACATTAGCATCGAGCCCTAAAAGGCCTTCTGGCTGAGAGTGTCGAGGGTTCAGGTCTCCCTGCCGGGTGGCACCGACGAATGGGTTTTTTGGCTCTTAAGTTGGTGTATTGCCAACTCCATGACCATGGAGTTGTGGGGAAACTGTTGTTTTTGGAACCCAGGGCTTCGGCATACCTGGTACATGGCATCAAGGTGCCTGCTAACAATTGGTACTGATGCCAGTGTTTTCCACATTCAGAGGAGGAGGCGGTCAGGGAACAAGGGCACCAGGACCATAAGGGTTTCCTTTGGGAGTGCCTCATATTGGAGTATCTCCAATTCCTTGGTGCAAGGGTCTTCCTCAGCCTCAGTCTTGATGGCAAGGGCCTTGGACATGTCCTCCACAAAATCAAGGAACGCAATGTCCTTAGGTGGGGAGTGGCATCGGGTCGTCAGGGGAGACAGTGCTGCCTCGTGTCCGGGGGCTCTTCATCCTCGGTCTCCCATTTGGACTTGAAGTCTGAGTACAAGTCCAATGCTGCACGATCATCTCGACTGAGGGCTGCTCTCAGCAGTCTGTAACCTTCAGGAAATCATTGGTCCAAGCCACGTGTGCTCGCCGGGGAGGACTGGTGTCCCAAGAAATGGGAACGGGACCTCGTCTGGGGCCGAAGGCTTTCTCAAGGCCAATGGCACTCGAGGACTGACTCAACATCTGGGGAAGCCCTCCATGTCGAGGGTCCCATCATTGGGGCGGATGAACTGGATGAGCCGGACATGAATGCCCACTGCATGGTCACTAGGGCAGATGTACTGCTCTCTAGGGCTGCCATTCTGGTCTCTACCAGTTTTCTCTGCAGCCTTCGACGTGGGCACCGAGGGTTTTGGGCCGAGCATCGGTACTGTCGAGAGGGAGTCCTCGATGAGGATGGCCTTGGAGGCCCAAGGCCAGTCAGCAGGTGCCAATAACTCCTTAAGGGACAGCTTGGAAGTTCGCTTCTGCGCCAACTCCTCAGACTCATGCTTGGGACTGTGGGTCCTGGGGTAGGATTTCCTCTTCTTCCCGGATCTGTCCTCCGAGGCGGTCTTCGAGGGTTTCTTCTTCTTGTGCTCCACCTCTGGGGATTTCTGCTTGGAGGGACTGCAGTGGTAGGGCTCCGAGAAGGTTCTGACTTTGTGGGGTACCGAGATATCGGAGGGGGCCCTAGAGAGTGGTGTCACCAGAGACTCCAGTGTGGAGTCGAACTTCTGAAAGAAACTTATCTGCTGCTAATAGTGTCTCTTCAAAGCCTTTGAGGTCATGGTTCTGCAGAGCTCGCAGTCAGAATCATTGTGCTCCGGGCCAAGACATTGGAGGCATCAGTTGTGTGGGTCAGTGAGTGACATCATTTTGCCACACCAGTCACACTTTTTGAAACCACTGGAAGCCATCGGAAAAGGGGGTCTCTGCCTCCCGACAGGGGTTTGAGACCTTCAGCTGGAAAAGGGCATGAACACCAGTTCAGGAGCACCTCGATGAAAAAACTGAAAAGAAAAAAATTCCTAATAGACAAACCCAAGGAGCAACGCCGAGGTGAACTGGTAGGCAACCGGAGAAACACAACTATAAAAATCTAAGTTTTTCCAGGGAAAACTGGACAATGTCCTATGGGCTCCGCAGTAAAAAGGAGACTGAGGCAAGATGGCATCCTTGGGCAGGAAGTGGACCACATATGTGTGGTGCATCTCCCAAAAACTTTGAAAGCTGGGGAGATGCTTCCGTGCGGACTCCGTCGGCGCCCACATCACCCATATCAGAGGACTGACTTCCTGCCTGTTCTCAGAGAACAGCTTTTACTATATCTTCCAGTAATAAATGCTAGAGTTTGATTATGCCTTGACTGAAAAAAAATTTCTCCAGTTAGTCTTAAATTGTAGATTTGTTGTCCCCCTAGTCTTTCTACTTTTTGAAGTAATAAACAACTGATTTATGTTTACCCATTCCTCTCCATTCATTAATTTATAGACCTTTAGCATATCTTCTCTCAGACATCTCTTTTCCAAGTTGAAGAGCCCTAACCTTTTAAGCCTTTGCTCATAGGGGTATCCTTCTTTCCCCTTTATCATTTTGGTTGCTCTTCTCTATACGTTTTCTAATTTCACTATATTCTTTTTAGATCGACAATCAGAGCTACACACAATATTCAAGATGCAGTTGCACCATGTAACTATACATAGGCATTATAATATCCTTTGTTTTATTCTCCATTCCTTTCCTTATGATTCTTAGCATTTTATTTCCTTTCTTGGCCGCCACTGCTCACTGAGCAGAGAATTTCAAAGTATTATTCATGATGATGCTTATATCCTTTTCCTGGGTGGTAATTTCGAATGTGGAACTTCAAATTATGTAACCGTGGTTTGGGTTGTCCTTCCTTAAGTGCATAACTATGCAGATCAGCCAATCAGTAGTCACTGATCCCATTCTATGCCGCCCACGTGACCTCATTCATAAAAACATAAGAATATAAGAAATGCCATTCTGGGTTAGACCAAGGTCCATCAAGCCCAATATCCTGTTTCTTTTAAGCCTCTCCACATAGGGGTATTCTTCCATCTACTTTACCATTTTCGTAGCTCTTCTCTGTCCCTTTTCTAATTCCGCTATATCCTTTTTAAGATATTGCACACAATATGCAAGGTGTGGTCGCACCATGGAACGATACAGAGGCATTATAATATCCTTTGTTTTATTCTCCATTCATTTCCTTATGATTCCTAGCATTTTATTTGCCTTCTTGGCCGCTGCTGTACACTGGGTGGATGGTTTCAACGTATTATCCATGATGACGCCTAAATCTTTTTCCTGGGTGGTGGTTCCTAATGTGGAAACTTCCATCATGTAACCATAGTTTGGGTTGTTCTTTCCTAGGTGCCTAACTTTGCACTTGTCCACATTAAATTTCATCTGCCATTTGAACATCCAGTCTTCCAATTTATTAAGGTCCTCTTGCAATTTTCCACAATCCTCTTGGGTTTTACAATTTTGTGTCATCTGAAAATTTGACTACCTCACTCGTTAGTCCCATTTCCAGGTCATTTACGAATATGTTAAAAAGCAGTGGACCCAGCACAGATCCCCTGGGGTACTCCACTATTCATCTTTCTCCATTGGGAAAATTGGCCGTTCATCCCTACCCTTTGCTTTCTATCTTTTAACCAGTTCCTGATCCACAATAGTACACTGCATCCTATCCAATGACTTTTTAGTTTTGCCAAAAGTCTCCAATGAGGAACCTTGTCAAAGGTTTTCTGAAAGTCCAGATATATTATATCAATCAACTCACATTTGTCTACCTGTTTATTCACACCTTGAAAAAAACATAACAGATTAGTAAGACAAGATCTTCCTTGTGTAAAGCCATGTTGGCTGTCTCACATTAAGCCATAACTATCTACATGTTCAGTAATTTTGTTCTTTATGATGGTTTCTACCATTTTTCCCGCTACTGATGTCTGGGTCACCGATCTGTAGTTTACTGGATCACCCCTGGAACCTTTTTTAAAAATTGGAGTTACATTGGCCATCCTCCAATCTTCAGGTATTATAGATGATTTTAATGATAATTCACAGATTACTAATAGCATTTCTGCAATCTCATATTTCAGTTCTTTCAACACACTTGGATGTATACCATCCTGTCCAGATGATTTGCTACTCTTCAGTTTATCAAATAGTTGTAATACATCTTCCCGGTGTATCAATATTTAGAAACATAGAAACATAAAAACAATTCTTCTGATGTATCACCTTTAAATACCACTTCAGTCATGGGTAACATCCCTACATCTTCCTCAGTAAAGTCTGAAGCAAAGAATTCATTCAGTCTCTCCGCTATGGCCTTGTCACCTCTTAATGCCCTTTTTACCCCTCTATCATCAAATGGTCCAACTGACTCTCTCACAGGTTTTTTGCTACGAATGTACTTGAAAAAGTCTTTATTACGTGTTTTTGCTTCCATAGCAAGCTTCTTCTCAAATTCTCTCTTTTCCTGCCTTATCAATATCTTGCATCTAACTTGCCAGTGCTTGTACTGTTTTCAGTTTTCATCATTTGGCTCTTTTTTCCATTTGCTGAAAGATGCTTTTTTGGCAACAACAGCCTCTCTGACCTCACCTTTAAACCATGCTGGCAGTTTTTTTTAACTTACTTCCACATTTCTTAAAGCGTGGAATACAGCTGGTCTGGGCTTCCAATATAGAATTTTTAAACAACACCCATGTTTGATGTAAGTCTTTAACCTTTGCAACGGCTCCTTTTAGATTTTTCTTAACTATTTTCTCCATTTTATCATAGTCTCCCTTTTGAAAGTTAAAAGGTAGTACTGCGGATTTCCTTACCATCCCTCCTCCACTAATTAAATCAAAAGCGATCATGCTATGATCACTATTGCCAAGTGGCCCCAACACTCTTATCTCTTGCACCAGATCTTGTGTTCCACCAAGGACTAGGTCCAAAAAGGCTTTCCCTCAGGTCAGTTCATGAACCAGCTGCTCTAAGAAGCAGACATTTATTTCATCTAGAAACTCCCTAGCATGTCCTCCCGTGACACTGACCCAGTCAATACCGGGGTAATTGAAATCACCCATTATTATTACTGTGCTGTAACGTTTGTTAGCTTGCCTGATTTCTTTGAGCATTTTATCTTCCATTTGTTCATTCTGGCCAGGCAGTCAATAGTACACCCCCACTGCCATCGCCTTCCCCTTTTTACATGGAATTTCAATCCATAGAGATTCACAGCAAATTTTGTTTCCTGCAAAACTTTAATCCTTTGTGACTCAATGCCCTCTCTAACATAGAACGCAACCTCTCCACCAATTTGATATGCTCTATCATTACGATATAGTTTGTACCCAGGTATCAGTATCCCACTGGTTGTCCTTCTTCCACCATGTCTCTGAGATACCAATCATATTTAACTTCTCATTTAGTGCTATATGTTATAACTCTCCCATCTTATTTTTTAGACTTCTAGCATTTGCATACAAGCATTTTAGAGACTGTGTTTTATTCATATTAATCTGGCTATTGGTAGGCAGGGGTAATTTGAAATCTTTAAGCTCTGTCTGCTCCGTACTCAAGGGCATTTGGGCTACTTTTGTATTTGTTGGAACCTCTCTGCTGATATGCCTTAACTTCATTCTTTTCGTAGTATCCTTCAAGGAGCTATTGTTCCGAGCCATGCACTCTTGTGCTACTGTCGGCTCTCCCCTATTATCTAGTTCAAAAGCTGTTCTATCTCCTTTTTAAAGGTAAGTGCCAGCAGCCTGGTTCCACCCCGGTTAAGGTGAAATCCATCCCTTCAGAAGAGCCCCTCCTTTCCCCAGAATGTTCCCCAGTTCCTAACAAATCCAAACTCCTCATTCTTGCACCATTGTCTCATACACGCATTGAGACTCCAGCGCTCTGCCTGCCTTTTGGGTCCTACACGTGGAATGGGAAGCATTTCAGAGAATGCTACCCTGGAAGTTATGGATTTGAACTTCCTACCTAAAAGCCTAAATTTAGCCTCCAGAACCACACTTTCCTATGTCATTGGTACCGACATGTACCAAGACAGCAGACTCCTCCCCAGCACTATATAAGACCTTGTCTAGGTTGTGCGTGAGGTCCGCTACCTTCACACCAGGGAGGCATGTTACCAGGCGATCCTCATGTACACATGCCTAATAATCGAATCACCAACTATAATGGCTGTCCTAACCCTTCCTGCATGGGCACATGGCCCTGGAGAAACCTCCTTGGTGCAAGAGGGTTTTACATCACCTGGAGGACAGGTCCTAGTTACAGGTTCACTTCCTGCCACACCAGGTTGATGCTCTCCTGTCACGTGACCTCTCTCCTCCATGGCAACAGGGATGCTACCAGACTGGAAGTGGGACTTCAGTACTATATCCCTGTAGGTCTCGTCTATGTACCTCTCTGTCTTCCTTATGTCCTCCAAGTCTGCTACTCTAGCCTCCAGAGATCGGACTTTCCCTGAGAGCAAAGAGCTCCTTGGACCGAGTGCACACGTAAGACCCCTCACCAACTGGGAGAAAATTATACATGTGACACTAAATGCAAAAGACTGGAAAACCCCCATCTTGCTGCTGGACTGCTGTCTTCATCTTAGTTTTAAGCTTGTGTTTAGATCTTTAAGTTCTTTACTTACTAAGGGTTGCTATACTAATAAAACTATACCCAATATGTTTAATGTACTTTGTTCACCTGAAGTTTAATTAATCTCAGGTCCTTAATGTATGCCTGATGAGGATAAACAGCTGCACCTGTTTAAAGTTGTTAAAACAACTGTTTAAAGTTGTTAAAACCCAAGAGGACTGTGGAAAACTGCAGGAGGATCTGGATAAATTGGAAGACTGGGCATCCAAATGGCAGATGAAATTTAATGTGGACAAGTGCAAAGTTATGCACCTAGGAAAGAACAACCCACACTATAGTTACACGATGCAAGGCTCCACATTAGAAACCACCACCCAGGAAAAAGATTTAGGAGTCATTGTGGATAACATGTTAAAACCCTCCGCCCAGTGTGCAGCGGCGGCCAAGAAAGCAAATAGAATGCTAGGTATCATAAGGAAAGGGATGGAGAACAAAACAAAGGATATTATAATGCCTCTGTATCGTTCCATGGTGTGACTGCACCGTGAATATTGTGTGCAATTCTGGTCACCGTATCTTAAAAAGGACATAGCGTTATTAGAAAAAGTACAGAGAAGAGCCACCAAATTGGTGAAGGGGATGGAAGGCTACTCCTATGAAGAGAGGCTAAGAAGGTTAGGGCTCTTTAGCCTGGAGAAGAGACGGCTGAGGGGAGATATGATAGAGGTCTATAAATTAATGAATGGAGTGGAACGGATAAACGTGGATCAATTGTTTATGCTATCAGAGTATAGAAAGACTAGGGGACATGTAATGAAGCTACAGGGTAAACTATTTAAGACAAATAAGAGAAAATATTTTTTCACTCAACGTGTAATCAAACTCTGGAATCTGTTACCGGAGGATGTAGTAAGGGCTGTTATTATAGCTGGGTTTAAAAAAGGTTTGGACAAGTTCCTGGAGGAAAGGTCCATAAACCACTATTAAAAAGGGACCCAGGATATCAATGCTTGACCCAGTACAAGCATTGTGGAACCTGTGTCTTTTGGGGATATTGCTAGGTACGTATAACCTAGATTGGCCACTGTTGGAAACAGGATACTGGGCTTGATGGACCTCGGTCTGACCCAGTATGGCATGTCTTATGTTCTTATGTTCTTATGCACCTGAGAGTGAATATGGCACCTCCTTCCTTTAAGAGATTTAAGCACCTATAAAGCTACAATTATCTCTGGGCTGGGTGGGTGTCGGGGAGGGAGGGTGGGTAAAAGACTTATTAAAAGCTGGCTGCTACACAGTACCCTGTGCTTCTAAGGTAAACTGTGACCAATTTCCAGGGGAAGTCCCATAGCCCTTGCTTGGATAGATGGAGTCTTGGGTTCTAAATTTAACCAGAAAGCTCTCTGCTGTGTTTTAAATTTAAACTGAACGCTCTTTGCTGCTACTAGGCCCTGACTGATTTAACAGGTGCACTGTGTTCACAGATTAATCAGCTTTAATCTAAAGAATTCCTTTTTCGCCAAGATTTAGAAAAATTCCCAGAAGTAAATACTTACAATTGCAGATCTCTCTCCAGAAGTAGCAGTCCCCTTTTGTAGTCCTTCAAGACTGTACTGTAGAGGCTATGTGCCAAAGGAGCTGCAGCATCTCTCAGGTGGTCAGATGGTCTCGTAGGAGTGTTTAGGATGCTAGTTTGACCAGACGGGCACAATGGAACTGGGGCAGAAATGCCCTGGACTGGTGGGTGTCTAATAAGGCTCCGCTGAACTCTAACTTTTGAGTTGGAGTGAGCTGGGACTTTGGGAAGTTTCTCACAAATTCCAAGTGTTGTAGTGCTGTGATGGTACAGTGCAAGGAAAGCAGTTCCTCTTGGGAGGTGTCTGCTTTTATTAGACAGTTGTCTAAGTAAGGGAAGATGAATATCCCCAGAGATCTTAGATGTGCGGCTACAACTGCCATTCACTTTGTGAAGACTCTTGAAGCAGAGGCAAGTCTGAAAGGAAAGACTCTGTATTAATAATGTTTTCCTTGAAAGGTAAAGCCTAGATATCTCCTGTGTCCTGGGTGGATGAGGATATTCATTTACCCTTCTTTTAGATCTAGAGAACAGAGCCAGTCCTGACTCTGGAAGTAGGGAAGAAGAGTCTCGAGAGAGATCATCTTGAACTTTTCGTGGACTAGAACTTGTTGAGATTTCTGAGGTCCAGAATGTGCCTGTATCCTCTGGGTTTTTTTGGAATGAGAAAGTATGGAGTGTAGAAGCTCATCCCCTGCTGGGATGTTGGAACATCTTCCATGGTGCTCTGAGACAGAAGAGAGGACACCACGTCCTGTAGGAGAGCAGTGAGTGGGGGTTGAGTTTGATATTCCCCCCATGAAAGTGGAGAGGGGCAGAGTTTGTAGATAAAGTCTGTACCCTTCCTGGATTATGGTGAGTGTCCACTGCTCTGAGGTGATGAGGTGCCATCTGTGGGTGTACTGACACTGCCTGCTATGTGGAGGTGGTGGAGGTCCTCCAGAGGCAGGGTGCCAATGTTCTCTAGGAAAGAGTCAAAAACCATGTGCAGACTGTGGCTGCAGAGCTGTTTGAGATTTAGCCACCTGTGGCTGTTTTTGTTGTTTAGGAGGCTGCTGTCTCTTCTGTGGGGCCTGACCCTGGTACTGAGAAACAGGAGGGTAAGAAGTGAAGAATTTTTCTTCTTATTGTAGAAAGACTTCTTTGCAGTTGTCTTTTTCCTAGTAAAGTCAGCTGTAACTCTGGACAGTCTCTTTAGAATAGTATTTTCTGACTCTAATTGAGAGGCCTTATCTTACCAGTCTTTGCCAAAGAGGTTTTCCCCTGTGCAAGGTATGTTGCCCAACTTATCTTGAACCCACTGTTTCAGATCTGAGGCGTTAAGCCATACAATTCTACGTGCACCAATGCATATTGCTGAGGCCCTGCTTGTGCATTCAAAGGCATTGAAGGTAGCCCTATTGACAAACTTCAAAACTTCCCTCTTGTCATCTGGGAGGAGAGGGGCAAAGGCCTCAAGATCCCTGGAGACCTCTTTGAGGAACATTCCCACATAGAGGATATAGGAGATGATCCTAGCTAAGATCATGGATGCTTGGAAGCATCAACATCCAAAGGCATCGAGAGTTCTCGATTCTCTACCTGGAGGATTAGAGGAGTGAGTCTTTGAGCTTTTGATTTGGCAATCGCCGATTCAACCACCAAAGAGTGGTGGGGAAGCTGTGGCTTTTGAAAGATGGAACACTCCGGTACTCGTTACATGGTATTGAGATGTTAACTTTGAGGTGAGACTGTGAGAGTTGTCTCCCACATAGGGAGCATAAGGTCATGAAGGAAGCGGTACACTAGTAAAGTGGCTGTCTCTTTGGGTGCTGTTGAGTATTAGAGGATATCTAATTCCTCTGCTCTTGGCTCCTTCTCAATGTTACCATGATAGAGAGACCCTTAGCTAGGTCCCGAATGAATTCCTGTAAGGACATGTCTTCCGGAGGCAACATGCGTCACCGTTGAGGCAGGGAAGGATCTGAAGGAAGGTCCTGAGTGACTCCACATCCAAAACGGGGGGAATCGGAATCGGAGGACTCGAAGTATCGACTGGCACGGTGTTCAACGGAAGCTAGATGTCGGTACCGATGCTCCGAGGTATCGGCCTCAGTGAGCTGCTTGGGTTTGGTACCGGTTTCAGTAAGAGTTTCGATGGAGGGCATGGATGGGAGTGATGTAAATGTCATTTGCAACAGCCCTGATGTCGTACCCGGAACTGGTGTCAATGTCGGTACTCTAACCAGTATTGGCGAGGCAGTGTCTGTAGCCAAGGGTTTTATAGTATTGAGGCTGCAAAGAGGGCTGCCAAGCTCCGCTCAATGGCCAGTATGCGCTCGTCTATCAAGGTTGCTGATGCTTGGGTGTCGGTGATGGATATTTGCGCTACTGTCCCAGAGCATGGCACTAATAGCTCTCTGGAGGTCAAGGCCTTGGGAGCATCTTGGGGCCCCTCAATGGATTTGGAGGACAGGGCCTCCTGCCGGGGCTGTTTAGCAGGCTGATCCATCACCTCCGAGGCAACATTGAGGGGTCTCAAGGCTTTGAGTGAGCTCTTCCCCTGGAGATATTGTCAGACTTTGATGCAGCCTTGTGCTTGGACTTCGAAGATCCTGATATCAATGGGAGGATGATGAGACCCTCGACAAAGTGGACACCATTGATATCATGTCCAAAGTGAAGAGTGCTCCAAATTTAGAAGCCTGGTTTTGTAGGCCTCTCCGTGTCATTTTCTGACAAAGGGGACAGTCTTTTGGCTGGTGGTCTGGGCTGAGGCATTTTAAACACCAGTCATGTGTGTCAGTTGCCAAAATGGTGCTGGCACAATTAGAAAATTTCTTGAAACCACTAGTTGGTTTCTTCATGCCTTTGAGGATGTGAACACTCTCTATATAAAGATTTTTCCGTTCTCTGTTAGTTCCGATCACCAAAGTATCAAAAATAGAACAAATAAAGATATATAAATATATTCAAATTTCTTAATGAGGTCTCAGTAGTATTGTGGCTAGGTCTCGCAGACAAACGCCTTAACGAGACCCAATGCCTATTCACATCAACGACCTCGAAATTACATGCAACAGTTCCTGTTTGTCAGCGAAATAATCTATATAAAAAAGATTTCTTCTGAAGTCTCGACTTGCTATTAAGCTTCAAAAAGAACCAAATAGATCTTTTGGCCTGTATAAATCGCTTTTCACGCTGATCAGGATCCTGTTGTGTCTTATCTTATCGTGTATACGGATCCCATCTTATCCTATCGTGTATACTGATCCCAACGTCACATCCCCGGCACCGCTTAGACGTTTCACAATGCTGTTTCGTCAGGGGATCTTTAACTTCATCTACAAATAGAAATTGAAGAATAAAAGTGATCACTCGCTATCCCTCTGTGTTCCCTTAAACTAAACTACCAAACTATACTCACATACGTTAAAAACTACAACCTACCAGGTGATGCTGCCCACGTTTCCTCTCTCAGTCCAGAAATCAACAATTACCAACACTCTGCTGGTTGATCAAACGGTTCTGTAAAAACGCCGCGCATGTCCGATAGACTCTCCCCCCTCTCCTTTTAAAAGCCTCGAACCTCTTCCTTCCGACTACGTCACCCCCCTCCATAAAGACATACCTTCCTATCTAATACTCTCAAAAACTGTTATCTACTTACATCCTCCGTAGTTTTTACCTGCCCATGCGTGGCCTTCAGACTTTTATCTAATTGATAGGTTTTTGTGCTCCACTCGAGCCGTCTCCATCCTTTTCCTTGCCTACCGCTAGATTTCTCCGTCCTACCAATTGTCCACAGCTTCCCCTAAAATGCTACTCAGCCAGTCATACACAAGCTGCCCATTCAACAATATTGTTTAAACCCCCCGGCACCACAGTATCTAGTGTGTAAATTAATCTCTGCTCCTGGATGATCAGTGTCTGATCTAATGTCTTTCCCCCTCGGCCCTGTACTACCTGAATCAAACATAAACATCTAAGTTGTGCAAATACATGATTTTTCTGTAGGCAGTGTGCCACCAAAGGAGCTTCAAGCACCTTGCAATGTAAACGACTGCGGTGTTCTCTCATTCTTACTCGGAACGGTCTGATCGTCTTTCCCACATAGCACAAGCCACATGGGCAGATAATTGCATACACAACATTGCGGGACCCGCATGTGGTCTTTTGTCTCAATGTGAAAACTGTTCCATGATATTCAAATACCGAAGTTTCTATCGTTAGTTCACAAATATCACAGCCTTCACACGGCTTATGACCCCCTGTCTGAGTGAATGATTTGCCTACTCCAGGTAGCAGTTTTTGAGAGTATTAGATAGGAAGGTATGTCTTTATGGAGGGGGGTGACGTAGTCGGAAGGAAGAGGTTCGAGGCTTTTAAAAGGAGAGGGGGGAGAGTCTATCGGACATGCGCGGCGTTTTTACAGAACCGTTTGATCAACCAGCAGAGTGTTGGTAATTGTTGATTTCTGGACTGAGAGAGGAAACGTGGGCAGCATCACCTGGTAGGTTGTAGTTTTTAACGTATGTGAGTATAGTTTGGTAGTTTAGTTTAAGGGAACACAGAGGGATAGCGAGTGATCACTTTTATTCTTCAATTTCTATTTGTAGATGAAGTTAAAGATCCCCTGACGAAACAGCATTGTGAAACGTCTAAGCGGTGCCGGGGATGTGACGTTGGGATCAGTATACACGATAGGATAAGATGGGATCCGTATACACGATAAGATAAGACACAACAGGATCCTGATCAGCGTGAAAAGCGATTTATACAGGCCAAAAGATCTATTTGGTTCTTTTTGAAGCTTAATAGCAAGTCGAGACTTCAGAAGAAATCTTTTTTATATAGATTATTTCGCTGACAAACAGGAACTGTTGCATGTAATTTCGAGGTCGTTGATGTGAATAGGCATTGGGTCTCATTAAGGCGTTTGTCTGCGAGACCTAGCCACAATACTACTGAGACCTCATTAAGAAATTTGAATATATTTATATATCTTTATTTGTTCTATTTTTGATACTTTGGTGATCGGAGCTAACAGAGAACGGAAAAATCTTTATATAGTGCAGGGGTCTGCAACCTTTAAGACATAAAGAGCCACTTGGACCCGTTTCCGAAGGGAAAAAAAAAACTGGGAGCCGCAAAACCATTGCGACATTTAAAACAAATCTAACACTGCATATATTGTTTCTTACCTTAATGCTATATACGACCCCCTACTTTTCCTGTTAAAATATAGGTGTTTGGCCTATACTCGCCGTATAAGACTACCCCTCTTCCTTCGCACACCAAAAAAAATACGCCAGAAAATATAACAACAAGAAGTAACAATATTTGATTTCAAAATTATGATGATTTTGTAGTCAAATCACTAATATGAAATAAAATTATTTTTTCTACCTTTGTTGTCTGACCAATTTATTCTTTGATCATGCTGGTCCCGATCTGAGGCTTCTGCTTTCCTGTCTTCTCTTAGCTCTCTTTCTGTGGTCTATGGTCCATCTGCCAGTTCTTATCTCTTCTTTCGTTTTCTTCACTTCTTTCCATCAGCCTATTTCCAGTCCCAGTAACCCTCCCCAATATCAGCCCCTTTCCAGTCCTCACTCCCAGTACCTTCCAATGTCAACTTGCATTCCCATGATTGCCACTGGTGTCCATTTCCTTCCAGTCCCCCTCCTTCCCCACTGACCAGTCCCTTCTAGTACAAATACCATGGCAGCCCCTCTCAGATCCAGTTCCATTCTCCCATCCCCTCATATCAGCCCATTTGTAGCCTTAGCCCCCAGTTATCTTCCAGGGCCAGCAGCTCTATCCTCCCCTCCCCACAATCAGCCCATGCCCAGTCAAAGCCCCCCAATCAGCTCGCTTCCAGTGCTAATCCCCCCTCAACCCCATTACCAGTGCTAGCCTCCCCTAATCAGCCCAATACCAGTCCTACCCCCCATCAGCTCAATACCAGTCCTAGCCTCCCCTAATCAGCTCATTTCCAGTGCTCGTCCCCTCAACCCCATTACCAGTGCTCCATCCCTCCATGTCAGCCCCCTCCCTCCCTCCCTCCCTCCCTCCATATCAGCTCCCTCCCTCCCTGTCAGCCCGCCTCCCCAATCCCTCCCTGTCAGCCCCCTCCATGTCAGCCCCCCTCCCTCCATGTCAGCCCCCTCCATCCCTCCATGTCAGCCTCCCTCCCTCCATCCATATCATCTACCTCCCTGCATGTGATCCCCCCTCACTCCATCCATCCATCGATATCAGCTCCCTCCCTCCATGTCAGCCCCCCTCCCTCCATGTCAGCCCCCTCCATCCCTCCATGTCAGCCCCCCTCCCTCCATCCATTCATATCTGCTCCCTCCCTCCATGTCAGCCCCCTCCCTCCATGTCAGCCCCCTCCATCCCTCCATGTCAGCCCCCCTCCCTCCATCCATTCATATCTGCTCCCTCCCTCCATGTCAGCCCCCGCCCGCCCTCCAGGTCAGCCCCCCTCCATCCATCCCTCCATGTCAGCCCCCTCCATCCCTCCATGTCTGCCCCCCTCCCTCCCTCCATTCATTCATATCTGCTCCCTCCCTCCATGTCAGCCCCCTCCATCCCTCCCTGTCAGCCCCCCTCGATCCATACCTCCCTGTCAGCCCCCCTACCTCCATGTCAGCCCCCCTCCCTCCATTCATTCATATCTGCTCCCTCCCTCCATGTCAGCCCCCTCCATCCCTCCATGTCAGCCCCCCTCCCTCCATCCATTCATATCTGCTCCCTCCCTCCATGTCAGCCCCCCTCCCTCCCTCCATGTCAGCCCCCCTCCCTCCATCCATTCATATCCGCTCCCTCCCTTCAGGTCAGCCCCCCTCCCTCCTTGTCAGCCCCCTCCTTCCCTCACTGTCAGCCCCCTCCTTCCATCCATCATTTCATATCGGCTCCCTCCCTCCATGTCAGCCCCCCCCCCTCCATCCATCCATTCATATCTGCTCCCTCCCTCCATGTCAGCTCCCTCCCTTCTTCTGCAGCCGCGGCTCCCTGCCTCTTACGGAACCGCGGCTGTGCTTTTAAAATCATCTCGGAGCCCTTCCTGTCTTGACGGGCTCCGTGCAGCATTGTCCCGCCTCCAAAACTTCCTTTAGAGGCGGGACAATGCTGCACGGAGCCCGTCAAGACAGGAAGGGCTCCGAGATGATTTTAAAAGCACAGCCGCGGTTCCCTAAGAGACAAGGAACCGCGGCTGCAGAAGAAGGGAGGGAGCTGACATGGAGGGAGCCCATAACGCGACGTTTAAAGCGGGCAGTGTGCTCCGGAGCTGCGGCAAAGGTGAGAAAGAGCCGCATGCGGCTCCGGAGCCGCGGGTTGCCGACCCCTGATATAGTGTCTGCAGAAACCGTTCAAGCAGTAAGGGCTTTTTGAAATATTTTGAGGATGTGAAGGCAATGGTAGGCTTAAGGCCTAAAAACAGCTTTGATGCCCCACAAAAAGAAGTTTTTCTGTGGTAACAGGATTTGCTTCCTGCTGGCTCTGCGGAAAACGAAGAACTGAAGAGAGGGAGCTGGGAAAGCGAGAAGGCAGATGCACAGGCACAGTGAAGTGCTCCCAAAAGCTTTCCAATTTGACACTGGAGAGCATTTCCGTGAGGGCTCCATTGGAGGGAGGAGTGGCCTAGTGGCTGGGGTAGATTACCTCAGGCCGGAAGTTCGGGGGTTCAAATCCCACTAGAGGACAGCAACCTTGGGCCGGAAGCACTGGGGTTTCTAGTCCCACAGGTGCTCCTTGGGGTCTTGGGCAAGCCACTTAACCCTCCATTGCCCATGTTCCTGTAAAATAGTTATCTCCAAGTTATAATGCCCTGTTCAATGTAATTTCAGTTTGTTCAATGTAAACCACCTTGATATCATGAAAGGCGGTATATAAGAAATGTTAAATAAATAAATAAATTAGTACTGATGTCACCCACATGTGAAGACTGCATTCCTGCTTGTTCCTGGAGATAGAAGCGATTTGCTAGAGGGGCTGAGCTCCCGAGGAGGGGTGTAGAGAAAGATAAGAAAGGAAAGGTTGTGAGGAGCCGCTGAGTGAATGCACTTATAGGTCAGCAGAGATGTTTGAACTGGATGCAGAAACTGATAGGGAGCCAATGTTTTGACTTGCAAAGAAGGGTCATGTTAGCAATGATGCCACTGGTGGAAGATTAGCCACACAACAGACTGTTGAATAGATTGTAGGGGAGAGAGCTGGTTCAGAGAGAGACAAGCAAGGAATAAGTTACAGCAGTCTAGATGGGAGGTGAGTAAGGAGTGGATACATGTCTTCATAGTGTGTTCAGAGAGGCATGGGTGCAATTGGTTGATGTAGTAGAATACGAAACGGGAACAACTCGGTTTTCAGCACTATACAGGTCATACCCGGCAGCCTGAGTTGATGCTCGACGTGGACTTTGAGCTTGTTTAGCCATTTTGCAAAACCTCAATACAAATTTTTTCATAGGCTCCGCCTGGTCCGGCTGTTTTGGCTTTGGAGCTTTTCCCAAGAGGGGACTGGGAACTATCGGTATTTTGGAGGGAGTACGCGTAGACACAAAAACTTCCCTGGGTGATAGACCCTTGCTCAGACCCTTCCTAAATTGGGGCCAGTCTCTGCCTAGCACCAAATCTTGGGGTAATTTGGGTACCACTGCAATCAACATCTCTCTCTCTATCCCTAAACCTTTCACAATTAGGTTATACACAGGATAGTATGTTGAGGCACCGTGAACACATTTTATTTTTACCCTCCCTTCTGCTCGGTCTGGTGCAGATTCAGCCTGCTCCTCAATCCTTGTCCAGAGCTTACAAGAGATCATGGACTGATCTGCGCCAGAGTTGAGAAGAGCTTGGGCGGCAACCCCTTGCACTGTTACCTCTAGTACAAACCCTTTCTCTTTAGACAAAAAGAGTCACTGTACCTTGGATTTGTAACGTCCGTGTGACCGGTACTTGCCCAACCAGGCACCTCTCTGGACACGGTCTCTTTTGTAGACTCCCTCTGGAATCCTCCTGGATAGTGCTTGTCTTCTCTGTAGCTTAGGAAGACCAGATAAAGCCTCCAGGCTTCTTGGCTTTCTAGCACAAGTAATCCTCTTATCAGGACTTTCTCTTCCAATACCTTTAAATCTTGTTACAGATCCTTCTGGTGAGCATAGACCTCTCTCCAGGCTAGGCTCTCTGCTTCTGAGCTCACTGCCTCTGGGATTTCTTCTTACCGGGTCTCTTTCCAGTATGGCTCTCCCAGGTCTCACTCCAGCACTTCTTGGTCTGTATTTTTCTCTCTCTCCTTCTGAGCTCTCCTCTGAGCTCTCTTCCGAGGTTCCCTCCTCTCTCCAGGCCGGGCTCTCCTCTGAGGTTCCTTCCTCCCTCCAGGCTCTCCTCTGAGCTGCCTCTCTGCTTATAAAGCCGTTTTACTTCTGAGTTCCTCGAGCTACTCTTCAGGTGGAGCTGATTAGCTCCTGCACAATCAGTTCCCGGGTGTGTTAGCTCAGCCTCTCTAGGTTCATGCCTGCTCCCTCTAGCTGCTTTGCAAGGGAACTGCATCTTCTGCAAGTTATTTGTTTTGTAAGAAACAGCTTTTTTTTCCTAAGTTTCTGCTTTCAGTGGCTTCTGCCTTATCACAGCTTCCTCTTATGTTGCTGACCGGCACGTACACATCGCCTGTAACCACACAATGTACTTGCCACATGATCAGATGAACACCATGGCTCACCGACCATGACAGATGGGAACTTAGGTACCATCTAACATATCACATAAACTGTACATTGGTTACAGACCCTCCACAACAGGGCTACTCCATCAGTGAGGCATGTATTTGAGCACATTCTCATCGATGCACCAGGATGTGAATGTTGGGCAACTATTGGTACGAGATGTATTGCAAATTCATCTTACAGGGTTGACACATTGGACACATTCTTGCTATCTCATTGGAATGACTACTACTACTGCTGACCATTTATATATCCCAACCAAACATAGGTCACACAGCACAAAGACATGTAAGAAACAGGCCCTGTTCAACAGAGCTCACTGTCTCATCAGGACAGACAACACAATAGCTGTGGACACAGCATACATTTCAGTTGAGTGGGAAGGATGGACAGAGGAGATTGTGCAAATCATGTTTCTGGGGCAAAAGACTGGAGGAGATTTGGACATGTGGATCAGATAGGGGACAGAGAAAGGCATGAAGTACATACTTGGGGAGTGTGTTCCAGGACACAGTAGGGTGAAAGGAGCAATGTGAGGTATTTTCAAGGGCAGATAGGACACAGATGGAGCCAGATTGCAAGGATAGCTGAATTCGGAGGGAAGTCAGTAGAGATAGACAATTGCATTGGGTCAGTCATTTCACACTTTCACATATGTGCACATCATCACATATGCCTCTTTAGCATCTTGAGCTGAAAACTGACACATGAGAAAAATAATGTGGGACAAGACAGGGCATCACATTCCGGGTGGGCTGATGTTCCAATCATGTATGTCACATGTGACACACTTAAGGCTCAAACTAAGGCAACAACTGCTGGCCCTTCCAATGCCTTTAACAGTGACAGATCCCCACATATCTATATATCTTTGTGTGATTCCACCACGGTCTGATGTTATCACACAATGCCCCTAGGACATATCTGTTGAGAAACACTACTGTTGAGTATGCCATGCTAGTCACAGTTATGGAACAGGGCTTGAACCCAACATTTGGGTTGGTCTAAATGTGTTGTACCTGGTTAGACCACCTGTCACATCCAGACACACCACACAGATATGTACAGTGCATTGGCTAGATGGACAAACATGTCACACAATATTGATAGGGGTTATGCTTGGGGCCCCATCATCCAAGTGCTGTAGCAAAGTGCAATCAATGAATAAATCCAGGAGTCAATTGACAGGGTCCAAGCCAGTTTATTATGCACAGGCCCAGTCAGTCAAAGCTTCAAAAGGAACTGAGCAAAAGTTTCTACAGAGACATAACCATTTATACCTCTTTTTCAGTTTGATACATGAGAACTTTCTATTGGTTCTAACTCGATACATACAGACTTCTCATTGGTTCTACGTTCCCTGCACCTGTCCAATTAGAAATTCCTCCAGAGCCTAGCAACCAGCCCCCTCCCTTAGGATTTTTCTAACAATGCTGCAGTTCTTGATTTTGTTACTTCTCTACTGCAAGGTTATCCCTAGATTCAGGAATGCATGTATTGAAACATTTCTTTTCTTTCACACACAAGAGAATAATGAAAGACTTATGAATTCATAAAAACTTCTTATTAAGCATTTTAAAACAGTTTTCTCATTTTTCACAGATTTTTGGTTCTTTTCTAGCTATAATGGGAGTTAGGATCCAGGCCTAACTTACAGGCCTTTCATAGTAGCAGGCCATGCTAGGCCATAGCCTACCACATTCCCCCCTTTGATTATTCTCGCCCGCAAGTGAGAAAGGGTGAGAATTAAATCACTCATTGGTCAATTAACACATTATACTGGTGTAATAGCATCATCGTGGGGTATAGGGTAATATTGCCACATAGCTAATACCTTTACAGCTGCCTTCTGTTCTATAGTGTTATCAATTGTTGAAGTTATCATACGCAATCAAAGGGGTAGGAGACAAGGGAGCAAAAAGCACATGGCTAATATGAATAGTACAATAAACATAAGGGCTTTTAGACCACCAATCCATGAAAATAATGAACCAAACCACCTATCTATCTTCAAACTGTGCCAGGTCTGGACAGGCACAATTATCTGCTCTCTCATCTGGGTGGCTAGATCTTCAACTACATGCCCATTATTATCAATCTGTAAACAGCAATTACTTAAATTCAAATTTCCACATACCCCACCTTCAGCTGCTAACAAATAATCTAAAGCTAAACGATTTTGATAAATGGCTGTACGCATTTGTGTACTTTGCTTAGCCAACAGAGTTAGTGCTTTATTAGTTTCATTGGTTATTATTTCAACAACAGCTTGCAAACGTATTATTCGATTAATCATATAAACAGGGGTACGATATCCCCATGTCCCATCCTGCTCCCAAGTAGCAGGTCCATAGTATGAGATAATTCTCTCAGGCGGCCATTCTTCAGATGTCGCATCCCATTTGTCCCATTGGCCTATCTTCAAGACCTCCTTCAGCTGTCGACTTCTGTACACAGGATATCCCAGTTGTTCTCCCTGGGATGTAGGCAAAAGGAAAAAGGAAGGTCGTATGGTTCCCAATACACATGCGCATCCCCAGTGGTGAGGGAGCCTAGCATATGCTCGGGTTCCGCAAATCCAGTACAGTCCAGGTGGTGCCTGCCAGGAATTATATGCTGCTAAGTTAGTCCAGATACTGGCAAGTTTGGGGAACTGAACTAGAGGATTGGAAGGTTCAGTAGCGTTGACTCCTGACCACCAAGACGTCTTCTTAGTGGTACTGTTGTAGAACTTCTGATTGAGACAGACCAGCTGCCCCACTTCCATATTAAACAATGGTCCATAGCGAGAAAAATATAAGTTACCCACAATGGAGTGGGCCAGTACCCATTCACTTGTGGTATTGTGTATATTAGTCTGATTATATGGAATAGAATAGTTCAGTTCTTGTGCTTCCCAGGGCCATTGGTCTCCCATCGTTGTTCCTCCACAAAACAAACAGTCTGAAACGTGGAGACTAGATGCAACTGCTCCCGCTAACTCAAGAAACAAGTTCTGGGAGGCAGGAGGAATTTCAAACTCTGCCTTCATGGCTTCATAGAAGGAGTGATGTATACGATAAGGTGAGGATACATGGGTCTTGGTGTTTAATTGCAGATATAAGATAGTCCCAGGATCTATACCTCCTCCTGCTATACACAACCCAAACATGTATCCTTGCTTCCATTTGCTGGGGTTGACTATGAGGAGTTGCAGGGGATTACAAGCACCTTTCTGGCATTTCATGGGCTCTGGTAGTCTGATCTTTGTTAAGCTGCCTTTGCGGTGATCACCATCTCGTCCCATAGGTGCATTCTTCCAGGTAGCAAAATATACACAGTCCCATTTTGGGCAAAAGTAATCATGTTTAGATGTAGTAGTGTAAATGGTGGCTGCAGAACCTTTTCCTGTACACCGTCCCCATCCATAGGCTCCTTCTGGACACATATATTTATCATCATGGTAGTATGCTCGCTCCCATGACCCACATCTGTGGTAAGCATTTCTGTTAATTGCATCACAAGCATCAAAGTTCAAGATAATTGGTTTTGTGGGGTATGCAAGGGGTTTTGTCGCATTTAGGATGGCTCCATCTTCATCATTCCAGCGTATCTCAAATGTATAATATGAAAGGTTTTGTCAAGGTTTATAACAAGTCTTACTTTTCCCCTTCATGCAAATATTCAGTTCTGTGCCATTATAAATACACCGGCTGACTGTACCAGTGCAAGTATTGTAGGAGTGATAGAGCAAAGTCTGAGTAATCTTTTGTCCTGTTCAGGTGGTGGTTATGCAGGCTGCACAAGGGGGTAGGGCAAAAGTCTTTTCCAGGATTCCCAAGATCACCACTCCCACAAGGCAATAGTGGAAGAACATTGTGATTACAGTCTTTGGAGGTTAATCTGGAAAGTTGGGTATGATGCACCTGTTGAGTTTTCTTGTGTCTCTGCTGTGATGGTAACTCTTGCGTGACGAAGATAGATTCTGAAGATTCTCTATAATGCTGGCTGTCTCCTCAAGGTGAGTCGCAGTGGAGTCTCGGGATCATTCACGGACATCCATTGGCCAGGATCCGGAGCAGCTGCTGGCTTCACTCGACTGTGGTGAATCCAGGGTTCAAATTCTGCAACTTTCACTACGGTAGGGGTTGACAGGATGACGACGTATGGTCCCTTCCAATGCGGTGCCAGCAGAGTCTTTCTCCACTCTTTCACCCACACGGATGTTCCTGGCTTGAAAGGATGCAGAGGCTCGGTCAGGTTGATGGGTAGTCGATCTTGCACCCACGTTTGGAGATTCTGCAAGACAGAACCTAAAGCTAATAGTTCTTGTCTAGTTATTTCAGATCCTATCTGTCTCATGTCTCCCTTTATTCCCTGCACTATGGGTGGAGGTCGCCCATACAAAATCTCAAAAGGGGAGACTCCTAAGGATCTGGTGGGAGCTGAACGTATCCTAAGAAGGGCTATAGGGAGAACTTGGAGCCACTTCAGGTGTGTTTCTTGGCAAAGCTTGGATATCTGAGTTTTCAAGGTTCTATTCATACGTTCTACTTTTCCTGAGCTCTGGAGTCTGTAAGCAGTGTGTAACTCCCATTTTATTTGCAGAGCTTGAGCTAACTGTTGGGTCACTTGGGATACAAATGATGGACCATTATCTGACCCTATAGTTGATGGTATTCCGAATCGGGGAATGATCTCATGAAGCAATACCCTAGTGACTTCTCGGGCTTTCTCAGTTCGGATAGGGTAGGCTTCCACCCACCCCGAAAATGTACAGACTAACACTAACATACAGTGATATCCATTTGCACGGGGCATTTCAGCAAAGTCTACCTGTATATCACTCATTGGGGTCACCCCTACTGACTGAACTCTTGGGGGTGGAACAGGACCTTGCTTGACATTATTTTTGGCACATATCAGGCATTGCTGTGCCACCGAGGCGGTCAGGGATCCTAGCAGTGAAATACAAAAATGGGGTCTCAGGGCTTTTTCCATGGCTGTTTTTCTATAGTGTGTGGCTTGGTGAAAAGCTTGAACAAAGGCTGGCCCTAATACTTCAGGAATGACTGTAGGACCTGGAGGTGGACTACCTTCTGGGGGTGGCAACACTATCCAACCTTGTTCTGTCAAGACTCCTCCCTCCTTTTCACAATAATAGTGTGATACAGCGGACCCTCTTCTGGAGAGAAAAATAGTTTTGAAGTCTGAAAGAAAAAGAAATTGCCTGCAATTTCCAGAGGATGCACCTAGAGGGAGCAGGAGAGTTAGGACAGAGACCACAGAACCACGCCCTAGTGGGCAGGACTCATGTTCCAAAAGCTCACATTTAAGAGGAAGCAAGCAAGAGTCAGGAGGAAGCTTATCTGCTAGGAGCTTACCTGCAAGAAGCTCAGCTGCTAAAACCTCGTCTGCTTGGAGAGCTACTACTCAGGGAGCTGTGGAAAGATCACCCTCACCAGTTGGGAGAGACCAAGCGAATGCGTGTTCCAGAGAAGGACCAAAGAGATGCTATGAAGGTACTAGACCAAGAGTGGGATCTAGGCCGCAAGCAAGCCTGAGTAAAAGGACAGGCTGGGAAAGGAGAACCAGTCCTGTAAGAGAGAGGACAGGCCGAGAAGGCCGAAGCCAAGCCAGACCGGGCCCTGAAGCCCACAAGAGAACAGGCCTCAAAGGCCAGAGGAGGAAAGACTGGGAGAGCAGGAGGAATATACCTGAGAGCACTGATACTGAAGGCAGCAGCCAAGGTAGGCCTCCAGCCTCACCCCAGAGAACCAAACGGAAACCTAAAGGTAAAGCTTTTAACCTTTGTTATTGTGTGCCTGAAGTCAAGCTAAGAGAAGAATCCTGGGAAAGTGGTTCTCCTTATCTAAAACAAGAGCCAAAGCAAAAGTTAAAAGATAGTTTGAGCAAGAAAAGAACTTTTAGAGGAAAACATTATAGAGAGAATGTTTTTAGACCTCTAGAGCAAGAAATGCCATTTTGGTATTCCACCATGCTGAACCGTGGGCCCAAACAAACTGCCAAGCCTTGGGAAGCAGTGAGACGAACTCACATGAAGGACACTTACCTTGATCCCTCAGAGCAGTCAGAGGAGGCCATGCAGGTGGAATCTGTACAGGAGGACATTGATAGTCCTATGGAATGTATATACTGTCCTGGAAGTGATATAGAAGCGTTCCAGAGCTCATTGAGTGAATGAAGTAATTTGTTATTGGATGTTTTTGACACTGTGAAGTTAACAGTTTTTGGTTATTCCATCTCTTACTTTCAAAATCTGCTGTAAAGACTTGTTTTGCTACGTACCGGAGTGTTTATCCTATGTTATGAACCCTTAGTGCTAAAAGGGGAAAATAAAGCCTTTTTCTTTTCCCTCCACTTTCGTGCAAGACTGTAGTCTCTTTGGGAGTTGGCAACGAGGCTGGCACAAGGCTCTGGCCCTTGACCCTTGCACCCGGCCAACCCTGATCACAAACCTCTTGGTGACCCCCGGTCCCAGCCCTTCGGTGGAACCACTACGCCGCCACCAGGGGGTGCTGTGCGACCGGGGCGCGTCACAATAGTCTAACTCTCTTGTAGTGTATCGGGGTGCCCAGGAACTGAGGGGCACAGGGAATAGAGCTGCTTGCATTACAGTATCTTGGGTCCTAACTTGTCCTGTGGTGGCTGCGTTTCGGGCTGTGGCATCTGCAAATCTATTCCCTCGGGTGACTTCTTCTGTTCCTGCCTGATGACTTTGGCAGTGCATGACTGCCACTTGTTTGGGGGCCCACACAGCATCTAATAACATCAATATCTCGGGCCCATACCTAATGGCCTTACCCCCTGAGGTGATCAACCCTCGCTCTTTATACAAGGCTCCATGTGCATGCAAAGTAGTGAAAGCATATTTGGAATCTGTGTACACATTTATGCGGAGTCCTTCTCCTAACGTCAAGGCTCTGGTGAGGGCTATCAATTCAGCTTTCTGTGCATAGGTTCCTGGGGTCAGGGCTGAGGACTCAACTACCAGATCAAGGGTCACCACTGCATATCCAGCGCAACGATGTCCATTGATGACCAAACTGCTTCTATCCACGAAGAAAGTCCGTTCAGGGTCCTCTAGAGGGACATTGGTCAAATCAGGGCGACTTGAAAATACAGTGTCCATGGTTTCTAAGCAATTATGATCAGGTGGCCCAGGACCAATTGGAAACAACGTAGCAGGGTTCAGAGCTTCACTGACTTTCAACTGTATCTGGGGGTTTTCGCACAGCATGCTCTGATATTTCAACATTCGTGCATTGGTTAGCCAGAAGTTTCCTTTGTGTTCCATGAGAGTCAGAACAGAGTGTGGCACGGTGACTTGAAGAGTTTGTCCCAGTGTGAGTTTATCTGCTTCGTCCACTAGGAGGGCTGTTGCTGCAACAGCTCTCAAACAAGGGGGCCATCCTTTTGCGACTACATCCAATTGTTTTGACAGATAGGCTACTGGTCGTTGCCAGGATCCAAGAGATTGAGTCAATACTCCCAATGTGTTTCCTTTTGACTCATGGACAAAAAGATGGAAAGGCTTCTGAACATCTGGAAGACCTAAAGCTGGGGATGACATCAGAGCATTTTTCAAAGTCTGGAATGCTACATCTTGTTCAGGTCCCCAGTCTAGTGGATATTTTTCGATTCCTTTGTTGACTTGGTATAGTGGTTTTGCAATCAGCGTGAAGTTGGGGATCCATATGCGACAGTATCCCGCAGCCCCCAGGAAGGCTCTTACTTGCCTCCTAGTGGTTGGAGTAGGGATACTACATACAGCTTCTTTGCGTTCTTGTCCTAGACGTCGGATCCCACTGGACAACTGGAATCCTAAATACTTGACTTCAGTTTGGCATAGTTGTACTTTTGCTCTTGAGACTTTGTATCCAGCCTCTTTAAGAAGGTACAAGAGTTCACTAGTAGCTTGTAGGCATTCACTTTCTGAATTGGTGGCTATGAGCAAGTCATCTACATACTGAAGAAGAACCCTCTTTCCTGTATCCACTGGGTAACTTGAGAGATCTTGATTCAGAGCAGCACTGAAGAGAGTAGGTGAATTCTTGAATCCTTGGGGTAATCTGGTCCAGGTAAGCTGGCCCCGCCTTTCTGTTGTGGGGTCTTGCCATTCAAAAGCGAATAAAAGTTGACTGGTGGGGGCTAGGCGCACACAGAAAAAGGCATCTTTCAGGTCCAGGACGGTGAAGTGAGTAGCCTCAGCGGGGATCAGTCCCAAGAGAGTATAAGGGTTTGGTGGTACAGGGTGTATAGTTTCAACTGCATCATTTACTCGCCTTAGGTCTTGTACTGGGCGGTAGTCCCCTGTCCCAGGCTTCTTTACTGGGAGAAGGGGGGTGTTCCAAGGTGACTGGCATTCCTTGAGAAGTCCGTACTTCAGCAGTTTCATCAAATGGCAGTGGATTCCTTTTATGGCTGGTCGAGGGAGAGGATACTGCTTTACATGCACTGGTTCCACTCCTGGCTTGAGGGTGACAATGACAGGGGCTATGTTCTTCGCTAGGCCAGGTGGATTATCTTCTGCCCATACTTCAGGTGGGGCTATGAGGTCGGTAGGTATTGTCACGGGCCCTCTTGGTGCACCTACCGGTGAGCTTTGGTATTGCACTAGACCCCTGTGTAACTGGCCTCCTGGTAGTTGTAGCTGCTGCCAGATTACACCAAAAATAGTTGTGGACAACCGAATAAGGTAAATAGGGCTTTATTTCCCTTCCCAATTAGGATAATCAAATATTTACAGGAACACAAACAAAAACCCTTCTTGGGTGAAACAGAAAGCAAAAATGGAACACAAAATAGCTTTCTTTCAGCAACAGAAAAAGTACTTTAAACACGGGTTGATAGCCACTAGGAATAAGGCCTTGCTTTGCCTTGGCAGGCTGCTTATTCCTTTTTATCTGAGAGATATTATATCATCTGCTACAGAAAGACTACAGTCCATTTCTATAATATCTTCAGTTATAGGTAAATCAAATTGCATTGGCTCCACATCAGGAATCAACCCCTCTGCACTCTCCCTCTGTGTGGGCTCAGCAAACAGCCCGTCCTGGCTGTGACGTCGTTCTCCCTTGCTAGAGGAAAACTGTTGGTAATTACCACAATCTCTCTTGCTGTGGTAATAGGAGCCTCCCCTCTGCTGACCTCTGTGAAACAGGTTGAGGAATTGCTCTGCCCCACTATTAGGTGGAATTGGCCCTGTTCTGAGCTTTGCTTTAGGTAGGAACTGATAACCAGCTGGAACTCCTGACAGCAGCCCTTGAGAAACTCTAGGTCTCACGTACCTTGCAGAGTGTGTCCCTTCTTCAGGTAAAAAGCCTTTACTTTGCTTATAAAAAGGGTACAGGAATATCTCTGCTTCCCTCCTTGCACTGGAATTAAACTTCCTGGCTTGTACCTTTTCTTTCTTATCTCTGCTCCACGCTGGGCTGTTACATTTACTTTCCTTAGCTGTGTCACGCTGTCTGTACCTTTCATTCAAGCACTCTTCAGACTCACACAGACGTCCATTCAAGCTTCCAGTGGGGTACTCTGACACGCTCTCTCCACAGCTCCTCTCGTCCTCCTCCTGTAACCAGTTCCTTCTCTGGGTTTTTCTCCAGTTCCTATCTTGGCTCCTGGTTTGTGCCTTTGTCCTGCACTTAAACCTTTCAGCCTTGCTCCTGTTCTCGTTCTGCTTAACTGTTTGTGAGCTAGGTTTATTTAGGTAATTCCTAGCTGCACCACTCCCTAGCTGATTAGAGTCAGGTGAAAATCCCCTGGCTTCCCTATTGGCTGAGGGTGTCTCCCAAGCCCGTGACCTCACTTGCTTACGTTGCCCCTGGCAACTTTCCACCATGTGCTCTCTCAGAACGTCATTATTTCCCTGAGCTGCACTATCTTCTGTCTCCATAGGGGTCACTAATGAGTCAGCACTGTGACAGATTCCCCCCCTTAAAATATTACGGGCTGCCCCAGTCTCAGACGAACAGCACGTAATACGCGAAAGTGCGTCCGCATTGCCATGTGTTTTCCCTGCTCTATGCTGAACAGTGAAATTAAAAGCTTGTAGCGCTAGGTGCCACCTTGTTAATCGCGCGTTATTATTTCGCATTAAGTGGAGCCATTTTAACGGGGTATGATCCGTTACAAGTAAAAATTTCCTACCCGTTAGATAAAAACGGAGCACCTCAATGGCCCATTTTATCGCCAGGCATTCACGCTCTATCGTGGCGTAATTTTTCTCCGCCTTAGAGAGCTGCCTGCTGAGATACGCTACTGGATGCTCGACCCCATCAAAAACTTGGGATAGCACTGCCCCTAATCCCGTGTCTGACGCATCCGTTTGTACAATAAACGGCAGATTAAAGTCTATACCCCGCAGCACCGGGGTGCTACAGAGCTTCCCCTTTAAAGCTTCAAATGCTGTTTCTGCCTCTGGGGTCCACTGTACATGGTTGGGCGCATTCTTTTTTAACATGGCCGTGAAGACCATGCTCTCCTCTGCGAATCGGGGTATGAAACAGCGATAGTAGCCGAGTAACCCCAGAAAGCTTCGGACCTGTTTTTTCGTAGAAGGTCTAGGGAAATCCCTGACACTTTCTATCTTGTTTGCTAAGGGTTTTACTAGCCCTCTACCAATCATATGGCCTAAATATTTGGCCTCTTCTGTAGCAAACAGGCATTTTTCCGGGTTGAGGGTAAGGCCAGCCCTCCGTAGTGCTCTTAGCACCGCCTCCACCCTAGCCAGATGTTGCGCCTAGGACGTGCTATATATGACTACATCGTCCATGTAAGCAAGGGCGTATTCGTGGTGGGGCCGCAAAACGTGGTCCACCAACCGCTGGCATGTGGCGGCCGCCCCATGTAACCCAAAGGGCATCCTTTTAAATTGAAACAGCCCAATCGGCGTGCTAAACGCTGTCTTGGGCTTAGATTCCCGTGTTAAGGGAATCTGCCAATAGCCCTTACTTAGGTCAAGGGTGGTCAGATACTTGGCTTGCCCTAGGCGATCCAAAAGATCGTCTATACGAGGCATTGGGTATGCATCGAACTGCGAAATTTCGTTAACTTCCTGAAGTCGATGCAGAACCTTAAGGTTCCATTAGGCTTTGGCACTAGCACGATCGGACTGGACCACGGGCTACGTGATTCTTCAATGATGCCAGTGGCCAGCATTTCCTTTACCTGTTTGATCACTTCTTGTTTGCAAGTCTCTGGCATTCTATAGGGCCGTTGCCGAATTACTCGCACGGGGACTGTAATAATTTCATGTGCTACAAGGTGGGTCTCACCCGGCCTAGTTGTCAGCACATCCTTAAATTTCCCTAACATCTGTATCAATTCTTTCTGCTGTTGGGGCGACAGCTCGGTCCCTATCCTTGGGGTAGGTTGCTTTTGCCAGTCCTCAATCTGTGGGCCCAGATCCTCCTCGCTTCTTTCTTCCCCTAAGGCTGTTAGGTTTTTAACCTCCCTTTCGCCTGTGGAGCCAAATCCCCCCGCCCCCCGCTTCGTTGGTGGCAGTGAGGGTACTTCTTCCACTAAGGGGAACCCTACCCGCTCACAAATCAGCTGTGCAATACGGTCACCTGTATGTATTTTAAAGTCTTTATTCCCTAAGTTGAATAGCAAGACTTTTAGGGGACCTCGATAATCCGGGTCAATGACCCCAGCGCCCACATCTAGCGAATGTTTTACCGCTAGCCCTGACCGGGGTGCGATGTGCCCATAGCATCCCTCTGGGATTTTTACCTGGATCCCAGTATCTATCAGAGCCTGTCCCCCTTTCCTAACAAGGGCGTCCTCTACGCTAAAGAGATCATATCCTGCGGCTGCCGCGGTAGCCCTTGTTGGTCCCTTAGCCTGAGTATTAATTTTACAAAATTGCAAAACGAATTTTGGTTTATCAGGTACTGTTGCCTTGAGTGGGGGCTGCTTTGGGGAGTCTGTTTTACGCGGCTTCCCAAACAGAGGACCAGGAATGCTAGCCGCTAAGGCCTCAGCTCCTACTTCTACATCTACAGGCTGGCAGCGTGTGGGAGTAGGGGCTATTACTTCCGGGAGACCCTTCTCTATTTCGTGACAGACGGGTGCCCAATCCCTCCCGAGGACAACAACATAAGGTAACTTGGGTACTACTGCTATTAATATTTTCTGAGAGACCCCAAAACCCTTTATGTTAACTTCATGCAAGGGATAATGGGACGCCTCTCCGTGTACGCAGCGTATGCGTACTTGCCCTGCTACTTGATTCGGGGCCTCCAAAGACTGGTCCTCAATGGTTTCCCACAGTCTTTGAGAAACCATACTGTGGCAGGTGTAGGCCTGTGATCCACAGTGTCTGACATAAGCAAGCCTAACTAGCTTGACCTGTAAATGAAGCTTGTGAAGAGGCCCATAGGAATTGCACATCCCCCAATATGCTGCTATAGAACTAAGTAAAAGTATTGAATTAGCTTAGACAAGCAGAACAGATGGAAAAATACAGAAATTCATGTTTAAAACTGCTGACAGAGAAGTTATAGAGCCCTGCTTCCCTGCACGTACAAACTAGCCCAATAGCCTTGAAAGAAGGAAAGTAACAAGTTAGTGAACTGACCATTGTAATTGGGACTAGAAGGGGGGTAAGCAGGTGTTGAGCCCACTGAAAGAATATAATTGGATAATCATATCAGTACCGGGACCAATAGAGGAGGTACGGGAGGTACGGGAGGTTACCGGGACCAATGAAATGTTTTTCTATACCTAGAATGAAGCTATAGTCTATAAAAGTTGTTGTATTGCCAGAGAACTTTGCTCGGCCATTTTGAATTTGATTCTGCTTGAGACTTGTGCACAAATAAATGATTTGGACCTTCTGAACAGACTCCTGGTATCATTGGTTTGTCTGCGCTCTGCTGCTACATATTCTTGGTGCGTTGGCCGGGAAGTTGTGGAATCAGAGTGTATATAGGGCAATATACCACGACATTCCGCCTCTATAGGCTTGGTCCTGCCGGGATCGCGCCCTTCCGACGAGGGCTGCTTCCTGGCGCCACTGGTCCATTGCATCGGAGGAAGTTGGTCGGACCTCGGCGGGTGCCGGGCCCGGCTGGAGCCAACGCCTCGAACCCGAGTGAGGGGAGTCCGAGGTCCAACTCATGCGCCTGCTTGGGAAGTTTGAGGACCGGATCCGGTGAGTATAGTTTTGATTTGCTGTCTAGACAGATAAGAAAGAGCAGTGCTGCCATTTGAACTTGGAACTTGGAAATTGGTAAGAGAGCTTGATCACCTCTCAAAGACGGACCGAGTACCCCCGCATGAGTATTCGCAGGGCGAAACTCCCGTCTTCTTGTATTTTGGTAATTGAACAAGACTAGTCAGAATAGATAGAAACGAATGCATTCTGGGATACGTTGCCAGCATGATTGTGTGAATGAAGTGTGTATGAGAGGTCTGGCAGCATGGACCAAGCGAAGGCGGACCCCTGAGTAGCGCATTTCCTGACCGGGCGACCGCGTTCAGGTCGCAAAAAGGGGGAAGCGATTGTCGTCTTGTCTTGTTATTTGTTTCCCTTATATGTTTCTAGGGCCGTGAGGACCCCTTACCCACGGTCCGCCCTCCTTTTCCCTTCTGTCTGTTGTTGCGCGCACACATCGAAATGGGAGGGGCGGGGTCTACTAGGAACACTCCATTAGAATGTATGATCGCACATTTTAAAGAGGGATATTCCGGAGATTATGGTATTAAAATGACTGCAGCCCGTTTACAGATTTTGTGTACTAGGGAGTGGCCCGATCTAGACCCTACCTGGCCCCGAGAGGGAACCTTAAATGTAGGAATTATCCAGTTAGTTCATCATAGAGTGCGGATAGCGCACCCCGATCAGTACCCCTATATAGATTCTTGGTTAAGTATTTGTGAAGATCCGCCCCCTTGGGCGCAGTGCTGCTATGAAGAACAGTGCAGAATAATGTTAGCGAAAACAGATCATAGTCAGAAAACAGGAAATAAACAGCCTAGTAAGAAAGGGAAAGATGAGAAGTCCAGGAAGAAACCCATCCTGGTCGATCCTGATTCCCCAGAAGTAATTCCCCGACAGCCTAGAACCCCGGGCCCAGTAAGAGTAGCCCAGCGTCCTGCCCCAGAGCCCCGGAGACAGCGGGTGCGGGACCCAACCCCTGAGCCACCTCCCGAAGAGCAGGAAGATGAGCTCCCTTTAGTTGAAGAAGATGATTCTACTGAGACAGAGACAGAGAAAGGCGAGTCAGATTCAGAAACAGAAAAGGAAGAAACTGAGAACTCCCCGAGTGAGACTGATAGTGTAGAAGCGACCGCCAGTGTTAGCTTGCCAGTAAAAAGTAAATCCAAGACAAAGTATATAGAAAAGAAAGTGATCCTTGATAAGCCTGTAGAAAAGAAGAAAAAGAGCCCTGATAGGAGAAGTACGAAAATATTGCTTAGATCCCAAAAGACCTCTACTGCTAAAATGATGCCTTTAGGGCAAGTCCCGGGAATGCCTGTAAGAAATGACGATAATGAGGTGGTAGCGGGACCCCCAAGCTATGTGTATGTCCCTTTCTCTACAACTGATTTGTTAAATTGGAGGACGCATTATGCCTCCTATACCAATAAACCCCAAGAGCTTACAGAATTAGTGAATACTATTATGGAAACCCATCAACCCACATGGGCAGATTGCCGTCAGCTCCTGTCCACCTTATTTACTACGGAGGAGCGGACACGAATTAGAAAAGCAGCTATAGATTGGCTGGCAGATAACCCTGTAGCTCCCGAACGAGGAGAAGAAAGAATAGACCATCGGGAAGCGGCCCAGAGGCAATTCCCGAATGAAGACCCCCGATGGGATCCGAATACTGAAAGAGGATCCAGAGCCCTAGCCCGTTTTCGCAAAGGCTTGTTACAAAGCCTGAAAAGGGGGGGCCAGAAAGCTATGAACCTTTCTAAAGTTACTGAAGTTAACCAAGGCATAGATGAGAGTCCAGGTGTTTTATGAAAGGTTAACTGAAGCATACAGAATGTATACTCCCTATGATCCCGATGCACCAGGAAGTTTATGCATGGTGAATTCTGCTTTTGTAAATCAGTATCAACCAGACATTAGACGTAAATTACAGAAATTAGAGGGGTTTGCGGGCATGAATGCAACACAGCTATTGGAAGTCGCTCATAAAGTGTATGTGAATCGTGATAATGAAAGACAGAAAGAATGTGATCGAAAGATGAAGAAGAAAGCTGATTTTCTGGCTGCAGCCATAGTTGAACAGAAAAGGGGAGGTGTCCCTAGTCGAAGGAGTAGAGGAAGGGGGCGGGGCCGAGGTGGAAGCCGGCCCCAGCAGCTAGGCGTAAACCAATGCGCCTATTGCAGAGAAGAAGGACATTGGAGAGATGCATGCCTGCAACTCGAAGACGCCCACGAAGATGACGAAAACAATCATCAATGGAAAGGAGAAAAACGAGGCCGTCCCCGACATCGCGGAGGAGCCAATCGAGAGCAACATCAGCGTGAAAGAGGAGAAGCCGTGCAAGCATTGGCGGCAACAGCCTATGATGAAGATGACGTGGATTAGGACAGACCGGGCTCCGAATTTGCTTTAGGTCTCCAGGAGCCTATGGTCGGAATACAAATAGGAGACCAAGTTGTGAACTTTATGGTTGATACTGGAGCAGAACATTCAGTAGTGGACAAGAAGATAGCCCCATTTTCTACAAAAGCAGTCACCATTGTAGGAGCAACTGGTGCCAAAGCTACAAAACCTTTTCTTCAGAATCGCATATGCAGTCTAGGAGGACAGCAAATAACTCATCAATTCCTTTACATGCCAGAATGTCCAGTGCCACTACTGGGACGAGATATGTTAGCCAAGCTACAGGCCCAAATATCCTTCACTGAAAGAGGAGAAATGCAAATGACAGTTAATTCACAAGCCAAACCAGCAGGAATAATGCTGCTCACAGTTCCCCGAGAAGAAGAATGGAGATATTACAGTGATGATTCTGTCCAAGACACCTATTTTGAACAAACCTTGAAAAGTATTGATGCCCCACCTAGAGTATGGGCAGAAGGCAGTCCTCCAGGCCTAGCCAAACATATAGCTCCAGTGATTGTGATTCTCAAGCCTAGTGCTACACCGGTACATGTCAAACAATACCCTCTCCCTAGAGCTGCAATTGAAGGCATCCACCGCCACTTGCAAAGATTACTGGAACATGGCCTACTGAAAGTATGTCAATCCCCATGGAACACCCCACTTCTGCCAGTGAAAAAGCCTGGAACAGATGACTACCGCCCAGTGCAAGATCTAAGAAGAGTGAATGAAGCAGTTGAAACTATACATCCAGTTGTACCCAATCCCTACACTCTTCTAGGACTAATTCCTGCTGAAGCCACCCACTTTACTGTTCTGGATTTGAAAGATGCATTCTTCTGCATAAGATTAGCCCCCGTGAGTCAGATATTATTTGCATTCGAATGGCAGGACCCCATCTCTGGAAGAGGGGGCCAACTTACCTGGACACGATTACCCCAAGGATTCAAGAATTCGCCTACCATCTTTAGTGCTGCACTGAATCAAGACCTTTCCAGCTATCCAGTGGCCCCGGGGAAGAGAGTGCTTCTCCAATACGTGGACGATCTGCTGATAGCTGCTGTATCAGAAAGTGAATGTATACAAGCCACCAAAGACCTCTTGCAGTTACTAGATGAAGCTGGATATAAAGTTTCCAGAGCAAAAGCACAACTATGTCAAAAAGAAGTGAAATACTTGGGCTTTCGTATAACCCAAGGAAGTCGAAAATTAGGCAGAGAAAGAAAAGAAGCAGTATGCAGAATTCCAACCCCAACAACCAGAAAGCAAGTCAGAGCCTTTCTGGGAGCAGCAGGATATTGCCGAATCTGGATACCCAACTTTGCCCAAATTGCTAAGCCACTGTATGAAGCCACAAAAGGAGACGAAAAGTCGCCACTGGAGTGGGGACCTGAGCAGGATACAGCCTTCAAGACGTTGAAGGAAGAATTGATGTCATCACCAGCCCTTGGACTACCAGATGTTCACAAACCTTTCCACTTGTTTGTACATGAAGCACAAGGAAATGCCTTAGGCATGTTGACTCAGAAATTGGGAAATTGGGAACGACCTGTAGCATACCTATCGAAACAATTGGACACTGTGGCCAAAGGATGGCCACCCTGCCTGAGAGCAGTTGCAGCTACAGCTTTGTTGGTGAGTGAAGCAGACAAACACACACTAGGACAGAATATACGAGTCACTGTGACACATGCAGTCCTTGCCCTTATGGAACAGAAAGCAAATCATTGGCTCACCAATTCCCGAATGTTGAAATATCAGAGCATGCTATGTGAAAACCCACAGATACAACTGGAAGTGAGCCATGCCTTGAATCCAGCCACATTGATACCTATTAGTGAAGAACTTCCAGAGCATGACTGTATAGAAGTCATGGACACTGTATTCTCAAGCCGACCTGATCTGACAGATGTGCCCATAGACAATCCTGACCAAATCTATTATGTTGATGGAAGCAGTCTCATCATCAATGGACGACGCTGTGCCGGATATGCAGTAGTCACTCAACATGAAGTTGTTGAATCATCAGCCCTAGCCTCAGGCACATCAGCCCAGAAAGCAGAATTGATAGCACTTACCCGAGCACTACTACTAGGTGAAAAACTTGTGTTGAATGTATATACAGACTCTAAGTATGCCTTCACCACCTTACATGCCCATGGAGCTCTTTACAAAGAAAGAGGACTCATCACATCCGGAGGAAAATCAGTTAAGTATGGCCCCGAGATACTGATGCTACTTGATGCAGTATGGGCCCCAACTCGTGTAGCTGTCATGCATTGCAGAGGACATCAAGCAGGAAAAGGAGAAGTTGCCCGAGGGAACAGATTTGCAGATGCCTCAGCACGACAAGCAGCTATGACAGGACAAATTTTGCCACAAGCCACGCCGATGCAGGCAGTATTGTTTCCAGTACCCTTGAACTCATGGACACCACGATATACCACCAAAGAATTAAACTATTACTGTGATAGAGAAGATGGAGTACTGAAAGATGGGTGGATTGAACTGCCACCAGCAGAGGGCAGTCAACCCCCAGGACAAATAGTAATTCCCGAATTGTTAGGACCAGCCTTTGTCAAAGCTTTTCATGAAGCCACACATTATGGGAAGACCGCTATGGAAAAAGCACTTAGACCACATTTCTACATTGCCATGTTACCAGCCCTATCAGCCTCAGTAGCACGCCAGTGTCAAATTTGTGCCAAAAATAATGCCAAGCAAGGTCCTACACCACCACCTCGAGTTCAGTCAGGAGGTGTAACCCCCATGCACCATCTGCAGATTGATTTTACTGAAATGCCAAAAGCCAGTGGATACCATTACCTATTAGTATTAGTTTGTACTTTCTCTGGGTGGGTAGAAGCCTTCCCAACCAGAACCGAGAAAGCCAGAGAAGTCACCAAAGTTTTATTGAGAGAGATTGTCCCTAGATTTGGAATTCCAGCAGTAATAGGGTCAGACAATGGACCCTCATTTGTTTCCCAGGTTACTCAACAGTTAGCAAAATCCCTACAGATACAATGGAAACTCCACACTGCATACAGACCCCAGAGTTCAGGGAAAGTTGAGCGAATGAATCGTACCTTAAAAGCCCAAATGTCTAAGCTTTGCCAGGAGACACACTTGAAGTGGCCCCAAGTGCTCCCAATAGCTTTACTTAGAATACGCTCAGCTCCAGTGAAGTCAACAGGTTTTTCCCCTTTTGAAGTTCTGTATGGTAAACCCCCACCAATAGTGCAAGGAATTAAAGGAAGTCTAGCCCAAATTGGTTCAGAAATAACCAGGCAAGAACTCCTAGCTCTTAGTTTTGTTCTGCAGACTCTCCATGCGTGGATCCAAGACCAATTGCCTATCAACTTGACTGAACCTCTGCATCCCTACCAGCCTGGTACCTCGGTGTGGATCAAAGATTGGAAGAAGACACCGCTGGAACCCCATTGGAAGGGACCGTACACCATCATCCTGTCTACCCCAACTGCAGTAAAGGTAGAGGAGATCGACGCCTGGATCCACCACAGCAGAGTTAAGCCCGCAGCAGCTCCAGAACCTGAGCAGTGGACCGCGGAACAGCATCACGATGCACCTTGTGACGCCGCGCCCCCGGCCGCAAAGCACCCCCTGTTGGCGGCGTAGTAGTTCCACCGGAGGACTGGAGCCGGGGGGGGTCTCACTAAGATGTTGTTAATCAGGGTTGGCCAGGTGCGAGGGTCGTGGGTCAGAGCCTTGTGTCAGCTTCGTTACCAACTCCTGAAGAGATTCAGACTTGCATGAAAGTGGTGGGAAAAAAACCAGGCTTTATTTTCCCCTTTAAGCACTAAGGGTTCAAAAACAAAGGATATACACTCCGGTACGTGGCAAAATAAGTCTTTACAGCAGATTTTTAAAGGTGAGAAATAAAATAACCAAACACTGTTAACTTCACAGTATTCAAATATGTACCAGCCAAAAGGCTTCCTTCGCTCAATGACTCTGGAAGGCCTCTATTTCGCTTCCAGCACAGTATGTGCATTCCATGGGACTATCACTGTCTTCATACACAGATTCCACTTGCATGGCCTCCTCTGACTGCTCTGAGGTATCAGGGCAAGTGTCCTTCATGGGATTTAGTCTTACTGTTTCCCACGGCTTAGCAGTCTGTCTAGGCCCACGATTCAGCTTAGTGGCATACCAGAAAGGCATTGCTTGCTCAAGAGGTTTAAAAACATTATGTTTTCCTCTAACAGTCCTTTTGTTGCACAAACTATCCTTTAACTTTTGCTTCTGCTCTTGTCTTCTATATGGAGAATCTCCTTCCCAGGATTCTTCTCTTAGCTTAAGTTCAGGTATACAATGACAGAGGTTAAAAGTTTTACCTTTTGCTTTGTGTTTGATTCTCTGGGGTGAGGCTGGAGGTGTACCGTGACTGCTGCCTTCAGTATCGGTGCTCTCTGGAATATACCTCCTGCTTTCCCAGTCTTTCCTTCTCTGGCCCTTAAGGCCTGTTCTTTTGTGGGCTTCTGGGCCCGGTCTGGCTTGGCTTCGGCCTTCTCGGCCTGTCCTCTCTCTCTCAGGACTGGTTCTCCTCTCCCAGCCTGTCCTTTTTCTCTCAGCTGATGAGGCTTTGGCAGCTGAGCTCCTTACAGGCAAGTCCCTTGACTCTTGCTTGCCTCTTGACTCTTGCTGGTCTCCCGACTCTTGCTTGCCTCCAAACTCTGGCTTGCCTCCAAACTCTGGCTTGCCTGCTCTTAAATGTGAGCTTTTGGAATAAGAGTCCTGCCCCCTAGGGCGTGGTTCTGTGGTCTCTGTCCTAGCTCTCCTGCTCCCTCTAGTTAAGTTCTCTGGAAATTGCAGGCAATTTCTTTTTCTTTCAGAGTTTAAAACTTTTTTCCTCTCCAGCAGAGGGCCCGCTGCATCACATATCCCCCTTCTCAAAATATTACATGCTGGGACAGCCTCTTCTCCACAGCATGTAATACGGGACATGGCATCCGCGTTGAAATGCAGCTTCCCGGCACGATGTTCCACTCTAAAGTTGTACGGCTGCAAAGCCATATACCATCGTGTTAGCCTGTTATTCTCATTTCTCATAGAATGCAACCACTTCAGAGGGGCATGGTCAGTTATGCGGACAAATTTCCTCCCAGTGAGATAGAATTTTAAGGCCTCCACAGCCCATTTGATTGCGAGACATTCTCGTTCAATGGTAGCATATTTTCGCTCGGCCAGAGACAGTTTCCGACTAAGAAACATGATGGGGTGTTCCGCTCCTTCCTGTATCTGGGACAGGACCGCTCCCAGACCCGTCTCCGAGGCATCCGTTTGCAACAGGAATGTTTGGCGAAAGTCTACCCCACGCAATACGGGGGCCTGACATAACTTCCCTTTAACTTCTGGAAGGCTGTCTCCGCTTCGGGTGTCCAGTGTATTACAGTCGGAGCATTTTTCCGTAGCATTTCTGTAAACACATTGCTTTCTTCTGCAAAGTGGGGTATGAAACGCCGATAGTACCCAATAAGCCCAAAGAAGCTTCTCAATTGCTTCTTGTTCTGGGGAACGGGAAATTTTCTGACGCTTTCTATTTTGTCTAGCCAGGGTCGTACCGTTCCACGGCCCACAAGATGACCGAGATATTTAACCTCCTTGGCGGCGAAAGTACACTTCTTGGGATTCAGTGTGAGTCCGGCTCTCTTCATGGCTTCCAATATAGTGCCCACTTGCTGGAGATGCTCCGGCCATGTGGCGCTGTGAATTACTACGTCGTCCATATAGGCCGTAGCAAAGGCCTGATACGGCCGCAGAACGACATCCATCAGACGCTGGCATGTGGCCGCTGCCCCATGTAGGCCAAATGGCATTCTCCGAAATTGGAAGAGCCCCAAAGGTGTACTAAAGGCTGTCTTAGGTCTGGCATCCTGCGTCAAAGGGACCTGCCAGTAGCCTTTGGTCATGTCCAGCGTCGTCAGGTACTTGGCTTGCCCGAGCCGGTCTAATAATTCTTCTATCCGTGGCATCGGGTAAGCGTCAAACGTGGACACCGCATTAAGTTGCCGGAAGTCTATGCAGAAACGCATAGACCCATCAGGTTTTGGAACCAGTACCACCGGGCTGCACCACGGGCTATGCGACTCTTCTATGATGTTCATTTGCAGCATCTCTTGCACTTGGTTGACCACCTCTTGTTTCTTCGCCTCTGGCAACCGATACGGTCGCTGTCGTATAATTTTACCTGGAGGAGTAAGTATTTCATGTGCTACCAATGAAGTTTCTCCAGGTAGCGGAGTCAACACATCTTGATAGTTGCTTAACAACTTAGCTAACTCTTCCTTTTGTCTCAGGGAGAGTTCCTCTCCTATCTTGGGAGTGGAGATTTCTCTACAATCTTCCACACGAGGTCCCAGATCCTCCTCCGGGGGTTCACTTCCTATGGCCATCAAACCTTCAAGTTCCGCCCTTCCAGTAGAGCCGAAACCCCCTGTTCCCCGGCTTGTAGGAGTCAGCATGTCAACTTCTTCGAGGTCGGGAAAACCAACACGTTCGCAGATTATTTGTGCTATTCTGTCCCCTATCTGCACTTTAAAATCTTCCTGCGAGAAATTACATAGAAGTACCTTTAATATACCTCTGTAGTCGGGGTCCACTACCCCGGCAGCTACATCGATGCTGTGCATGGCGGCAAGCCCCGATCGTGGTGCTATTCTACCATAGCACCCGGGAGGTATCTCAATTTGTAAGTCCGTGGTAACCAATTTCCGCCCCTGCTTTGGGATAACCGTATCTTCCGCACTGTGGAGGTCATAGCCGGCAGCTTGGGTTGATGCCCTTTGAGGACCACGCGCTCTCTCAGAGGTCTTACAATACTTCAGTACAAATTTTTGTTTTGGCTGCGAGCGTTCCTTTATGGCAGTCTTCTTGGGTTTTTCCCAAAGTGGGCTTGGTATCACAGTATCTGCAGCGGTAGCTAAGCTTTCCCGCTGTCCAGTGGGATTAATAGCAGACTTAGAGGACATGCGCGTGGAATCTGATTTTGCCACCGGCAATAAACCTTCTTTTAGGATCCTCTTAAACTGTGGCCAGTCACGGCCCAGAACCAATTCCTTTGGTAGCCTAGGTACCACGGCAATTGGCATTTCCCTTACAATGCCCACGTATTTTACCTGTAATTTGTACACAGGATATCTAGTGGTTGCCCCATGCACACATTTAATTTTTACTTGTCCTATTGGATATTCTGGAACCGGTAGACCCTGAGCTTGGATCAGCGACCATAATTTTTTAGAGACCATGGTCTGATCGGCTCCAGTATCCAACAATGCTTTCACCTTTATGCCCTGTATCTTTACATCCAGGACCAACCCCTCACGTATTGCACTGGGGGACTCTCCCACCAAAGCAGTTCGTGAAAAACATTCATACTGGAGGTGTCCTCTCTTACCACATTTAAAACATTCTTTTACATTCCCCCTTGCCTGGGGTTTCACACTTTTCCCACCAGCAAATGGAGGACGAGAAGGGTTCTCCAGCTTTTGTACCTCAGCTCCTATCGCTATCTTGGAGCTCACCCTAGGTTGGGCAACTTTTTCAGCTTCTAAATACCTTTCAGTGAGGGTTATAGCATCAGACGTAGTGCAGCAATTTTGCAGTATTAAAAAGTTCTGCACTCGATTGGGCAGAGCAGCCATATACTGTTCAAGGATTATAACATCCATTAGGGTGTCTATATCTCTCCTCTCAGGCTGTAGCCATTTCTGAGCTAAACTACGGATACGATGACCTAGGGCCTTAGGTGTTTCATTATCTCTTAAACAAGTAGCCCTAAACATTTTGTTATATGTAAAAGATGAGAGGCCTAGACGATCTCTTATAGCTAACACTACATCCTCATATGAACCTGCTAAGCTTGGAGGCATTGCCCTATAGGCGGCTAGCGCCTCGCCCGTAAGGGACGCAGCTAGGCGAATTGCCCACTGTTCGCTCGGCCATTTAGCCGAAGTAGCTATTCAAGCAAAGGTATCTAGGAAATCATCTATATCATCGTTTGTACACAATTTTCCCATCACCAAATCATTACATGCCCATTGTCCATGGTCCATGTTCAAGGGTCCAGCTGTTGCCTGACTCTCAGCTTTGCTCCTTGCCAATGCTTCTTGCTGCTATGCAAGCCACTTATTCATGGTCTCTATGACCGACTGCTGCTGCTGCTGCATTGCTTGTAGTGCCTGCGTTTGGCTTAACTGTGCCAACTCCGCTTGTTTGTTAAACTGTTGTGCCATCCAAGCACATAGCTCCTTGGGTTCCATGATTCCTGTAACAACAAAAAGCAGAAGAGAAAGAAAACCCAAGTGCGGCACTTCCCTCAAAAAAAAAATGCTACTTTTTTTTTTTTTTCACTTAACCTCACTTAACCTCTATTCAGCATACTTCCCCAGTATCCAACACAAACAGGTTTAATTACTTATTACCTTGTTTAGGTGTTGAGTCAGCTTAGAGGAAGGTACGCTGCTGTCCACGACCTTGCTGCTTCTCCCGGACGGTCTTAGGATGGTCAGCTCACAGGACTTTCCTTCGAATCCGATCCGCACTTTCCAGCAACTCCGTTCCAGGTTTTCGCGAGTCCAATCCGGCAAAATTGTCGGTTCCGTTCCGGATTTTCCACGTCTTTTTTTTTTTCCTTTTTTTTTTTTTTCTCAGAAAAAAAAATTCGCCTTTCCAATTTTACTGCTGTGGGTTAACTTGGCACGTCCGTTGCGTTGGCGTTTATCCTGCCAGCTACGCCACTTGTGACGGCGCGCCCCCAGCCACACAGCACCCCCTGGTGGCGGCGTAGTAGTTCCACCGGAGGGCTGGAGCCGGGGGGGGTCTCACTAAGATGTTAATCAGGGTTGGCCAGGTGCGAGGGTCGTGGGTCAGAGCCTTGTGTCAGCCTCGTTACCAACTCCTGAAGAGATTCAGACTTGCACGAAAGTGGTGGGAAAAAAACCAGGCTTTATTTTCCCCTTTAAGCACTAAGGGTTCAAAAACAAAGGATATACACTCCGGTACGTGGCAAAATAAGTCTTTACAGCAGATTTTTAAAGGTGAGAAATAAAATAACCAAACACTGTTAACTTCACAGTATTCAAATATGTACCAGCCAAAAAGGCTTCCTTCGCTCAATGACTCTGGAAGGCCTCTATTTCGCTTCCAGCACAGTATGTGCATTCCATGGGACTATCACTGTCTTCATACACAGATTCCACTTGCATGGCCTCCTCTGACTGCTCTGAGGTATCAGGGCAAGTGTCCTTCATGGGATTTAGTCTTACTGTTTCCCACGGCTTAGCAGTCTGTCTAGGCCCACGATTCAGCTTAGTGGCATACCAGAAAGGCATTGCTTGCTCAAGAGGTTTAAAAACATTATCTCTATGTTTTCCTCTAACAGTCCTTTTGTTGCACAAACTATCCTTTAACTTTTGCTTCTGCTCTTGTCTTCTATATGGAGAATCTCCTTCCCAGGATTCTTCTCTTAGCTTAAGTTCAGGTATACAATGACAGAGGTTAAAAGTTTTACCTTTTGCTTTGTGTTTGATTCTCTGGGGTGAGGCTGGAGGTGTACCGTGACTGCTGCCTTCAGTATCGGTGCTCTCTGGAATATACCTCCTGCTTTCCCAGTCTTTCCTTCTCTGGCCCTTAAGGCCTGTTCTTTTGTGGGCTTCTGGGCCCGGTCTGGCTTGGCTTCGGCCTTCTCGGCCTGTCCTCTCTCTCTCAGGACTGGTTCTCCTCTCCCAGCCTGTCCTTTTTCTCTCAGCTGATGAGGCTTTGGCAGCTGAGCTCCTTACAGGCAAGTCCCTTGACTCTTGCTTGCCTCTTGACTCTTGCTGGTCTCCCGACTCTTGCTTGTCTCCAAACTCTGGCTTCCCTCCAAACTCTGGCTTGCCTTCAAACTCTGGCTTGCCTGCTCTTAAATGTGAGCTTTTGGAATAAGAGTCCTGCCCCCTAGGGCGTGGTTCTGTGGTCTCTGTCCTAGCTCTCCTGCTCCCTCTAGTTAAGTTCTCTGGAAATTGCAGGCAATTTCTTTTTCTTTCAGAGTTTAAAACTTTTTTCCTCTCCAGCAGAGGGCCCGCTGCATCACAACCTTTACGAGTTACTCTGAGACGGCAACCAGCAGCGTAGACACTTTGTCACAGTGCCTTGCAGTAGCCAAGTCTTTCGAAGAGGATTGCTGTTTTCCATGCAGCAACAGTTTTGTTTCAACGAACCCAATCTACGTGTGATTTTGCACACTACTTTGATACTACATTGATTAATCATACTTCAAAAGCCAACTGAAATTGCTAAGTTGGTTACTGTGTGATGGACAACTTGAGGATCTTCAATCAACACTCAGCACCCGTTGAAATTGCTTTATTAGCGCACGGGACGAAGAAAAGATCGTTGTGGTCAAAATTTACAAGCTGAGGATTCAGAAGAACTCCAATCAACATGTATCTTTATCTTTGCTTTGGTCCTGGTTGCCTGTTTTGGAGGTTTTGAATTGACTCATGCTTTACCTCCATGCACTGCTTGCATTACTTCTACTCGAACTGGACTGAAAGTAACTCAGACTTTGATTTATCATTCTCACTATAAATGCACTGGTAAAGTGACTCGGTGTGTTTATAACACCACTGAACTAAATGTTTGCATTAAAGGTAACTCCAGAGTATGCTATAACCCGCATCAGAACCCATCATATTATACGTTGGAAATACGATGGAATGATGCAGACGGACCTATAATGCTACACGACCACTTAAAGATGCTAGTATACCGGCTGTTTTATATTTTGATGCATGTGACATTATAAACAGAGATAGTCGTTCCAGATGTGGTACCTGGGAAAAAGCCTATCGCAATGATCATAAGTATATGTGCCCAGAAGGTGCCACGGGATGGAGAAAGTGTACTGGTAAGAAAGAGTCATATAGTACTGCCCCAGCTGCAGATTACTATTGCCCAAACTGGGAGTGTGTTTTTTATGCTACATGGAATGCTGGTATTACAGATGAACAGAGAGATAAACGAGTTGCCACTTTGACTAAGTCAAAAACAGATGACAAATGTAAGAAAGGTGCTTGTAACCCTTTGCAATTAAGGATCCGTAATCCTAATGCATGGAAACAAGGATACAAGTTTGGTTTACGTATTGCAGGTGGAGCAGTAGATCCAGGAACCATTGTGTATTTAAGATTGAATACTCAAGCCTACAAGTCATCTAAATATCACATCCATAACACTTTCTATGAAGTTATGCATGTAAATAAGTTCGAAATTCCTCATCCATCTCAGAATTTGTTTCTAGAATTAGCTGGAGCAGTAGTATCCAGTCTAAAGATCTCAGATTGTTATTTCTGTGGCGGAACCCAGATGGGTGACCAGGGGCCATGGGAGGCCCAAGAATTGAATTATTCTCTGACTTACAATCAGACTGAATTACACAAGACTACTAGCGAATTGGTGTTAGCGCACTCAATCGTTGGACGTCTTTGCTATGCTAGAACTGGACCTCAGTTCACCCAACAGGTAGGACAGCTGGTCTGTCTTAGCCAGAAGTTTTATAATGCCACTACCAAGAAGACATCATGGTGGTCAGGAAGTAAAGAACCTTAACCTCCTAACCCATTAGCCAGATTTCATGAACTTGCTAGTTTATGGACTAACCTTGCCAAAACTCATGCTTGGCAAGCCCCACCTGGTCTGTATTGGATCTGTGGAAGCCGAGCGTATGCTCAACTCCCATCACATTGGGGAGGAGCATGTGTCTTGGGAACCATCAGACCTTCTTTCTTTCTCCTACCCACAGAACATGGAGAACAATTAGGATACCCAGTGTACACTACCCACAGACACAAAAGAGCATTGCGACAGAAGAGATCACCCCTTCAAGTAGGTAAATGGGAGAAGTGGAAGGGTGATGATTGGCCACCAGAAAGAATTATTGAGTATTATGGGCCTGCCACTTGGAATGATGATGGTATGTATGGTTATCGAACACCAATCTATATGATTAATCGTATTATTCGCTTACAAGCAGTAGTTGAGATAATAACTAATGAAACTAGCCATGCTCTCACACTTTTAGCTAGACAAAGCACCCAAATGCGCACTGCCATATACCAGAATCGTCTAGCACTTGATTATTTGTTAGCAGCTGAAGGAGGAGTATGTGGTAAACTGAATCTAACCAATTGTTGTTTGAAAATAGATGACAAAGGTCATGTAGTTGAAGAAATTGCTGAAGATATGCGTAAACATGCTTATGTGCCAGTACAGACTTGGCACCCACTAAGATTACCTAACTGGTTTGCTAACCTTTTCTCATGGCTAGGAGGACTGAAGACTTTTCTAATACTGGTATTGCTGATTGTTGTTGTTATTTTCCTATTGCCATGTATAATCCCATGCTGTATGCGTTCCATACACAGTGCTATTGATAGTACAGTAGAGCGGAAGACCGCAACTAAGATAATGGCTTTATACCAACCTCGTCCTCCTGGATATAGTCGGACTCCTCTAACTGTAGTATAATTACTTTGAAGTGATTTAATTCTCACACCTTATTAACTAATAGGGTGAGATTAATCAAAGGGGGGAATGTGGCAGGTGTAGGCCTGTGATCCACAGTGTCTGACATAAGCAAGCCTAACTAGCTTGACCTGTAAATGAAGCTTGTGAAGAGGCCCATAGGAATTGCACATCCCCCAATATGCTGCTATAGAACTAAGAACTCAGTAAAAGTATTGAATTAGCTTAGACAAGCAGAACAGATGGAAAAATACAGAAATTCATGTTTAAAACTGCTGACAGAGAAGTTATAGAGCCCTGCTTCCTTGCACGTACAAACTAGCCCAATAGCCTTGAAAGAAGGAAAGTAACAAGTTAGTGAACTGACCATTGTAATTGGGACTAGAAGGGGGGTAAGCAGGTGTTGAGCCCACTGAAAGAATATAATTGGATAATCATATCAGTACCGGGACCAATAGAGGAGGTACGGGAGGTACGGGAGGTTACCGGGACCAATGAAATGTTTTTCTATACCTAGAATGAAGCTATAGTCTATAAAGGTTGTTGTATTGCCAGAGAACTTTCCTCAGCCATTTTGAATTTGATTCTGCTTGAGACTTGTGCACAAATAAATGATTTGGACCTTCTGAACAGACTCCTGGTATCATTGGTTTGTCTGCGCTCTGCTGCTACAATACTTTGGTCGGCTCCCGAATCCAGTAACGCCATGGCTTCTATCCCCTCCACCTGAACCATCTGGAGAAATTCTTCCGGGATTTGACCATCTTCCCCTGTTACCAAAACAGTTTTCACTTTACAATTTCTTTGGTAGTGTCCTACCCTTCCACACTTATAGCATGTTTTGTCTTCATTCACATTATCAACAGTGTCACCATGCTGATCATTTTTATACATTACAATCCTATTCCCCTTTCTCACTTTACCAGGATTTTCACTGCCATATATTTTTACCTTGCCCACTCTAGAGGCATCAGCTCTTTTGGCCTCATAATATGCCTCGGCCATATTAGCTGCTTCTTCAGGATCCCGGCAATCCCGTAATGTGAGGAAGGTTCTCAACTCTGGTGATACAGAATACATAAATTGTTCCATTATGATGTCATTCATAAGGGACTCTACAGATCTCTCCGCAGGGTTGAGCCACTTATATACAAGGCTTTTTAACCTTTGATATAAGGCCCTGGGAGTCTCCCTATTCTGTATTCTCGCCTCCCTGAAAAGGTGCTTATAATGCCTGGGTGTAAGGCCTAGCCTATCCTTTATGGCTTTTTTTATCTCCACGTAATTAGTGGCTAAAGCAGCCGGCATACCCTTAAATGCTGCCAGAGCTTCTCCGGTTAAGGTCATGGCAAAACGCATGGCCCACTGCTCTAACGGCCATTTGAGGGTCTCTGCAATCCTCTCAAATGATTCTATGTAATCATCAATATCGTCATATTGAGTGAGCTGTCTCACAGACAAATTTTCACAATTGTTCAATGGTACTTGCGGCATGGCTGGCAAGTTTGCTGCATTGTCCTGCGGCTTTTGGACAAGAACTGCTAACGCCTCCATCAAAGGTCGCTGCTGCTCCCTCATAGCGTCCATGTACTGTCCTTGTATCCGCTGCATAAGCGCTGCTTGCCGGTCCCACTGCGCTTGCATCCATTGCTGCACACTCTGTGGATCCATCTCTCTGGAGCTGAACACCTGAAAGAAAGACAAACAAGCACACCAAGTGCGGCACCACTTTTTGCCCACTTCCTGCCTAGAGATAGCTCTCCCCTTTCTCACTTATCCTTCTACCTTTCCCTCCCAGGTCACCGTTACCTGAGGTACTGGTAGATTCCAGCGTGTGAGAAAGTTCTTGGCTTTTCTTTCCTGGCCGACCTGCCAGCGAACCTCTCCCCCAGGTAGTGCTTCAGCAAGGTCACCTGTTCCTCCAGCGATGATGTTCCTCTCTGCTTCTTCTCTTGTCTTCAGAAGAAGTCACGTGGTATTCAAAAAAATCCTAAAACACTACGCCATTATGTCGCGGGCCCTCTTGGTGCACCTACCGGTGAGCTTTGGTATTGCACTAGACCCCTGTGTAACTGGCCTCCTGGTAGTTGTAGCTGCTGCCAGATTACACCAAAAATAGTTGTGGACAACCGAATAAGGTAAATAGGGCTTTATTTCCCTTCCCAATTAGGATAATCAAATATTTACAGGAACACAATCAAAAACCCTTCTTGGGTGAAACAGAAAGCAAAAATGGAACACAAAATAGCTTTCTTTCAGCAACAGAAAAAGTACTTTAAACACGGGTTGATAGCCACTAGGAATAAGGCCTTGCTTTGCCTTGGCAGGCTGCTTATTCCTTTTTATCTGAGAGATATTATATCATCTGCTACAGAAAGACTACAGTCCATTTCTATAATATCTTCAGTTATAGGTAAATCAAATTGCATTGGCTCCACATCAGGAATCAACCCCTCTGCACTCTCCCTCTGTGTGGGCTCAGCAAACAGCCCGTCCTGGCTGTGACGTCTTCTCCCTTGCTAGAGGAAAACTGTTGGTAATTACCACAATCTCTCTTGCTGTGGTAATAGGAGCCTCCCCTCTGCTGACCTCTGTGAAACAGGTTGAGGAATTGCTCTGCCCCACTATTAGGTGGAATTGGCCCTGTTCTGAGCTTTGCTTTAGGTAGGAACTGATAACCAGCTGGAACTCCTGACGGCAGCCCTTGAGAAACTCTAGGTCTCACGTACCTTGCAGAGTGTGTCCCTTCTTCAGGTAAAAAGCCTTTACTTTGCTTATAAAAAGGGTACAGGAATATCTCTGCTTCCCTCCTTGCACTGGAATTAAACTTCCTGGCTTGTACCTTTTCTTTCTTATCTCTGCTCCACGCTGGGCTGTTACATTTACTTTCCTTAGCTGTGTCACGCTGTCTGTACCTTTCATTCAAGCACTCTTCAGACTCACACAGACGTCCATTCAAGCTTCCAATGGGGTACTCTGACACGCTCTCTCCACAGCTCCTCTCGTCCTCCTCCTGTAACCAGTTCCTTCTCTGGGTTTCTCTCCAGTTCCTTTCTTGGCTCCTGGTTTGTGCCTTTGTCCTGCACTTAAACCTTTCAGCCTTGCTCCTGTTCTCGTTCTGCTTAACTGTTTGTGAGCTAGGTTTATTTAGGTAATTCCTAGCTGCACCACTCCCTAGCTGATTAGAGTCAGGTGAAAATCCCCTGGCTTCCCTATTGGCTGAGGGTGTCTCCCAAGCCCGTGACCTCACTTGCTTACGTTGCCCCTGGCAACTTTCCACCATGTGCTCTCTCAGAACGTCATTATTTCCCTGAGCTGCACTATCTTCTGTCTCCATAGGGGTCACTAATGAGTCAGCACTGTGACAGTATACAGGGACTAGTTGCTTTATTGGAGGTGCACTATAGAACCGCCACTCTTCTTCTCGGGGAACAGTAAGCACCATCAATCCAGCAGGCTTTGGGTTCACAGTCATTTTCATTTCTCCCCCTTCAGCAAAGGATATATCTCCAGGAACAAGCAGGAATGAGTCTTCACATATGGGTACGTCGGTACCGATGGAGCCTGCGCGGGAACGCTCCCCAGCGTCCAATCAGAAAGCTTTTGGGAGCATCCCTCAGTGCCTGCGTGCTGCCTTCCCGCCTTTCCAACTGTCTCTCCTCAGTTTTCATTTTTCCGCGGAGCCGGCAGGACGTCCTCCTGTCACCGCAGAACATTTTTCTTTAATTCTTTTGTTTTCTTTTGGTCGCGGCTGTCTCCCCGACTCCACCGGTACCGCCAGTGTTTTTCTTTTTCTTAAATCCAGGGAATTTTTTCCCTCAGTTTTTTGTCTTAAATTTTTGGCCTTCTAGGCCTCTCCATCATGGAGCCGCCAACCTCTTTTCCTAAGAAATGTCTAAGCTGTGGCGGTACAGTTTTATTTTTAGACTCCAAAAACTGGTGTCTAACCTGTTTGGGTCCTGACCGTTTTCCTCCGGAGCCATTAGGCTACAGTATTGTGAGAAGAGATTTTCCATTTCGAGTTTCCCTCGATACCGAGTTCCCTTCCAGTGTCAGGGCACTGACCATTTCTTCTCCACAAGATCAGGTAACCCACAAACAGTCTGTTAAGACTAGCCAACCCTTGAGTGGTAGGTCTCATGCACAGCATGATGACGGCTCCGGCCTTGCCCTCGAGGGTCCATTGGCTTCAGAACCCCAGCGGGAGTCTTCGGCCTCCAAAGCCTATGAGGGGGTTTTAGGTTGTTCCCGGGGCTCACCCCTCACAGAACATACCTGAGCCATGCTCGGTGGTGGCATCTGCTTCGAGCGGTACCGATACCCCGGCATCGGCACTGGTGTTGGACGATACACTCCTCACCAGGGATCGTCATCTGGCTTTCTCGGTACCTTTGGGACCGGTGGATACGCTCCAGATTGACTTTCCAGTATCGGCATCAACGCCGATACTACCACCGACGTCGGTACCCTCTAGACATGCATCGATAGACTCGCTTCCTTCGATGCCGAGTCTGGAATCGATCTCTAGTCTGGAAGACTGGATACCGACACGTCTCGGTACCGATGCTTACCGGTACCGGATGCTCGGTACTGAGGGTGATTACCAAAGGCCTTCGGTTACCTCGGTACAAATTGAGCAGCCACCGATGACTGCTCCGATGTCGGTGTCGCCTTCGATTCCGACAGTGCTACCGGTATCGGTACCGGTATCCGCAGTAGCATCGGGGCCAGCTCCTTCCATGCTTCTTTCACCAGGGTCGCTCCTTTCTATACCAAGTTTGGAGTCCATACCTGGCATGGACGATGCAGTACTGACTGTCACAGGTCCTGACCTCCAGTACCAGCATCCATCCCTTAAGGATCCTTTTTTGCACCGTGCAGGATCTTATATTCCTGTATACTCAAGTAGATCCTCCGGTGCCCAGGCTAGTTCTTCAGGTCTAGCCTGTCCAGGGACGGTTCCCTTTGGAGATCCTTCTTTTTAGAATTTCCTCCTGGATATGGCAAGATCTCTTGCTAGTCCTATCCCTGGCCATGATCCTACACAAGGCTCTGTTTCTACTGAAGAAAAGGAAAACATAATGCTTCCTTTACATCATTCCTTGCAGGATCTTCTTCTAAGAATGTGGGAAGCACCTTTAAAGGTACCCTCACCTTCTAGAGCAACTGATCTTCTGTATCAGGTGCCCCCCCTCTCCAGGGTTTCAAAAGACTCAACTTCCCCATCATTCCATTGTGGTGGAATCAGCAATGAGGAAGGTGAAAAGTAAGAAGAAGCACTCTTCTTACCCACCAGGTCGTGAGTCTAGGACACTAGATGCCTTTGGACGTCAAACCTTCCAGACATCCATGCTGTCAACAAGGATTCTCTCATATATTTTTTATATGAGTCTATCTCATTAAGATAAGGCGGTTTAGAAATACTGTTAAATAAATAAATAAAAGAAATTATATCTTTTGACTCCTTTTCTTTCAGAGCCCAAGACTGCAGACTATTCCTTACTACTTAGTCATATTCAAAGTATCTCTTGGTTTCTTACTCGTGCTTCCCTAGACTCTTTTGAGTTTGTTAGCAGAACTTCTGCTATAGCCATAGGGGCACAATGTAGAGCCTGGCTCCAAGCTTCAGACTTAAACAAATGGGCACAACAAAGACTGGGTAATACTCCTTGCACTGGAGAAAATCTCTTCAATAAGGAGTCTTTACATCAGGTTGCTCAGTGGTCCACTGACCTCCCTGTTTCTGAAGGCTATCCTAAGCCTTCTCCTTCCCCAGTAGGTAGGAAATGCCCTACCAAACCTTCTTTCCCTAGGAGAAGAAGGTTTTACTCTTCTCCTGCCCATCATACAGATGTTCCCAAGCAGGGGAAACATCGCCCTGGTCTGAAGAATCCAAACTCTCGCCAGGCTAAACAAACCCAGCAACCATAGGTTTCTGATTAATCTGTTTTCTGCCTCTTGGAGTTTACAACCTACAGTTGGCTTCTTCTCAGCAGAAGTTTTTCACTGTTTTTCTTTCAAAACTCTACACATGGATTCCTTTTCTCAGGACATCCAGTTGCTCCTAGGTATGCTGAGCTGTCAGGATATTCATGTCTATGGGTCACAGATTTCTCCTCTTCTTCCTGCCAAGGTTTAACAACTATCCCAAAATAGTTTTTCTGTACCAACATGAATTTTTTCCTTCCACAGACTTACCATATGGTAAGTCACCCTTCAGCTCCTGTTTCTCTACCCTCTTATCTAGGGTTTCCCCTGTAAGAGTGGTACCATACCACTGGAGGACTTCTTTAGCCTTTCTAGTCTTCTTTCCATTCCAGTGTGGAGTTTTTTCTCTTGAGTAAACTCCCTCCTTTTGCCTGGGCAGCTCACCAGACAGGGACAGGAATCTCTTCTCTTGTTCTGTCTGTTTTACACAGAAAGATTCTCTCTGCTGTCTTATTCAGCAGCTGCCCATGCAGGAGTTCCAGTGATTGGACTACTAGTACTTTTACACAAGTTTCCAGTCTTGTCCACTACTTTCTGTCTGGCCTTAGTAGTGATTCCAAGACAGTGCATACATCTTTCTTGGATAATCCTTATCACTTCAGGCTTATCACACTATCTTCTATTCTTGCCATCTCCAATTCCTTTGGGTTTGGCAGCATAGTTGACGTGGCTGCTGGTTTTTTTCCCACCGCCAGTTCTATCTCCCAATTCTCCTGCATAATGCTCTCTGCAATCTGCCACCCACCCACTACCTGGACCTTGAGGGTTTCAGTAGGAGGTGGCCTTTGGTGCCCTTCAGGGTTGAGATTGTAGTTGTGTGCTCAAGTAGTTAAGGCAGGCAAAGAAATTTCTTTTTATGAGGTTTATTTCCCGCTTTGCAGTTCAAGTGCAAACAGACGCAAAATAAGTTTTATAGCACAAAACAAGAGTGAGAAACCGAACTATACAAGGTTTGCACTGCTGGGCTAAATGTCCATTAGCTTCAGGATTCACATTCAATTGTCATGTGACTTTTCATTAACTGAAACAAACTCTGGCATAACAGCAAAGCTCTTGATATCCAGACAATTATGCCTTAACTTATTCACTTCTCATAAGCTTCTCAGCATGACAATCAGTAAGGTAACTTCTTGTTATATTTCTTCATATAACCTTTTAAAGCATTTAATTAATGACCTTCTCAATAACACATGTTGAGCAATCCATTGCAATGTCTTGCTCTGTGGACGGCAGAGAAGAATCTAGAGGCATCTCCTCTTCACAGCTGTTTGTAGGCTGTGCTGAATTATAGGGAGAAACTGCCCTGCTCTCAAGGAATTCCCTGAAGTCTTTAAGAAGTAATTCAGCCTGCGTCTTTCCTGGGCTAAGCTGGTATTTTCCTTCTCCTTCAGGTAAATGTTTGTTTAAGATCTTTATCTCATCATAATTAGCAATGCTGCTTTTGCTAGGACAACAGTTCAGCGTGCTAGAAGAATCCTTCCCCCACTTATCTCTGAACGTAAGTGCTGGGTTTAAAACTTCAGCTGGGTCTGGAGAGTTTCTAAACAGGGTTTTAAAAGTAGAACCATCAGGCTTCTCTTGGCTCACATCTCTGCCATAAGACTCATCAGCTTTCTTTCTATTAGCTTCTAAGCTATAGGCTTCAGCTGGCTTATGAGAGTATCTTGGGCTGCTTAAATACTTTTCAGGCTGCACCCAACTGCCACAGTATTGTCTGACTTTATTCTGGCTTTTAAAGTTAGCCTTCACTCTTTCTGGCTTCCCACTGTTATAGCTGCTAGCTGCTTCAACCCCACTTTGTACCTTGTGCTGAGGCTTTCTCCAGGAGAATTCTTTGTCCCTCTGCTTTCTGCTCCAAGGTCCTGCTTGGTTCTCTGGAAGCCTGGGCTGTATTCTTGGGTCTCTCAGTGCTCTTGAATCCTTCTGCTCACAGACGTCTCTCACTGCCCCTGAGTCTCCCAGGTACTTGCTTAGTGAGTCCCAACTGCTCCTCTGTGGATCACAGCTGCCTAGTTGCTCTCTCTCCAACTCTTCCTGTAGCTGGAGAAGTTCCTGTTCTTCCTCTTCTTGTCCTTCTTCTCTTTCTCTTTCTCTTCCTCTTTCTGACTCTAACTGTTTCTGACTGCTTAACAAGCTGCCTGTGTGTTGCACTGCCTGCCTCCTGCTTGGGCGTGCCCAATCAGGGACTTGGCTTCTCTCCTCCCCTAAGGTGAGGTGTGGTTCCTGATTAGCTACGTGTTTTTTTCTCTCTGAAGAGAAAATCCTGCATTCTCTTGCAGTACCGGTTTTCTCCACCAGATCTCTGTCTGTTTCCATAGCTTCATGAGAGGCTTCTATGTCACAGATCCCCCCCCCCCCCTTAAGATATCACGGGCTGGCTTTGGCTTGTCCGCACAGCACGTGATACGACTTAACGCGTCTGCATTTTGATGGAGCTTTCCAGCCCTGTGCTCCACCTGGAATTCAAAAGCCTGTAGGGCCATAAACCAGCACGTTAGCCGGGAGTTATGGTTATGCATTTGATTTAACCATTTCAATGGTGCGTGGTCTGTGATAAGAATGAACTTCCTTCCCACTAGGTAGAAGCACAGCGCATCAATAGCCCACTTGATGGCCAAACATTTACGCTCAATAGTGGAGTAGTTTCTCTCCGCCGGTGCCAGTTTCCTACTAAGGAATAAGACTGGGTGTTCCGTGCCCTCATGTCGTTGAGACAGGACAGCGCCCAGGCCTGTATCAGAGGCGTCTGTCTGTACTATAAATGGTTTTGAGAAATCCACCCCCTTCAAAACCGGTGCTTCACAGAGTTGCCTCTTTAAGAGGTCGAACACTCCTTCGGCTTCTTCACTCCACTTGAGTTTATTGGGCGCATTTTTCCGAAGGATGTCAGTTAGCAAGGCGGTCTTCTCCGAAAAATGTGGGATGAATCTTCGGTAATACCCTACCAATCCTAAAAAGCTGCGTAATTGTTTTTTGTTAGCAGGTTTAGGAAAGGCCTGTACACTTGCAATTTTACTGACCAACGGTTTCACAACACCATGGCCCACGACATGACCCAAATACTTAACTTCTTGTCCCCCAAAGAGACACTTGGCAGGGTTCAACGTGAGGCCCGCATCCCGGATTGCTAGTAGAACAGCTTCAACTCTCTGTAAATGCTGAGTCCATGTCTCGCTATGGATGATGACGTCATCCATATAGGCGACTGCATAGGCCTGATGTGGATGAAGAACCATGTCCATGAGTCGTTGGCAAGTGGCTGCGGCCCCATGTAGGCCAAAGGGCATTCTCCTGAATTGGTAGAGGCCAATAGGTGTACTAAATGCCGTCTTCGGCCGGGCCTCTCTGGTAAGGGGAACTTGCCAATACTCTTTTGACATGTCGAGCGTTGTAAGATATTTAGCTTGTCCAAGTCAATCGAGGAGTTCCTCAATCCGAGGCATGGGATATTGAATTAATTTTCCAAAAGTCAATACAGAATCAGATTGAACCATCCGGTTTCGGTACCATGACAATGGGACTATTCCATGGACTCCGGGATTCTTCGATTATTCCCATGGCTAACATCTCTCCCACCTGTCGTATTACTTTGTTCTTCTTCGCCTCCGGTAATCGGTAAGGGCGTTGCCTTACCACTTCGCCCGGGGGTGTTATAATTTCGTGTGCTATCAATCTTGTTTCTCCAGGTACAGGCGTGAGAATGTCTTTGTATCTAGATAGCACTTGTGTAAGTTCCTGTCTTTGAGCCCATGAGAGTCCTTCATCAAGGCGGGGTTCAGGATTTTTCTTGCACTCGGTCAGCTGGGGTCCGAGGTCCTCTTCTTCGGCCTCCTCCCTCTCCACAGACGCTGACAACCCTTGCAGGCTATTGGTCCCTGTAGATCCGAAGCCTTGCGTGCTCCGCATCGTTGTGGACAAGACAGGCACTTCTTCCAAAGGGGGAAGTCCGACGCGTTCACAAATTAATTGTGCTATGCGGTCTCCCGCCTTCACTTTAAAGTCATTTTTCCCAAAGTTGAAAATGAGCACCTTTACAGAACCGCGGTAGTCTGGGTCTATTACGCCAGCACCAATATCTATAAAATGTTTCAGCGCTAGGCCTGACCGTGGAGCTAGTCGCCCGTAACATCCAGCAGGTAATTCTATTTGTAGAGCAGTGTCTACCAGGGCCTTTCCACCACCTGGGACTACGATATCTTCTGCACTGGTGAGGTCAAATCCTGCTGCATTAGGCGTGGCTCTCTTGGGTGCCTGAGCACTAGGGGTCATTTTGCAGAACCTCAGGACAAATTTAGGTTTCCCTGCATTATCTTCCCTTGGAATTTCTTTCCTCGGTCTATATTTGCTGGCCTGGGCCAATAAGGGTCGAGGAACTGATTTCACTCTCTCCGTCGCCAGAGCTTGCACTTCCTCAGGGACTTTTCCTGCGCGGGAATCCTCTCTCTCCTGTAAGCCTTGTTCTAGCCCTTTGTGAAACTGCGGCCAGTCCTTGCCTAGAATTACAGGCTGGGGCAGGCCTGGGACAACTGCTAAGGGAATAGTTCTTCGTGCACCTAGCCCTGTTATATGGAGCTTATATACTGGATAGGTGGAAGTTCCTCCGTGAACGCATCTTATTTTAACTGAGCTCACAGGCTGAATTACTTCTCCGCCTTGCCTGGCCTCTATTCTCTGCCAAAACTCTTCAGAGAGCATACTTAACTCAGCTCCTGAATCTAGCAAAGCTTGAGTGGTAATTCCCTGTACTTCAACCGAAAGTAGAAATCCTTGTCTATATTTCATAGAGCTATCCGCTATCAAGGCAGTTTTAACAAAACATTGTTTTTGCAGATGTCCCTCTTGCCCACATTTATAACATCTTGGCTTACTCATAGAACTTTTCCACAATGGCATACACATTTTTATAGGGTCCTCCTGCACCCTCCGTGTCCTTTCTGATCCACGGTTGCCTGCCTCCTGGGAAGTAGTGCCACCTCTCTGGGCAGTTAGCTCTGCCTCTATGTATCTTTCAGAGAGTGCAACAGCTTCCTGGGGAGTTATGCAAGATCAGGAAGGTGCGGATTCCATTGGGTAGAGCACTCATGTATTGTTCTAGCACCAAGTCATCAAGAATTGACTCCACAGATCTCCCTTCTGGAGTTAACCATTTGTCAATTAAGCTACGTATCCTATGACACAAGGACTTAGGGGGTTTCACTAGGCCTCAGTTTTACACTTCTCAATCGAGTGTGGTAAACCAAAGGAGTGAGCCCTAATCTCTCCCTTATCGCTTTCTTTACTTCGTCATAGCTTCCGGCCAGTGCAGCTGGCATGGCCCGGTAAGCAGCCAGCGCTTCCCCAGTAAGGGATGCTGCTAATCTTATTGCCCAGTGTCCCTTAGGCAAGGCGCTAAGGTGAGCAACTCTCTCGAAGCTTTCTAGAAAGTCATCTACATCGTCTTTATCTGTAAGTTGACCAAAGTTAAACAGAGTTCCTGGGTGTAGACTAACAGGATGTAAAGAGTCTGTTAGAGTGAAACCTGCTGTAGATGCTGGTGGTACAGTTGTCTGCTTCCTCTCTTTCAGCCATTCCTCCATCAAGGCAAGCATGGGCTTCTGTTGTTCACGGAAACTAGCATTGGCTCTTTCCTGTGCCTCCAAGGAAAGGTCTCTCTGACGCTCCAGCTGCGTCGCCATCCACTGGAATATATCCTTGGCCTCCATCGACATCTTGGAACCCTGGAATAGAAAAATACAGACCCAAGTGCGATATCACAGTACACTTGTCTTTCTGTGGTTTTTTTTCCCCTATTCACCACTAGGACACACCCTTGTCCTGGTATCCTTGTTACCCGGGGTGGATACCCTTTACCTGGCTCAGGTGGTTTTCATGCACGTCAGCAACAGAAGATCCTGTAGCCTCCTGCAGTCCCCTTCCTAGTCTGGGCTCGGCAGCTCCTCAGCTGGGCTCCTTTGGAAAGTCGGCCTCTGCAGCTCCTGATGTGGCTACTTCTTGCGCCTGCGCAGTATCCTCAATACTACGCCACTTTGCCACCCACCCACTACCTGGACCTTGAGGGTTTCAGTAGGAGGTGGCCTTTGGTGCCCTTCAGGGTTGAGATTGTAGTTGTGTGCTCAAGTAGTTAAGGCAGGCAAAGAAATTTCTTTTTATGAGGTTTATTTCCCGCTTTGCAGTTCAAGTGCAAACAGACGCAAAATAAGTTTTATAGCACAAAACAAGAGTGAGAAACCGAACTATACAAGGTTTGCACTGCTGGGCTAAATGTCCATTAGCTTCAGGATTCACATTCAGTTGTCATGTGACTTTTCATTAACTGAAACAATCTCTGGCATTACAGCAAAGCTCTTGATATCCAGACAATTATGCTTTAACTTATTCACTTCTCATAAGCTTCTCAGCATGACAATTAGTAAGGTAACTTCTTGTTATATTTCTTCATATAACCTTTTAAAGCATTTAATTAATGTCCTTCTCAATAACACATGTTGAGCAATCCATTGCAATGTCTTGCTCTGTGGACGGCAGAGAAGAATCTAGAGGCATCTCCTCTTCACAGCTGTTTAACATAAGAACATAAGACATGCCATACTGGGTCAGACCGAGGTCCATCAAGCCCAGTATCCTGTTTCCAACAGTGGCCAATCTAGGTTATACGTACCTAGCAATATCCCCAAAAGACACAGGTTCCACAATGCTTGTACTGGGTCAAGCATTGATATCCTGGGTCCCTTTTTAATAGTGGTTTATGGACCTTTCCTCCAGGAACTTGTCCAAACCTTTTTTAAACCCAGCTATACTAACAGCCCTTACTACATCCTCCGGTAACAGATTCCAGAGTTTGATTACACGTTGAGTGAAAAAATATTTTCTCTTATTTGTCTTAAATAGTTTACCCTGTAGCTTCATTACATGTCCCCTAGTCTTTCTATACTCTGATAGCATAAACAATTGATCCACGTTTATCCGTTCCACTCCATTCATTAATTTATAGACCTCTATCATATCTCCCCTCAGCCGTCTCTTCTCCAGGCTAAAGAGCCCTAACCTTCTTAGCCTCTCTTCATAGGAGTAGCCTTCCATCCCCTTCACCAATTTGGTGGCTCTTCTCTGTACTTTTTCTAATAACGCTATGTCCTTTTTAAGATACGGTGACCAGAATTGCACACAATATTCAAGGTGCGGTCGTACCATGGAGCGATACAGAGGCATTATAATATCCTTTGTTTTGTTCTCCATCCCTTTCCTTATGATACCTAGCATTCTATTTGCTTTCTTGGCCGCCGCTGCACACTGGGCGGAGGGTTTTAACCTGTTATCCACAATGACTCCTAAATCTTTTTCCTGGGTGGTGGTTTCTAATGTGGAGCCTTGCATCGTGTAACTATAGTGTGAGTTGTTCTTTCCTAGGTGCATAACTTTGCACTTGTCCACATTAAATTTCATCTGCCATTTGGATGCCCAGTCTTCCAATTTATCCAGATCCTCCTGCAGTTTTCCACAATCCTCTTGGGTTTTAACAACTTTAAACAGTTTTGTGTCATCTGCAAATTTGATAACCTCACTAGTTATTCCCTTTTCCAGGTCATTTATGAATATGTCAAAAAGCAGCGGACCCAGTACAGATCCCTGGGGTACTCCACTATTCACCTTTTTCCATTGGGAATATTGGCCATTTAGCCCTACCCTCTGCTTTCTATCTTTTAACCAGTTCCCGATCCACAATAGTACACTGCCTCCTATCCCATGACTTTTTAGCTTCGCCAAAAGTCTCTGATGGGGGACTTTGTCAAAAGCTTTCTGAAAGTCCAGATACATTATATCAACCGACTCACCTTTGTCTACCTGTTTATGCACACCTTCAAAAAAACATATCAGATTAGTAAGACAAGATCTTCCTTGTCTAAAGCCATGTTGGCTGTCTCCCATTAGGCCATGACTATCTACATGCTGTGTAATTTTGTTCTTTATGATGGTTTCTACCATTTTCCCTGGTACTGACGTCAGGCTCACCGGTCTGTAATTTCCTGGGTCACCCCTGGAACCCTTTTTAAAAATTGGTGTTACGTTGGCGACCCTCCAATCTTCAGGTATTACAGATGGTTTTAATGAAAGTTCACAGATTACCAATAGCAGGTCTGCAATCTCATATTTCAGTTCTTTCAACACTCTGGGATGTATACCATCCGGTCCAGGTGATTTGCTACTGTTCAGTTTATCAAATAGTTGTAATATATCTTCCCGGTGTAGCGATATTTCTCTCAATTCCTCTGCAGTATCACCTTTAAATACCACTTCAGTCTTGGGTAACATCCCTACATCTTCCTCGGTAAAGACCGAAGCAAAGAATTCATTCAGTCTCTCTGCTATAGCCTTGTTTCCTCTTACTGCCCCTTTTACCCCTCTATCATCTAATGGTCCAATTGACTCTCTCACAGGCCTTTTGCTACGAATGTACTTGAAAAAGTCTTTATTTCGTGTTTTTGCTTCCATAGCAAGTTTCTTCTCAAATTCCCGCTTTGCCTGCCTTATCAATGCTTTGCATTTAACTTGCCAGTGCTTGTGCTGTTTCCAGTTTTCATCATTTGGCTCTTTTTTCCATTTCCTGAAGGTTGCTTTTTTGGCAGCAACAGCCTCTCTGACCTCACCTTTAAACCATGCTGGCAGTTTTTTGGACTTTCTTCCACTTTTCTTAATGCGTGGAATACAGTTGGTCTGGGCTTCGAGGATAGTATTTTTAAATATCACCCAAGCTTGCTGTAAGTCTTTAACCTTTGGAACCGCTCCTTTTAGTTTTTTCCTAACTATATTCCTCATTCTATCATAGTCTCCCTTTTGAAAGTTAAAAGGTAGTACTGTGGATGCCTTTACTATCTGTCCTCCACTAATTAAATCAAACATGATCATACTATGATCACTATTGCCAAGTGGTCCCAACACCCTTATTTCTTGCACCAGATCTGGCGTTCCACTAAGGACTAGGTCCAGTATGGCTTCCCCTCTGGTCGGTTCATGAACCAGCTGCTCCAAGAAGCAGTCATTTATTCCATCTAGAAACTTTATCTCTTTAGCTTGTCCTGCTGTGACACTGACCCAGTCGATACCGGGGTAATTGAAATCACCCATTATTACTACTCTGTTGTGACTTTTGTTAGCTTCCTTGATTTCTTTGAGCATTTCTTCATCCATTTGTTCATTCTGGCCAGGTGGTCGATAGTATACTCCCACTGCCATCACCTTCCCCTTCATAAATGGAATTTCAATCCATAGAGATTCTACAGCAAATTTTGTTCCCTGCAAAACTTTAATCCTTTCTGACTCAATGCCCTCTCTAACATAGAGCGCAACCCCTCCACCAATTTGATCAGCTCTATCATTACGATATAGTTTGTATCCAGGTATCACAGTGTCCCACTGGTTATCCTCCTTCCACCATGTCTCTGAGAGTGCAATCATATCTAACCTCTCATTTAGTGCTATATATTCTAACTCTCCCATCTTATTGTTTAGACTTCTAGCATTGGCATACAAGCATTTTAGAGACTGTATTTTATTCATATTAATCTGGCTATTGGTAGGCAAGGGTAATTTGGAATCTTTATGCTCTGTCTGCTCCTTACTCAAGGGCATTTGGGCTACTATACTCCCTTTTGGAACCTCACTGCTTTTGGTAGTATCCTTCAAGGATACCTTCGTCCGAACCATGCACTCCTGGGTGACTGTCGACTTTCCCCTATTTCCTAGTTTAAAAGCTTCTCTATCTCTTTTTTAAAGGTTAATGCCAGCAGTCTGGTCCCATCCTGATTAAGGTGAAGCCCATCCCTTCAGAAGAGCCCCCCCTTTCCCCAGAATGTTCCCCAGTTCCTAACAAATCCAAAACCCTCATCCTTGCACCATTGTCTCATCCACGCATTGAGACTCCGGAGCTCTGCCTGTCTTTTGGGTCCTGCACGTGGAACAGGAAGCATTTCGGAGAACGCTATCCTGGAAGTTCTGGATTTCAACTTCCTACCTAAAAGCTTAAATTTAGCCTCCAGAACTTCCCTACCACATTTTCCCATGTCATTGGTACCAACATGTACCAAGACAGCAGACTCCTCCCCAGCACTATCTATGATCCTATCTAGGTGGTGCGTGAGGTCCGCTACCTTTGCACCAGGCAGGCATGTTACCAGGCGATCCTCACGTCCACCAGCCACCCAGCTATCTACATTCCTCATGATTGAATCACCAACTATAACAGCTGTCCTGACCCTCCCCTCATGGGGACATGGCCCTGGAGAAATGTCCTCGGTGCGAGAGGGTTTTACATCACCTGGAGGACAGGTCCTAGTTACAGGATCACATCCTGCCACACCAGGGTGATGCTCTCCTGTCACGTGACCTCTCTCCTCCATGGCAACAGGGATGCTGCCAGACTGGAGGTGGGACTTCAGGACTATATCCCTGTAGGTCTCGTCCATGTACTTCTCTGTCTTTCTTATGTCTTCCAGGTCTGCTACTCTAGCCTCTAGAGAACGGACTCGTTCCCTGAGAGCAAAGAGTTCTTTGCACTTAGTGCATACGTAAGACCTCTCACCAACTGGGAGAAAACATACATATGACACTCAATGCAAAAGACCGGAGAACCCCCATTTCGTTGCTGGACTTCTGTCTGCATCTAAGTTTAAAGCTTGTGTTTAGGTCTTTTAAATTCTCTATATAATAAGGATTGGTGTAGATGCTTATACCAATAAAAGTGTATCTAATACCCCTAATACACCTTGTGTACCTGAAGCTTAAGTAATTAATCTCAGGTCCTCTGTGTATGACTGATTTGGATAACAAGCTGCACCTGAGAGCAGCCCCTTTCCTCTAAGATGTGCAAGTACCTATAAAACTACAATTACCCCAGGGGTGGGTGGGTGCCGGGGAGGGAGGGAGGGAGATAAGTCCTATTAAAGAGGGCAGTTACAAGGTACCCTGTCCTGAACCCTCAGCAGGGGGAAGGGGGGGGGTACCACACAAAGCCCAGTTAGTTGAGAGAGGCAAGGTAAGTTATAACTGAGAAGGCTGAACTAGCACACCACTAAGACAAACAATAAATAATTAAATAAACAGTTAGACAAACAATAAATAATTAATAAACAGCTAGAACTCACAGCAAGGTGTCACAGGAGGCAATATCCACTTCTCTAGCAGAGCACTGTAAAAAGCACTGCTCTTCTCTGATCAGAGAAAAGCAGACTAAAACAGACTGTGCACACGTGGAGGAAACAGGAAGAAGACTACACAATACCTCAGCAAGGGGGGGGAGGGGGAGGATTCACTCAGGCAGGCTAGGACAGGAAAAAAAGTTTAACACAGAGCAGGTTCTGGGGAGAGAGATTTAATTTAAAAGTTCTTCAGGTCTAGCCTGTCCAGGGACGGTTCCCTTTGGAGATCCTTCTTTTTAGAATTTCCTCCTGGATATGGCAAGATCTCTTGCTAGTCCTATCCCTGGCCATGATCCTACACAAGGCTCTGTTTCTACTGAAGAAAAGGAAAACATAATGCTTCCTTTACATCATTCCTTGCAGGATCTTCTTCTAAGAATGTGGGAAGCACCTTTAAAGGTACCCTCACCTTCTAGAGCAACTGATCTTCTGTATCAGGTGCCCCCCCTCTCCAGGGTTTCAAAAGACTCAACTTCCCCATCATTCCATTGTGGTGGAATCAGCAATGAGGAAGGTGAAAAGTAAGAAGAAGCACTCTTCTTACCCACCAGGTCGTGAGTCTAGGACACTAGATGCCTTTGGACGTCAAACCTTCCAGACATCCATGCTGTCAACAAGGATTCTCTCATATATTTTTTATATGAGTCTATCTCATTAAGATAAGGCGGTTTAGAAATACTGTTAAATAAATAAATAAATAAATAAAAGAAATTATATCTTTTGACTCCTTTTCTTTCAGAGCCCAAGACTGCAGACTATTCCTTACTACTTAGTCATATTCAAAGTATCTCTTGGTTTCTTACTCGTGCTTCCCTAGACTCTTTTGAGTTTGTTAGCAGAACTTCTGCTATAGCCATAGGGGCACAATGTAGAGCCTGGCTCCAAGCTTCAGACTTAAACAAATGGGCACAACAAAGACTGGGTAATACTCCTTGCACTGGAGAAAATCTCTTCAATAAGGAGTCTTTACATCAGGTTGCTCAGTGGTCCACTGACCTCCCTGTTTCTGAAGGCTATCCTAAGCCTTCTCCTTCCCCAGTAGGTAGGAAATGCCCTACCAAACCTTCTTTCCCTAGGAGAAGAAGGTTTTACTCTTCTCCTGCCCATCATACAGATGTTCCCAAGCAGGGGAAACATCGCCCTGGTCTGAAGAATCCAAACTCTCGCCAGGCTAAACAAACCCAGCAACCATAGGTTTCTGATTAATCTGTTTTCTGCCTCTTGGAGTTTACAACCTACAGTTGGCTTCTTCTCAGCAGAAGTTTTTCACTGTTTTTCTTTCAAAACTCTACACATGGATTCCTTTTCTCAGGACATCCAGTTGCTCCTAGGTATGCTGAGCTGTCAGGATATTCATGTCTATGGGTCACAGATTTCTCCTCTTCTTCCTGCCAAGGTTTAACAACTATCCCAAAATAGTTTTTCTGTACCAACATGAATTTTTTCCTTCCACAGACTTACCATATGGTAAGTCACCCTTCAGCTCCTGTTTCTCTACCCTCTTATCTAGGGTTTCCCCTGTAAGAGTGGTACCATACCACTGGAGGACTTCTTTAGCCTTTCTAGTCTTCTTTCCATTCCAGTGTGGAGTTTTTTCTCTTGAGTAAACTCCCTCCTTTTGCCTGGGCAGCTCACCAGACAGGGACAGGAATCTCTTCTCTTGTTCTGTCTGTTTTACACAGAAAGATTCTCTCTGCTGTCTTATTCAGCAGCTGCCCATGCAGGAGTTCCAGTGATTGGACTACTAGTACTTTTACACAAGTTTCCAGTCTTGTCCACTACTTTCTGTCTGGCCTTAGTAGTGATTCCAAGACAGTGCATACATCTTTCTTGGATAATCCTTATCACTTCAGGCTTATCACACTATCTTCTATTCTTGCCATCTCCAATTCCTTTGGGTTTGGCAGCATAGTTGACGTGGCTGCTGGTTTTTTCCAACAGCCAGTTCTATCTCCCAATTCTCCTGCATAATGCTCTCTGCAATCTGCCACCCACCCACTACCTGGACCTTGAGGGTTTCAGTAGGAGGTGGCCTTTGGTGCCCTTCAGGGTTGAGATTGTAGTTGTGTGCTCAAGTAGTTAAGGCAGGCAAAGAAATTTCTTTTTATGAGGTTTATTTCCCGCTTTGCAGTTCAAGTGCAAACAGACGCAAAATAAGTTTTATAGCACAAAACAAGAGTGAGAAACCGAACTATACAAGGTTTGCACTGCTGGGCTAAATGTCCATTAGCTTCAGGATTCACATTCAATTGTCATGTGACTTTTCATTAACTGAAACAAACTCTGGCATAACAGCAAAGCTCTTGATATCCAGACAATTATGCCTTAACTTATTCACTTCTCATAAGCTTCTCAGCATGACAATCAGTAAGGTAACTTCTTGTTATATTTCTTCATATAACCTTTTAAAGCATTTAATTAATGACCTTCTCAATAACACATGTTGAGCAATCCATTGCAATGTCTTGCTCTGTGGACGGCAGAGAAGAATCTAGAGGCATCTCCTCTTCACAGCTGTTTGTAGGCTGTGCTGAATTATAGGGAGAAACTGCCCTGCTCTCAAGGAATTCCCTGAAGTCTTTAAGAAGTAATTCAGCCTGCGTCTTTCCTGGGCTAAGCTGGTATTTTCCTTCTCCTTCAGGTAAATGTTTGTTTAAGATCTTTATCTCATCATAATTAGCAATGCTGCTTTTGCTAGGACAACAGTTCAGCGTGCTAGAAGAATCCTTCCCCCACTTATCTCTGAACGTAAGTGCTGGGTTTAAAACTTCAGCTGGGTCTGGAGAGTTTCTAAACAGGGTTTTAAAAGTAGAACCGTCAGGCTTCTCTTGGCTCACATCTCTGCCATAAGACTCATCAGCTTTCTTTCTATTAGCTTCTAAGCTATAGGCTTCAGCTGGCTTATGAGAGTATCTTGGGCTGCTTAAATACTTTTCAGGCTGCACCCAACTGCCACAGTATTGTCTGACTTTATTCTGGCTTTTAAAGTTAGCCTTCACTCTTTCTGGCTTCCCACTGTTATAGCTGCTAGCTGCTTCAACCCCACTTTGTACCTTGTGCTGAGGCTTTCTCCAGGAGAATTCTTTGTCCCTCTGCTTTCTGCTCCAAGGTCCTGCTTGGTTCTCTGGAAGCCTGGGCTGTATTCTTGGGTCTCTCAGTGCTCTTGAATCCTTCTGCTCACAGACGTCTCTCACTGCCCCTGAGTCTCCCAGGTACTTGCTTAGTGAGTCCCAACTGCTCCTCTGTGGATCACAGCTGCCTAGTTGCTCTCTCTCCAACTCTTCCTGTAGCTGGAGAAGTTCCTGTTCTTCCTCTTCTTGTCCTTCTTCTCTTTCTCTTTCTCTTCCTCTTTCTGACTCTAACTGTTTCTGACTGCTTAACAAGCTGCCTGTGTGTTGCACTGCCTGCCTCCTGCTTGGGCGTGCCCAATCAGGGACTTGGCTTCTCTCCTCCCCTAAGGTGAGGTGTGGTTCCTGATTAGCTACGTGTTTTTTTCTCTCTGAAGAGAAAATCCTGCATTCTCTTGCAGTACCGGTTTTCTCCACCAGATCTCTGTCTGTTTCCATAGCTTCATGAGAGGCTTCTATGTCACAGATCCCCCCCCCCCCCTTAAGATATCACGGGCTGGCTTTGGCTTGTCCGCACAGCACGTGATACGACTTAACGCGTCTGCATTTTGATGGAGCTTTCCAGCCCTGTGCTCCACCTGGAATTCAAAAGCCTGTAGGGCCATAAACCAGCACGTTAGCCGGGAGTTATGGTTATGCATTTGATTTAACCATTTCAATGGTGCGTGGTCTGTGATAAGAATGAACTTCCTTCCCACTAGGTAGAAGCACAGCGCATCAATAGCCCACTTGATGGCCAAACATTTACGCTCAATAGTGGAGTAGTTTCTCTCCGCCGGTGCCAGTTTCCTACTAAGGAATAAGACTGGGTGTTCCGTGCCCTCATGTCGTTGAGACAGGACAGCGCCCAGGCCTGTATCAGAGGCGTCTGTCTGTACTATAAATGGTTTTGAGAAATCCACCCCCTTCAAAACCGGTGCTTCACAGAGTTGCCTCTTTAAGAGGTCGAACACTCCTTCGGCTTCTTCACTCCACTTGAGTTTATTGGGCGCATTTTTCCGAAGGATGTCAGTTAGCAAGGCGGTCTTCTCCGAAAAATGTGGGATGAATCTTCGGTAATACCCTACCAATCCTAAAAAGCTGCGTAATTGTTTTTTGTTAGCAGGTTTAGGAAAGGCCTGTACACTTGCAATTTTACTGACCAACGGTTTCACAACACCATGGCCCACGACATGACCCAAATACTTAACTTCTTGTCCCCCAAAGAGACACTTGGCAGGGTTCAACGTGAGGCCCGCATCCCGGATTGCTAGTAGAACAGCTTCAACTCTCTGTAAATGCTGAGTCCATGTCTCGCTATGGATGATGACGTCATCCATATAGGCGACTGCATAGGCCTGATGTGGATGAAGAACCATGTCCATGAGTCGTTGGCAAGTGGCTGCGGCCCCATGTAGGCCAAAGGGCATTCTCCTGAATTGGTAGAGGCCAATAGGTGTACTAAATGCCGTCTTCGGCCGGGCCTCTCTGGTAAGGGGAACTTGCCAATACTCTTTTGACATGTCGAGCGTTGTAAGATATTTAGCTTGTCCAAGTCAATCGAGGAGTTCCTCAATCCGAGGCATGGGATATTGAATTAATTTTCCAAAAGTCAATACAGAATCAGATTGAACCATCCGGTTTCGGTACCATGACAATGGGACTATTCCATGGACTCCGGGATTCTTCGATTATTCCCATGGCTAACATCTCTCCCACCTGTCGTATTACTTTGTTCTTCTTCGCCTCCGGTAATCGGTAAGGGCGTTGCCTTACCACTTCGCCCGGGGGTGTTATAATTTCGTGTGCTATCAATCTTGTTTCTCCAGGTACAGGCGTGAGAATGTCTTTGTATCTAGATAGCACTTGTGTAAGTTCCTGTCTTTGAGCCCATGAGAGTCCTTCATCAAGGCGGGGTTCAGGATTTTTCTTGCACTCGGTCAGCTGGGGTCCGAGGTCCTCTTCTTCGGCCTCCTCCCTCTCCACAGACGCTGACAACCCTTGCAGGCTATTGGTCCCTGTAGATCCGAAGCCTTGCGTGCTCCGCATCGTTGTGGACAAGACAGGCACTTCTTCCAAAGGGGGAAGTCCGACGCGTTCACAAATTAATTGTGCTATGCGGTCTCCCGCCTTCACTTTAAAGTCATTTTTCCCAAAGTTGAAAATGAGCACCTTTACAGAACCGCGGTAGTCTGGGTCTATTACGCCAGCACCAATATCTATAAAATGTTTCAGCGCTAGGCCTGACCGTGGAGCTAGTCGCCCGTAACATCCAGCAGGTAATTCTATTTGTAGAGCAGTGTCTACCAGGGCCTTTCCACCACCTGGGACTACGATATCTTCTGCACTGGTGAGGTCAAATCCTGCTGCATTAGGCGTGGCTCTCTTGGGTGCCTGAGCACTAGGGGTCATTTTGCAGAACCTCAGGACAAATTTAGGTTTCCCTGCATTATCTTCCCTTGGAATTTCTTTCCTCGGTCTATATTTGCTGGCCTGGGCCAATAAGGGTCGAGGAACTGATTTCACTCTCTCCGTCGCCAGAGCTTGCACTTCCTCAGGGACTTTTCCTGCGCGGGAATCCTCTCTCTCCTGTAAGCCTTGTTCTAGCCCTTTGTGAAACTGCGGCCAGTCCTTGCCTAGAATTACAGGCTGGGGCAGGCCTGGGACAACTGCTAAGGGAATAGTTCTTCGTGCACCTAGCCCTGTTATATGGAGCTTATATACTGGATAGGTGGAAGTTCCTCCGTGAACGCATCTTATTTTAACTGAGCTCACAGGCTGAATTACTTCTCCGCCTTGCCTGGCCTCTATTCTCTGCCAAAACTCTTCAGAGAGCATACTTAACTCAGCTCCTGAATCTAGCAAAGCTTGAGTGGTAATTCCCTGTACTTCAACCGAAAGTAGAAATCCTTGTCTATATTTCATAGAGCTATCCGCTATCAAGGCAGTTTTAACAAAACATTGTTTTTGCAGATGTCCCTCTTGCCCACATTTATAACATCTTGGCTTACTCATAGAACTTTTCCACAATGGCATACACATTTTTATAGGGTCCTCCTGCACCCTCCGTGTCCTTTCTGATCCACGGTTGCCTGCCTCCTGGGAAGTAGTGCCACCTCTCTGGGCAGTTAGCTCTGCCTCTATGTATCTTTCAGAGAGTGCAACAGCTTCCTGGGGAGTTATGCAAGATCAGGAAGGTGCGGATTCCATTGGGTAGAGCACTCATGTATTGTTCTAGCACCAAGTCATCAAGAATTGACTCCACAGATCTCCCTTCTGGAGTTAACCATTTGTCAATTAAGCTACGTATCCTATGACACAAGGACTTAGGGGGTTTCACTAGGCCTCAGTTTTACACTTCTCAATCGAGTGTGGTAAACCAAAGGAGTGAGCCCTAATCTCTCCCTTATCGCTTTCTTTACTTCGTCATAGCTTCCGGCCAGTGCAGCTGGCATGGCCCGGTAAGCAGCCAGCGCTTCCCCAGTAAGGGATGCTGCTAATCTTATTGCCCAGTGTCCCTTAGGCAAGGCGCTAAGGTGAGCAACTCTCTCGAAGCTTTCTAGAAAGTCATCTACATCGTCTTTATCTGTAAGTTGACCAAAGTTAAACAGAGTTCCTGGGTGTAGACTAACAGGATGTAAAGAGTCTGTTAGAGTGAAACCTGCTGTAGATGCTGGTGGTACAGTTGTCTGCTTCCTCTCTTTCAGCCATTCCTCCATCAAGGCAAGCATGGGCTTCTGTTGTTCACGGAAACTAGCATTGGCTCTTTCCTGTGCCTCCAAGGAAAGGTCTCTCTGACGCTCCAGCTGCGTCGCCATCCACTGGAATATATCCTTGGCCTCCATCGACATCTTGGAACCCTGGAATAGAAAAATACAGACCCAAGTGCGATATCACAGTACACTTGTCTTTCTGTGGTTTTTTTTCCCCTATTCACCACTAGGACACACCCTTGTCCTGGTATCCTTGTTACCCGGGGTGGATACCCTTTACCTGGCTCAGGTGGTTTTCATGCACGTCAGCAACAGAAGATCCTGTAGCCTCCTGCAGTCCCCTTCCTAGTCTGGGCTCGGCAGCTCCTCAGCTGGGCTCCTTTGGAAAGTCGGCCTCTGCAGCTCCTGATGTGGCTACTTCTTGCGCCTGCGCAGTATCCTCAATACTACGCCACTTTGCCACCCACCCACTACCTGGACCTTGAGGGTTTCAGTAGGAGGTGGCCTTTGGTGCCCTTCAGGGTTGAGATTGTAGTTGTGTGCTCAAGTAGTTAAGGCAGGCAAAGAAATTTCTTTTTATGAGGTTTATTTCCCGCTTTGCAGTTCAAGTGCAAACAGACGCAAAATAAGTTTTATAGCACAAAACAAGAGTGAGAAACCGAACTATACAAGGTTTGCACTGCTGGGCTAAATGTCCATTAGCTTCAGGATTCACATTCAGTTGTCATGTGACTTTTCATTAACTGAAACAATCTCTGGCATTACAGCAAAGCTCTTGATATCCAGACAATTATGCTTTAACTTATTCACTTCTCATAAGCTTCTCAGCATGACAATTAGTAAGGTAACTTCTTGTTATATTTCTTCATATAACCTTTTAAAGCATTTAATTAATGTCCTTCTCAATAACACATGTTGAGCAATCCATTGCAATGTCTTGCTCTGTGGACGGCAGAGAAGAATCTAGAGGCATCTCCTCTTCACAGCTGTTTAACATAAGAACATAAGACATGCCATACTGGGTCAGACCGAGGTCCATCAAGCCCAGTATCCTGTTTCCAACAGTGGCCAATCTAGGTTATACGTACCTAGCAATATCCCCAAAAGACACAGGTTCCACAATGCTTGTACTGGGTCAAGCATTGATATCCTGGGTCCCTTTTTAATAGTGGTTTATGGACCTTTCCTCCAGGAACTTGTCCAAACCTTTTTTAAACCCAGCTATACTAACAGCCCTTACTACATCCTCCGGTAACAGATTCCAGAGTTTGATTACACGTTGAGTGAAAAAATATTTTCTCTTATTTGTCTTAAATAGTTTACCCTGTAGCTTCATTACATGTCCCCTAGTCTTTCTATACTCTGATAGCATAAACAATTGATCCACGTTTATCCGTTCCACTCCATTCATTAATTTATAGACCTCTATCATATCTCCCCTCAGCCGTCTCTTCTCCAGGCTAAAGAGCCCTAACCTTCTTAGCCTCTCTTCATAGGAGTAGCCTTCCATCCCCTTCACCAATTTGGTGGCTCTTCTCTGTACTTTTTCTAATAACGCTATGTCCTTTTTAAGATACGGTGACCAGAATTGCACACAATATTCAAGGTGCGGTCGTACCATGGAGCGATACAGAGGCATTATAATATCCTTTGTTTTGTTCTCCATCCCTTTCCTTATGATACCTAGCATTCTATTTGCTTTCTTGGCCGCCGCTGCACACTGGGCGGAGGGTTTTAACCTGTTATCCACAATGACTCCTAAATCTTTTTCCTGGGTGGTGGTTTCTAATGTGGAGCCTTGCATCGTGTAACTATAGTGTGAGTTGTTCTTTCCTAGGTGCATAACTTTGCACTTGTCCACATTAAATTTCATCTGCCATTTGGATGCCCAGTCTTCCAATTTATCCAGATCCTCCTGCAGTTTTCCACAATCCTCTTGGGTTTTAACAACTTTAAACAGTTTTGTGTCATCTGCAAATTTGATAACCTCACTAGTTATTCCCTTTTCCAGGTCATTTATGAATATGTCAAAAAGCAGCAGACCCAGTACAGATCCCTGGGGTACTCCACTATTCACCTTTTTCCATTGGGAATATTGGCCATTTAGCCCTACCCTCTGCTTTCTATCTTTTAACCAGTTCCCGATCCACAATAGTACACTGCCTCCTATCCCATGACTTTTTAGCTTCGCCAAAAGTCTCTGATGGGGGACTTTGTCAAAAGCTTTCTGAAAGTCCAGATACATTATATCAACCGACTCACCTTTGTCTACCTGTTTATGCACACCTTCAAAAAAACATATCAGATTAGTAAGACAAGATCTTCCTTGTCTAAAGCCATGTTGGCTGTCTCCCATTAGGCCATGACTATCTACATGCTGTGTAATTTTGTTCTTTATGATGGTTTCTACCATTTTCCCTGGTACTGACGTCAGGCTCACCGGTCTGTAATTTCCTGGGTCACCCCTGGAACCCTTTTTAAAAATTGGTGTTACGTTGGCGACCCTCCAATCTTCAGGTATTACAGATGGTTTTAATGAAAGTTCACAGATTACCAATAGCAGGTCTGCAATCTCATATTTCAGTTCTTTCAACACTCTGGGATGTATACCATCCGGTCCAGGTGATTTGCTACTGTTCAGTTTATCAAATAGTTGTAATATATCTTCCCGGTGTAGCGATATTTCTCTCAATTCCTCTGCAGTATCACCTTTAAATACCACTTCAGTCTTGGGTAACATCCCTACATCTTCCTCGGTAAAGACCGAAGCAAAGAATTCATTCAGTCTCTCTGCTATAGCCTTGTTTCCTCTTACTGCCCCTTTTACCCCTCTATCATCTAATGGTCCAATTGACTCTCTCACAGGCCTTTTGCTACGAATGTACTTGAAAAAGTCTTTATTTCGTGTTTTTGCTTCCATAGCAAGTTTCTTCTCAAATTCCCGCTTTGCCTGCCTTATCAATGCTTTGCATTTAACTTGCCAGTGCTTGTGCTGTTTCCAGTTTTCATCATTTGGCTCTTTTTTCCATTTCCTGAAGGTTGCTTTTTTGGCAGCAACAGCCTCTCTGACCTCACCTTTAAACCATGCTGGCAGTTTTTTGGACTTTCTTCCACTTTTCTTAATGCGTGGAATACAGTTGGTCTGGGCTTCGAGGATAGTATTTTTAAATATCACCCAAGCTTGCTGTAAGTCTTTAACCTTTGGAACCGCTCCTTTTAGTTTTTTCCTAACTATATTCCTCATTCTATCATAGTCTCCCTTTTGAAAGTTAAAAGGTAGTACTGTGGATGCCTTTACTATCTGTCCTCCACTAATTAAATCAAACATGATCATACTATGATCACTATTGCCAAGTGGTCCCAACACCCTTATTTCTTGCACCAGATCTGGCGTTCCACTAAGGACTAGGTCCAGTATGGCTTCCCCTCTGGTCGGTTCATGAACCAGCTGCTCCAAGAAGCAGTCATTTATTCCATCTAGAAACTTTATCTCTTTAGCTTGTCCTGCTGTGACACTGACCCAGTCGATACCGGGGTAATTGAAATCACCCATTATTACTACTCTGTTGTGACTTTTGTTAGCTTCCTTGATTTCTTTGAGCATTTCTTCATCCATTTGTTCATTCTGGCCAGGTGGTCGATAGTATACTCCCACTGCCATCACCTTCCCCTTCATAAATGGAATTTCAATCCATAGAGATTCTACAGCAAATTTTGTTCCCTGCAAAACTTTAATCCTTTCTGACTCAATGCCCTCTCTAACATAGAGCGCAACCCCTCCACCAATTTGATCAGCTCTATCATTACGATATAGTTTGTATCCAGGTATCACAGTGTCCCACTGGTTATCCTCCTTCCACCATGTCTCTGAGAGTGCAATCATATCTAACCTCTCATTTAGTGCTATATATTCTAACTCTCCCATCTTATTGTTTAGACTTCTAGCATTGGCATACAAGCATTTTAGAGACTGTATTTTATTCATATTAATCTGGCTATTGGTAGGCAAGGGTAATTTGGAATCTTTATGCTCTGTCTGCTCCTTACTCAAGGGCATTTGGGCTACTATACTCCCTTTTGGAACCTCACTGCTTTTGGTAGTATCCTTCAAGGATACCTTCGTCCGAACCATGCACTCCTGGGTGACTGTCGACTTTCCCCTATTTCCTAGTTTAAAAGCTTCTCTATCTCTTTTTTAAAGGTTAATGCCAGCAGTCTGGTCCCATCCTGATTAAGGTGAAGCCCATCCCTTCAGAAGAGCCCCCCCTTTCCCCAGAATGTTCCCCAGTTCCTAACAAATCCAAAACCCTCATCCTTGCACCATTGTCTCATCCACGCATTGAGACTCCGGAGCTCTGCCTGTCTTTTGGGTCCTGCACGTGGAACAGGAAGCATTTCGGAGAACGCTATCCTGGAAGTTCTGGATTTCAACTTCCTACCTAAAAGCTTAAATTTAGCCTCCAGAACTTCCCTACCACATTTTCCCATGTCATTGGTACCAACATGTACCAAGACAGCAGACTCCTCCCCAGCACTATCTATGATCCTATCTAGGTGGTGCGTGAGGTCCGCTACCTTTGCACCAGGCAGGCATGTTACCAGGCGATCCTCACGTCCACCAGCCACCCAGCTATCTACATTCCTCATGATTGAATCACCAACTATAACAGCTGTCCTGACCCTCCCCTCATGGGGACATGGCCCTGGAGAAATGTCCTCGGTGCGAGAGGGTTTTACATCACCTGGAGGACAGGTCCTAGTTACAGGATCACATCCTGCCACACCAGGGTGATGCTCTCCTGTCACGTGACCTCTCTCCTCCATGGCAACAGGGATGCTGCCAGACTGGAGGTGGGACTTCAGGACTATATCCCTGTAGGTCTCGTCCATGTACTTCTCTGTCTTTCTTATGTCTTCCAGGTCTGCTACTCTAGCCTCTAGAGAACGGACTCGTTCCCTGAGAGCAAAGAGTTCTTTGCACTTAGTGCATACGTAAGACCTCTCACCAACTGGGAGAAAACATACATATGACACTCAATGCAAAAGACCGGAGAACCCCCATTTCGTTGCTGGACTTCTGTCTGCATCTAAGTTTAAAGCTTGTGTTTAGGTCTTTTAAATTCTCTATATAATAAGGATTGGTGTAGATGCTTATACCAATAAAAGTGTATCTAATACCCCTAATACACCTTGTGTACCTGAAGCTTAAGTAATTAATCTCAGGTCCTCTGTGTATGACTGATTTGGATAACAAGCTGCACCTGAGAGCAGCCCCTTTCCTCTAAGATGTGCAAGTACCTATAAAACTACAATTACCCCAGGGGTGGGTGGGTGCCGGGGAGGGAGGGAGGGAGATAAGTCCTATTAAAGAGGGCAGTTACAAGGTACCCTGTCCTGAACCCTCAGCAGGGGGAAGGGGGGGGGGTACCACACAAAGCCCAGTTAGTTGAGAGAGGCAAGGTAAGTTATAACTGAGAAGGCTGAACTAGCACACCACTAAGACAAACAATAAATAATTAAATAAACAGTTAGACAAACAATAAATAATTAATAAACAGCTAGAACTCACAGCAAGGTGTCACAGGAGGCAATATCCACTTCTCTAGCAGAGCACTGTAAAAAGCACTGCTCTTCTCTGATCAGAGAAAAGCAGACTAAAACAGACTGTGCACACGTGGAGGAAACAGGAAGAAGACTACACAATACCTCAGCAAGGGGGGGGAGGGGGAGGATTCACTCAGGCAGGCTAGGACAGGAAAAAAAGTTTAACACAGAGCAGGTTCTGGGGAGAGAGATTTAATTTAAAATTAACAGTTAACCTGGCTACCACACAAAGCCCAGTTAGTTGAGAGAGACAAGGTAAGTTATAACTGAGAAGGCTGAACTAGCACACCACTAAGACAAACAATAAATAATTAAACAGTTAGACAAACAATAAATAATTAATAAACAGCTAGAACTCACAGCAAGGTGTCACAGGAGGCAATATCCACTTCTCTAGCAGAGCACTGTAAAAAGCACTGCTCTTCTCTGATCAGAGAAAAGCAGACTAAAACAGACTGTGCACACGTGGAGGAAACAGGAAGAAGGCTACACAATACCTCAGCAGGGGGGGGAGGGGGAGGATTCACTCAGGCAGGCTAGGACAGGAAAAAAAGTTTAAAACAGAGCAGGTTCTGGGGAGAGAGATTTAATTTAAAATGAAGAGTTAACCTGGCTACCACACAAAGTTTGTAGGCTGTGCTGAATTATAGGGAGAAACTGCCCAGCTCTCAAGGAATTCCCTGAAGTCTTTAAGAAGTAATTCAGCCTGCGTCTTTCCTGGGCTAAGCTGGTATTTTCCTTCTCCTTCGGGTAAACGTTTGTTTAAGATCTTTATCTCATGATAATTAGCAATGCTTCTTTTGCTAGGACAACAGTTCAGCGTGCTAGAAGAATCCTTCCCCCACTTATCTCTGAACGTATGTGCTGGGTTTAAAACTTCAGCTGGGTCTGGAGAGTTTCTAAACAGGGTTTTAAAAGTAGAACCATCAGGCTTCTCTTGGCTCACGTCTCTGCCATAAGACTCATCAGCTTTCTTTCTATTAGCTTCTAAGCTATAGGCTTCAGCTGGCTTATGAGAGTATCTTGGGCTGCTTAAATACTTTTCAGGCTGCACCCAACTACCACAGTATTGTCTGACTTTATTCTGGCTTTTAAAGTTAGCCTTCACTCTTTCTGGCTTCCCACTGTTATAGCTGCTAGCTGCTTCAACCCCACTTTGTACCTTGTGCTGAGGCTTTCTCCAGGAAAATTCTTTGTCCCTCTGCTTTCTGCTCCAAGGTCCTGCTTGGTTCTCTGGAAGCCTGGGCTGTATCCTTGGGTCTCTCAGTGCTCTTGAATCCTTCTGCTCACAGAAGTCTCTCACTGCCCCTGAGTCTCCCAGGTACTTGCTTTGTGAGTCCAAACTGCTCCTCTGTGGATCACAGCTGCCTAGTTGCTCTCTCTCCAACTCTTCCTGTAGCTGGGGAAGTTCCTGTTCTTCCTCTTCTTGTCCTTCTTCTCTTTCTCTTTCTCTTCCTCTTTCTGACTCTGTTTCTGACTGCTTAACAAGCTGCCCGTGTGTTGCACTGCCCGCCTCCTGCTTGGGCGTGCCCAATCAGGGACTTGGCTTCTCTCCTCCCCTTAGGTGAGGTGTGGTTCCTGATTAGCTACGTGTTTTTTTCTCTCTGAAGAGAAAATCCTGCATTCTCTTACAGTACCGGTTTTCTCCACCAGATCTCTGTCTGTTTCCATAGCTTCATGAGAGGCTTCTACGTCACAAATCCTACAGAGAAGCTTTCCACTATGGGCCCTTGCTAGAGAGCATGGGCTTTTCTCTCTAATGACTATCCTATATGGTTGAAAAAGGCTTCCTCAGTCATTCCCCATGACTGTGAGGGTTCTTCACACCCTACTATCTCCTTTTAAAATAAAGGACATAAGCCTTCTCTATGTGAAAGTCTAAAGAGTTGTCCAATTCCTACACGGAATATGCTCTTTTTTCTTTGCAGCTTGTCCTCATGGTATCCTAATCCTTCATGGACAGCACATATTTAACTAAAAAACGCATGATACCCCTTTTTGTCCCTCAAGTGGGTCATCCTGGTATCTCATCCTATGCGTTTTCTGTCCGTTTACCATGCTAGAGTTCTACAGGACTCAGGACTTGCTGTTTACAGACTGATATTATCCTCTGCGCAAGCAAGACGTTGTCCCAGGCTGTTCTTTCTGACTATCGAATCACAAAAATGTCTACTCACTGGATCCTGTCCCCGATACCACACCAGCTTCTGAGTTGGAACCTGGACTCCCCCGGGTCGGAGGTGTTGGCCAGCTGGACCCGATGGCCCGCCGAGGCAGGCGGAACCCTCTCCGGCACAAAGGGGCCGGCGGCGCCTGAGGTTTCCCCCGCGGTCGGACAGACACGGTTCCAACCGGGCCAAACCTCAAGGCAAATTGTGTGGATTATTCACTTGAATACCATTTACCACTCGCACTTCCCGGCCAATGCACCAAGAATATGCTGTAGCAAAGTGCAATCAATGAATAAATCCAGGAGTCAATTGACAGGGTCTAAGCCAGTTTATTGTGCACAGGCCCAGTCAGTCAAAGCTTCAAAAGGAACTGAGCAAAAGTTTCTACAGAGACATAACCATTTATACCTCTTTTTCAGTTTGATACATGAGAACTTTCTATTGGTTCTAACTTGATACATACAAACTTCTCATTGGTTCTACGTTCCCTGCACCTGTCCAATTAGAAATCCCTCCGGAGCCTAGCAACCAGCCCCCTCCCTTAGGATTGCTCTAACAATGCTGCAGTTCTTGATTTCGTTACTTCTCTACTGCAAGGTAGCTTCAGGAATGCATGTATTGAAACATTTCTTTTCTTTCACACACAAGAGAATAATGAAAGACTTATGAATTCATAAAAACTTCTTATTAAGCATTTTAAAACAGTTTTCTCATTTTTCACAGATTTTTGGTTCTTTTCTAGATATAATGGGAGTTAGGATCCAGGCCTAACTTACAGGCCTTTCATAGTAGCAGGTCATGCTAGACCATAGCCTACCACACAAGCACATAGATTTGCTTTTGACTGAGGTACATCTGTCACATGTAGTCATGAGGCCAATATGTGTAATTTCTGACAGGTCACACACTAAGTGTTGTCTTGTAGCACATGTCGGTTACATGTTGACCATGTGACATGATTCCTTGAATGCCTTGGTGTGGACAAGAGCATCATGGTTACTGTTGCTATGTGTCACAGTCCGAGGGAGATGAGGGATCTTCTCACGTTCCAAAGCACCTGCACATTTAAAGATCTATACATGCTTAGACACTGCATCTAATCTCATGCAGCCAGACGTACATTCATTCTGTCACATTGAAGTACATTATCCACCACAGTTTGTAATGTGTTCCATCACCTCCAAACATACATGATCTTCATCCAGGTCTGCACATTGGCATTGGACCGGTATGGGGTGTGGAGGCTGTGCTGTGGACCATTCTCAGCAATGTGGCCATGTCCCACGGTACCTGACAGACATCTGGTAGAAGGTAGGGTATGTACTCAATTGCTGTCCTACACTACATCCTACACTTTGGCAGCATACATAAGCAGGGAAACATATAGGAGTACCTGTGAGTAGTATCACAAATGCATAGTGGGCACCATGGGACCATGGGTTGTATTAGTATAGTATATGACGGCAGATAAAGACCAGCATGGTCCTTCTAGTCTGCCCAGCAAACCGGCAAGAGTAGGTGCACCTGCCGCTTCGTGCACGTCATCTCTCCCCATGCCTTTGTTTAGGGATGTACCAACCGCTCCATGTAGGTCACCCTTATTTGTTCAGATATAAAAGATAGTTATGCTTATTTTGATTTTATTCTGTTGCTATAAAAGAAATCCACTATGTCTGTCCCATTCCATTTTGAATTCTGTCACTGTGTTTACCCCCACCACTTCCATCGGGAGGGCATTCCAAGTATCCACCACCCTTTCAGTGAAAAAGTATTTCCTGACATTGCCTTTCAGTTTACCCCCTTGCAGCTTCATGTTATGCCCTCTAGTTTTACAGCTTCCCCGTCTTTGGAAGAGGTTTGTTTGTCCATTAATACTCTTTAAGTATTTAAAGGTCTGAATCATATCTCCCCTGTCCCTCTTCTCCTCCAGAGTGTACATATTTAGGTCTTGAAGTCTCTTTTCATAAGTTTTATGACGCAGGCTCCAAATCATTTTGGTCGTCTTTCTCTGAACCGCTTCCAGCCTTTTTATATCCTTTGCGAGATACAGTCTCCAAAACTGAACACAATATTCCAAGTGAGGCCTCACCAGCAACTTGTACAGTGGCCTTAGTACCTCTTCCTTTCTGCTGGTAATTCCTCTCTGTATGCAACCCAGCATCCTTCTGGCTTTTGCCACCGCCTTGTCGCACTGTTTCGCCACCTTGAGATCATCAGAAACAATCACACCGAAGTCTTTCTCCTGGTCCGTGCACACCAACCTCTCGCCCCGTACTGCATACAATTCCCTTGGATTGCTGCTTCCCAAGTGCATGACACTGCACTTCTTCACATTAAATCTTAACTGTCAAGTATTAGACCATTCTTCCTGCCTTTGTAGATCTTTCCTCATGTTCTCCACTCCCTGAGAATAGTCCACTCTGTTGCAAATTTTGGTGTCATCTGCAAAAAGACAGACTTTTCCATTCAGCCCTTCGGCAATATCACTTACGATTATATTGAACAGTACTGGTCCCAAGACCGAACCCTGGGGCACACTGCTAATCACCTTCCTTTCATATGAGTGAGTTCCGTTTACCGTCACGCACTGTTGTCTGTCAGTCAACCAATTTCTGATCCAGTTCACCATCTTGGGACCCATCCCCAAGCTGTTGAGTTTATTGATAAGCCTCCTATGAGGAACAGTATCAAAGGCTTTGCTGAAATCCAGGTAGATCACATCCATCGCATGCCCTTGATCTAGTTCTCTGGTCACCCAGTCAAAGAATTCAATCAGATTTGTTTGGCAAGATCGTCCTTTGGTAAAACCATGTTGCCTCAGATCATGCAACCTATTGGTTCCGAGGAAGTCCACTATTTGCTCTTTCAGGAGCGCCTCTATTACTTCTCCAGCCACAGAGGTAAGGCTTATTGGCCTGTAGTTTGTCACTTCTTTCCTATTACCACTTTTGTGGAGAGGTTCCACATCAGCCCTTCTCCAGTCCAGTGGAACTTCTCCTGTCTCCAAGGATCTATTAAAAAAATCCTTTAAGGTCCTGCAAAAACTTCTCTGAGCTCTTTCAGTATCCTGGGGTGTATCCCATCTGGCCCCATAGACTTGTCCACTTTCAGTTTTACAAGCTGTTTTAACACATCATCTTTTGTGAATGCTGTGGTATCTACTCCATTCCCATTTGTATATTTGTCAATCACAGGTGGTCCTTCTCCAGGATTTTCTCTAGTGAAAACAGAGCAGAAGTATTCGTTTAGCGATGTCACTTTCTCAATGTCACTTTCCACAAATCCATTCCCAACACTTTTGAGTCCTGGAATTCCACCTCTGATTTTCCTCCTGTCCCAAATATACCTGAAAAAAGTCTTGTCACCATACTTCACATCTTTAGCCATCTTTTCTTCTGCCTTTGTTCTGTGCTATCAGTTTGGGAACACGTTTAGGAGCATATAGTCTTCAGAACACATCTATCTCAGTCTACCACCATTGCACTATGACACAGCACTTACACATGGCCTTCAGGGTGTGATCATGTAACCTATACATAGGCTGTGGTTACAGCATGGCACCAATGCGATTTATATGTCCTTTCCAAGTGGAGAATCTGCATAAGAAGGCCCAGGAGCTGCTGTGCAAGAGGCTTGACTACATCCAGCAGGTGTGGGAGGAGCTTCGCATTGCATCTGATGGTGAGTTAATGGAACACACATGTGGACAGCTGTACACTGTACAAGAGATGTCCTCATGTCCACAGAATGTATACATATTGTCATGCATATCATAGCCTTAGATCACCATCTTAGCTCATGTGCCCCAGGAAATGCATGCATGCATGCAGGGTGTGTTAGACCTGGGAACTATTTGGCCCTTATAGCTGGGTGGCTCTACATCATAACCTTGACATGGTATCCTTGGTTCTCAGTATGTACATATCAGCCACGTTTTCTATCCCCACATATTTCACCTACATAATGGCCAATGTGCATATCTGATGATGCAGCCAAACTCATAAACATATGATAGACAATGTTCATATGCCAGCCACGTTTTGGACAGAGACAACTCCTCCCCAGGGGCTTCTTGTATCACTTCACACAATCATACTTGACCATACATCTGCAGCACATGCCATGTGAGCACTCTACTACTCCTGAAGCTACATAGTGTGAGCATAAATCCATTGGAACATGAGATGTGCCATACCTGATCAGCATCAAGACCAGCATCCTGGTTCAAACAGTGGCCAATCCCAGGCACATGTCCTTGAACATTTCCCTAATGGACACACACATTCCACAAAGCTTGTGCTGCTGTAAGCAGTTGATTTTCCTGATCCATTTTAATAATGATTTTCGGACCTTTCCTCCAGGTACTTGTCCAGATGTTTTTTATAACCAGCTGCACTAACAGCTGTTCATAGATCCTCAGGTAACATATTTCAGGGTTTGATTCCACATTGCGTGATAATATATATTCTCATATTTGTCTTACACAGGATTCATTGTAGCTTTAGTGCAATTCCCTTAGTCTTTTGATGGCTTTTTTTTTTAATTCTTTTAAAACGTTATATTTTCACACTTTCACATTACACTTCAAATACTACAGTGAAGGAAATTCTGCAAAACATATTCAAACAGATAATTCAGCATACAGCTTACCAAGTGTATACACCTCATTGGACCACAAAACAGGTAAAGCAGATCTAAGATAAATGACATCAAATATTCAGGAGAACTACTTTACATATCTATTAAGCTCCCCTCCCCCTTGCGGAAACTCTTCTACCAAACATCAGAGTGCTGCCTATGGGCTTCCAATCTGGACTTCAACTTCCTCTCTAGGTAATGAAAAATAACTAAGTTGTCTTGGTTCACAAACAAAGAAACTTTTACCTTCAAGAACATCAACACACATACATGGAATGTGTACAGACAAAGTAAGACCAATGGTCATAACCTTGGACTGCACCATCAGGAATTCCTGCAGTCTGTTTGGCATATACCTCAACAGATCGGGGAACATGTATATTTTAGCTCCCTAAAAAATAAAAACATCCAAATGGGGAAATACATATGTAGAACAGATTTGCGGTCAACCTCTAGCGCAAATGTAGCAATCCGTGTGGCCCTCTTGATGACCACCTCTAGTGAAGAGTCAAGGAACTCAGGGAGATTAACATAGAAACATGACGACAGAAAAAGACCACATGGCCTATCTAGTCTGTCCTTCCATATCAACCACTGCAACGTTCCCCTTTTTTTCCTTTAGAGATCCTCTGTGTTTGTCCCATGCTTCTTTGAATTCAGGTACTGTCCTCATCTCTACCACCTTCACTGGGAGACTTTTCCACGGATCCACCACTCTTTCCATAAAGAAATATTTCCAGATATCACTCCTGAATCAATCTCCTTTCACCCTCATCCCAAGTTCCCTCATAACAGAGCTTGCTTTCAATCAAAAGAGGCTCTCCTGCTGTGCATTTATGCCACAGAGGTATTTAAACATCTCAATCAATCATCTCTATCCCGCCTTTCCTCTAAGGTGTACATATTAAGATCCTTAAGTCTGTTCTCATATGCTTTAATATGAAGACCACTAACAATTTTAGTAGCCACCCTCTGTACTGACTCCAGCCTATTTATATCCTTTTGAAGGTGCGGTCTCCAGAACTGCACACAATACTCCAAATGAGGTCGCACCAAAGACTTATACAGAGGCACTATCACCAACTTTCTTCTGCTGGCCATTCCTCTCCCTATGAACCCAAGCATCCTTCTAGCTTTTGCTGTCACCTTTTCTACCTGTCTAGCTACTTTAAGATTATCAGACACAACCACGCCTAGGTCCCGCTCTTCTTTAGTGGACAGAAGTACTTCACCCCCTATACTATATCACTCCCTTGGATTGCTGCAGCCTAAATGCACGACCTTGCAGTTTTTAACATTAAATCTCAGCTATCAAATTCTAGACCATTCTTCAAGCTTAACTAGATCCCTTCTCATGTTATCTACATCTTCCTGGGTGTCTACTCTATTGCAGATTTTGGTATCATCCGCAAAGAGGCAAACCTTACCTGACAGCCCTTCCGCTATATCACTAACAAAGATGTTAAAAAGAATCGGACTAAGGACAGATCCAAGGGGCACACCACTAATAACCACCTCCTCTTCAGAGTGAGCTCCATTTACCTGTACCCTTTGTCGCCTCCCACTCAACCAATTTCCAACCGAAGCAGTAACTTTAGGGTCCATCCCTAGGGTGCTCGGTTTGTTTATAAGTCGTCTGTGAGGAACAGTGTCAAAGGCTTTACTAAAATATAAATACATCACATCTAGGGCTCTCCCTCTGTCCAACTTCCTGGTAAGCCAGTCAAAGAAATCAATCAGATTTGTCGACAAGACCTGCCTCTAATGAATCCATGCTGCCTCAGATCCTGTAATCCGCTGGACTCCAGAAACCTCACTATTTTCTCTTTCAGCAGCATTTCCAATAATTTACTCACCACCAAAGTTAAGCTAACTGGCCTGTAGTTTTCAACTACATCCTTACTTCTGCTTTTGTATAAAGGAACCACATGAGCCTCTCTCCAGTCCTTTGGCACCACTCCTGACTCCAATGAGGCATTGAAAAGGTCAGTCAGTGGAGCTTGCTAGAACGTCCCCAAGTTCCCTCAGTATTCTAGGGTGTATCCAATCCGGTCCCATTGCTTTGTGTACTTTAAGTTTAGCTGGTTTCTCATGAACACAGTCTTCTGAAAATTGTTCAAGATGCCCCTCGCTTCTGTTCCTGTTTTGGGTGTTTTCTGAGGTCCTGCTCCTGGTTCTTCATCTGTGAACACAGAACAGAAATATTTGTTAAGCAATTCCGCTTTATCCTCATCAGCTTTTACATATTCCTCCCCTTCACCCTTGAGTCTGACAATACCACTTTTGCCCTTCCTCTTCTCGCTAACATATCTGAAAAATGTCTTATCGCCCCATTTTATTGCATTGGCTATTTCCTTCTCTTTTTGAATATTTGGAAATCCCCTGTCCTCCCACAAGGGTGGTTACCCCCAAAGTGGCAAATACTGAGCCCTAAACAGAGGTGGTGGCCTTTCCAAGGTCATTACTAGAACGTCAGTCAAATACTTTCTAAACATGTCCACAGGGGTACTGGGGAGATCTCGAAGGGTTCAGGAATTGAAGATTGCCTCTTTGTAATTAGTTATCCACATACTCCAACTGACAGTGGCCCAAATTCCTCTAATTAACCAGGGATTCACCCATCTCTTGGACTTCATTGACCTTCGGCTCTAGAACAGCAGATCTGGTTGCAAAAATTCCAAGTGCAGGAGACTGTTCCACCACAGTATGTAATTCAAAACCAAATCACTTACAAAGCATGTTGAACATACTTGTAGAGAGGAGTGAGGTCCCAGGATGGTTTCCCAAAGACACTCCAACATCACCGCACCCGCCTTCAGAATCTGCAGTTGATGAAGACCCAAAGTGGATTCCCCTCCCCCCCCCCCCCGTGATGTCAGTCATGGTGAGCAGGAAGGCTTGACACTCAGAACATGGTCCTCTTTCGCAAGGAGGGTGGACACAGACCAGAGTGGAGTCTCCAGGCAGAGGTATGCCAACAGCTACTTCAGCATGAGAGCCCTCCAACACCCCTGCAGAGCAAAGGTCTCCAGGTCTAGGCAGTGGCGTGCACGCAATGGGGCTGAACAAAGTCCCATCACTGTTGCTCACTAACTGCTTAGCAGGCTGGTCTAGGGAGGAGTCCCTCAAAGAGCCTGCAGGTACACTGAAGCCCTCCAAAGTAGTCTGACGAGGGTCAGGGACTGAGAGCTGTCCAGGAACTCTGTCTTCCCCTTCCCCTAGCCCATGGCTTTGGCAGGGCAGAGCAAAGGCAGCAGACCAAGAGATGGCACGGACCGTTCAGCAAGTGCATCTAGTTGAAAAGCACAATCTTGGATCATCTTTCGAGTTTTTGAGCGCATGGACACTCAATCTTGGTATACCTGTGGTGCTCCAGCACATCTCCTCTCAACCTTCTCTTTTCAAGGTTGATGGGATAAACCTTTTCAGGCTCTCCACATTTGGGTATCCTTCCATACCCTGTACCAGTTGTGCAGATCCTCTCTGAACAATTTCTAATTCCGTTATATCCCTTTTTCTGTTACAGTGATGCGACTTGTACATATTAGGCAGGGTGCAATCGCAGCATGGAACAATGTGGAGGCATACAAATATTCTTTTTTTTATTCTTCATTCATTTCCTTATTTATTTATTTTATTTAAGAGTTTTTCTATATTGCTCCTTCCGGAGATCAAGGTGGTTTACAATAAACAAAGCTGGATACTTTAAACTTTGAAACAAAGATGCTACAATGAATTGCTCAAACTATTTACAGTGAACATATATTACAATATTTACATTGTGCGATTATTGCTGTCAGCATATTTACAAGGGTGTTTTATATTCATCATGAATCAATGAATGCAGTATAAAATCTCCTATGTTACTAACAGTGTTGTGTTGATGGGGGTTTCATGGGCGGGTTCTTAATGATTCATGGCATTATCTTAGGCTTCTTGTCTGCCACTGCACACTGGTCAGAGATCTTCGATGTGATCTCCAGGCTGACACCTACATATATTATTCCTGCACAACGGGTCCTAATGTGGATGCTTGCACCGTGTCCCCATAGTTAGGGTTGCTCTATCATACGGGGTGAAACTTTGCACTTGTCCACATTAATTGCCATCTGCCATTTGAACATCATGTCTTCCACGTTCTCAAGGTTCTTATGCAATCTTTCACAATCCTAATGGGTTTTAGCAACCATGAGGAATTTAGGACCATCTGTAAATGTGATAAACCTCAATTGTTATTCCCATTTCCAGGTCATTTCAGAATGTTTAAAAAAGGTTTGGACAAGTTCCTGGAGGAAAGGTCCATAAACCATTATTAAAGGGGACCCAGGAAATCCACTGCTTGTCCCAGTACAAACACTGTGGAACCTGTGTCTTCTGGGGAAACTGCTAGGTAATTGTGACCTAGATTGGCAACTGTTGTAACACAGAAACATGATGGCAGAAAAAGACCACATGGCCTATCTAGTCTGCCCTTCCATATCAACCACTACAACAGTCCCTTTTTTTCCTTTAGAGATCCTCTGCATTAGTCCCATGCTTTTTTGAATTCAGATACTGTCCTCATCTCTACCGCCTCCACTATTCCACGCATCTACCACTCTTTCTGTAAAGAAATATTACTTAATATTACTCCTGAGTCTATCACTTTTCACTCTCATCCTATGTCTCCTTGTAGCAGAGCTTTCTTTCAACCAATAGAGGCTCTCCTCCTGTGCATTTATGCCACAGAGGTATTTAAATGTCTCAATTATATCACCTCTATCCTGCCTTTCCTCTCAAGTATACATATTAAGATCCTTACATCAGTCCTCTTATGCTTTATAATGAAGACCGCTAACCATTTTAATATCCACCCTCTGTACCGACTCCAACCTGTTTATATCCTTTTGAAGGGGCAGTCTCCAGAATTGCACACAATACTCCAAATGAGGTCGCACCAAAGACTTATACAGAGGCACTATCACCTCCTTTCTTCTGCTGGCCATTCCTCTCCCTATGCAACCAAGCATCCTTCTAGCTTTCACCGTTGCCTTTTTACTTGTTTAGCTACTTTAAGATCATCAGACACAATCACACCTAGCTTCCGCTCTTCTTTTGTGGACAGAAGTACTTCACCCTATACTATATTGCTCCCTTGGATTGCTGCAGCCCAAATGCATGACCTTGAATTTTTTTAACATTAATTCTCAGCTGTCAAATTCTAGACCATTCTTCAAGCTTAGCTAGATCCCTCCTTATGTTATCTACACCTTCCTGGGTGTCTACTCTATTGCAGATTTTGGTGTCATCCGCAAAGAGGCAAACCTTCCCCGAAAACCCTTCCGCAATATCACTAACAAAGATGTTAAAAAGAATCGGACCAAGGACAGATCCCTGGGGCACACCACTTGTAACCTCCTTTTCTTCAGAGTGAGTTCCATTTATCTGTACTCTTTGTTGCCTCCCACTCAACCAATTTCTAGCCCAAGCAGTGACTTCAGGGTCCATCCCTATGGTGCTCAGTTTATTTATAAGTCGCCTGTGTGGAACGGTATCAAAGGCTTTACTGAAATCTAAATACACCACATCTAGGGCTCTCCCTCGGTCCAACTCCCTGGTCACACAGTCAAAGAAATCAATCTGATTTGTCTGATAACATCTGCCTCTGGTGAATTCATGCTGCCTGGGATCCGGTAACCCGTTGGACTCCAGAAATCTCACTGTGCTTGATGGACCTTAGTCTGACCCAGTATGGCATATCTTATGTTCTTATATTTTTATTTTAAACTGCTGTGTTGACAGCACAGATCCCAACGTTCCTCTTTGAGAGAACTGACCATGTTGGCCTGGTCCACATTAGTACATTGCCTTCTATCCCAGAACATTTTCATTTTGGCAAGACTCTTTCGTGGTGACCTTATCAAAAGCTTTTAAAAACCCTGGTACACTGTATCGAGTGGCTCACTTTGGTCTACCTGTTTATTCACAACTTCCAAAAAGGTATAACAGATGAGTTAGACAAGACCTTCCTTAGCTAAAGCTATATTGGCTGTATCCCATTGGGCTGTGTCTATGTACATGTTCAGTGATTTTGTTTTTTTATCATGGATTCTAACATTGAGGCCTGTGCTGGTAGTGTGCTAGCTTGCTTTACTCTCAAAGCAACAACAATGATTGGGGGCTTACATGAGCTGCTGACATTATTCCTCAGAGTGGCATATATCTCCCAGGTAGGGAAAAGAGTCCCAAATGCACAGATGTCACATGTTGCAGCTAATGTGTAATGATATATAGTAACATAGTATATGACGGCAGATAAAGACCAGCATGGTCCATCTAGTCTGCCCAGCAAGGTGGCAAGAGAAGGTGCGCCTGCCGCTCCATGGAGGTCACCCATCCACATGTCTTTGTTTAGGAGTGTACCCACCGCTTCAAGCAGGTCACCTTGACTTGTTAAGATATCAGAGACAATTAAGTTTATTTTGATTTTATATTGTTTCTATAAAGGGATCCACTGTGTCTGTCCCATGCCATTTTGAATTCTGTCACTGTATTTGCCCCCACCTCATCCATCGAGAGGGCATTCCAAGCCTACTCCACCATGTCAGTGAAAAAGTATTTCCTGACATTGCCTTTCAGTTTTCCCCCTTACAGCTTTGTGTTAGGCCCTCTAGTATTACAGCCTAGAAAAGAGTGAGTTTGTTCATTAATATTTCTTAAGTATTTAAAGGTCTGTATCATATCTCCCCTGTCCCGCCTCTCCTCTAGAGTGTACATATTTAGATCTTAGATTCTCTTTTTCATACGTCTTCTGGTACAGGCTCCAAATCATTTTGGTCGCCTTCCTCTGAAGCATTTCCAGTCTTTTTATATCCTTTACGAGATATGGTCTCCAAAACTGAACACAGTATTCCAAGTGAGGCCTCACCAGTGACTTGTACAGTGGCATTAGTACCTCTTCCTTTCTGCTGGTAATTCCTCTCTGTATGCAACCCAGCATCCTTCTGGCTTTGGTCACTGCCTTGTCACACTGTTTTGCCACTTTGAGATCCTCAGAAACAATCACTCTGAGGTCCTTCTCTTGGTCCGTGCACATATGAACTTGTTAAAGATGCATATCCTGGTCATATGTGTACATGCTGCTCACAGTGTGAGGTCTAATTTTAGTTTTGCATACCAGACATCTGTGACATCTTTGAAGGGATTGAGCTGCTTATGTTATTAGTGGTATTCTTAGAGGGACTCATAGTAACTTGGGGAAGAGGGCCGCAGATATGACTCTTTGCTATATTACCTCGGCTATAGTGTTTTATGCAGTACATGCGATAGGCAAGGATAGTTGTTGCTGCACCTACAGAAATCATCCTTTCCAAAGAATACCTATGTATACTGACTGCAAGGTGATGTACAATGACATATTATGGCAGGCCATCTTCCACACATGACCTGGCCTGGATTCTGCATATGATGATGCTAGGCAGTCACAGCCAAACATCAACTATTAACTCAACATGTCTGTACTTCTGAGTACATGGTGAGGTCATTTGCATGCTGCTTGTGTCCACATTATTGTGACTGTGACACACCTGCAGCACATGTGGCTTCTCATATGACTATGTGTCTTAGCACGTGGCAACATCGTATGCACTGAGTGTGCATCACATGTCCTAGTCCTTCAGTCAGTTCTGTGAGCTGCCAAAGTAATAGTTTTATGTTAAGCATGTCACTCTCTCGTCTGAGAATTGGAGACATGGCCTTGATAAGAACTTCTATGTGCTGCAGCTCATTCCTACCTGTATGTTTGATTTTCACAGAGCTGCAGCCATCAACAGTAGCAGAAGGAAACAGCACAGCTCCTGGGATCACCACAGAGGTGGAGGGGATGGCCATTGGAGGGGAGGCTATTGTGGAGATCCACCCTGAGGAATAGGAGGAAGACATGCCTGCCCAAGAGGGTGCTGGGCCAATTGAGGGGGTGGGGGGTGTAGATGACCGAGGAGACACAGCCATAGAGGAGGTGGCCCACGGTGAGGGGACAGCCACCATCCCAGTGGTACTGCAAGACAAAGGATTCAATGACAAGCCCCATCTGTCTCCCCCCCCCCCCTCTGTTCAGGGACCCCTGGCTTTAGAGGACCTGGGGAGGTGAGTCAGCCACTCCACACAACATTTGTGTCAGAGAGCCAGCCACCAGTGCCAGCAACCAGTGCCTCAGTCATGTCACTGTCAGAGGCTTCCAGCTAAACCCCAATGTTGTGGGCTGTCTGGCTGGGGGACCCTGACAGTGCCATGGCTCTGGCACTGACCGCCAACATAGAGGCACAGAATAGACTCTCAATGTGTGTGGAGCAGCTGATCAGCATTGTGGAGAGGGTGGCTGATCACCTCAATAGGCTGGAGTGTGCCAGTGAGGCTTCTTCAGGCAGATATCCATCCCCACATGGGAAACCAGGGCCCCAGGAGTGAGGCCTGTGGGGCTATATCCCTTAGGGGTCCTCTGCATCCAGGGGGCCTATGCCATGAAAGATGTCATCCGAAACTATCAGAACCTTTGTGGTAGGCCATATGTGGCTGCACTAAATTGGTCTCCATCAACAACTGCTGGCCCATATGTGATGCATGAGTGGGGACATTCTCATAATTTAACCATTCCTGTGGCACTTGGCCACCTTACAAGATGAGGATCATCTCTGCAACATGGCCACAATGGGACGTCATAGTCCGTATTGATGGGTTTGTGGTCAACTTTATGGGCACCCGTATATTTTCTGTGGGTTGTGTACAATATTGTGAGAGAACATAAGAACATAAGATATGCCATACTGGGTCAGACCAAGGTCCATCAAGCCCAGTATCCTGTTTCCAAGAATGGCCAATCTAGGTCATACGTACCTAGCAGTTTCCCCAAAAGACACAGGTTCCACAATGCTTGCACTGGGTCAAGCATTGATATCCTGGGTCCTTTCTTAATAATGGTTTATGGACTTTTCCTCCAGGAACTTGTCCAAACCTTTTTTAAACCCAGCTACACTAGCAGCCTTTACTACATCCTCCGGTAACAAATTCCAGAGTTTGATTACACGTTGAGTGAAAAAATATTTTCTTTTATTAGTCTTAAATAGTTTACGCTGTAGCTTCATTGCATGTCCCCTAGTCTTTCTATATTCTGATAAGGTAAACAATCGATCTACGTTTACCCGTTCCACTCCGTTCATTAATTTATAGACTTCTATCATATCTCCCCTCAGCCGTCTCCTTTCAAGGTTAAAGAGCCCTAACCTTTTTAGCCTTTCTTCATAGGAATACCCTTCCATTCCCTTTACCAATTTGGTGGCTCTTCTCTGAACTTTTTCTAATAACGCTATATCCTTTTTAAGATACGGCGACCAGAATTGCACACAATATTCAAGGTGCGGTATCACCATGGACCGATATAGAGGCATTTTAATATCTTTTGTTTTATTTTCCATTCCTTTCCTTATGATACCTAGCATTCTATTTGCTCTCTTGGCCGCCGCTGCACACTGGGCCGAGGATTTTAACATGTTATCCACAATGATGCCTAAATCTTTTTCCTGGGTGGTGGTTTCTAATGTGGAACCTTGCATCGTGTAACCATAGTTTGGGTTGTTCTTCCCTAGGTGCATAACTTTGCCCTTGTCCACATTAAATTTCATCTGCCATCTTGATGCCCAGTCTTCCAATTTATCAAGATCCTCTTGCAATTTTCCACAATCATCTTGGGGTTTAACAACTTTAAATAGTTTTGTGTCATCTGCAAATTTGATAACCTCACTCGTTATTCCCTTTTCCAGGTCATTTCTGAATATGTCAAAAAGCAGCGGACCCAGCACAGATCCCTGGGGTACACCACTATTCACCTTTCTCCATTGGGAGAATTGACCATTTAGCCCTACCCTCTGCTTTCTATCTTTTAACTAGTTCCTGATCCACAATAGTACGCTGCCTCCTATCCCATGACTCTTTAGTTTTGCCAAAAGTCTCTGATGAGGGACCTTGTCAAAGGCTTTCTGAAAGTCTAGATACACTATATTAACCGACTCACCTTTGTCCACCTGTTTATTCACACATTCAAAAAAACAACAGATTAGTAAGACAAGATCTTCCTTGTCTAAAGCCATGTTGGCTGTCTCCCATTAGGCCATGGCTATCTACATGCTGAGTAATTTTGTTCTTTATGATTGTTTCTAACATTTTTCCCGGGACTGACGTCATATTGTCATCATAATGTTTTGGGCTTATGTTCCAAGGTAGAGAACAACACAGGAGAGATGTCAGTGCAATTGAGATGTCGTACATTCTGAATGATACACAAATGATGCCATGGACAGCAATACTGCCTCTCCTCACAGATATTTGATGCAACATTCATCAACAGCGATGACAACCTGCAAATATTTATGGTTGGCACGTAAAGCGTAGTTACTCACCTGTAACAGGTGATCTCCAGGAACAGCAGGAATTTAGTTTTCACATATGGGTGACGTCGATACCACGGAGCCCGCACAGGAACTCTCCCCAGCATCCATTTGGAAAGCTTTTGGGAGCACTCCGCTGTGCCTGCGCGACTGCCTTCCCTCCTTCCCAACTTCCTCTCCTCAGTTGAGTTTGTAGCTGAGAAAGAAGAGAAAAAGAAACCCTATAACTCCTAGGTGAGGAGGGCAGGTTATGAAGACTAAATTCCTGCTTTTCCGGAGATCACCTTTTACAGGTGAATAACTACACTATTTCCAGAAACAAGCAGGAATGTAGTCTTCATATATGGGACTCCCTAGCTCCCAGATGCTAGATGAAGTGACCTCAGAATCGGTGGAGGTTCACCTCGGAGTAGGCTTGAAGAGGTCATGGATCCTTCATGGATTTCTGGTATCGTCAAAATCGGGACGGAGGATAGAAGTTGCCTCTAAGTCTGAAAAAGGTGCTGGAATACAGCCTGCCCAAACATGGCATCCTTGTCCAGACAAAATGGGCAGCAAAGGTAAGGACAGAAGACCAAGTTGCTGCTCTGCATATCTTGTCAATGGCAACCAAGTGTAGGTTTGCGATTCTGATTGCCATGCCACGAATGTTGTGAGCAGTGACATGCCCTTCTGGGGAGAGTCCTGCTTTGTCATAGGCAAATGAGATGCAGTCTGCTATCCATCTGGAGAGCATGCGTTTAGATACAGGGAGACCCAGGTGACTAGGGTCAAAGGAAATGAACAGCTGCGAGGCTTTGCGGTGATCGCGACTCCTTTGGAGATAGAAAGTCAATGCATGCTTGCAATCAAGAGTGTGCAGTGTTGCTTCCGCTTGAGATGCATACAGGTTTGGGAAAGAAGACTGGAAGGAAAATTAAATGGTTTAAATGAAATGGAGACAACACCTTTGGCATAAAGTGTTGGTAAATCCTAAGGACAACTTTGTTATGGTGGAACCAGGTATAGGGTGGGTCTGCCACTAAAGCCTGAAGCTCACTAATGCATCTAGCTGAAATGAGGGCAATTAGGAGGATTACCTTTCAAGACAGGAACTTCAGTGGTTCAAAGGGTGGCTTCAGAAGTTGCACTAGAATGACATTGAGGTCCCAAGCTACCGGGGCCAAGCTGTGAGATGGAGAGACTGTGGATTGGGATGGACTAGTGAGCCATCATTCTGGAAGAAGAGATTGGGCGCAGATCCAAATCATAGAGATTGAGTCTGAGTCAGATATAGTAGCAGAGGAAACCAGTGGGGGGCTATGAGTATCATGGAGCCTTTGTCCGACTGAAGCTTTAAAAGCATCTTGAGAATGAGGAGTATAGGAGGGAAAGCATAAAGCAGACCCTTACCCCAGTATAGGTGGAAGGCATCCACTGGTTGGTTGGTGGATGTCGGAGTTCTTATGCAGAAACAAGGAAGCTTGACGTTATGGGGAGTCACAAACAGATCTATGTCTGGGATTCCCTAGGTCTGGAAGATGTAGTACATCGTGTCTGGATGGAGAGGCCATTTATGGGGAAGAAGGATGTGACTCTGTCTGCCAAGACATTTGACTCTCCTGAGAGGTACACCGCTTGGAGGTGTATTTGATGAGTAATAGCAAAGGACCATAGGTGTAGCGCCTCCTCGCAGAGGGCCCAGGAGCCTGTTCCTCCCTGCTTATTCATATAGAACATGGCAACCTGATTGTCCATCCTGACTTGGACCTGTTGTGCCATGAGGGCATTTGAGATAGCTCGAAGTTCCAGGAGAATAATCTGGAGTTGCGACTCTTGCATTTTCCAGAGCCCCTGTGTAGTCACGTTGCCCAGGTGAGCTCTCCAACCCAGTTTGGAGCATCTGTTGTCAGGGTGCATTGAAGTGGAGGCATCTGAAAAGGTGACCCTACAAGTACATTTTCTGGAGAACACCACTACTGAAAGGATGTGGTCAGATGGGCAGTGACTTGGATCCTGTCCCAGAGATGGCCAGAGGCCTGCTTCCACTGGGAGGCAAGAGTCCACTGGGCTGTCCCCATATGTAGTTGGGCATATGGAACGACATGTACTGTAGAAACCATGGGATCTATTCTGTAACATGAACAGTGGGGATGGAAGTCCTGTCGGGTTGGGACGTCCATCTTCGCTATTCATCTGCCTTTCCCATCCCCGCCAAGCCTCCCCATACGAACAAGGAGTTTGTACCGGGAGATTAAACGGGAGCGGGAAAAGGGTAGGACAGAGGCAGAGTTAGGGCAGGCAGTGGGTGGCCCTCTTGGGTGGAATAAGTTCCCTTAGATGTCAGGGGATGGCAGGCTGGGGCAGCGGCATAGGTAGGAGGGGGTGCAGCTGATTCCGCACAGCCGACCGTGACCTTGGAAGGCCAGATCAGGGGTTGGACTGCAGGGAAAGAACAAAGTCGTCAGCAGCCAGGGATCACAGATCCTGAATGGAGCCATGGTGCCATGGCAACCAGACGCCATGGTGCCACAGCTCCATTCAGGAGCCTTGATTAAGTTAGCTGGGCAGAGGCCTGTATGTGCAGGCCGACTGGAATCGGGTCCCGACCTGCACTTACAGGCCTAGATGGGATTCTGATCCCATGGGAGCTAGACATGCCCCGTGGGGTCAGAATCCCGTCTACTTCTATGTGTCAGGTTCCAACCGGATGCACAGAGGCTGGGACGCACACATTAGAATAGGCCTCTATGTGTCTGAGTTGCTGTAGCATCTCTCGGGCGATCAGATGTACTCGTAGGAGCGCCTGGGACACTAGTTTGACTACACGGGAACAGCGGAGCTGAGGCAGGAATACCCTGTACTGTTGGGTGTCTAGAAGGACTCTGATGAACTCTAGTTTTTGAGTTAGAGCGAGCTGGGACTTTGGGAAGTTTATCACAAAGCCCAAGTGTTATAGCACTCTGATGGTACGATGCAAGGAGAGCAGTACCCCTTGAGAGGTGTCTGTTTTATTAGTCAGTCGTCTAAGTAGGCAAAGACAAATATCCCCAGAGATCTTAGGAATGCGGCTACGACCACCATGCACTTTGTGAAGACTCTTGGGGCAGAGGCGAGTCCAAAGGGGAGGACTCTGTATTGGTAATGTTTTCCTTGAAACGTGAAGAGTAGAAACTTCCTGTGTCCTAGGTGGATGAGGATATGTGTATATGCTTCTTTTAGATCTAGAGAACAGAGCCAGTCCTGACTCTGGAGGTAGGGAAGAAGAATCACGAGGGAGATCATCTTGAACTTTTCGTGGACTAGAAACTTGTTGAGGTTTCTAAGGTCCAGAATGGGCCTATACCCTCTGGTTTTCTTTGGGATGAGAAAGTATTTATTTATTTATTTAAAAGTTTTTATATACCGTCTTTCTGCGATTCAAGACAGTTTACAGAGAACACAACATGGCAGTATATTTCAACTGTTTACAATGAATATAGAAATGTATATAGATATAACAATGAATTTGGATGGAGAGTATGGAGAGTAGAAGCCCATTCCCTGTTGGGATGTGAGACTTCTTCTATGGCGCCCTAAGACAGCGCCTTGTAGGACAACAGTGAGTGGGGGGTTGCATTTGATATTCTCCTTGTGAAAGTGGAGGGGGGGCAGTGTCTTTAAATGTAGTCTGTACCCTTCCTGGACTATGGTTAATGTCCACTGCTTTGAGGTGATAGGTGCCATCTGTGGCCGTAGTGACACAGTCTGCCTGCTATGTGGAGGTGGTGGGGGTCCTCCAGAGGCAGGGTGGCAACGTTCTCTAGGAAAGAGTCAAAAACCAGGTGCAGACCGTGGCTGCGGAGCTGGTTCAGGTTTAGCCACCTGTTGCTTAGGAGGCTGCTGCCTCTTCTGTGGAGCCTGACCCTGGTACTGAGAAGCAGGTGGATAAGAAGAGAAGAACTTATTATTATTGTAGAAAGACATTTTTGCAGTTGTCTTTTTCCTAGCAGGATCAGCTGTGACTCTGGACAGTCTCTTTAGAGTAGTTTTCTCTGACTCTAATTGAGAGGCCTTATCTTACCAGTCTTTGCCAAAGAGGTTTTCCCCTGTGCGGGGCATGTTTCCCAGCTTATCTTGAACCCACTGTTCAAGATCTGAGGCCTGAAGCCATGCAATTCTATGAGCCCCAATGCATATGGCTGTAGCCCTGCTTGTACATTCAAAGGCATCAAAGATGGCCCTATTGACCAATTTGGATACATTTTGGTTATGCTTGACTAGGGCAAGATAGTCTGCCTTCTTGTCATCTGGGAGGAGAGGAGCAAAAGCCTCGAGATCCCTGGATCCTCCTTGAGGAACATTCCCATGTAGAGAATATAGGCGTTAATCCTGGCCGAGAGCATGAATGCCTGGAAGCATCGCTGCCCAAAGGCATCGGGAGTCCTCGATTCCCTATCTGGAGGATTTGAGGAGTGAGTCTTCAAGTTTTTGATTCAGCGCATCGCCGATTCAACCACCATGGAGTGATGTGGAAGCCATGGCTTTTGGAAACCCAGACACACCGGAACCCAGTACATGGTATCATGTCGACAACTGTGAGGTGAGACTGTAAGAGGAGTATCCCATATACGGAGCATAAGGTCATCCAGGATGCAGTGCACTGGCAGAGTGGCTGCCTCTTTGGGTGCTGTTGGGTACTAGAGGATCTCCAAATTCATCCGCTCTTGGCTCCTTTTCCGATGTTACAGTGATAGAGAGACTCTTAGCTATGTCTCAAATGAATTCCCCGACTCCCACCCACCCCTAGTGAGCAGTCTTGCTTTATAGGGCACCTCCCCATTTAACAAAGCACAGAGACTTGGACCAGCACATTTTGAATATAATTAGAGATTTAACTGCTTTTTCTCTGAAAGGACAGCTGGGAAACCGGCTGGTACTTGGTAGATCTCTCTCTTTTGCTTTAACAGATACCTAAGCTCCACGAACAGAACAATGACAGGGAAAAATCATATCGCTAAGCTGTTGCCCCCATTACATCTTCTGCCTCTGTCCAGACAGAGGTCCTAATGACAGTTGAAGGACCGGTTCCATGTGCAGGGTGCCTGCATGCTGAAGCTCTGAGGAAAAAAGTGGAGGAACTCAGAGAGGAGGTGGCGAGGCTGAGGATCATTCAAGACAGTGAGAAGTACATTGATGAGATGCTTCTTGCAGCAACCAAGCTCTCCAGCACAGGAGAAGATGGGTGCCAACAGAATGTCGATGGTTGGACACAAGTCACCAGGGCCTGCAAAATCACCAATCCAACTTCTCCAGCCCTTGAATTGAAGAACCATTATGCAGCCCTGGAAGTGGAGGAGGTGAAAGCATCCCTGGAAAGGGAAGAACCAGAGCTCAAGTACCCCAAAGTTGCAGAATCAGTGACCACAAGGAAACGAAGGGTAGTGGTGGTTGGAGACTCTCTTCTGAGGGGTACTGAGGCATCCATCTGCTGACCAGACTTGATGTCCAGAGAGGTATGCTGTCTGCCTGGTGCCAAAATCCAAGATGTTACGGAGAGTTTGCCGAGACTCATCAAGCCCACTGACTATTACTCAATGTTGCTAATCCATGTTGGAACAAATGATACTGCCAGGTATACCTCAGAATGTATCAAAAGTGACTTCATGGCTCTGGGACAGAGGGTGAAGCAGTTAGGTGCACAGGTGGTGTTCTCTTCAATCCTCCCTGTTGAGGGTAAAGGCCAAGGCAGAGAGGCTCGCATCCTGGAGATGAATGCATGGCTGCGTGGATGGTGTCATCGAGAGCGTTTTGGTTTCCTAAACCATGGGATGCAGTTCCAAGGGTTGCAGAGCAGAGATGGCATCCATCTGTCCAAGAAAGGTCAACGCATCTTTGGTAGTAGACTGGCTAATCTACTGAAGAGGGCTTTAAACTAGATTCGTTGGGGATGGGTGAAGAAAGCCCCCAGGTAGGTGAAAGCCCCCAGGGAGGTGATACATTAAATACCTTTATGGAAATGGGTAATAGGGGTAACATATGGAAAGCAGTGTGTATAAACGCCCGTAGCATGGGAAATAAGATCCCTGATGTTGACGTTTTGGTGGGAGTGGCTGACTTGGATTTAGTGGCAGTTACAGAAACATGGTTCACAGAAAACCATGATTGGGATGTAACTATACCTGGCTATACTTTATTCAGACAGGGCAGGGTAGGAAGAAGGGGAGGAGGCATGGCACTATATGTAAAAACTACCATTAAAGCTTTGGAATTACAGAGCTTAAAAGGGAGAGAGGAGGCATTATGGGTTAAACTAGAAAGAGGGAAAGAGAAATCTATTTGCATTGGTGTGATATACAGACCTCCCTCACAAGAGGAAGAGGTGGACAGAGAGTTAATTGAAGACATAGGCAGCATTGCTAGGAGAGGGGAAGTGCTACTGATAGGAGATTTCAATATGCCAGATGTTGATTGACACATTCCTGCTGCAGTATCATCTAGAAGTAAGGAGATCCTGGATTCTCTACAGGGAGAACTATTCAAGCAATTGGTAACAGACCGCACACGTGAAGGGGCCATGGTGCTTACCAATGGTGAAAGTGTTTTTGATGTTGTAGTGGGAGATCATTTTGCATCCAGTGATCACCAGATGGTGTGGTTCAGTATTAGAACTAGGGCTGTTAGAATCCATTCAAAGGTGAGAATCTTAGACTTTAGGAAGACTAACTTTGCCAAGATGGGCCAATACCTCAGGGAGTCGTTAGTGGGATGGGAACAGCTAGGGGATGTAGAAAAACAGTGGGCAAAACTGAAAGAGGATATTTTAAGGGCAACCAACCTTTTTGTTAAAATGTAAAATAAAGGTAAAAGGAAAAGGAGACCGCTATGGCTTTTGAAAGAAGTAGCTGAAAAAGTGAAGAAAAAGAGGGAGGCCTTCATGAAATACAAGAGATCACAGAGAGAGGAAGACAGGCATCTGCATTTGGAAAAACTTAGAGAAGCCAGCAAAGTAGTCAGGAAGGCAAAGATTCAAAAGGAGGAGGAAATAGCCAATGCAATAAAATGGGGCGATAAGACATTTTTCAGATATGATAGTGAGAAGAGGAAGGGCAAAAGTGGTATTGTCAGACTCAAGGGTGCAGGGGAGGTATATGTAGAAGCTGATAAGGATAAAGCAGAATTGCTTAACAAATATTTCTGTTCTGTGTTCACAGATGAAGAACCAGAAGCAGGACCTCAGAAATCACCCACAAACAGGAACAGAAGCGAGGGACATCTTGAACAATTTTCAGAAGACTGTGTTCGTGAGAAACTAGCTCAACTTAAAGTAGACAAAGCGATGGGACCAGATGGGATACACCCTAAAATACTGAGGGAACTTGGGGACGTTCTAGCAGCTCCACTGACTGACCTTTTCAATGCCTCATTGGAGTCGGGAGTAGTGCCAAAGGACTGGAGAGAGGCTCATGTGGTGCCTTTACACAAAAACGGAAGTAAGGATGTGGTTGAAAACTACAGGCTGGTTAGTTCAACTTTGGTGGTGAGTAAATTATTGGAAACGCTGCTGAAAGAGAAAATAGTGAGGTTTCTGAAATCCAGCGGATTACAGGATCCGAGGCAGCATGGGTTCACCAGAGTCAGGTCTTGTCAGACAAATCTGATTGATTTCTTTGACTGGGTGACTCGGGAGTTGGACCGAGGGAGAGCCCTAGATGTGGTGTATTTAGATTTCAGTAAAGCCTTTGACACTGTTCCTCACAGGCGACTTATAAACATACTGAGCACCCTAGGGATGGACCCTAAAGTTACTGCTTGGGTTAGAAATTGGTTGGATGGGAGGCGACAAAAAGTACAGGTAAATGGAGCTCACTCTGAACAGAAGGATGTTACCAGTGGTGTGCCCCAGCGATCTGTCCTTGGTCCAATTTTAACATCTTTGTTAGCGATATAGCGGAAGGGCTGTCAGGTAAGGTTTGCCTCTTTGCGGATGATACCAAAATCTACAATAGAGTAGACACCCCAGGAAGGTGTAGATAACATGAGGAGGGATCTAGCTAAGCTTGAAGAATGGTCTAGAATTTGGCAGCTGGGATTTAATGTTAAAAAATGTAAGGTCATGCATTTGGGCTGCAGCAATCCAAGGGAACAATATAGTTTAGGCCGGGGGTGAAGTACTTTTGTCCACTAAAGAAGAGCGGGACCTAGGCGTGGTTGTGTCTGATGACCTTAAAGTAGCTCAACAGGTAGAAAAGGCGACGGCAAAAGCTAGGAGGATGCTTGGGTGCATACAGAGAGAAATGGCTAGCAGAAAAAAGGAGGTGATAATGCCTCTGTATAAGTCTTTGGTGCGACCTCATTTGGAGTATGGTGTGCAATTCTGGAGACCGCATCTTCAAAAGGATGTGAACAGGATGCAGTCGGTGCAGAGGGTGGCTACTAAAATGATTAGTGGTCTTCATTATAAAGCATATGAGGACAGACCTAAGGATCTTCATATGTACACCTTAGAGGAAAGGCAGGATAGAGGTGATATGATTTAGATGTTCAAATACCTCCATGGCATAAATGTTCAGGGAGAGAGCCTCTTTCAATTGAAAGCAAGTTCTGCTACGAGGGGACATGGGATGAGGGTGAAGGGAGATAGATTCAGGAGTGATATGCAGAAATATTTCTTTACGGAAAGAGTAGTGGATCCGTGGAATAGTCTCCCAGTGGAGGTGGTAGAGATGAGGACAGTAACTGAATTCAAAAAAGCATGGGACCAACACAGAGGATCATTAAAGGTAAAAAGGGGACTGTTGTAATTGTTGATATGGAAGGACAGACTAGATAGGCCATGTGGTCTTTGTCTGTCGTCATATTTCTATGTTTCTGTGTTGCAGCGGGAAAGGCTCTGAGTGAAGGGCCCAGGCCCCCGGGAATTGAGTGACTCTGAATTCGAAACACTGGAATCGGAATCAGAGTACTCGAAGTATCGACGGGCATGGTGCTCCCCCGAAGCTAGGTGCCGCTACCGATGCTCCAAGATATTGGCCTTGGTAAGCTGCCTGCGCTGGGTACCGGTATCAGTGATAGACTCCAGAGAGGGCATGGGTGGCAGTGATGTCGATACTATCTGCATGGGTGTACCCACTGCCAGTGTCGATACCGGTACCGATGTGGCAGTGCCTGGTGCCAATGGTTTTATAAGTACTGAAGCTGCCAGGAGAGCTGCAAGCTCTGCTTGATGACCAGTATGCGCTGTCCATCGATGTTGCCGATGCTTGGTTATCAGTGGTGGGTACATTGCAATCATGCCTATCTGACCACATGACTTTATTGTCTATGCTGTAGCCCATTGCAGAGGGTCGGAGATGTGGGCACAAGAGATGTGTGACACACGTGGTGGACATGATTGGAATATTTCATTCTAACTGTGAGGGCAGACCTTTGGCTCCATCACATATATGCACTACACACTGCCACATCCTGCTCACACATTGCAGGCAGGGACCTACAGTGTCTTGGTTTGAACACTTTCAGGAGGCAAAAGGTGTGGGGATGTAGCATAATGGTTAGAGCACTGTCTTTGGAGGCAACATACCATGGTTCAAATCCCACTTGTTCTCCTCCATACTGTGGAAGACTCAGCTCTATTTACCTCCAGAAACAGTCTTGGTTCTGCATTGACTGGAGGGCACATGTCATTTTTTATTTTTATGTTTTCCCAACATGAATATTGCACTCAACAACTACAAAAGGGGACTGTTGTAGTTGTTGATATGGAAGGACAGACTAGATAGGCCATGTGGTCTTTTTCTGTCATCATATTTCTGTGTTTCTATGTTTCTCATGTCCATCTGACAGCATGACTTTATTGTCTGTCCTGTAGTCCATTGCAGAGGGTCGGAAATGTGGACACAGCAGATGTATGACACACATGATGGGCATGAGTGGAATATTTCATCCTGACTGTGATGGCAGATCTTTGGCTCCATCACATATATGCACTACACACTGCCACATCCCACTCCTGTGATGGTGAGCTGTAAACATGGTCACACATTGCATGCAGGGACCTACAGTCTCTTTCTACACTTTCATAAGGCAAAAGGTGTAGGGGTGTAGCATAATGGTTAGTGCACTGTCTTTGTAGGTAGAAGACCATGGTTTGAATCCCACTTGTTCTCCTCCATGCTGTGGGAGACTTGGCTCCATATACTGCCAGAAACAGTGGTGGGTCTGCATTGACTGGAGACTTGACTACATGACATTATTGTTGTTGCTGTAGGACATTGCAAAGGGTCAGAAATGTGGACCCAGCAGATGTATGACACATATGGTGGACATGATTGGAATATTTCATCCTAACAGTAACAGAACATCTTTGCCTCCATCACATATATGTGGTGCATGCAGCCACTCCTGTGATGACCTCCTGTAGAGATTGGCACATTTCTTTGCTTACTCCATATGGCCGATATAAGTGAGACTTGTCCTTTTCTTAGATGCACATGTGTCAGGATGATTGTACAGTGTTAAGAAAGGCTGAGGCAGCTGTTCCACCCATGCAGATGGTATTTGAGATGCCCCATGACACAGCTACTATTTTTTCACACACACTCCTGGTGCATCTGTGCAGTCACATCAGGTATATTGTGCCAGCACGTACATACTGCACTCTTTACTACCACCATCCATCCTGCAGGCCATCAATCACCATATGCTCATCATGTGCATTATTCATGCATTTTGCAGCCAGCTGCTACATCATGGTCCACACAGGAACATTCTGGACATCAGGATATATCACTCACACCTCACCTGTGACTGATCTACATCAGCATTCATGCTCAGTCCTCCTTTAACTGCCCACATCATGAACATATGGCCCTGCCAGGACACACGTCTTGCCTATAGTATGCTGCAGAACCACAGAAGCGAGTAGTATTGGAAGTCACAGGCGCTTTATTAATTAACCAAACCCCAACGCGTTTCGGCTGTTGCCTTCATCAGGGGGTACTAGAGGACAGCAGAACAAAACGTTAAAATAAATAAATGAATTAAAATATATCAAAACATGAAAAAATATAAAATTAATACAAAAAATTAATTAATGAATACAAATAATAAATAATAATAATAAATAATTAATCCATAATAAATTAAAATTAAGACAAATACATATAAAAATATACCATATAGATAAGAAAACCAACAATATATGATAATAAAATGTATATACCATACTTACTAGTGAGTCTTATTGGTACACTAGACGAAGCGCACAAAAGCAATAAAGATATGGCACAAACCAATCAATTGGTGGATAATGCTAGAAGTTAATATAAAAACATTAATATGATACTTAAACAATTAAAACCATCAATTTAGACATGCAACATTAAACATGACTTGAAAAATAAATAAATAAATGGTTAAGAAAGGACACAATGGAAAACCCAGACCTACAGATTAAACCCAAAAATAAATATAAATAAAAATAAAAATAATAATAAATATAAGATAAGATAACATCCTTAGAGCACGTAGTCTTCTGAAATATCTTATTGAAACAAGATAATAATGAACACGGAGCATGCACTCTATCGGACAAACATATGTGATAACATTGTTACAAACGCAAGCTGAAAGAAAAAGACTCTGTGTTTTTTTAAAAAGGCAGGACTGCTCAACGGCAGGTAAATACACGGGTGCAGGAGTATAGAGCAACATAGGGTTTTATCAGCATTGCATGGACTCGTTTAAAAATTGCAACCCGAATTAAACAGATGGCTGCCGGGGAAACCATCATAAAGGATCTATAACACCAGCATCTGACCATTTATTTCAACCCATAATATTTAAAAGCCACCCATATTACTGCTCAAATTATACATGCGACCTATGTGGTATACTGGAGAGTGAAGAAAAATGTAAAGGAATCGCTAAGCATCCCAGTTAGAACAAATCTTATCAGCACCTTCTTAAAACGCCAACAATTGCCAACTCATAGGAAAGTTAAAAACATAGAAGAAAGTAACCAAAAGTATATAACCAAAAATGACAGCTCGAAGAGCAGATACCTGAACACCAACGGCCAGCTATGTAAAATCCTTGAGAACGCCGACTTTGGCGTGCATTTTAAATGACAGGCTGCACCGAAAAAATACATATGCATGAAATGACGTCAACGGAGTGAACCAGCATCTTATATTAACAAGCACTATAGTAAAACACTTGATATCGGGTAAAAAATCAGAAGTCAAAATAAAACAAATATAAAAACAATTGTAGTAATGAAGAAGAAAGCAATCGCCAAACCTCACAAGCAGCGGACTTACCGTCATGAATGACATCTAAGCCTAGTCTAAAAACTGCGATTTTGGCGCGTTAGAGAAAGTGAATCACACAATTATTTTGGCACACAATATCGTCTTACTAAAACATAAAAAATAATAATAAATAATAATAAAATAATCAATACATTAATATCAGCAACCTTTGCCATCAAAGTAAACCAGCATCTTATATTAACAAGCACTATAGTAAAACACTTGATATCGGATAAAAAACCATCCAGAAAACATGTTGAAGTCACCATCGCTGCTCTCAACACTACCACCGCACAAACTGACCCTTGCCCAGCCCACTGGATAAAGGAACTACGCCAAGACCTCAGCCCCATCATCACTAAAATGATGAATTTATCCTTTACAACTGGTTCCTTCCCATCAGCCCTCAAGAAAACATCCATCAGACCCCTCTTGAAAAACCACAAACTCGACCCACAAAAGGTTGAATCTTATAGACCCATAGCTAGCATTCCCCTGCTAGCTAAAATAATTGAAAAGGAAGCTCAAAGACAAATACAGGACCACATCGACACTGCTTCCCCTCTTGACCAATGCCAACATGGCTTCAGAGAGTTCCACGGTGTCGAAACCCTCCTAACCACTCTCTGCAACAACATCATCACAGGCATTGATAACATCCGCCAAGGCTTTGCTCTTATCTTCTTAGACATTGCTGCGGCTTTTGACTCTGTTCATCATGATCTTTTAATAGGGCGACTAAAAGAAAAAGGCATCAATAACACTGCCCTGGAGTGGTGTAAATCATACCTTGATCAGAGATGGCAGTACGTTACCTCAGGGACCACAACATCCGCACCTTACCACCAAAAGCAAGGCGTACCACAAGGATCATCCCTATCTTCACTCTTTTTCAATATATACATACAGCCTGTTTGCAATATCATCAGGTCCTTTAATGTTGAATGCTTGATATACGCGGATGACATCCTTCTATACATGCCTTTCTCCACAGTCCATATGGACCTTTCCCCGCTAGCCAAATGTTTTGATGCAGCATCTGAATGGCTTCAATCCCAGAACCTCCGAATTCAACACAAAAAGACTAAGGTTCTCTTCATCACTAGGGACCCACTTTTCATCCCCCCATCCCATATAAAGGTGAAAGAAGCTGAGCTCCAATCGAAACCTTCCATTCGTTACCTTGGGGTCACTTTTATTTATTTATTTATTTATTTGTATTTCTTCTATACCGCACTCTTTTTCATCAGCGCGGTTTACATTAAACAGGAATACTCATTTCAATCAACAGACTGTGGTGAGCTTACATATAACAGGAAATATACAACTGGGATTATAACTTAGGGAAACTATGTACATATTTGTAGCATGTATAGGACCAGCGCATGGATTTGAAACTACATATAACCAACGTAGTCAGAGCCATCTACCTCAAGATCCGGACACTCTGCCATCTTCGCCCCCTGCTTGATCCCGATGACTTCCGGACTATATTTCAAGCCTTAACCCTACCACACCTTGACTATGCTAATGCCATTCTCCAAGGCCTCCCACACTCCACATTAAACCCATTGCAACTCGCCATGAATACCGCTGCTAGAGTCCTCTACGGAGCATCAAGAAGCGACCATATAACACCCATCCTAGAGCAACTCCACTGGCTCCCCATACATGGCAAAATATTGTTCAAAACATTACTACTAACCTTCAAAGCCACTAAAATCATTACCTCTTCCTCTCTAATAGACCTCGTTCAGGCCGTTCCACCCAATAGATCCAGGAGAACGATATCAACAAATGTACTAGTTATCCCTAAAGCAGCGACAAAATGCCTATCAACGACATCTAACAGGGCTTTCAGATTCTATGCTCCTAAGTGCTGGAACGCCCTACCTCCAGAGATTCGTGCTATCACTGATCTATCCCTTTTCAGAAAGGCACTCAAATCCCACCTCTTCCCCCAATATTACCTGACCAGCTAACCAATCTCGATCCTTACCCTAAAACTAATAACAAATCCTGTTGTGTATACTTGTAAATACTCTTGTAAATAGTTGCAGTAATGACATCCCATGTTTTATCCAAGTTCTCTGACCTTGTTCTCTGTAAAACCAAACAGTTTGTTGTTCTGGTCTTTTGTTATATTGTGAACCGCGCTGATGCTGAATAGAGCGGTATATAAGAGCCTGTAATAAATAATAAATAAATAAATAAAGAGGTCAAAATAAAACAAATATAAAAACAATTGTAGTAATGAAGAAGAAAGCAATCGCCAAACCTCACAAGCAGCGGACTTACCGTCATGAATGACATCTAAGCCTAGTCTAAAAACTGCGATTTTGGCGCGTTAGTGAAAGTGAATCACACAATTGTTTTGGCACACAATATAGTCTTACTAAAACATAAAAAATAATAAATAATAATAAAATAATAAATACATTAATTTAAGCAACCTTTGCCATCAAAGAAGGGCCATTCTAAAAACGCCAATCTTATCACGTTGAAGATCAAACTAGACATCTGAGGAACATGCCGTCAAAAATCACGAAATAAATGCACTAAAAATGTATAAAGGATAAAAAATAAAAATAAAAAATATTAATAAATAATAAATGATTAAAACTATATATTACTTATTATACCGCTGAATATAACAATAATTAAGGCACATTAAAACAAGGTGATTAAAAACCTAAAAAACCAAACTATCTTTCAACGGAAAAACACTCTCATAGGAGACCAAAATTTTCAACGTAAAAACATGGCTAGCAGAGCCCACAAATATATAAAAAAGATGAATGAACCAGGTACCATATATCCATAATTTATCAGTGCATCTACAAAAAACAAGATAAAAACAATCGAACAGTACCTAGGGTACATAACAATAGAATACAAAGTAAAAGTTGTTAAAAAATTTTTTGTATATATATATATATATATAAAAATACATAATGTGTCATACATAACATACAGTGCACACTGCACATAAACCATATGCTATATTAAAAACCTGTAAAAAAATATATATATATATGTATGTATATATATATACATATATACATATACATATATATACACACATATACACATGAACATATACATACACATATAATTAAATGTACATATACGCCCTCTCCTAGAGAGGAAACCAAACCATGCATGCTGAACAAGCAGGGCTCGCAAATAAATAACAACAAAGAGTAATATAATCATATATATATATATATATATATATATATATATATATATATAAATCTTCATAAAAAAATATAATAATAATAATAAAATAAAATTAAAATAAAAATGTATATATTACAATAAAATATGGCCTTACATACAAAACTATATTACAAAAGGTTTACAGAAAAACGGCCAAATTAAGATCCTGGTTCAAACCCAGGGGGTCCACTGACTGTAACTCATAAATGAACCGCTGTTCAAGTTTAAGCAATATTGAATCTATATAGCCGCCCCGCCAGTGTGGATGCACCACCTTTAAAACAAAAAACTTTAAATCTGACTCAAGATGGCCCTTCTCACTCCAATGGGCAACCATGGGTTTGTCTGCAACACGTCTTCCTAAGCAACTTTTGTGTTCTATAATACGCGTCTTAACCGGCCGAGTGGTTTTGCCTACGTATAACAACTTGCATGGGCACATAACTACATATATAACGTTACTGGTCAAACAATTAGAATAATGATTAAGAAAAAACCTTTTATGAGTAACTGGATGGACAAACACATCCTTCATGATAATGCCATTCAAACAAACAGAGCATCGCCCACATTGAAAATGACCTTTCATTTTGACAATGGTCGTGGTCTAGACAGAGCTGAGGGAACTAGATAATTTTTCAAATTTCGGTTCCTTTTATGTGCTATGGTCAAAGATTTACATGTAAAGCAAGGAAGTGATGAAACCAAATGCCACTCCCGTCTAATAATTTTGGAAATATCTTTAGAGAGAGTAGAAAAGGTCAAGGCACAAACAACCTTGCTTTCATTGGTAGGTATCTTCTTCTGAAGTAGTGTATTTCTATCTAATGTTTTTGCCTTAGTGTAAGCCTTATGAATGACGTGCCTAGGATATCCTCTCTCTGTGAACCTGGCATTCATGTTAGTTGCATGTTTTTCGAAGTCTTTCTGCACAGTACATAACCGCCTAATTCTCAAAAACTGACTGTAAGGAAGATTGTCCTTCAGGGATTGGTTATGAAAGCTATGATAGCGTAAGAGGGAGTTGCGATCAGTAGGCTTACGGTACAAGTCCGTAAGAAAACTGTCAGCACCTTTTTTAATATTAATATCGAGATATGAGATCTGAACTGAACTAAAGACCCCTTCAAATTGTAAGTTAGTATCCTGGGAATTGAGCCATAGAAAAAAAGACTGTAAATCCACTTCACTACCATCCCATATCAAGAAAACATTGTCTATGTATCGCAACCCAACTTAATGAACTTTTTGAATGGATGATATTGTAAAAATTGGAGCTCGAAATTGGCGACATAGAGATTTGCCACATCAGGGGCCATGGAGGACCCCATGGCCACCCCTTTTATTTGTTTATAGAAAACATCCCGAAAACAAAAGAAGTTTTCACACATGACAAGGGCAGTCATCTGAGTTAAAAAGCATGTTGGAATACGAACAGGTAAATTCCTTTTAATAAGTGTGTTAGCAATAACCTCTAAAGCAGCGGCTTGAGGAATATTGGTGTACAGAGAGTTAATGTCCAACGTCGCCAAAATCAGATGCTCATGATAACCAGTGAAATCATTCAAAATATTAATAACATGCGTGGAGTCACGAACATAAGAGGGAATCTGGGGAACAAAGGGCCGAAGAAAATAATCCAAAAACTTTGATAGAGGTTCTAAAAGGGATCCTATTGCCGAAATAATCGGACGACCAGGTGGATTACTGAGAGATTTGTGAATTTTGGGCAAAACATAAATGGTGGGCGTAATTGGATGTGTAACAGTGAGAAATTGGACCTCATGTGCAGTAAGATACCCTGCTTGTTGACCGATGAATATTAATGTATCTACTTTATGTTTAAGGGCGTCTGTAGGATCTGCAAAGATCTTTTCATAAAAGGTCCTGTCATTAATTTGACGTGAAATTTCTTTAACATAATCAACCTTGTTTTGAATGACCAATGCCCCACCCTTATCTGCTGTTTTTATCACAATAGATTGATTTTGTTGTAATTCCAACAATGCTGATTTTTGCCCTTTAGTGAGATTATAAAAAGTGCGGTCTCTCTTGTTATAAAGGGCTTCCACTTGCGACACTACGACTCTCTCAAAAGCATCTATCAAAAGGTTAGTATTACTCGGCGGATTTCCAATACTACTCGCTTCTGTGGTTCTTCAGTTTGCTTTGCGAGCAGTGCTCCTGTTTGTGTTTCCTACGGTTCCAGAGCATGTTCTCCCCTTGGAAAGACATTCTTAGTTTCCAAGAAAATGATTTACAAGCTATGTTACCAAAAGATCCCTTCTTCACGGAGAATGAAGGGTCTCCAAATATTGAGGATGAATGGGGAGAGGCAGTCCAGCTGACTCAGAAACTTATTCGTGAGGATATGCATGCTGCTTCACTTCTTGAATATTGTCGTACTAATATGATTCCGAAGGGCCTACGTGTTCAAAAGGCCCCTGGAATGTTCAAAGACGATGAAGAGTTTATGTCCAATTGGGTTAAAATATTGAACAAATGCTCATTGGACTTAATGATTCTTTTAATTAACACATCAAAACGTAAATCCATTGATTTGAAAACCAAGATTGATCAGAAGATGGACTTTTTGAAGGAAAATGACCGCAAATTTGATAAATTGAAAAAGGAATTCGATAAGAATATACAGATTATAGTAAAATTATTAAAGAAAGGAAGCTTAAGAAATTTAGTAACCGGGGTATCCGGATGGACCTCCCCCGCCTACCCCTCCCATCTCTGCCCCTTAAAAACCCATGCACAAAATACGCTCTCACCAAGGTTTGGCATATTACAAATTCCTTTATTGGTCGCAGCTACATAACCATAAACCAACCCGGCCCAACATGGGCCAATTCGACATTCCTTCAACATAACGACTCCCCCCCCCCTCACCCCATCCGGATGATGCCCGCCCACCAGCCGTTTAGCAAGGTGGGGCATCATCCACCCCCCGTTCCCCCTTCCGCCCGCCTCGCCGTGCTATAGCAAAGGCCGGCTCCCGTTGCTTCCCTCCGGGCAGAGATACCAACTGTGATGTCTCTCCCCAACTAGGAGCACCCAGCTCCTCTGCAAAGTGGCCTCAGCCGCCACTGCACCACCGGGTCGACAAGCGCCAGCTTGCTACCCCGCCAACCCACTCCAACGTCTACACCCCTCAACCCCCACCCAGCTGCGACACCCCACCCCCAATCAACCCTCCACCACCTGCCCCCAGAAAACGGAGCAAGGCAGGGTGGGAGGGCGACTGCTCAGCTCACCGGCACGGCAGGAAGAGGGAGATCGCACGCCGACGATCTCCCACGCTTACTGCACGGCCCGCCTCTTCGAAATCCACCGGACCAATCAGCGTGTCCCACGTCACAGCGTGGGCGCGATGCCGATGGACCGGCGCGCTCAAACCGCTATTCACCCTCCCCCCCCCCCCCCCGCCTGCAGCAACACCAACGGGCTCGGCCCCCGGGGACCCGGTTACTCTGCTCGCCTAGGGACCGAGCCCGGCGGTGCCGCAAGATTAACCGGGGTATCCGGATGGACCTCCCCCGCCTACCACTCCCCCCACCCCCCCTCCCATCTCTGCCCCTTACAAACCCATGCACAAAATACGCTCTCACCAAGGTTTGGCATATTACAAATTCCTTTATTGGTCGCAGCTACATAACCATAAACCAACCCGGCCCAACATGGGCCAATTCGACATTCCTTCAACATAACAACGCCCCCCCCCCCTCACCCCATTCGGATGATGCCCGCCCACCAGCCGTTTAGCAAGGTGGGGCATCATCCACCCCCCGTTCCCCCTTCCGCCCGCCTCGCCGTGCTATAGCAAAGGCCGGCTCCCGTTGCTTCCCTCCGGGCAGAGACACCAACTGTGATGTCTCTCCCCAACTAGGAGCACCCAGCTCCTCTGCAAAGTGGCCTCAGCCGCCACTGCACCACCAGGTCGACGAGCACCAGCTCGCTACCCCGCCACCGGCACAAGGTAGCCCCTTATCCTTGTGCCGCCCCCCCCCCCAAAACCAGCTGCGACCAATGCCAACCTTTGAGCGCCTCCTGCCAATCGTTTAGCAATAAGTCTTGCCCCACCGGAGCGAGGTGCACACCATCCAGCCTGTAAAGCCCATGGCACTGCACCTCAGCCCAAGAGTGCAACACCTGCACCCCCCCGGTCTGCACCACCCAGCGCCCTACTTGGCGGTTGATCTTTACCAAGCCCCGCGACCACCGCCGCTGAAACCAACAAGCAGGGCGCGGTATGATGTCAGACCAAATAATAGCAATCCCTGGGAGCAATTCCCGCAAGAAACCATTGTCCGCCTGCACAGCAAGTATGAACTGCCGGCATGGCCAGCTTGATAAGTCATTTCCACCCAAATGAATCAGCAGCCCGACCGGCCGCTGGCGCTGTTCCATCTTCGCCTGGACGCAGGCAATCAGCTGCTGCCATCGCATGCCACATTGTCCCATCCAGCAAAGCCGAATCCCTGCAGTCGCCAGACCGAGGTGGATGCCCAACGGCCGCACAGCTGCCCTGCGCTCCGCCCAGTAGACGAAGGAGTGCCCGATGATCCACCACTCCCTCGAGCACGAACCATCTGCAAGGAAACAAACTGATCTACCACCGGCAGCATCGCCTGCAACAAGAAGCAAAAGATGAAAAACCCCTCATCCCCCCCCCCCCCACCTCTCACCACCCTGGCAAAGCACCTGGCGCCCGTGACACTCCGAACCGCCCGGGACAGTCACGGGCGCACATACCCCTTATACGCATTTGAGCGCCACCTCCCGATGCGCTGAATGACGGGGCCCTCCAGCTCCGCTGCGGCCGCACTTGTGGCAGCGCCAATCCGGAAGGAGTGTGAAGAATAACCCCTCTCATCGTGACCCAGCGAACGCAGAACGAGGCGCAAAACCGCAGTGAACTGGAACTGGGTAACCGGAGCCCCGTCGGCATGAATAAAAAAGTAGCCTGGGAAGGCCGGTCTCCTCAGCACGTAACCCCGCAGACAGGACACCGGACAGGAAGGCGAGGGGGAAATGGCATTCAGGATCACCCACGCACCCCTGCCCGACTGGTCCGTTTTGGAACGCGCAACAAGGATGTGGACCCGCAAAGCCTCCACCGCCACGCACTTGGCATCCAGCCCGCCACCCGCGCCCTGCCACGCAGACCGGGGCACCAACTCGCTAACGCGGAAAGTGCCGAAAAAGGCCGTTGCAAACAACGCTTGAAACAAGGTGGCCTCGAACGGTGAGGCCGCGACCCGCGGCAGCACCGTACAAATGCCGAGAAGCAGAGTATGCGAGACCGGCAGCCGCCAGTCCCGCGTCCCAGGATGTACCCTGGCCCACCCAGCCAGCAACCGCTTGACCAAAAAGAAAGTGCGAGGGTTGCCCCAGCCAGCCGCCTTGCAGAAAAAGGAAAACCCCGCCAAGGCCACCACAACCGCCGACCGGGCCCAGCCGACCTTCCTGGCCCACAACACAAATTGGCTGACGAGGCCGGCTTGCACCCACCCCCCTTTCCACCCACTCTCGACCAAAAAAGCACTCACCTGAGAATAGCCGCGCCGATACTTCGCCCACGTCCCACGCGTCACTGAGGCAGACAACAGCGCCATCACGTCAGGGTCCCAATCCGCCAAAGATGGTCCGGCACCACCGATGCAACTGCGTCCGCCGTTGGAGCCAATAACCTGAACTGTGCCCACTGGAAACGGGACAAAGCATCAGCGATGGAGTTATGTACACCAGGCACATGCCGCGCTCTGGCAGTAACATTCAGGTGCAAGCACGCCAACACAAACACCCGCATCAGCGCTGCCACCCTCGGGCACCGAGGTGCATTGCGATTCATGACCTCGACCACCGTGGCATTGTCACACCAGAATAACACCCTTTTATTCCTCACACGCTCCGGCCATACCCACAGCGCAACCACTATAGGAAATAGCTCCAAAAAGGTAATGTTGCGGGTCAGTCCAGAAGCCACCCAACCGGAAGGCCACGCCTCCGCGCACCAAGCTCCTTGACAGTATGCCCCGAAACCGGAACTGCCCGCCGCATCCGTAAACAAGTGCAAATCCGCGTTGGACTGCTCCGGCCACTGGACGACCCTACAGCCATTGAAGTCAGCCAAAAAGGCGTCCAACACCCGCAGATCCTCGCGCATGCCAACCGACACACGAATACGATGATGCGGCCGGTGCACCCCCGCCATGGCCAAAGATAGCCGCCGCGCAAAGGGGCGCCCCATCGGCAGCACCCTGCAAGCAAAATTAAGATGGCCTACCAAGGACTGTAAGACTCGAAGAGTGGTCTTGCCCGCCGCACCCACCAACGCGACCAACTGCCGAAGCCGCTCCACCTTCTGCGCCGGCAACCGCAGTAGCATATGGTCAGTGTCAATTTCAATACCCAGGAAAATCAGACACGTGCATGGGCCGACCGTTTTGCTCGCCGCGATGGGTATACCAAAATCACCGGCCAAGCCGTGGAAGGCGCCCAACAGCGTAGCACAGGTATCTGACCGCCCGGGCCCGATGAACAAAAAATCGTCCAAATAATGCACGATAGTGGACAAACCGGTCCGCCGCTCCAGGACCCAGTGCAGAAACGTGCTAAAAGCCTCGAAATAGGCGCACGACACCGCACAACCCATAGGCATGCACTTATCATAGTAATACTGGGACTCGAAGCGAAAACCGAGCGACGGAAAAGCCGAAGGGTGCACAGGCAACAGTCAAAAGGCGGACTCAATGTCCACTTTCGCGAGCAAGGCCCCCGGCCCGCATTGCCTCACTAATGCTACCGCCGCGTCGAATGACGCATAACGCACCGAACAGTGCTCCCGAGGAATGTGATCGTTAACAGAATCCCCGGGGGGGCAGGACAAATTGTGTATTAACCGGTAGGTGCCCGGCTCCTTCTTGGGGACAACCGCCAATGGCGAGACAATGAACGGAGAAAAGGGGGGGTCCGGGAAAGGACCGGCAATATGACCCAACGCATCCTCGTTGCTGAGCTTCCGACGCACGACCTCCGCCAGGGCTGTAGCCGAACTGGCGTTCCTGGAACAGGCCCCACGGGGAACTCCTTGCAATGGAATGCGAAAACCCTCACGGAAACCCGACAAAAGCATACTCCCCGCCGCGCCCCCACGAGTCTCCCCGTACAATTGAAGCCACGGCCGCATAGCTTCAACCCGCACGGGGGTGGGGGCCAATTCTCCAGACACTGCCTCACTTACCCCCCACCGGGGCTCCTGCCACCCCCTTGCGACTACACTTCGCAGCGGCATGACCCCCTCCGCACAAGGAACACGCGTGCTTGAACTTGCAGTCGGGAAAGGGGCACGACGACTTATTGAAGCGCCAACAAACGTCTCCTCCCATCCCGACCGCTCTGGACTGCGCGGCGACTGGCCCAGGCGCCCGAAAGGACCGCACCCCAGAAGGAGGAGCCACAGCCCTGGCCTTGCCCCCCCTGGCCACCGCACCACCCGCCTTGCTCTTGGCAGACATCTGCGTAAGCCACAAATTAATGTCCTTCGTACCCCACGACAACCGACCATTTTCTTCCATCATATCGCAGAATTCCTCATCGTAATTTAACCAGGCCCAGCCATCGTGCGCCTGGGACGCCGCCAAGATTGCGTCCGCATAAGCCAGCAGAGCGCCATGCTGCTCAGGATGGTAATGACCCCATACACTGGCCAAGCGCAAAAAGGCTCTAGTCCAATTGAGAGTATTGCGGGAAACCTTCCGCACCCGGCCCGCTTTCTCATCCTCCTTGCACTTCCGTCTGCTGTCGCCCGAGCGTTTTCTGCCTTCCAACAACCGAAAAATGTCGATATACCGCCGCCGCCTAATACGATGCCGCAATTTCTTGGGTACCCCCTCCCACAGTTCAGAGCAGTGCACCACCGTGGTACCTACCCCATCGCCCCCTTTGCCCGTATCCGGCGCGGAGTCACACGACAACCGCTCAGACGAAGACGAAGTGGACGACGATGAAGAGTCATGCCGCCGACGCCTGCCGCACTTGCGCTTCGCCTTCGCCTTCCCCCCGTCCGCACCACTGTTCTCCGCAATAGACACCCCCCCGAGGGCGATCTCCCCGCTCCCCGCATACTCACCGGGTTCCACCGCAGATACCGCTGGCGGGAGAGTGACCACCGGTCCAGCAGCCCGCTCCGTCTGCCCCGCTGTCGGCCCAGCGGACGCCGCTCCACTCACTCGCGCAGCCATACTTTGGCGACTCACGGAACTCTCGGGTACCTGCAGGGATAAAGACGGAGAGAAGCCAGCACCAACTGCCCCAGGCGCCGTGGCCACCCCAGCTCCCGGCCCCGCCCCCCAACTCCAAGCGGAGGATCCCTGACCCCCAGCCTCCCAGCCCGCCAGCCCACAACCCGCCGGAGCTGGCACCCCTGCTGGCCCGGCTCCGAACCAACCACCCCAGCCACCCCCCCATGGGCCCGGCGCCCCGGAGGGATGAGCCCCAAAAGCCCATGGCACCGGGGAGCCCACTGCACCCTGGGCGAAGCGCCTGTCCATGCCGCTGGACGGAAAACCCAGAGGGGAGAAGGGCATCCCCATGGGGGCGCCCCCCGAGTAATCACCGCCGAGCTCCCCCACCGACGGAGGAGAGGGGCCAGCGTCTGCACCGTCCGCCAACAAGACCCCGCAAGGGGCTCCAGGCAAAGCCGAAGGGGCAGCCAGACCCTCTCCAACCACGCCCGGGTCCGCACCCCGCACCCCCAGACCCTCCCCAGGCGGGAATACCGATACGCCCCCGCGAGGTGGCCTCACGCTACTCCGGGCCGCAGCCCGCCCCAGCCGCCCCCTGCCACGAGGCTGGCGAACCCGCCCTCATCCCCGGGCCCCGACCTCGCCCCCAGCCTCAGTCCCACCTGCCCCCGCCGGTGAGCTCCTGCGCCTGCTGGTCCCACGGCCATGGGTGGGCGCTGCAACAGTGCCAGGCCTCCGTCCCCCCACCATTCTCTTCTGAGAGCGGGCCATGCCACCTGAAACTCAGGAGCGACCCCCTCCCCCTTCAACCAAGGAAGGAAAGGCGCAGAGCCCAAAAGTAAGGCCTACCCAGTGCTTGAGGCCCACCCTCACCTCCCTTGGCAGAGCGGGACCCAGCACAAGCAAAGGAGAAGAGACGTGTGATGCTGGCCGCAACAGCACGTGGCCCAAAGTCACAGCCAGGCAGCAGAGGAGCGGAGCAGAAGCTCCGACCAGAACCCCGCAAACTTCCCACCGAGAGGCCCCAGAACAGCACGACAACCCCAGGCCCTCGCACCCACCGGGCCCGCCGGTACTCAGCCCCCGTGCTGTCTTTTCTAACAAATTTTTTTTTTTTTTGAATAACGCGTCGCCGCGGGCGAAACCGGCCGAACGGGAAGGCCAGTCGCACCACCCCCTAACACCCGACGCACAAACCTGCTGAAGCACCATCGTCAACGAAGCCACCCCCACCGACACGACTGCTCAGCTCACCGGCACGGCAGGAAGAGGGAGATCGCACACCGACGATCTCCCATGCTTACTGCACGGCCCGCCTCTTCGAAATCCGCCAGACCAATCAGCGCGTCCCACGTCACAGCGTGGGCGCGATGCCGATGGTCCGGCGCGCTCAAACCGCTACTCACCCCTCCCCCCCCCCCGCCTGCAGCAACACCAACGGGCTCGGCCCCCGGGGACCCGGTTACTCCGCCAGCCTAGGGACCGAGCCCGGCGGCGCCGCAAGATATATAATGAAAGTGATTATAAGAATGGCACTGTATATTATTGGATGCATAATAATGGAAAACCCAGACCACGTAAGACATCCCACAGATGGGATGTTGAGCCTCCCAAGAATGGCAATATGAATAAAAGTAAGGCCAAGACCAGGCTTTTCTCACCCGATCCACTTTATGAACGTAATAATAAGAGAAGTCGTAGTGTAGTTGAAGAAACACAAGAGCACGACACCTCAGCCTCTCTCTTTTCTTCTGATTTCATCAACTTTCAACCCCCGGTTTTTTCAATGGATGCTCTGTGGAGGGGGGAGGCAGGAAGAATGCACCCCAGGATCCACAAGTAAGGACCCCCTATCATCAATACCAGGTTCGAGAGTTCCGTTCCAATCCGCCACCCAGAGGGAGGGGCAGGGGGAGAGGCCGGAGCCACCAAGAGATTGTGGACTAATTTCCAAAAGTGGGATTTTTAATCTTTCTGACCTTACTCTCAGTGACACACAGATTGAGGTTTTGGAGAAAGGGCTGTCCTTTGTTCCGGTCTCTAGACACGATCAATTTGCCACACGAGTTGAGTTATATAAATTCTTTCGGAAATTAAAAATTATGGATTTTTTTGAAAAACAGAGTGAGACGATTTCAGATGGTTCTGTGCTACGAAAACCTTCCACATGGAATCCGCCGAGTAATACTAACCTTTTGATAGATGCTTTTGAGAGAGTCGTAGTGTCGCAAGTGGAAGCCCTTTATAACAAGAGAGCCCGCACTTTTTATAATCTCACTAAAGGGCAAAAATCAGCATTGTTGGAATTACAACAAAATCAATCTATTGTGATAAAAACAGCAGATAAGGGTGGGGCATTGGTCATTCAAAACAAGGTTGATTATGTTAAAGAAATTTCACGTCAAATTAATGACAGAACCTTTTATGAAAAGATCTTTGCAGATCCTACAGACGCCCTTAAACATAAAGTAGATACATTAATATTCATCGGTCAACAAGCAGGGTATCTTACTGCACATGAGGTCCAATTTCTCACTGTTACACATCCAGTTACGCCCACCATTTATGTTTTGCCCAAAATTCACAAATCTCTCAGTAATCCACCTGGTCATCCGATTATTTCGGCAATAGGATCCCTTTTAGAACCTCTATCAAAGTTTTTGGATTATTTTCTTCGGCTCTTTGTTCCCCAGATTCCCTCTTATGTTCGTGACTCCACGCATGTTATTAATATTTTGAATGATTTCACTGGTTATCATGAGCATCTGATTTTGGCGACGTTGGACATTAACTCTCTGTACACCAATATTCCTCAAGCCGCTGCTTTAGAGGTTATTGCTAACACACTTATTAAAAGGAATTTACCTGTTCGTATTCCAACATGCTTTTTAACTCAGATGGCTGCCCTTGTCATGTGTGAAAACTTCTTTTGTTTTCGGGATGTTTTCTATAAACAAATAAAAGGGGTGGCCATGGGGTCCTCCATGGCCCCTGATGTGGCAAATCTCTATGTCGCCAATTTCGAGCTCCAATTTTTACAATATCATCCATTCAAAAAGTTCATTAAGTTGTGGTTGCGATACATAGACGATGTTTTCTTGATATGGGATGGTAGTGAAGTGGATTTATAGTCTTTTTTTCTATGGCTCAATTCCCAGGATACTAACTTACAATTTGAAGGGGTCTTTAGTTCAGTTCAGATCTCATATCTCGATATTAATATTAAAAAAGGTGCTGACGGTTTTCTTACGGACTTGTACCGTAAGCCTACTGATCGCAACTCCCTCTTACGCTATCATAGCTTTCATCACCAATCCCTGAAGGACAATCTTCCTTACAGTCAGTTTTTGAGAATTAGGCGGTTATGTACTGTGCAGAAAGACTTCGAAAAACATGCAACTAACATGAATGCCAGGTTCACAGAGAGAGGATATCCCAGGCATGTCATTCATAAGGCTTACACTAAGGCAAAAACATTAGATAGAAATACACTACTTCAGAAGAAGATACCTACCAATGAAAGCAAGGTTGTTTGTGCCTTGACCTTTTCTACTCTCTCTAAAGATATTTCCAAAATTATTAGACGGGAGTGGCATTTGGTTTCATCACTTCCTTGCTTTACATGTAAATCTTTGACCATAGCACATAAAAGGAACCAAAATTTGAAAAATTATCTAGTTCCCTCAGCTCTGTCTAGACCATGACCAATTGTCAAAATGAAAGGTCATTTTCAATGTGGGCGATGCTCTGTTTGTTTGAATGGCATTATCATGAAGGATGTGTTTGTCCATCCAGTTACTCATAAAAGGTTTTTTCTTAATCATTATTCTAATTGTTTGACCAGTAACGTTATATATGTAGTTATGTGCCCATGCAAGTTGTTATACGTAGGCAAAACCACTCGGCCGGTTAAGACGCGTATTATAGAACACAAAAGTTGCTTAGGAAGACGTGTTGCAGACAAACCCATGGTTGCCCATTGGAGTGAGAAGGGCCATCTTGTGTCAGATTTAAAGTTTTTTGTTTTAAAGGTGGTGCATCCACACTGGCGGGGCGGCAATATAGATTCAATATTGCTTAAACTTGAACAGCGGTTCATTTATGAGTTACAGTCAGTGGACCCCCTGGGTTTGAACCAGGATCTTAATTTGGCCATTTTTCTGTAAACCTTTTGTAATATAGTTTTGTATGTAAGGCCATATTTTATTGTAATATATACATTTTTATTTTTATTTTATTTTATTATTATTATTATATTTTTTATAAAGATTTTATATATATATATATATATATATATATATATATATATATATATATATATATATATATATATGATTATATTTCTCTTTGTTGTTATTTATTTGCGAGCCCTGCTTGTTCAGCATGCATGGTTTGGTTTCCTCTCTAGGAGAGGGCGTATATGTACATTTAATTATATGTGTATGTATATGTTCATGTGTATATGTGTGTATATATATGTATATGTATATATATATACATACATATATATATATATTTATTTTTTTTTTACAGGTTTTTAATATAGCATATGGTTTATGTGCAGTGTGCACTGTATGTTATGTTTGACACATTATGTATTTTTATATATATATATATACAAAAAAAGTTTTAACAACTTTTACTTTGTATTCTATTGTTATGTACCCTAGGTACTGTTCGATTGTTTTTATCTTGTTTTTTGTAGATGCACTGATAAATTATGGATATATGGTACCTGGTTCATTCATCTTTTTTATATATTTGTGGGCTCTGCTAGCCATGTTTTTACGTTGAAAATTTTGGTCTCCTATGAGAGTGTTTTTCCGTTGAAAGATAGTTTGGTTTTTTAGGTTTTTAATCACCTTGTTTTAATGTGCCTTAATTATTGTTATATTCAGCGGTATAATAAGTAATATATAGTTTTAATCATTTATTATTTATTAATATTTTTTATTTTTATTTTTTATCCTTTATACATTTTTAGTGCATTTATTTCGTGATTTTTGATGGCATGTTCCTCAGATGTCTAGTTTGATCTTCAACGTGATAAGATTGATGTTTTTAGAATGGCCCTTCTTTGATGGCAAAGGTTGCTTAAATTAATGCATTTATTATTTTATTATTATTTATTATTTTTTATGTTTTAGTAAGACAATATTGTGTGCCAAAACAATTGTGTGATTCACGTTCACTAACGCGCCAAAATCGCAGTTTTTAGACTAGGCTTAGATGTCATTCATGACGGTAAGTCCGCTGCTTGTGAGGTTTGGCGATTGCTTTCTTCTTCATTACTACAATTGTTTTTATATTTGTTTTATTTTGACCTCTGATTTTTTATCCGATATCAAGTGTTTTACTATAGTGCTTGTTAATATAAGATGCTGGTTCACTCCGTTGACGTCATTTCATGCATATGTATTTTTTCGGTCCAAGAAGTAGGCAGTACTCACGTTGACAGTACAAACACAGTCCAAGACGTGAGGATAGTGGAAGACAAATTTATTTACTCACAAACCTAGGCAACCCGACACAGGCCGTGTTTCGTAACCTTCGTCAGGGGTTGTAAGGTAAATTACTATAAACATAGAAACATAATATATTAAAAATAAAGGAACAAACAAATTCATCTAACAAAACATAGAAACATAATAAAAACATGATAATAAAAAAAGTAATGATAATAATAATAATAAATAAAATAAATCATATAATATAAATTATAATAGTGTTGGAACGCTATAAATATAAAATATTGTAAAAAATATTAGTAAAATCAAATTAAAAACTGAATACATATAAACACATCAAATAAGTGTGACAAGCATAAAATTAAAGAATGAACCTCTATACGTATTAATTATAGTATAATAATAACTTATAAGCACATCAAATAAGTGAGACAAGCTTAGAGATAAGGAGTGGACCTCTATATAAACTAATTATAGTATAATAATAACATTAAAAACATATCCAGTGTTTTACTATAGTGCTTGTTAATATAAGATGCTGGTTCACTCCGTTGACGTCATTTCATGCATATGTATTTTTTCGGTGCAGCCTGTCATTTAAAATGCGCGCCAAAGTCGGCGTTCTCAAGGATTTTACATAGCTGGCCGTTGGTGTTCAGGTATCTGCTCTTCGAGCTGTCATTTTTGGTTATATACTTTTGGTTACTTTCTTCTATGTTTTTAACTTTCCTATGAGTTGGCAATTGTTGGCGTTTTAAGAAGGTGCTGATAAGATTTGTTCTAACTGGGATGCTTAGCGATTCCTTTACATTTTTCTTCACTCTCTAGTATACCACATAGGTCGCATGTATAATTTGAGCAGTAATATGGGTGGCTTTTAAATATTATGGGTTGAAATAAATGGTCAGATGCTGGTGTTATAGATCCTTTATGATGGTTTCCCTGGCAGCCATCTGTTTAATTCGGGTTGCAATTTTTAAACGAGTCCATGCAATGCTGATAAAACCCTATGTTGCTCTATACTCCTGCACCCGTGTATTTACCTGCCGTTGAGCAGTCCTGCCTTTTTTTAAAAAACACAGAGTCTTTTTCTTTCAGCTTGCGTTTGTAACAATGTTATCACATATGTTTGTCCGATAGAGTGCATGCTCCGTGTTCATTATTATCTTGTTTCAATAAGATATTTCAGAAGACTACGTGCTCTAAGGATGTTATCTTATCTTATATTTATTATTATTTTTATTTATTTTTGGGTTTAATCTGTAGGTCTGGGTTTTCCATTGTGTCCTTTCTTAACCATTTATTTATTTATTTTTCAAGTCATGTTTAATGTTGCATGTCTAAATTGATGGTTTTAATTGTTTAAGTATCATATTAATGTTTTTTATATTAACTTCTAGCATTATCCACCAATTGATTGGTTTGTGCCATATCTTTATTACTTTTGTGCGCTTCGTCTAGTGTACCAATAAGACTCACTTGTAAGTATGGTATATACATTTTATTATCATATATTGTTGGTTTTCTTATCTATATGGTATATTTTTATATGTATTTGTCTTAATTTTAATTTATTATGGATTAATTATTTATTATTATTATTTGTATTCATTAATTAATTTTTTGTATTAATTTTATATTTTTTCATGTTTTGATATATTTTAATTCATTTATTTATTTTAACGTTTTGTTCTGCTGTCCTCTAGTACCCCCTGATGAAGGCAACAGCCGAAATGCGTTGGGGTTTGGTTAATTAATAAAGCGCCTGTGACTTCCAATACTACTCGCTTCTGTGGTTCTTCAGTTTGCTTTGCGAGCAGTGCTCCTGTTTGTGTTTCCTATAGTATGCTGCATACTGACAGTACAGCTGATTAACTGGGCACACTTCAATGATACAGTATTGTCATCTCACATACTGACTAACATGTAGGATACATATGCATCTGACATGTCCATCAGCTCCTTCAATTCCTGCCATCCATCACTTCAACTCTGATTTTCACAGGTGCTCCCTTATCCTACGTTACAGTGCCTGCCATTTTCAAGCGTAACGATGCACATCTGGCACCTTAACGCCCAGTGTCCTAAAAGTGCCCGATAAGCAGAACACAGTGCCCTTACTGCCCACTCCATCCTTTATCGCATGCGAAGACCCTTAATGCTGCCATTATCACTCGTTATCTGGTGCTCCCTTACCGCCATTAGTAAACATACCCCATAGGCACCTATGTTGCCTTTATAAAATAGATTTTAAATAGACACCTTTTAGGACTGTTATGAAATCAGGCCCACGGAATACATGAAACAAAAAAAAAAGACTTTCTTCAGACAAGTGTGAATTTGTGCACCACTGGAGCTGCTTCTGGGTGCCTATTATTATTATTATTTCCAAAGATTTCTATATTGCTAAGGTACAAATATCATAGCAGTTTACAATTTGAAAAAAAAGGGGAGTGGATAATTTACACATGACGTTTTGGAAAGGAAATATATGGACGCAGAAAAAAAAGGAAACAGAATGGTGGTTGTGTTGTTGTTGTTAAGTTCCGTCGAGTCGGTGTCGACTCATGGCGACCCTCTGGATAGTTGTCCTAAATTGTGTTCAGTCAGGCAGCAGCAGAATGGGTCAGCGTTGGCGGTGGAGGATCACATTTCTGTGACAAGGGCAACAACATTAAAGTGCGCGGAGGAAAGACCTGGCAATCTACTTCTGTATCTTGCCATGAAAACCCATCTGGGCAGCAGCAGAATGGGACAGTGTTGGTGGTGGAGGATCACATTTCTGTGACAATGGCAACAACACTAAACTTAAACTGCGCGGAGGAAAGGCCTGGCAATCTACTTCTGTATCTTGCCATGAAAAAACAATGGCTAGAATGGTGGTAGAACAATGATATATTCTGGATCAGGAGAAACAAAAGGGGCCAGAATATGCAATTAATGGCTCTAGTTAGATGGAGGGAACCATAGTTGTGTTGCCGTTATACTGCTACTTGTCATTTGTAAAGCACTACAAGATGTACGCACATGTTAAAGACGGTCCCTGCTCATCAGAGCTTACACTTTAGTCAAGACAGACAACACAACAGCTGAAGATAAGGATATATATATATAGGCATTTAAAAGGCACCTTTTGGGAATGTTATGAAATCAGGCCAAAGAAGGGCATGAATCCAAAAACACTTTCTTCAGAACAGTGTGAATTTGTGCTCCAGTGTGGCTGCTGTGTCTATATTGCTTTTTTCCATTCCACATAGGTGCTCTGCTATTCTTGCACTTAACAGCTTATATTTGCCAAGGAAATCTTATTGAACATCAGAGAACTGAATGGACCAAAGTCTCTTTACCCTAGACTCAAAAACCTTCTTTCCAAACCTTATGGAAGTGCCCCTAGAAGATACAGAACCTTTTAGTGTGCTTTATAAGCAATGAGGACTTTGATTGGATAAATTAATAATCCATGTAGTCAGATTGAAGCACACACAGAGCTAGGTGGTAATGGGCACACACAGCAACTTTATTTTCACACTGGGGATCAAACTGAGCAACGCATGGGTCCTGTGCCATTATCCACTGAAGCATGCTTTTTAATTTGCTTTTGTAGATTGTGTCTCTGACTGGGGCTTCAGCTAAGGATCACACTTCCAAGATCTACTTTATATTAGACACAGAAGAGTTCTTTCCTTCAGAATAGCACTTTTTTGCTGTGCTACAATAAAAACTAGATTATAAACTAACAGTCACAGATGATATCCTCTGAATTGCCAACCTGGATTTGTAAATCGCTGTTGGAAAAAGTACCAGAGCTGCAAGCTGAGAATAGAGCAAAGACACCTGCAATGTCTATAATGAGGAAAGAGAACATTTACGGCATGTGTAATTCATATTGATCAAGCCTTTCCAATTCTTAACACATTGACTGAAAATGAGATCTGTAATTAAGCAGCAAAATTTCTTTGGAAAGGAAACACGAAGCAAGAACAAAATCTCTCTAAGCATCTGTTACTGAGCTTTCTTCAAAGACAATGAGACCTTCTCGTATGTTGTGTGTTACACCAAGCACTGAGAAGCGCAACCAGAAACCTTCCACATCTGTTTCTGACCACTACCCATTCCTTCTGCCATGGTTCCTCCAGTGATGCACCAAGCCTAAAAAGACCCTCATCCTCAAAATTACTAAACCTAAGAAACTCCAATCCTCTACTTCTTACGAAAACCACACTCAACACCTTACTACAAAATACATAGTTCCATCAGCAAATATATTCATTGGGTAACAAGTTTTTATAACAAATTTTTAAACAGGAGAAAAAGGCCTCAAACTATATCGTAATGACAGAGCTGATCAACTTGGTGGAGGGTTTGCGCTCTATGTTAGAGAGAGCATTGAATCACAAAGGATTAAAGCTTTGCAGGAAACAAAATTCACTGAAGAACCTCTAAGGACTGAAATTCCATGTAAAAAGAGGAAGAGGAAGGGGAAGGCGATGGCAGTGGGGGTGTACTATCGACCGCCTGAGCAGAATGAACAAATGGATGATGAAAAGCTCAAAGAAATCAGGGAAGCTAACAAAAGTTACAACACAGTAATAATAATGGGTGATTTCAATTACCCTGGTATCGACTGGGTCAGTGTCATAGCAGGACATGCGAGGGACATAAAGTTTCTAGATGAAATAAATGACTGCTTTTTGGAGCAGCTGGTTCATGAACTGACCAGAGGGGAAGCCATTTTGGACCCAGTCCTTAGTGGAACACAAGATCTGGTGCAAGAGATAAGGGTGTTGGGGCCACTTGGCAATACTGATCATAGCATGATCGTGTTTGATTTAATAAATGAAGGAAGGATGGTAAGGAAATCCAAGGTACTACCATTTAACTTTCAAAAGGGAGACTATGATAAAATGAGGAAAATAGTTAAGAAAAAACTAAAAGGAGCAGTTGCAAAGGTTAAAGATTTACATCAAGCTTGGGTGTTGTTTAAAAATACTATTTTGGAAGCCCCAACCAGCTGTTTTCCACGCTTTAAGAAAAGTGGAAGGAAGTCCAAAAAACTGCCAGCATGGTTTAAAGGTGAGGTCAGAGAAGATGTTGTTGCCAAAAAAGCATCTTTCAAGAAATGGAAAAAGGAGCCAAATGACGAAAATTGGAAACAACACAAGCATTGGCGAGTTAGATGCAAGGCATTGATAAGGCAGGCAAAGAGAGAATTTGAGAAGCTTGCTGTGGAAGCAAAGACGCATAATAAAGACTATTTCAAGTACATTCATAGCAAAAAACTTGTGAGAAGGTCAGTTGGACCATTAGATGATAGAGGGGTAAAAGGGGGACTAAGAGGGGACAAGGCCATAGCGGAGAGATTGAATGAATTCTTTGCTTTGATCTTTACTGAGGAAGATGTAGGAATGTTACCCATGATTGATTTAAATGAGAGGCTGCGGAAGAATTGAAAGAATTATCGATATACCGGGAAGATGTATTACAACTATTTGATGAACTGAAGAATAGCAAATCACCTGGACCGGATGGTATACATCCAAGGGTGTTGAAAGAACTGAAATATGAGATTGCAGACCTACTATTAGTAATCTGTGAACTATCATTAAATGCATCTGTTATACCTGAAGATTGGAGGATGGCCAATGTATCACCAATTTTTAAAGAGTGTTCCAGGGGTGATCCAGGAAACTACAAACCGGGGAGCTTGACATCAGTACCGGGAAAAATGGTGGAAACCATCATAAAGAACAAAATTGCTGAACATGGCTTAATGGAAGACAGCCAACATGGCTTTAGCCAAAGTAGGTCTTGTCTTACTAACCTGTTATGTTTTTTTGAAGGTGTGAATAAACAGATAGACAAAGGTGTGTCGGTTGATAGAGTGAATCTGTACTTTCTGAAAGCATTTGACAAGGTCCCTCATGAGAGACCTTCGGCAAAGTTAAAAAGTCATGGGATAGGATGCAGTGTACTATTGTGGATCAGGAACTGGTTAAAAGATAGAAAGCAAGGGGTAGGGCTAAATGGCCAATTTTCCCAATGGAGAAAGGTGAATAGTGGAGTACCCCAGGGATCTGTGATGGGTCTGCTGCTTTTTAACATATTCATAAATGACCTGGAAATGGGAACGAGTGAGGTTATCAAATTTGCAGATGACATAAAACTATTCAAAGTTGTTAAAACCCACGAGGATTGTGGAAAATTGCAAGTGGATCTTGATAAATTGGAAGACTGGGCATCCAAATGGCAAATGAAATTTAATGTGGATAAGTGCAAAGTTATGCACCTAGGAAAGAAAAACGCAAACTATGGTTACATGAGGAAAGGTTCCACATTAGGAATCACTACCCAGGAAAAAGATTTAGGTGTCATCATGGATTACATGTTAAAACCCTCTGCTCAGTGTGCAGCAGCGGCCAAGAGAGCAAATAGAATACTAAGTATCATAAGGAAAGAAATGGAAAATAAAACAAAGGATATTATAATGCCTCTGTATCATTCGATGGTGCGAACACACCTTGAATATTCTGTGCAATTCTGGTCATCGTATCTTAAAAAAGATATAGCGCTATTAGAAAAGGTACAGAGAAGAGCCACCAAAATGGTAAAGGGGATGGAAGGATACCCCTATGAAGAGAGGCTAAAAAAGGTTAGGGCTCTTCAACCTTGAAAAGAGACTGCTGAGGAGAGATATGATAGAGGTCTATAAATTAATGAATGGAGTGGAACGGGTAAACGTAGATCAATACTTTACGTTATGAGAATATAGAAAGACTAGGGGGCATGCAATGAAGTTACATGTTAACCTATTTAAGACTAATAAGAGAAAATATTTTTTCACTCAATGTGTAATCAAACTCTGGAATTTGCTACTGGAGGATGTAGTAAAAGCTGTTAGTGTAGCTGGGTTTAAAAAAGGTTTGGACAAGTTCCCAGTGTAAAGGTCCATAAACCATTATTAAAGCTGACCCAGAATATCAATGCTTGAACCAATACAAGCATTGTGGAACCTGTGTCCCTTGGGGAAACTGCTAGGGATTTGTGACCTAAATTGGCCACGGTTGGAAACAGGATACTGGGCTTGATGGACCTCGATCTGACCCAGTATGGCATATCTTATGTTCTTCTGTTCTTAACTTACAATAGTATCCCTCTATACAGCAATCGCTTGCCCGAAGGGGGAACTCATTGTTCTTTACCATCACTGGTTTAAAAAAAACTCCTTTTTATTGTATTTATACATTGCATTGTATTGTATTTATAAATACAGTTAAATAAATAAATAAATAAATAAATAAATGAATAAATAAATAAAATATTGCCACAATCACTAATTTCTTTAAGAATAGTACTTTGCTAGGAAATTCTGATGCTGCCATTTTTCATATATTTTAAATATGGTCTTCAAAAGCCTTAAAAATGCTTTATAGCCAATCAATTTTTTTTTATATACTTTATTTAGCAACACCATGTAAACAGAATAGGCAATAAAACAAACAACCACCTGGAGGGGGGGGACAACTCTTATCCCCCTCCAGGAATGAAACAAGTACATGTGTGTTGTACAGTTTTCCAATTTATATATATATAGAACCCCTCCCCCCCTCCCCCCCTTCCCCCCCCCAACCCCCCTCAATGTCTTAGTCGCATCCACAGCATGAGATCCCAGGGCCTCACATCCCATCGATTACACCGCCTTCCACTCCAGACAATTAAAAGCCCAATTGTAGCACTTCGTTCCTACTCCGTGCACTCAGATTCTGAAGATAGGGGTCCCACAGCATCTGGAATTGTGGCCAGCGCTTAACATTTCCCCGGGCATATCTAGCTTCCATCAGCATCATTTGGTGAAAGGCATTTCGCCACTCCCAAAAAGAGGGCGTGCTGCATTCCCTCCATTTGTGCAATATGGGTCCTTTGCCCACCAGACAGGCCCTGCGCACCAACAATCTTTCCCACCTACCCTTGGGCTGCGTGAGGCGCAATTGGTCGAGGAGAACCAGGGAGCTATCCCAACATATCGACTGTCCCAGTATTCGTTCCATAAAGGACCCAATTCTTGCCCAATAGGGCCGAATGCAACGGCACCCCCACCACATGTGTACCAGGTGCGCCAAGGGCTCCGAGCACCTCGGGCAGCTATCATCCGAGGCTAGATGGGATCGAAGGGCCCATCGAGGAGAGACATGCACCCTAGTGAGAGATTTATACTGCACCTCTCTCCAGCGGGCACCCACCGCCAACTCCCCTATACGCTGCAAGGCCTTCAAAAGTGTACCCGGGCCGATTTCCCTTCCCAGCTCCAACCCCCACCCCAATTCCACTGAGCGATAATCCGGAGCCGGTCGATGTGGAGCCAAGCAAGCCTTCAGCAGCCGGATGGACAGTTGGGAACCCCCCACCAAATCGAAAAATTCTATGATCTGTGCAGAGTGCTCGGCCCGCAGCTCCTCGATCGGCAATGAGGCTATGTAATGCGAAAGCTGCAGATAGGCAAATTGATGACCGGCTCCAAGTTCATAGTCCGCACATAGAGACCGAAACGTCTTACAACATCCGGAGGGTTCAATCGCATGGCCGAGGTTGAGAAGACCTTTCGTCGCCCATACCCGGAACCGCGCGTTCTCGGTACCGGGAGTAAACAATACATTGCCCTGAATCGGCAACCAACCAGACACCCTCCAGTTCGTCTTCCAATAGGTGTTGAGTTGTCGCCAGGTACGACAGACCGGGAGAAAAAGCACACTCCCAGCTACGTGGGCCGGAAAAAAACGGTATTCCAAGTGTATGAGGGAGAGAACCGACACCGGGGCAGCATAGTCTTCCTCTACCCCCCGGGGAGTGAAGACCTCTGTACCACCCAACCAGTCCCCCAGGTGCCGAGCCTGGCAGGCCAACGCATAAGCCCCTATGTCAGGAAGTCCCAGCCCTCCACACCTCCAATGCCCCACCAAGCGGGAGTACCGAATACGTGCACGTGTCCCCACCCCACAGGAACCCTCCGATGATTCTCTCCACCCTCTTCAGGTCTTTCCGCAGGAGCCAAACAGGTAGCGTTTGTAGCCAATAAAGTATCCTTAGCAGAATAACCATTTTTATCACTGCAATTCTGCCAGACAAAGACAAGGGAAGCGGTCGCCAAGCCTGCAACTGTGCCTGTAAGCTCTGAGTAATTCTAGTCAGATTACTCTCATAGAGTTGGGAGGGCTGTCCGGTTAAGGTAACGCCTAAATATCGAAACTGATTAGTCGCCCATTTAAGGGGGAAGGGTCCTCGCCAGTTACCCCTCACGGCACCTGAAATATCTAATGCCTCAGACTTATCTAGGTTAATACTTAAACAGGCAATTTGACCGAAGGTCTCGAATTCACGCATTAATCTGGGGAGCGAGTCAGAGGGCCGCACTAGATGCACAAGAAGGTCGTCGGCAAAAGCCGATAGTTTAAAACCTGTCGTACGGATGCTCACCCCCTGTATCTCCCGTGAAGCCTCCACCCGCCTGATAAACGGATCCAGGGACAGAACAAAAAGCAACGGGGATAGAGGACAGCCCTGCCTTCTCCCCCTCTGTAAGGAAAATGTATCGGAAAGTACTCCATTACAGCAAATTGCCGCGACCGGGTCGTGATATAGACTTTTAACCATGGCACAGAAAGAGTTCCCGATCCCGTAACGAGGCAACAGGTCCCATAGATAGTTCCACTCTACTCTGTCGAAGGCTTTCTCTGCATCGAAGCTAATTAACAGAAACGAGAGATTGCAGTAATGGACCCATTCTAAGGAAGCTAGGATCTTCCGGAGGTTACGGACAGCGTACCTCCCTCTAACAAAGCCCACCTGGGAGTCATGAATCAAATGCCCCAACACCGTCGCTAGTCGATCAGCGAGAATTTTGGCTAAAATTTTAAGGTCAAAGTTAAGAAGAGAAATAGGCCGGTATGAGGCAGCACACAGCGGGTCTTTTCCTGGCTTCGGCAACATGACCATATGGGCCAAGTTGCTTCCCCACAGAAATGTGCCTTGTTCGGATCTCTTAGAGTAAACTGCCTCCAGTATCGGGGGTACAAACCCAGCCAGGATCTTGTAAAACTCAGCCCCCAGCCCATCTGCCCCGGGGGATTTGTAGCAGCTCGCCTTGGTAATAACATTTTGTATCTCTTGGACAGAGATCGGTTGGTCCATGAGCAGCCGCTGCTGGTCAGACAGCTGTGGTAAGTCTAACCCTTCCAAGTAGTCAGATATTTGCGCCGGCGAGCCGGGCGTTGCGGTGTAAAGTTTCTGGAAAAATGAACGGAAAACCCGCACTATCTCTGGCTTTTCTCTGCAAAGGACCCCGTTCCCGTCCCTCAACGCATGCACCAACGTCGAACCCCGGGAACCGCGCAGACACCGGGCCAATAACTTCCCTGGTTTATCCCCATAGCAATAAAGCTGAAATCGGTAATACATAACCGATTTTTTGGCCCTCTGGTGTAAGAGATCGTTCAACATCGTCTGTAACTCCCATAGCCGCTTCCTGAGAGCCACACTCGGGTTACTCGCCCACCTCCGCCGCTGTAAGGTGACTAGGCGTTCCAGGCGGATAATACGCTCCGCCATAAGTCGACGTTTGCGCGCCATAAAGCCGATAATATCTCCGCGCAGGACCACCTTTGCTGTCTCCCAGACCAGCTCAGGCTCCGAAGCATGTCCACTGTGATCCGCTTCAAATTCATGCCAGCGCCGTTGCAGAAACTGGCGAAACTGAGAGTCTCTGTAAAGCTCCAAGGGAAACCGCCACAATCTTGCCCCAGGGGGAGTCACACCCCAGCGCACCTGGAGCCAGATCAGTGCATGGTCGGAGATTTCCGCGGGTCCAATCTGCGCCTCCTCTACCACAGCAAACAAACACTGCGAAGTCAACAAATAATCGATACGTGCGCTAGAACTGTGTGCACGTGACTGGTGGGTATAGTCCCTTTCAGCAGGGTGTAACAGTCTCCAAGGGTCCACCAGCCCCAGCCTAGTCCGCAAACCGTTTAAAGCTCGGGCCCCCTGTGAACGCTCCCTGGTCCCCTCGCCCCGAGAGGTATCCATCGCCACTTCCATCACCCCGTTGAAGTCTCCACCCAAGATCAGTGGGAGCTCCGGGAGCTGCTCTACTTGAGAGGCCAGGTCTCGGTCTAGCACATTGGGACTATAAATATTACCAAGGATGATAGGCTTCCCCTCAAGCACGCCTTGCAGCAAGAGGAACCGCCCAGTCGGATCCGCTATTTCTTTGGTGAGCTCAAAACGGATCCGCTTGTGCATTAATATGGCCACCCCCCCTTTTTTATTTTGGGCCGGGACCCCCCACACCTGTCCCACCCATAATCTGCATAACTTTGCGTGCTCCGCCGCTGTCTGGTGGGTTTCTTGGAGGAATGCTATATCAGCTTTTTGCCTCGCCAATGCTTGCAATATTTTGGCTCTTTTAAACGGGCTTCCCAGGCCACAAACATTCCACGATAGGAACTTCAGTCTGGTTTATTGTCACTCCAGTATTTTAAAAAAGTACCCAACCATATTCCGGGAAGAACCCCCCCAGCCTGGAGCTCCCCCCCGCCAGCTCTTGTTGATTCCCCCATTGCCCAAGACCTCGTGATGGGATGCGACCTTAACCCCCCCTCTCCCCTCCCTCCCCCCCACACCCGCTTCTCCAGCTACTACCTTTAATAGGTAGCGAGCAGCTGTAATGCGTACGGTCTCCTCCACCCTCTTAAATGTTCCCAGGCCCCCTCCACCTCCCGTGGCCACCCAGTCAGATCCAATGCTCCCTCTAATTTTCTATAGGCTGTGCGCGCACAAAACCCCAGCCGTGCAGCTGTTGAAGGTAGGCTACACTCTTGTGCGCCACCCATCGACACTTGGAGCCATACACTTCAAGTCCTGACCACACATCAAAATACAATATGTACACAACATTGATTGCATCAGAAAACACTGTAGAACTTGTGACAACCGCAGGTACACAAGAACCTTTAAATTTTTTATTTTTTTTTAGACATCTGTATTGTCCTCCATCCGAACCAGGACCGTGAGTCTTGTGCGCTCTGCTGCAAAGCATATGTGCTCGCTCGGCTAGGCGCGTGCGCGCGCCCACGCGCACTGCCCAGAAGGAACAGTGGTCAGATCCCCCACCCCTTTAAAGTCTTTGCAATGGTAGATAGCAACACTAACAGCCCCCCATACAATATTCAGATCTCAAATCAGGTGTGGTATCCATTGTAGCCCCGCACTGCCCCTCTACTGCTCTTTTCGCTATAAGGACCCAGAGGGAATATCCAGCCCCAGCCACCAAATCCGGCCGCTCCGAGGGTTTAGGCCCGCAGCCCCCCCCCCCCCCCCCCCCGCCAAGGGGGGCCACGCCCTCCGGAGGACCTGACGGGGGGGGGGGACCAGGCCACCCGCCACCCCCACCCCAGGTCTTAGGAAGCGGCTCTCCTACTTAATTACGTCCCCGGGGCCTAGAGGAGTGCGAGGAGACATAGTAACCTCAAAATGTAACAACTTAACAATGTACATACATAGTTACTCCACAGCATACCAAACTGTTGCCTCGAAGCCGTTACAATCAGCAATAGATGAGGGGCTTTCTAACCCCAACTGGACTCCGTTCCCTTAACCCCTAACCAGCAAACCCCCCAATAGGCCCCAAACCCCACTGTATAGCCCTCCCCCAAACACTACTGATCCCCACAGTTAAAAGGAGGGGATAAAACACGAACAAGGTGTGGGGGGGAGAGGAGGGAACAGAAACCCCAGCCCACACAGTCAAGTGATACCCCTTTCTTCCCACAGACATTCTCCCCCCCCCCAACCACCTTCAACCCCCCTTCTCATCCTCTCACCCGCCTCCCCTACCCGAAATTTGGCCCTACATATTATTTACCCAAACCCCGGGAGGGACCGCAACAGGCCTATGACCCAGCCCTTTCAAGCCCCCAGCTCCCCTAATCCACTTTCCACCTCCTAGCTTTCCCCCGTTAGTTCAGCAAGGGTAGTCGTCCCCCTTCCCCCCCCCCCCACATCAACTCCCCGAGCTATCTTCCCCTTGTATAGGAATGAAACCTTGGGCCCCATCCAGTCGGGCCCCGCTGCATCCGTGATGAAAAATAGCAGTCCTGAGTAATGTTCACGAGGATTGTCCTTGCAATGTAGACCGTCGCTCCTCGCCCACGATCTGCGCCACGTATCTTTTGGCCTCCGCCGCAGTTTCAAAGGTTTTATGAGCTCCCTCATAGAAAACGTGCAATCGGGAGGGATACTGCACAGAGAATTTTATTCTGGCGTCGATGAGTTGTTGGCAAATTGGTTCATATGCCCTGCGCCGCTGGCTGAGAGCAACAGAGTAGTCCTGTGCCACCCGTATGCAAAGGTTTTCATGCTCCAGCACTCCCTTTCTCCTAGCTGCTTGTAAAATAGCCTCCTTCTGGGGGAAGTGGAGAAATTTAACAAGGACTACCCGCGGTCTGTGCTCTTGCGGTTGCCTGCGCCCCACGCGGTGTGCTCTCTCAATTAGCAGTTTCCCTCCATCTTCACTCCCCTCCAGCATATTGGGGAGCAAGTTTTCCAGGTATGATTTTAGTTCCTTGTCTGCAACGGAGTCCGGAATGCCCATCAGCCGCAGATTGTTTCGGCGCGACCGGTTCTCCTGGTCGTCAAGTTTGTCTTCCTGCGCCTGGACCTTAGCTTTGAGGGCTTCCAACTCCTGAGTCAGGGAGGCCAAGTTATCCTCAGTGAGCCCAATGCGATGTTCCGCCTCTTGTATGCGGTTGCCCAGGTCTCCAAAGGAGGCATGCATACTGTCCATTTTTTCCTGCAGGATCGTGAACTGTGAGGCTAAAGCATCGGCTACCGCCGCGGATACCTCTTCCAAAAAGGCCGGTGAGGCCGGCGACTTCGGCGGGCCCGTGGCATCCGCCATTTTGGGTGCCGGGGTTCCTCGCTCCCGCTCCTTCCTCGCCGCCTTAACTGTCGCCGCCATCGCCAGAACTGCTCGTTAGCCACTGGGTTCGCTTCGGGTGCCTTTCCCCTGTATCGCTAATATTCACTGTGCAGTGGATCTGTCCTCAAGCCGGCATTAATGACCCGGTTCGGGTGGAAGAGACCGGAGCTCAGACGGAAGTCGACCGCCGAGTTCACCGCATCACGTGCTCTCTAGCCAATCAATTTTAAACACAGTAATACATTTTTCCTTAGGCAACAAGCCTTAACACAGTAATGCACTTTTCCTCAGGCCTTAACCGACCAATAAATGATTAAACAGCTTCACAAGTTCATAATGTTCCTGAAAGAAAAGGAAAGCTTAACTAGAGGACAGAAATAACAAGAGCATGCACAGTGCTCCCAAGCTTATCTTAAACCATCAGCTCTTCAGATGGAACAGCTGACCAACAAAGATCTTTGTTTCACCAGAACACTGGCTTCTTCAGGAGCATAGCTACAAAAGAACCAATACAGATCACTCCAGCGCAAAACCACAGTTCACCACCAGTAACTTTAAACCATCTATGAGCCAATCAAAGAGAAGTTCAGGCTGAATACTCCACCCACATACCTTAAACAACTTAAGCAAAGATAGCCTTAAAATATATTCCACTCAATCTTATTATTAAGCCCTTCTGGTTCCATTGCATACAGTTTGAAAATCCACCTCCTTTCTCATTGGAGGAGCACCCTTCCTCGATCTCCTCCTCGCAATGATGCTGGAATATGATCAATAGCTACACAGCATAGTTCAGCAAATGTATGTTGAAACTGTACACAGTGTTCAATGAATGATGTTTCAGCCCGTTATTTAGAGAGACTATACTTATGCTCTGATAGCCATGTCCGTAATTGCCTGGTAGTTTTGCCAACATAGATCTTCTGGCAAGGACATCTGAAAAGCTGATCGTTTAAGATAAGTTTGGGAGCACTGTGTGTGCTGATGTTATTTCTGTCCTCCAATTAAGCTTTCATTTTTCTTTCAGGAATGTTATGAAGTTGTGAAGCTCCTTAATAGTTTACCTGATGGCAGGCCCGTACCGATTGTGAAATGCGCCCTGTGCGACTTGCACACCGGGTGCCCCCCCCCCCACACACCTCCATCTAGCCACTTTATGGGGGTGGGAGAGAAGAGGCGCGCACCCGATGTGCAAGTTGCCGGCATGCTAAGCAGGTCTGGTCCCTCCCAGAGGGACCAGACCTGCTTAGAGTGTCGCAAGAAGGCTTAAGGGGTACATTTTGGCTGTCTGCCATTGCCTGCTGGTGCTGAGAGAAGAAAAAGTGGTGGCGGCAGGCAACTGCAGACAGCCGAAATGCGCCGCTTAAGCCTTTGCGCCCTGTGCGGCCGCACCGCTCGCACAGGGCTAGTTACAGTCCTGCCTGACGGATCTGTCAGACAGCATTTGTTTGATTGGTCGGTAAAGGCCTGAGGAAAAGTGCATTAGTGTGTTAAGGCTTGTTGCCTAAGGAAAAATGTATTATTGTGTTTAAAACTGATATGCTATGAAGCATTTTTTAAAGGCTTTTGAAGGCCTTTTTTATATATATAAAAATTGCTGTATTGGAATTGCCTAGCGAAGTAATATTATTAAAGAAATTAAGGTTTGTGGCAATAAAAGGGAGTTTTTTAGGCCAGTGATGGTAAAGAACAATGAGTTCCCCTTCGGGAAAGCGATTGCTATAGAGAGGACTGCTGTTATAACTTACTGAGGCCTTTTTCTCCCATTTAAAAATTTGTTTTAAAAACTTGTTACCCAATGAACAGATTGTTTGGAAGATGGAACTGTGTATTTTGTAGTAAGGTGTTGAGTGTGGTTTTCTTAAGAAGTAGAGGATTGGAGTTTCTTAAGTTTAGTAATTGTGTGGACAAGGGTCTTTTTAGGCTTGGTGTTGTTTCCCTGGTGTGGGTTTTTGTGTTGGCTCCTCCAGTGATACTCCATGGGTTAAGATAGGTCAGTACTTGGATCAGAACCTTAATAGTTCCTTCTGTCGTGTTTTCTCCAGTGACACCCCATGGTCAGCAGCTGGGATTGCATATTTTATAGTAATATTACTATTAAACTTATACAATGCTGTATCAATACTCATAAAAGATAGTCCTTGATCTATGGAACCTGCCAATTAGTCAGGACAGACGACAAAACAAATAGGTCTAGCTCAGAAGGCTCAAATACCTTCCTGCATCCTAGTAGTGAGACCCATGCCTAACCCACTGACAGGAGTCGTGCTCTCAGAGCCACACACACTGAGGGGTTTTGCTCATTTTTCATCTGTAGAGAAAATGCTTAATATATTTGTCCTTCAGTAATAAACCAGCCAACAGCCACAGATCTCTTGGGAAAGATTCATAAAGATGAAAGTGCAAAACTCTCCAGTCTTATAAATGTAGAATGTATATCAGGCTCTTCAACTGTGGCATATCAGCTGCACTGAAACATAGCAGCTTGTGTGTATGTGACTAGAAAAGTACACGGCAGGGCTCAGAGAGCCTTTAGGTGGGCTGACTCAGAGTAACTCACATTTAGAGGGAATAATAGCTATCGGCCTGATTTTGGAAAGCCATTTACACGGTTTACAGCCCAGTAAACCATGTAAATGCCTTAAATTGTGAAATTCAACGGCACTTACACGGTTAGTACCATTGACTATCCCCTTCTGACTCCCCTACGTGCCTCGAAGCTATCCGGTTAGCAATGGCGCATGACGGGGGTGTTCCAGGGCACAATGGAGGCAGTGACAAATGATAACCGGGCAGCGGCGATATTGCACGCTGCCCGGTTAGTGATCTGTGAGGAAAACCCTTGCCTATGTTTAAGCCACAGAGGATAACAGGGCAGAATGCACTATCACTGCTGCACAGTTAGCTTTGGTAGCTTTCGGGGTATGCGGCAATCCCCAGATAGTCAATGCTGTTGCCACGGCATTCAATATCCAGTTTAGAGGTTTGCGGGAAGGGCTATGAGCTGATGAGACGCAAACCTCTTCAAAAATCAGCCTAGCTCAATATCGGTCCCTATGTTTCTATATTTATTATAGGGGTAAGCATGTATGTATAGTGGTTGGGAGGAGGAGGTGCTGGTATACACATTATATTTATTATAGGTGTAAGCATGTGTGTAGTGGTTGGGAGGAGGTGCTGGTATACACATTATATTTATTATAGGTGTCAGCATGTGTGTATAGTGGTTGGGAGGAGGTGCTGGTATACACATTATATTTATTATAGGGGTAAGCATGTGTGTATAGTGGTTGGGAGGAGGTGCTGGTATGCACATTATATTTATTATAGGTGTCAGCATGTGTGTATAGTGGTTGGGAGGAGGTGCTGGTATACACATATTTATTATAGGTGTAAGCATCTGTGTATAGTGGTTGGAAGGAGGTGCTCGTATACACATTATATTTATTATAGGTGTCAGCATGTGTGTATAGTTGTTGGGAGGAGGAGGTGCTGGAATACACGTTATATTTATTATAGGTGTCAGCATGTGTGTATAATGGTTGGGAGGAGGAGGTGCTGGAATACACATTATATTTATTATAGGTGTCAGCATGTGTGTATAGTGGTTGGGAGGAGGTGCTGGTATACACATTATATTTATTATAGCGGTAAGCATGTGTGTATAGTGGTTGGGAGGAGGAGGTGCTGGTATACACATTATATTTATTATAGGGGTAATCATGTGTGTATAGTGGTTGGGAGGAGGTGCTGGTATACACATTATATTTATTATAGGTGTAAGCATGTATGTATAGTGGTTGGGAGGAGGAGGTGCTGGTATACACATTATATTTATTATAGGGGTAAGCATGTATGTATAGTGGTTGGGAGGAGGAGGTGCTGGTATACACATTATATTTATTATAGGGGTAAGCATGTATGTATAGTGGTTGGGAAGAGGAGATGCTGGTATACACATTATATTTATTATAGGGGTAAGCATGTATGTATAGTGGTTGGGAAGAGGAGATGCTGGTATACACATTATATTTATTATAGGTGTAAACATGTATGTATAGTGGTTGGGAGGAGGAGGTGCTGGTATACACATTATATTTATTATAGGGGTAAGCATGTATGTATAGTGGTTGGGAGGAGGAGGTGCTGGTATACACATTATATTTATTATAGGTGTCAGCATGTGTGTATAATGGTTGGGAGGAGGAGGTGCTGGAATACACATTATATTTATTATAGGTGTCAGCATGTGTGTATAGTGGTTGGGAGGAGGTGCTGGTATACACATTATATTTATTATAGGGGTAAGCATGTGTGTATAGTGGTTGGGAGGAGGAGGTGCTGGTATACACATTATATTTATTATAGGTGTAAGCATGTGTGTATAGTGGTTGGGAGGAGGAGGTGCTGGTATACACATTATATTTATTATAGGTGTAAGCATGTGTCTATAGTGGTTGGGAGGAGGAGGTGCTGGTATACACATTATATTTATTATAGGGGTAAGCATGTATGTATAGTGGTTGGGAGGAGGAGGTGCTGGTATACACATTATATTTATTATAGGTGTAAGCATGTATGTATAGTGGTTGGGAGGAGGTGCTGGTATACACATTATATTTATTATAGGTGTAAGCATGTGTGTATAGTGGTTGGGAGGAGGTGCTGGTATACACATTATATTTATTATAGGGGTCAGCATGTGTGTATAGTGGTTGGGAGGAGGAGGTGCTGGTATACACATTATATTTATTATAGGTGTAAGCATGTGTGTATAGTGGTTGGGAGGAGGAGGTGCTGGTATACACATTATATTTATTATAGGTGTAAGCATGTGTGTATAGTGGTTGGGGGGAGGAGGTGCTGGTATATACATTATATTTATTATAGGTGTAAGCATGTGTGTATAGTGGTTGGGAGGAGGAGGTGCTGGTATACACATTATATTTATTATAGGTGTCAGCATGTGTGTATAGTGGTTGGGAGGAGGTGCTGGTATACACATTATATTTATTATAGGTGTAAGCATGTGTGTATAGTGGTTGGGAGGAGGTGCTGGTATACACATTATATTTATTATAGGTGTAAGCATGTGTGTATAGTGGTTGGGAGGAGGAGGTGCTGGTATACACATTATATTTATTATAGGTGTCAGCATGTGTGTATAGTGGTTGGGAGGAGGAGGTGCTGGTATACACATAATATTTATTATAGGTGTCAGCATGTGTGTATAGTGGTTGGGAGGAGGAGGTGCTGGTATACACATTATATTTATTATAGGTGTCAGCATGTGTGTATAGTGGTTGGGAGGAGGTGCTGGTATACACATTATATTTATTATAGGTGTCAGCATGTGTGTATAGTGGTTGGGAGGAGGTGCTGGTATACACATTATATTTATTATAGGGGTAAGCATGTGTGTATAGTGGTTGGGAGGAGGAGGTGCTGGTATACACATTATATTTATTATAGGTGTAAGCATGTGTGTATAGTGGTTGGGAGGAGGTGCTGGTATACACATTATATTTATTATAGGTGTAAGCATGTGTATAGTGGATGGGAGGAGGAGGTGCTGGTATACACATATTTATTATAGGGGTAAGCATGTGTGTATAGTGGTTGGGAGGAGGTGCTGGTATACACATTATATTTATTATAGGTGTAAGCATGTGTGTATAGTGGTTGGGAGGAGGAGGTGCTGGTATACACATTATATTTATTATAGGTGTAAGCATGTGTGTATAGTGGTTGGGAGGAGGAGGTGCTGGTATACACATTATATTTATTATAGGTGTAAGCATGTGTGTATAGTGGTTGGGAGGAGGAGGTGCTGGTATACACATTATATTTATTATAGGTGTAAGCATGTATGTATAGTGGTTGGGAGGAGGAGGAGGTGCTGGTATACACATTATATTTATTATAGGTGTAAGCATGTGTGTATAGTGGTTGGGAGGAGGAGGTGCTGGTATACACATTATATTTATTATAGGTGTAAGCATGTGTGTATAGTGGTTGGGAGGAGGTGCTGGTATACACATTATATTTATTATAGGTGTAAGCATGTGTGTATAGTGGTTGGGAGGAGGAGGTGCTGGTATACACATTATATTTATTATAGGTGTAAGCATGTGTGTATAGTGGTTGGGAGGAGGAGGTGCTGGTATACACATTATATTTATTATAGGTGTAAGCATGTGTGTATAGTGGTTGGGAGGAGGTGCTGGTATACACATTATATTTATTATAGGTGTAAGCATGTGTGTATAGTGGTTGGGAGGAGGAGGTGCTGGTATACACATTATATTTATTATAGGTGTAAGCATGTGTATAGTGGTTGGGAGGAGGAGGTGCTGGTATACACATTATATTTATTATAGGTGTAAGCATGTGTGTATAGTGGTTGGGAGGAGGAGGTGCTGGTATACACATTATATTTATTATAGGTGTAAGCATGTGTGTATAGTGGTTGGGAGGAGGAGGTGCTGGTATACACATTATATTTATTATAGGGGTAAGCATGTGTGTATAGTGGTTGGGAGGAGGTGCTGGTATACACATTATATTTATTATAGGTGTAAGCATGTGTATAGTGGATGGGAGGAGGAGGTGCTGGTATACACATTATATTTATTATAGGTGTAAGCATGTGTGTATAGTGGTTGGGAGGAGGAGGTGCTGGTATACACATTATATTTATTATAGGTGTAAGCATGTGTGTATAGTGGTTGGGAGGAGGTGCTGGTATACACATTATATTTATTATAGGTGTAAGCATGTGTGTATAGTGGTTGGGAGGAGGAGGTGCTGGTATACACATTATATTTATTATAGGGGTAAGCATGTGTGTATAGTGGTTGGGAGGAGGTGCTGGTATACACATTATATTTATTATAGGTGTAAGCATGTGTATAGTGGTTGGGAGGAGGTGCTGGTATACACATTATATTTATTATAGGTGTAAGCATGTGTGTATAGTGGTTGGGAGGAGGTGCTGGTATACACATTATATTTATTATAGGTGTAAGCATGTGTGTATAGTGGTTGGGAGGAGGTGCTGGTATACACATTATATTTATTATAGGTGTAAGCATGTGTGTATAGTGGTTGGGAGGAGGAGGTGCTGGTATACACATTATATTTATTATAGGTGTCAGCATGTGTGCATAGTGGTTGGGAGGAGGGGGTTCTGGCATACACATTATATTTATTATAGGTGTAAGCATGTGTGTATAGTGGTTGGAAGAAGGTTCTGGTATACACATATTTATTATAGGTGTAAGCATGTGTGTATGTATAGTGGTTGAGAGGAGGTGCTGGTATACACATTATATTTATTATAGGTGTAACCATGTGTGTATAGTGATTGGGAGGAGGTGCTGGTATACACATTATATTTATTATAGGTGTCAGCATGTATGTATAGTGGTTGGGAGGAGGAGGTGCTGGTATACACATTATATTTATTATAGGTGTAAGCATGTGTGTATAGTGGTTGGGAGGAGGAGGTGCTGGTATACACATTATATTTATTATAGGTGTAAGCATGTGTGTATAGTGGTTGGGAGGAGGAGGTGCTGGTATACACATTATATTTATTATAGGGGTAAGCATGTGTGTATAGTGGTTGGGAGGAGGAGGTGCTGGTATACACATTATATTTATTATAGGTGTAAGCATGTGTGTATAGTGGTTGGGAGGAGGTGCTGGTATACACATTATATTTATTATAGGTGTCAGCATGTGTGTATAGTGGTTGGGAGGAGGTGCTGGTATACACATTATATTTATTATAGGTGTAAGCATGTGTGTATAGTGGTTGGGAGGAGGAGGTGCTGGTATACACATTATATTTATTATAGGTGTAAGCATGTGTGTATAGTGGTTGGGAGGAGGAGGTGCTGGTATACACATTATATTTATTATAGGTGTAAGCATGTGTGTATAGTGGTTGGGAGGAGGAGGTGCTGGTATACACATTATATTTATTATAGGTGTAAGCATGTATGTATAGTGGTTGGGAGGAGGAGGTGCTGGTATACACATTATATTTATTATAGGTGTCAGCATGTGTGTATAGTGGTTGGGAGGAGGTGCTGTTATACACATTATATTTATTATAGGTGTCAGCATGTGTGCGTAGTGGTTGGGAGGAGGGGGTTCTGGCATACACATTATATTTATTATAGGTGTAAGCATGTGTGTATAGTGGTTGGGAGGAGGAGATGCTCGTATACACATTATATTTATTATAGGTGTAAGCATGTGTGTATAGTGGTTGGGAGGAGGAGGTGCTGGTATACACATTATATTTATTATAGGTGTAAGCATGTGTGTATAGTGGTTGGGAGGAGGAGGTGCTGGTATACACATTATATTTATTATAGGGGTAAGCATGTGTGTATAGTGGTTGGGAGGAGGAGGTGCTGGTATACACATTATATTTATTATAGGTGTAAGCATGTGTGTATAGTGGTTGGGAGGAGGAGGTGCTGGTATACACATTATATTTATTATAGGTGTCAGCATGTGTGTATAGTGGTTGGGAGGAGGAGGTGCTGGTATACACATTATATTTATTATAGGTGTCAGCATGTGTGTATAGTGGTTGGGAGGAGGAGGAGTTGCTGGTATACACATTATATTTATTATAGGTGTAAGCATGTGTGTATAGTGGTTGGGAGGAGGAGGTGCTGGTATACACATTATATTTATTATAGGTGTAAGCATGTGTGTATAGTGGTTGGGAGGAGGTGCTGGTATACACATTATATTTATTATAGGTGTAAGCATGTGTGTATAGTGGTTGGGAGGAGGAGGTGCTGGTATACACATTATATTTATTATAGGTGTAAGCATGTGTGTATAGTGGTTGGGAGGAGGAGGTGCTGGTATACACATTATATTTATTATAGGTGTAAGCATGTGTGTATAGTGGTTGGGAGGAGGTGCTGGTATACACATTATATTTATTATAGGTGTAAGCATGTGTGTATAGTGGTTGGGAGGAGGTGCTGGTATACACATTATATTTATTATAGGTGTAAGCATGTGTGTATAGTGGTTGGGAGGAGGAGGTGCTGGTATACACATTATATTTATTATAGGTGTAAGCATGTGTGTATAGTGGTTGGGAGGAGGTGCTGGTATACACATTATATTTATTATAGGTGTAAGCATGTGTGTATAGTGGTTGGGAGGAGGAGGTGCTGGTATACACATTATATTTATTATAGGTGTAAGCATGTGTGTATAGTGGTTGGGAGGAGGTGCTGGTATACACATTATATTTATTATAGGTGTAAGCATGTGTGTATAGTGGTTGGGAGGAGGAGGTGCTGGTATACACATATTTATTATAGGTGTCAGCATGTGTGTATAGTGGTTGGGAGGAGGTGCTGGTATACACATTATATTTATTATAGGTGTAAGCATGTGTGTATAGTGGTTGGGAGGAGGTGCTGGTATACACATTATATTTATTATAGGTGTAAGCATGTGTGTATAGTGGTTGGGAGGAGGAGGTGCTGGTATACACATTATATTTATTATAGGTGTAAGCATGTGTGTATAGTGGTTGGGAGGAGGAGGTGCTGGTATACACATTATATTTATTATAGGTGTAAGCATGTGTGTATAGTGGTTGGGAGGAGGAGGTGCTGGTATACACATTATATTTATTATAGGTGTAAGCATGTGTGTATAGTGGTTGGGAGGAGGAGGTGCTGGTATACACATTATATTTATTATAGGTGTAAGCATGTGTGTATAGTGGTTGGGAGGAGGAGGTGCTGGTATACACATTATATTTATTATAGGTGTAAGCATGTGTGTATAGTGGTTGGGAGGAGGAGGAGCTGGTATACACATTATATTTATTATAGGGGTAAACATGTGTGTATAGTGGTTGGGAAGAGGAGGTGCTGGTATATACATTATATTTATTATAGGTGTAAGCTTGTGTGTATAGTGGTTGGGAGGAGGAGGTGCTGGTATACACATTATATTTATTATAGGTGTAAGCATGTGTGTATAGTGTTTGGGAGGAGGAGGTGCTGGTATACACATTATATTTATTATAGGTGTAAGCATGTGTGTATAGTGGTTGGGAGGAGGAGGTGCTGGTATACACATTATATTTATTATAGGTGTCAGCATGTGTGTATAGTGGTTGGGAGGAGGAGGTGCTGGTATACACATTATATTTATTATAGGTGTAAGCATGTGTGTATAGTGGTTGGGAGGAGGAGGTGCTGGTATACACATTATATTTATTATAGGTGTAAGCATGTGTGTATAGTGGTTGGGAGGAGGTGCTGGTATACACATTATATTTATTATAGGTGTAAGCATGTGTGTATAGTGGTTGGGAGGAGGAGGTGCTGGTATACACATTATATTTATTATAGGTGTAAGCATGTGTGTATAGTGGTTGGGAGGAGGAGGTGCTGGTATACACATTATATTTATTATAGGTGTAAGCATGTGTGTATAGTGGTTGGGAGGAGGAGGTGCTGGTATACACATTATATTTATTATAGGTGTAAGCATGTGTGTATAGTGGTTGGGAGGAGGTGCTGGTATACACATTATATTTATTATAGGTGTAAGCATGTGTGTATAGTGGTTGGGAGGAGGAGGTGCTGGTATACACATTATATTTATTATAGGTGTAAGCATGTGTGTATAGTGGTTGGGAGGAGGTGCTGGTATACACATTATATTTATTATAGGTGTAAGCATGTGTGTATAGTGGTTGGGAGGAGGAGGTGCTGGTATACACATTATATTTATTATAGGGGTAAGCATGTGTGTATAGTGGTTGGGAGGAGGAGGTGCTGGTATACACATTATATTTATTATAGGTGTAAGCATGTGTGTATAGTGGTTGGGAGGAGGAGGTGCTGGTATACACATTATATTTATTATAGGTGTAAGCATGTGTGTATAGTGGTTGGGAGGAGGAGGTGCTGGTATACACATTATATTTATTATAGGGGTAAGCATGTGTGTATAGTGGTTGGGAGGAGGAGGTGCTGGTATACACATTATATTTATTATAGGTGTAAGCATGTGTGTATAGTGGTTGGGAGGAGGAGGTGCTGGTATACACATTATATTTATTATAGGTGTAAGCATGTGTGTATAGTGGTTGGGAGGAGGAGGTGCTGGTATACACATTATATTTATTATAGGTGTAAGCATGTGTGTATAGTGGTTGGGAGGAGGAGGTGCTGGTATACACATTATATTTATTATAGGTGTCAGCATGTGTGTATAGTGGTTGGGAGGAGGAGGTGCTGGTATACACATTATATTTATTATAGGTGTAAGCATGTGTGTATAGTGGTTGGGAGGAGGTGCTGGTATACACATTATATTTATTATAGGTGTAAGCATGTATGTATAGTGGTTTGAGAGGAGGTGCTGGTATACACATTATATTTATTTGAGGTGTAAGCATGTATGTATAGTGGTTGGGAGGAGGAGGTGCTGGTATACACATTATATTTATTATAGGTGTAAGCATGTGTGTATAGTGGTTGGGAGGAGGAGGTGCTGGTATACACATTATATTTATTATAGGTGTAAGCATGTGTGTATAGTGGTTGGGAGGAGGTGCTGGTATACACATTATATTTATTATAGGTGTAAGCATGTGTGTATAGTGGTTGGGAGGAGGTGCTGGTATACACATTATATTTATTATAGGTGTAAGCATGTGTGTATAGTGGTTGGGAGGAGGAGGTGCTGGTATGCACATTATATTTATTATAGGTGTAAGCATGTATTTATACTGGTTGGGAGGAGGTGCTGGTATACACATTTATTACAGGTGTCAGCATGTGGGCATAGTGGTTGGGAGGAGGTGCTGGTATACACATTATATTTATTATAGGTGTCAGCATGTGGGTATAGTGGTTGGGAGGAGGAGGTGCTGGTATACACATTATATTTATTATAGGTGTAAGCATGTGTGTATAGTGGTTGGGAGGAGGTGCTGGTATACACATTATATTTATTATAGGTGTAAGCATGTGTGTATAGTGGTTGGGAGGAGGTGCTGGTATACACATTATATTTATTATAGGTGTAAGCATGTGTGTATAGTGGTTGGGAGGAGGTGCTGGTATACACATTATATTTATTATAGGTGTAAGCATGTGTGTATAGTGGTTGGGAGGAGGAGGTGCTGGTATACACATTATATTTATTATAGGTGTAAGCATGTGTGTATAGTGGTTGGGAGGAGGAGGTGCTGGTATACACATTATATTTATTATAGGTGTAAGCATGTGTGTATAGTGGTTGGGAGGAGGTGCTGGTATACACATTATATTTATTATAGGTGTAAGCATGTGTGTATAGTGGTTGGGAGGAGGTGCTGGTATACACATTATATTTATTATAGGTGTAAGCATGTGTGTATAGTGGTTGGGAGGAGGAGGTGCTGGTATACACATTATATTTATTATAGGTGTAAGCATGTGTGTATAGTGGTTGGGAGGAGGAGGTGCTGGTATACACATTATATTTATTATAGGTGTAAGCATGTGTGTATAGTGGTTGGGAGGAGGAGGTGCTGGTATACACATTATATTTATTATAGGTGTAAGCATGTGTGTATAGTGGTTGGGAGGAGGAGGTGCTGGTATACACATTATATTTATTATAGGGGTAAGCATGTGTGTATAGTGGTTGGGAGGAGGAGGTGCTGGTATACACATATTTATTATAGGTGTAAGCATGTGTGTATAGTGGTTGGGAGGAGGAGGTGCTGGTATACACATTATATTTATTATAGGTGTAAGCATGTGTGTATAGTGGTTGGGAGGAGGAGGTGCTGGTATACACATTATATTTATTATAGGTGTAAGCATGTATTTATAGTGGTTGGGAGGAGGTGCTGGTATACACATTATATTTATTATAGGTGTCAGCATGTGTATAGTGGTTGGGAGGAGGAGGTGCTGGTATACACATTATATTTATTATAGGTGTAAGCATGTGTGTATAGTGGTTGGGAGGAGGAGGTGCTGGTATACACATTATATTTATTATAGGTGTAAGCATGTGTGTATAGTGGTTGGGAGGAGGAGGTGCTGGTATACACATTATATTTATTATAGGTGTAAGCATGTGTGTATAGTGGTTGGGAGGAGGAGGTGCTGGTATACACATTATATTTATTATAGGTGTAAGCATGTGTGTATAGTGGTTGGGAGGAGGAGGTGCTGGTATACACATTATATTTATTATAGGTGTAAGCATGTGTGTATAGTGGTTGGGAGGAGGAGGTGCTGGTATACACATTATATTTATTATAGGTGTAAGCATGTGTGTATAGTGGTTGGGAGGAGGAGGTGCTGGTATACACATTATATTTATTATAGGTGTAAGCATGTGTGTATAGTGGTTGGGAGGAGGAGGTGCTGGTATACACATTATATTTATTATAGGTGTAAGCATGTGTGTATAGTGGTTGGGAGGAGGAGGTGCTGGTATACACATTATATTTATTATAGGTGTAAGCATGTGTGTATAGTGGTTGGGAGGAGGTGCTGGTATACACATTATATTTATTATAGGTGTAAGCATGTGTGTATAGTGGTTGGGAGGAGGAGGTGCTGGTATACACATTATATTTATTATAGGTGTAAGCATGTGTGTATAGTGGTTGGGAGGAGGAGGTGCTGGTATACACATTATATTTATTATAGGTGTAAGCATGTGTGTATAGTGGTTGGGAGGAGGAGGTGCTGGTATACACATTATATTTATTATAGGTGTAAGCATGTGTGTATAGTGGTTGGGAGGAGGAGGTGCTGGTATACACATTATATTTATTATAGGTGTAAGCATGTGTGTATAGTGGTTGGGAGGAGGTGCTGGTATACACATTATATTTATTATAGGTGTAAGCATGTGTGTATAGTGGTTGGGAGGAGGAGGTGCTGGTATACACATTATATTTATTATAGGTGTAAGCATGTGTGTATAGTGGTTGGGAGGAGGAGGTGCTGGTATACACATTATATTTATTATAGGTGTAAGCATGTGTGTATAGTGGTTGGGAGGAGGAGGTGCTGGTATACACATTATATTTATTATAGGTGTAAGCATGTGTGTATAGTGGTTGGGAGGAGGTGCTGGTATACACATTATATTTATTATAGGTGTAAGCATGTGTGTATAGTGGTTGGGAGGAGGAGGTGCTGGTATACACATTATATTTATTATAGGTGTAAGCATGTGTGTATAGTGGTTGGGAGGAGGTGCTGGTATACACATTATATTTATTATAGGTGTAAGCATGTGTGTATAGTGGTTGGGAGGAGGAGGTGCTGGTATACACATTATATTTATTATAGGTGTAAGCATGTGTGTATAGTGGTTGGGAGGAGGAGGTGCTGGTATACACATTATATTTATTATAGGTGTAAGCATGTGTGTATAGTGGTTGGGAGGAGGAGGTGCTGGTATACACATTATATTTATTATAGGTGTAAGCATGTGTGTATAGTGGTTGGGAGGAGGAGGTGCTGGTATACACATTATATTTATTATAGGTGTCAGCATGTGTATAGTGGTTGGGAGGAGGAGGTGCTGGTATACACATTATATTTATTATAGGTGTAAGCATGTATGTATAGAGGTTTTGAGGATGAGTAGAGGGTATACACATTATATTTATTATAGGTGTAAGCATGTATGTATAGTGGTTGGGAGGAGGAGGTGCTGGTATACACATTATATTTATTATAGGTGTAAGCATGTGTGTATAGTGGTTGGGAGGAGGAGGTGCTGGTATACACATTATATTTATTATAGGTGTAAGCATGTGTGTATAGTGGTTGGGAGGAGGAGGTGCTGGTATACACATTATATTTATTATAGGTGTAAGCATGTGTGTATAGTGGTTGGGAGGAGGAGGTGCTGGTATACACATTATATTTATTATAGGTGTAAGCATGTGTGTATAGTGGTTGGGAGGAGGAGGTGCTGGTATACACATTATATTTATTATAGGTGTAAGCATGTGTGTATAGTGGTTGGGAGGAGGAGGTGCTGGTATACACATTATATTTATTATAGGTGTAAGCATGTGTGTATAGTGGTTGGGAGGAGGAGGTGCTGGTATACACATTATATTTATTATAGGTGTAAGCATGTGTGTATAGTGGTTGGGAGGAGGAGGTGCTGGTATACACATTATATTTATTATAGGTGTAAGCATGTGTGTATAGTGGTTGGGAGGAGGAGGTGCTGGTATACACATTATATTTATTATAGGTGTAAGCATGTGTGTATAGTGGTTGGGAGGAGGAGGTGCTGGTATACACATTATATTTATTATAGGTGTAAGCATGTGTGTATAGTGGTTGGGAGGAGGAGGTGCTGGTATACACATTATATTTATTATAGGTGTAAGCATGTGTGTATAGTGGTTGGGAGGAGGAGGTGCTGGTATACACATTATATTTATTATAGGGGTAAGCATGTGTGTATAGTGGTTGGGAGGAGGAGGTGCTGGTATACACATTATATTTATTATAGGTGTAAGCATGTGTATAGTGGTTGGGAGGAGGAGGTGCTGGTATACACATTATATTTATTATAGGTGTCAGCATGTGTGTATAGTGGTTGGGAGGAGGTGCTGGTATACACATTATATTTATTATAGGTGTAAGCATGTGTGTATAGTGGTTGGGAGGAGGAGGTGCTGGTATACACATTATATTTATTATAGGTGTAAGCATGTGTGTATAGTGGTTGGGAGGAGGTGCTGGTATACACATTATATTTATTATAGGTGTAAGCATGTGTGTATAGTGGTTGGGAGGAGGAGGTGCTGGTATACACATTATATTTATTATAGGTGTAAGCATGTGTGTATAGTGGTTGGGAGGAGGAGGTGCTGGTATACACATTATATTTATTATAGGTGTAAGCATGTGTGTATAGTGGTTGGGAGGAGGAGGTGCTGGTATACACATTATATTTATTATAGGTGTAAGCATGTGTGTATAGTGGTTGGGAGGAGGAGGTGCTGGTATACACATTATATTTATTATAGGTGTAAGCATGTGTGTATAGTGGTTGGGAGGAGGAGGTGCTGGTATACACATTATATTTATTATAGGTGTAAGCATGTGTGTATAGTGGTTGGGAGGAGGAGGTGCTGGTATACACATTATATTTATTATAGGTGTAAGCATGTGTATAGTGGTTGGGAGGAGGAGGTGCTGGTATACACATTATATTTATTATAGGTGTAAGCATGTGTGTATAGTGGTTGGGAGGAGGTGCTGGTATACACATTATATTTATTATAGGTGTAAGCATGTGTGTATAGTGGTTGGGAGGAGGAGGTGCTGGTATACACATTATATTTATTATAGGTGTAAGCATGTGTGTATAGTGGTTGGGAGGAGGTGCTGGTATACACATATTTATTATAGGTGTCAGCATGTGTGTATAGTGGTTGGGAGGAGGAGGTGCTGGTATACACATTATATTTATTATAGGTGTAAGCATGTGTGTATAGTGGTTGGGAGGAGGAGGTGCTGGTATACACATTATATTTATTATAGGTGTAAGCATGTATGTATAGTGGTTGGGAGGAGGTGCTGGTATACACATTATATTTATTATAGGTGTAAGCATGTGTGTATAGTGGTTGGGAGGAGGAGGTGCTGGTATACACATATTTATTATAGGTGTAAGCATGTGTGTATAGTGGTTGGGAGGAGGAGATGCTCATATACACATTATATTTATTATAGGGGTAAGCATGTGTATATAGTGGTTGGGAGGAGGTGCTGGTATACACATTATATTTATTATAGGTGTAAGCATGTGTGTATAGTGGTTGGGAGGAGGTGCTGGTATACACATTATATTTATTATAGGTGTAAGCATGTGTGTATAGTGGTTGGGAGGAGGAGGTGCTGGTATACACATTATATTTATTATAGGTGTAAGCATGTGTGTATAGTGGTTGGGAGGAGGTGCTGGTATACACATTATATTTATTATAGGTGTAAGCATGTGTGTATAGTGGTTGGGAGGAGGAGGTGCTGGTATACACATTATATTTATTATAGGTGTAAGCATGTGTGTATAGTGGTTGGGAGGAGGAGGTGCTGGTATACACATTATATTTATTATAGGTGTAAGCATGTGTGTATAGTGGTTGGGAGGAGGAGGTGCTGGTATACACATTATATTTATTATAGGTGTAAGCATGTGTGTATAGTGGTTGGGAGGAGGAGGTGCTGGTATACACATTATATTTATTATAGGTGTAAGCATGTGTGTATAGTGGTTGGGAGGAGGTGCTGGTATACACATTATATTTATTATAGGTGTAAGCATGTGTGTATAGTGGTTGGGAGGAGGAGGTGCTGGTATACACATTATATTTATTATAGGTGTAAGCATGTGTGTATAGTGGTTGGGAGGAGGTGCTGGTATACACATTATATTTATTATAGGGGTAAGCATGTGTGTATAGTGGTTGGGAGGAGGTGCTGGTATACACATTATATTTATTATAGGTGTAAGCATGTGTGTATAGTGGTTGGGAGGAGGAGGTGCTGGTATACACATTATATTTATTATAGGTGTAAGCATGTGTGTATAGTGGTTGGGAGGAGGAGGTGCTGGTATACACATTATATTTATTATAGGTGTAAGCATGTGTGTATAGTGGTTGGGAGGAGGAGGTGCTGGTATACACATTATATTTATTATAGGTGTAAGCATGTGTGTATAGTGGTTGGGAGGAGGAGGTGCTGGTATACACATTATATTTATTATAGGTGTAAGCATGTGTGTATAGTGGTTGGGAGGAGGAGGTGCTGGTATACACATTATATTTATTATAGGTGTAAGCATGTGTGTATAGTGGTTGGGAGGAGGTGCTGGTATACACATTATATTTATTATAGGTGTAAGCATGTGTGTATAGTGGTTGGGAGGAGGAGGTGCTGGTATACACATTATATTTATTATAGGTGTAAGCATGTGTGTATAGTGGTTGGGAGGAGGAGGTGCTGGTATACACATTATATTTATTATAGGTGTAAGCATGTGTGTATAGTGGTTGGGAGGAGGAGGTGCTGGTATACACATTATATTTATTATAGGTGTAAGCATGTGTGTATAGTGGTTGGGAGGAGGTGCTGGTATACACATTATATTTATTATAGGTGTAAGCATGTGTGTATAGTGGTTGGGAGGAGGAGGTGCTGGTATACACATTATATTTATTATAGGTGTAAGCATGTGTGTATAGTGGTTGGGAGGAGGAGGTGCTGGTATACACATTATATTTATTATAGGTGTAAGCATGTGTATAGTGGTTGGGAGGAGGAGGTGCTGGTATACACATTATATTTATTATAGGTGTAAGCATGTGTGTATAGTGGTTGGGAGGAGGAGGTGCTGGTATACACATTATATTTATTATAGGTGTAAGCATGTGTGTATAGTGGTTGGGAGGAGGAGGTGCTGGTATACACATTATATTTATTATAGGTGTAAGCATGTGTGTATAGTGGTTGGGAGGAGGTGCTGGTATACACATTATATTTATTATAGGTGTAAGCATGTGTGTATAGTGGTTGGGAGGAGGAGGTGCTGGTATACACATTATATTTATTATAGGTGTAAGCATGTGTGTATAGTGGTTGGGAGGAGGTGCTGGTATACACATTATATTTATTATAGGTGTAAGCATGTGTGTATAGTGGTTGGGAGGAGGAGGTGCTGGTATACACATTATATTTATTATAGGTGTAAGCATGTGTGTATAGTGGTTGGGAGGAGGTGCTGGTATACACATTATATTTATTATAGGTGTAAGCATGTGTATAGTGGTTGGGAGGAGGAGGTGCTGGTATACACATTATATTTATTATAGGTGTAAGCATGTGTGTATAGTGGTTGGGAGGAGGAGGTGCTGGTATACACATTATATTTATTATAGGTGTAAGCATGTGTGTATAGTGGTTGGGAGGAGGAGGTGCTGGTATACACATTATATTTATTATAGGTGTAAGCATGTGTGTATAGTGGTTGGGAGGAGGAGGTGCTGGTATACACATTATATTTATTATAGGTGTAAGCATGTGTGTATAGTGGTTGGGAGGAGGAGGTGCTGGTATACACATTATATTTATTATAGGGGTAAGCATGTGTGTATAGTGGTTGGGAGGAGGTGCTGGTATACACATTATATTTATTATAGGTGTAAGCATGTGTGTATAGTGGTTGGGAGGAGGAGGTGCTGGTATACACATTATATTTATTATAGGTGTAAGCATGTGTGTATAGTGGTTGGGAGGAGGAGGTGCTGGTATACACATTATATTTATTATAGGTGTAAGCATGTGTGTATAGTGGTTGGGAGGAGGAGGTGCTGGTATACACATTATATTTATTATAGGTGTAAGCATGTGTGTATAGTGGTTGGGAGGAGGAGGTGCTGGTATACACATTATATTTATTATAGGTGTAAGCATGTGTGTATAGTGGTTGGGAGGAGGAGGTGCTGGTATACACATTATATTTATTATAGGTGTAAGCATGTGTGTATAGTGGTTGGGAGGAGGAGGTGCTGGTATACACATTATATTTATTATAGGTGTAAGCATGTGTGTATAGTGGTTGGGAGGAGGAGGTGCTGGTATACACATTATATTTATTATAGGTGTAAGCATGTGTGTATAGTGGTTGGGAGGAGGAGGTGCTGGTATACACATTATATTTATTATAGGTGTAAGCATGTGTGTATAGTGGTTGGGAGGAGGAGGTGCTGGTATACACATTATATTTATTATAGGTGTAAGCATGTGTGTATAGTGGTTGGGAGGAGGAGGTGCTGGTATACACATTATATTTATTATAGGTGTAAGCATGTGTGTATAGTGGTTGGGAGGAGGAGGTGCTGGTATACACATTATATTTATTATAGGGGTAAGCATGTGTGTATAGTGGTTGGGAGGAGGAGGTGCTGGTATACACATTATATTTATTATAGGTGTAAGCATGTGTGTATAGTGGTTGGGAGGAGGAGGTGCTGGTATACACATTATATTTATTATAGGTGTAAGCATGTATGTATAGTGGTTGGGAGGAGGAGGTGCTGGTATACACATATTTATTATAGGTGTAAGCATGTATGTATAGTGGTTGGGAGGAGGTGCTGGTATACACATTATATTTATTATAGGTGTAAGCATGTGTGTATAGTGGTTGGGAGGAGGAGGTGCTGGTATACACATTATATTTATTATAGGTGTAAGCATGTGTGTATAGTGGTTGGGAGGAGGAGGTGCTGGTATACACATTATATTTATTATAGGGGTAAGCATGTGTGTATAGTGGTTGGGAGGAGGAGGTGCTGGTATACACATTATATTTATTATAGGTGTAAGCATGTGTGTATAGTGGTTGGGAGGAGGAGGTGCTGGTATACACATTATATTTATTATAGGTGTAAGCATGTGTGTATAGTGGTTGGGAGGAGGAGGTGCTGGTATACACATTATATTTATTATAGGGGTAAGCATGTGTGTATAGTGGTTGGGAGGAGGTGCTGGTATACACATTATATTTATTATAGGTGTCAGCATGTGTGTATAGTGGTTGGGAGGAGGAGGTGCTGGTATACACATTATATTTATTATAGGTGTAAGCATGTGTGTATAGTGGTTGGGAGGAGGTGCTGGTATACACATATTTATTATAGGGGTAAGCATGTGTGTATAGTGGTTGGGAGGAGGTGCTGGTATACACATTATATTTATTATAGGTGTAAGCATGTGTGTATAGTGGTTGGAAGAAGGTTCTGGTATACACATATTTATTATAGGTGTAAGCATGTGTGTATAGTGGTTGGGAGGAGGTGCTGGTATACACATTATATTTATTATAGGTGTAAGCATGTGTGTATAGTGGTTGGGAGGAGGAGGTGCTGGTATACACATTATATTTATTATAGGTGTAAGCATGTGTGTATAGTGGTTGGGAGGAGGAGGTGCTGGTATACACATTATATTTATTATAGGTGTAAGCATGTGTGTATAGTGGTTGGGAGGAGGTGCTGGTATACACATTATATTTATTATAGGTGTAAGCATGTGTGTATAGTGGTTGGGAGGAGGAGGTGCTGGTATACACATTATATTTATTATAGGTGTAAGCATGTGTGTATAGTGGTTGGGAGGAGGAGGTGCTGGTATACACATTATATTTATTATAGGTGTAAGCATGTGTGTATAGTGGTTGGGAGGAGGAGGTGCTGGTATACACATTATATTTATTATAGGTGTAAGCATGTGTGTATAGTGGTTGGGAGGAGGAGGTGCTGGTATACACATTATATTTATTATAGGTGTAAGCATGTATGTATAGTGGTTGGGAGGAGGAGGTGCTGGTATACACATTATATTTATTATAGGTGTCAGCATGTGTGTATAGTGGTTGGGAGGAGGAGGTGCTGGTATACACATTATATTTATTATAGGTGTAAGCATGTGTGTATAGTGGTTGGGAGGAGGTGCTGGTATACACATTATATTTATTATAGGTGTAAGCATGTGTGTATAGTGGTTGGGAGGAGGTGCTGGTATACACATTATATTTATTATAGGTGTCAGCATGTGTGTATAGTGGTTGGGAGGAGGAGGTGCTGGTATACACATTATATTTATTATAGGTGTAAGCATGTGTGTATAGTGGTTGGGAGGAGGAGGTGCTGGTATACACATTATATTTATTATAGGTGTAAGCATGTGTGTATAGTGGTTGGGAGGAGGAGGTGCTGGTATACACATTATATTTATTATAGGTGTAAGCATGTGTGTATAGTGGTTGGGAGGAGGTGCTGGTATACACATTATATTTATTATAGGTGTAAGCATGTGTGTATAGTGGTTGGGAGGAGGAGGTGCTGGTATACACATTATATTTATTATAGGTGTAAGCATGTGTGTATAGTGGTTGGGAGGAGGAGGTGCTGGTATACACATTATATTTATTATAGGTGTAAGCATGTGTGTATAGTGGTTGGGAGGAGGAGGTGCTGGTATACACATTATATTTATTATAGGTGTAAGCATGTGTGTATAGTGGTTGGGAGGAGGTGCTGGTATACACATTATATTTATTATAGGTGTAAGCATGTGTGTATAGTGGTTGGGAGGAGGAGGTGCTGGTATACACATTATATTTATTATAGGGGTAAGCATGTGTGTATAGTGGTTGGGAGGAGGTGCTGGTATACACATTATATTTATTATAGGTGTAAGCATGTGTGTATAGTGGTTGGGAGGAGGAGGTGCTGGTATACACATTATATTTATTATAGGTGTAAGCATGTATGTATAGTGGTTGG